>CP142455.1:84887500-89687500 GCA_038049695.1 Cinnamomum chago | reverse complement strand
TGGAGAAAGATTAATCGGAAGAGCATGAGAGAAACTTTTATTACTTTGTCATGACCCTCAAATTGTTAGGCTATCCACTAATCAAGTGATATTATCCAGAATCATTTTGTTCTGTGTTGTTGGATCATGTTTAAGCCACTCATTATCAGTGTCAATTGTCAATTTATGAACTTGAGGACGTGGGAGTGAGGAGCATCAGCTCAATTGTTGTGTGGGTATGTGTTGGAACTTTGCACATATCCATTAGCTTAATGGAGAAAAGGGCTTGAATGAATGGGATGTTGGAGGTTGCATTGATCAGGAGAAAACAACTTCCTAGTAGTAATTACAGACAGGGGCAGTTGGATTGGATGACGGTGGTCTGGTATGTATTGTAGTGGGCCAGGCCAGTCTGGTGGTGATGCTGGTCAATTGATTACAATGCTTAGGATCCTCTGCCTGACTTGGGCTTTTTTTTTTCTCTTTTGGATATCGTATATGCACTATCTGGATCCATGATAATGAGGCCACATGTACGGTAGGGATCAATCTAGATCCTTCTAAAGATTTTGTTGATTCTATGTCTAGTTTATGGCCTGTGCATAATGTTTTCTTTGGATGCCAATTATAATGGGTGGCAGAAAAATCTAATTATAACTTATGTAAATAACACAATAATTAGATTATCCTAACCCTTGATGTAAAGGCTTCAAAGTAAGATCGGGTGAGTATCAAATTGAGGTGATCACAAATACATTGAGTAGTAACTGTGATGGGGTAAGATTGATCATAGATGAGCCCAAGTGGGCCCCACATGCCAGAGAACTAATTGGGCCACTGCTTTATAGAAACCTCTCCTTCCAGTGTCTTCAAATAACGTTGATGAAGGGAGATCATGTGACAGATCCTTCAATTATGCCACCCACCATTGAATCATGTGGGCTCACCAAAAACACATCCATGAGATGGGAGTATACACACAAGGTACTCTGAGGACTATAAAAAAACAGAAAGAAAAAAGGTCTCATTGAATATTTCTATTCTCCAAACAGCAAGCACACCCAGCCACAACCACCTCAACAAACCTTTTGTTTTCACATAACCAGACATACATATAACTAGAGTCCTCAAAATAACCCCCAAAAGCCCTGAAAAAAGTCAACTAAGTTTATGCTTATCCCACAAAAGACCCACCAGTTTAGATGGTTTTTGTGCTTCTACTCCAAGAAAGGCATGGACCCAAGAAAGGAGGGAATGGGATAGAGAGGAAAAGATACCCACCCAACCCAGCTGGGGGTGGGGGAGATGGATTGAATTGCAAGAGATGATTGTAAGACATGGGATGTGGAAGCTTTTTACAAACTTAAGGTAGGGGCAAAATCATGAATGGGGAGCATGAGAGAGATGAGGAGCAATGATGCATGGGAGTGTGTGTGGAAGTTATTTTGTTCCTGATCCCTAACTTTATACTGATGAAAACAATGCATTTCAAAAGTGGTCCCCCTTTGGACACTATACTTCTCCTCTCAATTTCTCTCCAATCCTTGGATTCTATTGAGATGCAGTGGAAAATTTCACAAAATCCCAACGACTCAACTCAACCCCACGTTCTATTCAGGATCCTAAGTTCCTAACCCGCGAATATTCCGGGAAAGTGTGTAGATATTTCATCACATGGTTTTGGGTGGGCCATGCAAGGCTATACATTGAAGCTCAGTGTATAAACTAGTACTGAAGGGGGTCAAATTGGTTGGATTGGGTCAAGATGGGCCAGATTGTGATGGGGTTTGCAAGCTTGAGGAAATTAAATAGCTTATTAAGAGAGTGGATGCCTCCAACCATGCCTGATGCAAGTGTGTTAGGTGTCATGATAAGGTTAAGTGGGTTGACCCGTGCTCAGTTACCAAAAAACAACTCGGTCATGTATATGAATTCCATTTCGCCATTTGAGTATATCCCAAGCCAAATCTTTTGATAAGTTGTACGTTTTCATATGGCTATGGATCAATGGCGAAGATCGGAAGGGATTTCAGCATCGCCTTCTAAATTTAGGTTGCTCATAGGCTTGGTTTGTGAAGGCCTTAGCAGACTTGAGTGGTTGTGTGTACTCAGGGTCATGGGTTGATATTGGACTTCATTCTCTGGCCCAAGAATTCAGTGCACTGTGCGTGGGCCTTTGCTACAAGGACTGCCCGGCCAGACACATTTGGAACAAAGTGTAATAGATGTTTTGCAACATAGGGCACTTGGGCCCATGAGCTGCATCTGGGCTTGAGTATTTATACCAATTTCCATTAACTTATTGGACTATACACTTGGGCTAAGATTTGGCCTGGCCCAACCAAGCCATGGGAACTCCTAGTCTTCTCATTATCACAACACAAAAACACAATCAACAGGCTTGTCATGGATAGTCTGCGAAACCCATAAACATTGCCCCCACGATACAGAGAAGAAATGATGGATTAAGGCAAGCCTGTCTTCATTGGCGTGTAGCTAGAGGCCCACCTAAATCATGTCATTTTTTTCTGTGTTTGCTAATTAGTGGGCCTAAGTGGATGATAGGTAATAATAGGAAATTTTGTCCAAATTTCTTGCCATATCATTCCTCTCGACGATAGGTCAAACCCGATGATTGAATGGGGCCATAAAAACATACTCAACACCGGGGCCACCAAGAGATGACTCAGGTGCACACCTTGGGTCTTACCGTGCACACCACCTAGTGGGGCCCACCTAATCACCGATCCAAATAGGCCACACCCTCCGAACCCTCAATAGTTACTATTCCCTTTCGTCTTAACATCAATCCGAATGAACTGGACCATCTGCTAGAAAGTATTTCTGTTACCTCTATTAACCTCTCAAGGTTTTGGTAGGATTGGTCAGGGGAAGAAATTTAAAATCGCATTAGAGCAAACCAGTTGTCGTGAGTTTGAATATGATGAGGAATGACTCGGTGCTGAAGTGTGTGCCATCCAGGATTCACTCCGAAAGAGAGTGTTGAAAAGTATTTTTGCTACTATCTTAAACATTGGATTTCGGTGCAAAGCAAACCTTTTCAAGTAAATGTAGAAATCCATAACTTTCATATACATACAAATTAGACAAACGACATCCGAGAAATAGCCAAAAAAAGAGAGTCACCAACCCACCCACCTGCCCCAACGAATGTATATGAAAAAACAAAAAAAAACAAAAAAACCCTTATTTTCTCCTACCCAAAATATCGTGAGAAATTGGGCAGTTTCTCGTGTATGGTCCCCTAGGGCAAATCACGTGCACAGATGCATCAAAGTCCGCGTAGATCAGAAAAGAAAACGAAAGGTGAAAAGAAAAGAAAGGAGATTTTAGAGTATGGAAGGGGCCTGGGTAGAGGCTCTCAAAGGCCTTGGTGAAGGATCCAATGCAGCAGCACTGGAAAGAATATCATACATATCCACCTTCTCATTTGTTTATTCGTTCTCTTCTTCTAAAAATCTCTAATCCTCACCATTGGATCATGGATGTAATCACAGCTGTAAAACATCCCAGGCACATGACATGTGTTTCCTTAACTACTTAAAACTGTCTTGCTATTGTGTAGAGTATAGGTGAAGAAAAGGTCTATACAGTATAATAGATATACAGTAGACACTGGGAGCATTGCAAACTCTAGACCTTGAAATCTCGGTACCTCATGGAGTAAAATTAGTATTTTTTTTCTTTATGAATTAGATTGGGTAATTTTTTTTTATGGTATGATAATTGGTTCGAATTGCGTTTTGTTTCTTATTGTATTGTAATTGGTTGATCAGCTCGATAACGACTCCATCGGTTGATAGATTAAGCTAGTTAGTTTAAGTTAAGATAATTTGACCATAATTTTATATGCATAATTCATCACAAAGTGGAATAATCCAAACTTTCAGGAAAAAAGAAAAAGCTCAATATGTAATATTGGTTATTTCCAAATTTTATTAGTTATAAATAAAGAAACAACTATCCGGAAGTTCTATACTTTCTTACATTTATATTATGTTTCACATTTATATTTCTTCCTAACTCCCTTTCATTTCAATGAGATTGTTTAAAATCTCTTGATGATCCTTCAAATTAAGATAATATAAAACTCCAAATTAAGATAATGTAATAGGAGTTGTGGAAGATTAGCAATTCTAACCCATGCAACACGCGAACCATCTATGCATTTAATGAGTTAGGCTTCCATGTTGCGGTCTGAGTACAGAAAGAATAATTTGATAATAACATAAATTTTGACTGATGCAAACATCACTTCTAAACCCTAGTTTATAATTTTACCCTATACCATGAACAATACAATTTCATTTCCATATAATTCAAGACAATCTCAGAGTCTTTAAGTATCTTCCATGTGGCATTATAGTACTTCAACTCAACTCACCAAAGGTTGGGTTAAACTCACAAAGCAAAATGGGCTCAATCTGAAATCAACCCCACCCCTTTATTAATTGGGTTAGAAACTACGTCAATTAGAACATTCTGCCCAATTAATAATACCATCTGAAATACCGGCACTTGAAATTCTCAGACAACCACCAGACATGAATTCTATGAATTCTAGTAAAGAAACGGGTCCTTAAATTTCTTTTAGCTAATTCCTACTAAAATCTCAAGGTGTTAGTAAAGACAGTATAAATACTTTTGGATCTCCTTCTCAGGTGGAGCCCAATCCTCAACAACGATATTTCTCGTAGATGCTCAATCGGTGGTATAGGTCGATCTGTCATTTTAGGTGAGAAGAAATGCCCCATAACCACTTGCATCCCATGCTTCTCTTAGCTTACTAATTTATTAATTGCTTTTTTTACTTAAAGAATAATTTACTGATTTTGTTGAAAATTGTATTTAAACACAAAATTAGCAAATTCTGCCCGAATAGGGTTGACAGGAAAGTCAAAAAAGTTCATGGCCAAAGGCCGGGCCACAATATCTTCAGTAGTCACCAGACTATCTATTGCCATCTTCTCCTAAAAGGGGAAATATAAGGAAAAAAAAAGGAAGCTATAAAATCAGAACGAGTGAGGTGTCTTGATGATCACAATCGAAAATAGTAACCAACCCTTACCCACCCTTTATCTAATCCTTCTTACCTTCCTTCTGTCTCTTGTTCCTATCCTTTCTAAGTTTCCTTCTCTCTCTCTCTCTCTCTCTCTCTCTCTCTCTCTCTCTTCATGTACTTGGAATTTGACAACATCACCTTCCAAGTCATGTCCAACCCAGAAACGTTTGTCCTTGAGGAAGTTTCAAATTCACAGGAATTCCAGGGTCACTTACGGCCAAGGTCGGAATTTGCAGTTGCCTGTCAAGTATCAGCTTCAGAAGAATTCAACCCAGTTCGAGAAGAAACCAACCAAGTTGAAAATTGCCTTCTTGTAGCTTCTGAAGAGGTTCAAATTAAAGCAAAAACTACAGAAGAAGATGCAGCAGCAGCAACAACAGCAGTAGAAGTAGAAGACGGGTATCAAACACCAACATCTCCGAAGCATAAAATACCGACCCTTCGACAATGTCCGCCTGCACCGAAGAAGCCCAGATCCACTCTATTGATGAAGAGAAAAGCCTCTTCGGATTCTCACTCCATTCTAATCAGCCTCTCTACTGAAGAGCTTGAATTACTCTTCCGCCCAGTTCTCACAGACTCAGGCTGCAAGAGCAAGAAAGGAAGGACAGGTGATAGCACATGACAAATTTCTTTTCTGGGTGAGTGAGATCATGCCATTATTTGATTGTTTCTCGCCACTCTATGTATGTTAATTGCTTTATATTGTGGAATTCCACATGTGACTTCATGGCATTCATGCTAATGGTGAGATAACTAAAGTTTAGTTTCTCTTTCCATGAAAATTTTGTTGGGTTTACTTAGTGGAGAAGAAAAAGACCCAGATCTGATTTTGTAAAGAAAAAGGCTAAAGTTCCCGAAGATCAAAGTACAAACCAATGGGAGAAGTTGCTTGAATAGCAGTTCTACTTTTGCGCACCAGCTTCTTTGAGATGAAGGTGCCAGTTAGTTCATTTAAAGAGAGAGACTTTCATACAATGCAAGATGGATGATTTGTAGTGGAAAGCACAATAGAAGAGATTGGCATTTTCTTTAACTACAATTTCTTAGGATTCCATCTACACATGTACTAGAAAAAAGAGAGCTTGGGTTTTTCTTTTATTTTATTACATGGGTCTTATTTTAAATGAGAAGTTCAGATGTTAATGAAATTAGGTTATTAGTAACAACTGAGATTCTTGGGTTAGACTTTTGGATAGTATGAAATTATAGAATTGCTGTCTATTTCTCCAAGATGAGGCAAATATGCCATTGACTTCTCCCCTTTAAATTGGCCAAAGATCATGTGTTCTAAAACTAACAAACAAGTACTCATCTTTTAAAGTAGTATATGATTCTCTTCCTGGCCTTGATGAGCCTGTGTTTTAAAGATCCCTAGTCTTGATTATGGGTTCTATCTTGGATGGGCCACGTTTCATCATTGGCCGCTTGATCGACAGCCCTCAAATGGATGGTTAAATTATAGATGTAGCAGCAATGTTAATTACTTGCACATTCAACATAAACAAGGCCAAACAACTTTGTCAGGGTCCATATGATGTGGGACCCCATCTTGTCATTGGCCTGATTGATGATTGAACATAGGCCCCACATGTATAAACTCGATGAATGTGGTACTGGGTGCATAAATTCTTGGGTGGGGCAGTCCAAATAAGCATGGGATTGTTGTTCTTATGATGTCCACAGAAGGTTAGATGGATAGGTCGTACAGATTGGATGCATGGGCACTCAAAGAGATGTGTACAGTTTTTTATTGATATTTTTTGTATAGGTCATTGTCATGGTCTAGATCTTTTTAGCTAGTTTAGCCGAAATGTTGCTGCTACCGAAAACTGATCCGTATATTTCACCAAAGTGAAATGTAAAGGATAGAAATATATCTAACCATCAACCCAATAAAACATGGCAGTATGAGAACTTCTAGCAAAACGAAAAAAACATGGCACTGAAAAGCATTCTAACTTTTCTTGTTCTTTTTACTGAGATGATCTAAAAGAAATTTCAGTAATAATTTGAAAACTCCTCTCTCCTATAACAAGGCTTTTCCCACTGAGGATTCGTATAGCTCAAGATTCTTTAGATCATATTTACTTGTGAAAAATATGCACTCTTTACCGAGGTGGGGGTACAAGGTAAATACTGTAGTTCTAAAGTGTTTTCAACAATATGCAATATTAGTGAAGTTTTTTGTTTTCACCTATTGGACTCCCGCACCGAAGGCATGTGATTTTCGATCCCCATAGTTAACAAAAATAAAAATAAAAATGAGGCCCGTTCGTTAAATACTACCATTGGAACTCTCACATGGCAGCCTTGTAGTAGTCTCACAGGTGAAAATCGGCTAATTTCCACACAGTAGTTATCTAGGAGTACTATAGTTGAAAATCACTTGCAATTTTTTCATCTCTAGAATTGCTGTAGCTCTGATTTATTTATTTACTTGTTATGATTATTATTTTTGTCAAATGGTGTAGCTCTTGATGAAATGAGTCCCAGAAATCTTGCCTTGGATGTCAAATTATCTAAGCAAAGCATAACAAGTAAGAACGACCTCTTACCTCAGTGGTAAAACTGTAAAAGGTGTCAATTCTTACCTGGTTACTCCATAAGATATGTCATATTCCCTCACCCGTGGGCTATCTCACTTTACTCGAAGTCTACTTCCCTCACCTAAGGGCTCTCTCACCTCACCTCACTCGAGCTCTCCTTCCCTCTCCAGAGGGCCGGGTCCTAGGCCCCCTAAGCTGGTTACAAAAGACAAGAAACCAAGGCACCACAAGTGAACAAGGGAGCCATTGGGCCCCCATCTTAAATGTGGTTTATGCTAATACAAAGTGAACAACTGTTTGCTAAAACACCATTACCGGGCTATGGATACCCATAGCCGGCGAACACCCCCAGAACAAGAATCAGAAATCTTCATGTGTCTATCCATGAAAAGTAAATTGATCAAACGGGTAAGATCTCATCGGATCCAATGGCACATGCATTGATAGACAACTGATAAGAGCAAAGGAGATGGTATCAAAAACAATCAATACCATGGTTGGTGGTATCTTGGAAGCTGTTAAATTGCTGGAAAAAGCTTGATAACTTTAATAAAGCATGTGCCATACAAGTTTTAAAAGACCCAACCTAGTGTACACGGAGGAGGGATGTCATTGTGACAGTAATAAGGACGACAGTTCCCCTGTTCTATGTTACTAAGATTCTGTTGCTGTGATAGTAAGCAACAGTGCAAAATACATCAACTACACTTGTTAATTAAACATGGTAGTGTGTGTTTACTGTTTAGTCACGTTTCCTTTGTTTAAAAGGAGAATCTTAGCTGACCCAGTTGCCCAAATTGGCCAATGTGGAATACATGTAGTAGATCTAGGCCGTTCATCAGAAAGGTGGGTCTCACCCTGAAATATGACTGTACCTTGTTGGCCAGGTCCACCTTCAGGTCAGGGTGTGGGATGAACTGAGATTCCTGACCCCCTTTTTTTAACCATCCATTTTTTGCTATATTGCAAGACACTTGATGAGTAGGTGGCCTTTGTGATGAAGGGCCAGGATCTTGAATGGGCATCCCAATTGGCATGTTGTTGGGTCTGGCTGGGTTTAACATGAGTAGTATTGGGACCCTGGAGATTCAGAAAATGTATATGAATATATGATGGACCCACCATGGAAGTAGGTTGGTCTAAAACTACTAGATTTGTTTCGTTGGCATATCTGGGTGTCATTTGTTTAAATGTTAAAATTGATGTGTTAGTGCAGTAGTTCCCTAGGGGATGAGATTCTTCTCTTTTTCTGTAATAGAAAATAGATAGCTTTCCAAAAGGTAACGTCTTAGCATTAATTTTCAAATCCAAAAGGTAAAAAGGAAATGATACAGCTTCTTACAATCCTGATAAAGAAGAGCAAGTTGAATTTAAAATTTCCCCGCCCAATTGCTCACCTCCTTCACACTAAAAAGTACACTGCAAGCCCCAGAGAGAGAGAGAGAGAGACCATGAATAACTATGAAAGTCAAAAATCTCATCTACATATCCTTCGCCCCTCACCTCCTTAGTAATCCTTTGGTGGAGCTCATTTCACCATGAATTCGTATGCATGCAATTCCTATGTATTTTGAGAAACAAACAAGCAATAAGAGAAACCACATTTGTGACCTTATAATCCTAGAGCCCACCTGTTTCAATCCAACTATACACAGTCACCGAACACTATTGGCACTGACCCAAGTTTGATCCTGATAAGAGCAGTTCACTGTTTGCTGACACAGTGAGTTGCCCAAGTTTACTCTGTTTAGTCTTTTGAAGTGCTTTAATCAAAAGCTATCATCATACAAGGATCATGTTTTAGCCAAATCACATCCATAATGATACCTACAACACACAGCATTGTGGCTGGTGGCTCCAAGTAGACCCCTCAAGGACTGCAACACATAACAAGTGCAGTCAGGTCATGCTACGTCAGGCCTCACATTATGCTTTTTGAAAGATGTCACAACTAGACTGCAGAATACTAAGTAAATTAATTCTGGTTCCATTGGTGTGAAGCTCTAGGCTGTGACTTGGAAGAGCCATATTCAGTTCAGTTCTGCTATTGATATTATTCGAGGAAGGCTCTTATTTTTCTTACAGATAAACCATCTGTAATTCTAAGAAGACCGTGAAAAATGGCCTGCAGTTTATAGTGAGAGGTACTGTTCAATGTTCATGATCCGCTTATGAAAAAGAACCTTCACTAGTGTTTTGAACACCTGAGGAATTCTGCCGTCTAGTGCTCTGGAACCATAGAAAAAAACTTGGGCCCAGCCCATCTCTTCACAGGCATAGCTTCTGTTCCAGTTCACATGATTCAGTAACTTTATCCCCAGGATCCATAATTGTAACACATGAAATAAATGAAGACTGGGACTTAACCCAAACTGAGTGCATTTCAAATATTTGCCAGAATGGTGGGATACTAGTTCTTCGTTGATTCAAGGCTATTAAAAATCAGAAACCACACTGAAGTGACAGTTTTTTATGCTTTCCTGCCTAAATGATTGTTGTGGATACATCAGAACAACAGCACAGCGGAACATGCTACCCAAAAAGCAGTAGAAACAATCACCACCATATTCTGCCAAAATGCATTGATCATTTGCTTTGTTTTGCACATCCAAATACAACCCTTGACCAGGATACAAGGTAGGAAAAATATCACAAATTAATTAGAAACAAATTATCAAAACATTAAGAATTTAATAGACATTCTACAAATAAAACGTTTACAGTCTTCACTGGCTGGAATGAATGAAAAAGATCGTGCAGATTCATCAAAGCCAACACATTTTCTGTAACAATTAACATTTAACCTTTGCAGATCTTGAACACAGGTATAAAAAATAAGGTAGGGAGTGGAGACACACCCAAATGGTTGTAACTTCTCAGAGAAAAGGAGGAAGTATCACCCATCGCCGTGGATATTTTGGTCTTCCCTCTTTCCCATCAAATAACTGCAGATGAAGTAAATATAAGAAACTAAGGATATAAGTACAGATTCAAATAATAGCAAGTAGTCATAGGAAAATTAAAGAACACAAACTTTCTTTTCTTGATGCATTTGGAATTTGGATATACCCTAAATCTATACTTAGATAGTTTGACAGGTCAGATGGCTCTTTCCCCACTAAGCACTTCAAGTTGAGAGGAAATTAGAAATTGTACTAAGAGGGAGACTGTTTTTCACTTTTCTACCTCTAAATCTTTATCAGGTCAAATTCCTCAGATTGATTTCGGCGAGAATATATTTGAACAGTACCCACTTGAGATTTTCCGAATTCTACTTGCAAAAGTGGTCCTTCTTAACCTTCTCTTGGATAATTTTCCAGAAGATAAAAAAGAGTCAACAAAACAATAGCAAAATGGGGGCATCAAACTCACTTGAGCAAATTGAAAAACTTTTCTATCATTTAGTGTGTAATTGCCAGAATACAACACTTTATAAGTGACTGGAGAGTGTCAGGCAAAGACATTAGAACCTAGAAGAACATTATTAGGACCCATACAGTACAACATTCATAACGTACCATGCTGCTGGACTAAAATCTGATGTACTACAATCTATAAAATTTAATTTCTATAATACCATTTACAATGAATGAAACAGTCGTGAGGTCTGATGATATGGAGACCATTGTCAAAACCCCCAGAGTCATTATTTGAAGTACTATTGAGTTTATTCAACTCGGGTATTTTCGAGTTAAGTCAACTCGCAAAGCCAGTTTTAACAACACCATACCAAATATTGGAAATTGTGTCCCTGTCTAATTCCTCCATTCACTGTTTATTAAGTTATGTCTTGAGCATAAATTTGCTTAAATAATCAGTTGTGTCCTAGAGCAAACCATTAGGGCCAGCAGGCAATTGAATCAAGTCGGGTGTTCAAACTATGATAGTGATAACTATATTACTATTACAATACTGTATCATGTTCCCAAGATTAGATATGCATACATATAAGATGCAAGTATGCATGTATAGCAAGTTAAATTTACCTTCTTCAGCCGGCGATGCTTTGCAAGCGCCCAATTACTCATAATAAGAGTAGCCACCACAAGGAAAACATAACCTGCAACTGTCTGTGTGGCAATATTGAAACCAACCCACTGATAGATCTCTGTGGTGTAGTTTGCACAAGTTACTACGTTGAACAAAAACCCATGTGGAATTTGATAGCCACCGTTGCCACCTGGACCCCTGAGATTTCGTAATAGGAGATGGCAGTAGAAGTTTGAAATTTGAGAGATTAATCCAAAACCAAAACCAATCTTCATTTGCAGGTCACTCACAGGCGTATAGAGAGGATGGTTCACATGATATGCAATATACATACCAAAGGTCCAATAGTAAGCACAATTTCTGAATACATTAGGAACAGGTGATGTTGCATGACTGAACCGGTGTACGAAAAATGTTTCCATGATACGTTTAAAGTAATGGAAGCACCAGTAGTACATGGCATAAGTCTGGACAGGATGAATGACACGCTCACCAGTATAGCCAAAATATTGATACACTGGATGGTAGTAATAGAAGATGGGGTAGATGATCAAAGGGCCCAAATACTCCCAGAAGAAAAGGGTGCGGTACAAGACCTGCATGCCCAAGTCCTTAAACACCACAGTAAGGGCGTCTGCATTTCCATCACAATAATCTTGGAGGTTCTTCTTAGGGTTAAGTACAACAGGTTTTCCACGGGATCCAGATTGGAGGGGCAGGGTAAGTCTCTGTCTGGAAGGATAGTACTTCTTGTCTGTTGAATATAAACATGACTATGTCAGGCATCTATAACTGAGTCCTTAAGCGACAAAAAAAAAAAGAAGTAAGCAGGGACAGAGTTCCAAAAAAAAAAAAAAAAAAATCTGGTATATTTTTGCTGATCTAAATAAGAAACGAATGATTTTCTGGTCAGAATGATGACCAGAGACTAAGTAGAAACAGTTGGTTTAAAATTATAAATTTAGCCTGGAAACTAACAACATGCTTGATTGGGAAGAAGACTGGTTATACTGGCCTAGTTTGAAGTATATTAGTTTTCACCTGGAAGAATGAAAAAAAAAAAAAAAAAAAAGGAACTATCTTTTAGTTTAAGCGCAAATACTGAATACAGGAAAATTGTTGATAATCAAGTGGTAGTTCATATAAGCGAGTAATGGAATGCACAAGTGACAAGCCAGAAGAGCATATTAGTCCACATCACACCTAAAGTTACCTGTCTATTTTTTATTTTTGTGTTTAATGATTAGAATCAGGAATTCATCCAGGCCAGAGTTTTGTGTAGGTGGGGGAAATTGATTACTGATCTGGACTGTTTCTCTAGCAGGCCTGACTGAGTGTGGAGCCATCTGACAATTGGTTTGCAAATAGATGCTTTATATATATATATATATATATATATATATGGGTAACACTTCTAATTTAAGTCCATAGAGCCAATGAATCTCATGGATGGACATTGAATGGAGCACTGTGTAATACCTCTTAAGAAAATTTGCTAAAGTTGACTTCACTTTATCAGAGGGCATAAGCAAGCCAGATTTAATTGCATTCTAGCTTTTGCATTGGTGTTAAAACACAATCCAATTACTCCCTCTTGTACTACCAATCCTTTGATTAATGAAAACTACCATTAAAAAAAATAAAAAAAAAATCTAGCACTAGTAACCCTTGTTCTTGTGGATGAAATGCTCAAAGCTTGAATAGCTGACTTCTGATATGGAGATGAGGATCTGGATGCACTCTTATTCGAAATATGGCTAAACCTCCTGTTAATGGATGCATTTAGTCAGGTCAGACTACCACCTTTTATGCTGGTCTCAATTTTATAAATTTTCTTATACTAAGCATTGCATTTCAACAAAGCGAACAACTTTATGCAACTGATACAGTAACCAGGATAAGTGGAAAAAAAAAAAAGGAACAATAGACTTAGAAAAACAGAATCTTGTAAACTACATGCTTGGGCCGACCATCCAACAACAACATGAAAGTTATCTTATTTGAATTTTAAAGAACATATTTCAGACAAATCAAGATTAATGGCATATTTTGACACCCTCAAAATCACAATTACTTAGAATCTTTCTTACAAAATGGATTCACAGCTACACTCTACTTTGCATTTTTCAAAACGTAGAAAAAAAAAAAAAAGTTCCCAACTAATCGGTTGCGCTAATACAATCATAGACAGCAATCTCTTCTACCAAACTATTTAAACAACTGTGGTTTGGGAGAAATAATAATAATAAAAACTAGCAAAGTAAGCAAGAATAGAACCCTTTTTTCTTCATATTATTCCAAACAGCCCAAAACCAGATAATCAGTGACACTTACTTTGGCGATGAATTGCCTCTTGCAGATCACCCACGGTAGCCTGCACAACAAAACAAACAGTGAAAAAAAAATCAAAGAGAATGCAATCTAGATCAGGAATGATACTAAGGCTCGTTGCCTTTTATGCATAAGATATTAAAATGGGATTACATATGTAAAACACGTTACCACATTTGTTTGGAAGCACTATTTTCACGTGAGTAAATGATATGGGATATAGTTGTTTTTGGGTTTTTCACATTTTCACAAAAACCCATAAGGATGTAAGATACGAAAATTCACATCTTGAGGCTTATCATTTATATGAGAATATTGGAAGGTTCATACTTCAAATCATGAATTAGGGCCCCCGAAAAGTGCAGATCTATAGTCTTTTTTTTTCCTTCTTCTTTTTCTTCTTTGGGTGTTTACACATATTTCTCAAAATCTATGAAGATATAAGATATGAAACTAAACGTCTTTTGGTTTATTAGTTTAATAAAATCTTGAACGGCTCATATTGCAATTTCAGGGGCCTCGGGGACTGCAAAAAAAGAGAATATAGTTGCTGGTTTTTGGTTTTTGGTCTCACAACCCATTACGTGAGGTAATTGTACCCATGACTCTGAGGTGTGAGGTGTGTAATGGTTTCACAGCTAGAGAGGTGTGAAAATGTTTCATTTTCACATCAAAATTTACGCATGTGATGCTTAAATAACTGCAAACAAATGTGTTCATGTGTAAACTTTACACGTGTAATATTTAGTAAGTAAATGAATGATAACAAACGACCCCTAACCATTTGCTTCTGAAACTCACACCACAGGAGACACATTGCACGTTCTGCACTCTGTTCAAAGAGGATGCGGCGAATACGCTCTCTCTTGAAAAATAGTGTGTCAAGCCATCATATAGCATCAGAAAAGAGATATAAATAATCACATGCTTCCACTAAAGATTTTCGATGGAGCTCACGGCATAGAAGCCAAAATCCAACCACTTAACCATTCTAAACCATGCCCCACATGAACTGTAACTGGCTCATATTGTTAAAGCGTGCAAGCAATCACTTCTTCTTACAGATGAAAATGGTTTGGGTCCATATTTTACTGGATCTGAACCCAAATTACAATTAAGGATGTAGCCCTGTTTTCAATTTGGGTCCATTGAACGTACTTTGGATCTATTGTCATCCTTATTATTTATTTATTATTTCTCCCTTTGACTTTTCTTTTGCTTTTTAATTAGTGAGCATTTGAATCAGTTTTACTCTTAACAGTTGTGATTTCTTGTTCCATTTCATAAAACCTATTACAAAAATGGGACCGGCATGCCTTTTTGTTGTGTGTATGTGTGAAAGAGAGTATATATGGAAAAAAGAAAAAGAAAAGAGAATAGTACGATAGGTTTTCTCTTGTGCTCATGCCCTAGCCTCAAAGAGCAAAGGGAAAGGAGAAGAGACTCATTTGGTGAGAGGACTTTGAGAGAAGCCTGTATTCTGTTAGAGGGATAAATAGAGAGTGAAAGGGCTTTCAACAATAAGAAAAGCTTTTTTCCAACCCAAAGGGTCAACAAGACTCAGCCAACTACTAAGTCAATTTAATTAGAAAACTTGGCGCTTGATCGGGTAGGTTAGTAAATTAATTTTTTTTATACACATTTCACATGTTATTATTGGAGAGGTCAGTAGATTAGTTTTTATATACATTCTTATAAAAATTCATATGAGCTAAAGTATGGGAAATTACGTAAAATAAAAAAAAAACAAACATTTTTCACAAAATAAAATTTTGTTTTATCTGATTTAAAATTTAAAACTCAAGTTTTTATTGAAGTATTTTTTTTTTTCAATTCTGCCATTCTACTAATATAAGATTTATATATAACTTGCATTTACAATTTTAAAATGTAAGGATAAACTGCCTTAGAACGATCTGCCCGTCACAAGCAGACCAAGATGAGTCAAGCTGAGTCCCGAGTCGACTAAGTATGTCACCCAAGTTTTGAACTATAAGTCTATAACTCATGTAGACCAAGTTCAACCTGTCCCAATCACCTAGGATTAATAGAGATAAGTCGAATCAGCCAAGTTCCCAACCAACCTTCTGGGTCAGAAGGCTATGGGTCACACAAAGTGGCCAAATTATATAAATCTTGTATTTTGATGGTTTGTGATGTTTTCAATTTCTATTGTTTGTTTCATGTTGATCAGATCCTATTCTAATTTTATTGGGCAACCATTGGCAATTTGTTAGCAACTTATGCATGAAGTCATATTTCTCACAAGTTATTTGTAGAAATTCCCCTTAACTTAAATTTCACTGCAACAATGGCCCATTATAGGTTTTATCATGTGTGAAACACCTGATTAATTCCATTATGTTAAGCACTGTTTTACCCCTGACAAACCCAACACAGTCTCATTGGATTCAAGAATGGTCAGACCTATAGGAAAAAAGGGGGGGAAGCATGGGTGTGGACAACACCTAAAGTATGATTAATACGGAAAATCAATTCAACCTATAGGTTTCTGTCTTTCTCTTTACTTGATACTTTTTCATGGTATAGAAAACTATGGATGTAAAGAAATATATCTTCAAACCAAAATATCAAAGGGTCTGTTTGGATGTAAAGAAAAGGTGGAGAATATGGAGGTAAACAACACTGTCTCCAGTTCAATTTTGTACTGCATACAGCTTTCTCCACCTTTTTCTATCACATCCAAACAGGCATTAAAAAACCCAGATCTAAAATCTAACAATGGGTCAAATATTAGGGGGGAAAATCATTGACTAACACAAAGAAATGGAAAAACAAAGAGAAAGAGCAAGAAGCAAGCTCAACATCAAAACCTAACACAGAATCCACCAAGAATCATCAGGAAGAACATAAAACAACCCAGCAACAAAAGACCCAGATGAGAAAATTACCAAATTCTTGAGTTCAATCCCTCCCTTGATGAATTCTTTTCCACTCCTAGAAACCACAGTGACCTTCATCTTTCCAAAAGGGAAAAGACCCACCTCCCAGAACAGAATAGAAGTCTAAACTCTGCCCTGGAAATGGATTAAGAACCTATCTTCTTCTGTTAAAAGTAAAAAATTAGGGAGAAGAGAAGGGGAGCAGAAGATGGCTTATAATACCATCTGGACAGTTGAGACTTTTAAAGCTTGAATACAAAAAGATTGATTGAGTTTGGTTGAAGGTTGGAGAGCTACCATTTGAAAAACTTCGATTTCTAGTGTCCAGGAACAGTAGTGAACACCTCGGGAGGATCTTACTTCATTGGTCTTGCGACACACAGGGAGAGAAGTGGGACCACAATGGATGGCCGGTGGCTCAGAGAATTCAAGGCACAAACTGAGCTTGGCCATAAAATTAGGAGCCCGTTGTACTTGTACTTGCCCAATTTGAGGGCAGTTTGGAAAACCTAATTTAATTAATAAGAGCTAATTAAATTAAAGTCTAAAATAAAAATTTTAATTTTAAATTCTAATTTACAGTTAGCATATTTAGTAAAAATTAAAACAAAAAAAAAGCCTCTTCTTCGATGAGATAATTGGGAACCAGAACAACCTTCAGAATTTGTAGTAATTGAGGCCCAACTTTTATAAATTATCTTATAAAACCCGTCATTTGTGTTATTATGAAAATCTCATGATGTTATTTCATCCAAAGCACTTGTAAGTTTTGCATTGTTCGGCTTCATCTACTTGAAAACACTCTAAAAATTAGTTAGCCCTCATCCCCCTCCTGCCAATCCTAACTTATTTATTTTAAAGAGGCGAACACTCCAATTTATAAATAAGCTCTAAAATTAAAAAATATAATTAGAGGTTTATGAAATACTCTAATGTGCAAAATAAGTTATAAATCACAAAACAAGAGCTTTTATTTAGAGTTACAAAACACCACCTTAGATTTATAGTCTCTGTTTTCTTTTTTCTTTTTTTTGTTAAAACTTAGATTTTATACTCAAATACTTAAAATAAACCATATAGGTATGACATATGCTCCTGGTATAGACCATTCAATCATTGGGTATATAACCATGGACTCTAGACTAAAATTAAAATGAGTCCAAATATTAGACTAAATTTTATTCAATTCGGTTCCTTCATATTGGGGAAACCATTTTTATACTATGCATCTCAAGTTGCTTTTTGGGTGCTTCCAAAATAATTCGGTTGAAATATTATTTCATTCCAGTGTGGCGACATGACCACCCACACCTTTGGTCATTGAAGAGGGCATCAATTTTATCACCCTAGAGTTTGTTTCTTTATAAAGACTTTAATGCAAGATCTTAATGGATTTTGTACTTTTGGAATGAATTGAACCAGTTGACTAGTTAAGAGTCACAATTAATAGGTTCTTGTTTAATGGGTCAAACCTTAATCTTATTATATGTTGTTGCCCCCATTGGTCTGTATTGTCTAGAGAAATAAGATCAAATGATGTTTGAACCCATCTATTAATCAAATGATCAGGAATGCTGCTCAAAGAAGATCCAAAGTCCAAACCATTATTAGAAAGATGGAATGGAAGAACAGTCAAAATTAAGTCTTTGCATCAAGCTTGTTCCTGTTTTGTGGAATGCATCACATCAAGATTCTTTTGGTTTGTAGTTTTGACTAAAATCTGTCTAACGTCAATGTATACCATCTTTCTTCCAACATATTTCGCGTGATTGAATCTTGTTACCATCTAACAATCAAAGTCAGGTGGTGGGGAGATCGTGGGTCAGACTACTCTGAATTTGCTGGAGCTAACCAGATCAAGTGAATCCCAAGGTGGTGCAGATTGCAGATTTAGAGTGCAGGATAAGTTAGAAGGTGCCAAAACTTTTAGGTGGAAGACTGAGGCTAACTGCCAGAGATTAGGGGTGCTGATGGGTTGGGCCCTGGCACGAACTGGGCCGAAGATAGGCTTGTGGTCTGGATCTTTTCCTTATTTTCCGGCCTGAAGTTAAATGGGCCAATATCATTATTCCATGTATGATTCAAGGTCCGGCCCACCGGCCATTATAAACACAGACATATACAGATTTTATTTTTAACCTCTTATGGCTTGAATTATCCAAAATAAATTCTTATATATTCAATTCTTATGCATTCTAATACAAACAAATAAGTCCTAAATTTTTAAGCCATAATGGCCAAGTGGTCAGGGACCTAAATCTCCCCACTAGCAGTGATTTCCAGCATTTATTTATATAAAATTTAGCACGGCTAAGGCTAAGGATCGTTTGTTTGCAGTCATTTACATATATAAATAATTCAAAATGTAATGGTTATATATAATCACATATCAATTGGCCAAACTAGCAACACCACAGCTCACCATCTATTCCTCATCCTTACCAGAGCATGTAAGGGGACTTACATTACAAGATACTAACGTGCAGGTATAAAGTGAAATGGTGAAAGGGATAGGGAATATCACCAAAAACAGCAAATTGGAAGTGTTGAAAACTGTTCCTAATAGAAATAGGAACGGTCCAAAACCGTTGCTAAACCCCCTGTTCCTAAGCCATTGAAACGGCTCTGAACCGCTCCAAATTAAAATTTTTGGAAGTGTCTAAAACTGTTCCAATATTATCAGAACAGTTCCAAATTATAAATTTTAAAACGGTTTCAGACACTGTCAGATTTTACTTTACCGTTCCTAATTTAATTATTTGGAACACTTCAAAGTCCTTTTGGGAACGGTTATAAACACTTTCAAAGTTTCTAAATCCGTTTCAAATTCTAATATTTGGAACAATTACAAATTCGTCCCGAATAGACAGAAAGGGCTTAAAGTCGTTCCATGTTTTGATATTGGAACGGTTTTTACTGTATTAAATGTCGGTTTTCAATCATCCCTAATTTAATTTTTTTTAAATAATGTCGCCGTAATTTTTTTATTTGCCATTAAATTCAATTTTTTAAATCACAAAAAAAAATAATTAAAACCCATAAATTGTAGCATTCACATCTACACATTAATATCACACACCATCAGTTAGTTTAATTTAAAAATCAATATACTAGCTTGAATTTAAATGTACAATTTATAATGTTTAGAAATACATAAATATATAATACAAAATCAACCCACAACTTCATGAGAAGGTTAATCCAGTTCATTTCTAAAAGAAATAAAAATCAAAGAGTTTTCTCGGAAGTAGGACTGGGGCTGCTGGCTATCTTTAATAGTTAGTCATAAAACAAATAGCGCATCTGGTATGATCAATATGCAGCTGGTCGTGTCATGGTTATAATGAGAGAACATCATCTCTTACATGTGCGCCAGCAATGCTGGCATGCTCTTTGATCCCGTGCTCGCTTCTTGAAACTGAGTGATTCTCCACATATCCTCTGCTATCGATCCAGATGACCACCGGTATGTCTTCTAACATAGACGGGCACTTCAATCCTCAGATTCTCTTTTGAAGCATCTCTAATCACAGAAGACACATGTCTGTGGCCATAATTTATGCTAGATTTAGCTCCAAACACCTCTTCATCACAGTTCTGTGTGATTGGCTTATGAAAAAAATACTGCAGCTGAATGCCAATAACCTTCTCTGACACATGCAGCCCATATCTGAAGGCAGTTGAACATTAAAAAATAAGACAATAGTTTGGGGATGCAATCTGTAGTTTACCTCTTGAACATCACCAGATCTCTATGAGAAAACATAGCACTCCATATATATATATATATATATATATATATATATATATATATATATAAAGAAAGGAAGCATGAGTGCAATACCATGTGGACTCTTCAAATATTTCCATGCAAGACCTGCTGTCGATATTGCTCCAATGACACTTCCAGTGGCAGCAAATTTTGCCGCATCCCTTGCACACTTCAGCTGAAAAGATAAAGAAATAGATTCCCAAGTGTCACCAACAATTAACATTTTAAATATATAAATAACCAACTCATAAAACAAAGGTTCGGCCAAGGACTGAATCCCTAGTTTCTATGTCACCACAGAATGCAATAAGACTAATCAAGTCACATGCAACTTGTTTAAGTCATGACAACCTGATAAGCATGCGTGCCAATATGACCCAACCACATCATTTTGGTAGGAACTAGGAACAAGATATTAAATCCATGTGTTAAACAAAAAAAAAAAGAAGTATGGAATGGCCAAGGAACATCAGTACTTTTTATTTATCAAAGTGTCACATCTAAAACAAAGAAATGTGACATTCTTCTTCCCCATTGCAAAAACATAAAGAAAGAAAGATATGTTCAATTAAAAAATGCGAAGGATAACTAAAAGTAAACCTATTCCTCATGAATATCAAGTGAAAGCAAAGAAATCCTCATCTGATAACTATGATAGTAAAAGCAAAGAAATTCACATCTGAAAGGAGTCTGAACATGGCAACAACTTCTACACTGAAAATGCGAGGAGATCCAAGGAACATGAAGAAGTTGTGTGATTATTAACATAAATATTTTGTCCACAGACCATGGAATCCTAAACCCAAAAACAAAAAATGGACCAAAAGGTAGCATACTCATTTAAGTTCCAAGGAAATGCTTATGAACATGCTTGACAACAATCAACTTATGCCAGTTATCTAAGCGTTTGCGGCTGTGACCACTTGGTGGCTCTGCATAAGTAGTTTTTATTAGTAATGTTAGTGCCATTAGCTACAGAGATTTGTTAAATTGATTTCACTCAGTTCCCTCTACATGACATAAGCTTGGGCTTATCCTCGGGTTGCCTGAAATCAAACTATACACTTAACCCCAACCAACTAAGAGTTATAAAGTGTCAGTTCTTCATCACTTTCCACATATGAGAGTTTAATGCCCTGTCATCTCACCATGGAAATATGTTGATCCAAACAATCATGAACTGAAGTCATCTTCCTACTATCCTTTTTTTTTTGGGGGGGATAAAAGGATTAGTATATCAAACACAGCAAAGATCCAGATACAGCGTTAGCAGAGCAAGGTGACCAAATCTATTTGCAGAGATAAAATAAGTGCAGTTGGGACTGGAAAAGACAGGACATCAATCTTTAGCCTGAAGTTAAAAAATAATAGGCCAATGGAACTAGAACTTTCCATACCTCAATAAGATGTAGGCCAACAGCTGACACTACACATGTTTGTGCAATAATACATACTGTATTTCCAGGAATCTGCCAAGGACAACAAAAATCTCAGTGCCGGCCCACCATTTATTCAAGTTGCCTGAAATCCAACGACAGAAATTATGGTCCACAAAAATACATACACTAGAAGAAGACCTAACCCACAGTTGTTACAACAGTAGAGTCCACTGATTCCAACAAACAGAAGTGCAAGTCCTTTTATGACATCACAGTATTACTTGAAACCCAGGACATAAGGTTCCAGCTCAAAGGCTACAGATTTAACTGGTTACAACAGTCATTACTGATCAAAAGAAGTCTCCATTGATGCATACACTTACCTTCCATTTCTTTATTCTTTTTACTTATTCCAGAGAGTGGAGATAATTCTATTCATTCAGCTTCATCAGCCAAAGCAATCCGCCGAAGGATGATAAGGACCCAAATGCTATCCCTTCTCATGCTACCCCTAACTTTTAGCATGAGGTCCACTGTTTTTTAATGCATGTCATTTACTTTAAACGCTATCCCTTCACATGTGCCTCCACTCCAAATCTCCAATAGGAGAGAAATTTTGTCAAGTGCTCATTGATGATTATGAGGTTTGATTCATGAATGGTGGGCCCGTTGTATGATTTAAGAAATAAGGGCATGCTAGTGAGACTCTATGTACTCTACATCTGGTAAACAGAAACAACAAAAAATTAAAATGGATTAACATTAATCAAGGACATATACATACCTGAGGAGAAAACAAAACTCACACCATCACCTCTTTCTTGTAGGACTTTATCTTGAGGAACTTGGCTAATACTAAGAGAATTATTGGACCATGAACTCACACCATCACCTCTTTCACCTGCCCAATAACAACCCAAAAGCTACATAGGCTAAAGATTGATGTCCTGTGGCCTGCAATGAAATATTAACCATTCAAAACTAATAGGAGATTGAATTTACAACCTAGAAAGACCTACATAAGTTGGCACAGCAGCATGCAGATTCTCAGAATTCATGCACAGACACATGGTGTGACTTGTAAGATAAATCAGAGTCAAGAAACCTAATGCCGATGAGACTTCTACATGCAAGTCATAAAAGGATTTTAAGTACATATATACAAATATAAATACACAAATGCATAAATACAACCATATATACAAAAGGTAAGGTAAGCTTTGACTTCTAGAGGCAAAGAAGGACCTAAAGAAGCACAATATGTATATTAAGAATGCCAAGCAAGCAAAAAAGGCAAATAAAAAAAGTACTTGATAGAAGATATAAACCAACTGAGATAACAGTAAACTAAAATCACAATAGCTTACTTATTGGCTTCAGATGATGAGACATTGGCATTTGCACTCAATGAACCAGATTTCGTGGGCCGTTTGTCAACCGAAAGAGATCAAATTAGAAGTCTTTTTGCTAACATATTTAAGTTACATTGAAAGCCCCCTTCCAGTATTTGCATCGACAGAGCCCTCCCCTCGCCTATTAGAATGGTTTGAAATAGAAGTTGAAGTGAGAGGACCATTGGATACCACAGATGCAGTTTCCAGAGAGAGAGAGAGATTCCTTAGATTTGCTGGATTCACTGAATTAATATTCATTGTGGAGATAAAATTAAATGATGCAAAATTGTTTCCTTCTAAAAAAGTAGTAACTTTAATACTCTTCAAAAGCACCCTTTTGTTGAAAAAAAAAAAAAAACTGTAACATAGGACAGTTCTTATCTCTACAGTAGTGGATCTCATTGAAAAAAAGGATAACTTCCACAACCAGAAAGCTTCTGTTCCATTTTTTTTTTAGATCCTAACAGAATCTAAAAAAAAAAATTTGAAACAAACCAGACCACTGATTTCTAAAGTCAGGAAATAGAATTGTCAAATTACAAAATCAACATGGCATTTTAGAAAACCAAGACCCTATTTCATGAGGCGCAAATGGGCCCTTATTTTTCTATCAACAAATTCTGACAAAAGATGAAGGATTTTTCAAGAAATGCAAGCTGTATTATCCCACGATCCATCTAGAAAAAATTAGAAGGCAGGAGAAGTACTATGTATCAGTCTCAGCATGTATGCATAGATTGATATTATTGTAAATGTGATGAAAGAATGTTGTGATGACCGATGACATCTTGCAGGTTCCACCTGGGCAGGTTTTCTTAATGGAGATGGTGAGATGTCTAGTGGATCACACAGTACATGTTGCCATTTAAGAAATAAAGCAACTCATTAAATCAACCTTTCAAAATATAAAACAAAATATAATAGAATGAAAATTATCATCAAAGCTAAAAGATTTTACTCTTGGACAAGAACAATATTAAGCTACAATTGCCTATAGATGATTCATCCAGTTGAGAATGTGTTGTATTGACACAATTCACTCTGCTTCTTTATTATTAAAAACAAAAGACCCTACTAAATTGCATCATTTTTTTTATCATTTCAGAAAAATGAGCATCTGGGTCACATTGTTTCTTTCAGAAATAAAAATAAATTAAGAAATTAAGATATGAACTACCTAAGACTACTATTACTATCAATTATTTCAGCAATTTTGAGCTTGTGGGGTGGATTATTTCTTTATTTCCTAAGACTACTTTCACCATCAACATTTTCAGCAAAACACAACAATGGGGGAAGGTAAATAGGGGAAAACAGAAAGTTTACACTTAGTAGTTGAAAATGATTACCACAGATTCACTAGAGTATTTGAATCTTCTTCCTGAAAAAAATACAAATTTGAGGAAAATTGGTGTGTAAGAAATTAAGATATGAACTTCTAGAGGAAAGAAAAGCAATAAAAAATCCATACACACACTAATAGATGAAAGATATGAATAGATTACTACAAAATAGAAGTAGACAGAGTATCACACCATCCATGTGGGCATGTTTGGCATCAAGTTTCATCTGCTTCTCATCAGTGCTCTTCCTTGACCCATAAAATAGTTTCTTGATACGTGCAAGTGGATCTTCACATGAGCTGGTGTCAGTTCACGTTCCCAGGAATCCAAAACTGATTTGGGTATTGGCCCTATGATAATAAAATTTCAACAAGCAAGTTATGTGAATATTCATTACAACAGACCTCATAACTGTGATACCCAACTCTATTGGACTATTTAATCTACATTTCTTTTCTTTCTTGGGATAGGTAAATTGACTTGAATTTGCAACCTTTTGATAGTGACAATGAGCACCTCCAACTGAGCGACGGGCTCTTTTCAACTATTTCAGATACAATACATACACAGGAAGAAGACCCAACCCCCAGTTGTTACAACAGTAGAGTCCACTGATTCCAACAAACAGAAGTGCAAGTCCTTTTATGACATCACAATATTACTGAAACCCAAGACATAAGGTTCCAGCTCAAAGGCTACAGATTTAACTGGTTACAACAGTCATTACTGATCAAAAGAAGTCTCCATTGATGTATACACTTACCTTCCATTTCTTTATTCTTTTTACTTATTCCAGAGAGTGGAGATAATTCTATTCATTCAGCTTCATCAGCCAAAGCAATCCGCCGAAGGATGATAAGGACCCAAATGCTATCCCTTCTCATGCTACCCCTAACTTTTAGCATGAGGTCCACTGTTTTTTAATGCATGTCATTTACTTTAAACGCTATCCCTTCACATGTGCCTCCACTCCAAATCTCCAATAGGAGAGAAATTTTGTCAAATGCTCATTGATGATTATGAGGTTTGATTCATGAATGGTGGGCCCGTTGTATGATTTAAGAAATAAGGGCATGCTAGTGAGACTCTATGTACTCTACACCTGGTAAACAGAAACAACAAAAAATTAAAATGGGCTAACATTAATCAAGGACATATATCTACCTAAGGAGAAAACAAAACTCACACCATCACCTCTTTCTTGTAGGACTTTATCTTGAGGAACTTGGCTAATACTAAGAGAATTATTGGACCATGAACTCACACCATCACCTCTTTCACCTGCCTAATAACAACCCAAAAGCTACATAGGCTAAAGATTGATGTCCTGTGGCCTGCAATGAAATATTAACCATTCAAAACTAATAGGAGATTGAATTTACAACCTAGAAAGACCTACATAAGTTGGCACAGCAGCATGCAGATTCTCAGAATTCATGCACAAACACATGGTGTGACTTGTAAGATAAACCAGAGTCAAGTAACGTAATGCTGATGAGACTTCTACATGCAAGGCATATAAGGATTTTAAGTACATATATACAAATATAAATACACAAATGCAAAAATTAAGTTCAACTTAGACACAAACAGTTGATATGCATCAATCAAAAAAAAAAAAAATTTTGCTAATTGGTAAATTTGTATTGAAAAGAGAAAAGAAGGGCAAGGCCCCCAGGAGAAGGAGAAGAAAAAATACATCCAAAAGCAAAAAAGCTAACAAAAAAGCCACCTCTAAAATAGGAGAGGCTGCATCCAAAAGCAAAAAACCTACAAAAAAAAGCCACCTCTAAAATAGGAGTGGCTCAACTCAGCTAGAACCAATACTGCTGGGACCAAGGCAGGGAGAGAAAGAAACCAACAGCAGAAAGAAGAAGAGAAATACTCTTCGCCTCAAGGATCTACGAAGCGTAAGCAACCAGCTCCTGCCTACAAGAGGCTCCAATCCAGGAAGACAAGCTAAAATTAATCCGAGAGAGGGGCAGCAGCAAAATGCATCAGCCATTTCACACTCCTGGCAGAGAAAGTAACCAGGTTGAACAGGGAAAACTAAAGGCAGATTCAGCTGAAACAAAATGGCTGGACAGGGATCCATTGTGGAAGAAGGAAAAAATCTGTAGGGAAGCGATAAATAATAATGCCGATCACACCAGCAATCTAAAGCATTGCATTGCTCCACCAGGCAAACCCACAACCCCGCTCACAGCTCTACAGGCCTGCCTTACAAAAGAAATCTGCAGCATGGAAACAGGACCAGCATCAAGACCCCTATAAGCAGAGGTCCTTACAAGCACCAGCTTCAAAAGAGACTACAAGGAGCAAAGCATTTCCTAATGGGTCCCTGTCCAGCCATTTTGTTCCAGCTGAATCTGCCTTTAGTTTTCCATGTTCAGCCTTGGAAACAGGGCCAGCATCAAGACCCCTATAAGCAGAGGTCCTTACGCATCAATCATGGTTAACACAATCTACCTTAATCCATCTCATTCCACAGCAACTTCTACATGAAACAAACATATCACCAGAAAAAAAAAAAAAATTTAACAATCTAAATGCAAACCACCAAATCAAATGACCCATTCAGGTGGGTGTAGTGGAGGAAGAAGGAGATGGGGAAGAAGAAAAAGAAAAGAAGAAGAAGGAGATGGGGAAAAGGGAAAATGTGCACAGGTGGGTGTAGTGGAGGAAGAAGGAGATGGGGAAGAAGAGGAAGGGAAGAAGAAAAAGATGCCGAGCCAATAACAGGCCAGAAACATGGCATTTCATAATAATATGATACAATGAAACCATGGAACCCACTCCCACAATCCACCCCCAAAATCTCCCAGCACACCATGGAACCCACTCCCACCATCCAGCAGAAACCCCAAATCTCCATCATTTGAAACCCAGACAGCAGAAAGATAAATAGCTGAAAGAAAAAGAAGTAGAGAGAAGAAGGAACCTGCACCTGTCGATTGTCTCAGACACTCCTCAGAGAGATCGGTTGGATTCGTTGGGGTATTTGGGCGCCAAGTGAATGAGGTATGGAGGGAACAAAGGGATGGGAAAGGGTACGTTTTAGAAGATTGGCGCGAAAGGATAAAAGGATGGAGGGAACGATGCCCTGGTTTGTTAAAATGGGTTGGGTTTTTATTCATTTGAAGCGGTTTGTGGCTCTTGAAGCGGTTTGTGACCGCCTCAAATTTGAAACGGGCAAGGGCCGTTTCAAACCACCGTTTCAAATTTCAATTTTTGGTGTAGCGCGCTATTAAGTTTCCTCACTTAATCATTCCAATCAGTTGACTCTAATTTCATTTTAAATTCCTTTAGTTGACCAATGCTACCAAAACTATGAAGTGTTAGGAGTTAGTAGATGCAACATTAATACTTTTTAATAGTCGCATGTTTTGCTTCTGTATGTATTTCTTCAGAATAAGTTTAGTTAGTACAATCCTCTTTCTATTGGGTCATCATTCGAAGAACTCAAAGTCCAATACTATAAATCCATAAACGGGGCCTATATTTCAAACCTGAATCACCAAAATCATTGCTGCACATAAACTTATGTGATCAAGTGATTAGATTAATGCCAACAAAGTATTTAGGGATGACAACTAGTATAAAAAAGGCAGGTGGGTTTCACCTAGATGGGGTTTCTGTTGCATGAGGGTTTCACTGAAATTGTGTTACAGTTGCCGGCCCGCGTCATCTAAGCTGGTGGGTTTCGCTGAAGTTGCGCTGAGGAGAAATGGAAGGTGTGAACTGATGAGCACAACAATTTCCACAAGAAAGAGAAATGTGATTTGAAATTAAACTGATTAAAGTATAGATCAGCCATAGTATTTCTCTCCTCATTTCTAATTAAAATAAAAAAAGCATGAGAAAGTTTGATTGGTGATCCCCCCTAGACGCGTGTTTTGACTAATTTAGCATAGTTGTTTTAATTTACTTGTTTAGACTGTCGATGATGTTGTTAGGAATTTGAACTTTGAACCCATGTCAGTGTAATGACAGGCATAACAATTCAAGTGGAAGTATTTTAAATCACATTTAAAATTTTAGCTTTGGACACTTATGGCTTGTCTGGGAACTTTTTTAAAAAGTAAATTTGTCATAAGCTGCATATCGCGTGTTGGAGGAGTTGGACTCTCATATCCCCCAGTTCTTCACATGAACTCTCAATTGCCGCAACCAGAGACGTCTATTTATAAATCTTCAAGTTGTATACCCCTCTCCCTCACAACAAACCAAACCACCCACAAGAGAGATAACAAAAGAAAGACATGGACGGGAGGATCTACGAACTAGCAATAAAAGGGGATGTGGAGAAATTACTTCTTCTGCTGAATGAAGATGTAGTCATGCAAGGAAATGAACCTTTCCTGGATCGAGTGATGCGCGACTGCATTGGAAAGGATAATCTTTTGCACCTGGGAGCTCTTTTCGGGCACGTTGAATTCGTGAGAGAGATTTCAAATCGGAAACCAGAATTTGCCCGGCAATTGAACTCGCAAGGACTATCTCCGCTGCATCTCGCTGCGGAGAGGGGTCATGTACAAGTGGTAAAGGTGTTGTTGGAGACAGATGCTGATGTTTGTTTTGTTCGCGACCGAGATGGGAGGATTCCTCTCCATCTTGCAGTAATCAAAGGCCGAGTCGAGGTGATAGAGGAGCTGGTGAAGGCCGACAACATTACTGCGTGGCTATTAACTGATGAAAGGGAGCCGATTCTACACCTTTGTGCAAAACATGACCAGTTTGATGCCTTGAAGAAGCTGGTAAGCTTGGTCAAAGATGATGGGCTCGTGAGGTTGAAAGACAGCAGCGACAACACCATCCTCCATCTCCTTTCAGCCAAGAAGCAGATTAAGGTATTGTTTTCAGAGAGTATAAAATCATGGTTTTAAATTTTCGTGCCGGTATTCGTGCGAGTCGGGTCCGGGTCAAGTTTGTGCCGGATCGGTACAAAAATATGTCAAAAAAAAAAAAAAAAAAACAGAATATAATATAAAACAAGTAAAAAATATGTGAAAGTCAATCTATTTAAGTAGTATATATTTTATCTCACATATAGTGAGTTTTAATATTGTTGAGTGCTGAGCGGCTGATGGAGTAACATTTGACTTCTAGTTAAGCATTAGTTGGCTTTTAGTTCTCATATAGTATCAAGCTATTTCTATAATTTTAACTTTTGTTTTTTCGTTCTCAAAGTTTAAGGGCAAGATTACCTTTTTATCTTTTAACTGAAGGGATACGTAAATTGAGTTTTTCTTAAGAGTAAGTTGGTAAAAAATAAAAAAAATAAAAGGAGGGTGTAGTTACCTTTTGAGATTTAAATGCTAGCCAATGTTCCTTTTTAACGGCCAAAATTATCTTTTTATTGTTGAACTAAAGGGATAAGTAAATTGAGTTTTTATTAAAGATTTGGTAAAAAAAAAAAAAACAGAGAGACTGAGGATTTACTTACCTTTTGTTTGGTTTAAATTCTAACTAGTCAAGTTAATTATCTTCTCATTAAAACAAGTTGTCTCCTATTCTTTTACTTTTCACATGTGAGGTGGTAAATTTCCACTGGACAAGTCAAACGGGGCAAAAACTCCCCCCTTTAAGTATGGGGTTTTTGAGAATTCCCCAAATATATATATATATAATCTCCGCTTTCTTAACCCCTAAGAAAGCCCTAATAAAGACCAAAATACCTCTGATCCAATGGACCAATCTGATAAACTCGGAATACAAGACATAGACCCAATAAAAAATTAGAACATGTCCGTTACTGCGCTAGGCCAAGATCCGACTCGGACCTAATTGGCATCGGGTCAACTCGGACGCTTTAGTTCGGATCCACCATCCCAGCTACTACAACGGAAGCTAGTAACATTTACACGCTTAAAATCCCACTGGGGGATTCATATGATGATAATCCGAACCATTCATCTTAAATCCCATCCCCCCTAGCTATATAATCTTAGACTTTGAGTTCAATAGCCGGAGTGGGTCTCATGATCTAGTTAATCACATAATGGAAAGATGATTAATGCCACATCGATACCCAGTCAAATTTTCAATCTTGCGTTTAATTTTATAGTGGGGCATATTCCTATTAAGGTGAGATCTAAAGATATGTCATTAGAGGAGATGTAATTCATCTTGAACGATCTAAATTATCTCTACATGGGTCCGATGATGGAGTTTCTGGCATCTCTTACACAATTCCGCTGCGATATGAGATCCGTACTCTTGTTAATTAATTTCATGTTCAACATGGGTATTTTTATGATTATGATCGATGAAAATGCACAAGAGATCAACAAACCACCATCATTGAAACCTTGATTCTTTTATTTAGTACTGCCTAAGTGAGGTTTTCTTTTAGTTAACTCTATTTGGAAGCATACTCTACAACTGCACAGCACTCTTCATGCACCGTCTAAATTGGTCCTGTCCTCTTACTTCCTTGAACTTGCATTCCTTCACCAAGTTCTATATGAACTTTTTTTTTTAAAAAAAGATCTTTATTATTATTTAATTTACTACTATCTACCAAAATCAAAATCTGACTTCTTTCTTTATGCATTTTCTAACAAAATGGATCCCACCCTAATTTTTTGTATATGGGATTGTGCAGATGATAAAGTTTTTGCTCGGCAACACCAGTATAGCACTGGAAATAAATGCTTTAAATGTGGACAAGCTTACAGTCTTAGATGAGGTATATTTAGCACAAAGGGAAGCAGGTTTTTTTGAACTCAAACAAGTTTTCGGCGGAAAGGGAGCTAAAAGATCCAGTGACCTGTCCTTAGGACTACCAACTAATCTCCCATTGAAGCATACAAAGCAGGACAGTAAATGGTTGAAACGGATGGAGCCCTCCTTCTTGGTATTAGCAGTTTTAGTTGTATCTATAACCTACATAGCCATCCTCATTCCTCCTGGCGGTTTTTGGCAAGATAACTATCAACAACCTGGTTCAATACAAAATCACAAAGCAGGGGATCCCATTTTATGCTCCAAGAATCGTCCACGTTACTACATGTTCTACTTCTTCAACAGCTTGGGTTTCTTTTCATCCTTCGCCATAATCGCAGTTATTGTAAGCAAACACCAAGCCTCTCCGACGTATTTGTTGCGGGTTTTGAAATACTCAACGAAAGTTGTCGTGTTTTCACTGACGTCGTCCTATGGTTTTTCTATATGTACCATAGGCTCAGGTTGGTGGATTTATACGGCTCTTACCATTGCCTATGTCGTGTTTTATTTGCATGCATTAGGTGGCCCCAACATAAAAGACTCTTGCTGTAAAATACTGAAAAGGCAAAGGAAAGGTGAAGTCACCCAACAAAGTGTGGTTATTCAAATGACCACAGATCATCAAAATCCATGATTTACTTTATCATGTTGATCATAATCTAGTTACAAACAGAGCCAGTGTTTAGTTGATGCAAGAGATGCTGTGTGTGTGTGTTGTGTGTCATTGTTGTTAGGTCATTTGTTTAATAACAGAGCCTCTCCTTATTTTACTCATGTAGTAAGCTTTCGGTATTCACCAATAAACATGAATGCTCTGTATTCAGCCATCAGATGTGATATATATATTTACACTTCATAATTGTGTGAGGAAAACGGAGTGGGAAAGTAGCCTTATGATATGATATGCCTTTTTGCAATGATAATGGTCATAACATGTACTCCCAATGAGTACCAAAGCGTGAGAAAACCCCATAGAAAGAGTTTTCCATGGAACTCGGTTCATTTTTCTGGAAAAGCAGCTGCACTAAGCCTAGGGTTGTAAGTTGGGCGGGCTGCGCCCAGGCACTGCACAGCTCAACATGAAAAAGTCCGGTCCATGGCCCGTTGACCGGGCTGGCCCAGCATGGCACGACCCAAAGGGAGACGAAAGTATTCAATTGACCCAATGTAGGGCCCACTAATTTGTAATCACATGTGTTAATAGTCATGGTAGGACCCACTGCTGTTAAAAAATCACATGATTAAATGTTAAAACATTGAGATCCAAGCAATGCTATTTGATGAAGGTAGGTCCACCAAAAGTTGATAGCTATAGTGTAATGCATGTAATGTGATTAGCGCAAATGAGCCTATCTATTTTTATTTTTATTTTTTGGTAAAACCTTATCTAATGTCAAGCATCATTGATGAATCTATCTATGAGAAATCATTGTGGGGCCCATTTGATATTGGTAGTCATAATAACACAAGGGGAACTATCAAATATTGAGAGCGATTTAATGATGACAAACTTCTAATTGCAATCATACAATTCAATCTTGGTAATTTATAAGAAACCCATCTAATTTTGGCAATATGGGACCCACTTAATGTTGGTAATCACGATGAAGGGTCCATAGTGTGATATTAGTAAGACCCTCCTAATATTGATAATTAACAATGGCTATGTAATTGTGATATGATTATAGGACCCTACATTCAATTTGTAAGCACTGTGGAGCCAATCTAATATTGGGAGTCATAGTTGTACTAAGGATCATTAATGTTAAAACTTATAGTGGGCCACTATAATTAATGGTTGCCCGTGAGTTCTTTCGTATATAGAAAAGATTTTGTAACAAAAGATTATCTTATACATCATATCCTTGAATAATGTAATGTGAGGGTTTTCAGAAGAAAGTGAGATATTGTAATATATTTTCTATGTTACCCAAACACCTCCTTTTTTGGTGCATAGTTTATATTGTAAACTAGTAGTTAATATGATAAAATCTCTTGAAATATCTTGTTTCCAAACACCCCCTAAGTGTGTTACTTGACTTAATGAGATGGTCCATAAGCTACTATTATCTTTGAAGTTAAAATTGAAGGAAAACTATTTAAAGAATATAATAAAATTGCTTCTCAAAGTGCACCCTTACTGTTTTGAACTAGTGGAGGAACTTGCTAAGCTCCAACTGTATGCGCATATCTGAGATTAGCAGACTAATTTTATTTTGTTAGACTAAGATTGGGCTTTTGAGTCCTTAACAGACTTATGGTTTAGCATGGATTGAGGGAAGGGACTCCTGATGAATTTGCCTTTGCGGATGTAGACCTCCCATTGGCTCGGCAGTAGAGAATTTCCTAAGACCACGACTAGCTTATGTCCTATAAAACAACATGGCTTTGAGGAGAGAATCGAATGCCCACAATATGATGTGAGCCTTGGGTTTATGTTCCTTAGTGTTCTAAGATTTAATTAGCTTGTTTGCCTAATCACCAAGTCATGTAACTTATGTTCAACTATAGGGGTTTGAGGGTAATCCAAACTCGTGGGTAAGGACATCCCATTTGATAATAGGAGTGTATGAAACTATGAATTTTCTTCCAATCCCCCTTTTGTGTTTTTTTGGTTGTCTTGGCAAACTTTTGATCCAATCTCCTTCGTGAGTAGACGAGACATAGTGACATTGTATCTTGGGAGACAGACTTTCCATGAAATCCCTTTGTATGTAGGGATGTTACTTGTCTTTAAGAAAGCATCTTAAACGGTGTATCTTGCCTTACTCTTGTTTATTAACTATTTATTGTAATTTACTTTTTTTTTTCAAATGCACATTTCTCTTGTTTGCATGGAATCAAATACATATGAATTCAGGGTCAAAAGGGCCTCAACAATGGATTATTCAAAAATTTCAGGATGAAGGATGTAAAGTGGAGATATAGATTATGGGACCTAGACATCTAGACTTTCCTAGGATTTGAGTTATTAGGACGATGGTAGGGTATTCATTCCTCATCTCTCCTTGTTTTGTTTTTCATTGAAGGAGAGCTTACTTGATGGTCATTTTGGATATTTTCCTAAGTTTCTTCAATTCTTACACTTCTAAAACTACAGGTATTAGAATTTCTAAAAGTTCAATTACATGAGAGGAATGGGTCGTAAGAGCTTGATCTTGACGGTAGGTCTCAATGTCAATCATATAAAATCTTAGTAAATTGTAAACCCCCTTTTATATGATGCATATAGCTACGTTATTATTATTGTTTTTAGTAGTACTGTGGATATGGTATTTGATATTTCTACATAATAATAAATGAATAAAACAAGAATGGGCCAAAAGAAAGTCCTACGGGATGAGACCCTAATCCCAAATCTGGGCCATTAACGGCAAAGGACCCAGCTAATATGAACTTGAGTCCGGCCCATGAGATCCAGATGCATGTTCAGCCTCACCTGACCAACCTGGATCTGGACTAGTTCCATGCTGTATTGAGTCCCATTTATAGCCTTAGACTGACCCAACCCATATAAAATTTACACCCCATGAAGTTTTCTGGCAAATACTTAGTGAACTTCGTCTTGAACTAAGGAACGCAATTGGCAAACCGGGTATACCGAACACATGCATTTCCCGAAAAATATTGTTGATCTTAGAAGTCCGCACGTCAATGGCCATGTGCTATTATCTTGGTTTAGTAAGTGCTCTAGAGGACTAGCCCAAAAGTCCCATAGGAAGTGGCCTCACTTCCACACTTATATAGGCGAATCTATTTGAAGTGCATCTGTATGACTTGCACCCCTCTATACATACATAGACTCATTAAGAGTAATAACTTAAACTCCCTTTCCATACAAACATGCACTGATGAACCTTGGATGAGAATAGAGATTTTAATCTCTCATTTTAGTGCACAATCCATCACCTCTATGACTTGTTCTTCCCATTGAATGTAAAAATTTGATTCTATAGCTTAGTCAAGTTGGGTTACCGACATAGGTGATGATTCATTTAAGGGCTTCAACCCCATCCGTCTGGACGTTGTCCAGATCATTTCCCTTGCAAGGCCCTTTGTAAAGGGATCCACCAAATTGGCTTTTCGATCGAATATGCTCAATAGTGATAACTCCATTTTGAAGAAGTTCTCGCACATATCTATGCCGTAAGGCAATGTGCCTGGACTTACCATTATATGTGCCACTATGTGCCCGTAACAACGTCGATGTGCTATCACAATGTAAAGAAATAGTTGATACTGGTTTAGGCCAAAGATGAATCTCTGTTAGTAAATCCCTTAACCATTCAACCTTTTTACCTGCTGCTGCTAGGGCTACAAACTCTGACTCCATTGTAGAATGAGTTGTGCATGTTTGCTTTTTAGAAGCCCATGAAACTACTGCCCCTGCAAGCATGAAAATCCATCCACTTGTGGATTTAGAGTGATCCGAACCTGTAATCCAACTTGCGTTGATATACCATTCAAGTACAGCCGGTTCCCAACTATAATGTAAAGCATAGTCCATGGTCATTTTCAAATACCCAAAGACCCTTTTAATAGCATTCCAATGCATGTATCCTGGATTACTGGTAAATCGGCTCAATACCCCCACAACATAAGAAATGTCAGGACGAATGCAATGCATTGCATACATTAAACTGCCAACTACACTAGCATATTCCAATTGAGAAATGGATCTATCATCATTCTTTACCAATTTAATGCTAGGATCTATTGGGGTAGAGGCCAACTTTGAATTACCACTATCATATTTATTAAGTATATTTTTTATGTAATGAGATTGAGTAAGAGAAATACAATTTTCTCCTCTCAAAATCTTTATGCCCAAAATAAGATTGGCATCCCCCATGATAAAAAATCTTTGGTTTCTAAAACAATAGCATGATCTATACAAAAATAAGCATGTCATCAACATATATGCATATCCGCTTTATTTACTCGAAAACCATTGGAAATAATGATACTATCAAATTTATCATGCCATTGTTTTGGTGCTTGTTTGAGGCAATACAGGGACTTAATGAGCTTGCATACTTATGTTCTTGACTTGGCATAACAAATCCCTCAGGTTGATTCATATATATTTCCTCGACTATATCACCATGCAAAAATGCGGTTTTAACATCCATTTGATGTATTACAAGGTTATATATAGAGGCAATAGCAATAAGAACCTTAATAGTAGATAATCTTGCAACAGGAGCATATGTATTAAAATAATCTATACCTTCCTTTTGGTGAAACCCCTTAACCACTAATCGGGCTTTGAACTTTTCCACTGACCCATCGGATCTTAAATTGCGTATAAAAATCCATTTACATCCAATGGTGGCAAATCTACTAATTTCCATGTATGATTAGCTATAATAGCTAGCATCCATTTCATCATTGATAGCTTCTTTCCAAAATGGAGCATCTCTAGAGCTCATTGCCTCATTAAAGGTTAAGGGGTCATTATCAATATTTGATATAAAAAAGGAGTTCTTTAAAGTGGACCTATCTCCTTCTACAAGATATAAATAAAAATCAGAGCCAAACTTATATGAAGGATCTTTCTTGGCCCATTACTCCGCCTGGGTATAATCTCAATTTGGGATTCATGATCATCGTCAATATTTATATCATTATTATGTTCAATACAAGAAGATGTAATAGGTCCAATAGAGTTTGAATGGCCTAAGTTTCTTTTGAAAGAATTTTCATAAAATCCTGCATCACGATACTCAATAATAACATTTTTATCTATTCCACTTACACTTTCTGATGTTAAGAATCTGTAGGCCTTACTATTTAAAGCATATCCAATAAAAACACATTCAATAGCCTTTGGTCCTATTTTAGAAATCTTTGGATCCGGTAATCTAACTAGAGCCCTACAGCCCCAAACTTTAAAATATGAAAGGTTTGGTGACCTTCCCTTCCATATCTCAAATGGGGTGAGACTAGTATTTTTGTGTGGTATTTGATTTAATATATAACATGCAGTTCATAAGGCCACTCCCCAAAAATTGTTATTTAGGCCGGAACTAATTAACATAGAATTTACCATTTCAACTAAAGTTCGATTTTTCCGTTTCGCTAAACCATTTTGTTGGGGAGAATAAGGGGCTGTGGTCTCATTCTAATAACTTTGGATCCACAGAATTCATCAAATGACTTAGAGGTATATTCACCTCCCCTATCACTTCTTAAGGTTTGGACCTTTAAGACTAATTGATTCTCAACTTCATTTACATAAGATTTAAATTTAGATAAAGCTTCATCTTTGGTATGCATTAAATAAACATAAGTAAACCTTGAGTCGTCATCTATAAAAATATTAAAATACCGATTTCCTCCTCTGGTTATGATTCCATTTAACTCACATATATCATAATAGATAAGTCCGAATTTTTGTGAGTGTCTTTCTATAGAGGGAAAAGGTTTCCAAGTTATTTTAGCTTTAACACAAACATCACATTTATCACTTTTATTATGATTACATTTTGGAATTAATCCTAAATGAATCAAAGATTTGATAGAATTAACATTCACATGACCTAACCTAGCATGCCAAGTATCAAAAGACACAATCAAATAAGCAGAAGGAGAATATTTATTATTGATATTAATTTTGAACATTCCATCGGTGGCATAACCCATGCCTACATATAACCCATTTTTCATCAAAATAAACTTATCTGCCTCAAAAACCAATTTGAAACCATGTTTAACCAAAAGGCTGGCACTAATTAGATTTTTCCGAATTTCGTGAACATACAAGACTTCATTCAAGGTGAGAAATTTGCCGGAGGACAAGTTAAGGTCCATCCTTCCATACCCGACCACTTTAGAAGTGGACGAATTTCCCATATACAATTCATGGCCATCTCCTCCCACTACAAGAATTTGCACTTTTACCGGCGCTTTTTCCCGGTGCAATCATTAAACGTCGGGGAAAAGTATAACTTTTTTCGCCAGTAAAAGATAGAGTTTTCCCAGCGAAACAATTTCTCCGGGAAAGGTTGGACTTTCTCCGACAAATTCTTTTTTTCGTCGGCAAAAACTAATATTTACCGGCAAAAAATTTTAATCGCCAGCAAATGTTATATTTTTGCCTCACCCCCCAAATTCTCCAATGGGGGGGGGGGGGGGGGGGGGCGCCTTTTATTTTACTCTTGCCTACACAGTAATTGCACCAGGAATAGTTTTTGGGTGATGCTGTATATGCACCCTCTCATAATGCTATGCACACCCACAAAAAGAATGTGGGTGTGCACAACACATAAAGGGGGTGCATATAGAATCACCCATAATTTTTTAATGCTGCTACTTGTCCCGAATGGGAGCCCGGCCCCTGGAATCCAACGCCCCCACATGGGAGCCCGGGCTCTCAGCCGGGCTCCCATTCGGGACAGTTAGAATTTCCCTAGTTTTTTGTCTTTTTTTTTTTTCACAACAGCGGGGCCAAAACATACTAATGCCGCCTTCTTTTTTCATTCCTTTCCTGAAAACCAAAAACTTCCCACCATTGTTTCTTCCGTTCCCTACTGTTCTCCCTGCACTTCCTCCATCTTCAACGAGAGACGTGCATGGTCGATATGCAAACAGAGCCAAGCCCGGATTTTCTTTTTCTCGTTCGCTCTTACTCTGGCGACTATGAACACATAGATCTGGCGACGGAACCCTCTTCAACTTGAGATCAGACCAATGCTCTGTCCTCTTTGCAAATCAGTCAGAGGGTTCTCCACACAGAGGCTTGAATTCCTACGCCCTCTCAGTTTCTCACTGATGTAGGAGTCCTTCAAAGCCTGAGGAAATGGATATCTCTCAATTTGAGCAGCAACAGTTTCGTCACAGCAGAGAGATTGCTTGAAGACTGACCTACCAGAACCTCCGCGGCCTGGACCAGCCATTAAAGACCGCAACTTCTCTTTGCAAAAATCTCTAGGTATAATCTTTGCTCTTTTTTATTTTTTTCATTTTTATGTTTTTTGGGGTCCTCAAATATATGGACTGAGATGGAAATAAGGGCTCCATTTAGTAGTTTTTGGGGACTTAGGGTTTTTTTTTTAAAAAATTTTTGGATCTGGGTTTTTAAGTTTGTGAGATTTGGATTTGGTTTTGGGGTGAAAGAACAGAATTGGTTCCATGAGTAATCCTAGGCCCTGCATTATACTTATTTTTGCAGATTTCACACGATCTCAATCACAATCTTCTCAGTCTTTAGAAGTTTTAAGGCAATTCGTCATCTTAAAAGCTCTATTCACATAATTTTATTTTTCATCATTATTTCTTCCATTCTCTTCTCAATTTCACTGAAAGTGTCAATCGATTAAAAGACCCTATTTTTTCTTGATTCAAAAACCCCAATTTCTACTGGGATTTATTTTAAATAGATTCTCTATGGAGAAACATTAAAATACCTACTCTAGTGTTTATTTTGGTTGAATTTTAGTTTGTAAATCGGAATAATTTGCAGGGTTTTTGGAGTGATTACAATGTTGTGAAAAAAGGTGCTTTCCCATGGATTGAATGAAGACTTGTTGAGATGACACATAGCTATGAACAACAAATGTAAGCTTGACTGTTGGCTAGGCTGAATCACCGTATTACCATGTATAGAAAATCTATGGGCTGAGAAATATTCTGAAAGATTGTATCAAATCTACTTTGGAAACTATATAATAATTATGTCTTGTAAATGGCACCCTGGTTTCACCTTATTATTGTTGTAGTACAATTTCTTGTGTATGGATTTATTCTGATTCTGTATTGTGGTTTTGGAGCGATGCTCTAGACAACCCTTTTATTCATTATGATTTTAGTTTTTAACTAACTACTTGGTCCAGTAACATGTTCTCTGTTGTGCTATGGTGAATCTATCTTAAGTTATCATAAGTTTTTGTTTAAGTAAAGCCACGTATGCTTCGGAGTTGATTCCTATTCAAAACTTGTCCTTGCAGCCTAATTTGCTGCTTGTCGATGTGGAAAAGTTTGTTTAAAAAAAACATATAATTAATCTATTGGAAAGTACAGTTGGGTTACAGCTTTAGTGCTAGAATGAGGTCTAGTTTAGCTGTTATGTAGTTTAATTGAAAATATCATAATTCAGTTAGGTGTATGTTCTCTTTTCCCATTTCACAACTCACTTATTTCTATATGTATTTTGAGTATTTTCCTTTTTTTCTAAATAATAAATATTTGTTTGCATTAGTCATGCATATGTAATCTTTACGAATTTTGATATATTATGAGCACATTAGTTTCTCTGTAGATTATTATGAATCTTTAGGAAGTTGGATCACCACGGATGAGAAACCTCTTATTGCTTTCAGCATGGATGGTTCACAAAGATTCTGATTCTTCTTCTTTTTCTTCTTGTTCTTGTTCTTCTTTTTGTCGATATGCATGTAGATGATAGGTTTGAACCTGAATAGAATATTGTCTTTTGTGGTAGCAATTCAGAAACAGAAATGGTGTTCTTCTTGGTGCAAATTTATGTCAAGGCTCTGAATCTTTTGTGTGTGTATGTTTTGTATTACTTGTTTTATTTTCGCAGGTGAGAAGGAAAATCGATCTCATTTATGGACGAGGTAGTGCTGGTCTTATGGGCTTGGTTTCTAAGACTGTTCGTATGGGGGTTGTCTTGTTCTTGGGTATGAAAACAAACTTCTTCACTTTTCTCAACCCCAACACCCCTTCGCCCCCCCCGCCCCCTGTCTTTTCTTTTGTGTTATTCATGTGGAGATTATTATTTTCATTTGTTATTCGTGAAGAGATTATTATGGTTTCTTTAAGAAGCAAGCAAACACAACCGCTGATTCTGAAATGACAACAACAATATCCTTTACTTCTACATTTGTCAGATTTGTGATGGTTTGATTTTTTTTTTTCTGTTGCTTATGTTGCATTTCTGCTCAAGGAAATTTGATTCAGAATTTGTTTGATGTCATATTGAAGTAAACTTTTAGTCACAAAAAGAGCCGAGTCTTCTGGGAAATCAGATTCTTATCTAGCTGAAGAAGGTAGGAATTTGGATGGATGTGGAATGATTAACCCAAGTTCAAAACTGAATTTGTATTGGAAACAAAAACTCTGTAGATTATTAGCAAGCATGTGGCCTTTCAAATTCTCCAATTCCATTATTCTGAATGTTTTGATGTACTAGAGGATTTGGGAAACCTGCTGAGGAGGGATTCTCTAAATTCCAACAAATAGTCCCTAAGTCTTCTGATTTATCATCTCTATCACTTCAAAAGTGTGGCTAAGAAACTCAAGAAGCTTGTGGTTGTTTTGTTTCTAGTATTCTTCGTTATATTGATTAGTTTTTTGTGGAATTGTCTTTTGACAGGAACCATCTTCTGCTAAGAAAAAGACTAAAAAGAGTTCGACAGATGACAGTCTACAAATTAGAGAAGAACTTGGGAAATGCAACATGTGTGCTGCTCCCTGCACCTCCTGTGTGCATTTTGGTCAAACTGTGTCTTTCATTGAATCAAAAATTGAGGATGAGCTTTCTGGTGAAATCTGCAATGGAAAGAAGGCTAACTACTGTTCTTCCAGTGATGTGGAGGTGTTACCTCTACTCAAGAGCAGAGCATGTGAGCAGCAGTATACAGATAGTGAACAAGTGATCTATTCAGTGCCAGCCCAAGTCATGATTCATTCTCTGAAAATGATGAAAGTAAAGCAACTGTGAGGACCCCTGATGCAGCTGAGGTATTTGACAATATTGAGTTGCTTCCACAATTGTCATCTAAATCTATGAGAACCATTGATATTGGTAAGCTTCATGCTAAACAGTGCAAGGTTACTGTTCATGGTGTTTTTGTTTCCTCTTATAAAAGCATTCCATTGGATATTGGCGAAAAGACTTCAAAAGAATATAAGGAGCAGCAGAGATTGGAATGTCATGATTATATTATATCATATGTTACCAGTGTTAAAGATGCAATTAAACCTGTCAGTGATCATAATGTTGACTCTCATATATAGAAAGAATTCTTCAGCTTTGGCTAGTAATTCTCCTGCAGAAGGATTTGAAAAGGCAGTTCAACATCAAACAGAGCCTGATTTTAGAACTGGTTGTCAGTGTGAACGAGAAGAGAACCAGCATGATGTTAGCAGTCCAACTACTTGCAGAAAACTCTCTTTTTAGGATAGTCCTGGTTTTACATCAGGAACTGTAGGTTTCTCCCACAAGTCTGACCAATCAGAGCCTCCTTCCTCAAATGATTTTCATGTAATAAACAGTACACCAAAATTGAAATCTCCATGTGCTCATTCTCAAAGCGGCAACTCATTGTTTGGTTGTGGATACTCCAAAGATTCAAGAGAAAATGTAAATTGTCAGCCCCAGGAAGAACCAGTTGCTGAACGTAACATGGGGCATGTAGAATCTTTATTGGTAGGACTAATGGGAGCTAGCAGTGCTGATGGGCACAAATTTGCTGCACTTGACTTGGCTAGTGTGCTTGAAGGTAATGAATACAATAAATCAAGCCTCACTGGAACCAACTGGTAGGCAGGAAGAATATCCACTACAGTCTCAACTTATCTCCAAAATTGAGCATTTACGCGTCTGATACTTTGGAGGATGATGTAAGTGTTATTTATTTTGTTGTTTTCACTTTAAAATATCCAATTGAGACTCATATTTCATACATTGCAGCTTATATTTTCTCTATCTCACTCATCTTTACACCTTGTTTTATTTGGTATACTTTATTTTGTGTTAGTTGATATAGACAAAGCTGGTAAAATGCGTAGTCCAGTTAGTGGTGTATGATGTAATCCATGGTTATTCATCTCTGTTGTGTGAAAGTTATAGTGATTCGAGTTTTTAGACCCTTTTATTTGGCTTGAAGATTTTAAAAGTTAAGTGGCTGTCGGTTAAAGTAGAACAAAATCTTTTGGGAGTTGAAGGTCTATAGTGAGATGTCATTGTATTCACTGCAAACGAGTTGGAGAAGTTTTTATCCACAATAATGAAATCTTTTTCAACCATTTGGCTTCTCTTACTACCTAATGGAAGTGCTTTGGAAGCTTATTGCAGAGAGAGAGAGAGAGAGAGAGAGAGAGATTTTTCTCTTGGTCTAGATACATACATACATATATATTTGAATGGTTTTTCTCTTGGTACATTTCAATTAATGATTATTTCCGTAAATTGACACTTTTTGTCCCATCTGGAAACAGGCAAAAGTATGTGATATCTGTGGGGATACTGGACGTGAGGAGATGGTTGCTACTTGTAGCAGATGCAATGATGGCGCAGAGCACATGTAATCATCCTTTCTTTTTTTAGTACTATATTTATTGACTATTTCACATTCATATATATATATATATATATTCACCTTTAAGGGTAACACATTTGTTTAACTCCAAGAACTTTTTCCAAAGTCGAAGAACAAGGCACAAAAGGCAGAGGCAAACCAAGCCATAAAAGTCATGGCAACTCCTAAGGTTCCCACCGAAAGGCATGTAGAAAATGGGATTGCTATATGTTAAAATGGGATGCATGAAGTTTTTTAAAACAATGGTGCAGGTGTTGGAATGTTGCAACAAAGAAATGATCATATATGAATATGTAAATTTTCATTGGCATTTTAATTTCGTAATGGTAATGGTAAAGTTCTAATATGAAGTGGAATGAATTTTCTTGTTTCATTTTTTGATGATTTTGTTGGCCTAATGGGTCCAGACCAATTGGGTTTAGGGTCATGGGTATTTTGGTAATTGTATCAGGACTTTCTTATTTACTAAGATAGGGTTTCTTGGGGGATAAGAAAGAGAGCATTATATATTCATGTAATGTGTAACCCATGAGGTACTGTACTGCATATCATACAGAGAGTGAACCCAAAGGAGAGTCGAGTTTCTTTCCCGTGGACGTAGGCAAGATTGTCGAACCACGTAAATCTCTTTGTGTGTGATTGTTTGTTCTTGTGTGGTTAATTGATTGCTCGATCGCTGTTTCACGTTTCCGCATATACGCGCACAACAAGTGGTATCAGAGCCTAGAATTTCTAGGGTTGGATTGTGCTGCGTTGCGATCGACGGATCGGATCAAGGGTGTCCGGATTTCTGCGCGTGGATTCTTCGTTGCAGAAAAGAGAGATAGTTTCCAATCTCTGTTGGGCCACACTGATCAAAGGTTTTTTTAATTCTGGGTAGCTTTTGAAGAAGGAGATCGGCTTTGATCTCAGGAGGGGCCAAACGATCGGATTTCCAGCGGATTGTCAAGGTTCAAGCACCGCCAGTGTTGCCGGAGAAAAAGCACCATCAAGTATTTCCTTTACTTGATTTTCCGATTTTTTTTAATCTCTGCCGGGCCGCTGATCAAGCTGTCCTGTGAAGATTTAAAAAGAAAAAAAAAATTGAAGTTGCAGAGAAAACGCGGACCATCAGCACGTAGCCGTCCTCGCCGCCGCTCTTCGCCGGAGAAAAACTTCAGTCGCCGCCGTTCCGTTCGCCGTCGTGCCGTGGCCGGGGAACAAGCGGAAGACGGAAGGCAGCAGCACCACCATAGTCTCTGGCTGCAGATCGTTTCTGTCAACAGAACCCACTTCTGTTTGAAGAAGAAGTGCAGGTGGGCCTAGTTCTGGTTTTGGGTCGGTTCTGACCTGATCCTCCAAGAAGCCCAGCCCAGTCCAGTGCCCAAGTCAGGTTGGTTTTTGGGCCAGTTCGACCTGACCCGAGAAGCAGGAAGCCCAGTCCAGCAGACGCTGACGTCAGCATCACGTCAGCGAACAGTACAGTCAGCAAGAGTTTGACTGGGATCGACGGCAGAAACTTGTTCTCGCGATATCTTGATCATCCGAGGTCAGATCGGAGATCCGTTTGGGCCTACAGACTCGTTGCGAGCAGATCTACGTAACTGTGGAAGAAGATTGGCAGTTTGACGGTCAACAAGAAAGTTTGACTAATCGGAGCGCAGAAAATTATTCTCGCGATATCGGAGCCATCCAGAGTCGGATTTTGGATCCGTTTCTTCCAGCGTGCTCGTGGTGACGAGATCTACAGATTGGTGCAGAAATTAAGGTTAGTGAAAGTTGTTTATATTTCTTGATTATTCAATTGAGATGGAGAACAACAATGTGAACACTACCATGATCAAATTGAACCATACAAATTGGTTAATTTGGAAACCAAAGATGGAAGATATCCTCTATTGCAAAGACTTCTATGATCCCATTGAGGGGGATAGTGCCCGACCAAAAGAGATGTCTGATCCAGATTGGAAAAAGATGCATAGAAAGACCATTGGTCACATTAGACAGTGGGTGGATAACAGTATATTTCATCACGTGTCTAATGAAACCAATGCGAGAACCCTTTGGAAGAAATTAGAAGAAAGATATGAGAAGAAAACGGCAGTGAATAAAACTTTTCTCATTAGAAAGCTTGTGAATATGAAATTCAAGGAGGGTGGTAAAATTGAAGAGCACATAAATGAATTCCAATGCGTTGTGAATGAATTAGCCACAATGAAGATGGTCCTTGATGATGAGATGCAAGCTTTATTGCTTCTAAGTTCTTTGCCAGATACATAGGAGACATTGGTTGTTTCCGTGAGCAACTCTACTCCAGATGGTGTGTTATCAATGAGTCAGGTTACTAGCAGCTTGTTAAATGAAGAAACAAGAAGAAAAACTGCAGGGACAGATAATGCACAGGCCTTTGTTACGGAGAAAAGGGGGAGGAGTAAGAGTAAGGCACCAAAGGGGGGTCGTGGCAAGTCTAGAGGTGAATCACAGACTAAGAAAAAGTCTGGAAAATACTTTCACTGTGGTAAGGAGGGTCACATTAAGAAGAATTGCTTTGCCTTTAAGGAAAAGAAAGGAGCCAACAATGAGCAGAAGAATGACACTAACACTACAGCTACTTTGGATAATGAAGTAGCGCTACTGGCCAGTGAAGATGAAGGGTGTTTGAGTGTTGCAGATGATCAGGTTGAGTGGGTTGTTGACACAGCAGCATCCTACCATGCTACTCCTTCTAAGGAGATATTCACAACGTACAAAGCAGGGGACTTTGGCACTGTGAAGATGGGCAACACTAGTCATTCGGATATTGTTGGGATCGGTGATGTCTGCATTAAAACCGATATTGGTTGCACAATGACGCTGAAAGATGTGCGACATATTCCTGATCTGCGGTTGAATCTAATTTCCGGAACTTCATTGGACCGTGCAGGTTATGAGAGTTACTTCGGAAATGGCAGGTGGAAACTCACTAAAGGGTCTCTTATTATTGCGAGAGGGAAGACGTGTAATACGTTGTACAAGACACATGTGAAGCTATGCAAATGTGTGTTGAATGCTGTTGAAGACAGATCCTCTCCAAATCTGTGGCACAAGAGACTGGGACATATGAGTGAGAAAGGACTGCAGTTATTGGCAAAGAAAGATCGTATTCATTACTCCAAAGGTACATCCCTTGACCCTTGTGATTATTGCTTGTTTGGTAAACAACATAGGGTATCTTTTTCTAAAACATCAACGATAAAATCTAATTTGTTGGATTTGGTATATTCTGATGTTTGTGGTCCCATGGAGGTGAAGTCATTGGGTGACAATATGTTTTTTGTCACATTTATTGATGATGCATCCAGGAAGGTCTGGGTTTATGCGTTGAAATCGAAGGATCAGGTGTTCCAGGTATTTCAACAGTTTCATGTCATGGTTGAAAGAGAAACATGAAAGCTCTTGAAATGTCTCCGCACAGATAATGGTGGAGAGTACACATCTAACAAGCTTAAAGGCTATTGCTCAAAGCATGGTATTCGACATGAAAGAACAGTTCCTGGTACTCCACAGCACAATGGTGTGGCAGAGAGAATGAACCGCACTATTCTTGAAAGGATGAGATGCATGATTAGAGTGGCACAGCTACCCAAGCCATTTTGGGGTGAAGCTATCCTGACTGCCGTTTACCTGATTAACAGGTCTCCCTCAGTTCCCTTGGATTTTGACATTCTGGAGAGAAAATGGACAGGTAAAGATGTTTCATATTCTCATTTGAAGGTGTTTGAGTGCAAGGCTTTTGCACATGTACCAAAGGAGCAACGTTCAAAGCTGGATGATAAGGCAGTATGTTACATTTTCCTTGGCTATGGTGGAGCTGAGTTTGGTTACAGATTATGGGATCCAGAAAAGAGGAAAATTATCAGAAGTAGGGATGTGGTGTTTCATGAAGACCAGTTCTTTGGAGATATTGGAAATACTGAAAAATCTAAAGAAGTTGTTGATGGAGTGGTTGATCTCACACCGACACCTTCTCCAGTGCAGACTACAGGTGGAGAAGGTGGACAAAACGATCCGGATCATGATGAGGCGCAGGGGTTGCTAGATGAACAGGGTGTTGAGCAGAGGGAGCAGTCTCCTCAGTTAGAAACCACAGAACCTCAAGTTAGGAGGTCTACTCAAGAGCGTCAACCATCAACAAGATATCCTGCAGCAGATTATATTTTGCTTACTGATGAGGGGGAGCCAGAGAGCTACCCAAAAGCAACAACTCATGCAGATAAAGATGAGTGGATGAAGGCTATGCAGGATGAGATGAGTTCTTTGAAAAAGAACAATACTTATGAGCTGATGGAACTTCCAAAGGGCAGGAAGGTTTTGAAGAACAAATGGGTGTTCAAACTGAAGAGAGATGACAGTGGAAAACTGATAAAGCACAAAGCACGACTAGTGGTCAAAGGCTTTGCGCAGACGAAGGGTATTGACTTCGATGAAATCTTCTCTCCAGTTGTGAAGATGACTTCTATCAGAGTTGTCTTAGGTCTAGTCGCCAGCATGGACCTTGAACTTGAACAGATGGATGTGAAGACTGCATTTCTTCACGGTGATCTGAAAGAAGAGATCTACATGACTCAGCCGGAGGGGTTTGAGGTAGAAGGAAAAGAACAGATGGTTTGCAGGTTGAAAAAGAGTCTCTACGGGCTGAAGCAAGCACCGAGGCAATGGTACAAGAAGTTTGATTCATTCATGGTGAGTCATGGGTACCGGAGTACAGCTGCAGATCACTGTGTTTATGTTCGTAAATTTGGAAATGATAAATTTATCATCCTTCTTTTATATGTAGATGATATGTTGATAGTTGGACATGATAGTAAGATGATTGACAGGCTGAAAATGGATATGTCAAAGACTTTTGACATGAAAGACTTGGGACCCGCACGACAAATTTTGGGAATGCAAATACGTCGTGACAGGAATACCAAGAAGCTGTGGTTGTCACAGGAGAAATATGTTGAACGGGTGCTAGCAAAGTTCAACATGAAAGATGCTAAGCCAATTAGCATGCCTTTAGCCAGTCACTTTAAGCTCAGTAAGAGACTATGTCCTACTACAGATGAAGAAAAGGAACGGATGATGTCTGTTCCATACTCCTCAGCAGTTGGGAGTCTTATGTATGCCATGGTGTGTACACGGCCAGACATTGCTCATGCAGTGGGTTTAGTGTGTAGATTTCTTTCTAACCCTGGGAAAGAGCATTGGGAAGCAGTGAAGTGGATCTTCAGATATCTGAGAGGTACATCAGATTTTTGCTTGTGTTTCGGAGGCTCAAAACCAATACTTGAAGGCTTTACAGATTCTGATTTTGCAGGCGATCTTGATCGTCGGTTGTCTACTTCTGGATACTTATTTACTTTTGCAAAGGGGGCTATTTCCTGGCAGTTTAAGTTGCAGAAGTGTACAGCATTGTCTACAACCGAAGCAGAATACATAGCTGCTAATGAAGCAGGGAAGGAGATGATTTGGTTGAAGAAATTTTTTCGAGAACTGGATTTAAAGCAAGGAGAGTATGTGGTCTACTGTGATAGTCAAAGTGCTATGGATCTTAGCAAGAATGCTACATACCATGCCCGCACGAAGCATGTTGATGTGAGATATCATTGGATTCGTGAGGTCATCGAAAAGAATCTCATGAAGCTGGAGAAGATTCATACTGACAAGAATCCCTCAGACATGATGACTAAGGTCGTGTCTAAGGGAAAGCTAGAGCTGTGTTCAGAGTTGGCAGGACTGGACTCCTAGTAAGGGGGTTCAGAGGCATCTTCCCCATGGTCTGGAGGGGGAGATTGTTGGCCTAATGGGTCCAGACCAATTGGGTTAAGGGTCATGGGTATTTTGGTAATTGTATCAGGACTTTCTTATTTACTAAGATAGGGTTTCTTGGGGGATAAGAAAGAGAGCATTATATATTCATGTAATGTGTAACCCATGAGGTACTGTACTGCATATCATACAGAGAGTGAACCCAAAGGAGAGTCGAGTTTCTTTCCCGTGGACGTAGGCAAGATTGCCGAACCACGTAAATCTCTTTGTGTGTGATTGTTTGTTCTTGTGTGGTTAATTGATTGCTCGATCGTTGTTTCACGTTTCCGCATATACGCGCACAACAGATTTTGGAATGGAAATGGATGTTGGGTGCGTGGTAGATTTGGTCTTGGATAATGGAATTAGCAATTTCAATTTATTCATATGACACATAAGAAAAGAAAATTAAAAATCAAATAAATAAAAAAATTTATTTAAAATTTTTTATTCCTAGCTAGAAAAAATGCCAGCAAAAAAGTTTGAAAAAATAATGTTCGTAAATTGTAAATCTTTTCTCGGCGCAAAATAATGCCAACAAAAGTTTTTCTAAATTTATTTTTGAAAAAATAAACCAATTTTCTCGGCGTAAAATAATGCAGGCAAAAGTTTTTCTAACATTTATTTTTGAAAAAATAACTCTTTTTCCGGTGAAATAAACCCTTCTTCTCGGCGAAATAAAATGTCGGTAATGTATAGGCTTTTGCCGGCACTTTCTTTTTTTTGCCGGTAAATGTTATTACGGGCAAGCTTTTTCCAACGAATTGCTGTCGCAAGAGAAATCGCCGGTAATAGTTTTCACCAGCGTTTATGGACCTTTATCGGCATTTATTTAGCGCCGGCAGAAGTGTAAATTGTTGTAGTGTCCATTAACAAATATTTTGAATAATGTCTTATCATAAGAGACAAGACGAGTAGCCCCAGTGTTAATCCACCACTTGTTATCATTTCCCACCATATTAACTTCAGAAATGACCGCTGCAAAATTTTCTTCAATTATATGTGCTTGATCTTTAGTATTTTTCTTAGATTTATCCTGTTTGTCTCGTTTGAGAATCCGACAATCCTGTTTAAAATGGTCCGGTTTGCCACAATGAAAACATTCACCCTTCTTATGCTTAGATTTCTTAAAATTTGCCTTAGACTTTTCATTAAATCAATAATTCTCTTCTTTTTCTGCTTATTTTTTGAATGAAAATTTGATTCCAATATATTGGCTTTTGCTACAATTTCAGAATGTTCCTCTTTCAAATCACAAATTCTAGATTCCTCTTCAATTCTGAGATTTTGTAACAAATCTTGCATTGACATAGACTCATTATACTTTAGATTTTTGCGGTGATCTTTCCAATTAGGAGGTAATTTTGCAATCATCGTTGAAAGAAGGTAATCTTCATCGAAATTGCAACCTTAAGCCAAAAAATAGTTGATAATTTGAAGATCATGGACCTGAGCAAGAACTGGTTTACCATCAACCATTTTGAAAAAAAAAAAAAAACTCACTCACCAATATTTATGATTACCAGCATCCTCATAGTGATATTTTTGCACCAAAGCGTCCCATAGCTCCTTTGAGGTCGTGGTTGTTCGATAAACATCATAAAGAATGTCCACGATTGCATTTAAGACGTTTCGACAACTGTAATCATGCCAATGCCAAAGATTGAAGTTACTGATATGTTCTTCAGTGTCATTTGCAGATCTAACCTGGGGATCCTCTGTTAAAACATGTACCACTCCCAAAGTTGCCAGAAGAAAATGATTCTTTTGTTGCCATCGATGAAAATTGCGACCATCAAACCGTTCGAGCCGCCCAAAATCTTAATTGATCATCATCATGGATTGGGCCAATGCGAAATCCATCTCAATCCCAAATTAGATTGATTGCCTTAAGATTGTTAGAAGAGAATTATCAATGATAATAGGCTTTGATTGGATGGATTGCCCGAGTTGCGGGTCACGCTTTCCTTAAGGAGATAAATGCCCCCACACCAAATAGATGTTTGCACATGGGTTACCAGTAAATTTGACTCTAAGATAAAACAGGCCCATAATGTTGGACTGTAGTTTGCAGTACGTACATCACCAATGGTCCACCCATAACACTTGAATAATTTTTAGAGAAGTATTAGATGGGCTAGATGAGACTGTAAAGAGCGTGGATGGCCTAATTTAAAGACTTTGATGAGGTGTATCTGCAAAGGCTGGAAAGGACATTCGTTATCATGGCAGTTAAAAGTACCTTGTTGTCCAATCAAACATTGGGCCTATAAGAATCCCAACTCATTCCGAAATGGGATTGGGTCAACCCAAGTTAGGCCCAATAAAGAATAAAATAAAAACCCATTAAATAGCTCTAAGCTTATGCTCAGGTCCAAACACTTCATACTAAGACAATAAGGTTTTCTAAGGAATCATATATAAATGACATCCTCTTTATAACCATATCATTTGTGAGATGGAGGATAACAAGCTAATAAGGTATAAAAAGATTATGAAAATTTCCAACACCAATAAACTTACAACCTTGTCTATCCCTTTCTCATTAATTTCTTTCTTTTCTTTCTTTGTTGGCTTCGTGTCCTTTTCTCCTTTCCTTTTCATTCTTCTTTCATTGCAAATTCCAATTTTGTTTTCCAATCGGTTGTAATTTATATTCCTTATTGTAAACTAGAATTTTGTGCTAATTAGGTGCCAATAGATTGGGGGCTAGCTATGCATTAAGATGGGGAGCCCAGAGGACATATGCTTTAAATGGGGGTTTTAAAAATCACTCCCCGATGCCCAGGGGAGTCCCGCACCTGAAAATTTCCTAAGTTTAGGATAATACTATCAAATTGAACACTTGAAGTTTTTAAATAAATTTATTTTTCATTTTTTTTTAAGTTAACAAGCTAATGGTGGGGCCAAACTTCAAGTCAGCACCAATAGTGGGGAACTGTTTCTGGTTGACTTTTCCAAAGTCGGAACCAGTGTGGAGCCCATCAAATTTATTGTCTGCCGTGTGTGACGTATTGGATGATCCCTCCTCTCAAATCACTCGTTTTGTCACATGACCTCGATGTCCCCGTCTTGTCAATCGGGGTCGGGGTGGGTAGACTTTTTCTTATCAAAACAGCCGTGCTGCCCACCCTGACTAGGAGCCCGGGCTCCACGGGGTCCGTTGGATCCCAGCCGCCCCTGGTATCCATCGGACCCCATGGAGCCCGGGCTCCCAGTCGGGGTATGGGGGTCCGGGTGGTAGACTTTTTCTTATTAAAATACGCATTACCTCGAATCCACTTCGTCTAGACCCATTAGTACAATAGTCTATTTATACATCTTCTTCAAGTTGTACCCCTCCCCCTCACAACAAACCAAACCAACCACAAGAGAGATAACAAAAGAAAGACATGGACGGGAGGATCTACGAACTAGCAATAAGAGGGGATGTGGAGAAATTACTTCTTCTGCTGAATGAAGACGTAGTCATGCAAGGAAATGAACCTTGCCTGGATCGAGTGATGCGCGACTGCATTGGAAAGGATAATCTTTTGCACCTGGGAGCTCTTTTCGGGCACGTTGAATTCGTGAGAGAGATTTCAAATCGGAAACCAGAATTTGCCCGGCAATTGAACTCGCAAGGACTATCTCCGCTGCATCTCGCTGCTGAGAGGGGTCATGTACAAGTGGTAAAGGTGCTGTTGGAGACAGATGCTGATGTTTGTTTTGTTCGCGACCGAGATGGGAGGATTCCTCTCCATCTTGCAGTAATCAAAGGCCGAGTCGAGGTGATAGAAGAGCTGGTGAAGGCCAAGAACATTACTGTTTGGCTACTAACTGATGAAAGGGAGCCGATTCTACACCTTTGTGCAAAACATGACCAGTTTGATGCCTTGAAGAAGCTGGTAAGCTTTGTCGGAGATGATGAGTTCGTGAGGTTGAAAGACAGCAGCGACAACACCATCCTCCATCTCCTTTCAGCCAAGAAGCAGATTAAGGTATTGTTTTTAGAGAGTCTAGATCATGGTTTTAAATTTCGGTGCCCGTCTTTATAAAAGAAATGGTCCAGTCATAAACTTGGATAATTCAAATTTGAGCAAAAACCAAGAAAATGATTAAGTTGAAAATTGGTGAAGAATATCAGTTACATGCCCAAATCCAAGGAGTGATTTGACTTGATGAAGATATCAGTTACATACCCTTAAGTTCAATAGGAGTGGGTGGGTCCCATGATCCAGTTAATCAGATGATGGAAACATGATTCATGCCACATCGGGACGGTCACATTTTCAATCTTGTGTTTAATTTCACAGTGGGGCATATTCCTATTGAGGTGAGATATAAAGATATGTCACATACCTAATTCATCTCAAATTGTCTAAATTATCTATGCATGGGTCCCACGATGGAGTTTGGGGCATCTCTTACACAATTCCACAGCTCGATACGAGATCTGGACTCTAGTTTAATTTCATTTTCAACATGGGTATATTTATGAGTTGTGAACGAAGAAAATGCACAAGATATCAACAAAACACCATCATTGAAACCTTGATTCTTTTATTTAGAGCTGCCTAAGTGAGGTTTTCTTTTAGTGAACCCTATTTGGATATGGGCGAAACAGAGGGGGTGGTCTTTGGCATCTATATGCTCTAATTGCTGTATGGAAGAGGAATCTGATGTGCACCTCTTCTTCTACTGCGAATTGGCAACACAGCTCTGGACTTGGATTCTATCATCTTCTGGTTCTCATCCCTTCCCCTTTCTCTCAGCTACAGTCATCTGGGACCTTTTATCCAGAGGCAAAGATGTCTCAGGAAGAAAGAGTGCAGCAGCAATTTTCTTCCAAGTTATCTCTGTTTTATGGTTCCTTCCGAATGATGTCAAGTTTAACTCTAAGAAGCCCTCTCTGGAGAGAACAAAGTCTATCATCAGGGATCGTCTGCAAGGATTGGCCAGTGCTGGATTGATTTCTGTCTAGGTTCAGAACTTAATACACTCTCTGCAGAGCTAATTTTTTAGTTTCTTAGTTTTCTTTGGGCAGCTTCTGTAGCCCTGTTTTTTCTTTTTTTTTTTCCTTCTTCTTCTTCTTCTTCTTTTGGTTTTTCTCTGTTTCAGTGTCATGGCTGCTAGGTGCCTTGCCCATTGCAGGTTTCCTCTAGCCTCCATTTTTGTTTTTCTTTTGGGAGCTTTCTCTCTTGTAGCTCTTTTTTTTTTTTGCTTAATACAAAGTTTACCTTTAAACCAAAAATAAATAAATAAATCACTTATTTGGAAGCATACACTACAACTGCACACCACTTCTTCATCACCGTATAATTGGTCTTGTCCTCCTACTTCCTTGAAATTGCATTCCTTCACCAAGTTCTATATGAATTTAAAAGAAAAAAAAGATCTTTAATATCTTTAATATTATTTAATTTACTCTCTAACAAAATCAAAATCTGACTTCTTTCTTTTTGCGGTTTTTAACAAAATGGATCCCACCCTAAAATTTTGCATGTGGGATTGTGCAGATCGTAGAGTTTTTGCTCGACAACACCGGTATAGCACTGGAAATAAATGCTTTAAATGTGGACAAGCTTACAGCCTTAGATGAGGTATATTTAGCACAATGGGAAGCAGGTTTTTCGGACCTCAAACAAATTTTGGGTGGAAATGGAGCTAAAACATCCAGTGACCTATCCTTTGGACTACCAACTAATTTCCTAATGAAGCGTACAAAGCAGGAGATTAAATGGTTGGAAAGGATGGAGCCCTCCTTCTTGGTATTAGCAGTTTTAGTTGCATCTGTAACCTACGAAGCCGTCCTCAGTCCTCCTGGCGGTTTTTGGCAAGATGACTATCTACAACCAGGTTCAATACAAAATCACAAAGCAGGGGACCCCATCTTATTGTCCAAACGTCCTCAACGTTACTACGTGTTCTACATCTTCAACAGCATCGGTTTTTTTTCATCCTTGGCCATAATAACCCTAATTACTGTAGGCAAACAGATAGTCTACTCTCCAACGTATATGTTGCGGGTTTTGAATTACTCAACGGGAATTATCGTGCTTTCACTGATGGTGTCTTATATTTTTTCTCGAAGTTCCACAGGCCCAGGTTGGTTGAGGACTGTGACTTTTATGGTTTGTTTTGAAGTGTTTTTTTTTGGTACAATATGTGCTCCCTACATAAGCTCTAAAATACTGAAAAGGCAAAGGAAAGGTGAAAGCTCCCAACAAAGTGTGGTTATTCAAATGACCACATATCATCAAAATTCCTGATTTACTATATCATGTTGATCATAATCTTGTTGCAAACAGAGCCAGTGTTTAGTTGATTGAAGAGATGCTCTGTCTCTCTATGTAATTGTTGCTTAGCTCACTTGTATAATAACAGTGCCTCTCTTTATTTTACTTACGTAGTAAACTATCTGTATTCACCTGTCAGCATGAATGCTACTTGTTTTTTCTGTATTCACCTATTCACCAGTCAGATGTGATTTTTTTATTTTCACTTCATAATTATGTGAGAAAAATGGATTGGGAAAGTAGCCTTATGATGTGCCTTCTTGCAATGATAATGGTCATAAGATGCACTTACCAAAGCATGAGAAAAACCCATAGGAACAGTTTTCCACGGAACTCAGTTCATTTTTTTGGAAAAGCAGCTGCACGAAGCTCAACAAGAAAAAGTCCGGCCCACGACCCATAGGATGGGCCGTGCTGGACCAGGGAACCTTGGGCCGTGGCACGGCACTGCCCAGGGTCTTGGCCGGGCCCCAGGGCCAAGGCCATGGCAGGGGCGCCCATCATGACGTTTCTTTGAAAAAGGCTGATTTTTTATATAAATAAAATATAAAACTTGAAAGAAATTGTAGTTTTGTATCTCATTTATAAATTAAAATCAATGTTTGTGCATTTATTTTAATAGTTTCAACTTTATTTCAAGCTGAAAACCATAAAAGTCCATAAAACCTCTTTCGATTCATATAAAAAAAATTAAAAAATTAGTAGAGCCATGTGGGCCTACCCGTAGGTGGCACAGCCAGCACAACACGACCTAAGCTGTGCCGTGGGCCGTGCTAGGCCAACTCAAAGCCGACCTGGGTATGCCACAGCACGCCACGGCCCATGCATGGCTGGGCTGGCCTGAAAGCTGGTCTTGCCTAACTATACCTGGAGTTTACTGTAGCATGGAAAACACTGCTTTCTGTGCACATTCACCTTTTATGTAGGGGTCTAATAGCGGACCTCCGATTATTCTTTGGCCCATTTATTGATTTTTTTTTTCTTATTATTGACAGCCTGCAGATAGAAGACCATGTATCGTAGGCTGTGCGTAGCACAGGCACATTACCTTCTTGACAATAAATTGTCCTATTGTACTATACATGCTCTAGTTCGAACGAAAGTTATTTCTAAGTCCATCAGGCCTACTTTGTGAGAAATCATCCCCATTATGTGGGCCACTTAAGATCCATTAATGTTGAAATCAAGTGCCCTTGATTACAGTGGGTTAACCTTTGCATGTTTTGATAATAAGCTGGGCCTAGTACGTCGTTGCTGTGTGAACTGGTTTGCAATTTAATGAATGTTGGTTCATATGAACTATCTTGAATCATTAAAGAAATTAGACACGCCCGTGTAAACTACAGGCTAATCCATGCATTGAAAATGAAATAATGATGTTTTACATGTGTTAGTATCCATTTATGATCAAGAATAAGCATCTATGATTGGATGGTAATAATATCGTGGATATTGCACCGTCATCCATTATATCAAAATACAGACCATGGAGGCGTAAGAAAGCGTGAGACAACCAATAAAGGTGCTTCATCTGATCAAGCTAAATAAACACAAGTGAAATTGAAGTATATGGAATACAAATTACGGTGAATAACCAACCCCCTTATTTACCAAGGTGATATTATATCACCAAGAGTGAGTCTCAAATCTCCAGGGATATAAGTGTGTTACTTGACTTAATGAGATGGTCCTTAACCCTACTATTAACTTTGAAGTTAAAATTGAAGGAAAACTATTTAAAGAATATAATAAAATTGCTTCTCAAAGTGCACCCTTACTGTTTTGAACTAGTGGATCGGAGGAACTTGCTATGCTCCAATTGTATGTCCATATCTGACATTAGCAGGCTATTTTTATTTCGTTAGAGTAAGATTAGGCTTTTGAGTCCTTAGCATACTTATGGTTTAGTATGGATTGAGCGAAGGCACTCTTGATGAATTTGCCTTTGCTGGTGTAGACCTCCCATTGGCTCTGTAGAGAATTTACTAAGAGGATGACTAGCTTATCGCCTATAAAACAACATATGGCCTTGAGGAGAGAATCAAATGCCCACAATATAATGTGAGCATTGGGTTTATGTTCCTTAGTGTTCTAAGATTTAAGCTTGTTTGCTTATTCACCAAGTCATGTAACTTATGTTCAATCATAGGGGTTCGAGGGTAATCCAACTCGTGGGTAATGCATTAGTTTCCAAACTTTTATGCCTATTTTCTTTTCATTCATGTTTTAGAAAATAGTGGGGGATTGTTTTTTTTTTTTTTAATTATAATTATAATTAAATCATTCTCTTGTGAAGAGGCCGGTACATTGGCAAGTGTCTTTTCAATAATAATTAGCTATTTACTAAAGGGTGTGATCTGTCCATAACCCTTCAAATAATTATTATTTATTATTTATTTTGCGGAAGGGTGTAACTGCCTTCCAATACCTCTTTTGTGTGTGTGTTTTTTTTTTGGTCTTGTCTTGTCTTGGCAAACTTTCGATCTAATCTCCTTCGTGAGTAGACTTGTGGAGACATAGTGACATTGTATCTTGGAGACAGACTTTCCATGAAATCTACTTGTATCACTAGTAGAAAATTGACTTTTAGCGGCCGCCACTTGCCGTCGCTAAAAGTCAATTGACGGTCGCTAATACTCTTTAGCGACCGCCAAGCGACGGCCGCGAAAACCTCGTCGCTAAAGGTATTAGCGACCACCAATGGCGGTCGCAAATAAATTTAAAATTTTTTTTTTGGACTTTTAGCGACCGCCATTGCGGTCGCTAATACTACATATAGCGGTCGCTAATGCCTCTTTTTTTTTGAATTTTTTTTTATTTTTTTATTTTTTTTAAGTATTAGCGGCCGCCAAAGCGGTCGCTAATACTCATCTGGCGGTCGCTAATACATTATTTTTTTTTTAAATTTTTTTAATTTTTTTAATTTTTGAAACTATTAGCGACGGCTAAAAGTACTTTTAGCGACCGCCAGTAAAGATTTAAAAAAAAAAAAAATTTCCGTATTTTCTCAAAATTTCCCTTTTTTTATACATGTACCTGTACCTGTACCTGAGTATATACAACTACAGCCATCAATTAAAATTACAAATAACAAAGCCTAAATATATACAACTACTACCATCAATTAAAATTACAAATAAAAAAAGAAAGTCTTATATTAATTGCATTCAAAACATTACAAAAGTTTCAATAAAATATATCCATTACAATTACAGGAAAAAGATTGGAGAAGACATGAGAATAATACAACTGTACTACAACAGCTGAAGTTGCACAGGCTCAAGATATTCCTATGCATCATTTTCAGAATACCCGCTCTCTTCCTCTTCACTCTCCATCATGTTTGTTATGGCATTTTCAATAAGTCTTCTAATCTCAGCCTTCCGATGGGACAAACTAGTGTTGAAGTGAGCCTCTGCAATAGGAAGAGAAAATAGTGTTACTTTTCAAACAGAAACAGCCACAAATACAGAAGCAGTATACAAGAAATGCCCAAGTATTCCAGACTGAAGTGCTTGGTTCTGAGCAAATGAATGAAAAATGGGAAGCCTTAATTTGTTAACAAGCGTCTAGGGCCATTCAACTAGGAAGGTGGGACTTGAATCCACATTAACAAATCACATCTCCCCTATGCTGCAATATTTTTGGAAGTAAGACTGGTAGTACACTGAATGTTAGATAACAATATGGTTGGTTATTGAACACCAGCACTCAGGAAGCATTGAAAAAAAATGGTCAGCAAAATTTCTAAAAACAGAGAGAAATATAACATTTTGAGCAGATTTTATATATTGACCATTAGCAATGATATCCATTGCCATGAGAACATTTAATGCATCATACACTCGTCGCCGTATGTTCTTTTCATCAAACTATAGATGAGAGTAAAAGGTACCACTAGACGCTACTACCTTAATGACAAATCTGTAATGAAATATGGGAATTGCAATGTTATTATCTAAAAATGTGTTGGCTTGAGTCAAACCTCATTCAGAGGTACAGGATTAAGATCTGGGGCTGCTAACTCTGCAATGATCTCATCTGCAACCTGAAACCAAAGACCATGCATGCACATACATAACTTTTCATGAGGATTCGCATAAAACAAACTGAACTCGTTTCCCATCTACTAACATCAGCATTATTAAACTGGGACCAACACTCACAGCCTTTCCATGCTCGAGTATGATACTAGTCACATTTGCCTTGTAAAGAATTTCACTGCCCTTATCAACTAAGCCTTTTGCCAAAGCCTTCGCGATTCCACCAACAGGGTAGTTGATCCCTCCAAAATGACGGTCACATAGAACCTAGTGCCAACAAGTTATCATATGAGACGATGAGGGAATAACAAATAAAAGACAGGCTCGAAGCTAATGAAAGTGTAACAATCAAGAGAACACCATGAGAAAATTTTACCATGCTTGCATTGATCATTGGTGTCTGCAAAGCATTGACTATGCTCACTATAAAACACTGCAGATACACAATGACTTCAATTTTGTTACTTAGGTCCCTCAGGCGACCTGGTTCCAGAAGCAATAGAAAAAATCACAAGTACTAAACAAAGTAAAGTTTTCAATATGCACATCATGTCAGCAAATAAAAAAATAAAAAATTTGTCCCACACCTCTGCTTCTATGAAAGACAACAACTGAGGATCCTGTATGTACTTCCGTGCTATGGCTCCTGCATTCTGGGGCAAATAATATGCTGCAAGAGAATTCCATTTTAATGAAAATTACTTTCAGGAATGGTAAAAGCTGATGCCAGCATTGAGGGGAGTTCTCTCCAGAATTTGAATATAAAGGACATGTTCTCAACTACATGTCACATAGATAAGATGCAAAATATTGGAACTTGCTATCAATTACCAAGAGTCAAGCACTCCAAAGGCTTCTTAAAGAATTGCCCAAAAAGGTAGATTGGCTCCTCAAGTGACTTTAGTTCCAAAGAATTCAATGCATTGAAGACCTATGCATGTAAGCAATTACTGTCAATAAAGGGAGACAAGCATGATTTGAAATATCAGACATGTATCAGTTTTGGGCCTGGCAAGTGGCAAAACATCAGTGTGGGCTTGCCAACACATATAACCTTTGGACCCCACTAATACAGCTTTTTATACCAGTATTTCAAACCAGAGTTACAAGTAAAAAGCTAAAGGAGCACAGAGGGTTGCTGTAAATAATTATCTTTAACAGACCTTCCAACACTCGTCATAAAACTCGAGGATTCCCCCCTTTTCATGAGGGAATTTCTTGATAAGTTCCTTGATAAAATCATCATATTCTCTGTGTACACGGACTGAGAGATCATTTGGTAGATGGAAATGGACAGTGGTTGGATCAGGTATGACCTGCATCTTACATCCAACTGCTTCCAATGCTTGTGTGATTAAGTTTAGGTTACCCTGCTCACCAGAATGTGGAAGAAAACTTGTTAGAAAATAAAAATTAATGCAAAAGGTTATATATCAGGATTGTTACAATTTCATCATTTTGTTACTGGGAACAGTTGTAATGCCAAAAAAGAAAAATAAAATGTCGAGGCCTTTCCATTAGAAAGTGACATAAACAATGGGGGGCAAAATTTTAATGCAGATCAAATCCAAGAACAATTGCTCTCCTTCACTAACATCATTGGAGACGTCAAGAGCCCATAGCACAGTTGGCAGGTGCTTGCGCCACAATCTCAAGGCTGTGGGTTCAAGTCATTTTATCTACTAAAAAAAGTATTGAAGACTTCACTAATTTTTTCTGTTTTTCTTCATATCTCATTTTTCTTTTTTCTTGTTTTAGTGATCATTAACAGAGTGGTCATGAAATCAGAAAACAAAAAAGCAGCCCCAAAAAATCAGAAAACAGAGAAACATACAAAAAAAGAAGGGGAAGCAAACAAAAACGTAAATAGAAGACAACTCTATACCATAGATCCAAAATTTTGCCAAACCCAAAAACTCATAGAAAGAAACTGAAACACTAAATAGAATCAGGGCCCAGTTTGTCACTTGTTTGTTGATGCAGCAACCTGTATAGGGCACCACAACAATTGCAAATCTTGATCTATCTAATAAGAAATAACATTTCTAATGCCATGATATTGCAAAATCTCATTAAATCAGTAGGATATTATATAATGTAAGGTTAACTGAGGACAACTGTACCGTGGGAAGCAAATTCTTGCCGATTCTTTCTTGCTTTTGTGGCCATAGTGCAACATATATAATGACTAGAAATTACCACCACAAAAAGTACACTTCTTTTTGGTTAAGGGAATGTTTTTAATAGATTATCATTCACCAAATAGTAACAAACTGCAACCTGGAAAAAAAACATCTACTGACCTGCTCACTATGACCTTGTGGGAAGTAGACTACGCGGCTTCCAATGGCAGGCAAAGATACAAGAGGGCCAGCACATGCATGCCAAAGCTCAGAATTCAGGCACCGCTTTTCTCCTGTATAATGTTTCATAGTAAGGGCAAGACTTAGATGCAAGAACCTCAGTATGTACCAAGATGTGTTTCCACTATAAAATACGACAAGTGAACATTATTGTGCATCAACAACCAATGAGGTTTAAAAAAAGGTAGATAATTGCATTGTCAGTGTTTGAATTCAAACGTTGAATCTACAAATCCCAGCCAACTGATACTAACCACCCAAGTCTAATTCTTTAATAAATTTTCTCCTTAATGGGTAGTATTTGCCAGTTTTCTTTGCATTTCAACACTTAAAAATCATTACATAACCTTGGAAAAGAAATAATGGCAGAAAAAAGTATTGTTGCAAAAAAAAAAAAAAAGAAATCATCATCATACTGATAATAGCTATGGTGAGTCAGCTGACCTTTCATACTTTTGCCGCTGCTGAAACCAAGAAGGGCTTGACCCATTCTTTGAAATGAAATATCAACCTCGGAGAAAGAAAACCGATGTGAAGAAATCTGATTCTCAACCACAAAAGTTCAAATGCATACACATTGAACACATCCTAACAAGAGGATAGAAAGGTTTGCTACACCCATAAACCTCTAGTATTGAAACTGCAGACAAAATGCATTTATTTATTCACAAAAAAAAAAAGTTTGCATACCTCTCAGGCGAGTTCATAATCTCATAATAAAACACTGAGAAGTTCAATGCCAATCCCAATCGGATTAGATGCGTAGGAGAAAGCTCTCCCTCTGCTGTGGTGGAAGCTTTCTGCAGATGATGCATGTAAACATATTCAGAACCAACTGTAGAGGCTGGAAAACAACATTATTCCGTATATACCAAGGAAATTGACATAAAGGAGTAAGGTGGAGAGAATGGATATCCCAAGTCAAAATTTCAACACAATAAGAATTAAAAAAAAAAAAAAAAACCACATAATAACCATATGATTCACTCATATGAACCATGTGCATCAATGCCAGCACAGAATCCCATTTATTAATCATCAACAGACATAATGACAATATTTTTCTCATAAACCTACAATGGAAAAAAAGAATGCAAGAACATGTGCCAAAGAAATTGGGAACTTAATTCAGGCATCCAGCTGATATGAGGCATCCTCAGACTTCCAATCCTATATACTGCATCCAAACCATTGATTTTGAGTCAATCTGGTGGACCCATATTGTTTTTTCATTAACAGAGCTTGTGGTCTGCAAAATCCCAAAAAGACAGGCCATTATTTATCCCTAAATGCAATTTCACCAACAAAAAAGTTACAGAGCAGTAAAAAAACAAAAATATCAAACTTCTCTAAGATCTCCAACAGCAAAATCTCAAATGCAGCATAACCAACGATTCCTTCCATTAAAAACCCAAACCCAGCCTTCAAAAACAACGCCACCACCGACCAAAACAATAGAAACAAAGCAGAAACCGATGTTTCATCAAAACATCAGAAACCCATCTCCGAATAAACAAAAAGGTAGTGAAAAGAAGAGTCTCATCGCACATTTTCCAGATTCAAGTGAGAGAAAGAACTCAAAACAGAGCATTTCCATGATCGAAACCAGTCCGAAATTCAATCAATAGAACATGAAAAGGTTCTAACCTAAATAAAAAAGAGTGGAAGGTTGAATTGAAAGTGATGAAAATGGAAGAATCACATCCAACTTTTCCAAATTCAAGTGATTGAGTGAGAGAGAACTGCGAACAAAACTTTCCAAGATCCAAACAGTTTGAATTGAAATCAAGAGAAGATGAAAAGTTCTAATCTTTAATAAAAAAAAAGAGGGGAAAGTTGAAATGAAAGTGATGAAAATGGAAAAGATTGAATTTTTTACATTCCTTTCTCGGTTTTTACTTTACCTGAAAAGCAGAAGTGGCGACTCCAAACACAAAGTTTGGGGGAAAATCTCTTCTGGAAACCTGTTTGGGGATTTCTTCTCCTGGATTCCTGGTATTCTCCATGGATGATGAGGAAAATCAGTTGCTGTGGTAGTTGCCGAATGTGGCAGTTGTGGCGGTGGCACTTATAGAGTGGAAGGAAGTTTGCAAATGCACAGGCGGGAAAGAGAGGCGGTGGCGTGGCTGGTGCGGCTCCGGCGGGACAGTGCAGAGCGCGCGAGAGAGAAATAGAGAGGGAGAGGGAGAGAACCGGTGGAGACGGGCTTCGGCGGGGGCGGGGCTAGTGCGGCGGGACAGGGTAGGGAACGGGAGGAAGGAAAACCAGCGTGGGAGGAAGAAAAAATAGGAGGAAGAAAAGGGGGTTTAGGAAGGACAACCAGCGCGGGCGCGGGAGGAAGAAGAAAAAGGGGTTTAGGAAGGAAACGTGGGTGGGAGGAAGAAAAACCGCGCTGGTTTCACATTAGGCGCGGGCGCGGGAGGAAGAAAAAGTGGGTGGGAGGCGTGAAACGTTTAGCGACCGCCACTGACGGCCGCCCGCGTTTTGGCTCCGCAGAAAGCTAAATTTCTAGTAGGTAATTTACCTCGTCTTTAAGAAAGCATCTTAAACGATGTATCTTGCCTCACTCTTGTTTATTAACTATTTATTATATATAATTTATTTATTTTTTCAAATGCACATTTCTCTTGTTTGTATGGAATCAAATACATAAGAATTCAGGGTCAAAAGGGCCCCAACCAGGGGCGGAGCCAGGATTTCATCTTGGGGGGGGCCAAAACTTGAATAAAATTTTATTTCATCAATTACTTTGCACCCAAAATGGGTGCACTAAGATCCCTTCTTTCCTCCTCCCTGTCTACCACACCTGTACTAAGATCCCTGTTCGTAGACAAAAAACAAGATGGTCCCTATTCACAAAGAAAGGCAATGTTCATTCTGATTGTCGAAGATGAATCTTAGGCAGTCAATTCTTGTGGGGCTTACCTTGTCTGGGCCTATTAGTTCTTAGAAATAGTTGTGTCGGGCCTCTGCTTAGATCCACAAAGAGGCCTTTTGCGGTCGTTTATCCCTATAGAACCTATTTAATACACAGAGAATACACAGAGAACCAGTACTTGGATTGGGCCAGACGCATAGACCTGACTTATTACATCCCCTAGATTTGGGCCTAAGAATCAGGAGCTTGAATAAAATCTTAGGGGGGGCCCATTTTAGTGTTTTAATAGGATTTTCCAAGGCCCATTTTAGTGTTTTAATATAATTTTCCAAAGGCTGGGGGGGGGGGGGGCCAGGGCCCCCCCAGGCCTCAACGTGGTTCCGCCACTGGCCCCAACAATGGATTATTAAAAAATTGCAGGATGAAGGATGTAAAGCGGAGATATTGATGGGATCTAAATAGCTAGACTTTCCTAGAATTTGAGTTATTAGGACGATGGTAAGATATTCCTTCATCATCTCTCCTTGTTCTGGTCTAGAGGGCCTTTAAGGCAAAATAGAAGCTATGTCAGTTGGGAGAAGGTAACTCCTCCTAGTCCTAGTGGTTTTTGTATCTCCTCTGAGGTTCTTCTCTTCTGTGGTCTTGTGTTGCTTCTCTGAGCTGTTGTGAAGCTTTTAGAAGTGTGCTGAGTCAATGTCTTGTGTTGCTTCCCTGATCTGTCGTGAAGCTTTTAGAAGTGTGCTGAGTCAGTTTTCCTTTGTGACTTTTCCTTTTGTTTTTCTATCTCCTTTGTATAGTGTCCCTCTTTTGGTTGCTCTGCCTTTTTGAGATCGTTTTTCTGTAGCTTCCCCATTATGTTCTCTTCTTGTTTTTTTGGGGCCTTTGCCTTGTTCTTTCTTTCTTTAATTCAAAGTAACCTTGCAGCGCAAAAAAAGAAAAATAAATATCTCCTTGTTTTGATTTTCATTGAAGGAGAGTTTACTTGATGGTCATTTTAGATATTTACCTTTGTTTCTTCAATTTTTACCATTTCTAAAATACAAGTCTTAAAATTTCTAGGAATTCAATTACATGAAAGGAATGGGTCCTAAGAGCTTGATCTTGACTGTAGGTCTCAATGTGAATCATATAAAATCTTAGTAAATCATAAACCCCATTTTATATGATGCATATAGCTACGTTATTATTATTGTTTTTTTATATTACTGTGGATATATATGGTATTTGATATTTCTACATAATAATAAATGCATAAAACAAAAATGGGCCAAAAGAAAGTCCTACTGGATGAGACCCTAAGCCCAAATCTGGGCCATTAACGGCATCGGACCCAGCTAATATGGACTTGAGTCTGGCCCCTGATCAGACCCAGATTCATGTCCAGTCTCACCTGACCAACCTGGATCTGGACTGGATCCATGCTGTATTGAGGCCCATTTATAGCCTTAGCCTGACCCAACCTATTTAAATTTTACACCCCATGAAGTTTTCTGGCAAATACTAGTTTATTAGCAGTGTTCATGTGCAATCTGAGTTAATTTTTTCTTCATTGGATCCTTTCATGGCGTTGACAGATTTTTCACACTAGCACATACAAAGAAGAATTATGTTCTAGAATTATGATTCTTGAAGGAGGTCCACTTTGGCGATCCACTGGACTACCAAGTTGCCTTGGAGGGTCCATCATTTCAGTAAATAAAATTAATTTTATGGTCTTGCAGTCTAGTGTCTTGGAGATTTTTTTTTCCCCTATAAGCTTGGGTTGAAGTCACAGTACTACTCAAGGCCTAAAGCAGAGAAAGGTCTTTGCTTTAGCCCTTTTTTTCTTGATAATTGAAGAAAAAAAGCCCTAAAGCAGAGACCTTTCTTTATGCTTCTTTTTCTTTTTTCTCTTTATTGGAGTCTCTTGTCATTCTCAGCATATTTAACATGCCACGAAACATCACCTGAGGACCATATTCTCATTCTCTATCTATTTCATAATATGCCAATTCACTCATCTCAGCAGTATTCTGTTTTTTCATTTTTAAGGAGTAATGTCTTCAGTCTTATGGTGCACAAGCATATCAACTTGGACCATTCATTTGAGTAGATGTCTGCTTAGGTGGGCCATAATCAGAAACCCTTACTGAAAGAATGATCTAAACCAACTTTATTTTGACCTGGATCATTGCACAAAACTCATACTGAACATGCAAAAGTGGGACATTAATCAAACATGATAACTAAATTGGTACAAACTTGAGGTCTTTATGAGTTTGTTTAGGTAATTGGGTATTGAATCTTAAAAGTTTTGTTTTGAACTGAGTAAAACTAATGATTAAATGTGAAGATATGCAAAAAGACATCAAACATCCCTCGTATTATATAAATGATTACCCACTCGTCACCCAGTAAATTAAACCTCAAGATAGTGATTGTCTCATCTATATTTCCCTTCTCCCCTTCTAATGCACATTTCATAAAACTAATTTGTTATGAATTCTCAGGAACTCAATAACCAAGAAGGCAAATGGATCAAATATGGATGAATATTATCATGGAATGATTTTTTCTTTCTTTTTTTTTTTTTTATATTTTTTAGAAACTAAAGTATAAATGTAAATGAATTGGGTTAAATTCAAGTCCATGGTGGATTTAACACAGAACCAATTTATTTTATACACACCTAGGCCCAGACTTGACTTTGGCAAACCCAATTCAATTCCTAAAAATACTAAAAATGTTATTAGATTAACATCAGGTACCAATTGAGAGTCTATAAATTTGTTTTCCATCATCATCATTATCATCAAAGTCTTGTTCAACTATGTTGGGGACTCTTTTTCACTATTCCACTCTATTTTGAGAAAACACTTGGATTGATGAATTTATTTTTTTTAATATAATATCTGTTAACGTTATTTATTATTACTGCAATTTGCAATACATGATTATTTCCATGTGAACCCGGCCAATTAAAATCAAACCCAAGTCCAAAAAGAGGATGACCCATACGCTGATTTTGCGTAATCCTTTGGATATATCAAGAAGAAATATAATTTTAAATTATTTTTTGATGCATTGAAATTCCTAATTTAAAGCGCACGCATCTCAAGAAATTCCATTAATCTAGTAACTGTGGGGCATTTTGGTCATCTTAAGGAGTAAAAAAATTAAGGACAGGTTCTACTTTCCTTGGTGTACCGGAGACGTCTATGTTGTGCGTGTGTATGCGGAAACATAAACGCGATCGAACAAGTAAGCAACCACACAAAGAAAGAGAAAGTCACACAAGAGAACTACATGATTGGCAAACTCGCCTACGTCCACGGAAAAGAAACTCGACTTTTATTGAGTTCCTCACTCTGTACGATATGCGGTCTATTTCATTGGTTACACATTACCTTATATATATATATATATATATATATATATATATATATAAAGCTCTCTATTTTATTTCCAATGAATCTATCTTAGTCAATAAGAAAGTCCTCATACAATTATCAAAATACCCATTATCGGATCCAACTCATTATTACAAGAGTCTATTTATACATCTTCAAGCTGTACCCCTCTCCGTCACAACAAACCAAACCAACCACTGAAGAGATATCATATGAAAGACATGGATGAAAGGCCCTACGAAGCAGCAATAAGAGGGGATGTGGAAAAGTTGCTTGATTTGCTGAATGAAGATGTATTAATGCAAGCAGATGAACCTTTCCTGGATCGTGTGATGCGCGACTGCATTGGAAAGGATAATCTTTTGCACTTGGGAGCTCTTTTCGGGCACGTCGAATTCGTGAGAGAGATTTCAAGTCGAAAACCAGAATTCGCTCGCCAATTGAACTCGCAAGGACTGTCTCCGCTGCATCTCGCTGCTGAGAGGGGGCATGTACAAGTGGTAAAGGTGCTATTGGGGACAGATGCTAATGCTTGTTTTTTTCGCGACCGAGATGGGAGGATTCCTCTCCATCTTGCAGTAATCAAAGGCCGAGTCGAGGTGATAGAGGAGCTGGTGAAGGCCAAGAACATTACTGCTTGGCTCCTAACTGATGAAAGGGAGCCGATTCTACACCTTTGTGCAAAACATGACCAGTTTGATGCCTTGAAGAAGTTGGTGAGCTTGGTCACAAATGATCATGATTTGGTGAGGTTGAAAGACAGCAACGACAACACCATCCTCCATATCCTTGCGGCAAAGTTGCAAATGAAGGTATTTCTTCACTTTCTTAGTGGTTATTCTGGTTTTCTACATGAGTATTCGCGCAAGGGCATGTTTCATGATAGGTGAGGAATCCACGAGAAACACTGAAGACCTATATGCCTGGGAATTTTAAGTCAATATTGGAGAAAAATTAATAGTAATGTGTAAATTCGCAAAAGTAACTGAAAAATTAACTGGATATGGTAAATCAAGAGAATAAAGGGGATGTAGAAACGGTAGCTGCGTTGCACTTCCTAAATCTTGACTGTTAGTCAAGGTATATTTTAGTAAAAATCAAAACTTGGGGGGGGGGGGGGGGGGGTGGTGGGTGGGGGGATGGTTTGATGAAAAACTACTCTTTTTTAAAAAGGGTGATGGATTTCTCACAATTTTTTCTTCAATTTTAACAATTGTTTAGAAATGCACTTTTTAGAATTCCTATGAATTCAGTTAACTATCAAATAAATGGGCTCAAAATATTTTTATGCCTTCTTTAATTTTTTTTATTCATATGAACATAGACGAGCTTCCCCATGTGCAATAAGCTGGCAAAGTAACCCATGCTCATTTGTGAAGTTTCTCAAGCAAATTTCCTGGGAGTGGCCAACTTATTAAAGAACTAATTAAACTTATAAATATCTAAATATTTTCATATATTAGCTAAATTTCAATCCAATAAAAGTGAAGGTTATGTCGAATTGACCGTGTATAAAACAAACGAGTATAATGGCACTGAAACTTTTTGTAATATTTTATTAAATGTAAATAATTTGGTGGTTGGCTTAGCTCGATTCTGTGTGAAATTTGGCCGGCACACAAGGGAGAGGAGAAGGCATTACTAGTGGGACTGCTGTAGAGCCAGGTTCCTCTCTCTCTCTCTCTCTCTCAAATATATGTTTGCTTCTATTTGAATTTAAGTGGAAATGTGCAACTCCATCACATTGGAGCTACAGGAGAATTTACCAAGCTTTCCTCTGGGCCTGGAGGGAATAGTCTAGTACAAGAGATCAACAAACCACCATTAATGAAACCTTAATCCATTTATTAATTTAGTGATGCCTACTTGAGGTTTGCTTTCAGTTAGCCCTTTTGGAAGCATACTCTAAGCTAACTCGCCATCTCCTCCTACTTCCTTGAACTTGAACCCCTTCTCTACGTTATATATGAATTAAATAGTTCTTTGTTATTATTTAATTTACTATCAAACAAAATCAAAATCTGACTCCTTTTCCTTTTGCACTTTCAAATCAAATGGACCCTAATTTTTTTTTAATGCAATTGTGCAGATCATAGAGTTTTTGTTGGACAACACCAATATAAAACTGGAAATAAATGCTTTAAACGTGCAGAAGCATACAGCTTTAGATGAGTTATATGAAGCGCAATGGGAAGCGGGTTATTTCCTACCCAACAAGAATTTTCTTGTAGAGGGGGCTAAAAGATCCTGTGACCTGTCGTCAATAGAAGTAGGACAACCAACTTATTTCACATGGTGGCGTACAAAACCGGACCGCAAATGGTTAGAAAAAATGGAGTCCTCATACATGGTACTGTCAGTTTTAATTGCAACTGTAACCTACCAAGCCGTCTTCAGTCCTCCCGGAGGTATTTGGCAAGATGACTATCCACCCCCAGGTTCTGATAAGGTGAAAGATGATCCAAGAGAACACCACAAAGCAGGGATGCCCATCTTATCAGACAAAGAACCTCTGCAATTCGAAGTATTCTGCATCTTCAACAGCATGGGTTTTGTGGGATCCGCGGCCATGATCCTAATTATGGTAATCAGACGCCAAGTCCCTCCAACGTATTTGGCGGTGATTAGCTTATTTTCATGGATATTTGCTTATCTTTCTGCTTCATTTTCCACATATCAACTTGCTCTTCCTCCGATTCTTTTGGTGGTCGAATATTTCGTGTGCTCGAAAATAGCAAAATTTGTAAATAAAAGACGGAGAAGGCAAAGGAAAGCTGAAGTCACCCAACAAAGTGTTGTTATTCAAACGAGCACAGAGCATCGAAACTCTTGATTTACTTTTTTAACATGTTGATCTTAATCTCGTTATATATAGAACCAGTGTTAAGTTGATGCAAGGGGTGATATATATCTCTCTCTCTGTTAATGTTTCTTGGTTCCTTTATATAGTAACAGACCCTCTCTTTATTTTTCTTTTGTAAGCTTTCTGTATTAACCTATCAGCGTGAATGGTACTTTCTTCTTTTCTATATTCACCTATGAAGTGATTATTATTATTATTATTATTTTGACTTCACCGTATTAGCGTGAAAAGTGGAGTGGAAAAAATAAACTTAGTGACTTATTGTAATTGTTTAGACAATCATGTTGCTAGTCGAACTCTACATCTGTGGTCTATCATCATTTATTCAACTAAACAAGATTGACTTTCTTTATATTCTTTTAAGCAACTAATGATTAATATAATATTGCGTCCTCCAAGTTGTTGAAAGCCATAAAGTGAGAGGCTAGTTTGCACCTCTGTATTTGCAATTTCATTATATCTTGAATTAATATGATTGAGGATTTCTAGTGTTTTATGATAAAGTGACACGACCCGAGTCCGAGATTAGCAATAATTCGAGTTAATCCCGAGTCGTGCTGAATACTTACTCCCGTGAATCTCAACGCATTAAAATTCACAAAGGATAACACATATACATTATGCGGAAATATTCACAAATATACATTGCTGATATCAAACCAAAAATTCTTTACACCATATACAAAATCCATCACTTGCATATTTAAATACAATGTAAGGATCAAAATTGTGAAACGTTTTAAACCCATCTCAACTTAAAGTTTCATTTCAATATCATCAACTGGTATTGCTTTATTTCCATTCCACTAGTGTCACGGCCTGGCCCCGAGATCAGAGTCATTAGGGTTAACCCCCGGGTCGCGATACAATCATACTTACTCCCGTAAATCCGCAATAACCGAAGTTAAAACGAATCTACAAGGGATCTTGCATACGTACCTGTCAACGTGCAATTGCGGAACATATACAAATACATATACATTGACAATACTTAACAAAATGAATCAGAACATTTACTTTTAAACTACATATTTCACTTTACATCGTTTCATTTCCATTATCAACCACTGCATATTTAAAATACAATGCAGGGGACATTACTTTCAATACCAAAATTACTATCTAAAACACTTTACAAAAAGTTTCCAAAAAGACTCCAATGAACCCGCTCTCTGATCACGTCCATTCAGCTAAACCTCCTGGAGGTAGCGAATGAGCCTCCTCCGCTGGCGGGACGGTCGCTGAGGGATCGGCATGGGTAACTGAGCCTGTAACATCATCAGTAATACCATGAACACGACGGTTCAATAAGATATATACATATGTCTAACAATTCCTAACAATTCATCGATTTAAACAGTTCTAAGTAATCCATAATAATACCATTAACAATGACAATAATACTGGCAACTGGCAACTACACTAGCATTGGTTTCAACTCCATTCAATTCTTCCCAAAAGGGAGCATTTCATATTCATTTATTCATAATGTTCGATATTTATTAATGACTTTTCAGTGTATGACTTTTCAGTCAATGACCTTTCGGTCTAGTATGGTGAGATCTCCCAGTGTCTTGATTAGAGATCACTGGTGTCCCACGGAACTCCGGACGCTCCCATTCTCATCTACTGCAGTAGGAATAGTCATTTCATTTCAATTCACATTTCAGTTCAATTCAATAAGGAGTTCGGAAACCACTAGGTAGTGCCAGACCCTTTAACAATTCGTACCAATCTAATTCTCATTCTAAAGCAAGTCTCTAACCAACCCTTGAGTGCAACTATGGTTATCAATGCAAGTATTACTTTTGATGACATTACTTAGTTGATTATGCATTCGAATAACCTTAGTTAACACTTATGGAGGTTTACATATCACTTAACTATACGAGAAGCATTGATGACCAAAGTGATCTTAGTTCTCGCAAAATTCCAAAACTCACAACGGTCCTCGCGATTGGCCAAAATTTTCCTCACTATGAATAATTTGGTCAATTTCGGCTACCCCGGCGGCTACCTGGCGGTTAGCCGCAACTGTGCAGGCGGTTAGCCGAACTGTACTGGCGGCTAGCCGAACCAAGTTCGGTTAGCTTACGGTCAGCTTTCCAGAAGCTGATTTTCCTGACAGGGATTTCTGACCAATTTTGGTCAGCTCGGCGGTCACCTCGCGGCTAGCCGAAATTCCAATTTCGGCTAACCGAAATTTGGCGGTTAGCTTTCCAGAAGCTCGTCAAATTCGGATTTTCTGGTGGTTAGCCTCGCGGCTAGCCGAAATTCACCCAGAAGCTCATTTTCGAGCTTCATAAGCTCTGAATAAAACCCACATTTTTGAACTCCTTGAGTTCATACAAGTTATATAAAAGCTTAAATTGCTAGAAATGCATATACTTGCCTCAAATGAAGCTTAAACTCCTTGTTTAGCTTGGATTTGAATGGAATCCTTCACTTGAAGCTTGATTTCCAAGAAGATGATGAGGAAAAGGAAGAAGATGCGATGCCTCTTCACTTAATCACTCCAAACGCACCTTTGACGGAGAAGAAATGGAAGAAGAAGATAGAAAGAAGAAGAAACGGATGAAAGAAAGGAACGTTGCCTAGGGTTTGAGATGAATGAGGTTCATCTCATCTTATATAAGCCATTTTTGCATTTAGACCCCTTTTATTTCTCTTAATTTCACTTCAAGTCAATCCAATGTCCATTTGATCCAATATTCATCAAATCAATGCAAGTCTTTTATGAAAACCTGCATACTCATCGAGATACACATGTTGGTATCAAGACTTTTCGTATTCAACAAAATACGTACAAATTCGTATTTTCGGAAAAGTCCTTGGTTTGCTTATTTGAGCTTCATTTTTCATTTCATTCAATTCATTTCATAATCTCATTTACTATTAAGCCTACATTAGGCAAATTCCAATCCATTTGGCGATAAATCACCATTAGTTCATTTAACCGGCTTAATTAGTCATAAGCCCAATTAATTAGAGTTAATCGTGATTAACTCGGGACAGAGCCTAACAACTAGTCCTCCTAGAGGAACCGTGTCGGACGTTTCCGGTGGCGCTTTGGTCTCAGAAGGACCAGCAAGGGCAACTGTGCCTGTAATGCCATCAATAACACTATGAATTTCACAATTCAGCAATGTATAAACAATTACATGATTCATATGCTAATGATACATTTAATTCATTTCATTTCAGGTTTGATTGGTTCAATTCCAATTCCAATTCATAGTCAATACGAGTCTTTTTATTTGACAAACTACAATAGCATTTCAATTTCCATTCAAATTCCATCTCCCTCAAAGGAGAGGAATCGCTCTCCCTCAAAGGAGAGAATTATCTCTTCCATACGGAAGGATTCATTTATTGTGAGACTTATCAGAGTCCGGGCCAGGGACAACTGATATCACCACGGAGCTCCGGAACACTCCCAAATAATCTGCTGCAGCAGAATCAGCTCAATGAGCTTAAAGAAACCACCATGTAGTACCAGACTCATTACAATTTAACGGATTCACTTCAACATACAAAGTCAAGTAAATAATACCATCCATTCAGGTGTAATACTCAGTTCTTTAATGTACGTGTTATGCTCGATGAACATTACAAGGTATATGTATTTTGTACATTAAAGTCTCTTTAATTAACACCCATGGAGGTAACATAGTATTAACAATAACCTTGATCTAATCAATAGGTTCATTTCCTTAAAACTCAGAAATTAATTCTGAAACTCTATTAATTTCGGTTAACCAAGCAAATGTCTTATCGGCTAGCTTTAGAAGCTAATTTTTATTATCAAATTACAACTATTCGGCTTGGGTTAACCTTTTGGTTAACACTCAATTCATCTTGGATCTAAATCCAAGGATATTATTTCATGAAAAGGGTACTACTCCGTAATTAGTCTTCAAACTAATTATGGACCACTTATATTCCTAAAACCATTAATTGGTTCAACTAGAACAACTTTTAGTTAGGACCTGTTATACTTGTCCCCATATCTACTTCATCTCCCAATCTATGCTCACTAAGAGGTGTATACCATTGGTTTTTACGTTCAAAGAGCTTTCCAACGATATATAGAACTCAAAAATCGGACGTATGGGTCAAAAGTTATGGCCATTCAAAGTTGGCATTGTTGGCCCAATGGGCCGACCCACTCGGACAGGCCCAATCTGGCTGGCCCAATTCTGTGCAAAAATTCATCAAACACAACCTGTCTGAATTTCAATTTCAGGCTACTGAAACTGATTTTTACATTCAATCCATAACCTGTAACAACTTTGAAATCTCCTGTTCCCTCTTTTACCACATCATTTAAACTAGCTAGTTCAACACATCTATCCATTCAAACACTATAGACTCAATCCCTTCATGTGAATCATTCCATATCAGGTGTCTACATCTACTTTTCTTACTTCATATGAGCAATACATCACTTCAATCATGACTAATTGTTATACGTGCCTTGTTGCTGTGAGTCAACACCAAAGCCTTTGTTCCCAGCTCAATCTTCATGTCATACAAACCACAACCCTTCTATTCAGTCATAAGAATCATCCATATCATTTTACCACATGATTCATGAATGTTTTTCTTTCCTAAATTATATGAAAACTACATCAAACAACACTCAATTAGTCATAAAAGTTTATACTTGCCTTTACTGCTGTGATTAACACCAAACTCTTTGTTCCAACTTCTAGTTGAGCCACAATCACCACTCTCTAAGAAACCAAAGAACCCACTTGAGAATTGTTAAAGAAGATGATGAAAACCCTTGAAAACCACTTGAAAACTCTTTGCTCCAACACTTAATAGCAAGAAAGCAAGAAACGAAGAGCAAAACCAGTTGCTGTTACTTGGTTTTCCACTCGAAGTTGCTGGAATGAAGGTTGATGGGATGACACTTCATTACATGCAACATAGGCTCTTGACACATAACCTTGTATTTTGCATATAAACCCTAAGTCTTATGCATATTTCCAAGTTAAGTCAATCCACTACTCATTTGATTCATGTTAAGTCAAATGAAAAGGTGTATCTGATGAAAATTATTGTACTCATCGAGATACACACGATGGTATCAAATTTCACCTCATTCGACGAAATACACATAAAGTCATTTTTACGAAAAAGTTCTTTCTTTCATCAATTTGAGTTTAATTTCAACTCAGTGAAGGGAATTCCTTCCAACTCCATTCCATTAGGTATAAATCCTTCATCTGAAACTAATGTGATCCATTTTAATCCTTAATCTCGCATAATTTAATTAATCACGCTTAAACCATGTTAAATCTCGATTAATTAGAGGTAATCTTGATTAAATCGGGTTGGAGTGTAACATAAAGCCATGTGTTCATCATTCTTGCTTTTGCCAAACGGAAAAACTGCGCACTCCCGTTTCAAAATACCGCTAAACCTCCACCAAGAGTCATGTTGTGACATCAACCATCGGACCGAATTGGCAATGTTAATTAACGAAGCAGATTTAATCATATGGGATGAAGCTCCGATGCTAAGTCGCTACGCCTTTGATGCTGTTGATCGAACATTTAAAGACATTCTACAAAATACGAGTAACTGTTCATCGGAAAAGGTGTTTGGAGGAAAATTATTCGTACTTGGGGGAGATTTCAGACAGATACTGCCGGTTATAACAAAGGGGGGACGTGAACAGATAGTTGGAGCTTCGTTGCCGAGGTCGAGTATTTGAAAATATTGTCAGGTTTTACATTTGAATATAAATATGCGTGTTAGGACAAACAATGTTTCTGAAACTCTACGATCTCGGTTACATGATTTCACGGAGTGGATTAAGATGGTTGGCGAGGGAAAGGTGTCCGGGACATGTTTTGGAAATGATTATGATCCAAACTGGATCAAAATCCCAGATGAGTTTCTCATACGAAATGATGAAAGGGGAGTACAGCTGCTTATTGAATCAACTTATCCGGAACTAATTGATAGGTATCGTGATTCGTCCTACTTAAATGAGCGTGGAATACTTGCTCCGAAAAACATCGATGTCGACCAGCTGAACTCGATGATGTTATCAATGATACCAGGAGAAAGGCGGGTATTTTATAGTGCAGACAAGCTATGTCCTACATCAGGAGAATCTATGGATCATGTTTTGTACCCTCCGGAGTTTTTGAATTCTCTGGACTTGCCGGGATTACCAAGTCATGCTCTTGAGTTAAAAGATGGAGCTCCGATAATGTTGTTGCGAAGCTTGAATCAGTCTTTGGGATTGTGCAACGGCACCCGATTAGTTGTTCACAAGATGGGGGACAGAGTCATACAAGCTAAAGTCATGACAGGTTCCCGCATTAGAGAAATTGTATTGATAAGTCGTACTGACCTAACATCGGCGTTTGGTGATTCGACATTCGAAATGAAAAGAAGACAATTTCCTATCAAGCTGGCATTTGCAATGACCATAAATAAGAGTCAGGGACAGACGCTAAAGAATGTGGGTGTGTACCTCCCGAATCCTGTATTTTCACATGGCCAGCTATATGTAGCTTTGTCGTGTGTTACATCTCCATCATGTTTGAAGATGCTGCTTATCAATAAACAAGGGATGCCAAATAATATCACCAAAAATATTGTGTATAGGGAAGTCTTCAACGATATACCCCATTAAAACATGTAATGAGATTTGATATCTATTGAATTTAATGTATAGATACAGATGGACAAAGATTGGTTGAATTTTTCTTAAATTGTCGATAATTATATTTTATCGTGCGGTTGCTTAATTGCTGTTTTGTTCATTTTACAAGTATTTGATAATGTGTGTCAAGTTTATAACTTTCTTACTATGTTGTTGCCAATTTGAATGAACTGTTGTTGCTTTCATTTAAATGACAATCAATGGAATATTGTTTCAAAACTAAACCAGATAAGATGGGTGCACCTCTAAAATATTGTCGTGGCCATGACTCTCTACGTGTTAGGGAGTGGACGGAAGAGTTTGAACGTAAGCCGTTTGAGCATGACACCCCAATATCAAAGCATGACTCACGCAAAATACAACTGGCCCGGTGGTTGAAAGAGTGTGGAAACTTCATCCCCGAAAGATATGTAATGATAAGAATTGCCTAGACATTGCCACCAGCTTGGGATGCTGCAAAAAGGTGGATATTTGAAATTTTGCGACCATGGCATGCGGTGGAGTTTGTCGACCTATTGCAGTCATTTGAAAAATATATTCAGCCCTCGTGGATACAGTTCAGGAAAGAGAAAATGGTTGAAGGAACGTGTGTTAGGGATCATTTGCTGAAGAAGGAACAGTTGTTCTACGATCTCAAAAGAAGAGGATTTGAACCGAACATTGTAGATCTGGTGCGTTCCATAGTAAGCACTTTACCACCTCCTTGGCCGGTACAAGACATCCACGCTAAGCTGAAGACTAATTTCGTAGACATGAGGGAATTGGGGGAAATGTTGTAAGAAATCGAGTTAGACCTTATAACGGTGAAGGCTTCAGAAGATTTAGAGGATGTACTGAACAGCAACAACACCGTATGAAAGGAGATCTCCACATTCCAGGTAAAAATGTCCTCTTATCATAACTACTGAGATGGAATCAGATGAATATTTTCCATTAACATAATATTTAATTATTTACAAACTTATTAAACGGGTTTTTATATGCCTACAGGTCTACCGCGTATTACTTGAAAGATGGAGTTACGATTACTCGCCATGAATGGTTTGTTTGATATTGACTGTGTTATGATTAGTAACTATTTTAGATTTTTATAGGTTAATGTAAACGTTTCAATATTTGAATTCAGTGTCTTCTCATTTGTAAAATTCAAACGAATGTTTATATTGTGAACCCCGTATTATTAAAATTACATTTACACTCATTTACTATGTTGTTCTATTTTTAATGTGTCTTTCATTTAATTTTTTGCACCTGCCCGCCCGAGTTTCAACAAGATCCATTTATACCTCGCGTAAATAATAAAACATTTAGAAAAACTCATAAAAATCAAAATAACATCAAAGAAATGACCAAACAGTCTTCTAAATAAACTATTTAATAAAATTAATACATCTTATTCTGTGTGTTTAATGATTCTGTGGTCCGTACATAGTACGGGGTGTTACTGGTACATATATAAATGCACGGTGTTTTTGTTGTACGTGCTCTAGTTCAAAAGTTATTTCTAAGTCCTTCAGGCCTATTTAATTAGTGCGTCATCATGATCCCCATTAATTATGTGGTCCACTTAGGATCCACTGTTGAAATTAAATGCCCCTGAGTATAGAGGGATGATAACCTTTTTGCATGTTTTGATCATAACCTATCTATCTAGGCCTAGCCAATTGTGGTGAATTGGTTTGTAATTTAATGTATGATCATGATATGTTGGTTCATATGAACTATGCATTGAAAATGAAATAATGGTGTTGTACTTGTGTTTGTATCATTTTATGATTGAGAATAAGCATCTATGACTACATGATAATAACATTATGGATATTACATCGTCATCCACTAGATCAAAATACACACCATGGTCCATGGATATGAATGATGTAAAGAAAGCTTCCATGTTTTAGACAAAGATCGACATCCCATTTGATTATTGGAGTCTATTAAACTATGAATTTTCTACCAATCCTGGCCCCCTTTTTTTCGTATGTAGACTTATGAAGACATAGTGCATTGTAAATTGGGGGACAAACTTTCCAAATTTCATGTAGGGAATTTACTGTCGTTAAAAAATATCTTTAAGTGTGTGTCTTGCCTTGCTCTTATTTATTATAATTGGCTTTTTCTTTTTTCAATGGCAACATTCCTTTTGTTTGCATAGAATCAAATACATAAGAATTCGGGGTCAACAAGGCACCTATAATGGATTATTAAACAATTGTAGGATGAAAGATTTAAAGTGGAGATGTAGATGAGACTTTGACCGATGTAGGATTTGTGTTATTAGGACTATAGGTCTCAATGTGAATCATATAAAATCTTAGTAAATCATAAACCCCCTTTTATATGATGGATAAAGCTACGTTATTATTATTGTTTTTTATAGTACTGTGGATATGGTATTTAATATTTATACATAATAATAAATGCATAAAACAAAAATGGGCCAAAAGAAAGTCCTACTGGATGAGACCCTAAGCCCAGATCTGGGCCATTAAAGGCATCTGATCCAGCTAATATGGACTTGAGTCTGGCCCATGAGACCCAGATGCATGTCCAGTCTCACCTGACCAACCTGGATCTGGACCGGGTCCATGCTGTTTTTTGGCCCATTTATAGCCAGACTGACCCAACCATTTAAATTTTACACTCCATGAAGTTTTTTGGCAAATACTAGGGCTTGTTTGGCAGATCTTATCCGTATGAAATAGATATATGGATCAGAGATCTGTATAAAATAGATATGTGCGAAATAAATGTTTTGTAAATATACCGTTTGGTAAGGAGATTACTTGTTTGTAAATATTCCGTTTGGTAAGGCGATTACTGTTTAACAAATCAACGACTGACAACATTTTAGTAATTTTTTGAAGATCCACTTGGAATCAAAGGTTGATTTTTTGTGTCATGGCCGTTGTTGGCCTTCCAAATATGATTAATGGTTCAGATTGTGATTATGGGGCCCACAATGTCAAAAAATTTAGATCAAATGGTCTATTTTTTCTTTAAAAAAATCTCAAAATTAAAGACAAACCAACAGTAAAAATTTGGACCTCTGCCCGTTTTTGGCCTCATTAATCCTTACAACGGATTAGATCATCGTCTTGGGTCCCAGAATGAGAAAAAATAGAAGCTCACGGGGACATAACAAAGACCGTCATAATCACTGTTATGTGCACTGTCTGCCCGCTTCAGTGATTGAAGTCGTTTTCAAATCCCATCATTTATGGTGCTATCTCAAATAGAGGAAAAACGTCTATGAGGTTTGAAATAGATATTGGAATTGTAGTTATCAAATGGCCTTAACCCAGTTTCAATCCGCTTTAAGAGAAATAGACACATAAAGTAGAGAAGCCAAATGACCACCTAGTTTGTTAGCAGTGTTCATGTCCAATCTGAGTTCAATTTTTCTTCATTGGATCCTTTCTTGGCGTTGATAGATTTTTCACACTAGCACATACAAAGAAGAACTATGTTCTATTTTTGGCATTCCCCTTCTGCAATGATTCTTGAAAGACGTCCAGTTTGGTGATCCGCTGGACTACCAAACTGCTATTTAGTTAATCCTGGATCATCCCGTTTGAATTAAGAAACTGTGCCTTGAGGGTCCATCATTTCAGTAAATAAATTTAATTTAATGGTCTTGCAGTCCAGTGTCTTGGAAAAAAATTTGGTTTCCTATAAGCTTGGGTTGAAGCACCATACACCAAAAGTAACACTCCAGGCCCAAAGCAGAGACCTCTCTTTTTTACTCTTTATTGGATTCTCCTGTCATCCTCATCATAATTCATAACATGCCATGAAATATCACCTGGGGACGATACTCTCCTTCTCTATCTCTTTCATAATAAGCCAATTAACTTATCTCAGCAGTATTCTTTCTTCTTTTTTTTTTCCTTTTTTTAAGGAGTAATCTCTTCAGTCTTATGGTGAACAAGCCTTGGACCATTCATTTGAGAAGGTATCTGCTTAGGTGGGCCATAATCAGAAACACTGATTGATGAAATGATCTAAACTAAACCAACTTTATTTTGACTCGTATCATTGCACAAAACTCCTTATGAACATGCAAAAGTGGGTCATTAATCAAACATAATAACTAAAATGATACAACCTTATTAATTCTTAAGAGATTATCTCCAATTTTATCTAGAATTGAGTGTCTTTTGGGCTCATGGCCAAAGGCTCCTGGAGCAAGAGATACCTTTAGTTATAAAAATTAAAAAAAAAAAAAAAGTAGGCTCTCAATCCACATGGCTTTTTGTCATTTTGGCACATTTTGATTGGACCCATTTACTTTTATTTTCCATTGGCTTGACCATTCTCTCTTGATTTGAAAAGAAAAAACGGAATCCTTTGATCTTTGTGCCTCTCGATCGAGACCTCAAATCCACGGGCTGGAGACAATGATTCATGTGCATGGTAGAAACTTACAACCTTTTCTACCCCTCATTTAACTTCTTCCTTCTCTTTTTTGTCGACTTCTTCGTTTCCTTTTCTCCCTTCGACCTTTTCACTCTCTTTCATTACAAATTCCAAATTCCAAATTATTATTTTTCCAATCGGTTGTAATTTATTTTCCTTTTTGTAAACTAGAATTTTGTGTTAATTCTAAAACTAAGATTCTATTTACAAATACTAAAACGAGGAGCCTATTTACAAATACTCCCTTGCAGCAAAACAATCCACACAAAGCTAGAGAGAAAAAAGATAATGGGCGAAAGGCTCTACGAAGCAGCAATAAGAGGGGATGTGCAAAAATTGCTTGATTTGCTGAACGAAGTGTATATTCATGCAAGCAGCTGAACCTTTCTTGGATCGAGTGATGCGCGACTGCATTGGAAAGGAAAATCCTCTGCACCTGGGAGCTCTGTTTCGGCACGTCGAATTCATGAGAGAGATTTCGAGTCGGAAACCAGATTTCGCCCGCCAATTGAACTCGAAAGGACTATCTCCGCTGCATCTCGCTGCTGAGAGGGCAGGGGCGGATCTAGGGGGGGCCTGGGGTGGCTGCAGCCCACCCCAGCTTTCAGCCAAAAAAAAAAAAAACTAGTTTTGAAGAACCCTCATATCCATCACACACAAGTGCTCCATCCCATCCCTTCGCCATGTTTTGAAGAACCTTGCATCCACCCACCGCCTCGTCGCGCTAGTCGTCGATCTCTTCGGAACCGATGCTTTTGATGTCGCCGGAGAAGTTGGGGTCCCACCATACCTCCTCTACACCAGTAACTTCTTGTCGTTGTCTGTCGATATCCATTTGCCGACGGTAGACTCTAACTTCTCATCTGAACCGTTGAAGTTGCCCGGTTGCAGACCCATCCCTAGAGAAGACCTGGTGGATGCGGCTCAAGACCGGTCGAACCAGGCCTACACATGGTTTCTGCACCATGGGAGCCGTTTCAAACAAGCCAAGGGCATTCTCGTAAATAGCATTGCGGAGTTGGAGCCGGAGACTCTAATGGATTTGAGGGACGAACCGAGCCATCCTCCCATCTACTCGGTTGGGCCATTTGTGCAGTCGAGCTCGACCGGCATGGCTGATGGGCCCAAGCCAAATTGGCTGATATGGTTGGATGATCAGCCACGTGGGTCCGTGCTATTTGTTAGCTTTGGAAGCCGTGGGTCCTTGTCGTTTGAGCAGACGAAAGAGTTGGCTAGGCATGATTTGCAATGCAGTGGAAATCTACAAACTACCTGTCTTTGAATGCACCTTTCTGTGTATTAGTTACTGATAGTGTATGTAAAAGGTCCACTACTTTTTTTGTGTATTGTTTTTTCTCAAGCATGAAGAAAAAATCATTTGCAATCATATAAATAACCCAAAAAAAATTTCCGGGGCCGTTGCCCCCGGACCCCTTACTACTTAATCGTATCCCCAGTGATTTCGAATCTTGGATCCACCACTGAGTGCAGCCCCTCCAGATTAAAAATCCTGGATCCGCCCCTGTGAGAGGGGGCATGTACAAGTGGTAAAGGTGCTGTTGGAGACAGATGCTGATGTTTGTTTTGTTCGCGACGGAGATGGGAGGATTCCTCTCCATCTTGCAGTAATCAAAGGCCGAGATGAGGTGATAGAGGAGCTGGTGAAGGCCAAGAACATTACTGCTTGGCTACTAACTGATGAAAGGGAGCCGATTCTACACCTTTGTGCAAAACATGACCAGTTTGATGCCTTGAAGAAGCTGGTAAGCTTGGTCTCAAATGATGGGTTCGTGAGGTTGAAAGACAGCAGCGACAACACCATCCTCCATCTCCTTTTAGCCAAGAAGCATACTGGGGTATTGGAAGCTTGAACTTACACTCCTTCACCAAGTTCTATATGAATTTTAAAAATAAGAAGACTTCACCAAAAAATTCATCACGTATGCAGACTACACCAAAAATGCCGTATTAATTTTTCTCGCACGGAGGTGGTCCCGTGGGACCACTTTAGGTTTTATTCATATTTTTATTTCTGTCCCTTAAAATGCAAAAAACCTAGTTCCCCTATCTTCCTCTGCCTCTCTTTTCCAAATCTAATCGAGTTTGTAACTCAAACTAGGCTTTATCAAATCTACAATGTTTTTTTTTTCTACAGACGAATCTTGTTTCTTCTTTTTTCTTGAGACGAATTTTTTTTCTGAAACCAGAAGAAATGTGGCTTGGGGAGACTTTTAGGGGTTTCGATGTGGGATAAAGAAGAGGACGACATTGAAGTCCTCATATTATCTAGAAAAAAAAAGCCTAATCCCCAAACCGACATGGCCTTTTCTTTCTCTTGATTATTGCGCTCTTTTCCTGAAAAATAAATGAAAAAAAAAGAGAAAGAAATCTGTATTAGGGATGTGACAAACTGGAGAAGATTAGGCTACAAAAAACTCATTTTAGGTTTTCATTTAGTCTTCCCCATTAATTTGGGGAAAATAGGAGGAAGACGATGACGGGATACTAGTTTTTTTTTCGTGTGTGGAGGGTCGATATTGTCTCTCCTCTGTTTAGGGAGGATCAAAATCGACATAGATCTCATTTCGCACAAAAAAAAAATAAAAAAAAAAATTTGGAAGTGTTATGCAATGGAAAGTAAGAGGGCTTTCTTAGGTGGTTTTTCTGATAAAATCCGCTTCAAAATATCTTTATTGTTTTTTAATTTACTATCTCACAAAATCAAAATCTGACTTCTTTCTTTTTGCATTTTTAAACAAAATGAACCCCACCCTAGGGCATGTTTGTGTAGCCCATTTCCGCGGAAAAGGTTGTAGTTTTCTGCGGAAAACTTCTTTTTCATGTGTTTGGTGCGGCAGTTTTCCGCGGAAATGTTTTTTCGCCACGTCAGTTTTTTCCTTCCTAACCATGGAAATAGACTTCTTATGGGGGATATGGGAAGTCCATTTTCACGGAAAACCGACTCCCCAATTTCCTCTCTCTCACCCTCACTCCACCCAACCACCCTCTTTCTTCCTCTTCCCCTCCCAACCCCACACACATACCAACCCACCCACCCAATAGTTTTCACTAAAAATTGGTTTTCACTAAAGAAATTCATAGTTGCACCAAACAACATTAACATTAATTCATCGAGGAAAACCTTTTTGCACCAAACATAAAATTTTGACTTCCGCGGAAAAACTTTTCTAAAGAATTTGAAACCCATGGATTTTGCTGATGTGACAATTTTCAATTTCCATGGAAATTACATGTACACAAACGTGCCCTAAAATTTTTGCATATGTGAATGTGCAGATGATAAAGTTCTTGCTAGACAACAGCACTATAGAACTGGAAATAAATGCTTTAAATGTGGACAAGCTTACAGCCTTAGATGAGGTATATTTAGCACAATGGGAAGCAGGTTTTTCGGAACTCAAACAAATTTTGGGTGGAAAGGGAGCTAAAAGATCCAGTGACCTATCCTTTGGACTACCAACTAATTTTCCATTGAAGCTTACAAAGCAGGAGAGTAAATGGTTGAAAAGGATGGAGCCCTCCTTCTTGGTATTAGCAGTTTTAGTTGTATCTGTAACCTACGCAGCCGTCCTCAATCCTCCTGGCGGTTTTTGGCAAGATGACTATCCGGACCCCGGTTCAATACAAAATCACGCAGCAGGGCACCCCATCTCATGCCCCAAAAATCACACGGCAGGGAGTTCCATCTTATGGTCCAAAAATCGTCCAAGTTACTACTTGTTCTACTCCTCCAACAGCATCGGTTTTTTTTCATCCTTGGCGATAATATTCGTAATTATTGTAGGCAAACACCGATTCTCTCCAACGTATATTTTGCGGGTTTTGACATACTCAACGAACATTGTCGTGTTTTCACTGACGTCGTCTTATGTTTCTCCTCTATGTTCCGGAGGCTCAGGTTGGTGGTGGATGTATATGGTTCTTACTATTACTTATTTCGTGTTTTATTTGGCCACATTAGGTGGCCCCTACATAACAGACTTTTGCTCTAAAATACCCCCAAGGCAAAGGAAAGGTGAAAGCACCCAACAAAGTGTGGTTATTCAAATGACCACAGATCATCAAAATCCATGATTTACTTTATCATGTTGATCATAATCTAGTTTTACAAACAGAGCCAGTGTTTAGTTGATGCAAGAGATGCTCTCTCTCTCTCTCTCTCTCTCTGTATGTGTAATTGTTGTTACCTCCTTTGTTTACTAACGGAGCCTCTCTTTATTTTACTTATGTAGTAAGCTTAATTTCGGTATTCACTAATCAGCATGAATGCTACTTGTTTTCTCTGTATTCACCCATCAGATGCTAATTGTGTGAGAAAAGTACGTGGAGTGGGAAAGTAGCCTCTTGCAATGATAATGGTCATAACATGTACTACCAATGCCTTAGAAAATCCCATGGCAATAGTTTTCTACCGAAGAGCTCAGTTCTCTTCTGGAAAAAGCAGCTGCACTAGACCTGGAGTCTACTGTAGCATGGAAAGCACTGCTTTCTGTGCACATTCACCTTTTATGTAGGGTCTAGAGGTGGACCTCCCATTATTCTTTGGCCCACTTATTGATCTTCTGTCACGTCTCCATTATTAATAATAGGGTTAAAGGTGAGATTACGGGTTAATTAAAAAATTTTGCGGACTAGACAGTCATTTGACCTCCCAATCACGATCCACATAATCGAAGTCCGCAGTGATATAAATACATTTTACCGGGTTAACCGATGGACACCGCTGAAACTTCTTAATTAAGAGAAAGTATAAGAAATATATCAAAGTAAACATATACATATACTGATTAAAGTTGACGTCTAATATTACAAACTATTAATTACAAAAAGTTCCTGAACAACTCAAAATAAAGCTCTATCACCAAGGGTAAAGGCTCAAGATTACTCGGTAAATGATATAAGTGAGAACTTTACATGTAGAGTTAAGTATAGTAAAGCCTCAAATAGTGAAAGAATAAAATATACGTGGGTTATAATGATATTATATCTTTAATTACTTAGTAGAGAATCTTTTTTACTTTTTGTTTAAAAAATTATTTTTTTTAACTTTTAGTGGAGAAATGAGGTTGTTTTTTTACTTTTTTTAAGAAAAAATGAGAAAATCTTTAAAATATGTACTTTTGATGTGACATTTATCTTAAAATTGGAGGCTTTACTTCACTCCACTCTACTAGTGAAGTTTACAAACAGGCTAACCATATAGGCTATACTACAAACACATAATCAGTCAAGTTGCTTAAGGTATTTCACCGTGTCCAAAATCACAAGGTAGTTAACCCCGTCCAAAATTCATCAAGCGATCAACCCAGCCAAAGTTCATAGAGTCATCGACTCCATCCAAATTATAGAGTTATAAACTCCGTCCAATCCATATGGATAATCAATCCCCTACCTTTATCTGGGCAAATACAGTATCAGGACAGCCAACATGATCTCCAGCACCTTGCAGATTAGCACAGCCCCTCTCCCTGCAGTCTATCTTGGAGTGCCCTTATTCTTAGGCAGTGCAAGGCATGCTCTCTTTAGCCAAATGCTGGATTCTATTAGCTCTAGGCTGGCTGGCTGGAAGATGAAATGCCTCTCCTTTGCTGCTAGGCTGATCCTTGTTAAACATGTGTTACCCTCCATTCCTCTCCACATATCTCTTGTCCTTCCCCTTCCCAGCAAAACCTGCTTGCAAATAGAGAGACTAATGAGGAACTTCCTTTGGTCAGCTTCCCCTGATAAAATCAAAGCCAACCTGGTCAAATGGGATCTAGTTTGTCTTCCAAAAGCAGAGGGAGGTTTAGGCCTTCGTCGGGTCAAAGATTTTAATGAAGCTTGCCTCAGATTTCTGGCATGGTCTGCTATCAACACCAACTCCTTGTGGGCAACCTGGTTCAAAGGCAGATACCTAAGGTACCCCTTGTTCTGGAATAAGAGAACACACTGTGGTGGATCATGTATATGAAAGAAAATCACACTACAAAAAAAAGGACTTTTTGTCTCGCTTTTAAATTGAGCTTTTGTGTCGCTTTTACAATAAAGTGACACAGTATGGTCTGATGTGTCACTTTAGAAGAGGAGTAAACGAGGAGGAGGTTTGTTGTGTCACTTTTCTATAACGCGACACATAAAACGTTGAAAAAGCGGGCGGAAAAGAACAGGCACTAGAAATCGAATGAAAGGAAGTGGGAGGAAAGTTTGAGAATAAAAACCCTAGCCTCTCTCTCTCTCTCTCTCCAAGTATGTTCATTTCACAGCACTCACAAGAGAAAGATTCTCTCTCTCTCTCCACTTCTCTCTTTCACAGCACTCATAAGAGAAAGACTCTCTCTCTCTCATGGTAGCTTCAACCACAGCAAAAGAACCCACCACGCCCCCACCTCCAGTTATAAGGAAAGCAGGAAGATACACTGTCTTCCTCACTCCTCCCTCCACTCCAAAACCCCGTCAAAGTCCCACCTCAGATTCTCCTAAAATCCCTCCCCAGACTGAATCTTCCAAGATTCCCCCTCCTGTCCGGCCTCCCGCTCTGCAATTTTCCCAAAAGCCGACCCCCAACTCCTCCCCATTTGGGTTCTTCTGGAACGCCGTTACTAGAGTCCAAGATTGTAACTTTATCCAATCCATGGCTTCTTTTCTCTTTTTTTTTTTTTTTATCTGGGTCTTACTTATTTTGTAATCTAATGGGATTCTTTTGTGGTGGATTTGGCAGTTCATTCTAGCGTGGATGAGTATTTGGCAGATTGGTTCGGATTGAATCAGTCCAAGTATCAGTGGGCGTTGAACGATTACTACGAGAGCAATGAAATTGTGAGTTTCTTCTGATCTTCAGTTTGGTTTTTTTTTTTTTTTTTTTGGGTTTGTTTAGATGTGTCCCAGATTGGATTTGATTTGGGTTTTTCTTCTGGAAAAATCGGATCTTTTTTATGTTTCCCTGATGAGGTTGGAGATTGTGAGTAAAATCAATATTTCTTATGGGTGCTGATGATGGCTCTCTCTCGCCCATGGAGAAGCTGCTCTTGGTAGGAAAGTAGCTGCTATCATCTTCTTCCAAGTAATCTCTTCTCTCTGGTCTCTCCGGAATGACTCTAAGCACCGCAATCTGAAGCCTTCTCTGGCCAGAGCTAAGTTCTTCTGCTTGGATCGGTTGAGAGGTCTCCCTAGCTCCATGCCAGGTTCAACTATTTCCCCTGCCCATCCAGTCCTTAGAGGCTTGGGTCTGATCTGATTCCTGCAGTGTCTCTGGTTTTCCTGCTTGTTTTTGAGAGTGCAGAGCAGTCGGCGGTGTGGCTGGTTGTGGTCTGTGCTATCTGGGGCGTTTCCTTCAGGTGTTTTCCTCGTTCTTTTTGGCAGCAGGGTGAGGAGTTCTGCTTTGGTTTGGCTGGCGCCTTGTGGGCTGGTTGGGTTTCTTTTGGGCCGCTGTCATTTGGGCCTGGTTCCAGGGAGCTGGCTTTCTCGTTGCCTCCTAGCTGTTTTGCAGGGGAGTTCCTCTTTGGTTCTTCTTTGGTGCTGTCCTCTCTTTGCTGCTGGTCAGTTCTTTTCTTTCCTTTTCAGCTCTGGGGCTCTGAGGTGCTGTGGAGTTCTTAGCCTCCCTTTCTTTGGTCCTCTGTTTCTGTTGTGGTTTTTTATTTTCCCTTCCTGTTCTGGGTTGGTTTCTTCAGGCTGTATTTTTTCTTTTTGGTTGTTTCTTTTTCCTCCTTGTCCTTGGGGCCCTGCCCTGTTTTTCGCTCTTAATTCAAATTTACCAATTAGCGAAAAAATTTATGGGTGCTGATGAATTGGATTAAGAAATTCCGAATCTCAACACTGTTTTAATTCATTTTCTTGTGGGTGCTGATGAATTTCGCTTGCCTCTTACCAGAAAGGCCCACAGCTGTTGCATACCTCTCAAATAACTTATCTATTGAGACTCACATCTATGATCTCACGCGTGCACACCCCTCCCTAACCAGACAATTAACCGTGGTTGACCCAAAGTCATTTCATGAAAGAACCATTTCATGTTGTTTTTGTAGGTTTCAGATAGAGTTATAAAACCACCACCAATGTTTTAGCATCCATTTGGGAGCCATTGAAACCCACCCAGCTCACAGAAGTCATCACTTGTAATGGTTGGCATATCAATTACTTGAAACACATTCAAGCTGACATGGAGAAATCAGCTGCAGTTATCTCATCCAAACTAAAATTAACACACCCTCAGCCTTACTAAGTAAAACAATGATGATATTGTCATAAATATAATGCCATGAAAACCATAATTGGAAGTTTTCATATGCTAGCTCATACATCTTATCAAGTGCAAATTACAGCAATCAAGCATAAGTTAGCTCAAACATGGAATGTCTGGAAACAGACTAGCGGAAGGCAACTTTTCATATGCTCGTCAGCCTATTTCTTCCTGGAACCTGTCTTGTTGCAAATTTCTTTTCATGATTTCTTCATCAATACTTACTAAAAGATTTTCTTTTTCTTTTTCTTCTATACAATGATTGCATAACATTTTACTCATAATTTCATAAAGCAAGTCTGATAGAGTTATTTCTTTTACTCATAGAAATAACTCTATTAGAGGTCTTCTTTTTCCTGTTTATCAGCTGATGCAATGGTGTCCACTGGCCTTGCAGCTTTGGGTTATGAATATATAAATCTAGGTTTGCGAATTAGATTCACCTATTTAAATCTTTTAGTTTCACCACAGTTAGTGGTTTTTTCTTCTCTTTTTGATTGGAGAGAGAAATAATCATAATATATAACAACTAGTTTGTTGGTTTTTTTGACCAGATGACTGTTGGGCAGAATTAAATAGAGACTCTAAGGTAAGATCTTGCATATTAATTCATTTCATTCACAGTTAAAAAACTCACACTTGTTTTGATAGGGAAACCTGGTTCCAAAAGCTTCAATTTTCCCATCAGGCATGAAGGCTCTTGCAGATTATGTGCATGGCAAAGGGCTTAAGATTATAATCTATGGCGATGCGGGGTATATACATATATTGTCACAATAATGGAGTGAGCCCACAAGAAAGGTACAACACAATGAAATAAAGAATGAGTTTGGTCACTGTTACTTATAATTATCAGGATAATTAAGGAGAGATTAAACATTGATTACTTATGTATTGAATGGCACAGGTACTCTAAGATGAGCAAAGCTCTTCTGAAGACAGGAAGACCCATCTTTTTCTCTCTATGTGAATGGTATGTTGTTTAACTATGCTCTTGCAGCAATTGCTTTAGTGAGAAATACTTACATTTCTCCTTAGATTTCATAACAATAATAAGATGGTTTGGTATGATTTTAGGGGCCAAGAAAACCCAGCAGCCTGGGCACCAGCTATTGGAAACAGCTGGCGAACAATGGGCGATATTAAAGATAACTGTAATAGGTAATTAACAAGAGGCTAATTGATGCAGTGATGCATTTGTGTGTATTCATTCTGTTGTGTAAACTGTAAACATGGTGCTCTACTCCCTTTCTCCTTTCTAGTATTACCTCAAGGGCTGATCAAAACGACGCATGGGCATCATATGCTGGACCGGGGGCATGGAACGGTATACTCCTATTTGCCTAGTACTGGACCCTTGATCTCTCAAACAAAATGTAGAGGCCAGAACCATACTAAAATATGTTGTGTTTGGAGCTGTTTGTATAGATCCTGATATGCTAGAAGTTGGAAATGGTGGCATGTCAACGGAGGAATATCGCTCTTCACTTCAGCATATGGGCATTGGCTAAGGTAGCCATTTTTCAAAGTACTCTGCAGACACACTTGCACTGGGTCTAACTAGTGTCTACATTCATGAAATGATGATTATTTGTACATAACTACCTGATTGTTTAGGCCCCACTACTGATTGGATGCGACTTAAGATCAATGGATGATGAAACACGGGGGTTATTGAGCAACAAGGAGGTCATTGCAGTCAATCAAGGTACAGAGACTATTCTGTCACTCACAGATTTCTTTGCCATAGATGTTAAGCAAGTGATATGTGAACTACATGCATGAAATTCTTTGCAACATGCATCAACAGTTTAGAAGCTGAACAAAACTCTACAAATATATCAAGTAAAAATTCGATTTTACTGTGATTGGATTTTACATTGATTGAATTAATATTTGCCATTTGATTGATAACATTTTGAAAAATAGTGAAATTTTGATCCGAGTGTCCTGGATCAATCCTCATGGATTGAACTGCATTAGTGTGAAACAAAGGCCACACTGCCCACATGATATGGCTATAATAAATATATGGGACCCTTTGAGCAGAGTAGAAATTAGGGGGGGGCGGGGGGGACTGTCGACTGTGATTAACTTGCATAGTTTCTACATTACAATCATTTAAAAGTGTAGGTTCAATCATTCCACATTACAATTTTCCCAACTTATAGTTTGTTGAACATATTGAATGGACTCATTTAATTTAATTATCTGGTTCATTTTCCAGTACAACCAATTGAGGGTACTGCTACTTCATATTGTATGTTTGAAAGCATGCATTGATTATTCAGTTCACTAGAAGTTTCTATTCATATGAAAGTTTTGAGTATTAACCTTTTTTTTTTCTTGGTGTCTCGAGTAGTTTTTCCAAAATAAGATCTATATAATTAAGATTTTCTTTTAATGCATTGGAAATTCTAGAGAATGAAGGAATTTATCTCATAGAAAGAATTATTGGAATGATTACTCAAGAGTGTCATAATGTGAAGACTTATCTCTATGGATCCTTAGATGCTGTAATGGACTATATCATATCTCATATCTAACTCTAGATTAGAGAAAACCCTTCCAATCAGTTGGTTGTAATCAGCCTTATGTACTCAAATTGCATCTAAGGATTTTTTTTTCTTGTTTGGTAGTTGAATTTGAGGTCTCTGTGTCAGTAAATTTTGGTTTTTGTGACATCTCTGCTGCTTCTGCGCGGATTAGTTTTTGGATATGAGGTATTTGGTATTGCTACAGACTAAATTTGGTTGGTGTTGTAGTGAGTTCTAATCGCTGGTAGAAGAAATTGGACGCTTCGTTGAAGGATGTTATTGTGTTTAATTGCAATTAGAGAGCATCCAAATAGTGGATTAAGGAAATATATAGCTCAGAATTGGCTTCTTTGCATATTTTTACTTGCTATCACTCTTGGTATTGACATTAATGGGAATTGAAATGTAATGCAGTATAAAAAGCTGGCAGTCATCAACAACTATGCCACTGTAATCTTGCTTTGTTCTTTCCTTAAAATTATTTGCTTGGGATATTAGGCCTTCAATGGCTACACTGCCATGTGTTACTTTGCCTGTTTTGAGATCTTATCTTTTGAGAAATGATCACATGCTGCCCCCAACCCATGCTATGTATCTCCTGTATAGTTGTGATGGTTGATTCTATGAAACTAGGCCACTCAAAATACCCACCCCATGGAGAACTGGTATTGGTCCAGAATTTCACTCCAAATCAGAGTTGGGAATGATCATTTGCAATTACTCCGGTATGTTTATCAATTCTTTTATGCATGAGAAATCCAACGGTGACACTTTAAACATGGGTAGTAGTGGGCCCTACAGATTTTATAGGGTGGCAAATGATCCTTCCTCTCGCTATTTTGTAGAAACCTGTCATGATGTTTTATGTTTTGTATAATTTTGTTGCTGAGACAAACATCTTGGTGATATCACAGGTTTGCAGCAGAGGTTTTCGACGACTTGCATGAGCAAGTGAAGGCCACAGCTGCCAGGGGACATGAAATGTCGATCCGTGTGCAGCGCATAGAAGCAGAACTTCCTGTCCTCGAGAAGGCTGTTATGGGACAAACAAGCCACATGCATTTTGATTCCAAGATCCTTGGAATGTCTTCTGTGCAGGCAACGCCAAACTGATGACAAGTGGAAACATGATCTGTATGAGGATGATGAAGAACCTCAAGTTTCAAGTATAGATTGTACAATTTGATGAGGGCCCTGCTTGATACTTGGCAGGGAGTGGTTTTTGAGTTGCTGGCAAAATTAAGAAGGTAGGCTTACAGGTAGCATTAAGATCCAAGCTCCATAGTTAAAAATAAGTGACGAGTTCATGTTGGATTGTGTAGCAAATGGTTGCTGAGTTGTGGTTGAAAATATGAAAATATGTTAGATCTGAACTCATTATTTGTTCACTGTTGTCAAATGAGGGAGGTTCAAAGAGTTAGAATTTCATTGATCTTAATTAACTCATCCGCTTGTATGCAATGTATATATTGCATTTTTTTTTTAAATGGATGGTATCTCGCTTCTATGGAAACTGTCACAACTGATGACTACTTGTGTCACTTTTGGTCCGAAAACAACATATTGATCATCTTTCTTATGACGCTTTTAAGTTATTTCAGTGTCACTTTTGGGTTTAAAGTGACACAAGTAACCATTTTTTTGTGTCACTTTGATAATAGAAACTGACACAACAAATGTATTTCTTGAGACGCTTTTACGAACTTTTAGTGACGCTGGCAGATAAGACGCTTGCATAGTAATCAGAAAAGCGACACAAACCACTTTTTAAGACACTTTAAAAGTGACTCATTAAGACATTTTTTTTGTAGTGTCAGCACTCATCTCTCTTCTCTCCAAAAAGACAGCAAATGGCAAATTGGTAATGGCAAATCCATTAACCTCTGGTATGACTCTTGGATTGACTGTAAACCTATTGCGTCATTGTTCCCCTCTTTTCTCTTCTCTGCTAATGATCTGGTAGCAGACATCATAGTGGATAATGTGTGGAGCATTCCCCCTCAGTTGCCATCCCAGCTCAAGGAGTATCATATGCAATCCACGATCTCATCACCATTCCCCCTGAGACAAGCAACGTTTCAGACTCCCTCTTATGGCCTGGGAGTTCCTCAGGAGCTTTCTCCATTAAGGTTGCCTGGAACTCCATCAGAACTGCAGCTGCTGAAGTTCCATGGCATAAACTGATCTGGAACAGCCTCATCCATCCCAGAATTGCTTGCATGAGCTGGCGCCTTTTCCATAGAAGAACCCCAACGAACAGCTGGGCTAAATCTAAAGGATGCAGCTTGGCCTCCAGATGCTTCAACTGTTTCAAAGCATAAGAAAACAAACATCACATGTTCTTCACTTGCAATATGGCATCTGCCTTTTGGCATTGGCTGCTCACTAGTTGTGGGGTCCCTCATTCTTCTTCTCTCTCTGCTTCTTCCATTTGGTTGACTATTTACTCTGCTGGAAATACTCAAGGAAGGAACTGTGCTGCAACCATCTTCTTCCACGCTATCTATATCTTATGGTCTCTTCGGAACAACTCCAAACACAACTCCATAACTCCCTTCCTTGAGAGAGCTAAAGTGATCTTCAAGGACAGTATAAAAGGCATGGTCTCTACTGCCAAAGTGTTGTATCCTCACCCCATCTTGGCTGCTATGGGAACTCTCATTTAACAATTCTTTCTTTGTTTTTTTGGAGCTTGATCCAGGCTTCTTCTTTCTTTGTTTTCTTTTAAAGGCTTTCATCTTTCTTCTGTCCTTCTCTGTAGCAGCTTGGCTGCCTTTCTTCTGTATTGGGGGCTTTGCCCTTTCTTCTTAATACTAATTTACCATTTAGCAAAAAAAAAAAAAAAAATCAATCCCCTACCACAACAAAAGACGGTGATCAATCATTTCATATTCCATACCGATCTACATAGTCGTCCATATTTATAAGCGATACACAGAAAACGATAAACAACTTAGTGGAGCCCAATAAAAATTTGAAATCATATACAAATGCGAAGGACTTGCTTTTACCTATGAACAGGTTCGTTAGACGATATCATACGAAAAACCTCATATTCTATTATGTTCAAAATTTTATATATTAAAGTTTATTTTAAAGGAAAAATGTGTACGTAGTAAAACTACATAATTTACAAATCAATTTAAATTTATTAGATTTCACACATTTTATTTTTTAATATAAAAATCAATGAAAAACTAGAAAAAAATTAATTATTTAAAGAATACTATCGAAAATAATATAAAGAGAAAAAAATAGAAAAGACTCTATCGAACGGCAAAAAGACCCTAACTAACCACATATTATCCGCTTTGAAAGCAATGAAGTCATCCGAATTGCAACCAATTTATGGTAGAAGGCCAATCCTCCATATGAGGAAACCCAATGATAAAAATCTATGGTTATGATTCTCTACAATTTGACGATGAAAAAGAGAAAAATAGAGACTATCAACAACCAAATGAATATTGGAGAATGATAGAGAAAATAAATAAATAAAATCTATTCTTCAAATTCTACTACACCGAGAAAAAATCATAAATTATAAAGAATGCTTCAAAAATGAGGTTATCATACTCTATGATCATGTTCCCCCAGGAAGCTAAAACACAAACTTGGGCTTAAGAAGCGAGTTACCATAATACAAGGAGCTTTCCTGTAAAAAAAAAATTGTATAGTTGATTTAAGAATGAAAAATAGTGTAAGTTGCTCATAAAAATAGTAGAGAAAGCAATGAACTAACCATGCCCAACTATATTGAGTAGAAGCAGCAAGTTAAGGTTGTATTAAGAAGAAAAAGGAAAAAAAAAAAGCATGCAAAATAATATAAATAAGCAATCTAAAGGTGCCAATGGTTGGAATAAAACAAAATGAGAACGATCCATACAAAAAGAGACATGCTTAGAAAATGTCGCTCTAAGCTTAAGCACTTTTATAGAATCGCCAGTTGGCCGGGGATCATCTTCACTCATCAAACCAAACCCATTGGATTACAATAGGGATTCCATGTCGTCAATTGGAAAACAATGATAACAACAATTAAAGCAAATACTTACGTTTTACAGTAAAACTACAAAAGACACTATGCTTAGAAATCTAATGATAGACAAATCAACAACATATAAACTACTCTTTGGTTGTTGAACATTTTCAGCCTTACTGGCTCGAAAAAGAGAAAATAATAATCATTAAAAAAAATTATGGAACCGCCTGGCTCAATCCTCCATTATGTAATGAAAGCTAACATGAAGATCATTGATTCGATAGAGTCCGGATTATAGTACGCTCTTATTTCCACATGTGTATAGATCGACGAAAAGGAATTTAAATCTTGGGGCATATATTAGCTACATCTTTCTTATCTCTCTTTCTCTATTTAAAGAGCTTGAAAGGAGTAAATGATGTAAATTCTGAATCTTCCATAAAAAAAAAGGCCAAAATGAGTTGCCAATGTTTCCTGTTTTGTTATGATGGGAGAGGAAACCGACTATTTCTAAAATTGAGTGAGATCTGTGTAGAGATTAATAATGGGGATTAGAGAGAGATTTTAGGGGCTTATCTTATCTTTAACTCAAATCTCATATCTTCAGCCTAGCTAGAAAGAGAGATTAATGGCTCTCTTGTGGATATTTGGCATGATAGCTGGGCTGATGGCTTCCCTGTTCCCCTCCTTCTCCTTCCCTCTCAACCAGAGAATCAACTCTCTCTAATTTCTAGCCAATAGATGGGTGATCCCAGACGATATCCCCCCAGATTCTGCTGAGCTTCTCAGGTTGAAGCTACAAGACTTAGCCCTCCATCAGGTTTCTGTTGACCTCATCAGCTGGAAATCTCACCCTGGTAAGGATCTTCAGTTCAAAGAAGCTTGGAATCTCCTTCGCTACAGAGATATGAAAGTTTCTTGGGCGCCTCTCATCTGGAATTCCCTGCTGCCTCCCAGAATCTCCTTCTTCGCTTGGAGACTCATGCACTACAAAACCCCTACACTGGACTGGCTTCAATCTGTTGGCTTCAGTCTTGCTAACCGTTGCTGTCTCTGCAAGTCCAGCTTGGAATCTCCTCTCCACCTCTTTTTCCACTGTCACTTTGCTGCTGCCATTTGGTCTTGGACTCTTCAAGGAGCAAGCGTTACATTCAATCTCCAACTTTCCCCCACGTGGATCTGGCATCATCTCTCTGCTAACTATGACAAGCTGGCGACTCAGGGGTCTACTGCAATTTTCCTTTCCACAATATATGTCATATGGAAATGTAGGAATGATCTTCTATTTAGGAACTCCAGTGTCTCTCAAATGAAGGCCAAGATCCTCCTTGTTGAGCTCATCTCTTCTTCTCTAAAAAAGTTGGTTAAACCATTCTCTGACAGATCAATCCTAGAGTTTTACAGGTTCCTTTCCATTCCTCAGCCCTGTTAGATTGCTTGAATGGTTTTTTGTTTTTTGATCTTTCCTTTGTAATCTCTTTGGTTGTTTCTCTAGGGGCATTTTGCCTTTATTTTTTCTTCTCCCTCCTTTAATTCAATTGCCTTTTGGCAAAAAAAAAAAAAAAAAATCTCATATCTTCATGGTGCTAACATATAATTTTAAAACTTGAATTCTCCTGAGTAGAGTTGCAAACGGGGTTGAAACCATACTGAACCCAGACCCGAACCCATTACTAAATAACGATTTGGGTTCCTGATCCGGTTTTGACTCGAAACCTGTTTTGTCGATTCCAAAACTGGTTTCGATAAAATAAAAAATAAAACTTAGATCCGGTTTCAAAACCGGGTCCACACTAGAATCTAGTTCCCAAATTGGTTCAAACTTCGTTCCATTTTTTTATTTTTTTCTTAAAATGAATATATCATTCAACTTATAATAATACATCAAGTCCACTACTTCTAATATCATGTACAAAAATGTCAGAAAAAATTGATTTTGAGGTAAAGTTTGCAACATTAAATACTCTTATGACAAGTCTCGGGGCCACGGGTACGGGCAGAACCTATATGGACTCGGAAGCGGACCAGAATATTAATCAGAACTTAAATTGGGTTTTAAACCCAGACCCCTCTATGAATCATAACTACTTAAAATAGGTTCTAGACCCGGGTTTTCTCGGGTCCCATCCCCACCCCCCCACCGCCCCCCCACCCACCCTGGCCTCCCGTCATCCTCCGCCCCTCCTGCCCTCGGTATGGGTCAAAGGCAAGGTTACCTTGAGAATCCCTCAATAGATGATCTCCAACGGCAATGAATCATTTTCCCATTCTGCTATTGGAAGATTCGTGGGAAGAAGGCCATCCCTTGGAAAGGCTGGAGCAGTGGGTTCACACCTTTTGAAGCCTGTCAAGACCATGCCTCACCTCCCTAACTGATAAGGGTCACTTTTTTTTTTTTCAGGTTCAACTCTAAGGAGTCAGAGACTCCATGGTCAGTCAAAGCCCTTTTCATATGGACAAGAAAAAACTTCTTCGTCTCCCCTGGTTTCCGGGACAAAATGAAAACTCCTGGCCGGCAGTCACTCCATTCTGTATTCACCTAACAGCGCCAATGCTACTTATTTTTTCTTTTTGCTATCATAAGAAGATTTTGATTAAAGTAGGAAGAAAACGTCCTGATTAGGAATCAGTTGCTTTAGATGGCTGGGAGAAGCTATTGTTTACGCATCCAACGAGCTATATCGATTAATTTAGCTTGGAAAGTAGGATCTATCAGTTCTAAATACCAATATCCATGCAGAGTAGGTAGAGTTGCTATCCAAAGAAGAAGACCTAGTTTGGTTCCATGAAGTTGCGTTACAGTTGCTGGGAGGTGTCATGTAAGCAGGTGGGTTTTGCAGAAATAGCTGGCAGGTGTCATGTAAGCAGGTGGGTTTTGCTGAGAATTGACACTTTTGACTTCGAGAATTCTCAAAAATTTTAAAATTGAAGCTTCCAAATACTCAAACATCTATAGACATTTGTGAATCTAGCTGAAGGACAATATTTGACGAATTCATATATCCTCCAAATATAAATTATCAATATCTTCTCGAAAAATAGGCCTTAGAGCAAGTGCATATCATGTTCTACAATCAAAGCACTCCAATGTAGAACCCAAGAAGTGACCCTTCTATTCTGGCTATATACACAGTCCCTTTAATTGGTATTGATCATAACTGTTGAGCAATCAAGATCTCAGATTTGATCTGCAAAGATAAAATCATTGACCCACTTCAGTAAATTCAGCATGATCATGTCATATATTTCCTTCCCATATTTAGTGGAGATCGGATCTATATCAAATCTTATGGATCCATATCAGATCTTATGATTATACCCGATCTGATATAGATCCGATCTCCACTAAATATGGGAAGGAAATATATGACATGATCATGCTGAATTTACTGAAGTGGGTCAACGATTTTATCTTTGAAGATCAAATCTGAGATCTTGATTGCTTAACAATAACTTCATATTAACCCAAAAACAAGGCGTCTGTGTATGTTATCGCAAGAATTTTTGTTTTTGTGGTGGAGCTAATTAACTTTCAAGACTTATAACTACATGCTTGGGCATTATCTTTCATCCTCCTAGTTTAGGCCCAAGATTTTTTTACTGCGGATCTAGGTGGGACTGTAGCTAAATTGCATTGCCGTTAGAAGGAGCTGACTAATTAATAAAAAATAAAAAAGATGTGTCAAATACCCTTAGAATTGTTACTTCTAAAACCATTGAATTTAAGGGCCATAAACCAGGGTGCTGTTAGGATCTAATTGGTTAATATATTCTATAATATCACTAGGTCTCTTCGAGATCTTTCTGCTTGGTATTGGCATGGCTCCGTGTGGGGTCCTAGGCAGTTCACACAAGAATAAATAAAAAATGTACATACGAATAGATACAACGACACATATATTTAAAATTTTAAGATTAGCTAAGCCCATGCGAATTGTTCAAACCCCTCGTGCTTAATTAAGAATATTGGTCCAAGCCTGTAGAGTCCATTCAACCAAATATAATCCTAACCACCAATCGAAATTAATTTGACTTACAAAAACTAATTGAGTTTTAATCAAATTGAATAGACCATTTGAGAATTGAATTGAATTTGTTAAGCTTCCGAAGGCCACGAATTTATTGTAAGCTTATTATAAGCTGTTGCTTAGCGGAGGATTCGGACTCTCACCAGATTCAGCCCGTCACATGACCTCATTGCAGCAGCTGGAGAAGTCTATTTATAAATATTTCAGGTTGCACTCTCTCCCTCACAACATACCAAACCACCCACAAGAGAGATAACAAAAGAAAGATATGGACGAGAGGATCTACGAAGTAGCAATAAGAGGGGATGTGGAGAAATTACTTCATCTGCTGGAAGAAGATGTAGTCATGCAAGGAGATGAACCACCTTTCCTGGATCAGGTGATGCGCGACTGCATTGGAAAGGATAATCTTTTGCACCTGGGAGCTCTTTTCGGGCACGTCGAATTCGTGAGAGAGATTTCAAATCGAAAACCAGAATTCGCCCGCCAATTGAACTCGAAAGGACTATCTCCGTTGCATCTCGCTGCTGAGAGGGGTCATGTACAAGTGGTAAAGGTGTTGTTGGAGACAGATGCTGATGTTTGTTTTGTTCGCGACCGAGATGGGAGGATTCCTCTCCATCTTGCAGTAATCAAAGGCCGAGTCGAGGTGATAGAGGAGCTGGTGAAGGCCAAGAACATTACTGCGTGGCTATTAACTGACGAAAGGGAGCCGATTCTGCACCTTTGTGCAAAACATGACCAGTTTGATGCCTTGAAGAAGCTGGTAAGCTTGGTCAAAGATGATAGGTTCGTGAGGTTGAAAGACAGCAGCGACAACACCATCCTCCATCTCCTTTCAGCCAAGAAGCAGATTAAGGTATTGTTTTCAGAGAGTCTAAAATCATGGTTTAAATTTCCGTGCCAGTATTCGTGCGATCGAGTCGGGTCCAGGTCGAGTTTGTGCCGGATCGGTACAAAAATATGTCAAAATTAAAAAAAATGAAAATATTATATAAAACAAGTAAAAAAAATATGAAAGTCAATCTATTTAAGTAGTATTTTATCTCACATATAGTGAGTTTTAATATGGTTGAGCGCTGAGCGGCTGATGGTGTAACATTTGACTTCTAGTTAAGCCTTTGGCTTTTGGTTCTCATATAGTATCAAGCAATTTCTATAATTTTAGCCTTTGTTTTTTCGGTCTCAAAGTTTTAGGGGCAATATTACCTTTTTATCTTTTAACTGAAGGGATACGTAAACTGAGTTTTTCTTAAGATTAAGTTGGTAAAAAATAAAAAAATAAAAGGAGGGTTTAGTTCCCTTTTGACCGATTTAAATGCCAGCCAATGTTGGTTTTAAACGGCCAAAAATTATCTTTTTATTGTCGAACTAAAGGGATAAGTAAATTGAGTTTTTATAAAAGGGTTGGTAAAAAAAAAAAAAAAAAAAACAAAGAGGGAGAGAGAGAGAGAGGATTTGCTTACCTTTTGTTTGGTTTAAATTCTAACTAGTTACGTTAATTATCTTCTCCTTAAAACAACTTGTCTCCTATTCATTTATTTTTCACATGTGAGGTGGTAAATCTTCACTGGACAAGTCAAACAGGGCAAAAACTCCCCCTTTTAAGTAGGGGATTTTGAGAATTCCCCATATATGTATATATATATATATATATAAAATCTCCGCTTTCTTAACCCCTTTGAAAGCCTTGGTAAAGATCAAAATACTTTTGATCCAATGGACCAACCTGATAAACTCGGAATGCAAAACATAAACCAATAAAAAATTAGAACATGTCCTTTATTGCGCAGGGCAAAGATCCGACTCAGGCCTGGCTGGCACCAGACCAGCTCGAACGCTTTAGTCTGAATCCACTGTCCCAGCTACTACAATGGAAGCTAGTAACATTTACATTCTTAAAATTCCACTGGGAGATTCATATGGTGATAATCCGAACCATTCATTTTGAATCCTATCCCCCCTAGCTATATATCCTTAGACTTTGAGTTCACTAGCCGGAGTGGGTCTCATGATCTGGTTAATCACATAATGGAAACATGATTAATGCCACATCGATACCCAGTCAAATTTTCAAACTTGTGTTTAATTTTACAGTGGGGCATATTCCTATTAAGGTGAGATCTAAAGATATGTCACTAGAGGAGATGTAATTCAACTTGAACGGTCTAAATTATCTCTACATGGGTCGGATGATGGAATTTCTGGCATCTCTTACACAATTCCGCTGCGATATGGGATCCGGACCCTTGTTTAATTTCGTGTTCAACATGGGTATTTTTATGATTATGATCGATGAAAATGCACAAGAGATCAACAAACCAACATCATTGAAACCTTGATTCTTTTATTTAGTGCTGCCTAAGTGAGGTTTTCTTTTAGTTAACCCTATTTGGAAGCATACTCTACAACTGCACAGCACTCTTCATGCACCGTATAAATTGGTTTTGTCCTCTTACTTGAACTTGCATTCCTTCACCAAGTTCTATATGAATTTTTTTTTTAAAAGATCTTTATTATTATTATTTAATTTACTATCTACCAAAATCAAAATCTGACTTCTTTCTTTTTGCATTTTCTAACAAAATGGATCCCACCCTAATTTTTTGTATATGGGATTGTGCAGATGATAAAGTTTTTGCTCGTCAACACCAGTATATCACTGGAAATAAATGCTTTAAATGTGGACAAGCTTACAGTCTTAGATGAGGTATATTTAGCACAAAGGGACGCAGGTTTTTTTGAACTCAAACAAGTTTTCGGCGGAAAGGGAGCTAAAAGATCCAGTGACCTGTCCTTAGGACTACCAACTAATTTCCCATTGAAGCATACAAAGCAGGACAGTAAATGGTTGAAACGGATGGAGCCCTCCTTCTTGGTATTAGCAGTTTTAGTTGTATCTATAACCTACATAGCCATCCTCATTCCTCCTGGCGGTTTTTGGCAAGATGACTATCAACAACCAGGTTCAATACAAATTCACAACGCAGGGGATCCCATTTTATGGTCCAAGAATCGTCTACGTTACTACATGTTCTACTTCTTCAACAGCTTGGGTTTCTTTTCATCCTTCGCCATAATCGCAGTTATTGTAAGCAAACACCAAGCCTCTCCAACGTATTTGTTGCGGGTTTTGAAATACTCAACGAAAGTTGTCGTGTTTTCACTGACGTCGTCCTATGGTTTTTCTATATGTACCATAGGCTCAGGTTGGTGGATTTATACGGCTCTTACCATTGCCTATGTCGTGTTTTATTTGCATGCATTAGGTGGCCCCAACATAAAAGACTCTTACTTTAAAATACTGAAAAGGCACAGGAAAGGTGAAGTCACCCAACGAAGTGTGGTTATTCAAATGACGACAGATCATCAAAATCCCTGATTTACCTTTTCATGTTGCATTATCTAGTTACAAACAGAGCCAGTGTTTGGTTGATGCAGGAGATGCTCTCTCTCTCTTTCTGTGTGTGTGTCATTGTCGTTAGGTCATTTGTTTAATAACAGTACCTCTCCTTATTTTACTTATGCAGTAAGCTTTCGGTATTCACCAATAAACATGAATGCTATTGTTTTCACTATATTCACCCATCAGATGTACGTGATATATATTTACACTTCATAATTGTGTGAGAAAAACGGAGTGGGAAAGTTTATGATAAGATATGCCTTCGATCTTGTAATGATAATGGTCATAACATGTAATACCAAAGCCTGAGAAGCCCCCATAGGAATAGTTTTCTACCAAAGAACTGAGTTCATTCTTCTGGAAAAAACAGCTGCACTAAACCTCGAGTCTACTGTAGCATGGAAAACACCGCTTTCTGTGCACATTCACCTTTTATGTAGGGTTTAGAGGTGGACCTCCGATTATTCTTTGGCTCATTTGTTGATCTTCTGTCACGTCCCCGTTATTAATAACAGGGTTAAACGTGAGATTAGGGGTCAATTAAATTGTTTTTACTGACTGGACAGTCATTTGACCTCACAATCATGGTCCACATGATCGAAGCTCGTGGTGAGATGAATATATTTAATTGGTTAATCGATGTTCATCGCTGAAACTTCTTAATTAACAGAAATAATAAGAAATATATCAGAGTAAACATGTACATATATTGATTAAAGTTGACGTCTATATGACAGTATTAATTACAAAAAGTTTTTGAACAATGACTATCAAAATCAAGTTATATCTCCAGGGGCGAAGGTTCTCGTGTGCTGGTCTGGACGACTCGATATTTTTTTTTTTTTTTTTTTTTTTTTATTTTTTTAAACACCAAAAGAGATATTTCATTAACAAACGAATCCAATCAATGGATTAAATCAATGTCATATAATCAAAGCATTAAAAGTAAATCCCTAGAACCTATACATCACCATAAACACAAAACTAGGGCTTCATCACAACTCTAAGATAAGGAGTTAGTTACTCATGGAAGATGATTGACGAAGAGTTCTTGACGAAACCCCCATTGATGCTCTTCCCCAAGCTCCAAGAAAGCCTCCCAAAACTTCTCTCAAGATGTGAATGTCCCCCAAAACGAGTTAGGGCTCCTATATATAAGTTTTGGGGTGAAAAAGGATCTTTAATTCGGGTAGGAGATGGATTCCCGTCGGGTCCGGGCCCACTGGTCATCACAGCGAACTTCGCGAGGTCATAACTCCCTCGATATAACTCCAATTTACACAATCTTGGACTCCACGGATATCTACTCGAAAAGAGCTTTCCAACGGTACGTAGAGCTCACGAATCCGACACTCGAGTTGAAAGTTATGACCATTTCAAGTTGCTGCCTCTGAAAATTCCGAGAATCATAGTGCAATTAGAAGACCTTCCATGTTGGCATGCTATGGGGTGAGTGGGACCCATGTTGGATATCCAAGGAATGTTTGGACTCTTGCTTTGCTTTCTTATTTGAGTCTCCTCCCATATTTGGTAATCTTTCTTACTTGCAACTCCTTCTTTGTCATGCTTTGTGATTTCTTCCATTTTAGCTATGAATTGCTCTTCTTGCATTTGTAGGGCCTACAAACAATAAAATAACATAATTAGTTTAATTTATCTCTATCGACGGTATAACCAAGTCCTCATTAGGGGGCCTAAAATGTATCTTTTAGGCTCTCATCACACCCCCCAACTTAAACTTTGCTAGACCTCGAGCAAAGCTAAAACAAAAAGAAAACTAACTAAGGCCACTTTCGTAGGGAGCACGGCTGCACTTAGCATGTGCAGCAAGCCTTTAAACCTCTAAGTTCCCCCTAGAGGACGAGTTATAGTCTCGTGAGGGTTTGCAGTGAATCTACCCACAAAATTCCAAAAACAAAAAAAAGAAAAACAGGGAGAGTTTTCCGCCAAGGCATCGACGAACACCGGATATTCCTGATTTTGGGGTTTTCATACACACTCAAACGTGGTTCACCAATCCTATATTTTGGTCCAAAATCCTCAAAATCATGCTGGAAAAATTGATCGTGCATGGTGAAAATTGTGTACATATAGAGGCATGAAAGCATAAAACGATCCACTAACAATTTCCGTGAAAACACATCTTTTTTTTTCTTTCTTTTTTTTTTTTTTTTTTTTTTTTTAAATGCTGGGCCACCGACCCTCAGTAAAAGTTATGAATCCTCTCAAGGCATTTGTGGTGGCTTTCACACTATTGTTTTTCAAAGGACAACACTATTTTGATTTTTTTTTTTTTTTTTAAGAAATGACTGTGCAATGCTTAGGTCCCTTAAGCTTTCTAATTAACCCATGTAACGAGCATTCAGCCAGTGACTCCCAAGACAGATGTCCTTAGGGCACTAGGTATGGCAATACCCCTATGGGCTTACTGGCTCGAGTTAAAAAGGCTACGAACCCAAACTAGTCATAATTTTTTTTTTTTTTTTTTTATGGTCCCTAACAATAGGTAGTCCTTTCCATATGCCCGACTTCAGTATGACCGAGGGTCAGCTTTCCATCATAATTGCTCTGAAGTTTTCACTGGTATGGAAATCATAGCTTCACATTTCAAATTTTCTATATAATACGTGTCAAGTGAAAGATCAATAATTCAGCAATTTCTCAAAAACTCTTTCCTAAAACAAGATAGTAAACCATTTCTCTTTTTCCTCACAAAAAGTTCCAAAAACAGGGTATCTTCGTTTCATAAAAACCCGGTTGGAAATCTCCCGAAAGACTACCAAACAATAGCAAATTTTTTTTTTTAAAGGGAAAAAAAAATAAGGAAAAAGAAAAGATAAAAAAAAGAAAACAAGCAAACAGAAATAAAACTGCTAAAACTACCCCTAAACTACTCCCAAGGTCAACACCCCACCCCCCAACTGAATGTAACAGTGTCCACAATGTTAAACATAAAATAAAAGATAAAGAACAATAAAAGTAAAGGGAAAATGAGGGATATCACCTGGGTGGTGCTAAACAAAACGATGCATAGTAACGAAAAGTCGGGTAGACCCCCCAACTTGCATGAAAGAACCTGTAAAATGTTAGCACCAAAGACCCACCCCGCAGGAGGGTGTACAACTGAGAAAGAGAAAAACAACCTAAACTACCTCAACACAAGTGCAAAAGAATTAAGCAAAAGAACAGTGAGGAAAACAAGTAAATTTTTTTTTTCGGCGTCTGGACGCCCAGGTGGCATTATTTCCATCGAATTTTTTCAATCTAGAATTTAGCAGCCATCTCGCAGATCTTTCACTACACCTGCGTAGATCTCCTCGAGACGAGTCCATAGGTTCAAACGGATCTCAAATCGGACTCCGGATCGTCAAGATATCGCGAAAATAATTTTCAACCGTTGATTGGGCAAATCTGCCTTTGACCGTACCGCACTGATGTCAGCAATGATGTCAGCGTCTTGGTGCTGGGTTTCTGCGTGGATCGGGTCAACCTGACCCGAAACTGGTCTGGCCTATAACCAGGACTGAGGGATCACCAATTTATGTGGCGCTTGAGAGAGCATTAATTTCCATGTACCTCGGACTACCAAGTCAAAGTCTCCTTTTACAATGTCTTCCTCCCCAAGTTGTGTTCTGTTTCTCGCAATGGCCTTCGTCTCAATGGTTTGCATCTTCACAACAACCCAAGGAACCACATCAGTTTGTTAGCTTGCAACGGAGGCGTCGTCTCCAGCCTTGCTATTACAGCTCCCGGAGATTCCCCAAACACAGATGGAAATGACAAACAAGACACAGAAGATTTGCAGATTTACAACTCTACAATAGCAACAGGAGATGACTGTATTGCCATTCTGAACAACACTATTAATGTTAATATCAGCTATCTCACATGTGGGCCTGGCCATGGCATAAGCATTGGAAACTTAGGTAAAGACGGAGGCCTTGCAAAGGTGGAACAGATTCATCTGTTTCATTGCACGTTCAAAGACACCACCAATGGTGCAAGGATAAAAACATGGCAGACTGGAACTGGGTATGTGAGAGACATCACTTGTTTTTTTTTTTTTTTTTTCCGGCGTCCAGACGCCCCACGGTAGAGAGCAAGGCCTGTTGAAAAAAAATCCGGGCGTCCAGACGCCCCATTCCAGAGAGCAAACCTGATATAAAACTTTTCCGGGCGTCCAGACGCCCGGCAACGGCGTTCGGACGCCGGAATTTTTTTTTATTTTTAGGAAAAGACTACAAGTAAACAAAAAACTAAAATCAAAGGAAAGGACTACAAGTAAAGAGCACTAAAAACATGACTCAACACTTCCTTTATGTCTACCTCCTCCAGGTTAGGATCTAAAAATCTCTGCATATCGAGAGAAAGTGTAAAATCAACAATGCAAGGAAGACGGGATATGCAAATAGAGGAATCAATATCTTTTAACTCGGCAATTGAACAGCCGAGTGCACTCTTGTGCATTTCCAACACATCCAAAATTGGAACTTCTTGACCGTCAGACAGATCAGGAGCAATGACAGCTGGTAAAGTATTCTCAGGGTGAAGAGTGTTTTCTACAAGCTCATCAACAACATTGACTGCAAAGCAGTCATCTTGGTCTGAAGGTTGATGAGAGGCCCTAAAAGCATTCAGCCTCACTTTCATATTCCCGAAGGAAACATCCATAACTCCGGTTCGGCAATTAATGTTCGCATTGGCCGTGGCCAAAAAGGGCCGTCCAAGAATTACAGTGGTGTGTTTCCGTGAATTCTGCACTTGTTCAGTGTCAAGGACGATGAAATCGACAGGGAAAAAGAACTTGTCGACCTTGACCAGAACATCCTCAATTATTCCTCGGGGCACCCTAACAGATCTATCAGCAAGTTGTAAGGTAACCGGGGTGGGCTTTAAGTCCCCTAGCCCGATCTGCTCATACACCGAGTAAGGCAAGAGATTGACACTCGCTCCCAGATCCAGCAATGCATGATCAATAATGTGACTCCCAATTGTGCAAGTAATTGTGGGAGTGCCAGGATCTTTCAGCTTAGGAGGCGTGTCATTATGGAGAATTGAGCTCACTTGCTCGGTAAGTAAAACCTTCTTTGGCACATGAGATTTAGATTTGCGTTTTTGAGTGCACAAATCTTTCAGAAATTTAGCATAAGAAGGAACCTGCTTGATAGCATCTAGCAAAGGCAGATTAATCTTTACTTGCTTAAACACCTCCAGCATTTCATCCATGGTTGCTTTCTTTTTACTAAAGGGTGAGGGTGTGTCAAGACAAGTGGGAAAAGGGACTTTAGGCACATATGGGGGTGCGTCATTTCCCTTAGAAACCATTTCAGCCCGAGAGCTCTTGGGATTTGTTATGGGCTCTTTCACACCTTGCTTAGGCTCCTCAGGCCTAGTCTCAACCTCGCGCCCATTCCGTAATGTGACAACCATTTTCACTTGCTCATGATAGGTATCATTATGTTGCGAGCCACTACCCACATCAAAAGAATTCTTAGGGTTAACTGTGGGTTGGTTAGGCAAGCGTCCCTCCTCTCTTTTGTTAAGAGCATTAGCTATTTGCCCGATCTGGACCTCTAGCTTAGCTATGGATTGAGAGTGGGAATGGACCAGCTGAGTGGTTGCTTTGAGCTCTTTGAGCTCTTGCAATACTGTCTCCTCAAATGATGGAGTTCTTTGAGGTGGTTGAGGGTTGGGTTGCTGGTAGGATTGTTGGGGACGATAGGCCGCAGGATTGTATTGAAAATTTGGCCCATTTCCCGGTTGAGAGAATGAAGTGCCTTGACCGGGCGACTTCCATGAAAAGTTGGGGTGATTGCGCCATCCCGGGTTAAAAGTATTCGAAAATGGATCATTACCCGGTTTGGAGAACCCCTGTGCAGCATTCACTTGCTCTTGCACAAACTCAGGAAATTGGGGTGCTGCAGGACAATTGCTCACAAAATGAGCGGGACTAGAGCACAAAGCACAACCACCTTGAGAGGGTGGGGATTGGAGAGTTTGACCCACAGATAATAGCTGATCCAATTTTTGGGTCAAGGCAGCCACCTGAGTGGTGAGTTCATTAGATGGTTGAATTTCAAACACACCTCTAGGTTTTTGCAAATTAGAGGCTGCCGGCCTCTCTAATCTAGCAGTGGAAGCATGGTGCTGAAAGGTCTCACTCATATTCTCAAAAAGCTCCCATGCCTCATCCTCATTTTTCAGCATAATTGATCCCCCACTGGCGGTGATTACCATGTTTCGCCATTCAGGAGACAACCCATCATAAAAGAACTGAACCAATTGCCACTTGGCAATTTGGTGATGAGGATATTTTCTAATGAGATCCTTGAATCTATCCCATGCCTCATGAAATTGTTCATTATCAGTTTGGACAAAGGATGTGATAGATCTCCTGTACTGATTTGTTTTACCCACAGAGAAATATTTATCTAAGAACTTTTGTTGTAATTGGGCCCAAGAAGTGATGGAGTTTGCAGGTAAGGTACTCAGCCAATACTTGGCTTTGTCCTTCAACGAAAATGGAAAGAGAAACATTTTCAAGGCCTCACTACTGAAATTGTTTATTCGCACTGTGGAGCAAATAACCAAAAATTCATCAATGTGGTTGTACGGGTCCTCATTGTTCAAGCCATAAAAAGAAGGAATAAGATTGATTGTGCTGGGCTTGATTTCATATTGAGCTGCCTGTACAGTAGGCAGCTGAATACACGATGGTGACGCGTATTCTGAAGGAGTATAGTGCTCCTTCAAGGGTCGAAGAGGTGGAGCCTCATGACCCTCATGCTCTTTTCTTTCTTCAGCCATTAATGAATTTGTGTGTGAGACAACAGAAGGGTGTTTAGATGATCTAATTTTTCTAAGGGTTCGCTCTAAATTTTGGTCTAAAGAAACCAAATCTGGATGACAAGAGCGACGACCAAGCATACACACACAAAAAAAAAAAAAAATTACTGCAATTAAATGAAAAGAATCAGAAAGTCTAGGCTTACAGTGCACTCGGGAGGAGAAGAGAGATTTCTTTTGAGTAAAACCTTGTCCTTTGTGAACTCTCTTAGATCCCTGCACAAATTCTAGAAATCCGTGTTAAAATCAAAGCCCTGCAGTAAGGATAATAAACAATGCGAATAAAGCTGAAAAAGCAAACTAAAAAAAAAACTAAACTAAACTAATATCAGAATTAAAAGAAACAAACAACCGTGCTAATTGTCCCCGGCAACGGCGCCAAAATTATGATCGGTCCTAGAATAGGGTTTGCAAATATAATTATTCTCCGCTATTATCTCTACTTGAAAAAGTAGAGATACTAACCGAGTATCGTATCCACTGGGACAAAAAGGCTAAGTTGCGCTGTTTCCTAAATTCCTAAACTAATTCTATTGGAAAATGAAGTAATTGGTTGATTGATTGTACTTCCTAAATTAACAAATTAAAAGACAGGGGTTGATTCAATTAGAGAAAAGTCTTAGGGTATGAATCCACCATAGCCTGTGCAATGGCGAATATAGGTCTAGGGTTTCACTGTCAATGCTTTCCAGACTCGTTCTGGTTACAAACCTTCACAGAGTCACCAAAAAGGGGTAGTGGATGCAAATCAGGGCATAACCTATCTCTATGGCATAGATTATCCTAGATCTACAAACACATTCATTCAAGCATCATGTTATATGACTTGGTATTCTAAACTACAAGAATAAAACACCAAAAGAGATATTTCATTAACAAACGAATCCAATCAATGGATTAAATCAATGTCATATAATCAAAGCATTAAAAGTAAATCCCTAGAACCTATACATCACCATAAACACAAAACTAGGGCTTCATCACAACCCTAAGATAAGGAGTTAGTTACTCATGGAAGATGATTGACGAAGAGTTCTTGACGAAACCCCCATTGATGCTCTTCCCCAAGCTCCAAGAAAGCCTCCCAAAACTTCTCTCAAGATGTGAATGTCCCCCAAAACGAGTTAGGGCTCCTATATATAAGTTTTGGGGTGAAAAAGGATCTTTAATTCGGGTAGGAGATGGATTCCCGTCGGGTCCGGGCCCACTGGTCATCACAGCGAACTTCGCGAGGTCATAACTCCCTCGATATAACTCCAATTTACACAATCTTGGACTCCACGGATATCTACTCGAAAAGAGCTTTCCAACGGTACATAGAGCTCACGAATCCGACACTCGAGTTGAAAGTTATGACCATTTCAAGTTGCTGCCTCTGAAAATTCCGAGAATCATAGTGCAATTAGAAGACCTTCCATGTTGGCATGCTATGGGGTGAGTGGGACCCATGTTGGATATCCAAGGAATGTTTGGACTCTTGCTTTGCTTTCTTATTTGAGTCTCCTCCCATATTTGGTAATCTTTCTTACTTGCAACTCCTTCTTTGTCATGCTTTGTGATTTCTTCCATTTTAGCTATGAATTGCTCTTCTTGCATTTGTAGGGCCTACAAACAATAAAATAACATAATTAGTTTAATTTATCTCTATCGACGGTATAACCAAGTCCTCATTAGGGGGCCTAAAATGTATCTTTTAGGCTCTCATCAATGTCATATGCACCACACCACTCGTGATCATTAGACCACTCTGTCTAAAACGTCTGCTCCTCCTCCTGGGCAAAGGCATGCTCAGTATCTATTTACCATGCATAGTATCATCAGACTACAAGTAGCCGGTAGGTAGATATAAATAAAGAGTAATAGAATAGAAATGAAATGGAAAGCGATTAAAGAACATTAAAGCGTATCAAATACAATAAAGAAACAATTCATAAGCTTAGAGTCCTGACATAGACTCTAACCATATAGGCTAACCGGATAGGCTACTACTAAAACATAATAAGTAAAAATACTTTAGGAATTTAACCATGTCCAAAATCATAGGGTAGTTAACCTCGTCTAGAATTCATCAGGTGATTAGGCTAGCCAAAGTTCATAGTCATAGACTCCATCCAAGTCATAGAGTTATAAACTCCGTCCAAATCACAGGGATAATCAGTCCCCGTCAATAACAGAAGACGGTGATCAACCCTTTCATATTCTATACGATTTGCGCGCAGTCGCCCATATTCATAAGCAATATAAAGTAACCAGCTTAATGGTGCCCGATCAAGATTGGAAATCATAAACAAAAGTGAAAGACTTGCTTTTATGTAAATTAGCTAAAGGCGTGCGATCATGAGCCCATGCTAAGGTTTCAATCAATTCCTGCCAATATCCACGCCAGGAAATTAAGAACATAAATCCAGTAGCCCAAACAAGATGCCCAAATAGGAACATCCATGCCCAGACCGATAAACTATTCGTATCAAAGGGGTTATAGCCATTGATAAATTGTGAAGAGTTTAACCATAGATAATCTCTTAACTATCCCATCAAATAAGTGGAGGATTGTAAAGGCTCATAAAACGAAGAGAAATGCTATTCCTCAAAATCCCATATTTCATATCAATTTCAAACCACAACAATAGTCCTTTTGACTCTTTTCAAAGCTAAGCTATAGATCAAGGCTACCAAGTTTCAACACTCAAATTGATGAAACCAAACACATCAAAAGGGGGAAGGATAGTTTCATTAAAAGATGTACAAGGTCATCCGATATGAGATTCAAAGGATCTCATTTAAGTCATTCAATTATAAGGAAAATGACATGTTTCAGTTGAAAAACAAAGTATGGAAAGTCCTTTATTGATTTTTGCAATTTTAGTTGCAACTATGACCTACCAAGCATCCTTTAATCCTCCCGCGGTGTTTGGCAAGATGACTATCCACCCCCAGAGTCTGATGATAATAATCCGAGGCAATACCACAAAGCAGGGGAGGCCTTCTTGTCATACGAAAGACCTCTATACTACCACATGTTCAACTTCTTTAACAACGTGGGATTTTTGCATCATCGGCCACGATCTCAGCTATTATTGTAACCGGACGCCGACTCATTGTATGGCATGTGGCGTTATCAATAGCCATTGGCTTTTCTTCATGGATGGTACGTAGCTTATGCTCTTGCTTTATATTCCATAAGCCCAGTATCCACATATTATATCGATATTGTGCTTTTCTCCCTTTCTTTTTTTTTTTGGTTTGGTTTGTTTGGATCCTCTGGTCATCCATCCCCTACGTAGTAGAATTTGGGTTTTATAAATACTAAGGCCGCATAGGGAAGGTGAGATCGACGCCCAATAAATCGTGGCTATTCAAATGACCATATATCATCAAAGTTCTTGATTTATTACTTGAGCATGTTGATCATAGTCTTGTCATAAACAGAACCATTGTTAAGTTGATGCAAGGATTTTCTAGAAAATGATCGATCTGTTAGACAACACCGGCCTCAATCACATGCTGACACAAGCATTTTCTAGAAACCTCATTAAACCAACCCACGTTCAATCCACGTTGCAAACCGACATCATCAAACTGCCTCACTTCAAACCGTCTCAACAAGTGATCCTGGAGAAGACACGTGGCCCATTTGATCACCATTTGTTCCCACCGTCATTGATCCATAATTATGGGAGAGTTGCCCCATTTGCTGTGTTCAAGGGACAAGCAGGCAGAAGTCTGCAGTTCAGGTGGAGTGCAACAACCGATGGTGTGGTGAGTGATGACAAGTGGTATGGTGTAGTTTGCAGAAAAGAGTGTAGTGCATACAGGGCAGTAGAGTGAGAGTTCCTATGTAGTGTACTGTGCATGTGCTTGTTTGTGTAGTGCAGTAGAGTGCAAAATGTGCAAATGCATGTGGCCATCTGTCACGTCTCCAAAATACAAGGGATAATGTGAAAAATATAAATAATTAATTATTTTTCTGTGTTTAATGAAACACAAGCTCCCAACTATGAATCCACAAAATTCCAAAATCTAATAAGTTATAATAAAATATTTACAAAAGCGTTAAATCATTTGGTATCAATATCCAAAATTAAACCAACAAATCACTACTGAATATTTAAGGTTTAAAGTTTCCAAAATAACTAAATAAATTTATGTTCATTATGAATAAATTACTCCTAAAATAGTTTCTAAGATGAAAGTCGCTCCCGTGCGGTCTCGGACGGGTTCGTAGCCATCAGTGGCACTCCACTCGGGTTCGCTAACTGGTTCATACGCTTGAAACATTTGACCATCCTCCGTCTCCTCTGTAAGGTAGGGGTCGGTACCTATGCTCCAATAAACAAAGTAAACACCAAGCACGAAAGCATAATTTATAAATAAAACACAAGATCAATGCGAGTAGTGACAGTTAATTATCATAAGAGATTAACATTAAAACAATGATGAAAATAACGCACAACTTAAATCAATTCTACACAATAGAGCAATACAATAATCACAAAGAAGCACTGTTACTGTTTTGGGCGGTCAGCCCTATCTCAATCACGTTGATGGTCATAAACCGATCAATAATCCAGAATATCAGTCAATCAATCAAGTCGGATATTATAGTGTCCGCTCACATCGGTGATCACCCATCCAATTACAACTGCAGTTGTTCAATTATGATCAAATCGCTGTACATTTATAGATATATCATAATAGAATAAACCTAGTGATTTGTAAACCTCTGACACAGAAACCTAGGTCAAAGTGAAGGGTTGGCTGCATAATAATTTACAATCAAATACCAATAATTCATTCAATTAACCTCTCACTACAAAAAAAAGGACTTTTAGTCTCTTTTTTAAATTGAGCTTTTGTGTCGCTTTTACAATAAAGTGACACAGTATAGTCTGATGTGTCACTTTAGAAGAGGAGTAAACAAGGAGGAGGTTTGTTGTATCACTTTTCTGTAACGCGACATTAAGAAAAAAAGTTTAATAGCCCCCTCTCGTTCTAATAGCCCCGTTTGGCTTCTCATCTGGCAATCCATCTCCTCCACCTCCCTCTTTTTCCTCTAAAAACCTTAATCCTCTCTCTCTCTTCTCCTCCTCTCCCTCTCCCTCTTCCTCCTCTCCTCCCCTTAGCCCAACCCAGCCGCCTCTGCCCCCTATCTCGCCCGCAGCCTCCTCCGCATCCTCGTCAAATTCGTCGTCGCCAGCAGCTCCGCTGACTTCCATCACCGTGTTGCCAAATCCCTAAGCTTTCTCACCTTCGCCGTGATCCTGTCCAGGATCTCAAGGTTCTTGTCTGTTGTGTCAGTTTGCGATGGAGATGGGTTACTTGATGTTGCGAGGTTTTTCAGATTGGGTTTGAGAGGGATTGTTCTTGGCATCTGGACTGCAGCAGGGGGAGGAGGTGAGAGAGCTTTGATGAGGTTGGTTTTGAGGCGGAGAGGCAGAGGCTTGACTCCAAGGCCCGCCAATCAATGGAAGAGGAGATGACCCAGATCAGTAGCAGTGACGACAAGGCTTGGAAATGGAGCATTCGAAAGAGGGTTTGGGATTTAATGGAATTCGAGAACATCGCCCAAAACCCCTGTCCCATTCACCATCGAATACCCAATTTTGTTGGGGCTGCTTCTGGCCAATATGGTCTCAATCTATCTCTTTCTCATATATGTTATTTTCCTTTCTAATGTGTTTTTACCCTTCTTCTTAATGTTTCGTGGGTGGTGGGAGATTGATCTTTTTTTGTTTGCCCGAAGTTTGTGTCTTTCCCTTTCAACTTCTCTTGCGACTCGTCTGTGAATTGCTATTGTCAAGTTGGTGATTTGGGCGAGTGAGTTTCTTCTTCTAATTGTTCTGGGACTGATTTTTATTCATTTATTTGTTTATTTTGGGGTTGTGAAGTTACGTGGATTGGAAGCGTTTTGCGTTGCAGAATGCGTGAAGGTTAATCCGGATTCACCCCAGAAACAAATTTGATTTTTTACGCTTTTAGGTTTGTTATTTTGTCATTTTTAATTCATGTCTAACATTGGTTTGATCATTTTCTATGGTTACAGAGTGATTGTGATTGTAGTTGTATGTAGAAGGAAATCCAAGTCATGGGTTGTTTGATTTTATCTTCAATTTGTTGCTGCTATAAAATTTATTGTAATGGTATGATTATAACCATGTTTGATTGATTTATGTGTAGGAAGAGATGGGTTTTGGTTTTTCCGATTATTTAGGTTGGTTGGTGCAATCTTTTTACTTGTTTTACTTGTTCCTAATTGGGAGTATTTAGATTGGAAATGTAATTTGAATGGACGGATTTGGGTGCGTGTTAATGGTGCATTTACATTTATGCTACTTTGGTATTGAATTTTTAGGAGTTCAAGCCAAAAGGGATTTTATGAAGTACTGTTTAGGTAAGAAATGAAGGGTTTAAGGTGGACCATCAATTTACTAGGATTTTATTTACTGGGTGGTAGGTGGGTCTTTTCCTTTAACTCTTCGTATTGATTTTATTTACTGAATGTTGATTTGATGATTCACAAGAGAAGTTCTTCAGTGATGCTTGTGTGGAGAGGTTTTTAAAATCATCCTAAAGACCAGTATCGGCTCAAAGATGTATGTGAAGACTCCACTTTGATCCATCCTCCAGTATTTATTGTTTTGATCGGTGAACTACTCCTGCTATTATTGTGCTTAAACTATTTTTGGATTCATATTAAATCCTAAACCATAACTCTACAATTTGCCTTTCAAATCCAACACAAATCATCCCCACCAAACCTTTTAACTAAACCAACTATGTCTATATTTTTCCAGTTACAGGAACTGTATAATTGCAGTCCCTAAACCAGCCCACAAACCAATCCCCTTACATCTTTAAAAGCGCCCCATTTAATTCAAGCCAAATTTTAATTCTTACCTTCTCTCGATTGTCCAAAAGGCCCAACCCAGCTTTTGCAAAAAAAAAAAAATTTGATTGGTAGCTTGTGCAAAATTTCAATCCTATCAGGGAGAGGAAGCTGCAAACTGAAAATTTGTTACCACAAAGATTTCTTGTGATCATCTCCTTGTCCTCACAAAAAGGAAAATTCTTGGAGCTGTCTCATTTATTTGGACATTTCTGATAAAAGGATGTATTTCTAATTTTATGTTTGCTATCTGTGATGTTTCCAACTACATTGGAGACAATTCAATCCCAATATTTGTAACTTCATTAAGCTCTTTATTTTTTTGGTTCATGAGGATGGATTGGACATGGATCGGTTTAGGTAGGATGAAGATATTCATATCATGATTCTGTTTGAGGGATTGCCTATCTCATGCATTTCTATCTTAATAAGTAAGTATTTTCTTTTAACTGCAATATTGTTAGTTAGGTTTATGTTTAATCTGAATGCTCAATCTATGTCATTCTTTATGCAAGCCAATATTTGTTTCATAATATTGAGTTTCATATTTAAATGTGGTTGTAGGTACTATGTCGCATTATACCTCTTCATAATCTTCTGCGTCTACTGTTCAGGGTAGCTCTCATGGTTGGAATTCTTTTTTATGCATGTTACATGCATTTCCTTAATAGATTGAAAAGAAGGGGAGTGAAACTGTAAGTGGAGACTTTTTTTTTTTTTTTATTAAGAGAGAATTGGATAATGAAATAAAGGGTTTCCTTTCTCATGTAGAATTGTCAAAGAATCTTCTCTTCTTTTTTTTTCTTGTTGATAACTTTTCGATTGGATTTGATGTTTCCATGATTTGAGATTGTAAATATAGAGAGATAGTATAGTTACATTGAGTGAAACAAGTTCTCTCTCTCTCTCTCTCTCTTTCTCTCTCTCTCCCTGAATTTTTTTTTTTAAATTGGTTTCTTATATTCATTGGTTGGAGTTGCTTGAATTCATTGGCTGCTTCTATGTGATGGTTTATTTTGATAAACTTCAAAGTTCCATGGATAGTTAATAGTTAGGGAGGTTGCTTCCTATGCAGTGGTTTATTTTAATAAACTTCCCAGTTCCATGGCTAGTTAATAGTGAGTGAATTCTTTAACTATTCTTTTTGGTTTTATGATGCCGGTAGATGTAAAAGGAGACTGACGTTAAGGTTAAGGGAGTCGACATATCTCCAAATCCAGTGGTGAGGGGAAAACCAGCTACTTTCAGCATCTCTGCATTTACTGGTAAATTAATGTTCCCTGATTTTGTTGGTTCTTGTTTTGGCACGTTTATATTTTGAGCTTCCTTTCTCCGCATCTGTCACACTTCATACTTGGCATCAATAGGGCTTCTAAATTCCTTGTTTCCATATTGTGGTTGTTTACAGATAAACTATGTTTTTATCAGTCTGATCTTGATGTTTCTATCAATGAAATTTCAGATCCTTAAAAAACAAGCTCCTCTCACAGTAAAACAGGTAAGACCTGTTCCTCTCAATGTTGATAGTATTCTCCAACAACCAGATCTACTGATGTAGTCCTTTTTATTGATCTGAATCTCATTAGAAAGTAAGTAAATGAATGAATGTTGATTTGATGTTTCACAGGAGAAGTTTTGCAATGATGCTTGTCTGGAGAGGTTTCTGAAATATAAAGGTGACAATGTGAAGAAGGCAGCGAAGCATTTGAGATCATGTTTCTCTTGGAGAGAGAGCATTGGGACTGGTATGAGTGTTTGGTTATACAAGAAGCCGAAAGCATTCAAAGTAGATAGATTGGACTTTTTTTTTCTTTCTCTTGAAAGAAGAGATGAAATCTCTCTTTTTTTTTCTTATTTGAAAAACAGAGCATTTGATAGCCTGTTGAACCTAATGCTGGTGTATAGGGTGCTGTGCTGGGTGCTTGTAGAGCTCACTGTGAGGTCAAGGTTGCAGAGTATGTAGCAATCCGGCTCTTCATTCGAGGGCCTAAGAGTGTTGACTTGTTGCATCACATTTGGTGATGGCAAACATCTATGAAGCTGCCGGGAGGTGGGAAGTTGTTGCAAAGATACGAGCAATGATGAAACACAACAGAGTGAAGAAATCATCAGACCAGAGCCTTGTTCAAGTGAATGGTCAATGTTTTCATTTACTTCTGAAGATAGGTCTCATTCAGAAGTTCTGCAGATATATGAAGATTTTTAAATGAAGATTGTAACATAATGTATCTATGTAACTGGCTGCCTACTAACTGCCTAATGAGACTGGGCCCTTATTATTCTTTAATAAACTCTTTTCTACTACTTTCTTTTTCTTCTTTTTTTTGTCAAGTACCTAATTTGTAGCATTTGGGCCCTTATTTTTAATCTTGCAAAACCAACAAAAGCTACTGGATAAAAACCATTAAATAGGCCATAAAAGTGAAAAAATTGTCCCAAAAAAGGGGGAAAAAAGAAATATTTATTTAAAAAAAAATGGATGGTATCTCGCTTCTATGGAAACTGTCACAACTAATGACTACTTGTGTCACTTTTGGTCCGAAAACAACATATTGATCACTGCTTTTGAAAAGCGAGACAACAAAGTCATCTTTCTTGTGACGCTTTTAAGTTATTTCAGTGTCACTTTTGGGTTTAAAGTGACACAAGTAACCATTTTTTTGTGTCACTTTTATAACAGAAACTGACACAACAAATGTATTTCTTGAGACGCTTTTACGAACTTTTAGTGACGCCGGCAGATAAGACGCTTGCATAGTAATCAGAAAAGCAACACAAACCACTTTTTAAGACACTTTAAAAGTGACTCATTAAGACATTTTTTTTGTAGTGTCTACAATATCTCAATCGATTGCCACGCCACATCACAGTCTATATCCAATTATGTAGGGTATGCAACTAATAAATCAACATCATTCACAGTCATATATGCAAACCCGAAGGTCAAGGAATAATCACAAGTCAATCCTAAGGTCAAATATAAGGTCTCGTACCAAACAACCACAAGAATCTTTAATAGATAAAAGATCAACGCACCCCTTTTTAAACAATGGTGCATAGACCCAATTAAGAATTTTTTGATAGAGATAGGTTGAGCTCGAATCCACTAGAATTTTCCCGAGGTCATATCAGGCACTAAACCTAACGTTAGTAAAATACCGTTTGCCCAGACGGTATTTACTCGGTCTAATGATATAATTATTAGAGTTCAAATATATAAATTTAACACATTAAAATCAAAGATACCATTCAAAATTAATTTTCAAATAATAAAAAGAAATAACAATCCTTAATTTATAGTTTTAGAAAAACTGAGGAAACCCATCCACAACGTTTTCCACCTTCAATATAAGTCAAAGGGTCTAATTTGGGTTTATAAAACAACTAAGGGCCTTTTCCTAATTTTAAGAAATAATCATGGTCTTAATACTAACCCCACATAACACTATGTAATGTCACAAGGCCCTTCACCCTTTTTCATAACCGTGGCCAGTCAATCACCCACACACAAGCCTTTGTTTTCTGAATCTATGTCCTACTTAAAAACTGCCACACAGAACCCTTTCTTCCAAATTCCAAAAACTATTGGGTTGCATGGGAAAGCCCTGACAAGTGCAAAAATTGTGTGACATGGGAATTCCTTTTCCAAAACAAGTCCAGGTCAAACCTCACGCACAGAACCCCGTCCAAACGAGGTGCTTCACGCCGGCAGCAACAGGTGGATGGATAGTGAGGCCCACTAATCAAGAACCCCATGATGGGTCTGATCTCCAAGGTTGCCCGGTCATACACGGCAATGTGCTCAAACCAGATTTGTGATTCGAACAATCATTGGGTCCCACAACTTAATTAAATAAAAGAAAATAACTCCAAAATGACTCACGTCTCAAAAATCTGAACTTTCAGAGATGGTGGCCAGCTATATGCAAGGTCTCATCACAAAAAGAGAAAATCTAACATAGAGGGCATAAAATGGGTTTCTATATGCATCCACACTCAAAATCAACGAGAAGCACAAGCATTAAATTTATAAATTATGATTAAGTACTTAACTGAGGTCCGTGGTTGAGGGAGACGGTCTAAAATTCCTACTGCTAAAACCCAAAACACTAACCCAGAGAAAAGTTTGAAGAGAGAGTTATATGTGAAAATAAAAGAGTGTGGTTGTATATAAATAGGTAATAAGAATAAGAGTTGTAATATAATTTAAATTCTAAGAAGAATAAAGTTTGGGTTCTAAATAGATAGGAGTTTGGGTTGGAAGAGAACTAGAGTTTTGGTTAGAGAAGAATTATACCAACTAAATTGGGCCCGGGTTAACTATGAGTTAAGATACTTATCCGACAGGCCTAACTCACCAACCTAAGTCTAGCCCCACTTACACTAATCACGTATTTAATTAAAATACAATCAATTATATAATAATAACAAAATAAATAATTTATATATATTAAATAATCAAAACGTCACACCATTTGCATAAATTGTATTAATATAAATTCAAGGATATAAATTGTATAACTTGTAGTAGTTGTGTAGTCTTAGTCTCTCTCTCTCTCTCTCTCTCTCTCTCATTTCTGAATACCAATATCTATGCAGAGTAGGTAGAGTTTCTAGCCAAAGAAGACGACCTTGTTTGGTTCCATGAAGTTGTGTTACAGTTGCTGGGAGGTGTCATGTAAGCAGGTGGGTTTTGCTGAAGTTGCTGAGAATTGACACTTTTGACTTTGAGAATTCTCCAAAATTTTAAAATTACAGCTTCCAAATGCTGGACATTTGTGGATTCAGCCAGAGGACAATATTTGGCGAATTCATATATCCTCCAAATATAAATTCTCAATATCCTCTCAAAAAATAGGCCTTAGAGAGCAAGTGCATATCATGTTCCACAATCAAAGCACTCCAATGTAGAACCCAAGAAGTGACCCTTCTATTCTAGCTATATACACAGTCCCAATTTGATTGGTATTGATCATAACTTCATATTAATCCAAAAATAAGGCATGTGTGTATTTTATTATCGCAAGAAATTTGGATCGTTGTGGAGCTAATAAACTTTCAAGATTTATAACTATATGCTTGGGCATTATCTTGCATTCTCCTAGTTTAGGCCCAAACTATTTGACTGCGGATCGATCTAGGTAGGACTGTACCTGTAAGTGCCTAAAAATTACGGACTTAGTTAATGGAGGATTAAGCTCCTGATGCAAGGTTTTGAGGGAGGTAAGGGGAATGGATCGAGCCTCCAATGACCTGAAAGGAAAAGAACAACGGTCAGAGACCCTGGCTGTGGGTAGCCGAAGGCCCTCCGACGGTTAAGTTAGTGCAGGGACTGAGAGAATGGAGAGAAAGAGTTCTGGGAGGGAGAGATTATGCGTGTGCGTACCTTTCATGGATTCTCTCATGCAATATATAGGTGGAGAAGTCATCATTGGACTGTCTTCCTGAGGAGACGGGAGTCCCATCTGAGCGTACTCTCATCTCCTGAGTGGGGGTAGGTAAAAAGGGGACGTCCCATCGGACCAGCCCTCCTCGCCTATGGATATGATTGTAGATATGGCGTGCTCCTTGCGTAGGTCCGGAGCCCATTCTGTTGTCAGACCGCCGATCCTGATTTGGCAGTGCATTAATGGCGGCATTTATGATTGAATGAAAGGAGGCCGAGCTCGGTCGAGGCTGAGACCGAAGTTGGGACTCGTGACGCAATCACTGGGGCCCGCTCCATAATTGCCCGAGACGGCGATGCAGCCGAACTTGGCGGCACCGAGATCACGGGTTACCGAGACTGGGTGGTGGCCCCGTTTAATTCCATGATCACGGAATGACCCCACACAGTACCTAAATTGCATTACCGCTGGAAGGAGTTGACAACAAAAAAAAGATGTGTCAAATACCCTTAAAAATATTACTTCTAAAGCTATTGAATTTAAGGGCCATAAATCAGGGTGCCCATTAGGATCTAATTGGTTAATATACTCCACATCACTTGCTAGGTCTCTTCGAGATCTTTCTGCTTGGTATTGGCATGGCCCCGGTGGGATCCTAGGCAGTTCACACCAGAATAAATAAATAATGTACTTACGTATAGATATATTATGGTACATAGATTTAAAATTTTAGGATTAGCTAAGCCCATGCAAATTATTCAAACCCTTCGTGGTTAAGAATGGTCCATTCAGCCAATATAATCCTTCACACATTGCCCAGTGAATAACCACCAATCGAAATTTGACTTACAAAAACTAATTGAGTTTTTTATCAAATTGACTAGACTATTTAAGAATCGAATTTGTCAAGCTCCTGAAGGCCACAAATTGATTTGTAAGTTTATTATAATAAGCTGCTGCTTATTGGTGGATCCGGACTCTCACCTCATTCAGCTCCTGGAGATAGATGTCTATCTATAAATCCTTCAGGTTGCATCCTCTCCCTCACAACAAACCAAACCACCCACAAGAGAGATAACAAAAGAAAGATATGGACGAGAGGATCTACGAAGCAGCAATAAGAGGGGATGTGGAGAAATTAATTCATCTGCTGAATGAAGATGTAGTCATGCAAGGAGATGAACCTTTCCTGGATCGAGTGATGCGCGATTGCATTGGAAAGGATAATCTTTTGCACCTGGGAGCTCTTTTCGGGCACGTCGAATTCGTGAGAGAGATTTCAAGTCGGAAACCAGAATTTGCTCGGCAATTGAACTCGCAAGGACTATCTCCACTGCATCTCGCTGCTGATAGGGGGCATGTACAAGTGGTAAAGGTGCTGTTGGAGACAGATGCTGATGTTTGTTTTGTTCGCGACCGAGATGGGAGGATCCCTCTTCAACTTGCTGTAATCAAAGGCCGAGTCGAAGTGATAGAGGAGCTGGTGAAGGCCAAGAACATTACTGCTTGGCTACTAACTGATGAAGGGGAGCCGATTCTACACCTTGGTGCAAAACATGACCAGTTTGATGCCTTGAAGAAGCTGGTAAGCTTGGTCAAAGATGATGGGTTCGTGAGGTTGAAAGACAGAAGCGACAACACCATCCTCCATCTCCTTGCGGCAAAGTTGCAAACCAAGGTATTGTCTTCATTTTCTAAGTGGGTATTCTGGTTTTCTACATGGGTAGTCGTGGAAGGGCACGTTTCATAATATATAGTTGAGGAATGCACGAGAATCACTGAAGACTTACATGACTGGGAATTTTCTGTCAATATTAGAGAAAAATTAATAGTAATGTGTAAATTCGAAAAATTAACTGAGGATTTTGAAATCTTATAGGAGCTAGGTGTCGGATTTAAATATCCTTACAAAAGAGGATTTCTACTGCCAAAATCCTTGGATGATTAATTGCCAAATGTGAATTTTCTAAATCACCAGAAAAAGCCGGTGATTGCCGAACATGAATTTTCTATAGCGTTTTTTTAAAATAAAAGACTAATAATTTTATTGGACCTAAAAAAACCACAATACTTTGGGTTTTTACTTGAGGAAGTGCAACTGCTGTTTCCACTATCACCTTTGTTCTTCTGTTTTACTATCTTGCCACTGTATTTATTGAAAATCTGAAATGAGACCCTTGGAGGGTTTATATTTGGAATGATTCCTATTTCAAAGGTGGACCCCACTGTGGAGTACCACTTCTCAAACTAGTTTCTCTATTTTGTTCTCTAAGTTAATGAGAGGATCTGGACTCTATTTTGTTTAGGTTTTGTCTCAAGTTTGACGTGGAAAGATTGATGGCAGGCATTATTCTAACCAAGTTTGGATATGGACCATTGATTCAACTGGTCCAAGCACTTGTGTGGCCCCACATGAGGTAGGCCTTAAGGAAAAAGAACCTACAAATGCAGAAATGCTTATTCTTATTAGTCTCCTCATCTGTGGGATCTTTATTTAACCATCTTAGATCTCATTAACAAATGCAAACTCTGTTCGTTCCTAGCATCCTCTATTGGGCTTGCAAACAATCTGGATTGGAACTTGGATCCATCTGTTGGTATTATACATGGGCAATGATTGGAGCTTAGACCCATCCAGTCAATCTAGTTTCTTGGCTATGACACGTAAATTGTGGGCTCCCCCTCGAGCAACGAATTGGATCCTACAACATTATTCATAATCTATACTTTTTTCACCAGACTCTATAAATCAACTAATGGGGCAATATGCAATTAATCAGGTGGGGACAATATCTAATTAGTCAAGAGATGTGGAGTAGGGAGAAGAGGGTGGGTCAAGTGAAAGTTTCGGATACGAGATCTCTAGATTGGTCAACTCAACAAAACAGTCCAAAATGTGTGCTAATAAAATAAACTATGCGGTGGAAATAAAATTAGCAAGCACATACCATAAGGACACCAGATTTCGTGTGGAAAACCCTAATTAGGTAAAAAACTACGGATCCGAACTTTATCAACAATCAAACACTATGAATCTCGCAATTATAAGAAACTTAAACTTCCTTCCCCATTTATCACTTGCATAAGGACTGAAATTACCTTGTGTCGCTTCACACTTCAACGACTCCACACCGTTGATTGTAATAGACTCAATCTTGGGCTTGACTCATCAAATCTTCTACACAAGAAGATGATCTTCTACAAGGGATGTAAAAGAATATGGCTCTCTAGAAAACTTGGCAGCACAACTCTTCAATAAATCTCTCGAGAAGATTTCTCTCAATTAGATCTTTAATTCAGAACTTGAGAGATGATCTGTGTCTACTTGGGTTGTGAGAAACACCTAATATATAGCCCAAAATCCGTGCAAGAGACTCCTAATAATAATACAATCTGAATAAAAGTCCTTTTCAAACTCTTTCGTAGAGTCCAAATCAAGCTAGGCTTCGTCCACCACGCTCGCTATAGCGAGCTTCACTTTCGCTCTAGCGAGACCCCTCTCTGACTCAGACGCACTTTTGGTCTTACATCAAGTGTGGAGTGAAATTTCCTTTTTTTTTATAGTAAACATAGAGTGGAATTTTATCGATTTTCTCCATCTCTTTTGAGTAGTTTCTGTTTAAAGAGGAGAGAACAAGGGTTAGAGGCATCTTCTCAATTTTTCAACAAATGCAAGGGCAAAATCGTAAAACAGGAGAATAAAGGAGATAGTGGAAATGGCAGTTGCACTTCCTAAATCTTGACCAGTAGCCAAGGTATCTTTTAGTAAAAATCCAAAGTAGATGGGGGTTTTTGAAGTTTGATGAAAAAAACTCGGGTAGAAGGATTTCTTACATTTTTTGCTTCAATTTTAACAATTTTTTTAGAAATGCACTTTTTAAAATTCCTATAAATTCAATTAACTATCAAACAAATAGCCTCAAAAGATTTTTGCGCCTTCTGTAAGTTTTTATTCATATGGGCATAGACGAGCTGCCCCATCTGCAATTAGGAAAAGTTACCCATACTCATTTGTGAAGTTTTTAAAAGCAAATTTCCTGGGAGTGGCCAACTTATTGAAGAACTAAACTGTAATAAATATCTAAAGCTTTTCTTATCTAAGTTTCAATCCAATAAAAGTGAAGGTTTTGTCAAATTGATCATGTATAAAACACATGAGTACAATGGCACTAAAACTTTTTGTAATATTTTATTCTTATATCTTATATGTAAATAATTTGGTGGTTGGGCTGTCACATCCCGGACCCAAGAATCCCCTGATTAGGATGGTACCCGAAGTGTGACACGTGTACTCCCCTGAACTCGCACAGGTTCCGAACCAAGTCCGAATTCACGAAGGAAAAAATTCCACACTTCACGTATGAGGATTACTCACTGACACCTATCAATCAACATTTAATTGCTGAAGCATATACAATATCAATATCAAAGCCATGAGCAGTCAATTAACTATACCGTTACATAACAATTAGTCTAAAACAAAGCTAATAATTTAAACCTTCAATGCATACTTAAACTAAGTACAAGATTAACTATCTAATCTCCTGTCATAAACTACGATACTTGTACGTGCTCCGGCGGTCAAAACTAACCAAAAGCCTTACCTTGGCTGAGCTCGATTAGGAGTGAAATTTGGCCGCCACACAAGGGAGAGGAGAAGGCATTACTAGTGGGACTGCTGAATAGCCGGGCTCCTCTCTTTCTCAAATATATGTGCTTATATTTGAATTCAAGTGGAAATGAGCAACTCTAACCAAAAAAAAAAGAAAGTGGAAACGTACAAGAGATCCTATAAAATACGGTAGAAAATGCACAAGAGACCAACAGACCACCATTAATGAAACCATAATCCATTTATTTAGTGATGCCTACTTGAGGTTTGCTTTCAGTTAACCCTTTTGGAAGCATACTCTAAGCTAACTTGTCTTCTTCTCCTACTTCCTTGAACTTGCACCCCTTCACTAAGTTATATATGAATTAAAAAGTTCTTTGTTATTATTTAATTTACTATCAAACAAAATCAAAATCTGACTTCTTCCTTTTCCTTTTGCACTTTCAAATCAAATGGACCCTAAATTTTTTTAATGCAATGGTGCAGATCATAAAGTTTTTGGTGGACAACACCAATATAGAACTGGAAATAAATGCTCTAAACGTGCAGAAGCATACAGCCCTAGATGAGTTATATCAAGCACAATGGGAAGCGGGTTATTTCCGACTCCAAAAGAATTTTCCTGGAAAGGGGGCTAAAAGATCCTGTGACCTGTCGTCAGTAGAAGTAGAACCACTACCTTATTTCACACGGTGGCGTACAAAACTGGACAGTAGATGGTCAGAAAAAATGGAGTCCTCATACATGGTCATGTCAGTTTTAATTGCAACTATAACCTACCAAGCCGTCTTCAATCCTCCCGGCGGTATTTGGGAAGATGAAGATGAATATCCACCCCCAGGTTCTGTTATGGGGACAGATAATTCAACACAGGGGACAGATGATCCATGGCCATTCCAAGTATTCTGCATGTTCAACAGCATGGCTTTTGTTGGGTCCGTAGCCATGATACTAAATATGGTAATCAGACGCCAAGTCCCTTCAACGCATTTGACGTTCATTACCTTATTTTCATGGATATGTGCTTATCTTTCTGCTTCATTTTCCACATATCAACTTATTCTTCCTCCGATCCTTTTGGTGGTATATTTCGTGATAAAAATGGCAGAATTTGTGATTACAAGACGGAGAAGGCAAAGTGTGGTTATTGATCAAATGAGCACAGAGCATCGAAACCTCTAGATTTACTTTTTTAACATGTTGATCATAATCTCGTTATATGTATATATATAGAACCAGTGTTAAGTTGATGCAAGGGATGATATCTCTCTCCGTAAGTCTTTCTTGGCTCCTTTATATAATAACAGAGCCTCTCTTTATATTTTCTTTTGTAAGCTTTCTGTATTCACCTATCAGCATGAATGCTACTTTAATTTTTCTGTTCTTTTTTTTCTGTAAGTGTGTGTGTGTGTTTGTGTGTTTTTTTTTTTTCACTTCTCCATATTTATACGAGATAAGTGGAGTGGAAAAGTAAACTTTGATTTCTTGTAATTGTTAAGGCAATCATGTTGCTCGTTGGACTCTACATATTTGGTCTATCATCATATATTCAACTAAACAAGACTGACTTTCTTTATATTCTGTTAAGCAACTTATGATTAATATAATATATAGCCTCCTCCAAGTTGTAGAAAGCCATCAAGTGAGAGACCAGTTTGCCTCTTTGCACCTCTGTATTTGCAATTTCAACATATCTTGAATTAATATATATGATCGAGGATTTTTAGTGTCTGATGATAAGGCCATGTGTTCATCATTCTTGCAATACATATATAAATGCATGGTGTTTTTGTACATGCTCTAGTTCGAAAGTTATTTCTAAGTCCTTCAGGCCTATTTAATTAGTGCGACATCATGATCCCCATTATGTGGTCCACTTAGGAGTACTGTTGAAATTAAATGCCCTTGAGCATAGAGGGATGATAACCTTAATTTGCATGTTTTGATAATAACCTATCTATCTGGGCCTAGCCAGCCAATTGTCGTGAATTGGTTTGTAATTTAATGTTTGATCGTGATAAGTTGGTTCATTTGAACTATGCATTGAAAATGAAATAATGGTGCATGTTTTACTTGTGTTTGTATCATTTTATGATCGAGAATAAGCATCTATGACTGCATGGTAATAACATTATGGATATTACGTCGTCATCCACTAGATCAAAATACACACCATGGTCCATGGATATGAATGGTATAAGAAAGCATGAGACAACTGGTACAAGTACTTCATCCATCGATGAAGCTAAATGAACACATGTGAAATTTAAGTATATGAAATACAAATTATGGTGAATAACCCCCTTGTTTACCAAAGTGATATCATATCACCAAGAGTGAGACTCAAATCTTGAGGAAGATAAGCATGTTAGTGACTTAAAGTTAAGAGTTGAAAGGAAATTATTTAAAGAAGATAATAAGATTGCTTCTCAAAGTGCACCTTAATATTTGAAACTTGTGAGAGAACTTAATATGCTCTAATTGTATGTGCATACCAGAGGTTAGTGCACTATTTTTAATTCATGATAGTAATATTGGGCCTTTTAGTCCATAACAGATATATATGTGGCTAAGTGTTGATTGAGCAGAGGCACTCTTGATGAGTTTGCTTTTGCGGATGTGGAGGTCCAAATTGCCCGGCCTCCTGGCTAATATTGGCTCCGTCGGCAATAATCTAGAGAACTAAGACTAATACTAGCTTATGACCTATAAAACAAAATGGCTTTGAGGGAATTGAAAGCCCAGGGTATCACGCGCGTGAACAATAATGGATTTATGTTCTTTAGTGTTCTAAGATCTAAGCTTGTTTGTTTAATCACCCAAGTCATGTATATAACTTATGTTAAACTATTGGGGTTCAAGGGTAATCCACTTCGTAGTTAATACATTACTCTCCAAACTTTTGTGTTTATTTTCTCTTCATTCATATTTTAGAAAATAGCGGGCCGGGGATTATTGGATTTTTTAAGAATAACAATAAAAATTATAATCTAACTAATTAAATTATTCTTTTTGCAAAGAGGTGCATTGGTCAAGTGTCTTTCCAATAATAATTAGTCATTTACTAAACGGTGTTATCTTTTCATAACCCTTCATTTATATTATTATTTATTATTTATTTTGCAGAAGGGTGTGATACACTTCCATGTTTTAGACGAAGACATCCCATTTGATTATAGGAGTGTATTAAACTATGAATTTTCTACCAATCCTGGCCCCCTTTCGTTCGTATGTAGACTTATGAAAACAGTGCATTGTATGGTGGGGACAAACTTTCCATGAAATCTACTTGCAAGTAGGGAATTTACTGTCTTTAAAAAACATCTTTAAGTGTGTGTCTTGCCTTGCTCTTATTTATTAATTATTTATTATAATTTACTTTTGCTTTTTCCAATTGCACTTTTTTTTTTGTTCCCAGAAAATCAAATCCATAGGTATTCAGGGTCAACAGGCCCCTATAATGGATTATTAAACAATTACACGATGGAAGATATAAAGTGGAGATATAGATGACACCTTCACTTTTGTAGAATTTGTGTTATTACGGCTGTAGGTCTCAATGTGAATCATATAAAATCTTAGTAAATCATAAACCCCACTTTTATATGATGCATATGGCTACGTTATTATTATTATAGTACTGTGGATATGGTATTTAATATTTATACATAATAATAAATGCATAAAACAAAAATGGGCCAAAAGAAAGTCCTGCTGGATGAGACCCTAAGCCCAGATCTGGGCCATTAACGGCATCGGACCCAGCTAATATGGACTTGAGTCTGGCCCATGAGACCCAGATGCATGTCCAGTCTCACCTGACCAACCTGGATCTGGACTGGGTCCATGCTTTATTGAGGCTCATTTATAGCCTTAGACTGACCCAGCCCATTTAAATTTTACACCCCATGAAGTTTTCTGGCAAATACTAGTTTATTAGCAGTGTTCATGTGCAATCTGAGTTCATTTTTTCTTCATTGGATCCTTTCATGGCGTTGATAGATTTTTCAGACAAGCACATACAAAGAACTATGTTCTATTTTTGGCATTCCCCTTCTGCAATGATTCTTGAAAGAGGTCCAGTTTGGTGATCCACTGGACTACCAAATTGCTATTTAGTTAATCATGGATCATCCCGCTTGAATTTGGAAACTGTGCCTTGGGCGTCCATCATTTCAGTAAATAAATTTAATTTAATGGTCTTGCAGCCCAGTGTCTTGGAAAAAACATTTGGTTTCCTATAGGCTTGGGTTGAAGCACCATACACCAAAAGTAACACTCAAGGCCCAAAGCAGAGACCTTTCTTTTTTACTCTTTATTGGATTCTCCTGTCATTCTCATCATAACATGCCATGAAATATCACCTGAGGACAATACTCTCCTTCTCTATCTCTTTCATAATAAGCCAATTAACTTATCTCAGCAGTATTCTTATTTTTTAAGGAGTAATCTCTTCAGTCTTATGGTGCACTAGCCTTGGACCATTATTTGAGAAGGTATCTGCTTAGGTGGGCCATATTCAGAAACACTGATTGATAAAATGATCTTAACTAAAACCAACTTTATTTTGACTAGTATCATGTTACACAAAATTCCTGTTGAACATGCAAAAGTGGGCCATTAATCAAACATGATAACTAAAACGGTACAACCTTATTAAGTCTTCAGAGATTATCTCCAACACAACCTTTTTACATGCAATGGTGTTTTTAGTTTTCATCACTTTTATCATTGGGTGTGGGTTTTTTTTTTTTTTTTTTTTGGCGCTAACGAATAGTTCCCAACCCTTAGGGCTAAATTAATCCCTCCGAATCTAAAGAAAAGTCGGTTAAAACTCATATTGCCCCCAGGTGGCAGTACAAGTGGACTCAACCTTCGGTTCTGAAGAGGAGGGAACTGGGGGTCGATACCAAGACCTCTAGCTCCGAAAGAGGGAGGAACCATGGTGCAACCACTCAGCCAACCCCTTGGGGTTATTTATATCATTGGATTGGACTTCCTAAAACTATATTTTTCTTGAATAAAGTTTTTAGCTCCACAGTTTCCAAGTTTGAACATGATTCTTCAGTAACATGCTAATAAAATTGATAGGAAGGAAAAGACAAAATTACATAAACGTCAATTTAGGTCTTCCTGAGTTTATTCATGTAATTAGGTACCGAGTCTTAAGTGGTTTTTAGCAATGTCATTTTATTGAAGGAAGTAAAACTAATGATTAAATGTGAAGATCTGCAAGGAACCATCAAACATCCCTCATATGATTACCGGCCCATCACCCACTAAATTAAACCCCAAACAATGGTTGTTTCATCTACATCTCCATGTTAGGCACCTCACTTCTCCCTTTCTAATTGACATTTCATAAAACAAATTTATTATGAATTCAATTTCCAAGAAAGCAAATGGGTCAAATATGGATGAATATTATCTTGGAATGATTTTTTTTTCTTTTTTCATATTTTAGAAACTAAAGTATGAATGTAAATGGATTTGGTTAAATTCAAGTCCATGCAAATCCAATTTATTTTATAAACGTAGGCCCAAACTTGACTCCAGCAAAACCGACTCAACTACTAAAAAAATACTAAAAATGTTATTAGATTAACATTAGCTACGAGCTTACAGTGTTTGAATTTGTTTTCCATCATCATTATCAAAGCCTTATCCAAATACATTGAGGTCAGCTATATGATTTTTTTTTCTGTATTCCACTCTATTTTGAGAAAACCGTTCAATAGACGAATTTGTTTTTAAATAAAGTATTTGCTAATGTTATTTATTATTATTGCGATACATGATTATTTTGATATGAACCCAATTAAAATCAAATCTAAGTCCAAAAAGAGGATCCATACACAGATTTTGCGCAATCCTTTGGATGTATAAAAAAAGAAAGAGAAAGGTGGATGCATTGAAATTCCTAATCTAAAGTGCACGCATTCTCTCAAAAAATTCCATTAATCCAGGAACTGTGGGGCATTTTGGTCATCGTAAGGAAAAAAAAAAAAAAACAGTGAGGGCAGGTTCTGCTTTCCTTGGTGCAATTTTTGTCAGAGTATTCTGTTTACTTTTTCTCTTGCTTCCTGAGATTCCATCATAGCCTTGAAATAGCAGAGTTTTATATAGAGAGATGGAAGCACATTCATCCATTCATTTCTCTCTTTCATGCACAGACATTGGTTAAAATGTCTTTTCTATCTTCTTCTGAAAAAATCCATGTACCTCTCCATAACAGTCATTCAATCAACTGACTCTTCTCAGTTCTCTGCACTGCCTGTTCATGAAAACTCTCATAAAATGAAATTTATGCTTTTGTCTTGTTGTAGATTGAAATGATTCTTTCTGTATTCATATTGGTATAACTGTGGTAACTCATAAGCCCCAATAATACTGCAGCGATGGCTGAACAGGTACTGTGTTTTCTGTTTTCTCTGTCTCAGAAGTGGTTTGTTTTTTTGTGGTTATTTTCAGGTTCAATGCCAACGGGTGTCTTTCTATTATCTTTTGTTTTCTTTCTTTCTTTCTTTCTTTTTTTTTTTTTACCTGTTCTGTTCTCCTTGTTCTGTGATTGTAATGGCAGGAAGATGGATGGCCTCTTGGTTTGAGGCCTTTGAATATGAGAGTTGGTTTGATTAGAAGTCGTGATTTTTCTGGATCCGTGTCCTTCAGCACTTTAGCTACTGGGTCTTCAAGTTCTTCTTCTCTCTCTTCTTCAGATTTTGATACTGAGGTCAGTGAACAGAGAAGTAAAAAACAAATGAAAAAAGAAGACCCACCATACCATTTTCTTCTTCTTCTTTCAACTTACATTATCAGTGACTCTGTCATGGTATGTACATTGTAAGCCTACTTTCATATTTCATTTTAAACATAAGGTCTCCAATTGAACAGTTCAGATCATTCAACAGACATAATGTTTGATAATGGCCCATAAAAGGGTAGGTCTTTGCAAATGATCTGTTCAGATCTCAAATAATTGTGTCATGTGTACCAAAAATAAACAGTTCCTTAAAGGGAAAATGTGTCTAAATTAACCCATAGAAATATGCCCCTTTTTAATCTAGATCCATTTCATTTTAATTATGAATGAATATGCTCCTTTTTTTTTAAGTTAGTGAGAAGAAAACAAGCAATTTTTTTAAATAGATGTTTTATTTTTTAGAATGAACAGAGCTTGGACCAATCTGTATGGAGTTTTTGGACCTAATTCACTCATGGTGAAATCACAAAATAAAGAGTTTCTCACAGGCTGTCATATAGTTGCTATTCTGTCTCTTATTATCTCCATAAGCCTTTGAGCCACTAGTTAAGTCAATTAACATGCTAATCAAAATTAATCAGTTAGGAAAATTTCATGCAATCAACATTGATAATGATTTGACTGGTTAGAAGAGAAACATATTCTCAAGAAATACAGTTTTGACTATCCGTCCCAATGCAACAATGTGGCTATATTTACGCTGAGGTAGCTAAGACGAGTTTAGAAAGATAATATTCCATTGCCTCTTAGTTTAATTACTACTGTTTTATCAATTGCAGTCTACTGGATCCTTCTTCCATGACAGGAGCATTACACTTGGGAACCTCATAGGTGTCACTAATATTTTACGCCTCTCAAGAAGATCGGTTAGGGACAGAGAACCCAGAGTCTTACATGGCAACAACTACAAGCCCAAGATGTGGTTCTCTCTATGTGCAAAAGCTTGTGCTAGCAGTGACAGCCCTGCCAATACTCCATCCCTTGGTCAGTTTCTTGAAGTGGAGAGAAGAGCTGCTAATACATACAGGATGAATCAGAATCCAATTGATTATGAGTTCAATGAATCTCCCGAAAGTCGATCAGCTTCTGAACACAACTCTCTGTTTTCAAATGGACGGATAGCTCCTCCTCGAACTGGGGCTGCTGGGTCAGTAGTTTTGAGTACAGGTGCGCGAGAACAAGATCGATTGCTTGGACACAGAAATGGAAGGAGGCACAGCATAGATTTTCCTATACAACTACCATGTATGTGTGGACAGCCCACAATTTGAAAGATCACCATTTCACCTCTCTCACAACAATACCATATGATGCTTATTTGTGTTGAGTTTCACCTAGTGAGAAGTAAATAATATTGCCACTTATGTTTCAAATGTGCCCCACATCCCTTACTATTACATATCCATTGCTCCCTATGAGGTGAGGGACTCTGCTCATTCAATTCAAGGCAATCTTACCAAGAAATTCTTGTAGGGGTAATGGGTGTATGTGTTCTGACTTGTTCATTTTAAATTGTTAGACCTTCAAGGTAAAAACATACATAACACAACACAAAGCATCCCTCACTGGATTTCTGCTATCCAAAGATTCTCCTTGTCCTTTCTTCTTGGACTCATTGTCCATTCTTCTTGGACTAAGCTGCTTGAGGATGGAGTTGTTACTATGGGGATATGGACATCTACATAGTATAGCATATAGAAAGATCTTCTTTGTGTTGATCTAAAGATTATCTCCAGTGAAATCCACATGGATGGGTTACAAGCAAAATGTTCCCCTCACTGGCAACTTCAACTGTCCTGTCCATACCATGGATAAAGGAGTACTAGAAATAACAGTGTATCTTTCAACACTTCTAATATTGCTTGGGTGGGAGTTTAGGTGTAACCAGTGGAGGCATTTGCACACTCTCTTCACAATGGAACCTACTTCTATGAAGAGTCAAGATTCTATACCCTACATGCAAGGTGTGTGGTACAGACAGCAAGCATTACTATAATTTCACACAGCATTCCAGAACTGCTAAGCCTACTCGCACCTATCTCTTACCCCTACACTTGTACCCCCATTATAGATGTGATATAAACAAACTGAAATTTGATTTAACTGTGTCCGGCCGACCTTTTCTTGATCTAACCTGCAAGAGGCTGGTATATCACTAAAAATCAAGAGTCGTAAATCAACTGAATGTATATGTGTGAAATACATAATTATATTTTCTATACATTATCAGTTGAATGGTGTATGTCACTCCAAAAAGAGTGTAATTTGACCTGGATCAAATATTGAAAGGATGGGGGTGCAGGATATGAATGGATTTGGTTGAGCAAAGGCGGACTCTACATAGGTCAAAGCAGGCTTTATCCATTGTTGTTAAGTGTTAATGGCATTGCAGGATAACTTCTTTTTATCGTGGAATGGGGATAATGATTTTGCCTTAAAGGTCACGTTTGCCAACTTACTTGGGGAAAAGATTTTTCGCCTTCTATAGAGTACATTTGTGTAGATACCCTTTTCACGGAAAGAGGAAACTACCACATTACCAAATTCTATAGAAATAAAAACCTCAAAAGGGATTTCAGTGGAATTTAGAAATTTATGTTTGGTGAGAAAAAATTTTCCTCACTGAATTGGTGCTAACGTTGTTTGGTGCAGCCGTGGATTCCTTATTGAAAATCAGATAAGTCATTACAGAAATAATACCCATCATAGAAATAATCATCATACATATACCCAATTAATCAAAGAAAACAAAATCATAATGCAATGGTGATGTTTTGGGTTGAGCTAAAAAAGAGTTTGGAAATGAGATTATATAAGAGGGAGAAGTTTTCTGAGGAAATGAAATTCCCATACCCCCCCCATAGGAAACTCATTTCCAACATTAATAAGGAAAATGCTGATAAAGCAAGAAAGTGTTTATGTGGAATTGTTCCGCACCAAACGTATGAAAAATGGATTTTCCACGGAAAACCATTCACTTATCTACATAAAAGTATTACACAAACATGCCCTAAAGTCTTGGAAATCCCACATCTAACAATTGTAAATCCTTGACGAATTGGACCATATGACATCATCATTTTTTTTTTAGGATTATTTCTTGGGTCCAACACTCATATAGGATTTGGAAATCCTCTACTAAAATGGAGATGATATAAATCCTTAAATATGTGGATTTCTCATGTATTATCCAATGTGACCTAAAGAATCCTTAGCTATACAAATCCTCAGGGAATGAGACCCCATTATAGGGTAGGGTAGGTGAGGATTACAGTGGGTAGGATTAAGGAATGTGGGCTCTGTGCACTAAGATCTTACAGCAGCAAGGAAATAGGATAATCTCTCTTTTGTTTTACGCGAATTTAACAGCCTTATCAATCTCAATCTTAGACTAGTGATGCTGATTTTATCCACAGGTCGCTTCACATGTAGAAGATTCAACTCTAAGGGGTTTGTGTGTAATTAGATCCCAAACCAAAGGAAGAAACAGAAGCTTCCTAAGCACCATCCATTACTGGAAAAATACTTAATCCGCGTTAGCTGCGTAAAGAAAAGGACAAGGGCACGGCTTGGATCTCGGATCAGACACCCATAGAGATTTAACAATGAATGGAGAGATCTAGTCTAGTCAAATGAAGATACTTAAAGTGGAAGACCTTGAATCTTGATTAGCACCCTTCGTAGAAAATTTGCTTTTGGAAAATGCTCAAGGTGTAGTAGTGATATTGCCCTAAGTTACATGTGGCAACTAAATTCTTAGGGAAAAAGATTTTCATTTTTCACAAAATCGTTGGAAAATCTATATTTGACAATTGTAAATATTCGAGGATTTGGGCCATCTAATATCCTATTTTTGAGGATTTGTAGGTCTAGCCCCTCAACCCCCACGGATGTAGAGATCCTCAACAAAGATATCCTCGGCTATACAAATGTGACCTAATGAATCTTCGGCTATACAAATCCTCGAAGAGAGGCCATCTTTAAGGGGCAATGAGGAATCCTCAAATATGTGAATTCCACAAGTGAGGTTTATTATTTCTCTATTGTTTTAGGCGAATTCCGAATTCCACAAGTGAGGTTTATTATTTCTCTATTGTTTTAGGCGAATTCCGAATTCCACAGCCTCGTCAATCTAAATCTTGGACTTGAGATGTTGATGCATACATTGGTGACTTGACTTATAAAAGATTGAATTCAAGGGTTTGTGTAATTAGATCAAAACCAAGGGAGAAAGAGAAGCTTCCTAAGCACTATTCATACCTGGAAGATTTTCTAATCCGCGTTCACTGTAGGAAGAAAAGGACAAGTCCCTACCTCAGATCAGACCAAAGGGATATTTATGAATGAATAGAGCCATCTGGTCAAATGATGATACTTGTGACTTGTAATGGAAGACCTTAAGTCTTGATTAGTACCCTTCATAGGAATCTTCTTTTGGAAAAATGACCTTTCATCATGCTTTTACCTTTAATTATCACTTATTACTGTCATTAGTGAAATCAAATGGATTACCCTCGGACAGCTGACAGCTCCAAGGAAATGCTATATAAGAGGTGGCCCATTGATTGGTTGGTTAGATCAATGGGTCCGGCACTAATCAGACAGACAATAGACATGGCTTACACAAAAAGTTGTTATCGCCACCTTGTAGTTTTCTATGATATCCCATGCAAGATGGCAAGTTGCATCCCCTCGTTGACCCGTTGTACAAGTAGGTGCCCAAACCAAATCAAACTCTCTCCTTTCTCTCAACCAATCCATGAATGTGGTGCACTTGGCAGCTTATCGATCCTTTGTCACTATCCACATGGATTCTTGTGCACGGCATAGTGGGGCTTACTCAACCAAACAGTAAGGAGTATGGATGTCCTGGTTATAACTAATAAATATTCTCAATTAAAAGGAGTAGAACTCCATGGTGGCACCATCTATTGAAAACCCAATTAGCTCAAAATACAATACTTTCATTTACGGGTTTCGCCAAATTAGAATTCAATAGGAATTGATCCCATTATAAGATTAACAATTTAATTAAATATATATATGTAATTAACGGTGATATGTATTATTCATTCTTAATCTTATTATGATACCAACTCCTATTGGGATAAAAATTGAAGATATCCTCATATATTTAGAGGGCTTTAATTTACAATATATTTGGAGGATACCCTATGCATTTGGAGGGCTTTGATTTACAATAAGTGCACCCTACTGTAGAGTTCTGCTATTTTAACTTAGGATTTCCGGAGTCAACAGTAACATCTCCCAAACCAGCTATCAGGGGTGAAAAGGGAGAAATTATTCAATCCTCCAACCAAGTAAATGAATCTTGGGACCCCAACATGTACAAGAAAGATCCCACACTTCACAAAATCCTGACTACTGATCTGATTAGACCCACTGAGGATGAGATGGACTCAAAATATCCTTATAGGAAACAGAAAATACAGCCACCTGTCTGCCTGGATGCATACATCTAACAGAGCAAATATCTCGGGCTTGCTTTTGGGGAAGGTGGGTGAAAGTGGACTACCAAAACCTGATAACTCAGTCCCTCACGTGTACCCTGAGAGCTGGAATTGATACTTATTTAGGGGAAGAAAAGAAGACCCTTCCCTTTCTATTCCCGAGTGAGAAAGAGAACAAGTAGGTGGCTGGTCATCAAATACAAACAAAGGCTAACTAAATCAGGACCCACACCTGTTAGGTGCAATTGTCTTTGTCAATCATAATATACATAACTGATGTACCCTACATCATTGCCAGTCGCTAAAAGACTGGTGACTACTACCCCAGTAATCAAGATCCTGACCATACTCCTGGACAGATCACAGTTTGCGGGGCCCATTCAAATCAAGAACATGGATTGGCATGATGACAATCAGATAATGAATTATAGAGGTATGCAGAAGCAAGGAGACATGGTCACATGACCAACCAGTCCCCAACAGGCTTTATTTTTTCACCTCACTAGATCAGGATAAGTGTTCTCATTCAGACCTGATGACTTTTCATCAGATGGGTGGGCCACCATTTCTTGACTCCTTGAAAGAAGAAAACAAAAGGGGCTGTCACATTTTGGCAGCAGTCATTGAATTTGAAGGTAATGTCTAGAGAGATACTTCTATGAGACTTATAACTTACACTTGAAACAATACTGCTGAATTCTTAAGAGTGGACGAAAGATACATACTCCAAAATATCTTAAGATAGGGAGTTTGCAACCCCCCCAACCCAAACTGCAAAAATAAGATAAAATAAACCCTCCTTATTTTATCCCTTCTTCAGCCTATGGAATGCTAAAATCTACATGGAAATGGAACATTTATATATCCAAATGGCAGGCGGCTGGATCCGATGGGATCACAAAGCATGCCCTGCATGTCATGGCTTGTCGACCCAATCGTTGCTGTCGGAAATTCTTCCAGAACTGCGCCCGCCCACCTTCCCAAACGAGCCCATGGCGGATGACAAGCCCTTGAAGCTGCTGCTTCCCTCGCTCAAGTTCCATGATTTCCTCGCTTTCCTTAGTTTTGAGGGGTTGTCCTTGTCTATGTCGTCGTTCTTCGTCCTGGCAACTACCAATTGGGCAATATTGCTGCGGCAGAAGGGGCACACAGGGGCGGTTAGGCATGCGGTGGTGGGGTTGGGCTTGTTGTGGCAGCATAGAGCCAATGTGCAATGGGCGCACATCTGATGGCCACAGTCTTGGACCTCAATTGTGCAAACCTGGTCGAAGCAGATGCAACATAGTTCGTTTTCGCTGGCCTGTGGGATAATCTCTCAAGAATGAGAACTAGATAATGTATGACATTTCGAGCTAAGTAACATGTTCAGGGAAAGGTTAATTCTCCAGAAGTTGTTAAAAATTGAAGACATGAGAGCCAACCAAATCAGTGCAGAAAAATCTCACTGAGCACAAGTGGTTTTAAATATTTTGGCAGAGCAGAAGATCACAAGCTCTGCTGTGAGTTTGGGGTTGCCGGAGAAGAGGGCAACCACAATAAACATGATTATGCTTGTTTTTTATTCCCAACCAAAACAACTAGGCAACTGTTTATTCTGCCAAGTTCTTCCAAGAAATTCAATCTTTCACATGGCATGAATCGTTTATAGATATTGTAGAAGTCTTGATGTAACTACTGTCCTAAACATGGCATGCAGAGAGTATTTCCTGAGTTTTCATTTAACTGAAAACAAAAGTCTTAACTCTGTACAAAATATATTGTAAGAGGTTATTGGTTGGAATAATATTTTCACGTGTTTCTTTGATTTCAAAAGGAACCATAAAAACCTAGTAGAAGAGAAAAAGACGATGATTAATAATAACTGCATCTATTACTTCCATTTCAAAATAATCAAATCCAACGTGTGTGATTGGAATTTGGAACTACCTCATCGATATCATCTTCTATGCTGTCATCAGAATGAGCCGGTGATGGCAATGAATATACCATCCCCTTCAAGATGTTCTTCTCCCTTTCCCTATTTGCCTCCATCAGAGCTCTCTCTAATAGGACCTTTGCCTCTGGATTAAGTTCACTGATGAACTTCAAGGGCGATGGCCAAACCAGAGGCTCTGCTGAAGTGGGATTCAGCAGTGCAGCGCAAGCCCCATGTTTGTGTCTCATTGCGACAGTGTATGGTATTCTCCTGCAGATATGGGCCAACATTAAAACTTATAAGGTCTTATTATCATTGTTACTCAAGTTGGAATGGCAGTTTCGACTTCAAGGGTGATGGAAATTGAAAACACTGAAACAAAGATTCTTAACTTCGCCTAATGTTATTTCAGTCAACAGCTAAAAACTAGCTTTAAGGATTCTTTAGAAAGGCATGAGAACAATATTTCAATGGACAATGCAAAAGTCTTTTCATAGTTGCATATCAGTGGCTTCCCAAATGAAAAGGCAGAAAAAAATTAAGTGTTGACCTCTTTAGTAAATGCCGTAATGCAAAGCTTGGCAGAAGGTGGAAATATCGAAATATTATGCCTTCTGCCCAATCAGGGCTTGTCTTTGTTAACTTCTATGGATGACAAACCCAGAGTAATCGTACGACTACCTATAAAATGGATGTCTTGGAAAAAGAAAAATGCTCAATCTGCATGAGATAAAATTTTGGATGCCCAAACAAAATTATGTAGATATCCAACATTCAGAAGAGAAATTTGGGATGCCTTTTAGAATTTAAAATTAAATGTAGTGCGAAAATTCAAGTTAACTGAATTCATTCCTCCTGTTAAAGGACATAAATAATGCTGGCAGTTTTTATATTCTTACCCAGAGGAATCCCTTTGATGTCGATCTGCACCCCATGCAAGCAATTTTCGAACTGAATCCAAACATCCCCCTCGAGCTGCCAAATGAAGTGCAGTGCTCCCAGGACAGCTGCAATTAGGAGTTTGTTAGCATAAATGGTAAGCATCTTCTTGATGATGAGTGCTTTAAAAAATAAATCTCGGGCTTAGTAAGGGTCCACCAAAATCATGGGGCAATGGAATGAGAAGATCTTGGTGTGGATTAGGGGTTGCCAGAAGATCACTACAAAGTCCAATCACATGGTCCTAACCTAAGAATTTAGGGCCTTTTTATAAGTGAAAATTCTATAAAAGATATCCAACAATGGATAAGGATCTGATTAGTGTCAAATTGGAGCGAGCGCCAAATCATGGGTGAGTCGGTGTGTGTAAGGGTTTTAATCAACCATAGGTAGGCTTGTTTATACATATAAAAGCCAGGGTGTTTCTTTTCATAGATTTAGCTCTTATTGAAACCCACCAATTAAAAAAACCAACTTCATTACTGTTGTATGTTAGCATTACCCAAAAATAAGGTGACAAATCCATTCTTTCTGACATTTCCCCTCCCAAATGAAACATATGAAGCTGTTATTGAAAGTGAATGGGTGGGCAGGCCAGAAATCTGTAACCCACATAGCATGATTTCTAATTTTCACACCTCCCCTGAATACATAGAATTCTAAACACCATCCTAAAATGGATCTCCAAGTTTACAAGAACAAATTACCCGTAGTTGCCCGTAGAAGCACAGGCAAGTCCCCCATTGTCTAATAGAATGTGAACGCAATCCGGCCGTCTTTGCCTTGCCGCTAAGTGCAACGGCGTTGCTCCACTACCATCTCTAACATTCACAAATCTGGCAAATCCCCTAACAATCAATCCCACCCAATTTATGTCAAAATAAGCAAGATCCCATTGAATAAACAAATCTCATGAACACAGTAGATCAATGGACAGAAACACGGATCATAGAAAATTATAGTTAGAAAAAGAAAAAAAAAAGTTACATACCAGGAATCTGCAACAGGTGTTGATTGGGCAGCTAAAAGAATCGCTTTTAAGCAATCTGAATGGCCATAATATGCGGCATAATGCAAACAAGTTCTTCCATGCAACGAATCAAACATCAAAATCTATGAAAATCAAACATAACAGAGATCAATTAATTCATCATAGAACAAGTTCTAAACTTCATCAAAAATCTTAAAACAAGCAAAGAGTAGACAATCTTTTTAAAAAAAAATGGATTTTTACATACATTTGCGCCCGCTTGAATGAGCTTTTGCACACAAGAGATCCTCCCATGCATTGCAGCCAACATAAGGGGAGTCTAATCCAAAACAAAAACCAAAGATCAATAAACTCATCTTCACATTTCCATCTCAAAATCTAAAAAAGAACCCACCCCAATTCCCAAAATCAAATCTTTATTCACCTGCTTATGCCGATTCAACAAATCCGGTTGAACAGATCTCTCCAAAATCCATGATACAACCTGAAAGCACCACCCCCAGAAACCAAAAATCATTGCCCAATCCAAAAGAAAGAGAGAAAAACCCAGAAAAGATCACTAATCAAAAATCACAAACACACCTCGATCTGCCCATTTGCAGCAGCAATATGCAGGGGAGAGAGCCGATCATACACCGTTGTATGGTGTATAAGACCTGTATCCCTCTCTACCAGAGCTTTCGCAGTCTCCAAGTCCCCAATCTGAGCTGCACCAAAGAGGCCATGCTCTTGGGTGGTTCTACAGCTCAAGCCTTGACCCATCTATATGCGCAGATTAGGCGCATAAGCTTCTCGTGTGCCTCTGCAAGTGGTGGGCGAACGCTAAGTAGGAGAGGAGAGAAGGGCTTTATGCTTGGAGTAGGAGGGGAGCTTGAAGTGTTTTTTTCTCTCTCCTGCCCGCCAGCGCTGACCGTAGGAGGAGGAACTCGGATCGTAAGTCAAGATAAATCCACATTTAACGAGTGAATATTCACTTCTAAACCGTTTATCTGAAATGGCCACAACTTAGACTACCTATCAATCATTTACATTCTAGCTTGTGAGGCCCCTTAAATGCATATCTATCAATAAGATGTTAGCAGGAATGACTAGCTTCTAATAAAATAAGATAAAAGGGAGCCGTAAGATCGGCCAGCAAATTATCCTAGTCCCTGATTTAACATTCTTAAAAGCTTAATACTATATTAATTAAATATTTTTATTATATAATTTTTTTAAAATTCAATTCAACAATGAGTGAAGGCTCAATAATTGTAAAATTAGACATGATATATACCGGCATATCAAATGGACTGCACTAATCAAAAGTGAGCTCCTTAGTATTTGACTGGACATTCAGTCTTATTCGGTAGGATTTGCTATACAAGGAAAACATGATCAATACATTATCACGCGTATCTATTCTCATTTTTTTTTATCAAATAATCAATTCAAATGGTAAAATAAAATCAAGTTGATATAAAATTTAAGGATATCATACCTATTCAAACGATGTTTATTTTGAACGATTTAGATTTCAATATGTGGCCTCCGCTATCGAGTTCCACTCCATTCCGCACAGGATTTCTCTAAAGTTACAGCCTCAGAGGATCTTACCGGAGGAGGGACAGGTGATTGGGAGTTACAGAGTCTTCAGTCAGATATTTTCGCGAGTTTTAAATCTTATCTCGCGGAGCGTCAAACAAGTCATTGTCTAAAGCCGAATTTTTCGTTCGTACTCTTTCTTTTTTAATCGTTCAATGCTGAATTTAAAAGGAGTGATCTCGTCCGTTGGTTTCCTGGATCTTGATTTTCCACCGTAGGATGTGTCTGAGAGGGGGAATTACAGTCAAAAGTAAAGAAATAGTGTTTGATGCTTTTGGGGACAGACGGATTTTGACCCAAATGGCCTTGAACTTGAAGGCGTTATGTAACGGCATTTGAAATTGGGGCTGGGAAAATTGAGTATGCTTTTACACTGTAGACTACGGACAAAGGCAGCAGTTAGTTGTGGGTACTCTTTTTTTTTTTTTTTTTTTTTTTGATTTATTTGGAGAAATAAATAATTTTTTTGAATCCTCATGATAGTTTGTGAAACACTTGGACCTGTTTGTTTGTTGGAGTTTCAGGAATTCCTGGATGAATTCCTAAATAAAGTAGAATTTCTGGATGCTTCTTTGAGCTTGAGCATCCAAGAATTTTACTAAAATGCATAGGGAGTGAAATTTCTGGATTCTCAAAGTCCAAAAAAGACCTTTTATGTGGCTGAAATTCAGAAATGCTAATAAAAAAAACATAAAATTCAAAAGTTCCAAAAGACAACCTTTCACATCATGTCCAAAAATTATTGGACTTGGTGAATTCCTAGCATAAATTTCACTAAATAAACAGAGCCTTGGAATAAAAGAGTTGAAGCTTTTTTCTCTAAGGAAGGAAGGAACCGATTTTTGAGGTTAGATTACCTGAGTGACTCCTTCACGCTTCTCTTGTTTCCTCCGAATGGAAGGAATAAAGCTTCAATATTAGCGGAGCTCACCTATTGAAAATTTAAACGATTCAAAATGAACGTCATTTGTGGGCATTAGATATTTTTAAGTTTTATCCCAAAAGGAGTTGATCTCACCGTTAAATTGTATTTATGATTAGGAATGTGATTAATGTACATAATTAGTAATGTATAAGATTGGGTTAATCACATGCTCAATCTAATAGTGAAAATAGCTCATACTGGGGTAAAATTTAAAAATATCTGGTACAGATGAAGAAGGACCGAAGTTCAACTCATTCCACTCAAAAGTGAGGGACACACTCAAGAATCCTTACTTATGTTTTTAAAGGGCCTGGCAAAGTAATAATCAAGTTATATCCCTCCTACACACTACTTTCATGAATTTCCTAGAGTCTAAACTTGGCATTCATTTATTGGATTAAAATTCAAAATTGTTGTCGTTTAAAACTATAAACTCGCGGGCTATAAATTGAAAGATTAGAATGGTTTTATTAGTTTAATGTTTTGCACACCCCTAACATCTCATTGAGATATTCCCATCCCCACCTCCCCAAAATTGGCATGGCCCCAATGGACCCCACAATCGAGTTTGCATGGAATCATGTGTAGGTACTGCTCACCATAATAAAACTCTTTTAGTTTTGCCCACCAGACCAAAAAAACTCTTTGTTATTGTATACTTTCAAAATTTTAAGCTTTCATACAGCTTGCAAGAATTTAGCTCCAATCCATCTTATGTTAAGAAGTAAAACTGCAGAAATTGAGATTGGTTTAGGCCAAAACCCATATCAGCAGGAGCTGTCCCTCAGTTTTGATTGAGTGAAGATAAGTTGATATATTCTTACCATTGTAGGATAAATGATAGGCCAAGTTGGGACCTACAGCTACTCGCTTAGTAGGCTAGTTTCACTCTAAACAAACTTCTTTGATTGAAGTGGAATTTAGTCCAAAGCTATTACATGAGGCAATAGTTGTTTCCACCAATTTAGATTTTTGTAGGTGAGCCCCATTATTTTATATTATAGACGTAAAATTCGATTTCAAAATTGGAGTCCAATTTCGCAATCGATTGCAAAATTGGAGTTCAATTTCGATTTCAATTTTAATTTAAGGAGAGATTTTAGAGGTTTGAGAGAAATTTTTTATTTTAGTCATCTAAATATAGAGTCCAACGCATTCAACACATCAATCTACACATTATATTTTTAGATAAAGATGGTTTCTCATGTGATCTCAACATATTCTTTCTAACCTATAAAAATACACGTTGTATATATCTATGGTAATAAATTATAAATTTATGGTTATAGATCTATGATTAAATAATTAATTAAATTAATTATTTAAAATTATTAATTATTTTTTAATATTATAAATTATATTGCATGCGATAAGCGTGGGCGTGTTTTGCTAGTGATGGAATTATAGTGCTTGACCAGAGAATTAATTGGCTAAGGCCCGGCCTAATATGATCAAGAATCCCCACAAATATTTATCAAGAATCCCCACAAATCTCTATCAAGAATCCCCACAAATATCTAAGTTCAACATTAATTAAAAATGGTTTCAGTGGAGACGTATGAGGGGATGCAGGTGTGAATGAGTATTGATCAGTAGTCATAGTTTGAGGAGGCAAGGTGTCGGTGGCCATATTTTATCTTATTTCATCCTACTCTTGTGGTTGGGTTTATATGTACTTGCATGATACCTACTACTGTTATTTCAGTGATCCTTCTGGCTTCGTTCTGTAACTAGTAGTGTTTTATATATTGACATCATCTGCACCTAAGAAAACAGAGGATCTCACCACATTCCAATATTACAAGTACAGAAAGTCTAATAATTAAATATAAAATGATATTGGAAGATCTTTCATACTTGCTTGTGCACATGACTGATTTACATGGAATCAGTAACAAGTATTAACTAGAAACTGGTGGGCCCAATAACTTATCACAACATACAACTAAGGTCACACTACAACATTGTGGTTTTGATCCTTGTAAACCAATGAAAGCTGTTTATCTTCGCTAAGGGATTGCATGTTTGCATAAAATATATGGGAATTTAATACATAGAATTTTGTGGTGAAACGAGCTCCGCTGAAGGATTATTATAGAGCTGAGTGATTAAGGACAAGAGGTTAATGGTGAAGGATGTAAGGTGGAGATGTAGATAAGACTCTAACTAATTTTCTCATGTATTCAACTACGAGGGTGATGATGGTTGAGCATTCATTTCTCATCTTTCTTTGATCCAATTTTCATAAAAGGGGATTACTTAAAGTCATTCCGGATATTTACCTTTGGTTATTCATTTTTAACCACTTACAAAAATAACCAATCAAAGGTATTCAATTACATCAAACAAACATGCCCTAGGAAAAATCCTTGGCAAGTCCAATTCATTTATTTCAAGAGATAGTATGGATCCTCCTCCTATACATCCTATTTTATTTTATTTTGGGAGTGGTAAAATGATTCTCTCATCCTCTTTATAGTTCTTCTGTTTTTTCTCTTTCATGTAGCCTTTTTGGCTTTGGAGGCTATTTGCCTTTTTTTTTTAATATAAATTTACATTACAGCAATAAAAATAAAAAATTAGTTCATTTCTTTTCATGGCATTTATGAATGAGATTATTTCACATTCAAGTGATTCAAGTGATGTACAACTGTTGTAATAAAATTTAAGGGCACACTTGTTTAATAGGGTGTCAAATTTTGATACTTTAGGTACTACCCTTTTAAGGGTCTAAGAGTTACCATCCCCAAGAGGCCATTAAATAACCTTTCCTCTAGTAAAAAAAGAGTATCCACTTATCACCTTAATACATTAAATCTTAGGAAAGTGAGTGATGATACTATCACATCCTCACCTTAGACCTTCACTCCCCACTTCTTTAATACTCCTTCCACAAAATTTCATCTGCCATCAATTTTTTGAGATTTAATACCAAGTTAGCAAACAATTCATAAAGCTGTTGTACAAAAAATAAATAAACTGACATGAGCAAGTGTGACATTTACTTTCTTGGAAGAAATCCCTCTTTAAACACCACCTTTCTCCTGTTTTCTATTATTTCTTTCAAGCCCCCCTTTTATGGCCAATGCCTTCATACTTCATTTGCTTGGGAGCTTTATTAGACAAAACACTTTAATGAAATGCCTTTGACAGGATGCTTGCCAAACAGATCACAAAAATAAAAGATCCAAGACATGGAAAAAGCAAGGTCGGCCATCTTTTCACATTTACATAACAAGCACCATACTTAACATAGATTTCCATAGAGAAATCCAACATATGTTACTCTTTTCATGTTGACATGGTCAAATCATCAGACGGCTGGCTGATCAAATAGAATAATAATTTAATGTACATTGCAATGACCAAATTGCAGAGCTCTTTGATTTGCTTTTCTCCTCATGGGTTCATAATTGCGTGTTAGAATTAACAATCTCTTACCATATAATAATATAATTGCAAAGGAATTGGTCTAACTTTCACTGTGACTTGTTTTGCATTGATTTACTCTCCAATTACAGGAGATAGCATGTCATGTTTAAATTGCCTGATTATATATACACTGAATCTCTTCCTAACCTTTACCTTCCTATTTGTTTAGTAGCTTAGTACAATGTTTGGCGACATTAGTTGCCCCACCAATGCTGAATTTTATCTCGGTTTCTGATGCATTGATCAATAGGATTTTCCATATTTTGGGGTTTCATATTACATAGTTTATTTTACTTTTTTAAGACAAGTAGGGCTGTCAAACCTTGACTTTGCTGCACAATATTCCAACTATGTCATACAGTAGTAGATTTAGGCTTTGTAGATGTATGCGCTGTAGCTGAAGTGACATTTAGAAACATGTTGTTTAACCATGCATGAGTACTTGTCTTATAATTTTGGTATTGTCACTTTAGAAATATGTTGTTTGCAATGAGTGCTTGTCTTATAATTTTGAATGATATGTAGAAACAGGTTGTCAAATTTTTATTTTTTTTTCCCCTTTTCGTTTCTTGAGTCCCTTCTATATATGCATTGGGAATTAATGAAATACAATAAAGAAAGTTAAGAAAATTGATCTTCTAAGGAGAGATTGGCTCTTAAATACAAACTTGTTATGCATTTTACCATGATTAGTTATATCAACTATAAATAAATTAGCATTTTTCTAGAAATGCATGAAGTTGCTTCCTAAATTTCTTACTTCACTGTCACAATAAACCATTGAAATGGTGTTTGGGTTTACCTCTCAATGATGAGAAACAATCTTACGCGCTGTTGCTAGTATGGTGTTGATGACAACTTACACCTAAGTTAACATCATGGGGCTCACCTTTCTTTGATACAACTCATTCATATATCACATACCTGGTATGTTTACGGCATTGTTCAAGTTTCACTCTCAGAAGATGATATGCTCTGGTGAGCTGACTTTCCAAAATATATAGTTATATTTTCTTCACATGGTCTATCCAACCCTACCATAAAGACTCAGGTTGCAGTGAGATTTTGGTCAGTTGCTACACTGATGGCCATGTGATATGATCAACTTTGATAAATCAAAAGTAGCTAGTCCCCACAGATTAAATCAGTTGATTAGCAGCTGTCAACACAATGCGACAAAATAATCTCATTTATCCTCAATAATGGCGTTGATGTTCCTATCAAGAGTTGTTTCTGAGATTCTTTGGGGTAGTTTCTAAGGTAAAGTGGTCAGTCTCTTAACAAAGATATAAGTTGAACATAAGGAAGGGATATATGTCAGACAAAAACAAGAAAATGGAATAATTCCTACAATGAAGAAAGAACAAAGTATCAGGATAAGAACAAAGTATCAGGATACCTGTCTCGCTCTATATTTTCCAAAATCATCAATCATCTACAGGGAGCTGATAATTAGAAGCATTTGTGATAATGGAACAGAAAGGTTCTAATTCGTTGCAACCAAAATTATGTTTTTTAAGTGATCAATTTAACAGTAAGTCTATAAGTAAAACCATTTGGCCTACCGGATTCAGACCAATAACCCAAAGATCACCCAACATCTATAGTGAGCTGAGTGAGCTGATAATTAGAAGCATTTGTGATTATGGAATAGATAGGTTCTAATTTGTAGCAACCAAAATTATGTTTTTTAAGTGATCAATCTAATGGTAAGTCCATAAGTAAAACCCATCTGACCAACCGGATTCAAGCCAACGACCCAAAGATCACCCAAAACCTCTACATACTTGAAAGTCCCTGTATACATATCATGTTTAAAATGCTAATTATACACTTTCTTACTAACCTTACTTAATTTCCTAGTTATTTACTAGTTTAGTACATGGTTTAGTGACTATAGTCGCCCAGTTAATTATTTCAGATTTTATCAATTTCAGATGTGTTCAGTGATAGGATTTTCCATTTTGTGGGATTCATGTTCCTTTCCTTTTTTTTAATACTAGTAGGAGTGTCTAACCTTGACTTGGCTACCACAAATAATCAAACTGTTATACAATAAGAAATTCTAGCTTTCTGTCTAATCTTTTTTTTTTTTTTTTTTTTTTGAAACGGTAACAAAACTTTATTAAAAAGAGAATAAGGTACAAAGCTGAAAAAATAAAAGAGAGGAAAGTTATAGAGAAGGTACAAGAGTACTATACAAACTCCAATCTAATTACATAATCACACCCACCCATGGAGACAACCTCTCAACCCATTGCTGGGCTAGTGCATCCGCGATCGAGTTAGTTGATCTAGCTTCATGACGAAAAGAGACATTTAGAGTGGCTGATAGCTCCCTAATTTCATTAAAATGGAATTGAAATTTCCAAGGAAAATATTTCCAGTTAGATACCCAAAAGTGATCGCATTTGAAGAATCACTTTCCACCATAAGAGCACCAATATATCTCCTTACAAACAACCTAAGAGCCTCCAAAATACCTAACTCATATGCTTCATTTAAGTCACAAATGCCCACATTCTTAGAGAACACAAAGAACACATCACCTTACAATTACGCAACACGCCTCAAATTCCCTTATGCTCTGACTTACCCCTTAAAGCTTCATCCACATTGAACTTTAAAACCCCAAAAGGAGGGGGAGACCAAGGGATGGATCTTCTCTCCTTAAAAACGAGACACCCTCATATAAGCTTCCCAATTATAGATAATATCATTCAAGTTTATATTTGCTAACTCCTTCCGAATTGAAGCCCATTTCGCAATCCTAAAAGCAACCTTAGAAATCAAATCAACCACCGAAGATGAAGATCCTCTAAATATCCTCTCATTTCTTTCCTTCCAAATAGGTCTGATGAATGCATCGTTGTTAAAGTGACACTAATATAGTTAAATTATGATGTTTAAATGGGTCATTCTCTTATGATTTTGTGTGACATGTAAAGAAAGTTGTCGGTTTTTTTACTTGTTTTTTGTCATGTCTAAATTCCTTCAAAATGGGTCGATTATCTGAGAGGAGCTTCCTAAATCTCACAGTACTTCATTGCAACAATAAACCATTGAATGGTGTTTGGGTTACCATTACCCCAAAGTAATTGGAAATGATACAGGTGCTCACAACATGCACCAAATATAAATGATAGTTACTTTTGATTGATCAAACTTACCTTACATCACAAAACTCTTTACGTTCACCACGGTTGTGTCCATTATTTGAGATATATAAATTTTCTTAAAATGGTCTATCCAACAATGTATAGCACTTGGCTATATGAATTTGGGTCCATTCCTACATAGAGGGCCGAGTGTAATATGAGCTAGTTTGATCAATCAAAAGCGGATCCCACAAATTAAATCAGTTGATTAGCTGCTGTGAACACAATATATATTATACCATTTGTCCTCACGAAATGGCTTTCATGTCCTGTATCAAGAGTTGTTTGTTAGAATCTTTGGGGCAGTTTCTAAGATAAAGTCGTTAGTCTTTTTTACAAAGATATTAGTTGAATGTGAGGAAAGAATATGTCAGACAGAACTATTGAGAGTGTGGAATAATTCCTATTACGAACAAGGAATGAAGTATAATTTCAGCAAAAAAAAAAAAAGAAAAGAGAATGAAGCATCAGAACACCTATCTATCTCTATATTCTCCAAAACTAGCTATAGTCTACATTACGTTGATGATTAGGAAAGTGATTTCAATTCTACCTTTATGAGATTAAAGCTTTGTTTTCTTCGATAAAGTTTTCTTATTCTTATGTTTGTCGATCAGCCAATGGCACAGCTGATTTTTTGGCCAAAAAAAGGGGTTAATAGTGAGTTTCATTCGTAGCGCTTGTTGAGTAATTTGTCCTGATCTTTATTGTTGGTATAAGGCTTTTATACCACGCCTTTTAAGTTCTGTTTGGTTTTCTTTTGGCGTATTGGTTGTAGTTTTCTTTTCCATTAATAATTAATAATTTTTTTGTTAATGATAAAAAAAGTTGATGATTAGGAGCATTTGCCTGTAAGTGTGCACGCCATTCCTGATAAGGTTCTTGAGAATTCACAAACACTAAGCTATATAAGCAAAATGGGTTACTTGAAACTTCACAATTAGGATTTTTCCTTTTGTTTTTCCTTTTTGTTTTGTGCAATACATAGTTTAGGCTATAATTAGTGATGTAGGCAGGATCAAGGTTCATGTAAATCTTTGCAGCAAGTCTCAAGCTTCTAGAACCTATGCAAGGCCCATGCCCCAACCCAAGATTTTTATTTTCTTGCAACCCTATGTATGGTTCAGGCCGAAAGGTCACAAACTTTATTCAAGAATAAAGCTTCACAAGAAGAATACTTAAAAGTCCCAGTAACCATAGCATGGTGGTAGAGATACTGACTCCCATAGGGGGCATCAGGAATCGACTGATGCTCACCCATTGAAGGACATTACAGTCAGCCAGCACGTTGGGCTATGAGAAAAAAAAAAATCTTGAAAGCTTATTTCAGTAGTCTAACCTCACTCAATATAAAAATGAAACTTAGATAAGGATTTCAACAAGTAAAAGACTATCATTAAAACTAATTTGGATCCAACCTCGCCTAAATTTTGTGACATCAATTCTTAATGTGGTATGAGACTCAGATTGCATTTTCTCCATGTGCTTCATATATATTTCATTGTTCTTATGACATAGGATTTTTTTTTTCCTCAACCCCTTCAATTCGTTCAAACCCCTCTTGGGTGGACAGAAATGGGAAGCTTTAACTTTAACATGTCAATCAACCAACAGGCAAAACAATGAATCAAACCATGGTATCAGTTCATCCTAACAATTTCAACTCTTATTTGATGGTGTGAGAGAGACCTCGCTTTACTGTTATAAGATGACAACTTTTATATAGGTGTTATATCTTATGGGATAAAGCTAAGATAATAATAAAAACATTGAGGAGATGATTGGATGGCCATCGATCTGACAGTTAGGATTGCCAAATAAAGTTTTAGTTATGATATAAGTATGCACCTGGGCAGTTTTACTTGACAAATTGAGAAACTTGTATTCTTGGATTTGTGCAATTTTAGGGAGAGATGTATGTAGGCCACTCACTGTGCTAGATTCTCTGCACACTGAACAAAGGCATTGATTATGGGTGCTTAAACAAAAGAAAATGGGAGGCCTCTGACCTCATTTTTTGAGGATGGTGGAGCTGAGCACATGAAAGATCAGTGACCCCCTTCATAGAAAATTAAGAGACATTGACTCCAGAATCAAGGGACCTTATCTAAGTATTTCTTGATTACACATTGTGTCACTTTTCACATGCATCTATGATTCTCTTGGATTAAGAATGCATCCTTTGTTGGGGGTCTTTAAGACTACTTTGGAAGAGTAGAATAAGTGTTTCATGTGCACCAGGGGGTACAAAAACAAAAAGTGAAAGAGAGATTTTATTCAAATATTCTCTTTAAACGCTTGTGTTAATCATAGTGCTGAGGGCTTTATTTGGGTGATTGGGAATTGAAGAAAAGGCCCAGTTGGTGGACAGACTATATAAATCAAGATAGGACCTGCATGTATGGTTAGACATCGATCACTTAAATGTATTGATTAATGCACCCATCATATTTTATGCCGTCGATGGGCTCAGACCCAGCCCGTACAGTAAAAATCCAACTCCAAATCCTTGGCCATGAGGGGCCTATATTTTTGTCATTATTATTGAAACTTAGCGGAGGGGGAGTGCGGGATCTTCAATCACGACAATCTATAAAGCGAGATCTTCTGAATTAAAGGCACTTACCTAAAATCCACGTGCAAAATCTCCTCCCTGAATGCTTATTCCATGTACGTACGGTCAGCTTTTTAAGTTCTACTTTTTTACTTACCCGATTTAACATCATGTTCTCCATAAATACATTCCATCATGTCTTTCTCACCATTTGGTTTGATGGGCCCATGTAGTAACAGTTGTACCAGAGTTTAGGCCCGTCCAAACGGGCTAGGGAGGGGCCCATGCCAGATTTTATTCACATTCAAAAGCTTTCCAAGTTTGTTGCTCCTACTCCTGCCTTGGCAATGCCAGACCTGATCGTAAGCACAGCTGGGCCTGGACCCTTGGTTTGACCTGATTGCTTCTAGTGGGTCATGTGTAAAGCTCTCTTTGTTACATTAGTTGGGCCTCTGCTAATCTTGACCCGACATCTGATAACGAAATGATGATGTTGTTAACTTCATAAGTTTGAGTTTAGACATAGTAATATGTCTATAGGTCATGTCAGATGATTTTATGGGTGATGAATGGAGTTAGAACTTTATTTTTTTGGTCTGTTCAGATGTTTGGGCTTTCGCAATATCTGAATTCTGACCCCACCTAGGCCCAACTCATTTGGTCTTAATACGAGCATGGACTAATCCCTGACCCAATCCACTAAGGATAATCTCATTCTCTGCTGTTAGGTTTGTAAGTCCATTCCCATTTTATAGCATTCATAATGATATGCTTATAATATCACTGGGGCTTGAGCTGGGGCCTAAACTGGGCCCCAATCTTTTGTGTGCAAACTTTAACCCAGATGCAAGCCTGGGCCAAACCAAAATGCTAGGTCCAAGCCTAGGCCCGAGTGATCTTACAAGTTCATAATATGCATATAAATATCTATATGTGGTGAGTGAGTGCAAAAGGTTGACCAGGGAGTATGGGCAAGTAAAGTTGAATCAAATTCTCAGATATGGGGTCCACCTTCCAAACATCTGAACCATTCAAGTTGTGGCCCAGTCTCTTCAGGTATGCTAAGCTTGAGATCTTCTTCAAAGAAAATGGTACCAGCTGTTAATTAAAGAATAACTGGTAAAGCAATAATTAGTAATGATTTGCTAATCAATTTATTTTTTTGCCCAATTTTTTTTTTTTTCAGAAATTCCTTTCATCTCGAATAGTTTATGAATTTACAGTCCATTCGGAGTGATCGGTGTAATATAATTTAGCCACATTTTTCACATGTATAATCAAACGGTTAATATTACTCGGATTGACTTGAGACTTAGTGGGGTGCCCATGCATGGAGGTAAGGTTTGGTCCATGCAATGTGGGTCTCATTCTAAGAGCAAAAATTAGGTTTTATTAAGAAAATATGATCAATATTTGATTTTTGAAAATTACAGTTAATTATGAACATAGATTGGTAAATATGGTTGGACACATCATTTGAACGCTTTGGACCTTCACAGAGTTGAAGGCACATGTACAAATTTGCTTTTTGGTAGAATTTTTGGATGCTCGGATACAAGGGAGCATTCATGAGTTCTACCATGTTTGAAAATTTCAAAATTCTGTAGACAGAAATTCTATAAATACCAGTAAAAAAGGCCAAATTCCGGCACAATGAATGCATCGCTTGAGTCGCCAAGTCCAAATTTAGGTGCCTAAGGCCCAATCCTGATCCCAGCCCTTATTTCGTTTGAGCTTCAAATATAAGCTCAAGCCTGGGCCTGAACCAGACAAGCCCAGCTCAAATTGGGGTTTCATTCAGGCACAGAATCGTGCAATTGGGCTTGGGATGGCCCAAGTTGCACCTCTAATCTACACTTGTGCTGGATATGCACTTGCTATATTGGTCCATGAAATGTTAAGAAATATTTATTTACAGAGACTATAGTGTCACAATTTTAGTGCAAAGATTATGGATGGGCTGTGCCTAGAGTGGATGAACACCAGCCATGATTTTGCCAGTGCAGATTACATCTATGCAAAAGAAAGTAGGCCAGTGTATATACTCTTGACAGGTAAAGTCCATGGTTGTAACACAAAAATGTGGAAAATGTCCTCACTCTACAACATTTTGTCACATTATATATACAAAATAAGTCTCCAACAACAAATCAATATCGTCGTAAAAGCATTGTTGCAACTATGTTGGGTCAACTAAATCTTTAGATATGTTGTACATTTTCAAATCTATCTTTATTGCTTCTATTTATATTTTCTTTGGCTTACCTATTTTCCTTGACGGTGATGAACTTGCATGGAGATTTTTTTTTTTTTTTTTTTCCGTATTAATGCTGTTGTTGGTTTACATTGGATAAACCAAATCATCTCAGATGAGGAATTTTCTATACTTATTACCCATTGATGTTACCAATAAACGCTTGTGAATATCCTCATTTTTTATTCCTAGGTGGATTATAGGGTATAGGGAGTCAAAACTCAAACTCAAACTCAACTTCGGTCAACATCTATAAACTCATGCATCCCCTAATTTGAAAAAGAAAATTCCTAACAAGGCAGGTCATCCTACAAGGTTTTGATAGAGAAAATCTTGAGTTGAATGAGTGAAAACTCCATAATAGGCCCCACTTATTTAAAATCTAAGTCACTCAAAATAAACACCCCTCAGATCCCAAACTTATACCATAATTAGAGTTGATCTCGACGTAAGAATGATCACTTGATATAAAAAAAAAGAAGACATAATTAATGAATAATGCTTAAAATTGTCTTATCACATTTAGAATCAAATGGTCAATTCTACAATCGAACCAAGTCACATTTGAAATAAAATAATATCCGATATTTTAAAAGAACATTTATTTAGAACGGTTCAAATTTTAATAAGCAGGCTCTATCATAGAATTTCATTCTTTTATTTTAGTATTTCTCCAGCTCAAAGTGTCAAAGATCTTGACTTTTTAACCTGACCTGATCCCATCCGTCCATTAAAATATAATGATTTCTATATCAATAAATAAAAAAATAAAAAAAAAACCTACCTTAGTTTCCCAACTAGATATCATCCATGGCCCCTTTTCATCTCAGCCATCCATCTCCATATTCTTATGATACATCATGATGGACACATTTGTAAATAACACAAACTTACGGTACATTTTGGTCACTCGCTTTTCCGCTTCCTTGGGACTTTTCTAGGGTTAGGGTTTTTGTTTCTCCTCTTAAAACCCTATTCTCTCCTTCTTCTGTAAATCGCAGTTCGGATCCATCTCCAAAGCCAAAGAGGTAAACTCTCCGATTTCATCTCTTTATTATCTGTTGAGATCTTCTTCTCTGCTCTTGAATCTTCTAATCTGTTCTTGCATTGATAGAAGATTCTTGGTTTGGATTTTAGATCAGATGATTTTTCGTTTCTATAACATGTTTGGATGTCATTGAAATAAGTATTGCATCGTATAATACAGCTGAGACGGATCGAAATCATCATAGTTTAGCCGGTTTTCGATTACTGCAAGGGTTTTGTTTGTTTCATGTGATTGAATTGCCTAGGATTGTATTTCTTTAAGTGGTTAGAAAAATGAAGAACTGATGGTGAATATCAGAAAATGAGCGTCAGATGATCTCCCATTTGATGGGGATGAACAAGGGAAGATGGGATATGACCTCCTATTTGATGGGATTGAACAAGGGAATTTGGGAAATGAATACCCAGACATCGCCCTCGTAGTTCAATACCTAGGAAAGTCGAGGTCACATCTACATCTATCTAGGCCTCGTATTCTTTCTCCACCTCTTTAATAATCCTTTGGTGGAAATCATTTCACCCATGAGTTTCTTTGTGTTTTGTGCAAGCAGAAAAACGCCCTTATTTTTCTTTTGGGCTGCTTGCAATTTGGGAAAAATGCATCAGTTCTGACTATGGTGTTTGGGTCATGTGTTTATGTATCAGTTGCAAGGGGGAAAAAGTGTTGTGTATAGGTGTGGTGTCAGCTGTATTTGTGTGATTTCATTTTCAGCTGAAGAAATAAAATCAAAACAGGATCCCATGTTGACATGCATTTGCATATGGGTCTGAATCAAGATATCATATGGATATTGGTTTCTTGAAAAACAGTATGTGGGATAGAAAAAACAGTATGTGGGATAGAAAACCATGGTTTGTGCGAATGTCTAAATTCCAAGTGGGTTTGAATATTTTGGCAAAAGGCTTTTTATACATTTCTCTATGTTTTGGGGTGGCATCAAAAATAAGGTTTGCAAAGATATTGACCTGGGAGTCAAATGTATTCTGACTTGGCAGTGTCTCATCTAGCGCTTTTCAGTTTTTGTATTGCCCAATCTGTTTTGACAGAGTATTTAATCCTCTCATAGTTAGCGATATGTTCAAATGATCCTTAACTGTTCATTGACTCCATTCGTCCAAGGGTTTGAGAAATGTCTAAAATTGGAACCACACTACAGGTTTTTCCCTTCCAGCCAAATCGATTTGGGTGGAATGGCACATACTATAATATTAATTGTGCATATGCTAGTTGCTACAAATTCAATGGGCTTTATCAATGCCATCCTGCCTGCTTGACAGTGGTGACTTCCAAAGTTATATACATGATTGTGTTTATTGGTCATGAATTTGTGATGTATCATATTTTCTTTGGTAAGATAGATCTTATTCTTGAAATGAAGATAAGTAAATATGGTGTGTGCTTTGCTGAAAGTATCACTTACATTTATTTTGGTTACTGGGATCTTTAGGTGAATCTGTTGGGTGCTGGCCATGGCTCCTTCGCAGCCAAAGTCGGGGCTCTTTGTTGGACTGAATAAAGGTCATATTGTCACGAAAAGGGAAGTGGCTCCTCGCCCTTCTGACCGCAAAGGGGTATGTGAATTAGATGCCGTACTCTCTCTTCTCTATCTATCTATCTACCTATATATATATTATACACACTATGGATTTATGCATATTATTACTTTACTTCTAGGATGCCTGGTTCTTCTATGTGCCTAGTCCACTGGTAGGCATCAACAAGATTCGATATTGATACTAAATGACCTTTTAGATTAAATTCAACAGTATCTTAATACATATGAAAAAAGTGTCAAGACTGTCCCCCATGTGATCAGACATTAAATATGGTGTTTCTTCTTGGGTGCTTTTCAACTAGAATTTCAGTGGGCATGTAGGAATTATGAGACAACAAGCTTACTCTTTCAGAAGCCTTTTAGCTTACTTTTGTAATTATGTGTGTTTTCTCTTCATGCATTTATCTTGTCTAGTCTGGATCATTGTTTTTTTTAATCCCAGGCGGCTTGTTGAATATCCTCTTGAAATTTATCCATTTTGGTACTAAAACCTTACGGTGACAATTAAAAAAAAAAAAAAAAGGAAACTGATTAAGATCTGATGGCACTCAAAAGTGGATCTGTTGCTGTGACTTTCAACAGAGTGGGATCAGGTGGGGCATACTACTGGAGGCAGTGTGTGCGCCACAGTTGGTGCCAAATTTTGCATAATATACCTTTCACTACAGGGTAGAGAGGTGTCAATGATGTTAGTTGTGTGCATTTTAAGATGATGTTATCAGTATTATTTTGTGGAATTGATCTCTTTTGGGAAATGATCCGGCCGTTTGACTCCATTATGAAACTAAAGCTATGGCCTATGTTTGAACATTCTCAGTTAAAGATCAGATGGCATTACTAAGTTGGCTTCATTTGATTTATTGTCTTAGGGCTTAGGCAGTGGTATGGTCAAGTGGGGCCTGCTTCTTATGACCATCTTTTTTGTTAGGTCATCTTATACGTCACTCCGAGGACCTGCAGTTGGTATTCCCCTAACGGGGTGATGCCCTATCATCTTGGCAGTCTCAGTGCGGGCAAAGATTTTTTCATTCGTTTCTAAAGACCAGCCATTTTCCCTCTCTACGTGCATCAGGAATTTATCAAAGCACTTCTGTCATAATTTTCTTTAGTTACTTCTTGACTTTCTTTTGTTTTTTTGGGTGATATTAAGCACCCTAAGAAACCAGATAAAGCTCGAGTGTGGGGAGTTAGGGGTGTGCTGCATGTCATGTTAAATGATAAACATATACTTCTCATGCTTACTTTCTTTTAGTATATAAGAAGGTTTTAGAACTTATTGTTGTGACTTTTGAACCTTTTGAATGGGAGCTTGGGTTATCTGGATTTTGTAATTTTCAGAAAACCAGCAAACGAGTCCATTTTGTCAAGAACATTATAAGGGAAGTTGCGGGGTTTGCACCCTATGAGAGGAGGATTACTGAGCTCCTGAAAGTTGGAAAGGATAAGCGTGCATTGAAACTGGCAAAACGAAAGTTGGGTACCCACAAAAGAGCAAAAAAGAAGCGTGAGGAGATGTCCAATGTTCTCCGCAAGATGAGGTGAGTTCTATTTATTTCGTTTTTTGTCCACTTTCATTTGATATGTAAATGGTTCTAATACCAGGATGGCTTGGATGGCCTCTGATACCTTTTCTTTTTTGTCAAATGGCTGTTGGTATCCAGTGTCAGTTATTTGCTCTTTTCCCCCCTTTAGATAGTATACTTCTCTAATGCCTTTCTTTCGATTCAGGTCCGCTGGAGTGTCTGAAAAGAAGAAAACATAAAGAATGCGCGGTTTGGAGTTTCAGGCTTTTATCTAGAGATATCTTTGTGAAAAGATATTCTAGATGATTTAGAGTTTTGGTTGGTAGGAAAATGCTTAGACATTTATATCTTTAACACTACTGTAGTTTTGCAATCCGGTCACTTGAGTTCTGAAGTTTTTTTTTCAGTAATCTTGATATGCATTTTGCTTTTGGATATTTCATGCTTGTAGGGGATTTTCTGTCATTATATGTTGATGTTATTTTTTTTTTGTTCTTTTTTCCTCTTTTTGAAATTAATCACTAGTCAACAGTCACAGGGCTGAGGGCTGTCTACTTCACAAGGATGAATCGGTTGATATCCCATGTTTGGGAACTTGGTATTCTTAGAAGTAATTATGATAATTCCATTTGCTCCTCATGGGACCCTGCATCATATTGGGTCCAATTGCCCTTAGAGCAGGGCCAATCACTTATGCCAGGGGCAAGTAATTGTATCATATTCCTCTCCCATTGGCCTCGCCATCATATTCTTAACCAATTTGGTTATTCTTAGGGTGGAAGGTTCATCCACCCTGACAGAAAACTGAAAGGCGGTGGAAGGAGAAAAGGGTCCATATGGTTGGTGCAAGTGCTTTCTTTCTGGATATAACAAAAAAGCGCACACGGGTTTTTGTTGAATTCCCCTTGATGGCTGGCACATGAGATCAGTGGAATGGAGCACTGAATCATGAACTCTACAGAATTCTCCATAAATAAAGACCTTGTACTTGTTTTGATACATGAGATTCCTACTAATGTGCAATTGCCAGTATTCTCTGCTTGTGCAGAGGGCAATCATTCAGTTGAGGCAGTATGTCGTTCTCTTCTATGCTTTCCACTCTGTTACTGAGATTTGTTGGGCACAAAAAGATATCCATTTTGATCCATGGTAGACATTGCAGTTGAAAGAAAGGCTTCGATGGAATGATCTGTCTTCATTCCACACCAGCCTCGAAATATAATTAGCCCATAGCAGAGGTGAAAGGTGCTCAATCATGGGGAGAACTTACAATACACCATGCTTTGAAATTATCAGAGCAACAAGAAATCAATATGCGATTTTACATTTAAACTTTGCTTCGATAGAGGCAGAGTGTACAATACACCATACGAAATTTTCACATATTCACATGTCAGCAAGAAATCAGTATTGCTTGGATAGTGTGCAACGCCCTACTTCTGGTTTTTTTTTTTTTGAATTAATGCAACACCGTACCTTCCTAAAACCTATTCACTCCACAAAGGCCTGTTTGCATGCTATGAAAGGAGAGAGGAATATATGAGTAAAATTATGAATGAAGTGAATGAGGAGGTGGTTAAAGTAAAAACGCATTGCATGACAATTTTAATTCTCGCAAAGTTATTACACTTTGGAGAGTAAAATGAGGCGGGGAAAAGTGGGGTAAATTACGTACTTTATGCCACGTTGAAAGAGTAAACCATCTAAACACCCATGAAGTAAAACATCACCAGTTTTACTATCCTTTTACTTCAATCCAAAAGCGTGCAAATATACAATTTTATGCCGTATTAGTCACTTTCTTATTCTCCCTTTCCTCTACTTTTTAATAAACAAAAAGGTTCCTGGAGAAGCTTAATATATATTGTATCTTTGATCTCCCAAGGTTTCCGCTCGAGGCTCAAGGTTGGTATTTGTAACTTAAACGAGAAAGTACTAGTCTTAGATGACATTTGGCAAACAAGTTTCCGGAAAAAGATTTTCGCTTTTCACATAGTTGTAAAAGCCTCATATCCATTATCAACTGCGAAGAAGGTCTTGTTCCAAGGGCAGTGAAGAGCAGTGAAGAATTTGTTTGTAAATTGCTCACCTGTTACCAAATGTGACCTCTGACTTTGTTCCAGTACATCTTACTTTCCCAATTACTCACATCTTTTTCCGCCTTTTGGACTTTTGCAGAGGGATTCATCTTTGATCTTACGAATCTTCTACTTATGTCTACTCCATTGAATTTGAATTGACACTAATCCTCACTAAACATTCTCATAGACATTTAGTCATTAATGGGCTTTCCTTCAATAAATTTATATCACATATAACCATTAAGCTTTGAGAATTCAAAAGTAAAGGCTAAAATCATTTCATCAATCTATATTTCATATTTCCTTGATCCATATTCAGTCTTCCTATTATTGTGCCTCATTGATTGTCAGTCATCTAGAGCTTTGATATAGTCCATAGGTGTGCACGGCCTTTTATGGTGTGCACCTTGCCGTGGGGCCCACTTGGGGATGGGACAAGGGGATTGAAAGATCTGTGTGTGCCCTCCGTGTATACAAAATTTGGGTGCCACCCACTCATCCTAATTTCGTGATCAACGGCTTACGAGTTTAAGCTACTTCATTTTGAAAAAAAATAGTGTAGTCAATCCAACGGTTTTTTTTTTCTTTTTTTAGAACGGAGGGTGTCCCAATTTTTTTGGGTAGGACTAATCCCTACGAGTTCAGGAGGACCCGGGTAAATCCCATGTGGCCTCAATATGGTAGTGCAGTTTTAAGCCCTCAACCTTTATAAGCAAACCGTGGTCCTAAACCAACTAATCTACCACTCAGGGTTGATCCATCGGCTCAATCGATGCGGATGAATGCAAACTCAGGGATCCAATGACTATTAGGGGTCCTAGTTTATAGTCTACTGATTAAGGATGTAAATGGGTTCACGATTCTCTAATTACCCAGAGATTCCGACGCATTAAAAACCGAGTTTGGATCCTTATTTAGGCCACGCTAAGTAAATGGAACCATGTTTGGATCCTTTTTTTGGACCCGTGACTCAAACGGATCTGGTTTCAATTCCATATTGGTTCGGACTTGTAGACCCGAAAACCAACACATTACTTCAATTTTCGAAAATCTCTGCTTAAAATTAAAAGAATTTCAATACCATTCTCTACCTCAACCTAGGCCTCATATAAAGTTCTGGTTCCGGGTCGGGTTCCACCGTCTCTTAACAGTTCTCGGTCCGGAACCAAGAATAAGGCCCAAGACGGTCCGGGTCCACCGGAACCGACCTACTTACATCTAGGCGTGTCAATGGGATGCATTGAAATGGGTAGAAAGCCCAGCCCGGCTTGGCCCGTCCCAAGCCCGAAAATACAGGGCTTTTAAAAAAATTTGAGCCCAATGTGCTGGGCTTGGACAATACATTTTAAAGCCCGGCCAAAATGGGACTGGGACTCGGCAGAAACAACCCAGCCCGTTCAGGCCCGGCCCGCTACAAAGTCATTTAATAATAATTATTTATATATTATAATGGTGGAAATTAAATTCAACTAAGTATTCTATTTTATCTTAAATGGCTCGTGATATTTTAGCTATTCCAGTTTCTACCGTTGCTTCAGAGTCAGTATTTAGCACCGGAGGAAGGGTACTTGACCCACATAGGATTTCTTTGAAACCAGATACGGTAGATGCATTAGTTTGTGCCCAATATTGGTTTAATCATGACCCAACTAGTGATGGTGATTTAGACAATGATGGGAATGCACTAACTGTTGTTTTAGACATATTAAAAGAAAAATAATTTCCGTTGATTTCTATTTTACATTACTTGACCGATATAGGATATTCATTCTCATTCATTTTATTGATTTTCTACTTTCACCGGCAAAAAAAAAAAAAAAGGTTTTTAACCGATTCTACATGACTTTAACTTGACTCATATAGGATACTCATTATCATTCATTTCTATTGATTTTATAATTTTCTACTTTCACCGACAAAAAAAAAAAAAAAAAAAGATTTTAACCGTTCGTACATTACTTGACCCATATAGCCTATAGGATATTCATTCATTTCTATTCATTTTCTGATTTTCTACTATCATCGGCAAAAAAAAAAAAGTTTTTAACTCCGCCATGTTGCTTGTTGCATTGCATTGCCGGTCCCAAGCCCAGAAAAAATGAGGAGGGTTTAAATTCCGGTTTGCACCGGGTGTCGGCGACAGTAGGGATAATTAGAGAATGTTTTGCTTATGTTCAGGATCGGGCTAAGCCCAAGCCCGGCCCTGTCACAGCCCCGGCCCGTACGGGACGGGATTTGATATAGGCCCATTCAATTTAGGGCCGAGATTGGACAACCTGGCAAGCCCGTCCTATTTTCGAGACGGGATTGGACAACCCAGCCCCAGGCCCGGCCGGTTCCATTGACCGGCTTACTTACAAGTTACATCCCTACCACTTGTGCATAAATTGAGGGAGGGAGAGAGTTCGTGGTCCACTCAGTGCCTCGGGCATAAAAATTGAGAGAGCGAGCGTGACAATGAGACAGAGGTTTGGAGGCACACAGCCGACGGGTACTCCGTCACTGGCGTGGTCGTGTGTTGTAGTCATTGCTTCTCTTCTTGCAGGCGCTTCTGTTGTCCACAACATCTTCAAACCCAATCTGGTATTCTCTCTCTATACATTTTCCTTTCTTCTTCTGCAAAATTCAACACCCCCCATCTTTTTCTCTCTAGAATCATAATCATATATGATCAGAAAAGTCGAGGTGATTTGTCTATTTAAGGGAAGACAGTTATGAGTTGGCTATGAAGAATGCCTGTGTTGTGTTTGATGAAATGTCGCTTCCATTCCAGATGCAGTCAACATGACCCACATCAGGGATTTTAGATACGAATCTTCTACAAGTTATAAGCTTATGCATAACTATTTGTCTATGCTGTGTTCGACGAAATGCTTATTTTTTTTCACTCATTCTGTTTTTTAACAGTAAGAGAAAAATAAAGAGAGAATTTACTTTTGCACGTCATGTTATGTTTATTACACAAGTTTTCATGTATGTGCCACTCTCTGATTATATGAGAAAGTGAATGTGCACTTGCATTGTGTTTATGAAATCCCATTTAGCCTATTTTATGTCTTGCATTAAGGTCTTTTTTAAAAAAAAAAATGATGTGGGTATCCCTGAGGTCTTTGACTGAATAGGGCTAATCCTCCTGCTGACACCCACTAAATCCACACAAACGCTCACCGGCCAAATCAATGGGGGTTTAAAAAACAAGACATGGGGAGATGGGGAGCAAACCCACATCTTATGCCACTCCACCTCCCAGGTGGGTATGATGTTCGGATATTGCTTGCTAGTTTGGGAAATCTCCATCTGTCTGCCCTTCCATAAACACCTCATTGAGAAAGCACTTTCTAAGAGCTCCTCCATTCAGCATGCAGATGAATGATCCATTTTGTTCCAATCTATTCTCAATGTGGGAACGAAGGCAAAATACCCTTGAATCTCAATGCTTTTTAATGTTTCCATGATTCCTTTGTTTCAGTACGTTTGCAATTGGTAGAATGCACTATCTGGTGCAATCGCCCAGTCTCAGTTTTTGGCCAAACAAACTTAACAATCGGTTTTCACATGTGAGGCCTATGAAATTTTATGGGCTAATGCCAAATCTCTGAGGTGATCACATTAAGAACAGCCAATGGCTATCCTATTTATAAGAACATAATACTCAAACTTGGAAATCTAATCACAACATGAGGACAATAATTCAAGATTAAAACTAAGAATATCTGTATCCAACTACTCCTGATATAAACCCAAATCTAATGTAACCTAGAATGAACTCTTCCTTTCCATATCCAACCTTCTCTAAAATATTCTCTAATAGGGCCTACCCTGAAATTCAGTGTAAGTGTTTACACCGGATCATTTCCACTTTAGATGACAATCATGTTTGTGAACTTTTAGTGAAGACCTTTCTTTTTCTTCTGAATTGATGCAGACATTACCTCCAATGGAGAGTGTGGGTGGGAATAATGGAAGCCCCAAAGAACAATGACTGCTTAGGCACTCCTTACTGTGTGGTGATTGTTAATGGTGGGGTTCTCAAACGAGGACAACTTCAAGTCTTTGAATTAGAGCCGAAAGTGTTTAGCAAATTGTTCTGGTATTGTAATATGTTTTTGGTACATTGAGATGTACACTGCATTATGCTATGGAACAAGAGAGTTCAAGGTGGTAGAATGTTTCTGCAGTAATGCAGTCATTTTAGCAATGACTGGTGAGTTTACATTGACTTAAGAGGTCATATGAACCAAGTAAGATTAGTTTTTGCTGCATATGATGTTTTAAAATAAACTTCGTGGCATGATTTCTGGCTTTTCTGGAAATTCATCTATGGTACTAAGTTCATATCTGTTTGAATCCTAAATTTATCAGATATCCATTTTCTTCACCTATTCTAAAAGGTTGCTATAGTGGATATCTCATTCTTTGTATTTGTTACAAAAGAAAAGTAATTACAGATTTTTTCTAAGGTCCAATGAAAGTGAAGGGTATAAGAGGACAAGCAACCGACTATCTTCTTGAAAGCATGGATATATAAAAATATATATAAAGGGAATTTATTTATTTATGTATTTTTTGAATGGTGAACACAAACAAATTATTTCAATCTTAGATACATGCTACCCTTTTCCATGGTAGCATATAATGAAAGAAATTGCAGCGTCTTGTCTTCCACATGTTTTCTCTTATGATAGTCTACTTTCTTACACAACACGCTAATGGTTAAGTGGAGTTTATAATCACACACATACCCAGGGATCGATCCCTAGGTCCTCAAGTTTAAAGTATTACACCGGACCACTGGTCCAACTTAAAAAAAAGAAGTCTAAAAGCCTCCTCCTAGGACATGGTGAATGAATTTGGAGATGGAGTGATGCAAGGCCCTAGGGTTAGGGCTTGCGTGGAAAGTGTCGAAGCACAATATGGTGCTGACACATGAGTCTGCTGACACTTCAACACATCTCTGCAGAGACAATAATGATGATGCACCTCATTGGAAAAACCTAATTCTATGGATCAACTCTCTGAATATTCATGTCTACAATGTCATATAAATAAGGAAACATTAATTAGAGACTTAATCCTAAATACAACTCATCAAATAAAATTAGAAACTAATTAATTAAATAAAATAGAAAAATCCCTAAACTATCTTGGGCCCTACACATGTGGCCTTTGAGGTCTATCCTTCATCATGGAGGAATTGGTATATCCATGTTCCCTTCTAACATAAGAATCACGTTCTTCATAGAAGGACGAAGAGGTGGTTCTTCTTGAATACACCGGTCCCACTTTAACCATTCTCTCCAACATCCTTGCTTCTACTTCCTCTCCTCCCAAAAGTTCACCCAACTTTCTGGCCTCAAAACAGTTGTAAACTTATTCATAGAGGATCATTTGATCACTTGGAACCTCTAATTTTATATTCCTCCAATAAATTCTATTCAACAATACCATACCATAGCTAAGAACATCTACCTTCACTGATATCGGAGTGTTCTTGAGCCATTAAGGTGCTATGTAACCTCCCGTCCCCCTAATTCCAATGAAGGTTCTTGTTTGATTTGGCATCAAAAGTTTTGCCGGCCCGAAATCTGGTGTCTTAGCAGTCCAAGAATCATCCATGAGTATGTTTCCGGGCTTTATATCACAATGGATGATATGGGGTTCACAGTCTTCATGTAGATAGCAAATCCCTCTTGCCACATCCAACGCAATTCTCAACCTTTCGTTCCAACGAGGCCGTCTTTCAGCCTTGAAAAGGAGGTCTGCAAGCGAGCCATGGCTCATGTATTCATAAATTAAAACAGTCTAGAAGAACCCTCATCACAGAAACCTATGAGTCAAACCAAGTTCCTCTGATGGGTTCTCCCTGTTGCCCTCATCATTCTCCAGAACTCCCTTTCTCCTTCATCCATCACTTTCTCGAGTCTATTTACAGCAATGATTCTGGTGCCACTGGATACGGCTTCTTTATAGACCCTCGCAAAAGCTCCCCTGCCCAGTTCTTCACTGAAACTTCTTGTTGCTTTCTGAAGGTTGTTGTAAGAACACAATTGCGGAACAATCTCTTTACTCAACCCAAGATTTCTGTCTTCCGACATCTTTCTATAATGCTGTATTTGACGTCTATAAATAAGAACAATTGCAAGAGCAAAACTGAAGGTGAGGCAAGTGGCAACAATAACAGTTACTATCATGATCTCCTTACGGGGATCGCTCTTTCTTTTGATTTCTATGAGAGTTTTATTTATACTCACAGTGCTTTTAGTGCCCACTTTGATCAAAGTCGTTGCTAAGACTGATGTGACTGTTCTCCATATTTCAGTGGAATCCTCATCTTTTTGGAGGTCCTGCCATAAAAAATTGCTGCCCCACAAAAACAGTCGCCTAAACACTTTTCTTTGCAATCCTCTTCACTATTTGATGATAAAATCTCATAATTGTTGTCTAGCCAAACCGCATTTTTCAAAGGAGATATAGAATATGTCATCCCATCCTTCTTTCCAATGCAATCTTCTTCGCTGAAGTTTCCGGATAAGCCCATTTGGTGCTGGTTAGGATCCTTGAACTTGAAACCAGGCAAACAAAGGCAGTCATACTGAGCATCCATAGGAGTGCAGTAGCTGTTTATCTCACAACTGCCCTTTACTATGCATTTGTCATCGAATTGCGTCACATCAGTAGACTCCAGTGAGCTATTGTTCCCCTCAAATTTGTGTGAATACCGTCGGAAAATTCCATCTGGATCCAGTGTTGCACGATAAATGCTCGTTCCTCTGTTTGAACTGGAAGGCGAGCAAGTAGTTACATTATAGTGGAATTAGTGCTGTTGACCAAGCTTTTGGATCCACTGGCATTCAGGTACAGTGACAGCAAACTTTGGATCCCGATCCCATAGGTACCAGTGGACCAATAAGAATTTTCATCAGTATTAACTGCACCCACAGGGTACAACACCAGGTTCCCATCAGACTGCATCCTTAGCCGAAACCGCCCAGTGGAGTGGTTGGTATCTGTTATGCTCGAAAATAGTTGACCATCTTCTAATTTTTGGCCGGCTAAAATTGTCAGTTGGGGAATCAAATGTCTGCCAGATTATATTGGAGTCGAAATCACAGAGTATAAAATTTCCAGAATCGAGCAGCGAAGCAGAGGGGGTGGTAGAGGATACATACCCTGAGATGGTTATACTCGACTTCCTGGGATTTTTAGTAGCATCCCTCCATTGGTTAGTAGCAATTTGGTGCTGGAAGGGACTGGCGGATCATCTCGGTTCAATGTCCATACAACTGTCTTGTTTGGACTTGTCCGCAACCAGATACCCAGCGCAAAGCCATCCCCTTGTTTGTAGAATCCAAAGGCGAAAAGGCCAGAAGGTGAGACCCAAGAAGCGGGCTTTGTGGTGGGGGTTAGAGAAGAATCTATTTGTATGATTACATGTGTTTGATGGAGTAACTAGGATGAAGCAAAGAGTGCAGATCAAAAGAGAAGCAAGATGGAAGCCATGAAAGAGTTGGTTGAAAAGAGAGGAGAGTTGGGTGGCAGGGCCATGTGATGAAGCGAAGGCATCTGCTGTTTGCTGCGTTTTCTAATGGCTTTCGTGTGCATGGTTGTTTGAATAGATAGTCTGTAGAAATGAATTTTTCAAAATGAGGATTGAGACAGTTGAGTTGCAAGTCATGAAGGATTTGGTTAGTTGGTTAGATAGTCTGTATAAATGAATTTTTCAAAATGGGCTTTCTTAGAACAATTCTCACTATGCAAGGATTTGGTTAGTTGGTAGACTTGACTACACAAGTCATTCTGAAGGACATACTTTCTTAGTGGAAAACTGGTGGAGCGTGTCCTCTCTGCACACTGCTTGTTGGGTTTGTTCTAAGAAGGTCCATTGGCCTTTGAAGGTGGGGGGAATTAAGAACTGAACAAGTTAGGGCATGTTCTTGCATAGTGGATACCTCTTTCACCTTTTTTTTTTCATCATCAAATGACCTGTTTAGTGCGTGCTTGTGCATGATAATTTTCCATGGAATTTCATTTCCAAAACTGTTTCGTTTTTCATGAAAATGGAAAACCTTCATTTTTTATGGGGTTTCAATTTCTAATGTTTAGTGTGATGCTTCTGTGTTAAAATGCATTTCTGTGGCCTTTGTAGTAGAAATGGTTTTCTACCGTAACACAAAAAAATGCCTTCACCTCAAAATACTTGAAACTTGCGGAAAATGTCAATATGCGACTACAAAAGATCTCTCTATCATAAAATCTAATTTCTTTTCACTGGTGTTCAAAACTTCTAAGAGCTGAGCTGTTTGGCATGGAACCGTCATATCCTTTTTAACCTTTTGACATTAGTTTTCAAGCTTGCGAAATAATCTCTTTTCAGTGGGTGGTTCATTTGGACATGCGAAATCGGTGCTTACCTCACAAGCAGATCTCCATTCTAAGAAACATGAAACCCACTTAAAAGGCCGATTTTCCGTCTGATTACTTTTGATCATGTGAATTAAATAAAAAAATGACGTATAAATGAGACATTTCTTTCCTATGAAATTTAAATCGTTGAAGAGGTGCTAAAGTGTTGCCTCTATGGTCTGAGAAGCATCGGCACAACTGACTGTCTCAGTGTCCTGTGAGTCTCACGATTCCAAAAATCATAATCAACTTTTATTTTTTGCAACTCTTGTGGGGCCCAAGATTTTAATTTAAACCATTTAAATTTTTTATTGACTCATTAAATATCAAAACATTTCATTTTATGGCTTAAATGTTCATAGATTTTGAAATAATAAAAAATTATACATGTCGAATCATTCAATATTTACTTAGATGTGAAAACCGTGGTTCTAAATAATAATGGTATTGTGATTTTATATAGCATGCATTGTAGGGAAAGTTATCAGGTGTCAGAATTAGAATTGTTTCCGTGGGTTTTATTAATCATTTAAAGTCAAGTTTGTGCTACCCCATTTAGACACCTATGACCTACATGTAAATTCTAGATTGTTACCTGTTTGACACTTAATTGAATAGCAATAAAAATGCACCCTTATAAAATTATATACATTCTAGTAGCCGTCCCAACTTGGAAGTGAGCGACCTTGTCACATGGACCAAAACGAAACCTGGCACACACGTAATCGATAAGTGGAACCCTTGGTTGCATTACACCCGTCAAAGGGAGATGCTTTGGACCCTATGGATATCCGGCCACAAGCCTAGGGATGAAAGTGGGCCGGGCCCGGCCCTAGGCTCGGCCCTAGTATTTTTCAGTAGGCCCTAGTTCGAGAGGGCCTCAAAAACCCTGGCTCAGGCTCGACTCTTATTAAGTTATGAGGCCCTAGGGCCAGCCCTTTGAGCCCGACTAATGATATAGCATTAGCTGAAAGAAAATATTTTCAGGAAAAAAAAAATCCTATAAGAATTCAAAGAAATCTACATATGCAAACCAAAAATAAAAAATAATCAAATACATGCATTCATCCCATATTCTCATTCCCATAATTTGGATTGCAGCAATAAAATTAACTAAAATAAGAAAGACTCCATAAAAGCAAAGGGAGCCCAGTTCCAACACTCAATAATAGTTCAATGTTACAAATCAACTTAAACTCCAATAGCATCATAGAATAAAATAAAGTATTCGGCTAGCATCATAAAATAAAGTCTCCAGCATCACCAGCATCACCTATAACAACAACAATAGAGCTTTGTTAATAAATAATAATAACAACAAAGGAAATGTTGTTCCAGAGTCACAAGACTTAAAAAAATGTCTTCCAAACCATTAATATACATGCATCATCAAGGTTGTTTAGGGATTATTTATATTGGATTAAAAATAGGGTTTAAAGTTTAGCGCTTAGGTTTAGGGTTTATGGATTATTTAGTGCTTAGGGTTTAGAGATTATTTGTAATGGATTAAAACTAAGGTTTAAGATTTATGGATTATTTAGTATCATAGATTCATATATGTATTATATATTGTATAGTGTACACATATATAATATATGGATTAATATATGTAAGCCCTATGGCTTACTGCTTAGGTTTAAGATTTATGGATTATTTAGTGTTTAGGGTTTAGAGATTATTTATATTGATTAAAACTAAGGTTTAGGATTTATAGATTATGTTATATCATATATGTATTATATATTGTATAGTGTACATATATATAATATATGTATTAATATATGTAGGCCCTATGGCTTACGAGTCGGGCTTCATCAAGTCCGACCTCGGCCCGTTTGCTCCTACTAGGCCCTAGCTCGGCTCTTTTGTCTTTTGAGTCGAGCTCGGGCCGAGCCTATAACGGGGCGTCCGCGGGCGGCCCTAGGACGGGCCGGCCCACTTTCACCCCTACACAAGCCCACAACCCTTCCCACCTTGGTTTGAACTAGGGTAAGATACAAGTATTTTTCACTTGGGTCTCCCACCTGAACAAATCTGGAGTGGAGTTTCGGAGTGGAATTTATCTATCGAAAGTCTGAGCCACTCAAAACGAACATCATCTCCATGCATGGATTATCACCAAATGTTGCTCTAATAGAGTTGATCTCACCATACGATCGATCATTTGATTATGACGGTGCAAGTGCTTACACCATATCATCTTCTCTTTGGATGACGACATCTTTGTGAACTTCTAGCGATGACGTCTCTCTTTCTTCTGAATTGATTCAGACATCGCCTCCAGAGGAAAGTGTGAGTGGGAAAGTAGAGGAAGCCCCCAAAGAACAATGAATATGTAGGCACTCCCTACTGTATGGTGATGTCTAGTAAATTGTTCTGGTATTGTAAGTTGTAACATGTTTTTGGTGCATTGGCATGTATGATGCAATACGCTAAGTAAGACGAAAACTCAAGGTGGTAAAATATTTCTGTAGAATGCAGTCATTTTAACAATGAGTGGTGAGTTTACATTTAGATGTTTTAGCTCCATATGATGATTTGAAATAAACATTGTGGCCTGATTTGTGGCTTTTCTAAAATTCATATATGGTACTAAGACATATCTGTTTGGGTACTAAGACATATGTGTTTGAGTCCTAAATTTATAAAGGAGAAGTTTCAAGTGCATTCATCCCTCACCATAGGGTGATGGATGCTTCAATAAATGGGGAAGTTCAAGTACAAAATGAGGATTTCAAGTACATGGGATGAAGTACAAAAGGGGGATTTATATACAAAAAAGGGAAGCATTATCCCTCACCCTATATATGGTGAGAGATGGATGCACTTGAACATTTCTCATTTATAAGAGATGCAAATTTATAAGGTCACAACAGGGATATCTCTTTTTTTTTTTTTTTTTTGTTTTACAAAAGAATAGCAATAATAGATTTTTTTTTCTAAGGTTCATTACTAGTGAAGGAAATAAGAGGACAAGCGAAAAATTAAAAAAGAAACAAAAATAAAGCTGACTATCTTCTTGAAAGCATTTAGCTTTATCATGGGAATAATCCCATGGGTTTGCATAGAGTAGCTTATTATGAGAATAATATATAACACCAACAAATTATTACATTCTTAGATACATGCTGCCTGGCATCTAATGAAGAAACTGCAGCACTCGTCTTCCCCATGTTCTTTCTTAAGATGGTCTAATTTCTAACACAACTAAAAGCCATCTCTTAGGACATGTTGATTTTTTATTTTTTTCTATCGGCGACTGAAACTTTTATTAAGAGAAGGAGAGAATACAAAAAGAGAAGCAACAATGAGGCAACAACACAGGAAAGAAACAGAAAAGAAAATGAAGCTAAAGGATACAAGAGCATTGTTCCCCACCCTTATCCCAATTACATAATAAAACCCTCCCAAGGATAGCTTCTTTCTACCCCTTGCTTGGCTAGGCCATGGTTGATGAAGCCGGAGATGGAGGAATCGGTACATCCATGTTCCCTTCTAACATAAGAATCACATTCTTCATAGATGGACGAAGAGATGGTTCATTTTGAATACACCACAATCCCACTTTAACCAGCCTCTCCAACATCCTTACTTCTACTTCTTCGCCTTCCAAAACTTCACCCAACTTTCTAGCCTCAAAGCAGTAGCAAACCCAATCCTGGAGAATCATCTCATCGTCTGGAACCTCTAAATTAATATTCCTCCTGCAACAAATGATTTCTAACAATACAATGCCATAGCTATATACATCTGTCTTCACTGATATCGGCGTGTTCTTTTGCCATTCAGGAGCTAGGTACCCTCTCGTCCCCCTGATTCCAGTGAAGGTTCTTGTTTGATTTGGCATCAACAATTTTGCCAGCCCAAAATCTGAGATCTTAGCAGTCCAAGAATCATCCATGAGTAGGTTTTCAGGTTTTATATCGCAATGGATGATATGGGGCTCACAATCTTCATGCAGATAGCGAATCCCTCTTGCCACATCGAGTGCAATTTTCACCCTTTCATTCCAACTGGGTCGCCGTTCAGCCTTGAAAAGAAGGTTTGCTAGAGAGCCATTGCCCATGTATTCATAGACCAACAGTCTAGAAGAACCCTCATCACAGAATCCTATTAGTCGAACCAAGTTCCTATGATGGGTTCTTCCTATTGCCCTTATCTCCCTCCGGAACTCCCTTTCTCCTTCCTCCATCACTTTCTCGAGTCTCTTTACAGCAATGATTCTGGTGCCACTGGATATGGATCCTTTATAGACCGTCCCAAAAGCTCCCTTCCCAAGTTGTTCACTGAAATTGCTTGTTACTTTCTGAAGCTCGTCGTAAGTATACGGACGCAGAACAATCTCCTCACTCAATCCAAGATTTTTTTCTTCCAACATCTTTCTATAACATCGTTTTTTATGTTCAGAAATAAGCAAAATTGCAATAGCAAATATGAAGGTGAGGCAAGTGGCAAGAGTAACACTTACAATTAGGATATCTGTATGAGACTGCCCCTTTCTTTTGATTTCTGTGAAGTTTGTCGAATTGTGGAAGACAGTTTGATTTATATTCACAGGACTTTCTTTGCCCACTTTGATCAAAGTTGTTTCTGAGACCGATTTGTCTCTTCTCCCAAATTTCAGTGGAATCCTCAACTTGTTGCAGTTCTGGCCATCAAACATTGCAGCCCCGCAAAGACAGTCGCCTAAACACTTGTCCTTGCAATCCTCTTCACTATTCGATGGTAAGGTCTCATAACTGCTGTCTTCCCAAGTCATATTTTTCTCAGGAGACATGGAATATGTCATTCTATCTTTCTTTCCCATGCAATCTTCATTGCTGAAGTTTCTCAAGCAGCCCATTGGCTGATGTTTGGGATCCTTGAACTCGTAACCAGTCAGACAAAGGCAACCTTCAGTAGCATCCATTTGAGTGCAATAGCTATTTATCCCACAGATTCCCTTCACCATACACTTGTCGACAGGGGTCACATCAGTAGGCTCAATTGAGACATTGTTCCCCCTGAATTCGTGCGAATACCGTCGGAAAATTCCATCTGTATCCAGCGTCGCACGATAAACTGTTGTCCCACTGCTGGAACTGACTGGCTCTTCAAGTTGTTTCTCTATAATGAAATTGCTGCTGTTGATCAAGCTTATGGAGCCACTGATGTTGAGGTACAGGAACATGGTCTTCCTCATTACATCGGTATTGCTGGCCCAATATGCATTATCACCGGTATCAGATGTACCCACAGAGTACGACACAAGGTTCCCATCCTCCTGCATTTTTATCCGAAACCACCCAGTGGAGTGATTGGTATCTGAAATGCTCGAAACTAGTTGATTGCCGGGTGATAGTTGTTGGCCAGCTAAAATGGTGTCAGTCGGGAAATCAAAGGTCTCCCAGATTCTATCTGAGCTGGAAGTGTAGAGAACAAAATTGCCAGAATCAAGCAGTGAAGCAGAGGAGGCAGATGACGATATTTGTCCTGAGATGTTTTTGTCTGGACTTCCTGGAGTTTGTACTAGAAGCCCTCCTCCAGTTAATAGCAATTTGGTGCTGGGAGGGACTGGTGGGTCATCTCGGTTTGCTGTCCATACAATTGTCTTGTTTGAACTTGTCGCCAACCAGATGCCAACAGCAAAGCCATTGCCTTGGTTGTAGAATCCAAAGGCAAACAGGCCAGAAGGTGATAACCATGAAGTAGGCTTTGTGGTAGGGCTAAGAGAAGAACCTAGTGGTATCATAGCATGCGTTGGATGCAGCAACAAAGACAAGACATAGAGTTCAGAGAAAAAGAGAAGCAAGATGGGAGCCATGAAAGAGTTTGTAGAAGAGGAGATGGGTTGCATGACCTTGTGATGAAGCAGAAGCATGTGCTGCTTTTTCTTAAGCATATGGTTTTCTTGTGTATGGTTATTTAAGATGGATGGCCCATAGAAAAGAAATTTACAAATGAGGATTCAAAAAGCTGAGTCCCAAGTAATAGAAGGGTTTGAATATGTCTCCCAACTCATGAAAGGGTTTGGCAACTGGTTGGTTGGTTGGCTGGTTGACTTGACTTGACTTCCTAAGTCATTCTGAAGGACATCCTTTCAGAGAGGAGAAGGCTGGTGGAGGTGTTAGCCTCTGCAGACTGCTTGTTAGGTCTGGGCCTAAGGACCATTGGCCTCTCTTCACTTGATCTCTTATAGTTATTGCGGAGAAAATGTTGGGGAAATTAGAAGAACACATTTAAGGCATGTTCTTGCTTAATGGACCATCTCTTCCCCCACTTTTTCTCCTCCTCAAATGGCCCATTTAAGGCTTGCTTGAGCATAACCATCTTCCATATGATCTCATTTCCGAACTTGTCTAATTTCTCTCAAAAAATGAAAATAGAAGACTTCATTTTTAAGGTTTCAATTTCCACCTCTTGGCTTTAGCTTTAGCTTTAGCAATATATAGGTATGATTCAATATTTTCTAAGCTAAAATTCATGTCTGATGCCTGAATACTTTCCCTCCATTCCATCTCAACCTCATATTATTATTTTAAACTGAACTTCAAAAATAGTATCAAATAAAGAAATTTTAAGACCTAAAAAATTTCTCTAAGTTAGACTAGGTAATATGTTCATTAGGAAAAATCTTCAAAGTAATGCGCAATCTAATCTAACCATTACTCCACACACACCATCCTTTAAGTTTTCATCCATAACAATTTGGCACTGATGGATCCCACTTTTCCTTGGATTTTAATTGCAATACAGGATGCACCCTTAGAAAAAATCATTGAACTTTGAAGCCCTAAACATAAAAAATAAACATTGAGATCATTTATTTAAATCATCTAAGTAAAGTGATCCAGGACAACTCCTACCTAATTCACATAATACCCCTTTGGGTGCATCTAGGTGATAGCTTAATGGGGTGCAAGGGCATAATTTTGCAAAGCAAACCGGGGCTTCTTTTTAGTGCTTAGCCCTAGAGATTTGGACTGGACAAAATATGACCCTGGGCACTGTGCTAACTTGGTTACGGCATGTTTGGTAATGGGTGAGAAATTCATGTCACTACTCTTGAAACATACAGTCCTCATTGAGGATTTGTATAGCTGAGGCTTCCACATCAATATCTGTATGAGAAGAATTAATTTTGAAGGGCAAATCCGCAAAAGTGAGAACTTCTAAATCCTATGGAAGGAATTTTAAGATTCACATTGGCCAAATATGTTTTTTTATTGTGACTTTGGCAAAAGCGAAAATCTTTTTGCCAAGGATTTTGTTGTCGACCTTGACCCTATTCTCATCGCCTGAAGGAAACCTCACGCACACGTTATTGATGAATCTTCTGTACCCTGAAGTGTCTATTCACTCTGAAGATAAGAATGAGAAGGACTTTTCTTTGCACAGCCCGTCCAAGGGAGCAGGCTGGGATCTGGACCCTACAGAAGACTCAGAACTCATGAACACATGTAGTCAGGAGACAAAAGGGACAGAGGGTAGCTCAGATATGTCTAATAATGTGATAATATTAACCCTCCTTTGAAATAGCTACAAATTCTTTAGGGCCTTTTTGATAATTTTACCATAAAATAAAGATAAAGTAAATAATCAAATCAATAAAAAATAAAATATAAGTAAGTTAGAATGGTATTTTGTTTTTGGTTGTTTGGTATGAAAATTTGACTTTTTATATAGAAAAATAGAGTTTTTTTGTCTTTTAGTGGAGAAAGGTAGTTATTTTTTGAATTTTTTTTTTAAAGGAGGGAGTTTTGAAAAAACGTACTTTTGATGTGACCATTATGTGGAAAATGGAAGCTTTAGTTGACTTTTACTAAATTAGTAAAGTGCCAAAAGGGCCCTAAAGATGTTATAACTCTTATAACTGAGATTTGGTGCTCTTAGTTGGAAGTGAAATGTCAGGTAATTTTCACCCACAGAACTCTTGTACGCCTGTTGTAAGAGAATTTTGATCTTCCCCTTTAAGTTAGGGGGTCTTGCATTTGTGGACGGTGTGTATTGAAAACCCAACATCGTTACAAGTCCCAAGGCTGAAAAAAAAAAACACCTATGTCATTGTAGATCAAGTCGACAATGGGACCATATCATATCAAAGTGTAATCCGAGGATACATTACTAGAGGGGATGCAATTCAATTTTAATAGATTGGATTATGAATAAGTGGGCCCCATGGTGAGTTTCACATATCCCACTCATGTGAAGCATTTAAAAGACCCAACAAGAAGGGTTCCGAACTCATTAGATGTTGCAAATGGGTATCTGTAGTCTCCCTTCAAATAATACAGGTATGGAGCCTATTTTTGGATTCAAATCGAAGCATATAAGGATCCAGAACATTTGGATCTAGATTTGGACCCGAAATATGACTTAAAGAAACCCTGAATTGAGGAGCAAAATTCCATCTTGAAGCCCACTTATTAAAAATCCAAGCTACTTTAAAATGAAATTCATTCCCATGTGTGGGGTGTACTCCCAAATCTCACTGTATAATAGGAGTTAATCCCATACATACAATCGATGAGTATGATTAATAACATGTTAATTGCATTATTAAAATTATCAACGATGAGTTGCAGTGAAATTTGAGGATATCCCATACATGAAGTGGGCATATACAATGAGCGGCTCAGATCTTAAATAGATCGGCCCCATTGTGGTGTTTCACTCTATCAACGTAGGATTTCTCTAAGTCAATACCCTAGGTGATCCGGACTCCATGTACATATAGTCAAGAACCTCTCAAAGTTCTATTGCGTTATAAATTACGGTGGGGCGCCCTTTACAAAATCTAAACTAATTAATTAAGATTTAAGGGTTACGCCCTATTTCCCTATAAAAATCTCTAAAATAAAAGAATACAACAATCACCCATCCATCTTTTTTTTTTTTTCCATGTATTGAACCTAAATAATACTCATAGCATGTGATCTACTGTCATTTTGGGATCTTTAGTCATTTTCTCGTGGAACCCAACTTTAAGATGCATTAAATCGTAAAAATCCCAATGAATTATGTATTATTTCTGTTTGGCCATGCTCTCCAGTAATCGGTTCCCGTGGACCGTCCATGAGCATGGCCTTGTGGGGTCCATCTAAGGCCCCACCAATCATATGGGAGGTGGGGATAGGAGGATTTTTCAATGTGACTCATCCATGTATAAAATTTCAAGTCCATCAAGTTTAATGATTTTATGATGCATTAATTTTGTACTATTTCAATCTATCGCTTAGGCCATTGAGTTTTGGTGTAGAAAATCAGATGCAGTGACATTCGCGGGGTGGGCTGGGGCACTCTCTAGTAAGTGGTTGGTTGTCCACATCGTATTAGAGTTAGAGGTCGAGTGCTCAAAACCCGAGGCTGGGGGAGGGTTGTAGAGGGCGTAGGGTCGAACATTTTGATATGCTTTTAGAGTAATAAAGTGATTGTTAAAATATATATATATATATATATATATCGGGCCCTTGATCAAAGGGTTATGATGATTGAATGAGGTCCAATTTTTTTTTTTATCAAAGCCACAACTATTTCTTTTAATTCCCCAGCCCCTCCCTAGGTGGGCCGCCCCACAACTAGGTGCCCATGGATTATATGAAGGCAACAATAAATTCTTCATAAAGTATTACAAATATATGACTCGAACAATTTATTACAATCTTACATACATGCTACCATTTCTATGGAGGCATATAACAAAGAAACTGCAGCATTTAACACAAACTAAAAGGCTCCTCTCAACTAAAAGCCTTCAACCAAAAAAAAAAGAAAAGAACACAACTAAAAGCCTCCTCTCAGGACATGCTGGATGAAGTTGGAGATGGAGGAATAGGTATCTCCATGTTGCCTTCTAACATAAGAATCACATTCTTCATGGTAGGACGAAGATGCGGTTCATTTTGAATACACCACAATCCCACTTTAACCATCCTTTCCAACATCCTTACTTCTACTTCTTCTCCTCCCAAAAGCTCACCCAATTTTCTGGCCACAAAACAGTTGTAAACCCATTCGTAGAGAATGATTTGATCACATGGAACCTCTACTTTTATATTTCTCCTGCAACAGATGATTTCCAACAATACCATACCATAGCTGTAGACATCTGTCTTCACTGATATCGGCATGTTCTTGTGCCATTCAGGTGCTAGGTACCCTCTAGTCCCCCTGATTCCAGTGAAGGTTCTTGTTTGATTTGGCATCAGCAATTTTGCCAGCCCAAAATCTGATATCTTAGCAGTCCAAGAATCATCCATGAGTATGTTTTCAGGTTTTATGTCGCAATGGATGATATGGGGCTCGCAGTCTTCATGCAGATAGTGAATCCCTGTTGCCACATCCAGTGCAATTCTTACCCTTTCATTCCAATCAAGTTGAAGTTCAGCCTTGAAAAGGAGGCCTGCAAGTGACCCATTGCTCATGTATTCATAAACCAAAAGTCTGGAAGAACCCTCATCACAGAAGCCTATGAGTCGAACCAAGTTCCTATGATGGGTCCTCCCTATTGCCCTCATCTCCCTCCTGAATTCCCTTTCTCCTTCCTCCACCACTTTCTCAAGTTTCTTTACTGCAATGATTCTAGTGTCATTGGATATGGCCCCTTTATAGACCGTCCCAAAAGCTCCTTTTCCCAGTTCTTCACTAAAATTGCTTGTTGCCTTTTGAAGCTCGCTATAAGAATACGATTGCAGAACAATCTCCTCACTCATTGCAAGATTTCTTTCTTCCAACATCTTTCTATAATGTTTTTTATCATGTTTAGAAACAAGTAAAATTGCAATAGCAAATATGAAGGTGAGGCAAGTAGCAAGAGTAACACTTACAATTAGGATACCTTTATGAGACCCACTCTTTCTTTCAATTTCTGTGAAGACAGTTTCATTTGTATTTGTTTTCACAGGACTTTCTTTGCCCACTTTGATCAAAGTTGTTGCTGAGACCGATGTGTCTCTTCTCCCATATTTCAGTGGAATCCTCAACTTGTTGCAGTTCTGGCCATCAAACACTGCAGCCCCGCAAAAACAGTCGCCCAAACACTTGGCCTTGCAATCTTCTTCACTATTGGATGGTAGGATCTCATAACTATTGTCTTGCCAGGTCATATTTCTCTCAGGAGATATGAAATATGTCATTCTGTCTTTCTTTCCCATGCAATCTTCATCGCTGAAGTTTCTAAAGCAGCCCATGAGCTGCTGGTTAGGATCCTTGGACTTGTAACCAGGCAAGCAAAAGCAATCATATTTAGCAGCATGCATTTGAGTGCAATAGCTATTTATCCCACAGATTCCCTTCACCAGACACTTGTTGCTGACAGGAGTCACATCATCGCGCTCCACTGAGACATTGTTCATCTTGAAGTTGTGTGAATACCGTCGGAAAATCCCATCTGTATCCAGTGTCGCACGGTAAACTATTGTCCCATTCCTGGAACCTAAAGGCTTGCCAAGTAGCTGCATTATAATGGAATTGCTGCTGTCGACTAAGCCTATGTAGCCACTAATGTTGAGGTACAGTGACATAGTTTCTGCCCTCCCAAGAGTCATGCTGGCCCAATAAGCATTTTCAGGAGTACCATCTGTACCCATAGAGTACGACACAAGTTTCCCATCCTCCTGCATTTTTATCCGAAACCGCCCAGTGGAGTGATTGGTATCTGAAATGCTCGAAACTAGTTGATTGCCTTCAACAAGTTTTTGGCCAGCTAAAATAGTGTCAGTTGGAAAACCAAAGGTCTCCCAGATTATATCTGAGCTGGAACTGTAGAGAACAAAATTGCCAGAATCAAGCAGTGAAGCAGAGGAGGCGGTAGATGAGGATATATAGCCTGGGATATTTTTGTCTTCACTTCCAGGGGTTTGTAGTAGAAGCCCTCCTTCAGTTAACAGCAATTTGGTGCTGGGAGGGACTGGTGGGTCATCTCGGTTCGCTGTCCATACAATTGTCTTGTTTGGACGGGTCTCCAACCAGACGCCCACTGCGAAGCCACTGCCTTGGCTGTAGAATCCAAAGGCAAAAAGTCCAGAAGGTGAGAGCCAAGAAGCATTTTTTGTGGTAGGGCTAAGATAAGAATCAAGTGGTATAGTTGCATGCATTGGATGGAGTAACAAGGATGAGGCAAAGAGTGCAGGGAAAAAAAGAAGCAACATGGAAGCCATGAAAGAGTTTGTAGAAGAGAGGAGAGCTGTGTTGCATAACTTGTGATGAGAAAAAAAAGCAGGTGCTGCCTTTTCTTATGGCTTTCCCGTGCATGGTTATCTAAGTCTAAGTCCTAAGATGGATGGGATGGTCCACAGAGTAGAAAATTTCAAAAGGATCGAGACAGTTGATCCCCAAGTCATAAAAGGTTTTTGGCTCGTTGGTTGACTTGACTTCCCAAGTCATTGAGAAGGACATAGAGTCCCAAGTCATTCAGAACGACAAATCCTGTCACGGGGTGGAAAATATTGGTGGAGTAGGTGGCCTCTGCGCGATGCTTGACTAGGCCCACTTTGGCATTGGCCTTCCTTCCCTTGACCTCCTATTGAGGAGAAAATGTGAGGGAATTAGAAATAGAACTAGTTAGGGCTTGTTTTTGGGTAACATACAGTTTTCCCCCCACCTTTCTCCTCATCAAATAACCCATGTTAGTGCATCTTTGAATATCACCATCATCATCATGGAATCGAAGCTTGTTTCAACTATGTTGGGTCCGCTATATGAATCTATTTTTCAATTTCAATTTACCCTGAGCCAAATACTCAATTAGGTTCTACTTCTTTAGATCCATTGTTACCACTTCTATCCATGAACTCTTCCGCCTATCTCTTCTCCTTGATGGCAATCAAGGTGCATAAAAGAAAATTCATCATTGGTGTCGTTGCTAGCATGACTTGGACATGTTCAAATAATTAATCTCAAACGAGTTTTTCTTATTTTTATCACCGATTGATGTCTATCCATAAATGCTTAAAAAATGCTCATTTCTAAATTTATTTGCTTCAACATGACAACATTTCGTGATCATACTTGAACATAACAATCTTCCATATAATTACATTTCCGTAGTTGTCTAATTTTTTTTATGAAAGATGAAAACCCAACACTCCATTTTTTGAGGCTTCAATTTCTACTTTTGGTGTGACTTCATATTTCCTAAGCTAAAATGCATGTTTGATGCCTGATCATTTCCCCTCTATTCCATCTCAACTTCATTTCCTAACCTAAAATCTCCCACTACTCCTTTTGATTGAATTGCAATACAAAATGCAGTTAGAAAATCACTGAACTTTGAAGTCCTAAAAATGAAAATAAAGATTGAGATTATCCGACTAAACTGATACTGGACAACCCCAAATAATACTAATATTATCCCCTTTGGAGAAAAAAAAATCTCCTTCATGCTGTCCCAATGGGAGCACCCATCTGGACTGTCCCAATGGTGGGACCCACTGAATTTCACTGTCACGCTCAAGATGACCGGCACAAATCCATTGGACTGTAGAGCACTGGAGAACATCTTCCTCCCTTTGGGTGCCTATAATTTTGCAAAGCAAATATGACTTCTTTTCTTTTTACGCTATTTAGAGGGTTCTCAACCTTTTGAGTTAAACTAATCCCTTCGGATCTAAAGGGAAGCCCAGTAAACTCTCATATAGCCCTAGTGTGGTAGTTCGGTTTCGAACCTACAACTACTCTAACTTGGCCGAGTCTCATTGCCAGTCGCTGTCCTGATTTGAAAGTGGGCCACACCTTTAAATGAACATAGGAAAATTCATGCGCACTTAAATTGAATGTGGCAACGGGCACATGGAAGATATGAATTAGAAAAAGACTTTTTGGGTGCACAACCCGTCCAAAGGGAAGAGGATCCCCTGTTTGGTCCAAACAGGGGATCTGGATCCCGTCCAAGGGGGCTGAGATAAGGGCCCCAATGAAGACTCAGAAGTCATGAACATTGTAAGGAGTTGAAAAGGTCTTTTTTTTTTTTTTTTTTTTGGTAAAAGAGTTGGAAAGGAAGGTAGCTTGGATATGATATAATTGTAACCCTCCTTTTAAAGAGCTCCAAAATTTTAATAATTTATAGCTCTTATAACTGAAATCTGGGGCTCTTAAACTGGACTTGAATGTCGGGTGATTTCACTTAGGAGACTCCGCATGGCTGCTGTGAGGAATTTTTGGTCTAGCCTTCTAAGGATCTTGTTTTATGGACAGATCGAGTAGATAAAAATATCCCGCACTATTCATGTGTAGGAATCCAGTAGGTGAAGAGGCATGTCATTCTAGATCTTGTATGTGCCCCTTTCCTCGTTAAGGGCCTCTCTGGTTGCAAGAATTTGTTACGGGAGATCCCCTTTCTGGATTTCTTAATAGAAATGCAATGGCTATCCATAGTGGCTTTTTTTTTTTTTGGTTAATAGCTATCCACAGTGGTTAAAAGGATATTTGTTTGCATAGAATAATTACCTAAGAATTCATACCATAAATGGTTAAAAAGAAAGATCTATGGAGAATACACAGAAATAATCATAAGAAAATCACTTTCAAAGTGAATAAAGAGAAGATGGGAAACGAATATCCATCCACAACCCTAGTAATTTAAATCCTCGAAAAATCAATGTTTCATCTACATGGCTATCTTATAAAAGTAAATAGTCAAATATAAAATTTGATAAACTTTTCAAAAGGTTAGATTGGTCCATTTTCGTAAAGTAACAACCAAACAGTATATCTTATGAGAGCTGCTAAATGCAGCTTGATTTTTACTCTCCACATACTTCTTCTCTCTACACCCACCGCTTAAGTTAAAAAATTAACAAAATTACTCTCTACACACCCCATTTTTCCTAAACTACACTCTCAACTTCTCTCTACACTCCCTCTCCCTCCATCTCTCCCTCTTCGCCTACAGCCGCCCACCCTGCTGGCTCCATATCCCTGTCTCTCCCTCTCCCACTTGCCTGCCGCCCACCACCGTCTGCCCCCGCTCCCCCTCCCCTGGTCTCTCTCCCTCTCCTTCTCCCTCTTTCTCTCTCAATTTCCTCAGCCCCCCACCCCTTCTCCCTCTCCCCCGCCAGCCACCCGCTCTCATTTTCTCTTTCCCTCTCTATCTCCGTCCCACTCCCTACCTGCCTCCGCCCGCTGTCACTAGCTCTCCCCTTCTCTCCCTCTCTCCCCCTCACTATCTCCCAACCTCTCTCTCTCTCTCTCGCTCCATCCCCCTTTGGCGGTATTGCCGGAGGGGGCAATGGTGGCTGAAGTGTGGGTGAGGGTAGGTGGGTGTAGAAATTAGTTGGGGGAGGAGGGGAGAGATGTCTTTTAGTTAGTTTTACATTGGGGTATATTGGTCATAAAAAAGTACAGTGTGTGGAGATTAATATCAGTGTGCATTTAGCAGCTTAGACTGCTAATGCCACACCCAAAACTGCTTTTTCCGCATCCTTTCTCTCTACACACACCACTTAAGTAAAAAAATGCCAAAATTTCTCTCTAGACAACCTTTTTTTACCACAAAAACCCTATTATCTCTTCCTCACCTTCTCTCTACTCTCCCCTTTCCCCCCTCTCCTTCTCCCTTTGTACCTCCCTCTTCCTCCCTCCCTCTCTATCCCTACCCTCCGCCGGCCCCCCGCTTTCCCTTTCTCTTCCTCTCCCTCCCTATCCCTGCCCGCAGCCCACTCTTTCTCCCTCTCTCCCCACTCTCTCCCCCTCTAGCAGTGCTGTCGGAGGGGGCGATGGTGGCTCGGGTGGGGGTGGAGGTGGAGGTGGGTGAGTGTAGAAAGCAATTAGGGGAGGTAAGAAACTATGAATGGTGTCCTTTTTGATAATTTCACACATGGGTATATTGGTTTTAAAATAGAGGGGTGTGGAAAAAGAAAGTTTGGGTGTGTCATTAGCAGCTCTCTATTTTTATTTTTTTTTGGATACCGCCCACACAGCTATCCTTGGATCTATCTGAACGCTTGAGCGGTCAACGTTTAAGTATTTCCCTTGTGCAATATTCTAGGGCCGTGCGACATCGCAAATATTATTCTGTGTGATATCGCACCATTTTTGTAAGAATAATTTTACGGAAATTATATAAATTTCAATGCAAATGTCAGAGTAATAAGAGTCATACGGTCAATGACCCTTTAGATCTCAACAAATACAGCTCATGCCAATCTAGATGTTATAAAATATGGATCTTGGGTGGATGCCCACTTAAGATGAGTTAGGGTTAGGTTTAGGGTTAGGATTATGGTTTCTCTATTATGAGACTACTTTGCCTATAAATAGGCATCTCCCTATTGTATTTGATACACATATAATGAGAGAATAGAAAACTCCCTCTTCTCCCTTCTAATCTTCTTTCTCTTGTCTTTTACTATTCACAACACGTTATCAGCACGATTCGCACGATTCGATTTACATATTATAGTTATCAAAAACTTCAACTCAAGAAGCGTGGAAACAAAAGCCTCAGCCACATAGAGGAAATCACCTTCCTCTTATTTAATATCGCTGACTGTTGCAGAGAGGACATCACCTTGCATCGGTGTGCGTGAAACAAGAAGTTCCCAGCAGTTGACTGTTGCAAGGGGTGCTTTTTCTTTCCTTCCTTTTATTCTTTTATTTATTTTTACAATGATTGTTGAAAGGCACGATTTGCAAGGAGGGGATTGTTTTTCTCGGGTACATTAAAACAACCAAGAAGTCTTTGACTTCCTACTTCGGTATCAGTACGTGGAAGGAACCAAGCAACGAGCAGCATTTTTTTTGCTGCTAGAAATTTTTGAAAAAAAAAAAAGGGGGCGGGCGGTGATTTATTTTCTAGACTGCGATTAGAACCAGAAGTTCTAAATCTGAATATAAAGTTCATTGATATATGGACCAAAAGTCCTAAAAGTTGGAATAATGATATGAACTTCTAAATTCACATCCAAAAAAATTATAAAGCCATGTAATCAAATCTGAAGTTTTGATAGAACCTGAAGTTCTGATCAATTGTTAGAACCAGAAGTTCTACTTCAAACCTGAAGTTTTGACAGAACCAGAAGTTCTGATCATTTGTTAGAACCAGAAGTTCTACGTGAAGATTTAACAGAACCTGCAGTTCTAATCTCATGTGTAGTGAACCTGAAGTTTCAAATCAAGCCTGAAGTCTTGACAGAACCAGCAGTTCTGATTCTCAATTATATGAGCATGAAATTCTAAATCAAGCCTGAAGTCTTGACAGAACCAGCAGTTCTGATTCTCAAAGTTGTGAACCTGATGTTCTAACTTTCCTATGGCCAAATTTTTTTAATTTCTTTTGATGTTAAATTTTGAGGATGAAGATAGCCAACATCTGAAAAATGAGGCATTTAATAATCTTTTGCGCCCCCCCCCCCCCCCCCCCCCCCCGCGGGCATGATCTAGAAGACCCATGATTCTTTGAACATCACTTAAATTTTTTGTAGTTCCTTTGAGGTGCATGCTTTTTAGACTTTTCTGTTTTTTGATAACTTCCTTAATATCCTAATTTATGGTGAATGTTTTTAATTATTTGAATTTGAATCATGTGATTGCATAGTTATGATGTTATTATTATTTTCTTTGTTAAAGGTATGGATCATGGAATTGAGGACAATTTTTGTTTGGTAGATAGTGCCACAACACACACCATTCTGAAAAATCAGAATTTCTTCTCAGAATTGATGTTCATTCCACGAAAGGTATCCACCATAGCTGGACCTGTGCAGATAATTGAAGGCTCCGGAAGAGCCCATATGATGTTACCTAATGGTACTCATCTATTCATCAAAGATGCTTTGTTCTCAAAAAGTTTCCGAAGAAATTTGATTAGTTTCAAAGACATCAGAATGAATGGGTACCACATTGAGACTGTAAGTGAAGGTAACAAGGAATACTTATGCATCGTTACTAGTATTGGAAGCCAGAAGCAAATACTAGAAAAACTCAGTGCACTCTCCTCAGGGTTATATTACACGACAATCTCCAATGTTGAATCACATTCTGTTATGAGCAAAACAACAAAGTTGAGCCCGAAGCTCAGAGATCCTAAGGCTTTACAGCTTTGGCATGATAGGTTAGGTCACCCTGGGGCTACTATGTTGAGAAAAATCATCGATAACTCTTTTGGGCAATCCTTAGAGAACCATCAATTGACCATACCTAGTGGGTACTTATGTACCCCATGTTCATAAGGGAAACTGATCACTCGACCCTCTCCTACTAAAGTTGCATCCGAATCCCCATCCTTTCTACAGAGGATACAAGGTGATATTTGTGGACCCATCAATCCACCTAGTGGACCTTTTAAGTATTTTATGGTTTTGATCGATGCCTCCACCCGTTGGTCGGATGTTTGTCTACTTTCAACTAGGAACGTAGCATTTGCCCGCTTATTAACTCAAATAATTAAACTGAGGGCTCACTTCCCTGATTATCCCATTAAGTCTATAAGATTTGATAATGCAGGCGAATTTACATCCCAAGTTTTTGATGATTTTTGTTCGTCTATAGGCATTGTAGTCGAACATCATGTCCCCCATGTCCACACCCAAAATGGCTTAGCTGAATCCATGATCAAGCGCATCCAACTTATTTCTAGGACTCTGCTGATGCAATCCAAATTACCAGTTAGTGCTTGGGGACATGCTGTGTTGCATGCAGCAATGTTAATTCGACTTCGGCCCACGACCTATCATCAATTTTCCCCTGGACAACTTATATCAGAACATCAACCCAATATTTCTCACTTGCGCAAGTTTGGTTGTGCAGTTTAAGTCCCAATACCACCCCCTAAGCGTACTAAGATGGGACCACAACGTAGATTGGGAATATATGTAGGTTATGACTCTCCTTCGATTATTCGATATCTAGAACCAAGGACAGGAGATGTCTTCACTGCTCGTTTTCTCGATTGTCAGTTCGATGAGACAATTTTCCCGCCGTTAGGGGGAGATAAGATAGTTCCTGAAGAACGTATTGTTCCCGTAGAACAATCCGTTCCTGAAGAACGGCGAGAATTAACATGTAATACATCCACTCTGTCTCATCTGGATCCACGAACTTCACAATGTGAGAATAAAGTTCGGAGAATTGTGCACTTGCAAGAAATTGCAAACAAATTACCAGATGCATTTAACGATGCAGCAAAAGTGACAAAGTCACATATACCAGCTATGAATGCACCTGCCAGGATTAATGTCCCTGTAGGACAAAATCAAAATACGGCAGCAAAAGAATCTGCAATACGCCAGAAGCGTGGCAGACCTATAGGTTCAAAGGACTCTGCTCCGCGGAAAAGGAGAAATGAGCAATCATCATCATATCCTCTCGAAGAGGCATGTAATGCTCCTAAAGAGGTTCCTCCCGAAGAGGCACATAATGCTCCTGAAGAGGTTATGACAAAATCCGTTCTCTCTAGAATAATGGAAGTCCCTGGTGAGACTTTGGAAGCCCCTGAAGAGGCACCGGTACCGGAAAATAAAGAGATCTCTATACTTTACAATTATTCAAAAGAGAGATGGAATAGAAATGAGATTATCATCGATGACGCATTTGCATATGCGGCAGCTACACAAATATCAAAGGAAAATGATGATGATGATTGGGACACAGAACCACGTTCTATAAATGAATGTCGACAAAGAAATGATTGGCCACAATGGGAAAGTGTCATCAAAACAGAGTTAGAGTCTCTCAACAAACGTGGTGTGTTCGGACCTATAGTACAAACCCCAAAAGATGTTAACCCTGTAGGTTACAAGTGGGTGTTTGTAAGAAACAGGAATGAGTTGAATGAAATTACCAGATATAAGGCACGATTAGTGGCACAAGGTTTCCTACAGAAACCTGGGATTGATTATGAGGAAACATACTCCCCCGTTATGGATATAACGACATTCAGATATTTGATAAGTTTAGCAGTTTCTCAAAATCTAGAAATGAGACTCATGGATGTTGTAACTGCTTACTTATATGGGGACTTAGACACAGAAATTCACATGAAAAATCCCGGAAGGATTTCCTTTGCCTGAAGCAAAGCCAAGGAGTACGTACTCAATCCAATTAAGGCGATCATTGTACGGCCTGAAGCAATCCGGAAGAATGTGGTACAATCGCCTTAGTGAATACTTGTCTAAAAGGGGGTATGAAAACAATCTCATTTGCCCGTGTCTATTTATAAAGAAATTCTTGAAGGGATTTGCAATATTAGCAGTTTATGTTGATGATATAAATTTGATAGGGACTCCAGAAGAGCTCGAAGAAACTGCTAGTTATTTAAAGAAAGAATTTGAAATGAAAGACCTTGGAAAAACAAGATTCTGTCTCGGATTGCAAATCGAGAGAAATTCTAATGGGATGTTGGTCTATCAATCTAATTATACCGAGAAGGTTTTAAAACGATTTGGTATGGACAAGGCACATCCATTAAGCACCCCTATGGTTGTCCGGTCTCTTGATATAAAGAAAGATCCATACCGTCCCATCGAGGAGAATGAAAAGGTATTGGGTCCCGAAGTACCATACCTAAGTGCTATTGGAGCCTTGTTGTACTTGGCACAATGCACTAGACCAGATATTGCATTCTCTGTTAATTTACTTGCCAGGAATAGCTCCACACCAACTCAAAGGCACTGGATTGGTATTAAACACATCCTACGATATCTGTGTGGAACAACTGATTTGGGAATATTTTATGCTTACGATCATAAAGATTCCAATTTAGTAGGATATGCAGATTCAGGTTATCTCTCTGATCCTCATAAGGGTCGATCACAGACAGGTTATGTGTTTTTAAATTGTAATGCCGCCATTTCTTGGTGTTCTACAAAACAAACTTTGGTAGCTACTTCCTCCAACCATGCTGAGATTTTGACTCTTTATGAAGCCAGTAGGGAATGTGTATGGCTAAAATCTCTGATTCAGCATGTTCGTAGTTCTTGTCAATTGCCTTCTATTGCAGGTATTCCAAACATTATCTATGAAGATAATGAAGCATGTATAAGACAGATTCAAGAAGGTTTCATTAAAGGAGACAAGACTAAACATATAGCACCAAAGTTCTTCTTCACTCATGAACTTCAGAAGAACAGTGAAATTGAAGTCAAGCAAGTTCGTTCGAGTAACAATCTGGCTGATCTGTTTACAAAATCTTTGCCAAAATCAGTATTCCAGAAGTTTGTATATGAGATTGGCATGCGCAAAGTTCATAATCAAACTATGTAAAATGGTTATCATCATCAGGGGGAGTTGTTTATCAAGGAGCATCCTGAAGTATGCTACCTATGGACATTTGTGCGCTGTACTCTTTTTCCTTCTCTAGGTTTTATCCCACTGGGTTTTCCTAGTTAAGGTTTTAACGAGGCAGCATTATGCACATCCAACACCAGTTCAATGATTTTGAAGAATGTTGTACTCTTTTTCCCTTCGCTTTGGTTTTTCCCACTGGGTTTTCCTTAGCAAGGTTTTTAATGAGGCAACTGTCATTGAATGGTGGTCATCCAAGGGGGAGTGTTATAAAATATGGATCTTGGGTGGATGCCCACTTAAGATGAGTTAGGGTTAGGTTTAGGGTTAGGATTAGGGTTTCTCTATTATGAGACTACTTTGCCTATAAATAGGCATCTCCCTATTGTATTTGATACACATATAATGAGAGAATAGAAAACTCCCTCTTCTCCCTTCTAATCTTCTTTCTCTTGTCTTTTACTATTCACAACACTAGACAGTTTATTGCATTTTTTTATCAACTGTTTTACATAAATACAGGATGAAGGCTGGACAGGAGGTGGATTCAGACTTGAGAGTTGAGACCCATTGACAATGTTATTTAGGCAATGGACTGGATTTGAGCTGGATCCAGCTATATTGGAACCTGAAAGTGCTTCTCTGGTCCCATCTTTGGACCCATACCAAAACCCAAAAAAGCCATTGGGTCCAGTACAGTACAGACTGCTCATTTCTGTGGTTGCTTCTTAACACCATATGCAGCCATTGCTAACTTTATCTGTCCAACATGTGGGGCACATGCATTGCTGTTATGGGACCCATGTGGGACCACTGCCATGCTGGAATGCAAAATCTTTTATAGGATACCAATTCTGCCACTTAGGATCGACGGACGAGATTAGCCGATTGCCCGTTACGTTGTGCCACTCTCTGATTTTATGAGAAACTGAATGCCAACTGCCTTGTGTTAATGAAATCCCATTTGACCTATGTTTATGTCTCACATCAAGCTCTAATGTTTGTAATCTAGTTTTCTGAAACTTTTATGAGCCGGCCATTCTGTTTTTGCACCTCATTAAGGAAGTTCTCTAAGACCCCCCCATTTAATTAGGATGTGGTTGCATGATCCATTTGTTTTAGTCTATTCTCCATGTGGGACCAAATAGGAAAACACCCATGAATTTTCAATGGTTGTTTGTGTTTTTTAATTCCTTGGGTTGATAATCTGTCATAGACTTCTCTATGTTTGCAATTGGTAGAAGGCATCATCTGGTGCAATCACCAATCAAAGGAAATGACTATTTAGGCACTCCTTACTGTGTGGTGACTGACTGTCAATGGAGTGATTCTCAAACAAAGACCACTTCAAGGCTTTGAATTAGCAACAAAAATGTTCAGCAATTTGTTCTGCTGCATTGTAATATGTTTTTGGTGCATTGAGACTATGATACATTGTGGTTAGGAAGATAAGAACTCAATGTGGTAAAATGTTTCTAGAGTAAATGCAGTCATTTTACAGCGTGTGTTGACTTTTCTTTGACTGCAGAGGCATATGAACCAGGTAAGATATGTTTTCGATGCATTTGATGTTTTGAAATATAGTTCTTGGCTTAATTTGTGGCTTTTCTAAAACTCATCAATGTTACTAAGTTATATTCTGCTCGAATACTAAATTTATCTGATATTTGTGTTCTTTAACATAATGGGTTTTTAATTCCAATGGGTAGCTCAGTTGGCCTAGGACCACGGTTTGCACGCGGATGTTGTGGGTTCAAAACTGCACTATTACACTGGGGCCACAGGGAAATTTTACTCGGCTTTCTCTCCTGAGCCCGTAGGGATTATTCTGGCCCAAAGGGCTGTGAACCCTACGTTATAAAAAATAAATAAAAAATAAATAAATAAATAAAACATAATGGATTTCTGATTTTATTCTTTGCTCTACAAAAAGAGTAAAAAAAAAATTATAGATTTTTCGTGAGGTTCGTTAATGGTGAAGGGAATGAGCAGACAAGCGAAACAAAGGGTACATCCAACTTTCTTTTTGAAAGATTGGATATAATATACATAGATGCTACATTAAATCTTTTATAGAGTAGCTCATCATGGGAATAATATACAACATTAACAAATTAGTATTTAGTACTGACTACTGTGACTACTGTCTTAAATGCATGCTACTCTTTACTTTGGTGGCATATAATGGTGAAACTGAAGTCGGAAACTGCAGCATCTGTCTTCACATGTTATTTGTTATGATAGTCTAATTTTTAACACAACCAAATGCCTCTCAGGACATGGTGGATGCAGCTGGTGATGGAGGAATTGGTATGTCCATTCCCTTCCAACAAAAGCGTCACGTTCTTTGTAGAAGGATGAAGAGCAGGTTCATTTTGAATACACCACAATCCAACTTTAACCATCCTCTTCAGCATTCTCCTCCCAAAAGTTCACCCAACTTTCTGGCCTCAAAGCAGTTTGAAATTTTTTTGGGGGCTACCAGAATAGATTACTAATTCTAATTTAGCCAATCAATGCAGTGGAAATAAACCAATCAGACAACTTAGAACTATACCAATCGCACACCACAAGAATGCAGACACAATATTTAGCGTGGAAACTCTATCTAGGGAGAAAAATCACGAACCAGAAATCAAGAGTTCACGAACAGTTACAAGATATACTCACAAGCTCCTTTACCTCAGTCTGTACATGGATCTAAGGATTGTAGTTGTTCTTGCAAAAAATCCATTAACACGACATCCACTGTACCCCGTTCTCCTTACTTGATCTCCTCGCACCTTGTCAACCAAGATGATCAATCTTCTACAAGAAAAGTAGAAGCAGCAACAACCTTCTAGAACAACCTTTCAGAAAGATCTATCAATGGCTCTAGAGAATAAACTCTCTCTAAGATATCTCTAACTCAAATTAATGAGAGTTGTGGTGATGGTGATTTCTTCTAGGGTTGAGAGTAACACCCTATATATAGCCTCAAATCCGTGCCTTAGACTTAGTGCACAAGTAGAACTCAAATTGGGAATTAGTATCTCAAAAGGAAACAAGTTCGTGTAAAAATAGGAGACTTTCCCATTTCTACACACCTTGTCCGATCGATCGGACCATCCAAATAACTGGATGCATATTCAGACCGATTGATCGGTCTGAGGCTCCGATCGATCGAGCCTGGGAGATTTCGCCGGATCTGCTCTTTTCTTCTATTATTCGCTTCAGCTCTTTCGGCGACACATCCACAGTCCATTCTAAAATAAATTAGAAAATACAACTCAATGGACCCAGAGTTTTATCCAACCCATGAATTAGCCACAGTTGTAAATCCATTCCTGGAGAATCATCCCATTGTCTGGAACATCTAATTCAACATTCCTCTTGCAACAAATGATTTCGAACAATACAATACCATAGCTGTAAACATCCGTCTTCACTGATATAGGTGTGTTCTTGTGCCATTCGGTTGCTAGGTACCCTCTTGTCCCCCCCCCCCCCCCGAGATTCCAGTGAAGGTTCTTGTTTGATTTGGCATCAAAAGTTTTGTCGGCCCAAAATCTGAGATCTTAGCAGTCCAAGAATCATCCATGAGTATGTTTTCAGGCTTTATATCACAATGGATGATATGGGGTTCACAGTCTTCATGAAGATAGCGAATCCCTCTTGCCACATTGAATGCAATTCTCACCCTTTCATTCCAACAGGGCCGTCTTTCAGCCTTGAAATGGAGGTCTGCAAGCAAGCCATTGCTCATGTATTCATAAACTAAAAGTCTTGAAAAACCCTCATCACAGACATTGGCGGACGCACATACATTGGGCTGGGGGCTTCAGCCCCCTCCAAATTGGGACAAAGCCCATAAGGGCCCTAAGGGCCCTTAAGCCCAGCCCCCACTTAAAAATACCCTAAGTCCCCAGTCTCCCCACGTTCCCTTCCCTTTCCACTTTAACCTAAACAGTAAACCCCTGGCTAGTGGCTACTGACATCGACATGAAGCCATCCCTCACTCCGGCAGGCGGCAGGGCAAGTACTCATATCTATCTTACTCTCTCTCTCTCTCATTAGGTAAAAGAAGACAATGAAAAGATGTTTGCTCTCTTGAAAAATAATGTTTGTTTTTCCTTAGAGCATGTTGGTTTGTGATTCCTTGATCCAAACAGGCATGCCATTGGAGCTCTCCAAACTAGTGGAGTGATGCTACCTATGGTGGTCAGCACTAGGACAGAAGGGTGTCACCTTTTCCCACTTCAAGTTTTTATACTTTTATTTTTGTTCCCATTATTTCATATGTTAATAAAACCTCACGTAGGCTTTAAATGGTGATTATGACGTTGTTATATTTTGATGAAGATGATGATGTGGAATGGGCCCAATGGCAATGGGCTTGATTTTTTATGTGAGTTTGTTCCTAATTCCTATCAAGAAAAAAGTGGCTGTTGAATTTTGCTTTCAAAGTGGTTTTTGCGGTTGAGATCCTTTTTTAAAATAAGAAAATCTGTTTTGGAGAGACCCCGGCCCGAATATTCTCTTTGTTGATATATGAAGGTTCTAACTTTGGCTAACATGTAAAGGTTTGTAAATGCAAAACATTTTCTCTTTTGCGAAAAATAAAGCTAAGAAATAGCAATTGGCCTTTTCAATTTCAAGTGACTATCTTAAGCCCCCCCCCAGTCAAAATCCTGGGTCCGCCACTGATCACAGAAGCCTATCAGTCGAACCAAGTTTCTCTGATGGGTTCTTCCTATCGCCCTCATCTCCGGACGGAACTCCCTTTCACCTTCCTCCACTACTTTCTCAAGTCTCTTTACAGCAATGATTCTGGTGCCACAGGATATGGCCCCTTTATAGACCCTCCTGAAAGTTCCCTTGCCCAGTTCTTCCCTGAAATTTCTTGTTGCTTTCTGAATTTCATTGTAAGAATAGGACCGCAAAACAATTTCCTCACTCAATTCAAGATTTCTTTCTTCCGACATATTTCTGTAATGTCGTTTTTGACATCTATAAATAAGAAAAATTGCAATGGCAAATATGCAGGTGAGGCAAGTGGCAAGAGTAACACTTACAATTAGGATTTCTTTAGCAGACTGGCTCTTTCTTTCGATTTCTATGAAGATTGTCGAATTGCAGAAGACAGTTTTATTTATATTCACATGACTTCCTTTGTTAAGACTTCCTCTGCCAACTTTGACAAAAGTTGTTGAGTCCGATTTGTCTGTTCTCCCATATATCAGTGGAATCTTCATCTTTTTGCATTGTATTTCTGTGCCATCAAATACTGCTGCCCCACAATTGCAGTTGCCTGCACACTTGTCCTTGCAATCTTCTTCACTATTCGATGATGAGATCTTATAATTGCTGTCTTGCCAGACCATATTTTTCAAAGGAAATATGGAATATGTCATCCTATCATTCTTTCCTGTGCAATCTTCTTTGTTGAAGTTTCTGAAGCAGCCCCTTTGGTGCTGGCTAGGATCCTTGAACTTGTAACCAGGCAGATTGAGACAATCGTGCTGAGCACCAATATGAGTGCAGTAGCTGTTTATCTCGCAAGTGCCCTTCACTTGGCATTTATTGTCAAATTGCGTCACATCAGTGGACTCCATTGAGCTATTGTTCCTCTCAAAATTATGTGAATACCGTCGGAAAATCCCATCTGGATCTAGCGTTGCACGATAAACTCTTGTCCCTCTGTAGGAACTGGAAGGTATATCAAGTAGTAGTTTTATAGTGGAATTGGTGCTGTTGACCCACTGGTTTTCAGGTATAGTGACATCCAACCTTGGATCCAATAGGTACCAGTGGACCAATAAGAATTTTCACCAGTATCTAGTATCTACTGTACCCAGGGGTACAACACAAGGTTCCCATCAGACGGCATACTCAGCCGAAACCGCCCAGTGAAGTGGTTGGTATCTTATATGCTCGAATATAGTTGACTGTCTTCTAATTTTTGGCCAGCTAAAATGGTGTCAGTTGGGGAATCAAAGGTCTGCCAGATTATATTGGAGTCAAAATTATAGAGATTTTGCAGTGAAGCGGAGGCAGCGGTAGATGATATATAGCCCGAGATGGTTTTATCTTGACTTCCTGGAGTTTTTAGTAGTAGCCCGCCATTGGTTATTAGCAATTTGGAGGTGGTAGGGACTGGCAGATCATCTCGGTTTGCTGTCCATACAACTGTCTAGTTTGGACTTGTCTCTAACCAAATACCCACTGCGAATCCATCCCCTTGTTTGTAGAATCCAAAAGCGAAGAGGCCAGAAGGTGAGACTCATGAAGAAGGCTTTGCAGTAGGGGATAGAGAAGAACCTAGTGGTATTATTGCATGTGTTGGATGCAGTAACAAGGATGAGGCATGTGTCCTATGATGCTCAGATAGGCAAGGAGGACACGCCATGGACACAGCAAGGACACGGATTTTACACATAAAAAGTGAGGTATCAGATATGATACGACACGATACGTTGCGCATTTTGAAGTATCCGTACATTATAGATCTCCAGGCACTTCTTCGTGGAAGAACTGGTGGAGAGGGTGTCCTTTATAAACACTGCTTGTTGGGTCTCTTCTAAGAAGGCCTATTGGCCTTTAAAGACAAGGGAAACTAAGAACTGAACAAGTTAGTGATGGGTTGGTGAAACCTGATCTAGACTTCATTTAATTACAGGGGCTTATCTGTAATTTGTCGGTTTAATCTAAACCATTTGTTATAAGGTCAGATCCAACGGTTGTAGATGTCTAAAGGTTTAGGGTTTCATATATTTATACCAGGTGATGAGAGCATTGTACTTATGATGATAAATTGAGAGAGAACGAAAGAGACAATGAGTGCTTGTACTCTTGTGGAATCTCCAATAATAGTGAACGGCGTGAATCTCCCGTGGACGTAGGCAATCTTGCCAAACCACGTAAATCTATGTCTCGTGGATTGATTGTGTGATTGTCTCGTAGATCGTGCGTGTGTTTCCGATCCTAATAGTTAGGACATGTTCTTGCATAATGGATAGCATTTTTTCATCTTTTTTTCATCATCAAATGACCTGTTCAGTATATGCTTGTGCAAGACAATTTTGCATGGAATTTCATTTCCATAATTGTTTCATTTTTCATCAAGGAGGAAAACCTGATACTTAGGTCATGTTTGGCAACGGTCTTCGCCAAGGATTCCTCGCCCAAAATCTTCAATCGCGCGGATTTCCTTGTTTGGAATGGCATGGATTTGAAGAGGATGGATTGCAGAAATCCACCCTTTTGAATATTTGCAGAGTCGGACCCCCCCCCCCCCCCCCCCACCCCACCCCACCCCATCGGATTCATGGAATCCGCGCAAGAGGGGATTTGCGGAGCTACAGTACATTTGGACGTTAATAGAGGGCAGACCGGTTTTTGGATTTTTTTGGTTTTTTTGGTTTTTTTGGGCCCCACAATCAAGATCTGAACCGATAATATTGTTAAGAAGGTCCAAAACGGCTATCTCCCAAAATTTCAGCCGTTGATTCATCTTAGATCTTGAGATATTTGCAAAATCGTCCAAACCGTTAAAATGCGATATTCTGTGATGCAGTGGGCCAAAAAACGGGATTAAACACAGTCCCTTGTTTTCAATTTTCAGCTGCCTGTGGGCCCCAAAATCAAGATCTGAACCGTTAATTATGTTAAGAAGGTCCATAACGGCTATGTCCCAAAATTTCAGCCGTTGATTCATCTTAGATGTTGAGATATTTGCAAAATCGTGAGGGACATTTGCCAAAATGTATTACTGAGCAAACTATTATTGAAAACAGTCCGTTTTTTCTCATTTTTGGGTTTATGTGGGGTCCACGATCAACATCAAAACCGGTCATTAGTTTTGGACGGTCAAACACAGTAAGGTGACCAAATTATAACCGTTGATCCTTACTTTATCTTGAGATACATGTATAAACATCAATTGAATCATACATTCTACAACTTATAAGAATCCTCCCTCCATCCAAATATGAAACTTTCATTGGGAATTCTACTTGAGGATTGTGGCTTTCTTTGGAGATGGAGAGAATCCTCTAAATATAGGATTCTCCACCGTTTACCAAACGTGCCCTTAATGTTTTCTGGGGTTTCAATTTCTAATGTTTGCCGTGATGCAATATTATGTTATAATGCATTTCCTCGCCCATGTAGCAGAAATAGTTTGCTTCCTCTTGGAGTCCAAATCTACTTTCTACACAAACCAGGAAGAATGCCTTCACTTCAAATACTTGAAAAATGTGGAAACGTCAATATGCAAAGGCAAAAAAAAAAAAAATTGTTGGTGTTTAGAACTTTAGGAGCTGTTTGGATGTGGAGCGAAAAATTACTTGAAGTCAAAATATGTAGATTAGACTGTGCATTAAAATACATAGGAGTTTTTTTTTAAGCGGTTAGAATGAAGACCAAAGGCTATGTATTCATTTCTCATTTTACTTTGATTCTATTTTCATAAAAGGAAAGATTAATTGATGCTCATTTTTGAAAAGTCACCTTTAACTTTATTTTTAGCCGCTTCAAGAATATCCACTGCATTGAATTCATATGTATTTCAATGCAAATAAACAAGCTCTAAATGATCAAATGATCTATGAAACCTATGGAAACAAGTATAATTCTGATCCCTGGTCAGTTTCTTCCTGATCATGGTTATTTTATGTTAATGGATGCTCCATAAATTAGAAAAAAATATATATTGAGAACTGGGAATATTTTTTTATCTTTTTTGAGGACTTGGACTGTTGAAACTACACATATTCAAATCTTTCAGGTCGCAAGTTGGTTGACTTGACTTCCTAGAAGTTGATTAACACATTTCGTAGAGGAAAAACTGGTGGACTGGGTGACGTCTGCAAACTATTTGTTGGGTCTGGGCCAAGCCCATTTCATTCTATTATGAGAGGATTATGAGAGAGAGAGGAAAATTGTTTTGATTTTCCTTGAAGCATATTATTCTATTTGGCACGGCAGATTTTTCTTGGAAAAAAATATAACAAAAAAAGAACTTTTTTTTTTCAATGGAGAGGATTTAAATTTCCATAGGGGTGGATAGAAACACATGATTCCTCTCTCTCACGGAACAAAAATTAGTTGATTCTAAAACCCTCTTATTGCACAAACAAGCCCTAAATGAAGTAGTAATTACTCAACGCCCAAAAAAAAAAAATCAATAAATTAGATAAGGTTAATCTTAGAAATAGAATTCATATATCTGATCTCAATATGATTGGAGCAGGACTTTAACGGTGATTAGAATTCATATGATCCTGGGCTCTACCTTCAACTTGGCCCAGTCTTGTTGGTGCGGTCACAGTCCCAACTTTCAAACGGGCTGCTCCACTAAATGGATGAACCAAACTCCACGCACACGTAATTTATGAGTGTCACCGTCTAATGATCACATGGAAGCATTTTTTGTCACATTGATGTGTGCTATAAATCTCATGGTTGACATGAATTAAGGTGGGCTTTTTAAAAGGGCACGCTCTAAATAGAATTGTATTCTATGTTGGCCTCTGCTATCTTTGATCTAACATGGGACCCATGATATGTGGGCCACAAACAATTTCCAACATTTATCATATAGTTCATCCCCACTTACTATCATTTATAATTATATCCATTTTTCAAGAAAATTGAGAACTCATTCAAAGTTGGTGTTTTGGCTTTAACAAGCCCCACCATTCCCCAGTCTAAACTTAGCCACTATTTTACAATAATTAGGCTTCACATGCTGCTCACGTGTTTCTTTAACGAAATTTATAACTAGAATTTGGGAGGTTGGGGTTTTTAGGACAAGGACATGATGTGACATCTTGTCCATTGCATTTGAAATGCTGCGTTTCTTTTATTAGAGTTTCAAATTCCAACCACCCAAAAGACTTTTTGGAATTCTTGGAATTCCACTCTCTATACCATTTGTTGAACTTTCAAGTACTCCATAAAAAAAAAGAGGGATTTGAAATTTTACCTAAGGAGACAACTTTTGGAGAATTTGAAATTCTCCCTAACATAAATTCTTAGAATTCTGATAAAAAAAAGGGGGCTCCAAAACAAAGCAATCCTCTCCCATGCCTTAATCTCTACAAACTTAAACGGAACCAAAATTTATATTTGGATCTTTCACTCAAATCAACCTTCATTAATCTTTTCAAATTCACTCTAACAAGCCCGTTTCTTTATCAGAATTTCAAAAATTCATGTTTGAGAGGAATTCTTCAAAAGTTATCCCTTTAGGTAGAATTCCAAATTCCTTTTTTTGATGGAGGATTTGAAATTCCAATAAATGGCATAGAGAGTGGAATTTCAATAATCTCAAAAGGTCATTTTGGTGGTTGGAATTTGAAACTCTCATGAAAGAAACACAGCATTTCAAATACCAAGAGATAAGATATCACATCATGTCTAAAAAAACTCCAGCTTTCTAAATTTTAGTCATAAATTCCGGTAAAGAAACATGCCTAAGATTCGAACTTTTGAGCAAAACACTTAAAATAAGGCAAGATCCACCCTAAATTTCACTGGGTCGACCTACATAACAAATGGCCCCATGCACAGTGCGCATGAGAAAATACTTCCATGCCGGGAAAAAAAAAATATATCTCCCTCTTGTACATTTCGTAATTGGATTGCACGCAATGGGGGCCTTCGTGTGGACCCATGGGAAGATTCATAAGCTGACGGGTATCCGCTCCCTTCCCAGCCGTTGGGCTAACGCCAAAATCACTGAGGACTTCAGTCAATAGGCCCCATGCCACGCTGGAAGGCAAAATCATCTTTCTAAGGTGGGATATCAGATTTTCCACCTGGCTTCAACTGACGAGATTGATCAATTCTGTGATAGATTGATAGGTGGGCCATGACTCCACTTACGACATCCACCTTATAGGTTTTGAGTCTAGAACGTGAGGATTTACCACACGGTGACAGTTTGTGGACCTATCACGGTCTATCACATCACATAGTGCAGCCTATCCATTCAGATCAGACTGCTGCTACTTCAAAGCTTAGTAACCGGAGCCTCTCCTTCCTTGATTCCGTTCAGCATTTTCGGAGTGGATCTGTTCTCGGTGTGCGATTCAACCATCTTCAGAGTAAGGATCAGTTGAATACGAAGCGAACCGTGCATAATTTTTAGTTTATGTGTATTTTATTTTTCTGTAAGTTTGACATTTATCTTTTTAATGAAGAAAATTCTTCTAATTTGTTAATTATTGTCTATTTTATGTGATTAAATTGGAGAGTTAATATTTTTTCTCCATTTTTCAAACTGGGTAAAATATATTTGTGTCTATTAGTTAAATATTTATAAATATATAAGTACTATATTTTATAGGTCCTCCACGTATATAATTATTTTAGAATTTAGCATTCCGGCACTCTCAATCCGGTCTGTGGGCACTTAGGGGTTGTTTGTTTCGTGTGAAAGTGATTCACATGTGTAAATGACCCGCATGTGAGTCTTTTGCATATGTAAATGACTCACATGTGGATCAAATTCTACCGTTTGTTACTAGCATAACTTTTCACATGTGAATCTATGAATAAGTTGTAGATTGTTTGATGATATCTCAACATCCAAGCAACATCAATGGTTGAAAATTGGACACATGACTGTGTTTAAGCTTTTGAAGAATATGAACAGTCCTGATTTTAGAGATGGGGCCCAGAATATTAAAAAAATCATAAAAGGCGGGTTGGGTATGTTAGTAACAATAGGTTGTATATTGTTTGATGATATCTCAACCTCCATGCATCATCAACGGTTGAAAATTGGACATATGGTCGTGGTTGAGCTTCTGAAGAATATGAACGGTCCTGATTTTACAGGTGGGTCCCAAAAAAATAAAAAAATCATAAAAGGCGGACCGCTATATATTAGTAACAATAGATTAATCCAACGACTGCGATTATGTTGATGATATCTCAACCTCCACGCATCATCAACAGTTGAAAATTGGACACATTGTCGTGTTTGAACTTCTTAAGAGAATGAATGGTCCGGATGTTACAAGTGGGGCACACAAAAATAAAAGGCGGGCTGCTCATAATGGCACTGTAACCGTCCGCCTTATAACAGTGCTGTGTGAATCATTTTCACACCTCTGGAGGTGTGAAAATCTAATGCACAAAAAGAGCTATGTTTCACACCATTTACATAGCTACTTTACATATATAAATCAAAATCACACCAAACAAATATGATTTATGTGTATCTATTACCCATGTGATTTAATTACATATGTAAATGAAAATGAAAAAAACAAAGGTTCCCTTAGCATCAAATGCAGGAGCCTCTAGGCCGTGATCGAAAACCATCTTCAGAGGATCCCGATTCCATAGGCTCTAGGTCGACCACGTGCCGCAGCCGTGGCGACATTTGACTTGTCCTTGGTTGCAATCCTTATTGCTTTTAGGAACTTTTCTACTTTTCCTTTTTATTCTATTGCTTTTTAGAAACTTTTTGTATTTAGCGTTTGCCAGCGGTGCTCGGCTAAACTAAGCTAAGCTAGCCGCAGCTCATTTCATTAAGCTAAGAGGATCATTAGGATCTTTGTTTATATTTACTTATATGTCTCGCAGAGAGTCAAAGATCCTCTTACTAGATAGTAGATGCACTCCTATCAATTTTCTAGGCTCCAACATCAGCTCTTGTATGCTTTGGAATTGTATGGATTGTCAAGATCCTCTCATGGTTCCTTGTAAATTATGGTGGGCCCTGTGCAAAATCTACACTGGTAATCAAAATAAAAGAACCCAGATGCCCACAAATCTGGACCCTCTTTGAGATCTAATATAGATAATAGCCCATTTCGTTGCAAGCATTTCTATATTTCTTGTTTTTAAAGCATTTGGAGAATTCCAAATGTTGCCCTCCAAAAAAGAATTTTGAAATATCAAGTATTCCAAAAAGTGGATATATGAGAATTCTACATTATAGAATTAAATCTCGAATCATCATCATCATAATCATCAAAGTCTTTTTCCAATTATATCGGATTGGCTAACTTTAGAAATTTCAAATAATAAAAAATCCCAGATAGAAATGCTTACAACTAGAGCAGAGGTTTTCTTAAATTTTGCGTCAATCTGAGTTTATTCCGCCGTTGAATTAACTATTTAATTGAAAAAAAAATGTGATTATCACTGTTCATGCATATCCATTATCACCGTGGAAGAAAATGCCCTCATGAGCCTCAAATCAAATTTAGTCCAAGACACATGTTTTCATGTTCATGTGATTGATATGACCCTTCAAATAATTTAATTGAAAAATCACGCCGGTCCAATCCTCCTAACTGCCATCAGCAAATGTAAGTAGAAGTCAAAACAAGCAGTTAGGCTTTTCTTACTTTGAATGTTTCTCATGAACATGGTCTGCAAGTGAACCAGAATATCTGTGATTGATCAACACCAAAGAATTCCATCTAGTTTCTTTGTAAAGAAACACAGAGAGAGGGAAGAGAGAATGAAAACTTAGGCATATGGTAGTTGGAATGAATGTGTCAAATAAAAAAAAAAATGTGGCAATGAAATAGTGCTCAACCTTCTGTTTCTTTAAAACTAGTACATGAATTGGACCATTATTCATTGATCCTCATCCTCAATGTTGATATGGTGGAACACATGATGAATAGTCCAAACAGATCTTCAACATTGATCCAGATTCATCCTAATCCTAAACTATTGCATCAGTGTTCTTTGGACACAGTTGCCATTGAGCTGTCTTACTGATTCTCCCTCTTTTATTCATTGAATGTGGACAAAAGATTTTTGTAGATTCCAACCCATTTATGATCAAGCCAAATTGATGAGACATACACTACAATGATCTGTTGGGAAATCTTACCCCACCAACGACACATTGCTTTAATGCAATCCAGCTCATGACGGCCCCACACACTTAGATGACTTCTTATCAATCAATAAGGGGGAGTTCTAAAAACATAATCAACCCTGTCATATCGTCCTAACCTTTGGTTTAGTTTTTCAAAATTTAGTAATATATATATTTCTTTGAGATTCAATCCAAACCAGCAATCAAATAAGGAAGAAAAAGAAAAACAACCTCTTAAATCATCTTAGCCCTTGATTTAACACCTCTAATTTGGTTATATAGATTTTTTTTTAGATTCAATCCAACTGTAAATCTAAACGCAGAAAAAGTTCCACACTTAAAAACACCTCATCAATTTGTTAACAAATTTCAGTCACATGCATCTTCTGATCATGGAAACGTCAATTAAGGCAAAAAAGAAAGCTCATTTAAGGATTTAGCCAACAGAGCCTAATCATTCCAGCTCAGCCTTCCATAAACCATCCCGCTAAACCCTCATGCTCGCCGCCAACAGTACCAAATCCTAACCCTAGTTAAACCCCAACCCACAACACTCCTCTCTCATTTCGCTCTTCAATCTCCACACCAAATCTCATTTCGCTCTTCAGTTTCTCCACACCAAATCCATCATCTTTCTTCCCATTTTAACGAATCCAGGCCGTTCAATCGCTCCATTCGTCTTCTTCCTTTCCCACTCTTCAATGGAAGACGAGAAAGCAGGAGGAGAAGCTTCTGCTGCTTCTGCTTCTGGTTTTGTTTCTGTGATGGCTGAGGAGAAAAGAGGAGGATCGGTCGATTTGGTGCAGGAGCTGATTGAGATTGTTCATCAGATCTCTACGATTTCGAATTTCAGGAATGCGTTCAAGAAGCAGTTTTGCAATTTGGCGAGGCGGTTGAAGCTGCTTGCGCCGATGTTGGAGGAGTTGAGAGAGAGTAAGGAGGCGATCGAGGAGGAGGTGATGACAGATCTGGTGGCGTTGAAGGAGGCGCTGGTGAAGGCGGAAGATCTGCTGAGATTCGGAAGCCATGGGAGCAAGATCTGCCTGGTGCGTCTCGGTCCTTAACGTGCGCCACTCTTCTTTTTCGTGTTTGATCTTTTTTTTTTTTTGAGCTTTTCTCTTGCTCTTGAATCTGGCTTCGGATGGATCTTCTGCAACATGCGCACGTTAGCGCATTACCTGGACGACTAATGGAAGTCCCGTTGGAAAAAAGCAAGTCCAGGTCCAACGTGCGCCATCAGCTCTTGATTTGATTGATCTTCTGCGACGCGCGCGTTAGCGCACTAACTGGCCTGATGGAAACCCGCTGGAAAAAGCGAGTCCATACCTAACGTGCGCCATCAGCTCTTTATTTGATCAAAAAGTCTACTTGGACAAACTTTTTGGCCAGCCAACCCATATGGTTTCCATTGAATATCACTATATATTCAATGGAAACCATATGGGTTGGCTAAAATTCTGGCCAAAAAGTTTGTCCAAGTAGCATTACTCTTATTTGATTGATCGTCCGCGACGCTCGCGTTAGCGCACTAACTGGCCCGATAGAATTCCCGTTGGAAAAAGCGAGTCCATACCTAACGTGCGCCGGCGGGGCTAACGTGCGCGTCGGCAGTTGATTTGATTGATCTTCAGGAAAGCACGCGCACGTTAGCGCATTGCCCGGTCTGAGACTCTCCCGGCGAGCTCGCGTTCGAATGAGCAGGTGCGGATCTAACGTGCGCCGTCAGGTCCTGATTTGATTGATCTTCTGGAACGGGCGCACGTTAGCGCATTACTCAAAAAATGATCTGCTTTATTGAGTATGTTGTGCCGAACTGAAAGTTTGGGGCTCATAATTCTGTTTCTGTAACGTTTCGGTTTCCATCTAATTCTTCCCACTGGTACTTTTTATTTGATGATATTTCAGGTTAACAATTTCGCGGAAATGTTTTCTTGCCTCGTCAGCATTTTCCTTGATAATTGTGGAAATGGGTTTACCATGGGGGTATGGGAAATGGTTTTCCTCGAAAAACTTCTCCCTCTTTTCCTCACGCTTGGCCATTTCAACCCAAAAACACTATAACTCTTTCATTTTTTTTATTTCTTTATATAAATTATTATTTAATGTTAAATAAATAATATACATGTTATGTTATTTTTTTCAAAAAATTATATCACCAAATAAGAAATTTTGATTTTCTATAAGGAATCCACAGCCGCACCAAACAACATCTGCACCAATTCAACGAGGAAACTCTTTTTGCACCAAACATGAATTTCTAAATTCTACGGAAATCCTTTTCCGAGGTTTTCATTTCTATGGAATTTGCTGACGTGGCAATTTCCTCTTTCCGTTAGTGTTTTTGGTCTTTTCTCGTGTCAATTTCTGGGTTGAATAATTTCCATTCTATCGTCTGGACCAGATTGATCCTATCTGGTTGAGGTTGAGCTGCCTAACATGGACAATTAATGTCTTAATTATGGAGTGTTGGTTTTACACGAAACCATGCACATACCCTGTAAAATTCATTGTTTTTCCAAGATGATTTTTCTCTTGCTTACCAGATCTCCATTGCTTCACAGTTGAAGTGGGATCCATCCAGGTGCCCCTCATGTCAATACACAAAAGGATTTGAATTGATCATGGAGAAGATCCCTTTTTTATTTACACCTCAATTCATTTATTTTCCTCTCTCTTTCACTTTCTGGTTAGAATTATTTCAATGTTGAGATCAGGATTACTGTTGTGGGAGAGTTGTCATTTGGCAGTCATCGTAGGATGAATCTATATATATGAAACATCAAGATCTGGGTATTTGTCATTTGATCTGGGCAGTAACTTACGGATTTTAAGATGACTATATTGGTGATGTCCTAACTATAATAAACATCGACAAAGAAGACATTAGAATAACAAAGAAATCACAGCTATGAATGGGGTTTTTTCACGTTGTGATCCATGTTTAGACACTCAACTTGGTGAAACGGGCATGACTTGTGCGAAGATTTGGGTTCATGGAGTGGCATCTAGAGGTGTAGCTCTTTTTGTTGGACTGTTTAATCAGCTTTGAAATCAGCATTTCAATCACCTCAAGCATTTATTTTATATGCAAGGACAGTGACAAGAAGGTGGATCTGTTATATTGCTTATTTGCTTTTGAGATTTTGTCTATTATGCTTGATTTTTGTGGTTTTTCTTGGTGCTTTTGATAATCCTTGCTTGGTTCTTTTGAGGTTGGAGTAAAAGGTCCCATTTTGTTCTAGAGTTGAGCAATATGGAACTTGATGCCATCCCTATTTTGTCAGAGAGATTGGAAAGGGATAGCAGATGGATGTTTGAAAATATCTTAAGGTCAAAGGATGAGGTTCTTTAGTTGATAAAGACAAGTATGCCATGTTGGAGGACCGTAACCCGTAAAAGTAATATTTTGCCGATTTAAGTGCGGGGAAATTATGTGGAATTGGGGGATTATTGTGACAGTATTGAGGTTTCAGTTTCATGTTCATTGTCCTTCTTATCTACTTCATATTGATGTGTTATAACCAATATTATATATTGATCTTTTGTAGTGAAGTTATCATCTCCAATATGGTTATATTTCTTTGTGGTCAACTTGGTTATTTCTTTGTGGTATTTGCCATTAAAATCTGTGATTGAAATTGCTTTTCTTTTTTAATATGCTGTTTATTTCCCTTGCCAACTAAGCTTCCTACGCCCAGATATGATTTGGATGCAGCAAGGACATCTCTTGGATTTGTCAGGAGCACATTTTACACAAGAAAGTTAATTATTAGACACGCTAGGAATTGGCACACACGGTTCATTTTGAAGTATCAGGGTATATCGCTTGTATAGATTATTGCGTTACATTAGTATTCCCACTTAGCTCTGTAGTTGACCTTTGAATCTGTTCACAAATTACATGAAACCCAACATCCAAAATGTTGGAGTTTTCAAGTTGTTGCATTCCAGGTACAGGAATTGTTACCATGATTTGTAACATTTTGCAGATGCTATTCAGGCAGTGTATGTAAATTGTGCTTTCAACAGCATTGTTAAAACCAAAATCTGTTTTCATTTGCAGGTCCTGGAGGGAGACAATATAGTGAATAGATTTCAGGAACTTACTACTCAGTTAGAGCAAGCTTTGAGCGCTGTTGTTACTGACAAGCTCGATATATCTGATGAAGTTAAAGAACAGGTAAATAAGTATTCTTAGACAGCTTTTAGTGTTTGTTCATGTACATGTTGGTAGAGGACCTCAAATATATGCTTTTGACAGTATGATGACCTATCCAGAGACAACCTCTGCGCGCGAGCATGTGAGTTTTTGAAAAGTAATGGCTCAGGCAAGAACCACCTTTTATAATGTTAAAAGTGGATCCCATTGCAGAATGGACCCTACACTCATTCGATGGAAATAAACAGCATCAACCGGTAGCACATGTTTAATTATGGCCTGTACAGTTGGTGGAATGACCTAGTGACACTGAGGGAGAGGTTTTTTGGATATTCCCACAATCCCACCCATTCCATCCATCAACTGCTTACATGATCTGATGGAGTTTGGATCACTATAAGATGTGCCAAAATATACTGCCTGTGTGTCCAAGTAAATGATAAAATTGTATATCGAGAAATAATTAAGTGTTTCTGGCTACACCAAAAACCTACATATTGTCAAGAACTTGAGCAAGCCTGAAGGCTTCTACTTAGGTTTTGTGCATCAACCAGAATTTAATGATTCCAACACTTGCATCGGTTAGTATTTTTAGGGTATTTTCTTACTCCTTTCTATATGCTTTTAATAACTTCTATCTTGCCATATTAACAAGAGATAGAGGAGGCCCATTATCTTTTCATGTCATATTTATTTATATATACTTTTTGGAAGCATGAATTTGGTATCCCAATATCTAATATTTTCATGCTTTAGCCATAACCATTGGATTGGGGCAAATGCTCAACTTCGTGTGTTGTTTTACAAATGCGCAAATTAATTGACTCCAATAATGTCTAGGTGGAGCTTGTACATGCTCAGTTCAAAAGAGCCAAAGGTCGGATTGATGCACCTGACATGCAGCTGTATGAAGATCTGTCGTCTGCTTACAACAGTGATGCAGATGTAGATCCTGCCATTTTAAGAAGATTGGCAGAAAAGTTACAGCTTACAAGTTTAGATGACCTCAAGCAAGAGTCACTTTCCTTGTATGAAATGGTTGCTGCAAGTGATGGAGATCCTGGGGAGGGAATAGAAAAGGTGTCAATGCTCCTCAAGAAGATCAAGGATTTTGTGCAGACAGAAAACCCCGATATGGCCAGTCCTGCAAACAGCTGTCTTCCTTCAAGTGGTGCAGTTCGAGTCCCCACTGATGGGAATGCCAAATCACCTGCCATACCTGATGATTTCCGCTGCCCAATTTCCCTAGAGTTAATGAAAGATCCAGTGGTTGTTTCAACAGGGCAGGTAGATGCACTATTCAAGATTTTAACTTTAGAGTAAATTTTTTTTTTCTGCGCTCTATTTTTTTTTTAGATCCAGAGAATGAACTAAAATACTGGCCATACTTCATGCTCCATAAGGCCTGGTGAATGGCTTGATGGAACAGCTTCTCTCGCGTATTTTATGAAAAGTCACCAGCAAGCATTATCATGAACTGATGCTCTGGAAGTTATATTTTGGGTTTTTTATGATCATGTTCTCCATATTGTGCAGACATATGAACGCTCTTGCATTAAGAAGTGGCTTGATGATGGGCATGGCACTTGTCCAAAATCACAACAGAGTCTTACGAGCACAGCCCTTACCCCCAACTATGTTCTGCGCAGCCTCATAGCTCAGTGGTGTGAGGCCAATGGTATTGATCCACCCAAGCGCCCAATCAATTCTAATCCCAATGACCCTACATCTGTCTGCTCTTGTCCCGAGCATGCCAAAGTCGAAGACCTCATTTGCAAGCTCTCTTCCTCCAGCATTGATGACCAGTGCTCTGCCGCAGGTGAGCTCCGTGTTCTTGCCAGGCGCAGTGCCGACAACCGTGTATGCATTGCTGCAGCGGGTGCCATCCCTCTTCTTATCAGTCTTCTGCCTACAACAGACCCTAATATGCAGGAACATGCTGTAACTGCACTTCTTAACCTCTCCATTTGTATAGAGAACAAAAGAACCATTGTATCTTTAGGTGCGGTGCCAGGCATTGTCCAAGCGCTAACAAAGGGGAACATGGCAGCACAAGAGAATGCTGCAGCCTCACTCTTCAGCCTTTCTGTGCTGAACGAGAATAAAGTGATCATTGGCAACTCGCCGGGGGCTATCCCGGCGCTTGTTGCCCTCTTGGGTGCGGGGAGCCCGCGGGGGAAGAAAGATGCAGTGACAGCACTCTTCAACTTGTGCATATACCAGGGAAACAAGGGCAAGGCAGTGCGTGCTGGAGTGGTTGCCACCCTGATGAGGATGGTTGTGGAGCCAAGTGGCTTGTTGGTGGATGAGGCATTAGTAATTCTGGCAATATTGGCAAGCCACCCTGAAGGGAAGGCTGCAATAGGGGCCGCAAAGGCAGTATCAGTTTTGGTTGACATAATAGAGAGCGGGACTCCCAGGAATAGGGAGAATGCTGCTGCAGTGCTGGTGAACCTGTGTAGCGGGGACCCTCAGCATTTAGCAGAGGCAGAGGAGCTGGGTGTGATGGGCCCTCTTTTGGACCTGGCACTACATGGCACAGATAGGGGCAAGAGGAAGGCGGTCCTGCTGCTCGACCGAATAAGCAGGTTCATGAAGTAGCTGAATTAGGCTCAGCCACAAGCAGAGACCCAGACTCATGCCGCCATCACAGGCGGTTGCAGCTGCCACTATTGGGCGCTGGTGTTGATAGATATGAGTTTGGATTTTTGTATGGACTTCTTGTTTTCATTCTATTTTTATTGGGTTGGTGGCTTGGAAGGGTGAAAGAGTTTCTCTAGGAGAGAGGGGAGGTGGAAGATCACAGCTCCTGCCAGTAAGTTATTCATTTGTTTGTTCATTGTATGGGTTGCATTCTAATACATGTGACGAACAATCAAAGATGGTTGAGTAAGGTGGAATCAAATTCTTGTCTTCACTTTGAGAAGATATGACTGTACAAAACAATGTGCCCTCCTGTGTTTACCTTGTATTTGTATGTAAGTGCATGATTCTATGCCAACATCTCACCATTTATCTTTGACATCTTCCAATAAGTGCAATTAGATCACATTAATCGATTTTTTTTAAAAACATTAAAATTTTCAATACAATGTAGCCTACTGATCCTTGGTCCAAAGTGTCCAAAATTTTCAACACAATTCATTCCTCAATGCAATATAATGTGTCCGAAATTTCAAGTTAGTTAAAGAGGAAATGTGGCCGGCTTGCAGTGATGCATAGCTGTGTAAATTTTTGTAAGTGATCAATATTTATTTGAATCTTGTGCAACAAAAAAAAATTTGTGTGTGTGTGCACGTTTGTTTTTTAAGTGATTTATGGTAGAGACAACTTTAGAAAAAGGTTATTGAGGAGAATAAAAAAAAGAAAAAGAAAATCAGTATTTTAAATTTAAAGTTGCTTGTCTTTACTGGGTTTTAAGCTGTAATATGGCAGATATGATATGTAACGGCCACTATTTTGAATCATGGCCAACAGAGTCATGATTGAGTAGTGTTGGCACCTTAATCCCACAGCGATGCCCAGGGATCGATCTGTGTGTCCTTAAGCGAATTTATCACTCCTAGACCTGTAGCCCTGCTTAGAAAAAGAAAAAAAGAAAAAAAAAAAAGAAGAGTAAATTTGGGAAGGATCTAATCGTGAATTAAACATCAATTGAACTCAAGTTTCATTCAGAATATTTTTTTTTTTTGGGGGTGGGGGTGGTTTTGACTCAGATCTCTGGGTGTGCATAGAATGACTTGCTCAGATCTCTGGAATATGAGTTGCAATGTATATATTAAGTAAATGTATTAATATATCAAGGCTGCACTTTCTTTGGGAACAGTTCAGGCCTATAAACAGGGTGAATAGCTCATTTCTTGAAAGGTGAACAGCCATATATGTATAGATATCACTCGACCCTTCTTGACCACACTACACTATATGGCCAACCTCATGTAGTTGCTCCACCATAGTATCTATCATACATGTATGTACATAGTTAGACGAAAATTAAAATGCTGATATGGGGTTTTTTTATGAGTTATGATCCGACATTTTTCAATTTTTAAAGGAATCCACTCCCCTTCAGCAGGAAATAGTCAAAATGAAAACTGCAGGTAGCCTTTCAGACTTTTGTGAAATTTCTGGACGAGGTGTTGCTGTTGTCTTCTGAGCATGGAATGCCACAAAATGGTTTCAAAGGGCGCGTTTGGCACATGGGAATCGTTGCAGGTTTTCCGCGCTAATGGCGAACACCTACGTTTGGCGTGTGCAAGGATGGAAAAAGCTTAAAGTTCCAAATCACTCCTTGCATGGATTCTCCATGTCAGACCCTCCCCCTCCCCCATCAGACAGAAGAAGTCGTCCAAGGCAAAGAGATGCGCTGCTACAGTGGCCCGGACGGTCTTTTTACGAGGCTGATCTTCTTTTTCATTTACGTGGGCCACATTGCCACAATCCGAACCGTTCATCACTTCTTGAAGCTAAAAAAGGGCTAAGAACTCAAATTCCAACCATTGATTCGTTGTGGATCTTTAGATATTTGCAAAAATGTCCATACTCTGAAATCGACCATTCTTGACTTATGTGGGTCCCATTTGAATGATCTGAACAGTTAATCCTCATTAAAAAAAAAAAAAAGGCCAAAAACAGTTTGTGGATGTAATTTTACTTGAATCGTTATAAGTCATTAGAAAACTGCAAAGAATCTGAGACCGTTGATTTGCCATAGTTGAAGAAAATTGGATTTTCAGGGAGTACGTCTTTTCCATTTTTTTTCTGATTTGTGTGGGCCCCACAAAGACAATCTGAACCGTTCAAAATCTATAAAAGGCCAAAAACATACAAAGGATCAAATTTCAGCCTTGGATTCATCCTTCTCTTTGGAATATTTGCCAAAATGTTCATATCCTAAAAATTAAACTTTTTTTTTTAAATTTTTGTGGGACCCATAGCATGATCCGAACCGTCCATCATCTCTAGAAGGCCAAAAAGGGTTAAAAGGTTAAATTCTATGGCTTGATTCATTATGGATTTTGAGAAATTTGTGACAAACCTATGACCGTTGGATATAGTATAGTGCAGTTGGTAGGATTGATGGGTGTTCACTAAACGTGGAACGCAATTATTCCTCTCTACATAAATCCTCAATGAGGATAGCATGGTTTTAGATGAATGAAGGAATAGAGGATTCTACACCCTGGTGAGGATGGTTACCAAACGTGTCCTAAGAGTCTAATTGGCCAAAAGATAAGGAAGATGCGACATAAATGTTCTCATTGGGCTTGCTTTAATATCCTGAAAAGTTCTCTTGGCATTGTCGTTCAACTATTCCAGATTCTTCTCCGACTTAGTTGCCCAGATATTTCCTTCATTCAGTGGATCCCACATTTAAAATCTAACCACTAAAAGCCATAGTCTATCTTCAACGAGCGTGCATAGAATTCCGTCCCAATCTAAATAATGCCCACCATCAAAATGATCACACTAAAAAAATATGATACACATTAGGAAAAAAAAGATTCAAATAATACATTTTCACGTAATCAATCTAGCAGTAGGCATAACTCTAATTTCAGAGAGAAAAAAATCTAACAAATCTCAAATGTGAGATCCACTGACGGAATCTCTAAGCCCCCACCTGGAGGAACTTGCGGATTGGAAATGACCCAAGGCCAGTGGGATTTTATCTAATGGTGGAGTTACATGCCCAGTAAGAGAAGAGATAAGGGCATTCAAAACTCAAGCAGAAGAAAATAAAAATCAAAGGCAACTGAAATAAAAGAAAGAATTTTAATTAGGATCTGTGTCTGGCCTTGTGTCCTCCATTAACCATCTTCCCTGGTCTGGTCTGTCCTTCCCAGATCTTAGCTGTGATATTAAGAGCCCACAAAAAAAAAAAGGTGGGCCAGTCCGGGACCAGATTTTGGGTTCAGGGGTAATTTGATATTTGTTCATTCTTGGAGTTAAAAAGAGGAAGTTACGTATTCAGATGTAACTTGTAAAACCTGAATTCCGAAAATGAGATTGATAGTTTCTACTTTCTACTGCTACGACGTAGCAATCACTAAACCATATAAATCCTTCGTGTGATATCTCGTTTGAATGTTTATTTTGTATGGTTCGGGTTCTCAGCTTCCGCACACACAACAGAGACCTTGTGTGGGCAAATGGTCCCACCTTCATGTGATAGTAGGCCTAGACTCCTACACCCTTAATACTACTTAATAGCATGACCCAAATCCCCACTTATAATGACAATCATAATTTGGTCTCTAAAACTCTAAAAGCCGAAATTATAGGCCTTTTAACAATCATGCATCCCATCATCCATGGTCCTTAATCTACTAAAATATTGGTCCCTACCCCTGCCCTCTGTGGAATGGAAAAGGCCTTCACCAGCTTGGACTGAGACCCATCAGTTAAAAGTAATGTTATTGGGACCTACCCATCCCTCAATTTTGTGGGTCCCAGTGGTTGACCCAATGAGAATCCAATCCAAGGACTACATGTGCTACCCTTACTATATAATAAAGTTTTCTTTTTAATATTGGAATCTTCCTAAATCATCATAATCAGATTTGCTCATAATTAAATAGCCTTTGCCTATATTGATGATGGGTCGATTCTCTAATAGATCACTAGTCATTGTCTGTAATTAGAATTTAGAAAAACAAACATCATACTAATAGACCTTCCAAGTTGGAAAGCAGCTAATTATGTAAGGGGAATGAATGATAGATACCCTAATTCAGATTCCAGTAGAATAGGGTGGGCAACACTCAATCAAACACCCTCTCGATCGCAGCATATATAAATCAGCAATCAAAACCTGAGAATTATGAGTTTTACAAATGCAATTGGTAACCCTAGGGGTAGCTCGGTTGGCTTAGGACCACGGTTTGCACCTAAAGGTTGTAGATTCGAAACTGCACTACTACACTGGGGTTACAAAAGAGTTTATCTGGCTTTCCTCTGGGTCCGGAGGGATTAATCAAGCGCAAAGGATTGGAACCCTCCGATAGCAAAAACAACAAATGCAACTGGTGATGATCATGATATGGTTACGATCAGCTGAGCAGTATGAATCTGGGTATTGGGTCATGACTGTCCACATGAAGCCGGCAATTTGGAGGGTCTTGATTTTTGATTGAAGTAGTGGTGTGCCACATGGGTGGTGAATAGCCTCTCAGACTAGACTGGGCCACAAGATCAAATTGGTTGGGATGAGACAGTTCAAAAGCTAGAAAAGGACTAGCAAAACTTGCTACGGCCATGCCCTAAATAAAACAATAAGCATCTTCTACAGGATTTATTTACTAAGTTTGGGTACAATACTTAACTTTCATGTTAGCTTAGTTGCTTGGCTGCCATATTCCAAGTGGGACCCAACCAGGAAAAATCATTCACATTGCCTTTTAATTTAATATCCCTATTCCATTCCTCTAACCCTTTCTGTCCTCCCTAATGGGTCCATAGCATAGATGCTGTGGTCTTATATATAGGACCTATTTCTTGAAATGGTGCAGCATACCATGTGATATTAGCCCAGCACATATTGCTTCAAAGTAGAGTAATGCATTAACCAAAGCCTAGCTGACTCATAGCCAAGCCCGGCCCAGTTTTAGAAACACAGGCCCGTGCCAGCCGAGGCCAACACGGGCTGTAAGTTCCTGGCCCGATCCCGACCTGCTACAATAATGTAAGTTTGGAGCCCATCCATTTAGTCAATTGGGCCAAGCCCGGCCATACTTCCTAGCACTTGTTTTGGCAAATTAATCACTAAACTGCAAGCAACACTTTTTCAAGCCGAACCATGCATCGGCTTTTTATCACTTAATTCAAGCCCAGCCCAAATGTTATATGGGCCCTAAATCTAAATCCAGGCCAGGCCCGAACCCAAACAAAAGTGGGCTGGCCAGACCTATGACCACCCACCTACTGATAGATAAATACATGTTACTTTTATCTGAATTTGTGCCTTGTATCCAACTTGCAACATGGGACTAGCCTAGCTTGGCTGATTGGCCCTTGAGGCTAGCACCAAAAAGAATTTTCTGAAAAGGAAAAGTCCAATTGTAATATAGATCCACATGCACACCCTCCTTTCCAAGAGAATATATAATATGATAAGTGCTGCACAATCACATCTTGATTGTCCCTATCAAGGAAGCCCGCCCACACAAGATCAGTTCTTTTGGATTCTGGTGGGTGGGGCCCACCATAAGCCTCTGATTGAGAAGGGCTGCTGTATTGTCTTTTTTGTGATGAAGAATGTCCCCATACATCATTCCTTTGCTACGAAGCAATAGAATAAAAAGTGGGTATTATACCCAAAGTTGATTAGATGAAATGACATGACAAGATGAGGCTCATCTGGACTCAGCATAGACACATACATGCATTTGTGCTGGGTGATTGGAGGGGATGGCCCACTGTGGATTGCAACATGCTACGTGAATAGTTATATATTCTTATCGGAACGATCAAGTGGAGAGACTCTATAAAAAGATCTGGGTTTTATTGTTAAAATGTGGGACCCATGTTGTAAAACGTGATTTTATACACTATATATCAATCAATGCCCGAAAGCTTTGCATCATCGTAAAGCCTTGTCCCAACTGTATTGCGGGTCATCTATATAAACTCTTGCCATTCTAGCCTATATATCCTCCTCCAAATCCTTTGGATATATAGTTTGCTAGCCGTTGAAACCATATTTACTAATGTATTGGTTTTTTTTCTCTTTGGAAAATCATACACCCATAAACACACTCACTCAACTCTCCTTCCATCATTGCTACAACGAGGGTTGAATCCATAGTTATCTTTTTTAGAAAGGTGCCTAACCACTAAGCTATAGTAGTGGATTGGCACTGACATATCAATTCATGACTGATACTTCGTTCTTATTTTGGCTTGAAGTTTTGCTAAATATTTACTTTGAATTGCTTTAGCTTCCAACTGTGTTTAAAAAATAGAAAAAAATATAGGATAAGGTGGAGACAATAGAGTTTCATTCTTTTTGTGATTGATGAGATCCTTCTTCTTAGCGTGTGAAGCACCACATATTACAAAAAGCTTGGAAAAGGATGGTCATGACTGGGAACTGACTAATTCTAACTTGAAGGCTCCTCCTCTTCAATGATTGTCATTATCCAATAGCTCAAGTGGGCCTCACACTACAGATTGCATTACAGTAGTGTAAAGCAACTGGCCAGCACTTAATCACACTCCCCTAATAAGCACCATTCAATTTTTATCAACCAGATAATTTCATACGCCCACTGATGTAGACTTAGCATCTATCACAAACTCCAAATCTAACCCACAATTTCCTGCTTTTGGACGGCCGAAAGTTGCAGAGACCAGTACCACTAAAAGGGTCCATGAAACTGGACGGTTGTGATAGTTTTGTTGGACAAGTCACTGATCATTGTTGAAGAGTATAAATGTCTTTTTTATGCTTTTCAGTGTTCATCAAACATTAACACACTGTGTAAGCTTAAATAAGGGAAAGGTACTGGTGTTTTTCTTTAAGACTCATCCATTTAAAGTGACCAAGCACAATGGGCTCGCAAAAAGGTTCCTGGCCCATATCTGCTTTAAGCAAAATTTGCAGATTGTCGGTGGAAATATGGTCCAAATTGCTACTATACACGTCCTTTTTTTCTTTGGAAAGATAGTATTAATTTATATATGTTTACAATCTTCACTAAGAATGATTCTTAGTAGGGCATGATTGTTTAGATAGAATACACAAAAATTGAATACATTGAAATCCATGTCCTAAGCGGCTAAAAACTATGATCAAACAATATCCAAGACGAGCGTCAAATAACCTTTCCCTTCATGAAGGATAAAGGTAAGATAGAAAATGAACATCCTAGCAATATAAATTAATCTTGGAAAATCTAATATCTCATCTACATTGCTGCCTCATTTATATCCTTCAACCATCACATTTGTATTCAATTTCTATGAGTTCTATGTACAAACGGGCCCTTACAGTATTTAAGCAACTATATTTTAGGGTTTTAGTTTTGGACAAATATCAAAGAAGCCAGCATCGGTAAAAAAAAATTAGGATGGGTATGTAAAGGGCTAAACCAATTGGTAGCAGTGGAGATTTAAATTCACCATTGAGGCTAATTTACAAAATCCAAATTGCTCAAATTTTATTCTCAGCATGTGCAGGCTTTGGGCCAAATTTTACCCCAATAAAGTTGGGCCAAGAGCCAATGTACGTACTGAGCAGACATTTTATTTCGAATGCCCCCATTCTAGAGAGAGAGAGAGAGAGAGAGAGAAACCACTGGATTTTTAGGATGGCCAAAGAAATTTCTCTAGTTTCCAGCATCAAAAAGTCACTTTATATAGGCCATAGGTAAGTAGGTAACATGTATCCTAGATTGGGTTTTGCATGCACAAATGAATGGGCTAGCTAGACCAGAAGATAAGATATAGGAGGTTCGAGTCCACCATCGATTTTTTTTCCTCAACCACCAATAAGTCTATTCAGCACTCACCCACATACGTAAAGAGATCAGAAGGACCTTTCTAGTACGCAACATAAAGAATTAGGTCGTAACAAGACATTTAATGGAAGAGCTAGAAAATTTCCCCCAGCCTCCGTATGGAAAAAGATTATTTCAACATTAAGACCAGCTTTTTAAAACTATGTCAATTTGGGGAAGTGGGTAGCTTGATTTGCTGTGAGACATTTTCTTTTAGTTGGAGACTTCCTTGAACTGAAAGATGATCCAGCCAGAGCTTTCTGGTGGTATATAGGGCCATATAATGAAGGTGTGGAGAGGACTAACTTGGATACATTGTCTTTATGATCTTTGTGTTTTTGCACTTGTAAATACTTATACACCCACACACACACTCTCACCTGAGTCCCTCATTATCAATGCTACAGTCAATGATTGATTGATTCATGATTATTTTTATTGAAGGGAGGTGCCTCGCTACCCATAGATTGGCACCTTAGATTCAATGGATTGCGCCCATTCCTTTTTTTTTTCTTATTATAGAAAGGATCATATGCTGCAGTGGGCATGGAAGTTTTTTAATTAAGGGGAGAAGTTAGTTTGAGCCAAGTTGGCCCATCTTAATCCAAGCTATTAAAATCACATACCTTTACTTACAATTGGAATCTTAGATGAAGGAGAAGTGGGGCTTGCATGCCAGCATATAGGATCAGTCCTCTTCCATTTTATTTTGAAAAATACCAAATGAGAAGGTAAAAGAGACATCTCAATAAAGTAAATGAGAAGGCTCATAGACATCTCAATGCTGGCAGTCTTCTCCCAACATACGAGGCATTATATGATAATGATAAAGAGTATTGGATTCGTACGAGAAAATAATGAGGAGATAGTGTACGTATCTATTACTTTATTGACCCAAACGTCCATATGTAAAAATCCATTCCTCAAAAGAGAGACCCTTTGAATTGAATACAGAAGAGAGCTCTCAAATCTCACCTTTGATTTTTCTCCCTCATTTTCTCCCCTCTCAACTACATAAATCATTAGCCTTTATAAAAGTCACTATGTTGTTGGCCCCTAGACTTCTCTCTCTCTCTCTCTCTCTCTCTCTCTCTCTCTCTCTCTCTCTCTCTCTCTCATATCGAAATATTTTGCATGTTAGGCTGTATCAACACTTCATAGGGATTTTAATATAGAGTAAAACCAAAGCTAATTATCTTAAATGCCATAGTGCTTCCTCACTAAGAATGTTTTCAAACTATCATTAGTGGCAGGTGATGCAAACCAAAAGCTTAGAATAAAAATGAAACCCCAATAGAATCTCACTCTTCACATCAACCACACAAACCATATAAGTTGTCGGCTTTATTAGGAAACAAGATGCTTGAAATGGACAACACTTAGAGATTTTTCAATCAAATAAAGAACTGTAAAAATCCATATTGTCATTATGATATGACATAAAACATTTTTTTATGATCAATGGAAGCTTCTCAACTTTCAAATTGATTTACTCGTCAGTGAAGAACAGTTCAAGCATTAATTTTCTAGTTTGAGTACATAGTTACAATGATCATCACAATTGCAGTTCTTTTTCTTAATTGAAAAAATGTGATATAAAGTATTTATGTCCTCTTTACTTGGGACGAATATAATCAGTTTTTATGTCATGGTAAAGTGAACATCTTTTATGATACTTCTAATTTTTATATGTTTAGTACTAGTGATTTACTTTCAAGAGATTAGTCATATTACTTCTACCACATTGCTTGCAAAGACAAACCCATTCCTCTGATGTGAAGTTAAGAACTCGAACGCTCTCGTGTTAATCCACTAATGCTCTAATTTGGAGGAATAATCAAATGTCAGAGATCGAATTATCCCACCACTGCAAATTTTTATTGCTGAGAAAATAAAATGCTCACAAATAAATGTTTGAGTTAAAAGAGGAAAAAGACAATTGTCCATTAGTAAAAGCAAAGAAACAAGAAACCCTTTTTTGTAAAAAAAAAAAGAGGAGAAGGGAGTAGCTACTAGCTACACACTCTTGCTATTTACAAAGTCTTGACGTGGTGTGTGAGTAGAGTTTGAAAGTTGGAAAAGTAAAACTTTTAAAAGCTAATCCTAAATTGATGGGATGATAAGAAGATTAAACCATATTAGCTTAACTCCAAAATACTGTTTCTCTGCTTTAATATTTTGATTCATATTAAAAGATTTGACACTGATATTGTTTGTAATTTCACATAGCTTCTTTTTTATTCCCTTAACAGTAAGGTAGATATGATTGTTTTATAAAAGTATGTGATGAGATTGAGAAGGATTTGGATTCCATATAGATGTGCTGAATAAAAATCTTATCCTTTAAAATATTGTTGAAGTTTCAATGGAAGTTGGTTAAAACATATATATAAGTTCCATTTTCATTATATTGTCATTAATCATAGTTCAAATAACACTTTGTAAAGCACCAATCAATGAAATGAATCAGATGTCTAGCCATATTAAGAATCATTTCAATGAATAAAACTCGGTACTACTAAATAAGAATATCCATTCAATTTACATTACACATATGTTGAAGACTATGCTTTTGCTATTCGAAAATGCTTGCAATGCTTTAACAAAAATAAAAATAAAATTTTCATTTGGTGGACATACAAGAACTTGATGCGTTTCCATTTCCTAGAACCCAACATGGATTGTTGGAACTGCCTCAGTGGTGAAGTTGATTATTTGAACATCAAACACAACTGATTGTATCATGGACTGTATTATTTCCGTTGTGAATTTATGTCAATTACAATCGTCCAATTCAAGAGTTTATTGTAGATGGGCGTGGCCCATGTCAAGTTTTCGATGGTACCCTAATCATTCATACAAGAAGTTACCAGTGGAGCCCATGATGTGGGTTGGGTTAGTCTGGATTGATGCACACGAATTCCACATGTGGGGTGACTTGCACATGCCTACTATCAACGGCCCTAATGAGCTGATGGAGAACCTAACTTCACCACAGTTGATAAAATTTTGTGACTTCCACTTTAATCTATAAAACCGGGATCAATCTAATCCGTTCACACTCAAAATCTCATTATACACTAACAAATGAAATTCCAAGAAAATCGAGTTACGTGTTGTGAAGCCTTATATGCCTAAAAATATTGTGGCTTTGGATAATTTGATGGGAGGAGTTCATATCCTCTTAGGTTTTAACCTAAAGAAATCCTCAGTTAAAAGAGTGAAAATCCATAATGGGGCCCGTCTATCAAAATTTGAACTGTTCAAACTAAATATTTCAAGGTATATAGGGCATCTCAAATTTGACAACAACCGGAATTCATCCCACAGTTGATTGACTGTTTGTTGCAAAATATGATAATGGATATACATTTTTTTCTATCGGTAACAGTAACTGATATTAAAAGATAAAAGAATACAAATAAAGAGTACATGAAGAAAAGAAAAAGAGAAAAGAAAACAGAGGTACAAGAGAAATGTACCCCATCACACTACAACTACATAATAAAATCCTCCCAATGATATAGATAAGAATACGTAAATCACTTTTTTGTATCAAACGATCAATTCAATAGTAAAATAAATTCTCTTATTAATGTATATTTAAGGATACCCCATTTACCTGAAGGGCATTTATTTTAAATGGTTCTTATTTGAGCTTTTGGACCAACTGTAGAGTTCCACTACTTTAACTTAGGATTTCTCTAGGCTAAAGTCTAGAGGTTCTAGATTCATTTGATGGGGCTATTTTTTTTTTTTTTTTTCGTTTTCCAATAACAAGAGTTATTCCAAATGGGGAATTATCTTGATGGGTCTGATGCTAGTCGGCCCAATGAGCACAGCCCTGGTATAAATTCATGTTTTTATGTTAGTACACATCCCAATCATGCAGCATCTCATGAATATGAGAGTGAGAGAGAGAGAGAGAGAGAATCTGCATACATATGATTGAGCACACATGTGAAGGGACTCTGAATCCGGGGGGGATGAGAAGCTATATAGAGAGAGAGAGAGAGAGAGAGAGAGAGAGCGCTTTCAATAAAGAGAAAGCTGAAACTGCTCGAAAACCGGCCCAGGAACACCTCACGCCTATCTATGTGAGGCTAACAAAAGACCTTCCCTAGTTCCTTTCCTCCTCATTACATGAAACGCATGGAATTCCGAGCCCCCCTTCCTTTGATTCTTCGTACCCTCTCCTCTTCTCTCTCATTGATTCTCTCCTTCCTTTGCTTTTCTTCTCTCTCTCATAAGAGTTGCAGTTTGTTTCCTTCTATTACTAAATAGGACTTTCTTCATGCCTACAGTAATGGAATGGAATGCTGAGGTTGGTTTTCTCATTATTTGCTTTACTCTCTATGAGAGTTCTTGGTCCTAGCAAAGGGTAACAAAATCGAGATTCCTTTGATAAAAATAAGAACAATGAGTGGAAGGTTGCTCTTTTGGACTTTGGATTTTTCTTTTTGGATTTTGAATAGAGGTAGAGTAATGATAGGTTGGCGAGGACAACCAGGCACAGATTGACATATATTCGTATTCTTTGACCATGGGGGGTCTTCCTAATGTTGTTATTCTTTGACTCTGTGTCTTACGTAATTGTAACGGTCTGGATAAAATCATAGATTTCATGTTTGCATGGCTTTTGGCAATTTTTTGGCTTTTATTGTCCACCCCACCTCTTTTTCTTCCCTCCCCTCCAACATTCTCTTCATTCATGCTTTTTTTCTTTACTCTTTTTTTTTTTTCTTGTTCTTGGGTAAGACAGGTTTCATCCACTCTCTCTCTCTCTCTCAAATCTTCCGGCCTTTTTAAATGATAACCAAGTGCCCCGCTCTCTTCTCATCTCATACCTTCTCCACTCTAGCTCCACTTCATATTCTCATCGGTCCCTTCCCTCTCTCTTGGTTCTCATCAGTTGATTGTAGTTTTCCCTCTATCATATTTTCAAGTCTTAAGCTTTCTTTCTCATAAAGAAGGAAATACACTTATAAAATTTGAATTCAAATTACTAAGGAAAGATACTATGGAACAATATGCAAATGACAGACAAATGGTCCCCCTCCACGCCCACAGAAAAGAAATATGCACTGAAGATGGCAACAAGGTTATAATATTAACACAGTCTATCTTTACATTCATAGATGAAACTCCCAGCTAGTCTTCAAGTAACGAGAAGGGAAATCCTAATAAATTAAGGATGTTTTAAATTTTCCAAATTACTTATAGAGACCCCTCATTCCTTTACTGTAATAGATGGTACTTGTCTACTATATATCCCTTATCAATTTCCTAGACGATTCCATTGCATCCATAGTAAAATCTCTCTCTCAAACACGATGATCATTCTTAAATTAGGGATGTTTTAAAATTTCCAATTTACTTTTAGAGAACCCTCATTTCAATATTATTCCACCGGATAGTACTTGTGTAATATGTATCCTTTATCAACTTCCAAGATGATTTCATTGTATTCATACAAAATCTCTCTCTCTCTCTCTCTCTCTCTCTCTCTCTCTCTCTCTCTCTCTCTCTCTCTATATATATATATATATATATATATATATATATATATATATATACACACACCCATGCTAATCTCATTTCAGGGAGCTATAACCCCTCACAAGTTAATCTCATTTCAGGAAGTTATAACCCCTCACAAGTAATCCCTTGCAAGAGAATAGAAAGAAAAACGAAAGGGGAAGGTGAACAAGCCGCTGATCATATCCAATAAATGAAATAGCGGAATGCTATACTAAGATGGCATACAATAATATTGATTTAAGCTACACAATCAAGACTTCACATTTCCTCAATTGTGTGTGATAGAAAGATAGAGAGCTAGATAGGGGGAGGGGGGGCGGGGGCGGGTGTGGTAGGGGGGTGTTCCCCTTCACTTGAAAAAAGTAATGCCATGTCTACAGCTCCAATGCCTGATTTCCTATCTTCTACTCAGCTACTTTGATGCCAGGTTCATGACGACAGTCACTAAATCTCTACTCATGAAATCCACACACCAACAGATACTACATTTCAATGTGGATAATGACTATTAGATCACATTGCCACTGAGTATTTCGCAATTCAATGCTAGTGTCAATTTTGTACATGAAGCCTTCTACCAATTATCTCTAAATGATATTTCTCTAGAGAAATCAACAATGCTAATGTCTATAGAAGATCTCAGTCAATCAAACAGAAAATGTAGACAGAAATCACTACAATTAATCAGAGAACAAATTAACCAGTCATATGTCAGATCAAACTCCAACTCATGCACCCATTTCTGTAAACATACTATAAAATACAGAAAAAAATTAACAAAAACATGAATACTAGAAAGACTACCATTTCTAATTCTTTTTAGTAGATCTTGAAGAGATTGGGGTCCTCCACTGCAATTTCACCATTTCAAGTCTCTAGGGTGTTGGTGTTGGAACAGTTCCATTCAAATGTCTTGGACTGAAGCTGCAGTTCAAAAAAAAAAAAAAACAAAAGGAAAACAAAAGCTTCAAAGGCAAGGTTACAATAGATGGCTATTGGAAGAAGAGGTAAAACTAGAGAGATCTGTCCATGCACTCCCACCACTCCAGAACTGATCATTTCCTTGAATACCCATAAACTGCCTTGATAAATTAAGCCCTTGATTTTCTTCCATTTTAACAGAAGGCATCTGACTAATTGCGGAATTTGGTGGCCTCAGTCGTAGCTGACCTGCTCCACCACCTGGGTAAGCTGGCTCAGCTCCTTCTCCTTCAAATGGATACAATCCAGTTGGTGGCTCCAACCCTGTCAAGAAAGGGAATGGCTGCACATGAGGGAATCGCCACTGATGATCTCCGATTCCAGCTCCGGTTGATAAGATGGTAGCGGGGCCACTCGAATTGCCCCCCATATGAAAATCCATCTCATGGCAGCTGCCACCGGCAGCCGTTGAGGCCACACTTGGTGGAATTCCAACAAAATTGAGCCCAATATCAGCTGCTCCATAGTCGGTGAGATGCTGTAAAGAGGCCATGAAAGGCAATTGAGGAGGCTGCGGTGGCATGTGAGCTATTCCATCAGAGGTGCAGCTGTTGGAAGGAATTGCACCTGCAGATGCACTGCCCGGTTGCCGCTCAGTCCCTCCCGGCGATTTTGACCTGCTGCCTTTGCTTCTCTTGTTTCTTCGGCACCCACCCCCCACCGGGACGTTTCTTAGGGCGCCTCCTCTAGTCCAGTACCTTCTGCAGGTCTTGCAGAAATGGCGCGGCTGTGTGAGACTGTAGTTGTTGAAGTAGCAAAACTTGGTGTTGGATGAATCGCATCTGGGGCATTTCAGTGCTACCTCTGGCTGTGGCATCTTTGCCAAGCGGGCACGATCGGCCATTGAGCCAGGCCTGATGGAACTTCCGATGCCAGTGGGTGCCGCTACCGCCGGCAGTAGCTGAGGATTCTCACTGCTGCTTCCTTGATGATAGTTTTGTTGCTGTAAAAACACAAAAAGCAAACAAAGCAGAAAGAAAAAAAAGATCAAATCCCTGGTATATTCATGAAGAACTAACAAAAGTACAGGAATATTTTCCTTTTTATTTTGCTTTTTTCATGAAGAAGCTATAGAAACAAATTAGAGAGAGAGAGAGAGAGAGAGAGAGAGAGAGAGAGAGAGAGAGAGAGAGAGAGAGAGACCTGTTGCCAGTTGTGAGGATCAAGATAGCCGGGAACTGATGGAAAAACCATGGTTCTCTTTCCTTTCTTTTGTGAAGGTTGTTGGGTTTAAGGGGTGGTGGAGAAATCACATAAGAGTTGCAGAGAGAGAGAGAGAGGGTATGTAAAAGGAGAAACTTTTCTTTTCTTTTATTTTTCCATTGAAGTTTCTTAACCCATAAGCTTCTTTTAACAAACTGTTGCAGAGGCAGGGAAAAGAAGTTAGTGGCTCCTCAAAACCCTAAAATGCAAATAAACAAATACCAAGCAGAATAGAAAACGACTAAAATAAAGAGAATGGAAAGGAGATGGGAGCTGGTGGTGGTGTGGAAGGGTCAGTCTCACTCTCACTGTCACATAACAGCCTCAATGGGATATGGTTTACAGTTTTGTACAAGTGGGCCCCTTGTTTCACATTCCAACCCATCATATGATGATGAGGCCCATCATATAGTCTTTCAGATTGTAAGATCTTAGCCATCCAATATTTTCATTGTCTTATTCTATATTTCTTAATTGTATTACACCTAGAAATCGAGAGGGTGTTGAGAAATGGATTTTATATAGTTAAAGTACACCCCATTTAAGGGGACCACCTGGATGCCAATCACAGTTTGGGGAGTGGGGATCGATATTGGAAATTGGAAAGATCTGACTTGATTAGAGGTTGGCCAAGTATCAGACCAATCAAAAAATCCTGGCCTTTTACTTCAATTAAAACTTCAAACTTGATCAATAGTGCCATAAATGTTTTTTTTTTATACAGTCCCAATAGTGTACTGTTATTAATTATTGAACAGTGTCAAATTCTGGGGAGTAATAATTCATGCATGGAGATAGAGACATGTGAGAGTTTGAATTTGTCATTGGTGTGGGCCACTGTCTATAAAACAAACTCAAGTTTTGTTGAGTCTTATTCAGAAATCAAAACTAAATTAAAGAGAAATAGTCTTACATTGACAAACATAGTGCCCGTGCTATGCATGGATATAAAAGAACTGTATCTCGAGCAGGTTGTGTTAAAAAATGAGATATAGGTAATCTCAGTTAGCTCATTAAAAATTTTGCATTAAAAACACTACTACACTCTTACAAAAGCCATTAATTTTTCATAAACATGATTGATTACCTTTGCAATGTTGTATCAGTGAGATTTCTTGTTGGACTAAATTAGGAGGTCTTGTTGGCACAATAGGACGTCCTCTCGTTCAGTTATCCACCGTCGATGGCCTAAGGGCATTTAGTGTTGGCCACAGAAACGGACGGCTGAGATGAAGATACCTGCTACTAGTTTGTCGATCCACATTGAAAATGTTACATGAAAATCTCACAGTGATCAGCTGAATTCATTTCCCACAAGAGACTTGTAAAGAGAGATAGGATCATTAGTATGGCCCATCATATCAATGGTTTTGGATCGCTGCAATACCTCTACTTGATCAAATTGAAAACCCAAGCAAACTGAACATAGTTTTCAATCAGAAATTAGTGGTTTCGTGTCTATAGTGGTTTTGCATGAAATTTTGTACTTTTCCTATATCTATGCTGAAAGATACAGCCATTATTTGTTCGATTATGTGAAAAGAAACTTCTTGTTTATCAAAATTACAAAGTGCCTCTCCATGTTGAATAGTTTAGAGTGGTAGTTTTTGGAAATATTAGGTCTCCAAAGCCAAATCCTAGAAAACCTTGAGTTAAATGCCCAAAACTCATTCCATCTATGATAATCTTAATTAACCCGTTGAGAGGCTGGCCCCACGCTACCAAAGTACGTTTTACATTACCATTGAATCGTTCGATAGATTACTTTGTTCATTGTAAATAACAATTAGCGATAGCAAATAAATAGGTTGAAAAAAATAAAAATAAAAAAGATCGATCACCCTAGGTGAGAATGGCACTGATACTTTGGCTATACCATTTCTCTCGTCAGGCAGATGAATTCATCCTTACCATATCAAATCTTCTTTACAATATTCTCTATTAGGATCGTCGTGTGTGGATATATATTTCCTCCTTCACGTGTGTTTTTTTCTTTGCTCATGCTAGTTCCAATTGCAAGGAAAGCAGAGAAAGCAGACGGAATATATGGTTTGTAAGCTACTAATCAATTGGTTATTAGTGACCAATGCATGGTTCTAAAACTAGTCCTAGACCAATACATCACCAGATATACTCCTGTTTAGGACTTAGCGATCTTCCTTAAGTGCTAAAGAACTTAGAGATCTAATTTTTATGGAATCACTATTTCACTATATTTTAACACTTTGTTTCTGTCTCAGGCAACTAAAAAAAAACTTAGAACTCAACCTTAACATTCTTAATATTTTCAAAACATTAAAAAAGAAATGAGAAATTGGCCTGTTTTACTCGAACCCACATTGTAGGGCCTAATCTCAAGTAAATCCCATTTTGATGGATGGCTGATTAGAATGGCTAATTAGGGCGACCGTGGCTCAAACACTTTAATCATTTGATGATCATTATAACAATCTAACAACCTGATCATGAAAGGCCTCCATTATAAACAGCAAGCTAAAAGGTTTCAGTCCAACTGAATATTTTGCATGCTCTTGATTCAATGGTTACAATCATAAAAAAAAAAATTAAAAATTAAGGCATGTAACCAAAATTCTACAATTAATTTTTATTCAGTCAACTTACTATACATACTGATATATTACAGTGGGACCTACAAGATTCATTGAAATTGAACTGCTGCGATAGTCCACTGAGGTAGGCTTCTATCACTTATCCCGGTTCATTTGGCTAAATCATTTGTAAAGTGAATTCAAGTGAAAAGGTACGTACAAATCTCTCATATTGAGATTGAGATTGAGATTGGGTTGGGAGATTGGGAGGCTGCGGGACACAATTTTATGAGGGCCAGCAAATCACTGATGCAACTTAGGCCGCATAGGACCAAAAAAGGTGGCGGGAGAGTGCAGTCGTCATCAGATGCCCATGGTCGGGGACTGCGGTCCACCCAGGTGGCACGTCAGATGCAAGTGGGCCCACCAAAAATCCCCCCATTGTTATCGAGAGGGCTACGGAATATATGGGTCGGCGAAAAAGAGTCCCAGACGGCTAGATCATTCATTCCTTCTTCTTTCTTCTTCTTCTTCTTCTACTTCTTCTTCTTCTTTTGGCTGCTGCTGCGCCTGCGCCTCTCTCTCTCATCTTATAATACCAATTAATTAAGCTAATAACACTAATAGTCTTTTTTGTTTATATGATTCCATCTTCATGATACCAGTTTTTCCTGTAAGTGAAACTGTTATAAGTGTAGCCAACAGGTTTTTGTTATCAAGTCAAAAGCATCTTACCCAGCTGGGATTTAGTGGAGTGGCAAAAGCATGGATTTAATTTGTTGCTCTCTATGTCTTGTGTTTAAGACCATCCAAGATTTACGGGGTGTGTGTTTGTGTCGGTTTAGTGGGCGCGCTATTCAAGAGATTAGTTCTGTTGCATCAAAGTCCACGGGGTTACCCATGTCATAAAAAAAATGTCAAAAATACCTTATTTGTGTATATATATATAATGATTTATTTGAAGATGATAAAAGTTACCCAATTATCAAGAATTTAATTAAGAAGCATTGATTTATTTGTTGGAATTTAAGGAGGGATCCATTGTGCTTGGTACGTAGGACATATCAACCAATCCTCCTTGATTTGGACCCAACGTGTGAGAAGAAAATCAATTTGCATTTTGGAAACAAAAGAATATTAGGACCTGTAAATTCAACAGTTCTAAAACTAGAATTTTGTTGTGGTCCAATCCAGTGATAATCCCATGCTCTCATGCAAACCTATAAATAACAAATACCTCGCAGTGGGTCCGATCTAGTAATAATCCATAACCCTCTCCAACAAACATATATATCCCAATGTATTGGCCCCATCCCAATTTTATAAATCCAACCATCATCTGACATTGGATTGAGTCACAGTAGAAGATTCAGTTTTAAAATCATTGTACTAATTTGATTCTAAACTGAAGATTGAGAGTTAGGATGATCTGATTAAAATGATATTTGGGTGCCCTCAAATCCACAGTATACCCTTCTTTTTGGCATTACCCATGCGATTGACCCTTGAGAATAGAATGACCCACATGCACACATCATACAAAGTAGTGATGAAGAGAAAGTAAACCCAAGTATCTAGTCATCTATATATATATATATATATATATATATATATATATTTCATCTCATCCGTTAGAACATGAGGATTGATACATAGAAAGTTGCATGTTATGTCTGATAAAGAGCTGCGCCACCTTGACCACATGCAATGTAAGTGCTTATTAGTGCTTACAACATGCATGCATGAGCATGATCTTGTTGGTCCACCTGATCATGTCCCACCTGACGCCCATGGCCCGTCCCGCCTGACATGATTGTCCATATGTGCCTTATGAGTGATGGCTAGTTTCAAGACATTTGTTTGATATCCCCATCAACATCTCTATTCCATCTATTCATTCTTATTATTATTATGCCGGTATCTCTGCTATTAAAAATAAATAAAAATGGGTTTGGGTTGATGTAGACTAGTGGGTCCCACATGAATGACAAGCCTAGGAGATCATGTGGTCCGACCAAGCATCATTATATGATTGTTAAAGGTGAGCTGTTGCACAGTCCACATGCTTTTATCACTGTTCATGGGGTCAAGACACCTGCCACTATTGGTTAATAACCTGCGCTGCAGTATCCATTTACATTGTTCGATCGTTACCTTACCTAACAAAAGCAAAAGGTCGTGACCATAGCAGCAGCCTTGGATCAGAAACGTTAGATTCTACTGCACCCAATTACCCAAAAAAAAAAGGTATGAAATCTCCATATCTTTACCCAAATTTAAACAGATTCCTTGTTTCCTTTAGTTTACAGAGAGACTAGATGTTTCTAAGAAACTTTAGTGGTCACAGTGCAGGTTACAAAAGAAATGTTTCATAGGAATGTGATCTACATGTCTCTGTTTGTGTTGTTGGGTTTCACACTTTTGACAGGAATTGGGAGAAGAAAGAGAGAGAGTCAAGTGGTCAAAAGTAATTCATACTACTTTCAGCAATCTGAAGCAGTGATGCAGACCTTGTTAGAATTCGAGAAGGAAACTTAGATTTCTGGTCGATGATTTTTCTCTTGATTTATGATGTTAAAGCTTTTCATTATAGTATTATATTGGGGCCATTTTCTTTCACTGTCCATAGATGGGCAGATAGTGATGAGGACCGTCAAATCCAATGGTTGAATCCCAACAACAATTCAGGTGGGCCTGAAGTGGACATGAAATGTGGACTGCTGACAGTTGTAATTTTGATTTCACTTTTTGTTTCCTTTCATATGTTTGTGGTCTACTTCTTTGAGCTAACCATTAACCTAGTGTTTGTGACAAATTGCAATGGGTGTGGGTTTCAGTTCAACTGCTATCCAAACATTCTAGTAATGGTCACTGATAGTCATTCTAGTTTGCAGACCAAATTGTTTAAGTAAACCCTATGTTTAGAAATTATGATTGTAAAAGTCAAAAAATTAAAATTTGGAACTTCTTCATGAAGAAATGTTTTTCATATCTATTAAATGAGTTTTGAGCAAAGAAACTACAGTATAAATGTAGAAAATGAGAATTAATTCTCAATATTAAAGGACTCCTAAATAAATAGACCAAATGGAGGAAATAAGAATGAATTCCCCAAAAGATTTTGACCCAAACCTAGATTTTAAACCATGACAAACACGTACAATGAAGACGGATTTAGCAGGCTCCTCAGGATTTGAATTAGTGTGTTGTTGTCTCTTTAAACTCTTTCTTTATTCTTTGTAATCAGCCTCCTCAGGGGTTGAATTAGTGTGTTGTTGTTTCTTTTTTTTGTTGTCTTTCTTTTCTGCTTTGTTGTTTTTTGGCTGTTCTATTTGCCCTCTCTCTTAATTCAATTTGCAATTTAGCAAAAAAAAAAAAAAAAAAGACGGATTTAGCAAGCAAATTCACTAATGGCTCAGTGGTGAAGTATCTCCTTCTCCATAGATTCAAATGGGAATCAATATCTAACAGTGTTGGTTATGGATATGGGTAGTGATAATTAAGGGATCGATGCCTCCTCACTATTGAATAGGGGCTTCGGCAGGGGGCTGTGTGTGAGTTTGTGAGTATTTATCATAGCAACAAGAATAATAATAATTATTATTATTAGTTAGCAAGAGATGATAGGAAATGCTTACAAAATAGAAGATTAATACAAAAAGTTTATATGTGTTGGTTTTACAAAATTATGCAATGTGCTTAAAGAAGGGAATTTATTTGATTAAATTAACGTTTCACCCCGTTTTGCTCATGGATGCTTACATTCATTTGCTGTTCATTTGTTACAAATGGTAGTGGCTAAAACTTAGAAGCAAAAATAATTTTATTTGTAAATAGCAGTGCAAGAATTTCAAAAGTGGGGTCTCTGTAGCTAATATTCCAACTTTATATTCATTCTCTCCAAAGTCACAAGTGTTTTTTTTTTTTTTCTCTAAATTGGGCTACTGGCTAGCTAGGAGTGATACTATCAAACTGAAGTCCTAGGAATCAATCATTATATATATGTGATACCAAGGTGCCAACATCCATCTATAAGTGTGTTGGCAAGTCATAGGTTAGAATTGCGAGGGCATGTTTCGAACATTGATTGGCTCATGAGGACTTTAATCTACTCCAACTGTACCTTAAATTCCGCTTCCTTTCTCGTATAAATTACCTTTTCATGGGGCTCCAGTAAACTAGAGGAGATCTTGTCCAATCAAAACGCTTCTGAATGATGATCTTAACTTATACCATGAAATTTGAGTCTCCCTATCTTCATGCATCCAATTACATAAGTGGGAAGGATGAGTGGGTTTGTATTGATCAAGGGTCGACCCAAGATTATAGGAGCGAATCCTATAATTTACAGCGGACACAGTTTCAACTTTCAAGAACAGTTTTACAGTTTGTGACAATAGAGGGAACTGCGAGACAGTTTTAACTTGTGCTAGTGTAGATGTAGGACCTGATCAATAAATATCACATTGATTACCGATAGCCTCCAAGTGAACATTAAATAATGTCAAGATCATAATCGATTAGTTTGAGTGCAAATTCACATAGCTAGGTGAGTTTAGAGGTTGGAAGAAATCTGGCTGCGGTCTTCTTCCACTCCATCTCCATTCTTAAGCTTCTTCGCAATGACTCCAAGCACAATGGCCGGAAGTCTACTATAGAGCGTGTCAAGGTGATTTTTGTGGATAGAATTAGAGGTATGATGATATCCCTCAATACTGTAAATGTTGACATCTATCACCATCCTATTTTGATGTTTTTTGGTAGGCCTAATTAGTTGGATATTCTTTGTATAGTTCTTTTGGTTGTATAGTTCTTTACGGTAAAGGTTGACATCTATCACCATCCTATTTTAATATTTTTGGGTAGAGCCAATTAGTTGGATATTCTTTGTATAGTTCTTTTGGTGCCCCCCCCCCCCCCCCCCCCCCCCCCCCAAATTAGGGGCTAAGTCTATTGAACTAATATAGTTAATTACGAGATTTCTTATAAATGCATTCTTACCTTTCAACTTATACGAGTAAACTTTATATAAAATAAGTTAAAAGGCAAGTCTTAAAATAAGAAATGGGTTCTCAAAAGACTTAGTTCTGATGAGATTCCAATAATTTTTTACATAGAAAATGCACAATTATGAAAAAGAGATTTCCAAAAAATCAAAATCCAAACATTGAATTTCATGTTTTTAAAATCTCCCAACAACTCATTGGTCCGATCTGATTTTATAGCAATTTTCTCATAACATTGTCAATCTTTCCAATAAATTAAATTAAAAATATCATAATCCTATTAGAAGTTAAACATCCACTGGTAATATCACTTTTCACAAAATGCCTGGTATTTGAGACATTGATTGCCACGTTGGTGGATGTTTGCCTGCCTGTGAGAGAGAGAGAGAGATTCATGGATTAACAAAAATACTATACCTGTTACTGCTGAAAGAGCAGCATCTAACCTTAATTTCTTATTAGGCGAAGGTGATGTGTGGATCACGTGCAGGTATTATTCCTTTCGTTGGTCATTTGATATAGATTTATGTAGTTAAGAAGATCACGTAACTGGGTGTTGTTTCTCTTTGAATCTCGTGCACTGCTTGTGCTTCCTACTGCTAATCCAACATGCATTTACTTACATATATATAAAAAGAGATCATGGAATCTAATTCCTATCTTGGTGGAATATATCTTTGCACACTTTGATGCAGAAAAAGGTGGCTCATTTTTATATATATATATATATATATATATATATATATATATATATATATAGAGAGAGAGAGAGAGAGAGAGAGAGCTTTCCTTTGATTTTTGTTGTTACCTTCTCATGCCATGGAAATGCTGAGATGAGTGTGGCTTTGCTTTGAGAGCCCTGCTTCTTCATGTGCACCACACAATGACCATTCATTCCATTTACAGGTATGGAGATGCCACAGTCTATTATCTTATCTCAACTTGCAACCAAGATAGAATGCAATGCTTGTGGGAGGGGACCCATCAGATTGGAAGTTGGAATATTCATCCCACTATCCACTGATGTGGACCCATCTTGGATTGGCAAATTGATGAAGTGAAACCGCACATTCCACGTCCACCTCTTGTAATCTGATCGTCTCACGATCGATGCCGTAGCATCATCGGATAATCTGGTCCATTCATGTCATTGGCAATGGCATGGATCATGTATGGACCGCAATATATTAATGATACCAATGTTGCTACTTGCATACTTGCATATGATCGACAAGTGATAACAGATTAAGACCTCAAAAAAAAATTGATGGGCAAGCCACAAGCATAAGATAGCATCCAAGAAGTCGAGATGATCAGAATTCCTGCCCTTACCGGAAGTGGCAGATGGAGTATATTAGCGCTGGGCCCAGGCCCACTAATTTTTTTGCATAAGGCCCCCAATGAATTTTTTGGGCCCCCAATGGATTTTTGTAGCCCAATATTAACTTTAGATATTCCATATTCTTGGCATCCCCAATTTTGATTGTTTTAATCACTTTCTTGTAGCATCATCACGTTCTCAGTCTCCTACAAGGGCTAATGCCAAGGAAAATCAACAACAGTCATCGCTAAGTCGAAGCTCTTCTAAAAAAGCGGAGCAATCTCCTTACAGGAAAAACCCATTGAGCTAAAATAGTTAGAAGAGTTGACTGCTATTGCAGGTTCCAAAAAAAATTGTCACCGGTTGCTCCTTGTGCATTTAGAAATAACCAAAAAAAAATTTCCAGGGGCAGCCCGCATTCTTTCTATGCCCCCAATGACTTTGAATCCTAGATTCACCACTGCTTACCGGCCAAGCAAGCTTAAATCTAAGTAACTTATAATTGAGAGTTTGAGTAAGAAAAAAGCTTTTTAATGCAATTTGATCGCCTCTTAAAGAAAAGTCGTAAGTCAAAAGATGATATGGTAAGAAGAAATAATGATATATATATTTGAAGAAATACAATCTATCCAGGAATTTTGGCCGAAGATATAAGATGGATTAGATACATATAATTCACATAGTTGATCCAACATAATTGAGACAACGTCTTGATATCTAACAGGGTTATGCTAAACTTTAACCAACATATTTGACCAAAAGTAAGATTTGGTTTGAGCTTGTTTGTGTTCACATCAGGCTTGAGCCTAGCTAGATTATGAAACTCAATACAAATTTTAGTTTGAATTCAAATTTGGATTCAATCATCTGAATTTTTATTTTTTTTGTTTGATAACGTAGGGTTCCCAGCCCTTTGGGCCAGAATAATCCCTACGGGCCCAGGAGAGAAAGCCGGGTAAAATCCCCCTGTGGCCCCAGTGTGGTAGAGCAGTTTCTAACCCACAACCTCCGGGTGCAAACCGTAGTCCTAGGCCAACTGAGCTACCCCTCGGGGTTTGGCCTATATGCACTTAAAAGTACCACGCTTTAACAAATTATATATTTTACTAAAGTTTATACTCTTTGAAAAGATATCATCGAATAAAAAATCTAGTATCCAAGTTTATTCCGAGTCAACCTGGCTTAACCTGAATTGTATTTGAGTAGGGACTAGGGAATTTACAAAATAAGTTGAATTTGAGTGAGTACAGGTTTCATTCAACTCTTTTTCTTCTCTTCTTTTTTTTTTTTTCTAACGGATGGTTCACAATCCTTTGAACTGGATTATTCCATTCGGGCCCAGAGAAAATCCGGGTAAAACCCCTGTCTTCCTTGGGTGGTAGCACAAGTGGATTCAACATTCGGTTCCAAAAAAGAGGGGAACTGGGGTCAATATCAAAACCACTAGCTCCGGAAGATGAAGGAACCGTGATCCTGACCCCTCGGCCAACCCCTTGGGGTTCATTCAGCTCTGGTTGAGGATTCAATTTACTAGAATAAAATAGGGTAAGACTTGATTTGAGCCAACATCTAGCCTGACCAAAAATTGATGATATTTTGACGGGATCACAATAGTATCAAAACAAGAACAGAAAAACTAAAAAATCTGTAAAAAGATATTAAAAAAGTTTTGAGAGGATCACAATAACATCAAGAGAAATAAAAAAAAAACTTCTAAATGTATATAAATTTATTTTGTAATTTGGTATATTAATTTTTTTTAAATATCTAAAGAATTTTCTCAATATTCTCATGAGAAAAAACATGAACTTGAAAATATCACTACAGTTTCCAAAAGTATGATTTTCCAAAATCCTCGTTTGTGTAAACATTTCATGCATGCCCAATGAGAAAGAGCACTATGAACCTCACCCAGCCTTAAATGGAAATAAGACCACTAGCCAATCTCTCTTTATCCGTAATTAGTGATTGACATTTTCACACCATGTAGTTTTTATATAAGCCTAGAATATTTTGGGCCTAGTATCCATGACCATATCCAGAATACGAGCCCGGAATTCAGATCCATTGCCCACTCCACTAAAAGGTATTGGGCCCACTCAAACTCAACAGACTTGGGCTAGGGCAGCCCAGATTGCACTCCCAGGGCCATGGCCTAATAAAAAACCATGAAACTGCTTAGCAACTGTCTTATGTGGAGCAAATGGGGCAAAATACTGAGTCCTTCGAAGTAATGTTTCAAACTCGAAAACTCAACTCAACTCAACTCAACTTGGAAGGTCACCGATCGAGTCTGGGATTTTGAGGCAAGACTGAGTTCCTATCAACTGGACTTGGTCAGAGTCGAGCGACTCACCTAGACTAGGGGAGCTTTAAAAACAATGTCCCAGGGCATGATCTGTTAGACTAGCTCGGCCCAGATGCAGATTATACTTTGTAAAACTGAAGATGTGTAGTAATTGTAGTAAAACGCATTCATCCTTCTTATTTGTTTAAAGAATTCATTTTCAGAGCTAAAACCCAATGTGTGGGGCTCCAATTACTCAAATAGGGCTGGGGATGAAAAAGGTCGTACGGAGGCCCAAGCCCAAGCCCAGTTTTCTGATAAGGACCCATACCCCTAGTCATACCCAAATTTTTTTAAAAAAAAAATCAGAGACTGAAAAATTAAATTAAGTTCCTGGGTCAGGACCAAAATGAGTAAAACATACTTGTATAGATAATAAATGACTATGGCATCAAATATTCTGTGATGGATTTGGATGCGGAGACTCCGACACACGGCCGGAGATCTATGTGCATTTCAGCGATTTGGAAGTTCCCCGGATCTCTTCGCCTCTTGTCTCTCCTATGGGATGGAATAATACCAACCCTAGGGCTTCCTTATCTTATATAGACTTGTCCCAAAGAGTCACACTTACTAGAGACTCATTCGCCAAGAAACTCAAATCCACTAATCTTATTGTGAGTCTTATTAGTGGGACCGGATCAAGTCTTACATTAAATGGGATTGTATTCTCTATTGACATCAGACTTGTTTGATCTAACTTGGGACCCGTGGCTTGCGAGCCACACGATTTCCTACATTCTGGTCCCCAAGTGTGAAATTAATTTATAAACCCAAACCCAAACCCAAAATTTATGCAGGACTATGCAGCGAACCAAACTAAAAATGGGTCCACATTTGGACCCATACCTGGATTTTCGAACTTGGCGCCGTCCAGCGTCTGGGTACCCATTTTCATCCCTAAACTAGGTCACATGAGGGTGAGGGAAAATGTTAAAGGTCTTAAAATCTAAATTATGGGTTTTTGTGAACTCACAAGGTGTCACAAATTGATAGTTTGAGACGGGATGAAATTATGAATAGAACAATTGGTAGTGCTGGAATTGTGCCAGGCATTCATGGGCCTGGTTCTGGGCCATTAATGATTTTTAGGGCTTTAATCTTAGTGGTTGTGGGAGAGTAAACACTGTGCATGGATTTGAAAGTGTCGGATGAAAGAGTTTTGAGTTTGGAAATTAAGTGTTAAAACTTAGAGCTCATTTGGTTCCAAGAATTTCAAGAATGTTACCAATCATGCCTTTCTAAAATTCGGGGAATTCAGGATGTTGGAATCTAGAATACTACAGAATTTACCTTCACATTCCCCACTTGATACCTGAGGATATTGTGACCCCTTTGAATTCTAGAAATTCCCAGCTAAGAATATTCAAACTAGCTAGAATTACAATGATGTAGCCACTTCACATGCACATAAAATATAAAAAGCCCCTACAAACCTCTATCTTAGTTAGAGTTCTGTGACGTGTGGGTCCCGCCTAGTTACAAAATGAAACATCCAATGGAGACCCAGATCTCAAATATAGAGAGTTGCTCATTGGGAGGGCCAGCCCAAGCATGGCCCAGGTTGGGCTAGATCTAGGCTTTATTTTAGGCTCTTGGCCTGTACCTGGCTAATTTCTGGCCCAATTATTGTTAAAGATCTGGCACATAGGTAATGCTATCCAAATGGGCTGGGCCTAAGCCTGAGTCTAAGTCATGTAGACTAGATCTAGGACTACTTATTAAGGCTGATACCCAAACTGGGGCCATCCATGGACAAGGTCTGGACAGGCCCAACCAGGGCCATGAACATTGAACACCCCTACTCAGAAAACATTATTTTAATTTATATAAGGGTCCCCCTCTGCTGAGCACCAGTCCTTTTATAATTCCTAGTGGGCCTTTGCTTATCAAGCAACAATTTTCATTTGCTTGATCCCCATGAGATCCCTGTACAGGTTCTTTTGTAAGCTTCCATTCCCATTCAGCTTTTTTGAGCTTTCATCCATTCAAACTCACACGAGAATCTTGACAAAATGGAGCCCACAAATGAAAAAATGACCGTGGAAAGGCAGTACAGGAAGAAGAAGGAAGAAGAAGGAAGATGAGAAAGGTGGGATTTTCTGTGGCCTTGGAGTTTAAAGTTTTGAATGGAATACAAGTATATGACCGTTGCAAAGGGCGGGAAATGGAATACGACCGTTATAAAAGGCGGAAAGACTATGTATTTGATTTCTCTTGAACGATTCTCCCTCTCAGTGATCGTAGAAATGCCCAAGCGAGGAAGAAGAAAATTTCCATTGGGGCGCATTATATTAAAAAAAAAAAAAATAGGGGGCACTGCTTAAAAATAATAGAAGACTTGCACACTAATTCATGCTAAGCAGAGACACATATACTTACCAATAAAAATCAATTAAGAAGAAAGTCAAATCATATAAAATCATCCCCATGCACTTATCGATAGAAGAACAGCAGAAAGAAGAATTTTGATAGTACCTCTTTTTTTAATCCAAGACTCTGTTGTGTAAAAATGGAGTAAAAGAAGTTGGGGGAACAGAAAAGATGACTATATGTAGAGTAATAGTGTTTATGAGATTTGGGAATGAAATAAAGTGATTGAAAAAGAGGAGCGAAAAGTGAAAAAAGACGTAGAGTGGTTGCATGTGGAAGTGGAGAATAATATGGGTTAGTTACAAAGAAGGTACATAACTCCAACTCAAAACCAATAGTTATAATCAAATTTGGCGTAAGAATGCTTTGCTTTAATATAGTATAACTAGCACAATAATCTCATGCTCAGCACGATATCGCCATGCATTGTAAAATAAATAATCATAAATTAAAAAAAAGTTGCATCTTTCCATAAAGCAAGCTGCATAAAATAAAAATAGGAAAAATGGAGCAGAAAAGGGATACTTACAGAAAGGAAGAATTGAAAAGTGAATCGTTTGATGAAAAAAAAAAACCATTAGTGGGTAGTTACAAGGGCACTAGAAAGAGAATATGGCACATTTGAAAAAAAAAAAAAAAAAGCAGACCTGTCGGTCAAAATTAGAACTGCATGTCAAAATTAAATTCAAAAGCCTTGGCTTTAATATATTCTAATTTTTTAGAACCTTCGAAGATGACCACTCTTAGATTTTGGGACTCCAATTGCCTCTTAATAAAATAGAGAACTTGGGATTCCCACAACCCTTTAGGCATGTTTGTTTGGAGGATATCTAAAAATTCATATTATGAGATTTATTTACAAATTCTTTAAATCCTATCTCTAAGATGAATTAACAAATGCTCAAATACTCCCAAGCATTTTGGAAACTTGGATTTAGACGATTTTATAAGGGCACATTTGGAAACAAGTGAGGGTCCGTAAATTCACTACAAAAAAAAAAAAAAAAAAAAAAAACCTTGGCAGCCGGAAAAACCACTTTTAGCCGTGATTTTTTTTTCCGGGTGCTAAAAGTGTTATTTTGTTGCGGTTAAGTTTTTAGCCTCCACTAAAATAACATAAATCCTCTAAATGGCCAATTTCCAGGCTTTTACAGCACTTTTGTGATGATGAAAAAAAAAAAAATTGTTGCTAAAAGTGGTTTTATATGCTACTAAAGGCCTCTTTTGTAGTAATTTGGAAATTCCTCGTTATCAAAAATTTAAAGATCCCTAGCTAATGAGGATTTGTATGGTGAGGATTTCACAGCTATCTCAGTGTGCATAGTTGAGAAAAATCAATATCAATGGGAACATCATCAAAACTGGGGATTCTCAGATTTTATAGAAGAAGTGGGACTTAAAAATCATTAAAAAATGAGGTTTCCTCGTGCCCCAAGATTTACAATTGCCAAGTTAGATTTTCCAAGTCCTTGGGAAAAACCAATAAAGAGTTCCCGAGGATTTAGTCACAAAACATGAACTAAGACATAAGTGACAATCTACAAAGTTAAGTTTTTCAAATATCTTCTATTAAACAGAAAGGAAATCAAGTGAGGACGATCCTTACAGTCTTATTGTGCGGACCATTGAGTCGGGCCCACCTTAGAATCCCACTAATCATCGGACATAGCAGGATCAAAAGATCCAAGTGAGGTAAACCTAGATATCAAATTTGAATTAAATATAATGCTTCTAATCCCTTGATCCGTCGTCTATAAATTTAATAACTTTATATCAAATAATAAAAATTAACTCTCAATCCAACAGTTCAGTCTCTTGGAATTTAGGAAATAGCAAATGATTGTTAAATAATCTTCCTTCTAATTAAGAAATAATTGAAAGAGGATAAAAAAAAAATATCCAAGGCTCAATAAAAGGCTTGGAATCTAAAAAAGCAAAGAACATTGTACCATCTGAATATGACCTGATCCCTACCCCCTCCCTCAAAAAGCGAACCGACTGCCTTTTCCCGCTTCTTTTCGGTGGTCCCCACCCATCCAATCAAAACCCACGAAATTGCAAATCTTGAAACCACCAGACAAAAAAGCCAAAGTAGCTTTCATTCAAAGTTCGAACAACCCGCCCACTTTATAAACTGGCTCCTCCTCCGCTCCCTCCGTACACTTGGAAAAACATCTCAGCCGTTCATCTACTCCCCCATCGACGGTCCAAATTCCACCGAACCTTCTGGAACCCCCAACACTCACAGAAACCCCCACACATAAAACCCTCTCCGCCACTTCCCCTCCTTCTTCCATCTCCAAATTTCGTTCTTTTCTTCTTCTTCTTCAACTCTCTTCGTCGTCGATTGTTTTTTAGATTCCAGAGAGAGAGATCTTCGAGTTTCTGCAACAAGAAGCAGCAAAAATGGCGGGAAAAGGCGAAGGACCTGCGATCGGAATCGATCTCGGTACAACGTACTCGTGCGTGGGCGTTTGGCAGCACGATCGGGTTGAGATCATAGCGAATGATCAAGGAAATCGTACGACTCCTTCGTATGTGGCATTTACAGACACCGAGCGTCTGATCGGAGATGCTGCGAAGAATCAGGTCGCCATGAATCCCATCAACACCGTTTTCGGTATGTTATTATGCGATTTCTCTTAGATCCGGTGTTGTTTTGATGTCTTTCTGTAGAATCTGGTTCTGATGATATGCTCACGTTTTTGAGATTATGATATATTGTTTGATCTTTGTGATATATCGATATCTTGTTTAAATCTGTTTATACTGATGATGATGATGATGATGTGTTCGTGTTTTTGAGATGTTGTGTGTTATTTGATCTTATTATCTCTTAATAGCTTGTTTTAGATCTATTTATGATGATGATGATGATGATCGCGTTTTTTAGTTTCACTGTTGTTTGATCTTGTGATCTACTGTTGCCTTGTTATACATCTGTTTATGCTGAGATCTCAAGATCAAACAAATACTAGATCTTAAATGATTTCTGTTGAGAAAATGAATGTTGAAGGAAACATGGTTTATTGTGAGAAATTCCTGTAAATTACTGTTTTTGAGATATCTGCCAGATGATCATGTACTGATAATATTCAGATTGGATGTTACTGTGTCTTTGTAGGTTCAACAACAAGTATATTGTCCCCAAATCTTCTTAGAAACCAATTTGACCTACTTTGCTTTTTTTAAAAATGAATCTTTTTTCGTTCTCTTTGAATTTTTTTTTACCAGATATAGTTTGCATCTTTCTCGATTTGTTCAAACACATCAGCCAGCCTTAACATTTTTTTTTTAGGCTTCATCCCTCCTGGCAAGTCGGAGAACATTATCCACTTCTGCTTATTAGAACCTATGATAAGCAATTGTGAAGTTTGCTTCATCCCTCCTGGCAAGTCGGAGAACACTATCCACTTCTGCTGATTAGAACCTATGATAAGCAATTGTGAAGTTTTGGTTGCATTAGAAAGACGAATTTTTTTTCACTGGCTTGTGAAAACACTTTAAAGGCAGGGAAGCTTGACCTCCTCTTGACCATTAGAAGAAAACCCTCTGCTGACATCGTTGATCACAATATTGGGGGTTAGGTGTAAGAGGGTCAAGCTCCTTTTCTGATATTATTTTTGAATTTTGTCATTAGCCCTCCGAAAACAAGCTTAAGATGTAGTTACTCACAAAGCCCCTTGAATAAATGGATTTGGTAGCTTATCTTTTTTTTTCCTCTTAGTATTTGAATCCCCCCACCCCACCACTACTCTTGTATCAGTAAGGTGTAATAGTATCTTTTATTGTATATTTCCATGCTCCTCTTACATGATTTATATTGTTCTTATATTTACGCTGTGCAGATGCAAAGCGATTGATTGGCAGGAGATTCAGTGATGCAACTGTTCAGAATGACATGAAGCTCTGGCCGTTTAAGGTAATTGCAGGCCCTGGCGATAAGCCCATGATTGTTGTCCAATACAAAGGCGAGGATAAGCAGTTTGCTGCTGAGGAGATCTCCTCTATGGTCCTAATCAAGATGCGTGAGATTGCTGAGGCATACCTCGGTTCCACCATCAAGAATGCTGTGGTCACAGTCCCTGCTTACTTCAATGACTCCCAGCGCCAGGCCACCAAGGATGCTGGAGTTATCGCCGGCCTTAATGTTATGCGCATTATCAATGAGCCCACGGCTGCTGCCATTGCCTATGGTCTGGACAAGAAAGCAACCAGTGTGGGTGAGAAGAATGTGCTCATCTTTGATCTTGGGGGTGGCACCTTTGATGTCTCTCTTCTTACCATCGAAGAGGGTATATTCGAGGTGAAGTCCACAGCTGGAGACACCCATCTCGGAGGAGAGGACTTTGACAATCGTATGGTCAATCACTTTGTTCAGGAGTTTAAGAGGAAGCATAAGAAGGATATCAGTGGGAACCCCAGGTCTCTCAGGAGACTGAGGACTTCGTGTGAGAGGGCGAAGAGGACCCTCTCATCCACTGCTCAGACCACAATTGAGATCGACTCCTTGTTTGAGGGCATTGACTTCTACTCAACCATAACCCGTGCCAGGTTTGAGGAGCTCAATATGGACCTCTTCAGGAAGTGTATGGAGCCTGTGGAGAAGTGTTTGAGGGATGCAAAGATGGACAAGAGCTCCATCCATGACGTCGTCCTGGTTGGTGGGTCTACAAGGATTCCCAAGGTCCAGCAGCTGCTTCAGGACTTCTTCAATGGGAAGGAGCTTTGCAAGAGCATCAATCCTGATGAGGCTGTTGCCTATGGTGCCGCTGTCCAGGCTGCCATCTTGAGTGGTGAGGGCAATGAGAAGGTGCAGGATCTGCTCCTCTTGGATGTCGCCCCTCTCTCCCTTGGGTTGGAGACTGCTGGAGGAGTCATGACTGTGTTGATTCCCAGGAACACCACCATTCCCACCAAGAAGGAGCAGGTCTTTTCAACCTACTCAGACAACCAACCAGGAGTCTTGATTCAGGTTTATGAGGGTGAGAGAACCAGAACTAGGGATAACAACCTATTGGGTAAATTCGAGCTTTCCGGCATCCCCCCTGCACCAAGGGGTGTCCCCCAGATCACAGTCTGCTTTGACATTGATGCCAATGGCATCCTAAATGTGTCTGCGGAGGACAAGACCACTGGCCAGAAGAACAAGATCACCATCACCAACGACAAGGGTAGGCTGAGCAAGGAGGAGATAGAGAAGTTGGTGCAAGAGGCAGAGAAGTATAAATCAGAGGATGAGGAGCACAAGAAGAAGGTTGAGGCCAAGAATGCTTTGGAGAACTATGCATACAACATGAGGAACACTATCAAGGATGAGAAGATTGGTTCAAAGTTGGCACCGGCTGACAAGAAGAAGATAGAGGATGCCATAGACCAGGCTATCCAATGGCTGGACAGCAACCAGCTTGCGGAAGCAGATGAATTTGAGGATAAGATGAAGGAACTTGAGGGCCTGTGCAATCCCATCATCGCCAAGATGTACCAGGGTGCAGGTGCTGACATGGATGCGGGAATGGAAGAGGATGGTCCGTCTGTTGGTGGCAGCGCTGGTGCTGGTGCTGGTGCTGGTGCTGGGCCTAAGATTGAAGAAGTCGATTAAATTCTCTCTTATTTATTGTTTGTGGTGTTACTAGTTTATGAATTGAGTTTTAAAGCATGCTAGTATGTCTGTGGGAGGAAGGGGGAAGTCTTCTCTATTTGAGAAGAATTTTCATACAATTACTGATTTGATTTTAAACAGTAGGTAATCTAATGAAATATTTTACTTCCCTCCAGAATTTATTGGCATGGACCCTTTTTGGTTTTTTTTTTCTTTTTTTTAGTGAGATAGATTGATAGAAGCGCAAGTTACCAGATCAAAAACAGGAGGATGAGGAAAAGGGTAAACAAGAGGGAGGCGGAGGAAGTATTCCCCTTTACATTTGGGCTGGAATGGTAATACTTCACCTTCTCATAAATAAGGATTATAACAAGTCCGGATTAAATAGGTCTACCGTATCCAAATCTCATAAGCAGTCAGAATCAGAGTAGGCATGGCTTTATGGAATATGACTTGTGACTTTGATTTGAGAGGTTCAGGGCAAATGATTTTTGTGGTGTGTTGGTTGTATTTTTTATTTTTATTTTTTTTTTGGGGTGGAGGATCAAATGGTTAAGATCATGAGATTACAATTCAATATATATATATGAATTACGCTACAAAAATCCCAGTTTTTTTCACAAAAATAGGCCACATATAAATATAATAAAGGCTAATAAAACACAAATAGTAGTACATCACTAAAAATTGAATACAATAACACTGCAAGTACACTCAAGATGTCCCCAATCATAATTTTGCAAGTGAACTTGCTCACTCAATTTTCCATTGCTCATATCATGGAAGTGCATCCGCCGACTGACTAGTTTGATATCAAATGTATAAAGACATTAACATTAATAACATGATTCATAGAACTACACCAAAACTTTTGGCAATTTGCCGCCCCTTCCTGGAGATTAAGTGGCCAGCTGTGGTTTTAGCAGGCAATAACTATGGCTACTTCTGAGAGTCAGAACTGAGCTCTTTTTTCACCCTAGACCACTGTAACTGGAGACATTTTTAATAGCATCTTCTTCCATCTCAACTAGTTGCTGGCAGAAGGCTTCCATGTCACGGGCCTCCTCTTTGAATGTGAACCTGAACTCCTTCCACTCAAACTGGCTGAAGCCATCTTTGGTGACCAGACCAGGAACCTTACCAAGTACATCAAATCCTTTACGATCCACAGACAGCATAAAAGCATCCTTCACACATTAACATTAGTGAAATCAGGTACTAATAAAGAGATAAATCACATTTAACTTCTGTTTAGATAGCCCACATCCAATGCTTGTTCTTTTCAGACTGTACATCACAAAGACATCTTGAAATTGCTAGACAAAACTAAAGAGAAAAATCCATATTATCACTTACTCGAGCATTTGTGTTCATGTACACAAAACAGAAAAGCATTAGTGCCCTGCGCCTTGCATGACTTTGATTGATCCCGTCAATTATTTTTTCAGAAAATGGTGCTGCAAAGAAGACAAAACGGTCAATGTGAACATTAAGGGGAAACAAAACTATTTCCATACACAGGCACCCCAATGTAGGCAAACAAGTGTTTGTGGATAGATAGAGTGCCACATCAATATTCATTTTTTTAACCAAATCTTCAACTCAACAGTCAGAATTTTGAGATTTGTCAAACAAAAAGCAAAACATTTATATATCTGCAACAACTGCAGTGTCTCCTCAAACACCCTTTGTGTGTGTACTGTGTAAGAAACTTTGACATTTGGGGAGATACCAGTATACCACAACTTATAGGGCAATTCAATACAGAGGTCTAAATCTTTCCATCCACACCCCCATTTGGGGAGATACCAGTACATCACAACTTATAGGGCAATTCAATAGAGAGGTCTAAATATTTCCAAACCCACCCCCCACCCTCTGAATTTTTTAAATTTCTGTATTGGAAAAATCACTAGTAATATAATTTTAATGATGGTCTTACATAAGAGATCAGTTTTAGAAGCTTCAATTTCGCTCAGATCAACTTCATGATTGCCTCCACCACCATCAATGTAAGTGCATGATCTGTAAGAAGATTTCCATAGGTAAAAAGAAACATGTCATTGTTTATTATTGAAGTCCAGATCGTCAAATTGAAATAGACAAGACTAACAAGCTGTCAGATTTGGAATACTATCACCATTAAGATAGAATTGTCCTAGCTTGTAATATATCAAGCTCATTGTTACACAGTAAGGTGTCATTTAAGTGAAGACACAAAGTGGAGAGGATACTCAATAGTTTAGAACTGTAACAATGTGCAGTTTTCTCTAGTCTCTACATCAAGTTCTCTAAAAGGAAATTCTCATCAAATCAAAACTAGAAGTATTTTCATCAGGAAGATAGAATTTCTATATAATATACAACATCAAACACAGAGAACAGAAAAAAAGTGACTATAAGATTCCTAAAGAACCATTTTCCTAGTCTAGCAAAGATCATTCAGTAATCAAGTAAAATTATAACAATGGTCTGAGAACACTTTATACAGGCAGAATAAAAGTGACTTTCAAGATTCTCAGAGAATCATTCTCCTAGTCAAGTGAAGATCATTCACTAATCAAATAGAACAATACTAATGATTGCAAAAGTCTTTATACATGCAAAATATCAACTCGTCACTGCTCTACTAGTATTCACTGAGCGACTGTCATGCATATCCTGTGTTTTCTTCAAAGTATCTTGTCCAGAGGTCTAGTTCCTTCATATAATAGTTTCCTTACTCTTTCCGCATATTCTAATTTTGACAGGGAAGGGGATATCTAATAGTGGTCCACCACTGTGTTTTGCATATTTCTTGAATCATCCCTTATTTCCTGCAAAAGGAACAACTTCTTGTAGCATGGTCTTCTGCTGAGTAACACAATCGCTAACTTGTGGCTTCACTGGCTGGCTCTTAATCTGTGAATTTATCTTAACCAACCCTTCTCCGCTGTAAATAACAAGAATTGCATCCACATTAATCAATATGAAGTCTCTAAACATATTGAAGTTTATCGTCATTTTTTCCATAGCATCTACGACAAGGCACTGTACATCTTTTTTTTTTCCTATTTATTACACAATTCAGCTAGCAGGTTTCATTACCAGCACTTATCCACTCAATCGTTCTCAGTTCTTACACACAATCTCTACACTTTCTTCAGTACATCACAAAATTGAGGGGGAGCAGGTGACGAAACAGAGATCATGGTACCTACACTACCATACTACCAAGAAGAGCAGAGATTCTTGAGCCATAAGAGCACTGTATTGTATACGCATTTTCAGTTATTCTTTGAAATCCATATATATAAGATCCTATTTGTATTTACAACTGTACAAATATGCCTTTGTACACATGCAACAGTATCTAAAGGGTCATGCTATCACCATGGCACAAGAATTTTCATTTACGGTACTTTCTCTATTCTTTTATTTTATTTTTCAGCAACCCCTCCAATTGCCTCGTTCAAGCTAAAACTTCAACGGCATCATTGTTCCCCCTCCCCCCAAAACCAAAAAAAAAAAAAAACACACACACCACCCACACCCACTCAAAACTAAAAAAAAAAAAACATTGGTTATAAACCATCCACATGATAAGCTAAGCACCATCATGATTATGATATTTTACCAAAATCATGATTATGATAGAATTAACTAAGTTATTACCTTTTCTGATAGATGTTAGCAGGCAGGATATCTCATAAAAACCAACGCACAGTAGTCAATAATATAAATGAATCCAACTCACATAGAGTATAACAGTAAGCCCTTCATTAACTTGAATCGACTCAAATATAATATGCTTGACAGCTTATATATGCTTAAATGCATTTAGAATATCCCAACATGTAGGATATTTCATAAAAACCAAACTATACTAATAGAAAATTTAAATGAGTCCAGCTCACATATAATAAGCCTATATGATGCAAATAAACTTGGATTCTTGACAAGTTACAAATGCTTAAATCATAAATAACAATTAAACCAAAACAAATTCTATTATTATTCTAAAATTATATGACATTAGTTTTTAATTTTATGTTTTTATATGAATTTTCATTTTCAAGGTTTTTAGAGCTTTTGGGTGTGACTCGGCTGAGTGCCAAGCAACTTGACTGAGTCGGCTCAACTAGAAGGTGACTGAGCCACATCCAAGTCCAAGTTTTAAAACCCCAGGAAGGAAACCAATCATTGTCCTATATCAGCTGAAAAGCCTGAAATAAGAGCTAAGAACAAAGAAGGCATAAATGAAGACACTACCTGATATTAAACTTATAAACTGTGTAGGTGTCACTTCCATCCACTATCTTCTGCAGGTTTTCACTTCTAGAATTACAAGTTATACTGGAAGAACTTAAAATACCAGAAACTGAATAGCTGGCCTGGCTAACAGCTTTTCGTTCCGACAGTATGGTTTCTCTTAGACTTTCTGCAGCCAATGGGACCTGCAGAGAGACCAGAAGAAAATATTGTAATGAAGCTCACAAGCATCAAAAATTGGGAGGAAACAAAAACCATCCTATTCATATAGAGATGTAATCCTCATGCATGAAGAGTATATGCTGAGAATTTTAATCCATAGCGGAGGCCCCAGATTCTAGAAACTCTTGGATTTGAATAATCCAATCCATCAACCTGTGGCCCTTTTCCACCATTGCTGTTTATTCTTCACAGTGTAGTTATAGATCACCCATCAAACAATATAGTTTCCCTGTCATCCAGAAAATTGTGGCATCCAAAATCATATATAATGCAAACACCACATAAGCAGTCTGGATTGGAAAATATGCGACCACATGCTCAAAAATGCACATCTAAACAAGCAAATACAATTCCTAAGTCTGAGACACCTATATACCTCTTATTGCCATGTACATACAGTCATACACACTAATCACTAATAAAGTATGTACCGGGCCTATTTGCTTTGAAGGACAAGGACTTCATGGATTTTCCACAAACTGGGACAATCTTGGCCTATATATTTCAGATTTGAAAAAAAAAGGAACTGCAATGATCAAATGAGTTGCGCTTGTTGACTCATTTTTTTGAACCAAATGAACTGGTGAAAGAAATCATTTTTTTCTTATTGAAGATCCAGCCTGCTTTTCAAGCTTCCACCAGAATAGGTCTTGATTATTGAGATTCATACAGAGACAGATCTGTAATTTATAATTACCCCAGGGACTGTTTTGTAGTCTTATGGATGCTCAGGGGGTTCTTTAAATGCCGTTTGTTTCATTGATACAAGTATACATACTGTAATTTATAATTACCACAGGAAAAGTTCTGCAATTTTGCAGATGAAGTTCTTTTGTAAATGCTGATTAATACGTTCATACAAACATACAGGCTGCTCCAAGCAATGTGCTGTTGATCTATCTTAATATTTCAGTACCTCTCTTTCCCTCACCGATTCTCTTTCTTCATCTACTTGTTTTTTCCACTTCCTCTCTTTCTTTCATCACTGATTCTCTTTCTTCATCTACTTATTTTTTCCACTTCCTCTCTTTCTTTCACTAAATCAGTTTACATGTAACATCTTGGTATGAAAGATAGGAATACAGCTTAATTTTATTAAACAAAACGATTCCAAAGGGTAGGAAAGACCTCCTAGCAAGTAAACACATCCCATTAGGTTCAATCCAATCAATGGAATGAGAGGTCCTCTGAGAAGACTACAAGAACAAATGTAAATTCAGCATACCAAATAAAACAATAACTGTGCAGTATAAAGTATTTCATGTCATGTTGCTGAATAAGAGCCACTAGATTTTCATACTATGGCTGAAAAGGTTACCTTCTCATCTCTAAGAGGCACAACGTCACCGGTCAAAGCAACCCGAGGCGGTAACTGCATATTGCACGTCAATTTTAGCAGAAGTTAAAGCACAGCTTCTAGATACATTGTTTGGGAAACATACTATAATTTGCATAATGTCAATACAGATGGTTTGCATTGATATGCTCTTCTCTGGTAATTACTCACCCTTCATGCAATTCAGAAGTGGAAGGCATTGTGCATTATATATGAAGGCATTGTGTGCTATATATGAAGGAAAATGACTAAAAATAAATAAAGATACGCGGCAATTAAACAATATATGCAAATAACATTTGAGCAATTTTATGTTGCAATTATAATAATCTATTGATGCTCTGAGAATCTATCCATCAGTGAAACGCCTTTTAGAGAGAGAGAAGGGGGTAGTCTTCTCTTAACGCAATATCTCGGGTGGCTAATGAAGCTAAAGGCCCGTACTTTTATCTCAATGAAATCAAGTGTTTATCCTCAAAGTTGGATGTGGAGTTTAGGCATATCCCACGCTCAGCTATCAGCGAATGAAGAGGCAGATACCTTGGCTAAGAGAGGAGCCGCGCAGTAGTCCTTTGTGGTTTTCTTTGTTTCTTCTCTTTCTTTTGTTGTGTTATTTTTGTATGTTCACTCGGTGGGTATTAGCTACCCCCAAATTTGCTTTTTCTGTTTTTTTCCCTCTCTTTTTTTGTTTTTGTTTTTGTTTTTGTGTGGTTGTTTTGTGTTCTTCTTTGAATGAATTTTTTGTTACCATTAAAAAAAAAACACATTTTATTGAAGAAAAAAAATGTACAATCATAGGAACTCATCAAGGTGATGGATAAGTAGTAAACAAAAATATGCTAGAATTCAAACCATGTGCAATCGTAGAAACAAATCTAAAGATACATATTTTTTTCCCAATGCATAGTCAGAGTGTGTTCCCATTAAATCTCCTTTACAATGTTTTCTTCAGCAAGTTTGAGGAAGAGGTAAGGATTTGGAAGCCTTATCCTTCTAGATATTTTCCTCTTAAGTTTTACCAAAATAAGGCGACGGCGGGTATCAGTTCAAATAATTAAATTCCCAAGAAGCAACTAAGACAATGTGTGTAGTGAAGACATTGTGATAAAATCAATGCAGTACCAACCTTTTTAATACTTCTCAACAAACTCATTAGTGGGCCTGGAAGGGTGTTGGCCACAGAGAGAGAACCACGTTCGTCAATAATAGTATTCTGCAGAAAGCATTAAACTAATAATTTAAAGGTTTGAAACTAAAAAAATTTAGATGAGAACTTCTCATGCCATGAACTGGTAATCTGTATAGACATTCAATCAGCTAAACTATCACAAATTATTGAGAAGCATCGTATATAGACAGAAATATTTTGATTTAACGCTGTTATTAGAGCCTTGAAAATGGGCCTTTGTGAATGCTGTTTTGACTTTTGTGGTGTCCATTATGGATATGTTAATGTGAAGAGCAAGAGTGGCAGGTTAAAAGAGAGGATGATAAAGAGAGTATAATGTGAAAATAGAGTGAGAAAACGACTCATGCCATAGCCAATCTACGATTTTATGAATAGTATCTGGTCAAAACTAGGTTAAATCGCATTTCCTTGGAAAAGTAAATACTACAGCTATCTTAGCAATCGAGATACAGAGAAACACATGCATGTAAGATCTGGTTCCCTCATCAAATGAGGAAAATTCATCAAAGTGGTTTGCATGAAAGATCGAAGAATTTTCTCAACAGGTAGGCCAAACATGTATGTTGGACATGGCTGGTTATTCCATCTTAAATGTCTTAGAATTACATTTATGGTGTAGCTGATGAACAGATGATCCTACTTTTAGGGCCAGCACAATTTCATGGACCTGCTTACACGTAGAGAATTTAAATTAAAAAAAAAAACCTTGAATTTTCCGACTAGTTCAAGTTATATAACAGTATCATAATTTTTATGAAAAGATAAAGTATCATATGCTATGTCAAACTAAGGTTAACAACATCAATAATGACCATGTTTAAAACACAGTTGGAACCAATAAAAAGCACCACCTGATGCTCACCGATTTCAGCAATGAGTGAACTGAAATATACACTGAAAATCACTATACAGAAATCCTGATAATGACATGTCCAAATCTGAAACATCAGGAGCACTTTAAAAAAGAGCACCAATAGCATTTCACACAAAATATTTCATACATACCACATTGTGCAAGTCGCCCTCTTGTATCCAAATGTAAGGCTTCCCCCTCTTAAATAGATAGTTCACCCTCGAACTATGAATCTCTTCTTTACTACAAGACACGAGAAGAAACAAAGAGATTAATCACTCAGTTTGCAATTTGGATGGGCATGAAAAATCATGATTGTTTCAACCCTCCTAATAAAGAAATGGGATGTTCATATATTAATTTTTGGGCGTGTATTCATGGCATCTACAGCTATCAGTTTCTTTTCCTTTTCGGCATGAACAGATCAATTGCTTGCCTCAATAGCCATGAAAGAACATGATTTTTTTCTTTTTTTCTTTTTTTTATGTTCCTGGGAAAAATCTCATTTTTAACATTTAGGCATCGAAAAGCCAAAACTTTGCGCAAAAACGAAAGAATTTCCTTTTGAAAATTGAGAATTCCCAACTTTCTCGTCCAACTAAGTGTGAGAAAAGCAGGCGAACAAAGTTCTAATCTTTCGGTGCAAATCCAATGAATAACTTCCCATCATCAACATAACATTCACTTAATCTCTACCTATAACTGGAATGAATTGCTTGTAACTTACCTTCCTTTGGCGTCTGCTTTGATGGTGTGAAGATGACCTTGCCAGTTTCCGGACAATATATTCTGCAAGAACACAAAAAGTTATCAGCCTAGATTCAAAAAGAAGAAGAAGAAGAAGAAATTAAAACATGCCTTGCATCTTTCTGCAAAGGTCAAGACCATGGCTTTGTTGGAATTCCTCATCTTTCCTATCGAAACAGGAGATCGTTCTCTCACCAACGAAAGAACAGCATAAAAGGAGGTGTTGCTTTGGCTGCAGTGATGGCTAAGCACATCAGGTGTTCGAAGAAATGACGCAGGGAAGATCGAGCGCCAAATATTACATAAAGAGTGCGAGATAGAATGCCTGCAGCGAACCCTGGGGTTTTAATGGGGTTTTAGGGGTCATGCCCTAAAAAGATGTTTGCCAGGAACGCCCCTACTGATTTTGTTTAATGACGTGAAGGAGTGAGAGGAAGCATAGTTGTTTTGATATTTTTGTTAAGGTCAGTTTTGGAGTTGGAGGAATAAAAATGTGAGTGGAGCATTAGTTTGAACTTGTGGGGGCCACCGCTGGTTGATCAAACTGATAAATTGCAGTGCTAGTGTGCGGCTTTTTTCACACTCTTATGCCCGTTGATATGGTACGATGGATAATTTTATATTCATCAAATCTTTACTTGTTGTCGTTGGATTAAACCTAAGGAGAAAAGAAAAAAAGAAAAAAAAAAGCTAGGATAGAGAATCCACCATCCTACCCCAATTGGTAGGAAAGCATCCAAGTGGGCTCATGGGCTGGATCGGGAATCACATAGTGAAAATCCTCCCAGAATACTCATGAGCCACTTCATCACAGTCAGAAACCTGGGGGCCCAGTTCACAAACATGCTGCTAATTTGTAATTTATCATTTTTTTTTAAAATTTACTATATGAGGGCCCAGTTGTCGAGACCAATAAGTAGAGTTTGGGTGGGAGGGTTGGTTGCAAGTTGCAACTAAAGGCAGGCTGGGCCTGCAATTGAACAAAAATGAGCCCAACCCAACTTGCCAAACTGCGATTGGGGCTGAGTCGGTATGACTCGGGCACACAATTGGTGACCACTTCAATCTCTCCCTCAAAGAGATCACAACGCATGGCAATAGGTCTAGATCAGGTTGACCAACATGGTTAACGTGTATGGACCCAACCCCAACCTCACCAAATGTTAATTGGGTTGGAAAATCAACCCAAATCCAACTGGGAGGATAAAAGGGTCGACGCAAACTCTTAAATTAACTGGTCGGAATCGAGCCGAGTTGACAGAGAGTGGTGGGGATAAAAGCTTATTCGGGTTGAGACTTGTAGTTCATAGTGTACTTTGTTGAGTCAGGTCAAGTATGAAGAATGGATTCGACCCAAATCCAACTAATTCATTAATCGGGTAAAAACTGTCAACCCATCTGTGAAAAAAAGGTTGACCAAACCCTGAATCAGTGGTCCAATTCGGGCCTAAGTTCTTGTATATTTTTCTGGGTCCATGTAATAAATATGTATGGGGCCAGCATTACAAAATAAATGGGCTCCTTTATTTTTTCCTTCTAATACATAATTTTAAGACATTTGTATAATACTGGAATTTCATTTACCATAAGATTTGTGCCACGCAACAGCGGGTCTCACCTATGGGGATTTTCAATGGGAAAGACTTCTCACTCGTAGGAAATGATTTTATGCTAATTCAACTTCTTTCCCTGAAAAAACTATACACTTCATCAAAACGAGCACGGACGGACAATCAAAGGCTTCTCTGTGCTATACTAGGAATCATCCATTATAAAAGATGCTAGAATAAAAAAAAATACATTTGGTAACGCACAAATCTATTTTAAATACCTTGTCTCTATAATTTAAGACCCAAAAGCTCTATTTCTCATATGCCCACTTTTGGAGCATTTGGATTTTAGAGGATTTGTCTCTAAATGTCTAAAGCGGATAGAGTCTAGAATCTTGTGCCAAACACTCAAATTTTTCAAACCTCTATCCGATTTAGACATTTAAAGAAATAGAGGCATAAAATAAAGATGCCAAACATGGGCTAGAAATCATCCATTATAAAAAAATTGCCCTTGGTCACGCTTTTTCATAATGATAAATTCAACAGCAGGTTAACCTAAACCAGAATAGAAATTGGTGTAGAGATACACAGAATTCTAAACCAGAATAGAAATTGGTGTAGAGATACACAGAATTCAAACCACTCAACCCACCTGGTACCCACATTTATCACAATGCAGAAAACGAAAAAAAGTGGAAATCCCTTCAATACCTGACCCATGCCCCCAAAATACACTAAACTCAAGAAAATCAATTTGATTTATCTCACACAAATTAATCCCCAAACTCTCATCAAATCCATTCCAAACATGAGTCAAAACTACCTACACTATACTACACCTTCGTCATCCATTAAATAAAATTAGCAAAATCAGCAGAAAGAAAAAAAAAGAAAAAGGAGATGCAAATACATAAAATTCGGCTGAAGCCCACCACTTTTGAAAGCAATTGTCACCAAAAGATGAAGCAGCTTGAAAATGGTTAAAAAGATGTAAGGAAGTTGTGCTGAAAACTGAGTTAGCTGGGGAATGAGGATGGGAGTTAATGGCAAAGACCACTTTCTTTTAACCCTTCCATAGATGGGTCTTTTGCTATTTAAAAAATATGACTGCTTTACCGCCACACAGAAAAGAACCCAATTAAAAGAAATTTTAAATTTGATGAACTTGAATGAGATTCGAGATTCACAGGACAGGACCCTTCTACGAAAAATTATCCAAAAAGTAAAAAGACCAACTGACCCAGGCTAAGTGACTGCCCGATCGCATTGGACTTGATACTACTCAATCAAACTCCACTTAGTGGCTGCTCAATCACAACAGAATTGATATTCGATCAAACTCCACTAAGCCAATGCTGATTCGCACCAAAGTCAGTTTGGTGACACAACGCATGCATGCCAACAGATCCATCGCCAGAGCCAACTAAAAGAGGGTTTAGTAGATCAGCCATTTAAAAAATCAGCTCCTTTGATCTAAGGACTTTGAAATAGGCAATCAAAGAAAATCGGTGTTCTACTCAAAATCATCACCAAGGATTAGCTGGCTAAAAATATCCTGCAACTTATTTTTGCTTCAAGACAATTCACAACCCGTCTTTAAGTTCAGCGAGCCAATTAGCATGACTGTCCGTTATGACCCCAGCCCCCCTCATTCCAACATATCTGTGAGGTGGCTCTAATTCGACTGTGGAGTTTTGGTGTAACAAGCATATGTCCTGGTTGAACATTCCTTCTGCTAAACCATAGACTTCCTACAAAATCGAGATGCTTCAACTCTAATTGAGGAATAATTCACAAGACAGTTTATAATTTATATGGTCTAAAAAACCTACAAATGAGAATACCATCTGTAAGTGCAATCCTATTGACTACTTCCTTCCTCGGCTTAACCTCTGTAGTTGGTAATTGATGCTGCCCCAAGGCTTCCGGGGTTTGCCACTCTGCAAAATTCATCACAGATAACACATGAATTCAATAATCTTCAAAAAAAAATTATTATTTTATTATTATTATTATTATTAATGATGGACTTACTATAATATTATTCTGAAGAAATCAATGCAAACATATGGTGTTTAATTGAGTAATTGGTTGGCCAAACAAACTACTTGTGGTTTACTGTGTTCATGCCAAAGATCCATGTTTAATTAGAAAGCCACAAAAAGAAAAATGGCATTTCCCTGCCAAAAATGATCCTAGTCATGCAATTCCAACCCATCAATGCGACTACTGGAAGTGCTTGTGTGAAACTATTCATGATAGGACCATCTTTTATCTTTCTTCCTTTTTGCAATTGGGTGGGAGGTCATACCATATAATACTTCGCTAATGTGTGGTGGGGAAGTGGTTTTGGGGCATAGTTCATTCCAACATGATCTTAAAAAAATCAGTTGCTAATATCGGCAACAAGTGAGTCACACATGAATTTCAAAATTATTTCCTATATTTTTTAACACAACAAGAACTACTGCTACTGCAGGAACTCCAAAATATAGTTAACAAACGGCCCAAGAGGAACTACTGCCACTGGAACTTTGGCACATTTAGGCTACAATTGGCCCCACTTCCAGATCAAATCAAATCAGACTAAGTATACAATAAACATGCCCATAGAGGTTTTCAATAACCTTCTAACTGAGGCCTGGAGGTATTCAATTTATCGGATTTCGAGCTAGCTCCCAATCATGCCTTCCCTTTGCCTCCTTAGCCCCAGTGAGGGTCCAGTTTATCAATGCAGCAAAGTCAATGGAGATCAGGGTTGGTCTTCTTGAAGCTAGAAGACTTAATCTGAACCAGATCAGAGAGGAGAAAATTTTTGCCCATTCTATTTATAAGGCTTCAGATTGTTGCGGTGCTCCTTGGTGGAGTGAAGGAAGTTAATGGTCTAGCTTGCTCATCCTGCTGCACATCCAATCATGTGATTGGATAACCAAGGCAACAAGGAAGCAAAGTTTTGGCTAAGGGGCAAGGTAGCAAGGTCATTAGCAATGTAGTTACCCTTCTGACTTCTGGCGCCAATATTGACCATTTTAGTATCAAAGGCAGCTGTGCCCGGGGGCTTCCTTTTTGTCTGGGCCCACCAGCCAATGCCCAGTTTTGGTATAGCTCTCTCACACAGGTTTTCTTTCATTAATTAAATTGTTATTGTTTAAAAATAATGATGATAATAACAACGATCGGTGAAATGTAATAATATTGAGCACCTGAGCATCCATACAAGTATTTAGTTTTTCCTTTTGTCGCACACACTTCTCATCATTATTACTGTTGAGAGACAAACAATTTAGAAATGCCAACATCTCCTGCATGCAAGGCTTCCGAACATTGCCAAACTTCTTTGGGTTTATGTACAATGACCCAACTTTCCGGCCCATGCCAATTCAACCTACATATCCAGGGTTTGATGTTAGCGTCATCAGTATGAAAGAAATGTTCAAAGAATTCAATTTACAAACCAAAAGGTTCGGACAGTGAACAAAAATGGCAGTTAAAGAGGGAAAACGTAAGAGAAAAATAAAGGTACCAAATCAAAGAGTTTGGTAAGCCAACTTGCTCTGCAGCAAGATATCATACATGTACCAAGTGTCTAAGATCCAAGGCACCAATTGAAAACCTACTATATAGGTTTTCTCTTTTCTAATTGACAAGTAATTAAAGAAAAAAACTTTTTCGAGAGAAATATGAAGAAAAGATACAAAGGAGAACCAAAAGAAGAAGGCTGAAAATATAAAACAACTCTAGTCTTCAACCCAATGAAGGAGACCTACATCAAAGAACTGAACACAAGTTTATCAAATGAAAACATCTTTCAACCCTCCTGACATCCCGGAAGCCAAAAAGCCTGGCCAATCCTCTCGTCAGGTGGTTCCTTTTCTAATGGTAACAGAACTTTCATTCCAAATGTGTGAAGTTACAGTATACAAGGTGTATAGTGTTAAGAACATCATGCACAACAGAATCACATCCCACCAGGATTAGAATAAGTTAGGCTGAGGAGGAAGTGAAAAGTTAACAACAAACGGTCCCTATCGATGCTTGTTTTTGCTCACATATCTGCCAAATTGTGTGAAATTCTACAAGTATGAACAAATGTGGCATTGGTGAGACAACCACTTGAGCTGAAGCCTCATTCATCAGACATCAAATTGCATTCAATGAATTTCCCTTAAACAAGGAACCTTCTCAATCAACCTTGATTTTTCTTTTTCTAAACACAAGTGGTTCATGATACTAAAATATAATAAAATAGAAGAGAGGTCAAAATCCACATTCCCGGCCCAAGTGGTCCATCTGATGGACACAAAAGTAGTATTAAACCATGGTATCCACATCAAGCATCCACTTGAGTAGCTCACATATCACACACAAGATACACATGACATGTGCCTATACTTAGGTGAGTGAGTAGGCTACACAGACTCCCAAGAATAAAATTATTGCAACTTCTTTTGAGACATCAAGCTAAATGTTGTGTTAAGATGTTGCTATGAGATTTAAGTGTAATTATTTTCAGCAATGGAAGAAGATCCCAGGCACAGAGCACTGACCAAGAGTTACTAGTGAATTGAATAAGAGTATCATGCAATTTCAAAGATCTCTTCTAAGCCATGGCTAACCAAGCACAGATAACTGGTGCCGGCCCTTTCCACTGATTTGTTGTTAGTTTACAGTTGCCTCATTATACATATAGCATGAAGCAATGGTGAAGATGGGAGGCATTCATCCTTACTTGAAATATTAATAAGGTCCTAAGTGCTTATATACCACCAGTACTTCCCGTACTTCATTCTTGTATCAATCATTTCGGCAACAATGTGATGAGGGATATTGGAGGAAGACAGATTACAAGTTGCTTGTTACAAGCTGTAAGAGACAAGAATCCACTCATTCTCATATCAAAGCATGATACTTAGTTACTTACTGCTCATGAATGCATACATTCAATGTATAAGAGTGCAAGCAGGTGGCGTCTAAATTAGGTTTAGAAAAGCTTATGAGTAATGACATGGAGGAATTGGATTTCCTAGATTATGTACTCGACCAAATAGGATTTGGAGCTAAATCGAAATTATGGATGAGGGAATGTCTGCTATATTATGTGTTGATAAATGGTACTGCAAAAGGGTATTCAGCATTACTAATGGTGTTAATCATATCCATTACATAATTTTTTTTGCAGTAGTTGTGGAGGCTCTTAAGGCAAGAGAGGAACATCTAATTAGTGAACAGAAAACTTGCCCGCCTTCAATTCTTTGATGATGCAATAGTGTTTTTTTTTTAAATGCAAGAAACACAACTTCTAACAAACTCATAAGCGGATACATTGGAGTCCCTACTGGAGTGATAAACACAGAATTTATAAAAGAAAACCAACTTCCAAGATGCAACAAGAAAACACAAAATGATAAACAGACCTACCTTGGTGCAATCATGTTGCCTAATTATGAATCTCAACAGAAGCCATTTGTTTTAGTTGGATGCCAAAAATTGATTAATGTGGATGCAATAGGAGCCTTAGTAGAGGATAACACTTTTTCTTCCCTATAATGGGTTGATAAATCCCCAGTCCAAAATCCCAAACACCCCAAAACAAAAAATTTCTAATTTAAAAACCTCAAACAAAAAAAAACAAAAAAAAAATGGAAACTCCAGATCAATATTTATAGTTCAGATATCAAAATCCTGAATACAAAACCCCAGATCTAATTTCAAGATTTTCAACACTCAAATTAGAAACGCAAACTCAAGACCCCACATAACAATTTACAATCTTCAACCCGAACCCCAATTTCAAAAAAAAACCCAAAACAATCAACCTGGAAACTCTACTTGAAAACCCAAAAACCCTACATCAAATCACCAAAACAAAAATCATTACTCGAAATCTCCAAACCCTAAATCAAGAACCTCAGACCCCCCTCATTTCCGAAACAGATCGAACATAGAATATACACATTTAAATCTAATTTATGAAATAGCAGGTTGATTCAACAAATGGACTGTCCGCCAAGTTGAAGATCCTGATTCTCACGATCAGAATCATTACTTCTGAGCTAAATCATAGCCCAAACATTAAAAACAAATAAATGAACAAACCCCACTTTCAGTATCAACATGTTCAGAATCAAGGGATAAAAAAAACGTCTCTGATTCACCATTATCTTCAGAATATAAAAGAAGAAGAAGAAGAAGAGGAGGAGTTAAAAATATGCACCTGTCTTCTACTGTTCTTACTTGAATCTATCTGATGAGAGAAGAGGTGGGAAAAAGTTCGGAGAGAGAGAGAGAGAGAGACAGTCTATAGGGTTTTCATTTCTTGCTGGGTTGGGCTACTAGTCCATAAGCAGTGGGTCGACTTGAGAACCCAAGGTTTGATCGTGGGCTTGCATGTGAATTTGCTAATACTTACCTGATTATTCGAGTATCCAAAGTCTCGAGTTCAGAATAAAATGGACCTGATACTTATTTTTGGACCCTGGAGAAATCTGGATATCAATCCGGAGCCAAATCCATGAATATAGGATTTAGAGCGTTTGGATCCGAAACGTTCACTTTGCATACAAGTATTTATATAAATAAGGGCTTACATAGTTTGAATTATATTCATATTTAAAAGCCTGCTTAACTTTACTTATATACCATTTATTAGTCCTAGTTTTATTTGTAAGGCCAATCCAAATTTCACTTATAGTGAGATCGGGACATGCAGATAAAGATTTGGTCCAGCCCAAGCTACAGCAATTACAGTGTTAAGTTGTATGGCTCAATAGAAATAATAAATCTAGCAAACCATGCGCCTAGATTGTCCATATTCTACTGTAATTAGAATAGTGTGTGGGTGTAACATGATTTAGATGTATAATCTCCTCTAATTGCATAGTAAATTATCCCGTCTTCCCCATAGACGTAGGTCAAAAGTCAAACAACGTAAATCTCTGTGTTCTCTCGTGTGTGATTAATCTCTTCTTGTAGGCCCTAGATCACAACATTTGGAGTAGTGAAATTGCCTCCTTGGCCCATTTCAAAATAAAGGAAAAAAATAGAAAAAAGATGGGTTGTTGAACACACCACTAGCCCAGGTGAAATGAGCCCATGTTTTCAATCTATTTCAGAAATGGGTGATTTTCACCTACAGGGCTCCCACATAGGCGTGCCATGCAGCAAAGGGCAAACCCACCCAGGGAGACTGAAAAATATTCACACCTGTTCCACTTTTCTACATGTCCTGGACACAAACCAGAACACATCAAAAAAAAAAAATTTGGCTACTATTTTTTGCAGTCATCCAAACGGTTGATTTGGTGAGCCATTGCGTGGGTGCGCCATCATTCACATAGCCCAAGAGATCAAACTGGATGAGCCATATTTGTACCGATCCGATCATTGGCCTGTGAATGTATTGTCAACATAGTCAAAGCACTAGATGAACAGTCCACATTCATTCAAGGACAAAACTCACAACCATCTGATGGTCTCTATCATCCAGCAGATGAGTGAAACACAATCAAACGGACTTCAAATCAAAAAGGTCCAGAAACCTGTCTCTCTCAAACCTTCATGATAAACTATGTAAATTGCTTTCATGAATAGATTGCTGAAAATGTGCATGCTGAAAATCTTAGAAATATGAATGGGTGACTTCACCTATGTTTAAAAACCAGAAGCTTATATAAGCAAGCTTGCAAAATCAGGAGCATACACACAGGACGTTCCTCTATCTTACAAAAAGAAATTAGTTCTTGTCAAAAATATAAATTATATGCAAAATCAAGTATGACTTAGTTGTTTATAAGCACATTCAGATCTACATCTTTGTTCGTTCTTTTTTGTGGCCTGCAGGCAGCTACACATCCTTAACAAAGGCAAAAGACAAAAAGTGACCAAAATTCCCACTGACATGTCTCAACTGCCACAACAGCTTCTAATCGCTGCAAAAAATGTGGGAAAGGAAAACTAACATTGTTTATATTCACTATCAACGGACAAAATAATTGCAGAAGTAGAACCATGCTATGCTCCTAAGTCAGACATTCGAGAATTCAGAGTTCCAAGAGAAGGGAATGGCATTGAAAGACTTGCTTCTGTTGCTTTCGCCTGATGACTGGGAAGGCAACCAATTTTGTGAAATGTGTCCGCAATCTGGGTTTTGAGGGTTTCTCATTGCCTTGAGCACGGACACTTCATCAAGCAATGAGAAGGGTGTGCTGGGAACAAAAACACAACAGTATCAGAATCAAACCAAACTCTCACCTGGGTTCAATTAACAAGCAAGATAAATGGCCACAAAAACTACTAAAAGAACTATAAAAAAGTTTGTTACACAAACGAAACAAGGTCAGTTAAGCAAAAAATTAAAACTGATTGTGTTAAAAACACTTCTAATGTGTACTCTAATTCATTACATACTATTTAAAACTCAAATTCAATGCAAAAATTGATCTTCAAGTCCCATTATAAACACTCATTGATCATATCAGATGTGATGAAGATCAAATAGCTAATTAATTGTAAATATGAAATCCAGAAGAGTACAGCCTAACCAAGCCAATTGTCAAAACACTTGAGTCAATTAGCCCAAAGTTCTTAAACATTGGCTTCGAGAAGAGTATTATGGATGCCAATGCTTCTTTACTTATGTTATCAGATTACAGATATGTGCATGGCATGAGTATTGTCACAGGAACAATTGTACGATGCTTGAACAGATGATATGCATTCCCACTCCAGAGTTCAGACCTTGAGTGCATGTAAGTGGCATACATGATCTAGTTTTCAAAACCACTCACTTTGCTGTTTACACTAAAAATCTCCTCGAAAGAAATGCCGCATAAATATACAACTAAGAATTGAGGAATGATCGTATTCAACAGACACAAAGGTTGAATATTGAATGGCTACAATCTTCCAATTTGGTATATCTCTGGAAATTTGGTCCACATCTATGACGTGTCACATCAGATCAAGCGTCTTGATTGCAATGCCATCAATCCAAGTTGAACTGTAAATATGCTCAGTTAAAGAATCATATAGGTCCTTGATGCAGGAGCAAATGACCTGATTTTAGACCATCATGTGACCAATCGAGGCCCTAAAATATTTAGTAAATAAACATTAAAATCTAACATTTTCTCATACTCCCATTTATTTTAATTGTTAATGAAAATAAACATTAAAATCTAACATTTTCCTCTTCTAAATTTTTTGGATATTTTTTCGATTTTTTTATAACCTCAATCTAAATTCACACCAATAGCATATATGTACCGCCGCAAGCGATACATATCATTTTGAGGGGCGACCGATGTGCCCTCCGCATCCGCTTTTTTATGCTTGGGTGATACGTATCGAGATTTCTTAACTATGCTTTAACCATCATCACAATCATCATAATCTCAACCATCTATTTCATTCAGCTTAGTTAGTTTTGACTTCTAATTCACCTCTCATTCATATTTAAGTCTAAAATTCTATCCCTGCATAATCTGACATATCACTTCACACTAATTCATTCCACATCATCATCCATCACCCTTTTCCCTAGCTCCCACTTGAAGCATTCGATTTGCCATCCAACAGCCACAACCAGGCTCAAATATGTTTAGCAGTCCCAATCCCACAGACAAGCCACCTGTTGGGCTTTGACCCACTTGAACTAAGCCCAAAACTGGACCCAGCAGCCAGCTGGGTCGTCCTAGCCTGATGACCAAAGAGACAAGCTGACGGGATCTACCAAGCAAAACAATGTGGGCCCCAAAGCTTGGAAAGGATATCCAGGACGTCCTCCACAAATTCCTTGCATATGCTTCTCTCTTCCTACAGCTGTTTTGGAATCATTTCTTTCCTTATTTCATGTTTGTTATGACTCCTAAAATTATATATTTATCTTGTTTGTTATTGGGTTTGAGTGGATTGCTTAACAGGGACAGCGAGAGGGGCTCACGGCCCTAGGAAAATCAGTACCAAGTCAACCAGCAAGCAGATCTTTTGTTATTTATGTATTTATTTCAAGTCGTTTCTGTCGTTTCTTTCCTTGTTCAAACATCTTTAGAATTCTTAAAGACTAGATTTTCTAAAGTTTAGAGATGAGATTAATGGAAGAGATTTATTTGAGGGTTTCAAAGGTTGTAAAAGGCAACATCCAGCTCTAGCTTGGATTTTAAATATTTTTTTACATATTTTCAATAAAGATAGTTGTTTTATGCATCTTTGGTGTTCATCTTGGTTTGAGAAATGAGATAACTCCGATTGGATTGAAGATCTCATTCAGCAGATTTAGTGATTGAGGTAAGCTAATCCACTACTTTTCTCCCTCTTTGAGTGTGACTTTCTGTTGATTGAAGAAATTGAGTTTTGGGTTTCACAATCGATCCACTTCTCTGGCTGCATTAGTCCTCTCACACCTCTACATGTGCCTTCCATACACAAACAAAACATATGGAAAAGCGCATTATCAGAAAGGAAAAAAACATTGCCATTCATTCTACAGTCCAAGCAGCATAAGATCATAGTAGTCAATAATTAAACCAAGAGATTCTTATCCCCTATTGGTCAAAGAGAGTTTTAATATTTTTCTTCAACATGACAATTAAATTTCTTTTGAAAAATAGTACACAAGTATCAGTACCCATTAAAGTCGAAGTGCACCAACTGCGTATCTTCAGATATCTCAATCTCAACTGTAGCTTCACGTCGTGTCTGCTTTCCTCAAACAGAACAATGCATGAGATGAAATGTTAGAATAAACTTGGAAGCTATACATTACGAGATTCTAAATAAATTTCATGACTGCATCTTCAGCCAATTTATAACCATATAAGTGGACTGAATCATCAAGAACTAAGGTACATTTGTCTGCAACATGGATTTTAATGGGAGTAGTTGGACAAGGGTACATGGTGATGAGGGGTGGAGCATAAAGGGTGATGACCATCAACTTTCCACACATTGCTTGGATTCAGTTTCAGAAGGAAGGAGGGTTTTTATGTGAAAAGTTTAGGGCCCACATTTTAGAGATGGCGCCCTAACCAACCATGGCCTGATATATGTTGCCAGAGTGTCCAACCCCTCCCCCTTCCCTAGGAAAATGTGATACTTGCACGGTATTAGGTGTCATTGTTTTGCATTGGAATGTACAAATGAATATTGATACATTTTGATAATAATGACGCATCTGCAGTACCAAGAACAATCTGGAGTTTCTGAGTTTGTAATCCTCAGACTTGTCGTTTTTACTGTATAAGTACATTTAATTTGGTACTGTAAGGTTTATACTTCAAGCTGAATCAATAGTCTCCCAAAAAATGCAGTTTTTTAATGTATCGTATTGTTTAGGTATAATTACCAAGCGTAGAACGAATATGATAAAACAATGACCCAACAGATGCCCCAACTGGTATTTAGTGCCTAATTAACTATCCAATTATATTAGTTCTCTAACTTATCATTTTTACATGTTAATTGACACTATTGTCTTTAGAAATCTATTAAATGTAATTACAACATTGAACAGATAAATAGAACAAGGAAGATCAGTAGTCACGGACTCCCATTTGCTGAAAGTGATGAGACCTACATCCAAAATCTTGGAATCTTCCCAATGATATAAAAACAAAATGCATGGATCACTAACTGCTCAGACATCCCCATGACATTCATATTTGAAAACTCAGAATTTACTTGTGAAAAAAAATAAATAGTCGAGACATGATGGAGTATAGGCAGAAGCAGTGTAGGATTTTGATAAGTTATATATAACATATAACACAAATTGAGCAATGAACTTACTCTAACTAGTATAAATGGCAAACCAATCCCTCGCGCAGTGATAGCTCCTGATTTGTGCAGTTGTTGATTACGTAGCATCAGGTTTTGAAGGCCTGCAATCTTTAGAATAAAAGATACTTTTTAGATAAGAACATGAAAAATCACTGCAGTAAACAAATGACTTCACAAGATTGTTATAGGAAACCTATCAAAAAATCATATATATATATATATGAAAATTTTTCAGAGGTAATCGCGCTAAAAAGAAACCATAATGAACTTTTAGTGGGGCCCACCCCATCATCAAAGCCTTGTCTCGTCTCTTTGGGTTGGCTTCATGAGTTGTACTTCTCCACTCATCATATCGCTCTCTGTCGATGTACAATCTAAAGTGCCACTTATAACTACTTCATTCCAAGTCTTTATTGGCCTCCCCCTTCTCTGAGCTTCTTGTAGTTGCAACACCTGGGTTTTTCACAAAGGTTCTAAGAACATATATTATATATACATTATGCATGGACCAGTCTCTTATTTTATCAATCTCATCTATCTCTCCTTCCTTTCTTGTCCAAAGGATTACATTCCCCTTGAAATCCTTTTCCACAACAATGACCTATACCATTGATTTGATGGAAAAAAACAAACACCCACATCTAATTTATTTAATCCCTCCTATCCTCTGTTCCCTTCTTCTCTAGAGGGTGCAAACACACATTATGCAGTTAACCAATCTCTCATTTAATTAATCACTTATATCTTCTCTTCCATTCTTCTCTAAAGGGTTGCGCACAACATACATTATGCACTTTGCCAATCTCTCATTTGATTAATCTAAACTGTCTTCTCTTCCTTTCTGCTCTATTACATGCACATAAATTACACATTTCACCAATCTCTCATTGAATTAATCTCATCTATCTTTCTCTTTTCTACTCTAAAGGGTTCCATTACCCTTGAAATCCATTTTGTATGCGAGATTTATACTGTTGATTTGATGTGAACCCACGATCAATTGACGAAGACTATGTAGCAAAAACCTACCAGATCAGAATTGAAGGAGATGGAACGCAAAGGGGATTTTAGTATTATTGAATCAGGAGAACAAAAGTTGGGGGCTTAGGACCGAGTTAAAATGCATTGGGCTCAACTATAAATAGCAATCAGGTTGCTCTGGAACAGCTCTTCATGGGCAATTTTCAAATGTTTAAATTGATGTTGTGATGTGAATACGTGATTACCAATTAAAAAAAGAAGTAAATATGTGATTATCCAACAGGAAATTTTTGGGCCATCTCTAAGACTCTAACCCTTACGAGTTACGAGACATTCCTATCAGTTGTTATTTATGGAGTTGTTTGATGAAGAGATTAAGGCTGACATCAGCGGTCATATGTTGACATCGGCCATTGTACCACCCTATTTAGTTTATCTATTCAAAGCATAAGTTGAGAAACTTAATCTCATTATAATTGGCCCCCAAATATCCAATATATAAACAAAGAACCCCCAAGTATTTTAGAATAATACTCATCGTTCTATATTATCTGCCCCAAACATACTCGTGATTGGCAGCGGCTCCAAGGTGGTTCATTACGGTAGTAGCATGTAAGCATAAATGCACCCTAGTTGCATAAGGTTGGGCCTCTTCATATGCTATATCAAATGCAAGCATCATGCGAAAAGAAACACAATAGGAACTTAGAGGGAAAGTAGTGGCAACAAATAGGAAAGTGATTGAACTTGTTCCGTCACATAAAACATCTATATTTCAAAATGCAAGACATGAAAGCCTTCCAATTGTCCAAACCGTGAGGCGTACTGAAGAATGCATGGGGCATAAATCTCTCAAGCGCATCCCTTTTTAAAAATATATATATATGAAAAATATAAATATATAAATATAAAAATAGAAAGCAGTAAAAAAAAATTAACAGTAATAGTATATTTATGAAATATGTTAAGAACTGTACAACTGTTTCGGGAGAAGAGACGTTACAAAGTTTGGCAGGGCACCAGGAATATGAAAAACTATGAGATGTACAAAAAAGCAAAGAAAGTAGTAAGTGATGTAAAGTGCAAAGCACATGATGACCTATATAATAGGTTAGGAACAAGAGAATGAGAGAATGATATTTTTAAGCTTGCAAAAATAAGAGAAAGGAAAAGTTGGGACTTAGATCGTGTCAAATGTATTAAGAGCAATGACCAAAAGATTCTAATAAAGGACAATGATATCAAAGAAAGGTGGAGGGAATATTTTAGCATACTTTTAAATGAAGACTATTAGGAGACATAAGAACAAAAGAAGATACTCCAATAGCAAAGCTTTTTTTTTTTTTTTTTTTTTGAGAATTAGAGTGGTATAAGTGAGGAAAGCATTAAAACAAATGAAGACGGGAAAGGCTACGGGCCCAGATGACATCCCGATTGAGGATTGAAAATGCGTAGGAGAAGTTGGGGAGATTTGGTTAACGAGACTCTTCAATAAGATATTAATGACAAAGAAAATGCCAGATGAATGGAGAAAAAGTGTTGTAGTACCTATTTATAAGAACAAGGGAGATATACAAAACTGTACCCACTATCATGGGATTAAACTTATGAGTCATACTATGAAACCATGAGAGAGAATAATGGAGCAAAGACTTAAACAGAAGACTAAGATATCTGAAAATCAATTTGTTTTTATGCTCAGGAGGTCAACAATGGAAGCTATCTTCTCACTTAGGCAATTAATGGAAAAATATCGAGCAAAAAGGAAAAATATGTACATGGACTTCATTGATCTAGAAAAAGCCTATGACAGAGTACCTAGAGATTTAATTTGGTGGATTTTAAATAAAATGAATGTTCCAAGAGGTTATATTGAAATTATTAAAGACATGTATGAGCAAGTAGTCACGAGTGTGAGAACTACCTATAGACAGATAGGAGAGTTCCCAGTGACCATAGGTTTGCATCAGGGTCAGCCCTAAGCCCTTATCTCTTTGCACTGATTATGGATGAAGTAACAGCGCATATTCAAGAATATGTACCTTGGTGCATGTTATTTGCAGATGATATTGTATTGGTAGACGAATCAAGAAGTGGAGAGAATGCAAAACTCGAGAGATTGCAAGAGGCTTTAGAATCCAAAGGTTTTAAAATAAGTCGTATAAAGACGGAATATATAGTTTGTAACTTCAATGGGCATATAGAAAGGGCTGAAACTACTGTGAGAATTGAAGACCATGAGATATCACAAAGTGATTCTTTCTGCTACCTTGGCTCTATAATAATAAGGATGGGGAGATTGATGAAGAAGTCGAACATAGGATTAAAGCGGGGTGGTTGCGATGGAGACTGCTTCGGAAGTGCTTTGTGACCAACGAATGCCAACAAGATTGAAGGGGAAATTTTACAGGACATCGATTAGACCAGCTATGACCTATGGAGCAAAATGTTGGCCAATCAAGAAGCAATATATGAACAAAATGGATGTAGCAGAGATGAGAATGTTGAGGTGAATGTGTGGTAAAACAAGGAATGAGAGAATTAGAAATAAGTGCTTTTGAGAGCATTTAGGGATAGCATCAATAGGGGATAAAATTAGATAAACTTGTTTGAGATGGTTTGGACATGTCCAACGTAGGCCGGTAACGGCGCCGGTAAGGAAAAGTATGGCCATAAAGGTTGACGGCCCAGCAAGAGAAAGGGGAGGCCAAAGAGGACGTAGATGGAGGTAGTAAAGATAGATATGAAGAAGTGTAAAGTCTATGAGGATTTGGCTCAAGATTGATCGGAATGGAGAAACAGAATTCGTGTAGCCGACCCCAACATAGTTGGGACAAGGCTTTGATGATGATGATGAGTATAATTATGAAATATGTAAATAACTATACAGTATATTGGGATATATTGAGATTTGTATAAGACCCCGATGAAAGGGCAACAAACAAACAACCCTAATTCACCAAACATCAACAGCCAAAATGGAAGTAGGCGCAAAGGTAAGACATAAAAAGTGCCAAAAAAAAAGAGACATAAAAAGTACATGCGGTCTAGTAACACCTAAGCATGCCAAAGAGTCGGCCTCCTCATTCGCACTTCTCAAAAATGTGATGGACGGAGACTGGCAAGTGGAGCCCCTTACTAAGCCTTGAATTTCTTCAACCAAGACAGCAATACTCCAAGGGGGACTGGCTTCACCTCTTGCCCACCTAATTGCACACAGGGAATCACCTTCACCAATGAGCTGATAAGATTCATTTTCAGAGCTTCTTTCAACCCTAACACCATTACCCTTGGTTTCCCCCATATTAACTAAAGCCAACCAGACTGACTTGTAAAACAAGTTCAAATTTGCACCCACTAAGTCACAAAGGATACCCCTTAACCAGCCCTTCTAGGATTACCAACAAGGCAACAACACTGCCATCAAAGTTTGATTTAAGCACACTGCACACCTACTGGAGGGACATCCAAGAAGAGCAAGTTGCCTAGAGCAAGAGCCTTTGATCATCTCTTTTCAACAACGATGGAAGATCTCCACACACTCTCCTCTGGAAGGAGTGAAGACAATAGCACACTCATTATAAAGTGGGGAGTCAATCTGGTTGTTTAAATTTTTTAGTTAGTTAAGTAGGGTTAACTTGAGTAAAACCCAACTATAATAGTCTTAAACTTTTAAGTTCTCAAAATTACGAACTGCCCTTCCCTTTTTCTTATTGAAAAAGATAATGTTAATGCGCACACACATAGACATCAAAGTAACGTCCCAAGGCATGGACAACATAAAGCTTGATCCTTTCGCTCCTGTTTTTTTTTCCTGAATGATAACATAAGACGAGAATATGAAAAGAAAAAAAATGTATTAATAAAAGTACTTGTTCTTGTAAATCGTGCAAGTAACTTGCTTTCTTTTCAATCCGACTCATCAGTCCTAAGCGTAGTGCCTGCAAGATGACAAAAATATTAGGAATGTTTATCAAGAGTCAAGAGTGCATATGGCTATTAGTTTCTCTAAAGAAGTACTACTCTGAGAGAGAGAGAGAGAGCTGAGTGACAACAAGTGGAACCAATGTCTCAAGACCATCTTAATATAATATAATAAAATACAAAATGGCACATACCTCTAACTCTTTAATGTCATCAGGGCTCGTTCTTGGGAACCCCTTCCATTGTATTTCCTTTTTGTCCTTAGCAATGATATCCATTGCCATGAGAACATTTAATGCATCATACACTCGTCGCCGTATGTTCTTTTCATCAAACTATAGATGAGAGTAAAAGGTATCACTAGACACTACTACCTTAATGACAAATCTGTAATGAAATATGGGAATTGCAATGTTATTATCTAAAAAAGTTTTGGCTTGAGTCAAACCTCGTTCAGAGGTACAGGATTAACGTCTGGGGCTGCTAACTCTGCAATGATCTCATCTGCAACCTGAAACCAAAGACCCATTCCACTCAACACCACAAAACTAAACTTCCGAAAGAGATGAACAAGAAAAACAGGTTATACAGTATGGTCACTTCCCATCATCCAGATTAATCTGTACATACCAGACAATGTTGTAGCTAATTATGGTTTTATTATGTATCAGCTACATTCTTCTTCTTCAGAACTTGTAATCTTTTACTTTGTTTAGTAACATTGCTGTCCACAGTCTTATTTGACCGCTATAGACCTACCCATAGAGTCCTTTTTTTATTATATACCACTATTTTGGGGCCTCTTAAAGAACGAAGATCCCCTGTAATGAAACTATTACCCTTTAAAATGCTCCAAGCATTCAACTAACACTTCTTTAGCCAGAAAACCCTAACAGAAGTGCCATTTCACTCCATACCATACTTAATCTTCCGAATTTAAAAAATGACAAACTGGCCATCAAATATTACCTCACTGTATGTGGTCCTTCCCTTCATCTCAAGCTTCTTGCAAACTGAATAAAGAACAAAAAGAAAAAAGCTCGGTGAGCTAAGCTTCAAGCAAAGAGTCCATCAAATAGGATAACTGAAATTTTAGATGGGATGAGCACATGATAATCATTACAAGGCTTTAAAATTGCCAAAGTTAGAATAATACAAATCATTCCAAGACAAGTGGTAAAAAGAATCTGCTGTTATGACGAAATTTCTTGTCCAAGACGAGTGGTAAAAAGAATCTGCTGTTATGACGAAATTTCTTGGCAAACAGATATGTCATCAGATGAAACAAAGATGTACAAAAGATCAATTGACAGAGTCGCACATAGACATTTACTTAAAAAACACAATGAAAGGGCAGCACAGTGTTGCTAAATCTAATGATAAAAGCGCATTAAATGAATCTCATTGAATGATACTAACCTATCAAACTGAATTGACGAAGTCCTCCGCCAGCAATTCGTGAAACTCTCTTCTTCTTTTCTGCACTATTTATAGAGACAAAATTATGGCTTGTCATTATCATCATCAAAGCCTTGCCCCCAACTATGTTGGGGTTAACTCGTATTAGCCAAAAAAAAAAGGATTTACAATGAACACATGATATTTGAAAGAAACAATTGATTATAAGCACTTGTAATTCATTTAAGATCATTAGAAAATAATTCATTTCTACCCTCAAATCATTAATAATAAAAAATGACGTAAAAACATAAGTAGCATACACTTACCCACCAACCATAAGACCATTCATATCCTCTTCTTGAATCTTCAAATGTTTTCTGCTAAAACTATTTGCGCAGGCAACTTTTTGTGATGCTTGATCACAGCCTTTTGAAGAAGAACAAGCACAGTTTGCAACAAAATTTGTTTGGTCTATGTCGCAATGCAGGTCTGTCAAGTACCTGCTGCCCATTGCATTTCCTGTAACCATTTCTCTCCTTCACATGAACTGGTAAAGAATAAATTCTTCTTCCTAAGGTGCAAAGAATCTGAATGATATTAAGTGATGATAGAAGAGCACAAAAATTCTTAATCAGTAAAATATATACAACAACAATTAAAGTCTAGCAGCCATAATCATTTGATACAAATGCTAATCTTGGACTTATACACGCATGCATATGTATTTATTGTGAGTGTGTTTGAAGATAGGTAGATATATATATATATATAGAGAGAGAGAGGGGGGGGGGATGGAATTAGTTCTTGTATGGATAAGGCAGAGAAAAATAAATACAGATAAATAGATAAACAGTTCTCAATAAGAAAATCGACTGAGATGGTTCAGTCATGTTAGAAGGCGCCCAACGGAGGCACCTGTTAAAAGGTGTGAAAGCATGGAGATTGCCCGGAGTAGGAGAGGGAGAGGGAGACAGGGAGGCCCAGGAGAAGTTGGGAAGAAACTATTAAACATGACCTTGCCTACATAGATCTAACGGAGGACATGGCCCTAAACAGATTTGATTGGCGTCGTCAAATCCATATAGCCGACCCCACCTAGTGGAAAAAGGTTTTGTTTGGTTTAGTTTGGTTAGATAAACAGTTCTCAATAAGAATTTAAAGAAAAAGGATAGTGTTTCAAATAAAAGGAAATTCAACATACAAGTACACAAATAAGAAGCGTTTCAAATACATGTGTCCCCATTAATGCACCAAACACCATTAAATGGATGCAGCAACTAAAACTAATGATCCAATCATATGAACATTAAGGTATGACCACTAATCAACCATAGTGTGAAGAACAAATCCTGGAAGAAAAGTGACAGCAGATCTGTCTTGACAGTTCAATTGTTACTCAATTCAAGAGGACAGTGATATCATCGACAAACCCAATAACACTTTTCCTTCAACTAAGTGGGTTTATGCAAGCACAGAGCTCAACCAAAGCTCGTGGTCCACACTCCAAATGCCTTGGGTAAATGACACCATTCTTTGTATATATAAAAGAAAAAAAAAATGAAGTAGAGCCTGTGTTTCATGTGCCAAACAATGTAAGAATGGCAAACAAGTGGATGCACAATAGAGAAACAATAAATAACCCAGTGGTAAGAACATCTCATTCTCACATAAGTGCTGAGGATTGACCCCTCGCACCGGCGCGCGGAGCATAGATGATTGATTGGGCTAGTTTAGGATTAGGCCAGTTTACCATTAGTCCCATCTACTAGCAAAAAAAAAAAAAAAAATTGATTAAACAAACAGGTGGATGCATAATAGATTATTCAATCACCTTTCTAATGAGCCTGACTAGTTTTGGTCTCTTTTAGGTTATGAGTACACAAGGTTTCATATAAATATGATTGTAAGTTTGTAACTCTGCCATTATCTATATGATTGTAATGGGATCAGAGACATTATCTATTAGCAAAAGAAGAGATTGTAGCTTTAGCAAATACCCAAATTTCATTAGGCAAAAATCTCATGGTGGGGTTTCAGAAATCCACTTGCACTGCATTGGTTCAAGAGAATGTCAGGCTGCATCTGTAGTAACCCAGACTGCTCCGATTGGAATTGTAACATACTAATACACATTTCATAAAAATTCATAGGACTGAAACCCTAATCTCTTGTGCACCCACACACACTCGGAGAGAGAGAGAGAAAGCGAAAAAAAACTTTCCTTTCATCATGCACCCCAGATACAATACAAATCAGTAGAACTTTCCACACTCACACCCCAGATTGATTAAGGCTAAGATGACAATGACAGCAACGACTACAAAATTGATTGCAAACAAATCCGGGTTTCAAAACCATAAACCCCATATAATATTGCAAACAAATCCGGGTTCCAGAACCCTAAACTCCATCTAATGAGATGAAATCTGGGTCGGGGTCACTAAATTCTTTCGATTGTTTGAAAAAGATTGACACGACAGGAGAAGAAAAAAATCAATCAACAACATATACTTCCATCATGGAATGTGATTGGAAAACGAGAGAAAGACGTGGAACTGCTTACTCGATTCTAAATGAGGAAAGAAGGAATCGTGAAACGACTAGAGAGAGAGAGAGAGAGAGAGAGAGAGAGCGAGAGATACTTCCCGCCATCTCCCATATATGGAGAGCTGTTCCTATTTTCGCTACTGTGGTGAGTCCTGTGTTAGTCTTCCACTGATTGAAACTTTTTGATCAATCAATCAGTCGTTGTCGTGGTTCTGCCCTGTGCACAAGCCACAAGCTGTAGGGTTCGGCCAATAGGTCAGAATAGATTTGTTGATAGCTTGATACTTGATGGACTCTGGACCATTCAATAATGGTTGAGTGAGATGGATTATTGAGTGAGATGGATCCGGGTCCTCGGAGGCTAAGGACTGTAATTATAGTAGGGCTATCCTATTGTAATCCTACCATTCAAAATAATTGTCAGCCCAATAATCTCATTAGACCCCTCATGAAAAAAATAGGCCATAAAGTCGTGTTCGAAAACTACATTCGTGGGCCACCTCTTGTAGATTTATCGAGAAGGTTTTACAAGTGCCCTCCGAATTAATTTTCGGCTGTCCATAATTGATTGTCCCTCTTCGTGCTCAAGGGCAAAGACTCTTAATCTTGGTAGATAAGGAGGGAGATACTTTGATTTATAAATAAATATAAAAGGAACTTGAATAAATATTTTTTTTAAACACTTAAAAAATATCGTATAAGTTAAAATATTATGCAGAGATTGGTCTGATAGTAAGCCTAAATTGTATTAGAGTGCACTTCTCATTGAAAAAATGAGTAACTTTTTTGTGGCTCAATAATGATTTCAAGGCCCCAATAATATCTCCATAATAAAGGAAAAAAATGAATCAAATAAGAGTTTTACAATAGTTGGGCCCACTTATAAAACATCAAAATTATTGATAAAATGGCTTCCCCGTATTGTGTATGGCCCCGATCAAATTTCACCTAAATGACCCACATTCAGAAGATATATTTTATAAAACACTCAGGTAATATATTATAAATAGTTCAAATCAACTTGATGTTGGAATCAAACCATGTTGAGTCAAAATCTTCATAAAGAATAAAGCATTTCTCTTGTAGGGCTTAGACTCTTTTAAATGGGTTTTACTCAAGAGATCAGCACTTGAAAGATTTTGAAGAAATGCCCTTGATAAATATTTGATATTGAATGCGGGCCATTTAAGAAAAATAAAAATAGTCCCCAAAGGAGGATTCTCAAGTGGGTGTATAAAATTAAGAACTCCTTAAGTCACTCTTCTTTGTTCCATGTGAAGAGAAAATCGAGGAAAGGCAACTGCCCCTCCCTCTGCCCTCTTATGTTGTTTATTTATTTATATGTATGTATATTTATTTGAGATATATGTAGGTTTATTTTAGTATAACTCTTATGTGGATTTTTATATGATCTTTATACTAGTTTTTTATAGAGATAATTAGCGAAATGTTCCTATAATTGAATCTATCCAGCCTCTAGTCCAAGCAAATTCTTTTTAAGGGTTCTGGTCCAAGCAGCTAGACTATTTGCAGCCAGAGGTCCCTGTATACAATTTACATGACTAATTTGCCCTCTTCCAACTGTTTAGGCATCTAATTTTGAAATTTCAAATCTTCCATTCTCCCCCTCATTACTTCAAACCGGACATGGATATTGACGGATTGGATCTCAACAGTTGAGATCGATATCTGAAGAAGAAGACCCATGCAGCGAAGAATAAGAAAAAGACCCCTGCAACGAAGAAGAATACCCCTGCAAAGAAGAAGAAAACCCCTGCAAAGAAAAATAAGAATAAGAAGACACGTGCAAAGAAGAATATAGAAGAAGACTTGCAGAACACGAAACGAATAAGAAGACGATCTTCTGCGCGCCATAGCCGGATTTCCTGCGCTACCGTCGTTCCTACGTGTTGCCAGAGAAAGGAGATCTCCACCGGATGCCGTGCTATGCCATCGCCGGAATCGAGGAAGAAGGCGAATGGAGGTTTGCTTTTGTGTTTCTGGTTTCAAAACGAAGAAGAATAAGAAACTGGGCCTAGGATCTGCAGCAGTTCCGGGTCGGTTCTAGGTCAGGTTTGACCTGACCCGTTCCAGAAGTCTATCCCCGTTCCAGTCAAATTTATCTGAGCGTTTGACAAATCTGACTGAGTTTTGGCTATTTATCTGACTTCTGGAACAAATTTATCTGAGTTCTGAACAAATCTATCTGAGTTTCTAGCTATTTATTTGAGTTCTGGAACAAATTTATCTGAGTTCTGAACAAATCTATCTGAGTTTCTAGCTATTTATTTGAGTTCTGTAACAAATTTATCTGAGTTATAAACAAATCTCTATGAGTTTTTGGCATATTTATTTGTGTTTTTTAATTTTATTTGTGTCTTTTAAAATTTATTTGTATTTTTGAAATAAATTTAACTGAGTTTTTGACAAAAAGACTTAAGTTTTTTGCCACATTGTTCACTAATTTGGAAACTGGGGTTATCTTAGTTTTGGCAAATGTAGTTTTATTTATTTATTTGTTTTTTTTTTAATTACTTCTTTTGAAATTTATTTGAGACTTTTGAAATTTATTTATATTTTTTTTAAATTTATTTGGATCTTTTGAAATTTATTTTCATCATTTGAATTTTTTTTTTTTTTTTGTCTTTTTAAATTTATTTGCGTTCTTTTGAAATTTATTATTATTTTTTATTTATTGTGTTTTTTGAAATTTACTTCGTTTTTTGAAATTTATTTGCTTTCTTTTGAAATTTATTTCCATTTTTTAAATTTTATTTGTGTTTTTTAAATTTATTCCATTTTTAGAAATTTATTTGAAAAAAATTTCCTATTTTTTAAAACTTATTTGTGTTTTTTTGAAATTTATTTGAAAATCTCATTAGTGGAATTTTATTAATCATAACTAATTTAATGGTAGTTGACCATTATTAATGGCTTATCCCACTAATCATGGGATATGATTTAAAGAAATAGTAAATTATACATTTTAGATTTTCAAATTTGGAAAAATGACCAATCATAGTATAAGAGAAGGTTGTGGACCTAAAGCAATAAAGTGAAATGTTCAAGGACCCGTCGCCGAATCCCCCTTTTTTATATGATTATATTCTGGTTTTTATGTGAATGAGTCATACATTTGTTTATATTTACAGTGATTATTATATATATAATTGTATATGTGACTTATTTATGCATGATTCTTATGTCATCTCTTACTAATATACATTACTTCTCTTTAGTTCTATGACAACTTGATTAGCACAATTTTATGTATCAATCATTTGCTAAATCTTATGGTTGAACCAACTTTATTGGAAAAAAATTTAGGATTTGTCCATTTATATTAAAATACATAGGATTCATATCATTATTGGTTAAAAATAGAAATCAAAGTTGAATTTAAAAAATGAGCATCGCCTATCCATTTAGGGAAACAAAATAAAAAGAATATGAGAAATAAACTACTAAGGTGAGGGTCTATTTACTCATTTTCCATATACTTTCGATTCTATTTCCCTAGAAGGAAGAGGTTATTTAAGGCTCGTTGTTTAAACTTCACATTTGATATTCATTTAAAGCTACTTACTATATGAATTTCATGCATTCAATTTAAATTTCGCACTTTCCTCTTTTGTACATGAATATTTCAAATTATGTAAGTGTCTCTCACCCTACGACGAGAGATGGATGCACGTGAATATTCTTCATATATATATATATAAACACATACACACAATATATATATAGAGAGTATTCGATCCAATATTTATTCATTTCCCATTTGATCTTCATTCTTATAATATTGGTTCTTTTTTTTTCTTAGATGACTAACCTTTAATACTCTATTATATGGCATGACAATAGGACCGAAGAACTCTAGCACTCATCTAATTGAAGGATGAGAAAGCTTCTAGCTCAAGAAGTTGTAAAGGATGTGAATTATTTTTTAGGTTAATAGGCTTGAAAGATGCAAGTCATTCACCTCACGCGCCTCCTAATAAGTAGATAATTTAGTCAAAAATCCAATTCTATCAAAGTAACGTATGCTATTGGAGTCATCAACGCTTGAAAAAAAAAATATTAAGTTACATTTTAATTTTCTCTCTCTATGTATATATTGACTAATACAACCATCATGTAAAATATGAGCCACTTCCTATTGTATAGGGGCATGTAAGGTGAATGCCTTGGGTCAATCAAAAGATGGTTCGCATAAGTTAATAGAAGTTGCAAGCCTGAAAATTATAAGATAGCTCGGACTTGACTCGTCCAACGAAAAAATACCAACTTAGATAGAGTCAATAACGAGAAAGTCATGTTTACTTTTTAAATAACTTCAAAAATATAAAAAAATGAATCAAATATTTATAAAGCATAAATATACAATTATTTACATCCATCCACAACAATCAATTGGAACTAATAAAATTTACACATGCAAGAAAACACTACAACAAGAGAAGTACAAGAAAAATATCACATATTATATAATTTATTAGTCTAAATATCGAATGTAAAAGATAAAATATGAAATTTAAATTATAGTATTGTCATCAATTTTAAAATGTTGACTCTAAACTGTACTACAATTACTTAAAATTAAACATTAATAGTATAAACCAGACCTAATCACTAAAAAAATAAAAATGCTAACAACTTATTAGAATGAGCTGACTCAGTGGAGTCTTCCTTGCATTTGCCCCTTTATCAAAACCAGATGGGTGGGAACGTGGGAGAGTGGAGAGTCAACTCGGCAGTTTTCCAACCCTGAATAGAACAGAATGCAAGGGACATTATCGTAAATTCGACAGTTTTGGCGCCATCTGCCGCGCAAATATCAAACGCGGAGTCGATTGACTGATTATCCTTCCATTTTCGATCACCAATCTCTCGCTTTTATCGATCGATCTTCTTCGGCTGCTTCTTTTTCTTCTTCGAATCTCTGTTCTGTGTGTGTAGATAGAATCAATCATCTTCTATTCTCGACATGAGCTTCCTCTCTGGCAGCAGGAAAACCCCTGCAGGTACGTCTCTTGATTTACGAAATTCATTCATCTTTTGCAATGAATCAACATCTGTTGCATTTAGGATAGGATCTTAAAAGGACGGAGTTGTTGATTTGGGGCAGAAAATCGTTTTGAGGGCATCAGGAATCAAGATCAGCCCTAGGGAGAGTTTGATTGCAGATATTTGATTGAAATAGATGAATCTGGGGAGCAATGTAATGATATTTGATTGAAATAGATGAATTTGGGGAGCAATGCAATGAGGTTCTGTTGATTTAAAATGAACAAAAAGGCATTTGGATTTGTTTGTAATCAAGGAAACATGGGAAATGAATACCCATTCATCGCCTTGGTAATTTAAGTTATAGGAAAGTTGAGGTCTTGTTTTCAACTATCTCTACCTCGTATTTTTCACCCCTCAGCTCTTTAATAATCTCAAAATAGAGCTCATTTGACTATGAATTCCTATGTATTCTATATAAACAAACATACCCTTAATGCGATTTATTTTTTTATTTTTTTTAATGGTGCCCTCAATGCGAGTTACCTGCACTTGGTTGAAGGAGATTTTGGTGCACCCAAGAGAAGCAAGATACATGTTGGCTGAGCCAAACAGTGTTATACTTTGCACAGGCTGGCTCTTATGGACACTGTAGCAATGTATGCCAACAAGGTTTCAGTCTATCACCTTTTCAAATTGTCTGGGAATGAAGAAACCTTTGGCCATGTCTACAATGCCTAATGAAATAGCATGTCAAAAAGGGGGAAAAAGTAGAACTATTGTTGGTGTGAGGGAGGGGAACAATGTTTGGAATATGTCCGCCTTAAACCGAGTTTAGCATGCTAACCAAGCAAATAAAGCTGATAAATATAAATAATAGATCTTATTATGCTGTGTTATCCCATCTCTGGAGCTTTAAATCAATTTTTCTTGATATGTCAGCAATTTTTTCCTGGTATGCCCGCTGCGAGGTGTGCCTTTGTGGGCTATTTTCCATTCCCTTCGAGTGGACAATTAAATTTCTTCTCGTACAGTTGTGTACAAAGAATTCCTAAGATTGTGAAAAGCTTATACTATGAAAATTTATTGTCCTTCACCTGATTCCGCTCATAATCTAGGGCAATAAGGTACTTAGGTGCTCATTTTATGACCTTTGAGGGAAAAATGGCATTGGGAGGCGGGAGAAGGGGTGGGAAGTGAACCTAGGACAATCCAATTATAAATGGAAATTTATGCTGCCAAGAGTGCCTTTCATATGTAGAGTTTATTGTCTAAAAAAGAGGATGGTTCTGAAGCTTATATCTACTCATTTTTTCTAAGACCATTCATTCTCTTTGTTCGAAAGTTTTCCATAGCAAATTGTTAGGATCGCAAAGTCAATGGTTTTTTGAAAAATTCTGGCACATATAAAGTGGATGTGCTGGGTGATCAGCTCAGCTCTCATAGTCATGGATAGTTGAGTTGATAGGTGTTTTAACACTGAGGTCCACCTCTTCGTGAAGTTGAATTTTCTGTGGAATTTATCTATATGGAGATGTTATGGATTACAATTTCATGTGTTTTCAATGCTTGATTACACAGAGCTTCTGCGGGAGAACAAGCGAATGATAGACAAATCTATTAGAGAAATAGAGAGGGAGAGACAGTCTTTACAATCACAAGAGAAGAAGCTTATCATTGACATAAAGAAAACTGCAAAGCAAGGGCAGATGGTATTCTTCCATTGTTTTGTCGATTCGATTCCTTCTATTGCTGCATTCTGTCAGCGAGAAGAAAGTTAATAAATATCATGTAAAAATTACAATCGTATCTTTGAGCTGGTTATTATGTGTATTTTTTTTTATAAATTTTATGTTAATGCATTTTCAATTATGTTAAGAACTTCTTGTCTGGTAGAACTCAGAAGAATGTTTTGAAAATCATACTGAAATGGAGGCGAGACTAGGATCTGAATGTCATTCTGTAAATATTTTGTCAGGCCTTCAGTTTATATAAGCATTTTAGGATTTAGACGTCGTTTGGCTGAGGTGACTGAAGTGCTGGTTTTTCAAATTATTCAAGATGGATTTGAATCCTTTATGAAGATTGTGGGTTCAAGCCAACTCACCATTATGGTCACCAACTTTCGGTTCTGATATTGATGATAGTTTTTCTTCTTCTTCTTTTTATTTTTTTAAACAGTGATGTTGATGATAATTGAACTTGCATAGCTCATCCTTTCACAGCACCTGTTATAGTAGTTACCATGATGAGGAAACCTGTCATTGAAAGACTTGAGAGTAGAGACTTTCATCGTGGTAAAGCAAATACTTATCACTTGGAAGCTGTATTAGTTATTAGTTACTATCCTCATCAAGGCAGCTTTATCTAATCTCCCAATCAATTCTCTCAATTTATTGATGCACACTGCATGTGGTTAAGATGATCAAAAGAAGTCAGAGAGACTTCAATCAGAATACTAAAATGGATAAGAGGTGAAAGAAAACATCCTTTTAAGGGAAAGGTTACTGAGATGGGGAAATAGATATACAATATAAAATTATTTAATAGGGGAAACAATGCTGTAATTAGCTGCCTTAGACTGCTGTCTTTTAGTGTTACAAAAAAAAAAAAAAAAAACAATAAAAAGAATGCATCAAGTTGCTAGAATTTTTTTTTTGTACTCAATTGTCTTCACAATCACAGCTCTGTTGCCAACCATTTTCACCTTTCATTATGATACTGTTCTTTGTGATTCACCATGTTAATATAGACGAAAATACATAATGCAATTCACAATAAAATGATAATTGATGCCTAGTCATTTTAATCAAATCATTTACATTTTGGTGTATGTTTGTTTCAGGGAGCTGTGAAAGTAATGGCGAAAGACCTTATTAGAACACGGCATCAGATAACAAAATTTTATGCACTCAAATCACAATTACAGGGTGTTGCCCTCAGAATACAGGTAATATTTTCATTTCTTTGGACAATTCTCTCAAAGAAGAGAAGATCTGCATGTAATGTCTCCTTTTATATTTATACATATATATTGATATTTTCTACAACTGTAACATCAACAGCAAAACCATGCTCTTGTTATTTATTGCTTATGTTAAAATATCCATTCTGACTATCTGTGGAGTCCTGCTGAGCCTACATGGATTGTTTATTATCTTATATAGATGAAAATAGATATTCATTTTTAGGTATAATAAAAATGATATGCAAATGTTTCCTCCTTTTGGAACTCCTCTCTGAGTTTTTTTTTTTTTTTGAAGAGTAACTTCTCTGAGTTGTCTCCTAGGAAAATGGCTTATGTTTCAGATACACCTAAATTGGTTCTCTAATATATTAAACTCTTGTCCTAGTTATTGTTCTATTGTCTTTCCACACTATTCTGAGAAGCACCAATGAGGATGCCCGATGGAATTACCCTGCCTTGCTGAGCAGCAAGTTTTGAAGACCTCGCTGATGGTGGGAAACATCTTGCCACTTCTTATGTAGTTCCAGTGGTGGTTAGTTCTTTTTTTGGCTAGTTGGGTTTCTATGTGTGGCAGCTTCATGTTTTCTTAGTTGTTTCCTGCTGTAGAGATCCCATTTCCTGGAAGAGCTGGGTTTTTCGTTTTTGTTATTTGTTTTGTGCTTGCTGTTGTTTGGGAGGAGGGGAGCAACTGCTGAGTTTTGTGAATTCTTCCAGTATTTTCATATATACTTAATTTTCTGTCTCATAGTTTCTCTGTTAACGAAATTAAGATCCTTGTTACTGTTCAAAAAAGAGTAGCTCCCTCACAAGGTTTAATTGTAAGCATGCAAATATCTAGTTCTAAATTGTTGGCCAAGCCCATCCCCATTACTATCCTTTTCCTTTCTTTTTTTGTTTTTTTTTGTATTCGAAAAATGACACCCTTTAGTTGACAACCACTTACTCTAAAAGCTTAAGCTGATAGAGAACGGTGTAACAACAAGACAACAACACCCCCTGCACGTGTAGGCTCCTTCACGGGAACTACACCCTCTATGGGAGAATACAGGGGCTCTGTACAATAATCGCACCCTCCGTGGGAGAATACAAGGCACAACAGCCCCGTGGATTTGAGCAATCGACCTCTTGCTCTGATACCAAAAAAAAAAGAAGAAAAAGAGGTCCTGTCGTTGTTATTAGGGCTAGACAACAGTACATCCCATTTATATTATAAAGACTTTAAGGTATTTACACATGAGGCCCTGCTTATTTCTGAAACTTCATTTCAATCATTCTACAAACCTATACTTATTTTCCTATACCTTTTGCCATTTTTGTGGAAGTTTTTTTTTTCTGGGTCTAATGTTGAATGATTGGAAACTTGAAGGTGTTTTCGTTTTGGATTTGTTATGGGAGTACCACACAACTCAGTTTAGTTAAATGCAGGTAGGCTACCTGTATTCAGTCTTTAGTATCATTTGGATGGGCCTCAAATCATAGAACTTGAACTGTATCAAGGAGTGGAGTCAACTTGGGGAATCATGTTAATTTTTAAGTTAGATAGAAAATATAAAAATATAAATGATGACAAATTAATAAGAGATACATGAGAAACTAAAGTAGGCCTTCCTGCAACAAAATATAATAACCATTTTGGGTTAAGAAGTAATGGATGAAAGAGAAATGACAAAAGATTAAAAGAAGCTATTTATTTATTTATTTCTTATCTGAACAATTAAAGGACTAAAAATGGTAAATTAGAATTTGAAATAAAAGACAGGGAAATTTTCAAAAAGGTATAAAACTTTTGGCTCATTTTCAAAGAAGTACATGAAGATTTGAATATTTCAACAAGGAAGTTTCCCACAATTCTTTCAATTAAGCCCTCTCCATAATTTTTTTGAGAAATGACAAAAATTCCCCACCCTTATGACAGGTTTTTGTCTTTTCTTAACCTCTTTCCTCCCTAAAACTGACCATTTTGATATTGATGATTATAACCATTTAATGAAGCCAGTTTTTTAGTCATTTGAATTCTCCTTTTTACCTATCCATGCATAAAGGTAGCTGAAGTGATGACCCAAATGGGTCATTTGGGTTGGACTTGATCATTTCTCTTAAATGATATATTAAAGGGAAAATTTGAAAAATGACATAAGGGTATTTTTGTTGTTTCTCAAAATTTTTTTATGGACAGGACTTGATTGAAAGAATTGTGGAAAACTTTTATGCCTTTTTGAAATATTCTAATCTTCATGCACTTCTTTGAAAATGAGCCAAACGTTTTATACCTTTTTTGAAAATTTCCCTAAAGATATAATATGATTTTCTTTTTATCTATAGTTGGTTGATGGCCTAACATTTAATCCAAGATATAAATATCAAATAATTTGGTTGCACGTATGCTCCACAAGTTCATTAATATGGATATTTATATAGATGGGGCATATTCAGACAGAGAATATCTTGAAATTTCTCAGTTTATATAGACATTTTATAATTTATATTTAAATGTGAAGCTTCTACCTTAATGTAGATGAGCTAGAGGCCTAGAACTTCGGATTCTACTCTAGATTTGTAGGGTTTGAGAATTGAGCTTCAGAGCTTCCAATAATTTTCATTGAACTGAGATTAAAGTTAATCAGCCAGGTAGTGCAACTTGGCCGAATCATGCGAGTTAGCCGAGTCAGAATTTCAGAAACATGACTTGGCCGTTTCTTGAGTAGGTTGGAGTCAATGGGGGTGACTCAACTCCCTCATATGCCAAGTTTAGTCAACTCGGCCAAATCCAAATTGCTTTGTTGCCCTTGAGTCAATATTATACCTGTGACACATTAAATATTTGTTTGTCAGAACAATAATTCCTCTGTTTGACCACCAATGGACGTTTTAATGTCCTCTTTGTTAAGCAATTGGATGACCAACCAACATTCCAATGGGGTTTTGTGATATTTGCAGACCTTGCAATCAACACAAGCTATGGGCGAAGCTATGAAAGGTGTTACGAAGGCAATGGGACAGATGAATCGACAGATGAATCTACCTGCATTGCAGAAGATAATGCAAGAGTTTGAGAAGCAAAATGAGAAGATGGAAATGGTAACTGAGGTGATGGGAGATGCCATTGATGATGCTTTGGAAGGAGATGAGGAAGAGCAAGAAACAGAAGAACTTGTGAACCAGGTTCTTGATGAGATTGGTATCGACATTGATTCACAGGTATATTTCCTTTCTCCTTCTGATAATTACATAGGTGCATTTCTTTTTTCTCCCTTTTCTTTTTCAGAAAAGGAAAAGAAAAGAGAGAAGAACTTCAGTAGTATTTTCTTTCATGCTGCCTAATTTGTTTTTAACACGTGGGGAAAGTATACAATGTTTGATGGAACTCATTTCTTGACTGCAAACTGTGTATGTTGCTAACGCTCTTAATGTGATGGGCCTATCATGGATAGGAGACCCCCAAAAAAATCTTCCCATTTCATGATTGTATTCATCTGTTGTTTCATATCAAATGTGCACCATTGGCTGTAATTATATATTTCCAAGCTACCAAACTGGGCAACTAGCATAATTTAACTGGGTTGAAAATATGGCATGGTGCCGAGTGCATACCATAAATTGGGCCACCACTTGAACTTTACCAAGACTGAGTTCCACCTGTACCACTGTTGATTGAACAAAAACTGACATTTCCCTTCCAAGAATAATGTCCTACACGTGCTAATTACATATATGCTGCTGCTGGGAGAAGACCTTACCCTTTTTTTTATTTCAATGCATTTTAACAGTATTTGCAGAAGTAGGTTGTCTTTTATTTTTATTTATATAGGATCAAGATTCTACATCATGGATTTATGAACATGGGCATATCTTAATGCATACACAGATGATCACGTTTACTATCATTGTCTGTATGGACATGTTAGCATGTCAATTTGTTGCAGTATCTTCCATGTGATGCCATAATCACTGAAACCTTTTTTATTTTTCGGTTAGCAATGCAGTTTATGTTCTGATGTTGCTGGTTTTGTGCAGCTTGTCAAGGCTCCTTCATCTGTGGTGACAGCAGCGGCTGCAACAACCAAGGTTGTCCAGGCTGAAGCTACGGGGAATGAAGAAAATGGTATTGACAGTGACCTACAAGCCAGGTTAGACAATTTGAGGAAAATGTAGTCCTCATATCAGCCTATTAGGAGATGCAGCTGGAAAGAAACTTGGGCCCTGTAAATATCATTGCCATCATACCTGTAATCTATATTATTGATGGCATAATGTGCATGTGTCTATTAATCTGGTGTTTTGAATAGGGAAGAAAATTCTTTTTTTATGCTGTGAATCATGTTGTACAATAGTTCACAAGTTTACATTCATGTAAATGCTTGTTAAAATGGTGTATGAGAAAGGCTGCTTCACAGTATGCCCTTGATGGGCCATGGAGGGCTGGCATAAGTATCTTCATTATGCATATGCATGGTGATCATGATTTTTTAGTTTGGTGTGCTGATAGACTAGCAGGCCATGGCTTAAAGGTTGAGGTGATTGCACCATTGTAGTACCTGATCAGTGAGCTCAAATTGAGAAGTTTATGGTTGAACAAAAATCATGAAGGGACACATCTAGAGCCTAGAGGGGGATGTCCATTCGCCATGACTTTTGGTTATCTACTTGAGAGTTATCTAGTTGATCAACCTACCAACCTCCATTTTTCTGTGTATGAGTGAACCACTGTTCCATGAATGGCACCCAAGTATCATTTACCCAAAAAAAGGTATCATTTCTCAAGATATGGATAAAATTGCATTTAACAGAAGTTGATAGGATTGGTGAAAACACCATGTATCTTCTAGGTTAAAGAACTTGTGCCCATTCTGGAAGTGAAACTAATTTTATGGGATTAGTCTGGGTTCCATCTTACATACAAACGGCACAGTGGCTGGTTATCAGATGGCTTGGTGAATGTGGGTCCCATTAGTCTGGCCATTAAACTGCTGTTATTGCATCCATTCATTTATTTTATTTTTATGAAATATACCAGTGAAACACATCTTCTATCAGTGACTTCACTCCTGGATCAGGATGTAGTATAGTTCTTCATTATTTTCCTATTTGTTATCAGAGTTTGACTGAATTTTTGTATAAGTCCAAAGAATTGTCAGATTCGAAAACTTTCACAGTTGAATTGGGAAACACCATCCAGGGAGCAATTAAACCAATACATTGAATTCTTCTACTTCTAGGGTTCTTATGGATGTCTGCAAAAATACTTAAAAGATGCATCAGCTATAACTGCTCATGTTTCTTTCCCTACAATTTTGAATCCAAGCCAAACATGTATATAGGATCTTTTGTCATTCAGGATATATCTTGATGCCCTTTGTCAAGTAAAGCTTGGATTACCCATTGTATACTAATTTCAACTCAAAAGAACTTAGCTTCAAGAAACTAAGCACAACAAATAATCACTCAATCAAACTGGCAAGCCTTCTGCGGAGTGAGACGACTCCTCTTGGGTCAAGGGCCGGCGACAAGGCAGCACTGCTACAGCTTCGCGACACAGAGGGCAGTTAGAATGTGAGTAGAGCCACATATCTATACAATCAGCATGGAAGGTATGCTTGCACTTGGGCAGCTGCCGAAGATCTTCACCATCTACAAAAACCGACAGGCAAACGGCGCATTCATTGCAAGTTTGAATACTGGTATCTTCTTTCCTATACTTACAGACAGGAATTAGTTCCATCACCCTGATACTGCTGGTGTCTCCTGCACCAAGTGACTGATTCTGTCTCCTAAATGTTTGGTTTCGCCAGCACCACCCCGCGACGAACAGGTAAGCTATGAGCAAGATAGCTGTTGATGCCATCGCTACAAAGCTATAGTAGAACGGCGTTATGTGTGTTTTCTGGTCATCTGACATTGGGGGCGGTGGAGATGCCATGAGAGGGCCGAGAGCATTTTCCCTGCAATCATGAGGTAAGTGTTTCTGAGATGCTTATATTCATTTTGTAATTTTGATTTGTTAAGACAATGAGATAATCATCAACTCAGTAGCCAATTGTTGTTTGTGCTGTGTTAGCAATTTAATTAATGGGTGGCGGTTGAGTCAAGTCGTTGGGTGGTGGATATTCTTCTTTTAATGGGGTTAAGAGAATTTAGGAGCTATTGAATTAGCTTAAGACAGGAATAGAGACACCATTTGACAGTGATGGAAAGGACAAGGCCTATTGTAGAAATAAATTACATGAATCAGCATATTGACCTCTCCTTTGTCTCATGAATTGGAGCTATGTTTAGCACTGAGATGCTTATATTCATTTTGTAATTTTGATTTGTTAAGACAACGAGATAATCATCAACTCAATAGCCAATTGTTGTTTGTGCTGTGTTAGCAATTTAATTAATGGGTGGCGGTTGAGTCAAGTCGTTGGGTGGTGGATATTCTTCTTTTAATGGGGTTAAGAGAATTTAGGAGCTATTTAATTAGATTAAGACAGGAATAGAGACACCATTTGACAGTGATGGAAAGGACAAGGCCTATTGTAGAAATAAATTACATGAATCAGCATATTGACCTCTCCTTTGTCTCATGAATTGGAGCTATGTTTAGCACTGTACAATAACTATAGCAGAATAATCCATATTCTACATTCTTGCTATTTTATTTATTTTATAGTTGAAAGATTATACTGTATCTTTTTTAATACTTGATCCCAATAGGTGAATAGACTCAAAACATAACATGAAGGGTTAGCCGAATGGTCAGGACCATGGTTCCTCCCTCTTCCGGAGCTAGAGGTCTTGGTATCGACCCCTGGTTGTTTTCCCTTCTTTGGAAATTGAAGGTTGAGTTCACTAGTATTACCACCTTGGGGCCATAGAGGTGTTTAATTGTTTACTCGGCTTCCCTCTGGGCTCGGAGGAATTAGTCCAACCCAAAGGGTTGGAAACCCTTTGGTAGCAAAAAAAAAAAAAAAAAAAACCAGAAGACTCAAAACATATTACGTCCTACGTTTTTGCCCCAAACCTAATAACTGTGGTTGCACAGGCTGGGCTGAAGCTTGTTCAGCCCATTAAGTTATTATGCATCCAGCCCATAGGCTTAGATGTCTGGCTATGGGCCATTTTTGTTGAATCTGCTGGGTCAGGCTTGGGCATCTAGTTGGGTTAATAGGCAGATATATTGGCCCAGGCCCAACCTAATTAGCTGTCGGGTGAATGTTTCAGATCTGGGCTCATTCCGTGAGCCTAAAACTATAAGGCCATATCTAGGCCAAAGAAGGCAAAGTAAACCAAGCCTGGCCCAGCCCATGTGCATGCCCAGTCTGGATATTGAGCCCTTTTCCTTTTATTGAATAAGAGGGATCAGATTTTCACCTGCCAACAGACTGCATAAGCTCATGGGGCCCATTTGGATGCTTTCCTATCATTGGAGGTTAGATTGATGGATGGAAAGGTATCTTTATGCACAAGGGTCAATTTTAACTAATTATCTTAGGCCTTAATTTAACAACCTTAAAGTTTAATGGCTTTTTAACCATAGAATTCTTTGAGACTCAATTTTAACTATAGAATTTTTTGAGATTCAATTCATCCTTGAGTAAAGGTTTGATGATCATGGGGTAAAAGTGGAAGAGCTGCAATGATCAAAAGTGGGCCCCAGTGGGCACTTGAGCTGAGGAGGATTTTTCTTCTTTTTTGGTAGGTAGGAGGAGAATGTTCTTATTAATATAGTAGTGCTTCTCAGAATTTCCTAGATGCTTCTTATTTCAATGCGTTGAAGAAATGCCATAATTTTAACTTGACATGTTGACAGATTGTACCATCCTAGGCCCTAGCCCATGGATTCCTCAATAGTCAATACTCATTGTTATCAAGGGCTGAATTATAAAATAATTAGCTCTCAGCCTGTCCAGAATTAGAAGTTCTTTGGCCTCTGAACTGGATAAAAAATACCCTGCGTTGTAAAAAAATAAATAAATAGATAAAAGATTGGATAAGTGAGCATTCATTCTCCTTCACAAATTGGCTTTCATTAATCAGCCACAAAATCACAACTTGTTCCTTTTCTATTTGTTTATTTTGATCATTTTATCCAAATTAAATTAAATTTAAAGTATCTAATGAGAAAGAATATAATAAAACTTCTTGCTTTCTTGAATTCCATAGGAGAAAAAGTAGGAAGAGAATCATTTATCATCTCATTTGAAGCCCAAGGAAGGACATAAAACAAGTACCATGATCTATACATGATGTTGAACCCACCCTTTTCTAAGTAATAAATAAAGGTATTTTGGGATTTAAAAAACGGTTTCTTTCTGGTAAGAGGTACTTCCATCATTGGTTTTAAAATATTTTATCTGGTGCCAATGATACTTTAGGAAATAGGGTTTCTAAATCAAAACCACTTTCTAATCAAGGAAGCCATCCATGCTGCCAGGGGGGATGGATTGAATCATAACCCTCCATGTCAGCTCCTGATCACATGATTGGACCATATGAACGTACGGTTAAGGTCCTGTTTGTTTGCACGTGTACCATATATCAGTTCGATTAGATGATCATAATCCTTAGTTTTAAGTATTTAGAGTTTAACGGCCGTATTACGAAGAAATCACGGTGAATAATTTTTCGAAAAGTGTAGATTTTTAGCTTGTGCTGATTTACTAGGGTTTTTTTTTTTCCTGTATGTCAAAGAATTTGATTGGATGAAAATGGGCCCCATGCCCTAAAAAAAAGGGTCAGAAAAGGGCACTTTTTGTAGAATTTAACTTATAATTAATAGCTCTTTAACCCCTTCATTACTTCTTCATTGCCACGTCTGCGTTATTTCACGTGTTTATTTATCTGTTAGCCTTTTGACAGCACGTGAAATGGACGTTATAACAGTAACGGCTGCTTTGTATCTACCAAATATGGATTTAGAAAGTGAGGAACGGGAGATTTCCTACCAAACGTACGTCAAAGTCCATAAAGTTACACCGTTAAATTACAATGACGGTCGTTAGGGCCGTCAAGAGAATTGGATCTTGTCTGGACCCATCTGGATCCGACTAGGAAATGCTTAAAGTATTTAGTGGGCCAGGTTCGAGTTCATATTTATATTCCCAGCCATGTGATTAGTAGGATTGTGATTAAGGTTAGGGTTTTAAAATGTACCTACACTTAAAATATTCATGTGGTTAGGAAGTTTAGTTTTAATTTGAAAGTCTTGCCTTCAAATATCTTAAGGCCTTACCCGATACATAGGGTTAGTATGTGGTTCTACGTATCCTTGAATTTACCAATGATCCCCCGAAGTGGGATCAGTGGGTTCCCATGTTATAAATAATAATAAAAAAGGTTAGGGTTACAACTTGGGCCCATCTCAGTTCACATGAAAATGCAACTCAGGCTTGGGGTTGAGCCTTATTGACCCAAATTGAGCCTAGGTTCCTAAATTACTCAGGGTCACATTGAATTCAGATTGTACAACTGAATATGCATTTGTTTCATTTCATTAATGGACTGCTGACCTGGTATCTTGCCTATGTGGCATGGTTAAAAAACATTAGGAAAGAATGAATAAAAAAAGTGAAACAAATCAAGTAAAGTGTACATTAAAAAAAGGAGAGATATGGAGAACTTTTTTGGAGATGAGCAGGCCATCCACAACATACAACAACTTGGATTCTGAAACCCACCTATCCCACATCCCATGATTAATCTAAACATGTGGCACTCACTGACCTACATGAATTAGCACTCACTTGAGTCCTATAGTCACTTGGATTGACCATGTGAATTTGGCACTCAGCTGCCTTTATCTAATAGTTAAAATTTAAACAACATTGAGGCCCTTAAACAAATACTTCTCATGATCAAATGCTTACCATTTTCTGCTAGGTGTAGATCATAAGGAGACATTTCAAGCCTTGATCAGTTGATCTACCATGGTTATCAAGTTTCTAAGTGAGCTCCACAAGCTTGGCCTCTTCTATGGGAGGGAGTTGCAAGGGTTCTGATCTCGACCAAACTTGTGAAAAAAGTTGGAACTATCTCACCATAAGAAGTACTATTTTGAGGGTCTTAAAGTTGTCCAAATCTTAGCTATCAGATAATGTCAGTGATAACAAAACTTGCTTTATTGTGGTAAGTCTTAGGGCAAGCTAGGGGCCAGTTGTTTTCAGTGTGATTGAGAGCTCTATGGAGATTTCAAAGTGCAGGCAGAGCTCCACCCAAACAGCCCAATCCAAATTCAATATTTAGTTTAGTAGGCAAATGCAAGTAGAGAAGCTAGGGACTTCATTGCCTGGTCAGGCCGGGCTGGGCTGAGGCATATCCAGACCCAACCTGACTTTAAAAATAGGCGCCAATCCCGACATGGCCAATTATTAAATGGGCCTAGTTTTAATTTCTAGGCCCAACCCATGTGCTAAAAACCTAAAGTGATCCAACCCAGCCCAAAGCAGTCCCTAGTGCACCACTCATTAGGTGGTGACTGGTGAGACCACCTAACCACCGCACACTTGGCCATCATCCTCCATTGGCCTTTCATGCTGCTTCATGAACATGATCTGAGCATCTCTTCTGCCACTAAGTACTCCCAATTCAATGCTACTTCTTCACTCAGAAACACCACCAGTTAAGAAATATAAAAAAATGGCCTCCCTACTTTGAGAAAAAATAATCTCACTTTCTTGGTAAAACACTTAAACTAATCTCATCATTGTTACATGAGTAAGCATTTGGAAACTTTTCAACAGACAAATGAGAAAGATCCAAAACACAAAACAGCTATCACATTATTATTTATATATATGCACTTATCTATGTGCATTGATTCAAGAACAGAAAGACAGTAAGCACCCAAAAGAATGCTAGGTGGTATCTGGAAACACCCTGAACACAGGAGAAGGTAGTATCTTCAGGTCACCTAAGTAGAAAGGAAAAAACTAATCAAGAGGTGATTAAAAAAGTAGACATTTGCGTAGGTTTTCTGGCATCTGGAAGCCTTTTTGAAAGTTTTAAATTGAGTTCCTTGGAGAAACGCGGCGAAGGTGTTTTTGTGCAGGTAGGTCCCATAAGAACCATAGGTCTAATGTTGATGCTAGTTTTTTTTTTTTGGTAATGTGGTTTGTGATCTAATCTAAGGAACCCACTTCATGCTTCCTTTTTTTTAAGTTTATGCAATCGGTTATATGTCACTCCAATCAAATTGATATGTACAATCATGCAAGGATCCTAGGATGGGTAAACCATAAATCTAGCAGTCTCATCGATTAGGGGCAGTCTAGGGAGTGTCTCCTACATGATTCCGGGATTGGGATGTGTCGAATTCCATCATGGGCCTCACCTTGGGCGACATTCTCAAATTTTACTTCATTATGAATTTGTCCCACCTAAGCTCGAGTACATGACTGATTATGTGATTAACACATAATAAGTCATCTGCCCAGTCTCACCTAGTAAGTGCCAGCAGTTCGAACCCTAGTTCTCACTTGGCTGTCCAGGTTTCAAATGCTGGGTATGTCACATTTTCCCACTTGTGTGTCCTTCTTCCTACTTGTGCGGGTTGTCTTCCTGTGTGTGGGCTTTCTCTTGTGTCACATCCCTCTCAACTGGGTTACCAAAAATAATGTCATGTGCTCAGTCTTAGAGTAGGACTAACTCTATTTTGAGAAAAAGATTGAGAATATATATATCATCAGGCGGATGACATATATTTTGAACGGTTTGAATTATCAATAGGTGATCCCCATGCTAGAGTTCAACATGTCCCACTCATAGGAAGGATGCGAGAGACTTTCATCTGGTATCTTTTAAATTGTGGAAGATTTAAAATTTTTATGCTTGGGCAATTGAATTAGAGCAGAGCCAATTAACAAGAAAACTGTGGACAAAAGAAAGGAAACTTACTGCAGTTTTTAGAAGCTACTGTAAATGGCCAGACATGAGATGGCCTGTCAATTTTAGTCATCTGAGATTGATAGGCACAATCACCAAACTTTCTAAGGACCACCAAGCTTTCTATGGACAGCCTTTAAGGGCTGTATCCTAATCAGACTCATCAGAGTATCCCTTTATGTTCAACTACATTCAGTGCACCTAGGATCAATCCAGTCTGTCCAAAATATTAGCCACCCCTTGGATGTATCATTGTTCAGAAATTGTCTATGATTTGGTTATCCTAGCTACTGAAAAGTTACATTAAGGTTGTTACAATATTATAAAAAAACATTGTTAAAATAAAAATAATTTATAAATGATTTGAATATCGAAGTAAAAAGTAATATAAATTTAGATATTGAAAAATAGTGTTTTGAATTGGTTGTGGTTGGACCAACCATTAATTATCTTGATTAACTTTTACTCTTTTTTACAAAGAGTGTGAATGAAGCTGCAATAAAAGATATGATAAGATTTAGGAATTGAAAACATAAGAAGTTTAATTACAGTTGAGTGTGGAATTTGATCTCTCAAAGCTGACCCCTTTCTGGTCTTCATGCCTTGGATAAGAACATTATCTAATGTTACACCCTCCATGAGCATTTCAAAAACAAATCCATAAAAAGAGGATGACTTTTGCAGTTGGTTAGGATGTACTATTTTAATCATCTCTCTTATCATTTTGAATTGGTTATTTTTAAATGTATACCTGTGACTAGTATAGCGTGTGGCCATGGCATGGGCCGCTGGCAGTTTTTGACTAATTTTTATGCCTTTTGATAAGCAAAGTTGCATATAACAAATGCTCATAAAAAAATGCCCAATCCGATGGCAGCAAATGTGAGATTCATGCCTTGATCCTAATGGCCCCACCCATCTTTGTACAAAATCAGCAGGTTTAGATCATCAACATATTAATCTAAGGGGTAGCTCAGTTAGCCTAGGACTACGGTTTGCACTCGAAGGTTGTGGGTACGAAACTGTACTACTACACTGGGGCCACAGGAAAAATTTTACCCGGCTTTCTCTCCTAGGCCCGTAGGGATTATTCTGCCCCAAAGGGCTAGGAACCTGCGCTGTCAAAAAAAGAAAAGATCCTAAACATATTCTAAACCGAATATGCCAATTTGGAGGTGTTTGACAAATTCTGCAACTTTGTTGGCGGGATCTGAATTGGATCCTCATTTTTTTTTTTTTAGGATTCTCAGATCCAATACCCTCCCATAACATATGGAAATGCTCAAATTTACAAATTTATATATTGATGTCCATTTTTCTCAGCCATACACACTGATACGCATAAATATCATTATGAAATTCTCAGCTATACATTTAAAAATCCTCATATATGCAGCAGTGAGGAATCTACATATGTGTGGATTGCTCACGGATTCCTCACTTATTACTGAATATAGCTCGTCTAACTCAAGACAAATCTGGCTGAATACTTAGTTTGACTCGGCCACACTCATTCAACATTTCAACTCTTCCCCATTAGGTGGCTAGTCGGTCTAATAATATGTAGGCGAGTTAAGGTGAGCTGGAATGAGTTTTTAAACTGTGATTCGAATTTGGTCTATTTGGGTGTGGACCATGGCCGGCCCAAGCTACACCTTTATCATGAGGAGATTCATTTTTTGTGTGTTTGGTGAGGTCCACCACTTACATGGGAAAAAAATCTGGCTCACCTTTGGATGGAAAGACACATATACCAAACAAAAATAATATCAATGAGACTCTGAGAAGGAGGTCCTCCTCATTTTCTCCCTTTGACGAAGTCCCTTTTTGACTTTATCAACATATAAACATACACACACCAACCTTCTTTCTTATGATATGGTAATCTGATAGTTTGTTGGATGGATCTGCAATTCTACATTCTACATTCTACATTCTACATTCTACTCCCAGAAATATCCTCACTGACCGTTAGCTGCATTGATTTGTTTGTCTTCCACATGCCACAGCATTATCCACCCACCCCCCCCCCCCCCCCCCCAATCTAGATGGATGTTGCAACCACTTATAGTTGCAGCCACTTGGAAGTATGATGTTGCATAATGACATTTACGCATACATATGTACTCATTGTATGCGTCACAAGTATAGATGAGGTGTGAAAATAGAGTGTAAATTAGACAATTTTTCATATGTAGAAAAGTGTGAAATTATTACACACATCCTTGGTTGAGAAGACACTCACTGATCAAGTTTGTCCATCACCTTTTATTTCTTACGATTTTTATGAGCCCCAAACTTTAATTTAAATGTTATATAAACAAATTTATTGATGAACCATTAAACTCCGAAAAATTTAATTTAATTTCTTATACATGTAATGCAAACAAGGTAATGTTAACTCATGTAGTCATGTGAAAATGATGCTTCTAAATAAACATGGTATTGTGTTTCACATTTGTAATTTTAAATATGTAAATTTCATTTTACATCCATGCATAAGAGGCAAGCGAATTCAAAGACTTGCGTCAGTAAACACAATTACGTTGTTTATAAGAAAAGCCTAATATTGCAATGAGATAACTATTTGGAGAGCTTGGACCAAAAGATACGCATAAAAATAATCCACCATGGCTCTGTAAAAAAAAAAAAATGATAATACGTTGTAACATCCAATAAGATGTACCTCTCACAAATTGCTTGAGCAGAAACCTTTTTGCCACTATATAGAACCCCTATCATAAATCCACCATTTCACACTTACCAACCCACTATGAATTAGCACTCATTTTAATTTGATATAAATCTTAATTATATTAAATGTTGTAGCAAATTCCATAAATATATATAGGGGAAGTTTCAAGTGCATTTATCCCTCACCATAGGGTGATTGAAAAATCCCCTTAGGGCTACTAGAATGGATTACTAGTTCTTATTAACCAATCAATGCAGCGGAAATAAACCAATCAGACAATATAGAACTAGCTATCTACCAATCACACACCACAAGAAGGCAGACACAATATTTAACGTGGAAACCCTATCCAGGGAGAAAAACCACGAACCAGAAATCAAGAGATAACGAACAGTTACAAGATATACTCACAAGCTCCTTTACCTAAGTCTGTACCTCGACCCAAGGACTGTAGTTATTCTTGCAAAGAATCCACTGACACGACATCCACCGCGCCCCGTTCTCCTTACTTGATCTCCTCACACCTTGTCAACCAAGATGATCAATCTTCTACAAGAAAGTAGAAGCAGCAACAACTTTCTAGAGCAGCCCTTCAGAATAATCTCTCAATGGCTCTAGAGATTAACTCTCTCTAAAATATCTCTGCTCAGATCAATGAGAGTTGTGGTGGTAGTGTAGGATTGAGAGAAACACCCTATAAATAGCCCAATATTCGTGCCTTAGACTTTGTGCACAAGTAGGACTCAAACTGGGAAAGATAGTCTCAAAAGGAAACAAAATCGTATCAGAATAGGAGACTTCCCGTTTCTGCGCACCTTGTCCGATCGATCGGACTGTGCCTCCGATCGATCGGACTGACAAAATAACTGTAAGCCTTTTCTGACCGATCGATCGGTCTGAGGCACCGATCGATCGGGCCTGAGGGAATTCGTCCGGTCTGCTCTTTTCTTCTATTCTTCACTCTAGCTCTTCCGGCGACGCATCCACAGTCCATTCTAAAATAAATTAGAAAATACAACTCAATGGACCCAGAGTTTTGTCCAACCCATGAATTAGCCAATAAAAATACTAACAGTGATGACACTTTTCCTTTTTGTACATGAAGATAAGGAAGTGTACCCCACCTTATGTACTTGAAAATTGCCATTTATGGAAGCATCCCTCACCCTATGGTGAGGGATGGATGCACTTAAAACTTCCTCATATATATATATATTAACCTAAAAAACGCTAAACTTTAATGCCTTTAAATCAAGGATTAATGTGATTTTTGACCAAAACCAAATCCATTATAAGATCTTTCTATCAAGCCATCCTTCCATAATTAGCATGAATCAAGTGGCTCCCATAAGAGGCTTAAACTTTTACCTATCATGCAATTCATGAGAGATACTTTGAAACTCTTCAGTTCAAAGAACATAGCCCATAGATATGACACCTTTTCCATGGAACGTGCTTTTGTCACAATCGAGTGACTTGTATATTGACAATCTTCATCACATGTCTTATTCTCTGCACGTGGTAAATCCATTCTGGTAATTAAATGTTGGCACTGGCACATGATAAGTGATAAGATTACGAGGGTTTCAATATCATGTTCACCGAACCTGACCTGTGGCACCTACTCCAATCTATGCGTAGAATAATATCATTCAAGTGATCACGTCACCCCAGACGAAAGAGAGAGAGAGAGAGAAAAACATTTCTAGCACTGAATGCAAATAGATGTGGAGGTCATTTCTCATTTGAATGATGAGGTAAAAAAAGTCTACTTTTTATACTATGGACTTGGGGAGTGAAGGATGTTGGAGAAAGATGAGGTAAAAAAAAGTTAAACTTTTACACTATGGACTTGGGGAATGGAGAATGTTCGAGAAATTGAAGTAGAGAGGTTTTCGTGGTGAAGAATCTATGCTTTCTAGTGCAGGCTTCAAGAATTTGAGCTAGTGGGTCAACAAGAAATTTATTTTTTATAAATCAAATAAATTTATTTTTCTCTTTATCAACATTTGTTATATATTTTCGATAATTCGATAAATATAATATAAAATTCTCAAATAATATATTTTCTCTGCTGCTCGGTTGGCGGCTGGGAGTTTATATGCCTAAATCTAAATGTTAGGGTTTTCTCCTTCTAATATATGGAGAATACCGTATTTAGATGTTTAAATTAGGGTAAATAAATGGTTAATGATAGAATGTCTAAAAAAGTGAGTTTTCTTTAAAAATTACAAAAGTTGGGCCCATTAATTATTATTTTTTATTTTGGTAGATAGATGGCCCATTAACTTAGGCATTGAGTGGGGTCAAAATCTTCTATAAGTTTAATTCATTAAAGATTTTTTTTATAATAATTTTTCAGATGTCAGTGACCCCACTGACATCCATGTAGCGCCGCCCATGACTGTAATGGAGTTAAAACAATTAAAGAAAAATATAGAGTGAATAGCATATTTTACAGAAAGAGAAGAGAGAATGACTTGGTGTTTGCTCTGTTGATTGTTGGCATATGTAATGGGGCTCGCTTGTGCTTACATGTGGGTGGACCCCAATCACAAAGAGACACCCCTCACAAGAAACTCTCATAGTCGTAAATAAAGATGTGTTAATAATGATTGTGTGGTGATGGGGTAATAATTCGTTGGAATTTGAAAGGAAATGTTAAAACCTTTCGTGGTGATAAGGATTAGAATTCGTTCGAATTTGATTCGACTCATTCTCCTTATCATCTCTTCATTCAAATTCAAATGGAGGGCTTACAAGAGCTTATCAACCAATAAGCAATACTTTTTTGGTTTAGGCTTATTTATGCAATTTATCCATTTTTTGAACTTATTTTTTTTGTTTAGTCCTTTTATGATATATCCTCTGGGCTGTTTGTTTGTTGGATAAATTCTCTAAATGCATTAGGCCAACAAGTTCTTCAAATACTCCTAGCATTAATAATGCTGGGATTTTGGAAAATTTAGAAGGCGAAAAATGACATTTTAGATGGATTGTATTGTAGCAACTAAATAAAATATTTTAAATGCTCTAGAGAAAACAACTGACATTGCTGTAAAAAAAATTCCTCATAAATTTCTCTCGACAAAAAAAGAAAAAGAAAAGACCCAAATAGAAGTCTTGTATTCTCTGAATAAAGTGCCTTTTATTCTCTTGCATTTCTCTTTATCCAAATGAGGGGCTATTTGTTTCATGTAATTGAAGCTATTTTGTTATTTTTAAGTGGTTAAAAATCAAGAATCCAAGGTGATGATACAAAAATGATCGTCAAATGACCTTATATCATCCCACCTGTTTATTTGCATAGAATACATGAGATTTCCTCTCTTTCTTTGGATAAGAAAATAGAGAGGAATTCATGGTGAATGTGCGTTATCAGAGGATTATTGAAGAGGTGAGGAGTAGAGGATATAATGTGAACATGTAAATAGGACATTGGCTTTTCTAAATATTGAATTACTATAGTGACGGTTGAGTATTCATTCCCAATATTCCCTTGATTTAATTCTCATTAATAAAGAGATGGTTATTTTACAGTTTCTTTGTGATAATTCCCCATTTGATTCTTCATTCAACCACTTATATAGTAATGCAATCCTAGGAATTTAATTACAAACAAAGAGACCCAAGGAATATTTGTAACAATAGGTATAAAGGGTGAAAGAGCAGCACTTCTCCAAGCTCCCACCAAAGGTCGGTCTTGCTTTTATAGCAACCTAAATTTATATAAACAAAGAGGGTCATTCTGTAATTTATTGGTCATCAATGTGTAATATTATCTAAACAAGGTTATTGTTGATGGAACCACTCAATTTCCCATAGAAGAGAAATAAATTATTACCAATGGAAGATGGCCATTGCTACATTGCACTTTTTCTCTTCTAATTAAGGTATTTTCATTACTAGAAGAACACGAAAGTAACAACATTCAACAAAGAAAATCACATGATTCATGGAGGAGTTTTTCACACGACTTAGATTTTTAGATGAAGATCGCAAGTATACATTTTTTTGTGCCGACTCGTTCCTCTTAGGATTCGAACTCGCAACTGGTTGACTGTAATACTATAATAAATTTCCTGATCTAATCATTCATACAAAAACCTGAAAGCGTTAGTAGAGGCGGTATAAACACTTTTAACATTCCTACTCGGGAGGGGTTTACTCCTCAACAATAATTTGTATGGGTCGAGGTCTTCAAGTAGCTAAATTGACGAGGGACGTGAGTACATGAGTTAGAATATATGAGTTTGATTTTCCAATGTAGAATTAAAAAAAATATATTATCAAAAAGGGCCAACCCAAGTCAACTAGATGGGTGTCTTCATCAGGCCAACCCAAGTCAACTGAATCTTAAATGGGCAACCACAACGCATTCCAATATGACTTTTCTCTAGCTAGGATGTTTCAATATGGCTTTGCTCAACTTGAAAGCAATCCAAATTCAAGAAGGGAGCTTGACCAGAGGTTAACTGCCTTTGTAGGTGGGCAATCTATCTCCCTTCCACGAAAGTAATCAAGGATCATTTTTTTTTTTAATTATAGCGCTCATGGTGAGGGACTTGATTTGTGTGTATGAGATTACTTACGTTACTGTAACAGCAACACCAAAAACAATGATGATGGATGAATGAATAAAAAATCGTGCTCATATAGTTAGGTCAAATGAAATTTCCAAATTAGGTCAACCCAGTCTGCACTATCCAAGTTTAAATGAGATTTCCAGATTCAGCTTCATGTGCAAATTTAATCCAAAAATACTCAACCTGAATGGTTAGGGTCCAAACTCAGGTCCTTATACAATTTAATCCCAAAACACTCAACCTAAGTGGTTCGGTTTGACCCGCCAATACATTTATGGTTGAGTAGTCTTGGCACCCTAATAACACCCACATGCCCAGAGATTGATCCCTGATCTCCAAGTATCAATCCTAATCAGTAGTCCAACCTAGGTAAAAAAGAAAAAAAGTGGTTTTATACCTGTTTTATGAATGCATTAGTTTGTCGGAGCTCGGGCCCGGGCTTAATTTATCCGGCTTTAAAGTTCGGACCCAAGCCCAATCTGAAACCCAAATTGGCTTTCATGCAGACCAAGACAAACAAATTAATGGGCCTGGTGAGCCCAAGTTGCAACCTTCCTGGTTCTCTCCTTAACAACATTGTGAGTGGCAGACGCACTTTCCAACCTAACGCCTTCATTATTTGAGCTGGAGATAAAAAGCCGCGCCGACCCTCTGACGCCGTCACCGTCAACTAACGGCTAGCCACGTATCGAGGACGTCGGTCCCAACCGGTGTAGGCCTTGACCGAACGAGTGCCGTCAAAAGAAGACGGCCTTCTCTAACAGATCCGTTATCGTTTATCTCATCTCCGTAACGCATGGAAAAGCTAGGGTTTTTCTTCTCGCGCTCGATTTCAGAAGGTAACGTAGAGGAGATCTTCGATTTCTGGAGCTAGGGTTTTGGATTATGTCGTAACCTTTTCAAGCTCTCTTCTCTTCTCTCTAATTGCAGATCTGCTGATGGGATTGATTGCCCTAGAACTGCTTTTCCTCCTGTTTCGGAGGATTTCAGAAGATTCTGGTGTTCTTTGATGTTAGGGTTTCTTAGATTCATCTCCTTTTTCTAGGATTTGGATCGAAGACAAGAAGATATTCGAAAAGATCCTGCCTTTTTCCATTTTTTCCACCTCCTTTCATCCCGTTGTGTTTAGAATGGATGCTGTTTGATCTTTCAGTGTCTTTTAGGGGATAGGATTCGTGAAATCCTCCCCTTTCTGGGCAGGATGGATGGATTCTGTTGTTAGGGTTTTCAGAATCCCTTAAAGGTTGGGTCTTTTTGGTGATCGGATTAGCATTTCTGGGTTTGGTTTTTTGGCAGTGTTTTGTTTTCAGTTGTAAAGAGCTTCTGAAATTCTCTGATGGGTTTGCTTCATTTAGGGATATGATGAAGATGGGTGTTGGGTTTCATTGCTTTGTTTATTGATATACTTGTAAGGGTTCTGAAATCTCTTGTTTTTGGCTGTTTTACTTATGTTTTCTTAGGTTCTTTTGGTATTTGGGTTTCTCCTGTTTCTCAGAAGTAGTATTCGTTTTTTTGATGGGGTACTTGGTTTTCTTTCCTGTCTGACTGATGATTCTTGTGTTAGACTTGGGTTGCAGAAATGGGTTATAATTGGAGTTTACCAAAATGATTTTGTTGACCATGGTTGGTTGAATTGGACTGAAACTAGATAAGGAGCACACAATGGGAGAAGCTCTCCTCACAACCCTGTCCATGGAGAACCACCACCCATCGACGCTCCTCTCGATGGACTCGAGCGGAGTGGCATCTCACGATGACTGTGAGAGAGACTTGAGTCGGCCTATCATCCCTCCCGACATAAACCTTCCCTTGTCAGTGGAGCGTAGCCCTCCTCCCCAACCGTGGAATCATGATGTGTGTGATATCTTGGATGTCACCCTTGGTTCTCAGATCTATGAGACTGAGACCCTCCTCAGTCTCCCCAAGGTTGGGAGGAAGTGCGCCAAGCGGGGTGACAGCATATGGGGTGCATGGTTTTTCTTCAATTTCTACTTCAAACCTGTCTTGATTGAGAAATCAAAGGGTAAGATCACCTGGGATGGCACAGGTTTATCTGGGTTCGAGAAATCGGATCTTCGGCTTGATGTTTTCCTTGTTCAGCATGATATGGAGAACATGTATATGTGGGTTTTCAAGGAAAGGCCGGAGAATGCATTGGGCAAGATGCAGCTGAGGAGTTACATGAATGGTCATTCCCGTTTGGGAGAGCCTCAATTCCCATTTAGCGTTGATAAAGGATTTGTCCGATCTCATCGAATGCAGCGGAAGCAGTACCGGGGTCTATCCAATCCACAGTGTGTGCATGGAATTGAGATTGTTAGGTCACCTAATCTCTCGGTGATTGGTGAGGGTGATCGCAAGAAGTGGATAGAGCTGACAGGCAGGGACTTGAACTTTTCAATCCCTCTTGAAGCAAGTGATTTTGGGTCATGGAGGAATCTTCCAAACACAGAGTTTGAGCTTGAGAGGCCTCCCCCTCCTCTTAAAAGCACCTCACAACAGCAGAACAGGAAAACGCTCAACGGTTCTGGTTTGAATTTGTCGACCCAGCCATCAAATCACGCCAATGGGGATGGGATGGACCTCTCCCCTGTCTGCAACAAACGAAGGAAGGATTTTTTCCCACATGGGAATGATGATGACTGTTGTCTGCCAATGAATTCATTTTCCAATAGGTTGCAGGATATGGAGATCCACCCAATTGAGCCTGCATGGCTGAACAACTTTTCTGGTGTGATGAAGCATACATATGGACCGGTTACAGCTGCGAAGACCATATATGAGGATGAAGAAGGGTATCTGATAATGGTAAGCTTACCTTTTGCAGATTTGCGGAGGGTGAAAGTTTCTTGGAGGAATACTCTCACACATGGAATCGTTAAAATTTTGTGTGTCAGTACGGCTCGAATACCCTTCATCAAAAGGCATGATAGGACATTCAAGCTCACTGACCCATCCCCTGAGCACTGCCCTCCAGGTGAGTTCATAAGAGAAATACCACTTGCAACCCGGATACCGGAAGATGCTAAGCTAGAAGCATACTATGATGAGAGTGGTGCTATTTTAGAAATTATGGTGCCCAAGCTCCGTGTGGGCCCAGAAGAAGAACATGAAGTTCGTGTGTGCCTTCGCCCTCTGCATGGTCCTAATGAGCTTCAATTGACTTGAAAAGGCCAGGGTTAGCAAAAATGTGGGTGGTTGCCATGGTCGGTATACTAACGCTGTACCATAGAATGAAATCTATGATTAAAAAGTGCATCCTTACCATACACATTTTTTTTAATTGTTTCACAGAAAGAAAGAATGCTTTATTGTTTATGGGCATCTGGATGGATTTGATTGGGTTTGCTCCTGAGCTCCATGTTGAAGTTCTATCTGAAATGGTAAGCAACTGCCTTCCTGTGATTCAGTTTAATACCATTTTCTTCTATTTTGTCTACTATGATAATTTTGTGGGCACCATTTAGGCATGGCTTTGAGCCAACTGTGGATGGGGTGTCTGAGAGGTGGGGAATTGTTGTATATGCATCCATGTATTGTGATGGATGTGTAACATGGGATATCATTTTGCATTTTAAAGATTCTATGAAGTCAATATCTCTTCCATGGTATAAAATAAATAGTGAATTTGGTTAGTAGGCTGATTACATTCAAGCTGTGTTATTCTTATATTCTATGTTCCATGGTGACGAGGACTTCATTCACGTTGTGGCTTTATACTGAGTAGCATAGATGTTGATATGGTGGTGATGATTGTGATTGCTGTTAAAACTTGAGATTTTGTCCTTTTCTTCCTTCACTTGGTAATAATAATATTAATTATTATTATTATTATTATTGGATCATTCAGTTTAGACATGTTGGCAAAGGTTTTAGCACTGAAATAACCAGTTCCTGAGTCGATAATAACCTGCTCCAAATGATGTGTGTTGCATGACATGGTACTACTGTTCATAATGGTGTGAGCGCTGAATGATGCACTTCGTGCCTAGATTGACAGTTATATAAAACTTGTCTGCTACTGCTAGTTTTAGAAGGTGATTGCATGAATAATCAAGCCACTGTGTGTATATTCATGCGTGTGAATCTGATGTATGTCGATATTAGACTGCAGATTAACAAAGTATAGTCCTAAGTACGGATTAGCTGAATAGTTACAAAAGTGTTACCAAATAGATGGAACAAGGGTCTGATGATGATTATGTGTATCAGATCAATATAAATCACAAAAGGATATTTCGCTTACCCTCTTTTAACAATGTTACTATCTTTAGTAATGTTGGAATGTGAGACTTAAATTATATTTGATCAAATTTACTGTTCTTTACTTCCAAAAGGAACTGTTAATATACTTGATTATGGGTGAGTTTGATGGTCGGTGATCAATCTTGACATCTTGACCAAGTCTGTGTTTAGTTGTGCATCATGTACTGACTACTGAGCTTCATGATTAATTCATGTTCTGGTGGCCCTAGAGCAGTCTGTAGGCCAACTGGTTCTTATTGTTAAGCTGGTTGTCACAATAGATCAGGTAGCTCTTCATGATATTATTCTCCTTTTTCCGCTCTCTTTTTGGGATAACCAACTAATGCAATTGAAAAGAATTCCAATAAAAATACAGATGATTCCCAAGAAGCAAGGAAACTTCCACAAACTCTTGGGTCTGCAGAATGTCTTAACATGTGGACTGGCTGCTCTGTACTATTGTTGCTCAAGTCTCTGCTGGAGCTCTGTTGGTCTTACTATTTTGCCATGCAAGTTTGTCTGCATTCTTCTGTTGGTTTTGCCTCTGGGATACTGATGATTCTCTGTCTGAGCATGTCCTTTGCAGGACTAGTAAATCTGTGGGTGGGGCTCATCGGCATGAGGTCCAAGTTTAGATCTGTGTCATTCAAACAAGCTCCACTAAGTGTCCTCAGGTTGGCACAATCCATTGACCACCTGCATATGTTGGAGTCAGTTGGAAGGGTAGGGCAAGGAGAAAGTTGGTTGCATTAACTGTGTAATTATGTTTGTGCATTCTTCTGCTGTGGGACCATGTGAAAATTTGCACTCTGTGCGGTTATATTTTGTTTTCTCTGGCGCTGTAGGCAAAACCAATAATGTATAACAAGCAGGTGATAGTTTCACATTGCCTGGTGTGCGTGGTGATATTGCTAGGCTTTAGTTCATGATGTGTGAGGGAATAGGCTGCCTTCTCATTGCTAGTTTCAACATGCATAGAAATAGATATGCTAGCAATGGCAGCCATTCTCATTGCTGCGTTATTTGTGTGTTTTAGAATTTAGAGTAGATTTTTTCCTTCTTTTTTTTTTCCAGATTGGCACATTTGACATGTCTAACTTCCATGTGGACATTGGATGGGTTATTTAATCACTCATCCATGTTCAGATTGTGCAGCTCTAACAGGTAAGGGTCAATCTTCTGATTGGGTATAGTTACCAGTTTCAAAGTCCTAGTGTCATTGGAACTCTCATCTATTGTTTGGTTATATCTATTTCTAAGATGGACTTCTTGTAAAGTTATTAGGTGCACTTCTTGTTATGAAATTCGGTGAGTCTGTTTTTCTTTTTGAATGGTAAAAAAAAAAACAGTGCGTATGTTGAATGTGAGGAGTAGCGGTTGTCCTGACTGTGACGTCATATGGTTCATTATAGACATATAATGGTCATGTCAATGAGTGCAATTTTGATAATATTTTGCTTCATATATATATCACTTGTATTTAGCTTGATATCATGTAAACAATGATGTGGTCAAATACCATGTATACTTTTTTTAGCCAACATCAGCAGAACCTGGTGAAAACAGTTGGAATGCCCTCATGTAAGGAGGCATGGAACTTTCTGTCTAGGTGGTGAGTGGATGCTAGATGGGTGAGATAGTGCAGATGGATTTTCCTGAGGATGAGCAATAAATTGCCGAACGAAAGGTATTATGCTGTTGAAGGGCTGATTTTTTTGGAGATTTGCGAGTTGGATGCTATATGATTGATGCTCATACATGCTGTTTAGTAAAGTGCAACTGTTGGACTGGTGCTCATACATGCTTAACCACATCAACTTTTTCTTTTGTGGAACGAGAACAATGTTCTGCAATTAAATGATAGAGCAACATGAAGATGCATTATCAGGCCCCTTGTTATGTTAAATTAGAAATAACCTTGACAACAAAGCCCTCTTTTAGCCTGCTCATATAGGCTCTTATTTGAGTTCCTATAAGGCTTCACCAAGTTCTATCTATAGCTCCTCCTATACATCAATTTGGTCAAACACTAGTTGATTGCATGGGATTCATGAGGTAGTCATGGACTTGACAAGAACAACTTGCTAGACTGGGAGAAATGCAAACCTTTAAAAAAAAAAAAATCTTCCTTGTCTATTATTTGGATATATGAAGTTGTCTTGGTATTCCCTTTTTCATATGAAGTTGTCTTGGTATTCCCTTTTTCTGCTTGAAAGTCTTGTTATTTGGATTTGAAGTTTCCGTTACTTCTCGGGGGTAAAAACTAGGCATCTTTCTCGCCTTGCTTATTGTTTCCTTTGTTGATGTTCATTGCCAGACCCTGTTGGAGTGAAATTTTCTTCTGCAGTGGTCCGCTCAATCCCAGCCCTGTATTTGAGGCAGGGAGACTTTCCGTACAATTTCTTCCATGATCTTATGTTTAGAATAGAGCACATTGGTATTACAACGTTTGCTTAGTATTGTCTGGTAGAGCAGTTTCCAAGGCATGGATGGAGTGCACCTTTGATCTTCAGCAACTACATATGTATTTCTTCTGTTTAATGCCTCCATGAAGGCGAAAGCGTCTGGCACTGAACTGAAACTAGTTGCTATATGGGTTAAGGATTAGTATTTATAGTTGCTGCTTTATCTGTTTGTATAATGCACGCTAAATATTGTTTGTGTGTGTGTGAACTTTTTTGATCAATTCTGTGCCATTGGTGGACAAATGATGAATCTTGGCTAAACAGTTCTCATGTTCTCTGTTTGATATTTTTTTAGTCTGCATTGCAACAGATAAATATTATTCAGGTGTAGTTATGTGATGGTATTGGTTTTTCCCCCCTTTTTTTCAAAAAAAATAAAAAATTGCTGGATGAGTTATGTGGTGTTAACAATGTGTTGGGTACCTATAGGATTAAATTTCCATGTCAAAGGAGCCTTTTGTTTGCAGCTTGCAATTCATCATCAACGTCATCATTCATTTAGGGCATGTTTGTGTAACACTTTTTCACAAAAAAATGGACGGTTTTCTGCGGAAAATCGATTTTTCCGGCTTTTGGTGCGGAACAATTCCGCGGAAAACCTCTCCTGCCTCGTCAACATTTTTCTTGATAATTGTGGAAATGAGTTTTCCATGGAGGGGTATGGGAAATGGATTTCCTTGAAAAACTTCTCCCTTTTTTTCCTCACTCTTGTCAATTTCAACCCAAAAATCCTATAATTCTTTCATTTTTTATTTCTTTATATAAATTATTATGTATTGTTAAATAAATAATATATATGTTATGTTATTTTTCTTTAAAAAATTATATCACCAAATAAGAAATTTTGATTTTCTATTAGGAATCTACAGCCGTATCAAACAACATCTGCATCAATTCAATGAGGAGACTCCTTTTTGCACCAAATATGAATTTCTAAATTCTACGGAAATCCTTTTTCGAGGTTTTCATTTCTATGGAATTTACTGACGTGGTAACTTCCTCCTTCCGCGGAAAGAGTGTGTACACAAACATGCTCGGTTTTTTTTTTTTTTTTTCCATATGGTCACCATTAGCCTTCAAAACCATTAGGGGGGATAATCTATTTAATACTACTTTTTTGCGATATTAGGAACTGCCTTGTAAAAAAATCAATGGGAGACTTTCTCTGTTTCAGTGCCCATTTCCAGTTACTTTCTCAGTCGGGAAACGAGCTTTGAAATAGGGAGAAAAACAAAAGCTTGCCCCATTGGCTTTTTAAAAGGCAGTTTTAAGCATATTGTATAATTCAATTGAAGTTTTGCGATCTTACAAAAAAATGTTGCAGCATGGAGAACAGCTGGAAAATTTTCTTTTGTCACAAGGTGGTGGGGTTATGCAAATGACTCTTGAAATACTCCTTTTTCTTCTTTCTTTGGCATTTGAAGGGTCTTTTTTTTTTTTTTTTTTTAATTTCCCCATAATCTGAGTCTGGTTTTAGTTGTGAATAACAGAGTCAGAAATTGGTAATCGTTTTCTTTTCTTTTTTTGGTTTGTTGTTTTGGGCAGAGTTTTTCAAAGCCCTCTTTACTGTTAGTCGAACAAGTAATTCATATAACTTCAAGGGTAACTCAGTTGGCCTAGGGCCACGGTTTGCACCCAGAAGTTGTGAGTTTGAAATTGAACTACCACACTGGGACTACAGAGGAGTTTATCCGGCTTCCCTCTGGGCCCGAAGGGATTAGTCCAGCTCAAAGGGTTGGGAACTCTCCAATAGCCAAAAAAAAAAAGAGGGTAATTCATCACTGTCCAAACGATCCAAGAACGTTTTATTTTAATTTCCGAAAGGTGGTGTCATCTTTATCATCAATTAGATGAAATTTGGTGATGCTTTTCAATTTGAACCACTGAAGATGAATGTTTTTCCCTTGTAGAAGTTAGGCCCACATTGAATTAGTTATATAAAACTATTAGGATTTTGTAATGTGGGTTACACAAGGGCTCGAAATTTAGAGGCACAAATGGGGTTCAAGTTCACCACCTGTGAGTTGAGACGAGTGTTCATATTGAGTAAAGATAGGAGTTGCACTTAGCTCAATGGAGGCTGAAGGCTGTTTGTTTACACACATGGAGGAGTAAAGATAAAAAAGAATGTCAAATCTTGAAAAAGTAAAAGTAAATAGGTTAGGGAGGAGTAAAATGGAAAGTGGTAACTTTACGAAACATCGCACATGTGCTTACTTTTATTTCATCTTCACTACTTTCGCTAAACAAACACGGTTCTCCCTGTAAGGTAATAAAAAATAAAATGTGCATGCATTCTTGTTTCTGTACGAATTTGAAAATGGATCTCTCCGTATTAAGATTGAAAGTGGAGTAGAATGAAGCATAGGCATTCTGGCTATTTGAAATCAGACCATTTAAATGGATTGGTGGCAGAAGAACTCTTCCCATTTCCAGTGGGATCTTTACAGGTTACTACTATGCTTCAGAACTAACTAAACTTGTATCAAGAAATCATTTTTGCCCATTTTCCTTCTTTTTTCGCTCCAGCATCAAGAAAACATTTGGTAATGGGGAAACAGGGACCATTCACATTTCACAGCATTTCAGATGGCTTGGTCACATAGGTCCATTGTCATGCCTGTATAAAATCCTATATCGCAAAGTCGCACTCACGTGTTCAGCAACCTAATGACAGGAAAAGATTTATAGAGTTACTCATGCATCATGATCGTCCAAGCGGTGGACATGCCTGTGATCAGATGGATGGAAAGATCTACATTGATCAATGAAAATCCTTTTTAAGGGTCATAATCCTATCCATTGGTTAGACAAAGTAAACTATAAGAGTAGGACCCTTCACTCAATTGTAGCAAGTATGAGAAATCAATTCAAAATCACTCCTTTTCTCAAGCGTTCTCTCTTTATGTTGTCTAAGCATCCACGTCTTTGTAGAAGAAACACTTTTCAAAATTTCCTTTCTCAATTCACTTTGTGTTCCCAAGAAAACACTTAATGATTTTTTTTTTTTTTTTATGGCGAAAAGGGCAATTCTATATAAGTCATCTCCTTCCCTATGATAATCTGTCTCCAGCAACAATGATAAAAAATTGAACAATGGATAGCAAATTGGTCAGATGAAGCAGCATAGCAGAAAAAATGATGCCATCGTTGGAGGGGCACCACCAAAGCAGCTAGGTTATTAATACCTAGCTGCAGGCAAAGTTGTGTGTGGCATTAGAACAACAAAAGTGCTTTAAATGACGTGAAATGCAAACTGTAAGCTACTTTAGATGCATTCCTTTGCACTATTCCAAATCAGGAGTTGCCATCTTGAGAATTGGAAGGCTACTGTCAGGCCTCATCTATCTAAGAAGAAACATACTTCACTCACCTTTTGCTTGTTCCTCAAAGTCAAAACAGTACATCTTAATGCTGCCCTGAGAAACTTGAAACATACCACTAACAATAAGATAAGAGAGCTTATAACAAAACCACTAATCGGTCTTTAGAAGAAGTGCAGCATTTATAAAGCTAAAACCATTCCCATTATAGAAATTTCACCATTGAGTAAACAAGACAGCCCATTATTTCCCAAAAAACGAAAAAAAGAAGCAAAAAAGACTATCCATTCACAAAACAGAAATTGAGCTCACATATTTAATTCCCTTCATATTTGGGATCTGCCATCACATAATGGTAAGCAATTACCATAATGAATATGAAAATGCCAAGGAAGTTGGCAAAGAATCCCAAGTCTTGGTCGTCAATCATCTGCAAGACAAAAACTGACATTAGCGATATAAAATTCAATGGAGATGGGAAAATCAGTCCGAATTCAACAAGCCAAAAACGACTCCCTAAAACTTGAGAGCCAAACTCATTAGTACTCTTATCTTCACCAAGGTCATTTGAATGGAACCCCAAAGTGAAAGGTAAACCTATGCTTCGACAAATGGGTGATTATCTAATCTGCATTTTCAGAATACAAATGGAAACATAACTCTCTCAAATGGCAGAAAAGCATACCCTGACAACCCAGAAAAATTAACACTGAAATGCGGACTTGAATCACCACCACCACCATGATCATCATTGAGCAGTATTCCATTAATCCGAGGTTGGATTAAAATGCAGAGTTAAAAATGGTAATTGCAAATGGTCCTTATTTCTGTTTCTGATGAACATGACCACCAAACACTTTCTTTTATATTTCCTTTCTTCTTCTTCTGCGTCTCGAACCCACACACTCTCACACACTCACGTCCCTTACCGGCAAAGCTATAGCGACCCAACCCAAGTGTAATACGGTACACTTGAAAATGAACAGTTGAAAATGAGCTAACTTCTGTTCCACCATTAATCATGATTTAGGGCATATAAATGTTCCAAACATGAAGAATAAGACTTAAATAACATCAGAATTTGTCATTCAAACATATACAATCACATTTTCAACAGCTAAAGTTTGGATCCCCATCCAAGGAAAAAATTGTGTGTTCTCATCAGCTGGCCTTTTAAGATTGACACAATACTCAACATGCACAAATTGACCCAATGAAAGCACGGATATAATCCATAAAAGGGTATGCAATAATTGGTTTGAGTCATGAGTAGTAAAAGCTAATTATCCAAAATAAACTAAAGTTGATGCACCTTTTTGCTACCAACCTAGAAGCTCTTTTACACCTCAATGATTCCTGGTAGTTAGGAATGACAACTCCTGATCCCACCCGCCATCAATGAGGGTGAAGAATGAATAATCCAGAAAACAGGTAGGAGATGGATTAATTTGAGTGATGAGTAATAAAAAGCTCATTATCCAAAACTAAACTAAAGTACATGCAGCTTTTGCTCCCAACCTAATAGACCCCTTATGCACCGAGTTCTAGTGAATTTAGGTATGGGAATACAACAGCTCAACCCATCCTGTAAACATGCTTGCACCTTTCATTTTCAAGTTGTGTTTGGGTTGACATTTCTGACACCACCATTCGTTGTTTGGAATAGTGGTTAGCCATTCTTGCCATTTTACCCGCCAATTTGAAGCAAACCCGACTAATTGTATTATGACCCACCAGCCCAACCTAAACCCAATCTGTTCATACATGCAAAGAGCCAAGTTCATCATACATAATGTAGTAGCTATGACTACAGAATCCCATGAGAAGTTCCTATTACAAGCCAGTAGCCTATGAGGAAACTTTGATTGAAAATGAAATCAATCGCTCCACCCATTTTAGGAGTGGGGAAAATCAACTATTTTCGGTCAGCTCTTGCTCCAAGTTAACAAAATAATAAGAAATCCATTTTCTTAACCACTTTCTCTGGGTATTTAGTCATTAAGATTCATAAATGTCAAGAATAAATGAAGCAGATATACAACCTATTCTGCTTCCTAGATGAGATCTTTCCTACTCCTGAGTTTTGAAACTTAGATTTTCATGAACTAAAATTATCAGAATCCTTCATCACCATCAAGTACAAGGGTGATATGTTGAATACTGTTGTCAGGATTAAATCAGATTTGGAGACTGCAATATAATGGAAATCCTGCAGTAATACCTCACTCAAAAAATTTATAAAAAAAAATCCATTCCTAATCCTATTGATAAATAAAGAACAGATAGGAAAAGGAATTGTCAGGTGAATGAGGGTTCCTCCACCATGAGAAAACTTGTTGATGAAAACCTCCTCCCTCAGTATCCTCCACGCTTAATCTAAGTGAGATTTCTCTTGGTTTTGGTATGAATTGAATAACAATACAAACAACATAGCCAGTATTGGTAATGCTGCATTTGTGACAGTATGCCCTCTATTGAGTACCACCCATCATGTTGATAGATGACATTCCAGCTAATGCATCTAACTTTCTATCTCTATCATTTTAATGAAGTACAGTTATAGTTGAAATAAACATCCCAGCAAATTTGGAGAAACAATTATCGTAGTTAAGAAGAGAAATCTGTGCACCTAGCTGTTTGATGCCTATCACCCTCTAATGTTTAGTATGACTCTGTTGCTCAAGCATGGATACAAGTGCTCAACACAAGGATAGAATGTGGTGGATAATCTAAAACCAAAATTCTCAAGATACAGGTATAACAATGATTCACTATGACTTGCAAGAATAATCATGTCACAAATCCCTAACAAAATCCCAAACTTTAATTGTAGTGCAGAAGGATGGCGTATACAAAATTCTACATAACTAGTGGGTCTCTATCTTAAAACTCACATAATTCTAGAGTTCAGAATTCGGAATGCCAGAAAAGATAGACCATGTATCAAAGTAACTGATCCAGATTTTATACAATGTTTTAAAGTTGGACTCTAGGGGCAACTCAGTCCCTCTCAGTCAACACTCAACTCGGCCCAGTTGGACCAAGTGGCACCCTAGAAGTCTAGAACCCACAAACGCCTTAACATTCATGAACAATAGTAATAACAAAGTCCTTAAAACAGTAGAAAATGGTTTCCTATGAATCTAGATTTTAAGATGCAACTATCTTAATCATTGAAAAAGAATTTAAGTAGAAATAGGTGGGTGCATTTGTGTTTCACCAAATCAAATGAACAGTATCTTCAATCTTTGAAAGCTTACATCTTCCACAAAAACTGCAGTTTAAATCTTCTAAAGTAAGTCCCCGAGGACCCATGAATTGGAAAATATACATCTCCCCCGTGTTCTTATAGGAATTGGTTGGGGGCATTTTGAGTTGATCAAACTACAGACTTTAGTTAGTGTTGGGTTAATATTAGTTGAGATCGTTATCAAAGTCCTCACTTTTCCTCTTCTTTCAAGCATCAAATGTGTATCATACAAAACCCTAGGTTAGGAAAAAAGTATATAAGAACACAGATCTCCAAAACCCTAGAAAGATCTAGAAATTAGAGTAGAATCAGACGTGCGAAAGGAGGCATGTATATGAGATTTCCATCGAGAGATCATGAGAGATAGAGAGTACCTGAAATGAGTTCTACAGCCGCTGCTCTGTTGCGAAGGAAAATTGGAAACGATGAGAAGACCTAGAAGCGATCGAATTGAATGGAATTGGATGTTTTTTCATATGTACCTGTGATGGACGGTCACTGAAGAAGTAGGTTTTGTGTGAGGGACGGTCAGGATCAGGTTTTTTTTTTTGTCTGGGTCGGGAAGGGAATCTATTGGAGGGGTCAACTGGTTGAAATTAGGCCCTCAAAGTGAATGCTGTGATGGATGTTGTGAAATTTTATTCTAAGAGGAATTGCTGCATCCTAAAAATTGGAAGAAGAAAAAGTAAAGAGAGATTCTTCATTCTCTTTGGAATAGGGATTCCATCTGTCCCTTTTCCACTGACATTAGTGAATAATCATAAAAATGAGGATTTTCAAATCCTGTAGAGACCGTCGGACTTGAAGATTCTCCAAAAAAAATTAACTAGTCCAAATCCCTAGAGATTTATGGTTATCAAGAGCGAGTTCTCTACAGCTTTATGAAAAGCTGATAGATCATCCTCAATAATTGAATCACCAAATGTGACCTTAGGACACGTTCACATGCATGCCATGAAAAATCAATTTTACATGAAATTTCCTCTTTCGTGAGGAAAAAAATTTGACCCCAACCCCTCAAAGGATTTTACTTTTCCAAGAATCGTAAAAAATTTAGCCCATGTTTGTGCTTGTCCAATAGAAAAAAGGGGTCGCACCAAATATGGATATTACTGTTTTGCAGAAAAATCATTTTAGCAATCCTCATTGTTCTCGCAAAAAACCAATTACACAAATGTGCGCTAAGTATATAACTGTATGGGATATGTAAATGATGAATATTCAAATTCTAAGTATGTAACGTTTACACGTGCATTTTTTTTACAACATTTGTCTAATAACACCATTTTCGCATATGCGATTCATTTTACCATGTTTGTTTTAATAATATGTATAAATGTATTAGATGATTTTGTAAATGATACTTATTATTCATTAAATTAAATTAAACTATAATGATTTGAAAAGGAGACAAAAATGTCCATTTTATATCAAAGTTTTCATTTGCATTTTAGATCCTTCAAAATAAACATGTCTTTCAACATGAAATATACTTTTAAAAAATATAAATTTCTATCGGTAATCACCTTCACAAAAATGCATTCCAACATGTTTGGTTAATCAAATATGAACTTATATTATGATGGTTAAGCAAATAGCATTATTGTTAATATTTTTATTAAATAATATTTAATTCAATATTGATCATAATTCATTATTCAATTTGCATAAAACTTAACTCATGCATCTCATAGGTTTGTGCTGATATTAATCAATTATATAAAACTTTTAAAATGAGTATTTTGTGACTAAGTTCAATCATATTAAAAGCATCACAAATTTGTTATGGTTAGATAAAATTGTAGTTATACATGATTTTTGAATGATGCCATAATGCTATATAAAATACATTATTCCTTTTCCATTACATTTATATATACATGTTTAAAGATTTTAAAGTATTGCATTAATAAATAAATTTAGAAGAATCATTGAGATATTGGAAGAAAACTGAAATAATAAGGTAATTAACTAGTTAAAAGTTGATATAAAAAAGTCATTGAGATATTTATCTTATATATTGTCCCTTAAAACTCTTACTATCAATATGTTTTTTGTCTTACAGATTTTGACCCTTAAAATCACTAGAGCCATTGTCATTTTCTAATATGTTTTTGCGTGAGACCACTTTTATTATTATACTAAGAATCTCTTTCACGGAAATGTCCCAACACCAAACCGTCCGCCTCCGACGGGCATTCTTCCAAAAGCGCATGTGTTTTGGTATTCTTCATTTCCTAAAAAGGTGTTCAAATCTACCATTTACCCATCTGATTTATAAGTAAGATGTGTAACCATTTTCACACCATTTACCCATCTGCTTTACATGCAAGATGCGTAAATAATTATACACAAACATAACTGATGCGTAAATGTTATGTATATTCACTATTTACATATGTAAATGAGTGCAGACAAACGACCCCTAAAAAAATATTGAATTAAAGGAATATAACACTACAATAGGCCTCACCTGTTGAAAATCTCAGTTGCTCTACATAAATGCCCTCCAATACGTATGTCAAGAATTTGCCCAAATAAGAGTTGGTTCCACCATAAGATTGATTGTTTGGTATAAAATGTGATTAATCAATATGCATAAGGTTGTGTTCATCATATTTTTAATAAATCTTGCAATGGGAACAAACCCTATTGGATAAATTTGGGGATGTGCTATATACTTTGGGTGTTTAGTTTGATTGGCTCAATAGGTGCACCCCCACTATAGAGGTCTATACCTTTAACTCAAGATTTCTCTAAATATGTATTATCAAAGAATGCTGAATTTTTAGGACCCATTTATAGGACCCATTTACATCCGTAATTGAAAATAGTTTGTATCTCATCTCATGAGTGGGATGCACTGACCACGGGAACCCCACCATGTGATGTGGCCCATCAAAATTTTAATTTAATAACAGTTGGTCCCAGCGTGATATATTGCACAATAAAGATAACTCCATGATGTTTGATTCCGATTATAAAAAAAAAGGGACTTTTATATAAATATTAACTGCGGTGGGGATGATTGTTTTGGTTGGGGAATGCAAATTGTTGCTCGATTTTATTTGTTGTCAAACTGTTAGTAAGATTCTAACAGTAAAAGTTATGCTACTTTATTATTATTATTTTTTTATTAATTATTGTACTGTATTTTTTTTATAAAGCAATAATATGAACCGTCATAATATGTTTGACAAGTCCCGTCTAATTCAATTAGATTTTTTTCAAATAGGCATTAGTCCTTTTTCTAAATAAATTATTTAGTATATGTGGTTCAATTAAACATTAGACCGCTAATGAATTAGCATTAATCCTAATTAGTAATTATTTGAAATATCACCATTGGATTTTATAACAAAGTAATTAAAATCTGACTCTTTTTTTTATAGAAAACTTTGATTATTGAAGTCATGAAAGCAAGGTGATGGAAAAAATTGGTGTCGATAAATTGATGGAAGCTAAAACTCAATCCCACTCAAAGAAGATGTTGATGATCGTCCATCTAAACACTCAAGCTTTAGTAGTTTACATTGGTGAAAACCAATCCGATGAATGACAACTTGAATTCCATTTTTATTAAAGAATAAGCTTGTGTTGGGCAAATATAGAATCAAACATACCGCTCGTAAGTGACATTATTGTGATCTACGACGATTTTCGTAAAAAAATTACTAATATTTGATTATTATTCTTCTATAAAATATTAAGTCTCTGTCATTAATTGCTAATTACAATTCTTTATAAAATTTTTGTACAAATTCCTATGCCTATATATTATACATATTATTTATTTTATATATTAATAGACAAAGGGTTAGCCGCCCAAGTCAAACCCTATCTAGGTTTAGCTCCGCCCTTAAGGTTATAGGGTTTTCAAAATTGGGCCATGCCCTGTTCTCGGACTTTAGGATAAAGAGAAAATCCCTCACTTTGAGGGCTTTTGCGGGCCGAGCCAGGCCAAGCCCCTTCGTCAAAAGGCCACTCTTGAGAGGACCCATTTGGATTATTTGGCATAAGCTTGTAACTTCAGTTTTTAGAGCATGTGGATCATGAAAAGTATAACAATAGTCTAGTATGATTTTGATCCAATGTCCAATAAAAAAAAAAAAGGAAAGTGAATGGACCAAGAGAGACGCATTCGAAACCATAATATATATATATAGAGAGAGAGAAGTCCCCAACGGTCTTTAATCATCTTGAAAAAAAATTCATGGAATAGATAAGAAGAAGTCGATTTAAGTGGGCATGTTTGTTTCCATGGAATTGGAATATATGGGAAGCAATTGCTTCATAAGTTAGTCTTGTGAACTTGGCATTCATGCTTTGATTGTTATCTTAACCTTATCACTAGCAAAACACGCCCGTGCTTAACGCCGGCAATATAATTTATAATATTAAAAAATAAATAATAATTTTAAATAATTAATTTAAAATTAATTATTTAACCATAGATCTATGCAATGCGTATCCTTAAAGATTAGAAATAATATTTTTTAGACCACATGAGAAACCATCTTTATCTAAAAGTCTAGATAGATGTGTTGAATGTGCTGGACTCCATATTTAGATGACTAAAATCGAAAATTTCTCCCAAATTCCTAAAATCTCTCCTCAAATTAAAATTGAAATCGAAATTGAACTCCAATTTTACAATCATTTGCGAAATTAGAGCTCAATTTCAAAATCGAATCCTACGTTTATAATATATATTAATTGCTTACCTTTGCATGCTTTGATGCAAGAAGAGTTCTTCTTAATTAGAAATAATAAAGAGTTTGAAAATAATTGAGAACTTATCTCAATTGGGAACTTAATAAGATTAAAGATGAGATTAAAGCAAGATAACGTGGATAAGAAAAAGAAAATTCTATTTAATAGGAAACATAAGGATTCCTAAAACTTATCCAATTCAAAATTAAAATATAGTTGAAATCTCAAAATCCCTAAAATTTATCTAAAAAAATTGAAATAGAAATTGATTTGAGATCTAATTTCTCAAATTGATATGAAATTTAGAGTTTAATTTTGTACTCGATTAGCAAAGTGAGCTCTAATCACGTCCTATGCCTAATATTATATAATAATTGGGGATTTGACCGTTTAAGTTATAAAATAACCTCTATTCCTCAAAATGTTGTTGATTGAGAAGTTTTCCAAATGTGGTATTGTACAGTGGGCCCCTAATTTTTGTTCCAGTTTTGCCCTTAGTAAAAGTAAAAAAGATAAAAACCCTAAGGGTCCGTTTGGGAAGGGGGGAGGGGAGGGAAAATTTGAGGGGGAAGGAAAATGAAGGGGAGGGGAGGGGAGGGAAAATTAATTTTCCCTCCTCTTGTTTGGGAAGTAAAAAAGTAAGGGGAAGGAAAGTGAAAAAGTATAATTTTGTTTGTAGTGAGGTACAGAGAAAAAGACTATTTTACCCTTGCTCTTGAAAAAAATCCAAATAAAGTCTAAGGGCATTTTAGTCATTTGGTCACTCCATCCTCACTTTCCCCTCATTTTCCCCCTGTTTTGGAGGAGAAATTTTTGAGAGAAAAAGTACAAATTTTCCCTCCATTTTCCCCTCCCCCATTTCCCCTCCCCCCTTCCCAGACACCCCCCAAAAGCACTTTCCCTCCTTTTTTTCCTCCCCCCCATTTTCCCCCCCTTCCCAAACAGACCCTAACTTTAACCCCTGGGAAAGCTTTCCTTGATTATTCACTTCACTGGTTTGGGCGAAACTACAGTCTTCATCTTCCTTCGTCCATCTACATTGAGGCTTATCATCTTCTTTCGATTCCATCTTGGGGAGTTCCGTCTTCAACCTTCCGCCCGCGTTTCTTATCTCTATCTTGTGAGTCCCTTCTTTCCTTCTATCGTGTCCCAGTTTATAGTGGGAAATGCAACATGCATTTTGTCTTTCTTCTATCCCATTTTGCTTCACATAGGGTGCTACAATGGTGTTTGCAGATTTAACAAACTTGATTTGGATTTTGAGTTATTCTTTTTGAATTAATTCTTAAATTTCAGAAACCTGTTGTGGGGTGGGGCACATTGTTTTGCCTTGATTATCTTCCAGCTTCCTCCACTTATTTCAAAGTACTCCAATTCCGTTGACCTAGTGAGCTTATTTTAAGTAGCCCAAAGATCTCTACTTTGGCATTCTCTCTATGACTAAACACCCTATCACCCACGACCCAAGTGTTTCTTACAGCTTGGAAATTCTAAACTTCTGTTTGTAGTATAAACATAGATAAACTACGTACAACCCATAGAGGAAAAAACGAAGGCATGGCCCTGATGTTGCAATTTGGGTTAATTTTGGAGAGCCTCCTTTCCAAGGTGGGACCATCAAGATTCCCTGTGTTTTCTCATTTCCATCCATACTTGATACCATCCGATGCAGCATCGACCTCATGGCTACATGTGTAGTGCCCACATAGATTTAGGGATTTATTTTTATGTCAATAGTTTCTAATTTTATTGTAATTAGAAAAAGATTATAGTTTCTTAGGGCTTAAGCTATCTTTCTTATTTATATGGCATCATTGTACTAATGTTGATTAATGAAATTGGGTTTTTCCATTGAGGTGCGTGTCCTCGTCGACACATGCTTCGACACCCATTGTGCCCGCGCAAGCCCTAACCTTTGGGTCTGCATCACCATCATTTCCTTTTTTATCCCTAACATAAATGTAATGGCCTGCTGTACATACTGGAACATTGCTGCTCTGTGATTAAACATCCATTAATGAGGCAAATGCTCATAGGCAATTGAATAAAACTTTTAGCAAAGGGCTGCCAACGATAGGACCCCATCAAATAAATGGTCTGGTTTAATAAACATTGGCCCCCACATGTAAGGTAGTGGGTAATTGAGTACAGTGTACACTTTTGAGTTGATAAAGAAAAAGAGCTATAATTTCTTATTGTAGTACTATTGTCGTCAAGAAACTCAAGGTATGGGCCACATCCATCTTTGCTCTAGTTCTTACAAGAAGAGATAGCCCGTAGCTTTTGAATGGTGGTTGAAGGAAGAAGTGCTATCAAGAAAAGAGAACCTGTAGCTTTCTCTTAGCTTTTGAATAGTGATTGAAGGAAGAAATGCTATGCTTGTTTAGTGGAGAGATACTGCCATCCCTTTAAGTGCTCTGTACCCCATCAATTTCCCATTCATAAGTATTGAAAACCCCGTGACAAAGGAGCTCAAAAGGTCCCTCTGTGTGGACCCTCAAGACCACATACATGGAATGTACATTTTTATAAAAAAATAGATAACAATTACTTGTTGATTCTACGATGGCATCACAATAATATATTTCTGAAATATTTCTATAAAAATAGATATTCACATTTTGGCCTTCAGATTTTGAACTTAAATGGAGATATTCTAGGGAATAGGGATGAGTAGATTTTAGGATATACAAATGAATATAGTCGAGGATAGCAAGGAATAGGCATATATTGCAAGAAATCATTTATTTATGCCTCATTTGGGCCCATGATGAATGACGATGTGATGTTGCAAATAGGCCATTTTTCATGTTAAGAAACTGAAAATTAAGAACTTCTCAAATCTTTTTACCCTTAAATTAAGGGTTGTGATGGTACGAGCAGATCCTTAAACATAGAATTGCACCAGCCCGTCATTCAAGGAGTTGCTATGAAATGGCCCATACCAAATATTTTCCTTTGTGGGTGCCCATGAAATTGGCACTTAGAATCATCATGTTAGGATGATTTCTCCTCTATATCTATCACAGAGTCCATAATTGGACAGATCGGAATGCATACAGACAGTGAACACTTAGCCACAGAAGATTGCTCTGTATAAAACATATAAAGAAATCTCCACCATATGAGATCCAAGTATCGTACTCTATCTTCTACAGATTTCTCAAATTTTGAATTTAAAGAAGTCCTGAATAAATTGAATAGGATTAGTAACTTGTATCCCTTCAAGAGTCCAGTAGTTTTTACAACAGTCCTTCTTGATATCCTTGGTCTATGTGAAGTTGTTAACACATTCACTTCAAAAGTTGTTATATTATGTATATAGTTCCATTTACAATTAATATTGATTATTTCAACTTTATGTAACAGCGTTTGTAACGAGGGAACATGCAGAATATATGTTAGCAAGATTGAAAGAACTGCCTCAATCTTATGAAAAAAATTAGAACTATCTGGAGAGTAATGGGTACAATGTGGACAGTTTACGTGGCCAGTTGGATCATCTGTTCACCTTATGCCTGGATGTTATCGAAATCAGCTCAATGAGTCCCAGGGAAGCTGCGAGCAAGGCACTTTTAGAGACTATAAAAAACATTAAAGATGAATTAGAGTCGAAGTCCAGTGAGAAGATTGAATTAGAATTACGAGTAACGAGAGTAGGCAGTGACATTACAGGATTTGACTTTCAGTTATGGGTTTGATCTGTTCGTTTTTATTCTGGTGTCTTAATGAGTTCCTGGGATGATAAATTGGTAAAACCCTCGGTCCACTTGAGGAGTGGCAGGTGATTTCACAAACACTTGACATGCACTTCTGTACTGGTCTTTTATACTTCTTCTTAGATTTGATCTTTATTCATCTGGTATCTTCATTTGATTCTGTTTTTGTTTGATTTGGTTCTATTGTTTTCGTAGCTCTTGTGTTATTTTGGTCGGCTTGTCTTGTGAACCATTGATGTTTTGTTGTGGGATGGTTGGTTATGATATCATAATTCATTCCATGGGATTTCAGAATAGATTAACCATGCCATCAGTTTCTTGTCTTATTTTGCTATTGACAACCATATCATTAGATTGAGTCTAAAAATTGCACTTCAAAACAAGGTTTAGCAATGACGCAGGAACAGTAGAAACTTACTTTTTATTATATTGTTTTGCTTCTGAGTTATTTCATGTTGCTCATGTATGCTGTCTATATATACACAGATCCATTTAGGCGAAGAGGAAAAAGGACGAGAAAAAAGAGGTATGTTTTTGTATTCATCTTTGTAATGTCATCCACATCACATGCTTGAATAAAATATGTGTATAATTATTTGCTCCTATATTGACTTCAAAGCTTAGCAAACGAATCCCCATTCTATGTGGCCACGAGTCCCTGCTCCTATTTCATCATAGGAATATATAGCTATATGCCAGTAGTCTATGTGAGCAGACTGTGAGTTTTTAGGCTGTTGAAATGTTAAGGTTGGATTTTAATACGCATTTGGATGTGTCAGTCAGAATCACAGTTAGTTTGAATATTCTAGCATAATGGTTTGTTAATCCCTTATGTTGGCAGTTGGTTTATCCCTTATGCCTCCTTGCCAAGCGCAGTTGAGAAGTGAGCACGAAAGTTGTCCTGCAGGGTAGCTAGGTTTGAGCCTAGTTGGAACTGGGAGGCATTGGCTATGAGACTTTTAGTAAAATTAAGATATTCGGGTAGATTAGGTATTAAAAAAATGCGATAACATTAGTTGGGCTATTGTTATTTCCACTGAATTACTATCATCTCTAATAATGATTTGTGGTGAAGGCTGGGAGATTTATCCATGTTGCACATTTCAAAAGAAGAAGAGGAGGAGAAAGAAGAACTGTATCCATGTTGCTACAAATGTCTTTAATGCACCAAATGCATATCGGAACATTTCTGTTCCGCATACATAAATCATAGCGTTTCAACAGCCCAAACCTTAACTCTCGTCCGAATCTCATTTCATTCAATGATGTAAAATCTGATAGTCATCTAATTTAGTCTAAATTTGGCCTTTGTGAGGCCCTTAAAACTATACCTCCTGTGTGATCAGAAGATCCCATTTTGAGCACAAAGTTTAGTTTCAGAGAGAGCTTGGAAACCCTTTATCTCCTCTATGAAATGCATGCTTCCAAGTGGATCCCACATCCTACACCATTTCCATGCTTGGGGATCTCTACATCATTTAACCCTATGGGAGGAAAAGAACAGACAAGAACACCTTTTGTTTTGATAGGTAGAGACAGACAAGAAGAACACTTCTGCTCTTAGGTGCTTCATTTATCCCATTGGAAAATATCATTCTCAATGAATTGAAGATCAAACTATTACAAACCACCTAAATGCATCAGCTTTAAACACATTTGAACCTATGTTTTATTGGGTCTTTGTGATTTATTTTGGGTCATTGCATCTTCATGGGTTCTGTTTATTTTGATTATTTTATTGCAATATCTAGAAACTAAGAAGTTAGATTGGATATGGTCAGACCAGATTTTATTTGAATGATATTTCTTTTCTTTAAGAAATCCTTTTTTGGATTATTGGACTAGTTATTTTTGTTGTTTTTATTTCAATGATTTTGATGGGTTTCTTTTATTTCAATGATTTTGATGCTAGGTCTGAAAGTTTTGGAGCTTTCATGGGATCTGGTGAGCACCCAAGCCTGTCATCGTGAAAGAAGGCATATTAGTGTTGAGACCTCTGTTGCTGGTTGCTAAACCCTTCTTTTTTTTTTTTCATTCTAATCACATAGGGTGATAACATTGTGGTTTTCCAATTTTCTTTTTAGGAATGATTGGAAATTGTTCCAATTCTTGAAAGTGAGATGTTTTAATGGCGTGGTTTCTATGATTATGACCTTGCATAGTAAACAATTTTGTAATTTGTTTCTGCTTTTCTGTTTATTGAACAACACTACAGAAAAGTTTCAGCCTCTTCTGAATGTAAATGTTGAAAAATACAAATATTCTGAGGGAATTTCCTTTCTTTTTCTCACTACGATATGTTGAATTGGTCCTGTGTATGCTGTGACCATGAGGCCTCTGTGATCCTTGATTATGCCTCCCACTCCTGCAGACTTGAGTATTCTCATTCCAGGCTCCATCAAAATTTAGCTTCTTGTAAACCCAAGCCAAAGTTGTAAAACCTGCAAGAGACCCTGAATGATTGAAAGCATTAGTCATATTCCATTGGTGAGTGGCCTCGATGGATTTGTTTAGGGTGACTTGTGGGTGTATTGGGATGTAAGATAAGACGCATAGGTTTCTCATTTTCCATGTGTACCAAGCGAGAAAGGAAGCAAGTTTCCGGTTTTGGTTGTTTGCTTTCCACTGGAACCACTCAGAAAAGGATCTGCTGTGGTGGGCAGAGGTCTAGGAATGGACGGAGGAAGACTTAGATATAGGCATTTGTCAAACAAGTGGTCAATAGATTCTGTATCTTCCCTTCATTGCAATGCTTGAGGTTTTCTTTGATTGAGAGTTTGTTGAGAAGCAGGCGCTACATGCAACGGTGGATCTAGGATTTTCATTTGAGGGCAATGGTCAAGTTAAGTAGTCAAATAATAAAATATAAAATTTTAAGGCCTTATTTAATGAGTTTCTTGAATCTTGCGGGTGCAGTGGCACCGCATTGTAACACTTAGGTCAGTACCTGCCCACATGAAGAATCGCAATTTTGGGGTGGTGTCCAATTTCCAAACCATCTTCTAGGGCAAATTGCGCCCATGACCTTGGGAAACAAATGTTTGTATAATGCCTTCACCAAGCATTTTCCTGTGGGTTCTTTCCCCCAACACTTTAGATCTGGGCATCCTAATGGGATTTGGAGAATCTTTTCTGCTATTCCATTCTCCCATAAATCTGTTATCAGGTTTTGTTCCAGCACAAACCCTGTCCCCATATCCATGATTAAGTGGGAAACAATGAGAGATTGAAGGGAGGTGGATGTTATTCCGATACTGTCTTTCAGAGATGCCAGGGGGGCATCTTTGAGAAGACCCATCCCATGAATCCACTGATCTGTGAGGAGGTTTACAGATTTGCCATTGCCAATCACCCAACATTGACACTCATATATTGTATCTCTATTGGCCACCACCAGAGTCTTCCAGAAGGGCGACTTTGACCCTTTCAAATTGTAATTTTTATGTAACTATGCCACAAAATCCTTGTCCACCAAGAATCTGGGTTTTGGAGAAACATCTACACATGGTGAGCTTGAAAAGCCTTGAGCTGCCACTCAGTACTCCTTAGCCTGTAGTGGCTGTATGACCTTGTTCCAGTCAATAGGGGCATACCTACTGGAGATCCAATTGTGGTGAATCCATTGAGGACCTTCTTTGGAATGGACTGCTATCCAATCCACTTGTTTGGAATAGAGGATAAAGCTGAATATTGGATGATCACTCTTCTTCCAGCATGGAATAGAAGGCCCCCTTTCCATCATGACCATTGTGATAATTTTATCTACTTAGGAGCAAACGTTCAATAAATCAGAGACATGGAGGAGACGCCAAAGCAATCCTCAATTGGATGAAAAGAAGGCTTTAATAGAGCATGAAACATCCTCTATAACATTCCTCACGTGGTTACCCAGGGCTTGAGCAGAAATGGAGGTGTCGGACTCCGGAGTCTTAGACCTATTTATTTATCAGAATAAAGGAGGGTTGAAATGGACTCCAACGGTTGAGATTTTTTTTTACGCTAAGGGGCGTTTGGGGAGATTTTAAGGGTTGAGTAAAGTTAACACAGAAAAACTTACCAGAACGTGACAATTTATAATCGTTTTTTCAGACGCCGTACAAATGTGACCTAAAAAAAAAAGATGAACTCTAAAAATATAGACCTACGAAAACCCAATGCATTTATGTCCACAAGTTTTACCCAATCAATGTGGCCTTTCTTTACCATAATCCCAATGCCCATCTCAATCCTGATGAAGAGCTATCCATTTCATAGGGCCATCCATGGTGTGGCCATCATCACACATAAGCGGTTGCGATGCGATTCCCCTATTCCTAGTTTTACACACCGAATGTACAAACCAAACACACTTTCTCACTACCAAACACACTTTCTCACTTTCAGTACACTCTGTCTCTCTCTCCTTAGAAATTCACATCGATCTGTTACTGCTTTCCAAATTCCAATCAAAGAGAGTCGAGAGAGTCGGGTAGGGTTTACGAACTATCCTCTCGATCTTTCACGCTCGGGTTTATACTTTGATTCTTCTTACATTTCAAGATAATAAAGAAAACCCTAAATCTGCTACTCGACGGCTAGGGTTTGAGTCCAATGTCTGCGAGCGTTTGTGGGAAGCGTCCTGGGTTTGAAGAGATCTTCGAGGCTACCGGAACGCCGTCGAAGAGATCGCGTTTCTATCGGTTGGATTCGCCGATCCGACCGTCGGATTCTGTGCTTGGATCTGAAGATCAGGTCTCGATTCTTCTAGGGATGTTCCCGAACATGGATCGGGAGGTAAGTTAGGGTTTCTGATTGAATTATGAGGGTGATCGGTTGAATATGGTAGAGTTTTGTGAATTTGTGTTTTATTGATATGGTCTGATGCATTTTTCATGTTTTGATTGTCATTTCTGTTGATTTGTAGTGAAAGAATCGCTTGGTGGTGATGAGTTTTTCATGGGTATACTGCTCTAAATGATCGATTTCCAGTGTACATTTACGAGTTAGAGACTACTTCTGTAACTGTTGTTGTTGTTGTTGTTGTTTTTTAATCAGTTGTCTATATTGTGATTGACTTGTTGAAGATCTATCCTCTTCAATCCAAAGACCTGACTTTTGGGTGGTTGGTTTTGTCCTCCCCAAAATTGTGATATACTGTATTTACAATGTTTGATTGGAGAAGGATATTCTTTGTATCATCTATACACTGAAGGTGGTGCATGGGGCATCTAGTCTTCTGTACCTTGGATGGACATCCATTTGAGTCACTTATTGGGTAGATAATATCCTAATAATATCTCTGATCAATTGACATGAACCATCCGGTGAATGAAGCGTTATGTCCACCTGCGTGTAATTTGATCGATAGAGGATGTCAGATTTGTTGGGTTCATAGTCACTGGGGAGACACATTCGCCCAAATGTTTAAGAATATTACTGTTCTTGAATCTGTTTCACATTTGGGTTGGTACTGTTTCGGTTGTAGTGGTATCATCCTTCTCTTTTTTTTTCAAAATTCATTTCTTAGTCTGGTAAATGTGGCCTGCTTATGCTATTTATAAGGGTGGTGTGTGCCGATTGTAGAATGATGGAGACGATTATGAAAATGAAGAGAAAATGAATGTGACTGGAATGGATAAGCCAAGATTAGCATAAATAAAAAAAAAGAATCTGGATTAGCACCATGGAGACCAATATACTGATTACCATTAGCATCATCAAGACAGTTATGAGAATCATGGTTGCACACTGTGATTGGTAGCTCTGAAGAAAATCCAATACTGAAAAAAGTCCTTGTTCAAAAGAATATGACGAGAGAGAATCAGACAAGGTATCAGCGTATCTTGCTGGCAGCAAATACAGTGTACCATTTTTAAAAAAAAAAAAAACCTGAAAGACATTGTTCAAAAGAACACTGGAGAGAATCACAAAAGATATCAATGTCTCTTATTGGCAGCAAATGCAGTGAAACTACCATTCGGAAAAAAATAAAGCTGCAGTGAAACTGCATTGGCGTATCTCTCTTTGTGCTTTTTGCAGAGTTGGTGTGATGGCTGCGATTAGACGAGAATTCCAAAATTGCGTTGGGACTTTGAAGACCTGGGATTTTCTGATGCATTTATATACTATTGAAATCGATTATTCTGGTTGCATTAAATTTATGTATATTTAGATCTTGGATGGTCACAGACTCACAGGGATCATGTTAAGTATCCCAAATGAGGTGAAATATCCATTTACATTCCTTTCAACATACTGTTTTTTATTGAAAGAAAATAATAGTTGTATTGTTGGTTCTATGAATTCTAAGTTTGATTAGAGCCTGTAACACAGTTGGAATGTGATCATTGCTGCAACTTGCAACCATGTGATTGGGGTTTCGAGTCAAGTTACTTGAAAAAAGAAAGATTCTATGATTTAAACTTTATTATGATGGTGTTTCTTGAAGAATTTCATAACTGTTAGTTCCCTGTCTTTGTCCTGAACCATTTAAGTAATTCACATGCATGCGGTTATCATATAGTTGGTGGAGTCAGTTTTGAATGCAAATGATCAAAGACTGGATGATGCTGTTCATAATCTCCATGCACTTTACCTTGGTGATGTTTCGGGGACAAACATTGCATTGAGTGCAGATGCTGTTGTCGAGACGAGCAAAAGTGCTGTTCAAGGTCAGTTTATAGTTGTTTTCTTTTTATCGACTGAATGTGGTCCTGCTTCCTAGCTAATGTATACTTGATCATCTTCTAATTTCATACATGCAAAGGTCATGGTTTGTTTATCCATATTCCAAAATTGGCTACTCTGATGCTCTTCATTATTTGTCACAAATAATGGCATTAGTATCCAAAAACCGTGTCAACATTGCATGTCTTTCCTAAAACAAAAACAACGCATTAAATTCAAAATACTGGCACTATCGGAATGGAACACGTCAATTGTGTATTTTTTTCGCAATAAAAATGTTGAATGTACCGTGGAATAAGCAAAACAACATTTAAAGGCTCTTAAAGATTTCTCTAAATTTTATTACTAAAAATAACCCTGTTGAAATAGGGAGAAACCTAAGACATTTCATGAGTACTAATACATCCAGGTTTATACAAATAGTACATGGTTTCTATGTCTATGTTTATTTTTATTCTCTTGTAAATGTATAAAAGAGACAGTAACCAAGCAAAAGGGTGTCAGATTTTCTACTTCAATATTACCGCAATGATAAACTTAATCTATAGTCTACATATACACACATTATTTTATATTTTAATATTTATTATGGTTTTGTCAATATTTTTCTCTGTATTTTGCAGTCACTAATCATGAGAAACACCCTATATTTTGAAAATCTCCAGTCAATAACTCCACCACTGTTAAATTGTTAGCATTATTTGTGACAGTGCCTGTGACCAATTGAAGAGTTTGGATCTTATAATTTAGAGAACTAAGTGCCCTTTTATCTCAGTAGGGCCCATTACATCAGTTGCTTGGATGACAAAGCAAATGATACCATGTGTGGAATTAGGAAGCTATGCAAACTTTGCAATTATGGCATATGACACTAAAACTTCTTCATTTTTAGTAGTTTTGATGAAGTTGTCAATTTGCATAGTGCATGAAATGTTAAATGGTCCTTTGGTCCTCATTTTAATGCTGGTGGCTGGTTGTGTATGCTAATTTTCCAGGCAGTGACAATGCTCAAACATCTGAGCAGATGGTAGAAGGCTTCCTAAATAATTATTCAAATTTCGAATCTAATATTTTCCAAAATGGGACATCTTGGGTGGATATTTTTGTTCAAGAAATGAAGAATTCATCAGATTTGAATGATGCTCGGATTCGCACTTCAAGGATTTTAGAGGCTTTTGAAAGAAGTGTTGTTGCTCACTCCAGGGAATTGGACAAGGTAATGTCAATTACATCATAGATAATTTCCCTTGCAATTATTTTTAGAGATCATTTCTTTAAATATCAATAGATCTTATCTCGACTGTGGCAATTTGTATGGAAAAGGAGGAGATGTGTTTGCTGAAAGATCAATTGCAGAGCTTGTTAAGAGACAACCAAATTCTGAAGAGAGCTGTTGCCATTCAGCATGAGCGCTGTTTGGAACAAGAGGAGAAGACAAAAGAAGTGCTACAGCTGAAACATGTGATAGGCCAGTACCAAGAACAAGTTCGGACTTTGGAGGTAATTGATATTACTTGTTTCGATTTCACTATGTTGCTTAATCCTCCCCAAGTCTTAGGACTTGTTCAATAGTTGATGGTTGATGCAGCAATCAAATGATTGTTGAGCCTAAATGGTATAACCCTTTCTCTCTTTCTTCTTCTTCAGTGGTGCCTCAATTGTTTAACCTAATGATAAGAAAATTGGAACCTGATTTTGTGAGAAAAAGTATTTTGTACTTCACCAGCCTGCTACTTGATCAGGTTAAGCAGGAAAATCATTCCATACAAATCTGGTAGTTTAGGTTTCTCATGGGGTGCAGGAGGAGAGAGGAAGACAGTTGCAAAATAAAAAGAAGGGTGGATTGGTTTACATACTTCTCAGACCACTGGGGAGAGAGATAAGATCAGCACCTTCTTTCTCCGATGGTGCTTTTCCTCGTGTGTTATGTTGTGTTGTGTTGTGTGTGTGTGTGTGTGAGAGAGAGAGAGAGAGAGAGAGAGAGAGAGAGAGAGAGAGAGGGAGATTCTCCTTTTTCTTCCTCATTTAAATTAGGGCAACAGTCGGAAAACGTATCTTTAAAATAGGACTTGGCTGGGTTGAGCTGCCTCTCTTAGTCTGGCCGAGTTTTAAAAATACCGGTTTCTCTTGTCCCAGCGCTTGTCTGCCTCAGTTATATTGCATTTGGAGTTAGATGGGCTTGGTATCAACTTGAATAATGTGACATTAATTATGTGCAGATAGAAAAGTATGCATTGAAGCTTCGTCTGCAGAGGGAGCAAGATTGTAGTAGCTCCATACCAGGCCATTTTCACCCAGATGTATTCTAAGGGCACAGGGCACTACATTTTATCATTTGGTGTACCACGGCATAATTGCCAATGCCAAAGGCATAAAGAAGCAGCCTAGAAAATCGAGATCCATGTCCTGGTACTAATCAATTACTTCATGATTTCATATTTACGGTCCTGAAGGCTTGGGTTTGAGTTATACCAACTGCTTTTGAGATGCAATTGGCAAGTTTTATAAGCATAATAGCTTACTTGCCTTGCTGCCTGCGAGAAAGAGGGTTTTCTTGTGTTGACCTTTTGTTACTTATCATCCTAGCTTCTTGTTGTTCCTGAAAATATATTGCTTTGCTCCTGCAAGAGAGAGTATTGATCTGCTGTTATAAAGTGCTAAGCTGTTGTTGGTTCTGAAATCATACTTCATAAATTACGAAGTTGACAGAAAGTAGTTATTTGTATTGTTTTTTTACTTTTGTTTTTGTGGAAATTTGACAATGGAGATTTGATTGAGCAGAAAGCCAATATTTTCTTAAATGTGCAAAGGATATTCACTTTCAACCATCTGATTTATTTGTTAATTATAATTTTTTCTGGCTACATTGTGAATTCATACTCATGCCCTCTTATACACACACTCAAGTTCCTAATCATCTGAGCTACAGCTTTGGGATGATGTTGTTCCATGTTTTGTACATATGCCCTTCAAGATGTTTATAGTCTGCACTTTGGTATTCTTTATATGAAAATTTTAACATTCAAGTTGTGCTAGCAACAGTTATGGCGGGGATGTAAATTCACAGAATGTCTTACACTTAGAGCGGCTGATTGGATGGATACCAACATTCAATTCTTCAATTTATAATCTACAGATCTAGTGGGGCCCCAGCAGGACCTGCACATATATATATTATTAAATCTGGTGTTTTTTTTATTTTGGTAAAAAAAAAGAAGTTTTATTGTAATTCTTAAAATCCCTTCGTTTTTATGATATTGGGAAATTGGACTGAAACAAAACTACATGATTTAACAATGACTAGGACTGAGCCGGCTGACTGGCACAATGTCAATCAAATTGGCGTAGTAATGACTGTCACCTGAAGATAAAATATAAGATCACCTTAAGAAGAGATGATTTCACACCAGTCATGGATGCTACAGGTTTTGCTCACCGTTCAGTCCTCCCCAACCATCAAGAAACTGCACCACAATAACATAGGAATGGCATCAAAACTAAATTAACTGTGTATAATCAATAAAGACTCAGCTTTATAACAATGTATTAGGACTTTTAGGGCCCTGATTTCCCCATTCTGTACAGGTGGTCATGATTCAATGTTCCCAACTGTTGATCCAATGGACTTCACAGTGGACAGGAGATGCAACAAATGTCTTCTACAAAGGATGATCCTATGCATCCAAATTTCATCCTACAGCCTAAAACAAATACAGTAAAGAAACGATTTGGAAAGGGGCAAAATGATTGTTAGAGGTGTCCGTTCTCTCTTCTTCTAGCTGGTTCTAGTTATGTGATGGCTATATAGGAAGAAATTTAGGGCATGTATTGGACAGTGGGACCATTTCAGCGTAGGACTGGATCCACTTGCACAGAATGAATATATAAGCACACAGCACAATATTGAATATACATCTTGACAAACCCAAAGCATTTTGAATATCCTGATACTCGATCTGTTACCACCCTAGCTGAAACATTGCAAGAAATTATGACACGTTTTCACACAAATTATGTAAGCACACAATTTTCTTTTAAACCACATTTTTTAATCATTCCATTTAAATGTAAGTATTCAGGACTACCAAATCACACATTCCTGTTGCTTTAGGAGTAACTATGAGACCCTTCATCCAAGAATGCAAGTATGGTATCCTTGTGCCTTTAGATTATGTATCTACAGGTGTGGATTGTGGTTTTAGTGACCTGCCCTTCTCTTTGAAAGATGGAAAAGAACAAGACAAAAAGACAAAGAAAAAAAAAAAAAACCCGTCCGCCTGCGCTCGGTGCAGAGGTTAGGACATCAAAATCTTCCCTTGAGGGGGGCAGAAGAAACCACCATGGAAGTTGGAACAAGACTATACCATTTCAAGAAAACACAATCTAGGCCTTTCGGCTTAGATCTATCCAAACTGGGTCAATAACATTGGTTAATGAACAAATGGTTCACATATGTATAAACTTATGCCTCACAGACAACAGATTTTTCTCCTTGGTCTGAAAATTACATGCAAGACTCACTGATTATAAGCACAAAGAACAAGTGTAAGAAACCGCACCTTGAACAACTTCGCCAAATTTAGAGAAGGCTTCATGAAGCTTGTCAGATGTGGTTCGCTTGTTAAGCCCTAAAAACCAGATAATCCAATAATGACATTGGTGTAGTCTCATCATAGTCACGCAACAGACTCAAGCTATCACTCATGCAACAATAACCAAATCGAAATACAATGAACAATATTTCCATTCAGTGACAAGTGGAAACATCCATAGTAGTATAAGAGAACTTAAAACTTGACATCAAAGTAATCCAAAGGCTTGTATTGAAATTCACTCTCAAGTTAATGAAACAAGATTTCTTATATTATTACATAGCAAATGTATGTATTGAGAAATGGGTCAATTTGAAAAAAGATAATGTATTTATTGAGAAATGGGCCAATATGAAAAAAGATTGAATTATCAACAAGCATGATTGGAACAACCAAAATAAGCTACACAAGGAGAAAACAGATGAAAACTAGCAACCAGAACCATGTAACAGCGACAAGAACTCTTAATGGTTGTTCCTTGTCCTTGGAAGAAAATCCCACCAACAAACATGTAAAAAATACTTCTTCTGGAAAGCGAGATCTATACTACATCTTCTGACACAACCCCAATTCCCAGCTCCGATTCTTTTTACTACTTTCGAATGATACTAATCTAAATATGTAGAGGACTTGGGATGAGTCTCTGTGTGGGAGGGTAAAAATCACCTGATACGAAGAGGCTGATAGAAGGAACGGGAGCAGGAACTGGAGTTTGCAGAATGAACACCGAGTATGAGAGGAAGAGCCGCATGAAAACGTATCGGAACTCCATCGAGGAGTGTTTTGTCGAACAAACGGTCAGAAGAACACACGAGTCTAACTAAATGGGTCATTGATTCTCCGAGGTTTCGATCCGTTAAAAGTATGATCTGGGTCCTTATTTAGGCCCCGATTAGTAAATGGGTCCGATTCCACCTTGGTTCGGACCCGTGAACCCGAGATCCGATATATTACCTAAATTTTCAAAAATCTCTCCTCCAAATTATATTTTTTAAATATCAATCTCTACCTAGATTCGGACTCATCCCATATATGGTTCTGGTTCCAATTCCAAAGCCAAGAAAGTGGTTCTCAAACTGTTCCGGTTCCAAATCCGGTTCCACTTTTTCATTTACTGTTCCGGATCCAAGTCTACAATGGACCCAAACCGGAACCGACCAATTTACAACCTTAGGTTTAAGGTTTTTTTTTTTTTTTTTGGTAAATGTGGGGTTTAAGGGTTTTAGAGAACTCAGGAGTCTGTATCTAGTGCAGAGGACCAAATAAAACCCCCTCCTTTTTAATGGACCCATCTTCAGGCATGGCCCAATATGTTCCAAAAAAAACAAAACCCATGGATGGTGACGCTCCTCCTCCATTCACAAGTGACCAATTCCTAGCTATAGCACTGACAGTGTGGGACTTGGAGGTGTGTAAATGGGTATTTGCTGAGTCAGAATCTAGTGAGGTTTTACCCCACGGTGATTATGGGTGGACCAATCGCAGTCTGCCACGACACCATTAGTAATCCCCCCTCTGAGGATACTGATTCATGTTGGCTAAATCGCTCCACTTACGACTCATAATAATCAATTCCATTTTGTTTCAGCCAAAATGGCTGTAATTTTTTATTCCTATTCTTTAATCGAAACGAAACGGGGTCAAAACATTTTAGTTTAAATTCTGATCCATTTTAGTTTGTAGCACAATTATTATTAACTTTCTTTTCATTTTTTTTTTCACTCAATATTCATATAAAAAACATGTATAGTTTATTTTTATTTTTTACATGCAAAATTTTATTTTTTTTATTCTAAAAGAATTAAAAATACAAAAATATTATGCCCTAAGGGCTAGACGAAATCACGACTAAATTGGAATTGACAACTATATGGTGTGCTGGCTCTATCTTTCCACTTATGCGGCTTCTGTAAGAAGATAAACAGATGCATGAAGATGTAAGATTCTACGTATATTAGAAATGAGGCAAATGAGAGATCATCAATGGAGAAGCATTAGTGGTAAGTGGTGGAAAAGTATGTTAATAAGTTGTAGAAACTTAAGATAACTTTGGGTAAAAAATAAAAGGTATGGTAAAAATAAGATCCCAAATTTTTTATCATGTCTATGATTTATAATAATAGATCAAGAATCCCAAGATGTAGCTCAATTGGCCTATGACCACAGGTTGTATGTTCGAAACTATACTACTACACTGGGGCTGTAGGCGAGTTTATCCGACAATCCGAAGGGTTTAGGAACCGTCCCTCCCATGGCAAAAAAAATAAAAAAAATAAACGATAATGATAATACTAATAATAATAATAATAATAATAATAATAATGGATCAAGTGGGTAATGAGAACGAAAGGCAAGTCCGACAGGAGGATATTGCGACTTGGATTCTGGCTGAAACAAAACCCCCGCAGTATTGAAATCCCCTCTCTCTCTCTCACTCCAGCTCGCATGCCCTTCAATCTCCTTCGTTTTCAGTCCATCAGAACTGCTGCTTCTCCCTACGGTAAGAGACGATTCACTCAATCTGCTTAGATTAATCTTTCAACATTATAAATATTTCTGGGTCCAGTTAGAAATCACTGGGTTTGATGATTGAACTGGTTAGGTTTTAGACCTTTTTTTTTCCAGAAAGAACTTCAACTGATTTTAGGGTTTACATAACAAACAGGAATTTAGAGAAATGGGGAGTGTCAAGGAGGACAAGTTTCGATTTTGTATCGATAGGGGTGGCACGTTTACAGACATATATGCTGAGATTCCTGGTAGTTCTGATTGTTGTGTCATGAAATTGCTGTCTGTGGATCCATCCAACTACGACGATGCTCCGATCGAAGGGATTCGCAGAATTTTAGAGGAATATACGGGGGAGAAGATCCCCCGGTCGTCGAAAATCCCAACAGAGAAGATAGAATGGATTAGGATGGGCACCACAGTCGCTACGAATGCGCTGTTGGAGAGGAAGGGCGAGAGGATCGCCTTGTGTGTGACTAGGGGATTCAGGGACTTGCTCCAGATAGGCAACCAGGCTCGCCCGAAAATCTTTGACCTCACTGTTGCAAAACCCTCAAATTTGTTTGAGGAAGTTATAGAAGCTGATGAGAGAGTGGAGCTTGTTATGAGCTATGAAGGAGATGATGAGAGTGATGCTTGTTCTTCCGTTAAAGGGATATCGGGGGAGCTTGTTAGGATTGCAAAGCCGCTCGACAAGGAAGCGTTAAAGCCGCAATTGGAAGGTTTGCTGGAGAGAGGGATAAACTGCTTGGCTGTTGTGTTAATGCATTCTTACACTTACCCACAACATGAAATTTCTGTTGAGCGATTGGCGTTGAGTTTGGGTTTCCGGCATGTTTCTTTATCCTCTGCTTTGACACCCATGGTTCGAGCTGTGCCTCGGGGTCTGACCGCTAGCGTCGATGCTTATCTGACTCCTGTTATCAAACAATATCTATCAGGGTTCATTTCGAGATTTGATGAAGGGTTGGAGAAGTTGAATGTATTGTTTATGCAGTCAGATGGTGGGCTTGCTCCGGAAAACAGATTTTCCGGCCACAAAGCGGTTCTATCAGGGCCTGCAGGAGGTGTCGTGGGTTATTCTCAGACCCTTTTCGGCCTTGAAACGACGAAACCCCTTATCGGGTTTGATATGGGGGGCACATCCACTGATGTAAGCCGTTATGCTGGAAGCTACGAACAGGTGCTGGAGACTCAAATTGCGGGGGCTATAATTCAAGCACCTCAGCTCGACATAAACACTGTTGCGGCCGGTGGTGGGTCCAAGCTTATGTTTCAGTTTGGGGCCTTTCGAGTGGGTCCTGAATCGGTTGGTGCTCATCCTGGCCCGGTTTGTTACAGGAAAGGTGGGGAATTGGCAGTTACTGATGTGAATCTGATATTAGGAACTGTTATCCCGGATCATTTTCCATCTATCTTTGGCCCGAATGAGGATCAGCCGCTGGATGGTCCAGCCACAAGGGAGGAATTTGAGAAGCTAGCCATTAAGATCAATGCCTACAGGAAGAGTCAGGATCCATCAGCAAAGGATATGACGGTAGAGGAGATTGCACTTGGATTTGTAAATGTTGCTAATGAGACCATGTGTCGCCCAATACGGCAATTAACTGAGATGAAGGGCCATGAGACAAGAGATCACGCTCTTGCTTGCTTTGGAGGCGCAGGACCCCAGCATGCGTGTGCTATTGCCAAGTCGTTGGGCATGTCTGAAGTCCTTATTCACCGATACTGTGGGATCTTAAGTGCTTATGGGATGGGGCTAGCTGATGTCATTGAAGAAGCACAGGAGCCATTTTCTTCCATTTATGGGCCCGATTCTGTTCTGGAGGCCTCTAGCAGAGAAGCCTCTTTGCTGAACCAGGTAAGGGAAACACTGAAAGGACAAGGTTTTGGAGACAAAAGTATCAAGTTTGAGTCTTATTTAAATTTGAGATATGAGGGTACAGACACTGCTATCATGGTGAAGAGACAATATGAGGGGATGGAAAATGACTTTGCAGCTGAATTTGTGAAGCTATTCCAGCGAGAGTATGGGTTTAGACTACAGAACAGGAAGATCCTTATCTGTGATGTGAGGGTTCGGGGCATTGGAGTTACAAATATCTTGAAGCCTAAAAAGCTCCAATGGAATTCTGGAATTCCTGAGATAGAAGGTCACTACAAGATATATTTTGCAAATGTCGGGTGGCATGTGACACCACTATTCAAGCTCGAGAAGCTGTGTTATGGCCATGTTTTGCAGGGCCCAGCAATCGTCATGAATGGTAACAGCACGGTGATCGTGGAACCTGATTGTAAAGCAAGCATTACTAAGTGTGGTAACATAAGGATTGAGATTCAGTCTGTTCCTAGCAGCATTAAAATATCTGGGAAGGTTGCAGATGTGGTGCAGCTTTCGATATTTAACCACAGGTTTATGGGCATTGCTGAACAGATGGGTCGGACCCTCCAGAGAACTTCCATTTCAACAAACATTAAGGAGCGCCTAGATTTTTCTTGTGCATTGTTTGGCCCTGATGGAGGACTGGTTGCAAATGCACCTCATGTGCCGGTTCATTTGGGGGCCATGTCAAGCACTGTCTGTTGGCAACTCAAGCATTGGGCGAATGATCTCGATGAAGGAGATGTTTTAGTCACCAACCATCCCTGTGCAGGAGGAAGCCATCTTCCAGATATTACTGTCGTCACCCCTGTTTTTGATAATGGAAAACTGGTGTTTTTTGTGGCTAGCAGAGGGCATCATGCAGAGATTGGTGGTATAACTCCAGGAAGCATGCCTCCCTTCTCAAAGTCAATATGGGAAGAAGGAGCCGCGATAAAAACATTCAAGCTTGTAGAAAAAGGAATATTTCAAGAAGAAGGAATCGTTAAGCTGCTTCAATCTCCATGCTCAGATGAATTATTATCCCGTAAGATCCCAGGAACGCGGAGGCTTCATGACAACTTATCTGACCTTCGAGCTCAGGTGGCTGCAAACCAAAGAGGGATATCACTTATAAAAGAACTCATTGAACAGTATGGTCTGGATACTGTCCAGTCTTACATGACCCATGTGCAAACAAATGCGGAAGAAGCAGTCAGAGAAATGCTCAAGTCGGTGTCTGGAAGATTGGCGGGGTGCTCCACCAACTTCGAAGAACCAAACAAAGACTTAATCTCTGTTGAAGATGAAGACTTTATGGATGACGGGTCTGTTATTCACCTGAAACTTACAATCGATACCAAGAAGGGCGAAGCTACTTTTGACTTTAACGGGACCAGCCCAGAGGTGTATGGGAATTGGAATGCTCCCGAAGCAGTAACAGCTGCAGCGGTCATATACTGCCTGCGCTCTTTGGTGGACGTCGAGATTCCTCTCAATCAAGGGTGCCTAGCACCAGTTAAAATCCATATTCCTCCAGGCTCGTTTCTCTCTCCTAGCGATAAAGCTGCTGTCGTTGGTGGCAATGTCCTTACATCACAGAGGATTACAGATGTTGTACTGACAGCATTTCAGGCCAGTGCTTGCTCCCAGGGTTGTATGAATAATCTTACTTTTGGTGATGATACTTTTGGTTACTATGAAACAATAGGAGGTGGAAGTGGAGCCGGGCCGACCTGGGATGGAACCAGTGGAGTTCAATGCCATATGACCAACACCCGGATGACTGATCCTGAGATCTTTGAGCAGCGGTATCCTGTACTCCTGCACAGATTTGGGCTCCGCGAGAACAGTGGTGGGGATGGCGTGCATAGAGGTGGTGATGGGCTTGTGAGGGAGATAGAATTTCGACGGCCTGTTGTGGTTAGTGTGCTTTCAGAGAGGCGTGTACATGCACCGAGGGGGTTGAGAGGAGGTAAAGATGGGGCTCGTGGTGTTAATTACCTGATAAGAAAAGATAAGTGCAAGGTTTATCTTGGAGGTAAGAATACAATTGAGGTGCGGGCTGGTGAGATTCTTCAGATTTTGACCCCTGGTGGTGGTGGATGGGGTTCTCCTCTTTGATAGTAGATTGTTCTACGTATGAGTGGGCTGACCCGAGATTTGATATGACTGCATATTGTAGATCATGTTGGGATTTTCTTCTTCCCTGGAATAACATGAAATTCTCATGATGAATGACTTTATATTCATTACATGATCAATGAAAATAATATTTTGTTTAGAATTGACACATTGTGATTTGATCTGGGAACCTATAGCTGAAAGGAAGGGAGAGGGCATGAACTGAAAACGGTAACTACAGTAGGTACATGTTCTACAGTGAACCATTAATTTCCTTGTGTTTTTGCTTACAGCTGGATTAAGATGCTAGTTTATGCAATTCATATGTCGTTTGAAACATTGTGTTTTCCCTTCCTTTTCTCTTCTTGTTGGTGGATTCCGTTCTCTCAGGTAAGCCTTTTAAGGGTCTGTTGGTACCTTTTGGTGGTGCAACTATCCTGCATTGTAACTTTAGTGCACCCTCAAATATGAGATGTCTGCAGGTAGTAATCAAAGTGGAGACTAAGCTGTGTTGCAGAAGCTCAATGTGCAGTCTCATTTTGAGGTTTTGACCTTGGTCCAGGCAAATGCAGCAGTAGAATTGGTATGATTAGGCCTCTGCTGAGTCTGCTGCTGATTCACCTGTGATGATTTCGTCAGTTCTAACACAGTTTTAATCTTTCCTTTGTATTTGTATTTATCACTTTTAGCGTGTAAGGGGTATCATGTCAACTCCTTGTGAAGTCTGTAATCTAGGAATGTGGAACTCCCTCCCAGGAAGGAATTTGTTTCTGGGCATAAAAAAAGGACCCACGGAATCAAATTCTTTATCTACTTTGAATCAAAGTAGCATTCTATTTAGGTGGTACCCAAATTCCGTCCCTAGTGTGTTATATGCACATGATCAGTCCAACGATTTATGCCTCTTAATTGGGTGAAATTTGGACCAGTCCTACACAGGGCCACATGGACACATCTAATATGATTGAATCAGATTAAATAAAACTGGGCATCCTGCAGGGCATATGCTGTTAGCTACTCACTGCAGCATGTGATCATTTCTCTTCTTATGATGGACCCTGTGGCATGTATAGTTGGTGTTATTTTAGGGGCGATGCTTATGTGAGTTACTGTCATAATACAGGAGTAAGAGTAAGGGTGGGGTCCTCACATTCATATCCAATGTCAATTGTCTAAATGTGAGGGGCGTCACCCTTTACTCATAGTAGCATGAGAGTTGCTCTCACGTGGGCATCTCCATTCTTTTAGATACTTGTGTTGATTGATATGAACTTGACTGACTTCATAATTACTTTTTGAGTGTTGAGGAGTGACATCTTCAACTTAAGGATCGATCCATGGGCATTTGTGTGAAGCTAAGTGCCAACACCACTCGACTAGGAGCGTGTTGGGACTAGCCTTGGAGTATTTCACACTATTGGCCTTGGATTTAGACCCAAATTTCTTTCGGCCTATACTTCGAATTTAATTGGGTCAGTTAGCTTAGATAATTGGGTAGGCAAAAAAAAAAAAAAAAAAAAAAAAAACCGGTGCACCCATATGTTCTCACCACCATTAAGAGGAGATCGGGCAAACATGGTGCCTCTATTGTATATGTGGCCTTGTGGATGGCCAGTGGGGCTCACCTTTGACCTCGCCAATCATGGAGGATGTGGTGGATGGATCTATATCCCGATTTGACCAGCCTGACCCTGCAAAATTTCATGTCTGTTAAGTTTGATCCATGGCCCTCCTCGAGTTTAATGATTTTAAAATACATCAATTCTAATATTAAAAAAAAAAAAAAAACATGGGATCCATGACATTCAATTTCAGCGGGGTAAATTGATCACAAGGTGAATCACGCGGGCCCCACAAACATCATCACCTGAAATATTTACATATTAACAGAGACGCAGAGAACTCTCTCTAGGTCTCATTCTGAAAACTTCATTAAAAAAAAAAATGACTACTATGAGCGTTTTATGTTCCCAAATTCACTTGTTCCCTCATCGACCCATCCCTTACATCTCCTTCTCCACCATTATTACAAGTAGAAGAAGTAGTAGTAGTAGCAGCAGAAGAAGAAGAAATCATCATGATTACCAGCTGCAGATGCAGAGGAAAAGAAGCGTTGTGGAGTGCAGTCTAAGGGATAAGGGACTGAGCAAGAAACCCTTGTGGCGCACGGCGCACGATATGAGCTCCGAAGCCATACAAGCCTCGCGGGCGCTCACGTTAGCGAGCTCCGACCCCCAAAACGCCGAGGTGAAGGTGGAACATGTGTTCCAGACTAAGATCTCGAGACTCCTCAAGTCGGATTTGCTTTCATTGCTCTTCCATCTCCAAAGATCCGACAGCTGCGACCTTACCATTAAGGTATCATCATCATCATCAATCACTTCCATTCCTCCTCTATTGTTCTTGTTCTTGTTCTTGTCTAAGATGAGAGCATTAAAAAAAAAAAAAAAACCCTAGCTTTGGGATTTTTCTTTGGCTCAATCCCAGTTTTGTGTGGGACCCACCTGCACCATCCTCCAATGATTAGCATGATCTATTGCAGCTTGAATCATTAGCATTGATTGATTGGCACTCGGCAGTATAGATGACCAGCAGCTGAAGCTTGATTTACATGCAGGTATTCGAGCATGCCCGGAAAGAGAGCTGGTACAAACCAGAGATTGCACTATACTATGACATGATCTATTTGCTGGCCAGAAATAAGCACGTGGAAGAGGCCGATCACTACTTTCTACAGCTCAAGGAAGAGGGTCTCACACCGGACACTAGGATCTACACAGAGATGATAGGAGCTTATATGGAAGTTGGTATGATTGACAAGGCCATGGACATGCACATGGCAATGAAGGAATGTGGCTGCAAACCCAACGAGCTGACCTTTACACTTCTGATTAAGAATTTAGTAAGGTTTGGAAGGGATGAGTTGGTGGTCGCTGTGAAGGAGGATGTTGTAGAATATTTAGATGAATGGGAACTGTTTTTGGAAAAATTAGAGGGAAAGAATTAAGAACTGATTTTTTTTTTTTTTTTGGTGCTTACCTAGATCAAGATTTGATGATAAATCTCACTTTCATGTCACCAATTGCTGGTTTGATCCAATTATCATAATCTCATACTCGTCCTACATCTAATGGTACATCTTAATGCACAAATTAGATGTTGAGGGACATAAATCTTTGGGGACTGTTTTGCATGCATAAAATACAAACGAATTCATGATGACATGAGCTCCTTGCTCTCCTTGCTGAGGGGTGATGAATATGAGGTGAAGGAATAGATGGGACCTTTATTTTCATCTCCCATCTTCCCTCGTTTAATTTCGATTGAAGGAGACATTAAGTTGGTGGTTATTTTTGAATATTCACCTTACCTTTGATTCTTTACTGATAACCTGTTATAGATACACAATCCGCAATATTCTGCATGGCAGTGGGTACAATGAAATCCTCCCATCCCCACCATCATAATTTTCATGCATCCAAGTGAACACTATAGTTATATTCATTGCTCAGGTAATTGAGAAGAGATGATTAAAATTTTCAAACATTCAACCAGTAGGATCTCAATAGTTTCCTTTAAACTTATAACCGATGGTTGCCATGTTTAACACCACCATACAGTTGTGCCTGCATCAGTGCCCCATCATCACCGCAACAGCTTAGTGTCACATTGAAAAACCAACATTACCACCATTAACTTAGAGGTATTTGGATGTCAAATGCTTTGGATCAGGCCGAAACTAACCATCCTTGATGCATACATACAGCTAATGAAGTGCATGTAAAAAAAAAAAAAAAAGATATATTCACAGAACCCTTTTTTTTTTCATAACCCGGATTATCTCCCGCCAGCCTACCCCCAGGGTCAAACCCTTTAGCCCAAGGGACACTCAGTTAACAGCCGAGAACTAATCCTTAGGGGCATGCAAACCATCCTATCCACATGCACTGGGCACATACCAACTTATTTCAGTGCCTAAATTAACAATTAATGCATTTCAGTTTGGATCGGCGATAGTTGCAGGTGGACCATCACTCCTCGCTAATTTTTCAGGTCACCCTTAAATGGGGCAGCCTCCATCTTTTTTTTTTTTTTTTGAAATGCCTCGTATCAAACTGGCCACACAAAAACAAGGCCACAGAAGAATGACAATTTTGAACATAGTTCATCTCCTTATTGTCAGCGCAAGCTTTCACATATTCATTCCAAGGAAGTTCAAATAAACTTGGACATAGCTAGTTCATCCTTTTTATTCAACTAAGAACCACATAGAAGATAACGAAATAAAGTAAAACACCCATTTCAATTGTTTTTGAAGCCCAAGATATAAACCAAAAAAAAAAAAAAGAGTCACTAATTCAGGTTCCAAGCACATAAAACAAAAGAAAGAGAGTTGATCCAGCATCTGAATCAGTCATCATTTTCGAATTCACCTGCCAAAAAAGTAAAAGATGGATTCAAATTATTGTACAACAGAAAAGCAACATATATACACTACCAACACACTTAAAGTAGTATTTTCGCATCTGGGAATATAACCACATGTCTTTATAATTGAAAAAAGATCTTTCGCGTTTACTTTGTGAATAACTCCTTTAAAAAAAAAAAAAAAAAAATGACCCTATAGTTGCATATGCTAAGATGGATGTGCGGACTTCAGCGGGGAGAGAGAGAGAGAGAGAGAGAGAGAGAGGAATGAAGTCACATAAGAGGAAATCTACCGGTGGCCCCAACATACAAGAAATTTGAGGAATAACTCTTATCTTTCTGTCACACAGCGAAGCCCTCATGTACATCACTACACTGATCCCAAGACCTTCTTAGAATATTAGAAACATCCTCCATATGAAGTCTTGAAGAGTTTAGGGAAGGGGATGAAGGAAGCCAACAAGGACAAAGAATTGTAGTGAGAAAAGCATTATAGACTGTGGAATTACATATAACATAGTTCTGAAGAGGGTTGAGTTGAAAATTAGAAGTTAGCACTATGTATATCAGATGAATTTTCAATAATAGGGCTGTTTAGTGGACTGAGAATAGCATTGAAGGGATTGGTTTGACAAATTCTTTAAGATCTTTCAGCACTTACAAAATTAGAGGCTTTGACTCTAATAACCGGATGCTTCATATCGTCCTAAGTACCCATGTTGGATGAAAACAATGACTACATGGCTCAGTCATACCTTATAATTTATATTATAAATATTAAAAATAAATTATAGTTGTGTCCGTATATGTTAGGTTCAATTAATGCTTAATACATACAAAGTGGAGAGTGGAAGTAACCAGCATTTCTTGCACCTTTTTTAAACTTCCTCAACTAGCGTATAGGAATTCCTAGAACTTCTCAAACATTTAAGGAGACTTCTATCCTCAGTCACCAACCCAAAAGGGAATGCACCACACCACTACTATTGAAACTATAAGCTTTATTAAAACCAACAATTGTACCTATATTTGAGTTACAGTTCTGGGACGAAAGCAACTTTCTATATCAATCAATATATATCTAGAAAACAACCATGGCTTTGTTCATTCATTTTTTAATGAGATAACAGTGATGGCCTACAACATGAAGTCTCATTGCCTCACTTGGAAAACAGGCAAGGGTTCCGGATGTGTATGCTAAACAAGAAATAATTAGAGGTAAGCATACAGAGGACAAATTTTACCAAGTCGGATTCAATGTAATGAGTAGACAAGAGTATGCAGCACAAGTCTGAAAGTTATCATGGTCACAATCACGAGTCTATGGGTTTCAGTCACATTACCAATTTAAAAGGGGATTTAATGTTGTGACTTACATCACTCCATTGTCAAGTGTCTTACATGTTGTGTAGTAAATAAACATGCATGTAAACAAATACACACAATTTCACATTAGCTAAACAGTTTGTGCATGATATATCAGCTAACATATGGACTGTATGGACAGAAATCTCACTGAAGTACCAGCTATTATGAACAGTGCATAGGGCTGTTAATTTGTCAAGTAACAAATTATATAGGGGAGAATATTATATGCAATGTATTCCCCAAAAATCCTACATTTAGCAGAGATAAACCACATGTGAAAAAAAAAAAGAAAAAAAAAAAAGAGGGAGATAATTGATTTGTTTAACTTGGGTGAGAAGTGTATACCACAATGATGGTTCTTAGAAGACAGAACGGCCTGCCTGCCTCGGATCATTTCTTGTTTTATATATTCACATGTACATACATCCATGAATAAATAAATACATACATATATATTATATATATGTGTATATATATTAATGTTATATCCTTTTTTTCTGAATACAACAGAAAATGAATGATATGTTGGAGATACTCCCAATAAAATGGTTTCAAAGGCTTGCCCTGAACGGACCACTCTACCAAGTCCCTAAAACATCAACTAAAGGAGATCCCATTTAGTGACATTTGTAGGCTTATGATAGTCTTTTTCGTGCAGAAAAGAGGATATCATCTTCCCTGAAAGAATTAACATTTCACACACGTCATTTAATGGTAAGGATCAAGAGCTAAGGTTAATAAGGTCGCTTCAGTTCAAAAGTTCATACCCATTTTTAAAATGCCTTGGTAGTTAAAAAGCATTGAGACTCTAACACCATTCGTAAATTTCTTCAACCAATGTTCCTTCCACACTAATTCTTTACAATGATAATAATAATAATAAATTGTTAGTTCTACTCTCTCTCTCTCTCTCTTTTCTAAATCTTCCACATTTGGAAATCCTCACAGAATTTGTGCTTCCTGGATTCCTCTATTCAAATGTGGTGCAATAAGAAAAAATGACAGATCTTGTTCTGCACATTTCAACATGTCGATTTCTTATTCTAAATTTGATCTTCATTAGTCAAGCTCTATAAGATTACTCGTTTGGAAGGTGCCCTCGCTCCTCACTTCTGAGCGGTCATAATTGTTGTCAAGCCCTCACCCTCACAATAAAACTATTGTTGTGCGTTTCATATCATCAATTGGTTTTATGATAAGTGGTAGCTGAATGGGGTGCAAGATCCTACAAGTGGTATCAGAGCGGCAGAGCCTGATAAGTCGGGTGTTCGAGTTAAACAGGAACGAGATACGCATTCGACAGAGGGGAATCACTGCACCATATCTGATCCCAGCTCTAGAAACAAATAGATTTAAAAGGAAATAAGATTGACCAAAAGAAAGAACATCTAGATTTACATGAATTGGGGCAAATAAAATCAGCTTATAACGTTAGTTAGAAATTAGGGCACAGAAAAAAATCATACCTAGCGGCGCAGCCTCTGCATGTAAGGGGAATTCTTAGCATCCTCTTCTGCAAAAACAGGGTTTTAGAGCAAATCGAAAGAATTAGTGGAGGACTGTAACAAAAAAATTTGATGAAAAGGGTAACGGGTAGAAGAGGGAAAGACGCGTGCGTACCTGTGAGGCTGAGGTGGAGTTTTGTGACGATGGTGCCAGTGGTGGCAAAACCCACCAGAAAAGGCCAGTTGCGCTTCCACTCGCGCTTGAAGAAGATCGGCCATGGATCGAATTTCGCCATTCTTTCTTTCTCTCTCTCTCCGGTTGTTGCAGATGCAGAGTTAGGGCAAGGATAGGGAAAGTCGAACGAGGCGAGGCATTATGTAGATTGAAATAGCGTGAGAGGGCAGGGGAGCCGGGTCTACTCGATGGGTGGGATCCAGCCATGTCTACAATCACACCGTTTAAATCACTATCATGGCCGCACTCACCCTAAACCCTAGACCCTTAAAAAAAATATAAGATTTTTGACTATTTTTTAATAAGTATATAAAAGATTTGGATATTTCGAAAAAGCATAAAACTTTTTCACACTTCTTTAAATCAAGTCTTCTCTCTATAATAAAAAACTTTCAAGGAATAATAAAAATACTCTTATATCATTTCTTTTCAAAATTTTCTTTTAAAAAATCGTACAAGGGAAATGAGTGTGTCGAACCCAGATGACCTAGTGGGGCCTACTTCAACTACCTTTATACATTGATGATTAAAAAAAATGGAATTCTAAGTTACTAGAAATCTAGCTTCATTAAATGGTTTATGATCATCAAAATTAAAATTATCATTTTTCGGAAAGAAATAGGTTAATAAAAAATACAACAACCTCTCATAAAAGGAAGGGTATTATTGTCATTTTTCAAAAATTTCATATAGTGGACTTGATTGAAATAATTATAGAAATTTTTTTATACTTTTTTTTGAAATATTCATATTTTCATGTATCTTTTTTAAAATGAACCAAAAGTTTTATATAATTTTAATAAAAAATCATTTAAAAAAAACTTGGTAGAATTTTGTGAGCAAACATGTAATGTAAATATTAAATCAATGGTAAAGATAATAGTTAGGTAGAGCGAACCCTAGGGTTAGTTCAGTTTGTTTAGGATTATGGTTTGCATCCGAATGTTGTAAGTTCGAAACTGCACTACCACACTGGGCTACGGGGAACTTACCCGACTTTTCTCTAGACCCGGATGAATCAAACAAACACAAAGGACTAGGAACTCCGATGGCAGGAAAAATTATATATATATATATAGTGATTTTTTTTTATAATAAAACAAATGAGTGTAGTTATTTGCATGAGATAAAAGTAATGTAAACTAATGATTGAGTCTGTGCTAGTCACCTCAAGTCTCACTTTCATGCCAATTAATCCTGTGATTTTAAGTTTAAAGATCACTCCTCATCAATCCCCCCGCTTATTTCCGAGAAACCTAAAGAAAGAAGCCATTCATTGGGCCTAAGGAAAAAAAAATCCATTCATTGGGCCGACAATTTAAAAGGTCAATGCAATCTTGTGACTGATATCCTATCTTATTGTGGGTCCACCTCTATAGATTTGGACAGTGCTGTGGCGGGCCTATTTATTTAGGTTTCTTAATGGCAACAGACGTGGCTTGACGTGTAGATTCTTGGTTGAGCCCACTTTGGCTGGCAAATGATTCTCCAGTGTCGTCTCTAAAGAGATTTCTATATTGGTCCTACTCTTTTTAATATTAATAGGGGAACTGCCTCTACCAAGATTTTTACTTTCTTTTATATATATATATATATATATTTTTTTTTTTAAATTGACTTTACCAACTCGGGATTTTCACTTGAATTGGGGGCAAACCCAAACAGCCCAAAATTTTTATATAGGTTTTGGAGGTTATATATCCGAGATTTTTATGGCTTGTCCGAATGCATGGTAGGTTACCCGCGGTGACATAGCAGACTATGAATGGCCCACTCATACTCACACTCACCCTCACTGTAGAGTTTCCTCTCACTAAATCTGTATTCAGCTTCTACCAAATATGATATCTTCATCTCCTTTTGGGCTCACATATCATCAATTCCACCCTCCCACTTACTCTTCACCAATTGATACTACCCAAATTGAACACTAGTGTATTTATATTTTTTATGTTTGAATTTAATTTCATAAAAAGATATACTTAAGAATTTATTATTTTAATCTCCTAAAATCAATGATTATATGATATGATTAAGATTTTTTTTTTGTAACTCATAGTAAGACCTCTCTTTTACACTATCCTAATGATTGACATGTATCAAAATGAGTTCCATAATTTTTTTTAAAAATGTCTTATAGATAAGGGAATGCCTACATGGGCGAGTGCCCGTGTTTGACCTAAATCCTCTTTTAAAACACATATGGATCTTTTAGGTTTACTTTCATTATTCACACAAAAAATTTAGTTTCGTCCCAAGAAATCACATGAAAATTTAGGATTTAACCTCAAAATCCAACTACAGATTTGGTCTGCTCCCATTAAAGAAAATCTTAGGTCATCGCAGCTCACAAGAGAATAAACTCTTAATTTTACATGTAAAATAAATTGTAGTAAAGCATTAAATTAAAGGATAATAAAATATAATGGAGGTTATGATGATATTTTGTTTTTTAGTTGTATAAATGAGTGGAGTTTTTTTTGTCTTTTAGTGAATAAAAAGAGGGTGCCTTTTTACTCTTTTATTTTAAAAAAGAGGAAGAAAATTTTGAATTAAAGTCTTATTGATGTGACCACTTATCTGAAAAATAAAGACTTCACTTGACTTTTACAATTCTAGTAAAGTGCCAAACGAGTCCTATTTTCTAAAAATTGTCCTTTTATATAGAATTTCAAATCCTTTTTCATTTAATGAGAGATTAAAAATTTCAATAAATGATACGGATGGTAGAATTCAAAGATATCCATTAGGTTTTTTTGGGTGATTAAAAGTTTCTAATAGTGTTGAGATACGTGCATATGTGCACATGTACATAACGTGGAAGAAAACGCACAGATCACGTGGCATCCGGACTCCAACGCACATGTAGAAAGTTGCACAAATACTCGACCCGAGGACCACGTAATAACAAAAAGTCTATACGCCCGGAGCTTGTACCCGATTTTTGATCCCGATCCGACGTGGATAGCCAGCTGGACCGCACTTTGACTTTGAGCCAAACAAAAAGGGTAGAAAGAATGGGCGCCAGCACTGTTCCCTTTTGATGGAGATGCCCGCCTGTTTTTGAAAGAAGAAAACAGGGCTGCTGGAGAGAAGAAGAAGGAACAAGCAGAGCCATCTCCACAACGAAATTGCGGGCTGCCTGTTTTTGAAAGAAGAAAACCGGGCTGCTGGAGAGAAGAAGAAGGAACAAGCAGAGCCATCTCCTCAACGAAACTGCGGGCTGCCTGTTTTTGAAAGAAGAAAATCGGGCTGCTGGAGAGAAGAAGAAGGAAAAAGCCTATGCATATCTCCAGAGCTGCTTCCTCTCTCTCAATCTCATCTCGTTGACACTGCTGCAACTCTCTCTCTTCCTCCATCAAACAGGTATGTATTTGGGATGGAATGCAGTGTTCTTCTTCTTCTTCCTCCTCCTGTAGAGTTTTTTTACCTGTAGAATAGCCAATCACACCAAATGCCCATTTTCCATTTGATGCCAATTCCAGCATTTTTTGGTTCCAGCCACTGAAAGTGGTGAGGCTTCCCAAAAACCTGTGTATACTTTTATACAAGGAATTTTAGTGCTGCCTGTCCAATCTCACGGTGCCCACTTGCAGAATGGTCCAAGGCATCTAATACCATCACAGCCCCTGCAGAAACACCATATTAAGATTAGTTTATAGTTGGCCCTTGTTTTATGTTTATTTCATTCTTTTGTAAGCTGATCATGTGTTTTTTACTGTGTGCGATCATGTGTTTGGGACTGAGCAAAATACTTTAGTTGAACCCCATGGAACACTCACTTGTAAAATGTAAATCCCTCATATCAAACATCCCTTGGTTCAGACGTCATTTTCTTTTGGTTCCTAATTGAAACAGCATCAGCCCTGTTTTGCATCTGGCTGGGGGATCGTCTCACTCTAAGATATCAAAAAATGACCTTTCATAGGGTATTGTTGTACTGTAAAACAATACACAGTAAACATTGGAACACTTTTGATATTGTTATCAGAAAAAAAAAAAGCCCCTGCATTGATTTGGTTTCCACACTTGTTCATCTTTAATTATCTTTCCATGGAAATTGTGGCCAGTTTGACCCTCTGTTTAGACTTGAAAATTGTTGGTGCCTTCAAAACTATATCTGAAAAGAAATTGAATATTGAAGTTGTAGGCACTTCAGTTTTTCCCACAGAAAAGTCGTATTACAACTGTGCCAAAAGAATCCTGACTTGGTAAAACTCAGGAACTGCCCTTGTATATTGCTCTACTTTTTTGTGAAGATTTTATTGGGTCATGCAATATGGCACAAAACTGCCGTATTATGAAGTCAATGGGCCAATTTTTTCTATATATTTCAAGGCCAATTCCCAATTACTTTCTCCCAATATATGTCAATTTTTGTAAAAAGCTTGTTCATTATTTGTGACTGTTTTTCTGATCCAAATGATAAAAATGCAGGTACCTTGTCCCAAGTGACTTGACAATATTCATATTTGTTGACAATACCTTTGCAATCTTGAGAAGCATGAAAGGGAAGGGAGATGATGATGGGATGATGCCAAGGCAAGAGTGTGTGGACTCCACAAAGGAAACATTGAACATGAGAAGGCATCAAGTGGATGGATTTTTGTTTCAAATGAATGGATTTTTGTATCAATGTTTACTGTGTATTGTTGTATCATTAACTATGAAAGGTTGCTTCAAATGAATGGATTTTTGTTTCAAATGAATTGAAAATTTATTCTGCTAGAAGTTAGTGTTGGAGGTGGTGTTCTTTTCCCCTGTTGGTCTTCGGTAAGTGATGGTATTTGGCATATAATGCTACCTACCGAGTGTAGTCGAAGAGAAACATTTTAAATTACTAAATATTATCTTGAAAATCTTTTCATGAGTCTTGAATTGTCATATGAAAGAGCTGCACAGGTTCTTCTGTATGAAAGAGGTGCTCCACAGGTTCTTGTGTATGAAAGAAGTCAGACAAAGAAAACAGAACATAAAAGAATGTCTAAATGAGTGATGGAATTCAGCAGATTTTCTAAATCGAGTTGAAAAAGTGCGACGGTTGAAAAAATTGCAAACGTGGTTGTAATAAGCTGCAAATTAGCAAAATTTAGGCTCATCATATATTCTTGGAACCCCCCAAATTTGAGAAAAAAATGACTTCGGAAAGTAGGTTAAAAGCTATCCTAAACAGGGGTACTCAGAAAGGGTAGTGCAGATTTTCTAAACCGAGTTGAAAAGGTGCGACGGTTGTAAAAGTTGCAAATGTGATTGTAATAAGCTGCAAATTAGCAGAATTTAGGTTCATCATATCTTCTTGGAAGTCCCCAAATTTGAGAAAAAAATGACTTCGGGAAGTGGGTTAAAAACTGTCCTAAACAGGGGTACTCAGAAAGGGTAGTGTAGATTTTCTAAACTGAGTTGAAAAAGTGCGACGGTTGAAAAAATTGCAAACGTGGTTGTAATAAGCTGAAAATTAGCAGAATTTAGGCTCATCATATGTTCTTGGAACTCCCCAAATTTGAGAAAAAAATGACTTCGGGAAGTAGGTTAAAAACTATCCTAAACAGGGGTACTCAGAAAGGGTAGTGCAGATTTTTTAAACCGAGTTGAAAAAGTGCGACGGTTGTAAAATTTGCAAACGTGATTGTAATAAGCTGCAAATTAGCAGAATTTAGGGTCATCATATCTTCTTGGAACTCCCCAAATTTGAGAAAAAAATGACTTCGGGAAGTGGGTTAAAAACTGTCCTAAACAGGGGTACTCAGAAAGGGTAGTGCAGATTTTCTAAACCGAGTTGAAAAAGTGCGACGGTTGAAAAAATTGCAAACGTGGTTGTAATAAGCTGAAAATTAGCAGAATGTATGCTCATCATATGTTCTTTGAACTCTCTAAATTTGAGAAAAAAATAACTTCGGGAAGTAGGTTAAAAACTATCCTAAACAGGGGTACTCAGAAAGGGTAGTGTAGATTTTCTAAACCGAGTTGAAAAAGTGCGACGGTTGTAAAAGTTGCAAACGTGATTGTAATAAGCTGAAAATTAGCAGAATTTAGGCTCATCATATGTTCTTCGAACTCCCTAAATTTGAGAAAAAAATGACTTCGGGAAGTAGGTTAAAAACTATCCTAAACAGGGGTACTCAGAAAGGGTAGTGCAGATTTTGTAAACCGAGTTGAAAAAGTGCGACGGTTGTAAAAGTTGCAAACGTGTTTGTAATAAGCTGCAAATTAGCAGAATTTAGGGTCATCATATCTTCTTGGAACTCCCCAAATTTGAGAAAAAAATGACTTCGGGAAGTGGGTTAAAAACTTTCCTAAACAGGGGTACTCAGAAAGGGTAGTGCAGATTTTTTAAACCGAGTTGAAAAAGTACGATTGTTGAAAAAATTGCAAACGTGGTTGTAATAAGCTGAAAATTAAGCTGTAATAAGCTAATTTGCAGCTTATTACAAAAACGTTTGCAACTTTTACAACCGTCGCACTTTTTCAACTCGGTTTAAAAAATCTGCACTACCCTTTCTGAGTACCCCTGTTTAGGATAGTTTTTAACCCACTTCCCGAAGTCATTTTTTTCTCAAATTTGGAGAGTTCAAAGAACATATGATGAGCATACATTCTGCTAATTTTCAGCTTATTACAACCACGTTTGCAATTTTTTCAACAATCGTACTTTTTCAACTCGGTTTAAAAAATCTGCACTACCCTTTCTGAGTACCCCTGTTTAGGAAAGTTTTTAACCCACTTCCCGAAGTCATTTTTTTCTCAAATTTGGGGAGTTCCAAGAAGATATGATGACCCTAAATTCTGCTAATTTTCAGCTTATTACAAACACGTTTGCAACTTTTACAACCGTCGCACTTTTTCAACTCGGTTTACAAAATCTGCACTACCCTTTCTGAGTACCCCTGTTTAGGATAGTTTTTAACCTACTTCCCGAAGTCATTTTTTTCTCAAATTTAGGGAGTTCGAAGAACATATGATGAGCCTAAATTCTGCTAATTTTCAGCTTATTACAATCACGTTTGCAACTTTTACAACCGTCGCACTTTTTCAACTCGGTTTAGAAAATCTACACTACCCTTTCTGAGTACCCCTGTTTAGGATAGTTTTTAACCTACTTCCCGAAGTTATTTTTTTCTCAAATTTAGAGAGTTCAAAGAACATATGATGAGCATACATTCTGCTAATTTTCAGCTTATTACAACCACGTTTGCAATTTTTTCAACCGTCGCACTTTTTCAACTCGGTTTAGAAAATCTGCACTACCCTTTCTGAGTACCCCTGTTTAGGACAGTTTTTAACCCACTTCCCGAAGTCATTTTTTTCTCAAATTTGGGGAGTTCCAAGAAGATATGATGACCCTAAATTCTGCTAATTTGCAGCTTATTACAATCACGTTTGCAAATTTTACAACCGTCGCACTTTTTCAACTCGGTTTAAAAAATCTGCACTACCCTTTCTGAGTACCCCTGTTTAGGATAGTTTTTAACCTACTTCCCGAAGTCATTTTTTTCTCAAATTTGGGGAGTTCCAAGAACATATGATGAGCCTAAATTCTGCTAATTTTCAGCTTATTACAACCACGTTTGCAATTTTTTCAACCGTCGCACTTTTTCAACTCAGTTTAGAAAATCTACACTACCCTTTCTGAGTACCCCTGTTTAGGACAGTTTTTAACCCACTTCCCGAAGTCATTTTTTTCTCAAATTTGGGGACTTCCAAGAAGATATGATGAACCTAAATTCTGCTAATTTGCAGCTTATTACAATCACATTTGCAACTTTTACAACCGTCGCACCTTTTCAACTCGGTTTAGAAAATCTGCACTACCCTTTCTGAGTACCCCTGTTTAGGATAGCTTTTAACCTACTTTCCGAAGTCATTTTTTTCTCAAATTTGGGGGGTTCCAAGAATATATGATGAGCCTAAATTTTGCTAATTTGCAGCTTATTACAACCACGTTTGCAATTTTTTCAACCGTCGCACTTTTTCAACTCGATTTAGAAAATCTGCTGAATTCCATCACTCATTTAGACATTCTTTTATGTTCTGTTTTCTTTGTCTGACTTCTTTCATACACAAGAACCTGTGGAGCACCTCTTTCATACAGAAGAACCTGTGCAGCTCTTTCATATGACAATTCAAGACTCATGAAAAGATTTTCAAGATAATATTTAGTAATTTAAAATGTTTCTCTTCGACTACACTCGGTAGGTAGCATTATATGCCAAATACCATCACTTACCGAAGACCAACAGGGGAAAAGAACACCACCTCCAACACTAACTTCTAGCAGAATAAATTTTCAATTCATTTGAAACAAAAATCCATTCATTTGAAGCAACCTTTCATAGTTAATGATACAACAATACACAGTAAACATTGATACAAAAATCCATTCATTTGAAACAAAAATCCATCCACTTGATGCCTTCTCATGTTCAATGTTTCCTTTGTGGAGTCCACACACTCTTGCCTTGGCATCATCCCATCATCATCTCCCTTCCCTTTCATGCTTCTCAAGATTGCAAAGGTATTGTCAACAAATATGAATATTGTCAAGTCACTTGGGACAAGGTACCTGCATTTTTATCATTTGGATCAGAAAAACAGTCACAAATAATGAACAAGCTTTTTACAAAAATTGACATATATTGGGAGAAAGTAATTGGGAATTGGCCTTGAAATATATAGAAAAAATTGGCCCATTGACTTCATAATACGGCAGTTTTGTGCCATATTGCATGACCCAATAAAATCTTCACAAAAAAGTAGAGCAATATACAAGGGCAGTTCCTGAGTTTTACCAAGTCAGGATTCTTTTGGCACAGTTGTAATACGACTTTTCTGTGGGAAAAACTGAAGTGCCTACAACTTCAATATTCAATTTCTTTTCAGATATAGTTTTGAAGGCACCAACAATTTTCAAGTCTAAACAGAGGGTCAAACTGGCCACAATTTCCATGGAAAGATAATTAAAGATGAACAAGTGTGGAAACCAAATCAATGCAGGGGCTTTTTTTTTTTCTGATAACAATATCAAAAGTGTTCCAATGTTTACTGTGTATTGTTTTACAGTACAACAATACCCTATGAAAGGTCATTTTTTGATATCTTAGAGTGAGACGATCCCCCAGCCAGATGCAAAACAGGGCTGATGCTGTTTCAATTAGGAACCAAAAGAAAATGACGTCTGAACCAAGGGATGTTTGATATGAGGGATTTACATTTTACAAGTGAGTGTTCCATGGGGTTCAACTAAAGTATTTTGCTCAGTCCCAAACACATGATCGCACACAGTAAAAAACACATGATCAGCTTACAAAAGAATGAAATAAACATAAAACAAGGGCCAACTATAAACTAATCTTAATATGGTGTTTCTGCAGGGGCTGTGATGGTATTAGATGCCTTGGACCATTCTGCAAGTGGGCACCGTGAGATTGGACAGGCAGCACTAAAATTCCTTGTATAAAAGTATACACAGGTTTTTGGGAAGCCTCACCACTTTCAGTGGCTGGAACCAAAAAATGCTGGAATTGGCATCAAATGGAAAATGGGCATTTGGTGTGATTGGCTATTCTACAGGTAAAAAAACTCTACAGGAGGAGGAAGAAGAAGAAGAACACTGCATTCCATCCCAAATACATACCTGTTTGATGGAGGAAGAGAGAGAGTTGCAGCAGTGTCAACGAGATGAGATTGAGAGAGAGGAAGCAGCTCTGGAGATATGCATAGGCTTTTTCCTTCTTCTTCTCTCCAGCAGCCCGATTTTCTTCTTTCAAAAACAGGCAGCCCGCAGTTTCGTTGAGGAGATGGCTCTGCTTGTTCCTTCTTCTTCTCTCCAGCAGCCCGGTTTTCTTCTTTCAAAAACAGGCAGCCCGCAATTTCGTTGTGGAGATGGCTCTGCTTGTTCCTTCTTCTTCTCTCCAGCAGCCCTGTTTTCTTCTTTCAAAAACAGGCGGGCATCTCCATCAAAAGGGAACAGTGCTGGCGCCCATTCTTTCTACCCTTTTTGTTTGGCTCAAAGTCAAAGTGCGGTCCAGCTGGCTATCCACGTCGGATCGGGATCAAAAATCGGGTTCAAGCTCCGGGGCGTATAGACTTTTTGACGTACAAACGTAACAATCCAAAACACTTCTTCGAGCCGTCGCGTTCGCCTCCCTCTCTCTCAACTTAAATCCAAATTCCAAAGAAGCACGAACGAAGCTCTCTCGCGCTTTCAAAACCGATATATCGTATTTCGGCGTCGGAATCTGCCGGATTCCGCCATGGGCGTTCTGAGCGAGGACGTGGTGGTGTTGCAGCACGGGAAGAAGGAGGACGATCCCTCCGTCATCACCGTAAGCTGCCCCGATAAAACGGGTCTCGGATGCGATCTCTGCCGCATCATACTCGAATTTGGACTCCGCATCACCAAAGCAGGTATACGGTTTTCGTGTTTCAGCGCTATAGTCCGAAATCTGCGTTTTTCGTAATGTGTCGGACTTCACAATTCGGTGGCTTTGGGGAATCTGGAATGATTTGTTATATAAATCTTCAGTCTTGCCGAAATCTGCATTTTTTTAGTAACGTGTCGGACTTCACATTTCGGTGGCTTTGAGGAATCTGGAACGATTTGTTATAGAAATCTTGAGTCTTTGTGATTTCAGTGTTTGAATGTTTGTAGTTTTGTTACGTGCTCTGTTTTTCAGTGGTTTTAGGTTTTGGTATTTGTTACATTAAAAAGATAGCTTTTTTAGGATTGGGTAAGGCTTTGATCATGAGGAATAGATTGAATTGAAATTCATCTTCTTTTTTTTTACATTCTCTACACATGTTTTGTGGAGTTGGATCCTTCTTGATTCAAAACTTTTTGTGTTTTGTTCAAATTACAATTGCATCTGGTATGTGGTGATTGAATTACTTCTCTACCTTGTTTACTTATTTTGTGATTTCATGAATCATGACAGATGTTTCTACTGATGGGAAATGGTGCTACATCATATTTTGGGTGGTCCCTTGTTTGAGCTCAATGATAGTGAGATGGGCAAGCTTGAAAAATCGGCTTCTATCCATATGCCCATCATGTTTGGTTTCCTTCTACTTTGAATCAGCAACTCGACCGAAACCCTCACAAGTCTATCTCTTGAAGTTCTTTTGCCTCGATCGCAAGGGACTGTTGCATGGTAATTGCAGAATATCTTTGACTAAGAGTTTGAAATATTAACTTGGATCTAATCTTTCGAGACAGTTCATGGGGTAGCATATCAAATTTATGGTTGTCAATCCTTATATATATTTATTTAGATTGACAGACAGATGGATATAAAAATATTGGGTTTTGTTTTCTTTTGTATATTTTGTGTTTGTAGATTAGAAATATGGCTTCTTCCCATGTGGAACAGTTGCCAATTTATATAAACATATAATTCTGGCAAGTGGCAACACTCCAAATGAGCACACAAACAACACAATACACAAGGAGTTTCTGCTTTACTTCAATGCAAGTACTTTCTGCTATATTTATATCCATATACACCCATCACACACAGTTATAATCTTTACATCGAATCCTCACAAGCACACGTCTTCAAAACATCAATGTTTGTTCTTCTATTATTGATAATCTTTCTATCAACCTATGGGCAGTAGCCATATATTTCATTTACACAATTCTATAATAGATGTTATATAAGTTTTTGCTTTTTCATATTTTAATCATTATTTCCAACTTAAAATTCTAAAAAAAAAAGGGTGAATTTATCGGGATCAATATATGAATTGTGTTACAGTAGATACATGCATCATGAGAGAGTAGTTGCTTAGTGGGTGGTATGATTCACTGCAATGTTACTTTCAAAACTGTTTCCTTAGTTGTGTTGTGAATTGACTGTTGATGCAACTGTGGGTTTGCTGTAGATGTCACTCAGGTTCTTTGCGAGCTTGAGCACTTGATTCATAGAGTGAAAGTCTCAACAACGCCCGATGGCCGAGTCATGGACCTTTTCTTCATTACAGATGGCATGTAAGAATCTGGGCAATTGTTTTTCAATTTATATCCATTAACTATGAAGTGGTTTGCAGAGGACTTATGTTTACTTGCTCTGAAGCAATTGAACATTTTGCTGCATCTCCTCACTTCCTGCATCTTGGACTTATGCTTAAGTGATCCAAACTATTTTGGGCCATGGGTGATGGGCCAGAGAGTGTATGGAGGTTGCCAGAAGTTCCTGATTAGACTGATCCTGAAACCATTGTTTCTATTCTATTCTCATCTGTTCTTATGTGGCCACTGGTTGAGAGTTATGATCTTTGAATCAGAAATATTGCTGTGAATCCTCCATCCGTTGTGGGGCCCATCACATTGTCAGTTTGGACTCTGGACTCTGGACTACCAGACCCATGGATTGCACATGTACTGAATAGGAAGGTTCCAATTCACTAAACAATTGCTGTTAGGCAGGACCCAATAATTCGTCAAGCTTTGTCGTTGTATGATGTGTGCATGCACCTTTCAAACATCTTCAGTTGTACAGTGATAAAGAACGTTGGTTTGGTTGACAACTGTATGAATATGGTTCACACACACACACACACACGCACACAAAATAAAAAAATAAAAAAAAATGAAGCCTATGAGACTGTTAGCAATCCTGTTGGCTGTTAGTATCCTGCAAACAGACAGTTAAAAAGAGGATAAGTAAAACCTGAAAAGCAAGCCATATTCAAGGGACCGAAGTTACAATAGTTGAATGGTTAGGATTTCCAGCTACTGATTTTTGGGCCATGGCCATCAAATCAGCTATCCTTTCACTGCATTCACGTAACATAGACTATAGTATCGGTAGAAATGTTGCTTTAATATTCTGACCTAGATTTCCAAATTATTGAGATTATTTTTCTCAATTTGTTTATTTTAAAATATTGTATCATGTTCACTTTTTCATTAATAGAATTCTTCTGGATGGTATGCATAGTTATGTCGGTTGAATTTTATTAACTATGTTCCAAATCATTTAAGCACTATGATTCCATTAAAGATCTCTTCTGGTGTGTGTATATTGAATCTCTCTGTTCACTGATTCAAAGAAAGTAACAATTATTTTTGTTGGGAAGACATAATCAGAAACCTGTGAGGAGGTTGGGTGGGATTAGAAATGAGGCTGGGACTATAGTTTCCCAAAACCTTTTCTTCCTTCAGGCCTGATGAATTTGATTGTAGATATTTTCTCCAGGATCCTCTGAAAGTGCATTTGGATGATTTACCAAGAAAAAAAAAACCTGTATAGAATGCCCAAATCATATGTGGATTGAATATAAGGAGAACAGATTGTTATCTGTTCCACTATGCCTGATATAACTTAATAATCAAAACCTCAATAAGTGGGATAATGGTTCTTTCTTCTCATCCAAAATAATTATCACCACTGGTCTCCAGTGCTGATTTGTAGTGCAGAAGTTAGGAAAATAGAAAGTTGTCAAAACTCAAAAGTAATGCCATTTACTGATTTCCAAACTGTTCTATCCACGCAACAGAGAGAATCATCCATAATGCCAGACTATTCGATGTGAGCAGTTTGAATATTTTGTACCCCAAAATGTAATGGTACTTCTGAAAGAGTCATCATGTATTTGACTGGTGTTCTTTTCACTGTTGTTTTCCGTTCAAAATGCCTCTACTCAACCTGTTAGGCAGAGTCACAGTACTCTAATTTATATTAACGCTCACTCTAGGGAACTTCTGCACACAAAAAAGAGACAGGTTGATACATGTGAACGGCTGAATGCTGTCTTAGGAGATTCATGCATCAGCTGTGAGCTTCAGTTGGCGGGGCCAGAGTATGAAGGTTTTCAACAGGGTTTCTCTTCTCTTCCTTCACCAGTCGCTGAAGAGCTGTTTGGTTATAAGCTATCAAATGATGATAGTTGTTCTCAAGCTCTTGCTCCAGATTTAACACTGTTGAAGAAAGCAAACATTACCATGGATAATTCCTTGAGTCCTGCTTACACCTTGCTTCAAATAAACTGTGTTGATCAGAAAAGTCTCTTCTACGGCATTATGAGAACTCTGAAGGACTGCAACATTAAGGTGAGCAGTAGCCGTGTTCTTTTTTTCTTTTTTGACCAGTATCAGTAAGTTTTATTAAAAAGGAAAAGCATCAAAGAACAGTAGTTCTATTCATCTGCTTTACTTTTGTGCATTATCAACTTAAGTACTGATTACTTTTGATGGTTATAGTTACTATAAATATGGCTTCTGCTAAGCCTACTTGCATTCCTACATGCAGCGAAGTGGCAATTTGTACAACTTTCATGTGTATGGGATTAAACTCTCATCGCCATCCATAAGGGCCAATCATGTCAATTTTATGGCCTAAAACCATAATGCCACTTATCAACTGAGCTACATCCCAGTTGTACTGGTTTTGTAAAAACAATGAACAATTTACTCTAAGGGAACTCTCCTCATGTCCCACAAGTGTGGACATGATGAATGGAACCTGCTTTTTTTGGCAATTAGCGGGATAACTAATAAGAAAGTCGTGGGTTGCCAAGAACTTATGAATCACCCAATGAAACTTTGAGATAAGAGTAAAAGAGGAACATCTAATATAAGACTTCAATATTTTCTGAGAATCATTTGTTTATGCCAAGTATGTCTACAATAAAAGCAACTTTCTATGGTTTATATAGCTCATAAAAATGGTCACAAAGAAGAAGAAAAATTCCATTGGGTTTATTGACTTAGAGAAGCCCTATTTAGGTGTCAAGGCAACTAATTATGGGGTGGTTTGTATTTTACTCATGCAATATGGGATGTGTAAATGGGATTTGCATATGTAAAATGTGCATTTGTGAATTCTACATTTGTTAAATTTACACAAGTGAAACACAATAACATGTTTGTTTGGAAGCACCATTTCACCTGCATAAATGTTGAATGGTTCAGATTACATATTTACTATCTTCATATATCTGAAAATCTATGAATATTGAAGACATAAAACTAAACTAATTGGGTTTAATGGGTCAAAAAAATTGTTTTAAAAACTTGGGGCCCTCAAAAATTGCAAAAAATAACAAGTGGTGAAGGGATTTGATACCGTGACCTATCCCATGCATCTTTTGTACTGTCACCCTCCTAAATAGAGAGGTGAGAGGTGAGTATGCATCGATGTTACACATGTGTAACATGTGTAACATGAACATATGTAAATGGGTGCAAACAACATCCCTTTAGTGAACACTGAAGGAAAATGCATTCCTAATGGAACTACACGTGACACTGACTAAAAAACAGATGGTGTTACACAAGACATGCATGAAAGTGAAACCTTGAATTTAAGAACTCTGGTAGGAACCGAAAGACAATTGAGTCCAGGTGGAAATGCACCAAGAATTCACTTTGAGCCACATTTTTCAATTGGTTTTGGATGACTCGATGGCAGATATCTAAAATTGAATTTAGGTGTATATTTTTTGAAGATGATATGGTGATAACACAATAAACCTTACTGATAAGCTAAAAAACTTCTGAGGAAGGCTTTTCGAGCAAAATATTCTGAAAATGGCAACACAAAGGCATAATGTATAGATTAACTATGAAACATAGCAGAGGACTTGATGAAAATACTGGAAATAGGATCAGCATGTGGTTGGTAAAGTCGCAAAACTAGACTGCCATGTGCCACTTTGATAAAAATAATATTTCTTTTAAGATTGCATGTTTGCATCAACAATTATTATATGGAGCTGATTGCTGGGAAACAAAGAAACAACAAGAAAACTGAGTAATTTTGTCCTAGATAGCTCTAAGATGGATCTATGAAGTGGCAAGAGGTTAAAATTAGGAATGAGCGGGCAAGGAGAAACCTATTGGTGGATCTAATAGAATAGAAATCAAGAAGTGTCATTTTAGATGATTTAATAAACATAACCATAGAAACTAAAACAGTCTTTAGCAAGGACTGAAGTGTTGTAACTACTAACTACAAAGTACTGGCATAAGGGAATGGCCATAAAGACTTGGGATGAGGAATTGGGGATAATGTTTCGATGTGATATGTCTGGTTGTGGACTGATAAAACTTAGATATTAGTAGGACTGAGCAGAGAAATAAAACTCAGAAATTTGACCCTAGATTAATGGGATAATGCTTATATGAAGACAATAATGATGGGCTGGCTCTTTTCATTAGGTGCATGGGTTTTGCAAACATTTGAATATGTAGTATGCAGGTGTGCAATCCGGTGTGAATAGGCTCTGCAAAACTTCTAGAAATGTTTAGTTTCAGAGCTCAGAATAAATGGGAGAAACATGGTTTCTAAACAATTCTAAGTTGACTAGGTCAGCCTGAAACACTAACAGAAATGGAAGGACATTTATTCTTAGTATGTGATTTCCTCCTTGTCAGTTTGGGAGAACATTTCTCTTGATTCTGGAATATAAATCGTAGAAAAAAAATTAAAACATCTGAAAATCGTAGACATGCTCTTCCTTATTCTCAAAATGGCAAGGAGCCAAATTTAGTTTTTAAGAACATTTATGTATGAGTCTTGCCGCTACTCTACCTTTTATACTACTAAAGAAAACAGAAACGGTCAGCATACACTGGAATGTTTTACAGGAGGCAACCATGACATTATGGACAATCCATTGTGTATATTTATTTTCTGCTTTGTATTTGTTTTGTTCTGTTTTGTATCGTACACACTCATGAACAGATCATGCATATTGTAATTGTGTTATTGCCTCTCTGAGATAAGAATTTTGTTCCTTGTATAGATAGCTTATAGCCGGTTTTCTTCAAATAAAGAAGGTCACCGTGAGGTGGACCTATTCATCCAGCAAATAGACGGAAGAAAGATTTTAGATCCTGAAAGCCAAAGTGTCCTGTCTTCTTGTCTGAAGATGGAAATTCTGCATCCATTTCGAGTGGTGATTGCCAATCGTGGCCCCGATACTGAACTCTTGGTTGCTAATCCGGTGGAGTTGTCTCGAAAGGGAAGACCTCGTGTTTTTTATGACGTGACAGTTGCTCTAAAAGTGCTAGGGATATGCATTTTCTTGGTAAGAAGTACTTCATTCTATTCTGATGTTTCAAGTTGTCCTTTGGAGTGCTTTTAGACGCACATCATTGCCATCACATTCTAAATTTTTCACAGCTTCGATGGTTATCTATTTTCTGGTGTGTGGTAATTAGACATCACGAGAAGTATGATTCTGTATTTTCCATCTGTTCTGCTTAATTTACTGAGGTGGTGAGGCCTAGAATGATTTAGCAGGAAGATGAATCATACCTAGTGGCATGGTTTCTGACTCCTGCACCACCCCATAATAGAACGGTAACCTCCCATTGTAAGGAAATGCTAAAACTGCCTGTGATTAGGCACATCAAATGCACTGCAGTGTAATGCGAATCTGCTGCTCATTTCATTGCTGATGTTTAAATTTTTGAGACAATTGGTATTAACTGATCCATGACATTTTGATACCTTGCTGCTTGGCTATATAGGCTGAAATTGGGAGGCACTCAATGGCTGATCGTGAATGGGAAGTCTACAGATTCCTTCTGGATGATACCCGTGAGTTCCCTTTGGCCAATAGTGAAGCTAGATCTCGGATTATAGACACAGTGAGGAGAAAATTGATGGGTTGGTAAACTGATCACTTCAATTTTCCAGCTGGCGGTGCTTCCTTCTTGACATTTGTCGCAATAAGGATTTATTCCAGTCCAGTGCATTCAGCTATTTGCCTAAATGATGGTTAATTGCATTTCTTTTGAATTCTCAATTTGTTTCAAGATTTTGGGTGCTAAGTTGTTTCCTCATTTAGGTTGATATTGTATTATTTTATTTTCTAAAAAGGGGTCTAGAATTCAGATGTATCTCCATTTCCAGGTGCTAAATGCTACCAACCCTATGAATAAGTCAAAATGGTGCCATCCTAGAGACAATCAAGTTGGGTCACCTTTAGATGAGCTAAAGCAGATAACCCTTACTTAATTTGGTGTTTGTGGTCATTAATTTATAGTTTTTCTAGCTATTAATTCAAATTTGGAGTGAAAATTGGGGAGAAGAGGACGATAATGATCCAAGTGTCTCACTGCATTGAGGGCCAACTGGCCAAGTATCCCACATTACGTTTGACTTCAACCAATGGATCTAGTGTGAGTTTAACTGCTGCTTTCTTCCTTGGTTTGTCATTGTAGCTATTCCAGCTAAAGTACAAAAACAGGTGTTGATGTTGTACTGACAGCATTTCAGGCCAGTGCTTGCTCCCAGGGTTGTATGAATAATCTTACTTTTGGTGATGATACTTTTGGTTACTATGAAACAATAGGAGGTGGAAGTGGAGCCGGGCCGACCTGGGATGGAACCAGTGGAGTTCAATGCCATATGACCAACACCCGGATGACTGATCCTGAGATCTTTGAGCAGCGGTATCCTGTACTCCTGCACAGATTTGGGCTCCGCGTGAACAGTGGTGGGGATGGCGTGCATAGAGGTGGTGATGGGCTTGTGAGGGAGATAGAATTTCGACGGCCTGTTGTGGTTAGTGTGCTTTCAGAGAGGCGTGTACATGCACCGAGGGGGTTGAGAGGAGGTAAAGATGGGGCTCGTGGTGTTAATTACCTGATAAGGAAAGATAAGCGCAAGGTTTATCTTGGAGGTAAGAATACAATTGAGGTGCGGGCTGGTGAGATTCTTCAGATTTTGACCCCTGGTGGTGGTGGATGGGGTTCTCCTCTTTGATAGTAGATTGTTCTACGTATGAGTGGGCTGACCCGAGATTTGATATGACTGCATATTGTAGATCATGTTGGGATTTTCTTCTTCCCTGTAATAACATGAAATTCTCATGATGAATGACTTTATATTCATTACATGATCAATGAAAATAATATTTTGTTTAGAATTGACACGTTGTGATTTGATCTGGGAACCTATAGCTGAAAGGAAGGGAGAGGGCATGAACTGAAAACAGTAACTACAGTAGGTACATGTTCTACAGTGAACCATTAATTTCCTTGTGTTTTTGCTTACAGCTGGATTAAGATGCTAGTATATGCAATTCATATGTCCTTTGAAACATTGTGTTTTCCCTTCCTTTTCTCTTCTTGTTGGTGGATTCCGTTCTCTCAGGTAAGCCTTTTAATGGTCTGTTGGTACCTTTTGGTGGTGCAACTATCCTGCATTGTAACTTTAGTGCACCCTCAAATATGAGATGTCTGCAGGTAGTAATCAAAGTGGAGACTAATCTGTGTTGCAGAAGCTCAATGTGCAGTCTCATTTTGAGGTTTTGACCTTGGTCCAGGCAAAGGCAGCAGTAGAATTGGTATGATTAGGCCTCTGCTGAGTCTGCTGCTGATTCACCTGTGATGATTTCGTCAGTTCTAACACAGTTTTAATCTTTCCTTTGTATTTGTATTTATCACTTTTAGCGTGTAAGGGGTATCATGTCAACTCCTTGTGAAGTCTGTAATCTAGGAATGTGGAACTCCCTCCCAGGAAGGAATTTGTTTCTGGGCATAAAAAAAGGACCCACGGAATCAAATTCTTTATCTACTTTGAATCAAAGTAGCATTCTATTTAGGTGGTACCCAAATTCCGTCCCAGTGTGTTATATGCACATCATCAGTCCAACGATTTATGCCTCTTAATTGGGTGAAATTTGGACCAGTCCTACACAGGGCCACATGGACACATCTAATATGATTGAATCAGATTAAATAAAACTGGGCATCCTGCAGGGCATATGCTGTTAGCTACTCACTGCAGCATATGATCATTTCTCTTCTTATGATGGACCCTGTGGCATGTATAGTTGGTGTTATTTTAGGGGCGATGCTTATGTAAGAGTTACTGTCACGATACAAGACTAAGAGTAAGGGTGGGGTCCTCAGATTCATATCCAATGTCAATTGCCTAAATGTGAGGGGCGTCACCCCTTACTCATGGTAGCATGAGAGTTACTCTCACATGAGCATCTCCGTTCTTTTAGATACTTGTGTTGATTGATATAAACTTGACTGACTTCAAAATTACTTTTTGAGTGGTGAGGAGTGACACCTTCGACTTGAAGACCGATCCATGGGCATTTGTGTGAAGCTAAGTGCCAACACCACTCGACTAGGAGCGTGTTGGGACTAGCCTAGGACTATTTCACACTATTGGCCTTGGATTTAGACCCAAATCTCTTTCAGCCTATACTTAGAATTTAATTGGGTCAGTTAGCTTAGATAATTGGGTAGGGAAAAAAAAAAAAAAAAACGGGTGCACCCATATGTTCTCAGAACCATTAAGAGGAGATCGGGCAAACATGCTGCCTCTATTGTATATGTGGCCTTGTGGATGGCCAGTGGGGCTCACCTTTGACCTCGCCAATCATGGAGGATGTGGTGGATGGATCTATATCCCGATTTGACCAGCCTGACCCTGCAAAATTTCATGTCTGTTCAGTTTGATCCATGGCCCTCCTCGAGTTTAATGATTTTAAAATACATCAATTCTAATATTAAAAAAAAAAACATGGGATCCATGACATTCAATTTCAGCGGGGTAAATTGATCACAAGGTGAATCACGCGGGCCCCACAAACATCATCGCCTGAAATATTTACATATTAACAGAGACGCAGAGAACTCTCTCTAGGTCTCATTCTGAAAACTTCATTAAAAAAAAAAAATGACTACTATGAGCGTTTTATGTTCCCAAATTCACTTGTTCCCTCATCGACCCATCCCTTACATCTCCTTCTCCACCATTATTACAAGTAGAAGAAGTAGTAGTAGTAGCAGCAGAAGAAGAAGAAGAAATCATGATTACCAGCTGCAGATGCAGAGGAAAAGAAGCGTTGTGGAGTGCAGTCTAAGGGATAAGGGACTGAGCAAGAAACCCTTGTGGCGCACGGCGCACGATATGAGCTCCGAAGCCATACAAGCCTCGCGGGCGCTCACGTTAGCGAGCTCCGACCCCCAAAACGCCGAGGCGAAGGTGGAACATGTGTTCCAGACTAAGATCTCGAGACTCCTCAAGTCGGATTTGCTTTCATTGCTCTTCCATCTCCAAAGATCCGACGGCTGCGACCTTACCATTAAGGTATCATCATCAATCACTTCCATTCCTCCTCTATTGGTCTTGGTCTTGTTCTTGTTCTTGTCTAAGATGAGAGCATTAAAAAAAAAAAAAAACCCCTAGCTTTGGGATTTTTCTTTGGCTCCATCCCAGTTTTGTGTGGGACCCACCTGCATCATCCTCCAATGATTAGCATTGATCTATTGCAGCTTGAATCATTAGCATTGATTGATTGGCACTCGGCAGTATAGATGACCAGCGGCTGAAGCTTGATTTACATGCAGGTATTCGAGTATGCCCGCAAAGAGAGCTGGTACAAACCAGAGATTGCACTATACTATGACATGATCTATTTGCTGGCCAGAAATAAGCACGTGGAAGAGGCCGAGCACTACTTTCTACAGCTCAAGGAAGAGGGTCTCACACCGGACACTAGGATCTACACAGAGATGATAGGAGCTTATATGGAAGTTGGTATGATTGACAAGGCCATGGACATGTACATGGCAATGAAGGAATGTGGCTGCAAACCCAACGAGCTGACCTTTACACTTCTGATTAAGAATTTAGTAAGGTTTGGAAGGGATGAGTTGGTGGTTGCTGTGAAGGAGGATGTTGTAGAATATTTAGATGAATGGGAACTGTTTTTGGAAAAATTAGAGGGAAAGAATTAAGAACTGATTTTTTTTTTTTTTTTTTGTTGGTGCTTACCTAGATCAAGATTTGATGATAAATTTCACTTTCATGTCACCAATTGCTGGTTTGATCCAATTATCATAATCTCATACTCGTCCTACATCTAATGGTACATCTTAATGCACAAATTAGATGATGAGGGACATAAATCTTTGGGGACGGTTTTGCATGCATAAAATACAGAGGAATTCATGATGACATGAGCTCCTTGCTGTCCTTGCTGAGGGGTGATGAATATGAGGTGAAGGAATAGATGAGACCTTAGTTTTCATCTCCCATCCTCCCTGTTTAATTTCGATTGAAGAAAACATTAAGTTGGTGGTTATTTTTTATAGAGAAAGTTTCAAGTGCATTTATCCCTCACCATAGGGTGAGAGACACTTTCCATTTTTGCACATGGAGACAAGGATGTGTACCTCACCCTATGTACTTGAAAATGCTCAATTATGGAAGTGTCCCTCATTCTATGGTGAGAGATGGATGCACTTGAAACCTCCCATTTTTTAATATTCACCTTACCTTTGATTCTTTACTGATAACCTGTTATAGATACACAATCCGCAATATTCTGCATGGCAGTGGGTACAATGAAATCCTCCCATCCCCACCATCATAATTTTCATGCATCCAAGTGAATACTATAGTTATATTCATTGCTCAGGTAATTGAGAAGAGATGATTAAAATTTTCAAACACTCAACCAGTAGGATCTCAATAGTTTCCTTTAAACTTATAACCGATGGTTGCCATGTTTAACAACACCATACAGTTGTGCCTGCATCAGTGCCCCATCATCACCGCAACAGCTTAGTGTCACATTGAAAAACCAACATTACCAACATTAACTTAGAGGTATTTGGATGTCAAATGCTTTGGATCAGGCCGAAACTAACCATCCTTGATGCATACATACAGCTAATGAAGTGCATGTAAAAAAAAAAAAAAAGATATATTCACACAACCCTTTTTTTTTAATAACCCGGATTATCTCCTGCCAGCCTACCCCAAGGGCCAAACCCTTTAGCCCAAGGGACACTCAGTTAACAGCCGAGAACTAATCTCCATGGGCATGCAAACCATCCTATCCACATGCACGGGGCACATACCAACTTATTTCAGTGCCTAAATTAACAATTAATGCATTTCAGTTTGGATCAGCCATAGTTGCAGGTGGACCATCACTCCTCGCTAATTTTTCAGGTCACCCTTAAATGGGGCAGCCTCCATCTTTTTTTTTTTTTTTTTTTTGAAATGCCTCATATCAAACTGGCCACACAAAAACAAGGCCACCGAAGAATGAATTTTTGTTAACATAGTTCATCTGCTTATTGTCAGCGCAAGCTTTCACATATTCATTCCAAGGAAGTTCAAATAAACTTGGACATAACTAGTTCATCCTTTTTATTCAACTAAGAACCACATAGAAGATAACGAAACAAAGTAAAACACCCATTTCAATTGTTTTTGAAGCCCAAGATATCAACCAAAAAAAAAAGTCACTAATTCAGGTTCCAAGCACATAAAACAAAATAAAGAGAGTTGATCCAGCATCTGAATCAGTCATCATTTTCGAATTCACCTGCCAAAAAAATAAAAGATGGATTCAAATTATTGTACAACAGAAAAGCAACATATATACACTACCAACACACTTAAAGTAGTATTTTCGCATCTGGGAATATAACCACATGTCTTTATAATTGAAAAAAGGTCTTTCGCGTTTACTTTGTGAATAACTCCTTTAAAAATTTTAAAAAAAAAAATGACCCTATAGTTGCATATGCTAAGATGGATGTGCGGACTTCAGCGGGGAGGGAGAGGGAGAGAGAGAGAGAGAGAGAGAGAGAGAGAGAGAGAGGAATGAAGTCACATAAGAGGAAATCTACCAGTGGCCCCAACATACAAGAAAATTGAGGAATAACCCTTATCTTTCTGTCACACAGCGAAGCCCTCATGTACATCACTACACTGATCCCAAGACCTTCTTAGAATATTAGAAACATCCTCCATATGAAGTCTTGAAGAGTTTAGGGAAGGGGATGAAGGAAGCCAACAAGGACAAAGAATTGTAGTGAGAAAAGCATTATAGACTGGAATTACATATAACATAGTTCTGAAGAGGGTTGAGTTGAAAATTAGAAGTTAGCACTATGTATATCAGATGAATTTTCAATAATAGGGCTGTTTAGTGGACTGAGAAAAGCATTGAAGGGATTGGTTTGACAAATTCTTTAAGATCTTTCACCACTTACAAAATTAGAGGCTTTGACTCTAATACCGGATGCTTCATATCGTCCTAAGTACCCATGTTGGATGAAAACAATGACTACATGGCTCTGTCATACCTTATAATTTATATTAAAAATATTAAAAATAAATTATAGTTGTGTCCCTATATGTTAGGTTCAATTAATGCTTAATACATACAAAGTGGAGAGTGGAAGTAACCAGCATTTCTTGCACCTTTTTTAAACTTCCTCAACTAGCGTATAGGAATTCCAAGAACTTCTCAAACATTTAAGGAGACTTCTATCCTTAGTCACCAACCCAAAAGGGAATGCACCACACCACTACTATTGAAACTATAAGCTTTATTAAAACCAACAATTGTTCCTATATTTGAGTTACAGTTCTGGGACGAAAGCAACTTTCTATATCAATCAATATATATCTAGAAAACAACCATGGCTTTGTTCATTCATTTTTTAATGAGATAACAGTGATGGCCTACAACATGAAGTCTCATTGCCTCTCTTGGAAAACAGGCAAGGGTTCCGGATGTGTATGCTAAACAAGAAATAATTAGAGGTAAGCGTACAGAGGACAAATTTTACCAAATCGGATTCAATGTAATGAGTAGACAAGAGTATGCAGCACAAGTCTGAAAGTTATCATGGTCACAATCACGAGTCTATGGGTTTCAGTCACATTACCAATTTAAAAGGGGATTTAATGTTGTGACTTACATCACTCCTTTGTCAAGTGTCTTACATGTTGTGTAGTAAATAAACATGCATGTAAACAAATACACACAATTTCACATTAGCTAAACAGTTTGTGCATGATATATCAGCTAACATATGGACTGTATGGACAGAAATCTCACTGAAGTACCAGCTATTATGAACAGTGCATAGGGCTGTTAATTTGTCAAGTAACAAATTATATAGGGGAGAATATTATATGCAATGTATTCCCCAAAAATCCTACATTTAGCAGAGATAAACCACATGTGAAAAAAGAAAAGAGGGAGATAATTGATTTGTTTAACTTTGGTGAGAAGTGTATACCACAATGATGGTTCTTAGAAGACAGAACGGCCGGCCTGCCTCGGATCAGTTCTTGTTTTATATATTCGCATGTACATACATCCATGAATAAATAAATACATACATACATATTATATATTAATGTTATATCCTTTTTTTCTGAATACAGCAGAAAATGAATGATATGTTGGAGATACTCCCAATAAAATGGTTTCAAAGGCTTGCCCTGAATGGACCACTCTACCAAGTTCCTAAAACATCGACTAAAGGAGATCCCATTTAGTGACATTTGTAGGCTTATGATAGTCTTTTTTCCTGCAGAAAAGAGGATATCATCTTCCCCGAAAGAATTAACATTTCACGCATGTCATTTAACGGTAAGGATCAAGAGCTAAGGTTAATAAGGTCGCTTCAGTTCAAATGTTCATACCCATTTTTAAAATGTCTTGGTAGTTAGAAAGCATTGAGACTCTAACACCATTCGTAAATTTCTTCAACCAATGTTCCTCCCACACTAATTTTTTACAATGATAATAATAATAAATTGTTAGTTCCTCTCTCTCTCTCTCTCTCTCTCTCTCTTCTAAATCTTCCACATTTGGAAACTCTCTCTCTCTCTTCTAAATCTTCCACATTTGGAAATCCTCACAGAATTTGTGCATGCTGGATTGCTCTATTCAAATGTGGTGCAGTAAGAAAAAATGACAGATCTTCTTCTGCACATTTCAACATGTCGATTTCTTATTCTAAATTTGATCTTCCTTAGTCAAGCTCTATAAGATTAATCGTTTGGAAGGTGCCCTGTATTGAGGTCAATGTCCACCCTCACTCCTCACTCCTTTGCGGTCATAATTGTTGTCAAGCCCTCACCCTCACAATAAAACTATTGTTGTGCGTTTACTATCACCAATTGGTTTTAGGATAAGTGGTAGCTCAATGGGGTGTATGATCCTACAAATGGTATCGGAGCCTGATAAGTCGGGTGTTCGAGTCAAACTTACGCATTCGACAGAGGGGAATCACTGCACCAGATCTGATCCCAGCTCTAGAAACAAATAGATTTAAAAGGAAATAAGATTGAACAAAAGAAAGAACATCTAGATTTACATGAATTGGGGCAAATAAAATCAGCTTATAAGGTTAGTTAGAAATTAGGGCACAGAAAAAAATCATACCTAGCGGCGCAGCCTCTGCATGTAAGGGGAATTCTTAGCATCCTCTTCTACAAAAACAGGGTTTTAGAGCAAATCGAAAGAATTAGTGTAACGCCCCAATTCCGGATACCGATATACTCGTTCAATTACCCGAAATTGACGCGCTACTTCCCGGAAAATCCGAGAACTTCCAAGATCGTAGGCCGCAGTGAGGTCCAATTTAAAACTTTTTGAACCAAATATTATTCAATGGTTAAAACTTGCGGAAGCATAACATTTAAATAGAGCGGAAGCAATAGGTATCAAATATATTAAAGGAAAGCAGAACAGTGGTCTAATTAAAAGGGTTCAGTGTAAATTAAAGTTTATACATTTGTGATTCTACCCAACTTCCACAAAAGTTCACTCAAACCCAAAATAAACTGTGTCCCTCAAAACCCTGGAATGAACTCCTCGCCCTCCGGCTCGACATCCGTGTCGGCCGGGCCCCATGCGTACTCTCCAGCAACGGGTGCCTCCACTACAGCTAAAGCATCGTCTGGGATCTCTGGGTCAAGGCCTAAGCACCATAGAATGGGTCAGATCTAAACGATCTGGCAAGATACAGCATAATACTAACATAGCATATATATATATCAAAGGAAGTAAAGACGAATACATAAATTAAATGAATAGCAAGGGAAATGAACTAGGCAGTTGTGCATTTAACTCATAAAGAATCAGTATGAATAGAAACATCTAAACTACTATAAACAATGTGGCACATTCACACGAGCTGGAATACCGCAGGATATTATGCCGCGGCCCTCCCATACTGAACACAGTCGCGGTGGGGAACCTCACCAGGGAATAACTAATCCCGAATCTCACTCATCAACTCATCATCTCAACACACAGCTCATCATGATAGCTCTACAACACTCAACTAGCTCCTACCGGGGATGATCAGTCCACAGGCTGAGCTTAAATCAACCGAGTGAATGTTCATGCCGACTCGAGAATAACTCTACGGTCTGTGTCTGTCTAGGCTTTGCCTTGCGTGAACAAGGTCCTATCAATATCCCTAAGAGGTCTACACATCTCAACACAGTCTCTGGATCTCATTCAAGGTCCAGGCCCACTCGTTGGATCCATACCAAGGCCCATCAGTACATGGCCTGGTCTAAAACCGTCCAAACGAGGCAACTAATCCACTTATACTGATAAACAGTTCCATTCCAATCCATATAACCTAACAGTCCAATAGAAACTACCTCTTCAAGCTAAAGGGTTCACATCTCCACACTTAGGCCCAATAAGGGCCCGCCTAGACACAGACACGGGTCAATGATCTCCAAAACCACACTATCGGGTCACCTCTAGATACCCTAGGTTCAGGTCTTCCATTTATGTTCAATTAATAGTAAACAGCTATTCTAAAGATCTAAGAATGATAATAAATGATAACAGTGAAGTATAAACTTCAATCAGAGAATCAACGGGAAATCCAACGGTCCAATCCTAGGTAATGGGCCACTTTAGGTTCGGGTCCATCTCCGGTAATTCGATCTCTAAACGATGTCATTAGTGCCGTAAAATTATTGTATTTGGTGCTTAGTTAGTTAATGGCATCTATGACAACTCTTAGAAGTCGAATCATCTTAGATTATCAACCAAAACACTAAACAATGGTCCCCGCGAGTCAAGGTTGAGCCACACCGTTGACTCGGGCTTAGGGCACTGATAAACGTTCATTTGGATGGTCAATGGGCCCCACAACTGATCGTATCTCCTAAATGTTGAAAACTGGAAAATCAGGGTTTTCCAGGTGAACCTGATGTGTTGTGAGCTCGGTTGATTTCCTGGCCGGGAAGATCAACCGAGTGCACTGACTTACCTGAGTCAGGCCTCCTGGAAGACTCAATTCATTTCTAAAGGCTTACAGCGTGTCCGGTCAGACAACCTGGCCTAGGTGTTTGACCGCATACTCTGAAAACCTTAGAAAGGTTGATGTTCCGGCTTTAAACACTTTCTCAATGTTAATTCCAAGTTTCGGGTTGGTTGGGGTGTAACCAGTCTGAGTTCTGGGTGAAAAACCAACCTTCAGTCATTCCTTGCACAAACAGTGTGAATCGGGTCAACCGGTGCGAGACCAGGTCAACCCGGCTATTAGGAATGAAATTTGCGCAAGAAATGGCTGATGGCCAATTTTCCCCAAGAATTCTCAGTGTGGCCGGTTAACCGGCCTGCATGGGCCCGGTTAACCGGCCTGCACAGCTGAAAGACCCTGCAACAGAATAACTGAGGCTGCCCTTTTTTCCATTTTCTCAGGCCGGTTAACCGGCCTGCATGAGCCCGGTTAACCGGCTGAACTGCCGGTTAACCCCACGGTTAACCGGGTTCACGAAAACTGGGCAGATCCAGTTTCTGCAGTCCCTCTGTTTTGACTCCATTTACACCCAAACCACAACCAAACCTCTCCAAACTCCTCCAAATCATCTACAAACATAAAACAACTCCAAATGCCCATTACTTAACCATCTTGGACCCATTGATCTTCCAAATGGGGGGTGAAACCCCCATTCATCAATGGCCAGTCCATCCAAACACCACAAAAACAGAGCTCATGTAATTCTAAGACTAATCAATCATTTAAACGAAATTAAAGCCATAGAATCAAAGGAAACCAAATATACATTCTAGACTAGGAGTATGAGCACTTGCCTCTTGTGAAGTGGGTTGTAGAGAAATAACTTAAAGAGAAAGAGAAACAGGATTCCAGCAGTGAAGAAGAAGAAGCCCAGCAGAGAAGAAGATGATGCACAGCAGCAGTAGCAAAGTAGCAAAGTAGCAGCAGCTGTAAGTGGAGTTTCCAGCACAGCAGATGAGAGAAATGAAGAAGGAAGGTGGGTAGTAGCTGTTATAGTCCCAAGATGGAATTCCAGCACAACAACAGTCCAGCAGAAACAGGGAAATGGAGGGGAGGAAATGGGAAGATGAGGTGGTGGCTGCTGTAGTGGCTTCAAGATGAGGTTCCCACAGTCACAGCAGCCCAGGTGGATTTCCAGCAATTTCTCCAACACAACAGAGGAGCTGGAGATGGTGTAGTAGCTGCCACTGGAAAGATGTCCCAGCACAGAAATGGGTTCCAGCACAGATTCAGCCCAATAGAGAGGATGAAGAGAAGAAGATGAGTGTCAACTGTTGTAGCTTCAATTCCAGCAGTCACAGAGAGAAGGAAATCTCCCAACCCAGCAGTGTCTTGGAGGAAATGGAATGGGGAGGAGAAGCACAGCAGCTGGAGAATGAAATGAGGAAAGGAAGAAGATGGGTTCCAGCACAACTGTAGCAATGGCTGCCCCTTGTTCAAACGTAGGATGAATTGAAATGGAGGTTGGGAAGTTGCTATGAACAGTAAAGGGAATTTGTCTTGGGAAGGGGGCTGCTCTTGGGATTAGGGTTCTTGCAAATGGGGATAAGAGATGATTATATAGAGATTAGGGAGGGGGTTAATGACTAGATTGGCCTTAGGGTTTTCATGGGATTAGGGTTTTGGTTAGGGGTAGGCTAGTCATTTGGTGAGGAAGCTTCTAGAGAGGGCACCCTTAACCAAAACTAAACCTAACTTAATTAATTAATTAACTCAACTAAGGCCTAATTAGCACTAATAGCCTAGGATTAAATCTAAAGCACCCAACTAGCAATTCTAACTCAACTAAGCTATTCTACCCAACTTAGGAAAATCTAACTAACCCTCCTAGCCAACCCCTAATAAGCTTAATTAAATAGTAATTAGCTAAGATTAGTAAGGATTAGCAAAGATTAGCGAAGATTAGTATAATTAACCAATGATTAGCATAAATTAGGATTAATTAGCCTACAAAATAGTAATTAGAGGGCCCACCAAGGGTGGGGCCTCACAATTAGTGGAGGACTGTAGCAAAAAAATTGATGGGGTAAGGGGTAGAGGAGGGAAAGATGAGTGGGTTACCTGTGAGGCTGAGGTGGAGTTTTGTGACGATGGTGCCAGTGGTGGCAAAACCCACCAGAAAAGGCCAGTTGCGCTTCCACTCGCGCTTGAAGAAGATCGGCCATGGATCGAATTTCGCCATTCTTTCTTTCACTCTCTCTCTCTCCGGTTGTTGCAGATACAGAGTTAGGGCAAAAGCAAGGATCGGGAAAGTCCGGATCGAACGAGGCGAGGCATTATATAGATCGAAATAGCGTGAGAGGGTTGGGGAGCCGGGTCTACTCGATGGGTGGGATCCAGCCATGTCTACAATCACACCGTTTAAATCACTATCATGGCCCCACTCACCCTAAACCCTAAACCCTTAAAAAAAATATAAGATTTTTGACTATTTTTTAATAAGTATATAAAGATTTGGATATTTCGAAAAAGCGTAAAATTTTTCTACAATTCTTCTCTCTATAATGAAAAATTTATAAGGAATAATAAAAATACTCTTATATCATTTCTTTTCAGAATTTTCTTTTAATAAATCATACAAGGGAAATGAGTGTGTCGAACCCAGATGACCTAATGGGGCCTACTTCAACTACCTTTATACATTGATGATTAAAAAAAGGGAATTCTAAGTTACTAGAAATCTAGCTTCATTAAATGGTTTATGATCATCAAAATTAAAATTATCATTTTTCGAAAAGAAATAGGTTAATAAAAAATACAACAACCTCTCATAAAAGGAAGGGTATTATTGTCATTTTTCAAAATTTTCATATAGAGGACTTGATTGAAATAAGGGGCTTGCTATTGGCACACAAAATTTAGCTTTTCCCACACAATTTCTCTCCACACACATGACAATAATTTAAAAATGGCATTTTTTCTTTCCACACACAGCAGAAATCCCCATTTTAGCCCTCTCTCCATTTCCCTCTTTCTTCCCATACACGTTTTTCCTTCTCTTCACCAACATCGGCCGATCCCTCTTTCTTCCCACTCTCTCCACTTCTTCGACGTCATTTATCTCTCCGGCGTTCACAATCCTCTACACCATCTCCTCTTTCAAAGGTAAATCTCTATCTCCACCATTGTCATTTCATTTTTCTTCACCATTTTATCCATCTTAGATTACCTTTTTTTTCATGAAAACTTGTTACGGGAATAGATTCTCATTCAATGTAAGTTTTTACAAACAATGGTGACGTTTTTCCATGCATTTGAGCTGGTTTTACACCATCATCGCCATTATTTTTCCACACAGTAAGGACGGTTTGTTCGGACCTGAAAGTCCGAACAAATCGGATGTCAGGCACGATCTCAGTGTGCCACTCTCGGTTGACGTCACTAGAGGAGACGCAGAGGATCCAGACTCTCGGATCTAGAAGACGACGGAACGGGACGGGACAGGCCTGCGGGGGATCACCATCGCCAGAGAATGAGAGTTCCACTGCTGCCAACGGTGCACTGTTGTTGCTGGATCCTCTGTCACAGAGAAGGGAGTCTTCGGTTGTAGTAGGTTTGACCAAAGGAGTTTTCCGCCCCGACCGCCATCCATGACCACAATTGGCCGCACGCCTCTGCCATCGTCGCTGCCAGACGAGGAACTGCAGAGAAGGGCAGAAAGGGACTCATTGCTGTTTGTAGGTGACTTTGGCAGGAGAAGGACGTTGCTGCAAATTGTTTGCTCGTCGTCACCGCTCAACCGCAACCCAGTTACCAGAAGAAGCCGACCAACCTGTGGCTGAGCGCACGGTGAACTGGCCACCAACAACCGCGTTGCATGTCGTGCCAGAGAAGGCAGAGGAGGGTTTATTTTGGTCATTTCATGAAGGGGCATGAATGTAATAAAAAAAAAGTTTCCTTGTGTGAGAAAAGCTAAATTTTGCATGCCAATAGCAAGCCCCTTGAAATAATTATAGAAACTTTTTTATACTTTTTTTGAAATATTCATATTTTCATGTATCTTTTTGAAAATGAACCAAAAGTTTTATATACTTTTTTGAAAAAAACTTGGTAGAATTTTGTGAGCAAACATGTAATGTAAATATTAAATCAATGGTAAATATAATAGTTAGGTAGAGCGAACCCTCAGGGTTAGTTCAGTTTGTTTATGATTATGGTTTGCACCCGAATATTGTAAGTTCGAAACTGCACTACCACACTGGGCTATGGGGAACTTACCCGACTTTTCTCTGGGCCCGAAGGAATTAAACAAACACAAAGGACTAGGAACTCCGATGGCAGGAATATATATATATATATATAGAGTGAATTTTTTTTAATAAAATAAATGAGTGTAGTTATTTGCATGAGATAAAAGTAATGTAAAGTAATGATTGAGTCTGTGCTAGTCACCTCAAGTCTCACATTCTTGCCAATTAATCCTGTGATTTTAAGTTTAAAGATCACTCCTCATCAATCCCCAATCTTATTTCCAAGAAACCTAAAGAAAGAAGCCATTCATTGGGCCCAAGGAAAAAAAAATCCATTCATTGGGCCGACAATTTAAAAGGTCAAGGCAATCATGTGACTGATATCCTATCTTATTGTGGGTCCACCTTTATAGATTTGGACAGAGCTGTGGCGGGCCTATTTATTTAGGTTTCTTAATGGCAACAGACGTGGCTTGACGTGTAGATTCTTGGTTGAGCCCACTTTGGCTGGCAAATGATTATCCAGTGTCGTCTCTAATGAGACTTCTAAATTGGTCCTACTTTTTTTAATATTAATAGGGGAACTGCCTCTACCAGGATTTTTGCCTTTCTATATCGAAAATATATATATATATATATTTTAAATTGACTTTACCAACTCGGGATTTTCACTTGAATTGGGGGCAAACCCAAACAGCCCAAAATTTTTATATAGGTTTTGGAGGTCATATATCCGAGTTTTTTATGGCTTGTCCGAATGCATGGTAAGCTACCCGCGGTGACATAGCAGACTATGAATGGCCCACTCATACTCACACTCACCGTAGAGTTTCCCCTCACTAAATCTGTATTCAGCTTCTATCAAATATGATATCTTCATCTCCTTTTGGGCTCACATATCATCAATTCCACCCCTCCCACTTACTCTTCACCAATTGATACTACCCAAATTGAACACTAGTGTATTTATATTTTTTATGTTTGAATTTAATTTCATAAAAAGATATACTTAAGAATTTATTATTTTAATCTCCTAAAATCAATGATTATATGATATGATTAAGATTTTTTTTTGTGACTCATAGTAAGACCTCTCTTTTACACTATCCTAATGATTGACATGTATCCAAATGAGTTCCATAATTTAAAAAAAAAACGTCTTATAGATAAGGGAGTGCCTACATGGGCGACCCGTGTTTGACCTAAATCTTCTTTTAAAACACATATGGATCTTTAAGGTTTACTTCCATTATTTACACAAAAATTTTAGTTTCGTCCCAAAAAATCACATGAAAATTTAGGGTTTAACCTCAAAATCCAACTACATATTTGGTTTGCTCCCGTTAAAGAAAATCTTAGGTCATCGCAGCTTACAAGAGAATAAACTCTTAATTTTACATGTAAAATAAATTGTAGTAAGGCATTAAATTAAAAGATAATAAAATATACTGGAGGTTATGATGATATTTTATTTTTTAGTTGTATAAATGAGTGGAGTCTTTTTATCTTTTAGTGAACAAAAAGAGGTTTTCTTTTTAGTATTTTATTTTAGAAAAGAGGAAGATAATTTTGATTTAAAGTCATACTGATGTGACCACTTATCTGAAAAATAAAGACTTCACTTGACTTTTATAATTCTAGTAAAGTGCCAAAGGAGTCCTATTTTCTAAAAATTGTCCTCTTATATAGAATCTCAAATCCCTTTTCATTTAATGAAAGATTTGAAATTTCAATAAATAATACGGATTGTAGAATTCAAAGATTTCCAATAGGTCTCCTGGGTGATTAAAAGTTTCTAATAGTGTTGAGATACGTGCATATGTGCACATGTACATAACGTGGAAGAAAAAGCAGACTCACCAGAGTCACGTGGCATCCGGACTCCAACGCACATGTAGAAAGTTGCACAAATACTCGACCCGAGGACCACGTAATAATCCAAAACACTTCTTCGAGCCGTCGCGTTCGCCTCTCGCTCTCAACTTAAATCCAAATTCCAAAGAAGCACGAACAAAGCACTCGCGCGCTTTCAAAACCGATATATCGTATTTCGGCGTCGGAATCTGCCGGATTCCGCCATGGGCGTTCTGAGCGAGGACGTGGTGGTGTTGCAGCACGGGAAGAAGGAGGACGATCCCTCCGTCATCACCGTAAGCTGCCCCGATAAAACGGGTCTCGGATGCGATCTCTGCCGCATCATACTCGAATTCGGACTCCGCATCACCAAAGCAGGTATAGAGTTTTCGTGTTTCAGCACTACAGTCCGAAATCTACGTTTTTCGTAACGTGTCGGACTTCACAATTCAGTGGCTTTGGGGAATCTGGAATGATTTGTTATATAAATCTTCAGTCTCGCCGAAATCTGCATTTTTTTAGTAACGTGTCGGACTTCACATTTCGGTGGCTTTGAGGAATCTGGAACGATTTGTTATATAAATCTCGAGTCTTTGTGATTTCAGTGTTTGAATGTTTGTAGTTTTGTTATGTGCTCTGTTTTCCAGTGGTTTTAGGTTTTGGTATTTGTTACATTAAAAAGATAGCTTTTCTAGGATTGGGTAAGGCTTTGATCATGAGGAGTAGATTGAATTGAAATTTATCTTTTTTTTTAACATTCTCTACACATGTTTTGTGGAGTTGGATCCTTCTTGATTCAAAACTTTTTGTGTTTTGTTCAAATTACAATTGCATCTGGTATGTGGTGATTGAATTACTTCTCTACCTTGTTTACTTATTTTGTGATTTCATGAATCATGACAGATGTTTCTACTGATGGGAAATGGTGCTACATCATATTTTGGGTGGTCCCTTGTTTGAGCTCAATGATAGTGAGATGGGCAAGCTTGAAAAATCGGCTTCTATCCATATGCCCATCATGTTTGGTTTCCTTCTACTTTGAATCAGCAACTCGACCGAAACCCTCACAAGTCTATCTCTTGAAGTTCTTTTGCCTCGATCGCAAGGGACTGTTGCATGGTAATTGCAGAATATCTTTGATTAAGAGTTTGAAATATTAACTTGGATCTATTCTTTCAAGACAGTTCATGGGGTAGCATATCAAATTTATGGTTGTCAATCCTTATATATATTTATTTAGATTGACAGACAGATGGATATAAATATATTGGGTTTTGTTTTCTTCTGTATATTTTGTGTTTGTAGATTAGAAATATGGCTTCTTCCCATGTGGAACAGTTGCCAATTTATATAAACATATAATTCTGGCAAGTGGCAACACTCCAAATGAGCACACAAACAACACAATACACAAGGAGTTTCTGCTTTACTTCAATGCAAGTACTTTCTGCTATATTTATATCCATATACACCCATCACACACAGTTATAATCTTTACATCGAATCCTCACAAGCACACGTCTTCAAAACATCAAAGTTTGTTCTTCTATTATTGATAATCTTTCTATCAACCTATGGGCAGGAGCCATATATTTCATTTACACAATTCTATAATAGATGTTATATAAGTTTTTGCTTTTTCATATTTTAATCATTATTTCCAACTTAAAATTCTAAAAAAAAAAGGGTGAATTTATCGGGATCAATATATGAATTGTGTTACAGTAGATACATGCATCAAGAGAGAGTAGTTGCTTAGTGGGTGGTATGATTCACTGCAATGTTACTTTCAAAACTGTTTCCTTAGTTGTGTTGTGAATTGACTGTTGATGCAACTGTGGGTTTGCTGTAGATGTCACTCAGGTTCTTTGCGAGCTTGAGCACTTGATTCATAGAGTGAAAGTCTCAACAACGCCCGATGGCCGAGTCATGGACCTTTTCTTCATTACAGATGGCATGTAAGAATCTGGGCAATTGTTTTTCAATTTATATCCATTAACTATGAAGTGGTTTGCAGAGGACTTATGTTTACTTGCTCTGACACAATTGAACATTTTGCTGCATCTCCTCACTTCCTGCATGTTGGACTTATGCTTAAGTGATCCAAACTATTTTGGGCCATGGGTGATGGGTCAGAGAGTGTATGGAGGTTGCCAGAAGTTCCTGATTAGACTGATCCTGAAACCATTGTTTCTATTCTATTCTCATCTGTTCTTATGTGGCCACTGGTTGAGAGTTATGATCTTTGAATCAGAAATATTGCTGTGAATCCTCCATCCATAGTGGGGCCCATCACATTGTCAGTTTGGACTCTGGACTCTGGACTACCAGACCCATGGATCGCACATGTACTGAATAGGAAGGTTTCAATTGACTAAACAACTGCTGTTAGGCAGGACCCAATAATTCGTCAAGCTTTGTCGTTGTATGATGTGTGCATGCACCTTTCAAACATCTTCAGTTGTACAGTGATAAAGAACGTTGGCTTGGTTGACAACTGTATGAATATGGTTCACACACACACACACACAAAAAAGAAAAAAAAAAAAAGAAGCCTATGAGACTGTTAGCAATCCTGTTGGCTGTTAGTATCCTGCAAACAGACAGTTAAAAAGAGGATAAGTAAAACCTGAAAAGCAAGCCATATTCAAGGGACCGAAGTTACAATAGTTGAATGGTTAGGATTTCCAGCTACTGATTTTTGGGCCATGGCCATCAAATCAACTATCCTTTCACTGCATTCACGTAACATAGACTATAGTATCGGTAGAAATGTTGCTTTAATATTCTGACCTAGATTTCCAAATTATTGAGATTATTTTTCTCAATTTGTTTATTTTAAAATATTGTATCATGTTCACTTTTTCATTAATAGAATTCTTCTGGATGGTATGCATAGTTATGTCGGTTGAATTTTATTAACTATCTTCCAAATCATTTAAGCACTATGATTCCATTAAAGATCTCTTCTGGTGTGTGTATATTGAATCTCTCTGTTCACTGATTCAAAGAAAGTAACAATTATTTTTGTTGGGAAGACATAATCAGAAACCTGTGAGGAGGTTGGGTGGGATTAGAAATGAGGCTGGGACTATAGTTTCCCAAAACCTTTTCTTCCTTCAGGCCTGATGAATTTGATTGTAGATATTTTCTCCAGGATCCTCTGAAAGTGCATTTGGATGATTTACCAAGAAAAAAAAAACCTGTATAGAATGCCCAAATCATATGTGGATTGAATATAAGGAGAACAGATTGTTATCTGTTCCACTATGCCTGATATAACTTAATAATCAAAACCTCAATAAGTGGGATAATGGTTCTTTCTTCTCATCCAAAATAATTATCACCACTGGTCTCCAGTGCTGATTTGTAGTGCAGAAGTTAGGAAAATAGAAAGTTGTCAAAACTCAAAAGTAATGCCATTTACTGATTTCCAAACTGTTCTATCCACACAACAGAGAGAATCATCCATAATGCCAGACTATTCGATGTGAGCTGTTTGAATATTTTGTACCCCAAAATGTAATGGTACTTCTGAAAGAGTCATCATGTATTTGACTGGTGTTCTTTTCACTGTTGTTTTCCGTTCAAAATGCCTCTACTCAACCTGTTAGGAAGAGTCGCAGTACTCTAATTTATATTAACGCTCACTCTAGGGAACTTCTGCACACAAAAAAGAGACAGGTTGATACATGTGAACGGCTGAATGCTGTCTTAGGAGATTCATGCATCAGCTGTGAGCTTCAGTTGGCGGGGCCAGAGTATGAAGGTTTTCAACAGGGTTTCTCTTCTCTTCCTTCACCAGTCGCTGAAGAGCTGTTTGGTTATAAGCTATCAAATGATGATAGTTGTTCTCAAGCTCTTGCTCCAGATTTAACACTGTTGAAGAAAGCAAACATTACCATGGATAATTCCTTGAGTCCTGCTTACACCTTGCTTCAAATAAACTGTGTTGATCAGAAAAGTCTCTTCTACGACATTATGAGAACTCTGAAGGACTGCAACATTAAGGTGAGCAGTAGCCGTGTTCTTTTTTTCTATTTTGAACAGTATCAGTAAGTTTTATTAAAAAGGAAAAGCATCAAAGAACAGTAGTTCTATTCATCTGCTTTACTTTTGTGCATTATCAACTTAAGTACTGATTACATTTGATGGTTATAGTTACTATAAATATGGCTTCTGCTAAGCCTACTTGCATTCCTACATGCAGCGAAGTGGCAATTTGTACAACTTTCATGTGTATGGGATTAAACTCTCATCGCCATCCATAAGGGCCAATCATGTCAATTTTATGGCCTAAAACCATAATGCCACTTATCAACTGAGCTACATCCCAGTTGTACTGGTTTTGTAAAAACAATGAACAATTTACTCTAAGGGAACTCTCCTCATGTCCCACAAGTGTGGACATGATGAATGGAACCTGCTTTTTTTGGCAATTAGCAGGATAACTAATAAGAAAGTCGTGGTTGCCAAGAACTTATGAATCACCCAATGAAACTTTGAGATAAGAGTAAAAGAGGAACATCTAATATAAGACTTCAATATTTTCTGAGAATCATTTGTTTATGCCAAGTATGTCTACATTAAAAGCAACTTTCTATGGTTTATATAGCTCATAAAAATGGTCACAAAGAAGAAGAAAAATTCCATTGGGTTTATTGACTTAGAGAAGCCCTATTTAGGTGTCAAGGCAACTAATTATGGGGTGGTTTGTATTTTACTCATGCAATATGGGATGTGTAAATGGGATTTGCATATGTAAAATGTGCATATGTGAATTCTACATATGTTAAATTTACACAAGTGAAACACAATAACATGTTTGTTTGGAAGCACCATTTCACCTGCATAAATGTTGAATGGTTCAGATTACATATTTACTATCTTCATATATCTGAAAATCTATGAATATTGAAGACATAAAACTAAACTAATTGGGTTTAATGGGTCAAAAAAATTGTTTTAAAAACTTGGGGCCCTCAAAAATTGCAAAAAATAACAAGCGGTGAAGGGATTTGATACCGTGACCTATCCCATGCATCCTTTGTACTGTCACCCTCTTAAATAGAGAGGTGAGACGTGAGTATGCATCGATGTTACACATGTGTAACATGAACATATGTAAATGGGTGCAAACAACATCCCTTTAGTGAACAATGAAGGAAAATGCATTCCTAATGGAACTACACATGACACTGACTAAAAAACAGATGGTGTTACACAAGACATGCATGAAAGTGAAACCTTGAATTTAAGAACTCTGGTAGGAACCGAAAGACAATTGAGTCCAGGTGGAAATGCACCAAGAATTCACTTTGAGCCACATTTTTCAATTGGTTTTGGATGACTTGATGGCAGATATCTAAAATGAATTTAGGTGTATATTTTTTGAAGATGATATGGTGATAACACAATAAACCTTACTGATAAGCTAAAAAACTTCTGAGGAAGGCTTTTCGAGCAAAATATTCTGAAAATGGCAACACAAAGGCATAATGTATAGATTAACTATGAAACATAGCAGAGGAATTGATGAAAATACTGGAAATAGGATCAGCATGTGGTTGGTAAAGTTGCAAAACTAGACTGCCGTGTGCCACTTTGATAAAAATAATATTTCTTTTAAGATTGCATGTTTGCACCAACAATTATTATATGGAGCTGAATGCTGGGAAACAAAGAAACAACAAGAAAACTGAGTAATTTTGTCCTAGATGCTCACTCTAAGATGGATCTATGAAGTGGCAAGAGGTTAAAATTAGGAATGAGCGGGCAAGGAGAAACCTATTGGTGGATCTAATAGAATAGAAATCAAGAAGTGTCATTTGAGATGATTTAATAAACATAACCATAGAAACTAAAACAGTCTTTAGCAAGGACTGAAGTGTTGTAAATACAAAGTACTGGCATAAGGGAATGGCCATAAAGACTTGGGATGAGGATAATGTTTCGATGTGATATGTCTGGTTGTGGAGTGATAAAACTTAAATATTAGTAGGACTGAGCAGAGAAATAAAACTCCGAAATTTGACCCTAGATTAATGGGATAATGCTTATATGAAGACAATAATGATGGGCTGGCTCTTTTCATTAGGTGCATGGGTTTTGCAAACATTTGAATATGTAGTATGCAGGTGTGCAATCCGGTGTGAATAGGCTCTGCAAAACTTCTAGAAATGTTTAGTTTCAGAGCTCAGAATAAATGGGAGATACATGGTTTCTAAACAATTCTAAGTTGACTAGGTCAGCCTGAAACACTAAACAGAAATGGAAGGACATTTATTCTTAGTATGTGATTTCCTCCTTGTCAGTTTGGGAGAACATTTCTCTTGATTCTGGAATATAAATCGTAGAAAAAAAAAAACATCTGAAAATCGTAGACGTGCTCTTCCTTATTCTCAAAATGGCAAGGAGCCAAATTTAGTTTTTAAGAACATTTATGTATGAGTCTTGCCACTACTCTACCTTTTATACTACTAAAGAAAACAGAAACGGTCAGTATACACTGGAATGTTTTACAGGAGGCAACCATGACATTATGGACAATCCATTGTGTATATTTATTTTCTGCTTTGTATTTGCTTTGTTCTGTTTTGTATCGTACACACACTCATGAACACATCATGCATATTGTAATTGTGTTATTGCCTCTCTGAGATAAGAATTTTGTTCCTTGTATAGATAGCTTATAGCCGGTTTTCTTCAAATAAAGAAGGTCACCGTGAGGTGGACCTATTCATCCAGCAAATAGACGGAAGAAAGATTTTAGATCCTGAAAGCCAAAGTGTCCTGTCTTCTTGTCTGAAGATGGAAATTCTGCATCCATTTCGAGTGGTGATTGCCAATCGTGGCCCCGATACTGAACTCTTGGTTGCTAATCCGGTGGAGTTGTCTCGAAAGGGAAGACCTCGTGTTTTTTATGACGTGACAGTTGCTCTAAAAGTGCTAGGGATATGCATTTTCTTGGTAAGAAGTACTTCATTCTATTCTGATGTTTCAAGTTGTCCTTTGGAGTGCTTTTAGACGCACATCATTGCCATCACATTCTAAATTTTTCACAGCTTCGATGGTTATCTATTTTCTGGTGTGTGGTAATTAGACATCACGAGAAGTATGATTCTGTATTTTCCATCTGTTCTGCTTAATTTACTGAGGTGGTGAGGCCTAGAATGATTTAGCAGGAAGATGAATCATACCTAGTGGCATGGTTTCTGACTCCTGCACCACCCCATAATGGAACGGTAACCTCCCATTGTAAGGAAATGCTAAAACTGCCTGTGATTAGGCACATCAAATGCACTGCAGTGTAATGCGAATCTGCTGCTCATTTCATTGCTGATGTTTAAATTTTTGAGACGATTGGTATTAACTGATCCATGACATTTTGATACCTTGCTGCTTGGCTATATAGGCTGAAATTGGGAGGCACTCAATGGCTGATCGTGAATGGGAAGTCTACAGATTCCTTCTGGATGATACCCGTGAGTTCCCTTTGGCCAATAGTGAAGCTAGATCTCGGATTATAGACACAGTGAGGAGAAAGTTGATGGGTTGGTAAACTGATCACTTCAATTTTCCAGCTGGCGGTGCTTCCTTCTTGACATTTGTGGCAATAAGGATTTATTCCAGTCCAGTGCATTCAGCTATTTGCCTAAATGATGGTTAATTGCATTTCTTTTGAATTCTCAATTTGTTTCAAGATTTTGGGTGCTAAGTTGTTTCCTCATTTAGGTTGATATTGTATTATTTTATTTTCTAAAAAGGGGTCTAGAATTCAGATGTATCTCCATTTCCAGGTGCTAAATGCTACCAACCCTATGAATAAGTCAAAATGGTGCCATCCTAGAGACAATCAAGTTGGGTCACCTTTGGATGAGCTAAAGTAGATAACCCTTACTTAATTTGGTGTTTGTGGTCACTAATTTATAGTTTTTCTAGCTATTAATTCAAGTTTGGAGCGAAAATCGAGGAGAAGAGGACGATAATGATCCAAGTGTCTCACTGCATTGAGGGCCAACTGGCCAAGTATCCCACAATACGTTTGACTTCAACCAATGGATCTAGTGTGAGTTTAACTGCTGCTTTCTTCCTTGGTTTGTCATTGTAGCTATTCCAGCTAAAGTACAAAAACAGGTGTTTTATTTTGAGGTCTGATAAGCCTGCTAATCTATGCGAGTGTAAAAGGTATAGGCTCAACTCGAACCAACCCATCTATCAATTGGGTTGAAAATCTCAGTCAGAATTCACAACCATTAATTAACAGGTCAGTTCATGCTGCAATTAGTCAGACTTGGTTCTCTCGGTGGGTCAAATAGCTAGGATGTAGTCAACCCAAGCCACTTATCAGTCAAGTCAGAAACGTGAACCTGAACCCTGAATTATCAGGTTGAGTTTTGCGGGTTGGTTTGAATCTGCCTGTCTATATGAAACAATTGTTAGGTGCGTGATTCTCTCTTCTGCTGGGATGATCATGAAGCAAATTCGATTAGCAGTACAACAGGCAATTTTGGCCTTGAGATTAGGGTCCCAGTTTAAATAGAAGATATCATCGAATCTTGCTGGTGTCGATCATCTCCGTGTGAGTGTAATTTGTAACCAACCTATCTTCTCACCATGGGGGTGCAACTTAGACAGATCATGGTTGGGCTTTGGGAGTAGCCCAAACCCAAGGCTCACCTGCATTCAATGTGGGTAATCTGAACCTAAAATGTACAGAGAACAAAGCCTTGTGTCTCAATCACTCCCTAATTTCCAAGTCTGTACAATTTAGTTGAATTCGGTATTCAAATTTCAACTTCTACTTTGTACACAATCACCATGTATGTATTATTATGGTTGACTAAAATCACCCACCTATTTCGAGAGCAGACCCAAGATCTTTTGTCCGACCCATTTGAATTTTATGGGTTGCCAGAATCCAGGACCAAACCCACACAGCCCATAATTTAACAAATTTAACCCAAATTTTCTCTGTGGCCCATCGGATCAATCAGCTTCAAATCTAGCCCGGCTGGATTTTTTTTTTTTTTTTGAGTTTTTTTTCTATATACCCCCTAAGGTTTTCATAATTTGTAAATAGGCCCCTACTTTTTAACTTCAATACATTTCATGTCCCCAAAATCAGTATTGATAGAACCCACCATGAGATTTGTAGATTTGTATTAAACTTTTATAAAAATGACACATTTGCCCTAATATTCATTACAAAAAAATGAGTATATTATTATCTACAAAAATATAATTATTTATCCTAAGTCCGAACGGTCTCTCTCAATAACTCTTTAATGTTCATGTAGCCTAATCATATATTTTAAAGCTTTAACCAATTTAACGGTGGGTCGTGCGTGGATTGAATCAATTATAACCAATTATAAGTATATACGTTTATTATCATTATGATCTATTTGGATTTAATGAAATTGACCATGTATTGATAAAAAAAATGATTTACATATGGTTATTCTCTCCTACAAAATGTAATTATTAATATTACAAGCTTTAAAAAAAATAAGTCCAATCTTTTGATTTTATGCAATGAGGATAAAGAGATGGGCAAAAGTGTCATTTCACTCTAAAGACTTTTGGTGGTCGGAAGAATAGGACACGAAAGGTATTAAAATATGCAAATCATAGAAACCTTAGGGGTGTATGCAAAAAAAAACAAGCGTTTTTTTTTTTTTAAGGTAAAACAGCCCAGCCAATTGGACCCTTAAACATTGCATTCAAGCCACCTTTGCATCTGCTACCAAAACAATCCAAATTAGCCCAGAAGGGGCAAACTGGTAAGCTGTGGACCCAAATTCCACACCGTTTCAATCACTCAATTGCAATCATAGCCGTGTATTTAATCGGGAAAACTGGCGGGCCCACATGTAGGTTCATATCATACAGATATCAGGTGCCCATTAGCATCAATTCCACATTTCTCGAAGGCTCGTGTGAAGTCGCATGCGTCTTCTCCTAAGAAATGGCTTCAGTCCCGCTGCTCTCACTCTTCTCTCTCACTCTTCTCTTCCTTCCATCGTCTCCTCAACTACTCCGAAACCCTCTCCGCCCTCGCAAATTCGCAGAAACCCTAATCACAAGCCTCAATCTTCTTCCAGGAATCCCCCAAATCGAAGATGACCATCTCGATCTCTCTGGCCCTCGCCTCGTCGAGCGGAAGCTGGATCTCGAAATCCTCGGAGATTCCGGTTCAGATGTCTCAATCGAGAACCTAGGGCATCATGCTGGATACTATCGCGTCGAACATACTCATGCAGCGAAGTAAGTTTGCAAGTGTTCTGCTCATCTTGGTTGGTTCGAAAAAAATCGGTACTTTTGTTTGAAGTTTCTAGGGTTTTGGATGTTTTTGCTGTTTGGATCTTACAATACAAGTGGACTTAGTATCTTTAACTAGAAGTATTCAGGTATCTTAGGGAAGCTTGTGAAAGTTTCCAACTTTAAGGATTTTTCCTATTGTTCGTGACATACCTTGTTAACTTATCCACTATTGATGCTTCTGAATGAATGTACGGTTACTATTTGAAATTTGAATACACAAGGAGTAATTGCATGAGCAAGCAGGTGAAGATTTCTGGTTATCCAAATGCATTTTTGGGAGTCTAATTGTATAAAATGATGTTGGGAATGTTGATGTCGCATTTCTGGTGTTGAATAGCACTGTCATTCTTATTTAGGTTGTTTTTTTGTGCAGAATGTTTTATTTCTTCTTTGAATCTCGAAGTGGCAGTAGTGACCCCGTTGTTCTATGGTTGACTGGTGGTCCTGGATGCAGCAGTGAATTGGCCCTCTTTTATGAAAATGGACCTTTCAAAATTGCAGATAACATGTCTCTTATATGGAATAACTATGGATGGGACAAGGTATGGTTTGTACACTGTTTGCTAATGTTCTTTCCAGCTGCAATTTATTGAATGGCTCTGGTTTGCTAATTCCTAGTAAAACTCAGGGCGTGTTTGGTAACTGGTGCGGAATTTGTGTTGAATTTGCAGACTTAAGGATTCCTCAATGAGGATTTGTATAGCTAAGGATTTCTCATCAATATCGGTGCATATGGCTGAGAAAAATTGGTATCCGTGTGTAAATTTTCAAAAATGAGGATTTCCAAATCCTTTTTTTTTTGTTGGGTGGGTGTGGGGGTGCTGAAACTAGCCCAAATCCTTGGGGATTTACAAATTTACAATTGCCAAATGCAGGTTTTCCACTACTTTGTCCCCCTTTTAATGACCTGAGCTGGACAACAGCAATTTATGACGCTGTGTCAACAATACCAATGGGGCTACTACTTTTTGAAAATATGGAAATATTTTAACTTGGTTGTGATTATATTTTGTAATCTTTTCTTCTTCTTTTTTTTTATCCTTGAGAGATACAATTTCTTACCAATCCTAGCCGTACTCATATCATTAAGAGTTTCAAATAGAGGGATGTTCCAACCTGCACTAGGCTGCAGTTTAATAATGCCTTGGCAATATTGACATCCTAGCAGTTCAGCCATTTAAATATTGGCGAGTGATATCCACTCCCTAGACCAAAAAAGTTTGTTTTTTTATTTCCCAAATTGACTGCCTATTCTTCAAACCAAAGTGAAATTGATGAGTTCCCAAGTTAATAAATAATGTGACCTATTTATTTATTTATTCTTTTCTTCGTGTGATCATTTCCTTATGTTCTCTTTCCTCCAACCTTCGACTTCCTTTAGAGGTGGTCAGAGATGGTACCATGTTGTCACCTATCATCTATTGCTAGTATTTTGTAGTAATCCAAAAATACAATGAATTGATTGCTGTCCACTTCTACTGTTAGATTGTTAGCCTTCAACAATCTAATAGTAATTAGGTTGAGTGGAACCGTGGGAAGGTTGTGGAGTGAAAGAATGTCTTTATATATGGTTATATGGTTGAGTGGAAAAGTAGAACTCACAAACCCAATCACTAGTCGATGGCCTGCCAAGAAGAAGGGTTTGGCTAAGGATAGATCTAAAGAAGTATAACCTAGACTAGGATTTGGCTCAGGATGGATCGGAATGGAGAAACAAAATTCATATTGCCAAACCAAACATAGTTGGGGCGAGGCCTTGATGATGATGATATATTGATTGTTGACATCAAATGGATCGTTAAAATGAAAATTCATTATTCAAATTTTGAGAAACATATTTCTATTAATTGGGGTCTGGATGTTCTGATCAATCTGATGTTAATTTTATATTCCATGTAGTATGAGGTCTACTGGTTGGATGCTTTTTATCGAAGTACTTGTATGACACTAGTACAGTTATTCATATGGAGTGCGCTTCTCTACTTATCGCTGTTTGCTTTGAAGGAACAATAAAGAAGTTCATACAATACTATAGACAACGCCCCCCCACCCCAAATACACACACACACAAAATATATATATATATACGTATATTTTTTCCCCCTTAAGTTGAATTTTCTCCCTCCCCCCCTGACTATGATTTAGGCAAAATATAAGAGTTTTTGTTTAACTTAAATTTATTAGCTTGTTGTAACTTTCCATTATGGATATTCCAGGCATCGAATCTTATATATGTTGATCAGCCAACTGGAACTGGCTTTAGTTACAGTACAGATCCACGGGATATTCGCTTTAATGAGAAGGGCGTAAGTGATGATGTTTATGACTTTTTGCAGGTATGGTATATCTTCAAAAATGAGCATATGCTCTCAATTCGTTCTTTTTTATTCTATAATTTCTATGCCAATCATGGCCAATTCAATTCTTCTTTCATTTGCTTTGATTCTCTCAATTCATTTTCTTTTTCCTGCATTGGTTCTCTTCTCTAGGCGTTTTTCAAGGAGCATCCAAGTTACTCAGAGAATGAGTTTTATATAACTGGCGAATCATATGCCGGACACTATATTCCAGCTGTTGCTGAGAGAGTTCATAGGGGAAACAAAGAGAAATTAGGCTTGCCTATAAATTTCAAGGTGACACGAACCTCTTATAAGGAATATTGTATGTCTTGGTGGAACAAATATCCTGTCATAGGATATTCTCCTTTTTCCTTAATGTATCATATATATTAGATTTATTATCTGGGATTTTGTTGTGTAAAAATGCACTTGTAGGTTTTACCTTCTGAGGAAAGAGTAGCTTACTGCAGGAAATATATAATTTGTTACAAGTGGCCATTTTAATATATGCTCAAATTGTGACACTAGGTTTTCCAATCCATGTATTTGACCCAATAGCTTCCCACTGTCACGGGGGATGCACATTGTTCTTTCTTTGGTTACTTTCCGTATTTATATTTACAACCAAATATACTTTGATCATTGATTGGATGTTAGAACTTAGTAGATCTCATCAACAGAGCATCCCCATTCTACGTAGTTCCAGTAGTAAGACTGTTTGGAGTTGCCAGATCTTATATCCATCAGAATAATTTACTTGAGATTCGAGCATTCATATATTCAGAAATACATTTTTTTGGGGATAGATACAGTTTTAACTTGCCACTGAATTAAATTTAACTGTAGGGCTTCGCTATTGGAAATGGGCTCACAAATCCTGCAGTCCAATACAACTCGTATACTGATTATGCATTAGAAATGGGTGTAATCAGTCACCTCCAGCATAACAGGATTAACAAGCTAGTCCCAGCCTGTGAACTGGGAATCAAACTTTGCAGTAAGTACTATTCATTTGCCTATTGTGCATTATGCCTTCTTTTGTGTCCACTTTCTCGCAATAGGATAATTGTCATAAAAAGTTCTCCGGAAATGACTCAGAGTTTAATGGTTGCCTTGCAGGCTCTTCAGGACTTGTGGCTTGCCTTGCTTCATTTTTTCTATGCAACTCAGTTTTTACTTCTATCATGGCCATTGCTGGAGATATGAATGTATGATGTTAATGCAGCAGGCATTAAACTGTTACTTTTTCTTGCTTTGTTTTCTTCTTCAAGTAATACTGTAGGGTTGTAAATGGGTCACCGATTCTTCGATTACCCAAATGTTCTGATCCGGTAAAAACCAGGTATGAGTCCTTATTTAGGCCCCGTTAAGTAAATGGGTCCGGGTCCACCTTGGTTCGGACTAGTGAACCCAAGACCCGACATATTACCTCAATTTTCGAAAATCTCTCCTAAAAATTATATATTTTAAATATTCTTCTCTACCTAGACCCGGACCCGGATTCAGACCCCGGTTTTGGAGCCAAGAAACCAGTTCCGAAACAGTTCCAGGTTCGGATCCGGTTCCACCTTCTCCGTAACGGTTCCGGTTTCGGGTCCACCATGGACCTGGACTGGAACTAACCCGTTTACAACCCTACGTAATAGGTAAGGTGGAATACATATCATCGTTATAACTTTGTGCTATATTTTGCTTCATTTTTCAGCACTATGATATTCGAAAGAAATGCGAGGGGGCCCTCTGTTATGATTTCTCAAACATGGACAAGTTTCTGAACCAAAAATCCGTGAGGGATGCTTTGGGCGTTGGCAACAGGAAATTTGTTTCTTGTAGTCCTCTTGTTTATGAAGCCATGATCACGGACTGGATGAGGAATCTGGAAGTAGGCATTCCTGCTCTATTAGAAGATGGCATCAAACTTCTGGTGTATGCCGGTGAATATGACCTTATATGCAACTGGTTGGGTAGGCCCCTTCTCTGGCTATAAATGTTCATTTCTTTTAACTATACTAAAGTGGCTTGTCATCTCGATCTTCACATAGTGATTCATTCTAGTTTGGTCTTTTCTATTCTAACATGTCATTTGCTTTTGTTTCTCTTAGTTATTTTGTTTCTTCTGTAGCTATTTTCTTTTTCCTTTTCTTTCTTTTTTTTTCTCAATGATTTCAGTAACTATATTTAGGAGTTCTTCGTGTAAACATGACCTAAAGAATTCTTTAAGGGACAATCTCTCAGTAAAAGACATGCTACTTAGCATCTTGTATTTGTTGCTTCATGCTTGTGGGCATGTGGGTCTTTTTTCGATTTTGGTGAGCAATGACCATTCTCAACCTTTGTCAGTATTAACTCTGATATACTGTACACTTTATTTTAATAAAATTGTCAGGCTTTGATGCTGTGAGCCTCTATGTTTTGTGTCACTGACCCATGCACCTGCCTACATGTAGTCAGGTGCTATGGGTTACTATTTTTGTTCCATATCTTAGGATACAGTAACTTCTCTCCTTGACAGCAAGTGAGGGGACATTATCTTCTTTGAAGTTGCCTTATGCTAATGGCACTGACCTGCAGGCACTTACCATAATCTAGGGTTGGTTGTGGCTGTAACTATTTCCCTCTTATCATGGCATTGTGATTTTATATGATGAGTGAAATCTCCATTCATTAATGGCGAGCACCAAGTGTCTTGATTCTGGAATAATTTGTTAACAGTTGTTTATATGTCATGTATATTTTGATAATTTTTCTGTGATATCCATGGCTGCATGGTGTATGGTTCACTTGATCCTTTATATGAGTTATATTCTGGATACACCTACTGTCTCAACATATAGCACTACCATTTTCTGAAATTATTATTCATATCATTCATTTAGTTGAAAACTAATGGGTAAATATTCAATTGGCACAGGGAATTTCAGATGGGTGAACTCCATGGAATGGTCTGGTCGGCCGATGTTTGATCCTGCCCCAATGGAACCGTTTTCTGTTGATGGTAAGGAAGCGGGACAGTTGAAAACTTACGGGCCCCTCAGTTTTCTCAAGGTTAGTTTATTCTTCTTCTTGACGCACAAGAAAAGCTGAATTTCTTCCTGTGTCCAAGTTTTGGATGTTGAAAATGATGCACAGATATGGCATGGATACGGCAAGGATATGCTATAAACACGGCAAGGACATGGATTTTACACATGAAAAGTGAAGTATCAGATACGATACGACACGATACGTTGCCCATTTTGAAGTATCCCTGCATCATAGTGAAAAGCTCTATCATGTTCTTGAAGAGTTCACCATACAAGCGTATCTAGTCTATAGGCTTTTGTTAAGGTTGGCCCTACCATGGTAGGCCGTGAGAAAGTACTTCCAGATGAACATAGCATTCTAAAGTCCAAAGCGTTTTTCCTTTTTTTTCCCTCAACTGTTGGTAGATTGGTTTGTTAAAATCAATTTTAGGGAGAATAGCCTATTCATCATGTTATTGTGAGCACGCCAACTACAAGAGTAAAACCTTTCCACTGTTCCTGTATATGCCTGTATAGTGTCGAAAATCTGGATCAAGCACGAGGAAAACTTCACTTGTAGAATACTGCTTTTTATACCAGACGAATAAGTGCTTGATCACATTGGAGATTCTTTGGAGAGGGTTTTATTTACATCTAGACTAAACCTCTTGCACATTTCCTTGTCCTCTTTTTATTTTAATTTATTATTTATTTATTCTTTATCGGTAACAGATGGGACTTGGAGCTGTTTCTTCACCTGAATATTTGAAACTGAAGACAAGTCTTTGATTCACTTAATAGGTACATGATGCGGGTCATATGGTTCCCATGGACCAGCCCAAGGCTTCTCTGGAGATGCTGAAGAGGTGGACAAAAGGAAGCCTGAAGGAGAATGTAGACGTGCCTTTGGCTGCTGACATGTAGAATGGTGTGCCGTATCCCTCTGTTAAAATGGGCTTGTAATTATGTTCACAGCTAAAGATTGCTCCCACTTGACCACGTCTTGAGTACTAAAACTGAAGTTATTTCCTCTCAGAAAACTACATCGTTGGTTAAAGGCTGAATGAAAACTTGCATATGTAAGCTGGAGTAGAACTCTCCAGCCTAAACTTAGCACACTTGAAGAGGAGCACTCTACATGCACCTCAACGTATACTCATAAAGTTTCTCACTCTCGACAGCCCTGTGAAGGGCAGCACCCTATGGCTAGCAGATTACTTGTGGACAAATGAACATTGCATTGCATGGTAAACAAAACAACTTTAAAATATCACTGGCACTTGTAATAGTAGATTAGCACTGAATTGAATTGCGATCGAAGTGAAAGTATGGAAGAGGATAAATGGTTTCCCTGTTTTGTTTTGCTTTTTAATTACCCTAGAACTAGGTAGTTTATGGGTGTGAATCAGGGTCTCACCTGGGAGCCTATTGCCCTTCGCTGGACAAACTAAACTTCAACAGAGTTTAAACCCAAGCCCGCAGCTGTGGGTGTTGTAATTCATTCACAACTAATGTTGTATGAGGCACTCAAATGTTTCACCTCTCTGAAAAAGATTGTAAAAAACTTATTTTCACTTATTCTCATGCTGATACAGTGGTTAGCAGGAGAGTGATTGGTGGTAAAGGAACTCAGTCACATGCTAAGATCCTATGCCCTTTCTACAATGAAAAGGCATGTCATATCATTGCGCTAATTGCGGTTTCCACAGACCTATTGACTTGTACAATTATCTAGTGGCTGTAACAGTGCTGTAGTTCTCTAGAGTTGTATTTCATAATTTTGTTACCTGCGTTTTCAAAATGCATGAGCATCCACCTCTTTATGCCCCTGAAGTCTGAACGTGTGTTTAGAAATTTCTGCCCTGCAGACTGTCGGACGGTAAACTGTACAGAGAGCACATGCAGCAGATATCTCATGTTTGGCCCATTTAACGATCAAGATAGAAAATGAGGCTCGGGTACAGACCATGTGCCTAAAACCAGACCAATGCAGGCCGGCTCAGGTTTTTGAGAGTCCATGGTGTTGGGAATTGTGTGGCCCACCTGTTACAGGCTCCGCGTCTAGATTGAGGCAGCTGTACGGCTTCAGATGAACTCCCCACATGTCTCATTATAGGAATGGATTTTTGGTAGAAGAGTTTTAATTGCTTAGACTCTTGGTTATGTCAGAACTACCCCATAGCCAAGCAATGAGGGATTCTAAGAGGGCCAGAGTTTCTCGATCTTTTATACTGTAAAGCTTTTGATCAATACAAGTAACCATTTCAAAAAAAACGATAGTGGCGACAACTTAGGAATGTTCTGCTAAGGGAGATGGAGTCCTTGGTCGTCCATCGAGAAGTCAAAGTATTCGTAGCGAGTTTGCAAATCTATCTCACATTGGAATGCACATGGATATTGAAATAAATTCATATCGACATCCATGGGGCTAATTTGGCACTTTACTAACATAACAAGAGTCAAGTATACTCTTCATTTTTTAAACAATATGTGAAAAAGTAAAAAAGATTTCAGAATAAACAATTAAAAATAAAATATCATCGTAATTTATTTATATTTTATTTTTTATTCAAAATCAACTTTACTTTACTTAACTCTATTAGTAGAGTTGTCAGACTTACGGTGGCATGTGGAGCTTGAAATTTACAGAGTCAAGTCTAAAGCTCTACTTTGATCTGTATCCAGTATACCTAGTTTATGTCCCCAGCCCAACCCCTCTACACCGATGGGTGAGCTGTTTGCTATCCTATCATTGCATTAGTTGAGTTGAATCTGACCAATAGCTATTTTTAGAATAACAACCTTTTTATTGGTAGGCTCTCTGAATCAAAAGATTTGAAACCGGCCAAAAAGTAAAAGACTTTTGGAGTATGTCCAGTACAAGGGAAGCTATTCTGGCGAGAAGCCGAAATCACATAATCATGAAAACTTTTGCATGTGCATGATGAGTGCTGAGAGATCAGAGGCCATCACATTTGAAACTGTTAATATTCGACAATCAATGGCAAAAGCTCACTAATAATATCATTAAAAAAAGCTCAGAGATTTTGGACGGTTGGTGACTGGTGAGCCAAACAATGGTTCTAAATTTTGGGCTCCATGAAGGGAGTTAAACTTAATTCTAAAGCCTTGGGCAGAATTTTCAGTAAAAAAACATGCAGGAGAACCGTCACGTAGGGGCGGACCTATGTTGTTGAAATCCCCATAGAGTCGGGCAGTTGGACCTTAGGGCTGAGGCTATTGGAGGGATTTGGGATGCGATCTGGCAGTCATCCCAGGTCAAAATTGAAATCCTCAAATAGTTGAATAGGGCTTTGGAGCGTGCCTCACATGTCTAAACTTATCACTCTACATATGTTTAAAGATAACCCACATATGTAAAAGAAGAAAATAAAACGTTGTGGCAACACATCGCTCCATCTTCTTTAACTTCTTCTTTCGAAGCCTCTTCGTGCCAATTTTCAAACAAGTTCCTTGTTGCCAATCCCTATGTACCGTGTGGACTATTGTATATTCATCTGCCAAACATGTGCATCCATCCCTCACCATAGGGTGAGGAACACTTACACGGCTTTTTTTCTTTGCCCATGAACATTCTTTTTCTGTATATGACCATATATGGCTTTTCCTCTTTTGCACATAAATATTTCTAATTATATAAGTGTCTTTCATCTTATGGTAAGTGATAAATGCACATGAATGTCCCACATCCTTCATAATAATTTTTTTATATTTAAATATGAACGCTTAATTTTTCAAATTCAAATTCTAAATCCTGAATCCCCAAATCCTAATCCAAACCCTAAGCCCTAAACTACTAAACCTGAGTGTATCTACAAAATTCCAAAGATGACCAAATTCATTCCTGTTATCATGTCTATCCCACTATGATTCAAAGAGTGAACTTCACTCTCATTATCCAAAGGTTGGAGGCTTTGAGAAAGTTAACAAAATTGAAAGGATGGGTGTCCTCAAAATGTTCTTGTGTTCAGTTTTTTCTCATGCACCCACTCACCTTGAATTTGCAAAGACCTCCATTGGGCATTGACCTTGACATATAAATTTAGTGAAACACAATAATCTGAGTTTGAGTATCTAAAGCTTTTTGGTACTTCTAATTAACATCCTAACCTCTTTATTGCCCAATCTAGTTGAGTTCCACGAGTTGGACATTTTCTAAAGAAAAATATATAGGTGCTATTTGGTAATGTAAAAAAGTCCGGTAAAGTTTAGAAAAAGTTTTTTTTTTTTTTTAAATGTGAAGTCTAGCAAGATTTTAACCCCATCAAAATGAAAATCCTAAGTCCGCCACTGAAACCACCCAACCCATTATGTAAACAGTTTTACTTTTCGCATATGAAATCACATTTATTTGCACCTATTTTTATACTCATTTCACAACTAAGAGAAATTCAAGTTTTCTATGATCACCCCTCTCTCATGAGTTGACAATGTTTATAAGAAGAGCCCATGATACTCTCACATTGGAATCTTGAAGCTAAGGATTCAAGTCAATTTACTAATTAGAAGAAACAATGAAATTGACAATATTTCTCATTTGACATTAATTGAACCATGCGTGTTTGGCAATTAACTAGTTAAAGTAGAGTCAAGCAAATCAAGACAAAAAATGACAATGGGTCATATCAAAAGTACGCAATTTCAAAATTGCCTTCGAAATAAAAAAAAAAGTAAAAAAAAATAAATCAACATCCTTTATCCACTAAACGATAAAAAAACTCCACTTTTCCATATAAAAGTAAAAAAGATTTCATACAAAATAACTAAAAATAAAACACCATCATAACACTTTGCATTTTATTCTCTCTTGATGTAATGCTTTACATTTTATAGCTATTGTTGGATGCAGTCATGGACATAATATACTTAAAAGATCATTAAATGTTGGGCCTTTAAAACTAAGAGTTAGAATCATGCGATGTCACCCTTTTTTCTTATTGTCTCCTGCACACCCAACTCACTTCCAATGAATTTTATGGTCCTGAAATCTGCATGGGTTGATAGACCCCTGTGTAACAAAAGAGGAATGCCAAAATCTATCTGGGGGACTTACTCCTCTTTTAAACCCTTTTTGGATATTAAACCCTTTTTGTTTCCCTACACCAAAAGGTTTTCTATAATTCTCATTACCACTATATGGTATAGATCATGGAGAATAACTCACTCTAAGTAAATCCTAAATGGGTTTTTCTTTCTGTAGCAACATCCATTTAGAGATCCCTGTTTACTTGAGTCATGTATGAGAAATCCTTCTAAATTGGAACATCAGGGCCACTCAATCTCTTATACATTTTACATTGGAATGTGGGCACTTGTGGCCTGAATCTCTGACCAATTAGTCAAAACTTTTTATCATTTGGCCACTAGGAGCTGAACAGGATTCACACATCTAATCTAAGATGATCAGTGCATAGCTATCATCATATCAATGGTCCTGATGAATGATCAAAGGATTCAAACAAGAGAAGTTGGCAAGGAAATTTATAGTCTAAATCATATTTTGATTGGATGATTATAATTGTTAAATTAAGATGATAGAATGTGAACAATTTGACTAATTTTTCTTGGATGTTTCTTTTGGAGGCCCCACAACAACCTTTACATGTATGTTGTAATGTAAAATGGCAAAAACACCCTTGACATCTGGGTCTTCGTGTGCATAAAAATGCCAGCTTGTCCCACCAATCCACGTACTGTATATTTAGATACCAAAAATAAAGGATGGTATCTCTCGTAGGTACTCTAAATTGTAGCCCATGAAACCCTGCATGAGTTTGGAATTGGACCTAAACCAAGTTTTATGATGGGCCCATCATTTTCTGTACATACAGTAAGGTCAAAAGGTTCAATGAAAGGCCAATGTTTTGGGATGTACATGCAAAGATCTCAGCTCTTATTGGTTCTTGGAGCATCACATGGTTAGATAGGGATGTTCGAGGTGAAAAGACCCACAGATTGGAGTACTCATGGCCTGGCCTTCATTTGGATTGCATGTGTTTCAAACTAGGGTTGGGTTTGTCCTTTGCAGCGAAATTCCGAAATCCATTTTATGAGTGGAGCGGAGCATCTTAAATTCCTTCCAAATGCAAAGATGCCGGAATCTCAAGGATTTTCAGAAAAGTTATTAGAGATCTTTTAGGTTGCTAAAATTTAGAATATCAATAAAAAAATAATATTTAAAATTTTTAGTAGACAAGCCATCACATTATATCAAAAAGAATCTAAACATCCCAAAATATGCATAACAGAATCTTCTAAAGAAGCATACCCTAAACATTGAAGATTCAAATTCAATAAAAGAAGGCCAATAGTTGGATCCTATTACGATCATTGCTGGTAAAATCCATTATACATTGCAGTTTCATGAACAAAGGTGAATGGTTCATGAAATGGATGTTTTATGGGGCGCCATCACCGTCATCTAAAAGCAAGTGACATCAAAACAAATATACGAGTGCCAATCACTAGTAGCTTAACGGTGAAATACCTCACTCTCCACAAAAACAAGCAATAAGAGATTTAGTTGGGGCAAGTGTGTGGGTGTATAAGTATTTAACCAAGAAAAAAAAAAGACCAATGAAATTAAACATCTTAATGCTTATCATTAATACGATTGAGAATTAAACAACTTAGATCATGAATTGGGAAATCTAATAAGTCAAATACAAGGATTAAACGGTCCAAGTAATGAATTGGGATAATATACCAATGCTAATATGAGAATTAAATGGTTCGAACCACGAATTGGGGTATTGTATAATAGCCCTAACATGAGAATTAAACCGATCAAATCACAAACTATGGTAATGCGCTAGCATCTTCTTCTCATTTGATCATTGACAATCTTTTCATGTGTGTAAATGAGTGCAAACAAACAAATCATAAATCTTTTCGATTTCTTACACATAAAAATATAAAATTAAGACTTCAATTACAACCATAGAGAAAATAAAAAGAGAAAAAATTGCCCATGACACAAATTTGAACTATAGTTCCTCATTAGAGCTTTCATCATTGACTATTATTTTCCATCTTCCACCATTCTCTAATCCTTGACTCTTCATAAAAACCACAAGGAGAAAAAAAAAAAAAAAAAGAAGAGAAAATAGAAAGCCACCCACAACAGTTGATAATGAAAGACCAAAAACTAAGGCAAAGGCCCCACGCCCCCACACTTCCAAAAACTCCAGCGGACTACCAAAACAATCCCACCCCGATTGCTAGTTGTATTTCTCTCCCCCAATGCGTCCTTCTTTTATAATTTTTCCCCTTCATCTCTCTCTCTCTCTCTCTCTCTCACTCACCAGCACAAGAGAAAACACCAAACAAACCAGAAATTCCAGATTCGCTCCTCGTCGTTCAAATGCAGAGAAAGAGAAGGAGAGAGAAAAGGGAGAAAAAACCCTAGTTCTTCAAATTCCCCTTTGATTCATACGCATCGATACAAATCAGAAGAAGAAAGAGAGAGCAGAATGTCTTCAAGCTTCAGCCTTTCCAGAGGCCCCGGCAGCTCCAGATTGCAGTTCGGAGGAGTCATGTCTCAGAGGCAAAGATCTATATCCGTGAAGAAACCGCCAGAGCCGCTGCGCCGGGCGGTCGCCGATTGCCTCTCGTCGGCTTCGTCTTCGCCCGGGTCGTCCCTTCACGGAAACCCTTCGATTGCCGCATCCGAGGCCACGCGGACGCTTCGGGTTCGTAGTAATTCATCTGATTTGGTTCGCTTATGATGGTTTTTGATGTTTGGATGAGTTTGTCTGGTTTGGGTATGCTTTGAATGTTAGTTCTGGAAGTGGGGTTCTGGTAATTCTAACTGGGGGGTTGATTTGATGTTGATTTGAAATTGGGGTTTTTGATTTCAAATGATTGGTTGGTTCTATTGTTCGACAGCTGAATCTTAAATCTGGTTTTAGATTTTTTTTTTTAGTTTTCCTCTAGATCCAATGAGTGCTCTCTCTCTCTCTCTCAGCTTTTGATTCTGGGCGCACAGGTGGTCTTTATGGATTTTTTAATTAAAATGTTTAGGTTTTGTTCTTGGGGTGTTTTTATGAGTGGGTTTTTGTGGCTTTTCCTTCTTTTTTTGTTTGTGTGTGTAATTTTCAACTTTTTTGTTCTTGGGGTGTTAAACTTTCCTGAAAGGTGACCCCTTTCAAATGGTGGGATTCCTTGCTTTTTTTTTTTTTTCATTATAGGTTTTAGAAGATTTATGTTTTTTCTTCTATTAACATAAGCTGTCAATGGAATCCCATGCTGGGTGTTATATACTTGCAGAGTTGGATATGCTGGTTTAAATTACACTCCTCTTTTTATTCGAAGGAGTCAGGATCTTGTTTCTTCACTTTTTCTTTTTGAATAGTGAGTAGATACGAAGAAGTTCAAAAATACTGGAAAAGGGTGTTTCCTTAAGTTATTTCCTTTTTTTAAATCTTTGGTTCTGATGAAATTGAGTAAAAATGACATAGCAAACACAATTAACATGAACAAACAAAAGTATCAAGCCACCTTGTTTATGGGAATCTTCTGAACTTCATGTTACTTCTTGAACATCTGTTGCTTCTTTATGCAACACAGTTACCATGCTTCCACCAGGACCACCTTAATCTCAAGTATATGTACTTTACAATGTTTACAGTCACATGGTAGAAAGAAATTTCGTCGTTGTTGCAGCTCAATTAAAAAGGTATGAGTTAAAAAAGAATGATGCTAAAAAGTGGTGATTCATGAAGTGAATAGCATATTGCACCTGCAGTTTGGAATTAATCAAGGGAAGAAGGTGAAAGTACGGAAGTAAAAAATAGATAGGAGACACTTTAAAATCCATCGAAGACAGAGGGCAAGTAGATTATGCTTTAGTACCAAATGAATGAGTGATCAATGAAGTATCAACTATCTAGAATGAAACTGAGGACTTATTTTGAATAGAAGTGAGGATTGCCTTAACTGGGTTGAAGCATTGGGATACCTATAGATGCATGAATTTCTATAGTCGAAATTGAGCTTGATTGGTTATCCAATTAGTTAAAAAAAATCCTAATTACAAGAAACATGCTCGATGAATGGAGAAGGGGCACCGGGATCCCTTTATTAGGAGTTAATGAGATACTTAGTCAAACTATCAAGATATCAAACTTTTTTTTTTTTTTTTTTTTGACAATAGTAAAGTTTGTTACTCCAAAGAAAAGAACAACGAAGAAAGGCAAAGTCAAGAACAACCCAGCCACACCCAAAAAACGACACACACCTTTGCTAAAAAACCTAAAAATCTAAATAGCGGCAATACACTGAAGGCAAGAGAAGAACGAATAACTCCTTTTGTAGCAAGACCACCCACCATTACATTTGCGTTTGCCTTTCTTAACATATAATTAAAAGAGCCATCAAGATTAATCCTGCACCTCCTCCACCCAATCCGCCAATCTCCAAGTATAAGTTGTCTTCCCCGAACCCCATTAAATTGCCGAAAAAGGTTCACCTTCAAGAATAGCATCATATCCCCCCATGGTACTGAACTTTCAACATCCTACCAAAAGAGCGAAACCTTTAGCTTCATTAGCATCCAAGGTCTCCAATGAAAGTTATGAGCTATACAATGAGACTGGGGAGAGAGTAATGAAGCGAAAATTAAATCATCATCATAATCAAAGCACTGTCCAGTTATGTTGGGATCATCTGTATGATTTTTGTTTCACCATTCTAGTCTATCCCGGGCCAAGTCCTTAGATAGGTTTCACTCCAAATCTATCCTTACCACTTCCAGATCCTCTTTGGCCCAATCCTTTTTCGTATGGGGCCATCAACTTGCATAGAGATTTTTCTCATCAGTGCTGTTGTTGGCTTGCGTTGGATATGTTCAAGCCATCACAAACGAGTCTCTTAATTTATCTCCTGTTGATGCTACACCAAAATGCTCCCAAACGAGCTTATTTTTGCATCTATATTTTGTAAAGCTACCACCCATCCCTCTCAAAATTCTCGTCACCACTACACTCATGTTTTTGCATATATCGTTTCCTAATTGGCTAACATTTTGCTTCAAAACTCATAGCTGTTCTAATTGCTGCCTCATAAAATATTCACTTTAAATGTTTCTGGATGCGCCGATCACATAGCACTTTTGAAGCAAGTCACCACTTCAACCATCCATCTCTTTTCCTATATTTGACATCCTCCTCAACTCTGCTAGTTTATTGCCGGTCCCAAGTTTTGAGTAGTGTTAGGGTGACTGCCGACGTAAAACTTTTGTGGCATCTACAACATGATTTCTGAGATAGAGACACTATGATGGAAATTAAATATTTCAGAACACTAGTTTGGTTTTGCAAGGTTGATTATAAAAGCTATTTTCCTATTGGGACAACTCTTGAAAATGTTTAGTGAAGGGAGGAAAAATTTACATATGATTTTTATTGTTTTGGAGAATGGCTTGCAATAAGGTGTTGAGGCATTTCATCCAGCGGATAATGGAAAAAAATTTCATCTTGAATAAGGTTGTAAAAATCGGACTCGTGAGAGAGAGAAGGGAGGGGGGGTTGGGGTGGTGGTTGACTTGGTGACCCTCGAGCCTAGTTGAGAGTATATAGCAATTGTAGGAGTGATGGGACCTAATGATGGATGGACTCTTCATGCATTGACCACGAATGCCCAACCTTTGAAGTTTGAAGTCATCACCATTACCAACCCAAGTGAGTGATGCAACCAAAGAAGAGGAAGATGGACCAACGGGGTCAACCTTTGTAGTTAAAGCCTTAAAATCGCTCAATCATGACCATGGATTCATGATGTAGGCCAGACCCATAGGTCGGCTAGTCTATTGAGCCCATGGCAGGACCGTCCGCTCTCCAATGCTACATGGGTTACCATTTCCGACTTCCGCCTGAATCCTGATCTCTATGAGTATTATCAGGCTATTAACTCGCCGTAGTCGAGTTTTTTCAAGCCAGAGAGAGTTAATGCAACTAAGCCAACCCATTGATCCAGAGGTCAACCCGGTCCATTGGGTTCAGTCCATAGGTGCAATATTGATCGAGAGCTACTGTAGCATTCCTTTCATGCACGGATACTTCAAAATGGGCAACGTATCGTGTCGTATCGTATCCGATTCTTCACTTTTTATGTGTAAAATCCGTGTCCCTGCCGTGTCTACAACGCGTCCTTGTCGTATCCATGCCGTATCTGTGCATCATAGCTTATTTCTATTTTCTTTTCCTTGTTTAATTAGAGAACTATTTCTAATTTCTAATTCTTGTTTGATTAGGATTGCCATAATGTTAGTTTCCTCTTTGATTTAGTCTTCTCTCATGTTTAGGAAAGTCTTAGTGTCCAAGTAAGAGAGGGAGCGATCCTACTCCTCTATATATATATAGATGAGTCCCCATTGTAATTGCTCATGCTTATCAATTGAATCTCAGAGTTTCTCTTCAATTATGGTGCTTGTTATGGTTGTGAGTGCATTCTAGTTTCAGAATTCATCCTTGGGTTCAATCAATCCCATTGGGGGTTGATGTATTTTTTGATCGAGGATCCGGGGCTGTGCCAATTCAACACCACTGGTCTTTCCTCACCAACCTAAATAAAATCATTCAAACCATTGTTTTCATATCATTCTTCCTCTCAATGAATAGAGGAATACATTAATATGCAGACTCCATTGGACATTTTGCTAGCGTGCATTTCAAGCTTATCACATATCCGGATACGTACCATATCAATTGACTACATATCACTGTTAGATAGTTTATCGATACAATCGCTGTTAAAATGTTAGGATTTGTATCCCTAGTCCTACAATTCATATTAAATCCTATAGAAAATGATTGTATTTATGAAATTAATTTTATTTATAGGTCAATCTTAAGATTCAAGTGTGAATCTTATGATTCAATATTACTTGGTCAATTTGGGCAGGGAAGAGAAACAAAAGAGAAATATCACTTGGCCAATTGGGCCAATGTTTGCAAACCTAAGAAGGAAGGTGCATTGGGCTTCAAATCTCTTAGGCAAGTGAACATGGCTCTTTTAGAAAGCTGCTATGGAGGATCGGTGTCTGGAAGCTTGTTCTAAAGGCAAAGTATGGCATTTCTAGAGAAGGGTGGGACATCTAGGAGGCCAAATACTGTCACTCAACCATGTGGAGGGACATCACTTCAGTTAAGGATGCTTTTGCGAAGAACATCAGGTATCATGTCGGTGCAGGTGACAAGATTATGTTTTGGCTTGATAACTAGATTGGTGAGACTGTTGGGTTCCCTATTCCCTAACTTATTTAGGTGGGCCCAGGATGCACATGCCAATGTAAGTGCTAATGGACATGGTGGGTGACCAGATTTTATGGGGCTGAAGAAACCTCTTGGTTTGGGAGTAGATTAACTCTTCTCCCTTCTAGATCTTCTCGGGCAGGTTTATATCCTAGATGAGGGGGTGGACAGAAGAATTTGGATAGCCTCTATTGATGGATACTTCTTAGTTGCCTCTTCTTTCTTTTGGTGGATAGTCCTCATATCTCTAGTCCCCTGGTCTGCTTATGTAAAGTGAAAGTGCCTCCTAGGGTTGTGATTTTTGGGTGGTTGGCTCTTTTGGGGCACTGGACTTACCTTGGATAACTTCCTTGGTGCAAAAGAATCGTGATTTGTCTATATTATGAGGAGACAACGGACCACCTGGTCCTTAATTTCATGGTGGCTCTTTCTTTATGGAGTTCTGTGCTTGGGTGGTTCGAGTATATTTGGTTTCTTCCCCATGACTTGTTTGACTTATTTGAAGCATGGAAGATGGCCGTACGGTCAGCAAGGGGAAAATCTTTAGAGAGAATGGATTTTTTTGCCGCTTTCTGTGTGGTGTGGAATGAGAGAAATATGAGATGCTTTGAAGGTTCACTTCTCATTTTGGAGTTTTGATTCAAAGAGTGAAATTTCTTACTGCTTCTTAGGTATTTTACATTTATCGCAAAAAAGAAAAAAAATCCTATGTTTGCTATATGATTCACGCTACAATTTGGTCTAAGCCCTTGAATGATTTGCGACAGCCAAATCAGTTGCAAAGAGACTTGTGGAGTACGGCCACAAGACAGGAGTCTTCGATGAAGACTAAGCCAGCAACGAAGCATTGAAATGGGAAAGCCTTACACCTACTTGTTTTCCAATATGGTTGATAATTTACTTGTGTTTTAACTATTATTATTTTCATCATAGATGTTTTTCATTTGGACTTATAAACAACTCAATTTTGTGGTTTTGGTATGTAGTAACTCTATTATCTGCATTTCAGCTAGCTATCTATGTGATATAATAGCTAATAACTTTGTTTGTCTACTTTTTAACATCCTATCGAGTTATCTACTTCAATTATTATGCATACCTATATCCACAAGGTATGATTCTAGTACTTGCATCAGATATTGCACAATAATTGACTTATATTTGTTTAAATTCAACCAAGACTCAACAAGTTCAATATTTTAGCTCCTGTGGCTATAGAATCAAACTGTTGGTAAACTGGACTGAAAAAGTTCAATATTTTAGCTCCTATGGCTATAGAATCAAACTGTAATACCTAACCTGCGAGATGTTTAGGGGTTTAACACATACCTATTCACTGACTAAGAATGCAAATAAGTGTCAACATCTAACATATTCTAATATTTTGGATTCTTTTGGATAACTTTCAGATTCTTTTTTTGTCTCAGAAGAAATCGTTTTCCTAAATGACACATATCACAAATAACCTTATATTGCCAATACGTTTAATTTTTAAGACCGGCTGGTTTGTCTTTTGATACCCACATTTGGAACCTTGGTTTAAAGGAAGATGTTTCAGAAGATGAAGATAATGGTGGTAGAGTCCGATTTTGGAGCTGAAATCAATTATTTTTATTGATGGCATCTGAACCTCTATATTCCACCCCTATTTTCCTTATATTACCATTATTTTATTTAAGATTCCCCAGGTTCATCTCCGGCAATCTGCCATTTGAACCTACAATTTATTATAATAGAATATATGCTCTCATTCCAGTCTCTTTGTGTTGTATAAATAGAAACAGAACCCACAGATTTGACCCCTGATGGATTGGGAAAAACTTTGATGCTGATGTTGATGAATAGATAGATAAGTAGATAGAAACATGTGCATTGAGCTTGGCACTTTCTTTGCTGCATTTTACATAGCGTCGTGTTCTTCTTGCAGGACTATATTGCTACACCATCAACAATTGACATGGCCTACAGTGTACTTTTGGAACATGCACTTGCAGAGAGGGACCGAAGGTATATGCAATATTATTTGTTGTGAATAGTGTCATGAATAAATCTGTGAATAGTGTCATGAATAAATCTCATTCTATTGAGATCTTGGCATCTTGCTATACTGATTGTGTACGTGTACTGATAAAAGAATGTTCTTTTGGCATTTTACTTCATTCTCCATCCATTCAAAAAAAAAACCTTCATTCTCCATGTAGATGCTCCCCTTTATTTCCTTTTCAGTTTCAAAATAGTGTTCATTTAGAGTTGTTGACGAGGATTATTTCTAGGAGTTGGCTTCTATAATGCCCATATACGGCATGGATATGGCTAGGATACGCCATAGACACGGAAAGGACACGGATTTTACACATAAAAAGTGAAGTATCGGATACGATACGACACGATACGTTGTCCATTTCAAAGTATCCATGCATCATTGGTTGACTTTTGTCAAATACTAAAAAAAAAAAATTCATGTTCAAATTATATTATTACATAGTGGTAAATGGCAACAGATTTTTTGCAAGCTAGAAAGGTGAAATGAAATATCTAGAAAGCAGATAGATAATAACATTTATTCTTCCTAACTCCTTTAGAAAGGAAGCAATTTATGTAATTCAATCCATTTGGGAAATAATCTTAGATGATTTTCTAGTAACTGCAAAACAGTTTAGTTTTCCATTCAACCAGTGTACTTCCTCCATGCTTAACTTCACTTAGGCCTATTTGATTGCATGGAATTGAATACATATGAATTCATGGTCAAATTAACTCCAACAAAGGATTATTAAAAGGTGAGGGGTGAAGGATATAAGGTAGAGGGAACTTGTCTGGGTATTAATCTTCCATCGGCTTCTTATTATCATCATTTAAGCATTATTCCATTTATCTAGTATCGGCTCTTAGCTTAATAGTAATGACGATGAAATTTCTAAAATATAGAAGACTTTGATATGAAATGATGTTGTCAAAAATGAGATGCTACATTTTGGGGCAACAAAACTTACCCTAAATAGGGATGAGTAGAAAAGTAAAACTTGTAAATTTTATCCGTGATAGGATAAGGTGCTTATTATGATGATCATGATGATTGAAGACCCTAACAAGATATTCCAATACAAAATGAATGTCTAGAAACTCCTTGCCCATTTGATTGGCTTCTTTAGGGCACGTTTGTGTACAAGTGTTTTCCGTGGAACGTGGAAATTGGCTGCCACATCAGAAAATATGTGGTAATTAAATCCCACAGAAATAGCTTTATGTGGCTATCAAAAATCTGTGTTTGGTGCAGAATTAGTTTCTCTGATGAAAGGGTGATTTTCATGTTTGGTGTAGCTGTGGATTCCTCATCCATGCTATCCAATTAACATAGTAGAGAACAAATGCCATCAACAGTAGAAAATCCAATCCAACATAATTATCAACATATTATAGAATCCAATCGAATCCAACAATAGCAGAATAATCAAATTCGCGATAATCAACAACAAGAACAGAGAGGAACATAACAATGCAAAGACAAATTGCAGAAAAATCAAATCCAACAAATCAACAACAAGAACACAATTGAAGCATGGCAGTGGAGATGGGGAAAAAAATGAGAGAAGAGAGAGAGAGGGAGAGTGTGTGTGAAGTGATTAGGAAAGAGGATGAAGAGATCAAGATGTGGTCAGATTAGGTTAGGGTTAGGATTTGGTTTAGGGTTAGCATTTGATTTGGGTTTAGGGTTGGGGTTTGGGATTCTGAATAATGGGAATGGGATTGGAATTAGGATGAGAGAGAGAGAGAGAGAGAGAGAGAGAGAGAGAGAGAGAGCCACTAGTATGGCCTAAGATGTAGCTCGGCACAGGTGGAGATGAGATTGCCAGAGCTTCCTTAATCTTCTTGCAGAGGTGGAGATGGATATCTAAATCACCAAAGTAGGGGTGGAGACGGTGATGGAAATCACCAGAGCTCGATAGGTCTCTGATGCAACCTAAGGTTAGGATGCAAGTGCTAGGGCACAATTAGGGGGTTCCCACAGGAACAATCACTCGATGAAGACAACTCTTTACGATAAACCCACCTAGAGAAATTTTATTAATTCAAATCACTACTTGAGATCATTGATCTCTACAATATTTATAATGAAAGAAACTTAATGGCTAAGAAAGCATTCCTAATCAAACTAGGAAACAAGAATAAAATCATATCCAAATTAGAAACTAATTCTAAATACAATTACTTAAATAAAATTAGAAGCTACTAATAATTAATAAAGAATTCCTAAACGTCCTTGGGTCCCACATGTGGACCATGAGTTGAATATATGGCAACCGTGTGCTACTGCATCAGTTCTCCCCATGTGGGAAAAGAGTTCGCCCTCGAACTTGGCCCTTCTTCTTGATGTTACTTCTGTAGATAGTGTGTACATTAAGCGCATCCTTGGTGAGACGAGAACTTGACCCTTTCTTTGGTGGTGTAGGCTTTAGAGGACGGAGTGTGACTTGCTTTGCACCATGCATAAATGTGTATGTGTTGTCACGCATGCCATTAGTGCCATTCTTATCATACAGCCATGGACGACCTAATAAGATATCACAACTATCCATCGGTATCACATTACACCACACAGTATCTGTATAATCTGCACCAATGGAAAAGGTCACTGAACAAGCATATCAGACTTGCACTTCATCACCTGTCATTAACCATCTAGCAAAATAAGGACGATGATGCTTCCGAACTTTCAACTGTAAACGATCCACAAAAGCTTGGGAAATAATATTCTGACAACTTCCTCCATCGATGACGACTGTGCATTCGTTACCATTGACTGTTCCTTTGGAGCGGAAAATATTTTCTCGCAACCATTTCTTCTCAGTAGTCGAGGAAGTGTCGGTGAGGATCATGAGAGATTCACCTTCAATTGCATGGTAGATCTCTAAGTCTTCTGTCTCAGTTGCAACCTCTTTCTCTTTAGAATCATCTGGAGTATCAAGCTCATCACTTTCATTCTCAATGAAGTGTAGGTGTTTGGGACATTCTTTTGCACGATTCCCTTGTTGTTTACAATTAAAACATGTGAGCCTATTTTGACCTTCGGGCTTGGTGAAAACTTTCTCCGATGACGCACTCGGTTTAGAACCAGTAATGGGGGAATTCTTCTGTATAACCTATTTAGCTGCATTGAGTTTTTGGGCTTGATGATTTGCAATTCCCTCAGCTTTAATAGCATGTTGAATAATCTCATCAACATTATCAAAATGCTTGAATGCGAGGATATCTTGAATATCAAGTGTAAGCCCATTAAAGTATCTGTCAACTAAGACCTTATCATCTTCATTCAAACCACAGTGGGCTTACATGGTCATAATCCTTAGAATACTCAACAACTGTCTTAGATCCTTGTTTCAAGTATTGAAAACGTGAACGCAGATCCCTGGAGTAATTAACCGGCAGGAATTTTTGCTTCAACAGATTTTTCATCTCGGCCCACGTGTCAACAGGGTCAATTTGTTGGTATCTCTTCTTCTTTTGCAACTCGGCCCACCATATCGCAACATAATTGCGAAATTGAGTTGCCACCAGAGTAATCTTATGACCATCTGTCATTGGTTTATGTGCAAAAATATTTTCAACACACACTAACCAATCCAAGAACTCATCAGGCTTCAATTTCCCATCATATTCGGGAATCACAAGTTTAATACCCAAATCACGATCAACATTGACGGTATGTGGATCTCGTTGATTCCGAATATATCCTCCATCATCCTGATGATTATCTTCACGCCGATTAGTTTCCAAATTGGTTAATTGGTTTTCAATCCTATCAAGAGTCGCTTGCATTTGAACTTGCATTTGAGCTACTGTTGCGGATAGTTGATTAACAATGACCGATAATTGTGCAACGGTTCCCCTCAAATCATCATCATTGTGAGAGGAAGTCTTTGTGTCAACTTGCTTTTTGGGAGGCATCTATGGTTAATGCAATTGAAAATTTGTGACTGACCTGATCTGTAGATCTAACTTCCACGATCACATAGGTGAAAATGGATAAAAAATCTGACGTTGGATGAGACTGGTATCGCGGAAAGAAGATCTGACCGTTGATCTTGTTCAAACCTGGGCCTTTAATTCTTTGCTGATATTAGAAATGTTATGGGCTGGGTTGAAACTAGAAGTGGGTCGGGCTGACCTGACCTGAAACTCAACTCGACCTGACCTGAGCGATAACCCAAGCCCGGACACGTGTTTTCAAGGGGGGCTTTTGGCTTGCCTTGATGCTGGCGCCCAAAAGAGGAGAAAAGGGTTGAAACCCTTCTCTGTTGCTCCAACGAAGTGAGAAAAGAGAGCTAGAAGGTGGGGCTTGAAGTTGGGACTGTGGCGATGGGATGACGATGACAACCCAGGTGCGACGACGAAGGACACGGCGACGCTGGACGACGTTTGTTGTGACGAAGACGCAGCGAGGGATAGCTCTGGCGATGGAAAGGTGCGGCGCGATGGATGGCTGGCGGTGGAGTGGAGCAGTGGTGACGACAATGCCAGGTACTCCTTCCTTTCGGCTACTTATGTTCTTCTTCTTCGTCTTTCTTCTCTGTTTTCCTCTTTGTTTGTTGCTGGATTCTCTGCGCTAAGCAGTGGGCATGAGATTTTTTTTTTTTTTTTTTTTTTTTGTTGTCCTCTGGTTTAGGGCTTTCGGGGAATGGGAGATGGGTGCTGAAAGGGTTCGATCTGGCTGCGGTTTGGCGTTGGAATATTGAGATGGTTTTGGCCGAAGAAGGGGGAAGGGTTTCGGGGTTCGATTGATGGCAGAGGGCGTCTGTGACAGAGGTTGAGATTGATGGTGTGGGTATGGAATGGATGAACAGAGTTCGGGAAGGGTGATAACGGTACTGATATGGACTGATAGGGGTAATCATGCCGACGATCATGAGGATCGTGCAACTCTGATACCAATTGATGCAACCTAAGGTTAGGATGCAAGTGCTAGGGCACAATTAGGGGGTTCCCCACAGGAACAATCACTCGATGAAGACAACTCTCCACGATAAACCCACGCAGGGAAATTTTATTAATTCAAATCACTATTTGAGATCATTGATCTCTACAATATTTATAATGAAAGAAACTTAATGGCTAAGAAAGCATTCCTAATCAAACTAGCAAACAAGAATAAAATCCTATCCAAATTAGAAACTAATTCTAAATACAATTACTTAAATAAAATTAGAAGCTACTAATGATTAATAAAGAATTCCTAAACTTCCTTGTGTCCCACATGTGGACCATGAGTTGAATATATGACAACCGTGTGCTACTGCATCAGTCTCCTTGCAGTTTGATGGAAGGAGTCCGTCCAGGAAAATGGCCTTATATATGAGGGTCATTTTTTCCGTGGAAATAAGTCCGCCCCCCATCTGCCCTGCCCTCTCTAATCGGAAGTTTTAATCCACATTTTTTAAGAAAAACCATACAACCTAGAAAGTTAATTTCTGCGAATTTGTGCTGCATCAAACACATGAAAAATCATTTTTCCGCGGAAAATGGTTACACAAACGTGCCCTTAGTCTATACAGATGTTGGAGAAGCATGCCTTTATACATGGTGGTTGTCACGGTTCTTTTCCCTCTAGTGGGCAACAAGAAATTTTTTGGCATCAGTGTACTTTCTTTTTTCAAAAAAAGAAAAAAAAAATGTGTGGTTTTTTATTATATATTTCTTCACTTTTTTTCACAATTAAACTATGTATCTTGGTAATGGAAAAGTCATTTGGAAGCTTAATTATTTGATGGTGTTTGAAGTGGCTAAATATTACTATATAGTATATACATAGTTTCATTTATCTTTACTCAAACTCAACCCTTTTCATTGTATGTATTCTCTTCACTAAAAAATCTTATAACTAATGACATTCAACAAGAGTCAATGCCTAAAGTTTGTTGTTAGTATTTATTCTATCTGTGACAATACGTTCTAGTAATCTAGATTCTGAGTAATCTAGAGAGCACCAGCCTAACTCAAATCAACGATACTAACAAGTGACAAGTACAAAGAGGAATCCACATATTAAATAAGCAAGAATTAAGAATGGTTAGTAAGCATGATTTTTGGATACAGATTTTGTTCCATTAAATAAAAGCATTTTGGAGTAATATCAGCAGTGTAAGTCTGTAACGAACTGAAAGAGTGTTGGAACTTGCTACATACTTAGTGTTAAAACATTGAGACTTACCTTCATATGCTATGATTTCATTTTTAGTTGGGTATAAAATGCATATTATTCTTGTTTTATTTTCTGAAGTAATATTATCCTCTTATTTTCCTAATTTTGATTATTGTTTCCCCAGCCCAGCAGTAGTTTCAAGGGGTGTGACACTGCTGAAACGATTTCTTCTTCGGTAAATCCTTGCAGCTTTATCTTTTCACTCTTACCAGCCATTTTGGGATTACAAAGTTCAAATGTAACTGCCTTCTATTTTGCATGTTCTCTGAAATTGTGAATATATCATATATATATATATATATTCCTGTTGCTGCAGATATGTACCTGGGGAGCAGACATTGCTGCAGATTGATTTGTTTTGTGTAACCTTGATTGTTGAGTGCGATTCTGTCACAAGTCGAAGAGCGTCTCCATGGCTGAAATCATTAGACCAACAATCTGCGGCATCAGTGACATCTGGGAGTGCTATTCCCCCCTCGTTGCCAACTTCTAGTTTTGCTTCTGGTGCGCTGGTGAAGTCATTGAATTATGTTCGCTCTCTAGTAGCTCGACATCTTCCAAGACGTCCACTCTATCCAGCAGCATTTGCTGGGTCTTCTAGTGCTTCAAGGCAGTCTCTCCCAACACTGTCATCTTTGTTGAGTAAATCTTTTAATTACCAATTAAGCCCGGCTCCTATCTGTATCCGAGAATCTCCTGAGAGGCAAGAAGTTTCCAATGCAACTGATTTGAACTTAACAAGTCCTGAAAGAATCGATGGAGAGGAAGGCAGTAAGTACATGTACATTGCCATTGATGTCCTGAAATGGAGATGGACTGTGGACAGAGAACAACAACCATCATCTGTCCCTATGGAAAGGTGCCCACTTTCTGCTTTTCTGTGTTCTTTGTTAGTGGTTTGTGCTCAACATGTGGATATGGGTGTGCCATGCCCAAGTTGTGCTCAACATGTGGAGCACCTGCTATGATACCCGGATACTTCAAATTGGGCGACATAATGTGTTGCATCGTATCCGATACTTCACTTTTTATGTGTAAAATATGTGCGCACGCCATATCCATGTCATGTCCCTGGCTTATCCATGTCGTATCTGGGCATCATAGTCCATGTGTAGATTCATTGGATCAAGATTGTTGAATTTGATTATATTTTTTCATAGAATTCTGAAGTCTTGTTTGGTTAGCAATGATTTTGGTTTCTTCTACAGTTGACATATCTAACTCAACTTCATAAAATCTAGTGATGGTGTTGCAAGGAACAAAAATGCTCATACACAGAGTTTCCTTGAAGTTGGTGCTGCGGCTTTACTTGTTGGAGATGTGGAAGCTAAAATGAAGGGCCAGCCATGGAAATACTCTGGAACCCAAGATGCATCGAATCTTGATCCACTCTTGCGGCCTTCAGCAGTCACGTGCACCTCTAATTTTTCCTTAGATCATTCCCATTTGAGACAAATAACTGCCTCCAAACGCATAAGATCAGGCCCTCATCAAATTTGGCAAGCTCTCTCTCTCTCTCTCTCTCTCTCTCTCTCTCTCTCTCTCTCTCTCTCTCACACACACACACACACACGCGCGCGCGCGCAATGAAGCCTTTCTTCATTTCATCAATTTTCATTGTTAGCCCCAGGGAAACCTATCTTTGTTAAAAAATTCTATTCAGAACAGATATCTGAACAATCAGGGAAGCAATTTTTTATTTTATTTTTATTTTCTTTTGATTATATATGGACGTCTCCTACATTAGTTGCACAAGGAATTGAGTTGCTAAAGAAGGAGGCTTTGAGAAGATCTACACAGTTGACACATCTATGCAAGTAAGAAGCAAAATAGAGATTGTTTATCATATAGATTTCAAAAGATAATTTCTAAGATGTACAAAACATATAAATGATGAAAAAAGAGATGTAGAAAACATATCATTAGTTGGGTAAAGTGGAGACAAGCTAGTGGGGTATTATGTGAGCAAACATGCATGATCAATACTTAAATCTTATTAGGAATTGTCTTGGTCATGGTGACCCAGTGTTTCCACTTCCTCTTGTTTTCTGTCTAACCCTATAATTTGCAGATAATACCAAAAGAAAACTGCGCTTCCCATTGGGCTGCAATAAGAGCCCTGATAACCTAATTCCGACGATCAACACCTTTGTCTCTCATTTGCTTCAGCAGACTTGGAACAAACCTATTCCTATGGACTCTGAAGTCTAATCTCGCAATTGCCTAGCTCTCTACTTATATATTATTGAAAAACCCTCAGAATTCTTTCCTCTCAAACCCAAAAAACCATAGATTTTCCTAATCCTCTTTTCCGCTATATGAAAGAGGCGAACACTCTATCCACATTGGAAAAGAAAATTGTGAGGTCGGTATTGGAGCAAATCCAAGAGCATTTAGGGATAGCAACAATAGGGGATCAAATTAGAGAAACCTGTTTGAGATGGTTTGGATATGTCCAACGTAGGCCAGCAAGTCGGCAACGACGCCGGTAAAGAAAAGTTTAGCTATGAAGGTTGATGGCCCATCAAGGGGAAGGGGTAGGTGAAAGAGGTCGTGGATGGAGGTAGTAAAAATAGATATGAAGAAGCGTAATTTATCTGAGGATTTGGCTCAAGGTAGATTGGAATGGAGAAATATAATTCGTGTAGCCGACCCCAACATAGTTGGGACAAAGCTTTGATGATGTTGATGAGTATTGGAGCAAATGGGACTTGGTTTGTCAATGAAGTGGGAGATAGAATCCACTCCACTATGAAAACCCTGTCTCTGCAATCTTTCCTTGGCTGTTTACAAATGAAATCACTTTCCTGAATAATGAGAATGGTCTGAATCCTTGATGTAGTGTTGAAAACTAGATATGCTAATTAATGAGCTTCACAGTATAAGAAATTTTGAGGGGGAGGGTTTTTTTACCAACCTTATCTGGCATTCTCTTGATATTCTATAAAAGCAAATTTTAGCCACTGGTTTCGTAGGAAAATAGGTTCTGAGGAAAATCTTTTTTTTGTTTCTCAGAAATGTGGCACCAGTATTCTGGGCTTGGCCCATCATGACCAATCAATAAACCAATAAACTGAACGGAGATTATTTTGCCTGAACTTTTATACCGAACTCAAACGGACCCAACTAAAATTAGCATAGTCCAAAGCCCATCCCAATGATTGGGCTTATCAGTCAAGGCATAAGCTGACCTTGGGTCAGGACTGGTCAAGTCCAAACTCGTAGACATCCTCCCTTAGGCCTACTTGGTTGGTCCTTTTTTGCCTATGAGTATTCCTAAATATTTGACCATGAAATGGTGTTGAAGTGGGCTTCTTTAAATATTATGCATCTTCTTCTCAAACTCTCAGAGTGGGGGAAAAACTCATTTTTTTTATTCTTCTTTTTTATCCAGGGATGATGTATCAGTGGGAACTTTCCGTCCACGTGCTCATCCTCTTTTTCAGTATCGGCACTACAGGTGACAGATGAACGCCGTCTCTTTAGATAAACTCTATTGAATATTTACTTTAGTTGTTTCCCATTAGCAATCTAACTTTTCTATGATTTATTGCATGGGAACTATGGATATTTTCCCCTTAGTTTTGAAATGTTTAACTCTGTATGCTTGTATGTTGAGTGTATCAGTTATTGGCCACTATGTTGTTTCTTCCACTGTATGCGACTGCATAAAATATATGTGACTTGTTGAGTTGCTGTTCTGTAATTATTGTTTCCTTTTTGGTAGGCCAGCTACATTGGCTGGCTAGGACACAATTCTAAATTTAATCATGGAAGACAACCAGTGCTTGAACCCTGTACCTTCTCTGGGGAGGTGCTGCTGCCTAACAAATGTGCCTGGCATTGTTGGCATGTTGATGTTATACCTACGGATGTTGCAAATTAAATCTCCAGCCAACTTAGTTTTAATTCTTTACTCTTTTTTTTTTTCATAATGGAATCTGGGTTTTATTTGTAAATTTTGGCCTTATTTTCGCGTATGCTTAGCATCAAATAGAGAGTTAAAATTTCTTTTCCTGAACAGAAATTTGTGTCCTATTTGTACTTCTGATGGTTCATTTTTAGGCATGCTTTCTCCATTTGCAATAAATAATTTAATTAAGGATTGCCATTGTACTTAATGGTTCCCTGGGATAGTCTTGTTGACTCAAGAGTTGTTTTCTTATTGCATCTGTTGGTGCTGCAGATGGACTCTTGGGCTGCCGCTGCCTTGTTTTGGGTTGAATTTTCTCATCTATGAAGTAGAATAATCTCTTTTACTAACCTCGATCTGCTACCTAAGGAGTCTTTCTTTTGTTTAGTTCATTTTTGTCACTCTGAGAAGACACAATATAGGACACGGATAGAAAGAGAGAGAGAGAGAGAACTTGCTGTAAACGTGTGTGCCCTTAGGGTTCCATCACTTCTTATTATTAAAGCCCTATTAATTAGAATTCTATTACAAATCAAATCCTAAATTATAGCTACCTAATTGTACAAGAGTTATGATTAGACTAATTGTAGTTTAACTAAGATACAATAGCTAATTAAAATAGAAATACAAGTATTGGGCTCAGATGGGCCTGCGCAGATGGGCTGGATTGACAATTTTCTTAATTATTTTGTACTTAATCATCCATTCTCATATTTTTCCAAAATGATGAAGATTAATAGCATCAACGAGAAGACAATTTTTGCATTCATATATTAGCTGTCATTTGCTCGACTAATTTTGTCAACTTTGAATTTTGGAAAACCATGAGAAGGAGAACTAAAAAAAACCCTCAATTATTTCCTCCCAGATTGGTTTCTGTAACGTTGATTGTATGTGCATTTCTATTTCAGAGCGGGCACAACAATACTAAACTAGCTTTAGCTTTCATGAATCATGATACAGTAAACATGTTGATGGTCTTAAACCTTTTCTCTTGAATTTTCTGTCTTGACATCACATAACGATTTCTCTAAGTTTGTTTCTTAATGTGGAGTGGACAGTGAACAGCAACCCTTGCGGTTGAATCCTGCTGAGGTCCATGAGGTTATCGCTGCTGTTTGCTCTGAGACTTCTTCAATGAGTGTGAATCACATGAATACAGCATCCAGATTAACTAACCACAGTGGAAAGCCTTCCATGGACGTCGCAGTCAGTGTTCTCATTAAGCTTGTTATTGACATGTGCGTTCATCAGACGGGTTTGTTAGAATTGTTATTTTTCCCTATTTTTGCTGCATTAAATTGTCTGTTGTGTCAGCATCATCATCATCTAAGCCCTCCATGAATCTGCAGTTGGCAATTTTATATATATTCTCGTTCTTAGCTGATGTACTTCGGTATAAAAGTTTTTTCTTATTGCCGTCAGGGTGGTTATTTTTTCTCAGTTCAAGTGTGTGCCAATACCATTTTGTTTTTATACATCAATCATGCGTGAAATCGCTGAATTCTTTTGTTTGCAACTTAAATTTGCATTTGAAAAGAAAAAATAAAATGCTATTAGAAGTATTGTATGGACTTTTCTGCCTTTTGGCCTTTGCTGCCTTGACAGCAGAAGGATCTGATATATCAGTTCTGGGGGCAGTTTTCGGTTAAGGCTGGAAAGCTAGCTTATTGCAATTTAAATTGCGTCCAAATGAAAATTAGGTTGCATTTATGAAGATTCACATTGTGCGTCCTGGTTTGCTCATCTGCATTGTGCTCTCTCTAGGAGGCGAAGAAACGTGCCTATGCATTAACAAGATCTTATTGTTTCTACGACCTGATAAGTTTGCTATGAATTTCACCCAGGCTAGAAATTGTTTGAGAATTGATATTCAGTCAACACCTTTCCTGTTTCTGATGGTAAATATTAAATTATGACTTGATTTTATTTAAGGATTTTAGCTTAAGCAAGGTAAACTGTTTCAAGTAAAAATGGTAGAAATTAAATCTAATAGTATGTTATGAATGGGATGGCTGTATCCATATCCTTGCCCTGGACTTTGGAAACAAAGTGTCATATTTATGTTCATGTCCATGTCTGCACAGGTTTCTGTATCTCTGCATCAAACTTGAATTAACTTCGGTCCTCCACTCATTTTAAAGATACAAATACGCTAGCTGTATGCTAAGCCCATTCATGGGATTGCAGCTGGTCACACGTGTGGAGGCAGCACTTGTGTGCCATGTCTTAGCAGCAAAACCAGTGGACAGAATCATGCAGATGACCTGGCCTAACTATCTGGCAGCTTCTCTGATTGAATGGATCCTCAATTATGTTTACGGAGGACAGTTGGCATTGGGTGAACTCTTTTGAATTGTGCATTTATATATACATGTTAAACATGATAAGTGAAACTGGCCCAATTTTTGCATCTGGGTACGCAGTGGCATTCACCTGATGGATGCCAGGATCTCAATCTACAACTCAATTCTACACGTGCATGAGCATCATGAACCAAAGCAGCGAGTGTATCACCAATACAGAAAGGAGCATCAAAGATTGTTCTCTGTCTAATACAGCTTGGTTCGTTTTGTAACTTTCTTGTAGATTATCACTTTGAATTTGTGGAAATAAAACTCACAAAGCTGACCCAACATGGATGGGATAAGGTTTCGATGACGAGGTGCCAAACTTAAATTACTTTTTTCTTTCTTTTGTATGATCTGGGCAGAAGAACCATTGTAGTGTTATAGCAGTCATAGTCTAAAACAACCAATCTTCCTTGTGTCTATATGGTTGCATGATAGTTTAAAATAAGAGTTAAAAAGCATGAGGTTCCAATCCGCAGCATGTTCTACATTAATTTTTTTGAGTGTCACTAGCAGTATTAACTATAAATATAGACCTTGACAAGCGAGGCTATTAGCCGGCATAAAATCATTCCCTATAACATAATTTCTAATGCTTCCACATGAATGCGTGGAAGCGTAGTTGTCATATCCGGTTTGGTTTGGCTGAAATGGCCAAACAATTTTGGTTGGGACCCTTGGCCCAACTGAACGACCCCTAGAAAATTACTGTTTTGGATTTTGGTTGATTTTGGCCGAGGATTTCAGCCAAATTTATTTATTTTATTAAAAAAAATCAAAACAGAGAGGATGGGGCTTCATGCAGTTATAAGGAAAAATAAAGAAAATATACAGAAGGTCATCACCCACTGCGGTCCCGCCGAAGCAGGGTCTTGGGAGGGTCCAGACTAGGGATAGACCTAACCTTTGGCAATTTTGAACAAAGTGGCTATTCACAGGTCTCGGACCGCATTATCACACATGGCACCCGAGACTTTTACCATTGCACCAAACCAATGATCCTAAAGAATATATATATATGTATGTATATACATCTGGATAGTATATATATCATCTTCTTAGAGAGAGAGAGAGAGAGAGAGCATGTAGCAGATATCATCTTCTTAGAGCAACAATTGAGGAGACCCTAATCGCTTGTTGCATAAAAAATAGAAAAAAAGAAAGCATGTACCCTGGCAAACAGTGGCTGTGGCTTGAATTCTTCTTCATCTCCTCCTTCGTCTTCCTCTTTCCTTTCTTCTCTTTTCCTTTTCCTTTTTTTTTTTTTTTTTTGCACCTGATTATTCTCATCTTAACAAATGGGCAAATGCTGCTAAGTTGTCACCGACAAAACGGATTAACAAAAACAGCTGCCACTTTTCTTTTTGCTTACATATGGTCCGATCCCGACTGGTCTGCTACATGCTTCCTTTAAGTGGGATGTCTGGAGCTCATCGTGGGGGCCACCCAGTAATGATCCAAACCGTTAATACAATCCTCTCCAGTGGCATAGCTTCAAATTTTAATTCAATTGAACTTGGTCCCACCATAAGAATGAACACAAGATTGATAGCGAGATTGGCACAAGCTAATACATTATTAATCTTATGCATTAACTACATTATCATTCATGTGTTTAAATAGGTCTACCTAAATAAATACACGCATTAGCTACATTATCATTCATGTTTTTAAATAGGTCCACCTAAGTACATGTATTAACTACATTATTAATCTTATGCATTGATACCACTCTGAGCCTTTGAGTATCTAACATTTTTCCTTTCTCTTTTTAAACTAACACCCTCAAATAGGTCCACTTAAAAAAAAAAAAAAAACACTTAAAAGTATTCATTTATCATGTAGAACTAATATATTACATTTTTAATATTTTTTATTTTTCTATATGTATAGACATATATTAATCAAATATTAATTTCTCCAAAGCAAAAACCACTGAAATCCTGAATCGACCAAAACATTTCGTCCAAAACGAAATTGACAACTATGCATAGAGGGAACTGATGGACATTTGAATTTTCTTCTGTAGGTATGTTTCGGATTCTCACACTGCTGCTCCTCTCACTCTCTCTATGCTGGAGGTGCTGCATCAGTTGCCCCTCAACTTCTCCTGTTGAACCATGTGGTCCAGTTTCTTAAATTTATTTTTCATCTTCCAGGAAATGCTGAAATCTCCGAGATTGGCTTCTAGGGTCCGGACTTTTGATTTGATTTTAAACCTGGGGGTTCATGCTCATTTACTGGAGCCTGTGTTGCCTGATGATCCCCCCACAATTGAAGAAGAAGAAGAAACTACTGAAGAACTGTATCTTGGCAATGAAGAACAACAGCCTGGGGAACTTATAAAGAAAAGTGTAGAGTCTGACCAACAAGAAATGAAGTCCTCAGCTATTGATAATTTTGAGTCATGGATTTTGAGCATCCTGTATGAGATTCTTCTTCTTCTTGTTCAGGTATATGTAAATGACTTCTTTTTTGTGATTGTTTTTGTTAATATGTTTCTAAAGGTAAGTGACATGTTTCTGAGCTAGTAAGCTTTCCTACTCTATTAAGTATAAAGATGAGCATGTATCTAAGGTTGCAAACTGATCATCAGGACCGGGTTCAAAAATGGAATCCATTGTTAGTCATTATCACTGAGTATCAAGGGACCTTTTTTATTCAGTTAAAGAAAAGATGTTGAATGGTCTACATTTAACACACAAAGAGGTAGGACTAAATATTATTCTGCTGATCTCATTGTTAGATCGGATTGCATCCATGACAGGGCTCCACCTGATGGACAAATGCTTTTCACATTCATCCTGATGCTTTCTACTTTCACCAACAAGCCTGTTAATTGTTAGAGTGGTATCTGTCTCTCTGCAATGTATATGGTTTAGCTATGATTTGTTACCATGTTCCCACTTTTGACTATAATGTATTATAAAAGGCTCGTCCAGACTACTTAAGATTTCTCATACATCTTTTTCCTGCTTTTTTGATATATTATTTTCAACCTTTTGCAGAGAGAAGAAAGGGAGGAAATTGTCTGGTCATCTGCTTTAAGCTGTTTGCTTTACTTTGTTTGCGACAGAGGCAAAATTTGGAAGAACAGATTGGAAGGTCTTGACATAAGGGTGAGAAACCTTATTTTCCTTATCACACTCAATTTATGGTTTTTCATGCAAAATAATCCCGTGACTTCTCTCATGCATTTTATTTTTGTTGTTGTCTTGGGTTAAATGGGCACGATATCTTGGAAATGTTACCAATTCATGCATTGGGCCTTTTGCAACTAGGAGTACTGTAAGCAGTGTAAATTCAATGTACACCTTTTGGTGCATGCTGGTAAAACCCAATGTATTGACCATATTGGACAAGTTTCATGTTGTATCAAACCCTCGACTTTACATGATTGGCATCAGTTTTTTGAAACCCAAAACTTAGACTCAGGTCAAAATCCTTTCATGTCGAGTAAGTTGGCCAAGTATGACCAAGTTCTTGGTCTTCTCGCCTTCTAGGACAATGTAGGAGATCGCTATAAGGCCCTCATATGTTTGGTTTATCAGCCAGTGTGCCTTACGATTCATATGTGGTCGTCTTCTGGTTCTCAACAATCTGAAGATGAGAGGTCCTGCTGTCCTTTAGCATAACTATAGTTTTAGGTGTCCCTAATTTACATGCAGTGCCCTGGTTTTATGATCCGGGTGTTTGGTGTGATGGCTCCTCTTTAGATTGAGATACTGTTAGATGTCTTCCATCCACAAGAGGGTTCGTGACTCAGTTAGAGAGTGAGTGGGGGACTTTGTTATATTTACTTTGTCCCCATCCTTACAAGGAAACCATATCCTAAAAAGTATGTGTCGCTACAATTTTCTACTATCTAACTTGGAGTCCTAGATAGATAGAACTCCTGTTAAACAAGTAAAATGAAGTACTGATATAGAAGTGCCAGGAGCCAGTGCTCTGCAGTCTGGAACACATTGTAGGGCCCACGTTTTGATCCATCCAAGTGGACCATAAAACAGGGTCCCCACCCCGCACCCCCTGCAGTAGTCATTGGTCCTGGGGTTTGGCATCCATCCAAATGAAGTGGACCGTTGGATATCGAGTGTACACTCGTTTTGGACTCTGAAAACTTGTTGCCTGTGGATCAGGTGGGGCTGGTAATGATCCGAGCCTCTGTCACCATACACAGGGCCGTTGGGGGAGATCTTTTGGTCCCATCCCAGGTGGCCCGAGTTGGGCCCCACAAGTTACAGTGAGTGCTGGCGCTCAGCAGAGGGGCTCCCAATATATAAAGCTTAAAATTTAATTGGTAGGGATCAAAATATTATCTATTTTTCAACTGCACTACCACATTGGGGCCACAGGGGATTTACCCGGCTCCCCCTGGGCCCGTAGGGATTAGTCCGGCCCAAAGGGCTGGGACAGCCACACCCTCTGTAATAAAAAGAAGAAAAAGGTTATCTATTTTTTCAATGATAAAACTATAGGAGTTTGTTTCTGTTAAAAAATTCAGACACTGTTGTTCAACACAGGATACATCATTAGCCTATGCTTGTGGACTTTTGCTTCTTTGTTGTTGCATCAACCTTCCCTGATGGAACATAACAAACAAGTCTTGTTTGAAGAACCCAAAATACCAATCTTATAGGTTAACTACTTCCATGTGTCTGTACGAGTAGTAGTCCCTCTATCTGTGAATCATTGTGACTGATTTAACATAGATGGCCCATCATATTTATCATGATGTTAATCTGCTGTAATGGGCTATTCATATAGGTTTTTCATTTGATAACTATTCTTTCAGGTTCTCCTGAAATGGCATGTTCTGCACCAATCTAACCTCCCATGCTTGCTATAAAGTCAAGGAGGGATGAAAGAACAGTCTATTTCAAACTGAGAGTGCAGGAAAACTATGGACAAATATGAGGAGATCAGATCAAAATCGTGAATCTTCCTGGTGGAGATTTCTTTGTCTGTCTCCTAATATTACATATTCCTTTCTTCACCTTTTAAGTAGTTTGTGTGGCATCTGTGTACATAACAAGGCTTTCACCACTCTTAAATCCATGGAATTCCTCACATGTGCATTTTCTGTATTCACAAAGTATGCAAATGCATATGTATTCATGTATATATGGAGTCTTATATGACCAGTTGCCAACCGATTGTCTCTGGTGTATTAGTATTTCGTAGTAGGATGTATTGTGCATCCAGAGTTGGCTTGTCATTTGAAATGACAGCATACGGAGGATTCAGCCCATCCTATACTTTGACCTTATTTGTGCATTTTTTGCAGGTTATTAAGGTGCTTTTACAGATCAGCAGGGAGCATTCATGGGCAGAAGTAGTTCATTGCAAACTCATTTGCATGTTGACGAACATGTTTTATCAGATTCCTGACGGTTCTGTGGATGCTGCTTCAAGTGGTCCTCTATTTATTTCTGAACGAGTTGATCTACTTGGAGGAATTGAGTTCATTTGCCTTGAGGTATCTAATCTTGATTATGTAGTAATTTTCAGCAGCGATTAACCGTTTATACCATAATATTGAGAATGTTTTTGAAGTTTCTGTGAAGTCCTGAAATCTATATACTAAACTTCACTCAGATCTTCAATGAAGAAGACATAACCTTAAGAGCTTCATGTAAATGCATCTAAATAAAGTAAATCAAATTATGTTAATTAAAGTTCATTTGGCTCTTTGCCATTTTAGAACTGGTCTGTGGCTACTCAACCAATCATAGAATTAATTCAAAGTTTCCAATGTAAAGAAAGAATTTCTTTGGTTGAAAAATGCATGCCCCAGATTTAGCCTAAAGTCGCCTGATGAATCTGTAAATAACTACAAATCAGGTGGTCAACAGCAGTCAGCAGCATATTGACTGCAGCATAAGATTATTTTTCATTGTTAAATCGAGGTAGTGATTCAATGGTTTCCTATCAATCAAGGCTCCCTGGGTCTTAAGCTTTTTTCTTTTCCCAGGCCACAGTTTTGGATAAGATTTTGATTATTAATCATCTACAGATTTGTTAGGTATTGTGGAAGCCTCTTCTCTTGTCAACAGGATGTGCAGGATGTACATTGTTTCTTCACTGTCCTTTTTCAAAATTGATTTGCCTTATGCGGAGTGCATTTTACTTTCCATAATCGGTGGGATTGTTCGGATAGCATTGGTGATGTGACTTCTTAATCATCATGGTTTACCCATGGACTATTCCCTTGTTCAAATCTTCTGGTCTATTTGGTAGAGAGGAATAATCAAACTTTTCTAAAGATGGACCTGTTGATTGGTGTTGCCATGAAGGCTTGGGCCATTTTATCTTCTGGGCTACTTCTACAGGAGAGGTATGGATTGTGGAGCCTAGATAGGAGTTTTCTTAGAGCAATTTGGCCCTACTCATGACGCAATTATTTAACCATTCATTTGCTACCAATGCAAACCACTTTTGGGCATGGATCAAATGCTCTTTCGTTCTTTTAATGAGAGAGAATAGCTGATAGTTAAGAGGCAAACAAATCTAATTTTAAGTCTTCTTTAAAAATAAAACAGGAAAAGAAAAGAAAGAAACTTGAAAAGGGCCAGACCAAAATAAGAGTCAAACTCTCTTGAATGAAGTGGGCTTGTTTGTATTGCATTGTCTCAGATCCATCGATAATGACAAAACTACCTATGCATTTGATTTAGTTACACCTACGGCCTATATGGATGAGGAGTACAGTCAACGTCTGTTTGGCCAAAGTTTTTTTTCAGAAAATAGTGATAATCAAATCCTTGTTTTAACAGTGGATAATCCCTCATCTAATTTTTCTCAACTTCTCCTGAGAATCAAAAGAGATTTTACCCCGGTCTCAATAGCAAGTGGCGAGTCTCCATTTTACTTTATTTCGTCCAAACACCACCTTAGAATCATTCGTCTTTGGGAATTTTTATCACCAGAGAGAGTTTTTTTTTTTTTTTTTGTTGGGGTGGGGGGGGTGGGGGGTGGGGGGGGGGGGGGGGGGGGGGATATTATTACCTGGTGGAGAGAGAGACGGCGCCATTGCACCAATGCCGGAGACAGATATGGAGAGTGATCTGAAGGTTTCACTTTCTGCCAATTTGGGGATTTTTGAGAGAGGGAGAGAGACCGAGAATGGGGATGAGGGTCTTTCGGAGGTGGGGTCATGTGCTCTTTCAAGTGGGGGACTGGGACCAGACGGGCCTTAGAGCCCTCAAGGGCTTTTTTCAGTTTGGGCCCCCAGCCCATTACACATGGGTCTGCCCCTGGTTGTACAGAATATGTGGGGTTTGGTCTTTTAAGCTCAACAGGATGCTAGTCGTCCTTGTTTTATTTTGTTTTCTTCATCTTTTGCATGTTTGTTGGTGACTGATGGGGGATGTCATCTCGCTTTTCAGGCTTTTGATATTGTGTATTATTATTTACTTCAGATATAGTAATCAGTTATGATTAATGAATATTGTGACCAGTAAGGGCCGCCATTACCCATCTAAGCTGACTGTCCCACCAGTAACATGTTCAAACTGTAATGTGTCTTTTTCAAGACCAGCTAGAATATGAGACTCAAATAGGTGGAGACTGCCAAAAGAAAGGCTATGCAACTTTATATTATAGTCAACTTCAATCATGCATTGAAGGTTGCCATTTGCCAACTGGGCAGGGCTGAAGTTTCGAGTGGGCAGAGAACTTACGTACTTAATGTTATTGTTGTAATTCTCTTCTTGCTCCCAGCCAGTTTTTCTTCCAGCTATTCTTGATTTATTTCTCTCATTCCTTCTACGCAATGTTTTCTTTTTATTGTTTTTAATGGACTGTAATCTCACTGTTATTGACAAAAAGACAATCCTACCATTAAAAAAGGACAATCCTCACCTAAAGCAAGGTCTAGAATAATAATGCAAGATTGTCTGTGTTGGTAGTGATTGATGGCGATTTATGAAATGTTGTTGTTTTGGTAAGTGTTAAGGCAGTAGAGCTGTGGTGGTTAATTTATTTTCTTAATAAAATTAATGCCTCACTACGAAGGATAACTACATTTCTTTTTGATATTTTTCTAAGAGAAGTTAATTACTGGTGGGATAAATTGGCCAAATTGGCAATCAAGAGGAAGATATTACTATTGTTTCTGAATTGTATGGGTATACAGTATACTGCAAGCTGTCTATTTCCTCTAGGCCCTTACCCTTACACATTGCATATTCCTCATTTATGACAGTTTCTCACAACTCGCATAATAGTAGTAGTAATAATAACAGCAGTAGCAGCAGCATCAATAATAACGTTTTGCCCAACAGTGACTGTTCCTACTGTTCCTAGCATGTTAAAAATGACTTGAACTCTGGTATGCTCAAGCTCTCATCCTTCTAAAAGCGAGAAGGCTATTTTAGATCTCTTGACCAGATGAAGGTTGCTTTTTGGTCTGGCAGATGAGTGCTAAGTTGAGACATGTGGCATTGTGGGGGTTTACTTGCCCTACCAGATGCATGGGTGAGCAGTGGTCCAACTGCTTCATTAGACGTTTCTTGCATTATGATTTGACGTAATCACGTGGATGACAAAAAAAAGATTTTTACTGTTGATTTCATTGTCTTTGTCGGATGGCTAGAAATGCCCAATGGGCTAATTTTTTTATACACCTGTCTCATAGCCCAATTGTGCATATGGGTGGAGGACCAGTGTACCCCACCAAGGTGTCACATCTTAACTGATGTTTCTTCTGCCAGATATAAAAGCAGCCTTTGTCTATTTTGTTTTTTCCTCTCTCTGGTCATCAGCAATTCAGCATTTTACATCCTTGATTAGCTAAGCATTTTAATGTGAACCAAGTTCTGAAGTACCATAATCTTATGAATCAACATCATTTTCTATCTTTGATTAACTATAAATTTTTAGATCCATCTCTGGTACAGTTCCATTATCTTACTGTCCTGCAGTGCACGGGAACATGCTTCCAAGTTCTCTTTTCAAAAGTGTTTGTCTAGATCTCATTTTATTTGCTGATACAAATCAACATATCAGTGTCTGGAGATATAGTTTATTTCTTGAACTTTATACAGCAGTTCATGTAGTTATAAGATCTCAATGAGGCACGTAATGCCCCTACACTTTGGTCTTTTATGCTGTCTTTTTTGCTGTGCAGTATTCACGAGCAAACTCAAGGGAAGAAAAGAGGAATCTTTTTGTGGTCCTTTTGGACCATGTTTTGCATCAGATTAACGAAATGTGCTTGGCTACTGAAGGGTCTACTTATAGTTTTGATGAGATTCAGCCACTTGCTACATTGATTACTCTAGCCGATGCACCTGAAGCATTTTACATTGCTGTTAAGCATGGATTAGAAGGCATTGGAGAGATACTGAGAGGATCAGTCTCTGAAGCTTTGTCAAGATTTCCCAACTTTGAACGTCTGAATGTGGTAACTTGCTTGAAACAGTCCTCTTTTATCCTTGGATTTATGTAGATAAAGTGATATCTCATTATAAAGTTTTAGGTTTTGTTTGGGTGTTCGCAAAAGTTGCTTGCAAGTTTATTTTGGTTGTTTCCATATTCGTCAATTTATTTGAGCGAAATTGATATATCCACAAATTTTAAATGTGAACGCACCTCAAAATTTAGAATCTAGGGCCATTCCCTTCTCCCCTCCCCCACCCACACACAACCCCCCGCAGCGGACGTTTGTCAGTCATGGGGGTAAGGTGGGATCAGAACTCAGAAGTCTTAGTGTGTGCTTGGTGTGGGTAAAAATCAGATTGTGACCATACATTTTAGGGGCCCCAAAGTTTGTGTTTTGCAAGTGCATATAAAACTGCTTAATTTTAGGGCCCATATAGAGGTTGTTAGAATAGTGTTGGTTTTGGCCCACCCCTAATTTATGCTGGACTTACCATCTACCAATCCCACTTTACCCTGTGATTGGCATGCACCCAGGTCAAAATGTTATTCAATTTTAACATTGAGGGTGGTTCTTCAAAGTTACTCTATGGATGTGCATGGAAATAAAGCAGGGTCCCAGCCGAAAGCGCATCCGTGATGAGCTGAAGTGGGAAGGCATATAGAAGCACTCTTCACCTGATTCAAGTTCTGATTTCAGTGACACCAAATGTATGATATGCTGAGATTCGTGATACATAGAGTACTACAATGTGATCAGTTTAACTTAATCCCCCAGTCATGTGGCCCAGGATTTGGAAAATTTAAGCAGATTGCTCACTCTTCATTTATGTGTATTTCTGATCTTTAAAATGCCTTTTGTTTTGTAGCTCTTGGAGAAGATCATGACAAAGTTGGATGCGACTATAAGCACATTCACTCGTTTAGATAATGAGTTCTCATATATGATCCAGATGACAAAATCTTACAAATTCTTTAAAAGTATAGAGAATGGACTCACAGAGATAGGTGTTGGCTCAAAAGTCAAGCTTTCATGGGCTACTCTACATTCTCTTCTTCATTCAGAACAACCTGCATATCGGCATAACGGGTATATTTGGCTTGTTGAGTTACTTGTTTCAGAAATCAGCGAGGTTGGGGAGTCAAGTATATGGTTGAATATCAATAATCTGCTAAAACAAATTGGCATTGCGGGTAGCCAAGATTCTTCCACAGCTTTGTCAGTTCCATTACCCATTTTGATCATGTGTGGGCTGCTGAAGTCCAAATACAACTACATCAGATGGGGTTTCCTTTTTGTGCTGGAGAAGCTTCTCATGCGCTTGAAGTTGTTGTTAGATGAAAATGAGCTGCAGCATGTAGAAGGTGTTGAAGTTGTTAAGTTTGATCACAGTGGTAACCGTCTCGAGAAAGCAAATGTCGTGATAGACATAATGAGTAGTGCTTTGTCCTTAATGGCTCAAATAAATGAGACAGATCGCATCAACATCTTGAAGGTATATTCAATCTGCTCTCAATGGGATTACTTATTGTTTTTGTTGCATATAAAGTTCCACAAATGTATTGGGGAAAACTAAATCTAAAATAACAACTATCAATTAAAAAAAAAAAAAAACTGTCTCAAAATATAATTTTCCTTTTCAAACAGTGGTGACTGAAGAGGGGTTTATGAGGAATTTGCCATGATCCTTCACATGCAGAGTTTGCCGAGACAAATGTGCAGGCTGTGGATCTAACATTTCCCCACTCCAATAGATGTTCCAAAAATCTCAGGATCTTTGATCAGGGGTCTTCAAATAGACTGATGTGGAAAAAGGTGCACCATGGTCGGTATTCATGGAGAAAAGACAATATTATGATACGGATATAGCTCTAGAAAACTATTTGTATCCCACTGCTACTTTTTAATGTTTGTGCAATGGCCCACCTATGATAAATCCAATCTGCTCATACCACATGCCCCCCATCTTCCCCTCCAAAGGAATTGGCGCACACCCAAAATCTACTCCAATGGAATTCACCAACCATTGGATGGATCACATTTATAAACACGATTATTCCATTGGAGCTTATCATGTATCGTAGCTGTGATCAATCCAATGTTGGTTCTCACTCCAATTGAAATGATTTTCTTGGTGCTTATGTATTGGTTATTGTGTGAAATTGAGTGGCTCGGATTCATGAATAGTATCCCCCAATACAGGTTTTGAAAGGGTGGGGCGCATGCTTTCACTTTTAATGTGAGCACAAGCTATATGAACTCATTCCTATATGTGCGATTTTAAGGCAACCTTCCATCCACGAGAGCTTATCAGATTAATTGTTGAAATGGCCAAACACTATGCACATGTTCCAACTGTGCCTCCACTAGCTATGACTACTCAGAATTAGTAAATAGGTTCTCTATTTTGCGTGTAAAATGGCATTTTCTGTTGATTTTCATTGATTACACATGCACAAGTTTGCTACTGTTTGATTAAATATAGGGAAAAGAGAGGAAAAGAAAGAGGTATATGCGTCATGGTTTTAAAACTTGTCTGAGTTGAAGTCACCTCCCCATTGAGTGTGGTCGAGTACCATTGAGAAAAGGCCCAGACTGGTATTTTCCCCTTATTTTCTTTGTATGAGATAATGTTGGAGGCTTTTGGGGTCCTTCTGCGCTAATCTTTTAAAATCAAAACCACGTTCTCTAAAAGATTTAAGCATTTAAATATCAAAGGTAATGTTCATTTGATTGTATGAAAACAAAATGCAACCACCTACCCTTACTTGAATTCATTTGTGAAATAATTAAAATATATGTGATTTAAACTCATAGGACATCATGTTTCTATTTTGAAGCTTTTTAATCATTTTTTTCACTTTTTTTTTAAGGCTTTGAGAGGCTCCAGTGTGCGACTCGATCTGAATCCGCCGAGTTGCATGCAGCACCACCAACTCAACTTGAAGGGGGCAAGTTGCCCCTCAAGTCTCAGTTTTTAAATGCTGATATGCATAGAAATGGTTGCAGTGATCTCATTTTCACCAGACTTTTCTTTCCCATAATGACTTTCAAGAAGTTTTTCTAAAACATTACTTGGTAGGATTATCTATTTGAGGTACTACTGTCTCTCCTTACTTGTTCTGGCTATTTGAACAGATGTGTGACATGCTATTTTCTCAATTATGTTTGAGAGTTCACCCCGTGACTGAAGTGCCTCTTGGGGATCTTACACCCCTTGGCAACATCTTTAGTTATACAATTGACGACGGAAAGGGCAATAGAGATCTTTTGGGAAATTTTGGTAGTAGAACCAGCCCCGATCGCCCTCTAGTTGTTGAAACAGCATCAATGGCAGCATTACTTTTGAGGGGATATGCTTTCGTTCCTATGCAATTGGTGGAACGAGTTCCTACAGTGTTATTCTACTGGCCATTGATTCAACTTGCTGGGGCAGCAACAGATGATATTGCACTTGGTGTTGCAGTTGGTAGCAAGGGAGACGGAAATCTACCAGGTGCCACATCAGACATTCGAGCAGCGCTTCTGTTGCTTTTAATTGGGAAATGCAGTGATCCGTCTGCATTTCTGGAAGTGGGAGAAGACAACTTCTTCAGGTAATTCTAAGGGTTTCTGTTGGGGTAATTCAAGTGAATTTTAATGGAGTACATAGTGAGGAAAGAGACATTTAAACTATGGTCCATCTTCCTGTTATCTAGCTGTTTATCTGGTGGGCCTCCATCATGGGATGTCATGCTCTAATATCTCACTATTGGATGGTGCTACCTATCCATTTGGGGTCTTGTTAATGAACACTTGCAAACAATTGTTCTGTTTTTTGGGACGAACTGTGACAGGATTCTCCAATGGGCTGGGTCTCTGCCATCCATGCTAGGGCTGACATGAATTTTTTTTTTTTTTGGTCTAATAGTATACCCATCTGACATGACAGTTTGGTTACCAAATAAATCATTTATGAATCACTTAAAAGCAAATTGTACAATGGGGTATTTTTTATTTCCTGACAAATATTCCCTTCCCACAGTGGGAATCTGAAAATGTCTAATCCTTGCATATTTCCAACATAGCTGCGCTTTGGGTTTTGACAGGGAACTTCTAGATGATACGGACTCAAGGGTAGCGTATTACTCTTCAGCTTTTCTGTTGAAGGCATGTCCATTATCTTTTCCCATAATTGGCTTGTCCTATTTCATTGTTTTTTTTTTCCTTTTTTGAGTGATCTGTCTTATGCCATTGTTTGTTTGACTTTACTGTATTATTTAAAATATTTGCTTATTTGAGTTCCATTTTACAGAGAATGATGACAGAAGAACCTGAAAAGTACCAGAGAATGCTTCAGAATCTAATTTTCAAAGCACAGCAGGTAGGAACTAATTTAGAATGCTATTTTATGAGTTATTTTGGTGTTTGTTTCCTAATAGATGGTCTTATTTGCCACTCTGATTTAGAGGTCCTCATTCAATTCGTTATCTACAGTTTGGATCTTCTTTTTTTTTTTTTCTTGCAAAAGCGACTGATTAAATTAATAGAAGTATACTGTAACAAATGAAGGCAAGAAACCAAGACCCAACAAAAAACTATGGACCCAAGCTCCAGCCCAATATAAAAAGAAAAACAGAAAAACCAAAACTACAAAGAGAACACTATAACCCGCAAATCATGACGAGAAGCACCCTACTTGGCTAGGCGATCAGCTTCTAAATTGGCACTTTGATCAATATGGGAAAAGGAGACTTGAAGAGTTCTAGCAAAATCAAAAATCTCCCCAACCACGCCAGCCACCTTTCAAGGAGCTTTAGCAACTCCTGAGGCCCGCTGAATTGCACAAAAAAGACTCCCCTTCAATAATTAAATTGTGGAGGCTCTCTCAAGTGAGGACCAGGTGGTAGCCATTCATGTGACCATAAAAGCAGATACATTATACACATTGGCCTGTATCAACATGATTTTTTAGCCCTTTAAATATTAAAATAAAAATAAAATTTTTAAAAATTTAGAAATGCTAGTTGTTTAGTGTTTAGGCTTTCTGGCATTGTTAGGTAACATATGAGCATGAATGGGACTATTATACATTGGTCTGAAAATCAGAAGTATATCACAAATCATGCAAGGAGCTGAATTGAGCCGTATCGTGAATTGTATCACAAAATAGAGGATTTTTTTAATCTTAAAAATGAAAAAAAAAAGGTAAAAGTAGTTAATCCATCCATAGTAGCATAAATATTGACAGTAATGGCTGTGATACAGTCATATGAACATCATTGATGTATATCAACATACTATCATGATATATGTATGAGTAGTTAAATTTTTTTAAGATATCAACATTATTTATTAGGAAAAATAAACGAGTTACAAATTTTCTTTTAATATCCATAAAAAATAATAATAATAGTTATAAACTATGGTTAGGATGTGTCTCATTAAGTTGAAGAAGTGTTAATGAAGAAAAGCTGATAATGCCTATTCCTTATTTATCTCTAAAAGCTCTTCAAAATCCATAAATTCTGAAGAGGTTTTGCTAATCACTAAATGACCTCTTAAATATACAAATATTTAAGAAGGGCAAAAACTCACTAATATTATTCATTTGGTGATGGTTGTTCCAACCCCAATGAATTGTAAGAATTTGTATCGAATTGTAAGATTCACCTATAAATAGATTCATGGTATAGATTTGAATCTTTATTCTTAGGATTTGATACAAATTGTAAGATTTTGACAACAATGCTACTATACATGATAGAAACCTTGCACTGCTGCATGATATGAGACCAGCAAATCTCTGAGTTTGAGTTAGTCTATTGGCTTAAATTTGAGGTATTGTTCCATTAAATGGAAGAGAAAAAATGTGGGGTTTTGTAAGAGTCCATTTATAAAGAAGCTTACATGTTTGTACTTCATACAATATATAGAAATGATCTTGTGCTACTGATGGTAGCTAAAATGTGTTCTAAATTGGGCGGATCCATTTTTGTTGGATCTAGTCTGTTCATATTTCACTTAGCCATAGGTATAGGCAGTGGCTTAAATTTCACTCCAGTCGTGCACCATTCGATTAATCACATATAGGAAATATAACTATTTATTTCGCACATGGTCAATCTACTGGTGCATATCACTCCGGTTGGAGTGAGATTTTGTCCAGTGCATATACCTATGATAGTGTGCAATGTAAACAAATTGTGCTGAATAGAAGTTCTAATCACATTTAGCTTCTGCTACTACCATTCTAACTGCAGTACTAGATCATTTCCTTATAATATATTACTAAGTTTAAGACTAAAAGTGCCATTCAAAAAAAAAAAAAAAGTTTAAGACTAAAATTGATTAAGTTCGCAACATCAGTCATGATTTATTGATTATGCAACAAGTTTCGTAAAAGAATGGTTTGTCATCTGTGTGCAATGACTTGTAACTAAATATTTACAAAAAATGCAAAAGGGAAATACACGAAGAAATGGTTAGAAATCGCCCGACTTTGCCAAATTAAGTTAGATAAGTATGGATTTAGGTATTGTATACACAAATCTGAAGTATGCATGCCCATAAGAAATAAATTTGAGAAATTTCCATAAATAGAAAAAATAAGATAATGAGAAATTTGAATAAATCTAACAAATTGAGGCCTACTGATGCAGGACAGGCCTGTGACCCCCCATGGGCCCACCAGTCCTTTGGGCCCAGTTAGTCTAGTCCATAGGCCCATTAATTTAATTTTCTTTATTTACTTAATTATTTGGAGTTTGTTGAGTTATGCAAGTAGGGTCCATAAGTTTTATTTAAGTGTTTTAATCTTGAGCACTAATTGTTTCTATGGTTAGAGAATTGAGATTAGTTTTAGAATTTTATTTTACCTATATAAAGTGATGTAATGCCTCATCGGCTTCATATTTGGGTGGAATTCCGACTTATCCCCTGTATCTGTCGTCTTTTCTCCTGCCTGCCCCGCATCGATCCACCGTCGGCATCACCTACATGCTTTGGTTACTTTTATCTCCAATTGGCGCACTATTCATGATATTTATTCTTCAACGTGAGGGCCTTGGGATCGATCCCTGGGCATATGTGTGGTACTAAGGTGCCAACACTCCTCAACCAAGAGTGTGTTGGCTATTCATGAATTCAGTCTTCTCAATTACCTAGCACGGCATCAACTGGCAGTGTTCCCACTGGTCCAGATTTGACTTGGAGGCCGTGCCGTTGGATTAGTTATATGTTCATGTATTCAAGCTAATGTGTACCAGTGTCATTTCAGGGTGGCGTTGGATTCATGAGAAGCGAGCAGAGTGTTGACTGTATGGATTTTGGAATTTCTTTTTGTCAGTTAACGTAGAGAATATGCTACATCAGTGACCGACATGCTATGATGCCCAAATAAATGGTGAGACGAGTGAGATGGCACCTGATTTACCTTATAGTAACTGCTTGTTCCAAGCCTGAATAAAAGGAGGGGGGTTGCGTCAGGTTGACAACAAACGTGAAACGTGTCACATCTAAATCATGATTTTTAAACAAAAAACTCTTATATAATCATCCTAGGGTGTCTCTAGTCTCTACTGTAAGTGACGCACTGCAATGGTGCTTGATTGCACTGAGAAGTAAGCAAAGGTTCCATGATCATGCCAAGGGCGTTCTCCGGTATAAGCAATACATTGCAGCGGCGCCAAGTTGCAGTGAAAAGTGGGAAGATTCATGCACCAGTTGGATCAGTGCAGGTAAACAAGTTAGTCTAGAAGAAGAGAAAGATCATACTTGCTACTAGAAATATAGAAACTTTGATAGGCAAGAGCGTGGAGTTGGTTGATAAAATGAAAAGAAGAAGAGTTAATGTAGCATGCTTGCAAGAAACAAAGTGGAAAGGGGATAAATTTAAGGAGCTCATTGATGGCTACAAATTGCACTACATAGGAAAGAACTATGCCAAAAAAGGAGAAAGTATAATAGTAGATAAGGATTTGAAAGAAAAGATTGTGGGAGTAAAAAGATTGGGTGATAGACTTATAACAATTAAACGAGTGTTAGAAGAAGATATAATGATATAATACGTATCATTAATAACCATGCACCCCAAGATGAATGCAATAAGAGACAATTTTGGGAGATGGATGGTTTATTATAAGTAGGAAAAAGATTTTCCTAGGAGAGGACTTAAATGAGCATGAAGGAAAGGATAGTAGAGGATGTGAGAGATTGCATGGAGGATAAGGATTTGGAGAAAGGATGGGTTAGGACTTAGGATTCACCATTTTGGAATTTGCTTTGGCATTGACTTTTTTATAGCAAAAATCTACTTAGAGAGAGAAAATATAAGAGTAGAACTAATAGGAGCTAGGTATACTTTTTTTGTACTTAGAAAACATGATCGACAAACTTATAAAGATTGTAAGGTTCTTTCTAGTGAGAGTTTAACCACACAACATAGGATAGTTGTTTAAATGATTGCTTCGGAAGTAGAAAGAAAGTGGTAGTATATAAAGGTGTGTCCAAAACAAGGGTGAGGATTTGAAAGATAGGGAAACAACATTTAAACATAAAGTGATCAGGGAGGGATAAAGAAATTTTGAGGGGAAAACTATGGTGATGTGGAACCAAATGACTGACTATATTAGAAAGGTTCTAAAAGAGGTGCTTGGAGAGTTGAAAGGAAAAAGAAACTTTGATAAAGAAACCTGGTGAGAGTGTAGCAGAGGTTCGGGAAGTAGTTCAAGAGAAAAGATGTTGCTATAAAATTTGTCAAGGGAATATGAATATGGAGAATTCTAAATAGATAAGAAGGCAAACAAAAGAAATTAAGTAGTAAGTGATGGAAAGCTTTAAACAAAGATTATATAGTAGTACTTTAGAATGCTATTTTATCAGGTATTTTGGTATTTGTTTCATAATAGATGGTCTCATTTGCCACTCTGATGTAGAGGTCCTCTTTCAATTCATTATCTACAGTTTGGATCATGTGTACGCTGTACGCTGTCTGTACGTCCACATAGATAGACATACAGACAGAATTAATGAAATCCCAGCAGACTATGTATCAACATTATAGTGTAAATTTATTTTTTTGACCAATTCACACCTATTTATAAATGTGGACTTTGCTGATATGCGACTATATAGGCAGTTTTCTTAATCATGGTCATGCCTAGGACTATTAACTGGATCAATGACTCATGGAACACCATCCGTCTTTTGATGATTTAATTAGTGACTTCCGTTTTTACCTCTTTTAGCAGATATTAAACATGGACTTGAATTACCTTTTCAGGATAACAAAAAGAAAAATAAATGTGGGCATGAAACTAACTTTTCATTGAATGTGCATTTGATCAGAGTAATAACGAAAAGCTGTTGGAGAATCCATACCTCCAGATGCGTGGCATACTTCAGCTGTTAAATGATCTTGGGACACCATTATAATCACCAATCTTGTTGTATCGGAAGCGTTCTCATGGGTTGGTGAAAATAGCTAACCTAGCACTCCAGTAACTTCTTTGCGACACTGATGCTTGCAATTTTCCAAAGAGTAGCAAGTGGGATTGGCAATGTCTAGCTGGAATTTGGCACAACCAGGACTACAAGGTTCCTTTGTGTCTCTCTTCTGCTCATTTCCTTCAAATTTTTCTTTAGCACATTTGGCCTGAAAAGAGAGGCGATACCCAGAATACTTGTTTCAGGTTGACTATGGATGCAGGTGTGGGATGTCACTGAATAAACCTTTGAAAGCATCCAAATATTCAGACAGCTTTACCCGCGTATTGAGTATGCCTGGGTACCCGGCATGGTTGCCTTTTCAAGCATTTGGATGTTCTCCAAATTGCAATAAGCTTGAAACTTTTGGAAGAGTTTGTGTGCTGTCTCTGAAATCCAATCTGTATCTATGTGAATATCTCCACCTCACCTTATTATATCTGGGCATAATCTTTCGAACTGGAATTTGAGCCTGACAAAATTCATGACATCCTTGTTGCAGGTGTTTAAACAAAAATTTAGGCTAGCATAGTTGCAGTTAGAAGTGAAGCTTAATGGCTCATGTACAGGAAACCTTGAGTAACTTCATTCATTGATTGTTTTGATTATTTCCTTCTGCCACCAATGTGGACAGTTTTGAGGGGCGGGCCTTTTTTTAAAATTAAATGTTCCAGGTACCATATAATCTTAACTCATCGATACAGTTCATTTTCCTGGTGAGAGCTGGTGTGTGTTGAATACCAATTAATAATTGGTATTAATTTTGAGCCAACCAACTGATGGGCTCATCAAAGAGTAAATGCTGTATGGATGTACTTATCAAGAAATTATACCACTTGGTAAATGGTACACGACGCACAACAGCTCCTTAGTCACTGTTCTTTCTGAATAATATTATGGATTAACAATCTTCTTTTTCTTTTGTATGTGGAAGCAGTTCAGTTTTTGTGGTTACTGAAAGCACATTTCTTATCGGGCATTTGGAGGTGGGCTTTCTTTGTACAAACTTGTTTTGTTGTAGTTATTTGATTTTATAATTGTATCTTTTTAAACCGAGGCTCGTGCGGGTTTTTGTGAGGCATCCTCGGAGAAATAAGGATTTGAGTGTTATTTCTTGAAAGCTCAGAATTTGAGGGCATCGAGAATGTATTGCATGCAAACCATGCGGTGAGAGAATGTTGAAACTGGATAGCTAGTTCACTTGAGTTTTATCTATTTTGGTTATCCTTCTACTATACCAAATGCGTTGGCTGCTGCATTGGCTTTGTTTTCTTTTGTTCTATTTTTTTTTTTTTTAATTTGATCCAATCATGGTCACCGATGATCAACCTTATATCCAGTATGGAGTCCGTCCTTCAGCATGATTTTAAACTGGAGACGTAAAAAAAAAAAAAAAAAAAACACTCTTACATTTACTCCACTGGGAATGTATGTAGTGTGGCTTGGAATCTAATTAGTGGGTATTGTCAGAATTTTGGGTGCGGATGTAATGCAGTCGTTTATAATGCAATTGTGCATGTTGACAAAAAAAAATAATTTTAAGGTTATCTTGCTTTTGCCGAGGATATTATTAGCCTCTCTTGTTTTTTATTTTTAGTTCTTTTCAAACATCAAGACTACAATGAACTGTTTTTACGGATCCAAAAAAAAAAACAAAATAAAAAAATGAACTATTTTGTGCTTCTTAGCACTTTCCTTTCAACTTTTATGCAGCGGTAAGGATAACGACCTCTGCAGTAGTGTGTGGACTGTGGTGGCTTGGCTTGGCTTTATGGGAGAGCGGACATGTTTTAGAAGAAAATGGGTCTTCTGGTCATATAGCTTTTGCCTAGTCGGTGAATCGACAGAGGCACAGTAATAAAATGTTTTCAACCTGGAGAATACAACTAAATTTAAAGGTGGTCGGTATGTGAGAGGATCAGTTTTGATCAAAGGTGGCCTGGTTCTCTCATGAACCCAAAAAAAAAAAGTGGGTTTATCTGGAATCTGGCCAATTTATAATTTTAAATTACGAGTTCTTGAATACGCTAAGTTTGAAAGATAATTATTCCATCCACTTCTCTTAATTCTCGGAATTGTCAACGAGTTCCAATCAAATTCAGCGAAAGATCCTGATCCTTTGTAATAAAAACTAAATTGAAAGTTCCAAAAGAAAAAAAACTAGCGGTAAGAATTAGTCTGCACTTGGCCTGTATTGAAAAAGTGCAATAAAAATAAAAGACTGCAAAGTAATCAAAGTCCCAAGTTCACTGGATTAATTGTCGATGAGCTTAAATAGCATTTGCTCCATAAATCCATGTGAACAAATCACGAGCCATTGGATCATCAGAGGGCAGCCGGGGTTGCCCACTGTTCAAATTCCTCTCATTACGTTTTTCTTTTGCTTTTGCCTCGCACGCGCATGGGTATTTGAATATAAGCATTTTCTACACAGCTTTTGCCAAGGATGGGTCTGGCAATAGTCTGAGAGTTTTGATTGGTGTGATTTTCTCAAGAGAGGTTTCGGGCTCCGATTCAAAAGCCTGTACTCTCTTGGCAGGATATTTAACATGGGATTCTTCTTTTGCTTCATTTAACACAAGACAAAATACTAGCAGTACTTTTCCAAACAACATGGTAGGTAGCAAAAGAATGGAATTGCCCTCTGAGAATGCATAGCCCCATGTCCGGACACATTTGGCCATAGAGCCAATTGCTAATAATAAAGGCACAGGCAAGGCAATAGGAGAAGAATCAGAGAGCTGAAAATAGTTTTTAACAGGTCATTCGCCTTAGTAGTAAAAGTTACAACATGTTTGTGGCCTCCCCAATTTAACACTAGCCATAAATTACATATTCTGATTTTCTCCAAAGCAGAATGGTTAACTGTCTATCTAAACCTTAATTATGGAGGTTCACTACCCTTAAAAACATTTACAGCATTGATCTCCAGACACAAACCACCTGTGTGAGATCCAACACTAGAACTACATAATCAGAGAGGAAAACAGCCAAAACAAAAGAAGTAAACAAATACAATGTGGCTTTCTCTTACTTCGACTGCAGCCTGTGTCATCACGCATCGTTGGGTAAAAAGACTGTACGTCTCACTGCCACGGCAGTTGGCTTCACAAATTTGGGCTTTCAAGGCACCAACAGAGCTGCTGCTCCATCTCATTCCTGTCCTATATGAAAGTAAAAGTAAAGCAGAAAAGAGTTTCGACCAAACCAGTCATGCACACAGCACTCTTGCAGCCGTCCATTAACTGAAAGTAGCAGGCCAGAATCAAAGCAGTAAAACTAACAAAAGCCCCATGCGGCCAAACCCCATAAATCAATAAAAGTCCCATTCCGGTTCGCTTCCTCTCTAAAGAGTAATCACCAATGCTAGAAAATACAGAAATGTAAATGCACAAAATCCCCAGGCAAACATGAAAGAAACCAAGAAAGGATAGATTGATTTAATTAATTTGCATTGCTTCTGAGTGGTACTTCTCCAAATCAGCATCCAGATCTTCAGCAGAGACGTTGTCTCCACGGCCTCTGCCACGACCACGACTTCTACCCCATCCACGGCCACCACGAGCACTCATGCCTCCACCTCCTCCACCTCGGGGTCTCCCCATAAAACCACCCCTTCCTTGAGCACTGCTCAACCAAAATAACAAGAGACACGATTAGCCTAGAATTCACATGCAGGAGTAAAATTTAAGGCAGTAAAACTAAAAGCACAATTAAAATTTATTATTTTCTCCCACTCAGTTTAAATTCAGACAGTACTAGCACAAGACACTTAAAGAAAAGTACTGTCCTAGATATTCAACTGGTGGTGACATATACCATTTAAATGTAAGTCGTGTTCCAAATCTCTAAAGCATGTGAATGGAGCACTCTTAGAATATGGTTGTGGCAGTTGGAGAATGAATCAGATAGCCTCTGGAAAATTGATGATAGCCTTCGGAAAACTGGTTTTCCCAATACAAAGTTGAGAGGTGAGGATGAAGAGCATCACTTAGATCTCAGTCTCAGACTCAGATATTTGGTGGAGAATCTTGAGAACCAAGCTTTGTGGGAAGATTACCAGCCCTTATCAGCATCACTTCCTACTTTGTGACAAAGGTAGCAGATGATGTGGATGATGGCTTCAGGTTTGGTGCAGAGCAGTCTATTTATTCCGAATGAACCTCACAGATCAGGAGACACCAAGTTACTCAACGCCTCAGGTTGGCGAAGACCGTATAGTTTGTTCTCATTCAGTTTCCGGTTTCTTTGGTGTTAAATCTTTCAACTCCCAACTGTTAGGATGGGATGACAAATGCCTTATCACATGTGGTCCATTTGAGTCCACTTGGGTGGCCATCCAAGATAACATTCTGACCATGGATCACTTACAAGATAGACAAAGAATCATTTCAAATGTGCTCTCTTTGCCTAAGAGACAAGAATCTGTTAATCATCTGCTCTCAATTATCGCACGGCTAGGGTGACTCGGCAAGCTGTGCTGTTATGGTTTGAGGTCTCTTGGGTTCTAAGGAAATAACCATCCACTTTGAGGTGTGGAAATACAGCTTATCGTTTCAGCAAGGAAAGATTCTATGGTTGCTAGTGTGGCAACCGTCTAGTATGTTTGGAAGGAGAGGCATAGCATATGCTCTAACAAAAAGCAAATGGATGTACGCAACTGGATAAACCTCATTAGAAGGCAGGTCATCTCTTGGACTGGTACATTGCATAATTTTCACGGGAGTGTCAATGGCTTCTTCGGACAGGTAGAAAATAAATTTGATGCTGGTGCTTCTGGTAAACCTGAAACTACTGGTATTGAAGGGTCAATACGAGATGGCATGGGTACTGTTTGGGAGAATTTTGCTGGCCCAGGAGACTTAAGGATCATCAATGAAGCTGAATTCCTTGCCTTGATTATCAGGGTGCAGGGGGGAGCAACACAGACCTCTTTCCTCTGAAAATAGAAGGTGACTCAGCTAGTGATATCAGATGGGTAGAGGAATATGCCCTTAAATGAGATGACCTCTACCTTTGTACCTCTTCATGAGCAACATGAACCTCTTTAACCGGTCGTGACGAGTCCTTTGCATGTGCCAATAGCGGCAAACTCCAAACCTGATTACCTAGCCACGGATGATATTGTAAGACCTAATAATGTCCAGTTTGTACCCACCTGGGAGTTGGAGTGGTATGAGGCATGGGTTTGCTCCCCTCATCCTCTGTTACCACGCCAGATTTGCATGGTGTACGTTTGTATGGGTTTAGCGGACGTCACCAAGGTGCTTAATCCTGTTGGATCAAAAGACCTCAGGGATACTCATAGCATCAAGAAAAAAGTACAATTTGTGATGTCTTTGTTGTATCCTCCATAATTTCTTATCCACTTTTGCCAGGCGAGGGGTCAATGCCTATCTTAAGAAAAACCCGTGTTGCTAAGAAAAAACCAAAAAGTAAAGGGAAAAATCGAAAGCCCCCAGGTTTTGTGATTTGTTAGTGTGTTGTCACACTACTTACAAAAGAATTTTGGTGGTTTCATCAGCTTTATCTTACTTGCAAAAGAATTTTGGTGGTTTCAACAGCTTTATCTTACTTACAAAAGAATTTTGGTGGTTTCATCAGCTTTATCTTACTTACAAAAGAATTTTGGTGGTTTCATCAGCTTTATCTTACAAAAGAATTTTGGTGGTTTCATCAGCTTTATCTTAATAGCTTTAAAGTTTACACAACTTTGCAACTTAACCAAACCAACATGTTTAATAAATTCAGCCACTTTCTCATCACAAACTTAGGGATGATAGCCTGCTACAAAAGAATTTTGGTGGTTTCATCAGCTTTATCTTACAAAAGAATTTTGGTGGTTTCATCAGCTTTATCTTAATAGCTTTAAAGTTTACACAACTTTGCAACTTAACCAAACCAACATGTTGAATAAATTCAGCCACTTTCTCATCACAAACTTAAGGATGATAGCCTGCTACCTGCAATCTATTACTCTAAAAAATATCTACTACTTACAGTCCCAATTTTGGGTTGGGCATAAGCAGGCTCAGATCTAATCCTGATGACATGAAGACGGTTCAGGTTGCGCATATTTAAATTACGGCTTTAACGTGTCAAGTCAAGCAGGGCTCGGTCAATATTATATATTATATGGGACCCATGTATGATAAAAGAACTTATGATATTATATATATATCACAATGATTTTTTTAAGAAAGACAAAAAGAAAATTCAATCCAAGTTAAAGTTCAACTCAGCTTTGCTCATTTATAATCAAGGTTAACTAATATTCGAGCTTGTGATACTTGATTCAAGCTTGAGCACAAGCCTGGTCAAGCTCGCTCGGCTAATATAGTCTACATCCCGTCAGTATTCATCTCTTGTACTGCTTGCTTGTTTAATGAAAGTAACTATTCGATATATATATATATATATATATAGAGAGAGAGAGAGAGTCTACATCCCATGATAATGCATGTGGTTGTATTAGCAATACAAAATTCCTATATATGTTAAATATTCTATATATAAAATGCAAAAAAATTGATATGTATCGACAAGCACTGTTTAAAAGTATGCTTTCCGTTGGCACACACGGGATTTGAGCTGGGTTCCAGTCATGTTAAGTTGGGTTGAAATGAAACCAGGCTTGGTTGGCCTTTCTAAAATTTGGGTCGGGTTAGGGGTGGCCCAAAGCTAACCCCAACCAACCCATCTAAATTGCATCCCTAGTCCATACCATCTATGAATAAAGGCTCTGTTTGGTACCAGCATTTTTAGTAGCATTAATGCTGATTTCAGCATTAATGCTATTTTGTAACCAAACACATTCCTTAAAAATCAGCATTAACATTTTTTATATTAGCATTTTGGTAGCATTTTTTTGCAAAATGCTAATGCTGAAAAAAGGAGCATTCTTGTAGCATTTAAAATTTTTAACCCCTAAGATGACGAAAGTAACCCTGTTTTTTTTGGAGCTGTTTTATAACATTTATTGTTTTATGTCCTCTTATGTAATTTGACACCCATTTAAATGCTATCAGCTAATGTCCAACCAAACAACATTAGCATTTTAAATCAGCATTTCAATCAGCATTAGCATTTCATTCAGCATTAATGCTGATTTCCAAAATGCTACTACCAAACGGACCCAAAATCATATGCATACCTTCTGGGAACAGCACTGGGATTTCCAAATGCACCATTTGAAACCTGAGGCATGGAAGCAGGTGTGACAACATTCGTTCCTACAATCTCGATTTTCATTGGTTTCCCATCAAGCTGTACATTGTTGTATCTCTTAAATGCGGCCGCTGCATCTGCACGCCGTGAGAAGACAACTTCTGCTGTGCCCTAAAATAAAGAATCCCTTTCAACTATGGAACATAAAGGTCTTCTCAGATGAACTAGACAAGACCAAACTTGTTGAAATACCTTCGACCTTCCACTCCTATCATAATGGATGGAGTAACGCTTCAGGTCGCCAACCTCTGAAAAGAGTTCCTGCAAAGCCCGGATATTAGAAAATCGAAGTGCTACACATAAAGTTAGACAAAAAACAGCCTTACATATATTTATAAAGGTCTGGTATTGGATACTGCAACAATACTTGCACAGTACAAGTTATTGTGTATCCTACTGTTTTGGGCTCATTATTTCTTTTTTGTCATATTATTTTCTGATTGATAACATGACTCGAATCCACAACCCTTTTAAGATTTCAAAAGTGAACACTTCCCTTTTGCAATAGACTCTTGTCCTTTCATATAGTCTATGTTTTTTTTCTTTTTGAAAGGTAATTTCATATAGTCATAGTAGTCTTCTAACTTCTCAACATTAGTCCAAGGCTGTAGTTTATCTGGTTAGGGGCACCAAATGTCCCCCCCGGGAAAACCACTTAACAAAATGATAGAATAACAATAACAAGGATTTCATTATTCTTGAATGTCTTAAAGAAGATTTTACTTCATTTGTACAAATAAAAAATATTGAAAGAATAAAATAACAAGAATTTCATTAGTCTAGAGATTTTTAAAGTAGAAAACTCTGCTTTGTTTCTATTGAAACTATCTGTTACCATTTCAGGAGAAAAAAGAAGCAGCAGACAATAATACGGTGTAAAACTCTCAACATGAAACATTAAATTTCATGTTATGTTATTGATAGAATGGCCTTATCCATATCTGTCTTGGATTTCAGACAGTGCAAAAGTCGCACCCCGGATCCATGTACCCATGTCCGTATCCATATCTGGGTATCATAGTCCAAATGAAATGTCCAACCCAATTGTCAGCTGAAATGAATGAAGTTAATTACTATTGCCTTTTTATAAGAGCCAAGAGGTATATATGACAAGCTCATTAAGTTGGTAAGGAATTACACATGTATAAAGATGCACAAAGTCGCATTTTCAATCCCCACACCAATGTTGGTATCCATATCTAAGTATCGAAGTCCAAACAAAACATACAGACCAATTTTCAGCTTAAACAAATGAAATTAACTATTATTATTCCTAGAGCTGGCAAAATGTGGCCCAACCCGATGACCCAACCCTAACCAGACCCGGTTCTGGCCCGCCACATATACGGGTCGACCACGGGTCATGATTTCCTAACCCGTATAGAAACGGGTTGAGTCAGGGTTGGCCCACGTAACCCATTTGACCCGTTTTAACTTAACTCTTACCGGGTTGAGAAATATGTGGAGTTTTTCCATTTTCAAATCTTAATGACTTTCCTTGATTTTAGTGAAAAAGAAATCGAAAAAGGTATGCAATCTTGACGTTCTAGCTTCCTACTTTTTCAATAATAGTAGTTTTCATTATTAGCATTTAGCAAATTTTAATCTCTAAAGAATCCTTCCGGCTATAAATATATTATTCTTTACGCGTCTGCTATAGAGGTTACAATTTTGCATCTTCAAACTCAACTCAAGGTCTTCAGGTTTCTATGCAACTACAGGTTTTAAAGGGTAGCCACTAGCATCCTTTCTTTTTCTATTTATAAGCTTTTAGATTAAACAATATACAGAGTAATGGGTTGGTGTAGTGGTTAAGTTGTCATTTTAAACATAATGGATCTTGTGTTCGATTCTCGTGAGCCTTACTTTTTTACAAGGCTCAAAATTAGTTAAAGATGAGCGACACGGATCAGGCCAGGCCAGGCCAGGCTGACCTGACCTATATTTATTGCGGGTTAGCCCAACCCTAAGTATCATGGGTGCGAGCTGCAAACCTGCAACCCGTTTAGAAAACAGGTCGGTCGCAGGCTAGGGGTCCAAAGAGCATATCCAGCTATGGCCCGACCCGAATTAGCCCGACCCAGCCCGTTTGCCAGCCCTATTTATTCCCTCGTTTTCCAAAATCTGAGGGGTAACTTGTTTTCTAAAATCCAAGGGGTAACTCATCCCATCAAGTTGATAGATAAAAAACAATCCATCAAGGTGATGAGCACATTACATCAGAATTAAATAGTCAATCCAATAGACCCACCAAATGCCGTAGCAATGATGATGTAACAAACATAGAATTTTAATTTCATAATTCCATTCTAAGCTTTAGTAATAGATGTGTAATGTTTATATAATTATATGAACTCATAAAAGGGAGAAAAAATATCGACTCCCAGTGAAGGAAAAACTTATGGAAATGGAGCATCTCCTTATGAACCGCACTGAACAGGTGATCGCTCATTAAAAGACTTTTGCAAATGGAAATTTACTTGGATTAAAAAATGATGACAATAATAAAATAAATATATTCGGGTATAATTATATCTTTTATATTTGGGACAAGGCTTGAATGAAGAGAGAAATGGACCATAAAAAAAATGACCATGTGTGAATGGAAGTTCCATGGGTGTATATCCAAACCGTCCTCCATTGAATGATATGATTGCATATAAAGGGCAGTTAAAAAAATGATCGTGAGTAAATGGAAGCTCCATGAGTGTATTATCCAAACCATCCACCACCGAACATAAGTGACACACTCAAAGTGGTTGAGTCCAAGGACACCCAGACTGCTCAGAGCCTAACAATCACCTGGAGTATAGCATTTCGGATCATGTGTTAGGTTCATATAGTTTTTTGGTTTTTATGATAACTTTCATTAAAAATAAAAAAAAATCAGTACAAGAGGCTTATACTGACCCTAAAACACACAGAAAACACTGATACATAGCATAACCCCAACAAACAACAAAATGCCTGAATGCCTGAAGGATAGAAAGAAAAGTGAAAACTCCTTGACACACCACGAATCCTAGATTAAGTAAAAGCAATTTCTTTCCCGTTATACATGATTTGATCACTAGGGTAGTCCTTGAAAATAGGATTGATCTTCACCCACTGAGCGATAGAGAATTTTATCTTGTCACATAAGATATCTTCTTTAGTTTTTGTCCCTTCAAAGCACCTAGTGTTCCTCTCCTTCCATATACGCCAAATAACTAAAAGGAGCGACAGCTTCCACAATTCCTTTCCTTTCGGAAACCCGATTGGTGTTTTCCATGCCCGGAAATGGTGTTGAATTGACTTCGGCAACACCCACTTGCCACCGAACCAACTGATGAAGGTGTTCCAATTTTTCACAGCACTTCTGCATCTAAGCTGATGACAGTGTTAGGTTCATATAGTTTGCGGTGTGATTTCACAATCCAGAGATAAAATGGTTCATGAATCATGACCCATGCTTTGCACACACGGTATCTATTATTTCGTGATCCAAACAGTTGAGAATGGTCAAAATTGAGGGCAGCCCAAAAAAACTACAATATGCAACAGCCCTAACACTTTAGTTGGTATAGATAGTGTTAAATCTTAACGGGGAAAAACATAGAAACTTAATGGACCGACATAAAAACCCAAATTAAGACCTACAAAACTAAATCACCCACAATAACAAAGTATCTCATCCCGCCTTAGGTAACAAGGACCACTATACTATATATCTAGCAAACCAGGATTGATGAATCTTGAGAAATACACGTGATCTATAAAAATTACTCTTTTCTAAACTTACAGACTCAGTGGTGCCTAATTGAGATCCAGAAAAACAAAAAATTGCTCTTTTAAAATAAAATAAAAAAACTCATAGAGAAACAAGATATTGATTATACACAATCAAACATCAAAATCCAAATCGACATGAAACAAAAATCATACCTTGATGTCCTCATTCGAGACACCATAATCCAAGTTGGAAATATACAACTTCGTGCCGGTCTCAATTGCAGACGCTCGGGCGGCCTGCGGCGCAGAGTAAGCCCCCACCTGATCTGCAAACAAATCGTGCTGCCATGCCGTCTCCGGTGCTTGAATCGGCTGTTCTCCATCCAAAACCAGCAAGAAAAATAGAGATCCAAAGAAAATCAGAAAAGAAGAAGAAGAAGAAGAAAAAAACACAAAAAAATGAAAATAAATCTGAATTACAAATCAACATAAAGAACCCTAGATCTCATCAAATTCGGAAACGAATCACAAGCATAAACCCTAGTTTCGTTGAAAGCATCGAAATGGAAAGTGTAGATTGTAACCTTTCCCATGGAATAGGGCGTGGGGCGATTCGATCCACGATTCTGGAAGCGACGAGTGGGACCGGGACCGGATCCTCGACCTCGGCCCCTGGAATTGTTGCTTGATCCTGAGGATTTCTTGTTGTTCTTGATCAAGTCCTCGAGCGACATGTCCAAAGCGCTCGACATCTTCAACACAAGTATAGGGTTTGAAAAAATAATACTACTATCAGAGAGGAAACAGAGGTTTGATTTTTATACACACAAATAGAGCAAGGAGGAGAGGGAGAAGAAGACCGACTGCAGGTATGGTCGTATGAATTTTCTACGCTAGGGTTTGGACTGACTTAGTAAAAGAGATGGTCTTTCCTGCGGTGACCGTATGAATTTTCAACGCTAGGGTTTGGACTGATGTGTGAAACAATTTTTATCAAAGCATTGGTTTGTTTAAAGCCATAAGGTGTCGTGGTGTAGTTGGTTATCACGTCAGTCTAACACACTGAAGGTCTCCGGTTCGAGTCCGGGCGACGCCATATATTTTATTTTTACAAACACGTTTTTTTTAGTTTTTATTCTATGTCAGCATACATGAGTGTTTTTTTTTTTTTTTTTAAAAGAGTATGATATTGTATTAAGAATTATCAGAAATATCACATTTGAGGATTACAAGATTATAACACTTTTTTTTTAGTTTTTATTTAATGTCAAGATCAATGAGTGTTTTTTTTTTTTAGAGAGTATCATATTGTATTAAGAATTATCATAGTCAAGATCAATGAGTGTTTTTTTTTTTTTTTAAGAGAGTATCATATTGTATTAAGAATTATCAGAAATATCACATTTGAGGATTATAAGATCATAAATAAATTGTGGAGCACAGTCTCTCCATATATGATATGTCGGTTCAAGTAGAGCTTCCTTCGCCAATTTATGTGCTGCCATATACTTTATTTTTACAAACACTTATTTTTTAGTTTTTATTTTAGAGGATTTTACAACAAAAAAAAAAAGAATAGATGACTAGTGGCCCCAAAAGATCATTTTAACCGTCCTTGCACCAGATCGGTCATTTTGCCCGAAAATGTGTTTTTTTTTTAGCACTTTCTACTGGCGACCTTAGTTTTATAACGTCAAACGTCGCTAGGGACCATGCGGTGTATGCGAAGTAGAACAAAAGAGAGTTTTTTGTTTTCTCTTTCGTTGTCAACTTGTTATTTTTTTCTTCACCAAGTCGTCTGCGCCCAGGCAACGACACTGTGATCCCCTCCAACATCATCTTCCTCGCCCTCCTACCAACTGTGGTCCCCTCCCACATCCTCTTTGTCGAAGATATGTGCTTTTGAATGCTTCTCTTTGGCATTTTCTAAGTCGTCTGTGATCTTATTGTCATCAAGGCCTTGCCCTTATTACGTCTTCATGCCTTTTGCTTTGGTTAATGTTTCCTCATGACAGACATCTACTCTCCATTCGAGAATCGCCTCTCTAAAAGGGTTTCTTTGTCTTCCTTGTGTAGCATTACCTGATAGCAAGAAAAATGCCCTAAAAATGGCTTTAGCTCTTTCTAGAAGACAATGGGCAGAGAACCCTAGAGAGGTGGATTCTATTGTTTTCAGTTCTGAATCGCTTGCAAAAGACAATGGGCAGAGAACCCTAAAGAGGTGGATTTTATATGTTGTATTGATCAATGTATCCAAATTCTTGATCCATGGCATATGAATACAAACAATCACATGCATTAGATTGCTTCTGGTTGCGAAAATTGTAAGTGACAAGGAGTTTCTTATATGTCCTATCAGAGATCATGGCATGGCTCCACCAGTATCTCACACTGTGCCAAGGTTATCAAAGTAGTTATCTGTGACTGCATTTCTAACCTGTTTTAAAAGAAAAATGTTAAATATTCGGAGCAATCAATTAAAGAATACTGTGTGATTAATATAAAAGAATAAATAACTAGCAATAGTTACCATAAATCCTTTAAGATTAATTGAATGCTTAGCCTTGGCATTGAGAATATTTCTTTTGACAACTGGGGCATATAAGGCCCTACATAGCTCTCATCAGTCAAGTAGATATCTCTATGTTTGTAGTGCGGAAAGCAATCCAACCATCAGATTATGAAAATCAGTGAGTCCTTTGCTGAGTCAATCACAACCGTCCATATAGTCATCATCCACATAGCTTAAAGATGTAAGAAGGTGTTTCATCTATACATGCTTAAAGGATGATTTTAATGTAAATGAAAAGATTGTATATGCTTCATTTGACTTGATTCATCTTTTGTATTCTACTATTACTTTTTGGAGTGAAAATTCCACACATTGGCATTAATTAAGTTTTCTTCAATTTCTTGATCTGCTCAATTTTTCTCAAATTAAATTTGATAAACCTGATTGATTATACAAGAAAGTACCTATATAGAAAGACTACAAAGAAGATAATTGAATACAATAAGATTTAGGAAAAGAAAAAACTAGAGAGATGTGATCTACATCATTGTATATTTGAACTATGTATATTTGAAGTGCTTTCTTGAATTAATTATGACTTTTTATGGTTCATTTTTTCTTATTTACTATCCTTTTGGGGTGAAAAGCTTGAGCCAGCCTGCATGACACTTGGCCTATATTGAATAGTCATCCTGGTGTGTCACTCTTCCAAATCAAAGAGATACACAAAGATTAATCTTTTGATATTTTGATAAAAGGATGGTACATGGAGTATAGGGAATGAATTCAATATGGGTCATTTTGATCCTCTTGCAATTATTTAAAGGAATATACCCGATTAAATCAAATTGGATTGTCCTCAATTGGAGCCAGTGATTATCCTACTTGTGCAAATATTAATTTACTATGCAACTTAGCAAAAATTTATCAAAATTATTATTATTTTTTACTATGGAACTCTATTGTAGAAGTACGTTGTAATTTGGATATCCTTGGAAGAGCTAAAACCACACATATATTAAAAATTAGAACAATCTTGATCTAAGGGAACCTTAACAAGAAAAGAAAGTAAAAGGTCAAACATACAAAAACATATAAAAAATGAATAAATAATACTACTTCTCAAATCTCTTGCAATTTCCACCAATGTTACTCCATGTATACAACTAATACTACTAATATCTCATTTTGCCAGTACCCGTCATAACTAGAAACTTGGTGTATAACTCATTAGAGTTTTCTAAACCCCAACAAAACATTCACATTCCATAGTTGTTGGAAGTTCTTTCTTTAAGGTCTTTTGGTGGATGCTCAAGAGCTTCAATTTAACTCCTTCCAATGAAAAGTCCAATCCAAAACAAAAATAAACCTAACAATGGCATGAGAACAAAAATCTGGTAGCAAAATCATGTATAGATGAATTTAAGTTCCTGTTATTCATGAATTGCCCTTTCACATGCTATTATTTATTAACTGCTTTTCCTATTCAATTTGTAAACAGAGATTGTGGTTGACGCAGCGATTTGGAGATTACGGATGGGGTGAGCCTTAGGTTTGGATTTCCGTGACAAAGACTGATATCTCATATCAGCAGAATGGGACAGACTGTGATTTCTTTGTGATTGGATATGCAGGCAATACATACACCGTCACCCGATAATGTTCACCCAAGCTGATATTCCATATTACCGACGGAAGATCTTGGTTGACATCTTCAAGAGAACCTGGTTACTGAATGCTGACAGGATTCAACTTCCAAACCTCTCAGCTGTGTAAAGTTCTGTTACATATGAAATCAAGCCCATAATAGTATATGTTTCGCTGAAATCATTGTAATGAACTTATTCTTTTGGGTGAAAATGTTGTAATTGACTTATTGTTTGGAACAACATTTTTTTTTTTTTTTTTTAAGTTGAAGTTCCTGTATGATATAATGAACTTGTTATTTTGGGTGAAATGATATAATGAAATTGTTGTTTGGCTGGATCCTATTCGTTGAAGTTGAAGTTGATGTATGATGTAATGAACTTCTTGTTTTGGAAGAATGAACATCATCACTGTACAGGGCAATCATTAGTCCATAATTGTAAAAAAGAATTACTTGCTGTTAATTCACCATGATTTAAAAACAGAAAACCTTCTCAGCGTCCCTATCGATCTATATTTGTTATATATAGATAAGGGTCCCATGAGACCCATACGACCCTATATTTGTTATAGATAAGGGTCCCATCAGACCCATACGACAGCATCGAGATCCTTCCCAGTGTCCCTAGCGATTTAGGTTAGTTATTTGCAAAGGGTCTCTAATGACACATAAAACAGCATATGTTTCATTCTCAACGTCCCTAGTGATTCAGGTTAGTTTTTTGCTAAGGATCTCTAACGATCCATAAAACAACATCTGTTTTATTCTCAGCGTCCCTAACAACCTACATTAGTTATATATATGGGTCGTTAGGGACCCATTGAACATCATCTGTTTTCTTCCCATTGCCCCTAGCGACCTATATTACTTATAAATAATGGTCCCTAGCGACCTTTGCATATTAAAACATAGTGCATATCATAAATAGTTTTGATGGGCAAATCAGGTCCATTCCAACATAAATATATGTAGAAGGATATCCAACTTGAATTGGAATAATTAATTAGATATCCAACGAAATGGGGGAAATTAGGATGTTAACAACAAGCAAGAAGAAGCCAAATGGATCATTACATCTGGAAAAACCCAAGATGTCATTGATATGTTATTACATTTATTCTTATTACATTGCTGTTCATATGCATATAGAAGCCATAAAAAAACATGTGGAACAAAATGTCAATTACATTTCATACAATTTTTTTTCTTCATATGCATAAACAAAGCCAATCAAATTACATGTGACATACAATTTGTTTTGCTTGGTGGTTGTATCGTTCAAGTCGCTGATAATCCACTCGTCCGGATTATGAGATTGTTGCTCCTTTTTTTTTTACTATGTTCTTCCATGTGTCTTGAAATGGAGGGAATACTAGCAGAGTAATGAACATCCTCAGAACGAGACATACTTGCATCATTGTCTAAAGCCCGAATAATTGATTCCTCCTCTCCTATCATACCATTCGGCGCTGATGGAAAATTGAAATCGCAATCATCATTCAAGTCGATAGTGGGAAATTCTTTCGTATGTGCCCCGATCACCAACACTTTGTCTTTGATTAACCTAATTTCATTTATCAAGGTTCTTGTTGATGTTGATTTATTTGTCTCTTATGGTTCCTGCATAAAAAACACATGGATTAATTAACTTTGGATTTATATAAACACGCTTGTAGATTAAAAATAAATGTCACTACGTACGAACCTGGTTTGTGGGGTTTCTTTAGGGGTTTTTTTGGTAGCATATGCGTCTCCTTCCTTTCTTGCAACAAACTAAAATATATTATTTTTAGGATATGTCCTTGAAGCTCTGAACATTTCATTTACATCATTGTCATCATCAATGTCTATTAATGAAAAAAAAACCTCCGTTGTGAAGAAGGTGCTTTATACATAAGGCTTCCACACTTGCTTCCCAGTTTGATGCTTCGAGTACAACATTCACAAGCTCACTATATGTTATGGTTTTTCGGAGATGCCTTATCTTCTGTCTTTCGTCAATATGTTGAGGAAGTTTGAGATCAAATTGAAAATTACAATCATAATGTAATATTGTTAGGACATCACACATCCGAAGTAATTAATATTAGTTGGTTAAATCAGTAATAACAAGCATTCTTCAATAAACATATCCAATTTGCAAGAGGAATATTTCTTCAATACCACAAGTCCATTTGGAAGTTGACTGGTAAGTAGGGTTATTCATTGGCAGTGGTACAATTATTTCTGATAACATTGATTTGATTAATCTTGTTAATTTTACAACAAACCCAAGTGGTAATCAAAGGAAAAGCATGTTTATCATATATGATTCTCTATGTTCTTTCTAATCGCATAACTCATTTCAAATTATTTTCTCTACGTTATCTACGAGTTTCTCTAAAACCCAAAATTCCAATGTATTCTGATATTTCTTTTGGCCCATATTATTCTCACATCAATGTTAGTGAAAAATAAAAACATAGAAAATCCTATCAAAGATGTTTGCACACAATTTCTATCTTGGCCATGATAAAAATATAACATTTCTTCTTCTTATCATGACAAAAGCATTTATATTGGAAATGAAAAGGAAAACACAAACACTTTGTTTTCAATTCTCTATCTGGCTTTTTTTTTATGATGGGATGCTGTGAGGGAAGAAGACGATGAGATGCATGCAGAAATGGTAGCATAAAAAGGGTTTATCAAAAGTAGAATATCATGTTTTAGGGCCAAAGTACAAACTTCACATTTCCATTGCTCTGCCCCAATCAGTGTATCATATGAACTTTAATATTCTCCACCAAACAAGGCATGCGGCTTTAATGGTCTTCAAGAGGTGTGAATGACCTAGGGAGGGAAAGCAAGTCGACCTACATGGAGATGCAATAAGGGCAAGAACTTGACGATAATAACATCACAGACGACTCAGAAAATGCCAAAGGGAACCATCCAAAAGCACATATATACCTTCGACAAAGAGGATGTGGGAGGGGACTACAGTTGATAGGAGGGTGAGGAAGATGATGTTGAGGGGACCACAGCGTCGGTGTCTGGGCGCAGACGACTTAGTAGGAAAAAAATAACCAATTAACAACGATAGAGAAGACAAAAAACCATATTTTGTTCTACTTCATATACACCGCAGGGTCCCTAGCGACCCTTAACATTATAAAACTAAGGTCGCTAGGGACGCTAGTAGAAAGTGCTAAAAAAAATATATTTTCGGGCAAAATGACTAATCTGGTGCAGAGATAGTTAAAATGATCTTTTGGGGTCATTGGTCATCTGATCTGGTTTTTTTTAAGAGAATATCATATTGTATTAAGAATTATCAGAAATATCACATTCGAGGATTACAAGATCATAACACTTTTGTTTTAGTTTTTATTTAATGTCAAGATCAATGAGTGTTTTTTTTAAAGAGAGTATCATATTATATTAAGAATTATCAGAAATATCACATTCGAGGATTACAAGATCATGAATAAATTATGGAGCACAGTCTCTCCAGATATGATATATCGGTTCGAATACAGCTTCCTTCACCAATTTATGTGCCACTTTATTTGCATCCCTCGTGAAGATCAATGAGTTAATATTTTCTTTCAACTGATGACTTCCTCAATGATAAGGCTTGGCTTGTGTGAGGAACTCTTCTCTATAAAAACATAGAAAATTTAGATCATTTTTATATACTTTTTCTCAACAGAAAACGGTTGGTACAAACATAAAATTTCCGTCGAATAAAAGCAACTAGATTTTTCACTTTTTGTCCCCATGAACATGGCTGCAAAAAGCGATTTTATTCTTTCTAGCGGTGAGGACGAATACCCTGATAAAATGTAAAAATCCTTAACTAAAAGTAAAGAGGATATAAAATCTTCAAATATACAACTTCCTTGTTTATCACTAAAGGAATCCTCGGCCATAAAAATCCTCAATGAGTAAAGTCCTATTGAAAGACAATGAAAATAATCAAACCTATCGATTCTTCACCTATTACCCATATACAACCTATAAAACTTTCCAATGAGCGTGAGGGATGTGGCTTGTTTATCCTCATGCAACCATAAAGAGCTTACAACCTTTCCCCATTAGGCTTTTTTTTTCCTTTTTTACGTTTTTACCTTTTTTACGTTTTTGGCTTTAATAGTAACCTAAACACATGCACCCTCGAGGGCCTGGGGCTTATTTTGATATGTGAGAGGTTGAGGGCTCGAGACTTGTTTTTTCACTGCTGATAAACTATGTGTGGGACAACCTACACACCTAGAATTAATCATTGGGAGCCTATCTAAGATGAGACATCCTTTCCACTCGGATGGTTTGTGTTTCTCATCACGAGACTTATTCATACACGCATGGTATTAAATATCGGCCGATACCGGTTCGATATTTTGGTGATATATCGGTCTCGGTATCGCAGACCAAAATATCACCAAAATATCGGTCCATCTCGGCCGATATTTTGAAAATAATGGTTTAATCGATATATCGGTCCATCTCGATCAAAATATCGGCCAAGATGGAATAATGGAAAAAAAACCCTAAATTTTTCAATTTTTTTCCTCATTCTTCATCTCCTTAGAGCAACCCCTCCTCCTTAGCTGATTTTCTTGCATATTTCCAACACTATTTCTTGCAAAAAATCATTTTATTTTGGTAAGAAAATCAACATACTCCCTTATTTTAACTATTATGTATTCTTTAACAATCCATACCGAATAAATGATGATGATGATGATATCGAGTGTGCGCGACACTCCACTTGAAATTAGGCTATCATGCTCATCAATCTCTATCTCTCTAGTCTGCCCTAATTTCAAGTAAACCATAAACCTTTTGATGTCCAAGTGCTTTTTGATTGATTTATCTCACTATCATGTTTCAGATTTTAATATTTTATCTTCATGGTCCTGGATTTTACAACTTATTTTGATAATTGAGTTAGTATTAAATGATACTTGATATGTTATCTTTATTTTCTTATATTTTAGACTAATAAATTGATCATGAGCATCAATAATTGTTACATTATATGAAATACTGGAGAAGACGGCGAACTGCGACACAGACAGAACTTATAACTTAAGGTGACCGAGATTTTGATTTATTATTGTTACTGATGGAAAAAAAAAAATTGTTTTCTAGCATTTTCTAATATTCTGGATTTTTTGGATATTTTTGCGAAATTTTTTGTATTAAAAAAAATTCACACTACGATGACCGCGACGGACCGATATCCGCAACCGATACCGATATCATATCGGTTTTTCGGCCCGGCCGATACCGCGACCAAGACCGAAATTTTAAACCATGCATACATGTGAGAAGTAGGGTTGCTTCTTTGGTGATGTTTTTTATTGAAAAAATTCAAAGGCTACTACATTAAGAGATTTTCACTATAAAATACCAAATAGCCTACAAATGAAGCACAAAGAGGCAAGTTCTTCACTTTGATTTTCTAATCTATTTCCAAATGAACACTAGGACAAATAAATCCTTATTCCAAAACCAGTTTGTCTTAACTATATATAGTGATATAATGTTAATTTGAAATCCTCAGCTATTCATATTATCACTAAAAAATCTGTATTTCATGGGCAATAAGAATTCTCAAATTTATAATTTTGTCCCCCGTCAAGAACAATCAAACAACCTTAATAATAAAAAAGATTGAAGTTGTAGCTTGACTGGAAAAACACATGAATATTTGAATTCAAAAGTCCGTGTAAAAAAAAAAAATCGCCCAAGACCAACAAAAATCATCAACAGTGAAATCGGACCTTTGAATTGTCACACAAGGAAAACACCGGCGGGTCTAAACTAAGAAACTTATTTCTAAAAAAAGCTAAGAAATAAAAGTAAAGATTAAAAAAAATATCTAGTCTTAATTTTATAAATCAAGTATCATAAAAACTTATGCATAGTTACGATCTCTCCACCTCATATTCATTCGTTTATTTAATATTTTTTGTTGAAATCTATTTTACCTTAAATTCCTAGTAATTCAATTTCATGAAATCAACATAACCCAAAATGATCTTTTCCCACTTCAATTCTGAAAATAATATTAAAAAAAATCAATGAAATTACAAATTCAGGCTATACCCGTTGTAATCGAAATCATATGAGGCTATCACTACAGAAAAATATAATCACAACCCAAAAAAAAAGAAGAAAAAAAGGAAAGAAAAAAGGAAAAAAAAAGCCCCCCTTCATTTTAACGGCTCGGATCATTCTATCTACACCAATAAATCTCTCTCATCTTCCCACAATCCAACGGCCCTGACCACAAAAGCAGCAGCAGCCACCACAACAGCTGCGAACGCAGGCGGAACGAACAAATCCATCTTCGATCGTTTAAACAGCTCGGCCGGAAAGCACATCACCTCTCCTGGCCCATCTAACGGAATCCTAATGGCGCCGTCTCCCTCCCCGCACGCACGCGAGAAGCCCGAGGACGGAGTGATGGCCCACACAAACGCCATCTCGGGTGCGAATGACGCCACCGCCACCGTCACAGTTAGCAGCGCAGTCCACGACGCTGTGTATAATAGCAGCTGGCGCCCTGGAATCAGATAGCGAAGCATGAAGGAGAGGGTCATTTTTTTCTCTGTGAGAGGGGAAGAGGAAGAAGGTGAGGTATTAAAGGGAGGGTAGGGTGCTGTAACTAAATCTCAACAACTTGGGGGGATTGTGTTTTTGGGTCGATTGGTTAGGTGAGCGTCTACGAGACTGGCGTGGGGATAATCTTGAGCGTACACGTGGGCTGTGATTTTGTGGGACAGTTGGTTCTGTTTAGCCACGTTAGTTGAATGATTATTAGAGCGAGTGCCGTTTAATGGTGACACTACTTGGAGGGTTGGAGGGAGGGAGGTGGTGTGAATTGTGTTTTTGGTTTTCATCATCAATTTTAATGTTGGGTTCTCAGAACTAATCTTAAACTCTAATATTAGGTTCTCAATAAATGCATATTGCATAAATTCGCTGCGATATAATTGAGTGGACATTTTCTCTTTACATTTGGGCCATGAGAGGTATGTTTGACAAAAATTATTGAGTTTAACAAAAATTATTGAGTTTAGATGCAATCACTTTCCATATGGTTGTGTGCAAAGCACTTTCATTGTGAAAAAAAACAAATGAACTACCTTTCTTCAATATCCCAACCATCCAATGGTTGCATGCACAACCACATCATCTAAAAAGTTTTGAATATAATTTTGACCCAAAATTATTTTTAATTTCTACAATTATTAACATATTTTTCCTTGAGTTTCCACTAATATACTTTTTCTATTTATAGACTTCCGTCTTCATCCTTTCTAACATAAATAAAATCATATCTCATCTCTTCCCGTATGCGTGATTAGCATAGAATTTTTTTTTTTTATGTTTGTTTAAATTTTATACCCAGGTTGTAAATTAAAAAGTGACACGAACACAATTTGGTCGAATCAAATTGGCAAAAACATCATGCTCTCCGCTTTTAGTTGTTTGGGCCCATCTTTTCAATTTTAAACTGGTGACACCTGCTTCATCAACGGTGAATATCAACACCTATTTCAAGCCATGTGCGACCTACGGAACCATGAAATTGGAGAAAGTACTTTCCATACGGAACTGAGTGAATGCAACTTAAATATACGGTTTGTTGATTGAATGAGCGAATTGGATTTCCCTAACCAGAGATTCTCAACAAAGATTTCAACAGACCATCATCCATTTCTTCCTCACTAGAATCCGTTCTTTACACAAAAAGAAAGCAAAAGAAAAGCCCTAACCTTCCACTAAAACCCCCCCAAATTCCCAACAATTTACGAGCTAGTAAACTTGGTGACGGCCTTAGTGCCTTCAGAAACAGCATGCTTGGCGAGCTCTCCAGGAAGCACGAGCCTGACAGAAGTCTGGATCTCTCGAGAGGTGACAGTGGGCTTCTTGTTGTAGCGGGCGAGCTTCGAAGCTTCCTGCGCGAGCTTCTCGAAGATGTCGTTGATGAAGCTGTTCATGATGCCCATGGCTTTGCTGGAGATGCCGATGTCTGGATGGACCTGTTTCAAGACCTTGAATATGTAGATCTTGTAGGTCTCGATCCCCTTCTTCACCCTCTTCTTCTTCTTATCGACACCTCCTCCTTCCTTTGGGAGCCGCTTCTCTGCCTTGGGCTTCTTCTCTGCGGGGGCTTTCTCCGCCTTCTTCTCCTCTGCAGGCTTCTTCTCAGCTGGCTTCTTCTCTGCCTTGGGCGCCATCGAAAACGAAGAGTAAAACGAGAATGGAGAGAAACAGGCGGGAGAGAGGAGAGGCAGATTGAGTTGGATGACAGAAGAATGGGGGGAATGCGTTTCTTTATTTATAGGAGAGGACAATTGGCTTCTCATTGGATGGAGCGAGGAGGCATGGATTGATGACTTGGCGGACATCTGGGCGTTCGTGGTATGAAATTTGGAGCGGTAATCGACGGCTGCTGGAAGTTACGGGGTTTTGAGGCTAAGAGATTGGACTGAATCTGGTCGTACAAGTGCGTGACGTTTGCCACGGTGCCAATAAGAATTCCAATAATTTATGTCTAGAAAAAATTTAAATTATCTAAAAAGTTGTCTCTAATTTAAAATTTTTCTTTTTCACGTAGGATTTAAAATTCAAACAAATGATATAGAGGGCCCATTTCTTTACTAGAATTCATATAATTATTGTCTGGTGGTTGTTTGGGAAATGAAAATTTCAAATGTTAATATTTAAAATACTTTCAAATTCTGAAATTTTAAATTCGTTGTTTCATCCATAGCCTGAATTCTTACCTGAGTTCCTGGAATGTCGTTATCTCTCTCCCGGAATTCCTATGCCAAGTGAGATTTCCAAATCCTCATTATTAAAGTGTTTTTTCAAATGCTAAGTTTTTGGGGATTTCAAATGCCCAGGAATTCTGGTAATGAAACACGTAATTCCTGATAGAAATTCTAAATTCCCAGACAGCCTGAATTCCTGTCATGAATTCTAATAAAGAAACTGTGCCTAAGGGGGAATTCCAAATTGATGAAGGATTTGAAATTCCAACAAATGATATAGAAAATAGAATTCTTAGAATTCCAAATGGTCTTTTGGGTGGTTGGAATTTGAAATTCTAATGAAATAAACACAGCATTTCAAATGCAAGGGGATAAGATGTCACAACAAGTAAAAAAGAATACCCAACCTCTTAATCCAAATCATAAATTGCGATAAAGAAACAGGTGAAATTCAAAGAATTCCAAAAGATAGCGGTTGGAATTTGACATTCTAATGAAAGAAATACAATATTTTAAATGTCAAGGGACAAGATGTTACATCATATCCAAAAAATCTCAATCTCTCAAATTCTAGTCATAAATTCCAATAAAGAAACATGCCGGAAAATCAAGATTCCAGATCGAGTGAGGCTTTATCTAATTATTGCCGATGAGCGTGTGTGAACCAATCATAGTCTGTGATATCACCATGGCCCATATCAAAGTGCCCGCGGTGATGTGATGGGCCTTGATTGGTCCACCATGCTCATCATGGGTCAAACCACTCAGAGGATCTCCTTTCCTAAATAAAATACCGTGGTGATGTGATGGACCTTGATTGGTCCACCATGTCATCATGGGCCAAATAACTCGAAGGATCTCCATTCCTAAATGAAATACGGATTAGTATAAGAGGATTGTGCATCACAATAAGCCATATTTTATCAGTAACAAGGATATTAGGAACAAGGAAGGCAAATAAATGGTGGGGTAACAACCTGTCCCAAACCCGATTAGAATCGGAATCCTCAATTAACCTTGATAGATCCGCTCACAGTCAACCATGGTGTAAACCCTCACATGATCCAGACTGGACCTAACTAGATTCATGTTTTTATATCTCATGATATCAAATTGGGTCCATGAGAAGTATAGATTGGGTCAGATTTGGTACTTTTTGAGTAACCCGACCCATTCTATGCTACGTCAACTCGTTTTAAATTCAAGTTTAGTACAAAACAGGTAGGGTCCAATTTGATACTTTTGATAACTTATTCTAACAATAAGAAAATTTATGTGACCAAGGTGGACTGCTTACCACTAGTTTTACGATAATGACATCATTGGGATAGGTCGAATACGCTCAAAATCTAAACCTTGCACGGGTTAAAGTATTTTCATACCCCACTAGAACTCGACAGAGGGGCTAGTAAGTAAACCCACTCCAAACCTCACTCGAGGTTACTCGAGAGTTACAACTGGAGGCACATTTGTATCACCCATTTCCATTTCTGCATAAAAAGAGGTGGTTTTATGCGAAAACTTATTTATTGTGAAACTGTTTTTTCGTCACATTAGTTTTTTTCTTTTTAGACCTAGAAATAGACTTCCTATGAAAATATGAAAAGTCCATTTCCATATAAAACTAACCTCATTTTCTCACTCTCACCCCCAACTCGACACAGCCACCTTCCCTCCCACCCACCCAAACCCACTCAATAGTTTTCACTAAAGGAATCGAGCACCAAACAACATTAACACAAATTCATCAAAATAAAACATTTTGCACCAATCATGAATTTCTAACTTCCTCATAAAACCTTTTCCGATGCATTTAAAAACAGTAGAACTTGTGGATGTGGTTTCATGGAATTTGCCTCTATACAAATGTGCCCTGAAAGTTCATCCCACTCTGAACTTAACTAGATCACTGTCATGGACGGCTGGATGGGCCTACATATATAGTTATGTGGGCAGTCACCCCTGCTGGACAGAGCCAGCTTGCAAAACACACATGAAGGCCTTTGATCCACTTCAAAATTCTACATGAAAACCATTACTCTGCCCTAAAAACTCACATAAATATCCTATATTTTTACAACAAAAATTCAATTACATGTTTGGATCCATCCCCGTCAAATGAAAATCCTCCACTAGAATGGGGTCAGGGATGGTTGCCTGTGTCTACTTATCCATTGCCTTCACTATTTTAAATGGTTTTTTAAATAATGTTCTTGTAAATAAATTCTTTTAAACTATCCATATAGATGTTTTTTTCTAAAATAACCTTTTTTTTCCAAAATCACTTGAGTAAATTGGTTGAATATGGTGGATCCAATTCAGATAAAGAAAAGATGCATAGGATCTTCATTCAATGTGTTTCATATAAAGAGTTTTGATACAATTGGTTTCGATACTATTTAAAAGAAACATCTTCCTTTTAAGAGGAAGAACAAAGAGCAGTTGAAAAGACAAGTACAAATATGATTCCTGCAAATACAGTGTTCCAATGGACACTCCATGCCAGGAAAAAATATCAGTGGAAGAGCAACTATTGGCATCATGCAACATGAATATAATGAGCCACATAATAGGCACAAAAGCCAAGAGCTAGAACGGATTAATATAAAAGCTCGCCTTCTTTTCCTATCCGAGTGAAAAACTAACAAAATGGTTAAACATCCATTCAAAGACTAGAAACAAAGGGCTAACCCCATAAGCTGTCACACACCATTCCTTGCAGTCATCAGAGTACTACAAGAACACAAACTCAAAGTTACATAAGCTCCACAAATAACATGTCACATGATACACGAAAAATCACTTATGTCAATTAAAAGCAATATATGAAATATACTGTAAGCCCATTCAAATAAGCCCATATCATAACTAGCCAGATTCAGAGTTGCAAAACTATGAACATCTCACTTCAGCAACCAAACTTGAACCAAATAATCCTTGTTGCAAGGCCATGAATACATGCTCAATTGGCACGGCTTCTGATAACGTCAAGACCCATTTCTGTAGGATCAGTTGCCTGCAGCTCTACCTGGATGCCATCTAGCTCCCTCTTGAATCTATCCTTGGAGCTTGCATAAAGCATCTTACTCCTCACCTTAGCCGTATCCGGAGACCTTTGCAAACAAAACATAACCAATGATAATCGAAGAGACTACAACTACTATAGCAAATTAAGTTCTACAGTATAAGAGAAGAAATGGTTACCAAGCAATGAAGAAAATCTTGCTTTTTTGGCAATTCTCTACAGTTACAAAGTCAAAATCATAGATAGCATATCGACACTCGTTCGCGGGCATACTAGCTGTGAAATCCTCATAGCTTTGCGCGGGCTCCCCAAGCTTATCTACAATCACCTGCTTAAGTATCTCATCTATCTTGAAAACAATGAAACGATAAGTTCTCTTTGCCTTCAGCTCTAAGAACTTCAGCTTACATTCATCATTCACAGCCATCCCTGACGCTGCGTTGGCCTATACATAAATCCAACATTGTCAACAAGAACACATAAAATGTTACCCATAAACCCAAAAATAAAGTATGGAAAATCAATCTTCCCAACTTCCTTACAGAAGGTGGTTAATGGTCGGGGGTTATCATCCTATTTATCAAGGAGATAGTTTGTGGAGCTTAGTGTTCTTTAGTATCTCATGGAATGGTAGGATATTCTCAAGAAATGCAAAGTGTTATGAGGAGCTAATTAAAATCATAGAAGCAAACAATAGCAAATGGAATTTGATAAGGAGAGGAGCGAATTAGGCCCTGTTATTTATTTTATTTTTATTTTTATTTTTTGTGTGCAAAATATCGGAGAAATCCTATTGGAGGGATATCTGAATTCCCCGAAAGCATCCCCTGACTGGATTCGCAAATGCTCAGTTACCCCCGACAATTTTTAAAGCTGAAAGTTGGAGAATTCTATAAGCTAATAGTACAAATTCACAAGGGTGGGAATTTTCAAGATGATTGTGGGAAAGTTGGTATTTTAAGTATCTCCCATTGCATCGTTTTCTATTAAAGGGGAGATTATTTGATGATCTTTTGTTATTTTTACCATTTCTCTTTATTTTTAATGATAAATAGAAATTCTATGAATTCAATTAGACAAAAGAAACAGACCCTAAAAGAAATTGTCTTTTATTTTTTTTGAATGGTCCCTAAAAAGAAATTGTTTACTGATGCGAGTCCATTGCCGTGCTTTTTTCCCACATACAGAAAAGCCATATGAGAGGGCTGATTCTTTGGGCAACCAGAAACTTAAGAGGTCTTCCATGTACCCCTCATTGTAATTTTTGCCTTTGCTTCCTTCTAGCTTTGTTAGGGTATATCCTCTCATATCCTATGATGCCCAGAAATAGCATGGATACGGATAGGATACCATAAACACGGCAAGGACACGGATTTAACACATAAAAAGTGAAATATCAGATGCGATTCGACACGATACGTTGCCCACTCATATCCCTTTTTTGTATTTTTTTTCCTATGCTGTTTGCTTCTTAATGAAATCTACCATTGTCATCTCACAAAATTCGGTCATAGGGGCGCAAAAAAAAAAAGAGGGTATTAATCAATGTTTCTTTTCTTTTAAGAATAAATTGGATGTTATTGTGACTATTTGATTTGATTCTTATACCATCTTACCATTAAAAAAGAAATCTTTTCACATTTTCCAACCATTCAAGGCCAAATCGACAAACATGATCAAAGGAAAAATAAAATAAAATAGGTCTGATGCTTTATTATGCGTAAATCATATGCTACCATATATTATGAGTTTTTATGGGTTACAGCTCCAAGATCTATAAACCCAACTTTCCTCAATCAACAAAATCACCAGAACCAACTCAATAAACCAATAACATCATGAAATAGTTGGAATTTCATCAGTAACTTGAAGATCAGATCTGCTAATGAAGCTTAAACCAGGAAAAAAAAATGCTATAATCAGGTTCTAAAACGAGAAAAAACCCTTATTTCAAATGAATCCAACAAAAGCGACTAATGTGACAGATCAATGTCAGATCTAGCAACAAATGTCTACAGGGAAAAGAAAACTATGTAAAGTAAGAGATAGATATTGAGAGAGAGAGAGAGATAGAAAGAGGAGAAAATCTCACCATCTTTTTGAGGATCTGATGAGGAGGGTGGAATGAGGAGAGCGAAAGACGAGTGATTCTGCAGAAAATCTAGGGCAACGAGAGAGGAGGAGACGGAAAGGAATCGCGCACCGATTTCAAGGGCATGGTTGGGAAAGAGATACCTGTCACAAGGATATATGAAATGGGGTAAGTTTTTCGTAGGAGCCCTGGTGTTGTGATTAAAATCCAAAAGGACCCCTGTGTGATTTGATTTTTTGGGTGGGACCTGTTTGGCACATTTGATTGAACTTATTTGTTGTTTCAATGAGATGGACCCAACTCATCGAGTTAGACCCCTCAATCTAAAAGCATAATTAATCGGCCCACATTCCCAGAATACATAAATCATTAGGTTAGTTCATGGGCCGAGCTTTGCAGGGCTGATCCATATCCAGGCCTGACCCGACTTTACAAACACTTGATCAGGCTCGGCTCAAGCCTGACATGTGCCGTAAAAGTTAGGCCAGAACCTACCCATTTAATCAATCATGCTAGATTGAACCGGTCTTTTTACTAATTTTCTAACATTCAAGCAATTGTTTTACGTGCATTTCTTAATCGGGGCGGGTTTTGGTTTTCTATCACTTAGTCTAGGCATGACCTAATTATTAAAGTGGCTCTAATTACATATCCAAACCCGACACAAAGCGTGTTGGGCTCGGATCATGCTCTGGATGGCCCGATCCATGAGTACCTCTATAAATTATGTAGAATCATTCCCATCTCTGTAGTCTAGGAGCATGCCAAACATAATCCTTTTACTGAAACGCTTTGATTGAGGATGCAACCGAACCAAATGTACATTTTCGAACTACCAAAGAAACGCGACTGTTTTTCTAATGTCAAACCCATGCGGCCATGGAGCCGAACCCATAGCTTTTTTTACTTTTTTTATAAAACCAATAATTCTTGAATCCATTTCAAGAGTGAGTTTTTGAATATCCAGTGGAATGATTCCACCAATATCGTACATACATGATCACATTGGGAAGGTTCCTTTGCCCTCACAATTGGTAATTGCACATCTCGCCAAAGGACACCAACATGCACTTGCTGAAATGTGCAAATAGAAAGTCTCCTGCGGATTAAAGAAAACGAGGAAGGTTGAGTCAAGCTGACAATGGGCATACAGGTATAGCAAATAAATTTATCAATCACACACCATATGAAAGCCGACATAATCTTTTATGTGGAAGGCTTATTCAGGAAGAAAAACTATGATTTAAAATGAAGAACTATTGATCTATTACAAGATATACTTACACCTCCATTTCCCATTTAATACGTCGACCTAAAGACCATAGTTGTTATTGCACAACTTTTTCTGTTGTCGTGACATCCCCGCTGTGTACCCTTCCTCTCACTTGATCCGGCGGCACCTTGAGAACCAAGATGTACCAATATTCTTTAATAGAGTAGAATCAACAAACCTTCATCTTCAACACAACCTCTCAATAATAGCTATATAAAATCAAATAATCTTCCATAGGGTGTTCTTACATTAGAACAATGAGAGAATTACTTGATGTGTCTTTAATCTTCAATATGCTCACCTAAGGTTGAGATAAACACCCTTTATATATCTCTAAATTCGTACATCGATATCAGAACACAAATAAGACTCAAAGTGGGAAAAATCAGTTTCAAAATGAAACAAATCTTCGCAGTGTTAAGGAAAATCACCGCCATTTGATCGATCGATCGGTCATCGCCTGTCTCCCAGATTTATTCTGTCAGCAATATTAACTGGGAGCACTTACACATCCGATCGATCGAGTCCATTTTGTCTTTCGGAATTTTTTTCACTTTAGCTTTTCCGGTGACACAATCACTGTTCATTCTAAAATAAATAGAAAAATACAATTCAATGTATCCAGAGTTTTGTCCAACCCATGAATGAACCAATAAAAATAAAATCCTAAGAGACGCGTCTTAAGTCATCTCAACATGTTGTTCCAATATCATGTTGGGCCTTTTCAGCTTGAAGTGATGTATTGCAATGGTGCCCATCGTAGTAAAAGGTAAGTAAATGTTTTTTTTTAACATGCATGTGAATGAAAACATTAGCATATTACACTCAACCATATCCTTGCAATGAAAAGTGAAAGGCAAAAAAAAATGCGGGGAGTGAAAATTTACCGCGCCTATGGAATTATTTTCTATTAATAAAATATTTTTTACGAATTTTTGTATCGTGTATTTAGCATTTAACAAAGTCCACCAATTAAAGTCCAGTCTATGAATACGCCAACATAATAAGTCGAGAGATCTCCTATAAATGTCTATTTCCTCCCCCAACAAATCCATTGTGGGATGTGGGCTACAAGGTAAGGTTTTAAATAAAACTGGGTTTCAAAAGGGTTATTATCCATGGGTTTTAAAACCTTTTCCTCATGAAAAATGCATAAATATGAAAAATGTTTTCTAATAAAATAAAATTCAAACCTTAAGATTTCTTAATTTTGAGAATTTCCAACGGTTCTATATAGAGATTGTCCAAGATAGGCATCCCATTTTGCTGTTTACCAACTAAGTTATACATGCATGATTAGAGCGGCAAATTTTTTTTTTTATATTTCAATTGATTTTTTTATTAATTAACAAAGAAAACATAACTTAGCCATGTGCATCCTTGATGTAAATATTTGATAATTAAATATGATCTTGTGGTGAAAAACAAGGTATAAATCATGCAAAGGAACTAATTAGAGGAATTGAAGTGATTGTAGAAAAGGCCCCACACTTAATTTTTTAAAATTACAAATATGAACTAATTAACGGTGTTTCTTCTTTTTTAAAACTACTTTCCATAAAAAAGTCAGCCTCTCATAGAGCCCTTGGTTGGAAGTGGATGACATTGTGCATAGGGCTGTCAATCGTGTCGTGTTAATGAATTCGGATTACGTGTTAACTAATTCGTCTTAAAATCACATTAACCCGTACACAACTCGTTAACTTAACAAGTCAAAAATTCCAACCCGAACACGACCCATTAATTTAACAGGTTACACAACCCAACTCATTAAGTAATTAAGTCATTTCGAAAATTAAAAGAAAATCCATATAAAAATATATAATGAGAATAATATATAAGCTACATGAAACTGTAAGTGAGGATCTCAAGTGAATCTCACCTAAAACCCTACTATAAAATAATAAATTTCAATTTCTTCTTTATGAATATAAATTAATTATAGCTACACTTATGAACTAAAAAAAATTTAATGGGTTAAGCGGGTTGTTAATGGATTTTTTGTTTAATTCATACACAACCCGTTAACGACCCGAACCCATCAAGAGTCCACATGAACCCGTTAATATCGTGTGGGCCCGTGTCTTGTTAATGGGTTGTGTGGCATTTTGACAGCCCTAATTGTACATAATTAAAGACTTTCATTCCCAACGATTAAGACATTATTATTATTATTATTATGCTTCTTTTATGATAAAACAATGCGACAAGCATGGTATAAAAAATGAAGGCGAAGAGCTAGGCATAACCATGTGCTAATATGAAAAAGGCAAAAGGAAGAAGAAAATTTCATGGGTCTAAATGTGGAGATTCTAACAATTTAGTTATGTTTCAAACTTTAAGAGTTATGCCTCCTGTATCCTTATATAGATAGGTCGTAAAGAGTCACACTTACTAGTGACTTTTTTTTGCCAAAAACCCCACATCCATTAATTTTATTAGGAGTATTATTGTGGAGACTAGTATTATCTTACATTAAGTGAAATTGTATTTTCTGCATGTCTTTGCTATGCTTGATCTGACGTAGAACTTGGCATGCGGGCTAAACGATTTTTTATAATTTTAATCCCACCATTTGAATAGTAGGATTCTAAAGTGGGCCTATGGAAGTATCCAAAATTCATCTCTTTAAATGTTGAATTATGATTAAACATTTGAAAAGCCTACTAGAGAACCTTTTTTTAAGAATTTGTACGTTATGAAACAAGGATTCTCTAAAAAAAGATGTCACTTGGCCTACGAAGTTCTCCAATTTACCGCCATGATATGTTGGGTTGTGGTCGAATGTATGGGAATCATCTTGGAGACTATTTGGGTTACGTTTGGCAACCAAAATCTCTGGGAAAAGATTTTCAGTTTTCATAAAGCCGTGGTAAATCCATGTTTGGCGATTGTAATTTCGCGAGGATTTGGGAGAACGAAAATCTTCATTTGTTAGGATTTTCAAATCCGACCACTCTTCATGAGATTTGAAATTTCTCATTTAAGTGGATTTGCACACAGAATCCTATTTTTCTTAACTATATACATCGATACACCAATACTAATATCCTTGTAGGGGCCACATTTATGGATGGGGCAAAGGGGATCAAAAGATTCTTTCTCTGCCATATGGCCCATGTGGATGGGGATGGAGGCTGAGATCATCATCCTAACCACTTAATCAGTGACAATAAATTTTCACTGAATTTTCTTTCTGTGTTTCACGGTTCGGTTACGGTTATGGTTATTGAAATCGAAAAACCGCGCTTTACGGTTCACGATTATTTACCAAACCGAAATCGAACCGTTAACCGTGGTTTGGTTAACCATGTTCCCAAAATACACGGTTAACCGAACTGTTTCGCTAATAAGAAAAAAACTTAAGGGCTTGAATGAAAATTACCCCCTTTTTTTTTACAGTAACAAATTATGTCATTCCCAAACATTTTTTTTTTCACAATAAGTTTGATTGGTAAATGGTAAAATTTTTATATTTTTTTTAAATGACAATTAACCGTAATGAAACCGTTAACTGCGATTTTGTTTTTAACGATTTTTCATGGTTTGGTTAACAAAAAACTGCAACATACGATTCAGATAACGATTTTCCCAAAAACGACGGTTAACCGAGCGGTTCCACCCCAAGTCCGTCAATAAGATGGATCATAAGATGTGGATGAGCACCGGTGCTGTGAGAGGGTTTCCCAATATGGAGATATAGCATAAATTTACCCTACACAGGGATACATTGATGGTTGCACTTTTACTTCCAGATGCACCAACATACATATATTTTCCCCATCTACTGAAATAGTAGATCACAACATACACATATATTCGGGGGTACCACCACATATTTTCCCCATCTACTAAAATAGTGCTGAGGATCCCCAGATGCACCAACTCCATGTGGATGGTGCACCCATGACCCACCCTAGGCCAAATCTCACACCATTTTAAAATTTCAAACTTCTCGCGCCAACGCTATGGCCACGTCAGCACCGATCCAACGATCCAGATCCCACCAAGCACCAGTTCCCTCTGCGTTCCTAACTGGTGGAACCACTGCCACGTCACCACGATAAGATAGGCCCACGAATAACTATAAAATCTGCCCTCCGCTTTCTTCCAGACGTTTCGTCTCTAAAATGTTTATATTACTTTTCGTCACGAACGCTTTTTCTGTTTTATCTACTTCCACCGCGATCTAGGGTTCGTTCCCGTCATCTTCTCCAACAAGAACCGAAAGAAAACCCTAACCCTAATTTTCCTCCCAACAGAAAACCAGAATCTCTTAGATCTTTCTCTCCGAACGTAGATTTTGAAGAGGGATTTGTTTCTTCAGAGGAGTTTTTCAGCTGAGAATTTCAAGATTTGGTATTTGATTGTTTTGATTGTGATATGTTCAAGGTGGATAGAATTCGTCTCTGAAGGTTTTTTCGTTTTTAGATCCGTTCGTTGCAGAAGGATTCTGTGATTTCAAGGCTGAACTGATTCAATTGGTAGGTTGTATTCAATTTTCATTGTTCTCTGTTACTGAATCAAGAACGAGAAACGAAAAGTTGGAGACTTTTCATCTTTTATGAATTTTTCTGGTTCTGATGAGGATTTGATTTGAATTTGACCCATTGTTTCCAGAACTGAATCGATAAAGAAAAACAAAAGGTTGAAAGTTTCGATTTTTATGAACTTTTTCATGGTTCTGACGTGGATTTGATTTGAATTTAAGTGCTGGATGTGGTAGATCTAGGAATTAAATCACTTCCTTTTAGGATTCAGTTACAACTCGAGAAATTAGTGGTTTTAGGACTATAAACAAAAATTAAGTTGGCAGATTTGTTTGTATGAGTCTCTTGTTATGTAAATTTTCAATTAAAGTTACAGTCTCTTGATTATTAGAGTTTATTTTTTGAAGAAACGTAGTTTGATGGAAGAAGACGCTGCTCATCCAGCAGTGTTAACAGATGGGGACATGGTTTGCGAGACTTCTTCAAGAATTGAAACCAAGCGTCCTCATGAATGTGTCGTAGATAGCACCAATGAAGAGTCACTGCCAAACAAGAAGCAGGCTTTAGAAGAATTGAACAGTGACTCGATACCAGAAGCTTCGGATGTGAACGTTTCCACTGTGGAAAATGCTTCTATCTGTCAAGCAGTTTCGAGCCAACCCATGGATTGCTCATCAAGGTCATCAAGATCCGGGATGACAAGCCTTAGTTGCGGGGACATGCCATCCATAAGTGCAGGTAATTCCAGCACAGCGAGCACTGGTAGGAAGGAGCCTTCTACAGAAGGTTTGTCCATTGATTTGTCAACATCACAAGGACCAACAGGAATTCGGAAATTAAAAATCATATTTGGTAAGTCCAGGGGCTTGGGCAATAGCATATCTGTATCAACAGGTCAGAACACGAGTACAGAAAGTGACAATGGCCCAACTGTTAAGGATCCCAAGATGAGCACAGCGGGAGCTGGAAGATCAAATGGAAACAAAATAGTTAATTTCAGTGCTGACCCAAGTACTGCTGCCCAGGTGGGGATTTCAGGAGCTGGAGCCTTTCGGCTATGCTGTCCTAAGGAAAAAATGGAACTAAAAATGTCGAAAAAGGTTGTTCCGAATGAATTCCCTTCAAACGTCAAGCGGTTGTTATCTACTGGGCTACTTGAAGGAGTTCATGTCAAGTATATTTCTTGGGTACACAAGGTAAGCAGTAGTTCTGTTTGATATGTCGTTGTTGAAGTTGTATCCATATCTGAGGCTATCGTTTATTTATTTTTATGTTGGTATGCATTATAAAGATATTGTACGCATTGGTGACTCATCTTTTTTGTACTTTTTCAGAAGGATCTTCGTGGAATTATTAAGGATTGTGGATATTTGTGTGGCTGTCCTTCCTGTAATTTCTCTAAGGTAAGTTATCAAGTCATTTTGATTAGAGTTCCAAGGAAATCTTTTTTTTTTTTTTAAATGTAGATATTTAGTTCCCAGGGAATCTCATACTTAGATTCATGATCTTATTGATCAATCAAAATTGTTTACAGGTACTTAATGCTTTTGAGTTTGAGAAGCATGCTGGTTGTTTCACTAAACACCCAAATAATCATATATTCTTGGAGAATGGGAAAACTATATATGGTTTAGTACAAGAAGTAAAGAGTTCGCCTTTTAACATGTTAGAAGAAGTGATTAGAACTTTCCTGGGTGGGCCCATCAGCGAGAAGCACCTCCAGGTCTGGAAAGGTGATGCATATTACGTAGTTCTATTATTATACCATTTTTTTTTTTCATTTTTTTGTGTTTTACTTTTTCTCTTTGCTAATTTTGATGACATGTATTTTCTTTTCCTTTTTTAGAATCGTTTCAAGCATCAAGATATGAAATAAAGGAAATTAATGGAAATGATGAAGCATCTCAACATTGTCCATTGCAACTTCAGAAGGAGAATAATTCAATTGTATGGTAGGAAAACCTTTGAATTTTCTTGTTTTGGATCTCTTGTTACCCAAAAACATTGCTGCACACCAGTCCAATGCTTAAATTTTTTTTAGTATAGATGCCATACTGATGTTTTACCTGGATAAGATAGGCTCAATCACCATAAGTATACAATGAGAGTAGCTGGCATTTGATACTTTAAAATGATGCTACTTCTTAAGCAGTCGATCATTTTCAGAAATCTTGAATTCTGCTCTTGGTCTTACTTTGTAAGACAACTATTTTTTCCTAGAGTACTTACACCAAGTATGAAAGTGTAAACTAAATTGAATCAGAGTAACTGGCTGGTCAAGTTTCCTCAACATATAGCATACAAGTCCTATGCTAATCACTTGCCCACGATCTTAGTTCTTATATGAGGCATTTAACAAAAGTTCAGGTGGCAGCCTCCACAATAATGAAATGAGTTCTACTTGTGTGCCTTCTTAGGAAACATGAGTAAATCTATCATCTGTGTGCGCCTTCTTAGGAAACATGAGTAAATCTATCATCTATCATTTATATTCTGGCTTATAGTTTTGCTGCATTGAAATTTTCAGCCCCCCTAAGCTGGCTTCTGAAGAGAGCCTTGCCCCTGATTCAAGTTCCCCGGTACGAGCTTTGCGTGTCGAGCTGAAGAATCCTATGATTCAAAAGAAATCGGCAGAGCAGAAACTGGTGGCTAGGTTGGCATCCTGTCAGTTAATTGTTTTTGATATTTTGCTGTGACCGTCGTCATAAGTTTTTTCTATCAATTTGAAGTTATGCATGTATGTACCTATGTCCCAATAGAGTTCTAAATTCTTATTTCAGTACTGAATCTGCAAAGAATTGGTCCTGTCCCCTGTTATACGGCATATATTCCTCTGATCTGGTCAAGAATGCTTGTTTTAGGTTACATACACCAGATTTATTGCAAGAACCCAAAACTAGTTCTTCTAACCCCTACTCGCGACAGAGGAATAGTGCTCAATGTGGAGCAACAAAAAGGTTCTCATTTAGTCTTAGATCAAGCTTGTTTTCCAATACAAATTGCATGGACAATGACTATGCTTCCTTTTGGGCTTCTATTTTCTCTTGATGCCAGCTTGTTCAGCTATCCATTGAACCCTCTTTTCTAGTATCTAGCATGGTCTCTATTACAAATGAAGCGCTCATACTTCTTAAATTCAGGTCAACATCGGCAGATTCTTTGCCTGGACCCAGAACTGTTGCTTCGAACCCAATTGTTCAGCGGAAAAGTATTACTGTTGGTGGGTCAAAAAAGAGGTAAGCTTTTTTAATCTTTACTCTCAATCATGCATGAATTTCCCTTAAAGCATTGAAAATGTCTGCTTCTTGCATTTGGGGTTCCAGTTTATGTTGATGCCAGGTTGTTTACCCACTAGCCTTTTTCTCAGGGACAATGATTTGCACCGATTAGTTTTCATGCCAAATGGGCTGCCAGATGGAACTCTGTTGGCTTACTATATTAAGGGACAGGTTGTTGGATCGTTATGTTGTCAATGTCCTAAAAATGGCCATCTGGCTGAAATATAATAACTGATGTTTCTAAATTTTTTCTGCAGAGATCGCTAGAGGGCTATAAACAGGGAAATGGTATATTCTGCAGCTGTTGTGACAATGAGGTATTTCTTTTGTCATTACTTGTGTGAGAGCATGGCTAGTCTGCATTCATGACTCAATAATTCCAACTTTTTACTTCTACAGGTTAGCCCATCACAGTTTGAAGCTCATGCCGGATGGGCTACTAGGCGTCAACCGTGAGTAGTCACTGTAACAATGATATGGTCTATTACAGTCTGGGACTCTGGATGCTTCATCTCCAATCGAATTTTCTGTCATCTCCAAATAAGTTTTTCTTTGTTTTTGCAGCTATCGTCACATCTATACTTCTAATGGGCTATCACTTCATGATCTATCGATTTCTTTGTCAAATGGTCAAAGTCTTGACACTGGAAACAATGATGATTTATGTACTGTGTGTGGAGATGGTGGGGAATTAGTCCTCTGTTACAGATGCCCTAGGGCCTTTCATACAGGTTGGCATTTTTCTTTGAAATCACTTTACTTGTTTGGAGGAATTCTTGCATGCATTCGAGTCTGGAATTCATACAACTAATATAAATGACAAAATTTGGTGTTATTTACTTCTAAGTTATCCATCTGGTGTTTTTCAGTTTCTCTCCTTGATCTTTCTTTTCTCTCTCTTTTTTTTTTCTTTTTTTTTTCAGATATGGGAAATCATATAGACACTGATACATATATACACATACATACATACACACACATACACACATACATACATATATATATATGTGGATATATTCCCTTATCTATAAAAGTGTATTGCTTATTCCTGTGGATGTGGCGGTCTTTGGCTGGATCTGTGCTTCGGTCATGGGTTTCCTTCCTCTCTTTGTGGTGTATCCAGGGAGAAGCTCTCCTTATGCTTGGGCATTTTGAACTTTTATGCTATGCCCCTTCTGGTTGGTTGGAGACTATGAGAGGAGAGACCGAGGACGACATGTATGCTTGGGTATTTTGGATTTTTGTATGCCTGGAAGGTAGCCCACATAAAAGTGCAAAAATACCGATGCAGGGATTGATCAAGACTTCCGACAAGGAAGTTACTATTTTTTGTATGCCTTTTCGTACTATGTTATGGTTTTATGTACTTTCCAGTGGATAGGATCTTCCATCTCCTGTTTTGAGAATTATTGATTGCTTCCAATTCCATTGCTGTTATCATTGGCATTCACGTTATTATACTATTTACTAGCTCATGAGCATGTTCGGTCATGATTATTTATCATGCTCTGTCTTTAATGGTTGTTTTATCCTGTCTGGATTGGCAGTTTGTTTGGAATTACAATGTGTCCCTGAAGCTGATTGGCAATGTCCATACTGCAAAGATTATTATGGGCCTGGCAGAAAGACTACTTTGGGTGAAACTGCCCCAAGTGCCCCGAGGCCAATTTTCATTAGACTAAAGCGTGTTGTTAAAGCACCAACAACTGAGATTGGTGGTTGTGTTGTTTGCAGGTAGGTTGCAATAGCTTTATTATCTAATTATGCAGTAAAGCTAGTTAATCATCTTTAATCCTCTGGTTATCCTGAATTGGCCTCCAGTGTTTTACAGTCTCTTGAGGTCATTTGGATAAGGAGATAGTGACTAGTGGGATTCCCTATGAACTTTGTTAAAATGATGATATATCTGGAGGTAGAGGTTTTCTTTTTTCACCACTTATCACTACTCACTAGTAATTATTCTTCACTGTTTTTGGGGTTATCAAAACATCTCTCTTTAAAAAAAACACAATTTGAATTTTCAAATGGCACTCTTTTGTAATTAAAAAAACAGAATTTAATTAGGAAAAAATTTCACCATCTCTGAGTAGAAACCTATTTGCCCTACTTTTTTCAAAAACATGTTAAGAGGAATTTACTTGTCTCCTGAAAATGACAATCCAAACAGGCATGGAACAAAATATTGGCCGATGGTAAGTTAAAAATATCGCTGCTACGGAATAAAACTTAGCCGAGCCAAGCAGTTTTCATTGAAAGCACTGTTTTCCCTATTTCTTCTATGTAAGAGCCATTCCTAAAGTTTTTTCTTCCCTTTTTATGGTTTCAAATCACTAAAAAAACACAAGATTGGCCGCTACATAAGAATTGGATATATTTTTTTTAACACTTTAGAAATTCACACCGTTGTGTATCGCTGCAACCACTACGTAGTGTTTTGGCCACCGGTCATTTCACCTACCACAATCGTTATTTTGATCCTTACAAACAAGAGCTTTTTGGTTTCTCTTAAAGAACCGGATTCTCCTTTTCTCTTGATCCAAAAAGTGCATTTGTCTGTCACTTCTTTTCTTCCATAAATTATTTACACGATGAATCCACCTACGACTGTTGATTTCTTTGTGACATCATCGATTGTCCATTGTAATTTTTAAAGCTATCTTCATTTCTTGGCATGTTTATGTTAGGGGCCATGATTTCAGTGTATTAAAATTCGACGAACGGACAGTTATGCTCTGCGACCAAGTATGTCTCCTATTGCTTCCTTTGTTAAAAAAAAATTATTTTCTGAGATTGAACTGCAAGTCTCATCTAGTCATGAGTTTTTTTCTCAGTGTGAAAAGGAGTTCCATGTTGGTTGCTTGCGGGATAGTGGGTTGTGCGATTTAAAAGTAAGCGATGGGAAGTTCACTCTTATTTATGAATTTTGTTTAAGATAATACTTTTTACAACATCTGATCATATTATCGGCATATCCTTTGGTACAGGAACTGCCGAAGGGCAAGTGGTTCTGTTCTGCAGACTGCAGTGGGATTCACACTTCTATACGGAAGTTGATTTTCAATGGGTCTGAAATGGTTCCAACTTCACTGTCAAGCGTGATAAAGAAGAAGCTTGAAGACAAAGGTTTGACTAATGAAGCAGGGGATGATGTGCAGTGGCAACTTCTAAGTGGGAAAATTGGGCATTCAGGCAATAAGCCCTTGCTATCAAAGGCCGCTGCTATTTTTCGGGTAAGTGCTGCTGATGTTGAGTTAGAATTTTCTTCATCCCTTTAAGCTAGAATCTGAGAGTTCTTTTTCAAGGGCTTTTGGATTCATCAACAAGGCTCTTGCCGTCATTACCTATAGTTAAGACCTAGTGAACTCCCTTTTTACTATTTCTGAAAATAAAACATGAACTGACTTGGTCGCTGAGCAGAGCCTAATAAAACAGGACTTGTGACCTCCTATATGACAAGGGCTTCAATAAACGAGAGACCTTTAATTATCGCTCATCGTGAACACGCTAAGACGCTTTAAACAGAGAATACTGCTGGACCTCTTTTAAGGGTTTGTGTGCAGAACACAAAACCCCTCTTTGTTCTGTTTGAATTTCAAGTGGGCATCTTGGTATTGCTCCCGAGATTTTTTCCTCTTCCATCCAGCTTTTTTCTGTTTATCATTGCAGTTTACTTATGCTATCGATTTCACAGTTTTTTCCCCCTCTTTTGGGGGTCATACTCATGCACCCCACACTTGCTCACGCCTCCCAAGTCCCTATCCAACAGACCAAGGGATAGATCCCTGGTTGTATATGTGGATAGGGTGATGCCTCACCACTGGGCAACCAATGGATTTGGATATCAATGTCACAGTTGAAATTATGGTTTGTGTCATTATAAATTATCATTGTAGTCTGTATGCTGAATGATTATATTGTTATTCTATTGCTTACTAATGTATTGGTAGTTTCGTACACAATCTCGGTCCACGGTATATCATCTTTGATCGTAGAAATGCTTTCTCACTGTTGTTAGTAATATTCTTAATGGATGGATATATGAGAAAAATGGCTTCTGTCTAGTACATATTTACAGCAACAATACAGAAGCATGGTTAGAATGACACCAGTGAAGGAAAATGAATAATGAGTATAATCTAGAGGAATAAGACACTGTTGATGCCATACTGAAGATTACCTGCCTTCCTCACAAGTGGGACAAAATGCCATTGGAATGAGCTTATTTTAACATGTAGGCAGTTATCAACAAATGAGAGACTGAAGGGCAATGATGAATTCTGTGGTCAAGTAGGTTAAGCATACAGATTCTGGATCTTGGATATGTTATTTGCTACTATATAACTGTTGGGTGTTTATAAGAATAATTTTGATTGAGGGCATGCATGCTTGCTCGTGAGCATGTATAAAATACATTTGTCTGATTTTTCAAGTAAAAATAATGTTTCAGATGTCAGTACAAATTGATCTTGAGGCCCATATATTTGTCACTTTGAGCAGGCCGTAAAATGAAAGTGGATTTTTGTTTGTTTCATTGGCAGTGTTGCTGGTTGAAAATTAATTTTGGCTGATTTGTATTTGCTTGTCATTTGTAAGTAGTGTTTATCTTTGTGTAATTCATTCATCTTTCTTTTTTGACAGGACTGTTTTGATCCTATAGTTGCAAATTCTGGCCGTGATCTAATACCTGCCATGGTCTATGGGTAAGTTTGTTATGTACTCTTATTTATTTAAGCTTTTTTCTTGTTTGTTCACTCTCTAGGTGTTGATGCACGTGCCTGTGTTGTGCATACTTCTCTGCCTGGATTGGGGGCTTCATTAGTCCCTAATGAATGTATGCATGGGCATGGCCACATCTCAAAGCAAACTGTTCTGTCATGTTTTGTTCTACATAATGCAACCACAACTAGACTGCTGTTTTAATATGCTTTTTCTTAACTTTAATTATGATATACAACTCTTTCTGTCTCCACTCATATTCATGGTTTGTTGAGAACTTTACAGTAGAAATATTGCTGGCCAAGAATTCGGAGGGTTGTATTGTGCAGTTTTAACTGTAAAGTAAGACTTCTCTTTGAGCCGAAGATTAGATTTTGCAAGCATGTTGAATGTTGTTTTCCATTCTTCTGTACAGCTTCATGTTTCTGGTTTCCTAATTGTTGCTTGTTAAATTAATTACAGTTCAGTTGTAGTGTCAGCCGGAATCCTCAGAATATTTGGCCAGGAGGTTGCTGAAATACCACTTGTTGCTACGAGTAAAGAAAGCCAAGGAAAGGTAATTTGCTTAAATTGAAAGAAATTAATTCCAATGGACTTAATTGTTGATGCTTGTGGTACTTGGATCTTGAATGAAATAATTTTAACAGACTAGCAGTGCTGAAAAAGCCAATTTCTCAGATAACTGTCACTCCTAGAGTCTTAACTTTAAAAAATAATTTGGTTCTGAATGAACTCTACACATTGCTTATTTAGAATTTCAGGGTGAAATAATGAGGCTGAATGTACTCTACACTTTTTCCCATGATTATACTTGTTAATTATGACCAATCCTTGCTGTACCCATGTCCTGATTCCTGAGATTCTGGGATTTAAAGGATGTCTAGAATCCCATACCAGCTTAATTGCAATCTGATCCTCTTCATATTTGTGTTGATTCTATTGATACAAAGCATGTGATTCACCTAGCCATCTTCTTTAGGTTTTCCCTTTTTTGCATTCTGTCATACCTATCAATATCCATAATTAGCGTAGTCACCATTTGATAATACATTGGAATTGCCCCTTTAACCATCCCAGCATACCATTGAGATCTGTCGTAGAATTTGATAAATTAGTGGAGAGCACATAATGGATGGTCTTCTGAGATTGCATCCGTTATACTTTTTTCTTAACCTCTTCTTTTCCTTTGTATTTTTCTCTTTCACCACCTTTGCCCTCGTGGACTTATCCCATAGGGGTCAGCTCTCTCATTCATTTAATTATCTGTGATCTGTTGACTTTTAGGGATATTTCCAAGTGCTGTTCTCATGCATTGAGAGGTTATTGTGTCAACTGAATGTGGAGAATCTCGTACTTCCCGCTGCCGAAGAAGCTGAATCAATCTGGACAAACAAATTTGGATTTAGCAGGATGACAGATGAACGGGTAAATGCATCCTCAACGGAAGTATCTTTTCTTTGCCATGAAACACCTGTTTCCTTTTCTGTTATTAACCATGGGGAACTTGATTGGCGCAGTTACAAAAGTATAGGAGGAACCTACAGATAATGGTGTTTCAAGGGACTTCAATGCTAGAGAAAGCAGTACCGCAATTATGTGACTGAAGGCGTATGTTGAAATTACCATGTGAATCAAGCAAAGAGATGTAGAGTGAAGTTCCCATTTCTTTAATTTGTTCTTTTCCCTTTTCTGTTCTACATACAAGTAGCAGGCAATTTATTGATGTGGGCTAATAGTGTATAGATGTACAAACATTTGAAATGCTTTAAAGAAGCTTGTAATTACAGAGAGCACCACAGCGTTGAGCTTGGATGCATCAACATGAATGCATGAATGCATGCAGACAATTTTATCATGCATGCTGGCATAATATGCATCAAACTTGTATCATATTGTAGGAGGTCTGTACATTTTTAACTCAAAAGTGTTCTTCCTCTTCTTCTTCTTCTTCTTCTTATTATTATTATTATTATTGTTTTATTTTTAATTGTTTAGCTGGGTACACTCGATTCCTTGACATATTTTCTTTCCTCCCAAGACGATGGTGCTACTTTGTTAGTAGTAGCAAGCAGATAAAACTTTAGATGAAAGCTGAATGAAACGTTTGAGAGTAACAGGACTCTGTTGAAAATTGAAAACCACTTGGTACCATGTGACTGGGGTATATGTTATGATTTCTGATAAATATAGCAGGGTGCTTGATCGAGATTCCTAGGCTGTGCAGTAAGTTTGAGGAACATGTGGAATGTAAATGTGATCATTATTGGGAAGCAACCACAGAGCCCAATACTGTGGGGACTACGTGCTCCACCTTTCATAACTGAATCCCATATGATACCCTTTCATTCCCATGATCTGGCACATGTGGCGCAGGCCCAATTTTACCCTCATTGAACTTTTACTCGCACCCTTGGATTGAATCACAAGAAAATCTATGGTTGAAATCAATTAGACTTTAGAGTTGTTAAATCAAGGGCTAGGATAATCTAACTGTGCTTATTTTTTGGATCTCCTTGTCCGTTGGGAGATCTTTTTATATGCGCTTCCATTGAAATTAGGTCCCACTGGGCTATTGATTCTTATCTTTGATCAGGGTTGCTAGTGGGTTAGGACAATGGAAACCTGGCAGCCATGTTACCCACTTAGTGGGGCCATAGTTTCTATAACACCCCAGTCCTCTTTCTTAAATCAACTACAACGTAGGGGCACCACCTAAAATCGAAATTGTCCAAAGTCATGAATTTGCCAGGTGTGTAACAAGTTATTTTGCTCTCGTTTTAAAATGTACTTCATCAATAGTTCAAATGGGGACCCAAGTTCTTCGTTTGAAGAGGGTGTACCCAAACAGGTAGTTGAATTTTATGGGCAAACGCAGGCTTTTCATATTGGCTTTAGAGCGGTAGGTAGAATTTTCCCTTCCAAATTAAAATAAATAAATAAAAAAATTGAAAAAGCCAAACTTAAAATAAGGAAGTACAACTATGATTTGGGTTGCACCAACGTTTCTACACAACGTTCCTTAACCTAGCGGCACCCGCCCAATTTTTGTGTGGGTTTGGAGGTGAACCAAAAAATCTTTAGGTGGACCCAAGTCCGATGGGGAGACTGAGCCTGTACGTGGGTACGCCCCTGTTCATGGCCTGGATTTTGGAGGGTGGGCTCCATTTAGGGGATGCATCAGAATTAGGGTTGCAAACGAGACGGTTTCGGATTGGAAACATAGTGAATCCGTTTCTAAATAACGGTTTTGGTTCCGATTTTGAATCCGGTTTTGAATCGGAACCTGTTTTTGCTGGTTTCGGACCCAGTTTCAATAAGAAAATTCGGATCCGGTTTCGAAATCGGGTTCACCTAGAGGACTCAAATCTAGTTCTAAAATCAATTCTATTTTCTATTTATTTTTTATTTTTTAAAATAAACATACATTCAACTTATAACAGTGAATCGAGTCTATAACATCCAGTATTATACATAAGAATGGTCCAAAAGAGTTGATTTTAAAGTACAAATTGCAATATCAAAGACTCATATGCCGGATCTTGGATTCACGAGTCGGAACCTATATAAACTCGAAACCGGACCCATTTATAACTGATAACCTAAATTAGATTTCGAACTCCGACGTGAAAATTGAATACCCATTTACAACCCTTTAACAATAAGGATTCGCTGAAAACTTGTAATTGTAATTTGTACGGCGGCGGAAAAAGCACAACCCATCTTGTCAGGAAATGTACTAGAGGGAGAAGCAGTCGATTTGATGATTGTGTGACTATGGCTTGTGTTTTGTGGAGAAGGAGCTTCTCTTCCCAGCTCTTTGTTTCCAGTAAGCTCCCTCTCCTCAGTCCCTACATCCATTTTTATCTTCTTGCTCTTGAATCTTTAATCCTTTGTCTCATGAAAAAATATATACAAGCTTATATGTGCTTTCTCTCTCTCTCTATATGAGCTTTTAATGGATTTGATAATTTGGATTTTCTGTTCGATAAATAACAGAGGAAATGTGGATGGTATTGGGTTTTTGATCATGATATTGGCATGTGGACACTCGATTGATTTGTTGATTTGCCTGCAGCATGTGTCAAGCCCAGTTGTAGGTTTCTGCTGTATTGGATCAATCATGTTGTTGTCACAGTTGTATTTTAGTAGTAAATGGAAAAGGGGGTTATTTTATCTGATTCCATCAATTATTTATGGATATGTAATTTGAAGAGTAGTAGCCCACAGGACCCCTGTGTGTAAATCTGTGTGGGTTCCATTGCAATCAATAGGGCTCCTAGGGCCCTTAATCTTTAGGATGTGGGAATTATTTTTTAGGATATGGCATGTCAATTAACTGTTGATATGCGTGACTGAACGAGCAGTGTGTGATAAGGCATGGTATCATGGTTCTGCCTTATTAAGACGCTTGGTTTTCGCCTTTCCTGTTCCAGTTCTTCTGCACTTTGCTATGCAGTAGTAAAATCATATGATTTTGAGAGCCAAATGGTGCTTTGCAGATACTAGTTTCAACTTCATCTGAGATAAGAATTAATGGAATTTGAGAGCCAAAAAAAGGGTGCAGAGCAAAGTCAAAAGACTATCACTGACCAAAAAAAAAAATGGAAAGAAACTTTTATGGAGTGGGTGAGGAATGAAGGGTCAAGGGTGGAAATCTACAAGGGACCATCAAATTCCTGAGATCTAATTTCAAAAGGATGAAGGATGGGCTGTGGGTATTGATAGCCTATTAGTGGGATTTCTTTTTTTATGGCCCCTTGAAGATCAACACTTTTGAATTTTGATTATTATCTCTCAGTCCCTTCAATGCAAACATAGTCCTAGGATGTCCTAGGCATTCGATACAAATTAGGCAAACAGGCCCTCAGTTTTATTTATTCGCGTGTTCACATGTGCAGGTTTGGGAGGTTTTATCATTTTTTATTCATTGTTTGGAAGAAGGTGATGAAACAAATGAAGAATTAAGAAAGTCCTTTCCACTTTGTGTTGTTTGTAGGGCTATCATACTACACGACGAATGAAGAATTAAGAAAGGCATTTTCAAAGTTTGGTAATGTTACAGAAGGTACACATTTGAAGTAATATTTATATATACGCTTTTCTAGTAGTCAAATGGTCTTTCCTTTCACCCATTCAGTTTCTTATTATTATCTTTTTCTAACGTTCTTATTTATAGCTTTGTAACTTATGAACTTTGTGTACAATTTCCAAGACCTGCACATTTTTCTCCTGTCTTTCTTTGCTAAATAAGTATGACTTTACACAATGGAATTTCGGATGAAAGAAGGCCAATTATTTTGTATTATGGGCAATTTAGGTGTAGTGAGGATATTTATTTTTCACAGCACCATACAATATGCATTTAATGGTTTTTACTGTAATACAACTTGATCTTTTAGCTAACATGGTCTGTAGTACTTCTCTTGCTAAAGGTTCTCACTGATATTTAAGAATCTGTTATTCTATCAGTAAACTTCTATATCTGTATAAGTTCAATCATCTATAGTTGCACTTATAAGTTTAACCATCTATAGTTACACTTCTTACTTTGGTTATTTGGTTATTAATCAGCCAGGCTAATTATGGATCAAAGAACCCAAAGGCCGAAAGGGTTTGGTTTTGTAACATTTGAATCTGAAATGGAAGCACAAAGGGCATTGAAGGCTATGGATGGCAGGGTATCACTTCCTTCGTAATCATCATTAGATATTGATGAGCTTATGCGATAAATATGTCTGTTTTTCTTCTTTTAGAATTCCTTAACATCTGCCTCATATCAGATGAGCGTCACACTTCCTCACTTTTCTAATCTCGTTCTTATTGTGTTCCCACAAATGTAACAAAAAGTTTAGATGCTTTCAAGTTTGACCAAATCCACATTGCTTAGTTATTCATGTCCTGGAGAAGGATACACAAAGAACAACCTTATAAGAAATGACAATGAAATAATCCTCCGACATGAGGCAGAAACCCTGTATGGAGCTTTTGCGGAGGAAACCTCAGAGCATAGAATGCTAGGGGCCTATTTGTTTGCATTACAATACATAGGAATTAAATGCATACGATTTATGCCATCAGTGGTTAAAAATGATGACCAAAGATGAATTTTAAAAAACGAGCATCAAATAACCTTTCCTTATATGAAAATAGAATAAAAGGAAGATAGGAAATGAATAACTAAGGGTGATGGCTGGTTATTCATTTCCCATTTTTCTTTGATTCTATTTCCATTTAAGGAAAGGTTATTTGATGATCATTTTTTAAAATTAAGCAATGGTCTTCATTTTTAACTACTTATGGCATAAATCCTATGCATTCAATTCTTATGTATTTTAATGCAAAAAGAAAAAGAGAGGCCCTAAGTACATCACAAATAGGGAATTCCAAATTTCTAACATTGAACAGATCTTTAGTTACAATATTCATTGTTTTGAAGAAATTAAATGTGTGGAAGAATGTTTTCTTTTCTTTAGTTGGATGTGTTGATAATCTTTTTTTTTTTTTTTTTGCACTGGCCAATTTCCTAGTGTAATTTGCATTGGTTTCACTTTATTTACTAAAGAGGCATATGTTTTGATCCTTCTGCAACATAAAAGCAGTGAGAAATTTACACTATGGTAAGCCTTAAACGCAAACATTCTCACTGTTTGTTAGATTTGTGGGAATGCACAAACAACAATAGAAGGGATGACGGGGAACACTCCTGTGACATGAGTGAAACAGCCTGAAGGGAATTTTACCAAAGAAACTCTTGTCTCCTTCATAAATCATATAATTATTGGTAGGTTATTAAATGCTTAAGAGAAATTAAATATGAGGAGCAATTTCTTTTCTTTAGTTGGATGTTGTTGATCGATGTCTTCTTTTTCATTGCACGGTCTTGTATGCATTGGTTTTCAGTTTTTTTAATTAAAAAGTTAATATTTTTGAGCTTTTCACCACATAAATCAGTAAGCTTGAGTGAATGTTTTCCCTTTGTTTATACATTTGTGGCAATGCACAAAGAAAAAGTAGAGAAGAAGTGGCCAGGGGACATTCCTGTGACAAGGTGGACACCTGTTAGGAATTTCACACCAGAAAACATTTCCTCCCCCAAGTAGGACCTCATGGAGCATAGAACATTAAGTATTTCATGAATTTGGAATACCAAATCTCTAACCTGAGAACAGTGCTCTGGTTACATTTTTTTAATGCTCTAGTGAAATTAACTAAAGGTATGGAATTATGTTTTCTTAAGTTGGATGTTGATACTATTTTTCCATTGGGCAATATCCTTGTTTAACTTGCATTTTGAATTTTAGTTATTTTATCAAAACCGTGTTTGTTGCAGGTTTTCTTTTCACATTGGTTGCTATTGCATGCTATGTTCATTATCTGTTTCTGAAACTGGCAGATACACAATGGGAGGCTAATTTTTGTTGAATTTGCAAAGCCCATCCCTCCAGAGGAAGAGGCTCCCCCCTAAAGTGGTCTATCTTATTTAGTTTTCATCTATAAGCCTGCCTTTTGCTATGTTGGTTCATCTTCATCTTTAAGCCTTCTCCATGAAGCCTTGTATGTTTTTTCAGATCATATGATGGCCCTCTCTCAGAATTTGTCTGTATGAAGTTGGTGTTCTGATAGTTTCCAAAATATAAAGAACCATCTTTTAGCTTGCTCTTGGTGTTTTGCTGCTGAGATTGGATGCCCAGGCTTTCTGGCATTTGTTATGCATTTCTGCCAATAAGAGCCCCATGTTTTGGTTTGGAGAGCTGCAGAAAAATAAATACCTGCATGATATAGCCCTATTTTTTTTTTTTTTTTGCAGCGTCGAAACAATCGTCTGACAGGATTCTCAGAACTTTCAGAAATTGGGTTTGCTTGCAATGTTGGGTACATCCACCTGACACTGAAATAATGAGTTTGATGCTAAGCTTCCTGAAAGAACATACAACTTACCGGCCTAATTTTAACTGCTGGGCATATATGACGTAGCAGCCATTAACTGGTCATGTAAATGGAGACAACATAAGATATGATGGTGTAAATAGATTTCAAAAATGCCATAATGGGTGTTCTTTTCTACTCCTTAACAAGATTCCATTACAATAATTTTCACACTTCTGCAGGTGGAATCTTGTTAGAACTTAAAAACCGTTCCAATCTTAAAGACTCTGTGTGTCTCTCATGGATGATGTGAAGTCCCCTGGTGGATTTGGGTTGGGAAGAAAACCAGCTTCATATGGAAACTCCTCCATTTATGACCTTAAAAAGTTTATGGTTTTGAAGTGTATGAATTCTATCTTTCAATCTAATGGCGATGTGGACCGGATGAGGATCAAAATGGGCTGAATGTGAATTCATGTATTAGGAGGGTAATTGCCTTTTTTTTTTAATAAAAGATTATTTTTACCAATAAATAAAAAATGTATTAGGAGGGTAGTGAGGGGTTTGGGTTCTAGAATCTTTATACAAAACAAGGATGTATGTCGACCAACTAGTGGTAGCTCAGCACGCCTCAGGAAGCAGAGATGTCTTGTGTTTGACATTTGCTTTTGTTGGACACCTCCTACAGTTTTACCAAGTGCATATTGTACGGCAATGTACGCCTAGCCGTTGCATATTCAACAAAGTTTAAATAAGAGAAGTATCAGTATCAGTTAAATTTGATTTCAAACTCTAAAATTGAATATCCATGGCAATACCAAACATATCTGTCCACACAAATGGATGATAAAGAATGTCATGGAAAGAAAGGATCCAGAGAAAAGGAACAAGGGGACTCCATATGACCATTCACCCATGGTTTTGCGCAGTGAAATCATCTTCAGTCCGTGTATAATACGGCCTACTGGTTGGCAGCTGGGGCCATTTAAGAACATTGATCTGTTGAGACACACTGTATGGGTCATATGCAAGAAAGATCTCCACCCCTTGAACGAGGGTTTTTTTTTTTAGCGTTCATCCAAGATGAATCCACATCAAGTCAAATGGTTTGGATTACCCATTTGTACAAATTCAAGGATTGAGTTCTTAATTGACACCATGGGTTACTGGTAATATAATTCCCCATAACCTGGAGAGAAATTCCAAATTAGTTCACAATATAATCAAAGATGAAAAGATCATGACTGCTGAAAAGTGGGATCTAACAAACATTACCAACTGACACAGAAATTGTGATCAGAAACAGACGCGGTAAATAATGATAACACCTGTGGCACAAACATTAACAGCACAGGCCAATCTAAAACCAACGAGTAAATCTCATTCATAATGCACCGTTTCAGGAAAAATCACAGGTTGGTCTTTTATTACAGATATAAGTAGTGAAACAGCTCTGAAAATGTGCATGGCATGATAAACAATAGTATAGAAACTCCATTGCTTTATGCTTCTTCCACTGCAACTTACATCAACTGATGATACTCTCTTTTCCTACTGAAATGTAAAATGTCAGAGACAACATGGCAGTACATCCAAAAAAATAAATCTTCTTGTAAGTGCCCCATTTCGTAGCATCAAGACTACAAATGTTCCGTTATAAAGGATTGGTACTCACTGAACCAAATCAAGCTGCAAAAAGGTGTTTCATGCTTCAAACACCTGTTTAGCATGTCTGATGTCAAACTATTTGAAACTAGACAGATTTGTGGACTGAGCATGACCGAACAGATTAAGGGAATGAACATACAGGTTGTTCAGGGCCTACTTTCATATAGGTGGGGCCATTTTCAATGATCCTCCCACTATACACAAATAAAGCCATCTGATAATGGGCTTGCAAATAGACTTTCAAGAAGATATAGCCAACAGTACATGTTAAACTAACAAGAAGACCAATTATATAAACAGATCATTTGATGGATTATATTTTTCAACTGCTTATTCACAGTGGCGCCCACTGCAGTAACGATATAAATTACCATAGGACAGGACACACCTGTGCAGGAATGCATCACTTGAACTGTAGATTCATTTAGCTTACGAACTGTTTAAAGAAACCCCCAGTAGAAGAATTGAAGAATGAAGAGTTGCTTGCTATTACTTGTCCTGAACATTTCTGATTTCCTTCGCGCCTTTGTTTGCATAGTCCACACGAATATTTCTACCATCCAGTAACTGAACAAGACAAGGATCCAACATTTAGTACAAGATACTAATTTGAGAAATTATAGACATTGCAACAAGATGTATTCTGCTGTAGTGCTGTGTCTCCCTGTTCCAGACTTGTCGGATCCATCATTTGGTGATTGAGACAGTGATCTGATAAGTTTAGCAGTAGATAGATGTTAGGGGTGGGGGGTGGGGAAGGGGAAAGGGATTTGAATATTATAGCCTGCCATTCATACACCCTTTTCCAGACTACTGCTAAATTAGATTACGAAGTAACTAATTCTATATAAAAGTTTACTTCAATAGGTCAATGAAGGATTAATGTGATGACCGCCACTTGCAGTGAAGGCAAGCTGCAATCACACTAAATTGGTTTTTGATCCAAATGTCCAACATATGGAGTAGAAAGGAGAAGTACACACCCTAGAAAGCCAGCACTTGTTTCTAAAGAACATGTCAAATATATGTTTCAAATGGATTTACTTATACCTGGCCATCCATCAACTGCAATGCAATGCTTGCTTCGCTCTCTGAATTGAACTGCACGAAGCCATATCCTTTGGATTTGGATGTCACATGATCACAAATAACTTTAACTGTTGGCAAAACAAGTTATCTTCTGTTCAACATGCATTTAGGGGAGTGGAGAAAGCAGAAACAACATCAAAGAAAGATATATATTGTCATTTATTCCCACATCAACATCCACCACTTGCAAAGTCAGGCCTCAAATGTAGTAAATGTTGATTTGGGTGGCACAGTATCATTGTCAACTCTTTTAGGGATATCAACAAAAACATAGTCTTGATGAGTTACCTTCAACAATCTCACCATGTGCTCCAAAAGCGTCTTTCAAGACGGTTTCGTTGGTGTCATAAGAAAGACCTACAGATACAAATTGACTCAGTTTTACAACTAACATTCAGGTGTCCAACATGTCAGCATAGATATGGTGGCTTAGGCCTGAATGAAGACTGCAAAACTTTCAGGCCTGAAAAGTAGTTTTTATCCTTAACTTTGTATTGGATGCTAAGTTATGGCTATGTAATCTTTCAAGACTACAAAGTTATACCATTCAATAAAAGTAATATTATCATTATTACACAGTTATTCATATAATCAACTATAAATAAAATCAACCTCCGAGCAACAAATAGCTTCTTTGGGAATGATGTGGTTAACTAATAAGACACATGGCACAGTAGTCCTTGGTCTGCAAATTGATGGACAGTTTTAACCATCCAAATCTTACCAACAAGTACACAGAGAAAATTAGTTTGTCAGTAAAAGCCATACAAGATGATCTAATCTGTGTGTGAACTCTGGTCAGTGGTGCATCCAAGATGGGACTTGTGTGGGGACGTATTTTCTGCACTTACAGGACTGACCCATGAACAGTCTAGAGATTTGGAGCATTCCATTTCCACTCCAGTTAGAACTATCCCCCAAATTATTGTCCATCAATGATGAAAATTAAAAGTTCTTTCAACTTGAAGAGAGAGAGAGAGAGAGAGAGAGAGAGAGAGAGAGAGAGAGGTACCTCCAATGAACAATTTGCTGGAGGGTTGTGGTGAGGTGGGTTTTGTGGAGGGAGAGGGAATGCTTTGGAGAGATAGCAGACCTGGAAAATCGCATTTCCCTCTACAGGGGATGCTGCTGATCCTGAGTGATTGAAGCCCCCAGTGCATGCTGGACAAGAAAAGAGACCCTTTCAAATAAGTTACTTTGACCTAGCCACCTGAGATCATATCCAAATCTATGGTTTTTATTTCTTGATTTTCAAACAGTGAATCCAATGGAACCCCTAGTAGAGTCTGTCTGAATCCTCCTGCTCTCTTGCCTTGATCCTCTTTCTCTTCTCTTCTGCAAAATATAACATCTGATCATCGTCTCTCCTCCGTTACTCCAAGGTGTGCTTCTCTGCTCTCCTATGTTATGTTGTTAGCTCTTGGGCTCGGCATTCAACGAAAACGAAAACGAAAACGAAAACGACCCTTTATAATGAGAGCTTTCCATTTTAGGGCTGTTTGTTTACTGGAATTCAAGGAATTTCGCTGATTGCCTGTAAAACACCATAACCTCTAGGGTTTTTTTTTTTTTTTTTTTTTTGTGGGTCCACAAAAATAGCCTCTTATTTTTAAATGAAAGAGAGCTTCAAAATGCACACCAAGTTTTTATTTTCATGGGCTGCACCCCACCATTGAAGTATGAAAATTTCAAAATTTTCTTTGCACAACCTATAATACGTAAACTAACCCCACCACCACTCCACTCCAGCCACACCCCCCTAACCGGGGACAGGGAGAGAGAGAATGTTGGTTTGGGAATTTTCCATGAGGGTATATTGGTTTTAATAGTATTTTGCCCTAAATGGTGGATGTGAAAAGAAAAGAAATGCATGCCAAACGCTCACAAGTCCAGATTGAAAATAGAGGTGCCAAATAGGGAATCAGACAACCTTGAGATTTTTATATGTATTAATAATATTTTTAAAAAATATTAAATTTAAGGTCGAGGCTTAGCATGGGCCCGTGTTGATAGTTTTATATTAAAGGAAATGGAAAGGAATGCTTGCAATGGATTTAGGTACTCATACAGCTTTACGGCTCTTTGTATAGGCGGTAAAGTCCCATTTGCAAGTTTTCCTCCCCACTAAGAGGGGGAAAGTTGCATTTGGAGATCTATACTCTAACATTACGCGCTAAGGTCCATTTTCAAGATTTCTTCTCGTCTAAGTGGAGGAAAACTTGCAAACGAATTCTTCTCCTTTTTTTTTTTTTTTTTTTTTGCATCTTGGTAGGGTCATCGGTCGGGGCTTTGGTCCACACACTAATGGACGGGCATGTATAATTAACGTTTAAACGCGATACTATCAAATCACGGCAAATACACAGTAAATCACTTGGTTAGTCAATTTACTTTACCGGTGAAGTAAAGTGAATGATTAAATACAAAGAGACAACAAAAGTTAAGATTTGGCAAAATCAAAAGGCGGGATAGTAGCTCTTTGAACTTTTATTTTAAGAAGAGATTTTTTTATAAGGGTGCTCATGGATAAGGCCAGCCCGCGTTGGGTCGAGCGTAGAGTTTAAGATATAATAGATGAGCCGTGCCTAAATTTTTCTTATTTGGACCTAGTGGAGTGGTTGAGATCCCAAATCCCATCCCGGCCTAAATATAAATATATAATTATAAGGGAGGGAGTAGTAATAGAGGGGATTCAAACCCATGACCTTGCACAGAATGTGATATGACCAGACCAGTTGAGTCTGCCTATGACATGGTAAGAAACTCATTTTTCTCATTATATAAGTACAATAAGGGTCGGGTAGGGGTTCATCATTCCCCTGTGGGCTAGGCTTAGGCCAGCAACACTCAAGCTTGGGCCAAGTTTAGGCTTCTAGTTCCTTTAAGAAAAGTATACAGAGCATAAAGTCTACGGATGATCGAGATTTTATATGCTTTTCCATCACCAAAAGAAGCATGCATCATATTGAAATATAAAGGTAAAAAAAAATCAAGAAAGTATAAAACTTTTGGTAAGGCAAGTTTTTATCTTTTTTAACCTTCTTTCTTCTCCAAGACCAACCCAAAATTCACTTTATGGGTCTCACTGATCAAATATTGATGGTGGGATGCCTTTTTTATTTAATGGTTCAATTACCTAAGAGAATGCTAGAATTGGCCTGGGGGTATTTTCTATAGATTCTCATGTGGCCCAAGTTTCAACTTGAATTAGATGATCACAACCATTTAAATAAGTTAATTTTTTCAGTCATTTGAAATCCACATAAATATCTGTTTTAAACCATATATGCATTGAGGTGGCTGAAGTGGGCCCCACCAGTTCATTTTTCTTAAATAATTTATTAAAAAATATTAAAACTAAAATAACGGTACTTTTTTTTTCATTTGTAAGACTTTTAATGGTGAGGACTTGATTAAAAGAAACATAAAAAACTTTTATACCTTTTCGAAATATTAAAGTATCCTTGTACCTTTTTAATAATAAGGTAAAAATCAAATACTATTTTATAATCTTTCCTTTTTTTTTTTGTTTTCTTGTAATCGTGTGGGGCTCGAGGTGTACAATGATGGAGGCTTCGATTATCATCAGCCCCACTTGTCCATGGTTAAGAAGTTTTCACCGTCCAAAATGAGTGAAAACTCGATCCGGTGGTCCCCTGGACCCATTTTTTTTGTGTGTGTGTGTGTGTGTGTGTGTGTGTGTGGGGGGGGGGGGGGCTTTTCAACTATTTTGCAGGTATTTTTCCCATTCCAAACCGCCAAATAATGTTGTTTGGGTTCAAGTAGTGCCACACTGCCCCACTTTCTGCAATATGTGCAGAAGAGGTACAGCATCATTTATTTGCATAAAAAAAGGAAGTAAATATGACTAGAAAGGGCCACACCATTGTTTCATTCATGCACAAACCATCAAGATGACTTACCGGATTTCAGATAATATCACTACTTTGGTCAACATTTTTTTAAAAGCTTTTTTGCCCCAAATCATATGATATCACCGGAACAACGAAATGAAAAATAAATAGAGCTAGGGTTTTGGGTTGGGTTTTTTCTGTTTGGGGTTTAGAGGGTCCCACTTTGGATGGGAATGTGATGTTGTATAATCTTATGCATGGGATGAGGCACATTTAAGAGTGTTGATTGTTAATACTCATTTACATGCAGTGGCGGATCCAGAATTCAGAATCACTGGGGGCACGATTAAGTAGTAGGGGGTCTGGGGGCAACGGCCCGGAAATTTTTTTTGGGTTATTTATATGATAGCAAATGATTTTTTCTTCATGCTTGAGAAAAAACAATACACAAAAAAAGTAGTGGACCTTTTACATACACTATCAGTAACTAATACACAAAAATGTGCATTTAAAGACAGATAGTTTGTAGATTTCCACTGCATTGCAAATCATGCCTAGCAAGGACAAATAGTGTGCAGATTTACCCCAAACCTTTTATATGGAATAAATATAATATAATAATTTCAAGCAATAAAACAAGACATATTTATTTATCACAATTGTTCTCTACGAGTTTTCATATTCTGAAAAAGTTCTATTACAATATCATTAGTAATTGTTCCAAGCAACTCTTTTTCTATAAAACATACAAGACAATCATTCATAAATTGGCCACTCATTCGATTGCGCAAATCTGTCTTGACAATGTTCATTCCTGAAAAGCATCTTTCAACACTTGCTGTTGCAATAGGTAAAACCAAAGCTAACTTCAAAAGTCCATACACCAAAGGAAAACATAGATGTTTCTTTGTTTGCACTAGTAATCTAGAGAGATCGCTGAGTCCCTTCAACTGACTAAATTTGTCATCTGTGCGTACATCTGCAATGTATGTCTCAAGTTGATTATCAAGAGCTATGCATTTAATGAGAGAGAAGTCATTGGGATAAAATTGAGCCAACTTTATCAACTTTGTCTCTGCCTTTGGTGCCCTAGTTAAAGATAAATGTGTATAAAGAATGGGCCTGATAAGTGATAACTTTTCATTGGGGGCCTGGTTCAATATCACTGGGTGCCCAAAAAATTCATTGGAGGCCTTAAGAAAAAAATTAGGGGGCCTCATCAAAATTATAAGTAAAACTCATAAAATCCACTGGGGGCCTGGATTTATGCTGGATCCGCCTCTGTTTACATGTCAGTCTAAACGATGCCCATGTCATGCTTAATAAAATGGATCGTACACATTATTCATTAATCATGTTTTCTATCAAACGATCAATGCTATCTCATGCATCCATTTTGAATGGTTGAGGTTTTTAAATAGGTGGGCATCACTGTAATAATGTTCTACTCACTTCACTCATAGATTAATCTAGTTTAAAGTTTTAGAAGATCCAAACTCGAATTGCATATAAAACCACTTAGCTAAAGCATAGAATTTTTATTCCGAACCTTCTCCAATTTGGAGATAAAAACACAGCATTGAATTATGAAACCACGTCAACACTGTTTCTTTGGTATTTTTTCTTCTTTTGTCGTTTTTGCTTTCGATTTTCCATGGAGCTTCATGTGACAAATGTGGACCTGTTTCTTTAGTAGAATTTAAAAAATTATTGTATATTACAAAGTCTCCAAATGATGTCACCCACATGAAATTCGAAAAGAAGAAAAAAAAGAATTCCAAAATCCCCATGGCCAGAAAAGCATTTGTAGATGCGGAGGACGTTGGAATTCATAGAGTTAAAAAGTTATATGTGATTCTTCAGGTATTTGGGATTGAGAGTTTTAACAAGAACTTCTAAATGCCAAGGAGACAATTGTACTATCAATGTCAAAAGTTTCCAACACCATAAATTCTCATAAAAAGTTCTATTAAAGAGACAACCCTAAAAATGTTCTAAGAGTGAATTAGTAGGATGCTAAATATCTCCCTCGAATCAAAACTGATTAGATGGAGCCCACTTAGAATACATGATTAACTCCTGATTTGATTGAATCAATGACACTTTTTTTTTCTTATAATTAATCCAACAGTGCATGCCCTTTTGTTATGGCCCTTTTCATGACATGGGTTAATTTATTAAACCGTTTTAGTCGTCCAAATGTGAACTCCATGCATTGAGAGGGCCGACCAACAGATGACTATTTTTTTTTTATCAAGTATGCTCAACCTACAAAACCCATTAATAAAATACTCCAAGTACATAGGTTGGTTGCACTAAGATAATCACATAGGCTTTGCATATGCATACATTGTTATGTGTGGAGCCTGATTACACCCAGGCCAAACTGTTAATTTAGGCCTACTGTTGCGGATCCAACCCTGCGCCTTCCTGTAACCCTAGCATAGCCGCCAGAGATCTTGTATGTGATCCGTGGATGTATTTCAATCTCGAGGGAACCACGTAAATCTGCGTTTCTTTTTTGTGTTGTTTATTGCGTCTTTGTTCTTACTTTCCTAACATCCATAACATTCAACCTCTAAGAAACACTCTAAATTCCTCTTTGAAAGAGAGAATCTGGGTACGACAAAAAAAAGAGTTGAAACTAGAGACAAAATGGTTGCCTTCCCAATTGACTTGGGTGAGAAAGTGAGAACAGACACAGAAAATGGAAACACAAAAAGATATACCAACATAAAACCCAAAGCTGAAGAATAAAAGAAGAAACTTGTGTCTATTACCAACTCAAACAAGAGCTCAAACCAGACATGATAGCATGCTATATGCTCAGAAAGCAAAGAAAAAGGAAAACATATTTTTATCTTTATCAGATACTTGAGCATGCATGTATATATCACAACTGAAAAGCACCAAATATTCGGGTTGATGTGTTGAGATACAAAGTAGTTAGTTGGGTGCATCTTCTCATGGCATCAAAAATAATCAAACTACTCCCCACGGCTTTTAATATTCAGCACACTATCCATCATCTGTGCTCGGATGATTAAACATAAATGCAGGAAATAGATTTATGTAGGCCTGTCAATGGGATGCGTTGAAATGGGTATCCGGCCTGTCCCGGCCCGTCCTAAGCCTGAAAATACAGAGTTTTTAAAAAAAATTGAGCCCAGTGGGCTGGGCTTGGACAATATTTTTAAAGCCCGGCCAAAATGGGACTGAGATTAGGCAAAAACAGCCAAGCCCGTTCAGGCCTGGCCCGGCCCGCTGTAAGATCATTATACTAATTATTTTATAGATTACTGAAACTACCATTCACTAACAGCAAAAAATGCCCAATTAAGAGGGGTAATTTTGTAACTTCACCCTCCCCTCATATAAAATACATACCCCGAAGTCAAGGTAAATCAATAAGTTATTCTTTACATCGGTTGCTTTTGCACCCAAATCTCCAATCTTTTGCATTATTATGGAGACAAACACAAGCCATTTCTCAGAAATTGGAGAGGTGGTCTATAACTAGAAAAACCGTTCACATGCTATAATAATTCATGCACAAATTAGAAGACATAGGAGCAGTGGAAATGCCCATTGGAACCACTTAACAGTAGAAAGGAGTCTACCAACATGAAATTCAAGTTTCATAAAAACATGTTTGGTGGAATTTAAACAGGTAGAAGAAAGAAGTGGCCGGACACAAATTTGATTTGGATGTTGCCTCAATTTAGAACCTCAATGGTGTTTATTTTGTGTTTAATTAATGATTAACAAGATCATCTGGAGTTTCAACTCAACATGCACAAACTGAGTTTTGAAGACTCTAAGATTTCCTGCTGATTTAGGCAAATCTACCTACGATGCCATGCTAAGACACAAGTTTCCGGTATATGGTTAGCTTTATTACTTTGTGATTGTGTGCCTATCTAAATTATTGATATTTGACTGATATGGTTTTCGAGAGAGAGAGAGTGAGACTTTGGCCATTTCACATCGGGTTTTAAATCCGGTTCACACTAGGTGTCTAGTGATAATAGGAATAATTAGAGAATTTTTTGCTCATGTCAAGGATCAGGTTAAGCGCAGGCCCGGCCTTGTCCCAGCTCAGGCCCGTACGGGACGAGATTTAATGTAGGCCCGTTCAATTTAGGGCCGGGATTGGACAACCGCCAGCAGGCCCGTCCAATTTTCGAGACGGGATTAGACAGCCCAAGCCCGGCCCATCCCATTGCCAGGCCTAGATTTATGGTCTAGAGAAACTTTAAGACATGCTTTTCTTCTCTTTCCATAAGTATAAACCTGGAAAAGGCAGTGCCAATTGCCATGACAGCCAGCAACCTGTATAGATGAATCCACCATTTCTCATTCCATTTTGTAGGTGCTTGGGAATTAGCATATAATCTGAAGCTAGGCAGTTATTTGCAGGTTATACCAAACTCTTTCATCAGTTTCGCACAAGCGTGATATAATGATCTTCCATGTGATGAAAAACCATCTCATCCTGATATGTCCCTCTTTACGAAACATAATTAAATATTCCAATCAATGTTTGATATTGAGTTCCAAGAGAATCTAATCTAAAATCTTTTATCATGCAAAATCAGATTCGACCTACGTTCAATAATATGATAAACTAAGGCCTCTGCTGTAATGCAATATCATCAGTCAAATCAATTTATCTAAGTTTAAATGTCATTAAGAAACTAAAAGCAAAACGAGAACCACTGTATAAAAAAAAAAATTACAGAAAAACAAAAGATTTTAGTGAATTATATGCAAAGGAATCTAATTGTGATTATATTATAAGGGAATGAATCCACAAACTCTAGAAAATTTCATGACATTAAAGATAGCATGGTAGGTAGCCTCTCAAATATTTGGGGCAGATTGTGTGCATGTGTAAGGGTGGGCCGTGGGGTGGGGTTCATTACTGAATCAATTCCTCCCAGGTGAATTCAAGATTCGCTGGTGTTTCAGTTTCAGGGGATAAAATCAGGTAAGGTGTTGAAAGACATCAGTTAGCATATATGATCAGCATGCTTGATTTTTGTCTCTGCCAGTTTGTCATATAAAGTTTCACTCTAATGGCAATTCTAAGGTAATCCACGTTCTCCATGAGAGTAAAAAGTAACAACCCAAAACTACTGGGCAGAAACAAATATTTTTTCCCCTGGCAAAGCCATTCATGGCTCAAGTAACAATTAAGATTGTCACCCTCCAGAACTGTCAATTTCATTACAGACTACGTTTCAGATTTGACTACCTACTGAAACATTTTGGCAATAAGCACTTCAGTGGTTTATTCCAAAGTTGTGTTTCAAATAGTAATAAAAGATTATATAAATTTAGAAAAAATATGAAAAATATGAAAAATGTAAAAATAGCCCATTAAATCAACAATGTAATGCTATATCTACATCAAATAAATGATTCCCAATCCTTATTATGGTGAAAGAGGAAAAGGAAATAAATAAGGAAAGAAAGAAAGAAGAAGAAGCCACATATAAACAAGAAAACAATGACTTTTTGCAGAGGTAGGAGAATCCAAATGAAGAAGTAGAACAGGGAAGCAGCCAAATGAAGGTAACTGCTTCCTACTCAAGGCCCTGAAAGAGCTAAAGACCGTTACTTTAAAATGAGAAAAGACAAATAAATAAATACTCGCCCTAGATTGAGGGCAAATTGGCCAAACCAACTCAAATAAAAAAGAGGGAAATGTCCTTGCCTTGGTCAAATTTCAGCCGAAATATGGAATTCCGGCCTGTTTGCCTGATATCTCCAAATTTGAACATTTCAGCCGGAGAGAACTGAAATCCCAACTGGAATATTTTAGGGCAGTTGTTCATTTCAGTCATTTTGGCTAAACAATCCGAAATTTTCAATGACAGAAGGTTGGCATCCTTCTTTTAATTTTTATGACAACTTTCTTTCTGTTATACAAAAAAGTCAAAATTTACTTTCCTCCTGTTGCAGTTTCCATGTACATTATATAATAAAAACAACGTGTCCTTTTAGAATGCAAATTATTGTTGAATAAATGCAGTAATAGAAACAAGTACTATCTGTGAGAGCACATCCAAAATGGAATACACTTATAGTATATACCATTAAGTTAAATTGTTATTAATCATAAACAATAAAAATTATGATGAAATCTGTATAATTATAAAAATAAAACTTGACTCCTTGGTGCATGGGTCATTTTCTGTTGGTAGACAGAGGTCATTATTCTGGCATTTCGAAGGAAGCTTACCCACATTAGTGGCAGGACCCATCAGACCAGCACTAGATTGCCACCCATTAGCCCACCAGTACGGACCTGGCGCATCAAAATTGGATCAGCTTTGACACAGCATTAGCATTGGCTACTGAAGTGCCTACCCTGCATCAGCTTATCCACTGTTTGATGTAGGATTAACTCCAGGATATACAGCTGCATGTTGAAATTCCAAATTATAACTCACTAGGCTGTGAATCACACAGGTTCAAGAATACCTGCACCCATGCCAGACATGACTAACCCAGCAACAAACATGCCTCCCACAAATTGCAAGCATGAAGACTACAATAAAATTCCACAGGTACCCATTAATTTGGGCCATCTATTCATAAAATAATGTCACTAGGTGATTGGAGATTGTAGTTTTTAACCCTTCACATCCATGTGATCGCTCTCCATGTGCATTGCACATTGTAGCCATCAAAGCCAAAAAGAAGACGTGATTCATGACATTCTAAGTTTCAAACATTGAGATCTTGTTTCAGTGTCTTTATCGTATCTATTATCTTATACTGTTCAACAAAAGCATAGATACAAAGAAGCATGAAGTGGAAACGTTTTGTCTTAGTCATGGTCTAATCCTATTGAGAAAAACATTGAGGAGAGAGAGAGGAGGAGGGGGGTGTTGGGGCGGGGGGGGGGGGGGGGGGGGGTGGGTTGTGTGTGTGCTGCTGTTTGGAACTGGTGATTCACCAAGTTCTGAGAGTTGACAGTGGCTCAAAATCTATCTGATAGGCAACATATCATGTTGTGTCCTATCTGACACTGTTTTTATATGCAAAGTCCGCGTTCCTGCTGTATTCATGGCATGTCCCTATTGTATCGATCTGATGTCTGGAATCATAGCCCAGAATAGTAAATCCATTATGCACCAAAAGAGGATACTCAAATATCCATAAACAACTACACTCCATCTTGCTGTTTTAATGTTATTACAAAGACGGGCATCTTCATTCTTCATCGAAGAAAAAAAATGCCATAACAGCCACATCATGCATGGTTTAGCTTAATACACTCATTTTGGAATTACCAGTAAAAGGGAAAAACAGTGAAAACAGAACTATTCCATGAATTGAATTAGCATCAGCACATTTTTCCTAACAGTCTAACCATCATATTGTAAACGACTACCATTTTCCATATTTGGTTGCACATAATTGCAATTTAAAAAAAGAAAAGAAAAAGAAAAGGACAAGCACTATATATATATATATGACAATCATAGTACACAATCTAATCCAAAAGATGTCATTTTGTTTTTCCTTCACTCCAACAATAAGACACTGTTTATATATTTATCAATTATAGAGCGCTGACTGAGTAAAACTTCACACCGATACCAAATGATACACCATAAGTATTTCCCAGGTCATAGCAACATGGGTCAGTGTCTTGAAGCTGGCTGCAATTCACCAACACTGATATCTTTGAACCAAAATGAAAACTGAATCAAGATTCAAGATATATGATAAAACTGTTCAATTTTAAAATGCAAATCAGAATGCAAAACAGTCTATTGAGCTTCCAAACGCCTTCATCATATACCACTAAAATGGCTGATATTGTAGAAACATACACACTGGTTCCATGAAATTCATTAGAAATAAATCCTTTAATGGTTGATAAATGAATCCCAACTCATACGACCAAAGTTCCGTTTTAAAGCTGGCAACCATGTAGGCCATCTCTGATATTTCTGAATCAAGATCGCAACCAAATGAAGATTTAACAGTACATAACAAAACTGTTCAATTACAATAAAGAACTCAAATCAAAAGCACAAAACAATCTAACAAGCTTCCAAATCCCTTCTTCATATACCACTAAAAACAATTTATTGCAGAAAGATTCAAACAAGTTCTATGAAATTCATTATCCTTAATGGTTGATACCACGATCATGAACAAAAAACAAAAAAAAAGAAGCACTGCCCATACCATCAAACTATCAAAATCCCAAACTGGGTATTCCCAATTCCCACCCCATTAATGGAATTACAACCTCAAAAGTAACATCCACTATGAGGAGAATTTTACCTCGGCGAGCCCACGTTCAGATTCCGTCGAACAATCCGACCGTTGGTCAAATCCCCGTCGGCGATGAGCCCCCGCAGCCCCACATCCCCGCCGGTCTCCTTCTCCTCCTCCTCCTCCTTCTCATCCTCCTCCTCCGCCGCCCGGCCGGTACGTTCTTTCGCCGCCACCCGTTCGAAGTAATTCCCGTATATGTACTCTGGGGTATATCCATTCTCCTCATCAAGGAGCATGATGTGGCCGTGCCACTCCCAGACACGGTAGTCGGAGCCGGGATCCTCATGGAATCCGACGCATATGTGGTGTTCGCCGACGGTGACGGCATCGCCTGAGTTGGGTTTGAGGGAATCGGCCTTGCCGGTGAGAATCCGGCGGATGATCTCCTTTTCGAGCTTGGATTCTTCTTTGGCGAGATGGGTCTTGTCGGATTCTTCTTCGTCGTCGTCGTTGTCATCGTCGGAGAGGTTGGGATCGGAGGAGAGGAAATCTTCGAGGGATTCAGAGAGGAAGGAGTTGGTGTTGAGATAAGGAGGGCGGATTTGGAGCTTACCCATGAGGCTTTGGAGGAGGAGGCTTTGGTTTTCCATAGGGTTTTTGCCGTTGAAAGAGTTCATGGGGAAGATAGATACAGTGGTGGATTTGAGTGGGAGGAGAAGAGGTTGGGGTTTTATAGGAGGGTTTTAGGGTGGGTGAGGGAGATCAGGGAGATGGTGTCATTTTGGGGGTAACTTCAAGGGAGGGAGATTATTTTTCTCCCTACTTGTCCCACCTCTTATAGGTCTATGCCCTATACAAATGAATTATTTATTAAGACTGCAGCCATTCATCTCAACCATCCATTTATATGTGTACAAGGAAAGGAACTTCCTTTCTTTCTTCCTTGTTTTTCCCATGAAAATCTTATTTGTATGGTTCATGTTTGGATGCTGTGACTCTGTTTGCCTGGAAGTTCACCTTAGATGCTCCTGTGGTACCATGTTGGGGCAACATGATCAATTTTTAGACTCATTGAACCTCCACTCATATTTTTATTGGATTTTAAAAGTATTTATGCTTAAGACGCCCTTGAATTTTAAGATTTTTAATCAAGAGCTAGGTTAATTTGATGGGGCCATTTTTTTTTCAACCCTTTCCCTCGCCCACGTATTTTTTATTGCTATAGTCATCTCCACATTAAAGTAATTGATAGTAATATTGCATATTTCAACCTTCCAAATAATTATCATGAGTTATGTCAATAGCAGGACCCGAAAAGATCGATGCCTAAAAGTTTAATGATCCGTTAATCATATATTTTTTTAGAGATTCAATCTAATGCCACCGATTTGTTTGCATTATAATACATAGGATTGATGCCATAAGTGGTTGAAAATGAAGACGATACGTGAATTCTCATTTCCTCTATTTATTCAATTATATTTTTTTTAAGAATAAAAGGTTATTTGATGCTATTTTTCAAAATTCATTGGTTATCTTTATTTTTTACTACTTATAGTATGAATCATATATATTTTATTACAAATGAATAGGCCCTAAAATGTGTTATGAGAAAAAAAAATATTTGGACATAGTCATAGAATACGAGTTTGAAAGGAGTTCCATGGTAAAAAGTGGGCTCATAGAGTTGGACAAGACATGTACACTTTTTCTCGCTCCTAGGAAAAAACTTACTATTAGATGGGAGATGGATTGTGATCGATGATAATAGCAAAAAAGAGTGCCCAGTTTATATGCATTAATCATCTTTTGCACAAAAACCTAATTGTTAGCATTGTTTGAAGTTCCAAACAAACTAGGAACAAATCAACAAACATCTAAATAACAAATTGCTTTGAGGATTTTTTGAAAAAAAAGCCCTTGCTTGGTCCGTGCACAGAAAATGACCTCATAGTTAATACTGTATAAGAAAGGTCATTCGGCCAATTTTAACCTTTTTTTTTATTGAGCAACGATATCGTTGTTTGTATTTTCTTCTTCCTCTTTTTATTTTTATTTTTTTATTTTTTTTATTTTTTTTTATTTGGTTTGTGAGCATGATGGGTGAACAATCATTTCCTATTAAAGGGGAGAACATTTTTTGTGTCTATTTGTGGATCTTCAGCATTGTATTTAATTTTAGCACCTTTGGTTAGGCTGAGTTTTATGGAAGGTTAAGATGAAGATGAAGATGGGATAAAGATGAATCAATGGTGTGAGAAGGTGGAAATAGAAATGAGTTGGCTGGGATAGAGGTGTGGAAGAAAGCGAGTGGCCCCTCACAATCCAAACGCTGGCTACAAACGATTTCCGCGAGCCATTGTCCGAAAAGGAAGAAACCAAAGTTTCTCTAATTTGAATCCAAAAGAGAGAAATTTGATTTTTTTTGAAGAGTTTGAAATTGGACTCTTTTTTTTTTTTTTTTAAATCCCTATCGGACTCATCAAAGAGAAAAATGACCCATTACATGAACAATAGCTACAAACATTTCTGTGAGCTATCAAATTCGAAGAGGAAATGATCAAAGTTTCTCAAAATTGTGGTGTCAGGTAGACCTATGCGACACGTGTCTTGCCTTCAAGCGGTTGAGGGTGTCCTAACCCTTTCTTTTGTCCAAATTCGCTGTGTTTGTAATTCGTGCATTCCGGTGAGGGAAGCCAGTGGGGCCCCACAACTGGGGCCTATCTGTTAAAATCCAAACTGCTTAAAAATTTTCGGACTTGAATAGGTGGGCCAGTGAAGCTTCATTTCTCCTACCCATGAAAAAGGCAAGTGAGACACTCAGAGGATTTGGGCTCCTCTTTGAGGGATAGATGTTCAGAAGGGTGGGCCACATGGAGTGGATGGAGATCAGGATGACTGTCATTGATTTATTTGGATTGCAGAGTGTAAGAGTGGAGGAGTGCAATAGGAAATTTTCTTTGAATTGACGAATGCATGAAGTCCAAATTATTTTGACCATAAAAATTTATTGGAAAAAAATAATTTAACACTCATTGCCTTAAATTGAATGACTAGAAATGCAGGTTAATTTTATTTTTATGCAAGACATGTTAGATTTATTATAGAGCTGAAATTACTATGAGAATTGAATCGCATAAGATAATGCAAAGAGATTCTTTCTGTTTACTAGATAATTATTAAGTTTGGGTAGATTGACAAAGATGTCGAATACATGATTAAAGCGCGATAGTTTAAGTAAAAACTTACTTCTAGAGTACTTTGTGACCAACATTTGCTAACAAGATTGAAGAGAATTTTTTAGAGAATCGATTAGACCAATTATGACCTATAAAGCAAAATATTGGCCTATCAAGAAGTATTGTATGCACAAAATGGATGTAGCAGAATTGAGAATGTTGAGATAGATGTGCGATAAAATTAGGAAGGATAAAATTAAAAATGAGTGCTTTCGAGAAATTTTCGGAGGTGACATCAATATGGGATGGAATTAAAGAAATCCGTATAAGATGGTTTGGACATGTCCAACGTAGAGGGCAACGACATCGGTAAGGAAAAGTCTGACCATGCATATTGATGACCCACCATAAAAAAAAGAGAATAGGCTAAAAAAGAACACGGATAGAAATAGTAAAAATAAATCCCAACCTTTGAGAGAAATTGACTAAGAATAGATTGGAGTGGAAAAACGTATTTCATATAGCTGCGATCAATATAGTCACGAGTATAAAAATCTTTTAGTTACATATGGCCTCCCAATCTTTTTCGTTTTTACATAGTGGTCCTCCAAGGAAAATTTCCACATCCAGGATATATACCTAACCCGAGCCCATTGCCATTCTCTCTCTCTCTCTCTCTCTCCTTCAATGGCCGCTCCACCTGCAAGGGCTCGAGCCGATTACGATTATCTCATCAAGCTTCTTTTGATCGGCGATAGCGGTACGTGATTACTCCTTTTCCTCTTCTCCTCTCTAGGGCTTCGTTCTTTTTTATTGCTTTCCTCGCCGATTCCGATTCTGATTCTAGGGTTTGAAGTCTCGGCATTGTTCGTGCCCTAAATCTCGATTCACGTCGTATTTCTTTTTTTATGAGCATTTGATTGATCTGCAGTGGAAACTCATCTTGGTCTTTTGATTTGATTTGATTTGATGTGTTTATGATGTGAGTGAGGAATCAAAAGATGGGGATTTTACATAGTTTGATTCAGGGAATCTATGAATTTTATGTAATCTCCTTGGATAGATTGAGAGGATGAATGTGTGGGGAGCATCTTATGATCCAGAAATCTTTCAGAGTTCAATTTTATATTAGCCATTGGCTTGAATGAGCAGGGGCACATGTGGCGAATGATGGTTGGTTTTTCTTTTGTAAAATGTAAGCTGATTAGCCATATTTAAGGATGGGAGAATGGGGGGATTTGTTGTCATGGGGCTTTTCTTAAACAGGACATTACCTCATTGGTGATATAAATTATAAGATATGAGGCTTGAGATTGTGAGGACTTGAGCTACATTTTAGATTTCTGATGTCTTTTGTGTCTATTTAAATAAGGAGGGAGTTAGCATCCATGGCCATTGGGGTCTAACTATAAATTATAGTGCTCAATTGTTCATACTGTCATTCAAATCTATTTGTTTTTCTGTTATGGTTTGGGTCGTTGTCCGTTTTTATTGAGTTGGCTTTTTAATTTCATGTGTTTTTGTTTTTGTTTGTTTGTTGTTTGGCTGCATGGTCTTTGCTTTTGCTGTATATATATGTAGTTATTAAAAAAAAAAAATGTACGTATGTATACATATGTTTTTCTTGAAGATAAAATGTATTAATCACAAAAGAATGTGGAGAGGAAGCCAGCTGATCATTCAAAATACAATGTATGCCCCTGATATTAGCTAGAGTACATTGGTAAGGTGACCAACCATGCAAAACATATGGTGACTTGCAGCATGCATTAGGGCCAAGACAAGGCTAAACCTTCTTTTGTAGGATATATCATTCACTTGTGCAACTTTTATTGGGTATGCAATACCTTAATTAGTTATTTGTTTCATTATGTTATGTTGTAATTGAGTTGTTGGTCTACACCGACTCGTTCCATTCTTTTTTGCTTATCCCTAGATAGTGATTATTGAAAACTGTTTATTTAGAGTAAAAAAGAAGATGATGAAAACTACTGTGCATAACTTATTACGAAAGATGTTGTCGACTGCCAACCAACAGTTGGATCAGTGGCAAGGTAGTTGCCCCATTACTGGATAGACTGGGGTTCAATCATCGGAAATGAAAAAAAAAGGCGCTTTCCCACTAGGGCAAGTGGAATCTAAGCAAAAAAAGCATGTTGTCAACTTGGTTTGCTAGAATTTCCATGAAAGATGAGTCCAAAGGTCATACATGTTCACTGCTAAAAAATGATTCTGCTGCTACTAAAACGGCATGGAAATCGAATCAATTTGAAATTAGGCTTTTCATATGTTTAATTGTTTGCAGGTGTTGGTAAGAGTTGCCTTCTTTTGCGTTTCTCAGATGGATCGTTTACCACCAGTTTTATTACAACCATTGGGTTTGTCATTCTCACTCTTTATCTAATCACCACCATGTCCTGTTAAGCTTAACTCATTTTTGTTTTTCTAATCCCACAAAGTTTGCTTCCCTTTGCAGCATTGATTTTAAGATACGAACCATTGAGCTTGATGGCAAGCGAATTAAACTGCAAATTTGGGATACTGCTGGTCAGGAGCGGTTCCGAACAATCACAACAGGTAAATGGTGATAGATGTTGGCCTTCAAATGTAATACAGGTTGCAGTTCTTTTAACGTCTAAATGGATCTCCTTTATTTTTAAGAATAGTGCCTAGTGAAAAGTAAATATAGGACCTACCTTTTACAAATCCAAATTGTTCATATGGTACCATTTATGGTGGATGGAAAGTACCCAAAAATCTTTCCCATCTATTGATACTAACCATCCCTTTGTAGCTCCATTCATATGTGGACCAATCACTCTAATGGTCCATTTTCATAGGATTGGATGACATCTTTGATCGAGGGGATATTGTACCATAGTCTATTCCATCACGACTCATGAGGTGCAACAAATCACTCAATTCTATTACCATAAGGCCTCCTTACTTTTACCATTGCAGGTAAAAAAAAATAAAAAAATGGCCATATATCTTATCGCGCATCATCCATTACCAATATTCTTTTACTGCAAATATAGCATGCTGAACAGTTGTCCTAATCCTAGTGACCAAACAACCTTAGTAAAATCTGATACTTCACATGTTGGTGTTCTCCATTTATAACACCAGAGAAAATGCATATTTTCGTTTTGAAGTTGCTAGCCATCTAATCTGAGGCTATAATTGTGATATGTCCATTGGCTTTTTACTTCAATCATCATTGCATGCCAGCTAGCAAGACCTTTTTATATATCATACTGAAGGTATCATGTTTCATTGCAGCTTACTACCGGGGCGCCATGGGGATTCTGCTAGTTTATGATGTGACGGACGAGTCTTCCTTTAATAGTATTCACTTCTCTTCTCTTCTCATTTGTAAGTTATAGTCTATATTATTTATTTATTTCTCATAGTCTGACTTATCTTACCTGTGTAGACATAAGGAACTGGATCAGGAACATTGAACAGCATGCCTCTGACAATGTCAACAAGATACTGGTGGGGAACAAAGCAGACATGGATGAAAGCAAAAGGGTAGCTTCAGCTGGATCTATGCTCTTTCTAGTTTTGTTCTTTTTATTTTCTTTCTTTTCTTGTCCCTTTACAAGGTATTCTACCATGCTCTGCCATATCATGGGCATTTTCATTTCGACCATATACCACATGGTGGTGCATCTGTCAGTGGCCGTTGTCGTTTTTTTGTGGTGTACTCATTAATAGATAGGCAATGGACCAAATCTCTCGTCCATTGGAATATGCTAGATTTCAGAGTGGTAGATTTTTTTTTTCTTTTTTTCTTTTTCTTTTTCTTTTTGTTTTGTTGTTGTTGTGCGTGGGGGGTGGGGAGGAGCTGGTTGTATCATCGCCATTTTTCTATTAAAACACCCATCATTTTGCTAGCCAATTATCAGATGGATATAATTGTCTGCTGGGAGGAACTCGTTGCATCATCATACATCCATACCAAAAGGACGACCCATGGATGGGTTGCACGTATACAAAATGTTTGGTTTATATGAAAATGCCCATTATACAGGCTGATCACTGTATAAAACATCTATTTTTACCAGGTTTGTCTGGATTGCACCTATGCTCTCATGCTGTGTGACCTTTGCTTGTTAATAACTATGAGGATCACAAGCCTGCTAAGGTGATTCACATGGCCCATTTGCAAGCATGGCAGGCTTCTGTGAGTTCTGGGCTGCTTGCAGAGTGTACTGTGAAGAGTATTCTTTGTCCTTTCAAGTGAATGTACTTTTTATAACTCGGTTCAACCCCCTACCTTGGATTTTTTTTTTCTTTTTTAAAATTGAGCTATACATGTTACCAATCCCTTGAGTGTGAACCTTCTAGGCTGTACCTACCTCGAAGGGCCAAGCACTTGCGGATGAGTATGGAATCAAGTTTTTTGAGACAGTAAGTAATATTTATACTTGCCAATCTTTTTTTTTTTTCAAATTGACAAGATCTCATAACACATGTGTGCTCACTGCCACAACTACGAGATTGCAGGTTCGAGTCATGTCATCATTTTGAAGAAGTTTGTTTCAAATTTCACTGCTTCTCTAATGTCTGGAAAATCTTATATCCCAGAGCGCAAAGACCAATCTAAATGTGGAGCAGGTTTTCTATTCTATAGCACGAGATATAAAGCAAAGACTTGCAGAAACAGATACCAGAGCTGAGGTAAGTGCTCAGTTGGTCTGAGAGCTAATTGTATTTTAAGTTTTGTTGGGGACGTGAGGCTTGTTCATTTCTAGCTGTAAATGTGTGAGATGATTGGATTTATGTTGATCTGGTAGGTCACCACCTGGACATGTCTAAAGCCATTTTTATTAGTGGCTTTCAAATTATAAGTTGCATGTGCAGCAGAAAAGGCAACAATTTACTTTCAACCGATGAGAATTTTGCACTGATTGGATGGTAGAACAATTCTGTTGCCATGCTTTGTTCTTGTGTTGGCCTACCATATCAGCGGTCTGGTCTCCTGCAGATATTAGAGCGCCTCCATCTCTGTTGTGGATCACATTCATTTCCCATTCTCTTCTGTGCTTCCATTATTATTCATCTGCAACTACTAAGTAATTTTTATCGTTGCATGGTTGCAGCCACAGACAATCAAGATTAACAATCCAGGCCAGGCAGCAGGGGACGGGAATGCTTCTGTAAAGTCTTCTTGCTGCGGGTGATGTGGATAGGAACTGTGACTGGAGTTGACTCCTGGAAACTAATTGTTTGATACCATTGAATGATATAATGATATGGGTGTATGTATTTTTCTCCCTATCATTGTTTTCAACCACGAGTCGGGAAATGTAGCCTATCAGTTTGTTGATGAAATTTATTATATATGACGGCACTCTTTTGCTTGAGATAACAAAATCCTGGCATTTCATGGCCATGGAAAATGGTAGAAAAGGTTACTTTCACTGTAGGAAATTGGAATTCTCTCTTTGTTTCCATAAATTATGTGGAACTGTTAAAATGAGTTTGTCCTTTTGTTTCCATAATTTGTATGGAAGTGATCACAGCCATTCATGATTCATGGAAAATGTAAAAAGGAACCCTTCATGGTAACTGCCTTGATTAGCACTATGATTAGAGTGGAATTAACTGTAGGGTTAGAGCGGTTGATTAGGATGGGCCAATGTGTCATTGTAACTTCTGATGTCAACATTAGAATTCTCTTTCCATTTCATTTCATCTTTTCCAGTTAGGCGTAAACTGCCAAAAACTCAATCCTCCATTCCACTGCTCGGGTCGGTTGGGTTTGGGTCAGAGTGATTCCATGGTGGACCCACCTGATCAATGTATAATCCATCCTAAACCCACCCGATTGATATACTTCACGATTTTCAGATGTATAACTCCATAGCTGCCGTGTGAATCCCTCTCTATTAAGCTCCATACCTGCGTGGATTTGTCTTGTTTCGGATCAGGTTATTTGCGTTGGGTCTTCTGAAAGTAAAATTGATTGGTGGTCACTTAAGAGGCTCAATTCAAGGAGATGAATAAGAGGGTGGAAAGGTGGCTGCCTTTTTGTAGTGCCTAAGTTCCCTATGGCAGCCACTTCAGAGAGTTCAAATGTGTACATAAACTATAACATTTTTTGAGCAATCATATTTTTATGGATCTAGACCAGTGTTAAATAGAATAATCTGGAGTTGAAGAGGCTTTCATCTTATCAGACTAAAAGCTCTCGTTATATATCTCTTTACTAGATTTGGTTCACCACATGTTAAACTTCATTTTGATTATTCTTCTGAGGACTGGTTGAGGGTGGTTGGGCAATTAAATATGCACATCAGTGAGAGCTTATCAGTACTGAAATTGCAAATTATCTGACCTTGACAACATCGCAGGGAGGAAATTCATCTGGATCGTCCATTTAGTTGAATTTTTTTTTTGGTAGAACCATTTAGTTGTTTTACATTTGGTCCAAACAATAGTTGGATAACCTGTATTCAATTGTCCCACTATCCATTTGTATGGCGGAATTTGTTGGAGGCCAATGTCCCTCGAAGGGCATGTATGCATTATTATTATTATTATTTTTTTTTATGATGTATGTGACACCAATGGCATAGCTGTTCTTTAGTTGCTGTGTAATTTTTTTTTCCAATGTCTTGGTTTTAATTTTCAATAAATTGGCACAGCTGTTCTTTAGTTGCAGTGTAATTTTTTTTTTCCAATGTCTTGGTTATAATTTTCAATAAATTGGTTCTGATTTTTGTGTTTTAGCATGAGTTAAACTGGGTCATGGATATAGAATAGGCCAGCTGCCAAGAGAGTTTCTAGAGTTGTTCTTGTTCGTGCATCGAGACGATTCTAAGCTCTACAAATTTTCATTTTCACAAGAGAGATTCTTCATTCCTACCCCTCACAGAGTAAGTTGAAATCCTATCTATTGAGAAAAATCAACTCATTTTGTCCAAACGTTGCACACCAAACAACAAAACAGTGAGTTGTATGAAAAATCATAAGAATTTTCTTCTCAATTGTGTAATCTTCGTGTGGTGCAAATCCAACCTTCATGTCTTTCAGCTAATGAATACATTACTTCAAACCCAAAATTTATAAATCTTAAGCGAAATGATTGCACCAGTGAACAAACGGACACACTTTGTAGACCCTTCAACAACTAGCGGACATTTTTTTTTTTGGTATTGGGCAGCTCCAGGTTATTGTTAATCCAGGCTTTTACACTTCTTTCTTGGGCTCAGAGTCAGAAAGCACACTGATCGATGGGACTAATTTGAGGAATGGTAATAGAAAATATGGAGACAAAAGTTAAAGCAAGATTCTGACATGCAATGGTGACTGCCTTCTCTTTCTAGTGTTTGGATTATCTGATCAGTATATTTTTTGGGCTTTGGACCATCAATTGGGACCCTTGTCCGGATGAAAGGTCTGAATCTTGGACAGCCAATTTTGTGATAAATTCATAATAACAATACACACTCAGTACATAATAACAATAACAAAGAAAATAATAATAATAACAATAAATAACTGAAATAATGAAACAATAAGGCCTGGGAGAGAGAGAGATATCCCACCCAATACACAAAGGCTATATCTGTCCCACTCATCATTTCTTCCTCTACACATCCTCATTCACTCCTACCAGTTTTTTTTTTTTTTTTTCCTGTACTATTCTCCTTTTCCCATCTCTCGTTCACCAACTCAACCCACCCTAAAAAATATCAAAATTTCTCTTTCTTTTCTCTCTTCCTCAATGAACAGAAACTCACCTTAAAATACAATCACAGTTGAGTTGTACTAGTACTAAAGTAAGCCAGCCAACCCAAGAAGCGCATGGATAAAAAAACGCCGCGCATGATGTATGTATTTAAAAATACAGGCAGGCACTGCCTTCTCCCACTACCCATCCTTCTCTGCCCAACTTGTCTCCTTGCTCCCTCGAGAGAGAGACAGAGAGAGAGTTCAGAAGACATACACTCTAACAACATCAAAGAAGAGAGCATGTGCCAACCTAGTCTGGCTGGCTGGCGTGCGTGGGCGTAGGTCGCAATCATGTCACGCCGAACCTGGCTTCTCTCTCCCCCTAAAGACAAAACAGAACCCAATAAACTGCTATATTTGTTGGGGGTGTTTCTCCATCTTGTTGAAAATTATTTCCACTGCCCTCCACCAAGTCTCAAGGTTTTGGTAATATTGATTGGCGGAAAGGACTTAACATGTATAAGAGGCAACGGGTCACTGGTTCGAATTCCAAGAGAAATGACTTGATCACTAGTTTGAATTCCAGGAGGTATGATTTGGCTCCAAATGTGCATATCATGAAATGTACACTCTGCTATGGATGGATTGTTCCACACAAAGGAGAGTATTAGAAAAGTATTAGAGTTTTGGTAGGATATATCTTTCTTTTGCTTCGTGTCTGTTCTGTTTTGTCTATTTCTATAGAGGGATAAGGGAGTCTTGATAATAATAATAATAATGAAAGGAATGGTGAATGTCAGAACTTAGAGGAAGGATGTTGGTGGCGTTGGGAGGTGAGTAGTTGTGGCCTTGGGGAAGTGAGCAGGATCAGTCGCTCTTCGGCTTGGACTCTTGCGCATGATGTTGGTGATGATGGGATTGGGAAAAGGTTGTTAGAGTTGTTAGCCTTTTTGTTCTTGTTGGTTGTGGTGGTGATAGAGGGAGAAAAGGTAGAGTTTCTGCATGATTTCCTGAGGAGTTTGGTCTTGGCTGACACGTCCATCTGTACAGAGAAGAGTGAGTGGACAGGTCGATGGTCAGAGAATCTTGACTCGCCCCTAGCGTACCACATCTGCTTTAGCCCTTCCCCACGCCATAGGATCCTGTCACACCTGCAAATACACACAACACACCATGCCACCAGATGCATCAGCTCCCGGATTCACATAGCCACTAATAAAGTCTCATGTATAAATAAATGATAATGCAATTTTGCTGGGAGTGTTGACCTGATCCATAATAAAGGCCGGACAATCCACTTTCACACAAGAAATGACTCTTTTTTTTTTTTCATTAATTTTTACGATAAATCACTTGTATGTTTGTTTAGTAATGAGTAAACTAAAAGTAAGCTGGAAGGCGACATATTCACCCTTTACCATATTTGCATAAAAAAGTAGTATAGTAAAGTGACATGTGACATATTTTACCATAGACTCACTACAAGCTACTTATTATTTACCTCATCAAAGTTTGTTAAGTGTGATAAAATAAAGTCAAGACAAGAAGTACGTTATTACTATTGCCTCTCTTCAACTTTACTTTATTATATATTTTATCTTACATTTATTATGATGTGACAACTATTTTTATCTTATTTCACCATAAACAAAGATGTAGCTAGATATTGAATAGTATTTCTTTTGTCTTTACTCATCCATGAAGGATTTGATAAGATTTGTTAGTTGATGAAATTTAATAGAAGAATCACCTGTTTCTGAGTTTTTTGAGAGCAAGGTAACATGACTGGAGATTCTAAAGTTCTTTGAGTCAACAATTAATCACACTGTTTGATTTTTTAAATAACCGTACTCAAGAGTTTAGAAAATTTTAATGACAGAGAATGGCCTTTTAGAAGGTCTTAATTGTTAATCAAATCTTAATCTACAAGAAACAAGACTAGTTGGCCGGCTGTAAAACAATATTTAAACACAAGACAGACAAGAAGAAAGCCGTCTCAACCACCATCTTCTGATTTCTCTAAACAAACAAATTTCAAACTAAAACTATATTCAGTTGTTTGAAATTGTTTTAGGCTTCTTTAGCTAAGGATGCTAACTCCGAGGCCAACATCTTTATTAGTGAAAACATGAGATTAATTTTGTGACAATAGATAAAAGAAATACAAGTTCAACTCAAAACATGATACCATGTGCATCCTAAACTAAACGAGAGGGTGCTGCACTCCACTTGTTAATCATCCTCTATTACTCCCCCGCAATCTAAGGTTATAGGTTGATCATAATCACATTAATGACTCTATAGTCCTTGTTAATTATTCTTTGATTCCGTTCGTTCAAGTTGGGTTTCCCACTTGCTTTGACGATATCTAGTTTATATTTTCTCCCCCCTTCACATTTCTATATTTTAGAATGGCTAAGCTTCATGGACATGGAACAAAGAGCACAGAGATGACAAACATGTCCTTCTAAAATATTGTAGTTGAAATGCAGAACCATGGTTATAACTATTAGTAAAAGGGGAGTCTTCCACAAGGGTACACATGATCTAATTCAATGCACATGTCACACATTGACTAGATCTTAGGTGCTCATCATCTAGTGGGCTCAAATGACATATTAATTAGACTGTCAGCTCAAATGGGTAGTGTCCTGCAGATGGACAATAAAAGATGATTTGATGGTCAAAATTGTCTTCTGTAGTGTCAAGGTAACACATTTAATCCAGCCAGAGATGGTTTTGATGGAAAACTGTCATGTTACATTGGTTCAGTTTCAGTTTGAAGGCAGGAGTGTGCATTACTTGTCATAAATATAAGTAACAAAAGAAAAACCTTATTGAGAATGGTTCAACTTCATGCAATGTTCTTATTAGTACTTTTGGCATGGTTATTGGGACTGTAAGAGGCCCCTTTTTTTTTTTTTGAGGTCACTAAGGTAAGGACTCTTGACATGGTATTAGAGGATGATAAACAGAGAGTTATTGACGAATACCAACAGTCCAAATAGCAAATTCTACATTAAGGTATTCTAATGCCATTTCTCATTGCATTAAAAATTTAATTAAAAGAGAGGTTTATCTAATGTGCTATAGATAAATGACCCTAGTAAAGTTGGGACAAGGCTTTGACGATGATGATGATAACGAGAGAAGGAAAAAGGTGACTAGGATAGAAGATTTACCAGGCAGGTGTACGCCGTTTTTCTCTAGATTTAGCAGTTTCAACAGCATAGCGATCTGAATTAGCAAGGTATTTATATGTTGGAGCAAAGTGTATCCGCCCTTCTTCCCATCCTTTAAATACTCGCCCTGCCTTTTGTTCGATTCGGAGCTGCAAATAAAAGCCTTACTGTTAAAGTTAAAGATGAAGTATAATTTCCATAATAAAAGGAAATAACCTTAAGCCAAACTTAAATTAAGTTTATTTATTTCTCTAAAGAAGATAAAATTTCAATGTCATACTGGCAAACTCATCTTTAACCATCAATTTGATTGCTCACCTGATCTTTCTCCAAAAGAGCTTGCCAGTTATTCTCCTTCAACAGCTCACTCGTATCGCCACAAGCAGAAGTGAGCCGATAATTTAAGTCCCCAAGCCAGATAATCTTACTGAAGATTAACATGTGCATTATTAGCTTTTGAGTTAGTTTTTGAGCAAAAAAGACATGGACCAAAACGCTAGAATTTTTACTAAAATTTACTGGGAGAAAGTGATGTAACTTACTCATGATCTAGGATGTTATCAGGAGAAAATTCCAACCCAGACCATCTACGAGATGGTGGAAACCTTGTCTTCTTTAAGATCTCCATAACATCAGAATTTCTACGAATCTCATCTCCTTCCTTCTCACCAGACGTCAAATGGGTGCATACAAAGCAGAATGTCGAATGGTAGAGTTTCATGCTAATGGAAATCGAACCCTGTAAAAAAGACACAGCCAGAGTTTAAATTTTTACATAGTCCACACCAAAGCTAAAAAGAACAGTAAAATTTTAGGAACAACTGGGTTCATGTAGAACACCTAACAAGGATTGAAGGGAGACAGAGAATTTCTCCATTAGTTAATCAAAAGAATCATGATACAAAAGTGGGTCCTCTCTTTATTCACTTAGTCATCAAATAAAGTTAATCACCTGAAAAAATAGGTATCAATCTAGCAGTAAATCTCTTAGTAACTTTTAAGTAAAATTGCAGCCTGCCCCAGAAAAGAAGTTCACTGCTTGAATTTTTCTAAGGTGATCCCACTCAATGATTTCTACATTTTACTAAATTACACTTGTGAGACTCATTTTACTAAATTACATTTATGAAGGTAGGCCAAAGACTGGTATGCCTATCTTTCACAAGAGAGACAATGTGAGTAGTTTCGATTTTTAATAGGTAAGGCCTAACACATCTCTAGAATCAAAACCGTTGATAATTTGGACTCAATTCTCAAAAGTTGACTACTAACCTTATTTCCCAAGTAGCCCATGATGCCTCTTCCAACGCAGGAAACTTTCAAGTCACTAATGTGCAGGTACAGGTCACTGCGAACCCACACACACAAGAAGAGGCCCACCATCTGCTTGCTGGCTGCCAGACAGTATCTTCCACGTGTAGGGCTGTAGTTTTGCGACAGCCCGGATGGAAGGAGATCGGGCAATCTCAGCCAGCCATCTTCACTGGAACCCAAGCCGTCGTCGTCGTCTTCATCGTCTAATGCGAGGAGATCGGAGAAACTGACCCTGGGCTTCTGGCTCGGCTCGTCTGAAACAGAGGGCCTGCTGTAATTTTGGCCAACTTCAGGGTCGCTGTTCAAAGCTTTGCGGATCAGGGAAAGCCATTTGGAGGCGGGACCATTGTCCTCTGCCCCCAGGACGTTCCCTGCATTCAAAGGGACGATTTCCTGAAACCTGTTGGCCAGCCAGAAGCAATCAGCCCACAAGTACCAGAATCCATTCCGAATCATGAAAAGAAAATCACCCATCAAAAGAAATTGAAAAAAAAAATCAAAGAATTGGTAGATGGATATTAGATGGTCTAAATCTTGGATCATTAAAATTTCACCGACCGATATAATCAAAAGAATATGCTATTTGATGCTCATTTTTTTTTTTTTTGGAACCCACCTTTAATCTTTACTTTTGACTAATTTGTGTATTCAATTCCTATGTTTTTAATCCAAACGAACAGGGCCTACAAGCCCGTCTAATTGTTAAAAAAAGGTGGAGAGAAAAATCATTTTTCTTGTTTTCTCCCCTTTTGGTTGTTCTTCTCCCGATGTTAACATATCAATAATAGAATGGTGGGGCTAATTCCATTTGTAAAGTCCTAAAGCACACGGCAGACACCCTTTAATGAACCATGAGCATGACACGTTTTCTCAATCGAATATCGGGTTGGAATACAAATCAGAGGTCCCACTTGATACAACACCAAACTGCAGAGAAGTGAGAGAACAGTTAATGCAACAGGAGCCCACTTCACCAAGATCATTAAGCTCTCACAAGTTTATGATCACAAATGCATGACCAGTACGTTTGCATGTACGTCCTTATAGATGAGCTGGGGCCTGGGAGCACGTTTGAGTCACGCATCCATTCCTGTCTAGGAGTGGTTGCATTCATGGCCATTGATTGCCAGTCCAGGAGGCTGAGTGATGTAATCTTACATTCCACAAGATATCTATCTAGATTAAGCTTCCTACTGGATCTATCAGATCTTAAAACAATGAATGTGGGAGACAGAGAAAGAGAGTGATTACCCAAGGACATAAATGTCAGCAGGGGTGGGTGTGCTGAGCCAATCCTTCAAGTTCAAGCCTCCGTGTGGTGCTTTCCCTCCTACGTTCCAAGTGCCCACGAACATCCTGCGTCCCACACAAATCATCTCCAACACATCACTACTTTGAAAATAATAATGGACAGGGTGGGTAAGTAATTTGAACTTCTAAACAGATCAGGAGAGCACCAACCATCTCCCTGTTTATACCAACCCTTGAATCGGCCCAACCCTTTCCTAATACTTTCTCTATAACAGTAAAGACCTTCCCGCTAATTTTCACTTTTGCTTGAACGGTGCCAATATTGTCACTCAAACAAAAGTCAAAATCGGGCAGAGGGCCTATGCTGTTAGATCATTTTAATTTTTCACAATATTAAGTACTAAACTTTTTTTTTTTTCTATCGGAGGGTTCCCAATCTTTTGGGCTGAACTAATCCCTCCGGATCATGAGGGAAGCCAGGTAAACACTCCTGTGGTCCTAAGGTGGTAGCACCAGTGGACTCAAGAGGGAACCGGGGGTCGATACCAAAACCTCTAGATCTGAAAGAGGGATGAACCGTGGTCCTTACCATTCGGCCAACCCCTTGGGGTTAATATTAAGTACCAACGGATCATTAAAACTTTAGAAATAAGTCAATGTTAATTATCTGCAGTAATTGTAAAAGTGGAGAAGAGGAGCTTATAAATTACTTCTACTTCTTTCTCACCCAAAACTACTGTTGTTTCTCACCCAAATATTAAAAAAAGAAGTTACTACTACTTTTGGTCTTGTTAACCCACTGACCTCAGGTCATGAGCCTCAGCAGCCATGTCCGAATCGAACCGTGGTCGTTTCAGATTTTCAGCGACCCCAAATGAAGCACCTCCTGGGAAAAGAAAAGGCCAAACAAACGCATGGGGAACTGTAATCAGGTCCCAGCACAAACAGGAATGGAAAGGATGCCAACATTCCTGGCAGGGGAAAAATAGATAAGACGAATCTGATACCTGGCAATATATATCCCTTTCGGAAAATGTAGTGGTCCCTGTCTGAGCAGCTCTTCCTCCTCTCTTCCATTGTCTCCTCTGCAAACCCATCAACAGGAGAATTAGAGAAAACAAGACAACAAGAATTAAAACCAGTTTTAATTAAAAAAGTTGAATGACCCCAATCATAACAATGAGCCAATTTTGGTATTTGCCAAGTCGCTATATACAACCGAAGTGTATCAATCAAGGTAGATGAACGGATATCCCAGCTGTAAATTCAATCAAGTCCCAAAGGATATCATGCCTTTATGCATTGAAAGGATTTTTCTCTCTTACAGATTTATATTTGAGAGAAAGAGAGAGAGAGCGAGACAAGAATCATGCATTCTTTTAAGTGTTTTTAATATCGCGTTGCACCAAATTACAAAAAAAGAATAACATATGCAAAATAAGTACAGTGTTTTTCTCCCCATGGATTCTTCTTGCGACAAAAACACACTATGCATTGTATATCCCATCATACACATGTAAACAAGGTGTAAATCACCTGAAGGTCATAAAGGAAGAAGGTGGGTGCCCATCAAATTACTGGCTTTGATCACCAACCGTACATCTAGATGCATGTGAGGTGTTGAAAGGTAGAAAGTAAATCTCAGTTACCTATAACCGCGTAATCTGAAAGAAATTCATCCGATCTGCTCTTTATGTTTAGCCATTTCCTCACCACTATTTTGGGCCAAGAAGACTGCAAGGAAAACTTTGTTAAAAAAAAATAATTGAAACGTTTCACAAAGGAGTAGGATCACAAAAAGGAGGAGAGAATATCATACCTTGGAATTTCGACATTGTTGTGTCCTCATTTCTCCACTGGAAAGAAACCAAACCCAACTCAAAAGACACCAAGCAGCAGCATATATATCTTGCAGACAAAAGACACAGTGCTTTTCTCAGGAACATGTTTCTGAAGATTCTTTCCAGGCATCATATCATCCTCAGATTCAAAACACAAGAAAGAGAAAAGAAAAGAGAAACATAGAAAGAGATGGGTTGTTTAATAACCCTTTTCTGCCACTGTTTTCAAACAGTAGAGTATGAAGAGAATCGTTTTCTCTTTAATCTATAAACACAACGTAAACAGTGAGGAAGAAAGGGGGTCTAAAACTGAAAAGAAGGTGGAAAAAGTCAGAATCTTCCTTTCCCTTCACCACTGTTGCTTTACAATGCAAGCTCTTTCAGAAACCTTTACAACCCGAGGGAAGAAGGAGAATGTGTACCATCACATGTGGGACACACCTGGTTATAGTAGCCGTTCATTTCTGGGCCCCATCAAAGAAAGCCCCCCCCAAAACAAGCAATAACAGTGTCAGCTGGAGCAATCAATGACACTCGAGTTGGAGGTGTTTTGATTGTTCTCCATCCAAACTGCATTCATGGATTCAATCTCGAAAAGTAGGACCCAAAAACGGATGATTCCTAAAGATTCGAATACATATACGGACTGCTAAATCTGCCTAATTGAAAAACTAGAACAACTTCCCAAACGAGGAAAAAACTAGAAAAAAAACCAAGAACTCACAAAGCTTCGGAATCTGGGTTTCGCGGAAAGACAAGAAAGAAGAACCCGGAGCTACAGAGATCTCAAAATCACGATAAAAGATGAAACAACAGAGACTAAAACGGCTAAAACTTAGTTCAAAATCACAACTTTTTTTCGTTTCTGTTCCAGCTGTGCTTGTCGTTACATTCAAAAGCTGTAATCTTGAAATAGGAAAAAGCCACCTAATCAACCGTGGAAACAGACAATAAGCTCCAAATCAGGATATCTGTAAATCTCAAACTTTCCATGGAAAACAGAAATACCAGAACGTAACTACCGCAGAGCAATTCAAGATTTTCACAGTTGTTTATTTAACCGCATTCCATTCAATATTAGGAATCTACAAGAATAAAATTTAAGTTCTTTTTCCTTGGATTGAAGGAGAAAGATGAAGAAAAGATGAAAAAGGACAACTTACTTGAATTGGAGATACAAGAGTGTTTGAGAGATCTGTTGGAGAAAAAGGAATGCTTTCCGGAAAGAGTCGGTGGAAATTGGAATGAGAGAAAAGTAGGATTTTTTTTTTCAAGGAAAGGAAAGCATGGGCTTGTTTGGGTAAAGCTGGTGGTTTTAAAAGAAGAGGAAGGGGGAGGAAAATGAGGAGGAAGTGTGTATCTGAGAAAAGGAGAGAGGGGCGGGTAGGGAGGAAGTTTTTATAGAGGGAGAGGGAGAGGGAGAGGGAGGTGGGGTTTATGTGGGGCCCACTTTGGAGTGGCGGAGAATGCTCATTGTGGGCCCCCACCCCGCGTTTCGTCATTTCGTAACTGCGAGACGGAGCGGTTACTGGGGTCGACAGATTTTGACTCGCTTTTTTGACCGGGAAATGACTCGATCGTCCTTTGTTTGCTTTTGTACTGGGTACACGTGGCATGAGATTAGGGAGTCTGGACTCTGGACTCTGGATCGTCTAAAGGGTCCCACTCATGAGAATTTTGAGAGCATGTTTCTTTCATAGAATTCCAGGAATTTCTGTATTCTTAGATAAAGTGAAATTCCTAAATGCTCCTTTCTGGATTTGAACATCCAGAAATTCCACCAAAATATAAAAAAAGTAGATTTCTTGGATTCCAAAATGGTCAAAAAGAGATATTTCATGTGACTAGAATCTAAAATTACTAATGAGGAAATATAGAATTTAGAAATTCTAAGAGACAATTTGTCACATCATGTCTAGAAATTTCTATACATAGTGAATTCCTAACAGAAATCTCATTAAAGAAATAGAACTGAGAGGCTCCTTGATATGCTCACTTTGCAATAATCTTGGAAAACAAAAATGATAATTCCATCTTATATGGGACTTAGCAAGATTATATGAGTGTTCATAGATCCGGTCGGGATGGGCTTGGAATATCCATCTCGAGATTGATTAAAATGGAAAAGCAAAATTCATATAGCATGATCCTAACATCGTCAGGACAAGGCCTTTATTATTATTATTATTATTACGATGATGATGGTGGTGGTGTTAAACTTGAGCCCGCCAACTTAGTCAATCGAGTCGTGCCAAGTAGTGATTTTTATTACTTATTTTATTAATTTTAAGTTATTTGGATCAGACATACTTCCTTATTACTAAATCCAACCCCGGCCCAAATATTAAGCGGTCCCAAATATTGAGTCTTGCTCGGCCCTTTTCCTAAAACTTCTTGCGTAACTCACATGATCACGTATATAAAACATGAACAACGTTTTCTAGATGATGGGGGCAATTTTACTTTAGTGAAACTTGGATTGGTCTTGTGTAAGATGATTCTTTTTTCTCAATCTAGATTATTGGAAAGTAGACTTCACTGAGGAGCCTCATGAATTTTTTGAGTGGATCCTTATAGGAGGAACCGGACTCAAATAAGTAGGATGCATGCATGCATATGGGTGGGATTTGGGGCATAGTCATGGAGCATTCCAATAAATTATTTATGCAATTGATCAATTTCACAGCTCTGCTATTAATCTTTTTTTTTTTTTTATAATTATCGGAGGGTTTCCAATCCTTTGGGCTGGGCTAGTCTCTGTAGGCTCAGAGGGAAGCCGGATAAACACCCCTTAGGTCAAAAATGGTAGCACTAGTGGACTAAACCTTTGATTCCTAAAGAAGGAGAAACTGAGAATCAATACTAAAACTTTTAACTCCGAAAGAGAGATGAATCGTTGTTCTGGCCACCAACCTCCAGGGTTACCACCAACCGTATTAAACATTATTAGCAATCAATAAAAACATGCAGTCTGGATCTTTTGATCCACGGCGTCACAAACAAGTTGACTTCTCTAGATGCTTGAATTCATCCTCCTCTTTTACATTTTGTGGGTCCTACTTACACCCATGTTTGTCAATTTTAACATGATTGCTATGCATGATTGCTATGCCGTTGTGCGATAGTTATCTTTTTGCCTCATTCTGTCACTAACCACGACTTGTTGTAGTTAGTTGATGACTTTGATGTGACATGTGGGGTCCCTCAGCATCTTATGTGAGAGATAATTTGATGGTTGGCTTAGGCTTGACCATGACTCATTCCAAAACCTTATCGGGTTAGGTAAAAAGCTCAGAAGTTTGGCAACTTTCAAGTCAACTTCTGCATCTGTGGACCAATTCTTTCCAGAGCCTGTAAAAACCGCAATAAGGCCGAAGTCGATCACGCAACGCGGCTTCACGAAGACCCTTTGAAGTCTGGACCAATTTAGTTTCATGTGGGACTGTTGGTTCTAAGTGCCTGTTCAGTTCCAAACCTTTTTTTTTCATATCACATGGTGTTCTGTCCTTTAGCCACAATAAGAAGGATAAAATTTTACTATATCTCAGTATGGTAGTGTAATTTTTAATGCACAATCTTTGAATGCAAACTGTGGTCCTAAGCCCATCTTGAGCTCCACCCTGCATCACCTATGTGTGTCTATGTTTTGGTGACATCAGTGCATGGGTATAAAACTTTAGACAAACAAAGTTTCAATTTCAAGTGGGTAAAGATTTTCCCAGAACTGTTATTGATGTGAGTTTTTTTTTTTCTTTTTTTTTTGCGATTGTAGCTATTAGGGGAAACTTAAAACATAGTGAAATTTCAATTTCACCACTTTTCTTTTGTTTGGGCCTAGTGGCTAGGGAGTGATAAGTAAATTTGGTCACTGAGGGATCGATCCTTGGGTGGAGTTGTAGGAGTGGGGACTCTATCCACGGAGGCAGCTCAATAATTTCCAATTTCATCATGTTTTCAATCAAATGGTTAATCTTATGATAAGATCAAATTCTATTTGAATAAATTTTGGTGATACACTATAATTTAGGAGGACATTTATTGTTTAGCATCATAAGCTTTAAGTAGGCGGGCCTCATTGTAGAGTCCTACTTCTTTAACGTAGGACACCGATCATTGAAACTCCTAAGGAGAAAAAAGCCCATAAAACTGAATAAATAGGCTAATCCTTTATGTCTGAAATAATAGAACTAATGCATGAGTCACTTCTTTCGCATCCAACACCACATGTATCCTATCCAAACCTTTTCCTTTAACATTTTCCAATGCGATTGGTATTGATTTCATTTCGGCCACTTTTGAAGAGGCAACTTTATTTCCTTAGCAGGCACCAAGATGGTTAAACTCATAAGCTCGCCACGCTACACTATTCTATTTAGTCGGGTTATTGCATGGGAGAAAGCAACTATTGAGTTACAGGTGGGGGCTTTATTTAGGGTTTTTTTCTCTCCTTTTCTTTATGCTATTGTTGTGCCTGTTTTTTAGCTATTGTTCTTTTGTGCTTTTTTTTTTTTGATATAAGAACTTAGGACTCCAATCCTCTGGGGCTTTGACTTAGATGCATCCTGTGTCAAAGGAGTATAACTCTACAGTGGCAGCCCACCTATCGAAAATGTGAGCCGTTCAAATAAACTCCCTCTTAATCTATGAGGTGCCACTGGATTTTACCATAATAGGAGTTATTCTCGCAAGATTAGTTTTTTAATAAAATCCATAATAATAAAGGATGCAAAAGTTGTAGTAATCGCATTTTAATTAAAAGAGCCAATCCTACTGAGGGACAAATAGCTATTGAGGTAAAATCTAGAGACATCCCATCCACTAGGTGGACATTTATTTAGAACACTACATATTTTTAATAGGCGATATCCACTATGGAGTTCCACTCCTTCAACTCAGGATTTCTCTAAGTCAAAGGATTAGAGGATCCTGACTTACCTTTATTGGGGGTTGATTCCACGCTAAAATAGTCAATGGTAGAGATTAAAGTCCTTTATTCAGATGGGTAGGACCTTATAAAGTCATAAAGTCTCAGATAATTAAGAAGATGGTAATGATATTGGTTTTTTTCTTCTTTTTTCATTATATAGGTTTTGAACCAAACCATTACATTACCACCGACGCTTGTGAACAAAATAAAAAGAAGCCTCAATGGTGGCAGCCTGTATATACCGTACAACTGGGCCACCCAGATCACATCATGGTAGACCAGGACCGTTCCCTTGCACTAAACATTGAATATATTACTTTTGCCGTTTCATACAAAAGTATCAAATTAATTAAACAGTTTCATTCATAATGTGGGAGAGTAATAATGGTTCCATTCGCGGTTTTAAGACACGGTTACCTAATTTGTTAGGAACCCGATTCTCACCTTAATATCCAAAACCTTGAGCATCTTGTGGAAGAGGATATTATAACCTGAGAATGGATCGCTAACGGGTTGTAACCCACTTAGCGAGGTAGGAAAAAAATCAACGACGTATAGTGCATGATTGTGTAAAGGTAACTTCTATGGAAAGATGAAATTGCCACATCAACAAATTTTATGGTTTTTAAATATTTTGGAAAAGGTTTTCTAAGGAAGTTACAAATTCATGTTTGGTGCAAAAAGTTTTTCCTCAATGAATTAGTGCTAATGTTGTTTGGTGCAGCTGCAGATTTATTAGTAAAAATAAGAGTTCTAACCTCTCTTTTTGATGGCTCTCTTTTACATGGCTATGTGGAAATAAGAGTAGAGATGCCAAATAAGGCATTGGTCTGTTTCATGGAGTTTTAAAACCATGCTTCTATGCCTAATTTATTAGCAAAAGGCAATAAAGCAAAAGACCTCAAATGGTGCCAATATGGTAACAGGAGATTAATTGAGCTGATAAATGTGCAATGCACTTGAAAAATGCGGCAACTAATTAGTCATTTGACATAGGACAAGAGTACAGTATGGGCCTACGGAGCAAATTAAAAATTTGGCAAGAAAATGGAAAACACCAAAAAGTCTGATATGTTTTTCTTTGCATTTGTAAGAGTTACTATCACGGTACTAAGAGAGGAAGGGGTGTAGGTCCTCACATTTAGACTATTAGCATTAGATATGAATCCAATAGGTCCCCCCTAGTCTCACAACAGAATATTGCAATTAAACTTTGATGTGTTGGGAGGGCTCCTCTTGAAATAAAGGAGCATTATTCCATTGTGTGTAGAGACGATTCAGTTAAAAGTTTTGATTTTGAACTATACAATCTTTCAATGGGAAAGAATTAAGTAAAATATTGTAATTGACTTGGACATGTTTTGAGGTCCTCTCGAAAGGAGGATTCCATTGTCTGTATAGAAGATCATGGAGAAGTAGTTGCATGGAAAAGTGATCTTTTTCCCCTTCTAAATAGAAGATCATGGAGAAGTAGTTGCATGGAAAAGTTATCTCTTTTTTTTCCCCTTCTAAAATTTAGTGGATGAAGTAGCTGTACTGTACAACAGTTTGCATTTGATTATTCTCCTTCATACAATGTGCTTACTTATTATAGAGGTCTTGGGTAGTTTCAGAATGGGTTAAAATATTCTTTTTGGGGATGATATTGTTGTTGTTGGAAATAATATATAACAAAATAAAAGTAACTAAAGTAGGAATCTATGTTTTACAAAAATAAAAACTTAAAATAAAGTTTTCGATTCATCCCATTTTTATCATGATGATATCACGATAAATCCATATATGGCAATGAATTGTTACAATTGTACTTATTGCAATAATACATTGATAAGATATTTTATGAAAATATCATAATGTTATTGTGTAAAATTCAAAATGTTAGCAACATTTGTTAATCGGGTCCAAATATTTTGATCAACCTTGTATCAGCTAAATGAAAAACTGGTGCATATTCGTATCCATGGTACAAAAAGAGAAACCCTTTAAGAGCGACTTATGAGCCCACAAGTATGTTGGAATTCAGATAGTCTCAATTGAAGAGAAATTTGAGTTCTCAAATATTGTCTCCCACATGGTTTTTCAAATCCCCTCGAGCAAACAAGCATGCCCTAAATATCCCGGGCTTCATAATTAATAAATAGGCTTTCATCAATGTTTCCTCTAAATGTCTATCCTCCTAATTTGGATCCACCAAAATCTTGATAATAACAAATTTTTAATTTTAGTTAGTGAACATTTCAAACAAAGTGGCATTACATGCCATAATTTTGATGGCCTAATGGACAGCCCTTGTTTTATTTGGGCTGTCCTAGATGCTTGAACCATCTTAGTGGGCTCTCCACTAGTCATGCACTGCATGTGCCCGTTCCTCGGTGGTTGCTTAGGAAGCTCTTCCCAATCAATTCTCAAATGGTTGTGTCACATCATTATTTGAAAGCATTCTATGAAAGCAAATGGAAAAAAAAGGGGTATTAAAATATAGAGAGAAGTGATGGCTTCCATGGTTCTGGCCCATTAAAATGGCATTCATTCATGGCCCTTGAGAGCTTCCTCGTATTTTCTTGGTGATTGCAACACAACATACTAGTTTGTATTTTGTGATTTGTCCTCTATTTTGGTTTTATATTCTTCTCCTTTTGGTCTTTCTTAATTTTTTTCTGCTAAAGTTTTTGGTCTTTCCTAATCATTTATTCCTCTTTGTTCTTAAATGGCATGGACTCTGTCTTGTTTTTCTACCATTTTTTGAACTTGTGTACTAGCCAGAGTGGCTAGACCCTTAGGAGTATCAATTGAGAAAATCAATTCTGCTTTCCATATACATTTTGCATAAGTTAAATACACATAAGGGATAACAAGCAATTGTTTGAAATCCTAAAGTATAGAGCAGTTTGAAATTGCTTCCTAATTCTAAGGAACAACTATTCAAAATAGAGAATCTAAGGGTTGTTACAATCTGTTACAATCCGATGTTCAAAATAGAGAAACTAAGGGCTGTTACAATCTGTTACAATCCGATGACTTATGATATGCCCCCTCAAGATGGAGCTCGAGATAGAAGTCCAATCTTGGATTTGAGATCAAGAAAACGGATACGGGGAAGAGGTTTGGTGAGTGCATCTGCAAGTTGATATGTGGAGGATACATGAGCAACACGAAGGACACCATTTTGGACTTGGTCCCTGATGAAGTGATAATCGATGGAAACATGTTTCATTCTGGAGTGAAACACAGGATTGGAGCAGAGTTGGGTAGCACCAACATTGCCACAGTATAAGACTGGACAACAAGGTAGTTGAACACCAAGATCAGTTAGGAGATAGCAAAGCCAGTTGAGCTCTGCTGCTGCATTAGCTACTGACCTGTATTCAGCTTCAGTGGAAGATCGTGCAATAGTTTTCTGCTTCTTAGAACTCCAGGAGACTGGATTGCGACCAAGATAGATAATATATGCACTGGTAGATGAAAAATCATCCTTGTCACCTGCTCAATCGGCGTCTGAATAGGCGTGTAAATTCAATGGGGACTGGCGATGTATTTGGAGGCCTTCATTAATAGTTTCACACAGATAGCGTAAGAGACGTTTAACAAAGCTCCAATGGTCGGTTGTTGGAGTGTGCATGTACTGAGAGAGCTTGTTAACTGCAAATGCAAGGTTTGGCCTTGTAATCAAGAGATATTGAAGGCTGCCAACAATTGTTCTGTACTCAGTAGGATCAGACAAAGCAGAGCCCGATTTTAACAAAGGTGGGCTAGTCGGAATGGGAGTGAGCACGGGTTTGGCATCAGTCATATGTGTTTGCGCTAGAATATCCAAAATGTAACGCCGTTGAGATAGTAAAATACCTTGCTGATTTGGGAGTACCTCCACACCCAAAAAATATGATAGCTGTCCAAGATCCTTAATGGAAAACCGATGAGCAAGAACATCAACAAAAGAGTCGATCATCTTAGTGTTGTCACCAGTGATGATTAAGTCATCCACATATACAAGGATATACAAACGCTGTCCAGCAGTTGTGACGCCCCGGAGTCCCACATCGACTATAGAGAGGAAAGTGAATGGGGTTATATGTAGAGCTTACACCCTTACCTTGCATGAGGCCTTTTGATGGGTTGAAGCCCATCAGAAGCAAAACCGTGAGGCCCGTGGGCCGAAGCGGACAATATCATGTATGAGTGAAGGGTGGGGCGTTACAAATGGTATCAGAGCCGACTCTCGACTAGTTCGAATGTGGGTCCCCTGCCGTGGTCTGGTGCAAGTGGGTGGGCCTCTATGTGGGCGGGCCAAGAGGGCTGGCAGGCTACAGAGACTGGCAGGCTACTGCACAGGGACGCGCAGCCTTAAGGGGGGTGGATTGTGACGCCCCGGAGTCCCACATCGACTATAAAGAGGAAAGTGAATGGGGTTATATGTAGAGCTTACACCCTTACCTTGCATGAGGCCTTTTGATGGGTTGAAACCCATTAGAAGCAAAACCGTGAGGCCCGTGGGCCAAAGCGGACAATATCATGCATGGGTGAAGGGTGGGGCGTTACAGCAGTAGTGAGAACAAATAGTGAGGTATTTGCATGAGAATTCTTGAAGCCAAAGTGAAGAAGGAATGTACGAAGTTCATGATACCACGCTCTAGGTGCTTGTTTGAGGCCATAGATCGCCTTTCGAAGTTTGCAGACATAGGCTGGATGATCTTGATCGACAAAACCTGGTGGTTGTTGCATGTAGACAGTCTCAGAGAGGTGGCATTGGAGAAAGGCATTGTTGACATCAAGTTGGCGTAAGGACCAACCTCGAGATACAACAAGGCTGAGGACAACACGAACTGTTGTTGGTTTGACAACCGGGGCTAAAAGACCAGGCTGTCTGAAATATTTTTTGGTAGGGTGAGGATAGATTTAAAGTGGGAGTGGGCATTCTATTGATGAGGTAGATGACTGTGTCAAATGCATAAGTCCAGTAGGAGAGGGGCAAAGAAGCATGAGTGAGGAGGGCAAGGCCGGTTTCAACGATGTGAAGGTGCCTTCTTTCGGAGTAACCATTGTGTTCAGGTGTGTGAGGGGGAGTGGTGAGATGAGAGATACCATTGGTAGAAAGAAATGTGGCTAGGGAGAGGTACTCACCACCATTGTCAGAGTAGAGTGTTTTGATGGGTGAATTGAAGTGTTTTTCTACAATGGCTTTGAATCTTATGAAAACTTCTTTGACATCAGATTTGTTTTTGAGTGGGTAAAACCAGATATATTTAGTGAAATGATCAATGAAGATTACATAATATTTAAAGCCATTAAGTGAGAAAATTGGGGAGGTCCAGACATCGGAAAATATGATTTCAAGAGGTTTAGTAGAGACAATTGTAGAGCTGGAGAACAACAATTTGTGGCTTTTATTGCAAAGACAAGCATTACATGAGAAATCAGAAGATAAAGAGGACGATAAGCCTAAATGATTGCTGGAAACAATATGTTTGAGAATTGAAAAAGTAGGATGTCCTAAGCAATGGTGCCAGTCGAAGGACGTGGTCTTTATTGTGGAGAAGGCAATCAAAGGGGAGGAGGTGGGCCACTCATAAACATCATCTTTAGTGCGTCCCTTCAGCAGTGTCGCTCCAGTTTGAAGTTCCTTCACAAGAAAAGAGGATGGTAAGAATTCTACGGAAATATTGTTAGAAGTGCAAAATTGTGAGATAGAGATGAGGTTCTTTTTCATAGATGGAACACAGAGAACATTGCTTAATGTAAAGGTGTGATGAGGAGTTTGGAGAGAGGTGGAACCAGTGTGGGTGATTGGAAGATTGGTGCCATCTCCGATCATGATGTCATCAGTGCTAATGTAAGGAGCATGCAAGGAGAGATTGCTCAGATCAGAGGTGACATGGTGCGATGCACCACTGTCCAAAAGCCAGGAGGGCGTGGTGGAAGGATTGGTGGCAAGGTGAGCTTGCGGTTGCCATGGTGTGCCTTGTTGGGAAGAGCTGGATGTGGGGGAAGTGTGAGCGGGTACGAGGCAAAATGAAGGACACCGTTTGACAGTGTGACCTTGAATCCTACAAATTTGGCAGTGACCAAGATATGGCCTAGGAGGAGGGCGAGAGCCCAGTGATGAAGGGGTTCCTGCAATGGTTGTAGCAGGTGGGCGGTTGGTGGAGTTGAAGGATGGGCGCCAGTTGGTGGTGGGACTGCCTTGTGGTTGAGAAGGACGCCAGTTTTTGTTGGTGGTTCGGTATGTGGGATTTGCAGTAGCTGGAAAATGGTGTGGCTCAGTTGGGATGCTTTGAAGGGAGGCTTCAAAATTGAGTAGTTTTTCGTGAAGTTCTTCAAAGGTGATGGAGGTATCTCTTGCTTGGACGGCGCGGACTAATTCTTTGTAGTCATCACCGAGACCATCGAGGATTTTGTCTGTGATTTCTTCTTCATCAAGTGGGGCACCAAGAAGAGCAAGATCATCTGCTCTAGTTTTTATGGTTTGCATAAACTCAGTGACGCCAAGGGAGCCTTTGGTGGTGTTTTTGAGTTGGTTTTTGATTTGTTTGATGCGGTCACGAGAGGGTTTAACATAGGTGTTGGCTAGAATTGTCTAGGCTTGTCTAGAGGTGGTGGCTTGAGCTATGAAAGGAATAATGGTGGGTGAAATGGAGCCAATAACTGCGTTGAGGATCAGTTGGTCCTGTCGGATCCATAGAATGTAACTGGGATTGGGTTTGGCTTGGGTCAAGGTGGCTGGCGGACATGGTTTGGATCCATCAATATAGCCAAGAAGGTCATATCCAATGAAGAGGGTATGGAACTGCATTTTCCATGAGAGGTAATTGGTAGAGGTGAGTTTGAGAGGGGCTTGAGCAGCAACGTTGATGCTGATGAGAGTTTGGTGTGGTTCATTGGTGTCGAGGATGGTTGCAGGGTCAGACGCAGTAGCCATGAGTGCTGATGAACTGGGGAAAACATGAAAATGGATCGGCTTATATCTCTGATACCATATCAATTAAGAAAATCAATTCTGCTTTCCATATACATTTTGCATCAGTTAAATACACATAAGGGATAACAAACAATTGTTTGAAACCCTAAAGTATAGAGCAGTTTGAAACTGCTTCCTAATTCTAAGGAACAACTATTCAAAATAGAGAAACTAAGGGCTATTACAATTTGTTACAAACCGATGTTCAAAATAGAGAAACTAAGGGCTGTTACAATCTGTTACAATCCGATGACTTATGATAAGGAGCAGCTCACATGGGAGTGGACCTTAGCTAGGGTTGTAAACGGGTTGGTTCTGGTCCAGGTTCATGGTGGACTCGGAATCGGAACTGTTAAGGAGAAGGTGGAACCGAATCCGGACCCGAACCTTTTCGGAACCGATTTTTTGGCTTCGGAACCGGAACCAAAACCATATATGGGACGAGTCTGGGTCTGGGTCTAGGTAGAAAATGATATTAAAAATTATGATTTTTAAGAGAGATTTTCAAAAATTGAGGTAATATGTCTGGTCTCGGGTTCACGGGTACGAACCAAGGTGGAACTGGACCCGGATCAATTTACTTATCGGGACCTAAATAAGAATTCAGACCTGATTTTTAACGGGTTGAAACCTCCAGGTAATCGGAGAATTGAGGATCCATTTACATCCCTAACCATATCACACATTAGGGAGAAAACCATCTGTACGTATAAAGGAGTGGACTACTTGCTCTTGAAAAGGAGATGATCTAAATATCGAAGACCGCGCATTTGGGTGCGCAATTGTGTCACTCTACACAATGGTTATTACATGGTAGTGGACCTATTCTATATATTAACCTTTTCCCAAAAAATGAAAGTAGATGAAACCCTTGGTTAAGAAGGGGGAAAAAAAAAAAACCATCACTTCACCAGGCTTATTTTTGTAAATGTAGAGTTATGTCATCTGAGTGGTCCATTGTCCACATTTAGTCACAGTGTGATGGCAATATTTTCCATTTTAACCTGAGGGTTGTCATGTATGTTGTGAATTATGTGGACTCCTTAAAAAGAGCAGGTGGTGATCACCCAAGTGGTTGAGTGTCCGATTAATATCCAGCTATTGCGACCTAAACTAAAGTTGGACGTGGATGAGCTTACATACCATGAATTTCTTACCTCATAAATACAAGTAAAGTGATGCTGTTAATTTACTACCACTTATTGACTTCTCATCTCACTTTACCTTTATCTTCTAAAATTAAACACATCTTTACTCTACCAAAAAGTATATTTTACCTTGACCTAAATCTTTAAATAATTTTTATCTTCTCATCCTTCACCGACCCTCGACAAGTAACTCTAATTCTAGCCTTAAAAACATGAAAAAACTCTAATGCTAGCCTCAATTATTTTATACCTCCCTAAGTTTGAGTTAAAAGTCTTCTAACTCTTGGCACTTCAACGACCCTGGCCTCAATTATGTAACTATGATCTTATATACAAATGAAAAATCTCTTAATGCTAGTCTCTTTCTCTTTACACGTGCATAGCTCGTGATCGCCATTAGCTCATACTTATGTAGACTAATTATTTAAGTTGGTAAGCCCTAAACGTGTCATTAGGATAGTGATCACAGATCTCTCTGTAAATCTTTCTACTCCCCACAAACACGACATTCCTCGTGTTCCTTTCTGCTTCAAGAATGGATTCCACTAACCCTTAATTCTTCATCTCATTCTAACCTTAAAAAAATAATCCTCTTACAGTCAAAACACATGGAATACATGAAAGGCCTTCCAATAAACTAGGCCCAAAATGAAGATGATTTAGAAGGTCTCCCATTGACCAAGTCCCAACCACACATCTGGAGTCCTCTCTTTGGACCAAAAGGTTGGTGGGGGCCCACCACACCAGCTAATGGTAGATAGAAAACAAACAACAAGCTAATAAAAATGCAGCTTCTTTGCCTGATGAGTTGAACTTAGGACTGTTGCTCCCATTGGGGTTTGAGGAAAGGGGGGGATTGGTTGGAGTTTTGGGAGTTTGTGGACTTGAGAAAGATCAGTGGTCCACCATAAGCTCAACTAATCATATTCTCCTATCATAAACCAACAAGTGGTAGAGCTTAATTAAGAATTAAGACTAGTACTGCTCTAGTGTTTTAACTTGTTATGTTGATAATAATTAATAAGGAAGGGAATCTGCACACACATGCTCCCTCCTTTAAGCTTGGGTGGGTGGTATTAGTATGAGCAATAGATTAGATTATGGAAAATCAGGAGTGGCCCAATCCAAGCAATAATGATTATATTCCAATTAGTGTTGATTGGGGCTAAGGTCCAAATCATGCGCCGAGGGATAGGTTTGGGAGCTTCTCTGTTTGTTATGATCTGCGCAATAACTAAGAGTATTTCGTCAAATTGTGCAAAAAAAAAAAAAAAAAAAAAAAAAAAAAAAAAAAAAAAAAAAAAAAACCACGAGGAATGAATACTTGTGGAAAACCCTCTACCTTTTGTGGAAATTTCCAAGAACCTCTCATTGCTGTGGGAGATTGTCTTCATCATCGGGCCTATTTGTTTACATAGAATACATTTTGATTGAATACAAAGAAATTTATGGTCATATGAGCTTTGCAAGGATAATTAAAGATGTGAAGGGGAAGATTATGAAGTAGTGATGTAAATTGGACCTTGACTTCCTAACAGGGCCGGCCCTGGTGCCCTTGCCCCGGGCCCATTTTTTGAGGGGGCCCAAAATCCCTTCTACTTTTTTTTTTTTTTTTCAATCATTTGATGAGGGCAGGGCTCATCCAATGGATTCCATCGTCCTGGACATCAATAGATCCATCATCAAATCATCTGAGAGTGCTTATTGCATCACTTATTTGAGCATCCATCAGAGGGTCCCACCAATGATATTTTATATTTGATGGCTGAAATTCTGAGAGAATCTGGTCTAGTGTTGGGATGATTTAGCGCTTTTTTTTTTTTACAAATAGATCATCAAGCCTTCAGCCCTACACCCGTTCTTCTCATTTGTTAGTGGGGCCCACCAATGATTTTTAATTCCCCATATATGATGCTTAAATTCTGGTCTGAGTTTTCTTTCTTCTCTTTTTTTTCAAATAGTTATACTTGGACATCATCAACCCATTGCCAATTTTTCACATCAGTGGGACCCACCAATGATATTATCATATATGATGGCTGAAGAGGCCTAACTTTTACTCTTGCCCTGGGCCCTGAAAAATTCAGGACCGGCCCTGCTTCCTAAGGATTTCACTTGCTATAAATAGGTTGATGGTTGAGTATTCATTTCCAATGTTGATTTAATTTCCTTTAATGCATTGATGGTTGAGTATTCATTTTCCATATAGAGAGGTTATTTGATGGTTATTTTGGATATTAACATTTAATATATGCTTCATTTTGAACCGCTAATAAAGTAAATGAATTTAATTTATTCGAAAGCTTCTATACAGTCAATTACATGAAACAAACTGGCCCATATAGGGGTTAAGAAAAACTTTAAGGTGATTTTTCATAAGACACGAAAATACCCTTACATATATAAATGACAAAAGCGTAGGTCATTTTTGAAAATATTAGAATTTTCTTACATGCACTACTTCGATGAGGCACACCCAAATTACTGATATTGCATTTGTGCCACAACAATCAAATGACAAAAATATGGTGTGATCGCTAAAATTACCCAAACAAAAAGAGAAAGATTGTAGAAAGCGGTTAAAGAATTTTTTCAAACACAATCAAAATCCACAACGGTATATATATGTATTTTCTAAAATAAATTGTATAGCTCAAAATTAAGATCCCTAGCCTATATGAGATAAACAACAAAACTTCTCTAAACTAGAAAAGTTGCATGGCAAAAGTTTCCTTAAAGCCGGAAGAGAAATTTGATAGATAGTCAAAAGAGTTTTTGAACATTTCAACAAAAGATAGCAGGTGGAGAACCGCTCCTTACTAAGTTTGGATCTTGGATACGTCATCTTTCTTCGCATTTGCGAGCTTCTTTTCCACTTGTGTGAGCTTTCTCCTCGTGGGTGCATATTCTTCCTTTCCAACGTAAGTGGGTTATCTTCATGTGTGTAAGTGTGCTCGCTTTTGGGTCCTACCCTGCTTGGATGGGGCATGAGAAAAAAATAAAACGGAAGATAGCTAGTGACAACATGATGTTGCTAAGTTACTTGGCAACCCCCGATGTAACCTAAATGTCAGGGATCGATATTTAGATATGCCACCATTCTTGCATTTGTGGGCTTCTTTCTTATTATGTGTGCTCTCCTTCCCATTTGTGCGGCCACATACCCCTTATTGGGGGTAAAAAACCAAGAGAAAAAAAGTAGCCAGTTTTGCTTTTTCTACAATGGTTTGATTACTTAAGAGGCATGCTTTGTTTACCAAAAAGACATGCTTTTTTAACATAGGCAAGATTTGCAAGCTATGATGCACGGATACAGCATGGACATGTAAGGACACGCCATAAACACGGCAGTGACACGGATTTTACATATAAAAAGTGAAGTATCAGATACGATACGAAACGATACGTTGCCCATTTTGAAGTATCCGTGCATTATAATTTGCAAAGGTACATATCAAAAACCCTCAATTCAATAAATTGAATTGCCATCATATCTTAGGGCGCATGGCCCCCACCCATTGTACGTGTAGATTTGCAAATCGCACCTACTGGCTAAACAAAACCTAACCCATGACTCCATGACTAAGTTAGAACTGAAACGGTCCTATGATATCATTCTTCTCTTCTTTTATCAGAAAAAAGGGTCCCTTTTAATCTCTTTTCAGTTATGGTGGGGGTACTCTCTCTCTCTCTCTGAAACCCTTAATAATGCATTAATCTTTGTGATTTGGTGTCTTAATCATTCCAGTGTTGTGGGTTGTGTTTAACCAATAAACAATCTTCTATGGTCCACAGTGGCATGTTATATAGTGATGTAGTTGAATTGTAAAGCTACATATAATCATATAACAATTCATCAGCCATGGATTAGTTTAGTTCCATTGTCACGATTTGAAAGGCCATCCAATCATTAAATTTTACTACCTTTTTCAACCACCCTAAGTTCAAGTATAGATTATTATGGATGTACAACACCCTGTAAGAAAATTGGAGCCCCTTGGCCGGTCCAATGATCTGCATTTTCTTGGTGTTGGAACCACATATTTTGGTTAATTTAGAGAGGTTATAACCATCATCTTCATGTTGAGTACTGTGTCGGCAGGCCTCAACGGCCAAGATAGCAAGAAATAATCTTCTTCTGCAACTTGCAAGATGTGTGACTATTGCAGAAAAGCATGTATTTACAATTTTACATGTTACAATGTGTGTGATGGTTGTGGCGGCAGCAGAAAATATATTTGGGTTCATAAGCAGATTTTGGTCTCCAATGGGAAGTAAGAAAGAAGTAGCCTAATCATTAATCAAATGATAAGAAGTTTAAATCATCATTGTGATGGATGTGATTAATTTCAAAGACCTTATTTGATAAAAAAAAAATGCATCATCTATTAAATTGTTGCGATTGCTTCAAATCATGCTCGCGTTAGGAATAGGAAATCCTTGATTAATACAATATTGAGACCAATTGCTAAGTCTTGTGCCTTTAATTCAAGGATTCCGCTTTTGTAGATGGTAGGGACTATGAATCTCATGCCGTCGCTGACGTGGACTTCACGTAAGAGAAAAAATTGCTCGAAAGTAGTAACAGTATGTTGTCTTAGAAGGCCTAATAAAAGTGCAGTCATGAAATGGCTCCAAAGCTAACAAGCACTCCAAATTTATCGAGGACTGTTAGGGGTGTTCATGGGCTCTATCATGTGGGCTCAAGTATTTTAAGCTATCAGGTTTAGTCCATGGGCCTGAAGTCAGGCCCAAGACTGTATTGGTTTGCAAAATATATATACACATGTAAAATACATACACCCAGGCCCACGCCCATTGAACTATTGGCCAGAAAAATTGGCTGGGCCGGGGTTCCTCCCTTGGGCCTAAAATCACTTCCCATATCTATCCTAAAGCGGTCCGTTCCGAGCTAGGGCTGGCTCGACCCGTGATCTCTCTCAAGGACGAACTGTAGTCTGTGGTCTGCCAATGGCTAGACCTTAAAAACTTCAGGCCCAGATTCTTAACCGGCTGGGTTGGGTAATAGTTTGAGATCTTATTCTGATTTACTTGCCTGAGTCAACTCCACCCATTAACTTGCTGATCACTCAGCCCGACTCGCCAAGGTTACCAGGTTTGGATTGCCTTCCGAGCCGAGTTTCCAAGTTATTTAAATTCTCAGACTGGGCCTATCACAAATTTTTTACTTTCCTAAGTTTGAGCAAGGCTAGACAGTGCCAATTGAATTGTTTTCACAAGGATCTGGAGTGTTCTAGACATGAACACAAATTTCAATTATGTCCTACAATGAGTATTTTGGTTTTATATTGCCATTCCATTTGGTAGGTGCACTCACTTTGGTATATTTATCCCCACACCAAAGTTGGCATTTTGTGCCATCTTCTGTTTTGTAGGTAATAGTTTTTTGTCTTCTTTTAATAGTTATTAGAAACTAAATTACTTTTTAACACTTAAACATTTAAGTAATGACTTAAATGACTTTTCCCATGACCTCTTTGAAAAGTTTTGTTAAAAAAAAAAAAAAAACTCCCTTTCAAACAAAGACAAAAGCTGTAATTATATATAAAAAAAAGTATATATTATGATACACTTTTAATGTGAATAAAAAAAAGATTATGAACTATCAAGATGAATATAATTAGCAAATTAGAGCAAGTCAACAATAAACTTCTCATTAGGTCAAAATGTGAATCATAAAAATGAATTTTTGGTTTGACCTATTTGTATGAATTAGGTAGATATGAGTTGGCTTAACTTGATAGTTGGTAGGTTTGGAATATTCTTAGGAGTGCTGTAGGGACTGCCGGCGCCGACTGTTCTGATTTTAAGAATGTTCTCAAGCATGTGGAATGCATTTGGCTCCCTAATATGATGGCTAGATAGTAGATATCCACTCTCTCCTTATAAATATTCATTATTTAAGTTTGACACTCATATAAATTGAATAGGCCTAATGAGTGGAATTGGCTCGCCCCTCCCTGCAGCCCTTTCCTGGGTCCACCCTTGGTAGGCCCTCGAATGGTTATGTGGATTTTTGGCACCCATTATAATATATTAAAGCTAAGGGTTTCTTACTTTAATTTTGACCAGCGGTTATGATTTTAAAAGTATGTCATTCTTTTTTTCTTTAATATTTTTTTGGTTTTGTCCCCACTTATTTAATGCAAACTACATACTTTATCTCTTTATCAAAATCACTCAAGTTTCTTTACCACTTTTCAAAGTTCAACATTTCATTCTCTACAATAATCTCTTTCTACCCAAATTATGCTCCAATTCTCCTCTATCCTTTCTATGCTATTAGCCCGGTACTCTCATTATCATTTTTTTTTCCTTTTGTTTCTTTCTAAAACTTATGGATGATTTCTTTAACTCATGAATATTTAAGTTGCATTGTTGGTCATGCTTGTGTTGAGCACGGATTATTATGCGAGTCCTATTTTATGTAGCGGATAATGATTGGATAGCATTGGGGCCTCAAAATAGTGCCTACCATAATCATAGGGTTCCCCTTTTTTTCTCATTAAGATAGGTAATGAGAAGAAGTTTCAAACCCGATAGGTCAGTTTTGAGGAGGTCAAATACTCACAACTGGTATATATGAGGTTTGATTTGGTTAGGTTAGGATGGAAAACTATGTTGACTAATAGACTTGGCCTAGATTTGTTAAAAGATTGCTATGATGGTGAAGACTACTAAAGCACTATTTGAAGGCTGCCTACATTCTTCCTCTTCTCTACCAAAATTTAAGAAAACAGAAACCCCTGATTCTAATTTTTCACTCACTGTGATCAACATTAATCAGGTTCGCTCTTTATAATAAACTCCTTACAGACTGAAGTTTGTACAGGTGATGCTTCAAACATCACTTTAATAGGATTGATATTCCCCATCTAATTGATCAAATGCAGGAAAAACCAGCAGATTTGTTGTTAATCTAAACTCTCATTCTTCATTATTGATCAATCTAAACTCCCATTCTTCATTATTGATCAATCTAAACTCCCATTCTTCATTATTGATCAATCCAAGGTTTCTCTCTGTTTGGATTACAATTTGGACTTGAAGTACCTATTTATGATGCGATGTGTGAGATGAATCGATCTGCTCTAGTTAAAGTGGACTTCACTTTGTCCAGACAAGGTTTGGCCCCTTTTAATGGATGAAAATGGGAGAATTTATAATCCCAATTCATCCAGTAACATCATTTTTAATCCATTCGATTTGAATTGGTGCTTTCCCCCTCACGATTTTTGTGAGAAGACATCCACAATAATTAGCCTTGGACAATTTATTTGTGAAGATGTATGTATATCGAAATGCGGACCACATATAAAATCGAGTCAAGTTCTAATTGTTCATGTCGACTCCTTAGTCATAAGATCCGCTAAGCCCCCTTTCTAAAAAAAAAAAAAAAAATCCATCAAAAGCACTTTAATTCAAATTTCCCACCATACTTTTTTTAAAAAAGTAAAAAAGTAACATCATTTCTCCATTAAAAGACAAAAAAACTCCACTTTTCAATAAAAAAATAAAAAAGATTCCATTACAAACAACTAAAAACAAAATACCATCATAATCCACTTATATTTTATTATTTTTTCAAAATAACTTTTACTCCACTCAACTCTATTAGTAAAGCCCCCAAAATGGCCCGAACCAAGATGAACTTGGGTCTCCTTATCAATCTAGTAGATAGTTGAGTGTGGATATGACATTAATTATCTTTGATCTTGGGTCTATATATTTAATGCCAATGATTTTTGTTTTATTTATATATAACTTTGGTCAGGTTTCTAGTTGACTGAAAAAAGCTTGATTTGAAAGTAATGAAATCATCATCATCACCATTATATAGATTGTAATGCTAACTTTCTGTGGGGGCAGGCAATGATGTGTGATTGCAACCATTTCCTAAATTGTGGTGGGTCATCCACATTAAAGGTTATAAATATATGCTTCATTTTATCCTGTTCAAATCTTGGGCTTTCTCAGCGATGGTTTCATTGTATGAAAATTGGATTTGATTTTGTAATCCTGGTTGATCTGTTGGTTGTGATAGAAAGAAATGCCCAAGATTTGTAAGTTGGATCAGATGGTTGAAATTTTCTGACATTGAAGTTGGGATGATGGTCCATTCATAAAGTATGGACACTTTGGATTGGTCGATATGGATGCAGATGAGTGGCCACAGCTAGGTGTTCATGTGATCACAATCTTATATAAGCCCAGCCTGACACTAGGCCCAGATCAAGCCCACCAGCCAACAAGCCCATATCATTATCGAAGCATAGGTACCAAGTATCTCTGACTGGGCCAGGCTGTGAAGATACATAAGATAGGCTAAGCCCATTAGTTGTCGATCCAAAACATGCAACACATACTACCAGCTATAGATGTCAACGTTTTGTAAAAAAAAAAAAAAAAAGCTGAAAATTAATAAAAAGAAGAAAAGAATTAAACTAATTATGATCCGTAGAAGCTTGAAATATAAAAAGATACATAAAGAAAGTATAATGAAATTTGAGACCTCTAAATTCAAGTAGATGCCTGAATTCGAGTTCAGATCATCACTATGCAGGGCTTAGACTGGAATTAGGGTTGGAAATGGGTTGATTCCGTTCTGGCTCCATGGTGGACCTCGGAATTGGAACCGTTAAGGAGAAGGTAGAACCGGATCCGGACCCATTACCGTTTAGGAGCCAGCTTCTTGGCTCCAGAACCGGAACCATAAGCATATATGGGATGGATTCGGACCCGGGTCTAGGTAGAAAATGATATTAAGAAAACATGGTTTTTAGGAGAAAGTTTTGAAAACCGAGGTAATATGTCGGGTCTCGGGTCTGAGCCAAGGTGGAACCGGATCCGGACCCATTTACTTATCGGGGCTTAAATAAGGACCCAACCCAATTTTTAACGGGTCGGAACCTCCTGGTAATTGGAGAATCGGGGACCCATTTACATCTCTAATTGGAGTCCAGCCTGTATTGGGCTGGGGTTGGGCTCTGTTTTTAGACACATGGTTCCATTAGAAATGGCCCTGGTCCGGGGCTATACAAGCATACGTGCTTAAAGACCAGCCTGATGTATTTAACTCGAGGGTTTATATGTTTGGCAAATGCTAGGTCTGGTCTTGACTTTCAGGGCCATGGTCTCTATGTGGGCCCAACTAATAAATGGGCCAGGGTTGGAGAACCAGCACTCCTACCCAGCCTGGCCCACGGTCACCCTTGAGGCCTTAGCACCTTTAAGAGGACCCAATCTTCACATTGTGAATCCTTACAACTAAGTTGGGAGGGAGGGAGGGAGGGAGGGGATTGTTCTTTAGCTCTTCTTCATTGTCGCACGGGTGCGATCACGAGCCATGGATCTGTAGGACCAACCCCAACCGAATTCAATAAATAAACAGGTCATACACTATTGGTCAGCTTTGGGTTGGGTTGGGTTGGTTAGGTCTGAGTTCCATAAGATTTTCAAAACCCCAGTGCAGTAACGTCTGCAATCAAACACTGGGTACTTGGGCGAGAAAGGGGCTCCCAAAATTCTCTTCAAATAATCACATGTTTTTTAGTATTCGTACATATCTTATTGGTCAACTTTATTAAGTATTCACGCATATCCAGAAAGTATTTCTTCTCGGCAAGCTATATATTTCTGATCGTTCGGATCACCCGTAGTAAATGCCGGGAACTCCATCCATCCTATAACCCATATAGAGATAGAGAATAAATTCCTTACACTGGCGGTGTAAAACCACCCTTTTCCTCCAAACCAATCCAAGCACACCACATCATAAAAAAAGTACAATACATCATAAAACCACATTTTTTTATCTACTGCTGGTTCCCAAGGTTAACCTTAGGGTTAACTTAAGTTTGAAATTTACACAAAAAACCCATTAGATATAATTCTCACCCCACACCCCCACCCCCACCCACAGAAGCCCCTTTATTGTCTTCTTCTAGCAATTTCCAGCCTCCATTGCTCCATCAAGTCCATAAAAATCCCATGTTCGAATCCCAAAATTCACATACATATAAAACAAAAATTTAGTGTCAATGGCAAAAAAGTACTGAGTACACACAAAAAATTACAAAGTATTCTTCTAAAATTCAGTATTATTGGAAAAAATTACTAACAATTCAATATAATACTGAACGATGTTGCGCACATACACCTAATATCATCTATTCTTCGGAAGAAAATACTATTCCAAGGTTCAAATTAAACAATTTCATTACAAAACAATTCCAAATTAAACAGTGGTTGCGTACATTCATCCTGCATTGGGTTCCACTCCCAAATATAACAAAAATACAATTCGAAGTTATGAAAGGGAGGAGTTATCTGGGTTCCGTTTTTCATTTGTTGCACTGCAGGAAGCCACAAATGGCTTCGATGAGAATTGGGTCATTGGTGTTGGCGGTTTTGGGAAGGTCTATAAAGGAGTGCTGAGAGATGGTACAAGAGTGGCGGTGAAGCGAGGTAATCCTCAGTCCCAACAAGGGCTCAGGGAATTCCGGACTGAAATTGAGATGTTGTCTAATTTCCGCCATCGCCATCTTGTCTCATTGATGACATTAAGGCAAAGCTTGATGCTGCAAACAAGGCTGTATCCAAGATTGGACAACACATGTCAGGTGGTGGGTCTGCTTCTGGTGGGTCCCAGGGTGGTGATCAGGCTCCAAAGGCCGAGTATGAAGAGGTGAAGAAGTAGATGGACAGGTGAGATATGATCCTCTCTCTGTTGAGTAAGTGCTTAGAAGTACGAAGAAGATGTCACGAGTGGCCTAATCTGGTTAAGGTTTATATAAATCTCAGATATGCAGTTTTGTATCCAATATTTGTAGTGATCATTTTTCATTTAAAGGGGCTTCTGTGGGTGTGGGTGTGGGTGTGGGTGGGGGTGTGGGGTGAGAATTATATCTAATGGGTTTTTTGTGTAAATTTCAAACTTAAGTTAACCCTAAGGTTAACCTTGGGAACCAGCAGTAGATAAAAAAGGTGGTTTTATAATGTACTGTACTTTTTTTATGATGTGGTGTGCTTGGATTGGTTTGGAGGAAAAGGGTTGTTTTACACCGCCGGTGTAAGGAATTTATTCTCAGAGAGATAATCCGGCTGTTTAATAAAAACTTCATCCTCCTCAAGTGGCTAATTCTTTGATTTCATTTCACTTTAATAGGAATACGCCACACCAATTAAACAAATGATTGAAAATGTGACTGGGCAGCGACGTGACTTCACTATTGATGTGGTGTTACTCGTGTTTCCGTTATGTGTTCAATCAGATGGTGAGACCAACACCTATTGCACTGAAATTGAAGGATATACATATATCCCCCTGATGGGATGGGATTCATGTTGAATGATTCAGATTATAATAATGTAAGCCCCATGATAAATTCCATACACCAATTCGCGTGCAATAGCTGCAACAGGAGATCCGGACTCATATTTCCAAATAACAGTTCAGATTTCATTCAGCCATCACTGATGCATAAAACTTACATCACACTAGTACGTGCACAAGAAGTCACTACTTGTAACTGACTTGGATCATGGATTTCACACCATCTCTCAATATTTCACAACTTCCCAATTGATGACAGCACACAGCTTAACCCTTATTCATAGATTTCTTCTGCAGGCAGGATCTACCAGATCATATATAACCCCCTATTCATACATCTCTCTTTGGAAAGAAGGCAGAGGGAAGAATGAAGAGAGTTTCCATCAACCTTCCTTCGCATCTTTCGATCACAGAAGCTAACGTGTCACGAGTCATGCACAACTCCTCACGAAACGTACACGGCCATGGGAAAAGATAAAGAGAGAGAGAGGGAGATATATCTGCCTGTCCACCTATTAGAACACGTTTGCGTGTTTTTATTTATAATAACTACTATAGTAGTCCCAAGGGACCACTGCAGCTGGTTTTGAATTCTGTTACAAGACTGTCAAATGTGCTCTTGATGATCTGAACTGTTGAACGGAAAGACTTGTACCAATGGGTCATGAAAGGAATCAGAAATCATGATAGGAATTAGGATCATGGACCAACTATGGATATCGTTTTTTCCATTTTCTGACACTATATATAGGACTTCAAAAGGATCAAGGATGTGTTTGTGGTAATCACACATTTATATTTTTATAATGAGAACAGTTCTGTCATCTTAAATAAAGATGACTTGTGGGATGGATGCCATCAATATGGTTAGATAATCTTAAGTGAAAGAAAGGAATCTGATCATTATAAAGAATGAATTAAGTTGCTTCGTTCATTTGAAGAAAGTACCAACTTCTGTTTGTTAGTTGTTCTTAGTGGATTAAACAGAAGATATTAACAGTTGTGATTCAAAGAATAGTTTTCTACAAAAAGATCCCTATTTTATTGCACAACCCCAAGAAGGCCCTATGATAATTTTGCTATAACTTCCTCAGAGTGACAGTCGAATGGTACAAAAAGTAACTACATAGCTCCAACCTGTTGTTATTAGCAGATTCACCTTTTTGGAGAAATTCAAATGACTTGTGCCTTTAATCAAAAGATAAAATGTTAATTTTTCCTCTTAAACTTTGAGGACCAAAACCAACCGAATTAAGGATCATTTGAATGGATTAATATTATATATAGGGGTGTATACATACATACATATATATATATATATAACAAGGCTCTTTTAAACTCAAGTTTAGAAGAAAATTTCGTAAGCTCATGCTTGTGGGGCCCACCTTCGGTCAATTCAAATGAACAAAACACATGCCCCCCTTAAATTGCACATGTCCACCAACTTTCGGTCAAATCCGAATTTACTGGACCGTTGGATCGACTACGTATCGATCCGAATGGACTATTGACTATTAAACTTTTGGGCCTATATGGAGATGATAGAAATCACAGTCGGGGCTAATTTTTTTGTAGAGAAGAGGATCACAGGGAGTATTTGAAATCCCCCTCATCCCGATCCCTATGCGGGTCAGCTCTCCTAAACTCAAGCTTATGACAAGGTAAGTTCAAGTGTGTGGTGGGGCCCACCTGAGGACCCGCATGAGGATGGGGATCGGGGGGATTTCAATGACTCCCTGTGATCTTTCTTTCTGTAAAAATTCAGTCCCAACTGTGATTTCTTTCATCTCCATATGAGTCCAAAAGTTTAATGGTTAACGGTCCATTTGGATCGATACATAGTTGATCCAACGATCTAATAAATTCGGATATGACCGAAAGTTGGTGGACATGAGCAATTTGTGGGGGTCATTTGTTTGGTCCATTTGGATGGACCAAAGGTGGGCCCTACAAGCATAAGCTTACACAATTCTATCATAAGCTTGAACTTAGGAGAGCTTTGCTCATATATATATATGAGAATAGCTCCCATGAGAGTTAACTCTCACCTTATATGAGAGAGGGGCATCCCAGCCGTCCTTTTACTCACCTCATACAACGGATGAGATTGCTTCACTAAGTCAACACAAAGGTAAAGAAAGCTCAGCCCGCCCTTTATTTCATATCCCGCCCAAACGAAATGAAAGACCCATCTCTTCCATATATTCCCAAACGAAATGAAAGACCCATCTCTTCCATATCTTCCCTATCGATACAGAGTGAAGAAAATCTTTCTTCGTCTTGCAGAAAATGGTGAAACGTGCTTGATCCTCTGAAAATCTGCCATTTGCGCGTCGGAGAAGACAGAGGTCGGATGGAACGTTAGGAAGGAAACCCTCATCGATCAACCTAACCCTTGCCGGAACTCGTGTCTTCAGCGATTCAAAATTGCTTCTCACCATCGGATGAGACATTAGGAAGGAAACCCTCATCGATCAACCCAACCCTTGCCGGAGCTCATGTCTGCAGCGATTCCTTGCTTCTCGCCGTCGTACGTTAGGAAGGAAACCTCATCGTTCTGAATCCTGTTTGGAAGAAATCCTAACCCAGACAACTCTCGCCAGAACTCGTCTTCCCAAATCTCGTGTCTGCAACGATTACTCTTTGTATACCTTTTTATATTTACTTTGTGATTCTATTACCATATTCATATAATTCTTCAAAAATTGATTTGATGCTACAGGAAGAAGTCTCGATAGAGCCACCCTCTTGGAAGGTGCTAGAAAGAATGTCATCTTCAAATTCTAGGATCACTAAATGGGCTCCAAAATGCCCTTGTGGGAGTGGAGATATGAAATTATTTACAAGTCATACGGAGACCAATCCGAATAGGAAGTTTTGGAGATGTCCAAATTGGAATGTAAGTGTGCATCAAATTATCTTGTTTATTGTAATTACTGAAACGAGCAATTTTTGATTGATTTGTTTGTCATTTTTTGGTTAAACAATTGGTTGTAGGATGATGGATGTGATGCATTTTTCTGGAAAGATAAAGTCTCAAGGGAACACCCACCTTCAGAATCTAATTCAACACCTGAAAGAGACAGTAGAGATTTGGCAAGAACGATCAATGGCATTAAAGAAGCTTTAGAGGCGCAAAACCAAATTATACGTGCATCTATTGAAAACGAAAATTTAAGGACTATGTATCTGTACAAAATGCGTCATCTTTTTGTTGCTATATGTTGTGTCTTGGTTGCCATGTGTTGTATTTTAGTGTACATGGTGTTTCGGGTGTGATGGTTTTTAAGAAGAAACATTTTGTAACTCACTTTTAATTTGAATGCAACATGTTTATCATGAGTTTTTGGATGGGTCCATGGTTGAATGGTGTTGATTAATGTTGTTTAGTGTGGGACTCACATCCATCTTTGAGATTCAGTCTGGTACTAAAGATTTCAAGCATCTATAAGAAACAATTTGATGACAGGTAAACTATGTGTGCAGCTGCATCTTGCCACAAGTCCCCTTATTAGGTTTGGCTTAACTTCTTTGAGGCACAAGTCCCCTTATTAGTGGTTGGTGGCATGATCTCAATTCTCAAGATTCAGCAACAAGCCTTTTTGGCACAAGACCCATTTAGGATGGGTCTCACCAAACGGCCTCTACTATTGAAGAGTAAAGACCCCCTAGGCAAGCCAAAGAATAACAGTGACAGGAAGGTTGCAAGCTAAATACATGCCCTTACCCATCTCACTAAAAGCTCACAATGGTAGCTTTCTATCTCACACCCAGCATTTATGTGAACACAACAATGTGTATTTCTGGCTATCGCACTACCAACAGTGTTTGTTATGCCAACACATAGTGCCCCATTCTCTGTGGCATATTGTAATGCAAGCAGAGTGTCTGCAGTTTCACCAGACTGACTGACAAATACTGCTGTATCTTCTCTGTATATAGGACCCTGCCTGTCCAACAGATCACTTGCAAGCTCCATTGTCATAGGCACACCTAAATGCCAAACAGAACAAACAGTAAACCAATGTCTAAAATGCATCATTGTCTAAAAGCATGTTTGGTTGGTGATCCTCGGACTGATATGGTGGGCATCATATCCTGTGACCTTTTTTGTACAACTGATTTAATTGCCCCCACCATTTATGTAACATGCCTCAAAGGCTCAAACATCTCCATGATTGGAAATCCTAGGCATCAGATATGGGTTGAATTTAGATCAGTTCCATATTCTTCTTACTCAACCATCCATTTCCAAGTTAATGAATTTAGATCAGTCCCATTTTCAACTTCAGAATTCTTAACAAAAAGAAATACACCTGTTACACCATTGTCCTTACATCCTTCAATAGCTTACAAAACACAGAACATGCACCCTTCTTAACAAAAAGAATTACACCTGTTACACCATTGTCCTTACACCTTTCAATAGCTTACAAATATAAAACATCCAGAATTCTTAACAAAAAGAAATATGCTTGTTACACCACTGTTATGACATCTTTCAACAGCTTACAAAACATAGAACATCCAGAATTCTGCCTCCAAACATCTCTAACACAACTGAAATAATATGCTAATTTATCAACTAGCATTCCATCACAGTAGCTCCAAGCATCCAAAAAGGCAGTCATTAAGCAACCTGTTGAGAAACCCACATGGCAAATGTAAAACATTCCTATGAAAATATTACATTAGAAAACCAAGGCGATATATTTACCTACAATTATGCCTCGGATTCATCATCGGAATCAGAATTGATCGAAGCCTCTCCTTCGTCAAACGAGACTGGCGAAAGTGCAGATTCTTGGACAGTACCCCTAAGATGGAAAAATATGAAAAAATATTATTTGATTAAAGTAGAAATGATAGAACATTAATATAGTTATAAACAATGTAACTAACAACAGATTACCTAATGCAGGACAGTTGCGCTTATCATGTGAAACGCCACATTTGTTGCATCCACGGCAAAGTCGGGCATTTTTCAATGCCTTCTCTTTCGAGGATTTCAATCTCTTTGCACGTCCTTTTGTGATAATATGCTTTGGCTCAAGATATTGCTTCGAATCACAAGACTTATCCCCTTCAATGTTACAAGTCTTATCCCCTTCCTTCTCAGAAGACTTCAACCCTTTCTTATCTGCAATACCTTCTGTTTCATTAATTGCACGAGATGTTCGTATAAGGTCCAATAAAACTTGTTTAGCATTTTGGTATGCCTTTGAACACATAGATGACTCATCAACAGCCATTGTGGCATAATACAATAAATCCCCATGCCTTGCAACCAACGAGTCATCAAATGAGACTGTGTGCTCAAAGAGTCTCATGTAACATTCAGACCCTTTTCTCGCTTGAATACTCCATCTTCTCAAAATATATTGTTCTGGCAATATGAATATCCTCTCTTGTTTCAAAATACAAAGAAGATGGGTGCATGGGATTCCTTCAAACTCGAACATTTGACAAGAACAATTTACATGGTTGGTATCTTTCCTGAAGATGGTCCTTTTAACAATTTCCTTTTCCTTTCTGAATGTTGAAACATCATAAATTCTTTCATTTGGTTCATCTCTTACAAGTTGTATAATGCATGTGGCCATTGCCATGAATTGTACTTGAAATTGGTAAAACTTCTTCCTTGTATATATTTCCGACATTTGTTTCTCCATTGGCCATTCTGTCTTCAAAATCGGCTTTCCATTAAGAGATTCATGATCAGCTTTTAGCTCTTTCATCCCTAGTCGGGCAATGCCTCCTTCCAACCTTAAGACAAAATCATACATACCATTCTTTTGTGTCCTAAGTTGCTTAACGAAAGCATTTATGCTTTCACTTCTTTGAGTCGACCTCATCCCTGCAAAGAACACACCTCTCATAAATACTGGTATCCACATCCCACGAATTTCAAATAATTCATTCAGCCACTTATTGTCATTCACTTTAAATTTTCTCAACATCTTCTCCCATCTTGATTCAAATTCTTCTTTTGTATCAGAGTTATAAACAATTTTTTTTATTCTTTTCACCAAGCCTTGATTATGAATTGCAAGTCCACCTAATTTAACAGGTAGCTTCCCCATAATGTGCCACAGACAGAAACGATGACATGTGTTGGGGAATACAAACCGAATAGCTTTTTTCATTGCGGGATTCTGATCAGTTAAGATCAATTTGGGTGGATCTCCGGGCATTGCTTCAATCCAATTCTTAAATAGCCACACAAATGTTTCAAATGTTTCATCTGATATTAGACCATAACCAAATGTTGTTGTTTGCCCATGGTGATTTACTCCTGTAAACACACCAAAAACTAGGTCAAATTTATTTGTCTTATATGTCGTGTCAAATGAAACGACATCCCCAAACTCAGTGTATGATGCTCGATGGATATGGTCGGTCCAAAAAACATGTTTAACATGGCCATCTGAATCTGACTCTATTGAAAAAAGAAGTGATCGTCGAGATTCTTGAAGATGCTTGAAATGTTCATATAATCTCTGACCATCTTTCCCCAACAATTTCTTTCTTTTGTCTCTATCGTAATTTCTGACATCTTTCTGTGTGAAGCCAACTAAGTCAGGACGACCACCAGCCTGAACTTCAAAAATATCCATTTGGTTACAAGTCCTTATATTTGCGGCACTAAAGGAATCTATCAAGTTTTTCTTCGGTGCACTAACTACACGATGTGATCGTAGCATATGAGCCTTTCGAGGAGAACTTAAAATGTGTGTATGCCCCATAATAAATTTGCATACAAACCATTGCCCATGTGCATTTTTTTTCACTTGTAACTCAGCCCCACAATTCTCTCGGGTGTCTGTAACACGTCTCTGTATTGCATAATTACAACCTGGCTTCTCTACTCTGCAACCTTCTTTGGAGCACACAAACTTTTTCCAAATAACTTCATTATTACGTCTTGTATCGGAGCTTTTTCTTACACTAAAGCCAGCAGCTTTAGCATAGGTATTGTAAAGGTTGTATGCCTCTTCTATGCCATCCACCAACATCTCTACTCTTGGTGTTATATCATCTTCTACATTCGGAATAAATAATCAAGTTGTTGAAGATGCATCAAATTCTTTCTAAACAATGTTCCAAAATTCATATAATAAGACACCATGGTATGATAACACATGCAAAAAAGAAAAAAAAAACACATTAAATGGTGCTGAATGAGAACAAAAAATTATAAGAAAATATGTGTTACTTAGTCGGGAAGAGGGGAAAACAAAGTTACTTGAGAAGCACTAGAGGTTGGATGCTGCAACCATTCCAATGAATGCATGCCAGGCATTTGTTGTAATTGTTGTGTGGACTGCATATCAGGCATAGGTTGTGAGAAACACATGCTGGGCATTTGAACGGGCTGAGGAAAGGTATCCAAGACAGTGATGGCAGTCGGTTCCTTTTAAGACATACAAAACAACAATAAAGCAAATTTGAGCATCACATTTATTGATTGTAAATAGTTTACATAGTAAAAAAAATTCTGCATCAATTTTGCTTACTGAACATCAAATTTACAGTCATTAGTTTACTTATGTAAGAATCCATGGTGTGGCAAACTACTATGCTAGTCATCTAACACTAACCTCACCATAATCTAACAGGCACACACAAGTCAGATAGTTGTGATGGCAGTCGGTTCCTTTTAAGACATACAAAACAACCACTTAACCAGACAACTACCAAGAAAGACAACAAATAATTTTGTACTAATACATCAATCCAGCCACAACTATGCCAACTTCTCATTCTCACCACCATTCAATAGCTCCACTCAATAACTCCACATTCTGATTTTTGGGTGATCTCCTTAACCGTTCGGGCATGTGATTTGTTTTGGGCAATTCCCCGAACACATGGTATACCAAATCTCCCTCTTTGGTTTGGATTTTGCGTCATTCTCAAAATCGTTGGAACGGACCAATAATCATGGGCTATTTGGGTTATTTTTAAACATATCCCAGAAAAAGATTAGAAATAGAGATATGGAAAATCACCTTACAGGCGGTGGATACCGCAGGTACAGATGGTTGTCTTGAAAACTCCATGATTTCTAGAAGGAAGATTGTCTTCACAAGAGAGGAAGGGTGTCTGTGAGAAAGTAATCGTCGCAGACACGAGATCCTGGAGGTCGAGTTCTGGTAAGAGAGTTATCTGGGTTGGAGCTCCTTCTAAACAGGGTTTCCTTCCTAACGTCCCATCCGACCTCTATCTTCTCCGACGAAGGCAAGAAGCGCAAATGGCAGATTTTCAGAGGATCAAGCACGTTTCACCATTTTCTGCAAGACGAAGAAAGATTTTCTTCACTCTGTATCGATAGGGAAGATATGGAAGAGATGGGTCTTTCATTTCGTTTGGGCGGGATATGAAATAAAGGGCGGGCTGGGCTTTCTTTACCTTTGTGTTGACTTAGTGAAGCAATCTCATCCGTTGTATGAGGTGAGTAATAGGACGGCTGGGATGCCCCTCTCTCATATAAGGTGAGAGTTAACTCTCATAGGAGCTATTCTCATCAATATATATTTCTAATCCACATTCTAAGTCTTTCCTTCACGCATTAAAAGTGATCACCCGAGTTAATAAAATTTGCTAAGCTTAAATATTCAGTATTTCTGTTATTTATCAAAAAAAAAAAAAAAAAAAAAACTAATAGTCATATATTACACCATCACGTTAGGGGCCTATTTATAAAACTTTAATGAACGGCATCTTTTTTATGAACCTACAAAATGCTTGGGCCCATTTGAGGTTGTTTGAAAACAAAGGGCCTGACTTGTAAAAACTTCTTCATTTTAAGTCTTTGGATCATAGGGTTATACCCATCCATGCATTATCAGCTTAATTTGTTTGTATATTGGTGAATGTAATTGAGTTGAGTAGAATGCAATAAATTAGCTTTCTTTGTATTATTAATTTCTCTCTTCCCTTCTCCCTTAAGTAACGAGTATGGCATTTATAAATGCCGACCTTTGTTCATCTGAACCCTCTTATTCTTGACTAGCTAGAGCAGGAAAGGGGAGAGAAGAAAGATGGAAAGCATTGTAGTGGCCGACATATGGGAGAGTGTGACCCATCTATTGAGCTGCTTATTCCCATCTCCGAGAACTGGCCACAAGAAACGATTGCTCACCATATCCAATGGTGATGAAGAACATCAGCCTACGACTGATCAAGCTGCTTTCAAGTGCGGTACAAGCATTCGCCGACTCCGTTCATTCCAATCTCTTCAAGCCCACACTGCCTGCAACGGTAGTGATGGAGAAGTTGGGTGTTCCATGTCACAACCAGGGCCGTCCAATCTCCGATTTCACTCGTTTCAGGATTTACTAGTACATGGTCATGGTGGCCATAAGAAGAAGGTCCAATTGGTTAAAGTAGAGAGGAGGGTGGTGAGCAGATGTGGGTTAGAGAGGAGGCAGAGGAATAAGAGTAAGGCTTCTAGCAAGAATGATATTCAACTGGGAATTGAACTTCTAGATAAATTACTTGACCAATATCTCTAGTGGTGTTGTTTTTTCCTTGCCTTTCAGACAACAGGTATGTTGCAGAAACAATGTTTATTTTTAATTAATGGTATATATGGTGGATCATGGATGTGGTGATTTAACATTAAAAACAATTTGAATTTCTTTTTCTTTTTCTTTTTTTATCCTTAAATGGCTATCGATTGAGATGTTCAGTCTGCACCATGCCAGTTTCTTTAAAGTGGAATTCCAAATCATCCCTTTTGAAGCAGCATTTGAAATTTCAACCAAAAGTAAAGAGAGTGAAATTTCAGGAATCTCAAAAGGCCATGTGGTATTGTAAGGTTTTTACAGTGTTTGGCATATTCATGGGATAAGACAAAATTTGGGTTTGATATTATATGTAATTTTTTATTTTTTAGATTTGGACTGCTTTGTACTTCATCGGGTCACATGAATGAAGGTGTTTGGAGAAAAATGATCATATCTCTCAAATCGACTGTTGGATTGGGGAAGCTACGTATCATTGGAATTCTCTTTTCGAATAGTTTTCCGTAGATCCCAAGATCGCATCAATCAGAGATAAAACGACTAAGTTATATAGCCTTGGTAAGTTTTCAAAATAATTATGAAAATGCCATCGGTTCGAACGGAGGGTGGATGCATTTGAACAAAGATTGAGAAAGTTGGAAAATTCACAAGCCAAAAACCAGAGACAATGTGCGTTCGAACAGGAAGCGGTGGTTTTCAATCTGACTTACGTGAAATATTTTTGAAATTGCATATCAAAGATCTAGTCTGGGACCTTAACCTGTGCTAGGGTTTAAAATCTTCAAACAGTATCAGAGCACGTGTGATTCAACCGGATAGGTCTTTCCTATGGAATTCAACAAAAAGTTCCACCACCAAACCTCCCTTACTAGATGGGTCAAATGACACTTATTGGAAGGTTAGAATGACCGCCTTTGTCCATCCATCGATGATGAGGTATAGGATAGCGTTGAAGATGACTATACCAAACCTACAGTTGTTGCAGATTGACATGGACTCTTTACGTGGTTGGAATTTAAAACCTTGAAAATAAAAATAAAGTATTTCAAATCCCAAGGGTCAAGCCATCAAATCATGTTAAAAAACCTAACATCTCAAATTCTTATCATTGGTAAAGAAACAAGCCTAGAAACAAAGTAATCCCTCTCGACCTATCCCCCAAACTAATCCCTCTCTATCATGTGTGTTTTAATGTAGTATAGAATTTTTGAAATTCTTACCTCAAATAGAGTATTTAGAATGCAAAGGCGAAAAAAGTTGAAGAAACATAAAAAATTCCTAACAAATCCAATTCTTTTAACAGATATTCCATTAAGGCCTTGACCAAGCAGAAACAAACACTTTTTGCTGGGGTCGTTATTTAGACGCGTGCAACAAATACTCCGGCCCCTACCAGCAATTCTACATTTTCTGACAAATGTTGAGCCAAGGCTGTGTTTTCTTTTGCCCAGGCTGACAGGGAAGCAGTCAACTAAGTTAGGCCTGTACGGATTCAGAAGATTAGGCACGGAACTTGACTTGTGAGGAGATAAGTGGGCCTCTGTACCCTGGCTTAGAATGAGAGCGCAGCTTATACAAAGATGACTGCAACTTATATAAGAACTGTCTTTGTAGCTTTTGTTAGGATATAGGCCCAGCCCATGATCAATAGACCAGCATATGTATGGCCATGAGCCTCCAACAAATATCATCACTTGTCCGGAATTTCTCCCTATTTGCATGTCATGACAGATAGTCGTTTCTCTATCAAACCCATGAACAATCGACGGCTGTGAAAGATGCCATATATATGTACACAACCTCAATCTAAATAATGGAGTGAAGATGGAGAATTGTAAGACAATGTCTAGATATATCAGAGTTAGTTGTTCCTAGACATTGAATGAAATAAATAAAAGAGATTTAATGTCATCATTCAAAGAAAATTAAATAAATCCATAGATAATAAGGTTATAAGATTTCTGCAACCAATCATCCCCATCAATGCCCACTTGATGAATAGGCCGGATTCAATTTTCTTTTTCGCACATCTAGGGTGCGTTTGTATAGCTACCACGGCCAGTTACAAATTATCCTTCGTCGGAAACACTTCTCCGAACATCTGTTGTGCTCGTTTATGCGGAAACGTGAATAAGCGATCAAACAATTACGTCATAAGTGATTACACACAAGAGAATTACGTGGTTCGGTAAACTTGCCTATGTCCACGGGAAAGAAACTTGACTCTCATTTGAGTTCACTTTCTGTGTATGATCAGTACAGAATATCATAGGTCACACATTACATCATATATATATTGCTCTCTTTCTTATTCCCCAAGAAACCCTATCTTAGTTAATAAGAAAGTTCCGATACAATTACCAAAATACCTATGACCCTGAACCCACTTGGTCTGGACCCACTAGGCCAACAACATTCACAAACATTACACTGCTTTAATTTGATGAATAACATGATTAATAATATAAGCAAATAATGATTAAGATTCTTTTTAATAAGTTTGTAAGACTTAATGCTCTATTCTCAATTTAATAGCCTTAAATCATACATATAATATATATATATATATATATATATTACATCATATATATAATACTCTCTTTCTTATTCCCCAAGAAACCCTATCTTAATTAATAAGAAAGTTCCGATACAATTACCAAAATACCCATGACCCTGAACCCGCTTGGTTTGGACCCACTAGGCCAACAACAACATTCACAAACATTACGCTGCTTTAATTTGATGAATAACATGATTAATAATATAAGCAAATAATGATTAAGATTCTTTTTAATAAGTTTGTAAGACTTAATGCTCTATTCTCAATTTAATAGCCTTAAATCATACATGTAAACAAGTCAAATTATGACCTGATTTTTTTTAGGTGACTATATATATACCAGTGCTTAATTTCTTGTACATGATAGACTCTACCACTGGCCGTATTTTTAAATGATATAATTTATGCAGCTAATCGGGATCCTCCTTCAATCAATTACACGCTAACAAAGTTCAAGATAATTACATGCAACTAATTAAGCTCCAAGTACGCCATGAGGGTCAAAAAAATATCATCTTATTTACATAAAATTATAGATTCTACAAGAACATACAAATATCATCAACTATCATGAAAGAATCCCCCATAAAAACCTCTGTACTAAATAAACAAGAAAATTAAGACAGAAACAAAGCTGTGTCTGTGAGAACAATGAATCCAGTCAGTGTACAAATGGAATCTTCCCTGCATATCCAACTTCATTCTCTGAAGGTGGTAGATTCAAATCCAAGAAAAAACCTCTCCCTCCATTCAACTTCTTCACAGCAACCATCTCATTATAATTGCCTTCAATCTCATTTCTATGCCTCCTCATGTGACCTCCCAAAGCCTGACCAATACTAAACTCCAACCCGCATATGGAACATTCATGGACTCTTGGTTTGGAGCTTTGCACTCGACGATCGCAATCTTCGACCGTTCGCGGCTTCTTATGGCTAGCCCGATGCCCCCCTAGAGCTTGAAACGAAGAGAATTGGCGATTGCAAGTTCTGCACTCAAAGATCCGACCTGACGTTTGAGCCACAGGCTCATGTTGTCCACGAGATAGCAACATTAGCCAATTGGCCACATGGATGCCTTCAACATCTTCATCTCTAAAACGCTTCATCATGACTTGGGAAATGGATATGTAAATGATAAAAAAAAAATAGCTAAGAAGTTTGTTTCTTGATGTGAATGAGCTAGAGAGCTTTCTAGTTTAAGAAGTGGATGAGAATAGCAAGCAAGAGAGACTCTATTTATAGAGCTTTAGCTTGTGATTCATGCTTACTTTCTTTTTAAATGATAAACCCCACACGTCTACGTTTGATATTATCTTACGTGGGTGGTGAGTTGAATGTGTTGGAATTGTTGCAGTGATAATGTGTAGACTGAAATGGATATTGAATTGGACGCTAAGTAAGTATCACGTAAGCGTGTACGCATGGCTACGACTTACAAAGGGAGTTCTAGAGAACCGAGTGACAACTCGGGAGTGCGAATGAATTTCGCTGAAGATTCGTATATGTTGGAAGTTGAAATGTTCCAAGTATGAAAACGAGTTGGGGGCGAGTCAAGCACACGAATTAAAAATGATACCAGAGACTTGGAGAAAAAAACGTGGGTCAGACGGCTTGCATGGAACACGGTTTCTGGGTCGATCTGTTTGGTAGCCCACCATCTGCTGCATCCTATTTTCAGCCTTGACGGTCCTATATACATTGCTGATACGGCCCATAATTGTATCTCAGGGGTCATTAATTTGGGTAAATCTCATTTTTGGTTGAACCCAATTGTTAATGGGATCCAATTTTGGAACCCAATTGTTAATTGGGTCCAAATATATTGCATACTATTTCCTAATAATTTTATTAAATACAATTAGGAAATTAAATATTCATCGGTGACATGTGGTTCAGCTTGTGGAACCCACTTAGATGCAAGTTTATTAATGAAAAAATGATGAATTGAAAGGTCTCCTCATGTATAAGAAAAATCAACCCGGCCCACCAGATTATATATCCTAACCCTTAATTTAATAGCTTTAATATTTAATGGCATTTTAAATGTAGATTTTTTTTAAAATTCAATCCAATAATGACTGAAAATTCAACGAGTTCAAAATTTGGCCTAATGCAAAATCTTTAGATGAAAAAACTATCAATGGAGCTGCACTAATATAAATGTGGGCTCTAGCTCTAGTGGGCCCTATAATGCACTAATAGTTGGTCATAGGAGAACATTTTTTTCTGATTAAATATTGATATTACGAGTCTATAAAAACTTAGGTTCCTTCCAGACCGTCTGCATTAAATCCCTGAGTCGTTTTGCTTTCTTTTGACTGTATGCTCCCGTGGAATACCCACCCAACGCTAACTTCCTCCAAAATAATAAGAGAGAGAGAGAGAGAGAGCAGAAAATGTAATTGTATTTGTAGTGGAAGTTCGTTTAGCCGAACCAGTAGTACAAGTCAAACACAACTTTTCAAAGCAACCAGGTGTTGTTGGTACTAACTGGAACAAGTCACAAAGTGCGGGTTTACGTGGAACCTTCCAACACAAAAGGAGTGGAGAACTTTCCTGCTTTTGCTTTATATGATGATCAGAAACGACCAATCCATTAGATCATACTGTTGATTGGGATCCAATAATAACTGTGTGTGTGTGTAAGAGAGCTGGATATGGTTCAGTTTTCCTAACACGAGCCACTGTCCTGTGCTCTCTTTTAGGTTGACCCATTTCATATTAATTTTTTTTTTTTGATTTGGTTCAATTTTGCTAACTCCAATCAATTATATAATAAGTGACTCGTTGCTACGTTTTTGACTTTTCGTGCCAATCCGAATGCAACTAGGATCTCTTTTTCTCCCCCACGTGTCCAACATTACTTACGTTGTTGGGTCATGGCACACATGTGGGCGTTCACTCTAGCCATGCTCTTCTTCATTGACCAATGGGTTTTTTTTTTTTTTTTTTTTTTTTTTTTTTGTCCTTTCTCCTAGGGCTTGTTTGGATAAATAAGGAGTGGAGTAAAATAGTAAAATGTAGTTGATTTCATGTGTGAAGTTGAGTAAAGAGAAGTAGGTTGAAATTAAAATAGAGTACATCATTTCACTCCATTTGGATGTTTATTTTGAAGTTAATGTTTGGAGTAGAATCCACTTTTACTCAAAGAAATTGAAATACTTTGAGTTGAAATGAAATGGAGTACATGTGAATCATAACATTACTTCATCTATTGGGTCAGACTCATCCAAACATGGTAGAGTTGAAATTTTAGACTGTTATGGCCCATTTAACTTCATTATACTTTATTTTTTTACTATCTAAACGTCCTTTTTTTTTAATAGTCTTACTCTTACCATTGAAGCTTTTTTTTCAGAAATATCTTGGCCAAGTGGTAAGGATGATATGATTAGTACCTTAGTCACCATACACCAGTAGTTGGGGAAGATCATTCGATTCCCTGTCCCATGATGGACTCCACAAAAAAGTTTGATCACCTTATTGTGAGCACCGGGTGCTCAGCTGAATTCTCTGTCAAACAAGATCCATCCAACTGTGCATGCCAGTTGAAATGATGTGAAATTTGAGTCATTACCAAAAAAGGAGGCATGTGGTACAGGTGAGTTTGATACTTGAATCATTTTAATGATACATGTGATTACTGGTAACAATTTTACAATCTTTTTTGCTCCATCAATCTGAAGGGACGAGAAGACGAGACACAATGGATAAGTACAAGGTGTTTCCCAAGCGGTAAACTTAGCAGCAGCTAGAATGGTGATGATCTAAAGGGATTTGATCATTTTAACACTTTCCTTGGGTGTACTAGCATTGTGGAATTATACACTCCTAGGTCCCAACAGGATCTTGGTGTCTCAATCTAATCCATCATTTGTTAGGTTTTTGAGTGTTGGCTAATTTATGGGTTGGACAAAACTTTGGATCGATTGTATTGTAATTTTTATTTTTAAGAAAATGACTGTGATTCTTCTCTGAAGATAGAAGACTGAAAGTATTAAAAGAAGAAAGTTGAAATAATTAGAAGAAAAAAAGTCTGGAAGAATTAGAAGTTTGCTAAATTTTTAGAACAAAATAAGGGGCTTGCTTGAGCGAATGTTGTCAATAAGCAGCCAGACGTCAAACATAATCTTGTGCGCTAAGACAGAACCTTGGCCTCCTGAGTGCTCCTTCATCCGCTCGAGCGGGCGACGCAATTTAGTCCGGCGCAAATCAAAAGTTATATTTCTAATTTTTTCAAATTGCTTGTTTTAGTCTTAATCAAGTTAGGAAACTTTAAGCTCGTCCCTAAACCTATTTAAAGGATTCAATGACTACCCTAAAGAGTGACCATATCTCTCAAAGTTCTAAGTGAGAGATCATAGTTGAGAGAATTCTTGTGTTGCAAATTTCATCTAGAGAGTTTTTTTTTTTTTTTTTCCTACTTCCCTTGTAGAAAATTATCTTCGTTCATCTAGAGAGTATTTTTTTTCTACTTCCCTTGTAGAAGATTATCTTCTTTCGTAGAAGATTATCTTCTTTCGTAGAAGATCTAAGGAGTCAAGCAGGTTTGAATCTGTTGCGATCAACGATGTGAAGTCGTTGATGCGTGAACCTACACAATAGGTAACTGCAATCCTTCGGGTAGTGAGTATCTGGGAAGGATATGTGAGTGTCTTGTAATTACGAGATTCATAGTGCTTAATTATTGATCCAGTTCGGATTTGTAGTTTTTCATCCAGTTTGAGTTTTTCATATTATATTTAATGTCACTTGTGGTGTGTGCTTTTTATTTTATTTTATTTTCACTGTATGTCATATTAGTTTGCACACATTGGGCTATCGAGTTGCAGCTAATTATAATTTTTATGGTTGTATAATTGTCATGTTCATTGAACCCTAATCCCATCAATGAGGTAAGATGGAAGAATTCTGCTGATTATGTAAAAAATCACCCAATTTGAGAGACCCAAAATGTCAAATCAAAGAAAAATTTGCACTTATAATGTGAATCTCGCTGATGTTTTTTGATTTGTTGGATGGTAGGCATGTAGTCCATTGTTTAGACACTACAAATATCTACTCATTGTGATTTGTATCCATGCATCACTCTCTTTGTAGTTGGGGTATTGTGATATGATTCCGGTCCCCAAGGTTAAAGCCGCAGTTGGGGTAATTCTCAGGAAGAGGAAATAGTGACTGAAGTAGTTGAGAACTAGTCAGATAAGAGGAGCTAGAACAGTGTTTTCTGAGGGCCTATTTATTTGCATTTGAATACATATGATTCCATATCATAAGTGATTAGAAATGAACGTCAAATGTGGATTTTAAAAAATGAGAATCAAATTAATTTCCATTTAGAGAAATAGAATTGAAAGAAGATGGAAAAATGTAAACCCACCCACCACCCTAGTAATTTAATACATGAAAAAGTGAATGTTCTATCTACATCTTCATCTTAGATCCTTCACCCTCTCGCCACATATCCTTCACTCCTTACCTTTTTAAAAAGTTTGTTAAGTTCGATCATCACACAATAAAATCTTATGTATTCAATTCTTACGTATTTAAATGCAAACAAAAGCTCTAAAAGACAAGGATGAGAACAATTTTACACTGTCGTCAATATCGTGCCAACAAACCGATGTGGTACCCATCTTTATGTGATTGCAATATCCAACTCACCAGGACGAAATGCCCCTTTGCATTAGGCTGTTGCTCAAGTTTCATCTCATTTAAACTGACTTGGACCGTTCGATATATTTTGCATGATATATCTAGTAATTACATTGAGTAATATGTTCTCCTATGAGCTACTGCATATGTAGCATAGCTTCATGGGGCTCATTGGAGCCCACCTTGGATCAGTGTAGGCTCTTTCACACTCCCATCCCTCATAATCTGATATCAAGCTAAGGTGCACTATTATCAAAATTTTATCCACCGTTAGATTAAATTTCAAAGAAATCTATGGTTAAAAGACTACTAAAGTTTATTCCTTTCAAATCAAGTGCTAGGATTATCTTATAAGTGTTTTTTTTTTTTTGCTTGTTGTCCCTTATTTGCAAGGAGACCTTTCCATGTACATCATCACTCCACTAATAAGATGTCATCTTAAGTGGGACCCATGTGCAGTCTTCTCTAGGAGAAGATTGCCTTAGTTGCATCTTCTAATTAAACATCATCCAATAAATATCACTCCAATTCAGTCCTCTCCCTATCTAGAGCTTAGTGTACAACTGGCTCTAAACAAGTTTATAAAGGTTTTACATTAGCTAATAATCAGCTTCTGCTAAATATAGAATCATTTCGTTCATATGTAATAAATTCGATTAGCACATCATATATTTAATAATGCGTTCACAAGAAGTTTACTAGAACCTGTAGTGAAGTCAAGTAGAGAAGTAGAGATACAGTTATCATTGGTTCCCAATAAAAACAAACCTGCAACTAAAAAATAAATAAATCTTCTGGTAGTCTCTAGTCAATGCTGGAGATTTATGACTTGAATAATTTTATTCTGCTTTCACACGGCCACAACAGTACACATCAACGGGCCCATTCAAATTGCTGTCCTCTAGTTGTATTAAACCAGACATTCAAACCCACCAAAGAATTTAATTGGATAATCCTAACCTTGGATTAGTGGACATTAATGAATTTTGACCTCCATATATACAGTGGCCAAAAATGGATGGTTCTCACAGCTAATTAGCTAATTACACTTTGGATCTTCGTTGATTTCATTTATTATTAACTTGAAGCTGTTTTGTTGTTTCTCACAGCTAATTAGCTAATAATTACAGATGAACAGACACATAGGAGTTTACAGATAAACAAAGGGCAACTGGGTTTCAAGATCCAAAACAGGACCTTTGGCTTGTCATCTGTCCTTGTGTGAAAAGCAAGTGATTTCTCATTTTGACCAGAGAATCAAAATCATAAAAAATCTAACTGTTTAAGCCTTGACCAGCTAACGGATTTTGCAAGCAATGCTTAGTGACTAAGAATAAGCAGGTGTTTCTAGAAGCAGATTACAAATGACTTGTGTTTCCTTGTGTTCCCATTGTAGCAAAGAGACTCTCCCAACAGTTTTCTTTTTATTGAATGAGTAGTTCTGATGGAGGGGAGAAAGGGACTTGGGGATTTTCCTAGGCCGTCGCTATAAATCCATCAGTGGGGCCTACCTTTAAGATCTAAACCGTTCAAAATCAGTTAAACTCATTATATATTTTCTCAATTTGAAGGTAATTTCCTTTTCTTTTCCCCTTTTACCGTACTAGTAATTGTCATATTGCTCAGTCTTTCAACTCTATTCCTTAAGTCTGCATATACTATGACTTCTTCCCAATTATGTTATGGGGGAGAGGTGGAAGTCAAGTTGTGATGAGGGAAAGAACTTCCAACCGTGGAGTGGATGCATCTGCATCTTTGCTTGTGCACGTGAATGGAGCGAGTGACTTAGACATCTATGCATTCAAGTTTCTTCTAGATCTTGATTAGTCAGAAAAAATGTATCTTCTTTTCACTATCTATGGGTTTTAATTACTAAAGTCAATCAGATTAGGGCCGCAACCTTTCTTTTTTTTTTAGGTTAAAGGGGTGGCCGCTAATTATAATTGTTATGGTTGTATAATTGTCATCTTCATTGAACCCTTATCCCATCAATGAGGTAAGATGGAAGAATTCTACTGATAATGTCAAAACTCAGCCAATTTGAGACCCAAAATGTCAAATCAAAGAAAAACTTGCACTTATAATGTGAATCTTGCTGATGTTTTTGATTTGTTGGATGGTAGACTTGTAGTCCATTGTTTAGACACTATAGTCATTGTGATTTGTATCCATGCATCATTCACTTTGTAGTTGGGGTATTGTGATAGGGGTATTGTGATATGATCATGGTCCTCAAGGTTAAAGCCGACTACCAACCCACCAATGGTTCAGTGCGTGGTAGGCATATCCTTTTCCACAAGGATGATGACTAGGGATCAATGCTTAGTCAGCTCTGTTGATTAGAGCGTGTGTGTGAGTGCATGCATGACTATTTATTATAGAAAAATAAAGTTTAAATCGATTGTGATGAGCTTAGGTCCATAGGTGAAGCTAGGCTGGACCAAAGCATGTATAAGACCAGGTTCTAGGGTCTAATATTTTGATAGGGATCCAGTGCATGTCTTAAAGTTAGGTCCACTCTACGTGGGCTTTAAAAGAATCACACATAAAATGAATCCTATTAGGATGTAAATGCATTCTACCAATCGATTTTCAATATTAAATTGAATCCTAATGTAAACACATTGCCAGGTGCACAATTTGGCCCTATGAAGCGAGTGGATTGGAATTATAAATTATCCAATTCTCAACTATTAAAACAATGTTTAAGCGCTCTCTTTGCGACACTTCTCTTGCTTCTCTTTGAGTTGATCTACACCATTATGAAGTCTCATATTTTCGACAGCGTAAGCTTAGGAAGAGATTGTTTAAGTTCTATTGATGGATTGATAGTGATACAGAATAGAATTGTGGCATGTCATTCTATCACATTCACAAGGAGTGCATTCAGTGGTGATCATCAGAATTAATGAATTTGAAGGGAAACAGTCCTAACACTTGAGCCTGTGGTACCATATAAAGGTATTCAATCTCATGGGTTGGATATGTGAACACCCATTAAGAGGTGTGTCCCTAACAATATTAATTAACTAGCCATGGTCATGTATAGGGCTGTCAGTGGACCCTTGTCCGTCCTCAATCCACCCTGGTTGAGTGGTTGAGTCCGGTGGCAGTGTGATCTATCAGAGTCAGGCCTGGGTCCAAGTATTTACAATTAGTAAGCTCAAGGTCCACCATGGACCCCTACAAAAGCCTTCTCTATGTGTGAGAAGCTATTACGTACTATTCCTTTATTCTTAAAGTAGAAAATATGTACACATCTCAAATACTGATTTAACAAGAGTCTTAATGGGGACAAGTTTGGATACTAAACTAGATAAGAGACATGCATGGCAGCGTAAGAGGAAAAAGATATGATACATTAATCATCATATAAAATTTGATTGCAAATTGAAAGTTAGAGGAAGAAGAATACCAAAGATCAACATGGGAAGAAGAATGGAAGAAAGGAGAGAGATACATTGCACAAAAATTTAAAGCTCCAAAAATTTGATATGGGCATTAACCCTAAAATGATTTCAGTAAGAAAACAAGAAACAAAAATAAAAAGATCCCACTTGTAAACTAGGCCTTTGATATCCAGATATCTAATGTGTCTAAAACCCTAGTCACATAAAAGAAACTAGCACTCTCTTAACTAAAAGTCCTATCCTAAATTCCTAATGCAATAAAGAATTACTATATATATATATATATTATAGACGTTGGCATCGATTTCAAAATTGGAGTCCGGTTTGCTAATCAAAAGTAAAATTAGACTCTAATCTCAAATCAATTTGAGAAATTGGATCTCAAGTCAATTTCAAGAGATAAGCTGTATCAATCAATTCATAGTCCACTTTTGTTAAACTTCTTTATGTGAATTCAAATTTTAATATATATCTATTATAGATAGGTGATTAAAGAGTCCAAATGAAAAAAATCACCTTACTCAATAACTCTATCCAACCAAGTTAAAATGAGTCTTTTTTAGGTGAATTTAGAATTTTAATATATCTATTATGGTTCGAAAACCCGTAATGTTTGTGATTTTTAAAAGTGGATCCTTGTTAGTGATTTATACATATGGGTTCCACATACAATAAACTTTTTTAAAGTGGGTCTCATATTCTAATTCCTAAAGACATGCCACATGCAATTTTGCAATTGATTGTTTGATTTCGATTTTAATATTGAGTTTATTTATCTTCTTTCTAAAAAATAGAGATATATCTTATTTGTTAGGATTTTTCTTATAAAGAGATTCATTTAAATAGAATCCATAATATATATCTTATCTTTTGGATTGCCTTGCAATTAATTAAGAAAGTTGCATATAGTAATTAAAAGATTCTGTATACACAGCAAGTTATAATGCAACTTTGCAAAGCACCAAAGTTCCCAGTTCCTAATGTGGATTTTGGCCCATTCCGCGGACAGTGAGATGTTTGAAAGTTATTTTTAAGAAAATATAAAAACAAAAGGGATTCTTACAAGAAAATATAAAAACCTCCAGTAATTCTCAAATAAATATAAGATTTGAACTTTTGTCAAAGAAGTATGACCTACTTTCAGATCAGCCCAACCATGCCGTGCCGTAATCCAATTAGGCCAGGCAGTGCCACCCACGAGCTGGCCCACACGCCCATCCTAATCTTATATTTTTAAATTTGCTTATCTAAATTAAAAGAAACTTTATGGGCTTTTAAGGTTTTCAACTTGAAATAAAGTTGAAATTACTCAAATAAATACATAAACATTGATGTTAATTTACATAAGACTTGAAGTTTCATACTCATTTATATAAAAAATAATATTTACTTCGTATAAATGCTGAGCTAGGCCATGCTTCGAACCGTAATAAATGGTGTATATTTTTATTTTATATTTATTTTCTCATTAATTAATATCTCATAGAATAGCCACAAATTGGACATAATTCTTATTTCTGGGCCCGGGCTAAGCGTGGGCATGCTTTACTAGTATATAGTATTAAAGAATCCAAGCACCTCGTTATTTAGTGTTTCTTCCACCTTGAGTGCATGTTGGTAGGCTTCTGTCACTTTCTTTAACAAGGAGACATATTCTTCTAAGTAGTTTAAAGCAAATGAGGAAATAGTAATAAGAATAAAATAGAAATTAGAAAGTATCTTGAATTGTCATGCACATGCATGCAAAATGGAGCCCATCCAAATCAGAATTGGAAAGATCCAATACTAACATTGATTGTGATTTGGGCGAGAAAAGAAGAGATGGAAGGCATGACTCATAAGAAGAAGCTAGGAGAATTCTACTTGAAAATGGAAACTGTACCATAAGTCTGGTTGCTTTTTAGAGTCTTTCTGTTCTTAGTTTTTCAGGACTGAAGAGGAGAGTATCAAGTCCTGAGCCTTGTGATGACGGCCCCACCACCTTGCCGGGTATCTATTTGTAGGCCCCATTAAAAAAATATTACATTGTTTCAATCCTAACCGTCACTGTACACACCATTCATATAGGGGTGCTCATGGCCTGGGCCAGGCCTCGATATAGAATTTCCGCGTCCATTTAATATTTGAGCCAGGATTGGATTAAGTGATGGAAAGTTTAAGCCCACTCCACCCCGAATAAGGAGTTTTATAATTTAGTGATAATTTGTGCAAACAATTGCTAGAAGGACAGTACAGCTCATAAAAATGCAGTTTTGGCTCGGCCTGGCTTTTATGGCCCATATCGGGCTTGGGCCAGATATGGGTCTATGTTCCGTAAGTCGGCTCAGGACTGGATATGCCTTAATCTTGCCTGACCTGGCCCATGAAATTAACCCTTTGGCCAAATCTCCTTGTTTTAGGCAGATTGATCGATGATCATCACCACCATCTATTTTGTAAAACGATTAAACTTTGGAGCACTTAAATGGATGGCTGCAGTAATTTTGCTGATATTTGGCCTACCTTATATTCATATTAGGACCATCAAATGGCACCCACCCTTCTCCATGATTGAAACCCGGTTTGAAACTGAACCTTTCCGCAGGTCCTGGACCTCCCATTCTAGGAGATCTTTCATTCATTTTTCATTTACTCTGTGGCCCATCACATCCAAGGGTGTGGATGAGAACAACTGTAAAGAGTTCTGATGGCAATAGTCCATTGATGTAATGGGCAGGCCACTTTGGTCTTTGGTTGGGGGATGCTGCAAAACTTTACCAGATTGGAAGATCATTGCAATCAGGTGATCAGGTCGTTTGCTGTTTCTCAAGTCGTTGTTGTAAACCTCTTCTATGGTTAAGGAATTACCATCTATGGTGGGGCCAGTCATATCAATGCCTGTAAAGAAATTACCACCTAATAGCGGGTCTAGAATGTTTTACTTTAGCATCATCACAAACTGTACATTTCCTGATTGGATTTGTGGGACATGGCATGATCTGGTAAATTTCTTGTCCATTATCTCACATGCAACCCCCAGCTATGTCCATTCCGAACCTTCCATTGCCTGTTAATTGCACTGATGAGGCCATCTCAACCATCTGATCATTAGCACTGAAATGACCCAAGCGCAAGTACATTTCATGGCAAAGGATTCACTGATGAATGAGTCCATAGTAGACAATTTCGTTTTGTTTCAGCCGGAATGGAGTCAAAACATTCCAATTTGAATTCCGGTCCATTTTAGTCTATTCTGGTGGATTCCAAATTGTAACTCAGATTTCACTATTTTTTCATTTGTTTTCTCTCAATATCCAAATCAAGAAACATGTATAATTTATATTTTATTTATATTTTTCTATTATATATATATATATATGTGTATTTATTTAATTTTTATTATTCTGAAAAGTTACTCCAAAAGGCTTTATTGAAATTCGGAAATACTCAAATATTTCATCTTGGAGGCTTATAGATGGAAATGACGACCCAAACGGAATTGACAACTATGTAGATGACCCGTATTGTCATATGGCCTTGGTTTTGTGACCTAACCAACAAACATAATGAGACCCACCAGATGGACATCTAGATCATCAACTCCGAGAGATTGACCTAAGGAAAGAAAACAAATTAGTCCACTTTCTATAACCTAGAACAAGATCACTAATCAAGTTATTAATCTGAAGATAGCACCGATTTCTGTACCAGATAGCGAAGACTGGATAGAATTCTGCAGAAGATGAAATCAAAATTCCTGTCTTCTTCTCAAAATAATCATGAATTACTTTGCATCAGTAACTAAATTGATTATCATGCGTTTGGATGCAAGAAAATCCCAAGCAGCAATTGGTAGAATACATTGGATGGTTATCAGGCCCAGCAGCCTCAGCTATGGGGTGCCAGTGGGTCAAAATCACACTATGTAGAATACTGATTTTACAAAATTATTCTGCCTCAGATCAATATCAATAATCACATTCTTTGATTGGGTTGAAAAGGGCCAAAAATCAGTATTCTGCCTGATGTTGTCCAAACACATCAGAATGGATAACCATCACTCTACCAAAATATGTATTACTGTCAGCGATTTCATGCTACATCCAAGGCACCTCAGTAAAACTCATTTCAGTCATATGAAAGATTGGCTGATAGAACAATCATAATATTCATAACAATCACTGCAGACATAAAAGAATTGGACTCCATGATTTCTAATTCAAGGGGGCAATCTACCAGATAGATACCGGGATAGCTTGTCTCTCAAGATGAACGCTTTCTTATCAACAGTCCCACACATCTGCTGTCTATAACCTGAGTCATGTTGGTGAGACAACGGCATCTCGTCCTGCACTTCATCTTCCAAATCAATAATGATGTTATGCAGTAAACAGCAAACAAGAATTATTCTAGGCAGCTTGTGTTTATCTGGCCTCCACATCACTCCTTGGATAATCTTCCACATCTCTTTCAGCCGTGCCAGAGCTCTCTGTGCCACCATTCGAGTTGCAAAATGTCGCCTGTTAAATTCAGATTTTGAAGCCGAAAGGTCTTTGCCTTGGTAGGGAGTGATAAGCCAAGGCAAGAGTGGGAAACCTGCATCTCCAACTATGTATTCTCTAACTTCGGACCCTTCAGACAGCACTATCTTCTGCCCGTTCAGCCTCTCCTCTTTTTCGCAGAGCTTGAAGAAGCCAGAGCTTCTCAGGACAGAAGAGTCACTCATGCTACCAGGCCATCCAGTGACGATGTCACGAAACCTCATGTCAGGATCCACAATCGCTTGCAGGACCATGCTGTGATTCCTCTCACGATCGAACCAAATGTTATTGGACGGATCCACCGATGGCAAACACATCATGATGTGGGTAGTGTCTATGGCCCCACGGCAATTAGGGAGCCCTCGGATTCTTTCAAATTTGGACTTTATCTCCTTTATCTCAGTTTCTGTACTGGGCCATCTAAGGTGATGGATTCCCCTCTCTTCCATGGCTTCCACAAAACGCCAAGTCACATGGGCAACAGTAGATTGGTTCATTCCAAATGATTCTCCAATGTTAACAAGTGACTCACCAGAGCTTAATCTTCTCAGAGCAACAGCTACTTGATCATATACAGAAAGCGCCTTTCCATTCGTAGACATAAAGGGTGATGACTTGGCCATGAGATCATCTTTCACTAGTGAACATATGTAGTTGAAGGTCTTTCTTGACACCTTGAAGACAGACTGAAACTTATCCAAACCATTGGATAGAGACAAGGGCCCTGCACAAAAAAAAGGGGAAACAAATATTGAGTTAGAGACAAACACCAGAATCAGTGAAGTAAGAGTTCAATCATAAACATGTATGTCAAAGATGTGTCTGACATAATTTTAAAAGCCTTCCATTACAATTCTCTACCATCCCATCATAGATAAATAATGGCAGAAAAAAAAAAAAAAAAACTATTGTATCATCCTGAGCACAGTTATGATGGAAAGTAAATGCAGGCCCCATTTTACGCAAGTAGGGCCCATGGTTTGATAATCTAGACCCTCACTCATAAACCTCACCATGAATGAACCATTTCCTGAAGATCCCCAAAAACCATAGGCGCACTAAATGATTTTTATTATGTTGGCATTTTCCATTATGTTGCATTTCATGATCACATCTTTTGATCTGCTCTTCCATAACTAATAATATTAACAAACAAGGGCCTCATGTTGAAAAAAAAAAAAAATGGTCTGCCAAACTATTGATCTTGTACTTTGTAGGCCCACAATAGATAAAGATTGCCACAAAAATCTCCCCAGTAGAATAGGTAAGTTTCTAATGGAACACCTAATAAAGAAATATGCAACAGTCTGCTCTACATAAAAGGGCAAATATTGGATTGAAAAGTCTTGCATTATAGGTCAAGGTGTGGTCCATCCACTTTGGAGACATGAAAACAACTATCCTAATTTCCAAACAATGGCTCCACATGATGAACTCAAGGACCTAGAAAACTATAAATATCTTTGGATTAATGAACATATAGTCCTTTAAAGGTCACATTGCTCTTGATCATGAATACCGAAGCAGGAAAGTTTTTTGAATCAGGATAAAAGACATAGGATGCGTCAAATTATTCAAGGATAAGATGATGTTTTCTTTTTCCTTACATTAGTACTGCTTAAGCAGGTAGTTACCCAGAGAATTCTTAGCCCGAGTTACAATCAAACTCACTTGACTTCAGAAATGTAAACCAAAAGAGAAGAGAGGATGTTAAAGATGAAATGTCATGTGTATGTTTTCATCACAAGATCCTTTCCTTTTATTATAAGATGATTTGACACAGAATCCTCATACGCACAATGAATCTAGAAGATAACCCTGATATAAGAGATTATAATAAGCTTAAAGAGATAATTCCAGTTACACTAACCTTATTGGGAGATTACAATAGAATAATGGGCCATCAGAGCCATGGACCCATTAGCCATTTGGAACAGGCACAGCTAAAACTTCAGCTATGTAGGGGCCAGCTATGTTTCCTCGTTATAAGAAGAACCTACATTTCTTGATTCCAGCTTCTCAAATCCATTTAAAGAAGAGTTTTTAACAAATAGGCCCCTGTATTTTTGTAAAACCTCATAAAAGCCCCTATATTTTGGGTTTTTACTAAAAACCACCTTGAACGACAGTCAAAGAGATGAAAAGCAACTGATACGGTTTCACCTGTTTACCTTTATTATTTTTTACCGTTTTACCCCTTTTATATCGACTTTCTATCCACCGTGTCTTCCTTCTTTATCTCCATGTCTAACCAAGGCAGCTCCTCTTCTCTTCCTTCTCGACTTCATCTTCATCGTCTCCACGTCCCATCTCTATCATCACCTTCTTCTAAACCGACATAGGTATGTGAAAGAGAGGGCTCCATGTACATCACTCCTCTCCTTTCCTTTCTTTCCAGCCTTCCAGTTTCTGTTTTTCCAACTTCTTTTCAAGTGGTAAAGCAAATGATCAAATCACCCTCTCAAGCTGACATAATCACATGGACAGGGAAAAGAAATGTGGCCCACTTTCTATCTTTAATTCTAACCGACTGTGACCTTGAGAACTACTCTATCCACGGGAGAGAGATGAACAATGTTCTACTTGTATCAGTTCAGTCCACGAGTGGGTATGCAGGGAGTAGAACATTGCTTTGCTTCAAGACCCACTCGTGGATTGAACTGATACAAGTAGAACATTGTTCATCTCTCTCCCGTGGATAGAGTAGTTCTCAAGGTCACAGTCGGTTAGAATTAAAGAAGGAAAGTGGGCCACATTTCTTTTCCCTGTCCATGTGATTATGTCAGCTTGAGAGGGTGATTTGATCATTTGCTTTACCACTTGAAAAGAAGCTGGAAAAACAGAAACTAAAAGGTTGGAAAGAAAGGAAAGGAGAGGAGTGACGTACATGGAGCCCTCTCTTTCATAGACCTATGTCGGTTTTTAGAAGAAAGTGATGATAGAGGTGGGGTGTGGAGACAATGAAGATGAAGTCGAGAAGGAAGAGAAGTGGAGCTGCCTTGGTTAGACATGGAGATAAAGAAGGAAGACACGGTGGATAGGAAGTCGATATAAAAGGGGAAAACGGTACAAAATAATAAAGGTAAACAGGTGAAACCGTATAAGTTGCTTTTCATCGCTTTGACCGTCGATCAAGGTGGTTTTTAGTAAAAACCCAAAATATCGGGGCTTTTATGAGGTTTTACAAAAATATAGGGGCCTATTTGTAAAAAACTCTTTAAAGAATTGGGTAACTGTCATAAAATGAGAAGTTGATGCCAAAAAAGTTTTAAGGGATAATAGAAAGGACATGGTCGATATGTAACTAAAGAGGACTTCAGAACAGGGAAATTCTTGAGAGTATATCAAACAATTGACAATGATTGGACAGAAATAGATCAAATGCAGCATATTTATCACATTATCGGTTGCAAATCATACCAAGACTCCAAAAGACATTTATCGACGTAGCAAGCATTCGCATGATTAGACTCATAAATTAGACTCACTCTAAAACATTATTACTAATGTACTGTGTCTGTAAGCAATGGCTGGGGCTGGGACCCCTCAAACTTAAGTATCAAAGATCACGAACATGAACTCCATATGTTCCACCATTCAACTATGAATACTATAAACGTATTGGAAACACATGCAGGTTTTTATTAAGCCTTGCAGTTCAAACTCATTATCAATATAAATGAAATACTGTAGAAAAAAAAAAAAAAGAAATCACATGTAATTTTATATAGTTATCTCCCTGACAAAGGCCCCAATTTTTTTAACATTACGCCAATAGTAAGGTCATGTTTTACATGCACACATACAGCATATCATACGTAAGCTCTAAAGGGTGAAGATAAGCACACTGAGTTCATCTTCATGGGGGCCTAGCTTTGAATTTTATTCTCCTTACATAAATCATTTTAGCTAATTCTCAGAAAAAAAGGCACACTGAGTCTTGTAACTTAAACTTCAATAGTTCCTTCCCTTTCATATGTTTCTTCATCATGTGAACAAGAGACTGATTATAGATTAAGTTTACAACTTCTTTTTCCTTGGTAACTAACATAGATCTGATGGGCCCCAATGTGGAAGGAGATTCCTTAATCTCTGACTAAAACCAGTAACAATTTGATTGTTAGCCTAAAAATAGACTGAAAATGGGAAAGAAACTGGGGAAAAAAAGAGAGGAACGAAATAAAGTAATGGATGTTTTTCATCTTCATATTAATTATTTTCAACTTGACCAATCAAACGACTAAAGCAACACTCATGCATTGCATGCCACATAAGATGCACCAATAGGTCTAAAAGAATTACCATGATAACTAACTAAAATGTAACCAGATATATTTCTTTCTGATTTATCAGATCATCTAGTATGATGATGACAATATCTTCTAGTTCGTTATAAAGTTTCCTGTGTGTTCAATAAGAAAGTTGCCACCTGGCCTGGAAATCTACCTTAGCTGATGATAATCTGACCTTTGTGTGTACTAGCACCAGTAATCCCGCCCTAGTTAATCAGTACCACACTTCTATATGTATAGTTTTATTGTGACCCTCAACTCCACAGCCACTTCCCTCCAGCTTCATGAAGGTATCAACTCAATTGGAAGAAGATATCATAATCCCTTCTAGATGGAGCTTTATAAATGCATTAAAGGTGGTTGCAACATGTAGTTGGTTGTGAAGTTAGGCCCACCAAACCCTTGTACTTCCTGTACATCCTACCGATATCCTACCCATGTGCCTCCTTTCTCAGACAGCCAGCTATTCACTTCATACTACAATAGTATTCATGCACTCTCTAATTTCTGTTTGGATGTTGGGAAGAGCCTTTGTACATGCTTGGATGACGCCATTTATATTAACAAAAAAGTTATTATGCTATATTCACTTGCATGATAATACCAAAGAAATTATACATTCACATGCTTTTCCAATATTGTCATTTAGAGGGACAAGTAAACAGTTGTCCAACTAAAGCACTTTAATTCAAAACTCCCTCCAACTTTTTCAAAAAAAGTCAAAAAGCAACTACCGTTATTCACTAAAAGACAAAAAAACTCCATTTCCCCATACAAAAAGTCAAAAATATTCCATCCCAAACAACTAAAAACAAAATACCATCATAACCCACTTATATTTTATTCCCTCTTTTTATTTCACTTCACTCCACTTTATATTAAAAGTAAAATGCCAAACAGGCCCGTCTACCCAAAATAGTCAAAAGAAAGAATGAGATTAGTAATAAAAGGATGAGTATCGTTCTAAAAAACTAAGGAAACACACAAGAAGAAAACTAAGAAATCAAAGGAAAAAAAAAAAAGGAACTTATCATCACTCATCAGCACTGTTCTAAGAGCTTGTATGGAACCTGGAGATTATTTTCCCCATCTCAAAGTTTCCAATTTATAAGAAATCTCAAACAATGATAATGATAAAACACAGGCATTACAAACAATATTGATAGACAATTCAAACATAATTAATTTAGGGAGGTGCAAGTGCAAGCATGCAAGAAGCCACGAGGCCCATGGCCATATTCTTCTCTCTCTCACATAAGAAAAAGAAGCTTAACCTGAACAGAATACATTATTGGGCCAGTTTGGCAACTCTACTAATAGAGTCAAGTGAAGTAAATTTGATTTTGAAGAAAGAAAAAAATATAAGTGGGTTATGATGGTATTTTGTTTTTAATTGTTTGTTATGGAATCTTTTTGACTTTTTGTATGGAAAAGCGAAGTTTTTTTTGTATTTTAGTGGATAAAGATAGCTGTTTTTTGACTTTTTGCATGAAAAAGATGGGGGGAGTTTTGAATAAAGTGCATTTGATGTGACATCTTGTCTGAAAAATTGAGGCTTTCCTTGACTTTTATTGTCTTAGTTAAGTGCCAAACTAGCCAGTGGATTCTTGGCAGTTGGACAGGTATGTTGGTTGAGTACCAAGAAAACAAGACAAATTCCGAGAGTGGCATCTATAATTTCAGGCAGGTTCAAACTGATGGAAACCCGTGCTTTTGTATATCTTACTACATTAGGATACAAACGTGGATTACACATGTAAATATACATAGGCAAACATTATTGGTATGTGATATCTGATTTTGATGTGAACTATGAAATAGGGACCATAGTGAGCCAAGCTTTCCCATCTAAAATCCTATCAGCAAACAGAAGAGAAAACAAAAAAAGAAGGGGAAAAAGGATTTACTGAGCCAGCTAGATACCAATGCCTAGGAAGTGTACAAAATGCAACTTGACCTTGTAGCATGTTACAGTATTCTTTTGGGTGTAGAAGGTGGGAAACTTGGTCAAAGCAAAATGGTTTCCATGGTGACATGAGACACAGAAACCAAGATTTAGTTCATTGATCCTCATACAAAACAAATCTATTTCAGTATACAATAAAGGGGAAATCACAACCAGGTTTCCAAATGGTTAGAGGATCTCTCATGGCATGATATACTGGGTCTCAACTCTCAACCCTATTCGATAAGGGCTTATTAATTGTTAAGCTAAACAACTTCATGAATTGAAAAAGAAATGCGGCTGGCAAGACCAAGAAAGCTTCTCCAGCCCATGATGAGCTTCAGAGTGAGTAAGAAAATCACTTCTTTTTTTTTTTTTTCTTTCCTTTTCCATTTTGAGTGGTAACTGAAATTTTATTAAAATAAGTCATGTGGCATAAGAGCAATATACCAAATACCTTCAAGCACAAACACACAAAGAATGAGAAAGATGGGCAAGACAAATCATTTTAGCAACCATTCCAAAGAGTTATATATCATACATTTTTTTCCTATATAAAATAAGGTAGGTAAAGTTGGTCCAATACAGCTGCCCTCATATATGGGATGAGGCTATGATGATGGTGATAATGTTCCTCCAATGCATAACCAAAGAGCTATTTCAATACCAATCGAAAAGACAATTATACTTGCTGGACAACAAAATGAGTTTTGAAATATATTAACATTCTCACATCTCAAAACTATATATATATATATACATATATACATATATAAATATATATGGGAGATGCTCCTATGAGAGATATCTCTCACCTTAAATGAGAGATTGGGTGGGGGGGCTCACATCCATATTCAATGCCAACAACTTAAATGTGAGGGCCCCCACCCCTAACTCTCATATAAGGTGAGAGATATCTCTCATAGGAGCATCTCCATATATATATATATATATATATATTCAAGTGAGGGATTCCCTCACCATAGGGCGAGGGACACTCCCCTTTCTGGAAAGTTTCAAATACAAAAGCACTTTTGTACTTTTTGGGAAAATTCTCTTTTGTACTTGAAACTTTCAAAAAAGGGAAGTGTCCCTCACCCTATGGTGAGGGAATCCCTCACTTGAATATTACTCATATATATATATATATATATATATATATATATTTTGGATGGATTGCTAGTTGGGCCCCGTAAAAAAGTTCTCATATAATATTTGAGAACTAGTTCTCACTTGAATATTTTCCATATATATATATATATATATATAGTGAGGTGCTATTGTGAGAGACACTCTCACCTTACTATGAGAAATAAATGTGGGGGCCCTCACATTTAAGTTTTTGAATTGGATATGGATGTGAGGGCCCTCACCTTATCTCTCATAGTAAGGTGAGAGTGTCATTCACAAGAGCACCTCCCATATATATATATATGGAAAATATTCAAGTGAGAAGTTCTTAAATATTATATGAGAACTTTTTTATGGGGCCCAACTAGCAATCCATCCAAACCTAGCAACCAATAGGGAACCCCCTAATAGTCACTAATCTCAAGGATTGGCACACATCCGAATGGACTGAACCGTTGGATCGAGGGTTAAATATTTCTTTGAAAATGAAGCCATTAAATTTGTGGGCTCGGATGAAGGGGTTAGGGCATGAGTTTGGGGTCAAACTTGATACTTGGGTTGGTCTCAAGTACATCTTTCCATCCCCCCCCCCCCCCCCCCCCCCCCGCGCGTCCCATCTCCAAATGGGGCCCACAATTGGGCACTACAAAAAAGTTCTCATATAATATGCGAGAACCAGTTCTCACCTGAATATTACCGTGTGCGTGTGTTGGGAGATGCTCTTATGAGAGATATCTCACCTTAAATGAGAGATTGGGTGGGAGCCCTCGCATCCATATCCAATGCCAACAACTTAAATGTGAGGGCCCCCACCCCTATCTCTCATAGTAAGGTGAGAGCATCTCTCATAGGAGCATCTCCCATATATATATATATATATATATATGTTAAAATCATTAAGAAAATGCTCAATAACTTAATGGGTATTCTATTGACGACTAGAAATATGGGAACCATAAAGGTGGATTTTTAGACAGATTCAGACATCATGAGGGAGGCAAGCCATGCTTCAGTCCTCTATCTCAGCATTGAGAACGATGGATGTGCCTGAGTAGTGACCACATGTCAAGTTGATTTCAAGATGGAAAAGGTGGACAGATGTAATTATATGCATTGAGAATCTGTCAGCATCAAGTTGTGAATGCATAGGGACCAATTAATTCATCAGCACTGCCTTCTTCCATCCATACAGAGCTAGCTTTTTAAGTTTCTCCAATCACCCCTATTTAAAGTCATGTTCTCTATCAATCCACAATCCAACATGACACTTAGGCTGCTTTACTCAAGGCCTTTAATGGTCTCTCCCTTCTCATTCCTCGAACTTGTAGTGCATCAGTTTTTCTTACAGAAATTGTTTTCAGTAAATGCATATGTCTAAAGCATCTCAATTACATTCCTTGATTTTCTCTTCTATCAAAACCACCCATAGATTTCTTCTCGTGTGCTCTCTTTTAGTAGAGACATTTCCCTAGTATAAACAATAAATATTCTTAAATAAAGTTAAAAGCACTATAGAGGACCTTTAGTGGCCCTTTAAATACATAGACAACATAGAGGGAAACTTTCCTGATAGAGTGATATATAGGGCCATGTTCAACTGCATCATGGTCTCTGAAGCATGTAAATCATGACTTGGATGGAAGTGGCCAAATGAGTATCCTTGTCAAATCATCCCAGCCCTTGAATTTGGGACCTCAAAGCTTTACCGCTATAGATAGGTTTTTCATAATCAAATACAATGGTGAATGCAGTTGGATCTCTACCAATTTGGGAATTGGGGAGCCTACCAAGTCGCTGGGGGTAGATAAGTATGAGAGGTTTAGATTAATCATAAGTAGGCTACATAGGGAATCCAAATTGCTAAGTTGCAAACAGATCCTTACTAAAAACTCACATCTATATAACTATATATAGACAGTTTTTCTAAGGAGATCCAATCACACAGGAAACAAATAATGAACCCCATTTGGGGCCTCCTATTATCAATCCAACCCACTTAGATCTGACCCCTTGAATTAGCACCCATCTCAAGTAATATAACAATAATCCATGATTGGATTTTAGCACAGAACTCATTTTATCCAACGAAAAAAAGAAAATGCTAAATTCCAAGGCTGTTAAATCAAAGTCAGAATGATACCATGGAAATGAAATTTGGCTCACATCTAGTCAATGCTAAGTTCTTTGCTTTTTTTCTTTTCTTTTTTTTAATGGTTAAGATTTTATTGCAACACACAATATGTATACAAAAAGGGCCACAGAAGCAGAATAGAGATAACCCAATGCCAAATGGAAAGCATAAGACAGAAAGACAATTCAAACCAAAACGTCCATAACCTTAGAAAGGTCACCTGTTTGATCAGAACCATGCCAAAAGGACTTCGTCCAAGAGACATATAAAAGGTTCTATGGAAAGGATTGACCTGGATCACAACCAAAAAGCTCTTTGTTCTGCAAGGGGGACACCTCATTTTCTTCTCCAAGAACATAGTGAAAAGATAGCAAGATCGAGTTTTTCAAATATTGTATTTCCTCTACCACATCTTCTAACCCCCACAATGCAATAGTCGCATCTTTGGCCCAAGATACTGCTGCTGTTCAGTCTCCTTCTACCAGTAAAGTAGTGAGGCCCATCTCTTTAGCTTGTTTGATACCCATTAGCATTGTCACAATCTCCGCTTTATTACTTGCTTTGTTTTCCATTGAACCCTGAGAATCAGCACATGAGGGCTGCTGACAGATCCCAAATCAAACCTCCCACATGCACCAGGCCATGGTAACCAATTGCTCTTTGTGGATAAATATCATCATCATCAAAGCCTTGTGCTGCTCAAATCTTCAAATACCTCAATCCAAAAACAAAACTTCTCCACAACCCCTGCCCCTTCCTACATGATTAGCATGCATTTTGGTTGGATCCACATGCAAAGCAGCAAAGTTCATTCAGTGGTCCAAGTCGCACTAAAAAATCTCTCTAAAAACTGTGTTATATAGATACTTCACTTTTTTCAAATTTACAAATATATTTGAATCATTATCATCATCAAAGCCTTGTCCCAACTATGTTGGGGTCGGCTATACGAATTCTGTTTCTCCATTCCGATCTATCTTGAGCCAAATCCTCAGATAAGTTATACTTCTTCATATCTATCTTTACTACCTCCATCCACGTCCTCTTAGGCCTACCCCTTCCCCTTGATGGACTATTAATCTTCATGGCCAAACTTTTCCTTACCGGCTTACGTTAGACATGCCCAAACCATCTCAAACGAGTTTATCTAATTTTATCCCCTATTGTCGCTACCCCTAGATGCTTTCGAAAGTGCTCATTTCTAATTCTATCCTTCCTCATTTTACCACACATCCACCTCAACATTGTCATCTCTGCTACATCTATTTTGTGCATATGCTGCTTCTTGATTGGCACAAATATATTTGAATGCACTCTTTATTTTTACATGTGTGCATTTGGTTAACACTTTTGCTTCTAACAAAAATTTTGATACTAGAAGCATGGAACTCTAATCATCAAAGAAACAGTTTGCTGTCACAATAGTCAAATGTTTTCATTATAAAATATGAGACCTTTCAACTAGCCAACCGCATACTTTGAGATGACACTTCCTCTGTCTAAATGCTTTACATAAAAAATCATGCCTAAATGCTTCTTGTCCCAGTTCATCTGTTCTTTATTTGAGCAGCCTTAGGCAGGATCACAAGACTACCACATACTTTTGAGAGGACTGCCAACTCTGAAGCTTCCATATATTTTTTTTTCTGAGTTGATATAACCCATTGTATATTCAGTTAATCAATACCTAAGAGGAAATCCAACTTTCTCACGCCTCGCGCCACAGGTCTTAACCTTAGAATTAGAGATCCCTTTTTGTTTCTTCTAGTAACATACTTAAATATGTCTCATTTTGGTGTTGTACCAAACATTCATTTATGATTATACACTAAAGAGAGAACATAGCGAACTTGTCAACTAAGTAGATAATTGAATGTGAGACAATTTCAGGAACTCAAGTGAAAGATGCCTTCAAGATATCAGTAGAAAGGGGATGATAAAAGACAGCATATTAGAAACTTCCACCGCCATGAAGATCAGGCACATTAAACAAAAGACAAGAAAAATTCTCTAAGACTAGTGGGGATAACCAGAACATATGAAACTTGACCAGAATCTCAAGGTGGGCACAGAGCAAAATCCTTAAGTGATAGTTTATGGTGAACCATTGACAAGGACCAAACCACCTAAACATTTACAGAATGTTTTCCACCTTTACAACGAATCAATGGTCATTCTAATATCCCCACATTTAAATGCAGAAATTTACGCCCATAAAAAAAATACAACCTCCTGTCCTGATAGTTTAAAATGCACCATTGTGGGGGAATCAATTAAACTCAAGATCAGTAATTGCCCAAGAGATTTTAATTAACATCAAAAGAGTTATAGAAAATTTTCCATAACTAACACCAATGATCCATCTCCAAGATCCCATTTAAATTAGAACTTCTCCGATTTGATACATGTCAACTACAAAAGAATCTATTTTTCCTACCCCCCCCCCCCCCCCCCCCCCCCCCCCCCCCCACACACACACACACACACACAAAAAAAAAATGAAGAGGAAGGTAAGGTATGTGCAGTGATGTTGGTCTTTAAGACTTTCCCTTAAAATTCTCGTCATACAACATTTTGATCTCAGTTCCCACTATAACTGTCAAAACCCACAAACCTCAATGTAATGAAAAATGAATTTAATCATATACTAAAATTGAGATGATAAAGCCAGCATGTAGTTCAACAGCAATGATGCCTTAATCCAATCTACTAAGGATAACTAAACCATGGACGATTTCGGTTGGAGAATTTATGAAGAGAATTTCGAGCAGCACCTACTTGTATTTGAGATGAGAATTCAACAATCAACTATAGTTATAATTGAATCATTATTCTTATCATGTCCTCTCAATATAAAAGGTTATAATTGAATCATTATCCTTATCGCGTCCTCCCAATATAAAAACTATTATGATCTATTACTTAACACCCACTTAAATCTGAGGCATGACTTCAAACTGCATTGACAATAATTCTTGGTTCTACCAAGGTCAGAAGTTATTCATGGGAAAAGAAGAGGAACAAGACTGAAAACACGACTACAAGCAGAAGACAGGATATAATAGCAAAGATCCTATAGAAGCAGCCAAATACATTTTGTCTAGAAGAGTGATGAAGATGCCAAAATTCGACATCATGGGAAAAAAAACGTCAATCCAACCTGAAAATATTGCTTGTAACTAATATAGAAACATCAACAATTACCAAACACCATTAGACTCATGTATTGAAATCTCACATAACAGGAGATTCCAAATCCATATGCACTGTTTTCATACACATCAGGAGCAGAAATAATACCAGACACTAATTTCATTAGGAATAAATAAATAAATATCCAACGCTCTAGATGCATTAAACATAGGCAAGACAAGAGGGAACATGAAGAACACACACAACAACAATCCACATTGACCCACCTGGACTTGGAAACCAAAGCCACCAATTAATACTCAAACATCAACACAAACACAGTACTTCACTAAATCAATGCCCTCAAATATTCCACAAAGCAAAGGAAATATCTAATCCATATCAATTCAACCACATTGCAGATCTGTATGCATCCATTCCAGTACTCAAACAGCAATATTAACAACCACCCAAATCGAGAATAAACCAAAATACCAAAATTCCATATGATAGAAGTAACCATAGATATCCACCCAAAAACTTTGAATTTCAAATCATCGATTCTATACTCATATAACAGTAGTAACACATGCACAATAACAAAATATTCATTCTTTCCCGATGTACAAAAATTACAGAAATCAGAGGTGTTTGAAGTCAAAGACATCGATTTCATGCTCAAACAGCAACAGCAACATATACCCAATACTACATTAGAGCCATATAACCAAAACCATAATCAAACTGTATCGACCCAAAAACACAGAAGCCAAAAGCATCGGTTTCATGCTCAAAGCAGCAGCAGCAACTTATGCAATACATAAAAAAGACATCAGAACAATGCCAAGTAACAACAAAAGAGCATACAACTACAACAGCAAGAAAAGCACAGACCTGTTATCCTCCTGGAGAAATCATCCCACCAATCTGCAGACCCCTGTTCAGATGTCACGCCCGTGGACTGACCATCTCCAAAGACTTTCTTTTCCAACTTCCTCTTCCTCTTTGACCCTCTAACGGGTCCCATCAGACCTCCAGAAACCAAACGGCTCAAAGCTCACAAAACCCACCAAGGACGACCCAAAATACAATTCAATGAAATGGAATTCAAAGAGAGAGAACACAACAACAGACCCATTTGGCCATGACCCAAATCCCAAGCCAGGAAGAGCGAACAAGGGGGGAGGGCACGTGAGGGTCACGTGATCAGGGGATGGTAGAGTGGATGGAGTGGGAGAATAGCATGCAAAGCTAATTTATATGGGGGAGAGAGAGAGAAAAGGATGGTTAGTTAGACAGCTTATGATGATGATGGTGATGATGTATTGGTGGTGAAGGCTTACACACAGAAACACACACAGAGAGAGAAAGAAGATTTGGAAAAGGCTTTTGCAATAAGAGCAAGAGAAGAGAATCTAACAAGTAACAAGGACATCTGGCTTCATGTTTGTTTAAGAACACAATGTATGTATGTATGAAAGGCAAAGTCACAAGTGAGGACCCAATTCTATGTGCTCTCTCTGTTTTTCCAAGATTTTAAGGTGATGTATGAGTTGATAAATCTAGTGGCTCACACGTGCGAAAATGGCTCAAGTTACTTTCTACTATGATGATGAAGCTACCCACTATGAACTATGGTTGTGTTGTGCCCTAGACAAAGGAGAAGGGTGGTTTGAAATATGGCCCAATTGACCCCATATTTTGTTTTGACTTTAGGTTTAAAGGTGTGGGGATTTAGTGAAGGACTTGAATAAAAAAGATGAGTAAGACATGGGCATTTGTAGTAATAGTAATCTCAAAGAGGAGGAAATCTTTAAGAATAATTGCTCATGTATTAGGAAGATAACTCTTAATTGGCTTTCTTCGTGTGCATGCGATCTTCGTAAATGGGTGCAACTCATTTTAAGGGTTCATGCATTTGAATAATCTAAGTCGATTATATGTTGTTATTTTGCTCTTTTAAGTTAGCGGTCCAAGTAATTAGGTTTACAAGTAAATAGAATGCAAAGGAATTGTCTTACATTGGCTTAACGGAGCCGCTGCATTAGAATAATCAGGTGATAGAATCAAGTTTTTATAAATTCGGGCCGAAATAGGAAATTTACCTTGGGGGTCACTATGTAAAATAAAAATCTTGGAGGGGCCAATGTAAAAAACTAAAGGTAAAATTTCCTACAATATGTGGGTGCTTTTTAAAATTTCTTGAGGGGGCTATGGTCCCATGCCCTCTTTAGTTGTGTCCATGTCTATAAACATGAGTAAGGTTGGAATTTGGCTGGAAAGAATCTCTTTGGCTTTATCAAGTAGAGAACAATAGATGTATCTGTGAGGCCCATTCACTCCACCAGATACAAGAAAGATTTGCAGATTAGCCATTTGCCAAAATTAAACTCAGGCATCCCTCATTGTTAATCTGAATTCATCTAGATTTTCCTTATGTAACCAGTCAAAAATGTTTTTACATCTAATAGAAAGATCCCCCCATGAAATGAATTGGACAGTATTGTATTGATATTGGCCTTTAGGCTTGAAGTGTTTTTCATCATGGAGAAAGCTCACATTCTATCTTGGGTTGGCACATTTTTGATACACCATCAACATATTATGTTACAATCTACAAATTGGATACTTTTTTTTTTTTTTGGTAAAATACAAATTGGATACTTGAAAGTTACATCAGCTTAAAATTGGAGTGTTATCTTATATTAGGTAAGAAACAATATTGGTATCATTTTAAACATACTATAACATCTCAGAAGTGATTGAATGACTACAAAATCAAGTTAATTAGAGTGGTAGAACAATATCTTCAAAACAGTGCATATTTTCTGAAAATTTCATGATCATCATATGAGACATTCTATTTCTTAAAAGGATAATTAAGGAGTTTCAATTTATTATTCTTGAGAAGGCCTATATGATTATTATGTCTAGAAATATATAAAGAGGAATGATCCAATGTATTTCAAGTACAACACAAGGTGCAATGTATCATTGATATAGAGTCCACTTCCATCAATCCAAACTGTTAGATCTAACTCTTATCCCAATGGGACTGCGCTCAAACATCACACTTACTATTCAAACATTCACCATTAGATTCATGAAGCTATTGCAAAAGATGTGGTTAAAGCACTCATCTAATCAATGCTATTCGATTTGTTTCAATGCCGCTTAGATCAAACTTCAAAGTGATTATTGGGCGCATGTTCACATTTATTGGAAGATACTGGCCCATAATAGATATCTCTGCACTTATGATGTATGGGAATTTCATCATATTATTTTTCTATGCATGCCATTCATACAAGATGTGTTGTGAAGTGGGGTAAGGTGAGATAAAGCCTCCATTATCCAAACGAGAAAAGACAATGTGTCATATCAAAAGTACATAATTTCAAAATTTCCTCCATCTTTTTTAAAGAAAATAAAAAAAGCAATATCCTTTCTCCACTAAAAGACAAAAAAAACTTCACTTTTCTATACAGAAAGTCAAAAAGATTATATACCAAACAACAAAAAACAAAACACCATCATAACACCTTATATTTTATTATCTCTTGATTTGATGCTTCACCTCGTCATACTTCAATTCACCATACATCCAAACAGGCCCGTGTAAATTTGCCCGTCAACTTATAGTCCAAGTGGTGAGCCATCTCTCCATCCATAGTTACAATTAGGCAGGGACAGAACCAAGATATAGGCCTTGGGGGCCATTGTTAAAAATGGATTTAAATCTTCATTTATCTAAAGGGTTTTTTTGCGAGCGCCCCCCAACCAACAAGGATCATTCACCGGGTCGTTGAATAGAGACTTGGTAGTGTGAGTGTGAGTGTGGGTGTGTTGTGCAAGTATACACCAAAGCAAATAAAAAAACTATAGATCTAGATGTAGAGATGATAAATTGCTAAGGCTCGTTTGTTTGCCTTGACTACATAGGAATACAAGGTCCAACTCACTCCATCAATGATTGATTATTTACCAAAAAGAGGAAAATGATTGATTATTAAAGAGGTGATGGATGTATGATACACACTAAAGATGTGGATGCAACTCTCACTTTCCTAAGATTTGAATTGCTAGAGTGTTGGCTAGGCATTTATTTCCCATCTCTTCTTAATTCATTTCCATAGGAGGAGACATAATTTGATGGTCATTCTTGAAAAAAAATCTACTTGTTACTTCAATTTTAGCCGTTTTTAGAAATAAAAGTATCACAATTCATTCAATTACATGAAATAAGTCGGCCCTAAGACCATCTAACCTCGCGAACTGGCACTCATCCCAAATTAATGTTGATTCAACCATTATCCAATCTGGGACTGATAGCAATAAAAAGGGAAAACAAAAATGAAAGAAGAAGTTCACTTGTGAAATTATTGAACCATGAGGCCCAAAATCAAAGGTTACGATGACCTGAGCTGGTTATGGTGACATTTCACATAATCCCCTTTCCCATCTCTCTATCCCTGTGATTTTCATGCATTTAGGAGAACCCATGGTGCTATTGAAAAGCAAACCCAAATTTTTTTTTCTTTACCACCCTAAGTAATATTATTCAGTCCAGTTGCAATACACCGGATACCAATGTTTAAAATGATACCAGCAAGGTAGTCAACTGCCCAATTGACATATCTAATTCAACAGTCGTAATACTCATGGAATTTAGATCCATGATACCAAAATATAAAATTATATGGTCTAACATATTATATTATATAATCATTTGTCACTTGAATTAACTAGATATTGATGGATGTTTACATGATCCTTAGACCCCCAGGACTTTCTCAGTATCCTCAGAGTGTAGTAGACTGGAGACTGTTGGGATATAGGTGGGCCTTCCAGACAGGTTTCAAAAACTTTTGACCCACTTGATGCAGGGATTAATTATCTAGAAGGCAATAAACCCAATTCAGGATGCATTCCCTCAAACTCATAAACCATGTACAGCAACATAACCTATTTAGAAGATAGAAAATAGCACATTAAACATGCAACCACGAAATCCACAACATACAAAGATGTAGATATACCTTTGGAGCTTTGTTGTGCTCTATTGGAGAATTTGAGATCTTTCTTTGATGATGAACACCTTCATTAATCAAATCAGAATCTCCAACACCCTTTGATCTTCCACGCTATGTCCCATATCAGATTCTCTTTTCTCAAGAAGATGGTGGGATCTCCAAGAGAAAAACCCTAAAGGAAACTAGAAGAGAAACTAGAAGAGGGAGAGGAAGAGAGGAGTGCAACTCTTGCACACTTGAGTGGAATGGGCGTGAATCCCTATGTAGAGTAACATTAGGGACGTCCAAGGCTCTCTTCTTCTCCTTTTATAGCATTGAAGCCACCTCCTCTTACTAATTGAAATAAAAGTCTTACTTCTACTACAATTAGTTGTTTACTACATCACAATTAGAAGTCTTACTTCAAATATGATTAGTAACTTCCTCTTTTACTAATTAAAATAGAAGTCTTACTTCCATTAATAATTAGTAACTTACTATTACCACTATTAGAAGTCTCACTTCAAATAGAAATAGTAACTTTCTATTTCCTTTTAGAGTTCTACTATAATTAGTATCTTTCTAATATATTGGGCTAGCGTGGGGACCACTAGGGATTCCTTAGAAAGCTGGCTCCAACTGGGACACGCGACCCCACATCTCATGTGCAATCTGGGCCCACAGTTAATTGCAAATAACTCCACTATATAAATGTAATTGCACTCCAGTCTTAGGAATATATTAATGAAGACCCTAAACTTCCCAATTACCACAAGTAGGCCCCTCCATCATTATCCATGGATCAATTGGAATAAATCTGTCTCATCCAATATTAGATCCACATCTTATTATCCTTGAGCCCCAATTAATTATAATAATCATTTGGTACCGATCCAATTAACTCTTAATCGGAATGGGTGCGCACTTACCAATGATAAATCCATTAATTGGCACAAGGGGATAATGTAGATAGATTCCATCTTGATCATTGCATGTTCCCACAATCCTACTACCATGTACCCAAGACACCGAGGTGTTGACCTACAGTTGAACTCACTCATTGATGACTCAAAGCAAATGAATAGACAGAAACTTGAGTTCATCAATGTCTCAGGATTGAGAGCCTATTGCTAAGGAATTATGAGAACAATCCTTAAATCGAGACAGTATTTGATAAGGTGTTTCTCATGGTCCTTCAATACATCCAAAGTACCAGCACTATTATCCAGAATCTTACATTCTGATGATCGAGACAAATCATACTATCTCATAGTGATCAAAGTACTGCAACCTTGTCAGATGAGATGCTCAATCTCATCACTGGTTGTGAAGATATTTTAAATATAAGATTTGTGACACATATCTCCCGTATGTGGATCTCATCCATATACATATATCACATCTAATATACTAATGAGACCCGGTTCATCTCATGAACCATTATGTCATATATATATTGGTCATGTGCATGAAGTAATAAATCACCATTCATCTCATGAAAGGAAAGCATGATTATATTGATAAATAAAGAAATTAATCAATCTATTCATCATATACTGGTATTGAGACCATTAAATCTAACAGAGACATGGGACCAACATTGCAGTAGTGTTACACCCCATCCTGAGTTAATCAAGATTAACTCTAATTAATTGAGATTAAAGCAAATTAAGGGTGATTAATCAAGTTAAATGTGATTAATAATCAAAATGGATTAAATTAGTCATAAGTGAATGAATTAAGCATAATGGAATGAGTTTGAAAGAGATTGATTTGATTGAGTTGAGTCTAGACTCAAATTGGTGAAACTAGGGACTTTTCCATAAATACGGATTTTAGCGTATTTCGTCGGATACGGTGAAATTTGATACCATCGTATGTATCTCAAAGAGTACATCAATTTTCATAATACGCACGTTTTCATTTGACCTCAAATGAGTCTAGATTTGACTTAAACTTGAAATAAGTGAAATGTGTGGTGTTAAAATGTAAATTGCCGTTTATAAGGTTTCAAATGAAACTCAAATAACATTCATATGAATGTTCCCACAGCAGCAAGAAACTAACCCTAGACTCAAGTTGCTTTCTTCTTCGTTCTTCTTCCATGAATGTCAATCTTTGAAGTTGTGCAAGTGATTTTGAACAGAAATCCCTGATCTTCTTCTCTTCTCCATTATTCTCTTTAAGTTTCTTTGGATATAGAGTTTAGAGAAAATTGAAATTTTCTCTTTGTTGAGTTACAAGTAAGTGATTTGGATCCTTTTTCAGATTTGAGTGTTGTGAATGATTTCTAGCATAACCAATTCAAGAAATTCTGTTTTTTATTTGTTTTATGATATTAGGTTGAAAAAAGGTTTCAATTTGGTGAGTTTCATCTCAAGCTAAGCTAAAAAAAGGAAAAGGGGGGCGGGGCGGGGGCGGCGGGGGAGTGGTTTATGTTTATATGCTAATGAATATGGTTTTTCTTGAGTTCGTTATAGTTTTGGTTTCAGCCCTAATTTTTAGAATTTGATTTGTGTATGTGATTGATAAATTGGAGAAGAAGATTGATTGAATGATGGATTAGAAGTGTTGCATTTCATGTGAAATGGAATTTGAGTAGGGAACAAGAGGTTCCATGTTTTACCTGCGGTTATGAGTGATTTTGAATGAAAGGAGAAGATTGCTCAGAGTTCCAGAATGGGAATTCTGAAGCATTCGCTTGAGCGAACCACATTCTGTATAGCAGCCACTCGAATGAACCTGCCTCTGTCTGTTATCACTTGAGAGAGTAATATTGGTCACTCGAGCGACCAACTCTCTGTGAGGCATCCGCTTGAGCGAACCTAGATCCGCTCGAGTGAACCTGAAGCTGATGCTTAATGTATTTTCAACCCAATTAAAGGGTGACTTAGCCTAAGATATTCCGAGATTTGTGGCATGTAATTGAACTTATGTTCAATTAGCTGAGCGATGAGGTTCGGTTGACCAAATGGTCAATTGAATATATCTTTAGTATGATCCAAGATTTTTAGGAAATAATATTCCTAAATTTGAAATTAAGATGGATCAGGTATTAACCGAATGTTGACCTAATTTGAATAATGGGGTTTTCAATAAAGTATTAGCTTCTAAAGCTAACCGATAAGTCATTGAATATTTAGTCGAAACTAATTAAGTTATAGGATTAATTTCTAAGTTTTAGGAAAAATAGTCTATTGATTATATCAAGGCTATTAATATTGTTTTACCTCCATAGGTGTTAATTAAGGGGATTTTAATATACAAAAATTCACATAAATTGTGATGTCCATCGAGAATAACACGTGCATTAAACAACTGAGGATTACACATAAATGGTTGGTATTACTTAATTGAACATTTATGTTGGATTGAATTTGAAAAGGATCATAACTTGAATTGAATCTGTTAATTGTAATCGAACCGAATAAAATGTTAAACTATATTGTTTCTTGAGTTTGGCACTTCATAGTGATTTCTTTAAGCTCATTAGAGTTGTTCCTGCTGCAGTATATGATTTGGAAGTGTTCCGGAGCTCCGTGGTAATGTCAGTAGTCCCTAGCCCATGCACCGATAAATCCCACAATATATGATTCCTTCCGTATAAAAGATGTAATTCCTTCATTTTTAGGAAGATGTGATTTGAAATGAAATGCTATTATAGTTTTGCCAAATAATAAAGATTCTCATTAATTTTAAATTGTAATTGTATTGATCTAACATTGGATTAGACAGATTAATGTGTGGTTAGCATGTTCAATCATATATCTGTTTGTACATTGCTGAATTATCAAATTCATAGTGTTATTGATAGCATTACCGGCACAGCTGCTCATGCCAGTCCTTCAGAGGCCACAGCGCCAGCGGAGACGACCGATCCGATTCCTCCAAGAGAACTAGTTGAGTAGAAATGAATCAATATCATATGCTTATGATATTGAAACGAAAATTGAAAGGAAAACTTTTGATCAGGGAATTTGTTTTGGAAACGTTTCACACTTTTCATTCCTTGCATTGTATGTAAATGTGCAAGTGAATGTTGCTCATGTTGTAAATGAGTTTTGTTTTATACATGAATAATGTATATTTGTTTATATTCCACATAATGTATTATTGATATCCCTTGTGAATTTTATGTGATTGAGGTTCACGGGAGTAAGTATACGATACGACTCGGGATTAACTCGGATTAATTATAATCTCGGACTCTGGTCGTGTCAAGTAGCTCATCCCAATGTGGATAGGCCTTACCTGAAAAATCCCACTTCCAGCACTTTTCATTCCATTCATTATCCATCATGTTTCCGACATGGTTGACATTCATCATCCATCCATGGTGGAACCCATCTGCTCAATGGTTTAAATCACCAAATAAGTGGACCCAAGATGTGGAGAAACTCAAGGCTTTTGTCCAAAACCTACATCCATCACCAAAGACTTCTCAAAACATAAGTTTTTGTTTTTGAATAAAGGGAAAGGAAGTGGATAGCAACACACCAGTATGTTATCTGTATTCTCTCACTGTCCTTTTACAGGTTGTTTTTGTTAGGGAGAAACAAACATAAAGAAGAGGTGGAGAAAATTGTCAGTGTGGATGAGATATTACCTCCCAGGGTGGAGCACATGGGGAACTATAGACTTTATATCTGTAGTGGGCCTGCAAAACTTATTGGGATCATTGATGATAAGACCATGCCTTTGATGGTGGATCCCACAAAAATTGTCTCATACAAAAATTTCTTATCACCAACCAGCAGTGGTCCTGAAATATAGCTTAAATGTGTGGTGAGGACTGTCAAAGGATTAGCCCTAATTTGTTAGGAGACCCTATGTTCAACTGATTGGATCAGTCTACAGAAAATAGAGTCTTTTATGGCCTATATCTGGCTCTTTGACCTAATTGTGATTTGGGTTCTAAGTGGAATGAGCAAGCAAATCCTGACCTAAGCTATATTGTTAGTTGGAATTGGGGTGAGCTATCGGTTAGGTTACTGGAAAGGGTCTATTCTCTGGCCAATCATGTTTATTAATAAGCCTTATCTTCTATGAAAAGGTTGTGGTCTAGAGCTGACAATAAGACCCACAACTAGATTGGACTTGGACAAACTATATCTTGCCTGGCCCATTGGCAACCACCGTCGCGGTCTTTTTCTGTTCACTGGGGTCAAGGATATCAATAGGGATGAAAACTGGTAGGGTTTAGGCTAAACCCATACTGTACATGGTTCGAGGGACGTGAGTTCGAGTCCTCCATGTAGCCAAGTGTTACATCATTCAAGCTTAGCTGGTAGTTGGGCCTTCAAAAAACAGATCCAGGCCCGCCAATCTAACAATAGTCAAAATATAAGCTGGTGCAACTCACAGGCCTAGTTAGCAATACAAGTATACAACCCATTAATCGGATCATTTTATGCTTTCGATCCCCAGCCTATAAATCCTTCTGTGGGGCCACAACCACTGCAACTCTTTTTAGAGCCCGAACGATTGCAATATTTATGAGAATTCTAGTTGGGGCTCCCACTTAATTATACGAATGCTTAAGTACAACATAACCATTAAAAAGCTGAAATTCTAACAAGCCAAAAGTGATATTTCAAAGAGACAATTTTACGAATTCTCACCGTTCAATTCGTTGATTACGAACTCAAAAATTTTGGACAGCAAGAGCTGTCATTACTTCAGAAATTCTTGATATATGGAATTCCTAAAACTTCCATCTGCGACAACACACAAACATAACGTACTAATAGCTCATTAAAAAGCAAGTACAGGGTTATAAATGGATAGCAGCCAAAACCCAAACTTGAAAGCCACTGCCAAATCTGCAGCTAGTAGGAGCAACCTATTACCCGTTTGCCCTGACCATTGCCATCTCTATTCAAATGGAGATGATCTTTTAAGGTGGGGGACCAGCAGAAGAGAGAGGAAAAAACCAACAATCCAAGGATAACATTTGCATTCAATAGGGTGCATGGGTAGGTATTAAGGGCCTACATGGTATCGCTGTCGAATTAAATGGTGTACTGAACTTGAAGACTTAAAACACTCGGGCCATTTTCAAAGTTTTTATATGAAATCCCTACTGTCTGAGCCAGGCCAGGGCACGGCTTAAAGACCCACATACAAGTGGGTTGGTCCTGTGAGAGAGAGGTCCATCAGAAATAGTTTATGTGAAGTGCTATTTCTCCGAATGAGGCTTCTAATTTATATAGAATCCTATGTGAAATCAGAGTACTATTAAACAATGTAGAAGTCCCAAACCGTAAATTTTGATGTTTCCAGTTTCTTTTAGAAGCTAAATTGCCTTGAAACAGACAGCTTTTGTACACTCCATCTAGAATTGAAGGCCCATAAGCTGGCTACAATTCTAAATACCAGACCCAATAACAGCTTCTGGGCTAGCCTGACCTTGTTCCATGATTATCTCATGTACATTCATTCTTAGGGCTGGGCCTTGACTAGTTATTACTCACACAGCCTTTGGTGATGATACTATATTATCCACAATCAGATCGACACACCAAAAATACTATAGTACATTGGGGTCCAAAGGATGACTTTGTCACTTTATTCTTAGCTTGATCCCAAAAGGGAAACTTTTAGTACATGATGGCCCCCTCAAAAGACAAATTCCTTGCTCCATCCTAATCCATGGCCTTTAAATGGATGTTCAAAATAAATAAATAAAACTATGCTGACCGTCCACTATGCGCACCACATCAGACATCTTTAAAATCTTATGAGCATAATCTTTTTTTCTTTTTCTTTTTCTAATGGCCGGTAGTCCTCACAATCTCTAATGTGTATCCTATTTCAATAAGTTTCTGCTAATTGCTAAAGCTGTAAAGGATTGGGAATTTGGGATCCAAGAAAATAAGCTGTACCCCTTATGCATGTGCCTAGTGTAAAGGTGAGAAATCCGCAAATAAGCGGATTCATGTTGGTAATAGGTGAGAATATGTAGATTTGAGGATTACTCGCTGCCCTTGGAACTGGAATTCCTCGTTGGGGATCTATATAGCTGAGGAATTTATATCGATAATGGTGCGTATCGATGCATATGGATGAGAGAAATTGATTTTAGTGTGCAAATCCACAATAGTAAGGATTTTAAAATCCCAAGGGAGGTTTGATTTGAATTGGTCCAAACTCTTGGGAATTTATAATGGTCCAAAGTGGTTTTCCATGTGGAAATCAGAAATATTTTTTTCTGGAGGATTTGGTTACCAAACATGATGCTAATGATAAAACATTTAAGCAAGTGGTCATGTATGGTGTGGATTGGCCCCACTGATAAAATTAAAATGACTGGCTTAAAGAATTTCTCAATCTGGTCTGAAGAGAAGGAAGAAAACCCCAACTCCATGCAACTTTTATAGTTTTGTTACTGCAATGTAGCCTTCCAACAGCTGGTGACTCCTACTTTGGAATTTTGGAAAGACAGTTGTCTCCTGTCTCCCCTCCTTTACCCATTTCCATCTGGCAGAGTCAATGCATACAGAGGAAACACTAAATCATGCATATTGCCTAGCTAAACATGGAAAAAGAATTGCATGCTTTATAGCCCATAGTACACATGGAAAAAAATCACATGTGGCTACATACAAAAAGGTCATGGTGTGAACATCCTACTCTATATTTTCAGCTCCTCAATCCTGATGATATGCCTGCAAAACTATTAAAATACAGCAGCATCTAATGCCTACATTAATGTCAAATTAAAATCATCTGTGCTACCATTAAAGGGTGGATGATTGGATATAAAAAAAAAAAAAAAGAAGATAAGAGTGAGTGATCTTGTAAAGGGAGTCTTGCTGAAAATCTGCCATAAAGGCACAAATCTCAATAAGGAGTAATTACAAATAATAATAGATATAACAACGTCCATGATTCACAAGTAAAATCACACAACGACAGTCCAATGGTCCCAAAGTCTATCAAAGTCCGTGACACTGACTCTTAAACTAGAAGAGATTAGAGAAACCCCCCACAAAACCGGTTTGGGAGAAAGGAGACACTGAATACGTCAAGACAGCTCTCGTCACATTGAAGAACAAATAGCATTGTGTATATACAAAAAAGACTCTGCAAAAGCACACTTATCTTCTCTCTGCTCCCTGTTCTCTATTCTCTATTCTCTCTCTTTCATTGTGCCACTCCGTGCCGTGACTTGTAAGTTGTAACTTGTAAGGCAGGGCTGTCACCGCAAATGTCTCCAAAGCAACTAGTTTTAAAAGAAAGAGGCACCTGAAAAGGAGTTCTCTCTTGTGCCTTTCCTTTGTTTTTCTGTTCCTCTTTCATATATATATATATATATATATTTTGTTAGAATTTAGAAGCCTTCAATTAGTCCTAACTAACCAAACATGGTGGCCTCTGTTTCATGTTTTGACATCCTCCATTCTTTTGCTGCCATGACTGCTGCTGGAGATGGTGTTACTTACTTTCTTCAGTGGTGCTTTTGGCTTCCTCGGTATGCATTTCGATCCGGCGCGACTGTTTATTTCTTTCGCCATTAAATCAGACCTCGAACTACTGAAATTACAAAAATTAATGTTACAAATTCTCCATGAACGAATTTTAATGAAACATGTTCATAATAAATTGGGTATGGTTATTAATGCAAAAATCTTGTACTTGGCTAATAGAAAAGACATTCCTTGTATTATAAAACTGTACTTATAGTTGGAGCTCATATTTTGTCAATACAAACCGTGATTTAGAGCTTTGAAGTGTGAACCTCCCCCAATGTAATTGAACATTTATTATATAACACGGAGGAAGACCTTTTTAGTGACCTTTTCGAGGTCATTAGTTTAAGTGAAAAGACGATGGCATCACTTCCAAACCCATTGACTGCAGCCATGTTGAGAAGTTGGAACCAATGAAACGGACAATGGGAATGAATCCAAGTGGAAGCTTGCAAGGAAACCTGCCCACTAAAAATTGACTGGGTCTACAGGTTAAAGTGAAGTCAAACAGGGGTCTCCAGCTTCTCTTTCCTCCGCCCTCCCTCCGCCCCCCCACGTGGAGGCCCCTGTTTGGTCCAAACAGGGACAGGGCTCTCCTTTTTGGAGCAAACAGGGGATCTGGTTCCGAAGTGAGGACTATTCGTAACGGAAGAGGATCCCCTGTTTGGACCAAACAGGGCCCTCCACGTACGGGGGCGGAAGGGGGGCGGAGGAAAGAGATATTGACCAGGGGATCCGGTTCCGTTGGTAACATAGTATAGTCGACGTGTCCATGTTTCTGTTCTGTCCATTTCTACAGTCACTACGAACGAAAAAATTTAGTGTTGACTTTCATTGCTTCATTATTTGAAGGGGAAGGGAAGTTTGGATGAAGAAAAAAGCTGGCCACCACTAGAGACCTATTTCAGAGAGAACCTACCCTAAATTAGGACTCATGTGATCACATACTGATTACCGAATGGGGAACAAGTGGGCCCCAGAGAGATGCAACAGAAAGAACCAAAGTAACTAATGGTCCCAACTCCCGTGCCTTGCAAGTAAGATCTTTCATTTGAAAAATTGGATACACAATCAATGCATGGAGATTCTGGATCCACCCAAGGCCAAGTTTTTCTGCAGTAAATGAACCATGCAGCTATGCTGAGGGCAGCTAAAGCTCTGATTTATGATGTGTTGGACTCACTTTAATTAATGCCATCAAACCCAACAATTTCACATGGACCCTTCAGTGTATAATAACTGGCTCAAATTTCATTCCAAATTAAGTGCCATAAGTGGCTAATTAGTTGAAAGCAAGAAATAGCCAACATGAAATCAATATATTTATTCATGCTAAAATTTGAGCTGATTATGATATAAACATGCCTTCAAGATACTTGTGAGTTTGATCACATTACAGTGGGACCCACACGATAAATAAGATATTTCCTGCCCAGGATTTTGCGGTTCCGCTCAATTGAAGGCAATTTTTTTTCAGCGTCGAGTCATTCCCCATGGAATTTGAACTCGCCATTAATCTTGTAACTAAAATGTAAATTAAGAAATCTTAGGTATTAGATAGGTGGATCCAACCATGATCACTAGGGATGTAAACAGGTGGTTCAGATCCAAATCCATGATGGATCCAAAACCAAATCTATTAATGAGAAGACGAAACCAAAACCTGGTTCCGTAGTTGTGAAACTTTAAATGGGAAGGAGGGAAGGTAGAACCGGATCTTTATATGGGATGGATCCGAACCCAAGTTCAAGTAGAGAATGGTATGAAATAGAAAATTCTAGTTTTTATGATGAATTCTTGAAAATCAAAGTAATATGTCGGGTTCAATCAATGGGTCAAAACCAAGGTGGAATCAGACGTGGACCCAGCCTCTGGGAAATCGGAGATTCAGGGCACATATACCTCTAATGATCACTTTAAAAAGTTAAAAACACTTATAAAAACATAAATTCGAAATGAAGCATAGAGAAATTACCGATCAGCATTGTAGGAGGATGACCTCTTCAAACCCTGAGCTTCTCCCACACACTCATTCCCCTTCTTCTTCGTCTCGATCAAGCTTCCACTAAAATACTCCTTATCCTCCAATCTCAGCCCTCCTAACCCATCTTTCTCCATCAAACCCTCCATCTCCTTCGACACCACCTGATTCTCCCCTCCACCACGCGGCACCAATCTCCCTCTGTAATGCGGTATCAACGACAGCCCCTGCTCCCTCACAGAAATCGAACCGCACGAAATCAACTGCATCAGAACCGCAGAAGCCCTAATCCTCCCGCTCTGGCCATTACTCCCCACCTCTGATATCTCTCCTTCGCCATGGATCGAGCTGTTCGTCACACGGCCTTCAGCTTTCATTAGCGACTCTAGGGTTTCTGGACTGGGAGAGGACTCAGGTGGCGAAATCTCATCTCTGTTAAGCTCTGTTGTATGGTTCACACAGTCCTCTTCATCTTCTTCTACTGCTTCTTGTTCTTGTTCTTCTATCATGGCTCTCCGTCGCCGCCTCTTATCGTCTGTCTGTGTCGAAGCGTCCGAGGCCTTGCCGGGAATCTCCACCGTCGGATCGGCTTTGTAGACCTTGTATTCATTGATGTCGAGTGCACTCCAAGACAGATTTCTCCTCCTGCCGACTGGGAATTCAGAATCATCTTCGGTTTTCGGCATTTCAATCAGTTTTCCGGAGCTCGAGCTGAAACTTTGTGCTGCTCGTTGAGATCCAGAGCTCAAAGAAGCTTCTAGAAGCTCAGATCCTTTGAGAACGTATTCATGTCCGTGTGCTGGATAGATGAAGTCATTTTCAGAGAGATCGTGCCACACGAATCCGTTCTTGTAGCTCCTGAAATCACAGATCTAGCAGAATTCAGTAACAGAGAAACAGAGAGAAATTGACCTAGATCAAGTAAGTTTGCTTCTGAAATCTACCGTTTGGATGACCACGAATACAAGTTCGCTATTCCGTTTCCTCGCAGAAAATTGAGTCTGCTGATGAAATCTGCATCAAATTTGATTTAGAAAGTTGGTTGCGAGATGAATCAAAAGAGAAGAAGGATTTTGATTTTGTTGTGATTTACCTCTGAGATAGAGACCTTCTTTGGAGGTGAGAGAAACTTCGATGAAATGAGGATGTTCGAGATGACCATTTCTGCAGAGATAGTAGACGACTGGGACTTTTCTCGTCTCTGTTTTCAGCTTCGGCTCCGTCCAAACCTTGGTTCTTTCTGGACTCGTCTCTCGATCATTCCACTTCTTTGCGAGAGGAACATCTATTCTTCCTCTAGAAGAGATCGCCATGGCTGCAAGCAGAAGAAAACAGAGGATTTGTAGAGAGAAACTTAGAGAATTTTGAAGGATGAAGGCATTGGTGTACTGGTGTTTGGGTTGATGGAATTGAAAATACCTGTTTGAAACTTGAATACGAAAAATATGAGAGGAAAAGTGGAGTTGAGAGGGGCGGGGGGTTGGAAGTTGAAAGTGAAAGGATATTTATAGGAGGTGGGGGTTGGTGGGTGGGAAAGGGGAGGTGTGGATTCAAACGGAGGGATGCCGGGGACAACAGCAAACGTACAAAAAATGGTCATGAGGTTTTTCACTGTGGAAAACTCCAGTACCATGAACAAATATAAAAAAATAACTGAGAAAATGTAGGGAGATCTTGTAAGATCTTTACATCTGGCACATATGTAAACTATGCACTATAGTCCGAAGCTCCTCCTATTTTCTATATATATATATATATATATATTTATTTATTTTTATTTTGCCTTTTTTTTTTTTTTATGATGGGAAAACCGTCCACCCCTTTACAATTGATCGGTAAAACTCCGGACACACAATATCACGCATTAATATTGTCAAACAGTTGTAAGCTAGAAACACTAGCTTATTACTGGACTTCCCAATCACTTGAACAATTTAAATGTGGGTGTGCTTCGTATGTGAAGTCTAGTGGGCAAACTTGGGCTCACCTTTTATTTGGCAGCACATTTCTAAGATTATCAGACCTTTACTCACTTTTTGATTATGGAATTTCAAAAATCTCTATGGTTGGTAAATGAATAAATTTTGGTTGTTATAATAAAGGTAAGGGTAATCTGCTGGGGTTGATTTTTTGCATAATTTTTAATCTGTTAAGTGTAAAGAGAGCTTTCCATCTGTTCTACCATCAATCAAAGGAATATGTCCAAGTGGGGATTTATTCATCCAATGGTAGCTTATTCGGAGACAATGGTAGACCCAAGTACAAGGGTTTGGGGCTGAAGCCCCACCCTACTCGAAAATTTTCAAAGACACCCCTGCAAATTTTAATAATTATTATATATTTTTGTTACATTTTTCCCTTTCCACAACAATTTTTTTTTACATAAAGTCCCCCTCAAGTTAAATTTCTTGGGTCCACCCTTGTCTGGAGAGGCATCTTTTTTTTCACATAATCAGCAATGGATCAAACCTTTGCGGTAGCCGGTAGTGTTGGTAGTAAGGGAGTTGGATGAGTTTCTGAGTTTTTACCTTTCCAATAAGATAAAATAAAATAAAAATTAACGTGAAAATTTTGGAAAGATGGATTGATGATAAATCGTATTTCCATAGTTAGGTTGCTTCTACAATAGGAGTGCCTAGAGGTAACAATTAAGCAGGTCCATATGAATTTTGTGCCATTCTACCCAAACCAAGCAAAACCTGAAGTTTAGAAGTGCCAACTCAAACTAAACCTAACCTGTAGCCCACTCCAAGTCACAAATCCAGCTCCCTAGGATTTTAAGTATGCGACAACCTTAATTGAACTCCTTGGACAAAATCATTTGAACCAACTAATCTAACAAAAAAGGGGTTTTGCTTAAGGGGCTGATATATCCCTTTCCATGCAAGGTTTCAAGCTTGTTCATTGAGAAATGATTCTTAAAGGCTTGTTTGTTTTGTATGGAATTTGATTAATTTCATTAGAATTTTAAAAAAAAATGGATTTCTAAAAGTTTTTGAAGTTGTAGAAACAAAGAAGAACATACATAAATGGCTTTCAAATAACCTCTCCCTTGATGGAAATTGAATTAAGGGGAGATGATTAGGCCAAGGAAAAACAAAGATGAGAGTAGAATATACAAAAATTTAGATTAAGCTTAATTGCAAGGCCTTCTCCACCCGTGAGGAGTTGGTGTTAACATTTTTTTATTTGGCTTTCAGGTTATAGAAGTGGGAGAGAAGTATAATCACTATGTTGTCAGCTGTTGAAACTACTACCTTCCAATTTGTTTGCCCAATAATGCCAGCAGGACATTTGTTTGGCAAGTCACATGGCTCATCTAGAAGGGAACCATTATTTGGAGCTACTGTTAAACATGTGTACCATTGGATCTTGGCTCAAAGAAAGCATAGGAGAAAATTGCACACCAACTAATATTTATTCCTCTAGTTGGTACCTATTCTCATTAGAAATGTGGGCTCTAACTTGCCTTAAAAGATCAGATCAGTTCAATGATTTCATGTTGGACTCCCAAACACAATTTTATTCTAAAGCCCAGGGCCCCTTTCCATTCCACCAATACAGAGATAGGCCTCATAAATCTAAGTATATATATCTCAATGTTAATAAATGGGGATATATATAGACACTATTAAAACTGATTAGACACGATATAATCTTTTTACCCTTTTGTTTTGATATGGTCATGGTTTTCTCATTTACTCCCACAAAGATTTCAATTTTGTTGATATTTAAATATCACTATTTATTAAGAATTAGTGTTTTCTAATAAATTTGTTATAAGATTGAGAAGTTTTTGGAAGATTAACTCAAAGGATCTGGACTCTATTATGTTGAAGGTCTTTTGAGAATGGAACTCCCCACAGAATAAGCTCTTCAATGGAATTACTTATAAAAAGTTTTAATTGTCCAAAATATATGCGCTTTCATTTCACCTTGCTCGGGAAGTGCTTGGTGTCTAAAACTGTAGATCATAATTTGATGCAAGTCTTTATAAGAGAGAATTTTTGTTAGTCTTGATCCTTGAGATTTTATAATTGTCAAATGTGGCTTTCCACGATATTGTGAAAACTGAAAAGCATAAATCTTTTCTTTATAGGACTTATTATTAAAAATGTTTTTTTCCTAGGACTTATTATTAAAGAATTTGTAGTACAAAAGAAACTTCTTTGAGAATTTTTTTTTTTTTGTGACCTCATTAAAAGTCTACTTTTCTAAAAAAGAAAAACCAAAATCTCAATTTTCTTCAGTGGAGAACGCCTTTCTCAAACGTGCACTTACTAGCCTCACAAAAATTTGGTGAGTGACTCTAGAATTTGTGATTTTTCAATAGCATGACATCTAGTATTTTTTGTAATACCCCAGTTTGAAATGTCTGCCACAAGTTACATGGTCCCTAATTCAATCGTCAATTCGAACGTAAACAACAACAGAAGAAGACAACAACAGAAGAAGAAGAAGGAAAAAAAAAAAAAAAAAAACCTTCTCTGATCAGAAGCAGATTTCGTACAAGAACATGATCCTTAAAATTCACTCCCACCATCTCCAAAATCTGTCCGATTTGATACAAGTCTCTTCCATCCATCATGTCAAAAAAGAAAAAGAAAAAACTGATGAGAGAGGGTGAACAAACAAACACACGCAAACGCAGCAGCGAATAAAGCGTATGGATGGCTAGGACCGCTAGGTGCACCTTTGATCGAGCCCCACGAGCCTTTTCTGCAAAGAGGCCCTGCCAAAACTTGTGCCTTTTATCGTATATGGATTGATTGTTATATTTGAGTGTACGTACGTGTTACAGGTACAAATACAATGCGTATTTTATTGTTGTCATAAAGAAGAGAGAGAGAGATGCGTATTTTACTGGTGTCATAAAGGAGAGAGAGAGAGAGAGAGAGAGAGAGAGAGAGAGGGGGGGGGGGGGGGAGGAGAGATGTTTGACTTTGAAGACAAAGGGAGGGTTAGGTGAGGGATGGATGAGGTGGAGTGGAAAACCAACCAAATGCTATGATTTCAACACTGATTCTACTCGCAGTCTCGAGCAGAGGGAGGAAAACATTTTCCATGAAATGTCGTCCACCGTCAACGTGGATATGATATATTATGTTACTGTGCACACAAAAGTAACCGAAGATAGAGAAGCACGAATATCTTCATCCAGGGTTAAAAGACTGAAAACTCCACCGTGGAATCCATCTACCCTGTGGTTATTTAGGACATGTTTATGTAGCTCATTTCCGCATAAAATGTTGTAGTTTTCTGCAGAAAACTTTTTTTTCATATGTTTGGTGCGGTAGTTTTCTGCGAATATGCTTTTTCGTCACGTTAGTTTTTTCCTTTCTAAACATGGAAATAGACTTCCTATGGGGGGTATGGGAAGTCCATTTCCACGGAAAATTGACCCCCAAATTTCCTCTCTCTCACCCTCACTTCACCCAACCACCCTCTTTCTTCCTCTTCTCCTCCCAACCCCACCCACCCCACACACATACCAACCCACCCACCCAATAGTTTTCACTAAAAAGTGGTTTTCACTTAAGCAATCCATAGCTGCACCAAACAACATTAGCACTAATTCATCGAGGGAAACATTTTTGCACCAAACATAAAATTTTGACTTTCGGGGAAAAACTTTTTCAAAAAATTTAAAACCCATGGATTTTGCTGATGTGGGAATTTCCAATTTCCACGGAAATTACATGTACACAAATGTGCCCTTATTATATCATCAAATTATATATGGGTTTTGAATATAATTATCTTGATGCATATTCATCATCACATATAGGGAAAGTCCACATAGCATGAACGGGGGACCGAATGGGAGCCTGGTCCCCCGTTCAAGCTCTGTAGCACGGCTGTCACATATATCGTGGAACAGCTGGTCTACAGACCCCGGGTTCCGGACCCCGGATGGGAGCCCGACTCCCCTGGGGTCCGTTGGATCCCAGCAATCCAACGGACCCCAGGGGAGTCGGGCTCCCATCCGAGGTCCGTAACCCGGGGTCCTTAGACTTTTTTATCGTGGAATGCATAATTATGAGAATGCATATTCATCATCACATATATCGTCAGAACAGCCAACCTAATGGCAAAATAAACTTAAATTGACATACAATTTGAGAATATCAAATATGCCTATATTTATTTTGAATCATTCGGATTTGAATAGATGGCTTCACTATCGAGTTCCACGATGGCTTCTCCCTAGTTATCTGTAAATGCCATGTTTTTTTTTTATTAGGATTCCAAAATTCCTGCCACCTAAAAATTCTCAAATTACCTTTGGAAATCAATCCTAAAAAGGTTTAACATCTTTGTTTTTTTGTTGAAATTTCTAAGTGCTCAAGTGCAGATAATGATTCAAAAATTCCACAAATGGGATAATTTAAATTCTCCGAAACAGGAATTCTTGGTATTACAGTGAAAAAACATCGTTGGAATAAACAGATCTCTACCTCATGGCTGGCAAAAACCATTAATGTGGCAAGTCTTTCTTTCTATATAAAGAAAAAGAAATAAGACGAAAGAGAATGGTTCCTACTTTCTAGTTCTAGGGGAAAAACTTGTTTTAAGTGATGGAAGGATGATTTAGTCAAATGATGACTCTGTCCATGGTCGGTAGTCCACATTATCGGCAAAAAAGTCCAGAATCATCAAAACTTTTCAAACCATATGCTTTCGCTATAGAAAAAAAAAACACCCATATTTCCACACAACACACGTGCATTGACCAGCGACTAAACTGTTCTTAAAAGGAGACACAGAGATGGAGATTTCTATCATTAGGGAAATTCTATATGCACCCATTATATGTGCTGAGCACACCCACATCCATTGTGAACAGTGTCAGCACACCCACATCCATTGTGAACAGTGACACTGTTCACAATGAATGTGGGTGTGCTCAACATAAGGGGAGGGTGCATATAGAATTTCCCCTATCATTATCATCATCCCAAAGAATCTGCTGCCAATATTACAAACAAGGCAGTATGAACCCACTTGTAGTATTATGAATAGAGATGTATAGGTATTTCAGATTGTAGCACTACCCTCCAAAAGACTAGAAAAGAATTACAGCAGAGGCCCACTTTCAGGAGAATCAAAGAAAGAAATTAAAAGTCACAACTTTATAGTGTGTACTTTCAAGATCATCCAAATCCTCAAATGGGGCCACAAGATCAATGAATTGATCAAAGAGACAAGGCCATTTGTACAGTCAGTACCTGATCAAACTGCACCTGATGGGATGAAAGACCAAAGAGCCCAATAATTTTACTATAAGAGGTTGCTCATTGACTCAGAGTTAACATTGTAGATGGCCTAATTTTGTTGTGTGTAGGGTGCACTAAAAAAGACTCGGGGCATCTCTACAAGGAAAAACCAAAAAAGAAGAAGTTGGCTGAAGTTGGGAGATTGGAGAGACAAACAGATGGAGACAGATATAGTTACATGCTGACAATGGATTCAAACAAACGCAACTTAAGTGGACGTTATGGATTGCCCCTGCTTAATGAAATCTGCAATTGCAGAAATGATGCTGATACTGATACTGATACCTTCCTCTGTCATAGCACAATGGCAGTAGACTGAGTGAATCATGATGGGTCAGGAATCAGATCATGATACTCCAAAACAACTTTACTCAGGCAGACAGCTGGAACAATCCATTTGATGACCATTGCCCACGTATGACTTGTGTATTATTTCTTGAAGATTGAGGACTTTATTGGTTGATTGTTTTGGCCGAGCCAAGAAATAGCATGTATGGACCCAAATAATGGAGAAAAAAATATAACTAGAAATGCCAATACAGGTGGTTACATGTCCAAACCCACTGCATTGGTGAACTATACAGGCAGAGATGCAAATTAGATTCTAATCATAGCCTTTCATTGTTGGGTCGGATCAGATCACCATAGACCTTAGTTTTTTTTAACCCCCTGTTAAAACTGAAGTTATTGTCCTTTGATCAACAATGACCAGCTTTTATCCAAAATGTTATCCACAGTTCCACCTTAAACCATGATTGGTAGTGGTCCAAGTGGGCCCATTAAGCCCTCCCGGTAAAATAACTGGTAATGGCCACCTTTCTCTAACTACCAAAAACCCTTGAGAGGACCAAACAAATTTCATGTTTTGATGAAAAAAAAAAAACCCATATTGATCGCTTTTAAGTGTTTCAGACGAGCTCAAGGTCTGGTTGAGGAAAAAACATCATACAAAGTATAAGCTCATACAAAATTACCTGTTCGCAAAAGTAAATCTTTAAATTCTCCTCATGCATGTTCAGCTTATGGTTAATGAAGCACCAGGTGCGTACAACAGCATCTTTCACTGTGATATAACTTAAAAGGCAACTTGCCGTACAGTTGGTTGCGCCATCTAATGAAACCTTCTGTGAACAGTCCAGGGCCCAAAATCTGGGATCACATTCCATTCCCAGCCTTCGAAATTTAATGTCAATTTGAGAGGTTAAAGTTTCTCAACCTGACATTAACAGGAGTAGCAAGTGAAACTCACTAGTTTGTCCAAGAAAGGCCATTTCTCCTCCAAGATCTCAACCACTTGTTCGCACAAGGAAGCCAGATAAATGATCCGACTGTCAAATAGAAAGAAAAACCATTATATGGAATTGTGGGAGAGTTAAAGGTTGCAGAAAGTTAAACAAATGACTCATTAAACTGTGAACTTTATGAATGATGTAATTTCTGTATTCTGAGTTGATCTAGTTGGGAGTGTTTGTATGTCAGTTTTGATTTAAGTGGTAAATAGTGAACGCCTTAACAGAACTGTATTTTAGCTTCTTATACTTGTCTCTGTTGTACTTAGTCCTTCTGTGGTGCAGGTCGAGCCAGGCCCAAATCCATGGGGCCCGACTGTTGTGGGAAGCTATACTAAAAGTTATCATAGTTAGGATTCCTAATAATAGCAAATAGTCAGTTTCCTACTTGTTTCAGATTGTTGTCTAGTTTCCCTATTTGATTAGAAGTCTTTAGAAAGAGAATTTTAGTAGGAAAGAGGTTTGCTATTATAAATATGTGAATCTCCTTTAGGGATCGACACCTCTGATTAATGAATTGAAGATTTCTGGTTTGGTTTAATTGTGTTCTGCCGACTTGATTGTGCGCTTCTGGTTGCTTCGAATCCATCTAGATTCGGCCAAATCCCTGCTGCGGGTCTGGTCTATTCCCGGGCTGCATCATTCTGTAGTGTGGGACAAGGGCTCAATTATGGTGAAGCCTCCAAATCTCCATGCCAACATTTCCAACATAGTGTTTGATTTGCTTCATTTTTCTAATCAGTAAAATTGCATTTGTATCCAACCCCTGCCATGTCAGTCCTAAGCACAGGTAAAGGAGGAAGGTCACTTCAGCTATTGCAGTCAGAAAAAAAAATTGTCATTTGCTCAAAACATTATAACAATCTAAGAAACCATAGAAGAACCAAATTTGGGAAAGTCGTTGAGGGACATTGGAAATCATTGAGTAAAGCAACCGTTTTTTTAAGGTATTAGAACCATCTCTTTTCCACCCAATGCAAAATTTAGAATTTAAACTGTAAACTTTTCATTAAATAACTAAGAATAATAAAGATGACACATATTTCATACCAGGCAACTGCTTTCAACTGCCACCATTGGAATTCTCCACATTAACAGCCTGCTTCTGAGGACATGATCTTGAAATATGGCCTGGAACACCACATTCATAGCATGTTTGCCTTTTTTTCTTTGCACGGCCAAAGCTTGCACCATTCTCTGCATCCTTAGTTGCTGATGATTCAGAGCCTGAACGGGTCTCAGCTTCCTTCTTGGGGACTGCACATCTTATCCTCACTGGCCTTTCACAGACCTCCTTCTGATCTAACTTTAAGGCCATTGCCAAAGAGAGGCTATCATGAAAATCAACATGAGCATAGCCTCGGAACTCGCCTGTCGTTTTGTCCATGCCAAAACGGATTGATGATATATTGCAATCTGTGAAAAGTTTTTTCAAGTCATCCTCAGTTATATCCCAAGACAGGTTCCCAATATAAATTCGGTTGTAGCCATCCACTAGCTCAGGTGTGAAATCTGATGATTTATGGGCACGTGTAGTCTTGTAAGGCTGAATCTTGAGAAACAGGCCCCCCCTGAAATGGGTTAAAAATCTTTCAAGCATTTGTGTGAATGGGGAATGTCTGTAAGAACTGTGATTAAAGAACAATGGGCAACATGGCGAAGAAAAAAACAACAACAAACAAAAACAAAATCTACAGCAATTGGCACCTTGCTAATCTGTACATGTGGGAGGTATGGTTTGGTGATAAGATGGACCCCTCTGTAGATGCTGTTTGAAAGATCTAATAAACTGGAAGATCCAAACTCCATCAATGGCCTACAAACTAGACTATTATATGAAATACAACAAAAGTTCTGAGAGAGGGCCAAAGAATGGATATGACCAGGATCATCCAATCCAGTGAACTTCTGAATGTCCTCCAAGAGTCTGGGGCATCACATCAAAGAGCTTGGATGGCTGGATCACAAAACCATAGGTCCTAAATGTACAGACTAAGGAAACACAGAAAACTGTCCATTTGCTGCAGCATGGAACTCTATAATTCTTCTTCGTTATACACTCACATGTCAGCACCATCGAGAGCTAAAGCCCTTTTAGCAGCAGCTTCAGTCTACAAATGAAAGTGATTTTCACAATAATAGGAGTCAGAATCATTGCATCAATGGCTGTAAAAATGTTGTAAGTAGGAATATGAAATGTTTAGCTGAGCAAAAGGGGGTTTCTAGTTGAGCCACTAGCCTAAAAATATGATCCTCCACTCTGTGATCCATAAATTTCGCCCAATGGGCTCCACTGTGAAGGGCAGTACCAAAAAACCAATCATATAATATCGACCACATGATAAGTAGATAGTTTTGTGGAGTTGAACATGGTTTTTGGATAAATATCTATCGATTAGATGTAGCCACGTTGTATTGCATGGAAAATGCATAATGGCGCAGCTATGTTATATGGCCTGGTCCATACATAATGAGGTCCATGGAAAGAATGCTCAGGCACAATTGCTTGGCCAATAAAACATGCATTCTACAAGCAACATACTATAATTACTGCAGTATTATTGTAGCATATACAAAACTGCAGTCAAGATATTGACTTCAATTAACATACCAACACTAATTTCATGCACCATATAACCTATATAGGTGGTATCAGTATAACATATCATGGTGACATCTCAAATTCAAACAAAGTAGACCATGATGCATCGGAACTGCAATGCATAACAGTGAGTCAACGATAAGGCATGGGAAATCTCATGCATTAAAAAAAATTTAATGACCATATACAGACTCAGATGAAGGGAGACGGAAATTACTCAAATTTCAATAAATCCAGGACAGGGATATAGGTATCTCATGCAATTGCTTGATACCATGAGAAAACTTATAAGAGTTCACCAAACTATGAACCTCATAACGTAGGAGACTGTTCCATTCAGTAAGGAGTATCACTATACCGGTAATGGACAAGGAAATCACAATGGGTCTCTTTGTTTATTTGTCCCTTAGTTCTGCTGAATATTTTTCTTTTTTGGATTATCCTAGAAGTAGGATTCGAATCCTAAAAACCCCCACCATATGAGAGTTGCTGAAGGGTGCAATACAAATTTCTTAAGGGTAAATTTTTGCAAATTGTAGCTTTTGCTAACCAAGAACACATCATATTTTTAAACCACCACCCAGGTATGTGTCAATCCAAGCCCAGGCCCATTTTGGGCCCAGTCTTCATGTATTACTTAGTCAATTACACCTGTACATTCTTAGTTTGTAAATCAGTTATTTAGGCTTGTAATCAGGGCATTCAGCCCTATAGATAAGCTTAATGGCTTGTAATCAGGGATTCATTCCCTTTATAAGAGAACAACAGACGACCCTAAATGGGCACAGTGTTTTTGCATATTTCTTCATTCCACATTCAATCTCTCCAAAATGTCATGGTATCAGAGCAAAGGTCAATCATCTGTGATCTTCTGCTAAGTCATCTTCCAAGCATTGGAAGCTGTGATCATTTGTGATCACCCACTTCAGCCGGATCATCTCCAATCATCTCTGATCATTGCAGATCCCTCATGGCCCATTGAAGATCATCATATCAGAAACTGACGGAATCAGTCTCCCAGGTCGCCTGTTATTCCTCTTTTTTATCACTATTTTTCCAGGAATTTTGTCTCATCAGAGGTAGGCCATCCAGCTTATTTTGTGATATTTCAATTTTATCAAGAAGTTTTCATCTCAGCCATCCAAGATTGTGGATTCTGATCCGTTTCAAGTGGGACTTCTTCCCATAGTTGCGGAAAATCTTTGTCTTTTCATCCCCCAACTCTGATAAGATCTCTGATCATCCACTGGATGCCACGTGGATATTCTTCCACTAACGACCAAGGACGTGTCCTGCTGATCCTAGCTGTTTAACAGTGGGCCACTTGTGATCATCCAGACACCTCTGGAATCCTACACAGTCTTGGTCGACCACTGCAGGAGGAATTTTTTGTGATTTTTTCACAATTTTCTGCCAATCAGAAGTGGGCCATTTCCTCCATCTCGTCATTATCACATTTCTGGAAACAGATTTCATCTATACCGTCCAAAACTTTGGATCCTTAGCTTCTGTACACTAGATTTCATCTCAAGGAAGACAATTAAGAATGGCATTCAGATATTACACCTGATCTGTATTCCAATCTATCTGTGGGCCCCACGTGCTTCTCCAGACATAACCCAGGAGGTCGTCTGGCTTGTTTTTTTGGGTCTCTGTGACCATCTGCTTCATATTGGATTGCTGGTGATGCGTACTGTTCGTTGTTCCTTTCATTCTTCTTGGTGATTGTGGCCTCTTCTATTTCATCTACTGTTTTCTGTACATTGATCTGTTGCTGCTACTGCTTTGTGTGCTTCTTCTTCCTAGTCTTTTGTCATGGATAAACATGAGCTAGCCCTGGTTCGATTTGATGGCACAAATTATACATCATGGGCTTTTCAATTTCAAATTTACTTGGAAGGAAAAGAACTATGGGGACACATTGATGGATCTGAACCTCAACCTGAGGAAGATGATAAAAAGATTTTAGCATGGAAGACAAAGGATGCTAAAATCAAGACCTGGTTGCTAGGCTCTATTGAGTCACATTTTATTCTCAACCTAAAACCCTGCAAAAATGCTCGTGAAATGTGGGACTATCTTCAGAAAGTTTATCAACAGGGTAATGTTGCTCGCCAGTTTCAATTGGAACTTGAAATCTCTCAATTCACTCAAGGTACCCAGTCTATTCAGGAGTATTACAATGGCTTCCGCCGACTGTGGTCTGAATATGATGAGATTAAGTTTGCCACGGTCTCTGCAGCACTTCTACCGGAATTACTTCCATTACAGGAAAGTAGTCATCGGGATCAGCTCCTCATGAAGCTTCGTTTGGAGTTTGAGATAGTTCGATCGAACTTGATGAGCAGGGCTCCTCTTCCCAACTTGGATGCCTGTCTTCAGGAACTTCTGCGGGAGGAGCAGCGTCTAGCTACTAAAACTAATCTGGAACAACAACGCTCTGCGGAGGCTCCATTTGCCTATGTTGCCACAACCAGACAACCTCCTCGGGACATCAGTAAAGCTCAGTGTCATAACTGCAAAAAATATGGTCACTATGCAAATCAATGCAAGTCAAAAATTTGCAGATATTGTAAGGCCACTGGTCATGTTATTGAAGAATGTCGGAAGAAGGCTCGCAATTCAGTTTCCCGCAATTATGTGCAGTTCGGCCCTGGTACTTCCACTGTGTCATCTGCTCCTACTGCTTACACAATGACTACTCCACCATATGCTTCATCTGACTTCAGTGGATCTCTGCCGTATGATTCATCCTCACAGCCTGGTTCCTCATCACAATCTATGTCTCCTGCTCCTCTCACCCCTGATATGGTTAACCAAATGATCACCAATGCCTTAGCATCCATGAACATCGCAGGTACTGCTTCCTCTATTTCCAATACCTAGTACTTAGATTCTGGTGCAAGTAACCATATGGCCTCATCACCCGCCACATTACAAAATGTTGTTCCTTACACTGGTCATCTCACTGTTCAAGCTGCCAACGGAGATCATCTCCCCATCACCTCTGTTGGTGATACCCCTGGCCCCTTACTCTTAACCAATGTTTTGGTTTCTCCTCCTCTTGCTACTAATTTGGTTTTTGTGGGACAACTTGTTGAAAATAATTACACTGTCTCCTTTTCTTCTTCTGGATGTGTTGTGCAGGACCAGGAGTCGGGGGAAGTGATCGCGAGGGGGCCTAAGCGTGGCAGACTTTTTCCGTTACCAATGTCTTCTGTTATTGCGAATAATCCTTTACATCAGTTATTTTGTTTTTTCATTCAAAATCATTCTCGTTTGTGGCATAATAGACTTGGTCATCCGAATGCTTCTACTATGTCTACATTATTTCAATCTGGATTAATAAATAAACCTGTTGCTTCTGCTTCTTTTGATTGTGATGCTTGTAAATTAGGTAAGAGTAAAACTTTACCCTTTCCAACCTCTCACACATGGAGCACTGCATGTTTTGACTTAATTCACAGTGATGTTTGGGGCATTGCTCCAACCCTTTCACATAGTCATTTCAAGTATTTTGTCACATTCATTGATGACTACAGCAGATTTACTTGGATTTATTTCTTACATTCGAAGTCTGATGTTCTTAATGCATTTACATTTTTTGTTAAATATGTGGAAACCCAATTTTCTAAATGCATTAAAACTTTGCGCTCAGACTCAGGGGGGGAGTATGTTTCCAAGGATTTTCAATCCTTTTTAACCAATAAAGGAATCATTTCTCAACGTACCTGTTTGTATACTCCACAACAAAATGGAGTCGCAGAACGGAAAAACAGACATCTTCTTGATGTAACTAGAACTCTTCTGATTGAATCATCCGTTCCCCCTCATTTTTGGACTGAAGCTCTCACAACCGCTGTCTATCTCATTAACCGCCTTCCATCACGTACCATTGCTCATTTAACGCCTCATTTTAAATTGTTTGGTCATCATCCTGTGTTTGATCACCTACATACCTTTGGCTGTGTTTGCTTTGTTCATTTACCTCCCACCGAAAGAACGAAACTCACAGCACAATCTCGCAGGTGTGCTTTTTTGGGTTATGCCACTAATCAAAAAGGTTTTGTTTGTTATGATCCCATTGGTCGTCGTATCAGGGTTTCTCGAAATGTTATTTTCTTTGAAAATCAATATTTCTTCCAAACTCACATGGATTGTCCTCCTCCCTCTTCCCTAGTTCTCTTACCAGGTTTTTCGGATCAAACCTCTGTTACTAGGTTTAATCCTGCTTTTGTATACCACCGACAGGAGAAACCTCCCACTGCAGATGGCCCTCCCCCTGATCCTCCACCGACAAATGGTTCCACGCCTACTCCTGCCTTACGTCGCTCCTCCAGAACTTCTAGACCGCCTGAGCGGTATGGATTTACCCATACTTCTTTGATGACCACCCTATCTTCTATCTCTATCCCAAGTTCTTATTTGCAGGCTGTCTAACAAGATTGCTGGAACCAGGCCATGAAGGAGGAATTAGATGCATTGGCTCTGAATCACACATGGGATATTGTGGAGTGCCCTTCAGCAGTTAAGCCCATTGGTTGCAAATGGATCTACTCGATCAAACTTAAATCTGATGGGTCCTTGGATAGACACAAAGCTCGACTTGTGGCACTCGGAAACAGACAGGAGTATGGCATTAACTATGAGGAGACGTTTGCACCTGTGGCAAAGATGACATCTGTTAGGTTACTTCTTGCCATTGCTGCATCTCAGTCTTGGCCATTATACCAAATGGATGTCAAAAATGCATTTCTCCATGGGGATTTGCAAGAAGAGATCTATATGCGTATACCACAAGGCGTCCCCTCTCCCTCCAAGAGGTTTGTCTGTCGGCTGCGGAAATCGCTTTATGGTCTAAAGCAAGCACCTCGGGCATGGTTCGAAACCTTTAGGGGTCGCTTATGCGAAAGTGGCTTTACTCAAAGTCCTTATGATCCATCTCTCTTTCTTTGCCACAACTCTACTGGGGTTACGGTGCTTCTAGTGTATGTTGACGATATTATTATCACTGGCACGGATGATGGTATGATCAAATTTCTTCAAGATTCCCTCCGGACTTACTTCCATATGAAGGATTTGGGCCCCTTGCATTATTTCTTGGGCTTAGAGGTGCATCAATCGTCCAAAGGTCTATTTGTCAATCAACACAAATACACATCAGATCTGATCGAGTTGGCTGACCTCCATGATTCTTCGCCTGTTGATACACCTGTCGAGGTAAATCTCAAGTTGAGTAAGGATGATGGTGATCTTCTTCCTGATCCTCAACCATACCGGCGCCTGGTGGGAAGTCTTGTCTATCTCACCATCACTAGACCTGACATATCCTATGCTGTTAATCTTGTGAGCCAGTTTATGACAGCTCCTCGCCACCTTCATTTGGCAGCTGTGAAGCGCATTATCCGCTTTCTGCTAAGAACTGTCCCTCGTGGTTTATATTATCCAAAGGATAATCCTCTTCACCTGACCGCTTATGCAGATGCTGACTGGGCAGGCTGTCAGGACACACGCCGTTCTACTACTGATTGGTGCATGTACCTTGGCAATTCTCTCATTTCTTGGAAATGCAAGAAACAAGAACGGGTGTCTCGATCTTCCACAGAAGCTGAATAGAGGGCAATGTCTTCTGCTTGTTCTGAGGTCTTATGGCTACGGGGACTTCTTTCGGACTTCGGGTTCGCTCAAACCTCTCCTACTCCATTGCATGCTGACAATACTGGGGCTATCCGAATCACTGAAAATCCAGTATTCCATGAACGCACCAAGCATATTGAAGTTGATTGCCACTTTATTCGGGATGAATTTAAGCGGGATGTCATTAGTCTACCTCATGTCCCTACAGAGTTTCAGTTTGCAGATATCTTCACAAAGGGACTTCCTCGGCCTAGACATCAATTTCTTGTTTCCAAATTGCTACTTTATGACTCCCCAGCATCAATTTGAGGGGGGGTGTCAATCCAAGCCCAGGCCCATTTTGGGCCCAGTCTTCATGTATTACTTAGTCAATTACACCTGTACATTCTTAGTTTGTAAATCAGTTATTTAGGCTTGTAATCAGGGCATTCAGCCCTATAGATAAGCTTAATGGCTTGTAATCAGGGATTCATTCCCTTTATAAGAGAACAACAGACGACCCTAAATGGGCACAGTGTTTTTGCATATTTCTTCATTCCACATTCAATCTCTCCAAAATGTCAGGATGGACTTGGAAGATGTTATCTGGACTGGTGAATAATAGTTAAGGGCCCGTTTGGATGTCTACAGAATAAAATATTTACATATTTAAATATTGTAAGAATAAAATAGTATAGAATACAAAAATGCAATATTATAATAGTATAATTTTTTTACTGTTTGGCAATTTTTGAAGAATACTGCAGATTTTAAATTGAGATGTTTGGAAGGTGCTATGATTAAAGTAATTTCATTATAAGAATTTTTTTTATTAAATATTTTAATTTATATGTAATTTACCACGTCAAGATAAAAAAAGTAATGTGGTAAAGTAAAGTTTAACTTTCATGTTTTTACCGTAAGTTACTTTTCTTTTATCACATAAAACCATGGTAAAGTATAGTAAATGAAAAAACAACTACTTTATAACTCTCTCTCACTTTGCTTTACCACATACTTCATCTGACCTTACTTTACCTCATCTTTTACCATGATATGACATCGATCTTTATTTTACTTTACCACACCTGTAAACAAGTAACTTTTTATTTACCATATAAAACTACGATAAAATGTTTAAGTAAAGTAAAAAAAAAAAAAAAAAAAAAACTACTGTACCATTCATTCCCACTTTACTTCACCATGTACTTTATCCCACATTTACTTTACCCCACTTTTATCGTCCTGTGAGATTTACTTTTACTATACTTTTCCATATACGTAAACATACACATTATGATGGATTTGTTGAACCAAGGTCTTTACTTTACTCTATCACTTTGTAATCGTCATTTTGAAAGATTTTTATCTTGTAGAAAGTTTTCTACAGGGGGGAGCTGTAGGAGAGAATATTGAGCTTTTTGAAAGAAAAGAATCTTTTCTTCAAATTTTTCTTGACTTACCAAACGCACAAGATTTTCTTCTTTAAAAAATGAAAGATTATATTCTAAAAAATATTATTTTCTTGTGCATCCAAACAGGCCCTAACATAGAAATTTATCTTTTGATCAAAAAAAGGAAAAAAGTCTATTTTTTTTGTAATGGCCATGTCAGGCACATGTATCAGGTTAAAATTTAAACTTAATATGTTGCAATCGAAAATGAAGCTATCTCTGACAATAAAGAGAGTGATAGTAGTTATGGAGTATGACAAACTGATAAGAGGATGTAACCCAGTTGGAAAGTGTTCGTATTGCTGGTTCAAGTCAGCTTACCCTACAAGAGGGGAAAAGGGGTATGCCAAATTGGATTTTGTGAGTTATATGCAAATATGCTTTAAAACAAAGGTACAAATAAGTGCACAGGAAATTCTGTTGAAATCAGTTTGGTATGCTACACTTTGGAAGCTTTGGTTAGAAAGATATAATAGAATATTTATGATTAAAAGTAAGTAGGTGGAGGAAGTTGTAGATTCTATTGTTTGGCCTGTTTTGAAATGGGTAAGTAAGAGAGAGGAATTTGATGGGGTCCCTTTGGAAGGTCATAATAGATCTTGGACAGCAATTGTTAAGGGGGGTTGCTGTGCTAAAAATATGCTTCAAGTTTCTTGGGTGTCCTCTAGTTGGAATTCTTAAGCTTAACTTTGATGGAAGTTTTGCCCAGACTAGTTGAGGAGGTATTGGAGGCGTCTTCAAGGATTGCAATAGTTTTGGTGTGAGGAGCTATTCAGGGCCTGTGGATTCTTTAGATGCTGATGAGGGTGAGGTTTTTGCTCTTCTAGTTGGATGTTGTGAGTTGCGAAGGTTGGGCGGTTGCAATGCTATTATTGAAGGTGATTCTGTTTAGTAATTAAGTGGGGTTCTAATTTCTAAACCCTTCTAGGAAGACTTCTTTTCCTAGGAGATTGTCGGATTGGGTGGGAGAGATTCAGGATATTTTTAGACAGATGGGTGCTTCTTTTCATCATGTTTTAAGTGAGGCAAATGTAAAGGCAGATGGTCTAGCAAAAGCGGGAGTTCTTTGTTCTTCTAGTACTTTTTATGGTTAATTGCCTTGTATTTTAGTAGTTGCTTTGTTGTTTGGTGCTTATTGTTTTGTGTTTGTCTAAGCTGCTTTTGGCTTAATTTTGTTCTCTTTTTCTAGAGTACTAAAAAATTCACCATTAAAAAAAACAAAGGTGGCATACAAACTGGTAGAATAAATCAAATATGCAGCTTTTAAAGAATCAATTTTTGTTGTCATTTCTTTATCATATTTTTCAGCACAAAACCATATTACAATTATCTTTTCATTGAAAGGTAACATGAAGCGAACATGCAGCCTCTTGGTTGACATAGTAAGCGCCTTCTAACTGTTGTCACCAGATCAGATGTTTTTTTTTTTTTTTTATTATTATTATTATATTAAAAAGCCATCAGTTGATTATGCGCAAAACACATTTTAACAAATTTTGTTCTAGAATAGCATAACTCACGCTCTACAAATGTGCATGCCTGCATCCACTCCTATGGGTTCTCATGATTTAAGAAATGTTGCAATATCCAGTGCCCAGGACCAAGACTTGTCAATGGTATCAGAACAGCATAAACAAAGCCTTATTCAATGATTCAACGAAATTATGAGAAAACATATGCACATATGCCAAGATGGTCATGGACATTCATAAGCTGATAAATGTTGAAACCAACCTTGAAAGTAATCATAGCAATTCCCCTGAATTTCCCACTCTCAGGAAACTTCATGCAATCTACTTCAGTTATAGTGCCACAATTTTCAAAGAAGCTTCGTATATCATCCTCAGTCGAGTAGTATGGAATGCCTCCAACATACACCTTCGTAGGAAGGCTACCATTTTCTTCACTGTAAATCAGCCACCAAACCATAATTACTTAAATCATAGTAAAACACCGAAAGATCTAGATATATAACAGCAAACAACACCAAATCCATATGCATCCAAACTAACATAAAGAGCAATTTTTTCATATCTCAAAGATTTACACATATGCACATATATGGATACACATACAGCACTCACAGCTCACATCACACACAGTTTGAGATCAAGAGTATAATACAATCATAGGGCAAATCATTTCAGCCAACAAAAACTGACGCACTTCAATCTCAACGACCAGTTGGAAAACAATGAAACAAGAACACAAGCCATTAGCAACAAAAAAATATTTTCCATTTTGATAATTAGAGCAACAAAAAAAGAGGTCTTGGCAATGATCCATTCCAATTACAAGAAGAACCAGTAAGAACAAATGAAGAAACTGAAGCAATGCATAAATGAACATACTTGAAAGCAGAGTCCACTGGCCTACACGAACAATCCCACTAGTTTTTATTTCTTTCTTTATTCATTCCATCCTGTATTTAAGTAAGCAACTGGGTTTATTGATCTTTTTATTCATTCCATCCTGTATTCAAGTAAGCAATTGTGCCGATTCAAACGTATTATGTTAGATAAAGAGTTGTAATTTGTTTTAGGGTTAACATTAAGTTTGGAGAGAAAATATTTCATTTTTGGCTAAATGAGACCATTCTTGTAGGCCCACCCAGATGAATAGATGCCAACGATGAGTATATGGATGACGGAAAGGTCTTCAAGTGGATTTGCGGGGAAAGCCAAATTTACCAATAGGAGGACTTCAGTTGTAGACAATATTTTATTATGAATAATCAGTTTTATGGTTTTACAAACCTCACATAAATCTAGCATCCCTTCCACAGAAACAATCAGGAATCAGTCTCTAGCTGTAGCGTTGAACGTGAGGGACATGTGAAGGGTGTTTGTTGGCGAGTGGGTATTTACCAGAGAAGGGGAAGAAAATCCAAAGAAAGGAAGGAAAGGTGGATCGATCAAAGGTGGGATCGAAGACAAGGCTCTCATCTATGCTAAACAAGACCCAGTTACTTAATGTAGATTACATAGTATGATATCAAGCATGCACCATTCGCACCATAGGTCTGGTGCAAACCTCCATTTTTTTGGCCCACATGTGATCAATCTAACACCATCACACACAATACCCCTATATGAAGTATGAACAGGCACTCACCCAATTTGACATTCAACCTGACCTATATACAATGTTGGATTGAACCTTTCAAAAAAAAAAGAGCAGAATGATATGATGATGAGAACACTCCCCCTACAACCCCCCCCCCCACACACACCATGGAAGAAAATATCGGCCGATACGAAGCGTATCGGCCGTATCGGCCAAGGCCGATACGGTACAAAGAATTTATCGGCGCTACGGGTGTATCGCACCCGTATCGGCCGATACGGGTGCGTATCGGCCGATACTTTAGTGTATCGGCCGATACGGGCCGATACGGTACACGTGGGGGGGGGTTTTATGGACTTTTTAGGGTTTTTTACCCTTGTCTTTGTTCTCTTCTGCTCTATGGTTGTTGTTTTCACCTCTTTGTGGTCCATCTTGCGTAAGTTCAAAAAAAAAAATCGAATCGGGGCTGCCGCCCCGAACCCCGCCTTTATGGTCGACGGCCCGGAGGGCCAGCCCGCGTCGGGCAGTCCGACGGCATGGGGCTTTCAGCCCCAAAGAGCCGTCGGACAGCCCTCCGGGGCTCGGCCTCTTTATCAGTACTTTTCATATATTGAATAATCTATCATGAATGCATGCAACATATAATGTTTATGTTCATATTAAGCTAATTTTGATCACCAAAGTTTTATGCTTAGGGTTAGGTCTCACCACAGTGACCCTAACAATTAAACACTGATATTTGGCTCTAATAGTACCATCATGATGTTTACATTACATATTGTTCAAATGTATGAATATAAGTGTCTCCCAAATCCCTTTTGGTGGTGATCAAGGTATTCCTAATTTCCTATTTCTTTCACTAACTCTCTACTCCCTTTGTCATTTCTAAATTGGTGCTGAATGCTGATTGTTGATCACTTCATAGTTCATTCACTTGATTGAATTTGAACCTTGAATGCTGAAGTATTGATATTTGATTGTTCAATGTTCACTAATGACCTAACTCTTAAATCTTCTTAATTCTTATGCCTTTATTTCATGTTCTAATTTTTTTTTAATGAGCTTTTCATTACTTTTTAAGTTAACATGACTAAGAAACATGAATACATGTGAAAAAACTAATCATTACTATTATTTTCTATTTATACAGCGATACAGGACATCATATATTGAGGGCACCGATACGCCCCCTTTTCTTACTTACTTTTGCAAAAGAACCACATTTTCTTTCATTTTACAATTTTCTGGATTTTCTGGAATTTTTTCAGATTTTTTTGGCTATTTTTTAAAATCGCACCGCTACGCCGATACGTATCTCCGATACGCTACGTATCTCCCGCTTCGTATCGGTTTGGCGGCGGGCCGATACGCCCGCCGATACCGATATTTTCATCCTTGACACACACACACACACAAACAAACAAAAAAAGCCACCCCCACTTCTCTCTAGGCATTAACCATTCAACATGCACAGAATTAGGCCTTCTGTGCACACATGCCCTAAGCATCTCAAGCGTTCTGTTTTACTACCATTGAAGCCACTCATGGTTTCCTATCATGTCGTAATTTCTAATTCTATTCTTACTTGCAACTCCTCATATCCATCTTAGCATGGCCATCCTGATCATATGTTCTTCAGCTTCTTCCCACTTCTTCACTGGCCCATATGTAGCTCCATACAGGACTAATTGTTTTCTTAGAAAAAGCGAGCCTTCAATAGAAGTGGCATTCTATGATCACATAGCAATCAACTAACTTGTCTCTTCTTTGCCCACTGTAAGCTTGTCCCATTTGTTGAATCCAACTTAAACCTTTCATCTTCTCCTGTGACTGACCCTAGATACTGAAATTTGTCACACTGTGGCACTGAGTTATCTTTATCTTGACTCTCATACCCACTAAACTAGCACTTCGCATGCTGTCTTTGATTGGCTAAATCTCGGCCTATTTGACTCAAAAGCCTTTCTCCAAAATTCTAACATATCACTTATAATGAGTGTATCTTAGCTTATTTTTCCTTTTGACAGTCAGCTTCAGAATGACTAAACCAAAATAAATTCCAATCACGGGATTGAGCTGGACAACATAGAATGGGATTATTTTGAAGTGCAAATGGATAAAATTGAAAAACACACAATAAGCTAATAGCTTAGGAATAAATAATTAAATACAAAAACACTGAAGCTGTTTTTTCTTTAATCTGGTAAAGTAATTAGGCAGAATGGATGCTCATGCTGTTCCATATGAATTTTGGGTAGTAGGGAAATCAGCGATCACATCAAGCATGCACCCTTTTCTGATATTTAAGCCCTAAATCAATATCAAGGATTGGTGCTTCTAACGATCTGTGACACAAGATGGCAAAAAACAGTATCCCAACTACTGGAATTTTTAGATTGCACTACCCTAAGGCCTAAACACACAACAGAACAGATTAGTGTTCAGACTCCAACAGACTCAAACTGATTGCAAAAAAGGTAAAGACCCAAACACAAACTAAATAAGAATACGGATCATAACAATTCCTTTATTTTTTTTTTTCTTTTTAAATCCTTTGAGGAGAAGGTGTCCTTCAAATTTCAAGTGGTTTCAATTGCATTCTAGATGAATTTGTTCCACTGCATTTGTTGGGGTAGAAATCATCTAAAAATCACTTTGTGAGCTCAGGTAGCTAACGCTGATTTCAGCCAAAAAGTTTATAAAATTGTAAATGATGGCCTTAGATTCCACACAGAAAATGAAAAATTAATAACCACCCAATCTCCAAACGAAGTGCAATCTGGGGTACATTCAAACACACATAAAGAGAATCACAAAGGCTACGACAGAAGAAAAAAAAAAGTGACATAAGAACGTTAGAAAGAGCATTACCTCTCTTCAGTTTTCATCAACTCTACAGGACCCCCCTCTACTTTACTTTCTCCTTCTTTATTCTCAGCTTCTTTCTTCTTCTTCTCCTTCCTTTTCTTCTTCTTCTTTTTCTCCTTCTTCTTGTTCTTCTCTTTCTCCTTCTCCTTCTTCACCCCATTTTCCGACTTGTCGGCCGTGGATTCATTGCCACCATCCCCAATCTTCTCCTCAGGGCCATCCGTCCTCTTCCTCTTCTTCGCCTTGTTATTGCTTGAACCCATCAAACCAATCTCGTCATTCTCTTTCTGGGTGTTGTTATCTTTGTCAGAAAGGGTTGGATTCTCCAAAGAAATCTTCTTTCTTTTGATTTCTCTCTTGGTGAGCCTGGGCTTTTGAGTAACAGACCCCAGAAGTTCTTTGAGGGACTGGGGTTGTTGCAGATTGGACTCTGGTTTTCCTGCATCGTTTCCTTGTTTTTCAGACTCTTTTGCTGCTAGAGATTCTACCAAATCTGCCCTCAGCTTCTGCTTGAGCTTCTTGTTCGATAAAACCATCTCTGCGAGAGATAGAGAGAGAGAGAGAAGAAGAAGAAGCAAGCAGTGTGAGGGTTTTAGAGAAGGGGAAGAGAAATTGCATCGTACACGTGCCAAAGATGGCACACGTGTGGATTGAATCTTTCATCAGATGGTCCAAGAGCAACGGGCCAGGGGCCCAGATATGACGGGCCTACTGCCAAAGGGGCTATATAAACCTGGTCCAAACAGACCCATTTGACAAAACACGAAGATCAGAGACTAGTCCACCATCCATTGGTGTCAATAACCTAACTCTAGTTATTTCATTTAGAATTGCAAATGGGTATTTTATTAGTTTTCATCCAATTCCAAAGTCTCTTTAATCTAGGGATGTAAATTTCTCCGATTATTCGGAAGTTCTGACCCATTGAAAACTGGGTCTAGACCCTTATTTAGGCCCCGATAAGCAAATTGTTCCGGATCCGGTTCGACCTTGGTTCGGACCCGTGGACCCGAGACCCGACATATTACCTCAATTTTTGAAAATTTCTTCTAAAAACCATGTTTTTTTAATATCATTCTCTATCTAAATCTAGACTCAGATTCAAACTCATCCCATATATGGTTCTTAGGGCTGCACAACCGGAAATCCGGTCCAGCTTAAATGAGATGACCGGACCGGACCACTTATAAGTGGTCCGGTCCGGTCCAAAACGGTCCGGTCTGGACCACTTAAGTGGTCCGGACCGGTTTCATTAGTTTTTTTTTTTTTCTAAGTTCTTATTTTATTTTTTCATTTTCAGCCCATTTCCTGCCTCTTTTTCCGGATGTAAGAAGCTAGATTTTCGATTTCACTATGGTATTTGACTTAGGAATTTTATATACTTAAAGTTTTATATTAAAAAATATATATTTATTATTAATCTGGTCCGGTCCGGTCCAGACCGGTTTTTAAAAGGTCCGGACCGGACCGGATTTGTGGTCTACCGGACTGGATTTGTGGTCTAAGACCACAAATCCGGTCCGGTCCGGTTCTGTGCAGCCCTAATGGTTCTGGTTCCGGTTCCGGAGCCAAGAAACCGGTTCCGAAACGGTTCCGAGTCCGGATCCGATTTCACATTCTCCTTAGCAGTTCCGGGTCCGGGTCCACCATGAACCCGGACGGGAACTGACCTGTTTACAACCCTACTTAGAATATTTGAATCTAGATTTGAATCCTTATAGTGTCCGATCTAAAGATCTAAATTTAGGACTATAAATAAGTTTTAAGGGACTATATAGTATGTTTTTTTTTTTAACGGAGGATGTCCTAGCCCTTTGGGCCAGACTAATCCATATGGGCCCCAGGGAAGCATAGTAAAATCCCCTGTGGCCCCAGTTTGGAAGGGCAATTTCCAAATCTCAGCTCTCCGGAAACAAACCGTAGTCGTAGGCCAACTAAACTACCCTTATAGATTATTGATATTTGAATATAATCATTTACCACTTATTGACTCCATTTGTATATCTAAAATGTTTATTTTGAGGCCCTTCTTTTTAATTTACTAATGCATTTCACATCTTATTTTGGATCCACATTCAGATCAGCTCCCCCATTTTTTTATAGTCGTGTTGGCTCTATATACTACACATGGGTTCCATATCAGATTTGGATCTGTATCCGTATCCGAGTCCGGAGTTCCACCCTGGATCCAAGTATCCAACCCATTTGCACCCCTATGCCAAAAAGTCCATTGACTAAGGTTGCAAGTGGGCCTTGCTGGGTCCAGCCGATTTCAGTAAGTGGTAGGTCCATATGTTGCAAGTGGACCTATTTTGTGGATTGATAATAACATAGGCTAAAAATGGGCTATTCTTTTCAGTTGCCCAATTAGATTGAACATAGCCGATTTGTAATCTTGTGCATAAATTTGTGCATGTTGGATTTTTCTTAATCCTACTTTCAATGCCTTGCGAGTTGCAGAAGGAAAGTGAGATCAAGAATTCACTGGTGACAGCTTTGAGCCATTATACCTCAAGAATTTTAACATTTGAATTTTTATTTATTAATGCATTTTTAAGGCTTGGCTAGTGTAACCCCGGAGGGTAGCTCAGTTAGCCTAAGACCACGGTTTGCATCACACTATTTTATTGCAACTGTTAATATTAAAAGCTTTAGAGAAGGTTTTGAAATTATATATATAAGGATGAAGAGATTGGCAAAAGTGTCATTTCACTCTAAACATTCGTAATGGTTGGAGGACTGCTGAATTTGGGAACATGAAAGGCATTAAAATGAAAATAGATCCATTTATAAATACTAAAATCACATGGGCCTATTTACAAATCCTAAAAACCACACTGGGATGTTAAAAAACTCTCCGGGCTACTAAATGAGATTGTTTTCTCAAAGCAAGAACCCGTCTCCGTGGGGGCCACCTCTATAATGTGCACTATTTTTCGGGTCAGGCCAATAATCTCTAATGAGATTGTCCCTTCATTGATCCAAGAGTCTCTAGTTTTTATTTAGAGAAGTTTATGAGCCCTGGTCATATTTTCCAACAAGGCCCAATCAAGATCCAGATTTGGATTTAGACCCAACCAAGCAGACCAAGAAGCTTGAGTCATTGTGGGTGGGCTTGTGAACTATTTGGACCCAACATGTTGCTGTAGTTAATTATGCATGGTCAGGCAGAAGACCCTACTTCAACCCAAATAGTTGTTTTAATTAGAACTATTTCAAATTTTCCTCGTTTTTTTTTCTCTTCAAGCAGATGGATTAATTTTCTTTTCTTTTTTTTTCCCTCATAAAAAAGGAGCTTAGATTTATAATAATTTGTCGTAAAATATCCGCACGAACAGGATGGACCAAGATAATGAGCTCTTTGTGACATTTTCATGAGATTTAACTACAATTAAACTTTAAGAAGAGAAAACAAAAAATTGTTTTCTTTTAGAAAGAAAATTTAACTTGGAAGCTTACTTTAAGAGTTCAACAGTTTATTCACATATTTATAGTGTTTGCTAAACATTTGCTTATAGTTCTGATTTCTGATGAAAGTTAGGGAGGCAAGGTGATGCAAAAGGGCTATTAAAATGCTAGTCTTTTACAACTTAACTAGTGGTATTCATCTTACATTATGTACTTCAACTTATCCAAATAATGGAACTGTTGAATGGGGTCAGAAGCTGGTAGTTAAGGGACAATTAAACCATCTAACCAATGCATGTCCTTCAGAGTTCAGATGCAAAGTTAAAAAGGATTTATTCTGAACCATTGGGCTCTATGGGTTTTGATTGAAGTGCCAACATCCATTTGAATTTATGGGATTTCCGCCAATATTCCATTTTTCCTGGCCAATCTGCATGGCAGATGCTATGAAACCATTTCACTGCAATAAGCAGTAATATCCTCACTACACTAGTATTGAAAAAATTATAACCTTCAATGAAATGCCCAACCAAATAGATCCTGCATTCTCAATTTTAAGGAAAAAGAGGTGCACCTTGGCCTATTTCTATCCAGGCAAACAATAACAGGCTGATTTATGGATGCAATGGTGGTAAGGAAAAAAAAAAAATTGGCAGTTGCAACTCATCCAATTTAGGTTTCTTGTTTTTCCCCACCCTTATGACTGTTGTTTTCTGAGTATATGATTTCTGGGGAAGGTTATGATCAAATGGGGCCTCTTCTCTAATGATCCTGGCCCTTGATCAAAAGCATCCTCTGTTTTTCTCTTATGTGCTGCCTTACTGCCCCTAGTGGCATATAAATCATTTGAATTAGTTGAATCATTGCCCATAAAAAAGACAAGAAAACAATATACTTAGAGATGATCACAGAAATAATTAGGACTCTTTTTTTGCTTGGATACTATAGGCCGAGTGATGTCTTCTAACCACCACATTTTCTTTGGACTGGACTAATCCCTTTGGGCCCAGGACCAACCGGGTAAATCCATTGTGACCCTAGTGCGGTAGACATTCATTTCGTCACCTTAGATTAAAAATAAGGCTATTTGCACTCACGAAACTCAGCTAGGCCTACTTATCATATTTCCCCAACAAGGCCAAATCAAGATCTAGATGTGGATTCAGATCCAATTATGCTAAGCCCAGATCTAACAAGAAAAGTGAATTCATTACAGGTGGGGTTGTGAACTATTTGGACCCAACGTGGAGCTCTACGTAATTATGGATGCCTGATCAAGCAAAAGACCGTTGCTATAATTAAAATAGTTCTTTTACTAAGTTGATTTTGAATTAGGACTTTTCATTAGAAAATTTCCTTCTTTTTTCTTCAAACAAATATGTCTAGTTTTCATTTTTCCAAAAGAAAAGAAAGAAAGTTGTTCACCAATCCACTGTAGCTTACCTTCCATAGTTACAAACAAGGATCAATCCCTCGTTGTAGAGCTAATGGTGTAGGACTTCGGTGAGTGTGTGAGTATTTAACAGAGTAGAAAAAGGTACTATAGATTTATTATAAATTGTGAAGAAATTTCTGCATGAATCAGGTGGGCTAAGAAAATGAGCTTTTTGTGATGTTTTCATAAGATTTCTGGTATAAACGAAATATCATTAAAAGAGAAAAAGCATGCAACCAAGAAGAAACCAACAAAAAGACTAAAAAAAAATCACAACTTAGCAAAGCCCATGTGCCAGGCCATTTAATGTTCTAGGAATATAGCAAAAGTCTACAAAACAAAACCAAGAAGCAAAGGCTTCAATGTCTGAAATAACTGGTTTAATGGAACAGTCATAGTTGTCCTTCAACACTAGCACCACTTCCTACGCATCCAAAACAACATGAAGCCTGACAAAACCATTATTCCTTACCTTCTCCAATGCATTTAAGACCGCCCTCCTCACTTCAGCCTCCTTTGAAAAGGTAACTTTCGGGCCCTTTTATGTAGCACCTGCATCCACAAATAACACCATTTAACATCATTACAAAATCAAAGGAAGCATAACCCTCCCCAGACCTAAAGGTTGCATCCAAGAAGATTATGATATCTTCTTTATTATGAATCACTATAGGGACTTTGGAGACCTTAGAAAATTTTCCATCCTTTTTAAAAGGAAAGGTCGTATCAAGACCAATGGGATCCTCAAGAATCTTTTGGGCAAAACTAATGAGTTTGGAAGGGTCTAAAGATTGACCTCTGTGAATGAAGTCATTTCTAGCTTTCCAAATAGTCCACCACATGGAGAGAATCCCCATCTTAGAGCGGGTATCCCCAAGAATAGGAATCGGTAGCCATGTGAATGAAGGCATTTCTAGCTTTCCAAATAGTCCACCATATGGAGAGAATCCCCATCTTAGAGCAGGTATCCCCAAGAAGAGGATTTGGTTGGCCATGCTCACATGAATTCTTCCACCATTTCATTAAATTTGCTGAATGAATAGAATTAGAAAAAAGGTCCCATTGCAAGCCAAACCAACTTGCTCTTGCGAAATCGCAACGCATAAGAGCATGCCCAATCGACTCTTCTTCTTTTCCACATATAGGACATTTATCATCTAAAGAGCTAATTTTAGATTTAACAATGGTTCTTACCGGAACAACATTTTTGAGACATTTCCATCCAAATAAAAGTACCCTTTGAGGATGAGGAAGTCTCCATAAAGCTTTCCAATTTACCATTGAAACGAGGTTAGCATCATTTCTACTACAAATTAGTCTATAAGCATATTTAGTTGTAAGCTGCCATTTTTTAATAGGGTCAAACTCTTTCATCCTTTGTAAAAGATCTAGAGATATAGACTTTAGCAATAGCCTCAACATCAGCAGGGTTGTTAAAATGAGCTTTTAGGGCATTAATGTCCCACTTTTTTTTATCAGTATTCCATAGATTTGTAACTTTGAGATCTGAGTTAATTATAGAAGAAAAAGGCTTTCTGAAACCTTTTTTTGCAAGGGATCTAGTTACTCTTCTAACAAGAAAGATTTTTCCCATTGTCAATAATCCATCCAACCTTCTCATTTATAAAATCAACCTCCTCAACAAACCCCTTCCAAAACCAAGAGTTGTCTTTTCTGAACTTAGCTTCCCAAAGATAACTTCTGGGACAATATTTAGCCCTTAAAATCTTAGAACATAGGAGGACTTCATTACTAAGACATCTCCAGTGGCTAAGGGGTTAGATTATTAATTTTAGTGTCTCTTAATCTTTAGCCTCCTTCAGAAATGAGCTTGCATAATTCAGCCCATTTGATAGTATGAAATCTCCTTTTTTCTCCACTGTCACCCCCACCAAAATTCTCTAATCATTTTATCAATAGAGTCCATAGTTTTATTTGGGAGATAGAGAGCTGACAGGTTATAAACAGGAATAGTTGAGGCCACTGACTTGGGGTATTCCTACACGCTTGGGATAGTAAGGGATATTTTCATAAGATTTAGCCTCAATCAAACTAAAATTTAAAAGTTACTTTAATTTTGGAAGCTTACTTAAGAGTTTAACAACTTAATTATATGATTGTGGGCAATGTTCTGCTAAGAGGCACCTCTCATGGAATTGGGTAACCTTTTTACCACTATGTGAGATACCCTATGATAAATCCAACCCCCGCACAATCACTTGAGGGGATTGGTTTTATCATGGGATGTCCCACAACGTAGTAACAAGGTTATCACTCTTGCAAATTCGTTAAAAGTACCTCTTGGAAGAAGAAGAAAAAAAAAAAGACCCTCCATAGTGTTTGTTAAATATATAATTAGAGTTTTGGTTAAAGTTTTTTTTTGCTAGCCCAGCCAAGGGGGCTAGGACCCAAGAGAGAATCTGCATACACACGGAAAGACAGGGACCCAAGAGAGAGTTTTGGTTAAAGTTAGGGAGGCAAAATGCTAGACTTTTTCAACTTAACTGGTGGCATTCATCTAACAAACACATGCTCAATTCATAAACTCACCACAATTTATACATACAATGACAAGATATATTATGAACCATAAGGCTCTATAAGATGGTTAGAACCTTTCAATCAACATGAGTACGAAGAAATTAAATAGTTGAGCTTTCAGGTATATTTAGTGAAATATCTTGAAATGATTTTCCTTAATATGGGTTTTAATTTAAGTGTCAAAATCCTTCGAGTATATGACTTTTCAGTGAAAATACCTTTTCTTTTGGGAAATCTGCATCACAGATACTATGAAACCATCTCAGTGAAATGAGCACTCACATCCTCACCAGAATTCAAAATATATATATATATATATAACTCTTCAATGAAATACCCAACCATATAAAAGGGAATAGGTGCACTTCAGCCTAATTCCATTCAGCTGAACAGTATGGGCTGCTCCCATAAAACAATAATTGGCTGTTGCAAGCCATTATGATTTTTTTTTTTTCTAATAACTGCTGCTTTCTGAATATATAAGCCTCTTCTCCAATGATCTTGACCATAGATTAAATAAATTGTATCAGTTCAATCATCAAGTAAAAAAAAGACAAGAAGAAAATGTACTTTCAGAAGATCACAGAACAACTAGGCTTTTTAATTTTCATTTTTATCTTTTTTTTGCACTGTAGGCAATGTGATGGCTACTCAAAACCACATTTCTTATGTTAGGAGGGAATTGTAAATTCTCAGTTTCCTTCATTAGCCAAAAACATAACAGATTCACATTTAGCAAAGCCAAAGGTCTGTCTCTTCCTCCGCCACTCCTATCAACTAGAACTATAAGTCTATAACGCAACAGAAGAAACATCCCACAACATAACCAAGAGATGACCAACTTGCCACCACCCACCCAGGGACAGAACAGTATCAATTAACTATTTAACTCATCCACTCTACTGGCCATAATTTGCAAAGCATGAATCAGCTGCTCTTATGCTAGGCGTACCATATGGATGACCCACACAAAATTGACAAGTTCTTACTGGTTCTGCAAAACTTTGATGTGCACAAGACTAACATTAAAATCTTAACTTTGACATTGAAGGAGTTGAATGATCCTCGACCCGTGATTTTGAATAGTATCCTTCAGCCTAGAACTTTCACATAATACATGCAAAAAATGAGTATAGCAAAGATGAGAAGACTGAGATGAGTGTGTGCTAAAACAAGCAAAGCTAGATAAAAAATGAGCGCATTTGAGACCATTTAGGGGTAGCATCAATAGATGATAAATTAAGAGATATTCATTTTGAGAAAGTTTGGATATGTTCAAGGAACGCTAACAACCGTGCTGGTGAGGAAAAGTTTCTCTATGCAGTTTGATGGCTGTAAGGGTAAAAAAGAAACTGACAAAAGTTGTTAGAGTCTACGACGCAAGAGCACTCTCGCTAGCAAGCATGGACGGGATTGCCTAGTTGGGTCTGGACTCTAAGTCAGAATTTGATACAGATTGTTATTCTAAGTGGATTATTCTTAGAAGTCTCTTGGACGAACTTGGGGCTATATATTGAGTGTTTCTCTCAACCAAAAGGTAATACACAAGAAGTTAATTCTCTCTCTTGATCCGATGTTAGAATACCCAAAGAGAGATTTCCTTGTTTCTCTAGAACCATTGAGAGATTGTTCTGAATGGTTTCTCTAAAAGGTTTTGCTACTTCTACTTTTTCGTAGAAGATTGATCTATCTTGGTTGACATGGTGCGAAGAAATCAAGGAGAACAGTGCACGGTGGAAGTCGTGGCAATGGAAGTTGTGCAAGAACAACTACAATCCTTAGGTCGAGTTACTGGCTGAGGTAAAGGAACTATGAGTATATCTTGTAACTGTTAGTGAAATCTTGATTTCTAGATCTTAGTTTTTCTCCCTGGAAAGGGTTTCCACATGCTTTCTTGTGGTGTATGATTGGTAGATTTATTTGCTAGTTCTATCTTGTTTGTTTGGTTACATCCGCTGCATTGATTTGATTAATTAGACTAGCATCCATTCTAGTGAGTCCTGCAAAACTCCCAATGGCTCTTTAAGGCAAAGGGACAAGCCAAAGAGGATATGGGTGGAAGTAATAAGGATAGATGTAAAGAAGTCCAACCTATACAAGGGATTTGGCCCAAGAGAGACTAGAATGGTCAATGGTGTAACGGAATTCATGTGCCTGAGTTAGAATGAGACTTTGATGATGATAATGAGGCTCATAGTTTGCTAAGTTATATTTTCGTAACACCAATGCAAATTACTGATTTGGTGAAGGGCATGGCATATGAGTATCGCTCAAAATCTTAAATGTTAGAGAATTATGAGAATTCACTCAACAACCTCAAAATCATTGGTCAAAATGGCAAGATAGGAACGACATCTAATGTTAAAAAAATTTATAATATGGGTGGGTATTGTTTGGCAACCTAAGTTAACCTCGGAACACTATCAAGAAGTAGTAGAACCCATGATGCATAGCAATGTATCATACGTAGGCGGGCACATATGAACAAGGATGAAAATAGCAGCTACGCCCGCCGCCAAAACGCTACGTAGCGGTGCGATTTGGAAAAATCGTCAAAAAAATATGAAAAATTTGTAGAAAATCTAGAATATTGAAAAATGAGATAAAATGTTTTTTTTTTTTTTTTTTTTTTGCAAAAGTAATTAAGATAAGGGGGCGTAGCGGTCCCCTCATTATATGATGTCCTGTATCGCTGTATAATATAAATAGAAAATAATAATAATGATCATTTTTTTTCACATGTGTTCATGTTGCTTAGTTATGCCTAACTTAGAAACTAATGAAAGGCTCATAAAAGAAAAAATTATGGCATGAAGTCGACTTAAGAGTACCTAGAGAAAAAAATACATCTACTAAAGGGGGTGTCTAATAGGATATACTTAAAAAAGAATCCTTGAGAAGAACTCTCTATATCGACTGTAATTCATCAAGATCATGTGCTTTTTGGTGTTCTTTTAAACATAAATGGTAGAAAAGTTGTGTAGAAATGTTATTTGGAGAGAAGAATAAAAGAAATGAGTATTATTATGCATTTTAAAAAAAATAAATTGGAAAGCAGGAAATTTTCTCACCTCCTAGTGGCCGTAGCTGACGTAGCGGTCGCTACGGGTGCGACGGGCAATAAATCGGCCGTAGCGTGGCGATGGCCACCACTACGGCCGATATATCGGCTGCTACGTTTCATCCATGCATATGATTGTCTCTCAACTCTCATATGATTAAATATGGAATTACACTTCTCCCAACTTGATCCTTGACTCTGTACATGTAGGGCAGGGGCAACCAATAAGGCCAACAGTAATTGAGCCCTTTTTCATTTAGTTTGTTTGCCTAAAATACATAGGAATCGAATGCATATGAATTTACGGTGAGATGAGCTCCACCGAAGGATTATCAAAGAGGTGAGGTGTGAAGGATATGAGATAGAGATGTAGAGAGATTTTGACTTTCATAGGACTTACAAGGGTGATGGTGGGGTATCCATTTCCCATCTTCCCTTCATTCAGTTTTGACTAAAGGATTGAGAGGTTATTTGATGGTCCTTTTTGGATATTCATCTGACAGTATTCAATTATGCGACAGAGCCATAAAACATCAATTCAGTGATTCCATGGTGGAAGTCATTTCTTAATAAAGAAACAGACCAATCAAAAGGTCTAATTCTATAAATTTGCACATTGATGATACCTTTCAATCACCCCCCTAGAGTTTTCCACAGCGTGATCACTCACGCTCAGGTTTGACCATAGTATCTTAATTCATAACCAACCCTTGCAAGACATAAGTGGCCAAGTACCACTCAAGTCATGTTCATACTTCACTATTATATATTCTGATCTTTCTACCTTACAAAGAAACTCCATTCTATTAGTGACAAACACCATTATGCAAGGTGTGTAACTAAGGCTAAAGAGACTCCCAATCCACATTGTAAAATAGTGTCCCACAACTAGGTATCTGACCTCTAAAATCCCAACTCAAGAATAAACCCAAACCAACTTTTATAATGGAACAAAAGCCTGATGTCATTTTCTTATGAACATCAACTCATCAACCATAAAGTGTACAACAAAAACAAGTCAAAAGAATTTAAAAAAGAAAAGATGACTTTATACTAATTCAACAATCAATCTTTTTTCTTTCAAATGTTCTTCTGTTTATTTAGAAACATGAACAAAGCATTTTTGAAAGTTTTCAAGAGTGAACAAGATAGCATAAGGCACTGAAATAAATAAATCCCTCAGCATCGAAAATTGAAAACAATAAAGCATGTATATACCTCATATGTCAATTGGAAGGATTCAGAGAGATGACATAGTCTCACTAAGCAATGATATTGTCTAACAAAGCGATGATCTTTGCCTCTACCACTTCCAATAACACCCTTGCTAAGATATCGATTATTAATTCTCGAGGAAGATTATTGAACCTGTCTGTTGCTTGAAATTGGGCTACCATTTTTTTCATTATATTCGATCGCTTAGCGTATGCCATCTTGCGAAAGTCCTTACTACTCTTGGACATGATGTCCAAGTACTCAGAGCACAGAGAGAACAACTCATCAATTCTAACCTTCAAATAATCGACAGGATATCCAGTCTTCTGTATATAGAATAAAATGGAATGTAGATAGGATAAAAGGTTATGGGGTAATTTTGCATAAGGATCGTCAAGTTTTCCATGTATAGGTTTATTAAGATAAAGAGGCAGCTGAGGCCTCCAATCAGAAAGAAGATGTTTCAGTAAGCCCAATCCATTACTTTTGAGTTTTTGTAGGTGTTGGAGGTGCAATGGAAGAGATTCCAGCAAGACCAACATTTGTTTCCTCTGTTTTTCTTCTGGTGTGTCTCCAAAGAGATCTTTCCTCCTTCAATTATGAGACATGAACAATGGGAACAAAGAATTGAAGTGCATGGTTTTTAATAGAAGATGCATGCATGACTCCGAGAGAATCAATGAACAAAGTGAAGTGAAGGACCAACACAAGAATTACCTGAATGAGTGGTTTGTTTCTTCCTTCGTTTGTTCCTTCTTTCTTCCTCCATTGCCATGGGCTTCTAGTTTGGAGGAAAGATTATTAAACTCTAGCCATGCTTCTTTTGGGGTTTTATCAAGAGAGATTTGGGTTTCTTTTTTGAAAAAAAGGAACCAATCTCTATACAATTTTAAACTTTCCTCCTACTTAAAAGGTCTCCTGGTCCCCAAAACACCTATTTCTAATCCTAAACATATTCTAACTTCTAAGCTCTACCATACCCTTCTTTAAAGATATAGCCTTCTTTCTAATCCTAGACATATTCAAATTTCTAAGCTCTATCATACCTTCTATCCTCATATTTATATATTACAACTAAAACCTTGAGTGGCCCACTGGATAAACGATCTGAATTGTTCATGAACAATAATAATTAGCTAAGATCTCAAACTTGGGAATGAAAGGCTAGAGCTCCAGAGAGGGGTCTCTCAATTGAAAATCTGAGTTGCTCTAAATTGTTTCTCTCCTGGTGTATTGGATGTTCATAAGTTTTACTCCAATAGAAATTGGCTTAACAGTTTGAATTGACTATCATTTAAATAAATAATTCATTTGGTTTAAATATTTATAAGATTGGGTTAAAAATATTTTTTTTCTTTAAATGATTAATCTTTATGGGGACCAAATTCTATTTGAGTTAAATTTAGGAATATCCGATATACCAAGGGCCGTTCATTTTAAGCGGCTCAAATTTTCAATAGATGGGCTCCACTGTAGAGTTCCAATCCTTGAACTCAGAAATTTTCCGTGTCAATAACTAAGAGGATCAAGACTTATTTAGGGGTGGAAATTCCCCTAAATGTTCAGCAGGATCATTTTGTTTTGCATGGGGCCCACCTGTACGATAAGCATTATTCTTTGATGAGATTTTCATCGACCTTTTCATAGAAGGGTCAGTTTATGAGTGCACGTCGTCTAATATCTAGATTAATCATAAGATTAATATTGAAGTAGAATCTAGGGCACGGCCAATTTAAGAGCACTATCTCACCCCCAAGGGCTTTCTTAGATTGATTATAGGTTGGGCCCCATTGCTAATGTCTAAAAAATGGGACTCCTTAGTAAAACCATAACATTCCCTGCTAGAGTTAATAGCCTTATAGGGGTTTGCCACTGTGCCAAGCCCATGCTATTTAACTGGATCCAACATACAAACCTGAGAATGAGGCCTTGGCTCATCTCTTGTGAAACTTTTCAGGGAAAAAAAAACACTGAAAAAAAAAATAAAGAGTGGGCAAAAGCCACAAAACTAATTAAAGTTTTCACTTTTCAGCTTACACCAATGTTGTCACCATACCCTTTTTTTTTTTGGACTCAGATCTAACAAGAAGCTTGAGTAATTACAAGTGGGGCTGTTAACTATTTGGACCCAACATGGAGCTGCAACTAATTATGGATGCCTGATCAACCAAAAGACCATTCTTTAACTGAAATAGTTATTTTAATAAGTTGACTCAATTTAGGACTATTAGAAAAATTCATTTTTTCTTCTGTTTTCATATTTTACTGCTCCTGTACTTCTTGCTTCTTTTTAATGATAGTAACCATTAAAAAAAATCATTTTATCATCAAGCAGATCAGTTTAGTTCTCCATTTGTTTCAAAAAAAAAATTAGAAATGATTTCTTAGTATTCACCACGAAATTTTTGCACAAAAAAATGTGGACCAAGACAATTAACTTTTTTGTGATGTTTGCAAGAGATTTACCCATGTAAATAAAAACTTAAGGGGGGTACAAGCAGTTTTGTTTAGGAAGTTACTTTTTGGAACTTACTTGAGATTACCAGTTTATTTACATATTCATAGTGTTTGCTAAACATATAATTAAGAGTTTTGATTCAAGTCAGGAAGGTAATGCAAAAGATGTATTAGTGATATATCTTGAAATTATTTTCATCAATATGGTTTTTGATTGAAGTGCCAAAATCGTTTTGAGTTTATGGGATTTCAGTCAAAATACCCTCTTTTCTAGCCAATTTGCATCACAGATACTATTGAAAACATGTCGGTGCGCACTCACAATCATGAAAAAAAATCACATTCTTCAATGAAATGCCTAACCAAATAGTACCTGCATTCTCAGTTTTAAGGAAAAAGAGGTGCATTTCAGCCTATTTCTATCCCAGTAAGCAAAAATAGGCTGATTTTGGTGAAAAACATATGGCAATCAGCTGTTGCAAGCCATCCAATTTAAAGGTTTTCCCCCCTTATGACTGTTGCTTTCTAAATATATGATTTCTAAGAAGGTTAAGATCAAAATGGGGCCTCTTCTTCAAAGATCCTGACCCTTGATTAAAAACATCCTCTGTTTTTCAGCAAAGCAAAAAGCCCGTCTTCCTCCTCCACTCCTGTCAACTAAAACTATAGCACAATAGAACAAATGCCCTGCCGGATAACCAAGACAAGAAAAAACCAAACTTGCCAACACCCACCCTTAACGTAAGAGAGTAAGATAGAAAACAGAAAATAAGAACAGGGCAAAGAACCCCATCAATTAACTCATCCCCTCCACTGGATACAAGGCAGAGAGATTTCTTTAAAACCAAGAGGGCCCATTGGCCCATGGTTTGGAACACAGGGTGCACAAAAAAAAAAAAACTGAGCCTCGACTGTGTGCATGTAGGCAGTAGGCACCAATGAGGCCAACAGGATATGGAGTCCTTTCATTTAGAAAATTGTCAATTTAGTGATTCCATTTCCATGATGAAAAGCCATTTCTTATTAAATAAATAGACAGACCAATCCAAAGTCCTAATTCTATAAATTGTCTATGAATGCTTTCCTCTCTTCGTTCTATAAAATTTCACTGTGTGACCTAGTATCATAATTCATAACCAACCTTTGTAAGATATACACGGCCCAAGTATCATTTGGACTGGAGTCATGTTCACACTTAATTGTTACATCCTGATCTTTCTACAGTATAAAGAAATTCCATTCTAGTAGCGATTAACAGTACTACGCTAAGGTGTTTGTAACTAAGGCTGGACAGGCCGTGTTTTACCCAAATTGTAAAATTATGTCCCAAAACCAAAATTATACCCGAGTATCCCAACCTCTGAAATCCCAACTCAACAGAAGCCTGAATCCATTTTCTCACGAACATCAACTCATCAACCATAAATTACATAAATTCAACCATCAATCTTCTTTTTAAATGTTCTTCTATTCATTTAGACAGATGAACAAAGCATTTTGAAAATTTCAGGAGTGAATACACTAAATCGCTATCAGCTAAAATTGAGAATAAAACGCATGTACATACCTCAGATTTCAATGGGGAGGAGAGAGAGGAGACTGTCTATCACAGCGATCATCTTCTCCGATACCCGTTGTAATAGCACCCTTGCTATGATATCATTCATTAAGTCTTGAGGAAGATCATTAAGCCTGTCGGTTGCTTGAAATTGGGCTACAATTTCTTTCATTGTATTCGATCGCTTAGCAAATACCAGCTGGCAAATCTCCTCATGACTCTTGGAGTTGATCTCCACGTACTCTGAGAAAAGAGAAAACAACTCCTCTATTCCAGACTTGAAATAATCGACAAGATGTCCACTCTTCCGTATATAGGATAAAATGATACGTAAACAGGGTGTAAAGGAGTTGGTAAATCGTAACTCAGAATCATCGACTTTGCCATGTATAGGTTTGTTAAGAGGTAACAGAGGCCTCGATCCAGGAAAAAGATTTTTCAGGAATCTCAAGTAGGAAGCGGCTGCAGCTCGATAAACAATCATTTTCTCAATTTCTTTTCTTCTGTGCCATTCCGTTTTCATCAAATATCTCCGTTGAGATACTCTCTCTTCAAATTCTGATACATGAACAATTGCAACAAAGAATAGAATTGAAGCAGGTGGGGTTTTTAATAGGAAGATGGATGCTATGATAGAATCAATGAACAAAGTGAAAGAGGAGGAGAAGATGGATTTTACCTGAATCGTTGTCGAGAGCAGGAGCAGCTCGTTTGTTCCTTCCTTCCTTCTCCATTGCCATGGGGTCTTGATGGGACGAAAGGACTAAAACATTGTAAAACCCTAGCCATGCGACTTTTGGGGGGGTTTTATTACGAGAGATTTGCGGTTTCTTTCCTTAATAAGCAGACCAGTTTGTGTGGGAGCCTACCTGTATCATGTGTTTTTCCCGTCCTGGATGTAAGTGGGTCTTGCCATATTTACCCAACAAAGGCCAAATCAAGATCCAGATTTGGACTCAGGCCCAATCAAGCTAAGCCCAGATCTAAGTATTCTCTCTCTCTCTCTCTCTCTCTCTCTCTCTCTCTCTCTAATATTTACCCAACAAAGGCCAAATCAAGATCCAGATTTGGACTCAGGCCCAATCAAGCTAAGCCCAGATCTAAGTACTCCCTCCCTCCCTCCCCAAAACAAAAGTAGTATAGATTTATTATCATTTGTAATGAAGTTTCTGCATTGAAAATAGTGGAACGAGATAATGAACTTTATGTGATATTTTCATGAGATTTACCAATCTAAAAAGTGATTAAGTTTTGGAAGTTAATTTAATTTGGAAGCTTACTTAAGAGTTTTAAGAGCTTGATTACATATTAATAGCGCTCGCTAAACATTTAATTAGAGTTATGATTAAAGTTAGGGAGGTAATGCAAAAGGTGTATTATAATGCCAGTCTTTCACCACTTGAATGTGGCATTCATCTTAAATACACATGCTAAATTCATATATGCACTCCTATTTATCCGATTAATGGACCAGTTTTCGGGGGGTGAATAGCTCAGAAGTTGCTAGTTATTGGAAAATTCAAACCATCTAACCTGTATTCATTAGATGCAAAGTAAAGAATGATATATTCTGAACCATCAAGCTCTACAGAATGGTTAGAATCTCTCAGTCAACATAAGTATGGAGAAATTAAATAGTGGAGCTTTTAGGCATATTTAATGAAATATCATGAAATGATTTTCCTTAATATGGGTTCTAACTGAAGTGCCAAAAAGAAGAATTCTTCCTTATGAGATGCTTTGCTGCCCCTCATGGCATATAAATCATTTGTATCAGTTCAATCATTGCCCATAAAAAAGACTCTTTCAGATGGCCACAGAAACAACTAGGACTTCTTCGTTTTCTTCTTTGTTTTTTTTTTTTTTTCCTTTTCCGAGTACAACACGTGATGGCTCTTCACAACCACATTTTCTTATGTCGGGACAGAACTATAAATTTTGACCTTCTTCGATTTGTTAAAAACATAACAAATTCACATTCAGCAAAGCAAAATGTCCCTCCCTTCCTACTCTACTCCTATCAACTATAACTATAACATAACAGAACAGACACCACACATCATAATCAAGAAAAGAAAAAACCAACCTGCAGACACCCATCCTTACACAAAGTGAATAAGATATAAGACAAAGTGAAAACAGGGTCACAACCCCATCAATTAACTCATCCCCTCTACTGGATACAAGGCAGAGGAATTTCTTTAACGCCAACAAGAGTTTCCAGCCAAAATCCATCCATAATAAGGGCTATAATTTCCAAAGCACAGATCAGACGCTCTTATGCTATGTGTACTATGAATGACCCACACAAAAATTAAGTTCTCATTGGAGCCACAAAACTTTGATGTGCACAACGCCAATATTAATTTGACTTTGGGCATGGCAGACACCTATCCCTCAAAATCCTACATATTTGAGAATTATGGTCATTTGCTCAACAGCTTCAGAATCATTGTTCAAAATGCCAACAGAGGAACAACATCTGATGTTATAAAAAAGGTAATGAAATTGATAGCTACTGCTTAACAACCTAAGTTAACCTTGGAACATTTTCGAGAAATATTAGAACCCTTCATGCAGACCAATATATCTTATGTAGCCTAGGACATATGATTGTTACTCATATAATTAAATATTGAGTTACACTTATACCTGATAACACAAACAACCCCCTTCCCTTGCGACCTATTCAAACTCAAGTTTGACCATAGCATGGTAATTCATAACCAACCCTGGTAAGACATAAGTGGCCCAAGTACCACTCGGACAGGAGTCATGTTCAGAGGTGGAGTCACATGTAGTTGAGGAAACTTTTCACCTCCTTTAAAATAGGAGAAAGAAGTGAAAGTTGTTATGGACATTTTGGTCCTTTGTTTGTTCTCAACTTTACTTTTCTTTTTTTTTAATTCTTGGCCCCTTAACATCTTTTTTCCCCTCTTAGTAAAGAATAGAACTTTAAAAAACACATAAGGACACTTTCATCTTTTACTTTTATCCAAAAGAGTGAAAAGAGAACATACCAAATCACATTCTGTTTCCTTATCTTTGACCTTCTTATTGCTCAAGGTACCTATGGTGCTTAATTATTCTTTTTGTTTGCTGATTTTTAGGATACAAATCCTCTTGAGTTTGACACTCATGACAGCAAATTTGGAATATTTTCCCATTTAAGTTCTTGTCAAAGTCTGAATTTTTGAGATTTTAATTCAAATTAAGAATTAAATTAGATCGAATCTGATTCTTAAGTAATAGATTTCGTATGCCTATAAATAGAGGTGCTTAAAAGTTATTTATACTAATTAAATGCCCAAAGGTTCCATCAACCTTAACATTTTTGTTTAAGTAATATAAGGATTTGAGCTTTAAAGTTTAAACAATGGGCCAAAGATCAAGACCTTTGTCGTAACATCAACCCCATATTATGATGTTCAAGAAAATTATTTAATTTGATTTTCTAAACTATAAACACGTGCTCACAAGTAAACATGCTCAAATCATGCAATTTGTAAGTCTTCTCTAGTCTTTTGGACCCATCATTGAATGTTGTCGGATATGGAGAGCAATACAAATCAATCATTTTAAAACATTTTTGGGGTATAGTCTAATAGCAAGTTTATGAGTTAAATTGGGTCGAACAAGTAATTTCAGCTTTCTGATATAATGTTCATATATTAATTTGAGGATTTTACGGAAAAATTCCCAATAGGAGGCAGTTGCACAAAAAAGTCCCTTCTAGTCCGGGTAGCACAAAAAAGGGTCCGTCAGCCCGTCTTAATTTTTTTTTTTTTTAATTTGATTTTCTCTAGCGTCGCTCTTCAAAACCCTCATTTTCTTTTCTTTTCACCGGTCCCTTCTGCTGCAACATCCAAATCCAAGTTACAACTAGAAAGAAGAAAATAATAAAGAGTTACAACCGGCTCTTTTTCTTTTATTCTCTCCTCCCCAAATCCAGGTTTCTACAACGTTCATTGCATGCCACAAGGCCACAATTTGTTTGGGTCAATGGACAAATGGTGCCCCTCTTCTCTCGAGTCTCGATCAAGCAACGACAGCCTTCCAATTGAATGGATTCATTCAGATTGCATTTACAAATGCAATCTTCAATCAAAGTAATGACTCATGTACAAAGATGGCCCACCCCAGATATTGGCATCGCGCGGTGCATGTGTAAGATGGAGAGTCGTGCTGCCTATGTGAGATGGAGAGTCATCGAGATGAAGATTTGGGTCCTCAAAGCTCCTCGTCCAAGCATTTTGGATGATGGGAGGGGATAATGTCCTTTTCATCTCAAATATACTTTTTCTACTTGTAATTGTGAGGGGTTTGGAATTGGATGGTCCAGCAGCAGCTTGTGGTCAAATACCCCAACCGCTAGTGGCCCAATGCATCATTATTTGTAGAGAGAAGTAGAGCCATCTCACGTTTCGTTTCTTTGCATTTGTCTGTCTACTGCTGCTGCACCAATGTACACACGGCTCCAGTGCTGGTGATCATATATTTGGCAACCAACCCCAAAGTAGTGAGGCTATGACCCCCTGATTTGCTTTTAGTCGCTCTTGTCCGACTGCAGCGACGCTAGCGTCGCTCCCCTCATTTGAAAAAAAAAAAAAAAAGAAAATTGGGTCTGACGGACCCGTTTGTGCTACCTGATCTGAGGACCTTTTCATGCAAATGCCATTTACCGGAAAATTTTCCGGTAAAATCCTCTAATAATTTTTTTAATTCTTTCTCAAATTTCTTGCCAAGAGAAACTTATTGCCCCTCCTTAGAGAGAATCCTAGCTATGCCACTGGTCATGTTCACATTTCACTTTTATAGTCTGATCTTGCTACCTTATAAAGAAAGATTTTCATTCCTAGCAGTCACTAACACTGTTATGTAAGGGAGTGTAACCTAACTCTGGATAAACTCTGTATTACATAATCCAAAATGCAAATTGGTATCCCAAAAACAGAGTCATACCCAAAGTATCCAACCTCCAAAATCCCAATTTGAGAATAACCCAAAACCCACTTTTTTTGGTGGAACAGAACCCAGATTTCATTTTTCCCACTTCTCTAATACAAGTTTCACTATTACCCTTTGAGAGATTTCGTTCCTTAATACTTCAGGAAGATCATTAATGGAAGACTTTTTATAGAATGTCTCCGAAGAGATCTTTCCTTCACTATTTCTGACACATAAGCAACGAGAACACAGAATTGAAGCAGGTTTTGAATGGGAAGATGCATGAGGAAAAAATAAAACCAAAGTGAAAGAAAAGGTGAGAAGAGGGATTTTATTTTTACCTGAATTGTGGTCGGTAGCAGCTCGTTTCTTCCTTCCTCCCTCCATTGTCATAGGTTTTCACGATGGAAGCAAAGATTATAAAACCCTAGCCATAGGACCTTTGGGGTTTTATCCATTGGACACTGTTGGCAACTAATCTCTAATGAGAGGGTCCCCAAGGACCCAATTAGAAGGCTCTCTTATTTTTATTAGGTCAGAGTCAGATTACTTTGTGACATTGAGAAATTTAATTGTATTTAAAAAAAAAAGGGGTTGGGACCCAAGGTAGCCCACACATTGGGGAAGAAGAGCCCTTGCGAAACTGGGGAAGAAGAGCCCACAAGTGTGGAAGAGTGGTATATTCATATATGATGTGTTAGGTGGCCAAGAGGCATTTAAGTTGTCAACCAACTGTGCAATACTATGTAATCGAAAATTATAAGTTGAAATAGAGGAATTCCACATTTGAGTTGCTCAAAATGAGTTCCCTTCATGGTTATCCTAAAATTGTACTTAAATAAGAGTTAGCCTTGCAGGCTTGACGGTAAGATTCATGTTTAAAGTAAAAATTTAGGACATAGCAAGCATGTTGAGGGCATTCATTATGAGTTGTTTGGATTTTCACTATATAGGCCCATGAGGTGCTCCTCTTTCTCTTTCAACTTAGGATTTAGGGTCAATTTAAGGGAAGTTATTATTATTATTATTATGAAGGCTTTTTTAGAGGAAAGGTATATGAGAATATTCAACGATGCTTCTTCCTCTTCGAGGGAGTTGATCGCTTTGACTAATTTGATGATGGCGAAGTAGGTTTTAATTAAGAAAGAGTTCTCCAATTTTGCTTTGGATGACATATTGCATGGGAACTGGGAAGTTAGTATGAGATGTGGCCTGATTAAGAGAAGTAAGCCAGGTCTGGCTAGGATTGGGGGTGTTCTTCATAATAGCAAGGGTGAGGTCATTTTTATGTTTTTAAGTTGCTAGCTATCTTAGAGGCTAGATCTCCGGTGCTTTTTGAAGAACTTCTATGGTGATCTCATTGTAAAAAATGATTCATCTAACACAATTTCTTTTTGGAGAACTTCTATGGTGATCTCATTGTGAAGAATGATTCATCTAATACAATTTCTTTTTGGAAAGCTTCCATGGTGATCACATTATGAATAATGATTCATCTAATACAATTTCTTGGACCTCCAGTAACAAAGGCTACCTTGGAGACTTCATATCCTTTTTAATGAAATCCAGTCTATACCTGCTACCACTAATGTCGCATTTCGTCATATGCTGAGATCAGTTAATTGTATAGCTAATGGTTTAGCTAAGAAGGGGTTGAGAGGACTTATCCTTGGGAGGGTTTTGTAACGTGAGTGCTGTGAGTGAGAGCTTTTTGTTTTTTTTTGTTTTTTTTGTTTACTTTCTATTTATTTTATCCTCTTAATGAATGTTTCCATTAAAGATAAAAATACATAAATAAGGCTTTCTTAGATTTATCATAACTTGGGGCTATCACGACCCCTACAATTATGCAGGCAAAAGCCACAAAACTAATTGAAGTTATAAGAAATAACAAGTTGTTTCTTTCCTAGGTTCCGCTCTCATAGCTTTACTCACCACTAAGCCAACTTGGCAAAAACAAAAGGGAAACAAATAGGTTTTCAGCTTACATTGAGTTGCCATCCATTTGATCCAAGGCCAACACAAAGCTTTTGCATTAGCCATTCATTTCATCTCCCTGGATAAAAAAAAAAAAATGTCTTAACAAATGGCTAAATTCTAAATAAAAAAAAGTGTCATTTTTCTTCTAACAAGAAGCTTGAGTTATTGCAGGTGGGGTTGTTAACTATTAGGACCCAACAGAGATGTAGCTAATTATGGACCTTTCTTTAACCAAAATAGTTATTTTGTTAAGTTAATATAATTTACGACTATTATAATTTTTTTTTTTATCTCGAAGTAGATCAGTTTAGTTTCCTTCTTTGAAAAAGATAATAGTTTCTGCATGAAAAAGGTGGACAAAGATATTAATAAGCAGTTAGCCATACTTCACTGAGATTTGCCTAGACTAGAGTCAAACACAAAAAAGAAAATATATATTTTTTTTGAAAGTTTTGCTAACAGCTTATTTATATATTTAGCAAATTAACATTTAATTAGAGCTTTGATTGAAGTTAAGGCAATGAAAAGGATGTATTAAAATGCTAGACTTTTACATACACATGAAGAATTCATTTATGCACTCCAACTTTTCAAAATAAGAAGTTGCTAGTCATTGGCCAATCCAAACCATCTAACCTATCTCCACCAAATGCAAATTAAGAAAGATTTATTATAAACCATCAAGGTAAAAAAAAAAAAAAAAATGGTTAGAATCTTTTGATCAACATGAGTATGAAGAAATTAAATAGTGGAGCCTTTAGATATATTACTAGTGCAATATCTTGCAATGTTTGTCATTAATATGGGTGTTAATTGAAGTGCCAAAATCCATCTGAGTTTGAGATCTCAGTGAAAATACCTTCTCTTCCAGGAAATTTGCATCACAGATACAATGAAATCATTTCAGTACAAAAAACACTGACATCCTCTCTAACATGAAAAATTACATTCTTCAATGAAATAACCAACCAAATAGTCCCTGCATTCTCAATTTGAAGGAAAAAGATGTGCACTACATCCTATCTATATAGGTAAACAATAATAAACTTATTCATGGATGCAATGGTGAAAAAAATGGCAATCAGCTGTTGCAAGTCATCGATTTAAAGGTTTTCTCCCCTTATCACTGCTGCTCTCTGAATACATGATTTCTGGGAAAGTTATGATCAAAATTGGGCCCTTTTCTCAAACTATCCTAACCCTTGATAAAAAAAAAAAATCCTCTGTTTTTTTTTCCCTTTATGTGCTGCTTTGGTGCCCTTATGACATATAGATTTATAGTAGTTCAATCATTGTCCAAAAAAAAAAATACAAGTAAACAAAGTGCTTTCAGATGACCACAGAAATAACTAGGACTTCTTTGGATACTATATGCCATGTGATGGCTTCTCATGGCCACATTTTGTTATGTTAGAACATACACCCCTCCTCGAAGAGGAGAAAATCATGGATCAGGTTCTCTTATATCATGCCTACCATGAATGAGACACACAAAATTTACAGAATCTCATTGTTAGAGGTGTTGAATGATCTTCAACCCATGATTTTGACTAGAATACTCCATCCAAAGATGACCATTAAAATCTTAGGTGTATGTTAGAGGCGTTGAATGATCTTCAACGCATGATTTTGACTAGAATACTTTGACTTTAATGCCATGCCATGCCCTTGACTTGAATGTTCTTGTGGTGCCATTTCTTTTGAAACGCATGATTTTGCAGGCAAGTATCTCCTAAAATGTTTCATGTTTGAAAAATATTACCCTTTGATCAACACCCTCAGAATTATAGCTAAAAATGGCAACACAAGAACGACCCACATCTGGTGTTTAAAACGAGGTTATGATATTGATAGTTTTTATTTGAGAACCTAAGTTAAACTTAGAACATTATCAAGAAATTATGGGCCCATTGGCCTGTTTTGGAACATGGGGTCCGCATTTAAAAACTAAAGTCTCCCACCTTTTGCCATAACCATGGGTACACTTACCTATGAAGCCAACAGGATATGGAGTCGTTTCATCTAGAACATCATCAATTTAGTGATTCTATGATGAAAAGCAATTTCATAATACATAAATAAATAGACCGATCCAAAAGCCTAGTTCTTTAAATTTGCAGTCCCTGACTCTTTATCTATACATGTTGATAACCATTATGCTACCTCTACTAATGCATAGAGGCTTTGGTAGGATTAGTTAGCGGATAAACTTTAATATGCTATAGAAGACATCCGTTCACAACTTCAAATCCTAGTATGAACAACTCAACACTGGAATATGTATGTCGTGAAATATCTGCTGATTGAGTCCCATTTAGGGGGAGTGTTGAAAAGTATTTTCACTGCCACTACTAACGCCTTTAGGTTTTGGCAGGATTGGTTAATGGGGGAAAGTTTATACACCCCAAGTATTTTCACTGCGTGAACCAATCATACTCAAGTTTGGCCATATCATCATAATTCACAACCAACTCTTGTAAGATAGAAGTGCCCAAAGTATCACTTGGACCAGAGTCATGCTCCCACTTCCTTGTTATATTCTTATCTTTTTGCTGTACAAAGAAATTCCATTCTGATAGCAACTAACACTATTATGTAAGGTGTTTGTAACTAACGCTGGACAGACCTTGTATTACCCAAATCCAAATTGTAAAATGGCTTCCCAGAACTACTAGAATTATACCCAACTATCCAGACCTCTACAATCCCAATGAAAACAGAAGCTTGATTTGAACTTCCCATGAACAAACATGATCAACTCATCAACAATAAATTATAAAACAAAAATGAGTCAAAATATTTTAAAAAGAAAAGCTGACTTCATACTAATCCAACAATCAATCTTTCTTTAAATGTTCTTCTATTCATTTAGACACAAGAACAAAGCATTTTGAAAATGTCAAGAGTGTATACACTATATCGTAAAGCACTCAAAGAAATAAAATCCCTTTTAATTCAGTAAAGTATGTATGTATGTATGTAATGTGCCACAGATTTCTACGAGGGAGAAGGGTGATGAGATTGTCTACCGAAGCAATGATCTTCTCTACTACCCGCTGCAATATCACTCTTGCTAAGATGTTATTCATTAATTCTTGAGGAAGATCATTAAGCCTGTCCGTTGCTTGAAATTGGGCTACAATCTCTTTCATTGCATTCGATTGCTCAACGTATTTGCACTTGCATATCTCCTCATGACTCTTGGTGTTCATCTCCATGAACGTGGAGCAAAGAGAGATAAACTCGTCTGTTCCAGCCTTGAAATCATCAACAGGGTATCCGCTCCTCCGTAGGACAGATAAAGTGGAATGTAGAGCATCAAAAACGCGACGTAGATGGAGAAAACTGGAACCATTGAGGTTTCCATGTAGAATTCTATTAAAATAGATAGGTAACCAATCCCTCTGTGCAGAAAGAAATAACCGGTCTATTGTAAAGTCTGTTTCCAGCATGTTTTCTTTCGTGTAGTCACAACTATATCAAATTTCTCAGTAGAAATCTTTCCTCCTCCGTCTTTGACACATGAAGAATTAGAACAAAGAATTAAGGCATGTATCTTTAATAGGAGTATTCATTAGAGAATCAATCACCAAAGTGAAGGAAGAGAAAAGGAATTTTACCTGAATCTTTAAATCCGAAGTTAAAGTCCACCTTGGGTGCACGTATTGAATTCTGAACCATTCAAAATAAATGCCGGACCTCTCAAAATAAATGCTTTTTTTTATACATTAGATATTCTCAAATCTACCTTTTGTTTCACTGTTGAATTTACTTTTTAATAAACAACTATAGGCAAGGCAAAAGCCTCCCTAGAATCTCTCTTATCACCATGAAAGCCTCCCTAAAATATCTCTAAGATTCAGGAAGGATTCAAACTTAGAATTAGAAAGCTTCCTATTCCTAACATATGGGATGATGCAAGTGAGTTCTCACTCTCTCACGAGGTGACGTGAGTTCTCTTCCAAAAAGAGAGTGATACATGTGATTTAGTTATCATTTATGGAGAGATTTTAGGGCCTAATAAGGATTTGGATAGTTTTGAGAAAATCCAAAGATCTCAGTAGATATTTTAGGTACAATGGAAGGAAGTTTAGGTTTTAAGGGGAGAGGGACTACATGGATGCAATCATGTGGACTCCACTATATATTAGGAAACTGAGATTGTGGATTATTAAGAAACTGAAATATTATAGGTTGTGCATTTATATTAGGAAACTGATATTGTGGGTTGTGTGAAAACGTATCTTAAGGGCCCAACTCATTCAAACAACATATTCCAAGGGTCCCCTACGAATGAGTAATCGTTTGTATTAAGGCTATTCTGTCATCAGCCCACATTTACTCTGCCAACATCCAACAAAAACTCATGGCTCTTGGAGCTGATGATCTCCATGTGCTCGAAGCACAGAGAGAACAACTCGTCTATATCAGACTTCAGATCATCAACAGGATATTGGGTCTTCTGTAGATATGAAAACATGACTTGTAGATAGGGTAAGATGGAATTGTTGTTAAGAGGGACCAGAGTCCTCATTCTTGAAAGAAAAGGTTTTAGTAATCTCAAGGCTGAAGACTTTTGACCTTGATGAATATTCCTTTCCTCCATTTCTGACACATGAACAATTAGAACAAAGAATTGAAGAAGCAGTTTGATCATTGATAAGAAGATCCATGAGGAAGAAGCAGTATGATCATTGATAAGAAGATCCATGAGAGAATCAACAAAGTGAAGGAGGAGGAGAAGAAGAGGAATATTAATTACCTAAATCTTGTTTGTTAATGGTACTTAATTACTCGTTTCTACCTTTCTTCTTCCTTCATCAACCAAAGGTTCTTTTGTGGGAGGAAATATCTCAAACATGGTTAAAACCTAGCCATGCAAAACCCTACCCATGCAATATTAATAGAGACTCAGACTTTCTTTTTTAAAAGTGTACCCTCATGGGCCCACCAATATCGTGTGCGTGAGTTAAGGCTGAACAGAACTGGACCGCAGACCAGACCGGACCGGACCGGACCGCAAAACCGGACCGGATTTGTGGTCTTTACAGCACAAATCCGGTTCGGTCCGAACCGGATTTGAAAAACCGGTTATATCCGGTCTGGTCCAGACCTTTTAAAAACCGGTCTGGATCGGACCGGACCGGATTAATAATAAATAAATATATTTTAATTTTTTTAATACAAAACTTTAAGTATATAAAATTCCTAAGTCAAGTACCCTAGTGAAATCGAAGATCTGGCTTCTTACATCTGGAAAAAGAGGCAGGAAATGGGCTGAAAATGAAAAAATAAAATAAAAACTTAGGAAAAAAAAAAGAACAAATGAAACCGGTCCGGACCACTTAAGTGGTCCAGACCAGACCGTTTTGGACCGGACCACTTATAAGTGGTTCGGTTTGGTCCTCTCATTTAAGCCGGACCGGAATTCCGGTCCAAAAACCGGACCGGAAATCCAATTGTGCAGCCCTAGTGTGAGTCCCGATGCTATGAGTACTGGACTTAAATTAGATACATCTCAAGTTAGAGATGAGAGGAACTCTACAGCGGGGCCCACTGATGAGTCATAAAAAATGCACATTTTCATACACATTTTGAACCATTTTAAGGGCTTATTGATATTAAAGAACTCTATTTAGTATCATATCATGATTTTATGCATTTTTGATCCATTGTAGTGCATTCATGCATAATTTGCTCAAAAATCACACTTTTTGCATAAATTCTTGAAACCTGCCATTTTTGGAGATTTATTTTTGGAAAGTCAATTATTTTCAGTGCATCAAGTAGGGTCCTATGCATTGTCCATTTAAATTCCTTACATAAAATTATTCTTGAATCCATTTGTTTTGTGTAGGAGAATCAAGAATGGGACCTACAATATTGGTGAAATTTGAGAGAGATCAAGGGTATGACATCTTTCAAGGTGGACCCACATATCTTGGTATTTTTGGAGAGTTTGAAAAGTCAACAATAGAAAGCTAGATTTGTGATTTCAAGATCAAGAAAGAAAATTTCAGATTTGGTAAGATCTAATTCTTACTAAGTTTGAAAACTTAAAAATCAAGAAAGAAATCCAAGAAAAGAATGTGTACTAAAAGAGTTGACTAATCAATCAAAGAAGCTTGGAAGCAAATCAAAGATGGAAGGGGAGTCAAGAAACAAGGAAAGAAATATCCCAAGATGCCTTTGGATGTCCACATGAGTCCCACACATGCCATTGCACAACTATCATTCCATATGTGCACAATTATTTTCGGATTTTTCAGAGGCAGCAAGATTAAAATAGTCATAAATCTTAATCCAGCCGTTGGATTGGTGCAATCCATACACCGTTGGAAAGCTCTTTTCGAGTAGATATCTTTAGAACCCAAGATTGTGTCAATCGGAGCTAAAACGAGGAAGATATGGCGTCTGGAAGTTGGTGCTATAATTTCTACTCGGGATTACAATTTTGCACATGGAAAGCACCAAAAATCTCTCACTCACCTTGCTATTTCTTTGAAGACTTGTTGGCCAAGGAAGGAACTTTCCATATAAAGAAGATTGCATGCTACAAACTTGGAGCAAAGAAGGAAAGAAAGAGGGCAAAAATCTATAAATTGAAGGCATAAGCCTCCCTCTCCTCTCATGAAAGAAAAGACCCCCTCACTAGTGTAATTCCTCCACCATTCTACCCAACTCCTTTCTCTACCATAGCTCATCTCTCTTCAAGAAGGCTTATCCCAACTTGAAGCTTCAACTAGAGAGGTTCCTTTCATCCTAGTATGTAGTTGTTTTGTTTTGGAATTTTATTTCTCCATCTTTTATGTAAAAACATTGCATATTAGTAAAAGTGTGATTTTTCTTTTATTCTTTTTCTTAGGTGATTAATGCTTGAATTGTGTTTTCTTTGTTGTTGTTCTTGGATTGACAACCCAAGATCCTAAGGACATGAAATAAGTACTTATGAACCCGATTTGAGAATAAAAAAAGAGAAGAGCACACTTATCACACATTTATTTTTATTGCAATTCCCACACATTTACATTTATTGAAAAATCCACACATTTAATTTCTTGTCAATGCCACACATTTAATTTTATTGCAATCCACACATTTAATGTTTTTGCACTACACACATTTAAATTCAAACACTTGTTGTTTTCTTTTCTTCTTATGCTTCTTATGCAATTATGTGAATTGTATGCACAGTTTAGGGTTGTGATTAGAGTTCATTGCATATATCTTCATATCATATGGCTAGTGCATGTTTCAGTGGCTGGAAATTGAAGCCTTCGGATTCTTATTCTTGATGTTCTAACTTGTGTTTTCTTTTGTAGCAATTTTAGTTTTTTATTTTAGGATTTTTAGATTTAGGAAGTTTTCTTTTCATTGGATTGTAATTAATTTAATTTTTGGAAAGTAGGAATGATGAATGTATTTTTTCTAGATTTTAGGCTAGAATTAGATTTTATTTAGGGCAGGTGACAAAGTTGGAAAGCCTTATTTCTAAAGCTCCCTGTGGATCGACCTGATCTTACCAGTTTTATTACTACAATCGAACCCTACACTTGGGGTCCGATCACCTACCTATGGAAATCCAAACCGTTCGCATAAACGGCCTCCAGGTATATGAGATATTCTCGAATCTTACTTCTAATACTCGAATCTTGCCTATCAAGCCCATCCTATGTACCTGGATCCATCATACACGCGAGAGAGTGAGGCCTTGGCCCATATCTCGACATTGCCGAAGACAAAAAAAAGGGTTAACAAAAAATAAAACAGGAGGCAAAAGCCCCAAAACTAAATAAAGATTTTGGCTTACACCAATATTTCCATCTATTTGATCCAAGGCCAACACAAAGCTTCTGTTTTGGCACCTAGGATTAGGAAAAATAAGTATCAAATTCTATATTCAAACGTACTTTTTTTTAATTGGTCTTGGAAGCAAGTGCGTCTCAAGAAACTTAGCCACATGCCATATCTTCCCAATAAGGCCAAATCAGAATCTGTAGATTTGAATTCAGACCCACTCAAGTTGAGCCCAGGTCTAACAAGAAGCTTGAACCATAATGTATAAAGGGCTTCTTTGTGAGGAGAGAGGAATTTGGCCATGCTTTAGCCATTTATTTCGTCACTTTAGATAAAAACAGGGATCAATCTCTGCAAAATTAGCTGCAAAATTAACAAGGGCTTGTTTGCTAGTTATCAGATAATCAAGCCATCTAACCTCTGTCCATTAGCTGCAAAATTAAAATGATTTATTCGGACTATAAGTTGGTTAGAACATTTCAATCAACATGAGTATAGAGATTCTACTAAGTAGAGCTTTTAGATATATTTAGTGAAATACCCTGAAATGATTTTCCTTAATATGAGTTTTAATTCAAATGCCAAAACCATTTGAGTTTATGACATCCCAGTAAAAATACATGTTCTTCCAGGCTGATTTTTTTTCCTCTAATATGTGATTTATTAAAAGAACAGTCTAGTCAGATGCAAGCTAAGTGAGAACAGATCAACTATTAAGAGTTACAAACAGAATACATAATCTAGTTTCTAGTAAACTGAGTTACAAACAGAAAACATAAGCTAGTTTCTAGTGAACAAAGTCCTATCTGCAGGTGTTTCAAAAACTACACTGTAGTCCAATTCTTGCATAAGTTGCAGATATCTTTGGTTAGTCAGCTCCTGTCTGCCTGTCAGCTTCTCCTGCACATATATCACACTAATATCAGCTGGTAGTGTTAGTCTGACAATTGTGTCAACAGTGGGCCCCAACTTTGAAAGCCCATCAGCAATCCTGTTTACAGATTTGTAGCAGTACCCAGAGGACCAATGGTGGAATTGTTTCAGTGATGAAAGGATTTTCTTCCAGGTTGGCATCAAGTACCATGAAAACAGTTCATTTGCTTGGAGGCCCCTGCGGATTAATAATGCATCTCCTTCAAGAATCACTTGTCTAAGCTGTTGACTGAGGAGTAATTCAATGCCTTTATTAGTATCTAACTTCCCTACATAGCTGGCTATCATGTTACCTCTATGATCTCTTATCATACCCTGAAAACAGCATAGTTTGTAGCACTGTTTACTGATCCATCAAACTTCAGTTTCAAGAAACCTTGGGGCAGTGGGATCCAGATCGTAGTATCCTCTGTGTGGGGTACATATCCAACTAGTGTAGTTGAAATGTGCCATAGGTGTGCGAGGGATAAAGTTCTGGTATAAAGAGATACTTGATTAAAGTGGAAAGAGTGAAAAATATAGGAGTTCCTTGATTTCCATACATGCCATGAGGTAACCAATCAGACAAGGAGGTTTATTGCATTTCCAGAACCACACTGTAAGATCCCACATATTTCATGGGGCTGCCCAGAGATTGGGCTATATGTCAGGACCCCCGCCTAATGAAGCATGAGGCCTTTTGGGACGCCTGCGGGCCAGCCCAGAAACAAAACCGAGCGGGTCAAAGGCCCAAAGCAGACAATATCACAGATACTGTGAAACCATTTCAGTACAATAAAGACTGACATCCTCACTAACATGAAAAATCATTTTCTTCAATGAAATACACAACTGAATAGTCCCTGCATTCTCAATTTTAAGCAAAAAGAGGTGCACTTCAATCTATATCTATCTAGGTAAAAACCATAATAAGCTGATTTATGGATGCAATGGAGGAAAAAAAAAAAAACGGCAATCAGCTGTCGCATGCAATCCAATTTTTACCCCCCTTTTGACTGTTGCTTTCTAAATATATGAATATATGATTTTTGGGAAGGTTATGATCAAATAGTGGGAAGGTTATGATCAAATAGTGCCTCTTCTCCAGTGATCCTGATCCTTGATTAGAAAAAATCCTCTGTTTTTTATTATTATTTTCACTTGCGTGCTGCATTGCCGTCCTCATGGCACACAAATCATCTGTATCAGTTCAATCATTGCCCATAAAAGAAGACAAATAAACAATACAATTTCTTCCATTTGCCAAAAACATATCAAAATCACATCCAGCAAAGCAAAAAAGTCCCTCTCTTCCTCCTTCACTCCTATCAACCAAAACCTATAACAGAACAGAACAAACACCCCACAACAAAACCAAGACAAGATAAAACTAACTTGCCAACACCCATCCTTCCCAAAGAGAATAAGATAGAAGACAGAATGAAGATAAGGGTAGAACCCCATCAATCAACTCATCTCCTCCACTTGATACAAGGCAGACAGATTTGTTTAAAACCAACGAGTGTTTCTTGCCAAAAATCCATCTAGAATAAGACCCATAATTTGCAAGGTACAGATCAAATGTTCTTATCCCTTTCGAACCATGGATGAGCCGCACAAAACTTACAAGTTCGTGGTTCTGCAAAACTTTGATGTGCATAAGACCAACGTTAAAATCACTAGCTTTGGGCATGGTAGACAACTATCCTTCAAAAACTTATATTTTTTTTGTGAATTATGGTCATTTGCTAGACAACCTCAGAATCATCACTTAAAATGGTTACACAGGAATAACATATGATGCCAATTAAAAAAAGAAGCTGCTATGAAATTGATCATTATTGTTTAACAACCTAAGTTAACCTTAGAACATTGTCGAGAAATACTGTGAGCCTTGATGCAGATTAATATATCATATGTAGCAGCACATATGATTGTTTTTTCATATAATTCACAATGTGGCCCTCTCATACTCAAGTTTGACGTGGTAACTCATAACCAACCCTTGTAAGACATAAGTGGCCCAAGTATTTAACACTCAGACTGCAGTCATGTTCACACTTCGCTGTCATATTCTGATCTTTCTACCTTATATATAAAGAAATCCCATTCTCACACTGACTAACACCATTATCTAATTAAGGGTATGTAACTTAGGCTGGACAGACTGTGTATTACTGAATCCAAATCATAAATTGGTGTCCCAAAACCAGAATCAAACCATAAGTATCCAACCACCAAAATTCCAACTCTAGAACAACCCAGAACCAACTTTTAGGGGCTGTTTGCATTAAAATCCATAAGAACTCAATTTATAGGATTTTTTTTGAAGAAGTTAAAAATGAAGATCAAAGGTGAATTTTCAAAAAATGAACATCGAATAACCTTGTCTTTCATGAAAATATAATCAAAAGAAGATGAGAAATGAATGCCTAGCCTTTCATCTTCATTTTTAACCATTAAAAAAAAATTCATATGAATCGAATTCCTATCTATTTTGATGCAAACAAGCGGGCCCTTAATGGAAGAGAAGCTAGATTCCATTTTCTCATGAACTCCAACTCATCCACTATAGTTAATAGAAACAAAGATTGGTCAAAAGATGGCTTTATACTAGCTCAAATATCCATCTTTTATACAGGTTCTTCAATTTATTTAGACACACGAAAGCATTTAGAGGATTTCCAAGTATTGTATTAGATGAAAACACAGGCAATCCAGCATAAAGCACTGAAAGAAAGAAGTTCCTCTCAACTAAAGCTGAAATGAAATGAAAGACCATATCAAAATGAAGACAACATAGTATGTATATACCTTCGATTTCAATGGGGAGGAGAGAGACAAGATTGTCTATCGAAGCAATGATCTTCTCTAATACAACTTCAAATAGCACCCTTCGATAGATTTCATTCCTTAAATCTTGAGGAAGATCATTAAACCCCTCCTTTCCTTGAAACTGGGCTACCATTTCTTTCATTGCATTCATTCGTTCGCATATCTCCTCGTGACTCTTGGAGTTGATCTCCATGAACTCGGCACACAAAGAGAACAATTCATCTGTTCCAGCCTTCAATTCATCTAGAGGATATCTAAACACCCGTAGATAGGAGAAAATGGAATCCATAAGTTTTCTATTGGTATAATACATCTTTCCATACAAGGGTCTATAAACATAAAAAGGCACCATGCGCCTCAGATTAGTGAGAAGATTCTTCAGTGATCTCAACCCAAAGATTTGTTCTGCTGTAGGTGGCGGAGGTGAGACGGAAGAGGTTTCAGCTCGATCAACATTTGTTTCCTCCATTTCTCTTCTTCTTCTTCTCCTTCTTCTTCTATGCTTCTATGATTTTATCGAATTACTCCGAAGATATCTTTCTTCCATTTCTGAATGATATCAACCATTAGAACAGAAGATTTGAAGCAGGTTTTTTTTATAGGAAGATGCATGAGAAAAATCAATAAGGAGAAAAAGAGCAGAAGAGGAATTACCTGATCTTGTTTCTTCCTTGTTCCTCCATTCCTTGTTCCTCCATTGCCATGGGTTTCCGGATGGGAGGAAAGATTATAAAACCCTAGCCTTTGTATTTTATCATGCAGGGAAAAAGGTTCACGTAACGCATGCTATTTTAGAATCCGGATTCCATGCATGTGGCTTTTAAATGAGTGGCAACCCATGGTGGGGCTCACCTATCGAAATCTGACCCCTCAATGTACATGGCACTCCTCAGATTTTACATTAAGAGAGTTTATTCCCACTTTTGGATTACCTATTGATTAAAAATTAAGAAAAAAGAAAAGGTCACAATGAATATGCATAAGATTATGTGTTAATTATGGTTTTTTTTTTTTAACGTCCATCAAATGATAGAACAAACTCTAGTTGATGTAAATTTTGAAGATATTCGAAAGGAGTGCATTTTTGAATGGTTTAGATTCACTAGACAGGCTCCTCTGTTGAGTTTCAATGCAACTTTAACTTAGGATTTATCTAGGTTGATTATGTCGGGACTTATATGCTAAATATTTGATTAAGCTCCTAGGGCCTAATTGGATGTATGCTTAGCTTATTGGCCCCTGCTTATCTGGGCCCACATGTATGACATTCACTATTTAATGGGCCAAGTCAAATATAATCTAATGAGATTGTTATCAACACTTGATAGAAGGGTCTCAAGGTATTATTAGCACAATTTTTAAGCATTTTCTTTTCAGGAATTCAAAGAATTGATGTCTTGGAGAATTTATAGACATTTGGATTTCCTAAATCCTCTTTTATATTTGAGTGTCCAAAAATCCCATAAAAAATAAAGATGTTCGAATTTTAAGAATTTTCATAAGAAAATAAGTCATCATATCATGTTCATGAATTCCTGGCACACCAAGTTCTTGCGGGGAAACACTTGTAAAAGACCAAGCCTTGAGCCTGGAGAAATTTTGAAACAGTGGAACCCTACCGTAGGATCTACCTATCGAAATGCAAGTTGTTCAAAATGAACGCTCTTCACCATGTATGGTAAATATTGGTATGTTCGAAGATTTTACTTTCAATATTGACAGTTGACCTCAATGTTAGATCCTTCGTTAAGATTAATGTTGAATTAAAATTATAGGATAGACCAAATATAAGAGGGAGTTCATTTTGAGCCACTCACATTTTCATCATGTGGGCCTCGCAAAGTACCACTACTTCCACTTATTCCGAGAGGTAATTGGGTCTCGCAAACTCAAACTGCATGTAATATTTTCCAACGAGGCCAAATCAAGATCAGATTTGGATCCAAACGGGCCTGTAATATCATCAATAACACTAATGAACACGATAGTTCAACAATATATAAACAAATATTGTAATAGCACATGTTAACACATATACTGAATTCATTAAATCCAATTGTAACTAATACTATTCTAGACAAATCTAGATAATTCCTACAATGACAATAGGTAAATTTAAGAGTCGATTAATAGACATATATAAGATGGTCATTACCATAGCTTTCATTCATTCATTTCATTTCATTTCATTTAATTTACCATCTTCCCTCAAAGGAAGGATTCATCTTCCGAATGGAAGGCATCAATCAATATTCATAGATATGATCGGAATATGTGGGACTTACTAGTGTCCGGACTAGGGATAACTAGCATCACCAAGGAGCTCCAGAACGCCCCCAAATCCATCTACTGCAGTAGGATTATTCATAATTCATTGTTACCTTTAGTAACTGTTTATTCATTAATTCATTCATTTATTGTATTGTTCAGTTCAGCTCAGTAACGAGCTTAAGGAATTACTAAGTAGTGTCATACTTGGAATCGCACCACAACTATTAATCCTATTCAAGTTCATAATCAAATTTCTAAAACAAACAAATGGGTGAAACGCTTGTTATTTAATGTACATGTTATTCTTGATGAACATCACTTTGATAGTAGTTTGTACATTAAATAACCTTAACTAACACCTATGCAGGTTTAGATAACACATTTGAAGAATTAATGCTTAATTCATCACCATTCTTTTCTCTTATTTTTCCCTAACTTTGACAAATCTTAGATTAGGGTATAATTAGTCCTAACACTAATTTATAGACCACTAAGATTCATAGAAAAAGTATTTGGTTCCAAAAAGGACCAATTTCAACCAGACCGAAAAACCTCTCAGGTAAATGACAGTCCGATCGATCGGTCTGTATGTCCGATCGATCGGACCTGGGACGAGTTGCAGGTCCGAAAACCTTATTTTTCTCCCCTTTCCTTTCTTCATTCATTTCATTCACAACCTGCATTAAACATTGGAACTTCATGTTCCCTCCTTATACACCATTCATCCACAACAATACTTCTAATCATTCATTACCCATCTTAATAAATCATAAACAATTCCATAATCTCATGGAAATGTACAAAAATCCATGAAAACTCTATGCATTTCTACAATGATTAACACTAATCACAAGAAATGTTTATACTTGCCTTTCTTGAAGTTTAGTTAACTCAAAACCCTTTGTTTAGCTTGCTTTTGAGATGAAAAACCCCCCAAATGAAACTCTAATTCCATGAAAACATGAAATACACAAATCCATAAGTCATTTATGCTAGAAATCATGCCTAAGCACCCATTATGACTTGCAAACTCATTAAAAGTTCAAAGTACTTACTTTTAGCTCAATGAGAGAAATCTTGAGATCTTTCTCAAGCTCTTCACTTCAACAATGGGGAGGATGGCTTGGGGAAGATGAAAATACACTCCTCACGAACTACTTGGATCACTCCTAGCTTCTCTCTTGAGGAAGGAGATTGGAAGAGAAAAATGAGAGAATGAGTCTAGGGTTTTGATTGAAGTGAAAATGAATGAACGATTCATTTCATTCTAATATAGAGTTCCTTCACACAAAAAACCCCTTTTCATTAAGTCTTATTACATTTTGAGTCAAATGAAACCTCATTTGATCCATTTGGGGTCAAATGGAGTCGCGTCTATTATAAAAGTTTATGTACTATTCGAGATACATACGTTGGTATCAAGAATTTCCGTATTTGACGAAATACGTGAAAACCCATATTTACGAAAAAGTCCTTAGCCTACCTTGTTTGAGTCAAAATTCATCTCAACCAATTCAATCTCATTCAAACCCATTCCATTATGCTTATTGCATTATTTGAGACCATCTTGTCTCGGCTTGGTCATTAACCTTGATTAACCCATTTATCCATGCTTAATTAGCATTAATCTCAATTAATTAGCCTGAATCACGATTAGTTTGGGTCGAGGTGTAACAATATTCGATATGGCCAGGCCGAAGCCTGAGCACAGATTGAATTGATATGAGCATAACTTCTACCCTGATATTTAAATGGACTGGGGCTATATGCTTAAATGCCCTGTTCTGCCCGACAAATTCAATGGAAAGGACTATAATTTTTTTGTAAATGGTCTGGACCAGAGCCTAGCTTGAGGCCCATGGCCTGAATTGTAGGTCTTCAAGGGTCAGCCCAATCGGAATATCGAAGGCCTAGTGCTCAGCCCATGAGTATGATAGGATTGGTTGGATTAGAGGGTAATACAGGACAACCCAGTTCATTGGTTGACCAAGTTTCAAATTAGGGCCTTTCTAGTTTCTACCAATCGAGCCTCTGTTGAGCTCACGCTCGGGCTTAGCTTAACTAGCTAGGCTAATTACACAACTAGAGTTCTGGGACTTTACACATGTTGATCTTGAGTTATAATCCGTTCAGCTTACATTAACATGGGCTAAGATTGATCATTGGCTTGGGTTAAGCTTGAACTCGAGCTCTTCTTAGAGAAGTTTAAATTAGATGGACTCCAAGTCGAAGTCAAGCCCAAACTCGGCTCGTCCATATATATAATGTACGCATGGGGAAGAGAAACTTATTCCAAGCCCAAGCAAGCTTGGCTTGTTTACTGTCGTGCGTATGCAAAAGAGGAAACCTAGATCAAAATTCAACCATACAAAGGAAAACAAAGACACATGAGAAATCACACAAGGAATTTACATGCTTAGGCAGTTTGGTTGCATCCACGGCAAGAGAAACTCTCAATCTCACTACTAAGGTTCTGTTTTGACAAATTACCTCTCTTTCTTAAGCCTCAATAAAGTCTGATATAATTATCATAATACCCTCGACCCAAAACTTGATCCCTAACTAATCTAATAGATCAATCCAGTTAACCCATAACACAAGACATAAACCCAACATTTGTAAGTCGCATTTGGGACACGGGGAATCTCTAACCAGTATGATTTTAGCATAAGCATTGGGGCACGGAGTAGGCCAGGATCATGCAGTCCAAATCAGATCCCCAATAATGTGTGTCTTAAACTAGTGAATAATCCATGAAAATCTATCCATACACTGGTATGAAAAAAGAAAAATCAAGCTTTGGAGATCTGGTCCATGTAATTTCAAACTACCTTTTCCCTCATGGGCCTTGCAGCCCCTCCTGCTACTTGTCCTGTATACAATGTTTGCCCCCTCTAGACCATCAAAACAAGAATATGCTCATAACAAATCATTAGACCCTTGAAAGAACTGGGCTTTGCGTTTACAAAAAAGATCAATAAAAAATAAATTAATATCACTTTAGAAACAACGTACATTCAATGTACAAGACTTAAGTCTTCCCAGTGGGTGCTTCTGGATTGAACCTTTGAAGTTATTTTAATTGTCAAATGGGGTGTAGGGATAACTCCAATCTTTACTACTGGAAAGAAAGTGGAATGAAAATAATGAAATAAGAATAAATGGTGGGTTCTTAACCGTTGCTTATGATGCATTCTTAGGCATACAGTCACTTTATCTGGCGTGTTAGGCAAGGCAATTGAACTTTAGGCAAGCAATTTGACTGGAGATCTCAGAGAAAAATCGCTAGGGCTCAACCAAAAGAGCACACCAATCTAATCATACTAGCAGCCGACTTGACCATTGATGTTTGAAGGATTTCTTTGTGCGGCCATAAATCTTTACTTCTGCCTTCCTAGTTCCCACCCTTGAAAGGAAACCATAGTCCTTTTTGTCGTGGAAAAGAATTCAGTTTCTTCTCTTTCCTGCGGAGAAAATTGTTCACACTAAACTAAAGAATAATGAGCAGTAAAATTGGAGCAATTTTCATCCCCATCACATAATCTTCCCATCTTTTTTTGCAACGCTATGAAAGTTTCTTATTTGGTGCGGCTGTTTTTACACAAGGAAAAGCAAAAGCTTGAACTACTGTTTGGTATGAGTGGACTTGGTTTTCTCCAAAATTGGTTTCCCTTGGCATTGCACAACCTTGCCCTATCCACTTTTTATGAGCTGTTGGCCTCGGTTAATAATCAAAAGAATTCAAGAGCTTGTTTGTTTACTAGAGCTTTTGATTGGAATTTTCTATGTTGAGGTTTTTTTCTTTGACATGACAGGACATTTTGTCTCCTGACCATTACCATGTTTCTATAGAAGAAGAGCCGTGCGGACCATATGCACCCCGGGCTCCCAGTCGGGGTATGAGAGTCGGGGTGCGTAGACTTTTTGATAGAAGAAATCGAAAATTATAGTTATCTAAAAGATCTCAAATGACCTTTGATGGGTCAAGCCCAAATAACTCGGTCCACAGTGACGGGTCGGGCCCAAGTGGCTCGGTCCACGATGGTGGGTCAGGCCTAAATGACCCGAGTCCGTGACAAGCCCAGGTCCAGATCCACGGAATGACAAAGTCATCGCGTCGTTTCATCTACCTGCTTTTACCAATTCTCGCGGAGGAGATCTTACCTGCTCATCTGTTGAGGACAGTTCGGGAGACTCCACCAGAGTGGAGTGTACATCATTGAAGATCGCTGGAGAATCTCCCCACCCGTTAGGGAAAGAGTATAAAAGGAGAGTCCTATCAAAGAAGCAAGGATCGTCTACTTTCACATCATCATTGTAATCTCCTACTTTGTAATCTCTTCCCCAGAGCAGTAAATTCACCAATTAAAGTGGACGTAGGTCACACTGACCGAACCACTATAAATCCCCTCTCTCTTTCTCTCTCTCTCCATTAATTTTTACATTAATTGCATATCACTTGACCGGTGGTGCCCGAAAACTACTTTTTGGCATCATCAGTTTGGCGTCGTCTGTGGGAAGCGAAAAGAATTTCATTTTTTCCAAAGCCATGCCGATCACCACAAGGTCAACAAGGCGACAAGATGGTAATTCCTCGCGGGAGGGCGAGGGTAATCCTTCACCGACCAACCCTGCACCGAATGCTCCCGCTCCCTCTCCTCAACAGATGCTGGAGACCATGCAGCAGTTGGTGACTCAGAACCAATAAATATTGCAGCTCATGCTGGCGGGGCAGGGAGGAGCACTAGGTGCAGGGCCATAGGAAGTACCGCGCTCAGAGCAACCAGTTGCTCCACGCAGAGGGGCACCTCACCTGGGCGCCCATTCCCAGGGCGCCCAGGGTCGAGGAATACCCCTGGGCGCCCAGGCCCTGGGCGCCCATCCTCATGGCGCCCACGCCCAGGGCACATCTGCTGGAGCTCCCCTTGTCGTCCCACACGGAAGACTCCTGGTCAACCCTCAAGGTCGTGCTCATCTCGACGTGCCTCCACCCCCGGGTGGAGCCCCAGGAGGGTCAAATCGCGGTGGACTTCCATCTCCTCCCTCTGCTTCCAATAATGAGGATCCTGATTTCCAGGAGGAGGGAAGTGAGAATTACAGCCTGGAGGACGAGAGTCATTTCTAAGGTCAGTCCAGGGAGGCCCTCAACCATTGGGACGAGAAGATCAAAGAGATGCAAAATCAAATTGGCAATGTCTTCAATGCCATGAAGGCATAGGTACCAGAATCAATAGACTACCTGGTACAACGGACGGACACACCGTTCAAACCCTCCGTGGCAAACTACCCACTCCCCAAAAAATTCAAAATGCCGACCGTGGAGACCTTTGATGGAACCAAGGACCCACTGGATCACTTGAAAACTTACAAAACTCTAATGCAACTACACAACATCTCGGACGAGATCATGTGTAGAGCATTCCCTACCACATTGAAGGGTTCCGCAAGGCAATGGTTCTCCAGTCTGGCCCCAGCCTCCATCTCCACTTTTACAGAGTTAAGTAAGTCCTTCGTGTCACACTTCATTGGAGGACGCCGCCACCAGAAGCCCGCCACACACCTGCTCAGCATAAAGCAGGATAAAAGTGAAAGCCTCAGGAGCTACCTCACTCGTTTTAACGAGGAGGTACTCCAAGTCGAAGAGCCCGACGACAAGGTCTCCATGGCAGCCTTCCTGGGAGGCCTTCGCTCGTCAAGCTTCCTCTTTTCAGTAACGAAGCAACCACCAAAGAGCATGCCAGAACTATTGGCAAAAGCTCAAAAATATATGAATGCTGAGGAAATCAACAGGTCCAGGCGAGGTGAATCATCTCGTGGATCGCCAAAAGCTTGACCTGTCTCTGCACTGTTCTTAAACATGTAGTTTATCTCCAGCTTAGCGGCTCTCTTGCGGGTCGCCAAAAAAGCTTGGCCTACCACTGTATTGTTCTCAAACAGGCAACATATCTCCAACTTAGCGGCTTTCTCATGGGGCGCCCAAGGAATCAAACAAGGCAAGGAGATCATCAACAAGGTCCTTGAAATTCCCTTTCTCTGGCTCTGAAGGCTGTTCGGAGAGGCCATAGCCTCTAAAATCTGGAGCAATAGCCCTGAACCCAGTGTTGGCTACAGCAACCATCTGATACCTCCATGTATACCAAATCTCAGGAAATCCATGCAAGAAAACCACTGTCACAGGCCCAGTTCCAATCTCAGCCACATGCTGCTTGAGGCCTCTGATGTCAATGTTCTTGTGCTCCATGTCAGTGTCTTGAGTTGGAAGTAGTGCTCTGCTCTGCTCGGCTCACAGGAGAGGAGAGACACAAGAGGGATATTATTATAAGACCCAACAGCACCAGTGCCCAGGCAGCAGGGGTGCCCGCAGCCTTGCTCGTTGTCAACCAAAATAATAATAATAATAATAATAATAACAATAATAATGATGCTCGCCCAACAATGCTGCTGGGCGCCCACCACCGTAGCACACCAGCAGCCGTAGGGGCGCCAGCCAGTCTTCCATCGCGTGCAGCAGGGGCGCCCCCGCCCAGCGTCCACACTCGCCTCGCCCGCAGCAGCCCGTCCGATGTCAGCGAGCACAGGCGGGCGCCCCGTCTCCCCTCGTCAGCGAGCACAGCAGCAGGGGCGCCCCAGCCTTGTCGTCGCCCATCAACAAAAAATTAAAAAAAATTGGCTACCAGCGTGCTTGCTCGCCCGTCGTCCAACGCAGCAGCAGGCTGGGCACCCACTAGCGCCCGCGGCAGGCTGGGCGCCCAGCATCAGCACAGGTAGCTCGCTTGGCGCCCAGCACCCAGGGGCGGATGGAGCATGTAACCACTGGGGGCCTGGGCCCCCAGTGGATTTCTAAGGTTCAATTCAAATTTTGGTGGGGCCCATTGATTTTTTCCATAAGGCCCCCAGTGAATTTTTTGGGCCCCCAATGGATTTTTGTAGCCCAATATTAACTTTAGGTATTTCATATTCTTGTCCCCCCTAATTTTGATTGTTTTAATCACTTTCTTGTAGCATCACCGCGTTCTCAGTCTCTTGCAAGAGCTAATGCCAAGAAAAATTAACAGCAGTCATCGCTGAAAACAGTTAAGATAAATTAATATGCAGAGGCGGATGTAGTTCCCAGCCCCCCAGTGACTTTTTGGGAAAAAAAAAATTATGTATACTAAGTTAGGCCCAAATCAATTAGGCCCCCAGTGACATTGAACCAGGCCCCCCAATGAAAACTCGTAGAGAACAATTGTGATAAATAAATATGTCTTGTTTTATTGTTTGAAATTATTATATTATATTTGTTCCATATAAAAGGTTTGGGGTAAATCTGCACACTATTTGTCCTTGCTAGGCATGATTTGCAATGTAGTGGAAATCTACAAACTATCTGTCTTTGAATGCACATTTCTGTGTATTAGTTACTGATAGTGTATGTAAAAGGTCCACTACTTTTTTTGTGTATTGTTTTTTTCTCAAGCATGAAAAAAAAAAGAAGAAAAAATCATTTGCAATCATATAAATAACCCAAAAAAAATCCCGGGGGCGTTGCCCCCGGACCCCTACTACTTAATCGTGCCCCCAGTGATTTGGAATCCTGGATCCGCCACTGCTCGCCCAGCACGCCCAACACCTGCTTGCCCTGCACCCATCCTACTACACATCAATCTTTTCACTCCACATTTCTACGAGCAAGATGGTGAAGTAGTGAATATGGTCTTTTCAACTCAAGCAAGGTCACATGCAGTGAAAAGACTACAGTAAACATGATCATTTCAGCTCAAAAAGTGACAAAGTCTACTTAGTACAAATGCATGCACCTGCTGCAGTGGACCACCAAGGCACTGAACCTAAAAAGGGCCACGTGCATGACATGTAGTTAATGTTCTTTCTTTTTTTTTGGCTTCCTTATTGTACCAACACAACAGACACTGAACCTAAAAGGGGCCACGTGCATGACATGTAGTTAATGTCCTTTTTCTTTTTTTTTGGTTTCCTTATTGTACCAACGCAATAAAAAAAAAACCTCCTCGCCCAGCAGTAGGCCCAGCAGCCTGGGCGCCCAGCACCAGCGCCTGCGCTCCCCGCGCCCGCTCTCCCCGAGCCCGCCGCGCCCGCGACCGTACCTCGTGGCGACCGTCCGCCTTGCAGTTCTTCTACCTCTTGTTTGTGCTCTATAGTGTTTGCACTTTTTTTTTTTTTTAAACAAGAAGAAGATGAATGACCCAAAAAAAAAAAAAAAAAAATTCAACAATTGCAAAAAAGCCTAGGAGTGCTCAGAGTGAAGAAAATCTGATATTCAAAATGTCTCCCTTTCAAAGTTTTCTTTGGCGCGAGACATTGAGGGGGAAATGATGGGTCAAGCCCAAATAACTCGGTCCACAGTGACGGGTCGGGCCCAAGTGACTCGGTCCACGATGGTGGGTCATGCCTAAGTGACCCGAGTCCGTGACAAGCCCAGGTGCAGATCCACGGAATGACAAAGTCATCGCGTCGTTTTATCTACCTGCTTTTACCAATTCCCGCGGAGGAGATCTTACCTGCTCATCTGTTGATTACAGTTCGGGAGACTCCACCAGAGTGGAGCGTACATCATTGAAGATCGTTGGAGAATCTCCCCACCCGGTAGGGAAAGAGTATAAAAGGAGAGTCCTATCAAAGAAGCAAGGATCGTCTACTTTCACATCATCATTGTAATCTCCTACTTTGTAATCTCTTCCCCAGAGCAGTAAATTCACCAACTAAAGTGGACGTAGGTCACACTGACTGAACCACTATAAATCCCCTCTCTCTTTCTCTCTCTCTCCATTAATTTTTACATTAATTGCATATCATTTGACCGGTGGTGCCCGAAAACCACTTTTTGGCATCATCAACCTTTATGACTTTTTATACTCCAGCCATTGTTTTTTAGTGAAATTTTTGAATGTTCAAGTATAATAGGGCATTCGAAAATTCTACCATATAGTATACTCAAAATTGTGCCTACGGAAATTCTTGGAAATCCAGTAAATAAACAAGCAATGAAATTGGGCCCAAACATACTGACACATTCTGATCAAAACTCTCCAACTCAGGTAGATCTAGCATTCCATTTACAATTGAGTTCACAAAGGAAAACTATCTCAGCATGAGTCAAAAAAGGCAGATGACATGTGTTTGTTTACTTTTCTCCCTGCATAAGATTTACCCCACAAAGGAAACAAGACAAAAACTTGAAAACAAAAGCCATCAGTCATGACTGATGAGAAAAACGCGTGGGCCACCTAAGGCACGTGCACTCTTATCACTACCATAATAGGGCTTGCATGTGCACGGGCCCTCCTGCTAGCTTTTGCAAGACTTAGAATCCTTGGTGGGCCACAGAATCAACGTGGGCTTCTTCTCATGACATGTGTCACAACGCGTTAAGTGTACCTAATCTCCCATGTGCCCACACGAGAACCCAACTTAATTTTAAGTTGAGTACAACTCTAATCCACTTGTAAACAAACTTTTAAAACTCCAAATTCAAACAAGGTGACCTAATAAAGGTAAAGTAATATTAAATAAAAATAAAATAAAATGTAAATGAGTTATGATTTTAGTTGTTTAGGAATGAATCGTTTTGACTTTTCGTATAAAAAATGAGTATTTTTTTTATCATTTAGTAGAAGTATGAGATTTTTCTTTTACTCTTTTTGAAGAAGAAAGATGAAATTTTGAATATATGCATTTTTGATGTGATCCCTCATCCCAGAAATAGAATCTTTACATTACTTTCACTTGTATGGTAGATTTTCAAACAGGCCCTAAAAACAGCAGAACTCCATACTGGATCTACTTGTTAAAATTCAAACCATTCAAAATAAACGTTCTCGAATTAGATTTCAAAAGAGGACACCATCCAGTTCCACTCCTTTAACTAAGGATTTATCCATTTTAAAGCCTAAGAGGATCCCAACCGTTGGTGGTTGCATGGGATGAAAGATCTTAAATTTGGGGGCATGACACGTGTCACTTTCCGGAGATGATGAGATGGGCTTTTTGTTTGTTAGTTAGAGATCACGTGGTTGGGTCCGGTGAGGCCGTTGGTACATCGAAGGTGGTAAGAAACGGTCACGGCATGTGGGGCCCATCATCTCCCCATTTCCAGCGTTACAAGGTTTGTGTATGAGACAAGTAAAAGTCTAAGGACCCGGGGATTCGGACCCCGGAGGGAGTCGGGCTCCCTCCGGGGTCCCTAGACCCCCTCATGAGACAAACAACATATGGATTCCAGACGAGTAAAAGAAATTCTAAAGAACTTCTTCCTTTTGGTTGGAAGAGATTCAAAATAACTTGAACATCTTTATGTCCTTATTATCATCCTCATATTACATTCAAAACACCTGTTTGGTTATAGGATATAATCATCAAAGGAGACCATATTATCCCAAGGGGGCATCTATTTAAAAGCCAAGCCGTTCAAAATGAATGACTACGCCCGAGACAATAAGGTGTCTCGTTATAGTGAGAATGGCGCTGGTGTCTCAGTTGGTTTCGGACTTTGTTTTTAGAGTTTGTAAAGGGATTTCTTTCTTGATTGGATTATTATTAGAAGTCTTATGTACGGATTTGAGACTATAAATTGGGTGATTTTCTCAACCTAAAGGTGATACACAAGAAGTTAATTCTCTCTCAAGATTAGTATACCCTAAGAGAGATTTCTTTGTTTCTTTAGAGCCATTGAGAGATTGTTCTGAAAGGCTGCTTTAGATGGTTTGGTTGCTTCTACTCTCTTGTAAAAGATTGATTATCTTGGTTGGTAAGGTGCGGGGAGATCAAGTAAGGAGAATGGTACACGGTGGAAGTCGTGTTAGTGGATTATGTGTAAGAACAACTATGGTCCTTAAGTCGAAGTACAGATTGAGGTAAAGGAGCCTCTGAGTATATCTTGTAACTGTTCGTAAAATCTTGATTTTTAGATCGTGGTTTTTCTCTTTGGAAAGAGTTTCCACGTTATATTTATGTCTGTCTTCTTGTGGTGATTGCTTGGTAGATTTATTTGCTAGTTCTATATTATGTGATTGGTTACATCCGCTGCATTGATTTGATGAATTAGACTAGCATCCATTTTAGTGAATCCTAAAAAGCCTTCAGTGAAGATTTCCAATAGTTGTGGCCCATTGTAGAGTTCCACCCCTTCGACTAAGGAATTATCTAAGTTAGCGACACAATGGATCTGAACTCCCTTAAGGGCCCACTTTGATCTTTGAAAAGTAAGTGCAGAAAAAGTAGATTTACATGGACCCAATGGCTTTGCTTGGAATATTGGCAAACAGCTATCTTTTTGCCATAACCCATTTACATGTGACTTGTGAGTTACATTAAAGTTTCTGGCTAATTTAGGTCTGGGGCCACCCCGTCCAAATTGTCTTTATCAAAACACACTACTAAACCTGTTTAATTCATCTTTCAATAGGTTTGGAGTGTGTCACCCTTTTATCCTGACTTATCTCGACTCTTAGCCATCCCTAATTAAGTAGACTTACAAGTCTATCAGCATGTAAAATGAAAGCAGGGAAACTGAGTTCCAAGAATGAATCTAAATGGGTCTTAACAATCCACTCATGATTGGAGAGTCTCATCACAAGGCCATATGCTTGAGGGGTCTGTTTGTTTGCACATTGGTAACATTTACATATGTAAACAACCTTATTTAGAAATCCATGGTAGGGGGAGATAATAACCCCTTCACTATCTTTAGTTTTTTTTTCAAACCCCTTCAGTCCATTTCGGGTGTGTGTCAATCCTTTGAATTAATGACTATCAGGGGGTTTCCAATTGGTTGTTAGGTTTGAATGAATTGCTAGTTGGACTCCACAAAAAATTTCTCATATAATAGATGAGCACCAGTTTTCACTTGAATATTTCCATTCTCACTCTATAAATCCCATTTTTATATCACCCACATAAAAGACAAATGACCTCTTGAACTAAAACAAAACTTGTACTATTGTATATGGAGTAAATCTAAAGAAAGATGTATTTTTGCTTAATGGAGATGCACATATTACAAAGCTTGTCAAATCAAAATTTTGATTTGACTTTTTCAAATACATTTTTTCAAAGCATCAACGTCATCTCACTTCAAATACTTTATCATGTGGCACATGATGAAAAAGAAACGTAGCCCACCTGCTATGTAATATTGCAATCAGCCTTTTGTTGCATGAAACGTTGATGCATTTGTAACCATAAGAAGCTTTACGGACCAATCAGAAAAGAATATCACGGGGTATTTAATATTTTGAAAAAATTATTTATAATTAAAATTTTAGAAATTGTAATTAATTTTATTTTTAATCAGAACCAAACACCCAGATAAATTCAAATCCCCTTAAACAAACAACTTGGGTACTAGACTAAATCGGCGATCAGATCAACTAGTGGGTCCCACAACAATCTGCTGCAAAACTGATTTTGTTCATAAAGCACGTCACCTTCCTCTCTCTGATCAGACTCTGGATGGTGGGCCAAACAGAGCTCACCTTGCATGGGTCCAACACATACTGGGTCACCTGTGGGTCTTCCTTCGGATCCACGGATCAGATGGGTCATCGGGTGGCCCACCTGGGTCCCGGTATCAACGCAAGAAAATCAAGCCCTCACTGAATTCTCCCAACCAAACACCCTAAAATAATCAGAACCAAACACCCAGATAAATTCAAATCCCCCTAAACAAACAACTTGGGTCCTCGATCAGATCGGCGATCTGATCAACCAGCGGGTCCCACAACAATCTATTACAAAACTGATTTTGTTCCTAAAACACGTCCTCTCCCTTTCTCTGATCAGACGCTTTGGGCCCACCTCACGCGAGTCCACCACCTATTGGGTTGCCTGTGGGTCCTCCTTCTGATCCTCGGATCAGATGGGTCATCGGGTGGCCCACCTGGGCCCCGGTAACAACGCAAGAAAATCAAGTCCTCACGAAATCCTCCCAACCAAATACCCTGTAATAATCAGAACCAAACACCTAGCTAAATTCAAATCCCCATAAACAAACAACTTGGGTACTCGACCAGATCGGCGATCGGATCAACCAGTGGGTCCCACAACAATCTGCTGCAAAACTGATTTTGTTCCTAAAACACGTCATCTTCCTCTCTCTCTGATCAGACGCTGGATGGTGGGCCAAATAAGGCACCACCTCGAACGGGTCCAACACCTACTGCGTAGGGATGGCAACGGGGCGAGTCGGGGGGGAATCGGGTTGCCCCGTCCCCGCCCCGCACCTCCCTCTCCCCCCCCCGCCCCCCGACATGCCCCGCGAGGCCTCGCCCCGATGTGGTGCAACCACAAACATAATAAATTAAATCTTGAATTGACTATAAAGAAAAACGTAAATTCATTTATTTTACATGGTAAAAGGCACATGAATGATTCATCTATGTTGTCTCCATGCCTTTAATAATATTAAAAAAAACCCTCAACAATGCTGACTTATTTGCCCGAAACTCAGGCCCCTCTCAAAATGTCAGTCTTCCTAGGGACCATGACGTTTTTCCCAAAATAGAATAAAAAGATCTCCCCGCATAAATATTTTATAAGTGTGGGGTACTGTTAAATTGTTTAAATTTTTTTAAAATTATCTAATATTAATATTATAAATTTTCTTTTTCCTGAAATTTTACCTATTTAAAGTGAGATTTATTCTTATAAGATTTTCTCTAAGCCCTTGAAGGCCACTAACATACACTTGAAAATATCATATATGCTTTGAGACATTCTTTATAAAAAAGACAATATCTCTCTAAAATATCATGAACTCCATCAATATATGGTTTCACTTTATTTCTGGTATTGAACTCCACTCACTAATAAAGAGGTTGATTACATATAATTAAAATTAGTATGATTTATCATGTCGCAATTTAACATTATATGTGATTAAAGTCAAATAAGCTTAGATAGATTTTTTAACAACTTTAATTTCATTAAATTTGAATTAGAGGGAATGAGATCATATTATATGCTTTTATAATGTCTAGGGTTCATTCAATTACATGTTTAACTTAAAAAAAAAGTCTTCATTCAATCTATTTAGCCCTTAATAACAACATAAAATCAATATATACATTTACATATAAATATGTTTATTTATTATAAAAGAAATTTAAAAATATATATATTTTAGAGGATTATTAATTTCGGGACGGGTTACGGGGCGGGGCAAGAAACATACCCATCCCCGCCCCGTCCCGGATTCGCGGTATATTTTTTTGCCCCGTCTAAGAGTCGGAGCCGGGAAAACCCGTACGAGGCGGGACGGGGGGTTGGGGCGGGGCAGGTTAAAAATGTCATCCCTACTACTGCGTCGCTCATGGGTCCTCATTCCGATCCACGGATCAGATGGGTCATCGAATGGCCCACCTGGGTCCCGTATCAACGGAAGAAAATTAAGCCCTCATCGAATCCTCTCAACCAAACACCCAAATAAATTCAAATCCCCCTAAACAAACAACTTGAGTCCTCATATCCAAACAAGCTGAACAATTGTAAAACTGAACGAGCTTAAAATCTGCTCAAACGATAATTGAAACTTGACTATATTTTATCTTAAACAATTGCTGAAATTCAGCTGGTTTACAGCCAGATTTCGACAGCAAATGAGTTGAGATTGGGTCCAAAACCACCCCAAATAAATAGATGTGGTGGGTTGAAACACAGACTAAAAGTAATGCATGTACGCAATTTTGATTATGAACCAAACACAATTTTTTATTATGAATATTAAAATATAAGTTGATTTAATTATTAAAATAATTGATTATGAATAAACCTATGAGATAAAAAATTGAAATTAATTGATTATGAATACAATGAAGAACACTATTACAATTAAAATTGAAATTAATTACAATTTTTAAAATTTTAATTATAAATATTTTTTTTTTCAAAATATTAAATACCCTGTGATATACTTTTCTTATTGGTCTGTAAAGCTTCTTATGGTTATAAACGCATCAACGTTTCATGCAACAAAAAGCTGATTGCAATATTACATAGAAGGTGGGGCTACGTTTCTTTTTCTATCATGTGCCACACGATAAAGTATCCGGAGTGAGATGTCAGAGGCGGACCCACGTTTAAATGACCTGGGGCTACCTTCCAAATTCCTTTTGCAATAGTGACGCCCCCACATCCTTGACTACACTCGCCCCAGGTCAAAAGGGAAGAACTAAAAAAAAAAACTCCAAAATCGTCTCTGGCTCTTTCAACCTTCCCACTTCAGCTCTTCGCCGGTCTACTGCTCTTCCAACATAGTGACCTTCCTTCTTCCTTCGAGACTTCGACGGTTCAGGTATTTCTCTCTCTCTCTCTCTCTAGCTTCTCTCCCCCTTTCCCTCTCTAGTTAGGGTTTGTGCAGTTTCTTCTCTTCTTTTCCTTCCCCTCTTCCTCCTTTGCAGGGTTTATGTTTTAGTTTTCTTTTTTCATTTGAAATGATGATCTCAGATTCTCAGTGCCCTCTTTTCTATTAAAAATGAAAAAAGGGTGATTGAGAAGAAGATGTTCTCTCTCTGTCTCTCTTTCTCTGATTGGAAGGGTTGGGAGTTGAGGGAGGGAGAGGGAATTTAATTTATAGAGGGTGAAGAAGGCAATAGTCATATGGGTTGTGTGGGTCAGTGGGTGAACAACTTCTCCAACTTCTTGACAGGTACTTCCTATGCTAAAATTAGTAATTTGATTCAACCAAATTCTACAGCTTCTACGATCTCTCAGTTGATACATAGCAAAACCCCAAATATGGCGAGCAAGCTGAAGTTGAGGTTTTATTTTAAGAAGAAGTCCGGCAGAGTATTGTTTGCTGAGGTTGAAAAGGATTTCGTCGATTTCCTTTTGAGTCTCCTGACGTTCCCAGTTGTATTGTTTGCTGAGCCCGGACCCAAAAATCCCATGTTTGAATGCATAGGAAATCTCTACAACAGTATTGAAAATCTGAAGGACCCCTCCATCAAGCTTCTGAATCCCACAACACCATTTGGTCGCTTTTTTCAAAACGACGCAAATAGAAATTCAATGAAGTTCTACACATGCACTGATAGTAAGTGCCGCCTGTGCTTTACTGATTTTCATGGTGCTTCTTGTCCAAAATGCAAGAAGACAATGACAACTGAGTGCTTTTATGTTGTGGGTGACCGTGCGAGTCCGTCTTCGGTGGGAGGTGGCTACGCTCTGATGGATAATTTGCTTTTGAAGGCGAAGCGCAAATACTCCACGGTCAAACTTCTCAAAGAGTGTGATGTAGAAGATTTGCGTGATGTGGGAGAAAGTGATGTTGAAGTTGCAGAGGCAGAGGTAAGACAATAGCTCATGAACCTGCACTTCCAAACACAGACACAGATTTAGAGATTTCTGCAGTAGAAACCTCTATGATAAAAAATGAAAATAGAAACTCATGAGTCTTTCGAGTCAATAGTATTGAAGAAGAGGCACAAGAAACAAAACTCAATCCAAAATCCGGTCCAGCAAACTCAATCCAAGATTGGCTCAGTCCAGCAAACTCAATCAAAGATTTTTAGATCCAAAAATCTTTGATTGAGTTTGCTGGACTGAGCCAATCTTGGATTGAGTTTGCTGGACTGGATCAGTGTTGAGTTTTGTTTCTTGGGCCTCTTCTTCAATAAATAGGTGTATGAAATGTGAATCATTGCGCATTAGGTTAAAGAATAATACCCACTTGCTAATATGCACTAAAACCCAGTACTTGGTAATATTTACTGTTATATGCAACATTTCTTTCAATGCTCTTAATTAATATGAACAGTTTGTCCTTTTATTTTCATCAGGTATTGGATATGTTGAAGGCATCGTTGAAGTCCAAGACTGTGCTAACAGATACATTCCCCTATGGGAAGAAGAAGGCGTGACGTTTTCTGGCTGATAATAGTAGCAGTGTTCTGTTTACTTCTTGACAAATTTATGACTTTGGAATTTAGCTAGTTTTTGTTAGTTTTGTCATTTTGATAGCATAATGGGAAGGTGCTAACTTCCGCGAGGTTGGTTTTTCTTTTCTGGTTTTACCCTATATGATTTATATGAATTGATCTTAGTTTATGCATGGCCTTCTCGTCTTCTACTTGCAGCAAGAGTACTTGGGTTTGGTTTGCCTGGTTATACATCACTGGTAGTATTATCCTTCATAATAAAACATCATCTGAACCCAATGGCTTGAATCTCTCTTACCAAAAACTGGAGTCAAAACTAGCCCAATTAAGCTAAAGTCGTGCTTGGGTTGGCATTGCCCAAACACTGCTAATGCAGGTTGACCCCAATTCCCAACGGCCCAAATGCTTTCAATCCTTCATTCAGTGGCCTGTCTACAAAATCTACGAAATTAGATTTTGTAGACGGTCATAGTGGTCAACTATTCTGGAGGATCTTTGCCTTCAAATGAAAGCCCAAGGTAGGGATGCAAGTAGGTCGGATCCATCAGGAAAGGAATCAAGGTAAATCCGGACCCAGACCTGTCTCTGTAGATCAGGTTTTGAATCTGAATCTTAAATATTAATATGTCGTGTGCTATGGTATAAATCAATAGAAGAGCTTCAAAATAAGTGTTTTTCTTAATACAAAAGTGGCCTATTAAATGATATATAATTAAAGCGAAGCTAAATAGACTTTCAAATATGAATATAACTAAAGCTATTTAGGGCTTTGAATTTTATATATATATATATATATATATATATCTTTAAGATGTGAACGTAATTGTCCATACATGAATTTTTATAATTCTATATCCATATTTTTTCAAATTCCAATTTCTCTAGGATCTAGGTTTCTAGCCCACTTTTATTTTGAATTAGAGACTTCATTGCTGAAATAATGGGCAGGGTCGGTTATTGTTTTTGGTAAACCAAAACCTGTGAGCCTCACACTTACCTTTGACATATTCTAGATGTCTGCTGCTATCTTGTTCCTCCTCAATATTCTTTGCTCTTTACAAATAAAAGATGATTTCCAAAGACAAAATGGGCTTTTTTTTACTTTTGCTTTCTTCTAAAAATATGAAAGGAACAAACATTCAATATATCCTCTTTGTTTGCAGAAAGTTTTCCTAGTCATCTTCCTTGCATTGTCAAAGTGGCATTCCCCATAACAGTTTGCTGACCTTTTCAATTTTGGTTTTTAAGGATCTTGAGTGAGGAAGTTTAAGAAGAATGAAATTAGAATCAGATTGCAGATCCTCTAGGAGGAAAGTGGGGTCTCATTAAAAGGAATCTTACCTTACGAAAAAAAAAAAAATGCCCTATACTTAATAGAATTCTGAGCTTAGGCCGACCATCAGGTTGAAGTAATCATTCTGATTATTTTTTTCAGCCCAGGGATGTTGGGTGGGACCTAAGAAAGCCCAACAGAAGTGGGTAGAGTGGCATGTCTGCAATTTGGGCTGACATGTGAGGATGCCAACCAAGTAACCCCTTGTTGATCCATGGTGAGGAACTTGGATGAGTTAGTGAGTATTCAACTTCAAATGAGATAGCTTTCGCCATGCCAGGGCCGGTTCCGAATTTTTCAGGGCCCAGGGCAAGAGTAAAAGTTAGGCCTCTTTAGCCATCATATATGATAATATCATTGGTGGGCCCCACTGATGTGAAAAATTGGCAATGGGTTGATGATGCCCAAATATAACTATTTGAGAAAAAAAAAAGAAGAAAGAGAACTCAGACCAGAATTTAAGCATCATATATGGGGAATAAAAAATCATTGGTGGGCCCCACTAACAAATGAGAAGAACGGGTGAAGGGCTGAAGGCTTGATGATCTGTTTGTAAAAAAAAAAATCCCCAAATCATTCCAACGCTAGACCAGATTCTCCCAGAATTTCAGCCATAAAATATAAAATATCATTGGTGGGCCCCACTGATGGATGCTCAAATCAGTGATGCAATAAGCACTCTCAGATGATTTGATGATGGGTCTATTGCTGCCCAAGACGATGGAATCAATTGGATGAGCACTGCCCCACCAAATGATTGAAAAGAAAATAAAAGGATTAAATCAGTGATGTCAGTAGGAGCATTTTCTTCAATATTGCTCATTCCGTTCATTCTACCACATGTATAAATCAACAGATCCCAAGAAGATATCCCAAATCTAAAAACAAAAGACAGCAGAAATTTTAATATATAGTATAAAATGACTGCTAGAGTCTAATGTTAATCAAGCATAGAATAACACCTACATCAAACAAGGAATACAAAATTCTTAATCAATCATATCATCAGAAGGATCAGGGGGACATCCTAAAAACTTATCTTAGTAATCGAGAAAAGATAGAAGCTAACACATGAATACAATAACAGGGAAAGAAAATAATCTCTCATCCCACATCACAGTTTTCAATGGGAAGCTCAGCATTTGACTCTTTGTAGAATACCAACTTGCCTGTTGGAAAAACCCTATCTATCAAGTTCACAGATTGTGTTAGAAGAAAGAGGGACAGAGCTCCTTACAAGAAAGAGACCAGATCCATATTGTGCAAACTTACATATACCTTGTAGTAAATGGTGAAGTATGTTGTGAGCTATTCATATAGCAAAATTTATCCAAGAATTAATACTCAAAGATTTCTAACATATAGCAAAACCATAAGAATATCAAGCTGTTTTCACAAGAAGATGTTAACTAAAAATTTTAGAAGTTCTACATGTGTTTTTATGTATATTCATAGTTTTTAGTTTTTGGTTTTCTCTGTTTGAAAATTATTTTATTTACTATGAGTTACTGCCATCCAGGAAAAAGAGATCAATCTTGACCAACTGACAAGTAGTGGTCAAAATTAAATTGCAGTGTCTGGCACCTTTCTTCCCTCTCTCTGATAAAAGGATTTTGGTCCCCCCTGGAAAATGGGCCCTGGGCAAGGGCACTTACAGCGCCTGCTCAGGGCCGGGCTTGCGCCATGCCTAATGCGGGATGATCTGGTGGTGAAGCCTATGTCTACAATCTCCAGCAATATTACTGTTCTCAACAAGTTTAATGTTTAGGATGTGGGTCATCTGTAAGAGAGTGTGGTTTGTTGTGCGCGTGTATACTGGAACATGAATCAATGATCGAGCAAACAATCAACCACATAAGAACAAATAATCACACACAAGAGATTTACGTGGTTCGACAATCTTGCCTACATCCACGGGAAAAAAACTCGACTGTAGATTTACGTGGTTCGCCAATCTTGCCTATATCCATGGGAAAGAAACTCGACTGTCCTTTGATTCACTCTCTATGTATGATCTGTACAGAATATCTCATGTTACGCTCTCTTTCTTATCCCCCAAATCCCCCAAGAAAGTCCTGGTAGTCCTGGTATAATTACCAAAATACTCATGACCATGAACCCACTTGATCTGGACCCACTAGGCCTGAAGTAGGAATAAAAGAGGTATAACATTAGCTCATGAACCTACTGCATACATTGACATTTCCATAGTAGGAAGATCTACGACTCAATTGGGGCCATTTTTTAGTCCCAGTCAAGCGAGCCAGGACCCAAAAAAGCACCCATACGCACGAAGAGAGATAGCCTATAATGCGCGTAGGAAGAACAACATATCCCACAGATTGATCCCTAGACAGTCAGGTGAGAAGTGGGGTTTCCAACCAACTGAGCGACCCCTCATTCTTGACTCAATTAGGTCTTTAAGGAACACTAACATAGTTTTATGCACTGTTAGGCTATATTTTCATTAATTAATATTAGCTATATTTTTCTTTCATCAGGGATTGGTAATTTTGAAGGCCTCGTTCAATTCAAAGAAAGTCTTAACAGATGTATTCCTTGGGAGTGGGATGAAGAAGGCATGACTTTTCAAGCTGAAGACAGCAGTAGCGTTTTGTTTTCATTTCGACAAGTGCATGGCTTGAGGATTTCTCTAGTATGGCAATGTCAATGTGTGCTAGGTTTCTTCCGGGATATGAATTAAGATAACTATCTCATCTATTCAAGAAGTTCTGGAACTTTGGCATCTTTTGTTGAGTAATTGGGTAATTGCAGAAATAGTGCTTGGTTTTTTACTTTTTGCTGGCCGGCTCATAAATCAGTTTTGTTAGTACTTTGCAAAGCATTAACTCAATCAAATGGCCTGTGAACTGATTTATACGTGGGCCATTACGAGTTGAGAGTCTGGAAATGATTGGATTGGTAGCATTGACATGAGTGGTAATCTGCCCAGGGCCTGCATTCAGGCACAGACCAATCTCATTTCCAACATACATGCCCCCCAATATTAGATAAGTCAGCTGGCTCAGGCCGTTAAGTACTAGTATAGTTCCAGGCCCTCCACATTTTGAAGTTGGGGTAGAAAGTTAGGGCAGGGTACAAGCTATGGGTCTAAAATTATTGTTCAAAATCAGCCAAATGTGGTACATACTCGGTTGAGCTTGTGCTGGCCTGGCCCATGATCATCCCCAGCCATTGGCGTCCTGGCCCATATGAGAAGCTCTCACTGAGAAATATATACCTTGTTTGAAAATAGAAACTTTAATTCCTTGCCCACCATTAAAGAGTGACTTGCTGAAATAGAGATTTACAAAGATTTAAAGAACCCAAACAAATTCTTCCCAAATCTGATAAGTCACACATTTCGAACAAAAATTTTAGCCAATCCTTGTAGATTGACTTCTTAGGAGACTGTTTTTTTGGAAAGGAAGATCAAAAGATATTAGGATCAGTTAGTTTCTTAATCAAAATCTTTCAATCTTAATCAACTCAGCAAAAATCTCTCAATCTCTTGGATAATCCAACAATCCGTATCTATCACCTCCGGTATCCCTTTCCAAGACATGTATAATAACACGCCTGCATAGAGCATACACAACACAGCAAGAACCCCACCCCACCCCCCAAAAATAAAAAAAAAATTTGTCGCAGAAGCTGAGTCTAAAGCTCTTGATAGACAGGAAGTCCTATTCGCAGAAGCCGAAAAGGAATTCATCGATTTCCTTTTTACTCTCTTGGCACTCCCAGTTGCCACTGTCACCAAGCTCCTAAAGAACCATTCCATGGTTGGATGCATAGGAAATCTATACAACAGCGTCGAGAGTCTCAGTGACACCTACATCCAACCAGGTCAAACCAAGAACAATCTTCTGAATCCCATATTGCAGCCTCCGTTCCAAAACATTCCTCTTCTCTTGCAACACAGTTAGACAGGAAAGCCCATGAAGTTTTACACATGCAATGGCAACAATGGTGCTTACGGTTCTGCTACTGACCACAGACAGAGCAATGCAGGAGTCCGTGGTGTTGCTTGTCCATCTTGCAAGAGAGGAATGATTATTGAGAAAAATTATGTCACAAGTAGCGCTGTGAGTCCTTCGTCGGTCGGAGGTGGAGGGCTCGTTAGGGGTGTTGTCACCTACACTGTGATGGATGATTTGGTGGTGAAGCCCATGTCAACAATCTCCTGCATTGCTCTTCTCAGCAGGTTCGATATAAGAGATGTGGGTAGCCTGGAAGAGAGTGTGGTTGAAATCGGATTCAATGAGGTATGACATGCACTAGCTCATGAACTTGCACATACAAATGCAAACACAAACGATAGATTTCTAGAGTTGGATTTAACCTCTATGTTTATTCCTTGTTTTCTTTAGTTTTTTTTTTTTTTTACTTTTTGGTAAATAGTTGGAACCACTATGTTAGCACAAAAGAGCATCATCCTGACTCAATTTGGGGTTTGAGATGTGAATAATTAGATACGAGGTTAAAGAATATATAATATCCCCAAAGGGTTGGATGATGGGAGGGGATAATGTCCTTTTCATCTCAAATATACTTTTTCTACTTGTAATTGTGAGGGGTTTGGAGTTGGATGGTCCAGCAGCAGCTTGTGGTAAAATACCAACCCCTAGTGGCCCAATGCATCATTATTTGTAGAGAGAAGTAGAGCCATCTCACGTTTCGTTTCTTTGCGTTTGTCTGTCTACTGCTGCTGCACCAATGTACACACGGCTCCAGTGCTAGTGATCATATATTTGGCAACCAACCCCAAAGTAGTGAGGCTATGACCCCCTGATTTGCTTTTAGTCGCTCTTGTCCTAGCGTCGCTCCCCTCATTTGAAAAAAAAAATGAAAAAGAAAATCGGGTCTAACGGACCCCGTTTGTGCTACCCGACCCGATCTAAGGAGGACCTTTTCAGTTTTCATGCAAATGCCATTTACCAGAAAATTTTCTGGTAAAATCCTCTAATAATTATTTTAATTCTTTCTCAAATTTCTTGCCAAGAGAAACTTATTGCCCCTCCTTAGAGAGAATCCTAGCTATGCCACTGCTCATGTTCACATTTCACTTTTATATTCTGATCTTTCTACCTTATAAAGAAAGATTTTCATTCCTAGCAGTCACTAACACTATTATGTAAGGGTGCGTAACCAAACTCTGGATAAACTCTGTATTACATAATCCAAAATGCAAATTGGTATCCCAAAAACAGAATCATACCCAAAGTATCCAACCTCCAAAATCCCAATTTGAGAATAACCCAAAACCCACTTTTTTTGGTGGAACAGAACCCAGATTTCATTTTTCCCATTTCTCTAATACAAGTTTCACTATTACCCTTTGAGAGATTTCGTTCCTTAATACTTCAGGAAGATCATTAATGGAAGTCTTTTTATAGAATGCCTCCGAAGAGATCTTTCCTTCACTATTTCTGACGCATGAACAATGAAAACAAAGAATTGAAGCAGATTTTGAACGGGAAGATGCATGAGAAACAAAAACACAAAGTGAAAGAAGAGGTCAGGAGAGGGATTTTATTTTTACCTGAATTGTGGTCGGTAGCAGCTCGTTTCTTCCTTCCTCCCTCCATTGTCATAGGTTTTCACGATGGAAGCAAAGATTATAAAACCCTAGCCATAGAACTTTTGGGGTTTTATCCATTGGAAACTGTTGGCAACTAATCTCTAATGAGAGGGTCCTTGGGACCCAATTAGAAGGCTCTCTTATTTTTATTAGGTCAGAGTCAAGATTACTTTGTGTCATTGAGAAATTTATTTGTATCTTTTACAAAAGGGAGGGACCCAAGGTAGCCCTCGCATTGGGGAAGAAGAGCCCACAAGTGTGGAAGAGTGGTATATTTATATATGGGAAGCGGATCCCCTGTTTGGTCCAAACAGGGGATCCCTGTTTGGACCAATGAAGGGGATCCACATCCCCAAGCAAATTTTTTTTTTTTTTTAAGTTAGAGGAGAGGAGATGTCATTGATATGACATCTCCCCCATATGTGGCACCCTCTGGGTGGTCCAAACAGGGTTTCCCTGTTTGGACCACACAGGTGATCCTCTTCCTTATATATGATGCGTTAGGTGGCCAAGAGGCATTCAGGTTGCGAACCAACTCTGCAATACTATGTAATAAAAAATTATAAGTTGAAATAGAGGAATTCCACATTTGAGTTGCTCAAAATGAGTTCCCTTCATGGTTATCCTAAAATTTAGGACATAGCAAGCATGTCGAGGTCATTCATTATGAGTTGTTTGGATTCTCACTATATAGGCCCATGAGGTGCCCCTCTTTCTCTTTCAACTTATGATTTAGGGTCAATTTAAGGGAAGTTATTATTATTATTATTATTATAAAGGCTTTTTTAGAGGAAAGGTATATGAGAATATTCAACGATGCTTCTTCCTCTTCAAGGGAGTTGATCGCTTTGACTAATTTGATGATGACGAAGTATGTTTTAATTAAGAAAGAGTTCTCCAATTTTACTCTGGATGACATATTGCATGGGAACTGGGAAGATAGTATGGGATGTGGCCTGATTAAGAGAAGTAAGTCAGGTCCTGCTAGGGTTGGGGGTGTTCTTCATAATAATAAGGGTGAGGTCATTTTTATGTTTTTAAGTTGCTAGCTATCTTAGAGGCTAGATCTCCGGTGCTTTTTGAAGAACTTCTATGTTGATCTCATTGATAAGAATGATTCATCTAATACAATTTCTTTTTGGAAAACTTCCATGGTGATCACATTATGAAGAATGATTCATCTAATACAATTTCTTGGACCTCCAGTAACAAAGGCTACCTTGGAGACTTCATATCCTTTTTAATGAAATCCAGACTATACCTGTACCACTAATGCCGCATTTCGTCATATGCTGAGATCAGCTAATTGTATAGCTGATGCTTTAGCTAAGAAGGGGTTGAGAGGACTTCTCCTTGGGAGGGTTTTGTAATGTGAGTGCTGTGAGTGAGAGCTTTTTGTTTTTTTTTTGTTTACTTTCTATTTATTTTCTCCTCTTAATGAATGTTTCCATTACCGATAAAAATACATAAATAAGGCTTTCTTAGATTTATCATAAATTGGGGCTATCACGACCCCAACAATTATGCAGGCAAAAGCCACAAAACTAACGGAGGTTATAAGAAATAACAAGTTGTTTCTTTCCTAGGTTCCTCTCTCATAGCTTTCCTCACCACTAAGCCAACTTGGCAAAAACAAAAGGGAAACAAATAGGTTTTCAGCTTACATTGAGTTGCCATCCATTTGATCCAAGGCCAACACAAAGCTTTTGCATTAGCCATTCATTTCATCTCCCTGGATAAAAAAAAAAAGTCTTAACAAATGGCTAAATTCTAAATAAAAAAAGTGCCATTTTTCTTCTAACAAGAAGATTGAGTTATTGCAGGTGGGGTTGTTAACTATTAGGACCCAACAGAGATGTAGCTAATGATGGACCTTTCTTTAACCAAAATAGTTATTTTGTTAAGTTAATATAATTTAGGACCATTATAAATTTTCTTTTTATCTTGAAGTAGATCAGTTTAGTTTCCTTCTTTGAAAAGATAATAGTTTCTGCATGAAAAAGGCGGACAAAGATATTAATAAGCAGTTATCCATACTTCACTGAGATTTGCCTAGACTAGAGTCAAACACAAAAAGAAAAAATATTTTTTTTGAAAGTTTTGCTAATTTGTAAGCTCACTTAAGAGTTAGCAGCTAATTTATACATTTAGAAAATTAACATTTAATTAGAGCTTTGATTGAAGTTAAGGCAATGAAAAGGATGTATTAAAATGCTAGACTTTTACATACACATGAAGAATTCATTTATGCACTCCTACTTTTCCAAATAAGAAGTTGCTAGTCATTGGCCAATCCAAACCATCTAACCTATCTCCACCAAATGCAAATTAAGAAGGTAAAAAAAAAAAAAAAATGGTTAGAATCTTTTGATCAACATGAGTATGAAGAAATTAAATAGTGGAGCCTTTAGATATATTACTAGTGCAATATCTTGCAATGTTTGTCCTTAATATGGGTGTTAATTGAAGTGCCAAAATCCATTTGAGTTCATGAGATCTCAGTGAAAATACCTTCTCTTCCAGGAAATCTGCATCACAGACACAATGAAATCATTTCAGTGCAAAAAACACTGACATCCTCACTAACATGAAAAATTACATTCTTCAATGAAATAACCAACCAAATAGTCCCTGCATTCTCAATTTTAAGGAAAAAGATGTACACTACATCCTATCTATATAGGTAAACAATAATAAACTTATTCATGGATGAAATGGTGAAAAAAATGGCAATCAGCTGTTGCAAATCATCGATTTAAAGGTTTTCTCCCCTTATCACTGCTGCTCTCTGAATACATGATTTCTGGAAAAGTTATGATCAAAATTGGGGCCTTTTCTCAAACTATCCTGACCCTTGATAAAAAAAAAAAAAAATCCTCTGTTTTTTTTTCCCCCTTCATGTGCTGCTTTGGTGCCCTTATGACATATAGATTTATAGTGGTTCAATCATTGTCCAAAAAAAATACAAGTAAACAAAGTGCTTTCAGATGACCACAGAAATAACTAGGACTTCTTTGGATACTATATGCCATGTGATGGCTTCTCATGGCCACATTTTGTTATGTTAGAACATACACCCCTCCTCGAAGAGGAGAAAATCCTGGATCAGGTTCTCTTATATCACGCCTACCATGAATGAGACACACAAAATTTACAGAATCTCATTGTTAGAGGTGTTGAATGATCTTCAACCCATGATTTTGACTAGAATACTCCATCCAAAGATGACCATTAAAATCTTAGGTGTATGTTAGAGGCGTTGAATGATCTTCAACGCATGATTTTGACTAGAATACTTTGACTTGAATGCCATGCCATGCCCTTGACTAGAATGTTCTTGTGGTGCCATTTCTTTTGAAACGCATGATTTTGCAGGCAAGTATCTCTTTAAATGTTTCATGTTTGAAAAATATTACCCTTTGATCAACACCCTCAGAATTATAGCTAAAAATGGCAACACAAGAACAACCCACATCTGGTGTTTAAAAGGAGGTTATGATATTGATAGTTTTTATTTGAGAACCTAAGTTAAACTTAGAACATTATCAAGAAATTATGGGCCCATTGGCCTGTTTTGGAACATGGGGTCCGCATTTAAAAACTAAAGTCTCCCACCTTTTGCCATAACCATGGGTACACTTACCTATGAAGCCAACAGGATATGGAGTCGTTTCATCTAGAACATCATCAATTTAGTGATTCTATGATGAAAAGCAATTTCATAATACATAAATAAATAGACTGATCCAAAAGCCTAGTTCTTTAAATTTGCAGTCCCTGACTCTTTATCTATACATGTTGATAACCATTATGCTGCCTCTACTAATGCATAGAGGCTTTGGTAGGATTAGTTAGCGGATAAACTTTAATATGCTATAGAAGACATCCGTTCACAACTTCAAATCCTAGTATGAACAACTCAACACTGGAATATGTATGTCGTGAAATATTTGCTGATTGAGTCCCATTTAGGGGGACTGTTGAAAAGTATTTTCACTGCTACTACGAACGCCTCTAGGTTTTGGTAGGATTGGTTAATGGGGGAAAGTTTATACACCCCAAGTATTTTCACTGCGTGAACCAATCATACTCAAGTTTGGCCATATCATCATAATTCACAACCAACTCCTGTAAGATAGAAGTGCCCAAAGTATCACTTGGACCAGAGTCATGCTCCCACTTCCTTGTTATATTCTGATCTTTTTGCTGTACAAAGAAATTCCATTCTGATAGCAACTAACACTATTATGTAAGGTGTTTGTAACTAACGCTGGACAGACCTTGTATTACCCAAATCCAAATTGTAAAATGGCTTCCCAGAACTACTAGAATTATACCCAACTATCCAGACCTCTACAATCCCAATGAAAACAGAAGCTTGATTTGAACTTCCCATGAACAAACATGATCAACTCATCAACAATAAATTATAAAACAAAAATGAGTCAAAATATTTTAAAAAGAAAAGCTGACTTCATACTAATCCAACAAGGCAACAATCAATCTTTCTTTAAATGTTCTTCTATTCATTTAGACACATGAACAAAGCATTTTGAAAATGTCAAGAGTGTATACACTATATAGTAAAGCACTCAAAGAAATAAAATCCCTTTTAATACAGTAAAGTATGTATGTATGTATGTAATGTGCCACTGATTTCTACGAGGGAGGAGGGTGATGAGATTGTCTACCGAAGCAATGATCTTCTCTACTACCCGCTGCAATATCACTCTTGCTAAGATGTTATTCATTAATTCTTGAGGAAGATCATTAAGCCTGTCCGTTGCTTGAAATTGGGCTACAATCTCTTTCATTGCATTCGATTGCTCAACGTATTTGCACTTGCATATCTCCTCATGACTCTTGGTGTTCATCTCCATGAACGTGGAGCAAAGAGAGATAAACTCGTCTGTTCCAGCCTTGAAATCATCAACAGGGTATCCGCTCCTCCGTAGGACAGATAAAGTGGAATGTAGAGCATAAAAAACACGACGTAGATGGAGAAAACTGGAACCATTGAGGTTTCCATGTAGAATTCTATTAAAATAGATAGGTGACCAATCCCTCTGTGCAGAAAGAAATAACCGGTCTATTGTCAAGTCTGTTTCCAGCATGTTTTCTTTTGTGTAGTCACAACTATATCAAATTTCTCAGTAGAAATCTTTCCTCCTCCGTCTTTGACACATGAAGAATTAGAACAAAGAATTAAGGCATGTATCTTTAATAGGAGCATTCAATAGAGAATCAATCACCAAAGTGAAGGAAGAGAAAAGGAATTTTACCTGAATCTTTAAATCCGAAGTTAAAGTCTGTTAGGTATTTTGTTTTTGCAATTTGGTGGATGCATTTGCATATTGGCATCATTTGAGTTCACACACATGCATTGATTTAAAATATCTTGAAATCTAGTTTTATTCATGCATAGCTTTTAAGATTTGGAAAAGCTTTTGTTTTATGCATGGTTTGGTTTTAAACTTGGATGCATTAGTTTTGAAACCCAAACTCTTTTGAAAACCTATATCCTTGTGCATTATATTTGGAAAATCATCTTGAGTTTGTAGGTTTGAGCCTTGCATACATTCTTCACAAAAAGAATCATTTTTGTATGCATTTTCATTTGAAAAGAGTTTTATCAAATCAAGCTAGCCTTTGGTTTTAAACTTTTGAATCATTTTAGGCTTTGTGTTTTTCATGTTTTTAAACATCTTAGAATGTCTTAAAACATGTTATTTAAGCTTGATTTAGTGGCCCAAAGATCCCTCAAAGAAATACCTTTGAAATGGCAAAAGTTGCATTTTTTGCAAAAAGGGGGTGTCTCGGCAGTGTCGCCGGTCGACCGAGACCACTGCAGGGCAAGTGGACAGTTTTTTGAACTGAAGCCCCAACGGTCAGAAATCTGACCGTTGTGCCTTCTCGGTCGACCGAGACCTCTTTGCCGGTCGACTGAGAACTAGCCGTTGGCAACTTTTTGGCTATAAAGTCCATTCATTTCCAACCTTTTTCAAGGCTTGACACATGAACTTTTGAGAGCATTTTGGAGCCAAAGAAAGGGGAAGAAGTTGGAAAGGCTAGAGGGCTATTTGGAAATCAAACTCATGAGTTTTTAAAAGGTACATCTTCTAAGTTATTTTGATTTCCATACAATTGAAATTCATGCATGTTCAAATCCTTTGTATTTTCATTTATGCATGATTTCAAGTCCTTAAAGAGTTGATTTGCAAGCTCAATATCTTTCTTGGTAAATTAGATTAGTTTGCAATCACTCTTATCAAATCACATGTTTTCTTAAACTTTATTTTTCATACAACTTGTGATTCTTTGAATTTCATGTCATTAACAAGTTGTTTATTATTCATGTGATTTGCATCAAACTTCAATCAAAACTTTTGTGTGTCTTAAACTTTCAAATGCTTTAAGCATATATTTGATTAAGCTTTCTTTTTAAACTTGATTGAAGTCATCACACACACACATCATGAGCATACACTTTTGCATTCATAGAGTGTTTGTGTGAGTTGTTTTAAACTTTCATATTAGCCTATTCAAGAGGCAATTTATTTGAGCTTAAATTGTAATCTCTTAGAGTGATCTTTTGGAAAGACACTTTCTTAGAGAAATCTATATCTTGTAAGGTTATTGCTTAGCCTTTGAAAAGCATCTTATAAGGTTATTGCTTAGCCTTTGAAAAGCATTTTGTAAAGGTTATTGCTTAGCCTATAAAAGCACATTGAGAGGTTGTTGTTTAGCCTTGAAAAGCAACATTGTAAGGGTTATTGCTTAGCCTAGTAAAAAGCATAAATAGTGGAAATCCGGTGGGGTGATTGGATTCACAAGCCGGTAGTGGATGTAGGCATTGAGGCCGAACCACTATAAACATTGGTGTTGTGGTGCATGCTATGTGGTGATTGTATTTGTATTAGCTTCCGCATTTTGTTTGCTAATCATCACATGTGACTAGTTTATGCTAAGAAGTTAAAATTGGTCATAATTAGTCATAGTTGTAGCTCACCCTATTCACCCCCCCTCTAGGGTTAGGATCCTCGTGGACTTTCAATTGGTATCAGAGCCAAGTGCTCTATCCCTTAGGATCAAGTGTTTGGAACTCTTGATTAGGTGTAAAAACCTAGAGTTAAAACCCTAGAGTTGTCCTTTATATGAAAATCATTAGAATGGACTCCACTATGCTAGATCTTGTAGATTCTTCTAGACCCCTCATTCTTCCTTCTATTGGAGATTCAAACTTTCAATCTAATAAATCTCAATGTGACATAAAAGAGGAAGAAAATGATTATGATGAAGATGATCTTCAACAAGCCTATAATGAATTATATACATTATCTTCCAAGCTTGATAGGAGAAATAGAAGTTTAAGAGAAGAATCTATGAAACTAAACAAAGAGCTAGACTCTTCAAAAGATGAGCTTAGAGAGAAAGAAGAAGTCATAAATTGTTTAGAATCTAAGTTCATGATCTCTTTAAATAATCTATCTAACATTCAAGATGAACTAAGAGATTTAAAGATGGATTATGAAAATGTCAATAAGGAAAATTTAAATCTAAGAGATCAAATAAAAAGGCAAGACAAAGACTTTAACAATCTTGAATCTAAATTGACAATCTCTAAGGAAAATTTATCTAATACTCAAGATGAATTAAATGAGATTAAGATAAATTGTGATGAGCTTAAAAATGAAAATTTGAACCTAAGAGATACTATTAAAAGACAAGATGAAAATATTAACTATTTAAAATCCAAGTTGACAATTTCCAATGAAAATTTATCTAATGCTCAAAGTAATTTAAAAACTTTAGAACTTGGATCAAATGTTGTTAATGAGCTTAAATCTAAGTTAAAACTTGCCTATGAAGAGCTAAACAATTTTAAGGGAATTGAAAATGAACTAACAAAAGTTAAAAATGAAAATTCAACCCTTAAAACAAAAGTCACTCAACTTGAAGAGTATAAACAAAAGTATGAGTGCAAGTTTACCCAAAGTGAAGATAGACTTGAAAAATTATTTAAATTGGGTAAACCTCATGGAGATAGGACGGGTATTGGATTTAATAGGAATATGTCTTATGACCCTAAATTCACCAACACATTTGTGAAAGGTGAGTCCTCTTTCTCTAGCACTCTTTGTCACTTGCCTAAAACAAAATGTGATTATTGTGGCAATGAAGGACACTTTAGGTTTGAGTGCAAACTAAGAAGAAGCAATGTGTCTAATCCCTTCTTTGAACCAAAGAAAGTAAAATCATACTTGAAGGGTAAGACACTAAAATCCAAGGAAGACTCCATAAAGCTTAACAAGTTAAACCAATTAACAAGGAGTCTCCCAAGATAGATTCTAAAAAGCTTAAACAAGTTAAACCAAGCTTGAAAGAATCTAAGAACAAAAAGCTTCTCAACCTACCTCCCTTATATGAACCCATGAAAGAACTTTTGAAGAAAGTTGCTAAGTTAAATCTAAAATTCAAAAGTCAAGTAAAGGGAGAAAGTAAGAAGAAAAGAAAAGTGAAACAATCCCCAAAGAAACAAACTCACCAACATCAAAAGACTAATCACCATTCTAAGCCAAATTTAGTAAAATCTAAATATAATGGTGATAAGTTCAAATTGAAAATTTATCAAGTTAAATCTCCTATAGTTGGTGAGAATTCCAAAATAGACCTCAAAGTTCAACCATCTCAAGACCTTAGGTGGATTCCAAAAGTTAGATACTTAGACAAACCTTAAGGCCTTGGACCTCATTGACCAACCTATGCTTTATAAGTTAATCCTTTTGTTGGTCATGATTGCATTTGCATTTTGTTTCTTTTAGTTACATTTATTAAAATGCATTGCTTATTTATGATCATTTGATTTTGTCTTCATGCACCATTCTTAGTTACACTTCATGGTTTTCAAAATCTTTTGATTATAATTTCATCATGTTTGATTTGCTTGTTGCACTCATATGTTTTGCATTGCATTTCTACATGATTAATTGATTGTGTCTTTAAAAGCTTTCATAGCTAATTTATTCATGATCAATTGTTGTTGAATCATTTGTAAGACTATTTGAACAAATGATTTGACTCAATTCAAGTTTTTCCATGGACTTCTAAGTTATACTTGTATATGAAAAATCATTGTATTGAAAATTCAACTTGTATGTGTTTCAATTAAGTTATATCTTTTAATATACATGTTGAAAATTGATCTTCAAAATCATTCCTTTTATACTCATTGTTGATTTTTGTTTATTGAAATGATTTGAAGATTGGATGATTGGAAATGCTCTATAACTTCATTAGTTAGATTCATCAAAGCATGTTCCATGATTCTCATTTCCTTTTCTTTTGGTTGTATTATCTTTAGAAATGGAAATATATGTTGTTTGCATCTTTGCTTATTTAGTTATTCTTTTTATATGCAAATGACTATGGGTTCCATGTATGGTTGTGATATTGGTAGTATTTGTAGAAACCATACTAGAACCCAAATCCATCCTCTATGCTCTCTAGTCATTTCTTTTTGGATGGTTATGATGTTGATTCATGTATACATTCTTAATGTTGTCATCATTATACATGTTTCAACTTCATAATAGTGTTCTTGATCATATGAATCTCTTTGAAATCCATTCCTTGTATTTCATAGTTATATATCTTGTTTGATGGATATCTTAGTATTGAATTCATATGATCTAGACACTTTGGAAATTGCATGCATTACAAAGTAATATCCTTTTGCATTGCAATTTCTCTTGTTCATCACTATGTTCTATAGTCATATCTTTAAAAGTGATGAATTTGCATTTATGATGCTTGATGGAATTTGTGTTTGTCACATCCTTGCTCTTTAACATGTTGTCAAATTCAATTGGTTTCAATTGGTATATTTTTGATTGATTTGATTTCTTGTGAATGTGATAAACCTTGTGTGCATTGGATTGAACTTGATAAGTAATATGATTGTTCCATGTCACACACCATTAGCATCATAATTTTTCATGATTGCCTCCTCCCTTGCTCACATAGGTAAATCTCATGACCACCATGTTTATGTGTTCATAATATTGGTTGGTTAATTGTTGAGGTAAGCTTCATGTTTGAATTTCATTTCACTCTTTCATGCACTTTAATAGTCATATTTATTGATTGAATGAAATGAGTTCAAAACTTACATAGCATATGATTTTCATAAGTAATATTGATTGATGCTATGTTTGAGTAAACCCCATATCATGGATAGCTCTAATTTGGATTTTTCCTAATAAGTAACATTCTTGAATCCATTTTAGAGTGATTATGTTAATAGTCATATCCTTTAATCTCAATTGATATGTTTGTTTCAATTGATATCCATGATTGCTTCTCTCATTTGTCCTAGCTCTCTTTTGGTAATTTGATCATATGAGCTTTATAGTTATATGAATCTAATCCTTTCCTTGAAGTTGACCCTCACTTGGTTAAACCATCTACTTCTTGAATCTAATAGTTATATCTTGTCAAAAGGTTGACAAAAGAAGAGAATGGATTGAGGGGGAGTGTAAACCTTCATAGGAAGAATTAGTTTTGATCAAATTCACCCTTGGATTGTTTTTGAACCCTTAGAGATAACTTCCTCACATGATACCCTGTTATGAATTTCATTTTCGATTTCATTTGTTAACAGGTGCTACTAAAGGTATTTTCCTTGTTTCATGTGTGTAGGTACCTTTGCAATTTAATGTCAAAGGGGGAGAGAGAGTTCAAGTGTGACTCAAAGATCTCCTACTCTTCAAAGGGGGAGAGAGTTCGAGAGTTCAAGTACTCGAAGATCTCCTATCCATCAAAGGGGGAGAAAGCTTTCAAGTTCTCAAGAGAGAGAGGCATGGTCAAAGGGGGAGAGCAAAAAGAAGAAAGAAAACTTGGAGCTAAAGAAGATGCTTGGTCAATGAGAGGAAGAAGAAAGAAAGCTTGAAGAATGATCAAGCTCCAAGCATCAAGAAGAGTGAAGTAAAGAGCCAAAGAGCCCAAGCTAAGAGAAGGAGCATCCAAGAAGATTTCAAGTCTTGTCAAGCTTAGGGGGAGCTAAAGACTAAGTGTGTAATTTCAATGATGAGTAAGTTGCCATCAAATTGCAAAGGGGGAGATTGTTAGGTATTTTATTTTTGCAATTTGGTGGATGCATTTGCATATTGGCATCATTTGAGTTCACACACATGCATTGATTTAAAATATCTTGAAATCTAGTTTTATTCATGCATAGCTTTAAGATTTGGAAAAGCTTTTGTTTTATGCATGGTTTGGTTTTAAACTTGGATGCATTAGTTTTGAAACCCAAACTCTTTTGAAAACCTATATCCTTGTGCATTATATTTGGAAAATCATCTTGAGTTTGTAGGTTTGAGCCTTGCATACATTCTTCACAAAAAGAATCATTTTTGTATGCATTTTCATTTGAAAAGAGTTTTATCAAATCAAGCTAGCCTTTGGTTTTAAACTTTTGAATCATTTTAGGCTTTGTATTTTTCATGTTTTTAAACATCTTAGAATGTCTTAAAACATGTTATTTAAGCTTGATTTAGTGGCCCAAAGATCCCTCAAAGAAATACCTTTGAAATGGCAAAAGTTGCATTTTTTGCAAAAAGGGGGTGTCTCGGCAGTGTCGCCGGTCGACCGAGACCACTGCAGGGCAAGTGGACAGTTTTTTGAACTGAAGCCCCAACGGTCAGAAATCTGACCGTTGTGCCTTCTCGGTCGACCGAGACCTCTTTGCCGGTCGACTGAGAACTAGCCGTTGGCAACTTTTTGGCTATAAAGTCCATTCATTTCCAACCTTTTTCAAGGCTTGACACATGAACTTTTGAGAGCATTTTGGAGCCAAAGAAAGGGGAAGAAGTTGGAAAGGCTAGAGGGCTATTTGGAAATCAAACTCATGAGTTTTTAAAAGGTACATCTTCTAAGTTATTTTGATTTCCATACAATTGAAATTCATGCATGTTCAAATCCTTTGTATTTTCATTTATGCATGATTTCAAGTCCTTAAAGAGTTGATTTGCAAGCTCAATATCTTTCTTGGTAAATTAGATTAGTTTGCAATCACTCTTATCAAATCACATGTTTTCTTAAACTTTATTTTTCATACAACTTGTGATTCTTTGAATTTCATGTCATTAACAAGTTGTTTATTATTCATGTGATTTGCATCAAACTTCAATCAAAACTTTTGTGTGTCTTAAACTTTCAAATGCTTTAAGCATATATTTGATTAAGCTTTCTTTTTAAACTTGATTGAAGTCATCACACACACACATCATGAGCATACACTTTTGCATTCATAGAGTGTTTGTGTGAGTTGTTTTAAACTTTCATATTAGCCTATTCAAGAGGCAATTTATTTGAGCTTAAATTGTAATCTCTTAGAGTGATCTTTTGGAAAGACACTTTCTTAGAGAAATCTATATCTTGTAAGGTTATTGCTTAGCCTTTGAAAAGCATCTTATAAGGTTATTGCTTAGCCTTTGAAAAGCATTTTGTAAAGGTTATTGCTTAGCCTATAAAAGCACATTGAGAGGTTGTTGTTTAGCCTTGAAAAGCAACATTGTAAGGGTTATTGCTTAGCCTAGTAAAAAGCATAAATAGTGGAAATCCGGTGGGGTGATTGGATTCACAAGCCGGTAGTGGATGTAGGCATTGAGGCCGAACCACTATAAACATTGGTGTTGTGGTGCATGCTATGTGGTGATTGTATTTGTATTAGCTTCCGCATTTTGTTTGCTAATCATCACATGTGACTAGTTTATGCTAAGAAGTTAAAATTGGTCATAATTAGTCATAGTTGTAGCTCACCCTATTCACCCCCCCTCTAGGGTTAGGATCCTCGTGGACTTTCAAAGTCCACCTTGGTTCTGAACCATTCAAAATAAATGTCGGACCTCTCAAAATAAATGCTTTTTTTTATACATTAGATATTCTCAAATCTACCTTTTGTTTCACTGTTGAATTTACTTTTTAATGAACAACTATAGGCAAGGCAAAAGCCTCCCTAGAATCTCTCTTATCACCATGAAAGCCTCCCTAAAATATGTCTAAGATTCAGGAAGGATTCAAACTTAGAATTAGAAAGCTTCCTAACATATGGGATGATGCAAGTGAGTTCTCACTCTCTCACGAGGTGACGTGAGTTCTCTTCCAAAAAGAGATTGATACATGTGATTTAGTTATCATTTATGGAGATATTTTAGGGCCTAATAAGGATTTGGATAGTTTTGAGAAAATCAAAAGATCTCAGTAGAGATTTTAGGTACAATGGAAGGAAGTTTAGGTTTTAAGGGGAGAGGGACTACATGGATGCAATCATGTGGACTCCACTATATATTAGGAAACTGAGACTGTGGATTAATAGGAAACTGGGATATTATAGGTTGTGCATTTATATTAGGAAATTGAGATTGTGGGTTGTGTGAATTGAAAACGTATCTAAGGGTCCAACTCATTCAAACAACATATTCTAAGGGTCCCCTACGAATGAGTGATCGACCCTTGACCGGCAAAGGTGGCACTATAATGGAGCAGTATTTTGAATCTAAGGAGCCCTGCTGGTTGTTTGGTGCAGCAACAGGCTCCTTGATTATTACAATGTGTTAATGCTTGGTGCAACCATGTTACTGCATTGGAAAATGATTTGATGCTCGCGAAAGTGAAAAAAACTACCCCCTAAATTGCTTGCTGATGTTGCTGTCGCTGTTTTTTTTTTTTTTTTTTTTTTCTAGCCTATTACCATTTGCGAATTTACTATTAAAGTGAACGTGAAGTAAAGCCTCCATTTTTCAGACAATAAAAGATTAGGGGTGATGTATACAAATTAAAAATCTCCTCTTTTTTTTTAAAAAAAAAGTAAAAAAACAACCTCATTTCCTTACTAAATGACAAAAAAAAAATCACTTTTTACACAAAAGTAAAAAAGATTCCTTCTCAAGCCACCAAAAATAAAAAGATGAAAGACGATCATAACTCCCTTTTATATGCTATTATCTCTTCATTTGATGCTTCACCTCAGTTTATTAGATTTATTATATTCATCGTGAAATTTCTAATTGAAAAAGGTGGGACCAAGGTAATGAACTTTTTGTGATATTTTCAAGAGATTTATCCAGACACTTGAGCAAACCTCCTCTTCTTTAATTAAAGTTTTCTTCTTTTTATTTAAAACTCTTCTTCTATTTATCTAGACACATGAACAAAGCATTTTGAAAATTTTAAGAGTGAATACACTAAAATTGAAGGCAACAAAGAATGTATTATACCTCAGATTTCCCTGGAGAGGAGATTGTCTATACAAGCTGTGATTTTTTCTGATATCCGTTCCAATATCACCCTTGCTAAGATATTGTTCATTAATTCTTGAGGAAGATCATTAAGCCTGTCTGTTGCTTGAAATTGCGCTACAATTTCTTTCATTGTATTTGATCGGATTGAATGTGCGCACCCGCAAAACTGTTAGAATATTAAATTAAGTCAAATGTTATGCTGATATGTCATTTAACTATCTTTGAATGAGTCTTTACTTGAAGAAGTCTGTAAACGTGTCCTTGTATTAGTTCTATAGACTAGGTGTTGATGGGGCACCTTCCCTTTTAGTGACTCTGTTAGTTCTACAGAGTAGTAACCTTTATCTATTTAAATGGTCTATGTAAATGAGATGGTACAATGAATGAAAAGGTCTTCCATTCCTATTCGTACTGAGCAAAACTCTCTTCCACTTTCAGTTTGGTTTGTGTGTGTGCAACGGTTTGTATTAAGGCTATTCTGTCATCAGCCCACATTTACTCTGCCAACATCCAACAAAAACTCATGGCTCTTGGAGCTGATGATCTCCATGTGCTCGAAGCACAGAGAGAACAACTCGTCTATATCAGACTTCAGATCATCAACAGGATATTGGGTCTTCTGTAGATATGAAAACATGACTTGTAGATAGGGTAAGATGGAATTATTGTTAAGAGGCACCAGAGTCCTCATTCTTGAAAGAAAAGGTTTTAGTAATCTCAAGGCTGAAGACTTTTGACCTTGATGAATATTCCTTTCCTCCATTTGTGACACATGATCAATTAGAACAAAGAATTGAAGAAGCAGTATGATCATTGATAAGAAGATCCATGAGGAAGATCCATGAGGAAGAAGCAGTATGATCATTGATAAGAAGATCCATGGGAGAATCAACAAAGTGAAGGAGGAGGAGAAGAAGTGGAATATTAATTGCCTAAATCTTGCTTGTTATTGGTACTTAATTACTCGTTTCTACCTTTCTTCTTCCTTCATCAACCTAAGGTTCTTTTGTGGGAGGAAATATCTCAAACATTGTTAAACTCTAGCCATGCAAAACCCTACCCATGCAATATTAATAGAGATTCGGACTTTCTTTTTTAAAAGTGTACCTTCATGGGCCTACCAATATCGTGTGCGTGTGAGTCCCGATGCTATGAGGACTTAAATTAGATAAATCCCAAGTTAGAGAGGAGAGGATCTCTACAGTGGGGTCCACCTATGGAAATCCAAACCGTTCACATAAACGGCCTCTAGGTATATGAGATATTCTCAAATCTTACTTCTAATTCTCGAATCTTGCCTATCAAGCCCATCCTATGTACTTGGATCCATCATACACGCGAGAGAGTGAGGCCTTGGCCCATATCTCGACATTGCTGAAGACAAAAAAAGGGTTAACCAAAAATAAAACAGGAGGCAAAAGCCCCAAAACTAAATAAAGATTTTGGCTTACACCAATATTTCCTTCTATTTGATCTAAGGCAAACACAAAGCTTCTGTTTTGGCCCTTCTTTTCAACACATAGGATTATGAAAAATAAGTATCAAATTCTATATTCAAACGTACTTTTTTTTTAGGGGGATTCGGCGAGAGGTCCCTGAACATTTCACTTTATTGCCTTAAGTCCACAATCTTTTTTTATAGTGTGAAAGGTCCTTTTTCCAAATTTGAAAGCCTAAAGTGTCTAATTTACCCTTTCTTCAAATCATATCCCATGATTAGTGGGATAAGCCATTAATAATGGTCAACTACCATTAAATTAGTCACGATTAATAAATTTCCACTAATGAGATTTTCAAATAGAGTTAAAAAAATAGGAAACAAATTTCAAATAAATTTCTAAAAGTGAAATAAATTTAAAAAACGCAAATAAATTTCAAAAGATCCAAATAAATTTCAAAAGATGTAAATAAAATTAAAAAAAACAAAATTAAACTCTAAAAAAACAAAAACTAATTTCAAAAAATGCAAATAAATTTGAAATAACGCAAATAAATTTCAAAAAATGCTATAATATCAAAAGAACATAGAGAAATTTAAAAAGATGCAAATAAATTTCAAAAAATCTAAAAATTTTCAAAAGATGAAAATCAATTTAAAAAGACGCAAATAATTTTCAAAAGATGAAAATCAGTTTTAAAAGATCCAAATAAATTTCAAAAAAGTGTAAATAAATTTAGAAAAACGCAAATACATTTGCCACAAACTCGGATAAATTTGTCCAAACTCAGATAAATTTGTCCCATAACATAGATAAATTAGCCAAAACTCAGATAGATTTGTCCATAACGTAAAGAAATTTATTTCAGAACTCAGATAAATTTGTGAAAAACTCAGATAAATTTGTTCAGAATTCAGATAAATTTTTTCAGAACTCAGATAAATTTGTTCCAGAACTCAGATAAATTTCCAAAATGAAAATAAATTTGTTAGAAACTCAGATAAATTTATTAAAAACTCAGATAAATTTTCCAAAAACTCAGTTAAATTTGTCGGGAACTCATATATATTTGCCAAAAACACAGATAAATTTCTAAAAAACTCAGATAGATTTGCTTTTGGGCTTTGAAACCAGGTCAAACTTCACCCGACCTCACCCGGACTGGAACCGACCCTCTGGGTCATCTTCTTCCTCTCGTTCTCCTGTTCCAGAACAAAACCTGCAAACGTTCCTGCCGGCGACGTGAAGAGACGCACGACTCGCTCTCTGGTACAGAGGTTGAAGTTGGATTCTGTTTGATCGTGCATCGATTCTGGGACATCCCCAAAGTAACCCCAATAATCACCGAATGAAAAACAATCCCAATCTCCAAAACCTGAGAAACCAGTCTCTGCTTCAACTTCGTCAATTCCTCCTCATGCGTGTTATGGCACCTAGTCACCACCACCATCTCCACCGCTGCTTCCACCTTCTTCACCGCCACGACACCACCAGCGCCACCATCATCCGACCCGACTGGAGCGTACTGGGGCCTGTCCTCTACGTGAGAGCTCGCTGCAACGTCGACCAGGAGGGCGATGATGGCGCCCACCATGGCGATGAAACCAGAAAAGGGGAAGTCTTTCCATGGGTGTTTGGAGGCGATCTTGCAGTCGGCGAGGGCGTCGAAGGCGTCAGGGAGGACCTGGACGAGGGAGGTGGAGAGGATGACGCCGGCGGCGAAGCATTTGATGAGGAGGAGGGCGTTGTTGTAGGTGGGCTTGCCTTGGAAGAGGCGGGCGAGGGCGACTGGGGAGGAGATTCCGACGACGCTCGTGAGGAGGATGACCAAGATGGCGATCCACTTTAGATGGGTCGCGGCTTGACCATCTCGGCACGATTGGGCTCTGGTGAGGTCGTCAGTGCACCCGGCCATGCCGTGTATGGTCTCCGTGTATGTGTGGAGAGGAGGGGAAATCAGAACAGTATAAGTCATGAACTGATTGGGAGGAAGTGATGGAAAAGTAGAGATAAATTATTGGGGTTACTTCTTGGGAACGTTTCTGTTTCAATTCTTGTTGTCGTTGGTAGTATGCTTGTCGGCTGGAATCGGTTTCGTCGGTGAAATCGCAGCGGCGAGGTGTTCGGTACCACGTGGAAGAAAAAGTCCACAGGGGTTTCCAAACGAGAGGAAGGTCGGAGACCCCTTGTAATTAGGGGGAGAATGGAAGATTTGAAATTTTAAAATTCAAAATTAGATGCCTAAACAGTTGAAAGATTTGAAAATTTAAAATTCAAAATTAGATGCCTAAACAGTTGAAAGAGGGCAAATTAGTCATGTAAATTATATCCAGGGACTTCTGGCTGCAAACAGTCTAATTGCTTGGACCAGAGCCCTTAAAAAGAATTTGCTTGGACTAGAGGCTGGATAGATTCAATTCTAGGGACCTTTCGCTAATTATCTCTTTTTTTTATTGGTCTTGGAAGCAAGTGCGTCTCAAGAAACTTAACCACATGCCATATCTTCCCAATAAGGCCAAATCAGAATCTAGATTTGAATTCAAACCCACTCAAGTTGAGCCCAGGTCTAACGAGAAGCTTGAACCATAATGTATAAAGGGCTTATATGTGAGGAGAGAGGAATTTGGCCATGCTTTAGCCATTTATTTCGCCACTTTAGATAAAAACAGGGATCAATCTCTGCAAAATTAGCTGCAAAATTAACAAGGGCTTGTTTTCTAGTTATCAGATAATCAAGCCACCTAACCTATGTCCATTAGCTGCAAAATTAAAATGATTTATTTGGACTATAAGTTGGTTAGAACATTTCAATCAACATGAGTATAGAGAAGTAGAGCTTTTAGATATATTTAGTGAAATACCTTGAAATGATTTTCCTTAATATGATTTTTTAATTCAAATGCCAAAATCCATTTGAGTTCATGACATCCCAGTAAAAATACATGTTCTTCCAGGCTGATTTTTTTTCTCTAATATGTGATTTATTAAAAGAACAGTCTAGTCAGATGCAAGCTAAGTGAGAACAGATCAACTGAGTTTCTAGTAAACTGAGTTACAAACAGAATATATAATCTAGTTTCTAGTAAACTGAGTTACAAACAGAAAACATAAGCTAGTTTCTAGTGAACTAAGTCCTATCTGCAGGTGTTTCAAAAACTCCTGTAAGATCCCGGTCCCACCTATAATATTTTATCATATTTTTATTAGATATTATTGTTATTTTAATTAAATGTATTTTAGCTATTTAAGTGGGTAGGATTAAGTGGGGTACACGATAGATTAGAAGCTTGGATCGGTGAGTTGGGTTGATGGGTAGATGACCTGACCCATAGTTTTGACCCAATGACTTAAGCCCAATAATACTCTTTTAACCTAATCTCTCTTTTAATGAAACCACTTATCTCTCTCTGCAACTCCTCCCGTAACCCTTTCATCTTCTTCCTCTTTCAACTTCCCAAGCCATACCGGCTTTTGGATCCAGCCATCAGAATCAAGATCAGAGCATACCAGCATTCTTGGCTCAACCTTCTGATCTCAGGTAACCATCTCCTCAAATCATTACGAGTAGATCTGTACTTTTAGGTTATCTTCATATTCTTTCTAATGCTAGGTTTTGGATAGGAATACCATAGATCTGATCACCTGGGTATTTCTTTCCCATCTCTTATATCAGATTGGTGTTAGGATTGTGATTGAGCGCCGTAGTAATCTCGGATTGGGTTTTGGTGTAGATATGTGCTTTTCTCTTCAACCCGGTAAAAGGCAAGTATCTAATCGTGATTTATAGATTTAATACTTGTTTTCCCCTTGATTTGCGTGCCAATGCATATAGAAACCTTTGATGCCTTTTTTTTTTATGATGTTAATTGTTTCATCGATTTTTCGTATTTAATATAACCCTGTTTTCAACTTCTGCTGCCATTACCCAGTCCTATTTGGATTCCAAAATATCTTTTTCATCTTCTGTAGAATGGTGTTTAGGGATGTGAGACCACCAATCCAAGTGGCCTTGATGGGCGGCGGAACCACATAAGTCAAGGAGATGGGAGAGCCAAATCTGTAACAGGAAAACGTAGCAGATTGGGACTGATCCGTGTCTTGACCATGGAATCCAGGTGGGGCCACTTGATGCATGATCGGGTCCCCACATCTGATAGAGGACCCAGGGGCGAACCTAATGGTGGTGGACCCGTGGCGATTGGGTCCCATCTGACCACTCATCTAAGGGTTTACACAGTCTGAGGCGTTAATCATCAGATGGGGTTTTATTTTGGATATTATGCAGTGGTGGGGTCCACTAGGTGATTTGATCACAAATCTAGTCCGCACATCCGTCCTTACATGGCTGGGCGACCTTGATGGTGTAGGTTGATCTTGTCATGTGATCCGTGGGCCCATTTCCCAGAGGATCCAGATGCGCAGACGTTGAGCCATTTCGTTTCTGTGTGGGAAAGATTTCTACAGAAAGAATGGATGGAAGAACAGGATAAAGGTAGAGGAGAGAGTGGACACTTTTTACAAAAAATTAAGGAGAGAGAGGACGGCTGTACACCTTGGATGGTACAGTGTTGTGTTCTTTTTCTTTATACTTATCTTGTGGAGGTCAAGGGTATGGCCTGATGATCCCATGTGTCTTGATTTATTTTTGAATAAAGAATAGGAGTTGTTTGACTTAGTGCGATGTGCTGGGATAAAGTATCCCATGTGGCCAAAAGGGCTTAAGTACTATTGGAATGGTACTTTGCCCATTGGGTTTTAGAAATTAAATAAAGGCCTTGATTGTTTTAGAAGCTTTAATGAAACCCTTTGTCTTATTTTGAATGAGAACAATATTTTTGGATGGGTCCTTAGGTTTCCTAAAATTATAAGTTAAGGACTGTTACTTCTATTATTATTTGCAAATTAATTTTAAAAGGTATCTTTGATTTTAATGTGTTAAAGTTATATGTTTGTACTTTATTAATTGGGTCATTGGACTGCATAAATACCGTCTGGGCAAACGGTATCTTACTAACATGGGGTTTAGTACTTTGTATGACCTCGTGGAAATCCTAATGAATTCGAGTTCAATCCATCTCTATTGGAAAACCCTTAAATGGGTCTATGCACCATTGATGGTAAAAGGGATGCGTTGATCTTATATTTATTAGAGATTTCTATGGCTGTAGGGTACGAGACCTTATGTTTGACCTTAGGATCGATTCGTATTTATGTATTAACCTTCGCATGCATTTCTATGTTGGTTTAGGATATGTACTCCTTTAGATGCATACCCTATTGTTTATTATGGACTATGAAGTGGCTTGGCAAATTTTGTAATGATTATTTGATTATGATATGGGATGTGGAATGACCAGCACTTTACTTTGACTTAGGATTCTTGTGTCGGAGCTTTATTATTCAGGTCTATTATGCTTATATATTTATGTTTATGTGGGTCATTTTTGGACGACTGCAGCTCGATATATGGACGGTTGATCACCGATGTGACCGGATCACTTATAATCTGCTTTGAATGTGAACAGGTTATCCTGATTTGTTTTTAATTCGATCGGTTTATGACCACCGACGTTATGGACGGGCTCTCCCGATTTATTTAGGGCTGACCACCCAAAACGGGGACACTTGTCTTCGTGTGAATTATATTACTCCTTTTGTTTTAGTTGGATTAGGCTATACGTTCTTTCGTGTCAGTATTACTGTCATTACTTCTATATGATCATTCTCGTTTATATTCTTCTCGTTGTTGTATTAAATTTCGAATTATGATTATGTACTTGCTGTTTACTTTGTAATATTTGGTGCATAGGTACCGAGCCCTACTTTACCCAGGAGACGGAGGAGGATCAAGCGTTTCAAACGTTTGAGCCAACTGATGAACCCGAGTGGGATGCCGGAGACGGTTTCGGAGCCGTCTGAACCTGCATGAGAGTGAACGTCATCTTAGCAACTCTTTAGATGAACTTTCCTTAATAATAAACATTTCCTTAGTAATTGTTTTATTCATTCTGCAATTTTAACATTTAATGTTTATTTGATTTTCGTGTTGGATCTTATTTATGATCATTGAATACCAATTGATTAAGCTTCCGTTGCATATAATGAAATATATTTGGACTCACCATAGGTTGAAATAAGAAATTTTTTGTGGGTCCACTTTTTGGAAGCTTGTGTTGTATTAAACACAGAAAAATTTAAATTTAATTTATTTTTCACGTTTTTCTCCAATTCTTATTTTGGGGGACGTGACAACTCCACTGTAGTCCAATTCTTGCATAAGTTGCAGATTTCTTTGGATAGTCAGCTCCTGTCTGCCTGTCAGCTTCTCCTGCACATATATAACGCTAATATATGCTGGTAATGTTAGTCTGAAAATTGTGTCAACAGTGGGCCCCAACTTTGAAAGCCCATCAGCAATCCTGTTTACAGATTTGTAGCAGTACCCAAAGGACCAATGGTGGAATTGTTTCAGTGATGAAAGGATTTTCTTCCAGGTTGGCATCAAGTACCATGAAAACAGTTCATTTGCTTGGAGGCCTCTGCGGATTAATAATGCATCTCCTTCAAGAATCACTTGTCTAAGCTGTTGACTGAGGAGTAATTCAATGCCTTTATTAGAATCTAACTGCCCTACATAGCTGGCTATCATGTTACCTTGAAAACAACATAGTTTGTAGCACTGTTTACTGATCCATCAAACTTCAGTTTCAAGAAACCTTGGGGCAGTGGGATCCAGATCGTAGTATCCTCTGTGTGGGGTACAAATCCAACTAGTGTAGTTGAAATGTGCCATAGGTGCGCGAGGGATAAAGTTCTGGTATAAAGAGATACTTGATTAAAGTGGAAAGAGTGAAAAATATAGGAGTTCCTTGATTTCCATACATGCCATGAGGTAACCAATTAGACAAGGAGGTTTATTGCATTTCCAGAACCACACGCTATAGGCAATTTGTATCACAGATAATATATATGAAATCATTTCAGTGCAATACAGGCAATTTGTATCGCTAATACTATGAAACCTTTTCAGTACAATACAGACTGACATCCTCACTAGCATGAAAAATTATATTCTTCAATGGAATACACAACTGAATAGTCCCTGCATTCTCAATTTTAAGCAAAAAGAGGTGCACTTCAGCCTATTTCTATCTATGTAAAAACCATAATAAGCTGATTTATGGATGCAATGGTGGAAAAAAAAAAAAAAAAAGGCAATCAGCTGTCGCATGCAATCCAATTTTTACCCCCCATTTGACTGTTGCTTTCTAAATATATGAAAATATGATTTTTGGGAAGGTTATGATCAAATAGTGCCTCATCTCCAGTGATCCTGATCCTTGATTAGAAAAAATCCTCTGTTTTTTTTTTTTTCACTTGCATGCTGCTTTGCCGTCCTCATGGCACACAAATCATCTGTATCAGTTCAATCATTGCCCATAAAAGAAGAAAAATAAACAATATAATTTTTTCCATTTGCCAAAACCATTTCAAAATCACATCCAGCAAAGCCAAAAGTCCCTCTGTTCCTCCTTCACTCCTATCAACCTAAACCTATAACAGAACAGAACAAACACCACACAGCAAAACCAAGAGAAGATAAAACTAACTTGCCAACACCCATCCTTCCCAAAGAGAATAAGATAGAAGACAGAATGAAGATAAGATTAGAACCCCATCAATCAACTCATCTCCTCTACTGGATACAAGGCAGACATATTTCTTTAAAACCAACGAGTGAATAAGACCCATAATTTGCAAGGTACAGATCAAATGTTCTTATCCCTTTGGAACCATGGATGAGCCGCACAAAACTTCAAGTTCTTGTTGGCGCTGCAAAAGTTTGATGTGCATAAGACCAACGTTAAAATCACTAGCTTTGGGCATGGTAGACAACTATCCCTCAAAAACTTATATATATACATATATATATATATATATATATATATTGTGAATTATGGTCATTTGCTAGACAACCTCAGAATCATCACTTAAAATGGTTACACAGGAATAACATATGATGCCAATTAAAAAAAGAAGCTGCTATGAAATTGATCATTATTGTTTAACAACCTAAATTAACCTTGGAACATTGTCGAGAAATACTGTGAGCCTTGATGCAGATTAATATATCATATGTAGCAGCACATATGATTGTTTTTTCATATAATTCACAATGTGGCCCTCTCATACTCAAGTTTGACGTGGTAACTCATAACCAACCCTTGTAAGACATAAGTGGCCCAAGTATTTAACACTCAGACTGCAATCATGTTCACACTTCGCTGTCATATTCTGATCTTTCTACCTTATATATAAAGAAATCCCATTCTCACACTGACTAACACCATTATCTAATTAAGGGTATGTAACTTAGGCTGGACAGACTGTGTATTACTGAATCCAAATCATAAATTGGTGTCCCAAAACCAGAATCATACCGTAAGTATCCAACCACCAAAATTCCAACTCTAGAACAACCCAGAACCAACTTTTAGGGGCTGTTTGCATTAAAATCCATAAGAACTCAATTTATAGGATTTTTTTTTTTTGAAGAAGTTAAAAATGAAGATCAAAGGTGAATTTTCAAAAAATGAACATCGAATAACCTTGTCATTCATGAAAATATAATCAAAGGAAGATGAGAAACGAATGCCTAGCCTTTCATCTTCATTTTTAACCATTAAAAAAAAAATCATATGAATCGAATTCCTATCTATTTTGATGCAAACAAGCAGGCCCTTAATGGAAGAGAAGCTAGATTCCATTTTCTCATGAACTCCAACTCATCCACTATAGTTAATAGAAACAAAGATTGGCCAAAAGATGGCTTTATACTAGCTCAACAATCAATCTTTTATACAGGTTCTTCAATTTATTTGGACACACGAAAGCATTTATAGGATTTCCAAGTATTGTATTAGATGAATACACAGGCAATCCAGCATAAAGCACTGAAAGAAAGAAGTTCCTCTCAACTAAAGCTGAAATGAAATGAATGACCATATCAAAATGAAGACAACATAGTATGTATATACCTTCGATTTCAATGGGGAGGAGAGAGACAAGATTGTTTATCGAAGCAATGATCTTCTCTAATACAACTTCAAATAGCACCCTTCGATAGATTTCATTCTTTAAATCTTGAGGAAGATCATTAAACCCCTCCTTTCCTTGAAACTGGGCTACCATTTCTTTCATTGCATTCATTCGTTCGCATATCTCCTCGTGACTCTTGGAGTTGATCTCCATGAACTCGGCGCTGAGAGGAATGTTACCTCCCCCTCCAGCCCCCCTTCTTCCTCCACCAGATCCCTTGCTACCAGGCACTCAGTTTCCCCCCCCCCCCCAACCGCCAGATCCCCAACTACTTTCCCTACCAGCTCAGATACCCTCCCCTAATCCCTTACCCAACCTCCTTCCCCACTCCCAACCATCTCTCTCCCCTCCTAGCAATCCCCTCATCCCCCTGTCTTCATCCCACCATTTCCCTCCTCTTCCCAGCCAGGCTCCAGCTCCTTCAACTCATCCTCCACTCTATCCTCCACTCTACCCAGCTCCCTCCCAGAATACGGTCCACCTCTCCCCTTCCCTCCCCCTCCTCCTTTCAATCCTCAGCCGCCCCCCTTACCCTCCCAGCTCCCCCCCCCTGACCCTCTTTCAGTCCCCTCCTCGTCCCTTTTTCAGTCAGCTACTCTCTGCTCTGGCCATTCATCTTTTGCTAATCTTTTCCCAACCCCCCACCCTTCCATCTTCAATCCAGTCACCCTTCCCTCACCCTCCTGGAAAAATGGTAAACCAGCCCTCCAAATCCTAACAGCCATGCTCTCCTCCAGCAAGGAGTCTTTCTCCTTCGCTGTCATTGGCAGATTTGCAGGTAAGCGCCTTTCCTTGGAACGGGTAGAAGAGCTATCCAAATCCTGGGACCTCTCCAGGCCTTGTATGGTTTCCCTTACATCTAGAGACCACTTCATCTTCAGGTTCAACTCCCTAGCTGATAAATCCCACATTCTTAACCTCTCTCCTCTGCGTTTGGACAGGAAAAAGCTCTTCCTACAATCCTGGTCCCCTGGTCAAGTAGAAACTGACTGGCCCTCTCTAGCTCCTGTCTGGATCAGAATCAAGGGCTTACCTTATCATTGCTGGAGCCAAAACATTATCCTCTCTTTGGCCAGCTCCATAGGCAAACCAATCCAGCTAGACTCCATCACCATGGCTCAAAGAATCCTAACCTATGCCAGGATCCAAGTCCTCCTAGACATTTCCAAACCGCAGGCCTCTTCCATACTTGTTGACCTTGAGGGAGAGCAAGAACTCGAGCTGGCAGTGGAATACGAATCCATTCCATGCCCCTTCTGTCTTTCAGCTAGGCACCACAATCACTCTTGCCCCTCCAAACCATTTCCTATCCAATCCCAGTCAGGCAACACATCCCCTCTTCCTCCTCCCCTCTCTACCTCTGCCATTCCCTCTGTCTTTCCCTCTAGCCATCTAGCAACCACCACTTCATCCTCCACCCAACCAGGAAATCCTCCCCTGCTCCCTCTACCTGATCCTGCGACAGCCATACCTCCCTTCCAACCTAATCCTGCTAGCCACTCCCACCCAGCCTGCATACCTAGCAGCCATCAAGCCTCCCTCCCAAATCCCCAAACCTCTTCAGGAAAAGCCAAATCTAAGGCTACCAACCCCTCCATCAATGACTTACCTTACGATGTCGTCTCGGAAATACTTCAAAAGATCCCTGTCCCAGCAGTTGACACTTCCAACCCCTTTTCTATATTAGAAAATCACACATTGATAGACCCAGTCTCCAACCCCAGTTTGTATGGCAGGAATCTTCTTTCAATCCTAGATGACACCTCTTCCTCCTCCAATCTCGAGCTTAGCTCTCTGGACCTTCCCCCAGGTTTCCACCATCCCACAGGTACCCCAGAATCCAAGACTCCTATCTCAGCTGATCCCCTCCTAGAATTGCCAAAATCCTCCACAGAGCCTCCCTTACCTCCCCAGCACACCACCTCCAACCACATTCACTCGTCTTCTCTAAATTTCCAACAGAATCCAGCTCCTCTGCTAACCTCCTCTGCCACTGTTACTACTCAATCATCTCCCCTTCCCAGCTCCCCCCTTCTCCCCCTGGCTAAAGATAGCTTGGTCAACCAATCAGTCTCAGTAGTAGCTAACTCCCCAGGCAAAGAGAGGAAACTCTCTGTAGCTTCTAGCTTTGGTCCCCTCACACGAAGGTCAAGAAGAAAGAACCCCAAGTTTTCCCAATGATTAAAGCCCTCTTCTGGAACTGCAGGGGAATAGCCAACTCCCCCACAATCCGAGTGTTGGCAAACCTGGCCCTTGTCCACTCCCCTGATATCATTTTCCTCTCAGAACCCATGACCCCTTTCTCCTCCTTTCAATCCCTTCAGTTAAGTCATCTAGGATTTGATATCTTTTTCTCCAATACCACCCAATCAGGCCACCCCTCCATCTGGTGCTTCTTTAAATCCACTCACCATCTCTCTATCTCCCTTTCGGACGCCTCTCCCCAGCACCTCTCTGTTCTGTTATCTTCCTCTGCTTCTGGTCCGTCCTCTCTAATTACAGGAGTCTATGGTTCCACTAACCACATTAAAAGGAGGGACCTGTGGAAAGTTTTGATTGATACATCTTCAACTAGACTCCCCTGGTGCGTCCTTGGAGACTTCAATGCTACTCTCTCTCACCATGAAAAGCTCAGCATTCGTCCTACCAACTCCTCCTCCCTATCTGATTTTCACTCCACTACCTTACAAGCAGGCCTGCAGGATCTCAATTTCACTGGCAATAAGTTCACTTGGTCTAACAACAGGAAAGGCCTCTCCTACGTGGCAGCCAGATTAGACAAGGTGCTAGTCAATCATCTTTGGATGGCTACTTACCCAGACCCAACAGTTCGTCACCTTGCCAGACTATCCTCGGACCACAGCCCAATTCTCCTGTGCCATCACAACCTCTCCCAAACTCCAAATGCCCCCTTCAAGTTCGAAAATAAGTGGCTGCTCCACCCAACCTTCCAAGATCTGGTCAAGAATTGCTGGGAATCATCTCCTGAACCTCTTGGTAATCCTCAGTTCTCCCTAGCCCAAAAGCTCAAGTTAATGAAACAGTCTCTCAAGATATGGAGTAGAACTACCTTTGGCTCCATCCTTCAGAACATTCGTAAAGCTGAAGCTCATGTCCTTCATTCCCAGCAGCTCCATGACTCGGATCCCTCAGAAGGCCTCCGTGATGCTCTTCTTAAGGCCAAATCAGCTCTCCATGAGGCCCTCAAAGCTCAAGAAATCCACTGGAAGCAGAGGTCCAGAATTTCTTGGCTGCGAGAGGGGGACTTAAACACGAAGTTCTTCCACCAATCAGCTAAGGTTAGAAGCTCCAACAACCAAATTCGTCAGATCTCCATAGCAGGCACCATTGAGGAAGATCCTCATTCCATCCAGTCAGCAGCAGTGGACCACTTTTCCAATCTCTTTCAATCCAATCAAGCTTCCCCTAGCCCTCAGTTCTTCCAGATAGACAGTCCCAAGATCTCATCCCAAGACAACAACTCCTTAACCAGTATGCCCTCTGCTGAAGAGATTAAAGCGGTCACTTTCTCCCTCAAGCATAATAGCTCTCCTGGCCCGGATGGTTTCAATGGCAAATTCTTTATTTCCACTTGGCACATCACTGGTCACTCAGTAATTCAGGCAGTCCAGCACTTCTTTCACTCCAAAAAACTTCTAAGAGCAACGAATGCATACTTCCTTGCTCTCATCCCCAAAACCAGCTCTCCTAAAACATTTGCAGATTACAGGCCCATTAGCCTCCTCAACTTTACCTATAAGATCATCTCCAAAATTCTTGCAACCAGGCTCTCCAAGATCCTTCCCAACATTATTTCCCCCCACCAGATAGCTTTCATCAAAGGCAGAAATACCACTCACCACACAGCCTTGGCCTATGAACTCTTTCAGAAACTCAACTCCAAATTCAAGAAAGGTGCCTTCTGCCTTAAACTGGCCATTTCAAAAGCTTTTGACAAACTGGAGTGGAACTTCCTCTTTGCAGCTCTCAAATTCTTCAACTTCTCAGAAGACTGGATCTCCTTGATCAAAGAATGTATTTGCACCCCCATGGGATCAGTTCTCATCAACAGACTTCCCCAAGGCTTCTTTGGATCTACTTGTGGCCTAAGACAGGGGGATCCTCTATCCCCCTATCTCTTCATCATTGCAGAAGAGCTCTTGAGCCTCCACCTTCTCCATCTCCAATCCACTAAAACCATTTTCCCCCTCTCCACAATCCCAGCTACCCCCTGTCACCTTCTCTATGCTGATGACATCTTAATTCTCATGAAAGGTAACAACTCTAGTGTGAAAGCTCTGCAAGATCTCCTTGAGCAATACCAAGCAGCCTCTGGCCAATACTTTAACCGCCAAAAGAGTCTCCTCAAATTCGGAAAATGTGGTCGTAGAAGAAGAAGCAAAATCAGTTCCACTCTTGGAATTCAGGAGTCCCATGCCCAGCTTACTTACCTGGGTATCCCCATTATGTTTGGTACTCCCAAAAGGATCCACTTCCTCCCTCTCATTGATAGAGTCAACAAGAGACTCCAGTCATGGAAAGCTAAATTTCTCTCTTTTGCAGGTCGCCTTATTCTCATTAGACACGTGCTTTCTAGCATGGCCATTTATCTGGCAGCCATCATGCCCATCCCATCCTCTACCTGCAATGCCCTGGAGAAACTAATGAGAAGCTTCCTCTGGTCAGGTAACTATAGCTCCTTCAAATTTCACTATGTCAGCTGGTCCTTGGTGTCCCTCCCAAAGGAAGAAGGGGGGCTGGGCATCCGCAAGTTATCTGACATCAACACAGCCTCCTTCATCAAATTGGGCTGGCAAGCTTCAACTGGCAACTCCCTATGGTCTTCCTGGTTTAAAATTAGATATTTCAAGCATCATCCCATATGGAGTCTAGCCAACACCATTCATGGCTCGTGTATTTGGAGGAAAGTTAGGAATCTGGCCTACCATATCCAGCAAGGCTGCTCTTGGAACTTTGGTAATGGCCAGGACATCAACTTATGGCACGATCCCTGGTTTGAAGACATCCCCCTCTCAACAAGATTTCCACATTATCACTTTCCTCAGGATCAAAGGCTATCTTCTCTGCACCAAGCTGATGGATGGTCCATCCCCAACTATCTGCCTCCTGACATTTACAGCTTCCTCTCAGATGCCATCTCCTCCCTCTCTTCAGTGCAACCTACTCAGGATTCTCTTAGATGGCGAGACTCCACAGATGGTCATCTCTCCATGAAGTCTGCCTGGAATCTAATTCGCTCTAGGGGCCCCCCTCTAGTCTGGCCTCCCTTCATCTGGAATGGGATCTGCCTCCCCAAAATCTGCTGCTTCGGTTGGCGCCTCATGCACAACAAGACCCCTACAGAGACTCGGTTGAAGAGAATGGGATTCTCTCTAGCTTCCAGATGCAACATTTGCTACCAAGAAGAAGACTCTCCTCCTCACCTTTTCTTCCAATGTAGCCAAGCCAAAGTCCTTTGGTCCTGGCTCTTCCAATCTGTTAACATCCCAGCTCCAACTCCCCTTACAGCCTCTTCTCTATGGGCAGCTCTCACAAGAGGGAACGACATACCTGGCAAAAAACACATGGCAACCATCATCACCATCGTCCTATACCACCTATGGAAGGCAAGAAACTTAGCCACCTTTGAAGGCAAGAAGCTACCCCTTTCTACTATCCAGCACCATCTTCAGGAGCTCCTCTCCTTTTCCCTAAGGAAGATCTCCAAGCCCTTTAGCAGTCCTCAGCTAAGATCCATCCTCCTCTTCCTCAATATCCCAGCAGGTTGAGTCTTCTTCCCAGCTCCCCCCCTTCTCCCAGCTCTGGAGTTAGCGGCCTCCCAGCAGTGTTCCCCTCGGGCTCCTTAGCCAGTCGCTTCCTCAATCAGCGGTCTCCTCCCTGCCAGCAGTCCCTGCAGCGCCCCCTTGCCGATCAAGGTCCTGCAGCAGTCCCTCGCTGGCCTCCCCCCCTGCCCTGTTCCCCTGCTGCTTGCCTCCCCATGGAGGGCTCCTCTGGTTCATCCGTTCTGGTTCAGCGCTTCTCTCCGGCCTTGCTGCTCCCGTGTCTCCTCCTCTCTGCCTTCATCTCCGGCGTCTCCCTCTCCCAATTTAGTCATTTTTTCTCCTCTGTCTCTCTTGCCCTAACCGGGCTTTTCCCCTTTTGTTTTTGGCTTTTCTTTGCTTTTGAGCTCCTTTTGGGGGCCCTATTGGCCCATGTATTTTCTTTTCTCTCTTCAATATACTTACCCAATTAGCAAAAAAAAAAAAAAAACTCGGCGCACAAAGAGAACAATTCATCTGTTCCAGCCTTCAAATCATCTAGAGGATATCTAAACACCCGTAGATAGGAGAAGATGGAATCCATAAGTTTTCTATTGGTATAATACATCTTTCCATACAAGGGTCTATAAACATAAAAAGGCACCATACGCCTCAGATTAGTGAGAAGATTCTTCAGTGATCTCAACCCAAAGATTTGTTCTGCTGTAGGTGGTGGAGGTGAGACGGAAGAGGTTTCATCTCGATCAACTTTTGGTTCCGACATTTCTCTTCTTCTTGTTCTTCTATGCTTCTATGATTTTATCGAATTACTCCGAAGATATCTTTCTTCCATTTCTGAATGATATCAACCATTAGAACAGAAGATTTGAAGCAGGTTTTTTTTTTCTGGGAAGATGCATGAGAAAATCAAGAAAGAGAAGAAGAGCAGAAGAGGAATTACCTGAACTTGTTTCTTCCTTGTTCCTCCATTGCCATGGGTTTCCGGATGGGAGGAAAGATTATAAACCCTAGCCTTTGTATTTTATCATGCAGGGAAAAAGGTTCACGTAATGCATGCTATTTTAGGATCCGGATTCCATGCATGTGGCTTTTAAATTAGTGGCAACCCATTGTGGGGTTCACCTATTGAAATCTGACCCCTCAATGTACGTGGCACTCCTCAGATTTTACATTAAGAGAGTTTATTCCCACTTTTGGATTACCTATTGATTAAAAAAGAAAAAGAAAAGGTCACAATGAATATGCATAAGATTCTGTTAATTATGGTTTTTTTTTTAACGTCGATCGAATGGTAGAACAAACTCTAGTTGATGTAAAATTTGAAGATATTTAGAAAGAATTCATTTTTAAATGGTTTAGATTCACTAGACAGGCTCCTCTGTTGAGTTTCAATGCAACTTTAACTTAGGATTTATCTAGGTTGATTATGTCGGGACTTATATGCTAAATATTTGATTAAGCTCCTAGGGCCCAATTGGATGTATGCTTATCTTATTGGCCCCTGCTTATCTGGGCCCACATGTATGACATTCACTATTTAATGGGCCAAGTCAAATATAATCTAATGAGATTGTTATCAACACTTGATAGAAGGGTCTCAAGGTATTATTAACACAATTTTTAAGCATTTTTCTTTTCAGGAATTCAAAGAATTGATGTCTTGGAGAATTTATAGACATTGGGATTTCCTAAATCCTCTTTTATATTTGAGTGTCCAAAAATCCCATAAAAAATAAAGATGTTCGAATTTTAAGAATTTTCATAAGAAGATGAGTCATCACATCATGTCCATAAATTCCTGGCACACCAAGTTCTTGCGGGGAAACTCTTGTAAAAGACCAAGCCTTGAGCCTGGAGAAATTTTGAAACAGAGGAACCCTACCGTAGGATCTACCTATCGAAATGCAAGTTGTTCAGAATGAACGCCCTTCACCATGTATGGTAAATATTGGTATTTCGAAGATTTTACTTTCAATATTGACAGTTGACCCCAATGTTAGATCCTCCGTTAAGATTAATGTTGAATTAAAAGATTAATGTTGAATTAAAATTATAGGATAGACCAAATATAAGAGGGAGTTCATTTTGAGCCGCTCACATTTTCATCATGTGGGCCTCGCAAAGTACTACTACTTCCACTTATTCCGAGAGGTAATTGGGTCTCGCAAACTCAAACTGCATGTAATATTTTCCAACGAGGCCAAATCAAGATCAGATTTGGATCCAAACCCAATCAAGTTGAACTCATATCTAACAAGAAGCTTGAGTCATTATAGATGGGGCTGAAATATGTGGACCCAACATGGAGCCGTAGCTAATTATGGATGCCTTGACCAAGCAAAAGACCACTCTTTAACCCAAATAATAATTTTATCAACTTGATTTGATCCAGGACTTTCGATTAGAAATTTTCTTTTATCTTCGAGCATGGTTGTGGAGATTGGAAATGTTTTCTATAAGGTGGTCAACATCTAAATGGGCCACCTTTCTTGGGGGTTATTGGATATATGTCTTTTTCATGTTCAATGTGTACTAAATTCACTTTAATCTTGTTTGTAGGCCGTTGATTATATTTGTCTGAGATTGGCCATAAATTGTCTACTCTGTCCTACAGGTGGGAGGCTCACCAAATCCCAGCCCATCAGTTTTTTTATGGACCTAAGAAGCCTTTAGGTTGGGGCCAAGCCTGCCATGACCAGGGTCGGTTTCCTGGATCATTCTTGAGCATTTTTTCTTCAAATGTTAAGAAAGGGCACATACCCAAGCTATTCATAGTTTCTGTCTAATGAAATACAAAAATTTGCATCTGTTTCAACAGTCTACTGAAAAGTTACACAAAAATTGAATTTTATTCTCTTTCGGATTCCATTTCTTAGTGTGGAAACTATTATCAGGCTTAGGAAGAAATTCAAAGGGGCAGGTTTGAATAGGCGAGGCTTTCATAGATCTGATGATTCTCACTACCACTGGAACAAAGATTCCTTGCTGGTGATTTGTATAGTCGAGGATTTCACATTAATATTGGTGTGTATCAATGCATATAACTAATAAAAATAGGATTAGGTGTGCAAATCCACTTAAGAGGGGATTTTCAAATCTTATGGGGGGTGATCAGATCTGAAAATCCCAACAAATGAAGATTTTCATTCATCCAAATCCTCATGAATTTACAATTGCCAAACATGAGTCTATCCCAACTTTATGGAAATAAAAAATATTTTTTCTAAAAATTTAGTTGCCAAACATAATCTAAAAGAGATCTTAAAAAAATTCAAAGGGAATCTATTTAAAATTCAGACTCCATATCAAATTCTCCAAATATCTCTAACACTTCCTGTTACCTGCAAACAGGTTCATTGCACTCATTTAATTTTACATTGAACTGAATCAAGTTTGTGGTTGTCATGAGCTGAGAAGCACTTAAAATTCAGGACAGTGGATTGTGCAAAAGTTGAGTTTAAACCTAATTGAAATGGGTTGGCTTCAGTCTGAAAGTTTCAGACCAAATATTCTAGCCCACAATTCTAGAAGGTTCATAACTTAATGGTCATACCTTTTGAATATTAGACAATATGTTTTTCTAATTCAACGTCCTTGTTATTCTCCTACTACAATGATTTGAGTTGGTTTTGGGTGATGAAATTGAAATGTGCTCGAGACTGGACAAGAAACTGTTGCCATTTTAATGATTAGCTCTCTTTTCACATTAAGTAGACAACAAATGATGGCCCATTTGATGTTAAGTTCCTGTTGGTCAGATTTGGATACGTAGAAAACACAAAGGCGTGAAGTGTTTGTATGCAGGGCCGCACAGAGTTCCTGCTTTGAATCAAATGGAAAAAACACTTGTATATAACTCAAACTTTAAGATAACGAGAGATTTCTCTACATGAAATCACTTGGATAGTTTCTTAGACCTTTACCCCACACACTCTTGCTTCACACACACAACACAACCTTATAAACAACAAGGTACGCCTTGAAAAGATATGACTTTACATATATCAAAACAACAATAAAATCTCATGATTTTTTGCTATTCTTGGTAACCTTTGACCTTTTCACTTTCCAAAATGAGTTTTGGTTTTTCAAGGTGATTTCATGATTTTCTCATTGGAACATTAAAAGTAATAACTCCGATAGGATAATCCCCAAATAATCACTATTGATTGGGTGATCCCCATGCATATGCAAATGAGAATGACATTCAAAGGTGCTAGTATGATGGTAGATATGGATTCTAGAACTGAGCTCTAGATGAGTTCAATCAAATGATTCTAACAGTGAATTCCAATAACTTTATACAGTAAGGGTTTTAGAAAATTTATCACATTAGGACTATTGCAAATCGCAAAAGCTTGTGTAACTCAAGACGTACTGGTCCATATTTGTCACGATTCGGGCCCGAATTACGATAACCTCGAGCTGTGAACCCATACTTACTCCCGTAAACTCCGAATTAACCGAAGTTAAAACGGAATCTACAAGGAATAATATCCTCAACAAACCTGTCAAATACACAATATTGCGGAAACATATATATATTTGATAATATCAAATTTCGATTTACATGTATAAAAAAGAATAAGGTCCTTATACATGTATCATTCCCATCATTTTCTTGTCAATCGGTGTGTACTCAAAATATCATGTGGTAACAATTAATTACATCTCAAATTGTTAAACAAAATAACTTTTCAAAACGTTTCTCAAAATGTTATAGTTCTTTCACGCGCTCGAATACTCATCTACAACAATACTTCTAATCATTCATTACCCATCTTAATCAATCATAAACAATTCCATAATCTCATGGAAATGTACAAAAATCCTTGAAAATTCTATGCATTTCTACAATGATTAACACTAATCACAAGAAATGTTTATACTTACCTTTCTTGAAGTTTAGTTAACTCAAAACCCTTTGTTTAGCTTACTTTTGAGATGAAAACCCCCCAAATAAAATCCCAATTCCATGAAAACATGAAATACACAAATCCATAAGCCATTTGTGCTAGAAATCATGCCTAAGCACCCATTATGACTTGCAAACTCATTAAAAGTTTCAAGTACTTGTTGCTCAATGAGAGAAATCTTGAGATCTTTCTCAAGCTCTTCACTTCAACAATGGGGAGGATGGCTCGGGGAAGACGAAAAACACTCCTCACGAACTACTTTGATCACTCCTAGCTTCTCTCTTGAGGAAGGAGATTGGAAGAGAAAAGGAGAGAATGAGTCTAGGGTTTTGATTGAAGTGAAAATGAATGAATGATTCATTTCATTCTAATATAGGGTTCCTTCACACAAAAACCCTTTTTCATTAAGTCTTATTACATTTTGAGTCAAATGAAATCTCATTATATCCATTTGGGGTCAAATGAAGTTGCGTCTATTATAAAAGTTAACGTACTATTTGAGATACACACGTTGATATTAAGAATTTCCGTATTTGACGAAATACGTGAAAACCCGTATTTACGAAAAAGTCCTTAACCTACCTTGTTTGAGTCTAAATTCATCTCAACCAATTCAATTACATTCAAACCCATTCCATTATGCTTATTGCATCATTTGAGACCATCTTGTCTCGGCTTGGTCATTAACCTTGATTAATCCATTTATCCATGCTTAATTAGCATTAATCTCAATTAATTAACCTTAATCATGATTAGTTTGGGTCGGGGTGTGACAATATTCGATATGGCCAGGCCCAAGCCTGAGCACAGATTGAATTGATATGAGCATAACTTCTACCCTGATATTTAAATGGACTGGGGCTATATGCTTAAATGCCCTGTTCTGCCCTACAAATTCAATGCAAAAGGACTATAATTTTTTTTGTAAATGGTCTGTTCCAGAGCCTAGCTTGAGGCCCATGGCCTCAATTGTAGGCCTTCAAGGTTCAGCCCAATCGGAATATTGAAGGCCTAGTACTCAGCCCATGAGTATCATAGGATTGGTTGGATTAGAGGGTAATACAGGACAACCCAGTTCATTGGTTGACCAAGTTTCAAATTAGGGCCTTTTTACCAATCGAGCCTCTGTTGAGCTCACGCTCGGGCTTAGCTTAACTAGCTAGGCTAATTACACAACTAGAGTTCTGGGACTTTACATATGTTGATCTTGAGTTATAATCCGTTCAGCTTACATTAACATGGGCTAAGATTGATCATTGGCTTGGGTTAAGCTTGAACTCGAGCTCTTCTTAGTTTAAATTAGATGGACTCCAAGTCAAAGTCAAGCCCAAACTCGGCTCGTCCATATATATAATGTACGCATGGCGAAGAGAAACTGATTCCAAGCCCAAGCAAGCTTGGCTTGTTTACTGTCGTGCGTATGCAAAAGAGGAAACCTAGATCAAAATTCAACCATACAAAGGAAAACAAAGACACATGAGAAATCACACAAGGAATTTACATGTTTAGGCAGTTTGCTTGCATCCACGGCAAGAGAAGCTCTCAATCTCACTACTAAGGTTCTGTTTTAACAAATTACCTCTCTTTCTTAAGCCTCAATAAAGTCTGATATAATTATCATAAAACCCTTGGCCCAAAACTTGATCCCTAACTAATCTAATAGATCAATCCAGTTAACCCATAACACAAGACATAAACCCAACATTTGTAAGTCGCATTTGGGACACAGGGAATCTCTAACCAGTATGATTTTAGCATAAGCATTGGGGCACGGAGTAGGCCAGGATCATGCAGTCCAAATCAGATCCCCAATAATGTGTGCCTTAAACTAGTGAATAATCCATGATACACTGGTATGAAAAAAGAAAAATCAAGCTTTGGCGATCTGGTCCATGTAATTTCAAACCACATTTTCCCTCATGGACCTTGCAGCCCCTCCTGCTACTTGTCCTGTATACAATGTTTGCCCCCTCTAGACCATCAAAACAAGAATATGTTCATAACAAATCATTAGACCCTTGAAAGAATTAGGCTTTGCGTTTACAAAAAAGATCAATAAAAAATAAATTAATATCACTTTAGAAACAACGTACATTCAATGTACAAGACTTAAGTCTTCCCAGTGGGTGCTTCTGGATTGAACCTTTGAAGTTATTATAATTGTCAAATGGGGTGTAGGGATAACTCCAATCTCTACTACTGGAAAGAAAGTGGAATGAAAATAATGAAATAAGAATAAATGGTGGGTTCTTAACCGTTGCTTATGAAGCATTCTTAGGCATACAGTCACTTTATCTGGCGTGTTAGGCAAGGCAATTGAACTTTAGGCAAGCAATTTGACTGGAGATCTCAGAGAAAAATCGCTAGGGCTCAACCAAAAGAGCACACCAATCTAATCATACTAGCGGCCGACTTGACCGTTGATGTTTGAAGGATTTCCTTGTGCGGCCATAAATCTTTACTTCTGCCTTCCTAGTTCCCACCCTTGAAAGGAAACCATAGTCCTCTTTGTCGTGAAAAAGAATTCAGTTTCTTCTCTTTCCTGCGGAGAAAATTGTTCACACTAAACAAAAGAATAATGGGCAGTAAAATTGGAACAATTTTCATCCCCATCGCATAATCTTCCCATTTTTTTTCTTTGCAACGCTCTGAAAGTTCCTTATTTGGTGCGGCTGTTTTTACACAAGGAAAAGCAAAAGCTTGAACTACTGTTTGGTATGGGTTGGACTTGGTTTTCTCCAAAATCGGTTTCCCTTGGCATTGCACAACCATGCCCTATCCACTTTTTATGAGCTGTTGACCTCGGTTAATAATCAAAAGAATTCAAGAGCTTGTTTGTTTACTGGAGCTTTTGATTGGAATTTGCTATGTTGAGGTTTTTTTCTTTGACATGACATGATATGACATTTTGTCTCCTGACCATGACTATGTTTTTATAGAAGAAATCAAAAATTATAGTCACTTAAAAGATCTCAAATGACTTTTATGGTTCTTTATACTCCAGCCATTTGCTTTTTAGTGAAATTTCTGAATATTCAAGTATATTAGGGCATTCGAAAATTTTACCACATAGTAAACTCAAAATTGTGTGAACGTAAATTTTTGGAATTTCCAGTAAATAAACAACCCATGAAATTGGGCCAAACATACTGACACATTCTGATCAAAACTCTCCAACTCAGGTTGATCTAGCATTCCATTTACAATTGAGTTCACAAAGGAAAAATAGCTCAGCATGAGTCAAAAAAGGCAGATGACATGTGTTTGTTTACTTTTCTCCCTGCATAAGACTTACCCCACAAAGGAAACAAGACAAAAACTTGAAAACAAAAGCCATGAGTGATGAGAAAAACGCGTGGGCCACCTAAGGCACGTGCACTCTTATCATTACCATAATAGGGCTTGCATGTGCACGGGGCCTCCTGCTAGCTTTTGCAAGACTTAGAATCCTTGGTGGGCCACAGAATCAACATGGGCTTCTTCTCATGACACGTGTCACAACGCGTTAAGTGTACCTAATCTCCCATGTGCCCACACAAGAGAACTGGGGAAGAAGCCAACTTAATTTAAGTTGAGTACAACTCTAATTCACTTGTAAACAAACTTTTAAAACTCCAAATTCAAACAAGGTGACCTAATAAAGGTGAAGTAATATTAAATAAAAATATATATATATAAATGGGTTACGATTTTAGTTCTTTAAGAATGAATTGTTTTGACTCTTTTTGTATAAAAAGTGATTATTTTTTTATTATTTAGTGGAAGAATGAGATTGCTTTTTTACTTTTTTTTTAAGAAAAAAGATGAAACTTTGAATATATATATTTTTCTGATGTGATCCCTCATCTGAAAAATATAGTCTTTACATTACTTTTACTTATATAGTAAATTCTCAAACGGGCTCTAAAAACAACATAACTCCATACATGATTTAGAATCTTTACATTACTTTTACTTGTATAGTAAATTCTCAAACGGACCCTAAAAATAGCAGGACTCCATACTGGATCCACTTATTGAAATCTAAACTGTTGAAAATAGGCGTTTTTGGATTGGATTTCAAAAGGGGACGGCCATCGAGTTCCATTCCTTTAACTAAGGATTTATTCATTTTAAAGCCTAAGAGGATCCCGACCGTTGGTGGTTGCATGGGATGAAAGATCTTAAATATGGGGGCATGACACGTGTCACTTTCCGGTGATGATGAGATGGGCTTTTTGTTTGTTAGTTAGAGATCACGTGGTTGGGTCGACCGGTAAGGCCGTTGGTACATCGAAGGTGGTAAGAAACGGTCACGGCATGCGGGGCCCATCATCTCCCCGTTTCCAGCGCTACAAGGTTTTGACCACATTGTGTATGAGACAAACACCATATGCATTCCAGACAAGTAAAAGAAATTCAAAAGAACTTCTTCCTTTCGGTTGGCAGAGATTCTAAATAACTTGAACCTCTTTATGTCCTTATTATCATCCTCATATTACACTCAAAACATCTGTTTGGCTATAGGATATAATCATCAAAGGAGACCATATTATCCCAAGGGGGCATCTATTTAATGCCGAGCCGTTCAAAATGAATGACATTACATTTGATGGGATGCTCGTTTGGAGTTGACTAATTTTATGGAGGAGCCAACTCCCATTAGAGTAAAACTCAGCAATGTTTCAAATACGATGAGATGATATTTATTTTGAATGGTGAATGTTAGGATTGTTAGAACCACGCCCAAGATAATGAGGTGTCTCGTTATAGCGAGAATGACGCTGGTGTCCCAATTGGTTCCAGACTCTGTTTTTAGAGTTTGTAAAGGGACTTCTTTCTTGATTGGATTATTATTAGGAGTCTTATGTACATATTTGAGATTATAAATTGGGTGATTTTCTTAACCTAAAGGTGACACACAAGAAGTTAATTCTCTCTCAAGATTAGAATACCCTAAGAGAGATTTCTTTGTTTCTCTAGAGTCATTGAGAGATTGTTCTGAAAGGCTGTTGTAGAAGGTTTTGTTGCTTCTACTCTATTGTAAAAGATTGATTATCTTGGTTGGCAAGGTGCGAGGAGATCAAGTAAGGAAAACAATATACGATGGAAGTCGTGTTAGTGGATTATGTGCAAGAACAACTACGGTCCTTAAGTCGAAGTACAGACTGAGGTAAATGAGCATCTGAGTATATTTTGTAACTGTCCGTGAAATCTTGATTTGTAGATCGTGGTTTTTCTCCTTGGAAGGAGTTTCCACATTATATTTGTGTCTGCATTCTTGTAGTAATTGCTTGGTAGATTTATTTGCTAATTATATATTATGTGATTGGTTACATCCGCTGCATTGATTTGATTAATTAGACTAGCATCTATTTTAGTGGATCCTAAAAGACCTTCAGTGAAGATTTCCAATAGTTGTGGCCCATTGTAGAGTTCCACCCCTTCGACTCAGGAATTATCTAAGTTAGCGACACAATGGATCTGAACTCCCTTTAAAGGGCCCACTTTGATCTTTGAAAAGTAAGTGCAGAAAAGGTAGATTTGCATGGACCCAATGGCTTTGCTTGGAATATTGGCAAACAGCTATCTTCTTGCCATAACCCATTTACATGTGACTTGTGAGTTACATAAAAGTTTCTGGCTAATTTAGGTCTGGGGCCACCCCGTCCAAATTGTCTTTATCAAAAACACTACTAAACCTGTTTAATTCATTTGTCCATAGGTTTGGAGTGGGCCACCCTTTTATCCTGACTTATCTCGACTCGCTGCCATCCCTAATTAAGTAGACTTACTGGTCTATTAGCATGTAAAATGAAAGCAGGGAAACTGAGTTCCAAGAATGAATCTAAATGGGCCGGAACAATCCACTCATGATTGGAGAGTCTCATCACAAGGCCATATGCTTGAGGGGTCTGTTTATTTGCACATTGGTAACATTTACATATGACAACATTTGTTTGTGTTCCTTCATGATCACATGCTTAAATAAGGTATGAAAATTGTGTGTAAATAAGGTTGTTTTCATATAAAAAAATTTCAGACATAATTCTACGAATTCTTAGTTTAAGAAGGTGCTAGTATAAGGGAAATCCATGGTAGGGGGTAGGGTTGTAAACGGGTCGGTTCCGGTCCGGGTCCAAGGTGGACCCGGAACCGGAACCATTTAGTAAGAAGGGGAACCAGAACCGGACCCGAATCGGAACCAGGAAACTGGTTCCGGATCCGGTTCCGATAATTTTAATAGGAACCGGTACCGGAACCGGAACCGTTTGCGAATTTATTTGACTAGATTTTATTTGTTTGAGATTACCATAGGAAATCCGAATTTCAAGAACAGAAATGAAGATATGGATTAGGTTCCAATGGATTTCAACACTTGACCTCATGGGCCCCAATTCGTCATTTACATGATTTTTTTCCCCAGATTAATAAGCATTGTACGTGTCTATCTTGTGAAAAACTTTTTATATAACTCCAAGCAAAAACTTCATACAAATCTTATTTAGTGTGTTTAATTTTAAAAATAATGTTTCTGAAAATAATATAAATATTCTTCACAAAACAAACTTTTTTTATTTTTTTTTATTTTTTATGTTAGTAGTGGCAATGAGCCAGTAAAACAGGCTACCCAGTACAAACGTCAGACGGAACAGTTTTAAGGAAAAACGTTCTTCGATGGGGATTGCCATGTGAAACTTTTTGAGTGGGCCTGTGAAACAGAAAATGTTTCACTGTTACATGATTGCAGGCCTGTGAAACATTTTGTCTTTTGAAGTGGTCAATGACCAGATATATATGCTTAGAAGGGTAAACAATGGTTGCATAATCGTACTGAAGCTGGCATATATATGTATATATAGGCAGGCATGGATTGCTCTGAAACATCTTCTTCTGTATTAAAAGGAGAAGAGGCGTCAAAAAAAGGATCCGGATCCGGGTCCGGGTCCGAGCTACTGTCGATCCGGAACCGGACCCGTTTAGTTAACGGTTCCAAAAAAAGGATCCGGAACCGGAACCATTTACTTATCGGAACCAAAATAAGGACCCAAACCCGGAACCTAACGGGTCGGAACCTTCGGGTAATCGGATAATCGGGGACCCATTTACAACCCTAGTAGGGGGCGATAATAAACCCCTTCACTATCTTTAGTTTTTTTTCAAACTCTTTCAGTCCATTCGAATGTGTGTCAATCCTTGAAATTAATGACTATCAGGGAGTTTCCTATTGGTTGTTAAGTTTGGATGAGTTGCTAGTTTGACCCCACAAAAGATTTCTCATATAATAGGTGACATTTAGTTCTGACTTAAATATTTTCCTTCTCAATATATAAATCCCATTTTTATATCACCCACATAAAAGACAAATGACCTCTTAAACTAAAACAAAACTTGTACTATTGTATATGTATCTGGATGGAATTATGAATACTACGTTTACAACGTCTACTGATGATAAAAATATTATTGATAACACTAAAGTCACTTCAATAGATTCTCTCTAGGAACTAAAACATGGTATGATACATTGAACAAGCCCCACATGATTTTCTCCTCTCAACAGTTTGTCGTTTCTCTTCTGAAAGAGAACCCAACCGTATATAGAATCAGAAAAGGATAACACATGCACCACCCTATTATCTTCACCATATCTGTCGTTACGATGTGCCTACAGTTTCTATTATTTTAGATTCCAAAAGGGTGGACTGTAGAAAACTACAATAGAATTAAAAAAAAAAAAAAGGAGGGATAAGTACCTGAAAAAGCTCCTGATCATAAACAATGAGATATTCCATTGTCTCCTTCTGATGAGAATTTGTTGCTCGAGGCAGGAGAAAGAGACAAAATGAAGGTATAAAGAAGTAGGCTTTCCTATGGGCTGTTTCATTGAGGTTGTATCTGGTTTCACTAAAATATTACATTTAGAAGGGCATAAAGATGGGGTCAACCTTAAGTGGTTTATTGCAGTTTTCTTGGGCAGTTCACATGAACATTTTTTTTTTTTGGTAAACAAGTTCACATGAACTTAATCTAAGTAGCATTGAAGAATGGGTTTTGGGTGATTCATTATCACTCTCTTGTTTATCCAAATGTGAATTTCTTATGTTTGAATTTAGCCCCGGTTTAGCTATTCTTATATTGGAATTGTGATTTGGTAAATGAAGTGCGAAAACACAAGTAGGAAAATTGGGTGTGTATCTTTTCACACTTAATTAGAAGGCATGCTTATGTTTATGTGTACAGTTTAGCTAATAAAGCAAATTTTCTCTTCTTCCCTTTCCCGGCAAAAAGCACTCCACTGGCTTCTCTTTATACAAGAATCTACTGGCTTCTCTTTATGCAAGAAAATAAGTTGTGGTACAATTCTTTTAGGCTCCTTTGCTAGAATTAATGGAAGACAGAGGAATTTGTAACAAAATGAGCTTCAACAAAATATTATTAGAGAGGAGAGGGGCTGAAAGATGTAATCAAATGATGTAGATGAGGCTCTTTTTTTAAGAATTGAATTTATGGGGGTACGTAGTGATGGTTCACTACTGATTTCTGAGCTCTCTTTTTATTAAAGAAAATATTATTTTATAGTCATTTTTGTATTCACTTTGCTACTTCATTTTTACCACTTTAGAAATGCAGGTCTAAAGATTTCTATGAATTGAATTGCATGTAACAAATGAGTCCTTGTATTCAACTATCCAACCACTACAGTCGCACACTTGCAATCTACTACCAAGGTCCATTTATGGGCTGTCTGTCTCAAATAGGTAAGTTTGGCGCACTATGAGGTGTATCCATGGGTGTGTTTTGGTCCTTGCATGTGTAGCTGGATCTGAACCTTGATCTTGTGTTAAAATTTTCAGTGGCCTCCACCTTTGACACTTAACACGTCAGGCCATAATAGACCACTGTAAATTTCATATCCGACTCCTACATTTCATTTGAACTTTGAATTTTGACTGTGTTCAACATGCTAATTTCGAATTTGGATTCGAACTTGGTTTGGATCGGATTCCAAGTGGATTCTTTAGAGAAATCCGAATTTTGTTTGAAACGTTGACCAAGTTTGCATGGCCCACCTAGATACTTTCCAATCATGGGAGTGGGTGAATCGAATGGTCTTCTTGTAGATTAGGGGTGGACAACCAATCAGGTGATGAAGGACATATAGTTAATAGGCCAGGACGTTTAGATTTGTTTGTTTCCTGGAATTGAGTTCTTAGGAATTTTAAGAAATGTATTTCAAGAAGCGATAAAAATTACAGACAATCAAATTGTATCCCCTTGATGAAAATTAAAGAAATGAAAAATGATTATCCAGCTATCACTGGGTGGCCGTGTGAGATGAGACACTGACCCTTACCGGTAGAAAATGATTCTCTCATATCGGGACCAAACTATTATGGGATCCATCCCTGGATAGCAGTGTGAGATGAGACGCTGGCCCTTACCACTAACGAGGGTGCCCCATATTTCTTTATAAATGAATGTTTGATGTTTTTTTGGCTTTGACTACCTTCTATCAAGGGGCTTTCTCTTGGTTATGATTCAAAGTTCAAACCATGTGAATCTACAAAGAAGCACCCTAATGCGCCGGTGGACAAAGCACTTGGATGCATATTGAATTTTTAATCTTCTAAACATAGCATATGAATCTAGAGTATCTAGCTCATTAGGTCAAACATGGGATCGGAAGTAGTCCCAAAATTCGCCACAATGATCCTACCATCTCTTTTATTTTTCTTTGGCACAAGTAGAGTTTATCCTACCATCACATGCAAGTAATTGATGATAGTCTGATTTAGGAGACTTTGTATTTTTTAAGTGGTTAAAAAAGAAGAATCAAAGATGAATATCTAAAAATAACCATCAAATCGTTTTCACTTTAATAAAAATTGAATTAAGAAAGATGAGAAATGAATACACAATCATCAAATTCAAATCCTAAAAAAGCCAAAGTCCCTGTATGTAGGTGCCTTATATCTTTCGCCTCCAATCTCATATTCTTTCCTGCAATTCTCTGTAATGATCTTTCAGTGGAGTTCTTTTTACCCTAACAAGGGTTGGATGATGATGGTAATTCTTCCAAGTCGTCCATTGAATGCCACACACTAGATTGTGGTGTGTACTGTGTATAGAGTTGACTAGAACCGAATTCCAGAATCACAGTGGAATAGATAGACCATACATCTAATTGGACATTGACTTTCAGAGCCCTGCACAATTTTCAATTCTACCTATCCTTTTGAGAAATTTGGACCACTCAGTCGGTGCCACATGGGAGAGAGTTGTCAAATAAAAAACATCTCATCTCCTAAAAACGAAACAAAATTTCTATCCCATGTGGCGTCCTCTGATTGGTCCAAACAGAGGACCAAACAGGGGATCATTTTCCATGCTTTTTAGGCATGTGTACGAGTGATGACAGTTGTTGATAGAGATCGGGCTCATCAGTGAAAATTGGTCCCCTCTATGGAATCATCAATGTGTATAGATTGTGGTCCTCTGATTTTCAGTCGTGAAAAGTCCATGCTTGGTGGGACAGCTTTTATCCCCCTAAATTGATAACATGACTTATAAGGGCCTGTTTTTTTTTACAAGAATTCATGTACGGAGGAATTTCAAAAATTTTATAAGTTATCGTCTTGAAGTGGAATTTCAAATCCCTCTTCTTGATAGAGAGGTGGAGTATATGAAATTCCAATCAAATGGATAGAGAATGAAATTCTAGAATTTTCAAAAGTTCATTTGAAACTAGGGATGTAAATAGGTTTCCGAATATTCAATTACCTAGAGGTTACAATCCATACGAAACCGGATCTGCGTCATTATTTAGGCCCCAATAAATAAATGGTTCCCAATGCGGTACCAGTTTGGTTCGAACCCATGGACCCGAGAGCCGATATATTACCTCAATTTTCAAAAATTTCTTCTAAAAACCATGTCTTTTAAATATCATTCTCTACCTAGACCGCACACGGATCCGGACCCGTCCCATATATAATTCTGGTTCTAGTTCTGGAGTCAAGAAACCGGTTCCAAAACGGTTTCGGGTCTGGATTCAGTTTCACATTCTCCTTAACGATTCTAGTTACGGGTCCATCATGGACCCGGACTGGAACCGACTCATTTACAACCCTATTTGAGACCTTTTAAATTGTTGGGATTTAAAATTCTGGTGAAAAAAAATGACAATTCAAATGCGATGAGATAAGATGTCACATTATATCTAAGAACTCCAACATGGAATTCTTGTAAAGAAAGAAGCCCACAAACTAAGTTCATATAATGAGCACTTTCCACCGTACCATGGACCCTTGTCATTAGGATAGATTGTTGGAGGATCAAAATAAATCCAAATAAATCCAAATTGGATGATTCTAACATGCCGTGGGACATACTAGTCTCTCTAGTTGTGGGTCCCACATAGCTACATGGCCACTTCACTGACATAGTTCACAATAGTATTCCACAAAGAAGGGATTATCTCATGCAGAACCGAGCCCTTTGCAATGAGGGCAGCGATCACTTTTCACTCCCAATGCTTCCTACGGACGTCCACAGGGAAAAATGATATTCATAAAAGAAATTCTTAATGCAAGGTGGGGCCCCTCTACATAGAGGGCAGAGATCAGTTTGCACTCAGGGTGCTTCCTAAGGGCGGCCGCAGGAGAACATTCTGCTTCACAGGGCATAGCCCAAACTATAATTTTCGTAATTTGCATTTTGTGCTGAATGGTAGATGAAGAAAGGTCCAAACTATCGGGTTCTGGAAGAGCATAGCCGAAAAAACTACACCGTTAAGATAACTTTCATCCCACTGTTGATAGCTACTTAAACCGATGTCAGAAGGAAAATGTGTGTTTCAAATGCCACGTACTCTAAAAAGTTCAAAACAATCTAGCTAAAATCAACCATCACAATCGTTAACATCTTTTGTTGTCTAGAAAGTATTGAATTACTACTTTCATCTATATCCTCTTTGACTTATTCCATGCCATTAATAATACTATATACTAGTGCGGTTCTGCCCGACGGACCTAATCTTCTACTTTTTTTAAATAAAACGTAGCTGCTTACAAGTCTCAAACTTACATTATCACGCATGACATCAAAGACTATTATCATTGCTTTGCACCAAAACAATGACCCCCTTGGGCTGCCCAAACGATATGATATTATACTTGTCATCAACATTTCAATCATTTGCCAAAACTGCATGACAGGGTTTGCGGAGTTGATTGGGAACCTCACCTGTTGGGCAGGATCCATGTTTGGGAATCAAACCCTTGATAGCCCATGGGAACGGGAGTCGATATATTTGGGGCCAGAGGGTTTTACTGCAAGTGTAGTAGATATTATCTCCTGCGATGGGATTTCTAATGGAGCCCAGCACCCTGACAGATGTACATGAGAAACTTTCCAAAAATATTAAATAAAGGGAAAGAAGAAAAAGAACCGTTTTGATGACAATGACAGGACTCAGACAAAGCCCAAGCAAAGAAATATTGGAATTTTTTTATGGGACAGAAGCCCTTAAAGGGCGGATCTTTTTTTTTTTCCGGACAAGAAACTTTCAGGTTTCCAAACAAGTCTCCACATTCATCTTTTTTTCTTAATTGATGTGGATTGGTTTTCCACAAAGCATGTGACAAGCCCCTATAAGTAAGGACCCAACAATCCTTTTTCTTGGATATGGTTACGCAGTCTGGGGTCCTGAAGAGGAGATACCATGGAAGGAATGGCTTCTGTCTGCAGTTATCAGCAGGTGGGAAACCTTCTTTGGTTTTAGTTTTCTTTGAGTGAGTTGGTTGGTTTTGCCACTTCTATCAGTTGGGCCTTGGGTTTTGTGCTATTACTGTTGTTAGTTCAAATGCAAATGTTTAATGGGTGTTTGTGAATTTATGCTTTCTTGTAGGATGAATGCTTTTTGTTCAATGGGTCTGTCTGGTTTGCCATGAATCATGATAATCTGTCATCTGTTACCATTTCCCACTGCTTATTTTGTTGAGATGTAGTGCTTACCGATTAAAAAAAAGGAAGAAGACATAGTGCCTGAACACCGTTTTAGCAATTTCCAGTATTTTTCATTTGCATGTATGAAAATGTGTAGAGAGTGCTAGTTTATTGATTTGGCTGAGTTAGCATGAATGAGTGTATATGGAAATTGATTATCTTTTTTAAAAAAGGCTGTTTGGAATTTACCTATGATCTTTAAATGGACAGGAAACTTAAGAAGGATTTATTTTGAAAAATGTAAGAATGGGTTTGAATCTTTTAGTGACAGATATTTTTGTTATGTGAATGTGAAAGTGCTTGTATAGCTTTTTATCTCACATAACTTTTGACTTACCCTCTGGGGGAAATGATGGGAGGTTTTTTGTGTGAAAATCTTATCTTTCAAGAAGCTTTCACTAATTAGGTCTAGATGTTCTAGTAGCAATGTTAATCATTTTGTAAGTTGAAGAAGTGGATCTGAGTCTTTAATTGGGTAAGAAAATTTGGATATGAGAATGTGCCCAGACATAATTATTTTGATGGAACATTATACCAACAAAGAGTGATATGTGGTAAAGATGAGGTTTTTTTTTCCCTGCCATTGGTAACTTTTAAAATCAGAAAATAATCTCTGTTTACAGAAGTCTCAAGGAGCCAAATTAGCCCAAATGATGAAGAAACTCTGCCATGTTCTCTTCCTTTCCCATATTACCAGAACCTGTCATCAATTTAAACTGCCTTCCTGCAGCCATTGACATGTTAGAATTGTCTATTAATATCCTTGAATGATAAAATGACACAGCTTCTATATCCATGTTTGTGCAGTGATTGCCTTTGTTTCTTACTCTTCCCTGTTTTGGTAAAACATGAACTTCTTTCTACTCGTTTTTATTTTTATTTTTATTTTTTGAAAGTAAGTGAAAGGTTTATTGCAACTAAACATCTTTATGCTTCTCATGGCTAAATTGAAGATACATCAGGAAAATGACTTCGCTCTAACTGGTGTTTATTGAAACAGCGAATCGAGGAGTTGAAGTATACACTTCTTTGCACCTCCTTGGAACTAGAATCTGCTCAAATAGCTGCACAGGAGGAAAAAAGAAGGAATGATGAAAAAGTAAAGCAGTTACTTCTTCTCTTGAAGATGGCTTTCCAAGAAAGGGATCAAGCAAAGGATCAATTACAAATGTTACTAAACAACATCATGAAGCTTTCCCCTAATGTTCCAGATCTCCTAACTGAAAGCCCACCAATGATACCATCCAAAGGAAATTCAAGCATTACAGAATCTGATAGCTTATCAGACAATTACAATCGCCCCTCCTTTGTTTCATCGCCTGTGGATTCACTCTTTGATGCTGTTAATTCCCCAGACCTGTCAAACATAAACATGGCCATTTCAAGCAATATGGGAGCACCAAATCAGCCCTTCCTCCAAGATTTCAAAGCATCCTCCTCTAATGTGATCTCTTCTGGGATGGCCCAATTTGATCCGGCTTCAGTGGTGATTGATCGGCTTGTCATGAAAAAACCACTGCCGGAGAAAGGTAAACTATTAAAGGCAGTTGTAGATGCTGGGCCGCTGCTTCAGACGCTTCTTGTTGCAGGGCCATTACCGCAGTGGCGAAATCCTCCACCACTGCAGTCGCTTCAAATTCCACCTGTCTGTATTAGTGAAGGTGGTGATTCTGTAGGTTTCATGTGTCCAAATCAAGAAGCTCATCCATCCCATCCATCCTTTCGTCAAATCTCTAATGGTGCTTCTCGGGTCGGCTCTACTTCTATGCTCAATTTTTCTAATACATCTGATTCATGTCTGATGAAGAGACCAGCATTATCCAATGGTGTTAGCGATGGCTTTGCAATCAATACAAGCCTGATGGCGAAACGCCAGAAGTTTCAGTGTTAACATTGCCTGTGATCTGGCAAGGAATGTATTTGTATTCTCCCCCTATAGCAAGTGGTTTGAATCTTTCGACAAAATAGATGGAGGTGCTGAAATCTGAAACTACAATAGGTGGAATACTGTTCTTTGGCCTTTTCAACTCTGGATCATTATCGACTTGCCACCTCTTGTTATTCAGTTCTCTTCCCTCCTTTGTACAATGAGACACAGTTAGCTGTAAATCCTTCAAAATGTTCATCTTGCATGTTGACGTAGTAAGTCGAGCAGTTGGCTCTTTTTTGTGTGATATTCTTTCCAAATACTGATGGTGTATAGGAAACAGTTTAATCGTCTCTAGTTGTTGTTATTAGATTATCATATTATGTAATTTGTGCAATGTTCCTCTATGAAAAACATACATAATACTCCCTTGGTTATTTTTAAATACACGATATCTTGGATTATGTTCCTCCAAACCAGTCATGTTAACCCAAAGAGGTCCTATGGTGTGCAGTCAGGGGCAGAGTACTCCATAAGCCAGCTTAGCTATATGGATATGTTTTATCATATTATTGGGATAATGCTTATATTAACATATTTTCAGTTACAGAAAGGAATGAAGGAGAAATTTCAGGTTTACAGTGCAGATGCTCTTGTATCTGCATTTTCTCAACACTAGTTTTCTTTTGTAGCATGACCCTGTTCCAAAAGTTTTCCATCCAATATTGTGTTAGTCTTGTTCAACTGAAGTTCCAAGTCTAGTTTGATGTTCTGTACAATTGAAAACAGCTCACCTTGTTCTTTCATAGATGGTTAGCTGTAATGGGGGAAATTCACTGATCATAAAAAGATTGTGTGAATGAGTTGTGTAATTAGTCTCCCAGTTCTAGAAGAAAAATGATTGTATACGTTTTGTGATAAGAGGTGAGTGAAATAGTCTGTGTTGCCGCACTTCTGTTGAAGGCAAACCATTGGATGATGACCAGTCTCGTTGATCGATTAGATTTCATGGTTAGGTGGTCGACCAGTGCCAATTAGGAGGTGTTGATGGGCCAGTCTGGGTTGGCCCTCATTTCATTATCAAACCTATTATTAGGGTCTACATCGAGCCCGTGAGCCTTGACTCAGACCCAGCCCAGCCCAGCCCAGCCCCTTGGCAAAATATAAACACTTTCTGTGTCAAACATGGTGGGTCACTGGGCCTTGGAATTTTATTAGCTCAGGCAAGCCATCTAACAATTGGTCCAAGTACACCCCACGAACTAAAAACAGAGCCCATATCCCGTCAATGGAAGCCGAACTTGTGTCAGGCTTGAGCTGGTCTGGCATAAGAGCACACCTAGTAAAGAGGGATGTAAATTGGTCCCCGATTCTCGAATATTTACCTGAAGGTTCCGACCCCTTACTAACCCGGTCTTGGTCTTTATTTAAGTTCCGATAAGTAAACGGGTCCAGTGTGGGTCCATTTGTTTGGACCCGTAACCTAAACGGGTCTGGATCTGGTTCCACCTTGGTTCCGACCCAAGACCCGACATTTTACATCAAGTTTTGAAAAATTTCTCCTAAAAGTTAGTTTTTTTTTTTTAAATCATTTGGCTAGTTTTTTTCTAAATAATTCTCAACCTGTCCCAGACCTAGATCTGGACTCATCCCATATACGGAATCGGTTCCGGTTCCGGATTCATCTTCCCATTAAGGGTTCTGAAACCAAGAAACTGGTTTCAAACCAGGTCTGGGTCCATCTTCTCATAAATGGGTCCGGGTTTGAAATCGATCCGTTTACAACCCTACCAGAACAAATATGAATGACTAAAAATAAAATGAAAAGAAGAGATTAATTTGGGTCGAAAGCTAGTTAAAATCATTAGAAATAGCACCTGACTATGGGCCGCGGCCGCTGATGGGATTAGTGGCCACTGGCCAGGCATACCAGTTTCATTGATTTGGAAGTATCACTCCCTTACCTGTGTACAGCAATAGGAGGAAAAAAAAAAAAAAAACCCACTATGCATGTTTCCTTCCATTCATTCATATATCGAAATTGGTTATCCAAATTCCAAATGCAACTGCTTACGGTGTTTTCATGGTTAGGAAAAGTCATTGTTTGTTTTCTCTTAGGTTTTTGAGTGAGTGTCTTCAAAACTTCTTTCAGACCATGCATGTATAACAACATCACATGTGTCTCTGTAATTGTAAACTAGCACAGTAACCCGTGCGTAGCACGGTATCTCCCTACATTGCAAAATAAATAATTATACATTAAAAATGTTACGAAAGTACCTCTTTTTCATAGACTAAATTGCATAAAATGAAAATAAAAAAATTCAGGCTAAAAGAGAATACAAAAGATGGGGTAGAAGAGAATTTTTATATAAAGGAAAATTTGAAAATTTAAAAAATGGAGAGTAAATGTGAGTGATTTGATGAGACAGTTATAAGTGGGTAGTTGCATGAGATAATTAGTGGAAAGTATATTAGAACATTTGAAAAAAAGCATAACTGCTGGTCAAAATAAAAACTGTCGGTCAAAATTAAACCCAAAACCTTTCAGCTTAATATATTATAATAGCCTCCTCTATGAAATCAAGTCCGGCAACGGGTAAGACACGTTCCTTTCGATTGTGTGTGTAATGTGTGTATATTTTTCATCGACTTGACCTGCTTCCAAAGTCCACACCACAAGGTGGAGGGACTCAGACGGCCTTTTGTAATGTCAACTATACAGCTTCTGCTACCAGAGAGCAATGTTTCAAAACCTTATTTAGTGTTTTTTAATACATTGAATGAGTCTTGCATTGCATGTCAAACACGTTAAGACCCCACCCCATTTGTCAAAGTCGAGTATAATACATCCAGAATAGACAAAATTCAAATGAGAATCATTACACTGCCCAGTAGTAAAAGGGTGTCTCATTCTCACCAAAGTGTTCTTGATCAAACCTCTTTTAAGTGTCAGCGATCAATGTTGTTGCAATAAGATTACTCAAATGAAGCTTCTTCTTACCTTCTTTTTGCGGATGGAATCAATTCATGCAGACTACTCATGAAATGGAGACAAGTTTGTCATGTTCAACTTAAGTTCGCAAGGTCCTATAACCATATCACAATTACATAGCCCTCGTTAATTATCATCATTAGGTATATCTTGCTAATTATGTCACACTATGGAGCCTTTATCATGATTACCAACATTAGGTGTGTCTCATGCTACCAAAATTAGGTACGTTTCTTATTTAATATATATAACTATCAATATCAAATGGGCTCCACAATGATTTTTCATAGATGGATTCATCAATGATGCCTGACATTAGATAATGTTTTATAATAAAAAAAAAAAACTAGATTGGCCCAGTTGTAATAATCGCCATTAGATGTATTACACTATGACTATCAACATCTGGTGGACCTACCTTAATTAAATTACATTGCTTGGATATTAAGATTTTAACATTTAATCATGTGATTTTTTAACAATAATGAGTCCTTTATATCATGATTATTAACACATGTGATTACTAATTCGTGGGTCCTACATTGGGTTAATTGATCATTTTCATTCCATTTTTTATTCGGTTTATCATCTTGTGAGTTATTTTATAAATTGCCAAACATTTTAAAGGTATATTGAGATTTGGTGAGAATGCCAAACACCATAAGCGACAAGCTATTTTATTCTATGATAATGAAATCTTGCAATATTTAAATTTGTTGATATTATATTATGCATTAATCCAAACCCCATTAATAAATTTTTGGAAGCTAAAAAAGCCTCTTTAATCTAAATCTGATGGCCCCTTATCCAATTTAATAAGATCTTGATAAAATCTAATTTAAACAATAGCAACAGGTGTGCTCCCATTATCTGTGAAATGGAGAATTAGAGATCGAACTCGATGAAAAAAAAATCTTGATAAGTCTAATTGAATCAATGGCACAAGATGTGGGCCAAACTTTACTTAGAGGGATAAATTTAGTTGAACTTTAATTGCACAAGATATGTGCCCAACATTAATTAGGGACACAAAATTAAGGTAATCTGATTGACGTACAAATTTGGTCCATTCAAATGATTTTTCTCTTTTTTATCCAGCTTAGGAGGGCCGGGGCCTCGGCCTCAGCCCTTTGATAAAGTAAGTAGACCAGAACAGCCCCAAGTGAGGGAAGGTAGCTGCCTAGGCTCAAACCCTGGAAGCCATATAGTACACCTGATGTTCAAACCCTAGCAGCCATGCATGTAAGAATTGACACCTCTTACCACTGGGGTAATTAAGAGGCCGTTCACATGATTGATAATCTGCCCATGGTTATGGAGTCCCGGCCCAGACTAACTTCATTTGCAGCATATATGCCCCTAATGTAGCAATGTTAGATATATCAGCTGGGCCAGGCCTTTAACAATGCATATCAAAGGCCCTGCACATTAGATGGACCCGTACAACCCATGGACCTAAAAGTGGAGCCGACAACTAGCCCAATGCAGTCCATGCTCGGGTTGTACTTTGGTTGGCTTGGTCCAAATTAAATCACCCTAATGGTTGGCCCCAATGGCCCAAATCAGAAACTTCCAATCCTTATCAGCCAGTGGTCTATCATCTGCGAGCCATGATCAGGTAGACCATTGATCAACTACATGTTATCCAGGATCATCAATTGATACAAAGATGGTAATGGGTTGGGTAAGTTATATAATAAAGGATTTACCAGCATCTGGATAGAAAGTAACAAGAGAAGTAGAGAAATCTTCAAATCATAGACTTATCAAAACCGAAACGAAAAGCTACTACATTTCATCAATGAAAAAAAAAAAAAAAAACATCCTTTCTTCATGGTTTCCCAAGGAATACATTTGTTAAAACTTCCTTTGAATTGAGAGATGCCTTCAAAATAGCCAATCCCTGATAAAAAAAAAAAGTTCATATTAATTAAAAAAAAAAAAACAAAACAAAAATTCGCTTAACATCATGTGGTAATGTGGATATTAATTTTTTTGTTTTTTTGCTAACCGAGGGTTCCAACCCTTTGGTCTAGACTAATCCCTCTGTGCCAGATAAGCCGGGTAAAACTGCCCCCAAATGGTAGCACAAGTAGACTCAAGATTCAATTATTAAAGAGGGGGAACCAGGGTCGATACCAAGATATTTAGTTCCGAAAGAGAGAAGAACCGCGGTTCTGACCAGTCGGCCAACCCTTTAAGGATATTATTCTTTAACCTCGTATGTAATTATTCACATCTCAAACACCAAATTGAGTCAGGATGATGCTCTTTTGTGCTAACATAGTGGTTCCAACTATTTACCAAAAAATTAAAAAAAAAAAAAGGAATAAACATAGAAGTTAATTCCAACTCTAGAAATCTATCGTTTGTGTTTGCATTTGTATGTGCAAGTTCATGAGCTAATGTATGTCATACCTCATTGAATCCGATTTCAACCACTCTCTCTTCCAGACTACCCACATCTCTTACATCGAACCTGTTGAGAAGAGCAATGCAGGAGATTGTGGACATGGGCATCACCACCAAATCATCCATCACAGTGTAGGTGACAACACCCCTAACGAGCCCTCCACCTCCGACCGACGAAGGACTCCTGCACAGCGCTACTTGTGACATAATTTTTCTCAATAATCATTCCTCTCTTGCAAGATGGACAAGCAACACCACGGACTCCTGCATTGCTCTGTCTGTGGTCAGTAGCAGAACCGTAAGCACCACTGTTGTCATTGCATGTGTAAAACTTCATGGGCTTTCCTGTCTCACTGTGTTGCAAGAGAAGAGAAATGTTTTGGAACGGAGGCTGCAATATGGGATACAGAAGATTGTTCTTGGTTTGGCCTGGTTGGATTCCGTAGGTGTCGCTGAGACTCTCAACGCTGTCGTAGGATTTCCTATGCATCCAACCATGGAATGGTTCTTTAGGAGCTTGGCGACAGTGGCAACCGGGAGTGCTAAGAATTTATGACTAGAATTTGGGAGGTTGTGGCCTGGCATTTGAAATGCTAGTTTCAAATTCCAACCACTTAAAAGAATGTTTGGAATTCTTGTAATTCCACTTGAAATTTCAAATCCTCCATAAAAAAGAGAGATTTAGAATTTCACCTTAAGAACCACTTTTGGAGAATTTGAAATTCTCCCGGACATGAATTCTTGGAATTCTAATAAAGAAACGGGCCCTCAAAATCTTTTTAATATTCTAAGATTTTTTAAATCTCTATTTCAGTAAGTCACTCTTTAATGTTGGGAAAGGAATTAAAGTTTCTATTTTCAAACAAGGTATATATATCTCAGTGAGAGCTTCTCATATGGGCCAAGACGCCAATTGCTGGGGATGATCATGGGCCAGGCCAGCACAAGCTCAACCGAGTATGTACCACATTTGGCTGATTTTGAGCAATAATTTTAGACCCATGGCTTGTACCCTGCCCTAACTTCAAAATGTGCAGGGCCTGGAACTATACTAGTACTTAACGGCCTGAGCCAGCTGACTTATCTAATATTGGGGGGCATGTATGTTGGAAATGAGTTGTGGGGGGATGTATGTTGGAACTGAGATTGGTCTGGGCCTGAATGCAGGCCCATGGGCAGATTACCACTCATGTCAATGCTACCAATCCAATCATTTCCAGACTCTCAACTCGTAATGGCCCACGTATAAATCAGTTCACAGGCCATTTGATTGAGTTAATGCTTTGCAAAGTACTGACAAAACTGATTTACGAGCCGGCCAGCAAAAAGTAAAAACACCAAGCACTATTTCTGCAATTACCCAATTACTCAACAAAAGATGCCAAAGTTCCAGAACTTCTTGAATAGATGAGATAGTTATCTTAATTCATATAAAATAGAAAGACCAACATCCCGTAAGAAACCTAGCACACATTGACATTGCCATACTAGAGAAATCCTCAAGCCATGCACCTGTCGAAATGAAAACAAGACACTACTGCTGTCTTCAGCTTGAAAAGTCATGCCTTCTTCATACCACTCCCAAGGAATACATCTGTTAAGACTTTCTTTGAATTGAACGAGGCCTTCAAAATTGCCAATCCCTGATGAAAGAAAAATATAGCTAACATTAATTAATGAAAATATAGCCTAACAGGGCATAAAACTATGTTAATTAGTGTTCCTTAAAGACCTAATTGAGTCAAGAATGAGGGGTTGCTCAGTTAGTTGGAAACCACACCTCTCATTTGACTGCCTAGGGAACAATCTGTGGGATATGTTGTTCTTCCTAAGCGCATAATAGGCTATCTCTCTTCGTGCATATGAGTGCTTTTTTGGGTCCCAGCTCGCTTGACTGGGACTAAAAAATGGCCCCAATTGAGTCCATGTCCATATTATTCTCTGTTGGTTTTTTCTTTCCCTTTTTTAGTTTATTTCCCCCAAGTAGATCTTCCTACTATGGAAATGTCAATGTGTGCAGTAGGTTCATGAGCTAATGTTATACCTCTTTCATTCCTACTTCAACCACACTCTCTTCCAGATGACCCACATCCTGAACATTAAACTTGTTGAGAACAGTAATGCTGGAGATTGTAGACATAGGCTTCACCACCAGATCATCCATAACAGTGTAGGTAACAACACCCTTTACAATCCCCCCAACCTTCTCCTGAGATGAATTCCCCGCGTTAGGCTTGGCGAAAGCTCTCTCATTTGTCATCCCATTCTTGCAAGATGGACAGGCACCACCATAAACATCAGTCACATAGTGGAATGAATTGCATGAGTAAAACTTCATCGACGTTCCTGTCGCGCCATCTTCCAAGAGGAGAGGGTGGTTTTGGGCAGATGGGAGAGATGGAGAAATGGGGTTCAGAAGAATGTTCTTGGTTTGGCCAGATTGAATGTAGGTGTCGCTGAGATTTTCGATACTCTCATATAGATTTCCTATGCATCCCACCATGGAATGGTTCTTGAGGAGCCTAGTGACAGAGGCAACTGGGAGTGCCAAGAGAGTTAGAAGGAAGTCGACGAATTCCTTTTCAGCCTCTGCGAAGAGGACTTTCTGGGACTTTCTGTCTATCAAGAGCTTTAGACTCAGCTTGTTCGCCATGTTTGTGTTTTGGTTAATTTGATGTGTTTCCAGGCGCTTTGGGTCATTTATACATGATTTTGGAAGGTCCAATTCCTGCTCATCTTAAATTTGTTAGCATTATAGAGTAATTAGGTCTATAATTATGGACTCTACGATATTGATTCAATTTAAAAAGAGGTGGTTACAAAACTACCCACCATTCCTCTTGCATGGGGAGAGGATAAGGTGAATCGTTATGATTATGGAAATCAGTCAAACCGAGGAGCCTTCCAATTTCTTGGTACAAATCCGTTAATTTTTTTTCCTTCTTTGACTTTGAAGTTGAGTACTTGCACATAGGGGTGAAAGTGGGCCGAGCCGTCCTAGGGCCGCCCGCTGACGGCCCATTATAGGCTAGGCCCGAGCTCGGCTCAAAAGACAAAAGAGCCGCGCTAGGGCCTAGTAGGAGGCCCATTTGCTTAAACGGGCCGAGCTAGGGCTTGATGAAGCCCGACTCGTAAGCCCTAGGGCCTACATATATTATATATATGTACACTATACAATATATAATACATATATTATATATCATAATCCATAAATCTTAAACCTTAGTTTTAATCAATATAAATAATCTATAAATCCTAAACACTAAATAATCCATAAATCATAAACCTTAGTTTTAATCCAATATAAATAATCCCTAAACCCTAAGCACTAAATAATCCATAAACCCTAAACCTAAGCACTAAACCTTAAACCCTAATTTTAATCCAATCCCTAAACAACATTGAGGATGCATGTATATTAATGGTCTGGAAGACATTTTTTAAAGTCTTGTAACTCTGGAACAACCTTTCTTTTGTTGTTATTATTATTTATTAACAAATAACAAGGCTCTATTGTTGTTGTTATAGGTAATGCCGGAGACTTTATTTCATGATGCTAGCCGAATACTTTATTTTATTCTATAATGCTATTGGAGTTTAATTTGATTTGTATTATTGTTGAAGTTTGATAATGCTCATCTACATTAACATTGACCTCTTATGGAGTGTTGGAATTGAGCTCCCTTTGCTTTTATAGAGTCTTTTTTATTTTAGTTAATTTTATTGCTGCAATCCAAATTATGGGAATGAGAATATGGGATGAATGCATGCATTTGACCATTTTTTGTTCTGATTTGCATGTGTAGATTTCTTTGAATTCCTACAGGATTTTTTTTTCCTGAAAATATTTCCTTTCAGCTAGTGCTATATCATTAGCCGGACTCAAAGCCCTAGGGCCTCATAACTTAATAAGAGTCGAGCCCGAGCCAAGGTTTTTGAGGCCCTCTCGAGCTTGGGCCGAGCTAGGGCCTAATGAAAAATACTAGGGCCGAGCCTAGGGCCTGTCAAAGCCCGGCTCGGCCCGACCCACTTTCTCATCCAAGTTCCTCACCATGGGGTTACTTAATTGGTTGGTATCCTCACGTACATGTCAGCTCACACTACAAGAAATTTGGGGTTTAAGGACGACACAAAATTGTCCCAAAATGTACATATTTCGTCACCAAAACTAATTGAGACGAAAATTTTTCATCACCCGTTTCGTCGCCAAAGCCTTGTCGTTAAAAGGTATTGGAGAAGGAAAAAAAATCCGTCACTGAAAAAGATAAATTGGTGACGATTTTTTTTTGTCTCCAATACACTATGTTGGAAACATACTTGTAAGTAATTAGTGACAAAATATTTTGTCATTAAAGGAAGAAATTAGAGACAAAAATATTTTGTCATAAATATAAGAAATAGAGACGAAATTTTTTTGTCGCATTTACCCCGCCCAACTCAAGGACTTCCCAAGAGGTCACCCATCCTAGTACTGCTCCTGCCTGAGCACGCTTAACTTTAGAGTTCTTATGATTTTTGGAGCAGCACGATTGTAGAAGACTTCATGCTAAGTTAATACGGGGTTTGAGTTATAAGCCATGGTTAAGACTTGGATATTTCCGATGCGGGCTAACGGAGACTCATCGTTTGAAGCCCGTGGTTGACACACTACGCCCCATGGTTAAGAGTACCGCCCGGACCAGAATCTCACATTCTCCCCCACTAGAAATAGAGTCGTCCTCAGCTCTGATACCAACTGTCACAGCCCCGCCCAACTTAGCATGAAATTGTCCGCTTTGGCCCACGTGTACGTGCGAGGACTTCCCAAGAGCTCAACCATCCTAGTACTGCTCCCGCCCGAGCACGCTTAACTTCGGAGTTCTTACGATTTCCGGGGCCGCACGGTTTTAAAAAGCCTCATGCTAAGTTAATACAGGGTTTAACTTATAAGCCCATGGTCAGGACTTGGATATTTCCGATGCAGGCTATCGTAGACTCGCCGTTTGAAGCCCGTGATTGACACGCTACGCCTAGTTGTTAAGGGTACCACCCAGATCAAGATCTCACATTCTCCCCCACTAGAAATAGAGTCGTCCTCGGCTCTGATACCAACTGTCACAGCCCCGCCCAACTCAGCATGAAATTGTCCGCTTTGGCCCACGTGTACGTGCGAGGACTTCCCAGGAGGTCAACCATCCTAGTACTGATCTCGCCCGAGCACGATTAACTTCGGAGTTCTTACGATTTCCGGGGCCGCACAGTTTCAAAAAGCCTCATGCTAAGTTAATACGGGGTTTAACTTATAAGCCCATGGTCAGGACTTGGATATTTCCAATGCAGGCTATCGTAGACTCGCCGTTTGAAGCCCGTGATTGACACGCTACGCCCAGTTGTTAAGGGTACCGCCCAGACCAAGATCTCACATTCTCTCCCACTAGAAATAGAGTCGTCCTCGGCTCTGATACCAACTGTCACAGCCCCGCCCAACTCAGCATGAAATTGTCCGCCCGAGCACGCTTAACTTCGGAGTTCTTACGATTTCTGAGGACGCATGGTTTTAAAAAGCCTCACGCTAAGTTAATACGGGGTTTGACTTATAAGTCCAAGGTCAGGACTTGGATATTTCTGATGTGGGCTAACGGAGACTCATCGTTTGAAGCCCGTGGTTGACACGCTACGCCCCGTGGTTAAGGGTACCGCCCGGACCAAGTTCTCACAGTAACAGAGACTCAGAGAGGTAGGTGTACCTGGCGGTGGCAGACTCCTAGATGGAGGAGGATGGGCACAAATGATGGTGATTGGTGATGGTGGCTGCGTCTGGGAATTCTAGGCGAGAGAGACTGAGAGAAGTAGAGATGAGAGGGATCACCAATCAGGGAGGGGTCTGCACTGCGTGTGTTGATGGAGGGTGATGATGATTGATGGGGGTCAATGAGCCATGGGGCTGTTGCTTGAGACAATGGGTGGGAGATGTTGGAAGAGGATTTTGGAAAATGGGGAAAATGGTTCTTCTCTCCTCTTCTGGAAAAGGGTTTTGGAAAAGGGGAAAAAAGGTTTTGGAAAAGAGAGACCGGGATAGATGGAGGGACAAAGGGGGAAATGGGTTTTGGAAAAGGGGCGTTGGATTGGGGTGGGGGTGGGGGAGGGGGATGGACGTTAGGGCCTTGGGGGCCCATTTTAGTCATTTTAAAGGCTTTTCCAAAGCAATACTTGTAAGAGAGGAATAGGCTCAAGTGCGAACGAAATTGGTGCCACCGCAAATGAAATTGGCGCCTTATTTTGGTGACCAAATATTTTCGTCTTCCATAACTTATCCTTAATAGTGACGAATTATGTTCGTCACAAAAACAAATTATATTTTGTAACAAAAATTTTCGTCTCCAATGAGCTAAAATAATTCTTGCCAAAGCAAATGAAATTGGCGTCTTATTTTGGTGACGAAATATGTTCGTTGTCTATAACTTATCCTTATTGGTGACGAATTACGTTCGTCGCAAAACAAATTATATTTTGTGACAAATATTTTCGTCTCCAATGAGCTAAAATAATTTGGCACCTTATTCTAGTGACGAAATATTTTCGTCTTCCATAACTTATTAGTGACGAATTAAGTTCGTCACAAAAACAAATTATATTTTGTGACAAAAATGTTCGTCTCCAATGAGCTAAAATAATCCGCGCCAAAAGCAAATGAAATTGGCGCCTTATTTTGGTGATGAAATATGTTCGTCTTCCATAACTTATCCTTATTGGTGACGAATTACGTTCGTCGCAAAAAAAATTTATATTTTGTGACAACAATTTTCGTCTCTAATGAGCTAAACTAATTGGCGCCAACTTTTTGTAGACGAAATTTTGTTTTCGTCTCCAATACTTTTGACAAAAATGAAAATAGACGACAAAATTTATATTTCGTCTCCTTTGGGTGTTCTTTTAAGACAAAAAAAAAAAAATCGTCTTCAGATTTCGTCACAACAACCTAAATTTCTTGTAGTGTCAATATGCGGATGTGCCACTCTACCCACTTATGTTGGGCTCTCTTGAGTTCCACCCTTAGTCCAAAACCTCCTCTCAGCCCTCTCGATTCAGCTCCGAAAATGCAGATCGGTGCTTTCGGAGCAAATCTGTCTTCGGAGAGCTGTTCGATCATTTTCAGAGCGCGGTTTGACCGAATGTGGAGTGAACTGTGCAGAATTTGTTTTTTTTTTTTTTTGTAAGCTTGATATTTATCTTTTGAATGAAGAAAATTCTTTTGACTTATTAATTATTGTCTATTTTATATGATCAAATTGCAAAGTTAATTATTTTCTCTATTTTTTATGCTTGAATACACGGATAAGATATATTTGTGCACATTAGTTAATTATTTATAAACTGACACGCACTATATTGTATAAGCGCTCCAAAGGCGTTCCGGATATATAATTATTTTAAAACTTAACATTTCGGCGCTGGTGCTCCCGCTCCACGTTATGGGCAATTAGGTCCCACCCACCATCCCTGGGCCAAAAAAAATAATCAGAATGATTACTTCAAAACACTTAGATATCAGATTTCTCATTTAATGCCCACCGGTGTAATAGAGAGAGGGAATATTTACATGGCAGTGGGCCCACTCATAAAATAGCTTTAAACAATTCAAAGACTTCATATAAATCAACCTGATGGTCGGCCTAAGCTCAGAATTCTATGAAGTATAGGGCAATTTTTTTTTTTTGTAAGGTAAGATTCCTTTTAATGAGTCCCACTTTCCTCCTAGAGGATCTGCAATCTGATTCTAATTTCATTCTTCTTAAACTTCCTCACTCAAGATCCTTAAAAACTAAAATTGAAAAGGTCAGCAAACTGTTATGGGGAATGCCACTTTGACAATGCAAGGAAGAACATGACTAGGAAAACTTTCTGCAAAAAAAGAGGATTTCATATTTTTAGAAGAAAGCAAAAGGAAAAAAGCCCATTTTGTCTTTGGAAATCATCTTTTATTTGTAAAGAGCAAAGAATATTGAGGAGGAAGGAGATAGCAGACAGCTAGAATATGTCAAAGGTAAGTGTGAGGCTCACAGGTTTTGGTTTACCAAAAACAATAACCGACCCTGCCCATTATCTGAGTAAATGAAGTCTCTAATTCAAAATAAAAGTGGGCTAGAAACTTAGATCCTAGAGAAATTGGAATTTGGAAAAATGTGGATATAGAATTATAAAAATCCATGTATGGACAATTATACGTTCACATATTAAATATAAATATCTAATATATATATATATATATATTTCAAAGCCCTAAATAACTTTAGTTATTTTCATATTTGAAAGTCTATTTAGCTTAGCTTTAATTATATATCATTTAATATGCCACTTTTGTATTAAGAAAAACACTTATTTTGAAGCTCTTTTATTGATTTATATACTAAAGCACACGACATATTAATATTTAAGATTCAGATTCAAAACCTGATCTACATAGACAGGTCTGGGTCCGGATTTACCTTGATTCCTTTCCAGATCCGACCTACTTGCATCCCTACCTTGGGCTTTCATATGAAGGCAACGATCCTCCAGAATAGTTTACCACTATGACCGTCTACAAAATCTAATTTTGTAGACAGGCCACTGAATTATGAAGGATTGAAAGCTTCTGATTTGGGCCGTTGGGAATTGGGGTCAACCTGCATTAGCAGTGTTTGGGCCATGCCAACCCAAGCACGGCTTTAGCTTAATTGGGCTAGTTTTGACTCCAGTTTTTGGTAAGAGAGATTCAAGCCATTGGATGAAGGATAATACTACCAGTGATGTATAACCAGGCAAACCAAACCCAAGTACTCTTGCTGCAAGTAGAAGACGAGAAGGCCATAAACTAAGATCAATTCATATAAATCATATAGGGTAAAACCAGAAAAGAAAAACCAACCTTGCGGAAGTTACCACCTTCCCCACTTTATGCTATCAAAATGACAAAACTAACAAAAACTAGCTAAATTCCAAAGTCATAAACTTGTCAAGAAGTAAACAAAACACTGCTACTGTTATCAGCCAGAAAACGGCACGCCTTCTTCTTCCCACAGCTCGGGAATGTTTCTGTTAGCACAGTCTTGGACTTCAACGATGCCTTCAACATATCCAATACCTGATGAAAATAAAAGGACGAATTGTTCATATTAATTAAGAGCATTGAAAGAAATGTAGCATATAACAGTAAATATTACCAAGTAGTGGGTTTTAGTGCATATTACCAAGTGGGTATTATTCTTTAACCTAATGCACAATGATTCACATTTCATACACCCATTTATTGAAGAAGAAGCCCAAGAAAGAAAACTCAACACTGATCCAGTCCAGCAAACTCAATCAAAGAACAATCTTTGATTGAGTTTGCGGGACTGAGCCAATTTTGGATTGAGTTTGCTGGACCGGATTTTGAATTGAGTTTTGTTTCTTGGGCCTCTTCTTCAAAAGTATTTATTTTCATTTTTTATCATAGAGGTTTCTACTGCAGAAATCTCTAAATCTGTGTCTGCTTTGGAAGTGCAGGTTCATGAGCAATTGTCATACCTCTGCCTCTGCAACTTCAACATCACTTTCTCCCACATCACGCAAATCATATATACCACACTCAGGGCCGGTTCTGAATTTTTCAGGCCCAGGGCAAGAGTAAAAGTTAGGCCTCTTCAACCATCATATATGACAATATCATTGGTGGGCCCCACTGATGTAAAAAATTGGCAATGGGTTGATGATGCCCAAGTATAACTATTTGAAATAAAAAAAGAAGAAAGAGAACTCAGACAGCATTTAAGCATCATATATGGGGAATAAAAAATCATTGGTGGGCCCCACTAACAGATGAGAAGAACGGGTGAAGGGCTGAAGGCTTGATGATTTGTTTGTAAAAAAAAAAAAAAAAAAATTAGAAATTTTGGGTGGCCCAACATGTGATTGAGACTTGAGAGGACTCAGAGGCCGACCTCTGTTTGTGTGGCCAACCCAGAGGATATGGGTGGCCAACCTGTGATTGAGAGGACTCAGAGGTCACCTCTATTTGTTTGTACTCAGAGGTACAACTTAGAAGATATGAGTGGCCAACCTGTAATTGGGCCAACCTCTGTTTGTAAAAATTTTGAGCCCCCCTGAAAAATGGGCCCTGGGCAAGGGCACTTACAGCCCTTGCTCAGGGCCGGGCCTGACCACACTCTCTGAGAAGTTGGACCGTGGAGTTTTCGCTCTTCAGCTTCAAAACCAAATCATCCATCACAGCGTAGCCACCTCCCACCGAAGACGAACTCGATCGCACGGTCACCCACAACATAAAAGCACTCAGTTGTCATTGTCTTCTTGCATTTTGGACAAGAAGCACCATGAAAATCAGTAAAGCACAGGCGGCACCTACTATCAATGCATGTGTAGAACTTCATTGAATTTCTATTTGCGTCGTTTTGAAAAAAGCGACCAAATGGTGTTGTGGGATTCAGAAGCTTGTTCTTTTTCTTACTGGTTTGGATGGAGGGGTCCCTCAGATTTTCAATACTCGTGTAGAGATTTCCTATGCATCCAAACATGGGAATTTTGGGTCCGGGCTCAACAAAAAATCCAACTGGGAACGTCAGGAGACTCAAAAGGAAATCCACGAAATCCTTTTCAACCTCAGCAAACAATACTCTGCCGGACTTCTTAAAAAAAGGCCTCAACTTCAGCTTGCTCACCATATTTGGGGTTTTGCTATGTATCAACTGAGAGATCGAAGAAGCTGTATAGGTTTTCTTCTTCTTTTTTTTTTGCGCATTTTATACATGTTTATGAATGAGTTGGGACCCACAAAAATGCAAAGTTATTGTAAGTGCCTGAAAATTACGGATTTGGTTAGGCGAGTATAAAACTCGTGATACTGCGGTTAAGCTTCTCTTGGGATGAGATTGAATGCCTAAGACCTGAAAGGAAATGATAGAGTGGTTGTGCCCAAGTTAGTACAGTCACTGAACAGTTGTATTGTATTGCTTTGCGTACATCTTTCGTTCTTACCCCTGCATATAAATATATATATATATATATATGCGGAAGTTCCATCTGGCGCTTCCTTAGTGGAGGTAGGTCAAAGTACTGTCACATTAGCCCACATCATGTTTCCTTAGTGGAGGTAGATGGAGGCATTGTCCCATTGGATCATGCGCTGACTTCTTGTATTGATGTTGATATGGTCATTAGATAAGGACAATCCCTTATCAATATCCGACGCTCATCTTATCTCTCAGTACGTTCTATAAAGTAGATGTAGTTTTATGGGAGTACAATTATAGTTTAGTATTCATCTCAGCTGATCGTGCCGAACTGAAGATGATACCGAGATCAGGTATGAACGCACCCTGGCACTGTTGTCGAGGTGCCTTATATCGAGACCATAATGAGACCAACTGGTACTTTTACCGAAGCTAGCTGAAACTCGGTGCTACCTGGCACTATTGTCGAGCTGGATGTATCTTTGTACTATTTCCGAATTTATAAGCCAAAATTGAGATAAGCCAAATATGTTTCCAAAATTACTATTAGGAAAACGTCCCAGACACTTATAATCGTTAACTTTGCAAGTCGATTATTGTTGGAAGGAGTCTACCACTGTGGGATGCCAACTATTACGGGCGGTCCTCATAAAAATTATTACGGGTGATGAAGAGCAGAAGAAGTCCACCATTACGGCTACGTGGATTCATTCATTAATTATTAGACGTTGAATCTCCATTGCCAATCAAATATCAAACAGCACATTTTTTAATTGAATCCATGACTAGGACCAGATTTAGACCTTACAAAGAAAATAACATGGGGGTGCAGACCTAGATCGAAATAAATTAACTGGGCAAAGAGTATGATGGACCACGTTGCCATCTCTGCAGGGCCGTCTCAAGACAATATGTGGCCCCAGGCGAAAGTATAAATGAGGCCCCAAAATTTGTGGCTCCAGGCAAAAGTACAAAAAAATTGTTTTTTCTTTTTTAGTTTTTTTTTTTGGAACTTGTTAAGGGATTCATTTTTTTAAGTGAATTTAACCTTTCTTGCCTTTTGTGATGCAAATTTATTGATCAAGTTTTTGTATTCAAGGTTTTCCAAAATTTTCTTCTCAATAGATAAAATTGCTAACCCGCTTAATCTCTCTTGTGACATAGTTGATCGCAGATAAGATTTTATTAACTTTAATTTCGAGAAACTTCTTTCGGCGGAAGCAACCGTAACGGGTACTGTTAATAGTATTCTATAAGAAATATATGAATTTGGAAAAGACTCAATTTTATTTAAATAATCTAATACTTGAAGTGCACTTTGAGTTCCTGTTGGCAAAGCTTCTCTTAATACTTTTAGTTCTCCAAACAAGTCTATACCTTCAATGTCAGAATGCTCCCCATGTTTTAGGAATTGCTCAAGATTAAGACAACTCTGTTTCAAATCATCATCATCTAATAACTTCAACCTTTTGATATCAAATAAAAATCCAAACATTTCTTCGTAGCTCTTAAGTTGTTCAAACCTATTTCTAATAGATGAAAGTGCTTGATCCACAATACATAAAAAATAAGTAGTTCTAAAAGACTCTTCTGGGGATTGAGTCACCTCGTTATTGGCACTCTCATCAAATTGTTTTTTCCTTCGGATTATACGTCTTTCATGAAATATTGGTTCAACATTCATTTCACGTGCTATACATTTTGCAATATCTATAGATTTCTCAAATCCGTTTTCTCTAAACTTTTCAAAGAATGTAACAAGACCTTTTAATTCACTAATGGCACCATCAATATGCATTTTTTTAGATTGTAAACTTTTACTAACCAAATTAACAGAAAATAATATTTCATACCAAATAACCATACCTAATAAAAACTCATAATTTCCTATATCATGTATAGCTAAACTTTCAGCTTCACTTTTTACTTTTGGATCGTCACTACTATTTGCTAACTCAAGTAATGCATCTCTTATTTCTGGAGCTTGATACCTTATTGCTCTAACACTTTCTTCTCGACTCTCCCAACGTGTTATTGATAATGTCTTAACAGTAAGCTTTTTCACATTGTCTGTAAAGATTTTCCACCGCTTAGTTGATGAAGAAAATAAACAATAGATACGTTGGACTACTCCAAAAAAAGACACCGCTTTTATACAAGAGCTTGCCATATCACTAATAACTAAGTTAAGACTATGACATCCACAAGGTGTATAAAATGCTCTAGGATTCAAATCTAACAATCGTTTTTGCACACCTTGTTGCTTACCTTTCATATTCGATCCATTGTCATATCCCTGCCCTCTTACATCATTAATATCTAGATTAAATAGTTCTAAAACTTTGATGAGTTCCTCAAAAAGTCCTTTTCCTGATGTATCATCAACTTTTATAAAATCCAGAAAATATTCTTCAATTTGTACTGGGCTTATTGAAACATTTACAAATCGTAAAACGAGGGTCATTTGTTCATGATGACTTATATCCGGAGTGCAATCAAGGATAACAGAAAAGTATTTTGCTTCTCGAAGTTTTGTAATTATGAGATTTCTTACTTCAGTTGCCAACAATTGTATCAATTCATTTTGGATTATGTGCCCAAGATAGTGATTATTAATTACACCTTGTTTGATACGCCGAACATGTTCTTGCATTACTAGATCGAATTCAGCAATCATTTCAATAATACTTAAGAAAATCCCATTATTCTCTTCATAAAGCTTCTCATTGCTTCCACGAAATGCCATGTTATTCTTAGAAATGGTTTTAATCACAGCAATAATTCTTACTAGTACATTTTTCCAATGTTTTTTTTCCTTATCAATTTGTTCTTGGATATCTTTATCAATTGTCTTATTATTTAATAACCTTTGTTTTAAATCAATCCACAAAAGCATGTTTTTAGCATGTCCAGTTGAGTTCTCATGACGTTTTAGTTTAAGACTAATATTTCTCCAATCTTTGCATCCTTCATTACTCAATTGACTTTTCTTAGACTTTGAAAATAACTTGCAGCAGAAACAAAAAACCTTATCACAATGTTTTGAATATATCAACCATTTTCTATCAAACTTTTCTCCATTTGGCGCTATTTGAGTATAATGTCTAATTGAAAATCTCCTTGACTTTTCACCGACTGGATATTTTAAACCGATTTCCCTAACTGGACCTTTTTCTACTAATAAATCTCTTAGTTTTATATCAACATTATTCCATTGTCCCGGGTCATATATATCTGCAAGTAGAGTGTTAGATGGTTCACCGGGGTTCTCCTCAAATGACGAAACTTCCGCTGAGTTTAAGTTTATTTTCCTATTCTCATTCAGCTCAGCACTTTCATTAGGTTCTATGCTAGGAAGAACATATTCAATTTTATCATTTTGTCTAATTCTTTCATTATCATCGAGTTCATGTTCAATTTCATCGTTTTCTCTAATGGTTTCAATATCATCTAATTTATGTTCGTCATTACCCTCTAGCTGTTCATTCTCTATAGGTGGGTTCACTATCTCATCTTCTTTATTTCTTTTAATAAATTTATACATCGCATCTTTTTGAGATTGAATCAACTCTTGTTCTTTTTTTGTCCGTTGACGTTTTTGAGCACCAGATTCAAACTTACGTTTCATAGTAATAACAAATAGATAAATATCACCTATATTGTAACAGTATATTAGATGCAGATTTGATTAAAAAAAAGAAGAAGAAAAAAAGCCAAGAACCTGTTCCAAAAGAGCAAGCGCAGTCCAAGTCCGGATCTACAAACCAGGCCCTCGTGATGTTTGTTACTGTCTCACTGATGTAAGCCCACTCCAATGAAGTGAATAAGTGATGATGATGCTGAGATGCAGCTGCCAGCCTGCCACTCGCCCACAGCCCACTCCACCACTCGGCCCACTCGTGTAATACTGTGCGTAGAATGAGGTCAAAGCTTAAAACCCTTATTAAAGCTTTCTGCTCTTCTGATGCTCTATGTCAAATGGAGCTATGGAACTCCCAGGCGGTGCTTCTTCGGCGATGCTTCTTCTTCTTCTTTCCTTTCTTTTTTTTTTTTTTTCAGTTTGATTCAATGAATCAATCAGAGAAGAGGGACTGACTGCTACCTGCTGAAATAGTGAAATCGGCGACTGCGAGATGGTGTTGAACTGTTGTCTGTTGATGGCTTGATGCCAGGGGCGGGGGGCCCAGCCGCCCAGGGCGTGATTGCGTGAATCGCCGATCGCGTGATGATGAATTGATGATGATGATGGAGAAGAAGCGGCTGAGAGAAGAAGGGCTGGAGGGGCTGAGTCTGAGATCGGCGAGATGATGAGAAGAGAAGATAAGAGGGCCTGAGTCCTGAGATTGGCTGAGATCGGCTGAGAAGAGAAGAGGGGCTGATGCGATGATGGTCCAGTGCCAGGTACCTTCTCCACCTCGGTGCCTCGCTGCTGCTTCTTCTTCTTTGCTTTTTTTTTTCTTTTTTTTTCTGCTTGATTCAATCAGAGAAGAGGGGCTGAGATCGGATTTGGTATGGATGGAAGAGCTCGATTGGGGGGGGGCTGGAATTGGGGGACACAATTTTTTTTTTTTTTTTGTTGTTGTTTGCTAGATTATGGAGAATAAAACAATGGGTTTTGGGTTTGGGTGGAGGAGATAAATAGAGCAGAGTGGGTTGGGGAGTCTGTGGAAAACGAAGAGTTGCAGACCATGGGTTGGGGCAGTCCGTGGAAAACGAAGAGCTGGGGGTTAATGCTTTCTTTCGATTGGGTGTTGGTTGGTTAATGGTTAATGTATTTACCGTTGGTAGAGAATAATGAATTAGGCTTTTGGTTGGTTAAATTATTTACAGTTAAGTGGTAGATAATGATGAATGAGGCTTGAAAATTGGGAGTTGCCTTAGAATGATTTACAAAATTTTGAGGCCCCCCTCATGGTGAGGCCCCCACCACCTGCTTCAGCAGCTTATGGGGTGAGCCGGCCCTGCATCTCTGGATGGATGCTGCCACTGTCATGACAGAAGAAACCACACCTGCTTCCTGTACTCAAATCCTTTTTTATTTTTCCCCTAATCACAAGCAATATCGAAAGCAAATGCAATTTGTGCCGAGGAATCCCTGGTACCATTCCAGTACTCTACGGGCACATTCATTCATTGTTTATCTTCCGCTGAGAAGTAGAGGTGTAAAATAGGCCCCATGTCCTGGGCTCGGCCCGCCCGTGCCTAAGTTAGCAGAGTCTGAGCTCAGCACAGTCTACAAGCATGAGCCTGGCCATGTTGTGTTGGACATGAGTGGTCTTCATGACCACATGTGCAACACTGTTAGGATCCACCGTTTGAGCCCACTAATTTAAGTCACTTTTTCCTTTTTTCGTGTTTGGTTTTACTAAGTTTATCTTAAATTCAATTTTAATAAGCCAAATCAAATAGGACTATTGTTTTATTTGATGGAAAGAAATCTCTCTACGGCTTATATATATATATATATGGTTTTCCAGTTCTACGAGATCTGAAAAAGTACTCATCAACTTCAGGCATATTGGAGTGGGTGATAAGGGATATAGGAGAAAATCCTATTTTACAAAAGAGTTCCGCTCATCGAGATCATAGCGTAAGGTACATTTTTATATTTTTGAGATCATATATTACTTAATGCATAAATCTAGATCCATATGTTTTAATTTAAATTGCAAACCATATCAGATCTAACATGTTGTGCACAAACGACCCTACACCAAAACAGCAGTTTCAATATTTAATGCCAGCCAGTGTAATAGAGAGAGGGGAGGAAGGGTTTACATGGCAGTGGGCCCACTCATAAAATAGCCTTAAACAATTCAGTCGTGCTATCCCGCTCGACTGGGGGACCGGGCCTGAATTCGGTCCCCCAGGTCGGGCCGAGTGGACTTTTCCTAAACAATTCAAAGACTTCATATAAATCGACCTGACGGTCAGCCTAAGCTAAGAATTTTATGGAGTATAATAGGGCATTATTTTCCTAAGAATGGAGTATAATAGGGCATTTTTTTCCTAAGGAAAGATTTCTTTTAATGAGACCCACTTAGGAGATTCATCCTAGAGGATCTGCAATCTGATTCTAATTTCATTCTTCTTAAATGGCCCCACTCAAGATCCTTAAAAACTAACATTGAAAAGGTCTTTAGAACTGTTATGGGGAATGCCACTTTGACAATGCAAGGAAGATGACCAGGAAATTAAACTTTCTCCAAACAAAGAGGAGATATTGAATGTTTGTCCTTTCATATTTTTAGAAGAAAGCAAAAGGAAAAAAATGCCCACTTTGTCTTTCAAAATCCTCTTTCATTTATGAAGAAGAACAAAGAATATTGAGGAACAAGATAGCAACAGCTAGAATATGTCAAAGGTAAGTGTGAGCTTCACTGGTTTTGGTTTACCAAAAACAATAACCGACCCTGCCCATTACGTGAGTAAATTAATGAAGTCTCAAATTCAAAATAAAAGTGGTCTAGAAACCTAGATCCTAGAGAAATTTGAATTTGGAAAATTATCGATATAGAATTATAAAATACAGGGGATCCCTATTTGTGAATGGTTTGGATGGGTTGTTAGGTGGGCCCTACAAAAAAGTTCTCGTATAATATATGAGAACTAGTTATTACCTAAATAATTCCGTTATATAATATATATTTATATAACAATAACCTAGCCACAATAAAGTAAAGAGATATAAAGATAATGCCATAGCCTCATACCCATTATAAAATGCCCTTAAGACCAATACACACATATTTGGTTCATTTCTTCTCTATTTAATTATTAAAGTTATGTGTTATACTTAATGTATAAGCAATAAATGTTGCACGGTTGCTCTCTATCCCTTTTTTTTAGTTTTATTATTTCTTATTTAAGCTTAGATATATATATATATATATTCTTGCTAGTGCAAAAGGGGGTGTACTCTTGTTAATAAGGACAAAACTTTTTTTTTTTATAGTGTGATTGTGGATGCCAACCAATTTATAAAAATAGTTTGTATGTGCATGAAACTTCAAGGATTTGGGGTGATCCAGATATCATTTTAATTAGATAAATAAAACTCCCAGATTTCTAAAGTCTAAAATAACTTTGATTTCTTAAGTGCACTTATTTTTTGACTGAAACCAAGAATACTTAATAGTAATATTAGTGTTAAATTGAAAGTAATGCCAATTCATAAAAGTTAATTGAATACAAATGGTTTTGAAGTTCTCAAATATAAGACTCTATTGGAATGATTTGGTAAATGAGAACTTTTGTGAAATGTGTGAGATAGAACAAACTCTTTAACCATTTTCCTTCTTTGATAAGAAAAATGTACGCCTAGAACCCAAATCACCAAAGCATGTATGATTTTATGCGATAAAAGAAAGTTTTTAGAGATAACTGAAAGTTTAAAACAACTCACACAAACACTCTAAGAATGCAAAAGTGTATGCTCATGATGTGTGTGTGTGTGATGACTTCAATCAAGTTTAAAAAGAAAGCTTAATCAAATATATGCTTAAAGCATTTGAAAGTTTAAGACACACAAAAGTTTTGATTGAAGTTTGATGCAAATCACATGAATAATAAACAACTTGTTAATGACATGAAATTCAAAGAATCACAAGTTGTATGAAAAATAAAGTTTAAGAAAGCATGTGATTTGATAAGAGTGATTGCAAACTAATCTAATTTACCAAGAAAGATATTGAGCTTGCAAATCAACTCTTTAAGGACTTGAAATCATGCATAAATGAAAATACAAAGGATTTGAACATGCATGAATTTCATTTGTATGGAAATCAAAATAACTTAGAAGATGTACCTTTTAAAAACTCATGTGTTTGATTTCCAAATAGCCCTCTAGCCTTTCCAACTTCTTCCCCTTTCTTTGGCTCCAAAATGCTCTCAAAGGTTCAAGTATCAAGCCTTGAAAAAAGTTGGAAATGAATGGACTTTATAGCCAAAAAGTTGCCAACGGCTAGTTCTCGGTCGACCGGCAAAGAGGTCTCGGTTGACCGAGAAGGCACAACGGTCAGATTTCTGACCGTTGGGGCTTCAGTTCAAAAAACTGTACAGACACCCTGCAGTGTCCTCGGTCGACCGAGACACAGGTCTCGGTCGACCGGCGACACTGCCGGGCGAGTCCCTGAGGCCAAAAATCCAACTTTTTTCCAATTCAAAGTATTTCTTTGAGGGATCTTTGGGCCACTAAATCAAGCTTAAATAACATGTTTTAAGACATTCTAAGATGTTTAAAAAACATGAAAAACACAAAGCCTAAAATGATTCAAAAGTTTAAAACCAAAGGCTAGCTTGATTTGATAAAACTCTATTCAAATGAAATGCATACAAAAATGATTCTTTTTGTAATGAATGTATGCAAAGCTCAAACCTAAATTCACAAGATGATTTTCCAAATATAATGCACAAGGAATTAGGTTTTCAAAAGAGTTTTGGGTTTCAAAAACCAATGCATCCAAGTTTAAAACCAAAACATGCATAAAACAAATACTTTTCCAAATCTAAAAACCAATGCATGTATAAAACTAGATTTCAAGATATTTCTAAAACAATGCAAGTGTGAGAATTCAAATGATGCTAAAGTGCAAATGCATCCATCAAATTGCAAATACAAAATTCCTAACAATAACTTATATTCTTTAAACATTTTCTTAGTAATCCCTTCGTAGTAGAAGTTAGACAAGATAGCGCCAGCTCGGTTAACACTGCATAGTTGATAACAATGTTAAAAAAATTATGGCTTTCTCTTTTTGAAGCCCTGAGCCCTATCCCTTTAAGGCATGGTAAGGGACTAAGTAGTGCAAGCCCTCCAATGGCTTTGGCCCACTAGGGCCCAACCCTGCATATATTGAGGGTAGGGTAAGAACAACCCGGGCTGGGCCCTTTGATAACTCTACTCTGATGTGTGGAGGCCATCTAAAGTTCCTAAAGTTCTATGACTATCCCTACTCTACTATTATGTAAACCCTTACCATAACGTTCATATCATCAGGAATTCAGAATGCTTATGCGTCCTGATAAAGCTCAAATTTTACTTCAACCGTTGAATTGATTAAAGAGATAATTAGCCAAAGGTCCTTAGAATTGAATGTTTCCAACCTCCAGTCCAGACGAATTCTTTTTAAGGGCTCTGGTCCAAGCAGCTAGACTGTTTACAGCCAGAGGTCCCTAGATATAATTCTCATGACTGATTTACCCTTTTAGCCATTTTAGGCATAAAATTTTAAATTTTCAAATTTCAAATACTGTATTATCCCTCTTCTTCTTCAACCCATATTTCTAGGATGGGTTCTGTGTGGGCGGTTGATGTCGATGCTCTCTGTTTCTATTCAATCTCCATCTCTCTCTCTCTCTCATACTCTTCTGCTTGATTTTTCTCTCTCTTCCCTCCCTACCAAAAACCGATCTCGATTGAGAAAGAGAGAGAGAGAAAGAGAAAGGGCGCTGGTGATGTTGGTTGTGGATGAAGATGAGGATACGAATGAGAACAGATGGGTTTGTCGTCACATGGGTGCCATGTGATTTTGATCCATTTGACATTTTGTTCCATTAATATCTAGAAGAGTCTTTCTCCTCTTTTTTTGTTTTGGTGTTTGTCATTCTTTCCTTTTTATATTATTTTTGTGCCTCCAAGCTCTTCTCTTCTTTTTTTTCCGCTAAAATATAAGCTTTTCCCTTCTCTTTGTCCCAGAGCAGGGTCGTTGAAGAAAGGAAGAAGACGACCTATCTTGGGTGTCCCAAGTCTCGGGTCGGTTCATGTCAGGTTCGACCCGGAGGCCAGATCCAGAATAGTAAACAGGCCCAGGGTTGATTCAGGTCGTTGAGGAAAGGAAGAAGACGACCTGTATTCTATTGGGGAAGAAGACAACGATTTGGGCTGAGTTTGGTTCCGGGTTGGTCCAGGTCAGGTCAAGCCTGACCCGTTTCAGAAGTCAAATTTATCTGAATTCTGTATTTTTTGTCAAATTTATCTGAGTTCTGGATAAATTTATCTGAGTTCTGTATAAATCTATTTGAGTTTTTTGCTATTTATCTAACTTCTGAAACAAATTTATCTGAGTTCTGGATAAATTTATTTGAGTTCTGGACAAATCTATCTGAGTTTTTGGCAAATTTATCTGAGTTCTGAAACAAATTTATCCGAGTTCTGGACAAATCTATCTGAGTTTTTGAAAATTTTATTTTACTTTTCGAAAAATATAATTGACTTTCTGACAAATTTTTCTCCATTTGGAAAATTTTAACTGAGTTTTCGAACTAAACTCAGGCTGTTCTTTTAAATTTTATTTTCATTTTTTAAAATAAATTTAACTAAGTTTTAGAAAAAGTACTTTAGTTTTTGGCAATTTTTTCTGAAATTCGAAAAATTGAGTTATCTTAGTTTTGGCAAATGTATTTTCATTTTTTTAAATTTATTTGCATTTTTTAATTTTATTTGCGTCCTTTGAAATTTATTTACACTTTTTGAAATTTATTTCAGTTTTTTTAAATTGACTTTCATCTTTTGAAATTTATTTATTATTTTTTAAATTTATTTGGATCTTTTGAGATTTATTTGCGTCTTTTTAAATTGATTTTCATCTTTTGAAATTTATTTAAATTTTTTGAAACTTATTTGGATATTTTGAAATTTGTTTGCGTCTTTTTAAATTTCTCTGCCTTTTTTTGAAATTTATTGCTTTTCTTGAAATTATTGCATTTTTTTAATTTTATTTGCGTTCTTTCGAATTTATTTGTATTTTTCGGATTTATTTGCGTTTTTTATTTTATTTTCGTCTTTTGAGATTTATTTGCGTTTTTTTAAATTTATTTGGATGTTTTGAAATTTACTTGGCTAATTAAATGGTAGTTGACCATTATTAATGGTATATCCCACTAATCATGGGATATGATTTTGAAGAAAGGGTAAATTAGACATCTTATGTCTTCAAATTTGGAAAAATGACCTATCACACTATGAAAAAAGATTGTGGACCTAAGGCAATAAAGTGTAATGTTTAGGGACCTGTCGCCGAATGCCCCTTGATTAAATGTCTAAAATATAGTTATTTTGATACACAAACCCCCATGTGGTATTAATCTGTGGAGTCCGGATTCTCGAAGATTTACCCTAAATAAATCCTGACTTAATTGAATGGAACTCCATAGTAGGTCAAGCTATTGATATCCAAATCAGTCAAAGCAGGCACCCTTTAGCTATAGGATATACTCAAATATTTTGTAAACCCAAGTTTGCATTTGTCGTGCCATTGGATTGAGTGTTTGATGAAAAACGTGATAATATATATATATATATATATATATAAAAGATTGTGTGTGTGTGTGTGTTTTTCTTTAACTCAAACAAGGGACTTAAGAGAGAATTCACACACAAAAGGAAAAATGCCACATACGTAGGAAGAGGTTAGAGGCGGCGTATCCAAGGTTCCAACCTAGGCAGCCAGGCGAAAACAGTCACTCATTACCACTCCCATAAGGAGCCGTTCTCACGCATAAGATTGTATTGATCACATTTTTCATCAGTCAATCAATTTGACTGTAGAACCAACTCATGTTTGTGGTTTCTGTTTCACCTTAAGCCGGTTACAGTGGATTGTAGCTGGGAGCATCTTTGTCCTTTTAAAATATTTTTTTAGCTGTGAGGTTGTATGACACGACCCGAATCCGAGATTAGGATTAATCCGAATTAACACTGAGTCGTGTCGCATACTTACTCCCGTAAATCTCAACGCATTAAAATTCACAAGGGATATCATTAATACATTATGCGGAAATATTTACAAATATACATTGCTGGTATCAAACCAAAAGTTCTTTACACTATATACAACTAATCACTTGCTTATTTAATTACAAGGCAATGATTCAAAACATAAAAGTTTCATGTTCATGTTCTCTTTCCTTTTCATTATCCTCAACTCAAAGTTTATTTCCATTTAACTAGTCCTCTTGGAGGAACCGTACCGGACGTCTCCGGTTGCGCTATGGTCTCAGAAGGACCGGCAATGGCAGCTGTGCCTGTAATGCCATCAATAACACTATGAATTTCACAATTCAGCAATGTATAAACAAGTTTATGATTAACATGTTAACGATACATGTATTCCATTGCAATTCACGTATTGGTAAATTGATAAATTGGTTCTTTCCAATTTAAACTTCTAATCAATAAGAGTCTCATTTATTTGGCAAACTACACTAGCATTTCCATTTCAAGTCAAGTCATTTCCATCTCTCTCAAAGGAGAGGATTTTCTCTTCCATACGGAAGGATTCACTTATTGTGGATCTTATCAGAGCCCGGGCCAGGGACTACTGATCTCACCACGGAGTTCCGGAACACTCCCAAATAATCTGCTGCAGCAGAATCAACTCAATGAGTTTATAGAAATCACTATGTGGTGCCAGACTCACTAATCAGTTATCAATTTATTTCACATTGGTTAACATTGTCCTCTTTGGCACAGGGCGGAAGGGCGCACCATTCATGAACCAGGCCTCAAAAGGAATCATTTCATTTCATTTAACGGAAATAAGTCAATAAACAAGTACATAAACAACTATTACCATCCATTCAAGTGTAATCCCAATTAGTCAAGGTACGTGTTATTCTCGATGAACATTACAGATAGATGGATGTTGTACCTTGAAATTCCCTGAATCCACACTCATGGAGGTATAAAGGACATATCAGCCTTGAAACATGCAATAGGCTTCTTTCCTTAAAACTCAGAAATTAATTCTAAAACTCTATTAATTTCGGTTAACCAAGCAATGTCTTATCGGCTAGCTTTAGAAGCTAATTTTTATTATCAAATTAATAGCAATGTCTTAACCTTTTGGTTAACACTCAATTCATTTTGGATCTAAATCCAAGAATATTATTTCATGAAAAAGGTACTACTCCGTAATTAGTCTTCAAACTAATTATGGACCACTTATATTCTTAAAACCATTAATTGGTTCAACTAGAACAACTTTTAGTTAAGACCTATTATACTTGTCCCCATATCCACTTCATCTCCCAATCTATGCTCACTAAGTGGTATATACCATTGGTTTCTACGTTCCAAGAGCTTTTCAACGATATATAGAACTCAAAAATCGGACGTATGGGTCAAAAGTTATGGCCATTCAAAGTTGGCATTGTTGGCCCAATGGGCCGACCCACTCGGGCAGGCCCAATCCGGCAGGCCCATTTCAGTTTCAGGCTGCTGAAACTGAGTTTTCTTCCCTTCTTTACATTCAATCCATCACCTGCAGCAAAATGGAGCCTCTTGTCCCCTTCATAAAACACTATGCATGCAGCCATTATAATTCTCATTCAATTGATTCAATTCATGAATCCATCCTCATCCTCAAGCAACATCAATTCAAACACTCAACCTTACACAATTTCTCACCCAATTCACATATAATCAGAAAATGAACACAAAATCAGAAATTAACATACAAACAGAAACATATGCTTATACTTGCCTTTGCTTGCTGTAAGTCAACACTAAACCCTCTGGTGTCAATCTCTAGCTGATTCAAAAGCTCCAACTTCTAATAAACCCACTTATTCCTTGAGTTTGGAAATCAAAAGCACCAAATCTCTAAGAAATCTAGTAACCCAATTAACCCACTTGAGGAAGAAGGAATGGAGAAGATGAACTCAAGTTCCTTATCAACTTCACTTGATAACTTACTGCTTCAATCACTTGATAGCTAAGAACGTAGAAACAGAAGCTAAGCTACTGTTTGCTCTCAAAGTTGCCGTAATGAAGGTTGCTGGGATGACTCATTACATGCAACATGAGGTTTTGACACTTATCACACCTGTTTTGCATATGAACCCCATATTCATGTTTAATTCAAATTTAAGTCGATTCAAGACTTAATCGATTCATGTTAAGTCAAATGAAAGTGTGTATATTATGAAAGTTATTGTACTCATTGAGATACACACAATGGTATCAAATTTCACTTCATTCAACGAAATACGCATAATTTCGTATTTATGAAAAAGCCCTTAATATCACTACTTTGAGTCTAAATCCAACTCAATGAAACCAATCTTTTCCAAAGTCGTTCAATAGACTTAATTCATTCCTTTAAGACTAATTTGATCCATTTTAGTCTTTAATCACTCTTAATTTAATTAATCACATTTAAACCTTGTTAATCTCGATTAATTAGAATTAATCTTGATTAACTCGGATTAGAGTGTAACATTGTAGATATGTTGAGTAATGGTTATTTCGTAACTTTGATCAGGCTATTGTGTTTGGAACTTCTTTCCACATAAATAGGTCTAGAAATTGTTCAAGGGGACCTCAAAATGCAGAGATAATAAATAAGAGTTCTGTAGTCAGAATCCTGAAAACTCTTCTGGGTCATTCTTCATTTGCTGCCAGTGGAAAATCAGGGAGATGCATGGTTTGAAGATGCAGAGGATGGAATTGGAGAATCTGTTCCCCCTCTGCAGTGAGTATGTAAAGGCCACCTCCAAGACATGTAAAGAGGAGGTGTATGACAGTATGAGTCAACCTACGCTGGTACATTGGATTCTTTGAGAGAAATAGACAGAATTGTGAATATTTATAATGGGTTATTGTTGATTGAACTATTTGAAAAGGAAATTTGTAATAGAAATCTATGGATGAAGACTTGGACTGAAAGGATTCATGGTGCCAAGAACAGAGTCCAGGAGATGGAGAATCCGAATATGAAAGTTGGGTGTGAACGTGACTCAAGTTTAAAGTGGTAGTACTTGCACCACTTATGTCTTACAGGGGTTAGTTATGAATTATTGACACGATGGTCAAACTTGAGTAGGAGTGGGTCACCCAGTGAAAATTGTTAGTTCGAGTACATGCAGTAGTATTTCAGAATTCAGGAAACAGTTCATCACAAACAATAGTAAAACAGAACTACAAAAATGTAAATTTATGAATGGAAATCACTTACTGTTTGTAGGCAGAAAAACAGTGCTATGTTGCTGGAGTTACGAATTTCAGAAATTTGCAGAAGAAGAATGATCAAGGCTAGTGTTTGACACTATGTCCTTAAGACAAAATTCGCCCCCGCAATGGTGCTCACGAGCTTCAACAACGTTTGTCTCCCAGGATACAATGATCAGTTCACACAGTAGCAGCACTACAAACTATGTGACAGGCGAACCAATTGTGTAGTAGAACTCTCTCTTGACTCAGACTGATGCCCCAAATGCAATGCAGTTGCAGTGAATGGAATGAGCAAGAAGGCATGGACAAGATGATATTTATAGCCTACTTCATGTCTATTCATGGGGTTGCATCTGTTCAGTGAACATATGCTTCTCTTTGAACACACCTCTTGGGTTGGACACACCCTTTCATATATGAATGGACACATCACTTTGGACATGCCCTTTCATATGTGAATGGACACATTACTTTGGACATGTCTTTTCATATGTGAATGGACACATCACTTTGGAGACACCCTTTCATATGTGAATGGACACACATCACTTTGAGTAGTGGACCGAGCCAAGCCCAACTCACGTGAAGCCCAAGCCCAAACCCAAGCCCGGTTTAGTTCGGGGTGTTTAAAAAGCAATTTCTCATTCACTCCTTAGTGGATTAGAGCAACCCAATACATGTTCTCAATCTACTCATGGGTAGATTACATTCCCATGTATTCCCACCTAAAAATTATAAGTGGGTCCTACTTAGATTTTGGCTCAAAGTTGACAAATATAGTATAGCTCTTATCCATTTTTCCAACAAAAATTTATAGGGTGAAGATGGGAAGGCATCAATAGACAGTTTATAGAATTAGACCTTTGGATCAGTCTATTTATTATTTATTAAGAAATGGCTTTCTATCATGGGATCACTGAATTGATGTCCCAAATGAAAAAAGGAGTCCAAATCCCATTGGCCTCATTGGTGCCCCCACATGCACAGAGTCAAGGCTGAGGCTGAGAGAAGTCTGATTCAATATTTAATTATATATGAGAATCAATCATAAGTGCTAGGCTTCAATCTTCATGAATGGTGGATGGACCATGAATTTTGTGGATATAGATCAAACGGCTACAGCTTATTGTTATGTGTAATATTGAGGCATGACCCTTCCATCACTTGCCTTTGGTTTGAGCCACCGAACCATGGTCCAAACACATAGGAATTTGGAAGTCATAATCCTTCATGACTGCTTATGGCAATAGGCATGAGACCTGACCATAGTACATGCAGGCTCATGTGCCAAACTGCTATTTCTTGGTAATGTTCCAAGTCTAATTTACGTTGTCAAATAATAAGCATCAATATTATAGATTCTTTAACATCATCTGATGTTGGTTGCGTAGGAAATGGGTGGGTCCACACGCACAATACAAACAATGAGGAACACTGTAATTTATGAGGAAATCTCTTTCACTTTCAAGTGAATATATACTGATACAAAATGGTCTCACCAAACCCTTGAATACCACACTATATGTACACTGAAAACAAAACAAAACATATTCGTTTCTCACTCTCCACACCACACTACAGAATGCACTCTTCACTTTTACTCTTTTTCTTTTTTCACATACGCACTACAGCCATACACTTCACCACACTTAGGGGTGCACAAAAAATCCATTGATCCATAAATCCGATCCGATGTGCGGATTTTTATTCAACTAATAGTGGACACATGACATGTGATGACCTAAATGTCACATAATTGAAATCAAAGCAATTACTATGACAACGGATTAAATTGAAGCGCCCACAGGGATTGAGATCCCTCATGGCTACTTAGTTTCTTTGAAACTGATTATATAGAGTAGATATTAGACTTTTCTAGAATTGATATAATACATAGGAATGAGCTTCACCTAATTACCTAAAAATTATTAAAGTGACAGGTGAAGGTTGTGAGATGAGTGATGAAGAATATAACTAGTGATGTAATGGAACGTAGTACTTAAATTTGAAATGGGTGATTGCTCGGTACTCATTTTTATTCCCACATCACATGAACCCTTGCATTCGTTTTGCTGTTAGGGAACATTGGAGAAATTATTAAACCAATGCCGTAGAGACGGGTGGAACTTGGTGGGCACATGCATTTATTTATTTTTTTCGCCAGTCGTTTCTCCCTACTGATATTGAGGCATTAGTATAAATACTTTTCAATAATTCAGTTGGCTCGATTAACCTTCCAGCAACCCGATTAACCTTCCAGCAACCTGGTTAAGCTCGACCCTTCTTTAATCCTCAATTGCAATCACATCAAGGAAGGTTTTTTCCTGTCCCTAAGCAGAATCAGGAAGCCTTTTCATGGCCTTTCTCTGATGGGTTGTTGCTCTGTTATTGAGCTGTCTCTCTGTTTGTAGTTTCTCTTCCTTGGCGAGGATTAGTACCCTATAGCATTTGTTCATTTTAAGCCCAGCCTTACTGCATGCTGTACAGGCACTAACAAAAGAAAAAAAAAGAAAAAAAGTTGACCCTTTTAAAACAGCTAGAGATATCATTAACGTCCACAAGCACAGATTCAATAGCCCACTCCCCTTCACCTCTCATCTATCCAAATGTGGATTTTGAGTCCCTGCATCACAAAGAAGCCCATTACAAAAAAGAACAAAACCAAAAGTGAACCCATCGTATGATACTTTGAAAGCAGAATCGGACTAAATAGAATCACATCCTAACCTTTATTCAGACACATGAAGAGCTACTGGCCCATTGGAGGAATGCTCTCCATCACATAACTATAGGAGAACCCATCACACTTGATTTCATATGATGATTTAGGAGAGTAAAACCACCTGTTACACCACTTGGTAATTATTAGAGAAAATCCTGCAGTCAAAGATAAGAGAGAAAATCATGGAGTTTTCAAATTTACTCCTTGATTTTCTCTCTTATCTTTGACTGCTGGGTTTCTCTATTAGTAATGTCATCATCTTCAAACAGGGGATCCTGACTCATTTACTGACATATAGTAGCAAGGAATGCTCAATCAACTCCTCTAGTTTCTCATCTATATTAAGAATTTTAGTTTTGAGGGAGGATATTACCATGATAGCATCTTTGAACATTTTCACCCAAATAGAAGGATTTTTTGAAGGGGAGGAGTTTTCAAAGTGTACAGCAGGGGATGAAATTGGGCACTAGTTTTTAGCCGATGGGTTCCACACAGGTATAATATCCTAGCCCAATCGACATGCAGTACGCTAACTTTTTGAAGGAAAAAGATATAGTGAAACACTACATTGCATGAAAGAAAATTTTCTCCATGAAGGATCATATGAATGGGTTTCACTCCATGAGAAAGAAAAATGTCTACTCCGTGGATGCTGTGCAAGAATATTTAGTTTAAAACATGCATTGGCAAGTGACAACAGCAGAACATGAATATACATACAATCAGAGATCAAATTCGTAATGGCCCAAGTATAAATCAGGTCAGAGACTCAAGCCATCGGATTGCCATCATGCTCTGCAAAGTACAACGGAAGTAATGCATAAGCAGGCCAACCAAAGTACCAAACCAAACCCCAATTTATACTCATAAAAAAAAAAAGTATGGTAAGGTTCCAAAATGCCTTAACAAACATCTCATGAGTTACTACTTTTGCTTTCCTTCCATCCAAACAAAATGAAGAAACTAACTAGAGAAGTAGAGAAATTTGGAAGTCATGCACTTACCAAAGGAAAACAAAACACCACTCCTGTCATCAGCTAGGAAAACGTCATGCCTGCTTCATCTCATTCCCAAGGAATATATCTGTGAGCACTGTCTTGGACTTGAACGATGCCTTCAAGATAGCCAATCCCTATAAATGAAACAAAAGCAAGACAAACAAATCATGTTAACATAAACAGATAAGCCCATAACGTAATGCGCAATGATTCAAGTATCGCACAACCATTAAAGTCCTGGTCGATCTTCAGAGTTTTGTTAAATTATCACAGAGGTTTCTAGTTTCTACTGTAGGAAATGTCATACCTCATCCATTCCGACTTGAACCACACGCTCTTCTAAGTCACCCACATCTCTTATGAACTTGTTGAGAAGGGCAATGGTGGAGATTGCGGACATGGGCTTCACCACCAAATCATCCATCACAGTATAGGTGACGACGCCCTTCACAAATCCTCCCCCTCCTACTGAAGACGAACCCATAGCCTTCTTCGCAACATAAGTTCTCTCAATTGTCATTCCATAGTTGCAAGATGGACAAACAGCGCCAGCAACATCAGTTACATACCCATGGCTGGAACTGCCACTGCATGTGTAGAACTTCATTGGCTTTGGTGTTGCGTCGTTTTGAAGAAGAAGAAGAGGACGGTCTTCGCCAAAAGGAAGATTTGGTGGTTCAGGGTTCAGAAGAATGTTCTTGTCTAGACCGGGCTGAACGTAGGTGTTGCTCAGATTTCCAATGCTCTCGTAGAGGTTTCCTATGGATCCAACCATGGAATGATTCTTCAGGAGCCTAATGACAGAGCCAAGAGGGAGTGCCAAGAGACTGAAAAGGAAATCAACCAAGTCCTTTTGGGCCTCAGCAAACATTACCTTCTGAGACTTGGTGTCTATTGTTAGTATTTTTGTTGGCTAATTCATGGGTTGGACAAAACTCTGGGTCCATTGAGTTGTATTTTCTAATTTATTTTAGAATGGACTGTGGTTACGTCGCCGGAAGAGCTGAAGGGAAAAAGAAGACCGGACGAATTTTCCCATGCCCGATCGATCGGAGCCTCAGACCGATCGATCGGTCAGAAAAAGGTCTCAGTTAAATGTCAGGCCGATCGATCGGACCTGCATGACCGATCGATCGGACAGTGTGCAGATTCCGGGAAAGTCTCCTATTTTCACACGAAGTTGTTTCCTTTTGAGACTCTGTTTCCTAGTTTGAGTCCTACTTGTGCACTAAGTCTTAGGCACGAATATTGGGCTATTTATAGGGTGTTTCTCTCAACCCTAGATAATCACCACAACTCTCATTGATCTGAGTCAGAGATATTTTAGAGAGAGTTATTCTCTAGAGCCATTGAGAGATTATTTTGAAGGGCTGCTCTAGAAAGTTGTTGCTGCTTCTACTTTCTTGTAGAAGATTGATCATCTTGGTTGACAAGGTGTGAGGAGATCAAGTAAGGAGAACGGGGCGCGGTGGATGTCGTGTCAGTGGATTCTTTGCAAGAATAACTACAGTCCTTGGGTCGAGGTACAGACTTAGGTAAAGGAGCTTGTGAGTATATCTTGTAACTGTTCGTTATCTCTTGATTTCTGGTTCGTGGTTTTTCTCCCTGGATAGGGTTTCCACGTTAAAAATTGTGTCTGCCTTCTTGTGGTGTGTGATTGGTAGATAGCTAGTTCTATATTGTCTGATTGATTTATTTCCGCTGCATTGATTGGTTAAATAGAACTAGTAATCCATTCTGGTAGCCCCATATAGATTTTTCGATTGGTATCAGAGCGGGTTGCACTATTTTATTGTGTTGATCCAAATATTGCTAGAATGGATACCTATCGTGAAGGCACTTCAACCAATAAGCCTCCTCTGCTGGATGGTTCTAATTATGCTTATTGGAAAGCCAGAATGGTTGCCTTTGTAAAAGTAATAGATTTGAAAGTCTGGAAATCTATTGAGAAAGGCTATTCCTTGCCCACTGTCACTACTGATGGGAAAACCAGTTTTAAATCTGAAGAACAGTGGACAAAGGATGAAGAATTGGCAGCCACTTGCAACTCTAGGGCTTTAAATGCTATTTATAATGGAGTTAGCATATCTGAGTTTCGTAGAATTTCTACATGCACTACTGCAAAAGAAGCTTGGGATATTCTGCAGACTGTGCATGAAGGGACTGACACTGTCAAACAGTCGAAACTTCAGAAATTGTATACAGCTTTTGAAACCATAAAGATGGAGGATGATGAAACTTTTGATGAGTTTAATTCAAAGCTGAATACAATTGTGAATGATACCTTTACTTTGGAAGAGCCAATTCCTGAAAATAGAATTGTAAAAAAGATTTTGCGGTCTCTTCCAGAAAGGTTTGATGCAAAGGTTGTGGCCATAGAAGAGAATAAAAATCTGAATATTCTCAAAGCTGAGGAATTGGTTGGCAACCTTCAGACTTTTGAAGCAAACCTAAGGAACAATGGAAAATCAAAATCCAAAGGTGTTGCTTTGAGAGCCTCCAAAGAATCATACAAGAAAATTTCTAGTGATTCTGAGTCTGATTCTGAGGAGATTGATCCCCAAGTTGCTGTTGAGTTTATGAAGCAATTTCAAGCGTTCATGAAGGGGAAGAAAAGTAATTTGAAGATCCCTAAAAATTATTTAAAGAAGAAAACTACTAAAGGGATTAAATGTTTTGAGTGTCATGGTTATGGACACATTGCTAGTGACTGTGCTAACAAGAAACCAAAGAAGAAGGCTTTCAATCTGACTTGGGATGATGATACTTCTGAGGAAGATGATAAAAAATCTGAGTCTGAGAAGCCTGATGCTAGCAAAGAAAAATTCATGGCATTCATGGCAACATCAGTTTCTGCTACTCCACTTGTTTCTGATGAAGAGACTGATCCAGATGTTAGTGAGTCAGAGACAGAACATGATTGGCAAGCTGAATATCATATATTGTTTGCAAAGACCATGAAGATGCTCAAGATGAATGAAAAAGTGACTACAAGTTGGAAAGAATCTGAAGAGCAGAATACTTCTTTAAAAACTGAATTGTCTGAAGCTCTTACAAAAGTGAGTCACTTAGAGGCTGAAAATAACAAATTGGCAGATGAATTGACTGCGGAAGCACAGAAGTGTGTTTTGATTAATCATGATATGAAGATCTTGAAAGTTGAAAATACCGATTTGCAAGGAAGACTCAAGATGGTTCTTTCTGAGTTGGATACAAGCAAGGCTTCCCTAAACAGGATGAATGCTGGGTCTAAAAAACTTGATGACATCCTGTGCAGTCAAAAGGCAAAGAATAACATGCATGGCATTGGCTACGCTGACGGGGCATCTACATCAAAAGCCAAAGGTAATAATTGTTTTGTTCAAAATTCAGTTGTTACTAATTCTGCTGGTCATGTTACAAATACAGATTCCAAGAAGAAGAATGTGCCACGTCCTGAACGTATACCCACTTGTCATCACTGTGGAATTAAAGGACACATTCGACCCCATTGCAATAAGCTGCGAAAGTCTCCAAAACAAAAGCAATGGAAAAAGCAGAAGGAAGCGTCACCTATGAAAACCAAAACTGTCTGGGTCAAGAAAGAAGACCTTCCATCTGTCTTAGTACACACTATGCTGAACTATCTGAAAATGCAAGTGTGTGTGCCAAAGCTTCATCACCCCTGATCTACATGATCAAGCCCCCACCCCAGTGCTGATACGAAGATCATCTTGAAGGGGAGTCTATTTAGGGGGAGCTACAAAATCCAGATTGACAGAAGCTACTTGAAGAAAATTGGTTGTCAATTGTGGACAAAAAGGGGGAGAATACTGAAGCCAGGGGGAGAAACAAGCAAAGATCTACAGATGCTGATTTTTTTTTAAAATTCAATGTATTTTGAGTTTTTCTTTTGGGTAGATCATTTGTATTGTTTTAGGGAGTTTTGTCCATGAATTGCCAAAGGGGGAGATTGTTAGTATTTTTGTTGGCTAATTCATGGGTTGGACAAAACTCTGGGTCCATTGAGTTGTATTTTCTAATTTATTTTAGAATGGACTGTGGTTACGTCGCCGGAAGAGCTGAAGGGAAAAAGAAGACCGGACGAATTTTCCCATGCCCGATCGATCGGAGCCTCAGACCGATCGATCGGTCAGAAAAAGGTCTCAGTTAAATGTCAGGCCGATCGATCGGACCTGCATGACCGATCGATCGGACAGTGTGCAGATTCCGGGAAAGTCTCCTATTTTCACACGAAGTTGTTTCCTTTTGAGACTCTGTTTCCTAGTTTGAGTCCTACTTGTGCACTAAGTCTTAGGCACGAATATTGGGCTATTTATAGGGTGTTTCTCTCAACCCTAGATAATCACCACAACTCTCATTGATCTGAGTCAGAGATATTTTAGAGAGAGTTATTCTCTAGAGCCATTGAGAGATTATTTTGAAGGGCTGCTCTAGAAAGTTGTTGCTGCTTCTACTTTCTTGTAGAAGATTGATCATCTTGGTTGACAAGGTGTGAGGAGATCAAGTAAGGAGAACGGGGCGCGGTGGATGTCGTGTCAGTGGATTCTTTGCAAGAATAACTACAGTCCTTGGGTCGAGGTACAGACTTAGGTAAAGGAGCTTGTGAGTATATCTTGTAACTGTTCGTTATCTCTTGATTTCTGGTTCGTGGTTTTTCTCCCTGGATAGGGTTTCCACGTTAAAAATTGTGTCTGCCTTCTTGTGGTGTGTGATTGGTAGATAGCTAGTTCTATATTGTCTGATTGATTTATTTCCGCTGCATTGATTGGTTAAATAGAACTAGTAATCCATTCTGGTAGCCCCATATAGATTTTTCATCTATCAAGAGCTTCAAACTCAACCCATCATCCTCACTCTCCATGCTGTGTATAATGTGTATGCACTTTTCTTCTTCTCCTTCTTTTTGGTAGTCTTTGGGTTTTTGGCTCTTCGTTTATACAAGTTTATGAAGGGAATTCCAAACACTACATATTAAAGTAAAGCATTGCTTCTTTACTTTCTCCCCTCATCGAACAATTGTACGATTTCTTTCTTAAAATTCCTCCCTCTAGTATTTACCTAAATTCTCTCGTTCTACTACTTCCCTAAAATCTCTAAAGACAATCTTTATATTCATTCCATCCCCTAAAAGATCTCCATGAATTCACACCCTACCCTTGTTCATTTTGTTTGATACATTAGAGAGGCTGAACACGTCTCCATATGAGTAGATAACAAACCATATTGAAGAAAGAAAGAGAGATGGTGATCAAGATTGACTATGATTTGAAATATCTTTTTTTTTTTTTTCATAATCATTTAAATGCGCTCTCTTAGGATATTATCCATTTATGTGTTTTTGTTAGTGCTTATAAATTTTTTTATAATCTAGGCTTAATAACTATGATGGACAGATACAGTACAAATAAGGTAAACCTACTTTATAAATACGGCAAGGACATACAAAAAGTAAAGTATCCAATATAATTGTCCATTTTAAAATATACATGCATTACTAGTATTAGTGATTAAAACATAAATTACTACTCAACCCAATAACGTGTGCACCATTGGATTGAGTAGATTTTGGACGCATGATGAATTTACTCTACTTGTCTCTTGGCTGATTTTGAAAGGGCGTGCTGCACGCGGAGCTCCTGTGAGCGCCTATGCTGCTGAGCCCTGCATTACCTGTCATCAAGCATGGCTACAGATTGTCAGCTTTAACTTTTATGTGAAAGTGAAACCACATTATATTAGCGGATCCGGATCCCCTTTTTCGTCCAAACAGGGGAGCCCTATTTGGACGAATCAGGGGACGCCATGCACGGGGCGGAAGGGGGGCGGAGGAAAGAGAAATGAACTTTTTCTTTTCTCCGCCCCCTTCTGCCCCCGCACATGGCGTCCCCTGATTCATCCAAACGGGGCTCCCCTGTTTGGACGAAACAGGGGATCCTCTTCCATGAATGTCTGACCGATGCAATCTTTCACAGTCACCTTCTCTTTATTTGCTCGCCTTCCAAGACGGCACTAGGCCAGGGTGCCAGGTATGTTCCACCATGTCCAAAAGGATCCGGATCCCTGTTTGGGTCTAATCAGGAGGTGCCACATAGAAAATAAAAAAAAAATTAGGAGATAAAATTTTTCTTTAAGAGATGAGATGTGACATCTCTCCCAAAAATGTTTCTCTAAGAGATGGGATGGGGTACATCTAAAGGCAAATGTATTTTTGCTCAATGAAGATGCACACTTTTCAAAACCTATCAAATCACAGAAGATTGAATCTTTTTGAAACAAGAAGATTGAATTTTCAATTTTTCATAGAAAATATACATTCATGCACGCATGCTATTGGACTAGATGTGACATACGTCCCCTCACACCTGCTCCAATACTTACAACTAGAACTTATTTGGATTTAACACAAGACAAAGCACCCAAAGCATTAATGTTGCAAATCTTGTCACGGATCTTGGTAGGAGAAAATAATTGGATAACTTTAAACTTTGTGTTTCTATTTTGATACTGTAGAAAAATATCATTAAAATAGGCAGATGTATTTTTGCTCAATGAAGATGCACATCTTTAAAAGCCTGTCAAATCACAGAAGTAACAAGACATTCAAACAGGGGGCTGTACGTTTTCAAATTTTCAAAGTTGTTTGTTTCCAGCGAAAGAGAAGCACGTGCTTGCATTGTTCATCTTCTCCTCGGGACGCGTGTCCGAAAAAGGAGAGGAAGTCACCTCTCTTCAGTGCAGGATTGGGTGGGTCAGAGAACAAACTATGAACCTATTGATATTACGAACAATAGAGAACTGACCCATCATAAAATATTCCATAAAGTAACCGTACTTTTCTGATGGGAGGCTAGTCAATAATTTTTTTATTAAATGTTTTTTTACTTTATATTTTTTTATTATCATGGTCCGATTAAATTTTTGTACTTTATATATTTTTATTTTTTTGTTTAAATATTTTTTTGTGTACTTTATATTTTTTATTTTTTTGTGTACTTCATTGATTCAATAAAATAATAAGGCCTCTCATGCCCTATGTAGGCAACTCATTATACCCTACATAGGCATCCAATACCCTACATAGGCCTCCCATACCCTACATAGGTCTCCCATACCCTACATAGGTTTTCCATGCCCTATGTAGGCAACTCATGCCCTACATAGGCCTCTCATACCCTAATAGGTCTCCCATGCCCTATCTAGGCAACTCATGCCCTATGTAGGCATTCCATGCTCTATATAAACATTACATGGGATGTTCTCCTCTTCTCATGGAAAGCAACTCTCTAGCCTCTCTTCACTCCATCATCTTCATTCTCCTTCTCCTCGTTATGTTTCTCAAGGAGGCTTAGTCTTAAAGCCACACTACTCTCTTGGGATTTCTCATCTAGAAGAGGTTTTCCCATCCTAACATGTATTTCTCTATCATTTTTATTTTCCATCTTATGTAAATGAATCTACATGTTAGTTAAAATTATTTTTTTTAATATTCTTCTTCTTATGATTTATGCTTGATGGTTTATTTATGTTGCTTATGTTTATGCTTGGATTGACAACCCAAGTTTACGATGGCATTAACCTTTTTTGTAGTAGCCTATCTTGATCACATACTCTATAAATACTACTTCTTTAGACGAGATTTTCCCAAAAATTATTTATTCTCTTCTCAACTTCTCTAATCTACATTTCTGGTTTTCTCAGTTCTCTTATCTCTTCGGATACTATTCGGTATTATTGACGAACGTATTAAGTTATGTGGCAAAGATTTACGCTTGTCAAGTTATTCGACTGAGGTAAATTTTTGTTTAATATAATATTAACTAATTGTTGACTAAATACGCACTAATTATGCTAGTTAATATGAAATAGGATGATCAATGTGAAGTGATTGCAGTAGCATTAGAAAATATTCAAGTTCAAACTGATTATACGGAGCAGTTTACAACTAATATGGTATAATTAAATTTTTTATTTCTTAGTCATTTAAATCTGAATAAATACTAATTACTTTTTTCATTCTCAGGTATTTAAATGTCGCGAAGAATTAATTCAATGGGCACGAGCAGTTGGGCGTGCAGTTGAATTTGTTTTGACGATTGCAAGTTCGAATCAAGGTGAATTTAGTCAGAAGCCTTACTTGCTTATGCAATGTGAGCGAAGTAGACATTACCGGTCGATAAAGATTTCGTCGAAGAAGACTGGTACTAGAAAATGCAATTGTCCATTTCGTTTGAAAGGCATTAAATTGGAAGTCGGGAATGATTGAATATCAATGGTCGTTTGCGGGATCCATAATCACCCTGTCGCGTATTACATGGAAGGTCATTCGTACGCTGGCAGATTATCAGAGGATGAAACAGGCATTAAGATTGATTTGTCCAAAAATTTAGTGAAGCCACGTGACACACTATCTACATTGAAGGCGAGAGATCTACTCAATATGTAAACCATTAAAACCATTTTCAATGCTCGTCAAAAACATCGAGTGGCAGAAACTACAAGGAGGTCTCAGATGCAACAATTAATGTTTAATCTCAGTAAGCATGATTACATTTCGTGGCATAGAAGTCATGGTGAGTCAAACGAGCTTCAAGATTTATTTTTTGCACATCCTTGTTCACTTGATTTGTTACGTGCTTTTCCTCACATACTTCTTATGGACACAACATACAAGACTAACAGGTTCAACATGCCACTTTTTGAAATAGTCGGTGTTACATCAACAGAGTTGACTTTTTCTGTTGCATTTGTATTCATCCAGTTCGAGAAAGAGGACAATTTTGCATGGGCATTAAGCTGTTTGCGTTCTACTATGGACGGGTGTTCATTACCACGAGTGGTGTTGATTGACAGAGATTTAGCATTAATGAATGCTGTGGATCGCGTTTTCCCCGAGTCAACCGCTTTGCTGTGCAAATGGCATATTGGGAGGAATGTATTAACAAATTGTAAGAAGCTATTCGAAGAAAAGCATGCATGGGAGAGTTTCTACTCAAAGTGGTTTTATCTAGTGGACTCTGATACCACCGAAGAGTATTCCAAGAGGTTGCTGACTATTGAGCAATCATTTCGTAGATATCCTAAAGCACTCAATTACATCAAAACGATAGGGCTGAATAAATATAAGGAGAAATTTGTGCAAGCCTGGACCAACAGATCAATGCATTGCGGTTACAGGACGATGAATCGAACTGAAAGTCAACATGCAAGATTGAAAAGGGATTTATGTAATTCAATGGGCAATTTTGAGTCCGTATGGTCACATGTTCATAATCTATTGGATGCGCAATTCACATCCATTAAAGCATTGTTGGAACGAAGTGTCAATCATGTGCGCCATGATTTCAGGCACTTATTGTACAACGAACTGAGAGGTTTTGCTTCTTGCGCTGCAATCTATCACATTTTAGAAGAAACAAAACGTTCTCATATTGTTAGGGATGATCTTGAAACTTGTGGTTGTCAAATCCGATTAAGTCACGGTTTGCCATGTGCACATGAAATCTATACATATATCTCGGAGGGTCGTTCAATTCCATTATCTTCTATTGATTTGTTCTGGAGGAAGCTGGACTTTATGCCTACCACTAGAGTAGAGAATGATGATTTAAGCTGCAATGTTGAGTTAGAATTGTTCGCCGACCAATTCAAAAAAAAGCATCAGTTAGGTAAACTTCGGTGGTTGCAAAAATTACGTGAAATTATTAATCCTTCAACCACTTTACTTGCAGAGCCAGAGGTGAAGAAGCATACTTGTGGACGACCTAGTTCAAAGAAAAAAGATATTACATCGACTCGAAGAGATCCATCAGGATTTGAATATGTTGAGGCAAATCATTCATTTTTTGTACCGGGCAGGCATAGTTTTGCATCATCTTATGTTCCCCCAGCGCCACAACCTCGAAGATTTTCTACTGATATGCAACTAGAGTTTGGTCAACATAAGAGCAGTGACCAGTTTCCTACTATTGTGCATCCTAACTTTGACCAGCATAGTTACGTGGACCAGTTGCATACGGATTTGTATCCAGAGTTTGGCTCATGTAGTTACGTTGACCAATTTCCTGTTGAATTGTACCCGGGTTTTGGCTCACATAGTTACGTTGACCAATTTTCTACTGATATCTATTCAGAGTATAGCTCACATAGTTACGTCCACCAGTTTCCACCTCATTTGCATACGTATATTACATCTGTGACCGATGTCATTGCTGATGGGAATTGCGGGTTTCGTAGCGTCACTATGGCTTTACGTATGGATGAAGGTCAAAATGCATGGGCTATTGTAAGGTATGGTATGCTAACTGAGCTGAACAACAATGTTGATGAGTATGCATCCTTGTATGGAAGTTATAAAAGGCTTTCGCACATAAGAGAAGCGCTGACATTTTTTGAGACAGATAAGCCTGCACCATTGCTTCATTGGATGAATATGCCGGACATGGGTCACTTGATTGCGTCATGGTATAATGTGGTTTTCATTTTAATTAGTGAATCACAGAGCATGACGTTTCTTCCTCTACGGTATGCACCACCACCACCACACGAACAACATGTAATTTGCATTGGACATGTCAATCAGAACCACTTTGTGGAGGTATCCTTGGTTCCCAATCATCCAATGCCCCCTATCATGATCCAATGGGGTGCATACAAACACCAATGTGCAGTACAATGAGCTTTAATTTATAAACAAAACTTTGAAGACTACAAGCGGATATGGAATCCATCTACTGTAACCCAACCTACTGTGCATTTGGATTCTGATTAGTATTGTTTGAAGACTATTTTGTGGTTGATTCTAATTAATATTGTTCGAAGCCAATCTAGACCATCCATTCTATTTTTTTCTGTTCTCTGTTTTATTTATTTATTTAGTAATTTTGACTGTGTTTGATTTAGTAATTTTTCTTTTTCCGTTATAATTTCTTGTTATCTTAACATTATCTATTTAATAGTTTTTTAAATCTTTCTTAACCAAAAGATAACCACAAATTATAAGATATAATCTTAAACCAAGTAATAATAATAAAACAAAAAAAAAGAAAAAAATACGATTTAGACAAAAAATAAAAAAATATAAGTAATAATAATAAATAAAAAAATAAAAAAATACGATTTAGACAAAAAAATAAAAAAATTATAAGTAATAATTTTATAGGCGCGCGTCCCGAGACAAGAGAAAACGTGTTGGCTAGCAGCGCTCGTGCCCCGAGATAAGAAGAAGGAAGAACAAAAGCAGCAGTCGCTGCTTGTAACACGCGCAGGCTTTGGTCGGCTTTGATAGGCCCGCGTCCCGAGATAAGAGAAAATTGCCATACTTGATGTCAGCTTAAAAAATTGTGCATACGCAGTGACCCGTTCTGCGTCTAGAATTAGTCAATAAAAAAATTTGAACTGACAAACATGAAAATCTGTGCATCTGTATAAAGTAGAATTCCATCTATATTTAGAATTAGTCGATGGGATGTGACATCCCTCCACCTCATAATTGGTCCAAATAGGGTTAACAGGGGATCCATTTCCCATCTAAATAAAGGTAGATAAAGGGTGGATATATATTAATGAATATTTAAAATTGGACAATGTGTGTATTCGATATTTCACTTTTTATATTAGAAAATTTGTATCTCAACCGTGTCTATTGCGTGTCTTTGCTATATCATTGTCGTATATGTACATCATAACTTATGAATGTTGGCAGGATGGTGAATAATACATTTAAAAGGTTTATTTATGGCATAAATATTTGAAAATTTGCGAATACAAATTTTATGGAGTGATATTTATAACCTAATACAAGCTTCAATTTGGTATTAATGGCCTAATAAAAGTTTTAATAAGTGATATTTGTGTGCTAATACAAGTCTTAATGTGATATATATATATATGCGCTAATACAAGATGCAAAGATAATTATTAAAAAAATTATAATTAAAGAAAAAAAAAACAAAAAAGGCCCATGGGCCAGCCCGTTTGGGCACAGCATGGCAGGCTCGTGCTCGTGGACTGTGCTGAGCCAAGACTCTGCTGACTTTCTGTATGGCTTGTGATAAAGAAGAAAAAAAATAACTGAGTAGAGTGCAGGAAGCAGGTGTGGTTCCTTCTGGCATGATAGTGGCAGCAGCATCCTGAGATGGCAACAAATTGCCCAGTCCATTTATTTCAAACTAGGCCTGCAACCCATGGTATTTTATTTGTTAGGTCTGAATCTGGGCCTAGTCACGTAGCTTCAATTCTAAAATGTGTAGTTTGATATTTGATTCGGTAGTACAGATTCAAAGTCCGACCACCAAATAATGAATGAATCCGCCAATGCCCAATGCCTAACAATGACTATGTTGGGACTTGGGACCATAAAAGTAGGTCCATCCAGAGATGTCAAATGGCCCGGCCCGGCCCGCCCGCCAGTCAACGGGCCGTGGCCCGGCACGGCCCGAGCCACGGGCAGAGGTGGCTGGGCCCGGGCCTGCCAGGCACGTGGGCTACCCTCTGTGGCCCGCCAGCCCCCCAGGATGGGCCCGCCAGGCACGGCCCGCCTGGCCCGCCCAAAAGTGATTTTTTTTAAAAAAATTATCCATTTTACCCCCCCCCCCCCCCCCCCACAGCAATAAAACGATCATATAAGGGGTATTTTGTGTCCTTTTCAATTTTACAAAATCTATAATACTCTAACCCTCCTATTCTTTTTCTAAATTTATTAGTGTTATTTATACTACTCTAAGTTTCTAACCCTCAAATATTTCTACGTAAGAAGTGTATATCGTGACAACTTGCCAATAAGCTCAACTTTGTTAAAAATTGGATTAAGAAAGAAAGAAAAAAAAAGAAAGAAAGAAAGAAAGAAAGAAAGAAAAAAAAACAAAGAAAGAAAGAAAGAAAGAAAGAAAGAATAAAAAGAAAGAAAGAAACAAAAAAAAACAAAGAAAGAAAGAAAGAAAAAAAACAAAGAAAAAAAGAAAAAAAACAAAGAAAGAAAGAAAGAAAAAAAACAAAGAAAAAAAAAAAAGACCAGGCCCAGCAGGCCCGCCAGCCGGCCTGGCCCGGGCCGTGCCAGGGGTTTTCCCTGGCGGCCCGGCACGGCCCGTTTTGACATCTCTAAGTCCATCCACAGAGTTGTATAAATGGTGGGCCTTCCACTAAAATGCACCAATCATGTGATGCGTTGGTACTGAAAGGACGCACACACTTAGGCAGCCTTACCCTGCTTGTCTCAGCGCCAAAGAGGCATTTTGCCACTTTTCCTCCGCTCAGAGCGGAGGAAAACTGGCATGTGCATTCCAATCACATGGTGCAACTTTTCCTCTGTACCCAGCAGTAGGGTTGCAAATCGATTCTCATCCTTTATTTTACATGTTTGTCAGGTGAAGGGTCAAGCCTTATGTCCACACGATGTGGCAATGATGGATGGACATTTATGATTATTATTTAAATAGAATAATATCAAATCACTACAAATACATGATAAATCGCTTGTTTGGTAAATTTATTTTAACGGTGAAATGCAATTAATAGTTAATACAAGAGAGAATAAAAATAAAAGTTTAGTCAAATCAAAAGGTTAGAGAAGTTTTTCGAATTAGAAGATCATTTTCTTGTGAGGGTGCTATTAGATCGGGTCGACTTTGGATTGGACATGGGGTTTAGGTTATAATAAATGAGTCATGCTCAAAATTTCCGCTTGCCCACCTGACCCAAATATGCATATAATTTAAAGGGAGGGAGAAGTAATGTGGGGACTCAAACCCATGACCTCTCAAAGAATGTGATTTTTTGCACATTTTCTAGAAATCCTTGTTCTAGAAAAACTTCTGGATATTTTCAAATCTAAGGACTTTTTGACACATAATCATAAACAGTCTCAGACAAATGAACTAATAAATCTATAAATAAATATGAAACAAACATGTAATATGGTTAAAAAAACTATTATAGATCTTTCCTATTCTCTCATTTATTCTTATCCTCTTGTGGCTTCGTTGAAATATTTTCATTTAGTACTATGTTTAGAAAAATTATGATATTATTTGGTAAGTAGACTAATTATTATTATTATTTAGCTAAGTTGGACTACTGGTTGGGTATGATCTTAAAACTGGAATACCGAGCATCAATTCTTGGGCAAGTGTATTCTATACTAAGGTGTCAACACTACTCAACCATGAATGTGTGGGCGGACGAGTACAATTTCATGTATATTATTTAATTTTATAAGTTAACAAATATGGGTTCGGTTGGGTCATCCAGGCTTGTCCATGATAATGAAACAAAAGCAAGACAAACAAATCATGTTAACTAAACATAAACAGATAATGTGCAATGATTCAAGTATCACACAACCATAAAAGTCCAGATCGATCTTCAGCATTTTGTTAAATCATGAGGTTTCTAGTTTAGGCTAAGTCGAATGAAGACGGAATATATGGAATGTAAGTTTAGTCAAAGTAGGACACCTGGTAACTTAGAAGTAAATTTGGGCACACAAAAGATTGTAGAGAAAGAAAACTTTAGGTACCTTGAATCTATGGTGCAACAGGATGGAGAGATTGATACTGATATAAGTCACAGGATTCACGCTGGGTGGACCAAATGGAGGAGTGCTTCAGGGGTCTTGTGTGATCGGAAAGTCCCCATCAAGGTTAAAGGAAAGTATTATAAGGTGGCAGTACGTCCAGCGTTGTTATATGGATCAAAGTGTTGGGCAGTAAAGCATAATCATGTTAAGAAGATGGAAGTTGCGGAGATGAGAATGCTAAAATAGATGTACGAGATCACAAGGAGAGATAGGATTAGGAATGAGGAGCTTAGGGGCAAAATAGGAATAACACTGATTAAAGATAAAATGAGAGAAGATCGACTGAGATGGTTTGGCCATGTTAGAAGACGTCCAACGGAGGCACCTGTTAAAAGGTGTGAAAGCATAGAGATTGCCCGGAGTAGGAGAGGGAGGGAGACCCAAGAATAGTTGGAAATAAACTATTTAACATGACCTTGCCTACATGAATCTAATGGAGGACATGACCCTAAAAAGATTTGATTGACGTCGTCAAATCCATATAGCCGACCCAACCTAGTGGAAAAAGACTAATGGGAAAAGACTTAGTTTGATTTGGTACGACAGGTTTCTAGTTTCTAGTGTAGGAAATGTCATACCTCATCCATTCCGACTTAAACCACATGCTCTTCTAAGTCACCCACATCTCTTACATTGAACTTGTTGAGAAGGGCAATGCTGGAGATTGTGGACATGGGCTTCACCACCAAATCATCCATCACAGTATAGGTGACGACGCCCTTCACAAATCCTCCCCCTCCTACTGAAGACGAACCCATAGCCTTCCTCGTAACATAAGTTCTCTCAATTGTCATTCCATTGTTGCAAGATGGACAAGCAGCGCCAGCAACATCAGTTACATACCGATGGCTGGAACTGCCACTGCATGTGTCGACCCAAATTCCATTTGGTAGTCGTTTATTATCTCCTTCGGCTTTAAATCTACGTTCTGTCGGACTCTATCCATGATAAATTCAGAAATAAGGGCCGAAGTTGCCTGTCGATGTGCCATGCCCATCAATGGCTTCGAGCATCGGTGGTTAGGATTGTATGTTCTAACTTTAAATTGTGGTCCTGATTCTACAATAGAAGCGTGGATCCGCCAAGGACAACCTAGATCTTTGCAGCCGGCCGTCACCTTGGTCGAGTTGGTCTTCAGGTGTTTAAGAGTAAAGTTGGCATAAATTGCAAACTTGGCAAGAGTATTCCGAAATGTCTGACGATCAGGGAACTCACGGCCAACCCACATTTCCTTAGCCGAGTTATTACCAACCTCCGTGTTCACCTCCTCCGGCTCCATTCTGTCTTCAAAATCAACAACTGAAGTTTGATTTGAACAATTTGCAGTGTTAACTAGATTGACCTCGACACCATTGCTTTCGACCTTCACATTTGGGATCCGACGAATCTGTCCGATGGCAGTATGTTCGTCGGAATGAATTTCATCATGACTGTTTGTTCCAATGTCAATATCATCAATAACATCATCTTGTACTGCAGCCTGATGTGGACTGCATTCATTACTCACATAAGGGAAATGGATGTCTTTGTCTTCATGTAGATCAACAGTAGGCAGCTCTGTAGCGTGCGTTGGCTCTATGCCATGGTTTCCCGTACAAGTTCTACACGGGATCCTCACTTTTTTTGCACAGTTTTGACCTCGAACGTTCTTTTCATACCTACAATGAATCAACAAAGGACAATAAGCAACTAGGAAGACATACTTAGTTTTTGGTAATATATTGATTTACCGATAGAACCTATGCACATACTTCCATTGTTCTCTTCCTATACTTTGCCGGTTCTTAGTATCTTTGAAGACATATAGATATATCTCATTCACATCATTCCCCGATGCTTTGAACATTCTCTTCACATCATTGTCGTCGTCGATGCTTGCCATTGAAAATGCCCGTCCATTGTGATGAAGGTATTGTATGCTTAATCTCCGAATGGATGAATTCCAATTAGATGCTTCAGTTGCTTCGTTAACCAGTGAGTCATATGTTATATCCGTCGGTAAATATCTCATCTTTTGATTTCCTCCATTGTACACCGGATGGATTATATCGAATTGGAAGTCACCATCATAGTGGAATATGACCAACACCTCGCTCACTGACATGCTATCGTCAAATCACAAGAACTTTTGTTAGAGAAATACGAAAGTTCAAAACATTTATAAAGACAAAGCAAGTATATATTTATAAACCATTAGCCACTGTTAAAATGCCCATGCTGTGCCTTATTTGAACATAATGAAACTATACTAAGAGTCACTTACTGAAAGAACACAACAGAGAAAAACAGTTCATACAAAAAATAAACTCCTTTTCAAACCCTAAATAACCCAACACAAAAGTGATATTAACCAAGTACAAAACGAAATTGATATTTACATCACAAATGGTAATTTTCAAGCAAAGCTATATACAGATATGTATTTACACAACTGGTATAGTATTAAAATGACTCCTTTTAGAGTTCAGACAACAACTGAAATAAGTCATTACTGAAAAGGAATCAGACTTATGACATTTTAGGGTAGATGATGCAATATAGAGAAAAACAGTGCCTATAAAAAAGAAACCCCTTTTCAAAACCTAAAAACCCAAAAATGAAAGTAATATTAACAAAGCACAAAACGAAATTGATATTTACCACACAAATGGTAATCTTCAAGCAAAGCTACATACAGATATGCATTTACACAATTGGTACAGTTTTCAAATGGCTCCTTTTAGGGTTCAGAACACAACTGAAAGAAGTCATTACTGAAAAGGAATCAAACTTATGACATTTTAGGGTAGATGATGCAATATAGGAAGGTGTTTAATGTGGGTACCAACCTATTAATGGAATCGAACCACCACTTTGAGTAATTTTTGAGCTGTTTTTTGAGAAGGAAATTCGGCAGAACACTTGTTGCAAACGATGAAAAAGTTCTGACAAAGAAATGAAGACATGGGGTGATGTATAAAACGTTTTCGCATACTAGTCGATATCAACAACCTCGCTAAACGACAAAAAAAATAAAGAAACCCACCCAAATGACCCCTCCCATCACTAAAATAATGTTGGGTTCTCTCCTTACTTCAGGCGTCCTATGGGGATTTTTCATGTAGTTTCCCCTCTTTTATTTGTAAAGAGCAAAGAATATTGAGGAGGAAGGAGATAGCAGACAGCTAGAATATGTCAAAGGTAAGTGATGTGAGGCTCACAGGTTTTGGTTTACCAAAAACAATAACCGACCCTGCCTATTATCTGAGTAAATGAAGTCTCTAATTCAAAATAAAAGTGGGCTAGAAACTTAGATCCTAGAGAAATTGGAATTTGGAAAAATGTGGATATAGAATTATAAAAATCCATGTATGGACAATTATACGTTCACATATTAAATATAAATATCTAATATATATATATATTTCAAAGCCCTAAATAGCTTTAGTTATTTTCATATTTGAAAGTCTATTTCGCTTAGCTTTAATTATATATCATTTAATATGCCACTTTTGTATTAAGAAAAACACTTATTTTGAAGCTCTTTTATTGATTTATACTAAAGCACACGACATATTAATATTTAAGATTCAGATTCAAAACCTGATCTACATAGACAGGTCTGGGTCCGGATTTACCTTGATTCCTTTCCAGATCCGACCTACTTGCATCCCTACCTTGGGCTTTCATCTGAAGGCAACGATCCTCCAGAATAGTTTACCACTATGACCGTCTACAAAATCTAATTTTGTAGACAGGCCACTGAATTATGAAGGATTGAAAGCTTCTGATTTGGGCCGTTGGGAATTGGGGTCAACCTGCATTAGCAGTGTTTGGGCCATGCCAGCCCAAGCACGACTTTAGCTTAATTGGGCTAGTTTTGACTCCAGTTTTTGGTAAGAGAGATTCAAGCCATTGGATGAAGGATAATACTACCAGTGATGTATAACCAGGCAAACCAAACCCAAGTACTCTTGCTGCAAGTAGAAGACGAGAAGGCCATAAACTAAGATCAATTCATATAAATCATATAGGGTAAAACCAGAAAAGAAAAACCAACCTCGCGGAAGCTACCACCTTCCCCCCTTTATGCTATCAAAATGACAAAACTAACAAAAACTATCTAAATTCCAAAGTCATAAACTTGTCAAGAAGTAAACAAAACACTGCTACTGTTATCAGCCAGAAAATGTCACGCCTTCTTCTTCCCACAGCTCGCGGGAATGTTTCTGTTAGCACAGTCTTGGACTTCAACGATGCCTTCAACATATCCAATACCTGATGAAAATAAAAGGACGAATTGTTCATATTAATTAAGAGCATTGAAAGAAATGTAGCATATAACAGTAAATATTACCAAGTAGTGGGTTTTAGTGCATATTACCAAGTGGGTATTGTGTGGGGCCCATTGCGTGAACTGGAGTTTCTTGATCTCGGCAAGGGTGTGCTCGGGTATGCTACTGCGTGGGGACCATGTCCCTTAATCTCGGCTACAACCCGATCCATATCGGTCTCGGCACTACATGCTGGTCTCGGTCAAACAGCATTCAGTTCGGCCGCACATCCCGTTCAGTCTCGGCAATGCAAGCTCGGCAATGCAGTATTGCGCTTGCAGCTAACAGCCACGGCCCTGTCGTGGCAAGGCCCAAGGAAGGGGTCTGATGGGACGTCAGCCACCACCAGATCAGGGCAAGATCAGGCCCAATGTGACTAGCATTAAATGCAGTGTGGGCTGATCGGACCCACATTAAATGCAAGGAGGCTTGTGATGGACCTTCATTAATGACTTTGTGGGCTGATGTGACCCAGGACACATCACAAAGCCCACTGGCACTCACCCAAAACCGTTCCATATATAAGGCACGAGCCATATGAAGAGGGAGGTAAGCATTCTCTTCCAGACAACTACTCCTTCTTCTTCTTCTCCGATCGATTGCTGACTTAAGCATCGGAGAGCCCTGCGCTACCCAGAGTCAGGGTCCTCTGACTCTTGTCTTTCTCCTCTTTCAGATTCGGGTCGTCGCTGTTATCTCCTCCATGCATTGAGTAAGTCCTTAGAGGCATCCTGATCTTGTGAGTATATTATTCTTGCACTTACAATTGGCGCCGTCTGTGTAGTCTTACAATTGCACTTCTATAGTCTTTCCTATTCCAAAACACCATGACGAGGAGAGCTGCGAAAGACGGAGAAACTTCCAAGACAAAGCATGCAGGACCGCCCCCTACCAAGCAGAGGGCTGGCAAGCAACCAGTCACAGAGGACGACGCTGAACGTGCTCTCATCCGGATCAACGTTCAGGAACGTGACCTCCGCTCGGAGTCCGCTCCCAGGAGGGGAGACACCCAGCAACCGGCAGGCCTCCTGACAGGTCAGCGGCATAAGTCTCCAGTGGGCGATGGATCACGTCCCCCCGGCCAGGCGGAGGACGTTGAGGGCCTGGTGGAGGACGTTGAGGATACTGAGGATGAAGACTACAACCCTGATGACGACTTGGACTCCACCCTTCTAGCGATTAAAGCACAGAATGAGGCCATCAAGGAGAGAGACGCTCTGATCCTCCGGCTCCAGCAGCAGCTGGAAAGAGCTACGGGATCAGCGGGGCTTCGGCAACAGTCTCGGCAGCAGTCTCAACAGCGTCAGTCACGGCAGCAACAGCGGTCGCGACAACAACAACACTCACTGCGACAGCACGAGCGGAGGACGTCCCGTGACAGGCGCCCCGACTCCCTTCGAGAAGGACTTGAGGGACCATCTGAATAAAAAGAGGCTTGACCGAACTCGAGATGAAGGTTCGAGCGCTAGCCACAGCTACTCGAGGAAGCTCGGCCGAGACCAAAAGGCGTCAGAAACCATCCCGGAAAGCAGGCATCATGATCAGGAGTGGTTAGACGCGCGCATAAGGGAAACGGTCCAGCGTAATTTGGAAATAGTTGGTCTCGGCCGAGACCAAAAGGATAATTGCTGCGACCCCGTCGATCTCGGCGCGTCTCCCTTTTCTCGAGACATCAGGAAGCATCCCCTGCCAAAGAAGTTTACCGTCCCGAGGTTCGTCACTTACGACGGGACTTCGGACCCGGCTACGCACCTCAGGCACTTCTCCCAGAGGATGTCTGTCTGGGGAGACGAGGGCCATCTGAACTGCCGAGTCTTTTCCTCTAGCTTGGGCGACATCCCCCTGAAGTGGTTCTGTGCGCTCCCGGAGGGGTCCGTCTCGAGTTGGCAGTAGCTCCAGCAGTCCTTTATGAAGAAGTTCCAGGCCTACAGAGTCCTTCCGAAGACAGATGCAGACATCATGGCCATGAAGATGAAGCAGGGAGAGAACGTCACCCAGTTCGCCAAGCGGTTCTGGGCGGTCTACAGTCAGATTGAAAATTCCAAGGACGAGGTTGCCGTCTTCGCATTCCAGAATACCTTGCTACCAGACAGCGATCTTCGCAAGGACCTGGCCAGGAACCCGGTCTCTTCCATAGCAGCGCTCATGTCTATCGCCAACCGGTACATCGCCCAAGAGGATGACCAGGTCCGTGCTCGGGAAAGCCATAGAACCGCTCAGAAGGACCGAGGTGAGAGGCCCTCCAAGAAGGATGGGATACCGTCTCGAAGAGATGAGCCTCGGCGAAGCGAGCGACGAAGAGATGAGTCGGACAGGCGTTAGGCACCTACCAGCTCGGTAGGGACTCAGATGTTCGCCTCGGCAAGGAGCAAAAGGCCCAGGCTGTCCGAGGACGCATATCGGGCTGTCAACACGGTCTTCAAGATGCCAATCCACAAGATCATGTATAGGATAAAGACAAGGCCGTACTTCAGCTGGCCAGAGCCCATGCAAGGCGACCCTTCCATCCGAGATCAGACAAAATTATGTGCCTATCACAAGGAAGGTGGCCACAAGACTGAAGAATAGAGAATACTGCGTTCGCATTTGGAGAAGCTTGTCCAGGATGGACACCTGCAAGAGTTTGTCAGGAGAGAAGACATGGCCAATACCCGAGCCCCGCGCCGAGATGAGAGGGGTAATGACAGCGACGGGTCTGAGAAGATCATCAACGTCATCCATTTGGCACCCCCGCCCAAGGGGAGTAATCAAGCCCGTGCCGAAGCAAGGAAAGCCGCTCACGGCAAGCAAGTAATGGCCGCCGAGCTCGGCCCAGCACAAAAAAGGGCTCGGAGGGAGCGTCCCGAGATTAGGTTCACTGATGCAGATCTGGAAGGGGTGCAGCTCCCCCACAACGATCCACTGATCGTTACTCTGAAGTTTGATTGCTCTAAGCAGGGCGTGAAGAATTGCACTGTGAAGAAGGTCCTCGTCGACCCGGGCAGTTCTTCCGAGGTCCTCTATTTTGATAGCTTTCGAAGGATGGGACTGACGGAAAAAGATCTGCAGGAGGCCCGAGTTCCCCTTATCGGCTTCAGCGCCAAACCAGTTTACCCCAAGGGGAAGGTGACATTCAGGGTCGAGGCCGGTGGCGCCTCTGTCATGGCAACCTTCATGGTGATCGACGCGCTCTCGCCCTACAATGCTATAGTGGGCAGGTCTTGGCTCCATAGTCTGGAAGCAGTCCCTTCCACCCTTCACCAGAAGCTGAAATTTCCGTGGGAGGGGAAGAGCGGCCGAGTTGAAATCATCACCGTCAGAGGAGATCAGCAGGCAGCTAAGCAGTGCTTGACAGCAGTGGTACCCGGGGAACTAGAGCCCAAGGAGGTCAACGTGGCCGAGATGGAGAAGAACCTGGAGCAGGGGCTGGATGAGCTTGGCCGAGATCCAGGCAGGAAGAGCTTGGAGTAATTGACTGAAATCCGGATCGACCAGAAGGACCCGGATCGAATCTTCCTAATCGGCAGCTAGCTCGGGGAGCCGGAGAGGTCCGAACTGGCCCAGTTCCTGGTGCAGAACAGAGAGGCCTTCGCCTGGACACCTCAAGAGATGCCTGGCATCGACCCCGAGGTAATGTGTCACAGACTAAATGTTAACCCTAACCACAAACCTGTGATGCAGAAAGCACGGAGGACTGGGGTCTCGCAGACCGAAGCCGTCGTCGAGGAGGTGGATAAGCTGCTTGAGGCCGGCGCTATCAGAGAGGTTCAATACCCGACCTGGCTGGCCAATCCGGTGGTGGTCAGAAAGAAGACTGGCAAGTGGAGGGTGTGCGTCGACTTTACCGACCTCAATGAGGCCTGTCCCAAGGACAGCTTTCCCCTACCAAAGATTGACCAGTTAATCGACGCCACGGCCGGGCACGACAGAATGAGCTTCCTTGATGCCTACCGCGGTTATCATCAGATTCCGCTGTATGGACCGGATGAAGAAAAGACAGCTTTTATCACGCCCAGGGGAACCTACTGCTATAAGGTGATGCCGTTTGGGCTGAAGAATGCGGGCGCCACCTACTAGAGACTCGTCACCAAGATGTTCCACGGTCAGCTCGGCAGGACCGTAGAAGTTTACATCGATGATATGGTAGTCAAATCCAAGCTGGCGCAGGATCACTTGGCAGATCTAGCCGAAGTCTTCGCCATCCTGAAGAAGTACAATCTCAAACTCAACGCCTCCAAGTGCGCTTTTGGCGTGGGTTCTGGCAAATTCCTGGGAAGCTTGGTCACGCGCAGAGGAATAGAAGCAAATCCAGATCAGATCTCGGCTATCCTCAGAGTGCAGAGTCCCACTTCGGCTAAGGAGGTTCAGAAGCTTACAGGAATGGTCGCGGCACTAAATCGCTTCATCAGCAAATCCTCAGATAAGTGCCGACCTTTCTTTCAGCTTCTTAGAAAAAATTCTAAATTTCAATGGACTCTGGAATGCGACCATGCCTTGCAGCAGCTTAAGGCTTACCTTTCTTCACCACCATTGTTATCAACCCCGACCCACGGGGAAACCCTGTATTTATATTTGGCGGTCTCGGATCATGCGGTCAGCTCAGTCCTCATCCGAGAAGAGGACAAGGTTCAAAAACCAGTATATTATACGAGCAAGACCCTTATTGATGCCGAGACCAGGTATTTGCCTCTGGAGAAGCTCGCCTTGGCGCTCGTTAGCGCCTCGCGAAAGATCTCCCATTACTTCCAAACCCATTCTATTGTGGTTGTTACGGAGCACCCATTCAAATCTGTTTTCACGAAGGCTGACTTTTCAGGAAGAATCTCCCGATGGGATGTCGAACTAGGGCAGTATGAGATCCAGTATCAGCCACGGACAGCGATAAAGGCTCAGGTTCTGGCAGACTTCCTTGCCGAGTTTGATTCAAGTTCGGCACCAACCCAGCTCGGCACCGAACTGGGGGGCAAGGAGCATGAGGCGCCCACGGGTTCGGAACAATCACAAGGCCACGCCGATACCCCAGTTTGGAAAATCTTCGTCGACGGATCTTCCACCTCGAGAAGAGCTGGGGCAGGAGTTGTTCTCCAATCGCCAGAAGGACTGGTCATTGAGCAGGCTCTGACACTAGACTTCAAGGCGTCAAACAATGAAGCTGAGTATGAAGCCCTTTTAGCCGGACTGAATAGCGCCAATATCCTCGGAGCTCAACAGCTGGTGGTCTTCAGTGATTCACAGTTGGTGACAAACCAGCTGACTGGGGACTATCAGGCTCGCGACGATCGGATGGCCGCGTATTTGGCCCTGGCCAAGAAGCAGGTCTCTCAGTTCCACACGGCCGAAGTCAAACAGATTGGCAGGGAAGCTAACTCTCACGCAGATGCTCTTGCGAACTTGGCCAGCGCTGTTGAGGCAGGAAGAAAGAGGAGCATCGAAGTCGGATCATTAGCTGCGCCCAGCATTGAGCTCCGTCCACCTCGGGATGTATTGAGCCTCGGTCTCGGTCCGAGCTGGATGGACCCTATTATCACCTACCTTAAAGACGACAGGCTTCCCGAGGACAGTGGCGAGGCCCACCGAGTCAGACTCAAGGCAGCTCGGTTTTGGCTGTCTCCCGAGGTCAAGCTCTACAGGAAATCGTTCTCGGGACCTTACCTCCAGTGCGTCCATCCAGGTAAGGTCGAAGACCTCCTTTTCGAGATACACGAAGGAATCTGCGGGAGCCATATTGGAGGAAGATCTCTAGCCTATCGAGCAATCAGCCAGGGTTACTGGTGGCCGTACATGCAGAAAGATGGACAGGTATATGCGAAGAAGTGCGAGAAGTGCCAGAAGTTCTCACACTCTCTCCATCAGCCCGCGCAGGATCTCAGCCCGCTCTCTAGCCCGTGGCCTTTCGCCCAGTGGGGGCTCGACATAGTGGGCCCACTCCACCGAACCCTAGGGAACAACAGATGGCTTATTGTGGCGACAGATTATTTCACCAAATGGATTGAAGCAGAGCCACTTTCATCCATCACAGAGCGGGACTCCAAGAATTTTGTGTGGAAGAATGTCGTTACAAGGTTTGGCATTCCTAGAGCGCTGGTTTCGGACAACGGAACTCAGTTCGACTCTAAACTTTTCAAGACCTTCTGCCAGGAGCTCGGTATCCGAAACCATTACTCCACTCCAGCTTACCCACAGAGTAACGGCCAGGCTGAGATCTCCAACAAGGTGATCCTCGATGGGCTCAAGAAACGGCTAGACCAAGCAAAGGGGAGATGGGTGGAGGAACTTCCAAGCGTCCTATGGGCTTACAGAACTACTCCAAGGCGTTCCACTTCGGCTACCCCCTTCTCACTCGCCTATGGTATGGAAGCAGTCATCCCTCTGGAGATCGGCCTCCCCACTTTGAGGTCCGAACTCTTTGACCGGGGGCAGAACGAAACCAACGTGGCCAGGGAGTTGGATTTAGCGGACGAGCGAAGGGAAGCAGCTGCGGTCAGGCTAGCCGTTTACCAGCAGCAGCTAGCCAGGGGCTATAACCAGAACGTCAGAGAGAGGAAGTTCTCTGTAGGAGAACTGGTTCTCAAGAAGGCTCTCCCAGGGGACAAAGATCCGAATCAAGGAAAGCTGGCGCCGAATTGGCATGGTCCGTTTAAAGTCACTTCCATCGCCGGACGGTCAGCTTATCGGCTCGAAGACCTGGAAGGACGGCCTCTTCCGAGACCATGGAACGCGTCACACCTCAAGAAATTCTATTTTTAGTTTGTATGTTTGTATAGTGCTTCTGGATTTAATAGAACTACGTTCGTTTTGGGGCAAGTTGATGATTAATGGCAATGTGACAGCGACAATGGTGCGAATATGGAAGACCGTCTAAGGTTGGCACTCAGCCACCTAGATGAGCAGCTGAAACGGCTAATATCTAAGGTTGGCACTCAGCCACCTAGATGAGCTGCCGAAACGGCCCATGTCTAAGGATGACACTCAGCCACCTAGATGAGCTGCCGAAACGGCCCATGTCTAAGGATGGCACTCAGCCACCTAGACGAGCTGCCGAAACGGCCCATGTCTAAGGATGGCACTCAGCCACCTAGACGAGCTGCCGAAACGGTTAAGGTTATGGTTGGCACTCAGCCACATAGACCAGCCGAAACGGCACAAGACGATAATGGCACCCAGTCTTATCACTGCCTTAGGTCTGATGCGATTCTTTGTTTTCGCCGAAGGGGTGAGAGCGCTCGCAGGGAACCCTAGTCTGATCGGTCTACTCTAGTCCGAGCTCACATCCATGTTCACAAAACTTGCGGAAAGCGCAAACAGAAAGCAAATAAAAGCCAAACATAGCACAGCGGAATGCAGAGGAAACAAGTACGGGGAAAAATGCCCGAAATTCATTGATAATATGGGATTACATTTTGTATAACAAGACAAGAAAAATGGAAGTCAGGCCGACGGCCCCGCTTCTGTGTCTTCGATAACGACCACAGCGGCCTCGGCTGGAGGAGCGGCTCCAGAGGGGGCGGGCGTCGGCTCAGCAGGGGCTTCGGCCGGAGTGGCAGGGATCTCGGCTGGGGCTTCAGCTAGGGAGGCAGTTCCGAACTCGGGGAGGTCTTGATAAATCGGGTCATCCTCAGGGACGCCCATCTTCTTGAGCACAGCCTCACAGCCGAGTCGGAACAGCTTCGGACTGAGCGCGTCGATTTGATCAAGATAATTTTGCCCAGCGTCCTCAGTTCCGTCTAGGAAGGCGGCGTCGATCTCGGCCTGTCGGGACGCTCGGAGTTCCTCTTTCTCCTTCCTTTCCTGTTCAAGCTCGGCCAAGAGCCCCGCCGACCTTTTCCCCTCTGCCTGGAACTTCCCCTGCCACTCGAAGCTCTCGGACTTCACCTTGCAGAGCTCGCTTGACATCAGATCGGACTGCGCGTTGAGCTCTGCGTTCTTGGCCGCCTCCGCCTTCAGCTCCTCGGTTTCGGCTTTCTTCTTTTCCTCTGCCAGGCGAGTCCGCCGACCGTCCTCTTCCATCATTCTCTCCGCGACGACCTGGAGCCTTTGGACAGCCTGCAAGGGAATAAACGACTTAGTACGAAATCAGAAGTAAGAAACACCAATGACTAAAGAAGTTCGGTACTCACCGCGAGAGAGTGCTGCATGGTCCTCATGAGCAGCTGTGGGGAGTCTTCCGATCTGTGCCTCTCCATGTCTTTGGGGAGTGCACAGGCTCGGCTGAGCGCCGCGATGACAGCCGGGCTCCCCACCAGCCTGTCCTCAACATTTAGGGGCCTCCCCCTTCGCAGCTCCATGTCCGGCCTGAACGCGGCCGGCTCAGCGTCCGAGGACGTCGCCGCCTGGGGCTCGGAGCGCCGCTCCACCAGGGGAGCCACCGGGGCCGGCGCCTCCAACGTGGCCCTCTCCCTTGTCGCCGAGGAGGAGCGCGAAGAGGAGCGCGATCGCTCCTGCTGCTCCTAGACGGGCTCTTGGCCTTTTGCCCTTTTTCTCGGCCTATCACTCTCCGGATCTGTGAGAGGTCGGGCCTCAGTTCTGGCAGGGACAAGAGCACCAGAGGGAGGCGGGGTTATACGAGGTGCGGCTGCCTTTCTGCCGAGCACGGCTTCCGCCAAGTTCCGTGGTTGGTACGAGGGTCTGCGCCTCTCCATTTCGTCGGCTTCGGCCTCGGCTCCGGAGGAATAGTTTTCAATTTCCCTTATCGGGATGTCTGCCTCGGCTCCGGAGGAATAGTCTTCAATTTCCCTTATCGGGATGCCGGCAAACACGGCCACCGAAGCGGAAGCCTCCGCAACTGAAGCGGCGCCGCTGGCTTCGGCTAGAACGAGATCTCCCGGGCGGCCCGACCTCCGTGTGTAGGACGCATATGTCGGCTCATACGCGAGGAGGGAGAAGGCGGCCCTGTTGTAATGGCCTCGGTAATTGTAGATGGCGTCTAGCCACTCCTTGTTCCGTCGCCAACGGTCAAACCGGGCGTCTCGCTGCCGTTGGTGGTAACCTGCAGAAGAATAGAAGAGCAGAATTAAGAGTTGACAAAGGCAGTCCCAAAAGCATTCAAATCCCAAGAGAGGGAATGGGGCATTACTCGGGGGTGTGCCGAAGGATCTCGGAACCTGGATCCTCCTCGTGGTCTCGGACTCGGCAGGCCCGAACTCCCAGCTGCCTGAGACGAATAATCGGTCGTCTCCGGCGTACTTGTTCGAATCCTCCAAGGCCGTGACAAGTGGCGAGCATTTGGCTTTAACCCGGAGGTAATATGTGCCGCCATCCCGGGTCTTGCAGAGGTCGTAAACGTCCTCAATGTCATGGACGCCGAGGTCAAGTCCTAGGATCTTGTTCAGTTCGGCGACGCCCATGATTATTTTAAAACCGTTGGGCATTAGCTGGCACAGACAAAGGTTTCAGGTTCGGAGGCATGACCGAAGCAAGGGACTGAGGGGGAACCTAACTCCCCCCTCGATGATGGCCACAAGAGGAAACGGCATCCAGCCGTCCCTGAAAGTGTAGCCAGATGTTCTATCGGAGGCCTTTATCCGGACATCCTCCGGGATCGCAAACTTAGCCCTAAGTTGGGCCAGGCCTACAAGGGAGTCGATCCAATGGCTGAAAACCCCCATTTCTAATCTAAGAAACCCTACAGCTCTAAGGGTGAAGGCAGCAGAGGGGTTGGGGGATGGAAGAAACCCTAGAAGGAACTGTCAACATAAACGAAAAATAAAGAAAAGAGGGCCAGAGCAGAGACACTCACAAGCTCAGGCGAGGTCTCAGGGCCAACCGTTGCTCCCTCACCGGTCCTAGCAGAAGAAGTCCTGGCGATAGGAATCCTAGTGGAGAAGATTCAGGCGAGTAGGAGGCTCTTGCAGGGGTTCTAGCAGAGCTTCGACGAGTTCAGGGAGTGAAAGTGGCAAAGGAAGAAGACGAAAGTGAATATAAAGGGCAGGTATGGGCGCCATTCCGGAATTCGAAGCGAGACACGCGTGAGGTGTCGCCTCGGCTTGCGTCGCACGCCTCCTCGAAAAGACAAGGAGGCCTATCAAGCGATAACGCGTGGCGCTAAGACGGCGATGGTTCGCTTTCCTATGATAATCATAGCCTCCGCATTTATTACCCCCCTTTATTATATCTGGCCGACGAAACAATGGCGGCGTCCAACGCCGAACGAGTCAGAATCCTTAATTAGAAGGCGAAGGGAAGATGAGCATTATCGGTTTCGGAAGATCGGTCCGGCTCTTAACCCTAGAGCCCGATGAAACCCTAGAGGTCAAGAGCTGAGGGGCTATTGTGTGGGGCCCATTGCGTGAACTGGAGTTTCTTGATCTCGGCAAGGGTGTGCTCGGGTATGCTACTGCGTGGGGACCATGTCCCTTAATCTCGGCTACAACCCGATCCATATCGGTCTCGGCACTACATGTTGGTCTCGGTCAAACAGCATTCAGTTCGGCCGCACATCCCGTTCAGTCTCGGCAATGCAAGCTCGGCAATGCAGTATTGCGCTTGCAGCTAACAGCCACGGCCCTGTCGTGGCAAGGCCCAAGGAAGGGGTCTGATGGGACGTCAGCCACCACCAGATCAGGGCAAGATCAGGCCCAATGTGACTAGCATTAAATGCAGTGTGGGCTGATCGGACCCACATTAAATGCAAGGAGGCTTGTGATGGACCTTCATTAATGACTTTGTGGGCTGATGTGACCCAGGTCACATCACAAAGCCCACTGGCACTCACCCAAAACCGTTCCATATATAAGGCACGAGCCATATGAAGAGGGAGGTAAGCATTCTCTTCCAGACAACTACTCCTTCTTCTTCTTCTCCGATCGATTGCTGACTTAAGCATCGGAGAGCCCTGCGCTGCCCAGAGCCAGGGTCCTCTGACTCTTGTCTTTCTCCTCTTTCAGATTCGGGTCGTCGCTGTTATCTCCTCCATGCATTGAGTAAGTCCTTAAAGGCATCCTGATCTTGTGAGTATATTATTCTTGCAATAATAATGCCAAAAAAGGACGTATAGCCTAATCCAAATAAAACAAAATGAGCAATATGATTCACACGAAGACAAGTGCCCCCTTTTGGGTGGTCAGCCCTAAATAAATCGGGAGAGCCCGTCCATAACGTCGGTGATCATAAACCGATCGAATTAAAAACAAATCAGGATAACCTGTTCACATTCAAAGCGGATTATAAGTGATCAACCGTCCATATATCGATCTGCAGTTATCCATAAATGACCCACATAAACATAAATATATAAGCATAATAGACCTGAATAATAAAGCTCCGACACAAGAGTCCTAAGTCAAAATAAAGTGACGGCCATTCCACATCCCATATCATAATCAAATCGTCATACAAAATTTGCCGAGTCACTTTATAGTCCATAATACACAATAGGGTATGCATCTAAAGGAGTACATATCCTAAATCAACATATATATGCATGCGAAGGTTAAGACATATATACGAATCGATCCTATGGTCAAACATAAGGTCTCGTACCCCACAACCATAGAAATCTCTAATAAATATAAGATCAACGCATCCCGTTTCCATCAATGGTGCATAGACCTAGTTAAGGGTTTTCCAATAGTGATGGGTTGAACTTGAATCCATTAGGATTTCCCCGAGGTCATACAAAGTACTAAACCCCATGTTAGTAATATACCGTATGCTCGTACGGTATTTACTTAGTCCAATGATCCAATTAATAGAATTCGAAAAATATAATTTTAACACATTAAAACCAAAAATATCATTTAAAATCAATTTACAAATAACACCCTTAATGTATAATTTTAGAAAACTTGAGGATCCCCTCTATAATATTTTTCAAATTCAACTCTTATAAAATAGGCTCAAGAGCCTAAGTGGATTTATAACATAATCAGGCCCAATCTCAAATTCCATAAAGCTAAGCTTAGTGTACTGCCATGGACACATGGCTCCCTCACTCAAAACTATGCCCAAGTCAACAATCCCCTTACTTTATCCCCATACCTATGATGTCATCAAGTCATCATCTTTCCCCTTTATTCCTTTCATCTCCACTACATGTACACAGGTCCAACCAACACAGAACTCAGTTCTGTGAAAGAAGTTCAACGTGGGCACAACTGGGCACTCAGATTGTAGGTTCCACTGACCACTAACCCATCATCCCCTCACAGGCATATGTCTCCCAGGTCTATATGGAAAAAGGATCGGCCCAGATCTATGTTCAAACCACCTAGTGGGTCCCACCACTGCCTAATGTCCAAACTAATTCTTTTTCCCTCAACCATGCCTTCTCTGATCAACCTAAAGGATAGTGGGCCAGGGATGTCCACTGCTTATGGGACCTGCCCCCTTAAGGTCGCCCGTGGGTCCTCCTTCGGATCCACGGATCAGATCTAACATCCGGGGCCCACCTGGGTCCCACAATCAAACATACAGAGAGTCCCTAAATTGCCTGCGTTCCCTGTTACAATTCCACTCCCTGCATTATGTAATTCCGCCTGCCCATTAAGGTCACTTGAAGTAATGGTCTCACATCCCTAAACACAATTCTAAGAAGATGAAAAGGGTTTTTGAAATCCAACAACAGAAGATGGAAAAAGGGGTTTTGAAAATCCAAACAACAGTGCGGTGGCAGCCAATAGTTGCAACAGTAACGTCAATGTGAGCAACTCAATTGGGTCATCCCAAATCTCCGGTATCATTGCAGAACAAAATCGAATTACAAAATTATGCATAAAAGGGTTTCTACATGCATCCACACTGGAATCAACAAGAACATTAAATTCACAAATTATGTTTAGGTACTTGTCTTTTACCGGGGTTGAAAAAATACACAGATCCTGACCAAAACCCAAATCGAGATTCCTACAGCGCTCAATCACAATCCTAACACCAATCTGATATAAGAGATGAGAAAGAAATACCCAGGTAATCAGATTTATGATATTCCTACCCAAAACCTAGCATTGGAAAGAAAAGGGAATAACCCAAGAATACAGATCTACTCCTAATGATTTGAGGAGGGGGTTACCTGAGATAAGAAAATTGAACGAGGAATGCCGGTATCCTCTGATCTTGATTCTGATGGCTGGATCCTAAAGCTGGAATGGCTTGGGAAGTTGAAAGAGGAAGAAGACGAACGGGAAGAGTTGCAGAGAGATAAGTGGGAAGAGATGAATCGTGAGATTAGTTAAAATAGGGATTAGGTTAAAAGGTGGGCTTAAGTCATTGGGTCAAAACTACGGGTCAGGTCATCTACCCACTAACCCAACTCACTAAACCACGCATCTAATCTAACGTGTGACCCACTTAATCCTACCCATTTAAATAACTAAAATACATTAAATTAATATAATACAAATATTTTAATAATAAATATACTTAATGGCGGGGCCGGATCTTACACCTTCAGATTTTCAATACTCGTGTAGAGATTTCCTATGCATCCAAACATGGGATTTTTGGGTCCGGGCTCAACAAAAAATCCAACTGGGAACGTCAGGAGACTCAAAAGGAAATCCACGAAATCCTTTTCAACCTCAGCAAACAATACTCTGCCGGACTTCTTCTTAAAAAAAAGCCTTGACTTCAGCTTGCTCACCATATTTGGGGTTTTGCTATGTATCAACTGAGAGATCGAAGAAACTGTATAGGTTTTCTTCTTCTTCTTCTTCTTTTGCTCATTTTATACATGTTTACGAATGAATTGGGACCCACAAAAATGCAAAGTTACTGTAAGTACCTGAATATTACGGACTTAGTTAGGCGAGTAAAGCTTCTCTTAGAATGAGATTGAATGCCTGAGACTTGAAAGGAAATGATACAGTGGTTGTGCCTAAGTTAGTACAGTCACTGAACAAAGGATGAATGACTGGAGAAGAAAGGCAAACTCGGAGTTGTATTGTATTGCTTTGCGTACATCTTTGAATCTTACCCCTACATATATATATATATATATATATATATATATATATGCGGAAGTTTCATATGGCGCTTCCTTAGTGAAGGTAGGTTAAAGTACTGTCCCATCAGCTCATACCATGTTTTCTTAGTGGAGGTAAATGGAGGCATTGTCTCATTGGATCAAGCGCTGACTTCTTGTATTGATGTTGTTGTGATCATTAGATAAGGATAACCCATTATCAATATCCGACGCCCATCTTATCTCTTAGTACGTTCTATAAAGTAGCCGTAGTTTTATACGAGTACAATTATAGTTTAGTATTTATCTCAGTTGATCATGCCGGACTGAAGATGATACCAAAATCATGTATAGACGCATCCTGGCACTGTTGCCGATGTGCTTTATACCGAAACCATAATGAGCCCAGCTAGTACTTTTACTGAAGCTAGCTGAAGCTTGGTGCTAGCTGGTACTATTGTCGAGCTAGATGTATTTTTATACTATTTTCGAGTTTGTAAGCCGAGATCGAGATAAGCCAACTCTATTACGGAAATTACTATTAGGAAAACGTCCAGACACTTATTATCGCTAACTTTGCAAGTCAATTATTGTTGGAAGGAGTCCACCACTGTGGGATGCCAACTATTATGGGTGGTCCTCATAAAAATTATTACGGGTGATGAAGAGCAGAAGAAGTCCACCATTACGGCTACGTGGATTCATTCATTAATTATTAGACGTTGAATCTCCATTGCCAATCAAATATCAAACAGCACATTTTTTAATTGAATCCATGACTAGGACCAGATTTAGACCTTACAAAGAAAATAACATGGGGGTGCAGACCTAGATCGAAATAAATTAACTGGGCAAAGAGTATGATGGACCACGTTGCCATCTCTGGATGGATGCTGCCACTGTCATGACAGAAGAAACCACACCTGCTTCCTGTACTCAAATCCTTTTTTATTTTTCCCCTAATCACAAGCAATATCGAAAGCAAATGCAATTTGTGCCGAGAAATCCCTGGTACCATTCCAGTACTCTACGGGCACATTCATTCATTGTTTATCTCCCGCTGAGAAGTAGAGGTGTACAATAGGCCCCATGTCCAGGGCTCGGCCCGGCCCGTGCCTAAGTTAGCAGAGTCTAAGCTCAGCACAATCTACAAGCATGAGCCTGGCCATGTTGTGTTGGACATGAGTGGTCCTCATGATCACATGTGCAACACTATTAGGATTCACCGTTTGAACCCACTAATTTAAGTCACTTTTCCCTTTTTAGTGTCTGGTTTTACTAAGTTTATCTTAGATTCAATTTTAATAAGCCCAATCAAATAAGACTCTTGTTTTCTTTGATGGGAAGAAATCTCTCTACGGCTTATATATATATATATATATATATATATATATATATATGGTTTTTCGGTCTTACGAGATCTGAAAAAGTACCCATCAACCTCACGCATATTGGAGTGGGTGATAAGGGATATAGGAGAAAATCCTATTTTACAAAAGAGTTCCGCTCATCGAGATCACAGCGTAAGGTGCATTTTTATATTTTTGAAATCATATATTGCTTAATGCATAAATCTAGAACCATATGTTTTAATTTGAATTGCAAACCATATCAGATCTAACATGTTGTACACAAATGACCCTACACGAAAACAGCAGTTTCAATATTTAATGCCAGCCAGTGTAATGGAGAGAGGGGAGGAAGGGCTTACATGGCAGTGGGCCCACTCATAAAATAGCCTTAAACAATTCAAAGACTTCATATAAATCAACCTGACGGTCGGCCTAAGCTAAGAATTTTATGGAGTATAATAGGGCATTTTTTTCCTAAGGAAGGATTCCTTTTAATGAGACCCACTAAGGAGATTCATCCTAGAGGATCTGCAATCTGATTCTAATTTCATTCTTCTTAAATGGCCCCACTCAAGATCCTTAAAAACTAACATTGAAAAGGTCTTTAGAACTGTAATGGGGAATGCCACTTTGACAATGCAAGGAAGATGACCAGGAAATTATTCTTTCTGCAAACAAAGAGGAGATATTGAATGTTGAATGTTTGTCCTTTCATATTTTTAAAAAAATGCCCACGTTGTCTTTCAAAATCCTCTTTTATTCATAAAAAAGAACAAAGAATATTGAGGAACAAAATAGCAACAGCTAGAATATGTCAAAGGTAAGTGTGAGCTTCACTGGTTTTGGTTTACCAAAAACAATAACCGACCCTGCCCATTACGTGAGTAAATTAATGAAGTCTATAATTCGAAATAAAAGTGGTCTAGAAACCTAGATCCTAGAGAAATTTGAATTTGGAAAATTATCGATATAGAATTATAAAATCCAGGGGATTCCTATTTGTGCATGGTTTGGATGGGTTGTTAGGTGGGCCCTACAAAATAATTCTCATATAATATGTGAGAACTAGTTCTTACCTAAATAATTCCGTTATATAATATATATTTATATAACAATAACCTAGCAACAATAAAGTAAAGAGATATAAAGATAATGCCATAGCCTCATACCCATTATAAAATGCCCTTAAGACCAATACACACATATTTGGTTCATTTCTTCTCTATTTAATTATTAAAGTTATATGTTATACTTAATGTGTAAGCAATAAGTGTTGCACGGTTGCTCTCTATCCCTTTCTTCTAGTTTTATTATTTCTTATTTAAGCTTAGATATATATATATATATATATATTCTTGCTAGTGCAAAAGGGGGTGTACTCTTGTTAATAAGGACAAAACTTTTTTTTTTTTTATAGTGTGATTGTGGATGCCAACCAGTTTATAAAAATAGTTTGTATGTGCATGAAACATCAAGGATTTAGGGTGATCCAGATATCACTTTAATTAGATAAATAAAACTCTCAGATTTCTAAAGTCTAAAATAACTTTGATTTCATAAGTGCACTTATTTTTTGACTGAAACCAAGAATACTTAATGGTAATATTAGTGTTAAATCGAAAGTAATGCCAATTCATAAAAGTTAATTGAATACAAATGGTTTAAAGTTCTCAAAGATAAGACTCTATTGGAATGATTTGGTAAATGAGAACTTTTGTGAAATGTGTGAGATAGAACAAACTCTTTAACTATTTTCCTTTTTTGATAAGAAAAACGTACGCCTAGAACTCAAATCACCAAAGCATGTATGATTTTATGCGATAAAAGAAAGCTTTTAGAGATAACTTATATTCTTTAAACATTTTCTTAGTAATCCCTTCGTAGTAGAAGTTAGACAAGATAGCGCCAGCTTGGTTAACATTGCATACTTGATAACAATGTTAAAAAAATCATGGCTTTCTCGTTTTGAAGCCCTGGGCCCTATCCCTTTAAGGGCATGGTAAGGGACTAAGTAGTGCAAACCCTCCAAGGGCTTTGGCCCACCAGGGCCCAACCCTGCATATATTGAGGGTAGGGTGGGAACAACCCGGGCTGGGCCCTTTGATACCCCTACTCTGATGTGTGGAGGCCATCTAATGTTCCTAAAGTTCTATGACTATCCCTACTCTACTATTATGTAAAATCTTACCATAACGTTCATATCATCAGGAATTCAGAATGCTTATGCGTCCTGATAAAGCTCAAATTTTACTTCAACCGTTGAATTGATTAAATGTCTAAAATATAGTTATTTTGATACACAAACCTCCATGTGGTATTAATCTGTGGAGTCCGGATTCTCGAAGCTTTACCCTAAATAAATCCTGACTTAAATGAATGGAACTCCATAGTGGGTCAAGCTATTGATATCCAAATCGGTCAAAGCAGGCCCCCTTCAGCTATAGGATATACTCAAATATTTTGTAAACCCAAGTTTGCATTTGCCGTGTCATTGGATTGAGTGTTTGATGAAAAACGTGATAATATATATATAAGATTGTGTGTGTGTGTTTTTCTTTAACTCAAACAAGGGACTTAAGAGAGAATTCACACACAAAAGGAAAAATACCACGTACGTAGGAAGAGGTTAGAGGCGGCGTCTCCAAGGTTCCAACCTGGGCAGCCAGGCGAGAACAGTCACTCATTACCACTCCCATAAGGAGCCGTTCTCACGCTTAAGATTGTATTGATCACATTTTTCATCGGTCAATCAATTTGACTGTAGAACCAACTCATGTTTGTGGTTTCTGTTTCACCTTAAGCTGGGTACAGTGGATTGTAGCTGGGAGCATCTCTGTCCTTTCAAAATATTTTTTTAGCTGTGAGGTTGTAGATATGTTGAGTAATGGTTATTTCGTAACTTTGATCAGGCTATTGTGTTTGGAACTTCTTTCCACAGAAATAGGTCTAGAAATTGTTCAAGGGGACCTCAAAATGCAGAGATAATAAATAAGAGTTCTGTAGTCAGAATCCTGAAAAATCTTCTGGGTCATTCTTCATTTGCTGCCAATGGAAAACTTCCCCAAACCATTTCAACCTTTATAGAGTGTGTGGAAAATCAGGGAGATGCATGGTTTGAAGATGCAGAGGATGGAATTGGAGAATCTGTTCTCCCTCTGCAGTGAGTATGTAAAGGCCACCTCCAAGACATGTGAGGAGGAGCCGAGGAGGTGTATGACAGTATGAGTCAACCTACGCTGGTACATTGGATTCTTTGAGAGAAATAGACAGAATTGTGAATATTTATAATGGGTTATTGTTGATTGAACTATTGGAAAAGGAAATTTGAAATAGAAATCTATGGATGAAGACTTGGACTGAAAGGATTCATGGTGCCAAGAACAGAGTCCAGGAGATGGAGCATCCGAATATGAAAATTGGGTGTGAACGTGGCTCAAGTTTAAAGTGGTAGTACTTGCACCACTTATGTCTTACAGGGGTTAGTTATGAATTATTGACACGATGGTCAAACTTGAGTAGGAGTGGGTCACGCAGTCAAAATTTATAGGGTGAAGATGGGAAGGCATCAATTGACAGTTTATAGAATTAGACCTTTGGATCAGTCTATTTATTATTTATTAAGAAATGGCTTTCTATCATGGGATCACTGAATTGATGTCCCAAATGAAAAAAGGAGTCCAAATCCCATTGGCCTCATTGGTGCCCCCACATGCAGAGAGTCAAGGCTCAGGCTGAGAGAAGTATGATTCAATATTTAATTATATATGAGAATCAATCATAAGTGCTAGGCTTCAATCTTCATGAATGGTGGATGGACCATGAATTTTGTGGATATAGATCAAACGGCTACAGCTTATTGTTATGTGTTATATTGAGGCATGACCCTTCCATCACTTGCCTATGGTTTGAGCCACCGAACCATGGTCCAAACACATAGGAAATTGGAAGTCATAATCCTTCATGACTCTGCTTATGGCAATAGGCATGAGACCTGACCATAGTACATGCAGGCTCATGTGCCAAACTGCTATTTCTGGGTAATGTTCCAAGTCTAATTTACGTTGTCAAATAATAAGCATCAATATTATAGATTCTTTAACATCATCTGATGTTGGTTGCGTAGGAAATGGGTGGGTCCACACACAATACAAACAATGAGGAACACTGTAATTTATGAGGAAATCTCTTTTCACTTTCAAGTGAATATACACTGATACAAAATGGTCTCACCCAACCCTTGAATACACACTGATACAAAATGGTCTCACCAAACCCTTGAATACCACACTATATGTACACTGAAAACAAAACAAAACATATTCGTTTCACTCTCCACACCACACTACAGATTGCACTCTTCACTTTTACGCTTTTTCTTTTTTCACATTCGCACTACAGGCATACACTTCACTACACTTAGAGGTGCACAAAAAATCCGTTGATCCATAAATCCAATCCAATCTGCGGATTTTTATTCTGCTAATAGTGGACACATGACATGTGATGACCTAAATGTCACATAATTGAAATCAAAGCAATTACTATGACAACGGATTAAATTGAAGCGCCCACAGGGATTGAGATCCCTCATGGCTACTTAGTTTCTTTGAAACTGATTATATAGAGTAGATATTAGACTTTTCTAGAATTGATATAATACATAGGAATGAGCTTCACCTGATTACCTAAAAATTATTAAAGTGACAGGTGAAGGTTGTGAGATGAGTGATGAAGAATATAACTAGTGATGTAATGGAACCTAGTACTTAAATATGAAAGGGGTGATTGCTCGGTACTCATTTTTCCCACATCACATGAACCCTTGCATTCGTTTTGCTGTTGGGGAACATTGGAGAAATTATTAAACCAATGCCGTAGAGACGGGTGGAACTTGGTAGGCACACGCATTTATTTATTTATTTTCGCCAGTCGTTTCTCCCTACTGATATTGAGGCATTAGTATAAATACTTTTCAATAATTCAGTTGGCTCGATTAACCTTCCAGCAACCTGGTTAAACTCGACCCTTCTTTAATCCTCAATTGCAATCACATCAAGGAAGGTTTTTTCCTGTCCCTATGCAGAATCAGGAAGCCTTTTCATGGCCCTTCTCTGATGGGTTGTTGCTCTGTTATTGAGCTGTCTCTCTGTTTGTAGTTTCTCTTCCTTGGCGAGGATTAGTACCCTTTCTCATTTGTTAATTTTAAGCCCAGCCTTACTGCATGCTGTACAGGCACTAACAAAAGAAAAAAAAAAAAAAAAGTTGACCCTTTTAAAACAGCTAGAGATATCATTAACGTCCACAAGCACAGATTCAATAGCCCACTCCCCTTCACCTCTCATCTATCCAAATGTGGATTTTGCGTCCCTGCATCACAAAGAAGCCCATTACAAAAAAGAACAAAACCAAAAGTGAACCCATCGTATGATACTTTGAAAGCAGAATCGGACTAAATAGAATCACATCCTAACCTTTATTCAGACACATGAAGGGCTACTGGCCCATTGGAGGAATGCTCTCCATCACATAACTATAGGAGAACCCATCACACTTGATTTCATATGATGATTTAGGAGAGTAAAACCACCTGTTACACCACTTGGTAATTAATAGAGAAAATCCTGCAGTCGAAGATAAGAGAGAAAATCATGGAGTTTTCAAATTTACTGCTTGATTTTCTCTCTTATCTTTGACTGCTGGGTTTCTCTATTAGTAATGTTATCGTCTTCAAACAGGGGATCCTGACTCATTTACTGACATATAGTAGCAAGGAATGCTCAATCAACTCCTCTAGTTTCTCATCTATATTAAGAATTTTAGTTTTGAGGGAGGATATTACCATGATAGCATCTTTGAACATTTTCACCCAAATAGAAGGATTTTTTTTTGAAGGGGAGTTTTCAAAGTGTACTGCAGGGGATGAAATTGGGCACTAGTTTTTAGCCGATGGGTTCCACACAGGTATAATATCCTAGGCTCCTAGCCCAATCGACATGCAATACGCTAACTTTTTGAAGGAAAAAGATATAGTGAAACACTACATTGAATGAAAGAAAATTTTCTCCATGAAGGATCATATGAATGGGTTTCACTCCATGAGAAAGAAAAATGTCTACTCCGTGGATGCTGTGCAAGAATATTTAGTTTAAAACATGCATTGGCAAGTGACAACAGCAGAACATGAATATACATACAATCAGAGATCAAATTCGTAATGGCCCAAGTATAAATCAGGTCAGAGATTCAAGCCATCGGATTGCCATCATGCTCTGCAAAGTAGAACGGAAGTAATGCATAAGCAGGCCAACCAAAGTACCAAACCAAACCCCAATTTATATTCATAAAAAAAAAAGTATGGTAAGGTTCCAAAATGCCTTAACAAACATCTCATGAGTTACTACTTTTGCTTTCCTTCCATCCAAACAAAATGAAGAAACTAACTAGAGAAGTAGAGAAATTTGGAAGTCATGCACTTGCCAAAAGAAAACAAAACACCACTCCTGTCATCAGCTAGGAAAACGTCATGCGGCCTTCTTCATCTCATTCCCAAGGAATATATCCGTGAGCACTGTCTTGGACGTGAACGATGCCTTCAAGATAGCCAATCCCTATAAATGAAACAGAAGCAAGACAAACAAATCATGTTAACTAAACATAAACAGATAATGTGCAATGATTCAAGTATCGCACAACCATTAAAGTCCTGGCCGATCTTCAGAGTTTTGTTAAATTATCACAGAGGTTTCTAGTTTCTAGTGTAGGAAATGTCATACCTCATCCATTCCGACTTGAACCACACGCTCTTCTAAGTCACCCACATCTCTTACATTGAACTTGTTGAGAAGGGCAATGCTGGAGATTGTGGACATGGGCTTCACCACCAAATCATCCATCACAGTATAGGTGACGACGCCCTTCACAAATCCTCCCCCTCCTACTGAAGACGAACCCATACCCTTCCTCGTAACATAAGTTATCTTAATTGTCATTCCATTGTTGCAAGATGGACAAGCAGCGCCAGCAACATCAGTTACATACCGATGGCTGGAACTGCCACTGCATGTGTAGAACTTCATTGGCTTTGGTGTTGCGTCGTTTTGAAGAAGAAGAGGACGGTCTTCGTCAAAAGGAAGATTTGGTGGTTCAGGGTTCAGAACAATGTTCTTGTCTAGACCGGGCTGAACGTAGGTGTTGCTCAGATTTCCAATACTCTCGTAGAGGTTTCCTATGGATCCGGCCACGGAATGATTCTTCAGGAGCCTAATGACAGAGCCAAGAGGGAGTGCCAAGAGACTGAAAAGGAAATCAACCAAGTCCTTTTGGGCCTCAGCAAACATTACTTTCTGAGACTTGTTGTCTATCAAGAGCTTCAAACTCAACCCATCATCATCATCCTCACTCTCCATGCTGTGTATAATGCTTACCACTTTTCTTCTCCTCTTTCTTTTTGGTAGTCTTTGGGTTTTTGGCTCTTCGTTTTTACAAGTTTATGAAGTGAATTCCAAACACCACATATTAAAGTAAAATAGAGTGGGAGTCTCTGGGGCATTGCTTCTTTACTTTCTCCGTACATGAAAACAGATCCTGTTTTGGACAAATCGGGGATGACGTGTGGGGGTGGCGGAAAGAAAATTTATTTTACTCTTTCCTCCACCCCCATGTCGCGACCTGATTCGTCTAAACACGGAGCCCTATTTTAAAATTCCTCCTTCTATTATTTACCTAAATTCTCTCAATCTACCGTGCCCGTTTGGTAATTTACTTTTAAAATAAAGTAGTGTAAAGTGAAATAAAAAAAATGAATAAAATATAAGTAAGTTATGATGATATTTTATTTTTAGTTGTTTGAAATATAATATTTTTGGCTTTTTGTATGGGAAAATGTAGATTTTTTGTTTTTTAGTGAGTAAATATAGTTGTTTTTTTTACTTTTTTTGAAAAAGATGGAGGGAATTTTTGTAAAAAGTGTTTTTGATGGAATGTTTAACTTAACTTGATTTTATTAGTAAATTTACCAAACGGACCCTAAAGGCATTCTTTATATTCATTCCATCCCCTAAAATATCTCCATGAATTCACACCCTACCCTTGGTCGTTTTGTTTGATACATTAGAGAGGCTGAACACGTCTCCATATGAGTTAATAACGAACCATATTGAAGAAAGAAAGAAAGATGGTGATCAAGATTGACTATGATTTGAAATATCTGTTTTTTTTTTGTTTTTTTCATAATTAATTAAATGTGCTCTCTTTTCATATTATCCATTTATGTGTTTTTGTTAGTGCTTACAAAATTTCTTATAATCTAGGTTTAGTAACTATGATGAACAGATAGGACATGAATATAAGTAAAACAAGGCTCACCAGCTCATCCAAAAAATAAAGTATTAATATAATTATCCACTTTGATGTATCCAGGAATTATAGTATGTGCCTTTATTACTAGCATTAGGGCGTGTTTGGATGTGTGGTAAAGTGAGTTGAGGTGAGGTGAGGTGAAACATCAAATCAAGAGAAAATAAATTATAAGGTATTATGATGATGTTTTGTTTTTAGTTGTTTGGTATATAATCTTTTTTACTTTTTATATAGAAAAGTGAAGTATTTTTATCTTTTAATAAAAAAAGGAGGTTGTTTTTTTTATTTTTTTTGAAAAAGAAGGAGGGAATGTTGAAATTGTGTACTTTTGATATTACCCGTGTCAATTCTTGTCTGGATTCACTTTACTTTAACTTAGTTAAGTGCCAAACACGCCCGAGTGATTAAAACATAAATTACTACTCAAATCAATAAGGTATGCACGATTGGATTGAGTAGATTTTGGACGCATGATGAATTTACTCTAGTGGTCTCTTGTTGGAGGTAGAAGTGGAAGGAGTTCCTGGTGTGTGATTAATCTAATATTAACAGGGACACTGGATTCATACAATACAATGAAAAATAAAATAAAATGGTTGGTAATGCTGATTTTGAAAGGGCGTGCTGCACGCGGAGCTCCTGTGAGTTGCATCACCGCCACCGGTCATCAAGCATGGCTACAGATTGTCAGCTTTAACCTTTATCTGAAAGTCAAACCACGTTGTGATTTGATCGAGATGAATATCTGACCGACGCAATCTTTCACAATCACCTCCTTTGGATTTGCTCGCCTTCCAAGACGGCCCAACAAAAGGTTGTGCGAGGCCAGGATGCCAGGTCTGTTCCACCATGTACGAATACATCTAAACAAAGGGGTGGATATATATGTTAATGAGTATTTTAAAATGGACAAATATTTCACTTTTTATATTAAAAAATTCATATCTCAAAGGGTGTGTTTAGAGATGTCAAATGGGCCGGGCCGGGCCGAACACGCTAGTCAACGGGCCGTGGCACGGCACGGCCCGGTCAACGGCTCGACCCACAAGGCACGGCCCGTGGGCCAAGGTCGCTGGGCCCGTTGGCCCGCCAGCCCACTGGGCTGGGAGCTCCAGCCCGCTGGGCACGCCAGGCCCGAAGCCCGCCAGCCCGCCTAACAGAAGAAAGAAAAAAAAAAGAAAGAAAGAAAGGAAAAAAGAAAAAAAAAAGAAAGAAAAAAAAAACAAAGAAAGAAAGAAAGAATGAAAGAAAGAAAGAAAAAAAGAATGAAAGAAAGAAAGAAAAAAAACAAAGAAAGAAAGAAAGAAAGAAAAAAAAAAGAAAGATTGAAAGAAAGAAAAAAAAAAGAAAGATTGAAAGAAAAAAAAAACAAAGAAAGAAAAAAAAACAAAGAATGAATGAAAGAAAGAAAAAAAAAAGAATGAAAGAAAGAAAAAAAAAACAAAGAAAGAAAGAATGAAAGAAAGAAAAAAAAAGAAAGAAAGAAAGAAAAAAAAACAAAGAAAGAAAGAATGAAAGAAAGAAAAAAGAAAGAAAGAAAGAATGAAAGAAAGAAAAAAAAAAGAAAGAAAGAAAGAAAGAAAAAAACAAAAGAAAGAAGGAATGAAAGAAAGAAAGAAGGAATGAAAGAAAGAAAAAAAAAAGAAAGAAAGAAAGAAAAAAAGAAAAAAAGAAAAGAAAGAAAGAAAGAATGAAAGAAAGAAAGAAAAAAAAAAGAAAGAAAGAAAGAAAAAAAAAAAAAAAAGAAAGAATGAATGAAAGAAAGAAAGAAAGAAAAAACAAAGAAAGAAAAAAAACAAAGAAAGAAAGAATGAAAGAAAAAAAAGAAAGAAAAAAAAAAAGACCAGCCCAGCAGGCCCGCCTGGCCCGCCAGCCCGCCTGGGCCGTGCCGTGCCAGGGCTTTTTCCTGGCGGGCCGTGTCGGCCCGGCCCGCTAGCTGGGGCGGGCCGTGCCAGCCCGGCCCGTGGCAATGGCCCGCCCCAGCTCCGGCCCGTTTGACATCTCTAGGTGTGCTATTGCTTGTATTTGCCGTATTTTTATCGTATCTATATATATATTATAGTTTATGAATATTGGCCGGTCGGTAAATAATACATTTAAAAAGTTTATTTATGGCATATATATTTAAAAATTTAAGAATACAAATTTCATAGAATAATATTTATAACCTAATACAAGCTTTAATTTGGTATTAATGGCCTGATAAAGTTTCGAGCCGTGCTAAATGACCCGACTGGGGTGACCGGGTTTTGGCCCGATCCCCCAGGAGGGCCATTGGATGGGGTGACTGGGTTTTGGCCCGATCCCCCAGGAGGGCCATATTATGGCCCTCCTGGGGGATCGGGCCAAAACCCAGTCACCCCAGTCGGGCCAAGTATACTTTTTGTAAAGTTTCAATAAGTGATATTTGTGTGTTAATACAAGTCATAATGTGATATATATATATATAGGCTAATACAAGATGCAAAGATAATTATTAAAAAAATTATAATTAAAGAAAAAAGAAAAACAAAAAAGGCTCATGGGCCAGCCCGTTAGGGCGCAGCATGGCAGGCTCGTGCTCGTGCTCGTGGACTATGCTGAGCCAAGACTCTGCTGACTTTCTGTATGGCTTGTGATAAAGAAGAAATAAGGATGTAGAGTGCAATAGGGGTGTATAAGGATTGGATTGGTGCAAATTAGGTCAAATTCATCACTAATCCGTTACCTACGAATTGATGGATTTGGAATCCGTCACCAATTTATGGCTGTTAAAAACCAATCTGATCCGATCCGTGGAGGACCGGATCGGATCGAATTGAGTTAATTCGTTCAATCCGTTCAATCTAACGTTAAAAGCAAGATATCAGACATATTGTAAAAAATTTCATATTTGACCTCTTAAACTTTTATTCTTATTTTATATTTAGACATCTTAACTTATATTTAGATCCCTTAAAAAAAATATTTATATTTAATGTCTACGGATCTGATCGGATTAGATCTGCGGATTGAGAATAAAATCTTTCAACGATCCATTCCTTACGGATTACAAAATTTTCAATCCATCACCAATCCATTTACGTTCGAATCGATTAAAAATCCACGGATCGGATCAGATTGGTTTTACAGATCGACGGATTTTTTGTACACCCCTAGAGTGTAGGAAGCAGGTGTGGTTCCTTCTAGCATGATAGTGGCAGCAGCATCCAGAGATGGCAACAAATTGTCCAGTCAATTTATTTCAAACTAGGTCTTCACCCCCATGGTATTTTATTTGTTAGGTCTGAATCTGGGCCTAGTCACATAGCTACAATTCTAAAGTGTGTTGTTTGATATTTGATTCGGTAGTACAGATTCGAAGTCCGACCACCAAATAATGAATGAATCCGCCAAGTCCAACAATGACTATGTTGGGACCATAAAAGTAGGTCCATCCACAGAGTTGTATAAATGGTGGGCCTTCCACTAAGATGCACCAATCATGTGGTGCGTTGGTACTGAAAGGACTGGCACACTTTGGCAGCCTTACCGCTGCTTGTTTCAGCGGGAAAGACGCATTTTGCATTTTGAAAACTTGCATGTGCATGTAAATGACATGTTGCAACTTTTCCTCCGCTCAGAACGGAGGAAAACTTGCATATGTACTTATGTACCCAGCGGTAAGGTTGCAAATGGATTCTCATCCTATATTTTACATGTTGGTCAGGTGAACGGTCAGGGCTTATGTCCACATGATGTCACAATGATGGATGGACATTCATGATTATTATTTAAATACAGTAATATCAAATCACTACAAATACATGATAAATCACTTGTTTGGTAAATTTACTTTACTGTGATTCAATGCAATTAATAGTTAATATATAGAAGAGAGAATAAAAATAAAGGTTTTAGTCAAATCAAAAGGTTAGAGTAGTTTTTCTAATTAGAGGATTATTTTCTTGTAAGGGTGCTATTAGATCGGGTCGACTTTAGGTCGAGCATGGGGTTTAGGTTATAATAGATGGGCCAAGCTCAAAATTTCCGCTTGCCCACCTGGCCCAAATATGCATATAATTTAAAGGGAGGGAGAAGTAAGGTTGGGACTCAAACCCATGACCTCTCAAAGCATGTGATTTTTTGCACATTTTCTAGAAATCATCATTCTAGAAAAACTTCTGGATATTTTCAAATCTCAGGACTTTTTGACACATAATCACAAACAGCCTCAAAATGTACTAATAAATCTATAAATAAATATGAAACAAACATGTAATATGGTTAAAAACACTATTATAGATCTTTCCTATTCTCTCATTTATTCTTATGCTCTTGTGGCTTCGATGAAATATTTTCATTTGGTACTATGTTTAGAAAAACTATGATATTATTTGGTAAGTAGACTAATTATTATTATTATTTAGCTAAGTTGGACTACTGGTTGGGAATGATCTTAAAATTGAAATACCGAAGATCAATCCTTGGGCAAGTGTATTATATACTAAGGTGCCAACACTACTCAACTATGAATGTGTAGGTAGATAAGTACAATTTCAGGTATATTATTTAATTTTATGAGTTTAACCAGTATGGGTTCGGTTGGGTCATCCAAGCTTGTCCATGATAAGCTCATGGGCCTTATATTTAGGCTTGGTTCCATGCCATGGGCCTAAGATTCATCCACAGGACCAGCCTGAACCCAGACCTGACTCAGTCAAGCCAGAAGGAATTTTTTTTTTGAGAAGCAGTGTTAATTGGCAGAAAAGATGTAATTTCAGTCTTACCGCTAGTAGAGGCGGCGGGAAAGCTGCATCTGGAGCCCAGACCCCCCTGGGTCAGGTCTGGACCTACAAGTCATACTCATATTTAGTAATATAATTGAGATGGGAGAGAAAGAGACTTTCCAAGTTGGGAATGAAACGGCACGTCGAAATAGCATGATTCTTGACCATTAGAACTTGAAACATTGATCAGGCCCAGGAGGGAGGCTTGTCCAATTGTGTTTGATTCTGGTGTTTTTGGTATACTAAATTGAGTAAGAGAGACTAACCTTTCTTTGTCAAAAATATAAAATGAATTCATGAAATTTAAACAGCAACTCAGTTTTAACCTTTGTAAAACGGTTGTTGAGCTCTTGAAGTTGCATATCGAAGATGGTATAGAATAATTTAACACGGTAGTGGTGTAAATTTGTAATTTGTGGGGCTTTGCGTCATGGCTTCTGAGAAACTATAAATATATCATCCGTGTTCATGATAGAAACACCATGTTTGTTGCAAAATGATGACACTTCAGTCAATAGAGATTCTCATTCATCATCTCTCATTTTCTATAATCGTAGCTTAGACATACTTTAACTAGTTGCATGGCATTCACAATATCTTGATCTTTCCTCTGTAATGGCCCATTAATTTTTATTTTTTTTTAGACAGATGGTGCATTAACTTAGATATTGAATGGGGTCAAAAGTTTCCAATAAATTCAATTCATAACAGAATTATTATTTTTAAAATATTTTCTCAGATCGCCTAACATTAATTTAGGTTCACACCCTTTTAATTCATAGTGGCCCATGTATGAATGAGTTCGGATTCTAACCACTGCTTTGAAGTTTGAAGTCATGGATTGAAAGTAAAATCAATAGAGATGCATGCATGTATAAGCAGGCACACAAAACCTATGCATAATCCTTGCCATCAGCCATTTTTACTCATTTGAAAAGATGCTATGGTTCCAAAATGCCTTACAATGAGAGAGAGACAAACATCTCAAAAGTCAACATTTTCCTTCCCCGAAGTCAAAAAGAAGAAACTATCCCCAGTGAAGTAGAGAAACTTGAAAGTCAAGAGCTACTCAAAAAGGAAACGAAACACTACTACTTTCATCAGCTAAAAATATCAGGCCTTCTTCATCCCACTCCCAAGGAATATATCTGTTAGCACTGTCTTGGAGTGGAGCGATACCTTCAAGATGGCCAATCCCTGATGAAAAGTAAAGACAATTAGTTCATGTTGACTAAAACTGATGAAGCACATGACAGTGCATAAAACTATTGGCATTATCTCTTAGTCCGCGGATTTGGGACATGTGTAGTGCACTAAGTGCACCAGTTCAAAGAACATCGTGAAAGAAATGAAAAACAAATTTGTGGATATCATACACCCATTTTTTGTTTTCAAAAAAAAATAATAATAACATAGGGGCTCTGACTGTAGAAATCTGTGGTGTGTGTCATACCTCAACCATTCCGACTTGAACCACACTCTCTTCAAGATCACCCACATCTTTAACGCTGAACTTGTTAAGAAGAGTAATGCTGGAGATTGTGGACATGGGCATGACCACCAAATCATCCATCACAGTATAGGTGATGACACCCTTGACAAAACCTCCACCTCCCACTGAAGACCAACTCACAGCGTTATTGGCAACAAAAGTTTTCTCAGTTGTCATTCCATGCTTGCAACTTGGACAAGCAACACCGCGAACGTCAGTTACATACACTTCACATTTACAGCATAAATAAAACTTCGTTGAGTTTGGGGTAGCGTCATTTTGCAAAAGAAGAGGAGAGCCCTGGCCATATGGAAGGGACGGTGATTTGGGGTTCAAAAGAATGTTCTTGTCTAGCCCGGATTGGATGTAGGTGTTGCTCAGATTTCCAATAGTCTCGTAGAGGTTTCCTATGCATCCCACCATGGAATGGTTCTTCAGGAGCCTAATGACAGAGCCAACTGGGAGCGTCAGTAGACTCAAAAGGAAATCAACGAAATCCTTTTGGGCCTCAGCAAACAATACTTTCTGACACTTCCTGTCTATCAAGAGCTTCAGACTCAGCTTGATCTCATTGGCCTCCTTGCTCTCCATGCTTGTTTTCCTTGTGTTTTCTTTTTTGGTAAGGACTAGTTTTGCAGCGTTGTGTACCCAGTTTGGCTCATTTATTATACATGAGTTCGAAGTGGAATCAGAAGACAGTTGGACGCTTTCATTTAGAGGTTGGAAATGCATGTCTTAGGTTTTATGGCCATGCGTAGCTTGGTACCGAGGGATATTGGAAAACACGAGGAGCTACTTCCTCTTTTTTCTACCCATCTTCCTCCTCTCTTGTAGATGCCTCATGCCTTATCAACTCTCGAGCCCCATCACCCATCATCAACTTAGGCTGCAGATTGGCAGCTTCTGCCATCACCGGGTCACCTTCAAAGAGGCATGTAATTATTTGTTGATGAATCTCTTATCTGTAGCAGTTGATGAGTCCAGAACCTCTGGGCTGTCAATTGGGCCCTCCCATGAGAGTACCTAGGCCTGGCCCTAAAAAAGCTTGCAAAATAAGTGCTTTTGTTTTCTTAAAAAGCCCAAGATTGGGCTCCGATAAAAATTTTGTAAGCCCAGGGTTGGATATCACTAGGCCTAGCCTGCCTCTATTACTTTTCTTATATGGGCCAGCTCAAGCTGGTGAGGACCATACAATGAGTAGAGTTTATTTTCTCCGTTTACTTTTTATCATAAGTGGGCCTCTCTAAGGATCCTCACTAATTTTTTACTTTGATGATCTGACCTTTCAGAGTGACCCATCATGGTATGACCCACCTCAACCCGTTCCTACTAAGGGCAGGTTTAGTAGTGATTCTTTTTTCCTTTTTTCTTTTTGCACGATGCTGGTATATAGATTTGTGAACTCAAACTTGGGTCCAGTTCACGGCCGGTTTGGACTTTAGCTGTCCAAACCAACTTTGCTAGAGTCGTCAACTTGCCAGGCTCAGGGTTGTTCAAGCCCTGCCCTCAACATATATAGACTGGGCATAATGCGGCACCAAAGCACTCGGAGGACCTGCACCGTCTAGGCCCTGACCCAGTTCTCATGAGCTAGGCCGCTATGGTTTACATGGGTTTTTTTTTATTTTTATTTTTGACCATATATATGGGGTTGTTTGAGCAGTAGTGATTCTTTTTTGTGTTCTTAATAGCATCATACCATGAAGAATAAAGATGAATATCCAAAAATGAGCACCAAACAACCTTCACGTTAATGGAACTTAAATCAATGGAAGATAAAAATTGAATACCTATCACTCACCCTAGTAATTAAGATCCTAAAAAAGTCAAAAGGACTCACCCATCTAGCTGCCTTTACATGATCATGCACCCCTCAACTCTTTACTAATTAAACCTTTGATGGAGCTAATTTGACCATATATTCCTATATTTTATATTCAAACAAACAAGCCATTTATTTCGATCGGGGTGCGCAGCCCTTGATAGTTATTAGGTCTGAATGTAGGCCTTGCCAACAATGGCAACTATTGTGGGACCTCAAATGTGAACCCATCCACATAGTAGTACAAATGGTGGGCCTGCCACGAAGATGTACTCATAATGTGGTGGCTCTGTTTCAGAAGACGAATAGACGATCTTTCATGATGTTTTTGCCAGAAACGTGCTTCTTTTTCAGTCACATTCATCTTTTGCTGGGATGTTTAGGGAGACCGCAACATAAGCTATCAATCACACAATGGTTTGTGTAATAAAATGCAAGCAGTCTAGATGCATCTGGAGGCATTCTCAACTCTAGACTCAACAATGGACATGTAACCCTACACTCCATATTCCTTGAAATGCGCTAGCCTCATTTCTACCCTAAGCCAGAATTTATAAAACACTCAGGTAGATTTATACCCAGGTGCCATGTTTGTATCTTGAATAGGCTATTATGCCAATCAAATATAAGATTAACAATAAGCACTCGTAAAGTGCAGGGCAGAAGTGTATTATAGCACTCATGATGGCAATAATTGCAAAGCTCAAAAGCCTCTCCTTTTAACCTGGGATGCCAACAGTTGGTTCCCGAGCTCACAGCAGAGTTATAATAGAAAAACCCATCCGTTTAAGCTCACTCCTAAAACATGGCACAAGCACCATCATCCATCACCTATTTCCGCCAAAACAGCACAGCAGAATACAATCTATATATATATATATATATATATATATATATATATATATATATATATATGGGCCAGCTCTCCTAAGCTCAAGCTTAGGATAAGGTATATATATATTCATCATTGTCACCACAACATATTTTATCAGAATTTCCCAGTAGCCATAGCAACGATATGGTCTGCAGTCACCCAGTAGTCTTGTAGGTTCTACAATGCAAGCATCGTGAATGGACATTTGCCTATAAATGTGATCATCTTGTTGGTTCTACAATGCGGTCACTATGGGGATGGAAAGGTATATACAAGGATATAAATCCCCCTTCAAAACCACATAATTAGACAATAAATGAAATGAATCTTGAAGACCCAAAGAATAATTGCGAACAAGTGAAAAATGAAAGGCAGCCTATAGTTGAATTGAGTGCTAAATTGGTTGAGCACCAATTCATTGGTGGTTAGTGAAGGCGGTGAATTGATCATAGGTCCACGCAGGCTCCACAAATTGGTTGGCAGAATTGTAAGCATACTCATTGTAAAATTTTGACACAGCACATAGAAAATCTTCATCAAATGGACACCTCTCATTTTCGTGAGGTAACTATTTCAGCCCCTTGGAGAAGGAACCCACCCATCATCAATCCGACCCCTTCGGACAGCTAAAAACCCTGTAAGTTGGCAGTAGCTAAATTCACACTCATCAAAATCAAACTAACACTCGCAATCAAATTGAACTAAAAGAATACAACTTAATGAATCGATAAATTTTGAGGCTTCTATTAAAAGGCCAGGAATGATCTAAAGAGGCTGATTGCTTTTACCCCAAAAATTAAAATTGTCAATTTTATTGGACTGGTTCATCATTTCAGTGTCATATTTCTGACTTATTTCAATAAAATCTTTAAAAATTTAAACTGATATAATGAAAACATAAAAAAGTAATAAAAGGGATAAGAGGGAGAGGTGTGGGGTGGTTTACTTTTTGGGGGGTTTGAAAGTACATGCGCCTCTAGTTGATTCTGCCAAATAAACACCACAATATCCTTTTTCTAAAAGCTTTAAAAATAACATATAAGCTATTTTTCAGTGCGACCTCATGACATCCATTCTCAACTTTCTTCTCCGACTATCAACGTTATAACTTGATATACTGAAAATCATATTTAAGAAGAATTATCACTGTCTTCCCCCTTCCATTGAAATCTAAACAGAGACGACCCAACAATTCAAAACCAGGATGAAATTGTATACTCCACAGTTCGGCCCCCCAATGCCTTCCTTCTTTTTTCTTTTTCTTTTTTTTGTAAACTATTGATAACGACCCAAACCAGCAACCTTATGGTGGCAACAAGGACCACCTACCAACTGTGCTACAGGCCGTTAGACTTTGCTAATGGTCGGCACTCATCCAACTGGGCCACACATGAGGCTGAAATATTAGTCCCTTTAAGCTGAGAGAAGCATCTCACAGCAGAAGACTTTTCCTGTCCACTTGAAAAACAAAACCAGTTCCCTCCTTATATTTTAGATAATGAAGTCCTAATGGGGCCCACCTACAATGAATTCAAGCCCTCACATACACCAACCCCTTGATATACCGACTCACCAATTTGGCCACTCACCTGAATAATGTAAACAAGTTATCATAAGCATATCAAAGGATTGCCCAAACTATAGTGGGGTCCACCATCATCTTATTGAGAGAATTTATGGACCATCCCTGATCTACAAGCAGCCCTCTCCATCCTCCTTCGCTAATGATTAGCCAGCAGCCTACTTAACAGAATACATTTCCTTCTAGAATATACATATGTATAATATATATACCACGAATGATATCCTCGTTGACATTCTATCCCAACAAGCACCCCCCACAATAGGTGTAAATTACAAGGCAGTTTTTTGGGAAATGGTTGTGCGCGCATGTTGAGCAAAATGTGAAAAGAGTTCAAAAGAGAATTCCAATATCTCTTTCAATTGAGCACAGAAATCCATCATTTGTCATAATGTACATAGGGAGCAAATCTAAATTAGTAAGACAAAATCCAAACTTCCTTATCTTCGTTTGTAAAGGCACTGACACTGTACATCCAGGTGGCCTCCTGTAAGCAGGTAAAAGAAAAATAAAGCATTAGCTTCCCTCCACAAACCAGACAAAAAGAATTAAAGGTATTTTTCTGGAGCCTATAACAGAGGACTTCAGCATCAAATTATGTCTCTTTATCTAAATCCCACATACCAACCAAAGAAGCAGGATTAGGATTGCCTAAAAGTACCCTTAGTTTTTTGGGCATTTACATTTAGAAAATAAACTGGGACAATTTATTTCCTTTTTGTCCAAAATGTATGAAGGGATATGGACGTAATTACCTTACTGGTTTAGTCAGCTACAGTTCCTAAAAAATGCCAAAGGGCGTGTACTACACATTGTACTGAAGAAACACAGATGGTATTTGAGCGGGGGCTCGTGAAAGCTCACTGGCTCAATGAAGTTAAAAAGAATCCAACAATTGAAGGAATTCGTCTGGCTCCTCTTTTTCTTTAACCACCTGTCAATATATACTGACATGAGAACTCGGGGAAAAGTCATCAAAATACAACAGAACTGCAGACGGAAACACTATAGGTAGTTATTTAAAGAATTAGAAGTAAAACATATTTTGAGCAAACAATACTTGAGGTATAAAATAAGAGCTAACACAGGATTATGTTTTCTTAAGCAAACCTTCACCCCCTACAGAGAACTCTCTCTCAGTGCTTAAAAGCTATATTGTGCATGATTTTCTTTTCCAATATTGTAAACTACATCAAGGAAACCAAAACTAAGATCCACTGAGAAATCACTCGAAGTTATGATTGTGGCTCCCAAGCACCGGGGGAACTAGAGAAGAAAATCTAGGCGACCCTCCCAGGCCCAGCACGGACGGCCCGGTTTCCCCACCTCAGCCGTGTTGGGCCAGGGTTCCTAGGCCTTGGCATGAAACGGCATGGAAAATATCCATACCGTGCTGGGCCAGGGAGCCTGGGCCTAGGCATGGCACAGCACAGCACGGCCCATTTATATAATTTTTTTATATAAATAAAATATAAAAGTTAAAATAATTAAGGATTTATAATTCATTTATAAATTAGATCAATCTTTGTGCATTTATTTTAATAGTTTCAACTTTATTTCAAGTTAAGAACCCTTAAACGTCTATAAAGTCTCTTTCAATTTATATAAAAATAAATAAAAATTAGAAGAGGCATGTGGGCTGGCCCTGGGGCAGCACAGCCGAACACGGCACGGATAAATCCGGGCCTTGGGCCATGCTGGGTGGAGCCCCAGCTACCTGGACACAGCACGGCACAGCCCAGGCACGGTTGGGCCCACCTTTAGCTGGGCCATGCCAACACGGCACAGCCCAGTTTTCATGCCTAGGGGGAACTGTCCACGAAATTTCCATCATGAAGTCACGTCTTACAACTGAATGAAACATGCACAGCAGTTTCGAAGAATGGTAAAACAAAAACCAAAACTATAAGGTCCTTCCAGTGAGAAATCACTCTAGTTACAGTTGTAGCTTCCAAGCACTATGGGGGAACTGTCCACGAAGTTTCCACGCCTTACAACTGAATAGAAGATGCGCAGTGGTTTCTAAGAAGGGCAACATGGATTATCAAAAACTAAAACCTTGGGACGCTCAAATAACATGTACACAGAATTGCACATAAATAAAGACGAGATTAAAAAAAAGCATTATTATCATGGTTCTAAAAGTCAGTATCACAGACAATATTGGTATGACCTGAACACCAAAACCTTCACATAATGGCTGACATAACAGTATAGACCATTATATCAGTCCATTTCAATCACTTTTCTCAGTTAAATAGAATGAAAAATAAGAAGGAAATCACAAATGGAATAAATACTTGAAAACTTAAGTTAGGATTTTACACAAATTTAAAGGTAATTTTTTGCAGAGTGACTAAAACTGTAAAAGAGCAGAAAACACAAGTAAAGGAGTAATTCCTTCATAGGCATATCTATGGGCCATTTGAAAACTTTAGTCTACTTAATATAAGCTAATTAGATTAAGGACTAAAATAAAAAATCTAATTTTCAATTAGTTTGTTTGGTAAAATTATTATTAAAAAAAAAAAAAAAAAACCTCTTATTTCACATGAGGTAATTGGGGCCCCACCTTTAGGACTTGTAGTAATTGGGTCCCACCTTTTAAAAATTATAATGTAGAACTCAACATTTGCGTCATTTTTAAAATTTCATAGGTTTTCGTCCAAAATACATGTAAATTTTGCATTGTCCACCTCCATATGCTTCAGCTAAATAAGCTCTAAAAAATAAACAGCCCCCTCAGCTTTTTTTTTTTTTAGTGGCAAAATAAGAGTTCTAATTTTTAAATAAGCTCAAACAATAGAAAATGCAATTAGAGGTTTGCGTCAAATGCTCTAATATGCAAATAAGGACTAAAGCATAAAATAAAAACTTATTTTTCTAGTTTCCAAGCACCTCCTTAGGTAATTCCAACAAATTCCCTAGGAAAGTGGCTTTCTATGAAGGGGAGCATCTCCAAGAGGTACTTTAAATTTGGATATGCTTTTTAAAAAATGAAGGCTGATGTGGCATATGTATTTTGGCAAATGTAGCTTGGCAACTCCAAGAGAGATGTCAAATGCAAATGTAAGTGGGTCTATGATCATTATTTTATACAAAAGAAAGATTTGCACCAAAAAACTCAAATGCAAGTGGGCTCTCACCATTATTTTATTCAAAAAAAAAAAAATTGAAGTATGCTTTATGGTATGCCAAATTTGGTTGGAATGCCATGTAGGATATGAAGTATCTGTTGGAGGCAATCTCATATGTCAATTAGAGTTGTTGGAGGCTGACATGGCCATTTGAAGTGTCTGTTGGAGTTGCTCTAAGAGCTAAGATAGGGTAGAAATATAAAAGGAACCATCTGCATTTCCACCCCTTTGATGGAAAATGCTTTACCGTGTTTATTTTTTTTTATAACAAAAACTCTGGCTCTTTCATAGATCTCCACCATTAACACTCCGCCTCTTTGACAAAAGCCGCTATCTTAGGAATTGGTTGGAATACACCAGGGGTATGCGAAATGCAACCAAAGCAAACAAGTAACCCCTTTTAGTGCGTGAAATTCTTGAAGAGAATCGGCGTAAATGGTTGAACCTCAATTATGTGATGATTTAGAAAGCTATGACCCTCAGCAAAGTTATTGGGTTGTCTAAAAGAAAGTCAATATTAATAATTAAAAAAAAAAAAAAAAAAGACTCTTCATTAATAACTCCTTCACAGTCAATATTAATAATGCTGTTAAAAATACACTTTTCATTTAAAAGGTAACAAATTCCCTTTTTATAACGCAATGAAAAACTTCTTATATAATTCAATAAAACAATAATCACAAGAAACATTTATTTAAGACAAATCCATTAAAAATATAAAACCAAGTATTATGACTTGGGAGCATAATTATCAAAATGCTACCATGCCACACACTTGCATTACCTATCTAACAGCAATGAGAAAGGAATCACAGGACTCCCATTACATGATCAATAATATGTATGCATGCATGCTATCAAGCTAACAAATCATTTTGCTTCTCAATGCTGTCTAAAGTTGATGACAGAAACTATACAAACATACATATATATAATCCTTGGGGTACAAAAATAAATCTTACAACTATGCCAAATAAATGAACCAGCCCAAAAAAGTGCTATAGAATTGGAAAGGGTAAAAAACAAAGCCATGAGAGGGAACTTATAAAGAAACTTCAAATCTGCATTGCATACCTCAATGGGGATATCCTTTGGCATACCAATTAGAGCAAGAAAGTCACCAGCAACTTGAATCCAGTCAATCTCTTTTACTTCACCTCTCTCTCTGCTGCTGTCTTGGTGACTATTCCTATTATGTTCATCAAAGCAACCTCCTATCCACAAATACAGAATTCCATCTCTTTGCTTGCATTTACCTTGATCCGGAAAGTAGAAAAGCAGCACCCCTTTGGAGTCAAGCCTGCCTGCATCAAATTCTACAACCTTCTCTAAATTGGGCCAGCGGTATATTGAGGGACGTAACTGGTTTGAAGGTTCTATACCACTGTCAGTCAATCCATTCAAGAACAGCAAGTGTTGGCGATCCGAAGGACATTTTCTCTCAAGTTCCCTACAAGTTCTGATCAAATCACCATCATTGTGACATGAACCATCTACAATTGATTCACCTATGCGTGAATGCAGCTGAATTTTCTGCCCAGTATCTGAAAGCTGTTCCTCGTTACTTAGTTTATCAGAAGTAGCATTGTTAGAAGGGTGGTTGGAGGTACCACTGTCAGAAGTTTGGTTACCGTGCATCTGCATTACATCACGTGGGCTTACAAGAGAGGTGAAAGGCATGCTTGCCACCCTCCTGGATGACAGGGCAGAACCATTAGTCAGTGTAGGTAACTTCAGAGATGGCGACAAGTTTCCTCTGCGCTGAGCAAGAGAGAGAGCAAACCCTTTTGACGGATGCAAATTTGATTTAGAACAAGGTTTTGAACTCTGCCTGACAATTGGAGGCTCCAGACTGTTTGCAACGATGTGAGAAGAGTTTGATGGCGAGTCAGATAATGTGGATGAAGCAGGGGACGGTGTAAGAGAACTAGATGATGTGGAAGGTGATGTTGAAGGCGATTCAGAACTAGACTTCAAACTCGTACTTGAATCAGAATAAAAGGAACTAGGAGAAAGATAAGGAGGAGATGATGATGTCTCCAGAGACAGAGGCTGAATCTTGTTTACACGGCTATCTGCATCTACCATCAACATTGAATCAGAATATACTCTACATAGAGATACACAAGACGCCGAGACCCACTCTTTCACGCTGCCAGAGATGAATTTACGCCGCAGTACGCTCCAATTGCTTTCTCTTGCGGGAAGGTGTGTTTCATGCCCCGCTCCTGACTGTGAAAATGGCGGCACAAAGCCCCCCGTCATTGCCTTATCGAAAAGCTCAAAATCTTTATCATAGGAATCTACTTTCTTCTTACCTACACCTATTTTAACTTCTGATTTAGCCTGCTCCTTATTAACCACTGTTGCGGTGTCAGAACTATCTACAGAAATTGAGACATTGGAAAAGGCATCCCAAAAATCAGAAGGTTCTTCCCCTTCTTGAACAGTTACAATCGTGCCCTGCACTCTTTCATACCTAACAACCTGAAGCGCAGCTGCTTTCGCATCCCTTTCCATGACAGGCTGACATTTCTTTCCAACCCACACATATATTGCTGAAGGCACATGAATGATGAATGCCCCTCGAGAATCCAAACAAGATGGAGAAGGATCATTCAACATTTTTGGGACAACATGTAACGGGTCGTAGGGAGAGTGGGGTGCCATTCTGTACATTCTTAGTAGTGAACTTGGGCTTAAAGGAATTGCATGGACTCTCTTTTGGCACTGTAAAAGTTGGCAAGCAAAACCCATGTTTGGATTTGCTATCCCTCTTGCAGCCTTCACATACTGAAATGCATCATCAAAGCTCTGCCCTTCTCTCCACATGAGATACGCAATTACCAAAGAAGTCGAGCGAGAGACCCCTTGGCAGCAGTGGACTAGAACCCGGCCACCTTGCACTCGAACATCTTCAAAGTAGTCGAAAACGTCATACAAAATGCTCGTAATATCCTCAGATGGGCTGTCCTGTAACCAAAGCGTCTTGTAGACAAAATCGGACTTAAAATATTCAGGACAAACAAAACCCACACAATTAAGAACATGTGTTATACCATGCTGCTTCAGAATCTCCCTGTTTCGAGCAACAGCATCACCACCAAGATATATATGCTCCGCCACCTTAGAGCATTCCTTATCAAAGAATGCAATCCTATCTCTCCTGACCAGGCCAGCACCCAAAGCAGGATCGTGGTTCTTCTGAAAGGACGAAAGATCAAGCTTCAATCCCTCCCCCGGACGATTGAGATCTCCCTTTCCACTTGGAGTGGGCGGCTGTGGCCACTCCCCCACATCGTCTGAACCTGCTTTGGGCCACTCATCAAGGCTTCGCCTTGCGATGGACAGCGGCTGCAGCGGTGGGAGGCATGACCGCGCCTTGCAGTTCTGCTGAGATCGAGGGGTGAGAGGGACGGGAAAGCGTCGGAACTGCGCACCATTCTTCTCTACACCTTCCGCACAGTCCTGCGGAGCAGACCGAGACGACGACCAAGATGCAGACCTCCAGTATGTTCTCCGATGACCACCGGGTAACTGGCAATCCCCCAAAGAGCTGGCATCATTGTCTTCCCCTACCATACCCCCTACCATACTAGCTAATCCTCAGTACAAACCCCAACTAAAACCACCACAGAAACCCTAGTTTCTCCCCATATCAATCAAATACCATGCCATCAAGCAATCTTCAACTAAATTGAGCTCAGAACACAACAAATCAGACATGTTACCATTTTCATCCATGGATTCCACCTATCATTCCTACCTACAACAATAAATCAAATCACATGACAAACAAAACATCACAAGGGAAAAAAAAAAAAAAAAAAAACAGTTCCAACTACTTTCACCACTTCTATCGATTGACGTTCGAATCAGAAACCAAGATTTGAGATAGAGATTGCACAAACAAAAGCCACCCCAATGTCATTTTCATTTTTCCACACAAATTGGAAAAGAAAAGCATACCATTCACGAAAACATCTATCTCAACTTGCAATCTACACAACATCCAATCAAACCCTAACACGGGACTGCTTGGATGTCGTTAGCAGCAAGGAACTAAATCAACATCCGTGACGTTTATTTTAGGTTCGATTTGAAACGAAGCGGGTGTCGGCAGATCAAACATCAAATCCCCTTCCACCCTGCAATTTTCACTTTAACCATACAAAACCCTAGAAGCTGAAATCTTGACAAAATCGAAAATCTCGTAAATCAAGAAACTGAAAAGCGGAAACACGAAACCCTAATCTAATCAGCATGAGATACGCGGAAAGGAAAAGAACCAAAGGGAGAAAAGAAAAGGGAAAAGGGAAAAGGGAATCTCAAAAACCCTAGTTCTTGTTTGGGGAAAATGGAAGAGAGAGAGAGAGAAACTTACAGGAGAAAGAAGAAGAAGAAAGAGAAAGATGCTTGGTGGAGAATGGCTAACGGGTTTGGAAAAAAAGGAGGAGAGAGAGAGTAGAAGAAGAAGACGACTTAACCGTGGTTAGTGGACTGTGGTTAAGGAAACACGAATGGCCCGTGTGTGGTCAGTTAAGGCCGTGGGGGTTTGATTTATGGCAAAATCCTCCCATTACTCACTAGTGGGGCCCACCTTATCATGTTTCGAAACTTTCGACACACGCATGAGACCCTGCATTACATATTTACACTCATTTGAGTTGAATATACCGTTGACTCAAAAATCAATTTTATTTCATTTGATATAAAACCACTATATATTTTGGCTACAGATTAAGATACCAGAGACACGAAATTAACCTCGTATTTAAATTCCAAATCCTATGCTATTGGGATCTTTTCATTTCTCCCACGCATGGAAATGGCATATCTTCCCATGCCTCACTAGTGGGGCCCACCTTGTCAGGTTTTGAAACTTTCAACATATGTGGGACCTTAAATTGCACCCAATTATATAGGTTTGTATCCATTTGAATAGATTAGACCACTATACCATAGCTCATTTTTTTTTCTTTTAATTTGATATAAAGTTGGTGGAGATCCCAAATTTGAAATATGGATCCTTAGAGCAACTCCAACAGAGGAGTTATTTCTCCATGTCAGCATGAGTTGACAAGAAACAGTCAAAAATGGCATATGGGGATGACCTCCAACAGAGATGGTAAAAGTGAGTTGGAAAAGGCATATGGGTTGGTATGTTTTTTTTGGCATATGGAAAGGCAACCTTCATTTCTTACTTTTTCAATATAATAATACAAGTTAGTGGTTCTTAGGAGATATATGTAATAAAGCAAATGAAGTTTAAATGAAAAATGAATAAAATAATAATTTGACATCTCTCTTGGAGTTGCCCAAGTGTGATGTCAAATTTACATATGCCTTTTTTGCCACATAAGCCTTTATTTTTGAAAAAGGCATATGGAGAAATAAAGTAGCTCTTGGAGATGCTCTTAGGATCTTTTCATCCCCACTTTGCCCTATAATTTATAGGGCTCATATGGACCCAACTAAATGGTGTGCACGGGAATTCCGTGAGCACCGTGCTCAAAGGGAATATATCCCGAGATTTTAGAAGGATAATTTATATCTCTGAGGTGGGGGCCCACTCAATGGATCCAAGACCTGCACATGGCTCCCTCCCATGTGTATCGAAGTTCATTGGTGTGGGCCCCGGGGATTCTGGTCAAGAATTCCGTGCGGGGTGGGGTCGTGGACTTTATGGTCGATCTAATGTGGGATCCACTGATGGAGAAATTTCGATTGGCAAATCGCAATCGTACAGCTGCCGGATCGACATGGGCCATTTTATACAGCCAATGGCTGCAGATGAGGCCGGGGAGGTATTTGCATCACACATAAGAAATCATAAGCATTGTGACAAATGTCGTTTTCGGAAAGTCATCGTCTGATTAAAATGACAGGATACTTTTAAGTTTTCGGTTTTCTCTTTGAAAATGAACTCATTTTTAAATAGTTTAGATTAGAATGATAAATAAATATCAATATGAGTGAACCATGAAATAGGAAAAACCCGTCCCCATCCCTCCAAAATAGCAATCAATGTCAAAATTAACTATCATCTAAATAGACTGGATCATTGGATCGACTGTATATTTATTTTGAAAGATGAAAAATTACATGCCTTTGATCAAATGATTAGAATGATGATCTAATCCTCCATCATCATAAACATATAGGTGGAGATTCCCATCCCTACATGAGGCCCATAATATACATCGCGTAAAAAAAAAAGAGGTTTTTATCTGAAAAAACACTTTACGTGGTTAGTACACCGAATAGAGAACATTAAACAAACATGCACCTAACAGGGAATCCGTACAGAAAAAGTAATTTTTTTCATCTTTTTTTTTTATCGCATTTTACATTCATTTTCTGTATTGTCGACCCTCGCTATAACAAGGGAGGGTCGCATTTGACCCTAAACAGGCATAATTTCTTCATCTTCTTCCTTCTTCTTCGAGTGTTCGCATGGTAACCAAATTCCAATGATCCAAACTTTGAAACTTTATTTTTAGCCAGAGTGAACGCATTACAAAGACCACTTTCTATGTTGCAAGTTTCTTCACGGGGCACTTTTGATCGCCTCTGCTAAACCTTTTGGAACTCAAACCTCAGTCACGCCCATGCCCATACCAGTCTCAGTTACTTCTAATATGCACATCACAGTAAAATTTGGGCGCCTAAAAGTAATTGCATTTGACCAATTTGTGGAAAAGGTAAGCGTAACTCTAATGCCATTCTGTTTTTGAAACACCCCAGATGGTTTCTCTTACTAGTTTGATTAGCTGACTGGACTCTAAAATGCATCTAGATACATTATTACATATTTGTGTAGCAGTGAGAAGATGTGCATGTACCATAAATGTCAAATCAATGAATTCATTTTCCTACATGCAAGACTTGTAAATTCATGTCTTGCAAATTCATGACAAGGTTTTCCTCTGCAAAAACACAAACCAAAATCTTCATGCTGATGTGAGTTTATAATAAATACAATGACAACAGTGGGATTGTGCAACCAAAAATCCTTTAAATTCCATCATTAACTAAAAATGTAAAGTGGTATGAAATCTATATTTTACAATCATCTATTTCTTTAATCGAAAACTCGAACAAGAAGAAAGAAGATAAAGAGATTATGCTTGCTCAGAATCGAATGTGGCCCTCACTTGTTATAAAAAGGGTCGCAAATGAAGGTCGTATGTGATATGCGACTATAAAAATAATGGTAAAAGAAATTACTTTTTCTGTACAGATATCCTATTATGTGTATGTTTGCCTCATATTCCATATTCAGTTACTGTCACATAAAGTGTTGTCTCATATGAAAACCTAAAAAAAAAGAAAAGAGTGAAACTCTTTCATGACAAAACAACTGAAAACTATTCTTGCTTGGTTATTTGAGAATAGGCACTTAAAATTTTTAAGAGTAAACTTTCCAACAAGAATTTAAAAGAATTTGAATTTTGTTTTCCGACAAGTTATTATTGCAACAATGACTGACAAGCCTTGTCCCAAGGGGCAAAGTAGCAAGACTCCCTGTCACCAGTTAAAAAGATTATGGTCCACATAATAACTCTTCCAATACAGATGACTGTACCGGTCCATATTAATAGGGATACCTGACCTGGGCACTTGGGACATATTTATTGCTAAAAGGGTCAGAGACATTTATATGCAGTCTCAAGCTCAGGCCGGGCCGGGCACAGCATGTTTTTAATTTTTTACCCATCAGCCCAACATTGAGGCCCAGATGTAAGACTTCAAAGTTGGGCCTAAACCCGTTCACAAAATCATGTTCATTGATTTTTCTTAAAACTGGATCAAGTAGCTTAGCTTAGCAGACAAGTTGAGGACTCAATGAGAAACACGGTTCCTAACCGAGTTTTCACAGAAGTCGGGTTGACTCAGTCAAAACTCAGTAAAGACTGCTGACTTGGAAAAGGCCCGCTCAGTCCAAACTTGGTAGAGACTGTCGACTCGAACAAGACTTGTCAAAATACAAGAAATGAAAGTCATTTAGCCCCAATAGTCTTCAAAGGCTGAGTCATGTTTCCAAGTTTATGAAATATTGTTCCTTCATCTTTCCACAGCTTGATATAACATAAGACCCAACCCAGGCTAGAAGCTTAAATTAAAGGCATTTTTTTTCAGCTAGCCTAGCCTTCGGCCCAGGCCAGATAACACTAAGAGTGGGAGTCAAACTCCAGACCTTGGGGAGCAAACCCAAGGCTCAAACCAACTGAGCCGCCTTGACGGCAAAGCTTGTTGAAAGCAATACAAATATAAATCATTCTCCTTGAATAAAAACTCATCAACAAGGATATCTCCATGGGAGTAGCTGTGAGAGTGAATGGTTAGAATTCATAAAAGGAAAGCCTTAGTTTTCAATGATGAAGATAGGTTTCTCCATGGGTTTCAATTCTTCCAGTCTTCAGAGGCATTGATTCCATTTTAAGTTGGTTCAAGGCAGCTTTCTCATCTCCTTACAGGATCACCTCTTCCTGCTTGGTCTCCTCTCCCTGCAGGTCTACTTCAGTTTTAACTTTGATGACACTGTGGTGGGTAATTCAGGGAAGTCTAATATTGGAGGTCTGTTTGGGGATAGCTCAGCCATTTGCCTTCTTTCCTTTCCTGTCCAGATTGAATTGGAAGCAGGGAAAGGAGGGTACCACTCGCGAGTTTTCTCCGGTTGTTTGGAATATCAAAAAATAGTTACCAAGGGGCTGCCCTTTTACACCACCACTGTCCACTGGTAAAGAGAGGTGACATCCTCCACCTCAAGATTTTCTACTTGGTTTCTCCACATAGTGAGGAATCCCTACTCTTAGTTTTGCCTTAACCAATCACAATCTTAGATTGTCCTGTTACAATGAAATTCGAACGGTTGACAGCCTACATTAGAGATCTACTGTCAGCAGTGCCAAATCCTAATGACCATGCTCATGTTAGTTTGCAGACCCCATTGCACCTTGACCATTGTTAGGAATGGGGGGATCCCCCATTTACCCCAAATACAGAATTGACTAAGAACTGATAGAACACAGTGCAGATTTAACAAAACTTACAGCAAAATCATTAATCTAAGATACTTCCTCCAAGACAAACTGAAATCACGGAAGGAGAATAGGCCCAACGATGACGAGCAACAACCTCCAAAGAGCATTAAATTATTTACATTGCTTAAGAATGTGCTTGTGCGTGTTCAGGCTTGTGTGTGAACTCATAATCAAGATGAACAAAAGCCCGTTCGATCTCTGGCAGTTGCTCCAGCTTCTCCTGCAATGACTCCCCAATGTCATGTGCCTCACGCAATGGCATGTTCGATGGCAAGACAATGTCAACCTCAACGAAGTAGTGAGACCCGAAAGTGTAAGCCCGCACAGTATCAATGTGCCTTATTGTTTTGTGATGATTCCAACAGAGGTACGTCAGTTTCTGAAGATACTCTGGTGCAGCTGATCGGCCCACCAGGGAATTCACATTTTCCAGAACTGTTGCTGACCAGGTGCGAATGGTGTACAAAGCCAGCTGCAGTAAAGACAGGATCAGAGAGGCATAAGTGCATGCTTATGTAAAAGAGGGAAAACATAATCCTTAACCTGAGAATTACATATTACTCTTAGGAAGTTTGTACTTGTGGGCCCATGGCCAATGGTCTGGTAACCCAGACCATTGATCCAATAAGCTTCAACATGACAAACCTACAAGGACAATTCTAGCACTCCAAAAGACAGCCACCAGCATATGTATAGTGAAAGAAAAGATACAGAGGAGTATATAGGGATGTCTCTATGGATAGGAATCCCACTCTCAACCACACCGCCCAGGGATCGATCCCTGGGTGGGTAAAGGTTTAGATAGTCCCCCTGGACACTAGGTCAAGCAAGCATAAAAGAAAGAAGCAGAGATGGGTCATTCAATATGGAAACAAAAAAAAAAGGCCACATGAGAAGCCAAGAATTTGCCAATCTGACGCACTTCTGGGACATGATTTATCCACTGTGTGGCACAGGATCAATGGACTGGAGAACCAATATAAGTACATCATGTTTATCAAGTGAAGAACAGATGTGCTTTGCATATCATCAACCCAAGGATCATATAATTCTTTTACTGCAAGAATAAAGGCTAATATGACTCCTTACAATGATAGCCCCTACTGGGTCGATCCAGTCATGCATATAGTGGGCAAGAAGGGCTGCTATGAGGCCAATAACATTGGTGACAACGTCAAAGAAGTGATCTTGAGCATAAGCTTTGACAATCTCGTTAGAGAAAGAGCGGCAGTAAAAAACCAACACAAGCTTGACCAATGTAACTGACAACATTATGCCGATCAACCACAATTCTTGCTCCTTTGTCAAGCTGAAGTTAACATCCTGAATAGAAAAGTTAACAGAGTAAAAATACAACGATAGGAAAACATACAATTTTCAACAGTACCATTTGCTTGGCCCTAGAAACCATACACATATCATCCACCTTCTTGAGGACCACCAGCTGATGTGACAAACAATATATTTAAAGGGGAATAAGAGCAGTCTCCCTAACTGGATAATCCTAAAAGTCCAACTCCTCCCACATAAAATGTGAGTAGGATAATAATTGACAATTTGCAAGCCACCATCAGAAAATACTGACCAGCCTAATAGTCGATATATTGAATACTGATTTAGATTTCAAACCAACCATGTGAGAGAAGGGCCATCAAATCAGGAAATATGTAGGCCTGGCTGTACCATGATGGGATGCTGACCAGGAAAAACTGCTTAAATTCCCAATAGAGAGAGCTCACTATAACCATCATTTGCTTAAGAGAGGGAAAACAAATAGATTAAAAAAAAAATTACCCTCACTGGGAATCCATGTGCACAACAAACTACAGCTCACTTGGAAAATATTTCTCATTCACGACAGTTGGGACCGTCACAAGTCAGTGACATCTATCCCGACTCGTCAATACAAACTAGTATGATTATCCCAATAAAACAAATCTCAATAAATTTTAAAAGAAAGAAAGAAAAAAAATATAATGGCAACGGCTGTAGTGTGTAAATTTGATTAATTACTCGTGTTTTCAATCAATTGTGAGTCGAAACTATTTTGTATGTTGGTTCACTGTTGATTGGTTCAATAATTGTTTTAAGGATCTTTTATCAAATATCAATCAATCAACACCATAAATCACTCAGGCACGAATTCACATGACATGGGGATGTCAAAAAGAGGAAAACAGTTACAGGCATGAACAAACATATGAAAAGACTTAGATATCTCCTACCACCTATGATGCCCAGATACGGATATGGATACAAACACTGATACGGGAATCAGGGATATAATTCCTCACTTTTAAAAATCTAGGATATGGATACAGACACAGGTGTCCTAATTTTTCTTCAAGATAATTTTTGAATCAAATAAATTATCATTGTTTTCGTCCCCTTCTGGTATTTTTTATGGTGAGATGGAAAAATGATTTTTTTTATAACCGTGAGAAGTAAAAATATTAAAAGAACTATATGAAATAAAGGACTTTATAAGTAGGAAATGTTAAACTTATTCCCTAGAAGTATCGGTGCAGTATCAGGTACCAATACAAGTGCTGGCCCGATATGGATAGGTTGGGCTTGTACAAGTTTCCAAGTCATCTTCCAAAAAATAAAAATAAAAACTTAAAAGAAATGAAAAGGACAACTTGGATATCAATTATTACATTCCAATAGGATATAACTTTCAGCAATAGAGTAATATCAAATTTCACAACACAATGAGTTGAAACCTTATAGAGATTTATCACTATTATTAGTTATAATTTCACAATATCACCTTGGGAATTGGACCACCAACTCTCATAGAATTATGTTACTTCTAAAAGTTCATCACTTCCAATAGTTGTGTGGTTCATACTCCAGAGTTCATAAACTTGACAACCCAGCTTGACTAGAAATTTCGCAATATCGAGATCACTGGTCCAATCATGTCCATAGAAGTTCAGTACGTGGTGAGAAGACAATGAAAATCTCAATCGAGCCTTGAGACACTGATTTAATTTAGATGAGCTAAGTCGAGCTACAAAACGATCTTGATTTAATCAAACAAAATTCAACTGAATCTAGCCATTGTTGGCTTAATTTTCCTTAAATTTTCAAACTATGGTGTGGCCATTTGGTGAGCAATACATGCGTCAAACTTCATTTTTTGCAAATCAACTCAATAACGCATTCCAAACTTGTGAATGGCTTATGCCCACACTGGCATTTTTGAACCTTCAAAATTCAAAAAATAAATTGATCGTACAGAATAGTTCATGTACTAAAACTGACGAGTAGGAATGAAACTAGGTTGGGCTGGTTGGGTCAATACTACACCCAGCCCACAACCCAAAAACCAACAGGGCTGGTACCCGGTTTGGGTAAAGGCTACAGAACCACACCCATGCCCGAACTTTATGTTAAAGAACTGAAACGAAACCTTGAATGCAATAAAGGGCCTATTCTCTGTTTTCACACACATGCTTTTCAACCAACAATTTTAACAAAATTAACGGATTATTTGCTCATATCAAAATTCAAAGCATACTCGACATCCCACATGAACAATTTCTAGTAAAATTCATATTCACTTAAAAGATTGTCAATCCATGCCAGTTGGACTAGACCAAGTCTGTGTGGACTCAGATGATCCTGAATCAAACTTGCCATTTTTTGACGTCATGGCACCAACTTGTGCCAGTACTAACAGGCACCAAGGCAACTCGAATGAATCAATGTTATTTCAAACAAAATTTAGTATCATGTTCCTAACAATTCATATGTTGAGCCTCATGGACCATGGTAGACAAGGGTCTAGGGGTGCTCATGGACCCGGCTGGCCCGAGCCCAACCCAGGCTCAGCCCACTTTAGGCCGGGCTTGAACCGCATAGGTTTTAGAAGTAGGGCTGGGCTTGGACCTAAAATCTGAGCCCATTTAACATATGGGTCGGGCTTGGATTCAGTGTTGGAAAGCCCAAGGCCGGCCCGGCCCGAGTGAGGGAGAGAGTTTAAGCAAAAACAATGCATTTTTGGTAAAAATGGGACTTGAACACATGATGTCTTGTACATGCACACACTTTCCAACCATCTAAGTCATAGCATGTTGCAGTAAATGGAAGCCTTTTTCTGTTACAAAACACTATCCACCCGGCTCAGGCTTATACTATTTTATGCGGGCTGGGCTCGGGCTGAGCCCTTAGGCCTGATTCGGGCCAAGGCTGGGCTTGGGTCTAATGGTTAAAATTTGGACCTGGCTTCAATATTGTTCAGTCCAGCCCATGAACATCCCTTCAAGGGTCACTAAATGTTTGGCATTAGATGATCCTAAACATCCTGTCTGACTCGTTACATTACAAAACATGGCAGAGGAGAGATACTGAGCACGTTACATTTTATGATATGGGTTGCACCAAACAAATCGCTAGTTTTACTGAAGAGAAATTAATGCATACGGGTACCAACATGTGAAGTTAAGGTAGAGGTGAGTAAAATGTGCACTGAGGGATAGGCAGACTTTTTGCATGGGTAGACATTGCTAGAACAATACGACCACACATGAATTATCAACGGAACAAGTATAACTTGTATGAACAATATTCACTGGGAGTTTCATCCAATATTCTTCCTTACAAAGAGGGTCCTACAATGCAAATTCCGCTCACCTATACACACCCTTACAATCCTCACAACTATATTTAATATTATACTAACTTTATGGATAAACAACCTCACTGGTAACAAAGCTCAAAAGGAATTTCTTTTAACTCAACACGATTAAATACATCCCTCAGATAAATAATATTACCCAAAAAAGGAAGAAGGGACCGTTTCTTGTGATCAATAAGGAGAAAAACATCATAGGGTTGCAGAGTAGCAGCAACTAACTAGGAATTGAGAGAAAATGCATTAGTGGAAACTATGAGTGCCAACCTAGCTCTAGAACAACATCCTAAATGAACAAAGGTAAATCCCCAGTTGCCACCAATAGCAGCCACTGAAATACATAGCTGGTACCAACTTGATGGGACCCAATGATGAACGGAGTCTTCATGCATTCACCACGGACGTCCGGCCTTTGGAGTCATCACCACTGGCAACCCAAGGAGTCTTCATACAAGGGAAATAACTCCCCAAAGCACTCATAATAATGAGAGGAATGGAGAGAATTTTTCATTTCTTCATTGATGAGAGATTACAAGCAAGGTATTTGCGGATGAGGGAGGACAATCTTGCCTATTAGGAGTGTTGATACGATTTTCTTTCCCTTCCATGGAAATATTTACATGCTAATCTCTTTTGCTTAACAGGATCTCCTTTCCTTTCTTTTATTGATTACATGTCAATCAGTTATCTTTTATTGATTACATGTTGATCAATATCTTGCTAGCTTTAAGATGGGATTTTTCTAAATTAAGAATCATTGATCTAGGAAACTTTATTAGAAAACTACATACTAAGAAAGAAAACAGAGTTGGGCTATTGGGCTAGCTATCCATGGGTTAGGCACAATGGATCAGTCATCTTTGGACTTGGCCCAATAGCTGGCCAAATGTGTCTAGGGCCTATGGGCTGACCCACTATGAGTTAGGCCCAATGGACTGACTTACAGTGGACCAAATTTTGGGCCTATGATCCAGTTAAGCTGCAACACAACTATATTTATAAACAAGAGCATTACAAAGATAAACCTCAAGTTGTTAAATAACCTCATGATGGATCAAGTGCCATATACTTGTCAAGAAAAGAAAGAAAGAAAGAGTACTTGCTTTAACAATTAACAAATGCAACTTCATAGGAACCCACTAAAACAAACACAGCTTTCTGCAGCAATTAAGGGAAGATTCCTGCTCACCTCAGATAGTAGTGTCCGTACAGATTCTAAAATGATCTGTAGTCCCAGTGTGGCCATCACAGAAGCAAAAACAAGGATTCCCTGCAAATCATTTTCTGTCAAAGCATTAAATACTAACTCAAGGATGAATTGTTACGTGCTCAGTTTCAGCAGCACTGGTTCAGAAATATTCAATTGTGAATCACAGGCACCAACCAAATTTACACAAAATAAGAAACATATAATTACAATGAAGAAAAAAATTCACAAATGCACGTGCAAACACACAACACACACACAACCACCAAGAAAAAAGGAAAAGCAGAGCATAGTTCAGAACTTCAGATACAGATGTCACGTTTCAGCATCCTACTGCACATCACAAGCATCTCAATAACCTATTTCTTTGGCATCAGACACCAACTGGTGGTTGAACATGGTATTCTCATTCATGTAGCTAGCAAGTTTTCATCTCAAAAACCATCGTCATAAAACAAGTATAAATTGTACATCTACTTCAGCAGCCTATTCTCAAAATTGAAATCCTTAGTGGAATCAGGATTTTCAAGAAGAATTCCAAAGCCCAACCATTTATCAAAAGTAAAATTTCAAAAATCAAAAAATTGGATTAGAATTAAGATGTTTTCTGAAGTCAAATGAATTTCCAGAATAAAAAAAAAACACTTTACTATAAAGGAATACAGAAAAATAGGAAAAGAAAAGGGAAGGACTATTATTTGAAACCATAAAAAAAAAAAAGAAGATAATAATGAGATATAAAAAGGAAAGAGGGTACAATTAGAATATATTAGAGGTAAACAGAGTTAAGCAAGGGAGGCCATGTGTATCATAGATGGGAAGAGCTTGCGAAAAAATAATTAACAAGTCATAAAGTTATTATTGCTATGAGTTCCAACAACAAAGAAAATAGGTATGGCTTCTCAAATCCAACTGAAATGAAACCCTTACTTTTAACTTCGTACCAATTTCAGCCCAGGATGGGATTAATAAACAATCCGGATCCATGAGCTAGATATAATATTGTACCAAAATGGGCATGCATATTAACAAATCAAACCCAAATGTCTCAGATATTTAAATTAACAAACAATAAGCTATGATGTCCAGATATGGCATGGATACGGCAGCAACACACAAAAGATAAATCAGGTACATAGATTTTTAACATTAAAAGTTGAAGTATCGGATACGATACGACACGATACATTGCCCATTTTGAAGTATCCATGCATCATAGACAATAAGAACTTGTCTAAATTTTCAACAATTTGAAGGAAAATCAACATAGCCCAGAATTAAGAACATCTATAGACACAGAATGCCCACGCCATTATTCACTTTTTTTAGAGAGGACCAGAAGTTCAATGAAAAGTAAAAATAATGATGGAAAATCATGTTGTTTTTAACCACATGTATTGACTTATATATTAACTTCACAATCAGTATATAAAGCAAAAAAATTATGAAATTGATACAGGTGATACACGTGCAGGCATCCACTGAATACTCACTAATTAGGATTTTTCATAAATGTATGTATCGGACATGTTATGATACAAATTTACCCTTTTATGTATAATTTGCTACAGATAGGTTACCTATTATAATATATTAAAGAGAGGTTTTTGGATTAGTTTTTAACAAAGCTTTGTAATTTTGATTGACAGTTGTTCCCACTATCTCAAACCATTGCACCTCCATCCCCACATTTTATGCAACCTCCTTCTCTAGTCAGTTATCCCTTATAACTCCTCAATTATCAACTCCCATATACTTAACTTTTAACATCTATTCTACTATTGTCTTTCCAACCCACTTCTACTATTCTCTTTCAATTGCACTTCTTATCGGTTTGTAAAAATAGGTACTTTCATTGTCTTTTATCCTTTGCTTTTTCTATAATTTTTTTTTAAAATAAAATTTTAAGCTTTTTTTGATGGAATGGTAATTTCATGCTAAATTATGGCATTAATGAAACAAAGATTCATAATGAAAAATGAGAATTTATTGTCATGTTAATTTCACACATATTCATAAATAAAAACTCTCCAAATTTATAATTATTGCATTTGTAATAATCGTTTATTAAAATTTCATATATTTTTTTCCTATAAGTATACATTAATTTGCAATGTATAAATGTATGAATATTAAATTTGAAATGTTAGCTGTGCTAAGCACGGGTTACTGTGCTAGTTTCTCATATATCTTGATTTTATATTGTAATCATAAATGAATCTGTGTGTATTTAACTTCTGCAAGAACATAGAGTAAAAGAGCACTAACCAATGGCTGCATGCGCTTTTTCCCAATAGGGTATTGATAGGGATTTTTTGTCTGCATAGAGAATGCAGTAAACCATAGGATAAAGCCTGATAAAAGATCGAGAAGTGAGTCCAATGTGGACGCGATGATTGCCAATGACTGGCTCCTTACTGAAGCATACACTTTTGCAGCAAAAAGGACCATGTTTGCAATATTCGATATTCTGATTGCCATCGTTTCATTTCTAGCAGTTCTTTCACGCTCTTCCTAGAAGCAACAGGTGCATTGACATCAATTCAAGATGTTCACTAAAGGATAATTAAGGAGAATACACAAGTGCACTTTCACATAACCATCATAATAGCCAAAGATTTAAATAATAATAATAATAATAAGTAATATACTAATACTAATAATAGAAAAATGTGCAGTAAATACAAACCTTTGTTTGTCCTGGAAGAAAACCGCGGTCGGTTAAGGCATCCATCTCATTGAATCCCTCCAGCATTTCCTCCTGCTGTTGGTAATACTCAGCCACAACATCTTCGGAACCTATATATAAGAAGAAAAATAGTTATAACAAGAGTATTAAGTCTGCTTTGAAATTCATAGCAATATGCCAATATCAAAGATACTCCCACATTTACCAGACAACAATTAAATTGACATTGGTAATAACTTGGTGTTCAAAAGGTTTTAAGAAAACATGTCACTGATTGCTATAAATGAACATCAAACATGGTCACAAGTGAAAACGATCACTCTAAGAATCAGGTTAAAGTACAACAATTTCGACTTCAAGGGAAGATCACAAGACAAAAGAAACTATCACTGGCTCTAGAAGAAGATATCTTCAAAGAAATTTAATCATATTCTAATTTTTTTTCAAAATCTTATCTACTTCTATTATTGGTTCTATTATGTACTTCATCCATCACCATTCAAAAAAAAAATGTACTTCATCCATTGTTAAAACCTGAGTTACTGGGGGTGCACTACTTTTATAGAGTTTTTCACATTACCGTAGTATCATACACCATTGAAATATCCTTTTTAGCTTCTTATCAGCTGGTCAGAGACACCAAAGTCCTTCAAGGGGAGGAAAGGTAGCTAGGTTTGAGCCCAGTTGAATAAGGGACATATTGACCAGTAATGCTTTAGGAAAAATAGGATATATATAATATATAATATAAGGAAGATACGCATTGTTAAGTAGTCTATGGACTCCCTTGTAGTCTCTAGCACCTTAGTCAAACAAGCTCTTGTTTCCCATGTTATTATTATTTAGTCCAGGTGATGTTGTTAGATATCAGTTGAGTTGCACACAGCTCAGTCAAGTCATACCAGTAGCAGTGGTGATATGGATGAACCACAGCCAGCGTGAATACTGTGACTTTTCAACCAATAACATTTTCTTTATTATTATTATTATTATTATCAGTAGACCACTGGGTTTCAGAAATTTGAAAGCAAAAAAAAAAAAATTGTTGAACATATTTCTAGGGATAGTTTGAAACTTATCTCCTTTCTCTCACCAATCATGATTCCTCCTCTCCACTCTTCTCCTTTCTCCTTCTCCCCTTTCATCTCTTCTATTAAATACATCACCCCAATCACCATGTTCATTTCATATTCAAATTGAAACATGGTTGAAACCGCTTTAGATGTATAATGATGTCCTCATTTGGTTATTTACACAACGCAAAAAGACCCAATCCTTAAGTTGCTGTATTGTCTTTTTCCTTCATTACAGTCAATCTTGCATAAATGAAGTTGCAATTGGATGTATAGAAAATCACTATCAATTTCAATACTACAGCAGATATTCGTTGTTCTCTCCTGCTTCACACGTGTTGGTGTCAGATGAGCGCATAAATAAAACTCAATTGGATGCAATTTTACCATTACACTTCACCTTCCAAAACCAAAATCAGTGATTAGCCCCACTAATCAACCATGGATACAGACAGGAGAAAGAAAGCATCCAATCCACTTCATGTTAATTCCATCAAATTTCAAGGGTTGCAAAAAGAACACTCCAATTCACAGGCAAAGCATTGGAACCCATAAGGTCAATAACACACACAATCAATTAGCCTTTTTTTTTTATGATTCTCTTATTGATTTCTGGCTCCCCATCTTATGCAAATCATGAACTTTCTATTCATGTAAATCATTCAACCATAATGCTCACATTTCCACCTCATCCACACCCATTCCCAGCTTCCAAACCTTCTTCAAACCAATCCAAAATGACAAAAAATTTAAGATCTCATAGATGACAACATAGAAATAACACAAACAAACACAACCAAAAAAAAAAAGAGACAAAACCACGAAAGCCAGCTTTTTTTATCTGGAAAACACTCTTCAATCATTAAAAAAAACGAATTAGTGACCTAATCAAGTAGTTTAGTTTAATCAAAACATTACCAAATCCATACTACTTAAAAAAACTAGAGAGAGAGAGAGAGACCTAAGACACCAAGGCAGTCATGAAGGCCGCGAGGCGGCTTTTCTTTGGGCTCTGACCGCTGGAATCCGTCGAAGTTCAAACGCCACGATCGCTCAGCTGGGCCAGATTCCGGCAAAAGGAGCTCCATGTCATCGGAATCTATGGCGGATACCGGATCTGGCATTTTCTCCGAAGAGGGAGAGAGAAACAAAAACCCTAAAACAAGATCGCTGCAACTTGGAATGGATAAGAGATGATACCACTTTTTAAAGATTCAAAACATTCACATGGAGAAAGAAAGTATGCATTGCACGCTTCGTCTGTGCGTATTATTATTATAATACTGTCTTTTGGAGGAATATGCATATGCGCTTCAAAAAAAGTGATGGGACGTAATTTGAAGGGAATTGCGTATCTCAGCACGCAAGTCGGCAAGTGTCAGTGTTGCACGCGTGAGTCCGCAAGCCACTGGCACTGCCGCAGCCGCCTATATAATGTATGCTATATGTACATTGTATATGGAGTGATTTACATGATGCCGTCAGACCGTTTAAAATGAAATTTCTTCCGACTAGAGATATAATCTTAAATTTAAGTTGAACAAAAGTATTACTTTTAGTGTCATTTTAAGTAGTGTGTATATATATATATATATATATATATTAAATATAGAGATGTTCACATGAGATGCTCAAACCAAAACCCAGATTAAGAATGTGTTCCAATTTTGGACCATACCCAAATTTTCTAATTTGGGTTGTTTGAGTGTTCAAATTTTATTTATTTATTTAAAAAAGTAGTACTCCCACACTCACACATACACTCACCAAATCCCACCAATTGAGAAACCAGTGGGTGTTCCAATATTTGAGAATATATTTTCACCAATACATTCAAATTCTAAAATTTCAAATGATACATTAAAATTTGCTTCTTGGCAAAAGTCAACATACAGATTTTCACAAGAACTTGAAATCCTACATGCAAATAATCTTCTACATGATCTATTTTTTCATTACTTTTATTGTTTCTTATGATGGAACCTTTATCTTCAATTCTACATCAGCAGGATTCGGGAGCCAAAGGTTCAAAGGCTGAGAAAGAAAACACGATTGGTCGGGTGCTTGACCAGATTGGCATCTACATCTATAAGGGAAGAAGTGACACTTGCTTTTAAGTAAGTGGCGGGCTGCACCGTGGACGGTTGTCGTGGTCAAAGAGAATGCCGATGTGAGTCATGTGACCAATAAAACAAATGACCTGAGAGTCGTGCTCAGGACTACTCTAATGGAATGCTTCCAATTTTGCTGCTTATGCAAGTGGTCCCAAAACTAATTACAGCCCTAACCCAGAGCACCCACCCACCACATTAATGATTTAAAACCACCCAACAGATGCATTAATGTATCCTTTATATCCTCCAGTGTGTTGGATCTCTTAGTTAGTTACACACCAATTAAGAAACTTTTATCACACAGCACAAAACCAATAAAACTGCCTTTTTGCTATTTCCATTTCCACCCCAATTGAGGTGCTATTTCTGTTCCCATGACCATATCCTGTCCCCTCCCTCTTGCGGATGAATGTGCTTGAGGAAATGTACTAATTCAGCTCTGTGCTTTTATGAAAATATATAGCTTTCTTCATCAAATGATAAAAATAGGCATATTCCAATAAAAATCCAAGTATCTGAAAGCCTCTCTTCTGGTTCTAGGACCACACTATAGAATTGCACGCTTCGGAGAAATGCCACATCATATATCCAGGCCATTTATCAAGACCTTACTAAGATATTTCCGATATACCAAATACAAAGTTGTTTTGTTCACTTGGGTGAATGACAAACGCACATTGGATGAACGATCATATTCGAACAGTAGTATACAATACAGAATTAAGATATATATAAGAAAAAAAAACACACACCAAGCATAGTAATTGTTTAGACAGATGAACAATAAAATGATCAGACAACTCAGAGGATTCAGCTTCAACACAAGCAAATGTTACAAAACTGTTCCCTGTACAGTAACCTTATACAATTTATCTGGCATAAGTTAATTGTTCCTATTTTCCCACATCAGCTATTGCACACGAGGAGAAACAGACATTTTATGTCACAAAGAATAACAAGACTTAATATCTCTATGGAAGAAAGGATGCCTGAGAGCATCTCGTGCTTTGAGCCGCTTGTTCGGGTCATAGCAGAGAAGACCCTGCAACAGATCAATTAGATCGCCTGCAGAGTGATCGACATGCTGCATTACCAGGTTCTGCAACATGAATTCAGACGGCAGTCAGTCATTTCAGCTACACATCCAGTGAAAAAGGATGGAGAAAATACTGCCCATTTAGAGCACATTTGGCATGGCACTTTCCCAAAGGAGGAGAATTTGATGAGATGGAGCTACAGTTGAATGATGATGATGATGATGATGATGAATGAAAACAGCCATTGCTGGTTAAACCATGCCCTTTTTTCTTGAAATGGTAATGATAATGACAATTCTATAAAAATGGCCAAACAGCACAAGGGATAATGAAAAGCCGCAGGCCCACCCACACAACAGCAAGAACAACTAAGAAGAGCCAAGTCCACTCTTATCCATATCAAAGTGAAGCAAGTATACCACAGAAATATCAATGATCACTTGAAGCCTGTTTGTTCCATGTAATTGAATTCCTAGAATTGTCTCAATGGTGAAAAATGAAGAGTGAAAGGTGAATATCAAAAAATTACCATCAAATAATTTCCCCTTCAATGGAAATTAAAGGGAAGACAGTAAATGAATACTCAGCCATTACCCTAGTAATTCAAATCCTAGGAAAGTGAAGGTCTCATCTACATTGCTACCTTATATCCCCCTTCACTCTCACCTCTATTATAATCCTACGGTAGTGCTATTTTGACCATGAATTCCAATGTATTCTATGTAAAAAAACAGGCCCTCATAGAATTACACCTTTTTTTTTTTTAATTGTACTCATAGAATTACACCTTAAATAGGAAAACCTTAAATGCATATGCACAGAGCGCATGCACAGGTGAGAGGATTACCTGGAGACGCGGCAACTTCCAGACAGCCCGCATGCTTTCCCTGGAAGCTGCGCCTTCAGGCCAATCTAGTCTTGCACCACGTCTGAAGTATTTCTCTGATTGCCTGCTGCAGGAAAAAATAAACAAAAACAAACAACTTTAAAGATCTAAATGCAATACATTCATTCAAAAGAAAAGGCAGAAAACCATAGAAACCTACTTGACTCTCAACACCATCTGTTGAGGCAGTGGGCCCAGCACCCTCTCCATCATGGCTAGATGCTCCAGGTTTTCATGGGTTTGAAAAAGTGCCTCGCCCTATGTAAAACATCGAATAAAAGATCAGCTTTACTAATGCAGTTATCCAGTAGCATTGAATAAAAACAAACAATGAAGTTTTCACATAACAAAAAAGATCAGCTTTACTAATGCAACCAGCTGTTCATACGGAATTAACATCTTATGGTTTAAAGTGCTGGATAAAATATGAAAAGCAAACAATGAAGTTTTTGGTAACAAAAAAGATCAGCTCTAGTAATGCAACCAGTAGTGCATACGGAATTAACATATTTCATACGGGATCAAATATGAAACAAAAATCAATATTTTCATTAAAAGCGAAAAGTTCCCAGGCGCATAGATACTGTGGAAGAACACCACTGTTAATTTTGACTCATCAATATTTTCCGTAAAAGCGAAAAGTTCCCAGGCACACAAATACTCTGTGGAAGAACACCACTGTTAATTTTGACTTGTCAGTAGCTCACAAATCGTACTTTTTATGTCGGGCCTAAATAAATGAGCAAATGCAGTGTTTCCTATTTTGCTTTTAAATTATCTGTATAAATAGTTAATGAATATGCATTAGCAACACTCGGTTGCAATAAGATAAAAGCCAGGAGGTTTTCAGCTTACATCATTGGCATTCAATTAAATAACAAACACTGGTTTCATAAAGCAAATGTTAGAAGCCAGTATTCTAAGTAATGCAAAATGGTTATTTTAAGATAATAGCCAATTGAAGAGAGGAAAATACACCATGAGATCTTTCCGGTGTTGTCTGATTAAAGAAAATGCTTATAGAGTGTCGGATGACAATCCTACCAATAAAGGAACCTAGAGAGAATTTTTATTTCTGCTCCAAGAAATTCTTACATGCCAACCTCTGAAAAATATCTGTATCCAAATAACAAGGTCTCATTTTTTTTTTTTTAGGAGATGATGACTTTGTATTTTTTATGTGTGGTGTGTGTGTGTGTGTGTGTGTGTGTGTGTGTGTGTGTGTGTGTGGGTGGGTGGGTGTTTCAGAATTTGTATAGAATCAATGAAACGCGGACTGATTGGCACAGTAACTGCATCTGTTTCATTTTGTTTAGATAGACAGGTCATTGATGCAGGCCACCCACCAACTCATGGACCAGAAGTTTACTGCAAGAGGGCCAAGCCCACTAAAGCCCAGAAAGCTCCGGATCTTTAATTGATTTGAGACTGAATTGTGATTTGATTTGCATCCAGAATAAGATAAGACCCCTAGTGGATATAAAAGGAGTTGTATTCCCTTCCAGAGAGATCAATTTTTTTTATTGGAATAAAGCATTAGGTTTTCTCTCGTGTTGGCTATTCGTCTGTGGTGTGAAACCAAGACAGAGGGCTGTCGTTCCCTCAAGCTTCGGCTTGGAGAGTAGTCTCCAATTACTTACTCATCATCATCACCATCAAAGCCTCGTCCCAAACTACTTGGAGTCATCTACACGAATTCTATTTCACCATTCCAGTCTATCCTAGACCAGATCCTTGGATGGGTTGCACTTCAGATCTATCCTAACTGCGACCATTCATGTCCTCTTTGGCTTATCCCTTTTCCTTGAGGAGCCATCTATGTGTTAATAAACAGATGAAAATATATATATATAGCCAAAATATGGAACCCTAACAATGAGATGTACATTACCATTAACTAAAAACTAAAATTTTAAAACAGAAAACAACAGTGTCAAAATGCAATCAGTTAATCTGAACTTACCGAGCAAAGCTCAACAAGTATGCAACCCACACTCCATAAATCACAAGGATAGTTCCATCCAAGTCCTGCAAAAGATAACAGATATAGAGAGAGAGAGATAAGTCCAAGCCCCGTGATAAAACTGGACACACGTGATAAATTACTGGAATTTCTCCAAAAGGTGGAAGAAATTACCCAGAATAACCTCCGGTGCACGGTAATGCCGTGTTGAAACCACATAGGTGTGATCTTGATGTTCAAATGTTGTGCTTCCAAAGTCGATAAGCTTGATAGCACTAGACTTTGGCAGATTCTTGAAATAAGAACCACCCTTGGTAGATCGAGGTACGAACTTTTTTTTAAGAGAAAATGGAATGAAATACAAATGCATATCAGCAATCAAGCTTTAACCAATTATTGGTTTTGGATGCAAAATAAATTCATCCATGAAAAAGTGTCACATGCCTTGTGGATGCCATAGGTCAGAAATAGTGTCTAAACTACAATAGGAAGCAGTGTTGCTCAACTTCTAAAGACTTACAAAATATGTTTTACAGATCAGTACCTTATAATCCGGCACCTTGACGTATTCAGAGGAAACAAGAAGAATGTTTTCTGGCTTCAGGTCAGTGTGAATAAGTCGAAGGTCATGCATAACTGCAAAGAATGCAGAAGAATGGTTCAACTATGAGACAGACCATCTTGAAAATTTCAAGCCAACATTCAGCTTAACCACGCTTGCACACAGTAAAAATTATGACATGCTTTTGATTATCAAATACTAGGAGAGGAACATGACAAATATAATTATTAATTAAAAACTATTGATGCCTTAGTATCAATTTTCATAACAATTGGCATTCAAGCATCAAGTGAAAAGGTAAGCTAGAAAAAGAATGGTGCAAGATTGTCCACACACATGCTACAGACTCCAAAAGTTGTCTGCCAAGCTCCCGTACAAGATCAATGGGAAATGAACGGTAGCTGTTTTTCCGGAGAAAATCGTATAAGCTTGGCCCAAGCTTCTCAAAGACCTGTTAAAACCATTTAAATCCACCGGCATGTTTTAACTTGCATAATATTAAGGCAATGGTGGTAGCAGTGCCATCACAAATTGATCAAATTACAAAGACTTAACAAATACTTACAATACAAATATGATTACGATAGTCAAACCAATTCCGTATTTGAACACAACTGCAAAGAATAAAACCACTTATACAAAGTTTGCCTTAAACTTTCACAGGCAGAAATGGGAAAATAGGTAGAATGCGAGAGCCTACCGAGTGCCACCAAGGTCATGTTTCAAAAGGCTCTGGAGCACATCAATTTCAATCATTGCAGCTTCACGATACTTGCGAATTGAACGCACAATTTTTATTGCCACTGCTTCTCTCTTCTCTATGTCCCAGCATTCCAAGACTTGACCAAATGTCCCTGAAGTAGTTTCAACACAAAAGGAGAGAAAAAAAATAAAGCAAATGAAGCCCAATGAATAGAAAACCCTAAAGATAGACGCAGCTGACATTAACAATAAAGGTAACGGACTCATTGTTAGTAACGGCCAAGATGGACTGATCATCTGTAAAGTGCCACAACCTGATTAATCTAAGAAAGAAAATTATTTTACACATGTAAAGAGAAGAGAAATGAAGTTGCATCATTAAACCAAACTCACCTTCACCCATTTTGTTGAGGATCCTATCTGCAAATTTGCAAAAAAAAAAAAAAAAAGAAAAAAAATCAGTAGGGTTGACTGATTATGTATTAGAGGAAGGAGCAAGGAATCAAATGGTTGCGATAACACACACAGAGAGATTTCCATTTAGCAACCTTTTTTGTTGGAATGATACAATTAACATGCCTAATTATTCAAAACCAGTACTCTTTTCTCTTTTCTCTTTTTCTTTTTTTTTGAATGATCCAAAACCAATAATTTTTTTTTTTTATTTTTTTTTTGGAATGGTGATCCAAAACCAATAATTCTAACAAATTTTGCATGGTATGAGTCTTATCAATTCAAGACTCGAGAATAACTGTAAACTTCTAATCAAAGACACAATTAAGTTTACAACTATAAAGTATAGAACAATAAAAGGCATTACTAAACGGTTTCTTGCCCAACTACAATAAAAGACATGTATTATGAAATACCTACAAAGAACCCTACAATAAATTGGGAAAATAAATCAATGAAGAAGTGTGTTTGGGTATAAAAGTATGCTGTTCTTATAATTAAATTCTAACAGCCCAAATAAGTAGCAATAGCACCTAACCAACACCTCCACTCTCATCACTTGGCTGTTGATCAGCTAGTTAGGGATATGGGTAGTGCGTATGGGTGTGTGGGTTTGAGCCTCTTGTAAACCAAATAAATAAACAATAACTCCACTATCAACTTGTAGAATTAAGACAAAAAAAACACACACACATACCAAACCAACCAAGACCAATAGACCATACATGAAGGCAAAGATAGTAAGAATAAAAACACAACAAACCAAACAAAATGAATTAGGAGGAACCAAACAAGTTGCAGTAAGAATAATTACAGCGAGAGGTTAAATTCTCCCCAACTGCAAAAATATAGTGCCCATCCTCATCATCCTCTCGCCAAGGAGGGGATGCATTCCGAGCCACTCCCTTGTAATACATCGCCGAACCCACAAGATGGCTTGGTGCTGTTCCATTCTCAACACCTGGAAGGACCTACATTCACATCCATGAATTTTTCTTTATAGATCAGACCATATGCCACTATTCTCACAACACCCACCGAAACCCCAACCACACACACAGAAAGATAGATTCGCTCTAATAATAAGTAATGCACAAAAGGGGGATATTTTTTTTTTTGGGTGTTGACAAGTCAATCCAAAATAACAGCAGAGGGGCATTCCCGGATCAAGACAAAACCCTAAATTCCAACTTCAATTTCAATTAGAAACCCTAAATTCCTCAACATCAAGATAAATTTACCATAAAATGACCTGAAAGACATGGTTTTGACGCATACCCCTCACAATTTCTAGAATGGGAGGCTAAGGCACAAATGAGTGTTAGGCAATGTCCAATTACTCATCGCATACAAGAGGATAAGCGATGCAGATCGTGCAATGTCCAATTACTCATCATTTAGAATCGTTACGAGAGCAATTATGAATATAACTTGAAACTATCAGATACCCCAATAGATCTACAATCACGATACTGAAAGGAAAAAATCCCCAAAAAAGGTCAAAATCAAACCTAATTAGGACAAAACGCCCAAAACGAAAGAGATCAACGAAGATCGCAGGAAAGATCATACCTTTTGTGCTGTGGTAGGAGGAGGAAGAGCAGGAGGCATGTCCCACGTAAGCCTCGGCCTTTTCCTTGGGCGTTTATCCATCTTCGTGTGTGGAAATTCTGTAATCCACTGAGTCTCCATGAAACCCTAGAAAGAAAAAAAAAACTTCCTACTATAGAAAGAATTGAAGAAAAAGAGGAATCTTGATATCCTTATGTGGGAAGAAATTGGAGGAGGAGATGAACAGAGGCTTCGATCGAAAGGAGGAAGATGATGGTGTTCTTCAGGTCTTCGTTCGAGTCGAAACCCTAGTTTTAAGGCGATCTGATCTCTGAGGATTGCTAACTTGAGGCGTCGAGTTTCTAACCATGGTTAGTTCCCAACCTAAACCATGGGCGACCGCTTTCAGGGAAACTCTTCTCATGTGCGTTCACCATAAAATTAGAGTTTGGTGGGTTAGTACTTTAATATATGCTATGAGTGTGTTGGGATTGGGATAGATATATATGTGTAGATTCATTTTACCATACCAGTGGAGCCTTACACGCGCAGTGCACGTGCACCGAATACACAGTTTTACTAAAAAAAAAAATTAAAAATAAAATTCTTAAAAAATTCAGTAGAAGTTTCAATACATTTAAAAATAAAATTTCAACAGAAAATGAGTGATTATCAATTGCAAAAACCGTGCAATGTCCAAATACAGCTGACACTACTTTTTTTCTATACATTTGAAAACAATAAAATAATGATATAGTGAGAAAAACGAGATCTCAAAAGACAGTCGATATGAAATTTATATAACTTTTTGAGGATATAAATCACATATTTCTAAATATTTTATCATAAATGTGTACAAAGAAATTTCTATTTACTTTAATTAACATGTCATGTCAACTTATCAGTTTCCTGGTAGAGTTGACCTGCTAAAGTTGGAGTCCAGTTGGAAGCATAGTCAAATTAATAATCTGCAGTTTTATAAAAAAATGAAAATAAAAACTAAGAATCAAATAAGCTTATTGTTTTAAGTTCTAACTAATTGCTATGAACATTATATGTTCATTACAAAGTCAGATTATATTAAGGAAAAAAAATTAATTATATCTTACCTAGGACATCAAAATAACAAAACTAATATGGTGGTTTTAGTCTTAACTTACAAAGAAGAATAACATCTCACACCGACCATCGAGAATAATGAAGTAATCCGGCTTAACAATGGTGGAACTATGATATGAACTCTGACGAGTAAGATTTGCAGAGCATCTGTTGATCAATATTAGTATTTAACATATACTTTGTTTTATTTTATAAGACGGACCACTATCAGGTAAAAAGAGGCAATACCTCTCCAAGAGTTAGCATCTTCTTTTGCTTGATACAAAGTGCTATATTTTATACCCTGTAAGAAAAGGATAATACAAAGTAATCATAGAAGTTCAGTTAAATGGAAGCTCGCAAATAGACATATACATAGAGAAAAAATACCAAAAATAAAAAAATTACAAATACAAATCTGCCAAAAGAATTAGACATTCCTCTTAAGAGATACATAAGAATGTAACCCAGGTATTCTAGAGCAACTCTTTTGCTCTATTCTGTATAGAGGATGTGAGTGCTAATCAAAGTAAAAAAAAAAATCGAAACGAACAAAGACAAACTAAATTTGTTGCAGCTTAGCATCAAATACTTATTTTAGTTGTTTACACTTAAAACAACCACTTCATTCATTAACTATGAAGTTAGTAATAACGTTAGCATAACAAGCAGCTTTTATGAAATTCTCGTTTTCCCTTTAAGGAAAGGCATGACTTTTTATTGAAATATATGTAAATAAGAAGAAGCTTGCAATGATAAAAGAAATAAATGTGTTAGAAAATGATCAAAGTTTTTCAATTTAAGCCTCATGAGTAAAAGCAATAATAAATAAATATATTCATGCCCTTGAAATGCCTTTTTATAATAAAAAAATCACGAAAGTTGTATATTAAGAAACTAAAAATTGTACTTAACAACAACAATTTTATGATAGCAATCTATAAAATTAAACCTACCACTAAATTGCATTCATAGAATTATCTTTAGCAATCACTAGTATCAGAAGAGAACTAATATTTAGTAGTAGTTATCACATTATCCAGCTTGTGATTACTCTTCCAACAGGGGTATAAATCAAGATCAATATAACTATTATATCAGATTGAAAACTCAATTATTCTAACTAAATAAAATACAAACACATGAAGCAAAAGGGAAAAGAATATTTAAAGTTTTTTTAATGGTAACTTTCATTAATAGAGAAAAAAACAGGGTGGACATAAAATGAGTTTAAGTTTGAACATTTCACTTTATGATATTTTGTTAGTTGCTATTTTTTTCTAAAAAAGAAAAAGAAAAAACTAAACATAAAGCAATAATACAAACGAAGTACCTATATATATGAGATGTGCTTATGAGTTTTGGAGGTCCTATACCATTTTCAAATGCCATAATAAATAATATACAACTAAAGGAACATCAAATTACAAATATTTAAGGTTAATTTACAAAAGATTAAATGGTTAATATTTCAAAAATAATAACAAAGGGTTACATCCGTATAAAGAAAATAATCTCATATCTTATGGAAACCTCCCAGAGCCCTCTGATGTTCTTAACTCCCAAATTTCAAATACAATACCACTTAAGTATCTTTTAGTTCCACCAAAAAATAAAAATAAAAATAAATAAATAGAAACTATTTGCACAATTAGCATTGTTTCAAGTAAAAAAAAAAAGAGAATGTTAATTCTCTCGTGTGTAGTCAATTTGGTATTTGAATTAAACACAACCACTAATTGGCCACCAGCAACAATAACGAAAGTAGCAACCTAGCTAATACCTTTTGTCGCGACTTTTAAATTGATGGCGAAATATTTAAAGTGCCCACAAAATTGTAAGTATTGAACACTAAAAGGTACTAAGTAAAATACACTTGATTCATTTTATTTTCATCCATTATAAAATACACTATTCATTTTCTTTTTTATTTTTGTCCGGTCTTAGTTCAAGGTTTATTATTGAAAAAGCACATGATATTTAAGTTTTCAGAGTTAAAATGTAGAATGTACACCATGAACCACATAATGGAGTAAATAGTGTATAGTTAAAATCTTTATTTTTCTCACCTTGGCTTAGTTTAATAAGCAGCGTGGACAAAATAGTGCCAATAAAGACTAAATTTTTTTTCTGAATGATAAAATCTGAAATATTTTTCCTTTGAAATGATTCTTAATTGCACCATATCTTGCAATTAATTTTTACAAAAAAAAAAATGAATAAAAATTTGGAAATTAGTGAACAAAATGGTTCAATGAGAACCACAAATAAACGCTTATAGGTCTTATCCCACTCCTGAGGGTTTGGAGGATGACAATTCAAGAGGTCTTGGTCTAAAGCGTAAGACTTTAACTAACATAAATTAAAATAGGAAAAATAAAAAAATAAAATGTCAGATTCTTATACATATATGGATTATGTTTTTGGCCTTTTGAATATTAGCACCTGTACTGCTTCAAAAAAAGCCCTTCCCCTTCGACTCTATGGAGAAAGAAAATAGATTATGACAGATAAGGGAAAGCTTTTCTATGCCTCATAGCATCATCCTTTTGGTTATTGTCTACTTTTCTTTCTCAACCAGGATACTTTCTGTTTGAGTTTTTCATTTTCTTATCTCACATAGCAAAACAGTATCAATTTTACATTTTAAATGCTATGTATAAATTCATATTCCAAACATAGAGTGAGAACTAAATACAAAGTTCTACAATAAGGAAACACGAAACACGCACAATTTGGAAGCCTACAATTAATATTCAAGAAATAAAACAGACATATAATTAAAATTATCAGAGCACGAAGGCTGTCAATGGTCCTAGCTTTTGCCAAACAGGAATGAGAAAGGAAAATCAACCCTTCATCATCATTTTCTTAACTCTGGTTGCACCCATTTTTCTTAGAATAGAGATTTTATTGCAACATTAAAAAAATTTGAAGAATAAGACACAATCAAACAATAATAATTTAAGTAGACAGTACTCACTTACATGTATGAAAACTCCATCCATTCCAAAAGAAGCTAAGAGTCAATGAAGAATCTGTTAAAATATCATGTTCTTCCTTACACAATTACTCACAGAGGAAAAACCTTATACCTACAAAATTCCCTGTATTGAAAATCTTGTAGTATCTGAATAAGAAGAATATTAAAAGAAAATTGAAAAAAGAAGAGGAAAAACAATAACATTTAAGATATTGATTTGAGATAGATTCCAATCTTGTCCACATTTTCCTTTCTTTTTCTCAACCACCTTAAAAAAAAAAAACAAAGAAATCGAAAAAAAATTACTCGATTTATTGGAATGTATTAAAACAAAATTTTATTACATTTAAAATATCAGTATCTACTCAATATAAGAGATTAAAAAAATTATTAGGATCGTGTGTGCCAAATTTGGTCTGGATCCAGGTTCATTTAGGCATAGTAGGGGGGCTAGCTTGCAATTTTTCAGATAATTTAGGGTCTTTTCGTAATTTTAGATTTTTGAGAGTATGGTACTGTTGGAAAGATATTTTTAATTCCTAAACTTTAGTCTTCTAAATCATCTTGATCCGGATCCTTAAAACCCCTCTAAATCCAAGCCTGACCCAAAATCTATTTTAGACAAATTGGAAAACCCTCATTATGTCCCAATCTTTATCCATATATAAAATACATATACATAATAAATATATATAAGGGTGGGCCCCACAACTTGCATTTTATTGGGTGTGTGAAAAAGTACACCATCTTTCTCTTTTTTAGACACTCTTTTATAATAGGGTCTAGAATTAGGAAACTCTCATTATGTCCTTATCTTTATCCATATATAAAATACATATACATAATAAATATATATATAAGGGTGGGCCCCACAACTTACAATTTATTGGGCATGTGTGTAGTGAAAAAAGCATATAGAAATTGGGAAATTCCCATTATGTCCCCATCTTTATCCATATATAAAATACATATACATAATAAATATATATATAATGGTGGGCCCCACAACTTACATTTTATTGGGCATGTGTACAGTGAAAAAAGTTCATCGTCTTACTCTCTTTTATAAGAGTAGATAGATATGTGAATTTAGTGGTCAAAAGATTTAATCACATTTAGTTATGATCTAGGAAATTTAAGTCTCCTTTTCCTATACTTGGAGGGTTGTTCCAAGTTGAGTCTATATATTCTTTTGATAATGAATGGAATAGGCACTGAGTGTGTTTGAGCAGCCTTTGGCTTTTGAGAAGATTCTTCTTCTAGCATAACTCTTATCCTTCGGTGGACTTCCGATAGGTGACAAGTTTTTTTTGCCCTGTATCCCTTGAGTGAAACCTTGGGTGGTGATTAATTATCTGTAACCCTTGTTGTTAATTTTACCCTTGGGTGGTGAGTGTATACCTTTATCCTTTTTATAGTCCTTTAGTTTTTTTTTTATTTTTCCATCCTCCCTATAAATTCCGGTATCAACATGGACTTATAGTAAAGGAGGAGAAAGCAATGTGTGAGAACAACGAGAACAATAAGGTACAAGAGCATCGTACCCCACTCACCCAACTAACAAATAATACCCTTTCATAGAGAGATCCTCTCAACACCTTGTTTGGCTAGTGCTTTGGCCAGAGGATTAACTGATATAAGCTTGTGACAGAAGATAACACTAATGGAAGTTGATAAAACCCGAATCTTGCTGAAGATAAATTGAAGTTTCCAATGGTTGGGCCTTCCGATTAGAGACTCATGCGACAGTAGGACCTGCGTTTCGTTAGAATCACGAATACCAATGGACTTGGAGAACATAAATAGGACCTTATCCTTGCTATTACGAAGTACTCCTCCAATACTTGCCGAACCTGGCTTACCCCTCGTAGCACCATCAACGTTGAATTTTAGCACTTCGAGTGGAGGAGGAACCCACATAGCAGATTTTCTCACCTTACTAGGCCCGCGACCCATAAAAACTTCTCAATTAAGAAAAATGTCACTAAAACTAAAATTGGAGAACTCCTTTCTAACTAAAGCCCACTTCGCAATCTCTTAAGTAATCTTAGCAATCAGTTATATTCATTCATCTCCCTCTAAATGCACCACAAATTTGCAAACGCAATCATCCTCCATTGAGTATGGCCACACCCAACAAAAGCACCGCCCATCCAAGACTCAGCTGCATCTCCTATCTTCTCCGGATAACACCTAGCAATACTGCACCTACCAAAGTAATGATTCCAAACACCTATCGCAAAATCACAATGCAGGAACAGATGGTTGACTGATTCTCCTTCCTTTCGACACATCATACAAATGTCAGTAATGTTGGTCATGTTCAGTCCTCTTCTTCTTAAAGTGGAGATCTTTGCTGCAGCATGGGATCAATTTTTTTTAGTTATTGAGTTTAATATTTAGCCTCATATTCAAGTTCTGCTAAATGTCAGGTATGCGTTCGGAATGAGATAGCTGCTCATTGGTTTGGTGAGTGTGAAGAGAGTAGACAAGTCGGAGCTGGGCCCAAGCATTTCATTCGAGTATAAAATGTTCTTGACATTGATGTAGATTAAGTTAATGAAAGTACCTGCTCCAATTCGTCCCGGTTTAAATTATCTTTGATATTACATGCTGTTTTCATACCATTTCAAAGTTAAAAGCTTTAATACTATTACTTAGGAAATTTAATTATCCCTAGGTCATTTGGATTATTGATGAGTTGATCCTTTTTTATGAGGAGATTAGGCTCATGCTAAGTATGAACAACTAGCAATAAGTTTTTTACAATTTCAGAAAAGAGATTTTAAGCTTCCTTGTCAGTCTAGAAACTAGAATCCTCCAATCTTCAAATGGTCATTGGCAATGTTTAATTGGAACTCCTTATATTTTTTCTCAACTCCTAGTCAAATGATTGAATTGGATTGCTGAAGCATCTGATGATTGAAGAGAAGGTAAATTCTGTGCAGGCATCAAGCATCAAGCATAAGCATCGACTTTCTCCGCTTTCTTGAGAGAAACATGACTTCAAGATTGGGCCTGTTTGGATGCATACAAAAGTATAAGAACACTATAGTCTTTGGTTTTTCTAAACTTTAAGAAGTTGCTTGATTGACAACCCATGAAAATTAGCAAGAAAATAGTATTTTCATTCAGATAGAATATTTTCTCATAATGCTTTCCCTTTTAGGAAATCTTCTACAGGATAAAAAATTCTCTTTGAAATACTAGCTTTAAGTAGATTCCTAAAACTATTGTCCTTCTTTAAGGAGAGTGCACAAGTGAGGAGAGGATGATAACTATGATGATGGTGATTGTGGTAGCAGTGGTGGTGGATATGACGATGGTGCACTGGTGATGATGGTGAGAATATCACGGTAGTGGCAGTAATATTGGTGATGAAGATAATGTAGGTGACGACAATGATAGTAGGGCGGTGGTGACAACACGATAACAATGATAATTGTGGTGGTGGTGATGACGGTATTCCACCTTGTTAATCATCAATAAAAGTTTTACTCTAGCAAGGTATTCCTACCATCGTATTGATAGCATGTAAATTATGTGATTAAAAATTTTCTTATTTTAATAATGTGGTGTGATAGGATCTATCTTTTGGTGCAAAAGATTTATTAGATTGACATTTTCCTTTTAATGATAGAACAATGTGGAAAAGTAAATTTGAATATTTTGTCTTTCAAAAGTAACCTCAAATGGATTTGAAGAGACTTTTAGGTTGAAGGGGATCCCAACTATTGCATTATTGTATATGATTTGACATTCACAAGTAAAACGCCCCCATACTAAGGATGCTCATGGGCTGGGCCAGCCCTGGCCTGATCCGGGCCCAACCCTCTTTGGCCCAGGCCTGGATATGTAGTTTAGGCTGGCTTTATATTTGAGCCCAGTTGGATTAAGTGATAGAAAGCAATTTAGCTCGGCCCGGCCTAAATAAGGAGTGCTTGTGATTTATTGATTAATTTGCCTACACAATTGCTAGAAAAACAAGGTATAAAAAGCCCGGCCCACCTTTGAACAATTGACTAAGTGGGTGGGCTTGGTCCTGATACTTACGGCCTATGTCAGGCTTGGGTTAAAAGTGGGCCTTTGTTTATAAAATTGGGCCGGGCGTAGATATGCCTCAGCCTAGCCTGACCCTGGTCATGAACACCCCCTTTCCCATACCAAATGAGTCACCATGCCCCAAATAAGAATGCAAGAATAACGCCTTAAATCCCTTGCTTTGGTCACCAAGTATTGAAGAGGAACAGTCAAACTCACTAGGAGTGTTCATGGGCTGGGTCGGGCTGGGCTGAGGTCTATCCAGGCCCGGACCGACTTCTAAAATATATGTCCAAGCCCGGCCCGTCTGAAAATGTGTAAGCCGGGCCCAGCCTGTGTTTACTCTATAATAATAAAACATGGGCGATTCATAAGAATTCAAATGGTAGTTCAAGTTGTGGTAATGTACATGTAAATGTGAGGTGGTGTGTGTCTGAATCCCATCTCCAACACTCTCCAGTGATGATTTTTATATTCGAGTCGGGCTTGGGTTCTCTACCACTGAATCTAGCCCCGTCCCATCTATTCAACGGGCCTAAATAAAATGTCCGAGCCTAGCCTGAGTAGGAAGACCATTGGCCCAAGCCCTGCCCAAGGAGGGTTGGTCCCAGTCCTGGCTCGAGCTAGCCTGATCCATGAACAACCCCTAAAACTCATAGTTGGAGATATCTGACGGGTTGGTAGTGCAGTGTTAAGGCTAAACTAGTATACGTATGGAAGAACTTGCCACGGTTTTGGTGTGGTGATTTCTGACAAAATTTATTTTTCAAATAATGTTTACTTAGGACGTGCTTATTGTATAGAATATATAGAAATTCATGATAAAATGAGCACCAAGGAAAAATTGTTAAAGAGGCGAGGGATTTCCCCTAAAATTTGAATTACTAGGTGAATGATTGAGTATTTTTAGAAACTCAATTACACTAGACAAAAAATCTCTTAGATTGTGTATTTAAGTATATAATTAATATGCCTTAGATTTACCAACACCCCCTACCACCACCACAAAAAAAAAAGAAGAAAGTATATAAGACTTTGGACAACATCTTTGACTAAGGGCACGTTTGTGCAAGGGAGGTTTTAGCAGAATCCTGTTTCCGGCAAGGCACCGGCATCTTGCTCTCGTTTGGTGCAGCATAGAAAGCCCGGTTTTTCCACGACTTTTCTCCGTGTTTCCTCGCTAGAGGGGAGATGGGTTTCCCATCAACCCCCATGCAGAAACACACCCTAGTCCAAAGTAGGCTCGTGGAGTTCACTCGTCACTAATCCTTGTGACCAAATGGGAAACACCCAATGGAGATGAAATGGTAGAAGAAAATAACTTTTAGATATATAATGACAATTAGAGGGGTGGCAGTTAATCCTGGTCCCACTTAGAAGGGTTGCCATCCCATCTCAAATCAGTCATGTAATTAATTCATCAATGTGCAGTTTGGTTCTCTACTTGCTATTCATCCTACCAACCTAATTTGAACGCTTATCGCATGCTAACCCTTTGATTCAATCCGAACCTGAGCCGCCTGAACAGGTCAGGTTTAGGTTGTGGGACATGTTATTTTCCATGGTCAACCAAACCAGCCCAAATCCACCAGCCTGACTTATGCCATCGTAGTAGCATCTATTCATTTTGCTTCTTTTTTTCAAGTTTTAACCACATGATCAAAAGCAAATACATCAATAAGTAAACCAACTGAGAAGCATTCTCAGTATAGATTTCTTGGAGATAGATGACCAAAATAAGCTTAGGTAATATCTTTCTGGTCCAATCAAGACTTGGAAATCCTCTCAATTTATAAAAATAATCAATCAAATCATCCTTTTATAAAAACAATCAATCATCATGTCTTTCTGGGATCACCGTCCGTTTGTGGATGGATAGAAGATGATGCTATTTTTTAAAATTAAAATAGAAAAATTAATGGTAATAATTGTGGGAGCATGATCGTATCCGCTTGATCACTGTCATTAGGCCCCACCTCTGATACTATAAAAAATTTCAAGAAACACTACCTTCCCAAGGGTGGAACCAGGGGGGGGTGTTTAAAAAACTGCTTTAAGTTCTCATGAAACTAAAGGGTTTTTTAGCAACTTAGGGTGGGCCATGGCCCCTGCCAGCCCCTCTAGTTCCGCCCCTGTCCCTACCCTTAATTTCACCATAGTTTTCCTCTCAATTTATTATACGAGAAGAATAACCTACCCCAAGATTTAAAATTCAAATTCAGCTGATCTTTCTTACCTACCTACTCTCTATTTCAGCTAATCTTTCTCACCTACCTACTCTCTCCTTAACAATATCAATAATCTTATCAAACATACTATCTTCATGTAGTTGAACAGCTTGGCTAGGACAAGAACCTGTCTTAGAACGCAAATTCTCTGGCACACATGCCTGCCCATTTTCTGGTTTCCATGTAGGGACCCATTTATAATCAATCTAATCCCTTTGTTCCATCTTGTTGAATACACAGACATATGATAGGACTGTTATTCACTTGAAGGAAGTAAGATTAACAGCTACAATCATTTGATCAAAATGATAATGCACTCACACCTTATCTAAATCTGCCCATCTGCCTATCCCCCTCAATTTTCATGCATCTGAATAGGCAGGCCAATAGGAGGTGAAATTAGATGATTCATTTTTAAATTGATTACAACTAACAAGCCGTTCAAACATGTATTAGATCCATCATGATCTGCAGAGAATCATAATCAGTATTAAAATAACCAACTGGATTGGAGGCTTCTCCTAATATATCTCAACAGATTACCTTGTTGTGAACCTTATCCTAGCTAAAAGATATATCCAATCTAACTGTAGCTTTTTTTTTAAAGACCCATTCAAAGATTCTCCCAATCCCAACCCAACGGTTCAAATCTTCCAATCTCCACTATAAATAGCCAACAATCCATTTCTTTTTATCTCATCACTCGCTATCTTTCAAGCACTTTATTAAGGAATCAATGGTAACCATGGATATTGATCTTACACCTAGAGAGGCCAAGAAATCATACGGTGGCGATGGAGGGATCTATTATTCATGGTCCAGCTCAGATCTTCCCATGCTGGGCCAGGCAAAGATAGGAGCTGCAAAGCTTGCTCTACAGAAGAGGGGTTTGGCACTTCCAAGCTATTCTGATTCTGCCAAAGTAGCATATGTGCTTCAAGGTAAAAAAGATTGAAGTAAAATTTCACTTAAAACTATGTGCAAAATCAAACTGTCTATGTATTTTACTTTTGGATGCAGATTGATCAATGAATGCATGTTAATTTATTATTTCAGGTAGTGGAAGAGCTGGGATTGTATTGCCTGAGGCAACCAAAGAGAAGGTGGTGGCAATCAAGAAGGGGGATGCCATTGCCCTCCCCTTTGGTGTGGTCACATGGTGGTACAACGACAATGACACTGAGCTAGTCATACTCTTCCTGGGCGACACCTCCACAGCTCACCGAGTTGGTGAGTTCACTAACTTCCAACTCACCGGGTCGAGCGGTATCTTCACTGGTTTCACCACGGAGTTCGTTGGCCGGGCATGGGACTTGCACGATGAAGACGTCGAAAGGCTTGTAAAAGGCCAAGGCTCCAATGCCATTGTCAGGCTAAAGGATGGTGCTGACTTGCCTGAGCCTGTGAAGGGAGATAGGGAAGGGATGGTCTTGAATTGTGAGGAGGCACCATTGGATGTGGACATAAAGAATGGAGGCCGTGTTGTGGTCTTGACTAGCAAGAACCTGCCATTGGTTGGGGAAGTTGGGTTGGGTGCTGATTTGGTTAGGATTGATGGGCATTCTATGTGCTCACCTGGTTTCTCTTCTGACTCGGCCTATCAGGTGACTTACATTGTTAGGGGAAGTGGCCGAGTTCAGGTGGTTGGAATAGATGGTCGACGTGCATTGGAGATTCAGGTGAAGCCAGGTAACTTGTTCATAGTGCCAAGGTTCTTCGTCGTGTCGAAGATCGCTGATGCAGATGGCATGGAGTGGTTCTCCATCATCACCACACCCAAGTGAGTCCTCCCCTTTACCATCAATATTTAATACTAGAGTTTTATCTTAGAATGAAATGATGGTGCATACCATTTACTGAGACATTTATAATCTTGAATCTTCTTTGTGTGCAGTCCTGTGTTCAGTCATTTGGCAGGTAAGACATCCGTTTGGAAGGCTTTATCTCCTCAAGTGCTCCAAGCTTCCTTCAATGTGAACCCAGACTTGGAGAAGCTTTTCAGGTCTAAAAGAACCAGTGATGCCATCTTCTTCCCTCCTCCCAGCAAGTGAAGACTCCTCCCAGCAAGTGCAGAAAAATCACTACTAGTTTTAATGTGAATAAACCCGAATGAGTTCAGTTGCTGAATATCAGTTGCATGCCATATGTTTATGGCGCTTTATCTTATTAGTCCTAGCACCAGAGATGTTTTAGTTTAGTTTGAATATCAGTTGCATGCCATATGTTTATGGCGCTTTATGCTATTAGTCCTAGCACCAGAGATGTAGGTTGAGAGGTGTTTAAATTCATATCTATAAATAAACAATTATTATTTGGAAAATCTTAATATTAGTGGACATGGATTGAAAATTTCTTCTTTTTTCTGCACACTTTGCCAGGGTATCGTTGACTTCGATATTAAACAAATCCAAGTTTTCTATTTCTATGTTCCTGAAGAGGTCGGACACCCACTGGCAGCAAAAAAAAAAAAAAAAAAAAAAAAAAGAAATTCATGGTTCTACCTATAGAAGAGGGTTGTTCAAATTGCTGGAAGCAGTTGGAATGGGTGTCAGAAATTCACAATGAATTACTTTAAATGGATGAGGATGAATTAAAGTGATTAAGTTCTAGAATTAGTGCTAAAGATCAGTTAGATGGATTTATAAATGCAGCTGCTTTAATCCAACAGTTTGTTTACAATAGATGTGGTGTAAAATCTGATGACATGGGTAGGGAGATGGTTTGGCTGGAATGTTTACAATGGAGAGGCCAGACAGTTTATTATAGATCTATAAAAGCTGAAACTGACTCTTTTAATCCAACAGTTTAACAATATAAATGTGGTGAGTTAATGATTAGTCACAGTGGTGCAGTTAGCAGTGGCCCTCATGGGCAGGGCCAGCGCGACCAGACCTAATATCCTGGCCCGCATGGGGCTGGACATGGGCTATTTTTTAGGCCTACGGGCCATATACGGGTCGAGTTTTCCTGCATTGTTAAAATGGGATGGGCCTGGTCCTATCTTTGCTTAAAGTGCTGGGGTGCTCACTTGGGCTATTTTTTAGGCCTATGGGCCATATCCGGGTTGAGTTTTTTGCATTGTTGTAAAATGAACTGGGCCTGGTCCTATATTTGCTTAAAGGGCCGGCCTGTCTGGTATATTTAGACGAAGGACTGGGTGCTCATGGCCTGGGAAAGCCCGAACCGGGGTTGATGCTGGCCTGATTGGGCTATCTGTGCTCTCCTTTGGGCCCATGGGGTGCGTCTGGCCTTAATTTTCCATCCTGGTTACTAAATGGGTGGTGCCTGAGCCTATATATGCTTGTAGGCTCAGTCCAACATATTTCACACAAGGGTGTGTATATTATAAGTTGTCTCGGCCTGGATTTAAGGTGTGTGGATGGATCTGGCCCTGATATAGGCCCAATAAAAAATGAGCTTGCAAATCCAACTACCAACATATTAGGCCAGATAACTAAATGGGCTTTTTCTGGACCACCCAACTCACACCACTAACTTTGCCTAAGTGCTAGGCTACATCGACCTATTAAACCTTTGGGCACAATCAAGCGCATGAAAGACACATTGGCTCGAACTTATGGCTCATTGGCCAAGCCAGCAGGGTCTTTGGCCCATCACAAGTTGTAGATGCATTGAAATAAATGGGTTGAATTTGAATTAGGCCATACTTGGCACCATTGGACCTACCCAAAATGAATGTCACCCCATTGTATCCCTAGATCCTACCTATAAGAGTTGGTCCATTCGATTAAAAACACATATTGTAAGACCAACTTCTATTGATAGTAAAACTCCGATAACTAATTTATTCATAGCGGGATTAAATTTTAAATAATCACATTTTTATTAAAATGGACAATCTTATAGAAGTAACAATTTCTATCATAGTAAAATTTGGAAAAACCTAATATAGGTGACAACTAATTTATTTTGAGCCAGTCAAATTTTAAATGGGTGGGGCCCTATTGTACAGTTGGTCTCCTTCAAATAGATGGGTGGGTCCGGACTCCAAAGGAGTCCGCAAAAGTGCGAGACGCGGACCTAGGGTCATATCGTGGGCTGATGTGGCAGCTCCCAATATTGACACGTGTAAAGTGAGCCGACAGCGAGCGAAGCTGTAGCTGCCCGCTCCGTCACGTGCCACCTGAATTTGAAAGTTCAAAAACCAGTTTTATCCACTTCCCTCACCACCACCATTAAATGCCCGCGGTAGCGTTTATCCTCCTCTTTCTCTTTCTCTCTCTCTTTCTTTCTTCAGATTCAAAATAAAAACCCAATAGATCTCAGAAATCTGGTTTCTATCCTTCTTCTTCTTCTTCTTGAATCTCTCTTTCTCTCTGCAAATTGTAGAGATGGAGCCAAGAGCCCTGTTTTGAGATCTCGTCGTCTCTCCTTGGAGAGCTTTGAAATGGATCGATTGCAGCAGAAGAGATCTTCGAATCATGGAAGGACGGAGGCAGCTCGTGGAGAAGGTATGTGGAAATCGCTCCTTTTTTGCTCTAGGGCTTCTGTTCTTGCGATTCTTTCAAATTTAGTCCTTTTTTTTGTTTGTTTTGAGATCTGTTACGTGTCTTGCTTTGTTTTAGCTTGTCGCATGGGGTTCTGAGGGTTTTGATTTTGAATCTGGAGTTTGGATGCTGTAAATGGAAAAAAATGTGTCTTGTTTTGAGCCGTTGCTGGCATTTTTTTTTTTTTTTTTCATTTCTGTGAATTTTGGGGATTCTGTTGAGATCTATTTCGTCTTGTTTTGCGTGAGATGGTCTGTAATTGGAACTGGCATGCTTTTTGATGAATGTTTCCGTTGATTGATGGCTCTGAAGCACTGGAAATTCCTTCGTTTGTGACATTATTGTTAGAGATTTCGTTTTTTGCCAGGAAATAAGCATAGTAGAAGGCGAGTGGATTCTAGCTTCCACAGTAGCATTCCTAGTGAGAAAAATTCGGTATGTCTTTTTGCATAAACTTGTGGTTCAATATTTTTTTTGCAGTAGTTAGCTTAGAAGTGCAATATTAGTGGTAACAGTAACATTGATCCATTAAAATCGCAATCCGTCGCTAAAAACAGAATCCTTGAAGATAAAAGTGAGGGAATATGGACATACTTCTTTCCAAAGGACTCATTAGAATTATGACAAGATTGTTTAAATTTTAATATTTGTTTATTTTCTTGTTGATATATATATATATATATATATATATATAGAGAGAGAGAGAGAGAGAGAGAGAGAGAGAGAGAGAGAGAATTTCTCTCTCTTCATGTATTAGAGTAGGCTGGAGCTTCTGTTCTGTAACCTTAGTTGCATATATGTTGACACTGCCAGTCAAAAGTGTGCACTCCACTCTAGTAATGACACAGGTGACATGGTTTCTATATTGCGTGTTTGAGCGGAAAAGAAATTTCAGCTAAACCAAGGCAAAGGAGTCCATTGATCAGATGGTTTGGGTGATCTTACTGGTTTTAGTCACAGAGGAAGTTCTAACACTACAGTTGGTCCTGATTAATACAGACTCTCAAAATTTCTCTGTGGTTGGTTAAGAAAACCAATCTTGTAAGTGATTTAAATGGGATAAAAAATAATCCCTTCTCTTAATAGACTTTTACATTTGAAATAGATTAGCCCACATAATTGCTAGTTGCTGAGATGTGAATTTTTTACCATCATCTAGAAGTACCCATTTATCACCAAAAATCCAATAGACAACTATTGTAATAGAAAAAAATTCTTTTTTTCTTTTTTGAATTTTTTAATCAAGCGTACATCTCAAGTGTTATCCACTTCTGTTGTGAACATATGCTTTTGGAAAGTTTCTAAAAGGAGTGTGTTCTTTGAGTCTCTATCTTGTTCTTTTGCTGCCAGTCCTCCACATGCACACATGGGCAGGTGTGGGCTGCATGGCACATGTAGTGTAGATTGGTTTACTATAAAATTTTCTGATGTTTGCTTGCTCACTGGAAATTACGGTGACATTGTCTTTTTTTAGAGACAACAATACATGAATGGATTGAGTGTTTTAATCTTCCGTCTTCAGCTGTGGGTTTTTACTTGCATTGACTTCTTTTTGTGCTAATTTTAATGAGGTTTGCTATTTTCATGTTCTAGTTTGTCTTTGAGCTTAAGCAAAGTTCTTCAAATCAAGTGAATGAAACAGTAACGCCCATGAAATTGTTGCTGGCTGAAGAAATGTCAAAGGAAGTGGAATGTAGACGGCATTCACCTAGTGTTATCGCAAAACTGATGGGTCTTGATGCGCTGCCAACTCAGCAGCCGGTCCATAGACAACAGAAGAAGGTCTCCAACAGTTCTTCTCGGCGAACGGAATCTGTAAGATTCCAAGAGCAATGTCCATCCCATTATTCATTTCAGAAGAACAGCACAGAGAAGCATCAATTTAAGGATGTCTTCGAAGTGATGGAATCATCAAATGCTGCCAAACACAGTAGCCAGCTGGTTCAGAAGGTAATGGAGACCTCCAAGCCAACTGATACAAAAATGGATTTCATACGGAAGAAGTTCACGGATGCAAAACGCCTATCAACCGATGAAAACCTTCGTCAGTCCAAGGAATTTCATGATGCTTTGGAAGCCCTGAATTCAAATAAAGATCTCTTACTGAGATTTCTCCAAGAACCCGACTCTTTGTTCAACAAACATCTACACAATTTGAATGTTGTCCCAACTTCTCCCCAACCGAGTCACATAAGGGTCTCAAATCCAACGAGGTTTTCAAAGCACAAAAGCAGAGACGTGTTTTGTGAATCACAAGGAAAGAGAGGACGTGTACAAATGAACAAGGATCCCAGGAACTCTCTTCAGAAACATGAAAAAGGCCGTGTTAGTCACAACAGGCACACAGTTTACCTTGATGATGGATCATTGAAATCACCATATGACAGAAAGACTGAGACTTGCCTTCTCCCTACAAGAATTGTTGTTTTGAAACCTACTCTTTGGAAGCAACAAAAGATGGAAAGAGCGGCTGTACCACCAAAATCTTTAGCAAGCTCTCATTCCAGGCACCGGGAATTAAGGTCTAGAAATTGGGAGTCAGTTTCAGAATCAAGAGATCGAATGAAGTTGGTCGACAATGTGGAACTTTCTAGAAGCAGACAATCACGAGAAATTGCTAGGGATATCACTCGGAAAATGAGGCAGAGTGCGAGAAGTGGCGCTCGAAATGTATCAGCTTCAGTACTGAAAGGATATGCTGGAGATGAAAGCTCATGTAGCATGTCAGGGAAGGACTCCATGAATGATTCTGAGGCATCAATGTCATCCCCAACTTCCAGAAGCTTCTATGGTTCGAATAAGATGTTCAGCCCCTCATCATCATTTTCCTCTAAGTCCTCTGTAAACAGAGAGGCGAGGAAGCACCTGTCTGAGCGTTTGAAAACGACTCACACGTGTCGAGTAGGGGGAATGATTAATAGTGGCCCAAGTACCTTGGGAGAAATGCTTGCTCTTTCTGATAAAGAAACAGAGTTAATGACCTTGAATACATTGACTGGTCAGTTTTGTTCGGGTCACCAGTCAACTAGAAGAGAAGCAGTTGAAAGGTGGGACTTTCCTTTGGGTATTAGTAGTAAAGATGGGTGGAAGGGAGGGTCTCCTAGAAACTTAACAAGATCCAGATCTCTTCCAGCTTCATCTACTCTTGAGAGAAGGCCAAAAATAAGCATTAAACATGGAATTCATAGCAAAGATGACAGTTTCATGTTGAAAGAGAACATCAATCTTGGCCCGGACAGGGCTCCGGCGGAGGATTTCTTCAACAATAAAGAAAAAACGTCGCCTAAAAGCATAAGATTAAGCAGTAAGAGGGCAAGATCTTCAATCCATGAGCGTCCGCAGAATAACTTAACCATACAGGAAATTCATGCAAGTCCAGAAGAGCTTAGGAAGCTTGAGGATACGGACAAGTCTGAACGATGGAATATTGTTCCTGAATCATCTGCTTCTGGCATTAGTGAGACAAGGCAGCTTAAAGATGTCATTGCAGTCTCTGAGAGTGAAGATGTGACATTTCCCTCCAAATTCCAGGAAAAGCAGCCAATCGAACCAATGGACTGTCTCACATTAGTGAAAGATTACAGCACTTCTGATCAGACTGATCTCATCATTGAGGTTTGTTTCTTGTTTTCATTAGTGCTGTGGATATGTTATAATGCATTGCTTGTCAGCTTGTCAGTTCAGTGCATACAGGAATATGTTCAGTCTTGTTCATTAGTAGATTTGGTTGGTCTTGATTCTACTTTGTTTCCTTCCATTTTCTTGGTTTTTGGATCTCTTTTGTTTTCTTTTAATGGTTAAAATGCATATCTTTCATCAGTATGCTTTATTCTTTATTTTTCTAAAAAGAAGTTACACACTCCGCAGATTCTGGGAAAGCTGAGTGGCCCATGTTCTTATTTTTTGACAAGTTATAAACAATAGGTGTTCCTTAGCATTTTGGTTTCCACAAAACTGTTTTATTATAAAAACTCTCAACTCTTGCATTGTGTGTAAGCAAGTACTATTTTCTCAGCATTTTGGTTTCCACAAAACTGTTTCATTATAGAAACTCTCAACTCTTTCATTGTGTGTAAGCAAGCACTGTTGCATGGACTAAACCTGTTTCAGTTGGTGGGGCAGTTCAGCATGCAGGTGAATCTCCATGAGACACCCTTTTTCTTTGAACTTATAAGCTGCCATTTGGTATATCCAGTTCTAGTGTTAAAAACATCTGTCATTACCCTAGTGGTAGTTATTTTCTTATTTTCAAGGAAAACCAGCATTCAGAATAATTCAGATCCACTATCACTTTTTTTTTTATTGTATAGTATCTGTGAGGTTAATGCATGAGTCAACTGAAATAGGACATCTAAGTACCAGGTTGTGGTTTTAACTGAGGGCCAATTGGCTGGTATGGTTCATGTTTCCACACGGTGGCCATATTGCTCCCTATAAATTGGTGGTCCCACCATGACTCCCAATCTATTTGCTATGAACACAAGCAAGGACTGTAATTTATGATCTAACCAGACTAAGAAAAACATTCTTCTTTGTCTTATGAAGTTCTTTGGTAGCATTTCATCTATCTGTTTCTTCAAAAATTTGATTTCAGTTATTTTTTAGTTTTAAGGTTGTAATTTGCGACTCTCTCTCTCTCTCTCTCTCTCTCTCTCTCTCTCTCTCCAGTTATTAAGGTTGAAACCCTTACCAAAAAAGGGTATATTTCTATCCTTCTATGTGATGATTAATATTGTTGTTCCTTATGATAAATTCAATTCCCCTCCAACAAAATCAAAATTGATAGGCTGTGCGAGTTTCAGACTATTTCCTTAATACTGCTCTTCTTCTTTTTTATTTATTCTTTTTATTTGTGATTCCAGGAAACACCATGCAACGTTCCTCTAGCAGTGTCTCATTGCCATGTAACAGAACCGGATTCTCCTCAAAGCTCCAAAGAGCCTGAACAGCCAAGTCCAGTTTCTGTTCTAGAACCTCCATTTGAAGAAGTATCCCATTCAGATTGCTTTGAAAGTGTCACTGCAGATCTTCAGGGTTCGTTCATATAACCCAATCAGTTATTATTATTGTTTTTCTAAATATATTTATTATTATTATTTTTTATTTTATAACTTTACCTCCTTTATTATGTTATCTGATATCAGGGCTTACCATGGGCTGGGCTGGCTATCAATTTCTTGTTAGCTTGCCCTGAATTTTTGGTCACTCTTGGACAGCTTCTCTAAGGATGCGGGGTGGGTTAAAATTTCAAACCTGCTCAGTGTAGAGGGCGTTTGCTTCAAGGCCCATTAACTAAGCCTAGACTTTTTTTATACCGGCATGTTCAAGCCCACTAAACTCTTCTTCCACTATATTATTATATTCTTTATAGCAATTACTAGTTTGTTGTTTGTTTTATGATCCAAACATTCTCCCTTATGCTGCATCACAGAGGTTGTTCCTGAAGATCACTTCGATTGGTGGTTGACCAGCCACCTTTCTAGCCATCGTTAAAGCAAAGTTCAAAAAAAAAAAGAAAAAGAAAAAGAAAAAGAAATACATCAGATGCCAAATGATGCAAATCAGTTAAATTTGGTGGGCTTGGGCCTGGACCTTGTTTGACAAACTTTTGCTTGGTCTTGGTCTGATTTTGAGGTTCCTGGAACATACATTAATTAAAAACAGGCTGGGATTGTGCTGATCCCTGCCTGTCTCATGCCTCTCTATTGATACCATGCCTGATAAATACGTTTCTTTGTTCTTTTTCACTCCCTTTGGTTCTTGGATCTTACTTTTACGCCTTCAAGGTTGGAGCTGAGTTATGAACAGGCTAGGCTTGGGCCAGTTTCTTCCCATCTCAAGACTGGTCTGTTGACACCCCTACCTGATATTTTTATTTTAAGTTCACTGTATTTCCTTTCTATTTTTTATCCTGCCAGGGTTACGAATGCAACTTAAACTTCTCAAGTTGGAGTCAACAGAAACATTTGCAGATGGGTCAGAATCCACTATCACAAGTGATGATGATTTTGGAGATGGATATAGTGGTCTTGTAGAAAAGGAAGGAAACTCCTCAGGAATGTTTAGAGAAGAGAACAAAAGCTATTCTTACCTTGTTGATGTACTCACTGAATCAGGTTTTCATGGTGTTGAGTGTGACTGGCTGAATGAAAGACTGCACTCATCAGAATTCCCACTGAGCCAAGGTGTGTTTGAGACTCTAGAGAAGAAATATGGCAGGCAGATGGCGTGGCCAAGATCTGAAAGGAGACTATTTTTTGATCAGATAAATTCGAGGCTTGTGGAGATTCTTGAACCATACTTGGACCTGCACCCTTGGGTGAAGCTTAAAGAAGGTAGTAGAGCTGGGGTTGCATGGGACCACGAATCTCTCCTGGAAGTTTTGTGGCAGTTTCTTGCCAGGTGTGGCAATGAAGGAAATGTAGACATGGAGGAAATATTCCTGGGATGGGAAGGCAGACGCTTGGAGATGGGAGATGAGGTTGACGGCATAGGAAGAGAAATGGAGAGAGTATTAATCAATGAGCTGATAGAAGACTTTGTCCAAGAGCTCTCTTTCAATGGAGAAATGTAAAATTCTTCCAACAAAACTTCATTGTTGGAAACTGACATCCTAACGCTGACTAAATAGTGATGGAGGTGGTTGGAGAGATGATATGGATGTGGTGATTTGGAAAATATATAGACATTGCTGATGGAAGTTGTTTGGGTTTCTCTACTTGCCAAGTGTAGAGTTCCTATAATGAAACTGCTTTGTAAGAACATTATACATCTCTTGTATGGAAACTACCATTGGTTACAATGAAATAACAGATCAAAAGCTTCAGTAAAAGAAATGGGGATACCAGGAAGTTGCTGCCTCTGTTTTGCTTAATATTTCTCCCACTCTTGTCACAAAATTGTTAATTTTTTTTTCCTTTTTTCTAAAAATCCGAGTTACATTGTTTTTAGAAATCACCCTGACCTAGAGTTTTAAAAATGGTTCCTAAGAAACACCCTTGACTGATGATTTGCAAACTACTGATTCAGTCTAACTAATTTAGCTGATGGAATCTTCTTTCCTGTTTTTGAGTTAGGTTACTTTTATTAGATTCTCAATCTATTAGAACTCATAAAAAAAAACCAAGAAAAAGGATGATACTTTGCCTAGAAACCATGACACAAACTCGAACGAGGAAAATCACAATTGAGGATCGGTTAGTCCGGGTCTGTTGGTAGGATGATCCTGTATCCATGACAAGGATGAGAAAATACAAATGCTTGTTGTGCCCGACAGTTATTTGGGTGACAGTTAAGGAAACAGCTATGAGCTTTATCTTTAGCTGGGGCCACTTGAAAGATGTGCAGTTGGTATCCAAATTTTTCAGTAGTTCAAAACCTCTTCTAAAGGAAAGAGGGAAATGACTTTTTGGGCATCTATGAAGATAAAAGACTTTCCTGACTTTTGAACTCTGGTAAATTTGTCTTGTGTCAGGGTTAACTTCATCATCAAACTGAAAATATCTTATTTAGAATAAAATTGTTTAGCTTCTTTTACATTTTGAAGCTGAGGGATCTTTGTTGTCGCTTTTCCTTTGTATTACTTGGGAGCTGATATCAATTTCACAGTCCATACTTATATCATATATGATACAAGTTGGGACATGATCTTATAATCTATTGTTCTCTTTTGGATCTAGTTTTTTCTTTCCCCTTAATCCAGTAAATAACCACCTTTCTCCTTATGCATTTGTGCAAATCACATAAGCCACAATTTCCTTTAGATTACCACTGCAATGGACACTTTTTTTTTTTTTTCTTTTTTTGATGACTCGCGATTTGGTGTCCCTTGCCTGCTGAGACCCATAAAGGTAATGGAAGTCATTCATGGTTTTAGAACACAACTTTGGACCTTGAGACCCTCTTTGGATTAGAAAGGGGGATGAGGTTGTCAAGTGCTGAAGGTTGAGATTTTTGTTTTATCCTAATCCACTCTATTTGAACCGATGCTCCTTTACCATGGCTTAGTGTTTAGATCTTAGAGAGCAGTTGATACCCAGACACCCACCACCCCAAACTTATCAAAAGATCAAAACCATGCACCATGAAACCCGCCGAGTAACCTTTTTAAACCATCCATTCCCATCCCCTAAGACTTATGATTTGTATAGACATAAAAAAAGTGAAAAGAAAAATCAAATAATAAACCCACTTAAGTAACTTGGATCATGGATACCAACCCATTCAATTCAATAAATATATAAACGCACATAGTAAAACTGCATGAAGTTTATTACATTAGGCTCACATCAAAGGCAAGCTTTGTGCAAGCAATGTGCTGGAACTTAATATAATCTAACGACTTTGATTCTTGTGCTTTAGGAAGCATCTTATTGTCTTGCAATTTTGACATATTCGTACTCCTTAAATACAAAATTTTCAATTTCATAACCGAGATTTAGATAATGTCACCAGAGTCACTTGACTCTGGTTAACGTTTCTTTCAAAGCCTTCTTGAGCCAGATCCTATGATATCATGGAAAGAGTGTACGTCACAAAAACAGATAAATTCCATGATATCTTGGGACTATCCAATGATAATGTCATGGCTTTTATGCAGTATTTTAGGACATTATATAAATTTCGGTTGTAAAATTAGTAAAACCGGATTTAAGGAGGACTACTATGTCAAAACCCCTATTATCTTTTACATTGCAATTGGCGGTGGAGGCGGTGGAGGCAATGGAGTCGACGGCCCAGATGGAGGGACTGGCCCTTTTGGAAGCATCCTGTATAACCACCTTCCATTTGCTATGAACCCACCTGCATGCTGCTCTTCAAGGAGTCTTCCAGAGCAAGAGAACCAGAAGAGCATGAGTACAACTGCTAATAGTAGTAGCTTTTGGAGATTCTTGAGCTTGCCTGCCATTGCTAGAGCTTAGAAACTACCTTCTTCTTCTTCTTCTCCTCCTCTTCTGATGGATATGGCCACCTGATGTTGTGTTTTCTGTGCCTTAAATAGAGGTATTGATGGCCTTAGCAGTAAGGGTTCACCACATATCTTTTGGGCTGAATCAGCCAATAATAGGAAAGTCTTTCAAACAGATGGCTACGTGATCTAAAGAAAAGATTCATAAGATATGCTACATTATTAATTTGATATCCATTTGGATGGCTCCATATCTGGCTGATTGAATGTCTTGTTTTTAAAATAAGACGAGTCGAACATTTTCTCTTGGATCGATCAAAATTAAAATGCCATCACAAATTGGACAGTTCACACTATATCATGATTCAAACGGCTTGGATGATCCTATCAAGAACAACACTTATCAATTGAAGCTGGGTGAACAAGATTATGCAAGACTGACTATAGTGTTACCTGGTAAATTGATGACACTGATGTAACTGTGAGAATGCCGACGGTTTTGATTATTAGAACAGTTCTGTTGATCAGCTGGACCACACATCAAATCCAATACATTCATAAAGATTGATTCTATTACGGATCTCATATCCATGATGAGCACTCCCTGTTCTTTACCGGATCCGATCCTTCTGAATCTTGACAAACAATCTTGCCATCTATGCAAACATTATTGCCTTGTATTGTATCTAAAGATACGCGGGTCCCACTCCTCCTATTTACACACCGGATTTTGCTAGATCCAAATAGAGTGAATAGTTGGATGTGGAGGGTTGATTTTATTGTTTTATATAAAGCCGTTAAACTTGTGGACAAGGATGATGAATATGTTAAAGGCATTAGGTTGACTTTAAATTTTATATTTAGATTGGCCCCACTTGAATCTTTAGATCTCCCCTTGTTCTATGATTTGGTGGGTCTCTAGGTAGCCCCATGAGGTGGCTTGTTCTAAACCATAAGGAAGCTTGTACATGAGCACTTCTCATTAGATTATAGAAAGTAAAGCAATAAACAGCCTTACTCTAGAGGCTGCCATGGCACTCTCAAACCTCATGATGCCACATGAGAGCTCTCACACATGCCCTCTCTCTACTAAAATCTGTCACATTAAAATCTCTCTTTAAATATCTTTCATTTGAACTGTCAATTTCTCATTTAAAATTCTCTCAGTAATATAGGATCTCTATCTTCAAAACCCTTCTTAAAATTCGTCCTGTGCTAGATTCTCTCCCAACCAAATTAAATTACTAATCTTTTCGAAAATCTCTCTAACAAAATCACTTATTACACTCCTTTATTAGTGAGAGGCTAAAGAGCACCATCATTATATCATTAAATGTGTCCATGGAGATTAAATTACCAGGTGTGTGATGGGAGCCATGATTTCGATCTTTAGAGCATGTTTGGATACATGGTAAATTGAAGTATAGTGAGGTGAAGCATCAAATCAAGAGAGAATAAAATATAAGGTGTTATGATAGTATTTTATTTTTAGTTGTTCGGTATGAAATCTTTTTGACTTTTTATATAGAAAAGTGGAGTGTTTTTTTTTTTTTTTGTCTTTTAGTAGAGAAAGGAATTTGTTTTTTTTTACTTTTTTTTGAAAAATTCGGAGAGAAATTTGAAATTGTATACTTTTGATATGACCCCTTGTCATTTCTTATCTAGATTTACTTTACTGTGACTTAACTAGGTGGGTCCATAGAGATTACATTATTAGGTGAATCGTCACATCATTTTATATCGCTTTATCCACCATGTTTCGATCATTTGGATGGGTATGACCATCATAGTACCACATGATTGAAATAATGGATGGGTGGGGACCATCATGATTTTTTCAAAATAACCAAATTTTCTTCCTGAATCACACCCAATTACACCATAGGCTCCTCAGTTTTAGCATTTTACAACTTCCACATATTTAGTTAACATTTATAAACTTCATGAAAACCGACTTATATGAGAATCGCATATTTTGAAGTAGCTTTTTTAAGAAAACGACGGCAGTGCTTCCTCTCTCTCTCATTCCTTTCTATTCTAAATATTTTGATTCATGTTTTTTTAAGAAGACTCGCGCGTGTTTGGCAATGTTTTTTAATCTAAATCATCGTGTTAAATATTAATACATTCTCATTAGACACTGAAACATAATAAAAAAAATCATTACAGAAATTCATACATCTATGTCATAAGTAAAGTATGAAAGAATTAACAATTAACTATTGATCATTGTAACGTATTAAATAATTTGGTAAAGAATAAAATTGGAGAACAAGTTTGCTGATGCAACAAGATTTAAAATTCACTGGTTCTCTAAGAATGAGAATTAAGTTTAATGAGATCTGCAACAATAAAAATTAAGTACAATGAGTTTTAGAGAAAGCTGAGAGAGAGAGAGAGAGAGAGAGAGAGAGAGGAGTTTGGATCCTGTGAGTCTTTGCTGGATAAATTCTGAATTAAATGAGTGCCACCCCATGGTCAGCCCTACATATTGAAATCTAATCCGTTCAAAATAAATTACCTCCCACCTTATAGGGTTTCTCTAAATTTTACCCTAATTGAAGTTGGTCCTATATTAAGATTGACTATTTGATACTAAATATGATTAATGAATAGGCATAGATAGTGCAAATCACATTTTTAATCAAAAGCTTAATCTTCCAATGGGTCTAACTATGTTAAGGAAAGTTAGGGTGCGTGTGGCATCGTGTCAATTCAATGTTCCCACCATATAAGAGTGTAGAAAACATGTTTGGTATGTGTAAATGATTGTTCAGAATTTAGTTCTCATGGAAAGGAATATCAAATCTTAACCCGCTGGCATAAGAAAGTTAGAACGAAAATACTTTATCTTGTTAAGAAACAACTTGCTGGCACAACTGTTTCTTACTTATCTCTTTCCTTTTAAAGAATGGCATTTGAATATTCTTAATCCTCTCACTTATCCTAACTATATGCCCCACGTCTACAATCTCCTCATTATAATTTCTATAAAGGTGGACCCACATTGTAAATCTTATGAACGTGCTACCCCTATGTTATAATTTTTAAAGGTGGACACCACATTCTAATTTCTAAAGGTGGGTCATGTATGCCCAATTACAGAAAATGTAGCTTCATTTTGTAATTCATAAATATGGGTTACATGGTCGCGTTTACAAAAGGTGGATCCCATATTTACATTCACAAAAAGTTGGCTCACATTATAATTCCAATAAAGGTGGGCCCACATTATAAATTCTATGGATATTGGTTCCATGTTCTAATTTTTAAAGGGAGGTACCACATTATAAAATCTATAGGTGGGTCCCAAGTATGATAATAATAGTGATACAAACAAGAAAAGGTGGGGTCCCACATTGTAAATCCTATGTTTGCTCCTTGGAGCAAAACTTTAATAATATTACCAAATAAGTTTCGTACAACATATTTTTGGTAGAGTGATTTAATATAATGTTGCCAAACAAATTCTACATAGTATAGACTCGGCACAACATACTCGGAGCACAAAATTAAAAACAACAGCAAAAGAATGCCAAACAGGCCCTTAGGAGCTACCCCATAAACATGAGGTTTTTTTTTTGTGGATCGGATTTTCTAAAGTTAATGGAGCTCCACCTCTTCAACGCAGAACTTCTCCAAGTCTAAGAATCAATTGGAATGGAAAGTTGGAATGTTTTTTCATATTTTTCATGAAAAAAGGGGGAAATGATTCCCAAAAAGGATGCCAAACAGGTCCTAAACCACTTTTTTTTTATTCAGCATATAAGGGCGGGGACCCCAGCCCTCGAGTGAGGGAAGGAGACCCTAGGTGAGGCGAGGGAAGTAAACCTCGAGTGAAGTAACATCACCCTTGGATGAAGAAAGGCGGTAGGTATGAACTCTACGCTGTCAGGTAAAAACTAACTTCTCTTACCATGAGATAAGTGACCAAAACTTCTCTTAATCGCATGATTTTGAACCTAAGAAGTAGAAACATACAACGAAGTATTCAGGTTCGTTAGCCTCCAGGGAAAGAAAGTAATAAGAAGCATACAGCTCCATGAAAATAAAGTAACCTACTTTAGCCATATAAAAAAAAAAGGCCCTTAGAATGTTTTCCGCTATCCTGTCAAATAATCCTAGGAGATGATCACAGTGGATTTTTTTTTTCTTTTTCACTTAGCATGTATTTTATGGTTTTAGATAGGAGATAGGCAATGGATAAGCTAAAGCCCAATATCCACATGGACTTCTAGTTGTAATTTTCAAATACTTTCATAGAAGTCTTTTACGGCATGTTTAAATATGTAATTGCTTAGAAATAAAGAGGAAAAATGATGAGACATTTTTTGAACGACATGTTTTTCATTATTTACAGCATGTTTAGTAACAAAGAATCCACAAATATGAGGATTCCTCATTGCCCTTGGAACAAGGGTTCCTAGGGGAGGATTTCACATTGATGCCGTGGTGTGCGTCAATGCCTATTGCTAAAAAAAAGTAGGTTTCAATGCACAAATCCCCAAGAATTGAGGCTTTGTAAATCCTATGGGGGATATCAAACTTGAAAAATCCTCAAAACGTGTGGAGAGTTGCAATTACCCGAACGTGAGTTTTCTGACATGGTAGAATGCAAAAATCTTTGTTTTAGAGAATATGTTGCCAGAAATGACCTTAATGAGAATGCTTTTCCACACTCCACCTCCCTATGACTGATATGGCCTCTGCTGGACACCTAAAATGGGTCCCTTAAAGTTGTCTCTCAAGCCTGTTAATAAACATATAACATGTTGGCAAATGTGGTAAAGTAGGTTTGGATTTTTCTTTTTCTTTTTTATTAGAAAACCATTGTCGTCACCAGAAAAAAAAAAAAAAATCCTAAAACCATACATGTATTCCTCCTTGTCTATACAGAGGTACGGTGCCTCACCACTGAATTACCACGCGACTGCAAACCCTACTAAAGGTGGAAACTTTGAAATCCATGACGAAACCTGGCCAGGTAATCATCAGCCATACCCATTGCAATCACTTGGTCCCAGCAACTCCACTGGCTTGTGATTTGTACAGACATAAAGAAGAAGAAAAAAGGAAAAATAAAAAAATTCTCCAGAATCAGACCACACATCAGTAACTTAATTGAAGACACCAAACCATTATTTAAAGTAGATGATCAAGTTTATTACAAGCATATATAATGCTATATAAGTGATGGTGGGCCATCACATAATCTAAGGGCCATTAGGTGGGACGCCAGGATTTGGCCCAGAAGGAGGGTAGTGCCCTTTAATGCTGTAACAGATCCAATGTCCTTCGATCTCTCCTTTCTTGTGGTAACAAATCTTATTTCCTTTGATCTCCTTTGCCTCCCAGCCTTCAAGAGAAGAAGCTCCACTTGCAATGCTAACCTTTGCGGGGAGGTGCCTTGCAGAGCTAGACGAGAACAAGAGGACGAGGAGAAGTGCTACTATTCTCAGCTTGCCTGCCATTGCCAATAGCTCACAAGAACTACCTTCTTCTCTTCTTTTTGTGGGGATGGCCACCAGATGGTGTTATCAGGGCCTTAAATAGAGGCATAGGGTTGTGCTAAAATAGGAAATGATGAACTAGAAAAATCTTACAAAGATTTTGGTACATCAAATAAATAGAAAGATTGAGAAGTTATGCAATCTCTATGGGCATAAGTAGCAAAACTGGCTACAGCTATCCCTTACACGTAACCATCTGGTTTTTGGAATAAATCTATACAATGTACTAGGGTTGATTGCCTAAAATGGGATATACAGATATGGACATCATTTTTAAACACATTTAAATACATATGGGCCGCCTCATCCCCAGGCTAGTCATTCCTGTGGGTGGGCGGGTTTGTTTACATGTGTGGATGAGTAAAAATAAATGTGGTTAAAGATAAATAATAATAATAATAATAATAATAATAATAATAATTTATGGGTATACGTAGTTCACTCCATGACTTTTAGTGGGCTTTTTTTTTTCCACCACTAAAGGTCAGTTTTTTGCTGCCACTACTAAAGGTCCCTTTTTTTTTTTTCACATATATTACATCTACTACTTCTTTTGCATATGAGAAGATCAAGATCTTGGGAAGTCTTGCCTTTAGTGCAAAGGGGATCATAAGCAATAAATTTTAAAAAAAAAATTATGGGTAGTTCTAAAACACTGTTCTCGGGGTTCTCTAAATATATATTTTATTTTTATTTTGGTCATTTTTTGTGTTGTGGATATGACAAGAGTTTTATATGAGTGTCAATCTGACTCAATCCCTCCTTTATCTAGATTTGGAATAATTACAGAGTTGAGAATAGTCTAAAACAACAATAAATTACAAATCTCAAAGATAAACAATATCTCAAATAACCATAGTGCCTTCCAAGACATTATAAACTGTCCCGGACCTAGGATATTGAGACTTAGTGTACAATTTGTCTTCTTAAAATATAAGACATCTAACATAACAATATCCTTGACAACTAGGGGTTGTTCGGTTGGTCGAGAACTCCGTTTGTCACCTAGCTACACATGAATCGATCTTTAGATATACCACTCTCCTCTCTTAGTGGACTCTTCTTCCCAAGTGTGCATGCTCTATTGGGTTCCAACCCCCTTAATTAGATGGGCTACCAAATAGAAAAATATAACAACATCTAGGCTTCCTAATGGAACTCGTTGCAATGAGTATTCGGCTCAGCCCAAGCCCGAAAATACAGAGCTTTTAAAAAAAATTGAACCCAGCAAGCTGAGCTTGGACAATAATTTTAAAGTCCGACCAAAATGAAACTTGGAATGCGCAAAACAGGCCAACCCAGCTCGTCCACAAGGGAATTTTATTAAAACTGCCCCCCACTACCAATAAAAAAAAGGGCTAATTAGGAGGGGCACTTTTGTAACTTCGCCCCTCATAAACTTTTGATTGGGAGTGTGTTCAATTGAACGGTAGTTTCAAATTGATGTTATTTCATACTTCTTTGAATATCTAGAATTAGACTTCTGTTTGAGAAACTGAAAAATGCATAGTAGTTCATTGGATACATGTTATTAGCTGAAATGAAATTATTGTGGTAGGTAGTTAGAGTTGGGGAGAGAGGAGGGGGAGGGGGGGCTCCTGTAGTTGATGGAACATTTCAAAGTCTTTGGATAGTTTTTGGGGTTTTCATTGAATGCTCTTTATTTAATTTAGAAAAATTAGGTCAATGAAACTAAGAAATCTATCAAATCCGAAGGAGGATCTTCTAATTTACAGTGGATTTAATGTTTTTTGTTGGAAAAAATTGTAATTTTTCTTCTGTTAGTGAGTTTTTCCATACTTTGTAAGTCGAGTCGACTAAAATATCTATTTAGACTTTGGGGTGATAATATGAAAATTCGTCACTTTTCTTTCTTTTGTGTCTTCATGTGGTGGTGTATATGAGTCGTCCCATGCAAGAAATTAGCTGAATTTGAAGCAATGGAGAGCAAATGACCAGTGATTATTATTTATTTTTTTTGTTTTTTTGTTGTCGAGACAAGAAAAAAATATATTTTAAAGCCTTGGCCAGCGCTCATACGAAACGGGATTTGATGTGAGCCCGTTCAATTTAAAGCTGAAACTAGACAAACCTAGGCAATCTTGTCCTATATTCGGGATGTGGTTGGACAGTAGTACAGCCCAAGCCCAGCCCGGTCCGAGTCCCAATAACATCCTTTAACATATGGAAAAAAAATAAATGCATGACTATGATCAAAATAAAAAAACAAACGAGTCCACATGTACTACACCCCTAGCATGTTCTGATGTGCCACATGTTAGAATTATTGATTGACACACATCATACATAGTTAGTTCAATGGAGTCAGTCAGTCAGATAGGGCATCTGAGATGTGGTCCGCAGGTAATCAAGAAGGGGTCGTCTGTCCCATTTGAGCACAACCATTGTTTTATGTATGACAAACATGCATCCATGCATGCCTATACATGTGTCCCATGCAAATCTCCATGTGTTCTTTAGTGTCCTAAATATTTATATAAGTGTGTCAATTCCCCATACATGTTTCCATCATGTATCGTATATACAGAACATGCGTAACCCGGTTTTCTGAGCCGGGCCAATTTTGATCAAAACTCTACCTTAACTCGCTATTACAACCCAAACGCATGCCCATTATAATTTCTTAAGCTAGAAGGGGTCTTCAAACTAGTTTGGAATATTGATTACAATTTTAAAAAGTAGATTATGCTTCTCTTTTCTATTATCTCGTAACTATATATCCACTTCTATTCCTCACTTTTCCTTTTTGATTTTGGTAAAACTAATTTATGTCCACTACTCTTCTTCCAACATGATCTCAAGTTATAATTTTGACTGTAAGTTATAATTTTGACCTCGAATTACTCAAATTACGCTACTTATTTCAAATATTCCACGTTGCCTGCCACTCTCCATCTCCTCCCACTCCTCCCATCTTATCTGACTCCATTCACTTTTTATCTTTACATTGAACATGTCACTTCCATCTTATCCTCTTATCTTATATGACGACGGTAAACATTTGAAAAATTGCTAGTACTCTTACAAATCATTCCTCCGGGAAATGATTTTAGATAATTTGAGGTCTAAAGCGACAATCCTAAATGAGATATTTTCTATTGTTAATATCATTGTAAATATTTTATTTAAAATAATTTTTTCTTATTTTTTGTGATGCAAAATTACTAATTAAGTTTTTTAGGAGATTTTGTGCACGGTCAACGGGGCCGCCCACCAAATCAAAGGTTCATCTCCATATAAACTTTAGGAAAACCCAAAGGATGATACAAAATATTCTTAATTTGATCACCCTAAAATTTCATATATATTTCTGCAACTGGCCTAGCCCAAACTCTTCCATCAAAAAATCATAGCACAAATCCAGTCCACCAGCTTGACTGTCAGATATGGCCGAACCCTCCACCAGAGTTAACAAGACCATTAGCTGGGCCCCCATCTAGCCCAACTCATTTACTAGTCCTAAAAACGGAGGACCTCAGGCCAAAATCCTGCCCCAGGGTGGTTCTCGTTAGTGTTACCATTAAAGAAGCAGTTGGGTTTTGATCCATCAGTGGGGCCCACCCTTGAAATTGATTTAACATGTGGAACCCACTGATGGATCGACATCCACAAAAGAATAAAAAAAAAAAAAAAACACAAAACAAAACCAAAAGCCAAGAAGATAAAAACCAGAAATCAAATGATTTCATCCATCAGTGGGACCCATATGAAATCTGAAATTTTACGGTGATGGAACAGTTGGCCCCAGTGATGATTGAAAACAAAAATAAAAAATAAAAAAAAGAAGGATGTGATACGGGCCTTATTCTTTTGGGCCTAAATCAAAGGCTTTTCTTACTTTATGGTAAAGCCAGCTTGGAATTGACATGACCGTGAAGATTAAGGGTAAGGTTGTTTTTATATTTTTTTTAATTTCTTTATCATTTTTCCTTAGCCTGCAATTCCTGTAATTAAATTTAAGAATTTTCTATTTAGATGAATTCCTGCTTAATACATTCAAGTAATATATTTAAATTTTTTTGTTAATTATTTATTTTTTATCATAACTTCTACATTTATATGGCCAGTGCTAAGCACTTGCTAGTATATATTTATGTGTATAATAGTTCTGGGGCTTGTTCTTTGGGTTATTTTAGATCGGATCTGACCCAATTAGAGCATAAAATGATAGATCAGAATACATATAATGTGCTGCACAACACAGACGTTGATCAAATCAACCATTTTTTTTTACCCTTGAAAACAACATTTTAGGTGATTTCTCTTTCATCCAAACTCGGATTTGCGATCCATTTTCACATGTGTACGTGTTCTTTAAAGTTATATCTAGCTGATAGTAGGGTTGGATAATTCATCCAATGATTAATTAATCGGGGCATAATTATATAATGATTATTTTTGGCTTATGTGGGACCCTTCCACTTCCAAGAATTGATCCAATCATTGAAAAATAAGCCGATTTCAGTCCATATATATTTATATTCTGAATCATAATATGCCCTAATTGTTTTAAATTCTTGGATGGATTAAAGAAGATCTATGATATATTAATTATATCATATGTAGTTCAATTGATTAGATTTAGAATCAAAGGACCAATCAAGGTTAATTTGGACCTATGATCCTTTAAAGGACTTATCGCTGAACCCCAAGGGGTTGGCCAAGTGGTCAGGACCATGGTTCCTCCCTTTTTCAAAACTAGAAGTCTTGGTATTGACCCCCGGTTTTCCCCTCTTGTAGAACCGAAAATTGAGTTCGCTTGTGTTACCACGTGGGGGCCACAGGGATTTTACCCGGCTCCTCTCTAGGCCCAGAGGGATTAGTCCAACCCAAATGGTTGGAAACCCTCCGTTAGAGAAAAAAAAAAAAAAAAAGACTTGTCACTGACATGGGGCTTGTAAGTTTGCCGTGACAAGAATTGTTTTGTGTTATAGACACTATTTAGGATCTGTTCAAATTTAAGTTGAGATCATAAAAGAATTTATTTGACAATTTCATCTTCTTGCTTTATTTTATCTATGAGATATGACAATTTCAGTATAACCAATTTAATAGGATGGTTTTTTTTTTTTTTTTTTTTAAATTTAATAGGATGGTCATGAAAAGTATCATATTACCTCTATTAAAGAGGTGATCATGTGTTGATGGTTGGTGAGTGTAATGCATAGAAGGCTTGAAGCATGTCGCTATAATGATGTGTACTCACCATGATTCTCCTTGAGAGTTTTTCATTTGATCTTTGTTTAAATGCTTAGCACAAATAGGACTAGTCAGTCACATTTGTGAATTTTTTGTGATCACAATAACCAAAAAACTAATGGAGTAATGCTTTGGTTGCCCCATCAAGATCACATAGAAATTAAAGGCGATAGTGGAGGAGTATAGTAAATTTCCAATCAAAAGTAGCGGTTCAAATCAAGCGAACGCGATGCAGTCACTTACTCATTTAGATTTCAAGATATATGTTGAGTTATTTAAATCTATCCTATTATTGTGAAGATCCAATTTAAGTATATTAGTCACAATTAACACCACACTGGAACATTTATCATCTAATGGACTAATTAATTACTGATCATCATGGGCTACAAAACATCCATGGTTAGAGACATATCAAACATTCATAAAAGGTAACAGAAATTGACCACATAGGACTTGCTTCTTTTTTTTTCCTCTCTCCTAAGATCATCAATATGCTGACAATGAGGACGATGGAGATGGCCAGAATTCCGCATTTTTCACCTTGGAAACACTTGCAAGCACCCCCAAAGGAGTCACATCTCCGATAACCGTCACCTTCTTCTTTGGGAAATCTATGCTGAATGATCTCACTCCTGCTCATAGTAGCAATGCCATACCAAAAAGATAATTGTCACTATTTTTACATTAGTCATGTAACCCTAACATCTACCAGACGTTTCTACCAAAATAACAATAATAAATATTAAAAGCATCTCTCACGTTACCTATGAGGGAGTGAGCCGAATGAGTCTATCAAAGTGACTCATCCAAGTTGAAATGATGGACTGAAGATGAGTAGGCTTAGCCCGGCCGGGCTGACTCTAGATGCCCAAAAACACTATGGACTCGGGGCATAATAGTTGGTAAGGGTGGCGCTATGCATATTGGGTTTTGGGTTTTTGAGTTATGAGTTTTACCTTCCATTCTTGATATGTGCTTCTTAACTTTTCCTTCACATCCCTTGCAGTGCAAAGACACCTTTAGGACCACCACCTATATCAAGCCAAAAGGGATCGAGTTTCATTACCACAACATAAACGGCCATAAAAAAGCCATGCCAAATAATGGACGGTGGGATCCTCTGATCTGTAATAGTTTATAGATAATGTGGGCCATCAGATTTATAGTTTGGATCACAAAAGGATAGGCACCACATCTGCAAGAATTATAATTTTCTTTTGCAAGAAATGTCTTGTAGAACATTCAGTAAAAAGTAGATCTTTGCCTTTCAATCCATAGTTTTCGAATAGACAATTCAAAGTAAAGACAACAGGAGTCCACATTCAACAAGGAAAAGGGGGCCAGATCTTTTAATGGCTGGATCTCTATCTGGGCACCCCCCACACCTTATGAGTGGGACCCACATGATGTAATAGCAGAAGTGAAAGAAAGAGCTCATGAGATGTATGAACAAAGACCTGTTCATTGGGTGTAGCAGGTGGAGAAGATTTGAATGCAGGAGACTCATCTCCCTTCACAAAGTCTACAGGAAGAAATGCAGGAAGTGAGCTGAAATCGGACGGCAACACATCGTGATCATAAATGGAGGAACGGTTCGAGAGATATCGAGATGAACCAGGTGGGGTAGTAAGATCTGTTTGGGTGATAGAGCTTTTCCTACTCTTTTGATGGTAGTGGCAGTTTGGATTTGAGGGTGGTTGAGATGGGCTGGGAGGTTTGATCCATTGCTCATCGGAGAGGTGGGGTACCTGGTGATCGAGGTCTCTGATACCATGGCGAACCATGGACTTTTGGCCAGTGCTGTTGCATATTGCAGTAGAGGCTGGCGTCTTGCAGAATAGGTTGATTCCTTTCATTTCTCTAGAGTGGGAGGCAAATGAAGTAAGGAAGCTTATGGAATATAGACTAATGAAGAGCAGACAAAAAGAGAGAGAGAGACTAATGCAGAGCAGATGAGAGAGAGAGAGAGAGAGAGAGAGAGAGAGAGAGAGAGAGAGGAGCTTCCAAGTGAGCTTGTCTGACCTGTTTTTAAGCAGCAAGAGGTAGTCAAAGCAGTAAGGCCAGCCCACAGCACCCACTTAAAGAATGACTAAGATAAATTTGATTAATATGTGGAGAAGACAAATAGTATGTATTAGCTGTGCTCTCTTCTCAATCTTTTCTTCTCTCCTATAAATCCTTCACATAAGCAACCCTTTGAATTCTTAAGTACTCGAAATCAATGTTCGTCCTTGTTTTATCATTGACAAAAAGAACCCACTACAATGAGAGTAATTCTGAAAAGCAGATTGGTGATGTGTATCACACTATTGTTTGGTTTTTTTTTTTTTTTTTTAATCATGATTCTTTTTTGGAAATTATCATTTTTTAATCATGATTTTTTCCTAATTAAAGGACAAGTAAGACATTGTCACTCACAGCTCCGATCAAGGTTATGCTCTCCGCCATATTTTCGCAGGAAACACATAATTAGAAAATAAGAAAAACAAAATGAGTCATCAAATCAAGTGCTTTAGCAGTTAGCATTCCTTTGCTAGTATAGCTTTGATTGAAGTGAAATTATTCTTAATAATAAAATAGGCAAGTTATCTATTTTGAGAAAGTTTGGATTTTGCAAATCCACTGATTGCTTGGTGATTAGGCATCTCCCCTTCCAGTTGGTAATGTTCATTTGATTTCAAGTTGAGAGATTCTATATTTTGAAGGTCTTTAATTATTTGTTGAATGTAATTGAGAGTCGTTAATAAGAAGTTTTGACAATTTTTGCCTACCCGAAACTTGCAGGATTGTATAATTAGAAACCCAATCTACTAAATTAGACTAGGTTAAACATCAACTAAGAGTCTTTAGCTTTCTTTTTTATTCAAAAATCTAGATCTATTAGAATTTCAGCTGGTTTAGTTTCATATAAACAGATGTATGATCAATAAAGGAGATTAGCTCTTAGCAGTGGAAGAAGTGTATCTTCATGAGGTTCTCTCTTGGGGCATGAGCCTTGCGGAGTTTGTGTACTTAAAAACTTGAGTTATCATGCACCGGCTAATCAGAACATGAAACTTACCAGCATCATCTTGTCACAGCCACAACTATACAAGAAGAAGAAGAATAAATAACAGGCAAATGAATAGTGGCTGGTCATAGGCTCTTATGCTACATCCTCCGTGGAATTCAATGTGGTTGGAAATGGTTGAATCCTCAAATCAAACAATTCCAAAAAATGCATGGAAGACTAGATGTGTACTTATATTAAAAAGGAATAAAAGTAAGGTTTTCAAGAAATAGTGATATTACTAGAAAATGTTAATTTTCAGATAATATCTTGATATTTCTGAAATGATAAAACCTGTAAGAATTAATGAAAGTTCTCTTTTATCAAATATTACATATTGATTTGTTATTGTTATTTTCATATAGAGCTTCGCTCATGGCAAATATACATTTTGATTCTATTTAACTTAAAACTGATTCAAATATATATTTGAGTGTTTTATAAGATTGTCAAACTGAGTTCATATGATTATTAATTCAATCAATTTTAAGACCTTTTGTCTATTTTTTCAAAAAGTAACAAAACTTTTTAAATTAACATAAATGTCGAAAGCAGCTAGACACTTTTTGCCTTTTTTTTAAAAAAAAAAAGGAAAGTTAGTCATATAACTTCAGTATAATGGCAAGCTTACTTGTGCTATTTCTATTTTATGATAAGTTTGTTTGTACTTCTTTTACTATATATCAACTTTTTCTGTATAACTTTTACGATATAACAAGTTCGCTTTTCAAATTGAACAGGACACGCCAAATTATCAATTTATAAATGATTTAATTGAGATGAACTCAACTCTATTTCAATCAAATCAGACTTGCCAAACCAATCTTTTATATATATATATATAAGTGATATTCCAACATTTTCTAAATGACAAGTTCAAAATGTTTGAGTGTTCAGGTGGGAGAAATATATATAGAGAGGTGTTCATATGAGAGCATTTCTCACCTTATTATAAGAGACAGGGTGGGGGCCCTCACATTTAAGTTGTTGGCATTGGATATGGATGTGAAGGTCCCACCTTATCTCTTATAATAAATATATATTTATATATATGGGGGACATTCATGTGCATCCATCCCTCACCATAGGGAGAGGGAACATTTCCTTTTTGCACATGTATATTCCTTTTATGCATATAACAAAATAGTAATTTTCCTCTTTTTACACATGAAAATTTTTAATTATGGATGTGTCCCTCACCCTATGGTGAGGAATGAATGTACATGAATATTCTCGTATATATATATATATATATATATATATATATATATATATATATATATAGGGGAAGTTTCAAGTGCATCTATCCCTCACCATAGGGTGAGGGACACTTCCCTTTTTGCACATGAAGACAAGGAAGTGTACCTCGCCCTTTGTACTTGAAAAGTAACTTTTGTACTTGAAAATTCCCAATTATGGAAGTGTCCCTCACCCTATGGTGAGTGATAGATGCAACCCCAAGGGGTTGGCCAAGTGGTCAGGACCACGGTTCCTCCCTCTTCCGGAGCTAGAGGTCTTGGTATCGACCCCCGGTTCCCCCCTCTTCAGGAGCTGAAGGTTGAGTTTACTTGTGCTACCACCTAGGGGCAACGGGGGTTTTACCCGACTTCTCTCTGGGCCCGGAGGGAATAGTCCAGCTCAAAGGGTTGGAAACCCTCTGTTAGCAAAAAAAAAAAAAAAAGGGATTGATGCACTTGAAACTTTCCCATATATATATATATATATATATATATATATATAAAAGTTGATGACATTGCTATAATAACAAGTAAAAGTACATTGGTAACGTGGTTTGTTTTTGTTTTTGCTTTTGCCCAGGAGCTGTCCTTGGCCTGTGGTTTTGTCATAATCATGCATTGGTGGAGTTTTGTTCTTCGGGCCGGGCTGTGCTGTGCTGTGGAAATTGTTTATTCCTTCCAAGATTCTTATCAAAAGGGTGCTGTCCCACTTCACCCATTAGAATCAGGATCTGCCTCATGGGGCTGAGTTGGAGACATTATCTTTTCTTGTTTAATAATAGGACAGTACTGATTACCTCACATGAAACAATGGTTAATAAAAGTAAATAAAATATAAGTTTATCAACAGATGAGCACTGCATTCTAGTATTTTATTATTCTTAACCTCTCGTTTATGGTAAAGAAACTCAAGATTCACGGTAGACTTTGTGAAAATTAGCACTTGAATTTTGTGTAGAGCACGAGGTCGAGTGCTGGACGACCCTGGAAATCAGGATCCGGTGTGATTAAGAAATTATCAGATTGATCAGTGGTGATTCTGGAGAACAAGATATCTATTTAGGTGGCGTTTAAATTTAAAGCTTGGTTGATGGCTGAGATCCAATCTGATACCCCACATATATCCAAATAGGGGCGGTCGCACCGTTGGAATTTGGTCGATCCGCATTCAAAACTATCAGGCCAAAATACACATGATTGCGTCACTTGGGCCTAAAAACAGCCCAAGTTCAATGACCCATACATCTAAGTCATCTAAGCATAAATGTTAGACAGTGATCCTTAGGGTTGGCAATGGCTTGAGTCTGGTTGGATCAGGGTAGGGTTGAATACTGTGGATAACATGTATAGGGTTGGGGTAAAATATTATAAGATTTGGTTGATATAGCAGATTAGGTCCAGCAAGATAGGCCCACTCATTAAAATGCAAATAGTAGCTAGCTGCTGATGGCAGCATAAGATATATATATATATATATATATATATATTTTGTGCACTAGGGCCCATAACAAGTACCATGCACAAACCTATCCCTTTGGCTGGCCCACACAATGATGAATGATGACACCCATTCAGTGGGCCACCCACAGAATTGAAATCATATAGGGAAATCATACCTATATGTTCAATCATTTAATCTATCAGATAACCTATCAATTGGTTGGTTCCAACCTCGAGGTGAAATACTAGCTGATTGTTTGGAGCTAGAGTCAATGATGTGGAACATCAGTTAGCCAATCACATTCTTATAGTGGGCCAATCCATTGCATAAAATCTCAATCCATTGGGCCCCAATTCTAGAACGTTGGAGTGACAAAATCAAATTAAAAAAAGATGGGTCTCTGGTCCTATTCCAGCATCCAATTTTAGGCAAGACTTATGGTGTAGTTGTCACTTAGCAAACACGTTTTATTGGATGATCCTATTCTTAATTAAATTATTATCTTTGACAAAAGTGACATTCTAATAATTTCATTTCTTTATGCTTATTTTGACCCAGCACCTCTTCTCATCCAGTTTGATTCTTTTTTTCTTTTTTTTTTTAATTGAGATCTAATCCTAGGTGTTAGCCATCCCATTTAAAGTTTAAAAGTCAAAAGGATACTCTTCCTTTGAAGCCATTAGGAAATTTAAAAATGGATGAAATGGTATGTTTTGAGTCCAACTGAAAATAACTTCACAAACTTGATAAATACACCAATAGATTTTGACTGTGTTCCACTCTACAAATCTCCAGCCACTACTGAATTTTATCAACTCATATATATATATATACCTATTTTCTTAGATGCCAGAAAATTTTCTTTGTTTATGATAATTGACATGGAATAAAATGTCTAGCTCCTACAACATACATAATTCCCAAAAAACAAGGACATCTTGTACATTGATATCTTCTTATGAGATTTGGGCAACATCTTTTTTCACATAAAATGATCTAACCAACGGGATTGTAAAGTTAGATTGGAATTTGGGCACTTCCTGTGAGAAATGTGATATGAATGAGATAGGCAAAGGTAGGCCATCCCCATGGAATCAAACATCAGCTGCTGATGGCCCCATAGGATAGTTTGTCTTATAATCTTATTTTATAGGATAATCTCTGAATCCGTAATCAGGTGTCATGTACAAACAATTCCTCTGGCTGATCCACACAGCTATGAATGCTGACCAGCCATTCCAAGGACCAACAACACCCTTGAAATCCTTTAACAGATCCATCCATGAGATGACCTAGCAGTTGATTAGTCCCATTCTTGAGGTGAAATTCCAATTGATTGATGGGAGCATCAATATCTGTTTAACCTGTCACATTCTTTGGGTGGGCTCAACCATTGCAACCCGGCCCCAACATCTGGTCTAGTCCCATTCTGATGACATCCAGTTCTACATACGACTTGTGCTGCATTGGACACTTGACAAACTTGGATTTGTATTTTGTTGAATAAATTATGATCATTGACCCAAGTACCAGGCAAATAATTGCATTTCTTTAGGATGTTTTCAACCATCACCTATTGTCATCCAGTTTGTTTGGATTAAAATCTAATGGTCGATTTTATCCATCCCCTCTAAAGTCCTTCAAATGCAATTAAAGTATGCTGTCCTTTTCAATACATTCAGAAAATTCTTAATAAAAAAGGAGAAAAAAGGATGCTATGAGGCCAATTAATTTGATGGCATCTTCATCTTCTATAACAGGAGCTTGTGTTACTATTATGCGATTCACTAGTTTCTAATATATGTTTTGATTATATAAATTCTTTTTTTTAATAATTAAATTCATTAAAAAAAGCTAGCACTACAAAAGGATTATACTGACAAGCCTTCAAGCACCCAAAAGAAATAAAAATAAAAATAAAAATAAAAAAAGGAGCAAAGAAGACCTTGGATACAAATTTTAATTGTTTTTTTTTTTAAGGGCCAATGGACCTCGGACCCATTAAAAATCTCATCCTTAAGAGACAACAAGGTAAGAAACTCCATCGTTAGAGATATTACACCTATGCTCACCTTTCACGTGGCACCCCGGGTTTAAAACCTAGATACTAAGGGGTGTCCAATTGCTATGCAACTCAATCCCTAGTTGTAGGTCTAATGGTGTGGAAGTGGAACTCGGGTAGGGTATTTTTCAAAGGAAATATAGGTAGAAATTTCCATCCTTAGGAGACAACATCTGCTCTACAACAATAAATTCCAACCTTGGAGATGATTATTATCAAGGTAAGAAACTCCATCGTTAGATATATAACACATATGCTCACCTTTTACGTGGCACCCCAGGTTTAAAACCTAGATACTAAGGGGTGTCCAATTACAGCTAGACAACTCGATCTCTAGTTGTAAATCTAATGGTGTGAAAGTGAAACTTGAATAGAGTGTTTTCCAAAGGAAAAACAGGTAGAAATATACTAGTGCCTTAATTTGATGAAAACACCACTACATATATCATTTTCATCTATTCTCATTATACTCCAAACAATTGCTTTATTTATAAATTTTATATAAAAACGTTAGCTACAACAAAACAAACATTTCATACAAGAACTAATTACATCTTATGCATGGACATCTTCCCATAACCCCAATCAAACCTATGCTGCAACAAGTGCTCACACAAATCCCACCACCAACTACTTACATGACTCACACATCTTTCTTCCATTCAATCATCAAATTCCATTTCACTAGATAGAAATCCAAGCTTCTCCTTCTTCCTATGAGATGACCTTTTCTCCAAGAAGAGCTAGGGAGGGATGATCAAACTCTGCCTTCCTCTCTCTTTCTGATCTCAAATCCACAGCAATGGATCTTTGATCCAACCATACAATGATATCTGAGAAGACGAGGTCTATATTTTCAGGTGGTTCGCCAGAAGTGAGTGCATGCCACATGCCCGGATACAACTTGAAGGTCTTATCAGTGCTGCAGGCCGATTCGTGTAACAGCTTGCTCACGGACGGGTCCGTTACCTTGTCGTCTCCTCCGTGAACGATTAGAAACGGCAACGAAACCTGTTACAAAGTCAAACGGTCAAAAAGTAATTAAAATCTCAATCTAGACGTAGTCAACGGTTGATGTTGCCGCTACAATCGTGCGGGGGAACGTTACGATGCTGTTTGTGTACGCATCTACAGGTAGCGGCAACTTTCGGGTCACGGATCCTTCCCCCATTGGCCCCAATTCTCACCTGTGCCATGTTTGAGTATGTCTTTTTTTTTTCTTTTTTTTCCAATGAATACGAGTGCCCTGAGAGGAAGCGGGTTGGTAATCGCTAAATTTTAAAATAATTATACATTCAGAGCACTTTCTAAACCCTTATAAATATAATACTCGCTTATATATAATTAACTAACGAGCACAAATATATCTAATAAGTCCCCCCAACCCCCAAGGTAAAAGAGGACACATCAAACGTTTCAGTGTCATCTGACATTAGACCACAAAATATTAACTGTCGGCTGTCGCATCATTTATATTCTCTTCAAAGATGTTTTTGGTTTCCAAACTCCTAATTTTCTTTCCTTGATTCAGATTTTACATACTATAAATAGAAAGAAGAATCTTCAAACTTCATATCATAAAATGTCTAAATTTTCACAAAAAAGGGGTATAGTTTGATTTTTCATACATTTTCTCCTTTCGAGATTCAAGCCTACTTAGTAACTTCACCAATAAAGTGAAGTGAGGTGAATGCTAAGATTAAAATTAAGAGAAAAAAGAAGATGAGTCAAATCAAAAGGTAATGGCCTTTTTGTTGTATAGTGAAATGAGTATGTAGTTTATTTTTATTTTATTTAAAAATAATAATTTTTATCATTTAGTGGCATGGAAAAGTAATTTTTTTGATAAAAAGTAAAAGTATTTTTTAAAATATGGTATTTTTTTTAGTTGACCCCTTTCTTATTGTATATTGAAATAACTATTTACCTCACCTCACAATTTACCAAACAGGTATGTAGAATTACATTTCCACCAAATATAAATGAGTCCTCTGGTTAAATGGAAATGAATGCTGAAGGCAAATTGTGCTTGTTTGGTTTCCACCGAATCTAAACGAGTACTCTAGTTGGTATTGAGATTTTGAGGTCTCTAAATAATTGCTTTCAAGCAACAAACTAAGAATAAAGAATTAAGGGTGATGAAGATCGCAAAGTGACATCACATGGTTCTTACTTTCATAAGAAATCATTACCCACCCATCACTCGTACAAAATTAACTCTTAACTGAGTCACGGTCCTATCCATCACACTCCCTTTAACTCTTTTAATGCTTATTGGAAGAACAACTTGTAATTCAATACCGAGTGAACTATTGAAAATTTAAATGAAAAGGTTTGTTTACCTCGTGTAGTTTCTGTTCAATTTTTAAGCTGGCCATGAGGAGTTGGTTTCCGGTTTTCAAACGAGGCCTTTCCTTGTAGCAATATTGATTGGAACGAGCCTGCAAATATATAAATTTTTTGTAAGAATAAAAAAAAGGAAACCCTAATTGTAATTTAAAAAGAATAATATAAACACAAGTTGTAATTTCTCTGTCCCAACTCTGTTTACCTCTTCTCTTTTTTCAGGGTCCTTTATAGCAATGTCTATAATGTCCTGTGTTGGGATTATCTTCCATGTGGGGATAACTTTAGATAGCATTGTCAAGATTTTGATTACTGATTGAGGTGGCTTCATTTCATCAGCAATCTGCAAATACCCAGATACATTTTCATGTCAAAAAAACTTCAATTTTGTCCCAATTAGACATGAGAGAGAGAGAGAGAGAGAGAGAGAGAGAGAGAGAGAGGGACGGGTTAACTTCTAATAGACATTACCTTGCACATGGGGGCAACCAAAATGGCACCATTCCAATACTTGGGACTCTTTCTGTGCAGAAAAAGAGCCACAGCTCCTCCCATGGACTCCCCAAGGAGAAATTTCAGCTTCTTCTTGTTCTCCTTTTTTTCTGAAATGGGAAGGTAGAACATTTAACAAACCAACAAAGAAAAAAGACCCATAAGAGAAAGTACAAAGGTGAAAGAACAAAATCATCCTTACCACATATACTTGTGAAATAGTCAGAGCAGTCATTCACTAGTTCATCAAAGTCTGGTATGTAACCTTGCAACCCAGATGACTTTCCATGGCCCAGATAATCCATTCCATACACAGCAAAACCCGCTTTGGCAAGTCGAATTCCTGTGCCTGAATCCAACAAGTACCCATTTACTTTCACTGCACAATTAATCAATTTCAACTGCTCTGTTTCAGAAGAGAAGAATAGATTTTTAACTCACCTTTCATTGTTATGCTGCACTCCACTGCATATCCTGTAAAAATACAATAACAGAAAAGGGAGAACAATTTGAATATTAGAATAGAATTTAAAGGCAAAAGATCAAATGAACTTTACATTTGTTAGCTATGATGAATACCATGACATAGAAAGATTAAAGCTTTCGGCTCTTGATTTATTGGCAGCCATCGACAAGTAAAAAGCTTCATCCCACGTGAATTTGAGATGAATTCCTGAAACAAAACAAGGGGAGTTATACCAATCAACAGATAAGAAGAAGAAAAACCAACACATCAAAAACCAATTTCCATCTGCTAACCTCTTCATATTTCACATTCTCCATATCATTTGCCTGTAAAAAAAAAATCAACACAAGCCACAAAACAATGTCCACAACCAAAATCAATAAAAATTGAGAGATGGGTATTATACCAACAATGCTCCAATCCATTAAAAAAAAACAGTGGATTACAACAAAACCAAGAAATGGGTTTCTTACATCAAAACTATAATGATAGGAAAACACCTCAAAATCAAAGATTCCCACAAAACTAATAAGACTTACCATGGCCAAAGAAACCACCTCCACAACTCCAAAGCAAGGGGTTCTCTGTCTTTGTAAAGAGAGTATAGAGGATAAAAATTTCCAAAAATGAGTGCCTGTTGTCGGTACAAAACAGAGTAGAGGTAGAGAAGATAAAGAAGAAACAAACAAGCGAGAGAAGAGAGATTCGTATGCCAAAATAGCAGGGATATGATGGTAACCGTAGGAGATAAGGTACGCTGTTGGCACACACTTCGTTTTTAAATAGTAGAGGAAACCGGGGATGGAAAACACATGTACGGGATTATGTTATTGTAAAAACAGAGATCTGAAAAAGATTTGTTGATTGGATTGGATTGGTTTTACAAAATAGTCAATAGGTTTAAAGAGATTATGTTAATGTTATTCGCTTGGCTTTCAAGACGGGGGAGATCAGATCAGGCAACAAATTCAAAAAGCAGCCCAAGACCGTGCGCTACAGCGCGAGTACGTTTACGGGCTTTTAGCCTACGCGTTTCTTCTGATGGGCTCCACCTTTGTAGATCCAAAAGGCTCAAAATTGCAAATCCATCTTATATAGACTGCTTGCAAAATTTTACTCAATTGAAGTTGGGATGAGATCTCACTGATCATGTGCCTAATTCACAATTCGCTTCCCCATGATTTTTGTGCGCATGGCATGAATATATATATATATGGATGTACTTTTAATGGTACTTGATCTATTGACTCAGATTTGTTGATTATTTGATTATGTGATATTATGTTTTATGTTGTTTGTGTAATTAGAAAAATTCATTCACCAGTAATACTGATGTTGTATTGTCACTTTAGGTGAAACATTGCAGGTCGGACATAACGATGTTCATTAAGTAGATTTCAACATGTGTGGCTGATAATTAGTTGATAAGAGGATTAGCCCTTGTTTAGGAAAATTTTATTAAATGTTTTAGGTCATTTCTGAATTGAGTTAGAATATGGAATTTTTATTACTCGATATTATTTGACATTTGTGATTTAATTGGAATTATATTTTGAACTAGACATTATTTGATAAATGTGTGGCGGATATTGTTAGATAATCACGATCCGAAATTCGACGGGACAATATGTTAGGCTCACATACTCGATTTGATCATAGTAAAATCTGCCTCATCATAAACACCATTACTGGAATCTGTAGTTTGAGACATTTTGCGTGTGATAGGCAGCATTGGGAGGCCACACAGACTTGGATTGGGTTCGCTAAAATTGACCTGCACATATAACAACTGACAGAAGAATCCAAGCCAGTCTTTTCGGCTGTTACATGTTAGGCAGTTGGGCAAGTCTCAGGTTAGGAATAGATCAACCTCTGAATACACCAAAGAAGCTCAATTGGGCCACCCAGCACATCTAATTACAATTAAGAGTGGGGATCTTTTAGATGCACTGAACCATAAGCTTGTGTTTAAGTATTCAAATTGACAAGGGAAAACTATTCACTGTTAGAATCTTTCAGATTTGATCTTGAAAGATTAAAGTGATAATTACTTGGTTCATGCACAAATAATGAATAATGCATCTGGACAAGCTGAGTTACTTGTAAGCGACAGATGCATTGTAGTTTTGTATCGCCAACTTTACATTATCAAAATAACAAGAGATTTTCTTCAGCGGCATCCCTAATCCTAAAACATGCATGAAATTAAATGCTCAAGGTCAATGCGTTAACAGTAGTGATTAGATTCATGCATGTTTCTCCAGGCAAAAGTGTACGGGAGAAAATTCAGCTTGAACATATATATAATAAGGGGCAGAACCAGGGAAAATCATGTGGCGGCAGTCGTACCCGTTGGACTTTGGTCTGTTTTTAAAATCATAATGAGAATCTTGACTTTGATGTGAAAAAATACATAAAAATCATGTGTCCGCCCCTAAATCCCACATGAAAACTCTACGTTTGTTCACAAAATCCAATTACTTATTTGGGTCCTCGGCCCTCAAAGAAAAATCTTGGGTCAGCCGCCGAATATAATTGTTCTTATAAGTAACCTCAGTGGAGGTCAAGGGAGTGATCTTATTTACCTACAATATTATCTTGTCTAGGTTCTAGTCAGATTTGGGCCCCGGTCCAAGTAGAAGATATCATGATAGTTTTTTGAAGACACATTTGCTACAGTGGTTTAATCTTCATTATATAAAGGTGAATAGTGAAGATGGTGGCAAATTGGGAATTTGAGATGATGCAAGCGATGTTCTTTTGGATGTGAACGTGTGAAACTGAAATGCACAAGATTCAGTATAGTGTTTGAAATCTCGAGAATAGAAAAGGGGGCTCTGACTGGACTGGCTGCAATCCAATCTTGAATGGAAAAAGCCACATGGTCAACGATTTTCACGTTTCACAGTGAATCAGCAAAATTGGAAAAGTATTCTGCTTCACTTTTATTCAGTCGGCCCATTCGGAAAAGTATGCTCCACATTTATTCAGTCTGAATCGGACGGGTCCACACGGGGTAACAGTCATTCCAAACCATTGGATTGAAACAGTAGATGAAAGTATTTGATTACATTCTGTCCCGGTTCATGTCAGATTTGGATATGGGTTCAAGTGAAGTAAACAAAAATTTACGGATTAAAGCCCGGCCTTTTGGGTTCTTAAGAAAATCAAAAGCCCTCATTTTATCAGCAGAGGTCAGCTGAGTTGTCAAGCCTGTGGCCCCCTTAGAAGGGTGCTGGGTCCCGTGATCATCCCCGAGATAGAAAGGACGGGGAAAATTCTAAAGGACAGTAGTGCGTAATTCCACATCAAAAACACACAAGTCCTAATTCTAGTAAATATATGTGACCGGGCCTTTTAAAACCATATGATAAAATTGGGTTGAAATATCATAAGCCAAAGCGGACAACATCCATAGAATGTGCTCACAAGGTCTAATATGTTTGGAGCATTACATGCACGAGAGTTTAAAAGTTTAGAAGTATCTCAACAACACTTAAAAACATATTTCCACAATAATATTTCAAAACTCTCCAAAAGTATATAAAATCAAAAGTATTGATATTGATATTGATGAGTCTTGAAAAGTGTACATTTTCATACATATTTTGGACAATTTTAAGAGCTTATTGATATTAAAGAACTTTATTTAATTACAAATCATGTTTTTATGCATTTAGGGTCCATTGTAGTGCATTCATGCATAATTTGCACAAAAATCACACTTTTTGCATAAATTCATGAAACCAACTGCCATTTTTGGAAAGTCAATTATTTTCGGTGCATCAAGTAGGGTACCATGCATTGTTCATTTAAACTCCTTACATAAAATTATTCTTGAATCCATTTGTTTTAATTTCTGTAGGAGAAATCAAGAATGAGACCCACATTGGTGAAATTTGAGAGAGATTAAGGGTGGGACATCTTTCATGTTGGACCCACATATCTTGATATTTTTGGAGAATTTGAAAAGTCAACAATGGAAAGCTAGATTTGTAATTTCAAAATCAAGAAAGGAAACTTCAAATTTGGTAAGATCTGATTCTTACTAAGTTTGAAAACTCAAAAATCAAGAAAGAAATTCAAGAAAGCAAAGTGTACTAAAAGAGTTGACTAATCAATCAAAGAAACTTGAAAGCAAACCAAAAATAGAAGGAGAGTCAAGATACAAGGAAAGAAATATCTCAAGATCCCTTTGGACGTCCACATGGGTCCCACACACCCCATTGCACAACTATCATTCCATATGTGCACAATTATTTTTGGATTTTTCAGAAGCAACAATATTAAATTGGTCATAACTCTTAATCCAACCATCAGATTGGTGCAATCCATGCACCGTTGGAAAGCTCTTTTCGAGTAGATAGTTTTAGAACTCAAGATTGTGTCAATCGGAGCTAAAACGAGGAAGATATGACCTTTTGAAGTTGATGTTATAATTTCTACTCGGGATTGTAATTTTTACACATGAAAAGCACCAAAAATCTCTCACTCACCTTGCTATATCTTTGAAGACTTGTTGGCCAAGAAAGGGACTTGTCATACAAAAAAGATTGTATGCTACAAACTTGGAATAAAGAAGGAAAGAAAGAGAACAAAAATCTATAAATTGAAGGCATAAGCCTCCCTCTCCTCTCATGGGAAGATAAACCAACTCTCTCTAGAATTACTACTATACTTCATCTTCTTCCTCTCTCTTTCTCTCCATTTGAGTCCTCAAGGAGATTTGGCCGGAAATCACACTACACCCTTGGTTTTTCATCTAGAAGAGGTTTTTTATCCTAGTATATATGTAATTGTCATTATTTATTTTTTTATATCTTCTGTAAGACTTTGCATATTAGTAAAATTGTTTCTTACTCTTTCAATTTTTCTTTCTTCTCTTTGGGTGATTGGTGCTTGTTTTATGTTTCATTTCTTGTTGGTGTTTGGACTGACGACGCAAAGGCCCTAAGAGCATGATTGAAATTATGACCCCACTTAGAAAAGAGTTTTGAAAGAGGAGAATACACTTCTACACATTTAAATTTATGTTCTTTCACACATTTAAGTTTCTGTAACCACACATTTACTTTTTTTGTTTTTACCACACATTTAATTTCTTGAACTTTTGTTTATTATCTTTATTTTTATTATCAGTTCAATTTTATGTTTATTTTGTGCATAGTTTATGGTTGGAACTAATTAGCATTGCATGCATATTCATATTGGTGGAGTTTAGACATGTTTAAGTTGCTGGAATCGGAGTTTTAAATTGAAGAAGCAAGAAAAATCAGAAATTTGAGTCAATAATCTCAGCCAAATAATTTTTGGAAATTCGGATCCCAATATAAAATGCACAATTCAGCACATTGATGCAGGAATTTCTGGACAGATTTTGTGTAAAAAGTTTGTGATTAAAAACCTGATCTAAACACATTATTTTTCGATGAAACTTGGGGAAATTAAATTTTGATCAGTGTATTTTCAAACCCCAGAATTTCAAAGAAAAATAATTTTGGAAAGATGGTGAACCAGTGGCTCAAACATGGCTGGTCAGACCCACCTGTGTGCAGAATTTCTGCACAGTTCTTTTTTTGGGTCATGTTCATACACTCATATTTCATTCGTTTTAAATCGTTTTTCACTTCCGTTTTTTTTTATTTAATTCATGCATCATTGCAATTCAAAACCCAGCCATTAAACTCAGTTTTAGGTTGCATTAGATTAGGAAAAATCATGCATAAAAACAACCATACATACTAGTTTTTAAGACTTAGAATTTTTAGCATCTCATAGCATATATTGCATTACTAATTTTCTAACTTAGGTTTCTTTTGTTGTTAGTTTATTTTCTTTTTTTTTTTGTACTTTTTATTCTTGATGTTCTAACTTGTGTGTTCTTTTGTAGCAATTTTAGTTTTTTAGTTTAGGATTTTTAGATTTAAGAAGTTTTCTTTTCATTGGATTGTAATTAATTTAATTTTTGAAAAGTATGAATGATGAATGTACTTTTCTCGATTTTAGGCTAAAATTAGATTTTATTTAGGGCAGGTACAAGTTGAGAATAAATCTTAGTTTACATTGCTCCTTGTGGTTCGACTTGGTTTTACCAGTTATTACTGCAATTGAAGCTCTGCACTTGGAGCCGCGATCAGATATAAATAATGAGATTATGTAAAATGATTTCTAACATTGTGTTTTAACTATGATAGTGTTTTATTTTCAAAAAACAATTAGTTTCAGCAACTTATTTCTAATAATATTAAGAAAATGCAAATTATAAAAAGACAGTGATTTGAGGGGGACTTAAATGATGTAGCCACTAGCTAGTAGTGGTATGCTTGACTGACCAAAAAATTTGGTGGGGACTGGGGCATTGAGACGACGTGGTGAGAAATGAGCCTGGAGATGTGAACAAGTGAATTAAACTCAGAGATGACATGCAGAATACATTTCATCTCTCCACCTTAAAATTTCTGAAAATTCAGTAGTGTATTGAGGGTTTTCAAAACTGGTGGCTCTCATGGAAAAGAAACATCCTCCACTACAGGACATTAGTTTTAATCATGGTTGAAACCTGTTTGTATGGGCTGATACGACTTCATTTTGGCCACACTACGATGGCCCCAGATAGAGAAACGAGTCTTCATTGACAAATAAAACATGCATTAAAAGGTCGCTCATGATAATGAATTAGAGAAATTCTGCAAACAAGGTTTTACATGATGAATCATGTGAGAATAGTTGTCATTTTTATACCATTCAAGAAAGAAATAAAAAAATTATCATTCTCTTTCTTAAGATTAAAGTAAAGATTAAATTATAAAGATATACTAGCAACTTAGCACGGGGCCAAAATCAAAGATATGTTAAAATTTAGGAGTTTTTAAATATAATTAATGAAAAATAAATCTAAGAAGTATGTTATAAAGAATAAATGAATGGAGTTAAATTCTGGTGGATTATAAAATCCACAAAAAATAATATTTTTTTTTCTAAAAGAAATTCCACAGAAATAGAAAGAAAAATCATATGCTAATGGATTTGAAAAAAAGCCAATAAATTAATAAAAATAAGCTCTTTCCCTCCTAGAAAAAGAATAATGTATAAAAAAACCTCAATAAAATCCACAAAATGTTGCCATAATCTTTTTGAAAAATAAAATCCACAAAATTCAAAGGAATGTGAAAACCAAATAAAATACATAATAATTTGATTTGCAAGTCGCGGAGAATAAAAAACTAATAAAATCCACAAACATGATTTGTGTACTTCATTTATTTTTTTTGTAAGTACTTATTTTTTTGTCATAATCTTTCATTCCATGAGCCCCATAAATGTTCCGCTTGAATGAGAAAACTATAGCAAGAGATCCATCCTTATTTCATGATAGCCATAGGATGAGAGCAATCAAGTAGAATAAGGAGATAAATTCGGAAAGATTGTTGTGGATGCGGTGGTTAGAAGGTGTTAGGGGTTAAACTCAAATCGAGAGATTTACTAATAAGTACATTTCCCTAATACAATAGCATATTGCATATATGCAAAGTCGACTCTAAAGAAAGACTCCATTATATTAAATATAATGGATCAGTATTAAGCCTTGGAGATGATCACGTTCCGATAAGATTAGAGTAATAGGACATTTTATGAATTCCTAAAATTTCCCTCTACTTCAAAATCTCTCTCTAAAGCCTCTATTTTTAGGAGATAATGGAGAGATTTTAGGAGCCACTTGAAAGTTGAAAGGCAAACGCTCTGTCATTATTTTTTTAAAGTGATTTTTCTAAAAGAAGAATAATTGAATGCTGATGTGGCACCTCACAGCCCACCTCTCCCTTTGCTTTAATATATATAACTAGCAAAACATGCCCGCACTTAGCACGGACAATATAATTTATAATATTAAAAATAATAAGATTTTGAAATAATGTTTAATCTAAATTATATTGAGATGATAAAAATTGCAATCAAAACTAAGACTTATAATAATAACAAAGAAATATAGTGGGTTAATTTCAAAATGATAACATTTTAATTTGTGCAAAACCAATTAAGTATTTTCTTCAAACATTCTTTTGAAATCATATGAATAACCCATAATAAAAAAATAAAAGTGATAAAAATACCACAAAAATACTATATGAAAACAAAGTCTATAGAGAATCTAATAACAAAAATAACTTAGAAGAAACAAATAAACTCATAGAAACCCAATGCCTAAAAACTAAAAGTTGAAATAAAAATAAAAGAGAAAACATAAATCAATGAAAACCTATCACAACGGAAAATAAAAGAACCCATCAAAAGCGGAAAAAAACAACTATGATAAATAAAAAAATTAGGACACCAGAAAATACATGAAAAAGGAAAAAAAAATTAAGAAAGGAAATATATATGACACAATTGTGTTGCATAAATAATTGAAAATGCAACTATAATAACCCTCATGTTTCACTCATTCTTGTTAATTTGGATTGCACGATTGAAGGGAGAGTAAAGAGTCTAAATCTAATTAAATCACATCTCAAATTGAAAACTATGATGAGGGTTGAATGAGCTGACAAATGGAAGGTTTAGATGACAGACTCTTGACTATGGCATCAGATAGGACCTGCTTGCTTACTTATAGGGTGTTCATAGGTTGGGCTGGGTTGGGCTAAGATGTATCTAGGCCCAACTTGGCTTTAGAAACACTGGCTTAGGCCGAGCCCAAGTCTGACACGATCATAAAAGTTAAACCCGAGCCTGCCCATTTAATCAATAGGGCCAAGCCAAATCGGGCTTTCACTTTTGTGGGCATTTGATCAATTGTTTGGACTAATTAAATTAAATTGTATGCATTCCTTACTCAGGCCGAGCCGGGCTTTGGGCTTTCTATCACTTAATCTAAGCCCGATCCAATTATAAAAATGGGTCCTAATTACATATCCAAGCCCGGGCCATGAGCACCCCTCATAACCTATGACTTTAGATAAGAAAATCGAAGTACGCATTAGAAAAGCAGGCTTGTGCAAGCACGGGCACAAAAACTAAATTATATATAAGTTTAGAAATTTTAGAAAGAAAGAAGATTTAAATAAAAAAAACTTCTTTTATCTTCATTAAGATTCTATATTTAAAAGTTTATTAGAAAGAAGAAACGTGCACTTAACTTACATAAACTATTATAGTGATTTTTTAATTATTAAATTAAGGAAAAATAACAATAAAAAAAAAGAATTGTAAAGCCCGATAACATGATAATTGTAAAGATACGGATGCTACGACTTTCTTTTTTTTCCATGAATGTGAATAGATGATTGGGAATTCATTGGATAGATGAGTTGGGATTCATACTAATATTATACACGTTTTGGATAATGTTTTGGTTTAAGATTTTGAATCTAAATAGTTTGAAAGAATCCAATTTTAAACATACCAAATGTGAATAGATTGATTAGGGAGCGTGGAAGATTGGACTCTTTAATATGAAACTCCTTTTAGATTGACCTCTTTATTTAGATGGCTAAAATCTAGGCCTGCTCTAAGCCCGGGCTAGGGTTGTAAATGGGTCGGTTCCGGTCCGGGTTCATGGTGGACCCAGAACCGAAACTGTTGAGGAGAAGGTGGAACTGGATCCGGACCCGGAACCATTTCGGAACCGGTTTTTTTACTCCGAAACCGGAACCAGAACCATATATGGAACGGGTCCGGATCCAGGTCTGGATTTAGGTAGAAAATGATTTTAAAAAAACATGATTTTTAGGAGAGATTTTCGAAAACTGAGGTAATATGTCGGGTCTCGGGTCCACAGGTCCGAACCAAGGTAGAACCGAAACCGGACTCGGACCCGGACCCATTTACTTATTGAGGCCTAAATAAGGACCTAGACCCGGTTTTTTAGCAGGTCGGAACCTCCGGGTAATCGAAGAATCGGGTACTCATTTACATCCCTAGCCCAGGCTCAGAACTAAAAACACGACCAATTTGTGGCTATTTTATGAGATATTAATTAATGAGAAAATAAATATAAAACAAACAAATATACCATTTATTACTGTTCGAAGCATGGCCCAGCCCAACATTTATACAAAGTAAATATTATTTTTTTATATAAATGAATCTCTTTATAAGAAAAATCCCAACAGATAAGATATATCTCTATTTTTTATAAAGAAGATAAAATAAAGTCATTATTAAAATTGAAATCAATCAATCAATTGCAAAATTACATGTGGCTAAAATCTAGGAATTGGTGGCTAAAATAGCAAAGTATGCCGGCGCTAAGCTCGGGCCCAGAAATAAAAACACGTCCAATTTATGGCTATTTTATGATATATTAATTAATAAAAAAATAAATATAAGACAAACAAATATATACCATTTATTACTGTTCGAAGCATTGCTCAACCCGACATTTATACAAAATAAATATTACTTTTTATATAAATCAGTATGAAACTTCAAATCTTATGTAAATTAATATTTACAAAATTGCATGTGGCCCCGTCTTTATGAATTAGAATTTGAGGCACACTTTAAAAAAGTTTATTGTATGTGAAGCCCATGTGTATAACTTGGTTGGATAGAGTTATTGAGCAAGGTTGATTTTTTCATCTGGACTCTTTAAACACCTATCCATAATAGATATATATTAAAATTTGAATTCACATAAAGAAGTTTAACAAAAGTGGACTCTGAATTGATTGATAGAACTTATCTCTTGTAATTGATTTGAGATCCAATTTTTCAAATTGATTTAATTCTCATTTTCCTCCTCTTAATCATACATCAGTATATGTTACCTTTTTCTTTTTGGTCCTTGTCTTCAAACCCATATCAGTTTTGCCTCCACACATCTGAAAACATCACGAGTATTAGTTCACCCAGAAAATAAAAATATGAAAAGAGAATGTTGAATTCAAAGAAAAACGCAAGAATCACCCTAAGTAATTGTAAACCGACATGGATTACATTCCCAGTTGCAGTCACAACTCACAACCAATCATCAGGCTAACAACAATGATCATCAGCCACTGATGCTTGCTTGGTGAAGCAAAATGCACCAAACTCCTTTCAGTGTTGGGACCCACAGCATACATGAATAGGTCAATCAATCTACATGAGGGGTCCTGCTCAAGGGTCCAACATGGAATAAATAAGTAAATTTGCCGAACATGCCCAGAAAAGGACATAGGTAGAGCAGGCCGAGTTGCTCTACCGAGTTTTAATCTGCTAGGACAAGTTCCAACATATTATTGAGGGTAGACATGGCAGCTTGTGTGGCCCGGCGCGACCACTTTGACTGGCCTGACAACTTGGCAGCTTTCTTGGTTACTTTATGAGTCAAGTCTGTATTGCTCCATCCACTCAAATAGAATCTTTCTTTTTCCATTTTTGTAAAAATAGAATCTTGATTGATAAAACTTTACAAGTAAAGTGGATGCAATAACAAGGAAACTTCCTTGGGTGAATTTCACTCGGAAGAGTAAGCTTATACAGATCGTATCCATTTGTATCCCCTAATAACGAAGAGATCTCGCTGGAGTTGGAACAAGATTCGCATCATATCTAACTGATTCCTTGATTCTTTCTGCACTGGTTGACGGAAACTTCATAAGTTGATGACTCCGTGGGCCTTCACAAGTCAAGTCAAGGATGCAATGATTCACGGGAACTTCACATGTTGATGACTTTGTGGGTCTTCACAAGTCAAGCCACTTCTTAGACTTGACTTGGTGAGTTGATCAATTCAATCAAATTGCTGCCAGCGAGGATAACCCAGGCATTTTTAAAAGAGTAAATTAGCCAACAGTCCCTAAACACAGTCTTTTAAAGTATCCAGTCCAACAACTTTTTCTCTAATGTCTATAGTTCATAGAGGTTCTTAATTCGCCACGTCATATATTTTCATGATTAATTTGCCCATTTCAACCCTCATTCGTTGGCCAAGTTCTCTTTTATTCTCACTCCTTCGTCTTCTTCTATCTCATTTTCAATTTTCAGTTCTTTTCCATGGTTATGGAGTACCGTTGCAGGGGATCTTTTGTGGCCAACATGACTTTCGATTATCTCTCTTTCGTTTCTTCAGAGATAGAAACAGTTTTACTTTCTCTTAGTCTTTCATCTGAAGTCTCTTTCAAATCTCTCTCTCTCTCTACAACTGATTTAAAATAAAGCAGTTTGCACTTTTGCTTGTTTTCCCTCTCTCTTTCTTCTCGATTGGATCATAGTCATCAAGTGTTTTTGTTTTGGATTTCGATTTTTATTAGAATTTGATTTTCTGCATTTTTACTTTTGGTGTCGCCGAGCTCAGATAAATTTAACAAAAACTCGGATAAACTGGATGAAAACTCAGATAAATTTGCCAAAACTCAAATAAATTTATCTGAGTTTTCGGCAAACTTACTTAAACTTCTGGCAAAATTCAGATAAATTTATCTGAATTTTGAACAACTTTTCTGAGTTTTAAACAAATTTATTTGACTTTCGCTTGCTTTTTCTCTTGAATTGGGGTTTGTTCACGCCATTATCTACATAGAGTTAAGCATAAAGAATAGATAAAATCAGAGAAAAACGAAATCAAATTAGGTTTTTAGTGTTTTTCAGAAGAAATTATCTTGTACATCTTTTTAGGAATGGAAGAAGTACTTTTTCTAACCAAGTGAAGACAATTCAGATAATTGAGGTCTTCAATCAGTTGAGTTTGCTTCTAGGTTTCACAGTTTTCTTCGACTTTGCTTTTTTGCTTCTGCGATTCAGATGAATTTGATTTTTGCTTCTCTAAAATGATTTCAAGCGGTTTTAAGCGAAGCCTTTTTACTGACGTATATAGGGACCTTTTTGTCTTTTTCACAGTGTCATTTTCATTAGAGGACTGCTGCCGGTACAATAAAATATTATGGACCTTAGGCTATAAAAACAAATGATGAGGGACCTACCGCCAAAAACCCATTTTTAAAAGGAACTAAATGGAAGATTTTTTTCAGCCACTTGTTTAACGCGTCCGACAAGGGTAAAATAAAGGCTTTCATGAAATTCAAGGCATGACAACTATATGTTCCTTTGAGACTTTAGGGCCTGTTTGGATGTACAATAAAGTACAAGAAAATAATATTTTTTAGAATATAATATTTCATTTTTTAAAGAAGAAAATCTTGTGCGTTTGGTAACTCAAGAAAAATTTGAAGAAAAGATTCTTTTCTTTCAAAAAGCTCAATATTCTCTCCTACAGCTCCCCCCTGTAGAAAACTTTCTACAAGACAAAAATCTTTCAAAATGACGATTACAAAGTGGTAGAGTAAAGTAACGACCTTGGTTCACAAATCCATCATAATGTGTATGTTTACATATATGGAAAAGTAAAGTAAAAGTAAATCTCATAGGACAATAAAGGTGGGGTAAAGTAAAGGTGGGATAAAGTACATGGTGAAGTAAAGTGGGAATGAATGGTAAAGTAGTTTCTTTTTTTTTTACTTTACTATACTTTACCATGGTTTTATGTGATAAAAGAAAAGTAACTTATGGTAAAACATTAAAGTTAAACTTTACTTTACCACATTACTTTTTTTATCCTAACGTCGTAAATTACATATAAATTAAAATATTTAATAAAAAAATTCTTATAATGTAGTTTACTTTAATCATAGCACATTCCAAACATCTCAATTTAAAATCTATAGTATTCTTCAAAAATTGTCAAACAGTAAAAAAATTATACTATTATAATATTGCATTTTTGTATTCTATACTATTTTATTCTTACAATATTTAAATATGTAAATATTTTATTATGTAGACATCCAAACGGGCCCTTATTGTGTAGTCTTTCGTGCTCTTTTCAATGGGTTGTCCGGATTTGAACTTGGGTTGTCGATCCCATTCTAAATATTGGGAGGAGCTACCAATCGTTATTCAATTCTAACCCTAAATCGAACGGGTCTATGTCAAATTTCATTCCGTGTGGGCTCAAGACGGATTAGGGTTTAACACGAGTTTGAATATAAGCTAAACATTCTCTAATTATTTCTATATTGCCACTGGACATCATACTTTACATCCTCATTTTTTTCAGGCTTGGGACCTGCAATGCAATGCAAAAGGCAACATGGAGAAGTTTAGTTTTTTGCCAGTGACAAAGTAAAAGCTAATAAAATCAACATAAACTAACATAAATCATCTAAGCAAAAATATCATTTTTCCTATGTCGGTCAAGTAATGTCTAAAAGAACTCATCAAAAATCAACATAAATCGATTTTCTTTTAATATGTCTAAAATATCATTTGGTGTGTTCCCATCGTTGTATGTTACACCATCACTAGTTGGGTAGTGACTGAATCAATCCTTAGCACAAACTAATGTTTCTACCATTTCCGGTTTCAAAAAGTCCTAAATACCCTCTCTCCTAGCGGCGCAGGGAGGGGGGCTCGAGAGCGGGCAATTGGACCTCTTGAACTACTTTCAAAATGGTTTAAAAGCAATTTGAAAACAAGGAAAGGTTTAAACCCGGGTCCAGAAATAAAAATACGTCCAATTTGTGGTTATTTTATGAGATATTAATTAATGAGAAAATAAATATAAAACAAACGAATATACCATTTATTATTGTAGCAAAGCATGCCCGTGCTAAGCCCGGGCCCAGAAAAAAAAAACACGTCCAATTTGTGGCTATGTTATGAGATATTAATTAACGAGAAAATAAATATAAAACAAACAAATATGAAAATAAATATAAAAAAAAAATATACCATTTATTACAGTTCGAGGCATGGCCTAGCCTGACATTTATACAAAGTAAATATTACTTTTTATATAAATGAGTATGAAACTTCAAGTCTTATTTAATTAACATCAATGTTTATGTATTTATTTTAGTAATTTCAATTTTATTTCACGTTGAAAACCCTAAAAGCCCATAAAGTCTCTTTTAATTTATATAAGCAAATTTAAAAATAAAAGATTAGGATGGGCATGTGGGCCAGCTCGTAGGTGGCACTGGCTGACCTAATTGGGGTACGGTACGGTACGGTACGGGCCGATCTGAAAGTGGGGCATGTTTCTTTGGTAAAAGTTCAAATCTTATCTTTATTTGAGAATGAATCTCTTTATAAGAGAAATCTTAACGGATAAGATATATCTCTTTTTTTTAGAAAGAATATAAAATAAAGTCAATTGCAAAATTGCATATGGCACTGTCTTTAGGAATTAGAATATGAGGCCCACTTTAAAAAAATTTATTGTATGTGGAGCCCATATGTATAAATCACTATTAGGGATCCACTTTTAAAAATCACAAACATTAAATATTTTCTAACCATAATAGATATATAAAAATTCTAAATCCATCTAAAGAAGACTCATTTTAACTTGGTTGGATAGAGTTATTGAGTAAGGTGGATTCTTATATCTGCACTCTTTAATCACCTATCCATAATAGATATATATTAAAATTTTGAATTCATATAAAGAAGTTTAACAAAAGTGGACTCTGAATTGATTGATAGAGCTTATCTCTTGAAATTGATTTGAGATACAATTTCTCAAATTAATTCGAGATTAGAGTCCAATTTCTCAATCGATTGTGAAATCGGACTCCAATTTCGAAATCGATGCCTATGTCTATAATATATATTAATGGAGAAAGAGAGAGATATGCATAGATGTTATCTTATTAAAAACCTATGGGCACATTAACATGTGAAAAACCTTTAGATTTAAGGATTGTTTTTTTCTTTTTATAATGGAGGATGTCCCAACCCTTTGGGCCAGAATAATCCCTACGGACCCAAGGGGAGCCGGATAATTCCCATGTAGCAGTACAGTTTCAAACCTTCAACCTCCGAGTGCAAACCGTGGTCCTAAGGCAACTGAGCTACCCCTCGGGGTTGATTTGAGGACTATTGGCTACTACAAATTTGAAGATTCCTCATCGAGGATTTATATAGTTGCTTGTTTCACATTGATATCGGCATATCAAAATGAATAACTAAGAAAAATTGGTGTTAGTGCGTAAATCTGTATAACTGAGAAGTTCCAAATTTTATGGGGTAGGTTGAACTTGAGAGTCCACAAAATGAGGATTTACGTTGGCCCAAATCCTTGATGATCTGTAATTGCCAAGTGTAGGTTTTTCAATTCTTAGGAAAAAAACTAATGAAAAATCTCGATGATTTGGCTAAATTAAATAAGATCCCAATCTTATTGGATTAAGTAAAGATGACAAAATAAGTTGCCTAAAATTTAGTGCAGAGATTGAGACTTTCTTCCCTTTAAAAGCTGGATAAAACAGCAGAACTTAAAAAACTGTGGGGTGTTATACATCATTGTTCGATTTTGGAATACTTGCTAACATATATAAAAGTTCATGTGTTCACTTTAAAGCCCTAAATACGGTTGGAGCCTTCTGACCAACTTTGTAATTGACAAGGAACTCAATAAAAAAAAAGTACCGGCATTAAAACATGAATTTAGAAGGTAACAGATGGAAGCATGCACTTTCTTCACTACAAAGGAAAAGAAGAAGAACAACTTAAGATTAAACTATCACAAAGGACAGTCTTCAATGAACAATAATGTCAGAAATTCCGATATCAAAATAACTCATTCAAATGCAACTTAGAAAAGGTAATGGATACATCTTTATGCACACAATCACCACAAAAGGAAAAAAAAAAAAAAGGGTTTTTGACATAGTAGTACTCCCTAAATTCCTTTTATTCAATTTCATGACCAAAATTCAGAGAATGTTACTGGAGCCGTTTGATTCTGGTCAAATGTTTCATTTTTTTTTTTTTATAACTTTGTTGCTTCAGATCATATGATATTATGGGAACAATGTGTGTCACAAAAACTGATAAATTGCATGATATTATCACTTTTTAAGCAGCATGTTAGAAAAGAATTTCTGAATGATAGAACTTGAGAAATAGTGGTCATATTCATTTTTTTTTTTTTATAAAAGGTCATTTTTCGTGTTCTGTTATAAACGAGCTCACTTGCTGGTTGCAAAAGGTGTATGGTACGGAAACTCATCGACCCTATGATATGGGACTATCCCATAATATCATGGGATATGGCACAATAAAGTTAAGAAGAATGGTTGCCAAAGTAAGAAAATTTATGAATGATAGTACTTGAGAAATGGTGGTTACATATGTATTTACCTTTTACAAAATATCATTTTTCGTGTTTGTAAAATACCAATCCACTTATCGGTTGCAAAAAGTATATGGTACCGAAACTCATAAACCCCAAAATACCATGGGATACGGTGTAATAAAGTTATAAAGAATTACCAAAGTCAAGCGATGCCAGTGACATTATTTGAATTTTGATTATGAAATTAGAAAAATCGGATTTAAAGAAAACTAATATGTCAAAAAACCCTAAAAAAATGAATGGAAACTATGAAGACAACAAAAATGAATGGATTTGGGGTCCAACTTGATACTTAAAGTGGTTTTACATAGATTTTTTTCATCCTCCGGTCTCATCCTCAATTGGGCCCCATAAAAAAGTTCTCATATAATATGTGAGAACTAGTTTTCACTTGAATATTACCGATATATATATAAATAATGTGTTTATTTTAAGATATTATTCATTTCACCGATGATTACACTTGGGAGACGGTTTTGAAATCTTCTCCTTGAAATCGTAATCCTAATTAGGCCTAGCATTGTCCACGACCGGCCTCTAGTTGGCGGACCTACAAAAATCCTGTCCAAGCAAGCCTGGCCTTATATGTTTGGAGCCCACATTTTACAAGCGTTTTGAGGGTCGAGCCAGGCTGAGCCGGGTCTCATCATAGGATGCCCGATTACATCCCTATTACAGAGTGACCGCACAAGGTCTAATATATTTGGAGCATCACATGCACAAGAGTTTAAAAGTTTAGAAGCATCTCAACAACACTTAAAAACATATTTCCTCAAGAATATTTCAATACTTTCCAAAAGTAAATAAAATCGAAAATACTGATATCGAAATAAAAATGAAAAATAAATCATGTTGTAGCTATGATATTATTTATTTATTTTTTCAAAAAATAAAAAAAAAATAGTTTAAGCAACTTATTTCTAATAATATTAAAAAGTGCAGATTAAAAAAAATTTGTAATATCTCTCTAGATGATGACTCCACTAGACAGTGATTTGAGGGGGATTTAAATGATGTAGTAGTTAGTGGTCTGCTTGGTCGGTCTGGGACATTGAGACGACATGATCAGGGATGGTGAGCCTGGAGATGGGAACCAGTGAATTAAACTCAGAGATCACATGCAAAATACTCTTCCATCTCTCTACCTTAAAATTTCTGAAAATTCAATTGTGTATTGAGAGGGTTTTCAAAACTGGTGGGTGGCTCTCAATTGAAAAGTAACATCCTCCACTGTGGAGGATGCAAAGGCCAAAATAGGAGGTATGGAAATCAATGAGGAAGGTACAATAATAGAAACGGACATTAGAACGTTATGACATTGATATAGATAGAAAGGACACGCACAGCCCAGAAAGATCAATTGCCACCGTAGCTGTGAAAATCAGTTTCATATAGCTATTTTCTCCTGTAGGCATCCGCAAGAAGAGCTGTGTATAAAATTGAATGGTCCCCCCCAGGCATCCACAAGGAGAGCTGTGTATAAAATTGAATGTACCCACCCCCCCCACCCCCAAGGAGAGCTGTGTATAAAATTGAATGGTCCCCCCCCCAGGCATCCGCAAGGAGAGCTGTGTATAAAATTGAATGTAAACCCCCCCCCCGCTCTCAATTGTCAAATTTTAGTGAATGAATCGTTGAATCTAAAAGAAGTAGTGTTACACATTCTTAATTGATTTGGGACAAAATAAAATAGAGCGAGGGAAAAGAAATGAAAGAAAAGGAAATGAAATGGAGGAGTCAAAAGGAGATAGAATCTGCTAATGTTATTGAGTGATTTATTACATAAATAGAAACTCATTGTACAGTCCATTTATTCAATAAATATAAATGGGAATCTAATGATTTTTATTATGTTAGATTAGCCAAGAGTTGCTCACACGCCATTTCTAAGTAGCAAATATGGGATACCCTCATCTTGGATTTTGTAGAAACTTGAAAGTTAGAAGTAAAGTGGTTACATGTTTGTTGAAGAAAAATAGAATCATCTTACAATTTTCTTACTTTAGTTATTTACACTTGGTAAATATGATCGTGCACAGTAAAGTATTAATCTTTTCGGTCATTGAAAAGCTCACATATAAAATCTAAATCACTCAAAATTATTTTCACCCCGTGTTCTTTTATTACATAAATTTCTTATCTAAATAGAGTTATATTAATTGTGAACTAAAAAAACTATTTACTTTCTTATGTTTTAGTTATAATTATACCTATGTCAGAATAAATATGATTGCAGCAAAGCCATTTTAGATGATAAAAACTAGTAGGGCCATGTTTATTATGAACCATTTAAAATTTAAATATGAGTATTTTTCATTGATATTTATCAATGAGCATACTTAAGTGTCCCAAAAAAATTTCAAATATCATTACAAGATTTCGGTACAAATTGCGATTCGTCACAGCGGGACCCACGAAAATAGAGGGAAAGGGTCCTACATTTGAAGACAGTCCCATAGAACCTATAATGTAGTATAAAGATTTTAGTACTTTGGGCCCCGCCAACCAAATTTTTTTTTTTTTTCCTTGCATCCGGCCCCTGCATGCAACCCTTTGCACAGCTCCTCTTATGGATTTCCATAAGAGTGAGTTGGCCAGTTTCAACATACTAAGGACTTGTTTGGTAAATCTTATCTTTATGAAACAGATCTGTATGATATAGATCTATTTCAAATGGAGCCGTTTGAAATTGATGTTTTACAAATAGACTGTTTGGTAAGACATAGATATTTTAAAAATAGACTGTTTGGTAAGACATATGTAAAAATAGATCTAATGGTATGGACATTTTGCAATTATCTCAAGATCTGTGATCATCCATAGGTTGAAATTTTATCTCAAACACGTGTTCCACATTTTAATGATTATAGGCAGTTTGGATATTCATTTAGTGGCCCAGAATAATTTAGAATTCATAAAAACCGGAATGACAATAAGTAATATGAAAGAGAGAGCTTGTTTACATCTAATGGTTCATTCTTTTTAACAAATATCTCAATATCTATAATGAGTTAACACCTTAAACTTGATCCCATAGCTATTTGTAGATTTCCAAAGAGGATGGACGGTTCAGATCTTGATTGTGGGGCCCACAATGTCTGGAATATTACATCAAACGGCTCACGGTTTTTTGCAAATATCTCGAGATTCGAGAAAGATCAGCGGCTGAAATTTGGACACGTGGCCGTGTTGGGCCTTCTTCACATTTCTAACGGTGTGGATCATGGTTGTGGGTCCCACAAGGTAAGGCAAAATTGGAAAAACCGGACTGTCATGATTAACGTCCATTTCACTGTTCATGGCAATGTCTTTCCGCTTAAGACATGTGTCTCTGTTTGAAATCAGGCCACTTTCTTGACTACATGAAATAGACATTTTATGTCTTATTCCTGTTTCAAATGGACACAGTAAAATACATATCCAAACGCTATAATGTCTGTTTTAAACCGGTTTAAGACAATAAGAGGTAAATTTAAGAGATGCCAAACTGAACCTAAGAATGGATTTAATCCAAGTACAAGTAGAGGGAGTCTAAAGTCTTCAAGAACTGTCCAACACCGGCTCACATGAGATGGGCTTAAGTGGGCCCATAGTTGGCTCTATTAGTACCTTGTTGGATTTGTGATAATTTTCCCTTTCTTATGATGACCACATCTTTCTACCTAGGTTGTTTGACTTGTTGATTCTGATTCTTATTTACACCTGGATCAAGTTTGAATCCAGGTCCATTAATTACGTTGGTCTGGATGTCGATTTGAGCCCGAAATGCCAAATCCAAAACCATATACAGGGTCCGAAACACTCAATGGGTGACAAATATAACAAATTTCTTAGGGTGGGCTGGTGGTTATTATTCTTTAAGATCTTATTGTGACTATAGTCCCAGTCCTAAAAAGCTCAAATCAGAAAACAAATTATTAAGAGTCTTGTCAAGCTTATATATGAGAATTGGGGTCCGTGTAGGATTAGAGTCAAGGGGTGGCAAAATGGGTCGGGTTGCATCCACAAGTGGGGTTTGTGACCCATATCTGACCTATTTTTAAAACAGGTCATAAATCCTTGACCTGTACCCATTGCAGGTCAACCCAACTCCTATGGCCAAACTTTGAATCCAGGCCCATTAGTTAGGTTGGTCCGAACTTCGATTTGAACCTGAAATGCCGAATCCAAACCCATATCCGGGTCTAAAACACTCAATGGGCTGAATCCAGTCCTAAACTATTAAGCCCATTTATTATGATGCCTGTTGGTGTTTTCTATGTACATATATAATATGTCTTAAGATCTTGTTATGACTTCAGGCCAGTCTTGGGCCTTGTTTGGTATTTCCTACTCTTTTTTGGTTAAATTCATCAAAATCGAGCCATTAAAAAGAGAGTTGCAAAAAAATAGATGTTAGAATCAAAAGAAGTGTTTTGTAATGTAAGGATCTATTTTAAATAAAAACTTTTTTATTAAAGGTTGAAAGTTTTTTACAAATTTCTCGAGATCCACAAGGTATCAGGCCTTGAAAATTGACCTTATGACCGTGTTCAGCCTTCCAAAAATATCTAACGGTTTGGATATTGTATTTGTGCCCCCACATAATCCATAAAATTACATCCAATGACCAACTATTTAAAAATATCTCGAGATACGTAAGCCTTCAAGCCTTGAAATTTGATTTCATTGTCATAATTGATCTTGTGAACATTTTCAACGGTTTGGATTTTGATTTGCCCTTTTAGATTTTGAAAAAGAAAAAAACTCCAGACTGCACCTCTGCTTTTTCCATCTACTTTTTACATGCATCCGATGGTGGGCAATGAGAAATAGAGACATTGCCTCAAATTCTCTACACCATTTAGATGCTGCCAAACACCTTTATTTTCAAAATTATTTGACTCAACCTAATCTAATTAATCCGAACTGACCCACCCAACTTCTATTAGATCAGCCCAAGTCCAATTTTAGTTAAAGAACCATATGAGGTCTATTACCCAGTTTCTCACTTATCAAAGTCCATTAATATTATTCTACCCCAAGCATATTGAACCAATCCATCTCATTTCTAGCCCATTTGTAAATCCTTAACCCAAGCCCAACTTCATTTCACGAAATACACCAACCACCTTACATCGGTTTAGTGGTTAACCCTAACCCGACCCCTTTTTTATGTAGGTTATGGAATCTTGCCCAACCCAACCCAACCCAACCCAATCCAATCCGACCCTATCATTTTGACTCATTTCCCATGCGCAGGTGTATTCCACACGTGTGCCGCTTTAGGGTTTATCCCTGGATCCTCAACCTAATAAAAGCACAACTTGATCCCGCAGCCGCATCCTCTGTCCATTTCTAGGGTTTTAGAAGGAATTCGAAGAGCGGAGAAGCAGAAGCCGAAACTCTCGATCTGCATCGATGGGTAAGTAACAAACACCATCCTCCATCTGTTCGACAAATTTCCTTTGAGAAGATCTCAAAGCCTTCGACTCTTGTGATCGCTCAGATCTGTCTACTTTCTCTTTGTTTTTTGGTGCCTGCAGCGAGGATTAAGGTGCACGAGCTGAGGGGGAAGTCGAAGACCGATCTTCTTAGCCAGCTGAAGGATCTCAAAGCAGAGCTCGCTCTGCTTCGCGTCGCCAAGGTCACTGGTGGAGCGCCGAACAAGCTCTCTAAGATGTATTTGATTTCTTCTCTGTCTTCATTTTTTCTCTTCTTTGGGGCATTTTGTCGAACATGTCGTAGGTGTTTTTTGTTTTTTTTCCTTAATCGACTAAGGATACTGTTTCTATTGTTACAGTAAGGTGGTGAGGTTGTCGATAGCGCAGGTCTTGACGGTGATATCGCAGAAGCAGAAGGCGGCGCTGAGGGAAGCATACAAGAACAAGAAGTATATGCCTCTTGATCTGAGGCCCAAGAAAACCCGAGCCATCAGGCGTCGTCTGACCAAACACCAGGTGATTGTCACGAGCGATTTCTATTCAGATTTCTTTCTTTGAAATAAGTTGCATTATTTGTTTGTCTTGTGATTGTGATGTTATGTCTGGTTTGATTGCTAGGGAAGATTTTAGATTATATGAGGAAATGTAGATCGATTTATTTCTAGGTTTAGATATCATACTTCATTAGAAGGGAGCATGATACGATGAATAATAATTAAAAGTGCTTGCTTGAAATGCCCGTGGCAATCGTTCTCTATTAAGGCGGTTCAGTAACAGGGTATTTCATATGTATCAGAGATTGTTTGGTGATTAAATTTTGAAGTGAGTTGGATCCCTAGTTTGGCGATCGAGAGGGTTGATTTCATGAACTCCCAAAGATAGGAGGATCCTGAAAATATCTCCATCTTTAAAATAGCCTAGTGAATAATGATTCATGCCCAAATGGCCAGCAAATACCTCCCATTGAACAGTGCCAAATTTCTACCTTGTCTTATTTCCACAAGGTTATGATTTTGGGACATATCCCCAGTTGTTTCTTGTATCAATTGTACTGATGGGAGAATCAGTTGCACACCTATTCATTCTTTTTGAAGTGACTTCTCATGATCATTTGAATTTGTTTGTACTAAGAAACAAAGATGGTAGAAAGATTAAGTTTTTGAATTTGTAATTTGATGTTTTTCTTTTTTTATTATTTTACCTTGTTCTTTAGAAGGCATTTGCCATGAGATCCTAATGGGATCACCACTCATCAGTCCATTTAGGACCCACCAGTTGAAGTCACCTTTTGTTGATTATTAGCTCTAGACCAAAAAGGTTAGTATCATATTGTTATCGAGTATTTATTGGTGATGTGATTTCAATTTCATATAAGGAGAAAAATGTTCAACCAAATGAAACAAGGACCATAAAGTATAAAAGATGTGTACAGTATTAGCATTAGCATCTTACCGTCTAATAATAGAAAAATCTGCAAATAATCTCAAATTGGTTTTCCTTTTCGAGCTATGAGTCTTTGGAGTCTCCAGCATAGTTAGGGGGTTCAAGCATTTAAGGGCATTGGCAGGATCTATGTAGAGGTGGTAGAAGCTATGATACTCGGATACTTCAAAATAGGCAATGTACTGTATCATATAGTATTTTATACTTCATTTTCTATGTGTAAAATCTGTGTCCTTGTCGTATCCATGGCATGTCCCTTGCCCTATCCAACCCGTATTGGGCATCATAGGGTAGAAGTGGATGTTGTTATTTTCGAGGGAAGCTGAAGGAGCTGTTCGGTCCTTGAATGGTGTATTGGTGGAAGTGCACAAGATTGCTGTTGAAGGGGCATATAGTTTAGATGGAATGTGAGATGCTACCAGCCTGTAGTGGACAACAACTGTCTTGAAAATTTTATTTTGATTGCTGCTACCCAGAGTTACCATTGCTTGATGGATTTCAACAGTGGTGGAAGGTAGGAGATGAACAAAAAGGAAAGGAGAGAAATATGGAAGAGTCAGTTAAGAAGAGGCTTTTGGATTAGAAAGCTTGAAAATTTCAGCATCACCCATATGCAAATACAGTGAGGTATCTAGGAGTTAAAAGTCTCAAGTAAGGTGGTCAATGCCAACGTTCCTTGGCTTTCTAGAGCCTGGTAGGAAAGGTGTGCTTGCTTGCTATCTTTGATTTCTTTCATGGTGTCAAACCTCTATACTCTGGGGGTGGAAGGAGTGTCTTTTTACGGTCTTCTCACTTCCCCCAATTCTCAGTTGAAATACATTCCGGTGAACATGTTTTACTATCAATCTAAATGGAAGCCTACCCCCAGGTGGTTCTCCAGGTCTGTTTGGCTAAGTGTATTTGGAGTCCTTTTGCATGGTAGGGTTGCAGAAACAAAGGAGGGAGGGTAGTTCGCCTCTCCTGTCATCAGACCCCTCACTGGTATAAGGTGTACAGTGTGTTGAGTAGGAATTGTTAAGGTCTCCTTGCACCTTTGGCAGTGGAGCAGATGTGGGCTGGGCAGTGATAAGCTCCTTCAGCTACTGAAACTATAACAATAAGTGGAAGATCTCTCAGGCAGTTTCCTTAGGAGCATTGAGGATTCTTTGGCAGGCAATGAGTGCCTACGGCTACGGAGATGTGGCCTTCTTTCAGTGATCGGCAGTATCATTTGTCCAATTTGGGATTTCCCTTTTAAAGATTGGAGAAATTTGAAATGTTCAATGATGTGGGAAGAAGGTAGGATAGGTGACATTAGTGCTTCCTTGCTGTCTTGGGTCAGCCCGCTCCTTGTCCGACATTTTTGAGTAGTTCTGTTCTATTCTTCCTTGGGTGACATCTCTTCCATGGTTTGGCCTATCCAAGATGAGCCCTACATTTTTTTTTTCAATGGTGTAAGTCAATGATTTGTCATTTGTCATTATCTATGATGCTCAGATAGGTATGCATACGGGATGGACATGCCATGGATATGGCAATTACACGGGTTTTATACATAAAAAGTGGAGTATCGAATATAATATGACACGATACATTGCCTAGTTTTGAGTATCTGGGTATCATATGTCATTGTATCAATCCAATATGTTGAATGTGCTCACGGTGATTGAATGATTCGGACTAGTTGTTCTCTGTGGTTCTAAAGAAACATCGGTAATCCATGTTGGGTTCACGTGTGGTGGTCTGAATTTTTTTCCCCAAATGATTGGTACCTCATTTTACTTGCTACTGATTAAATGTTTAGGGTCATAGTTGAAAGTGCTTGAACTCTATGCAATCGAAGATAAAATCAAATTCATAGAGTTCCATTTTTAATTTTTTTAATGCACTACCCAACATTAACCTAATCAAATGGCTCTAGTAATCCTTGTAAGTCCTGTTAAATGGACTTTTTTTTCCCCCTGAATGGTAACACTAACAGACAAAAAGTTGACAGCCTCACTGCTTTAGCAAAGTTTTAGTCTATTGAAGGCTTGGAAAACTTTGCTAGTAGACGCCTTTACTAGTTAGCTAGTGGGCGCCAACAATTTGGCCACCCATCTGCCTCTGCCTTTTTGGCAGAAGGGGCAAAGCTACTGCTATGCTCTTTTGCTCCTTTGCTTCGGGCTCTATATAGACACTGTAGGAAATTCGATCTAATTATGAAGGCTAATACGGTATAAGAGACTCACTCATAAGAATAATAACTGATAGAACATCAAAGCATGAAGAATAAAGGTGAAAACTGAAGAGGTTCACATCACAGATTTAGAGGAGTTGGTGGACCCATTAAATGGACATTTATATGGGGAAAAAAGATTCTCTATTTAATGGGTAAGAATATATGGCTAGAATAATTCAATGAGTGCTTTTGATTTTTGAGAATATATGGTTTGAAGAATTCAATAATTTGATTTTTGAGAATATTTATTTTAAATATTAGTATTTTATTTTGCGATAATCTCTATCCTGATAAGAGCTGACTCTGATGCACCAACTGGACCCAAGTGGACTCCAGAACCTACTGAAAATCAATTTAATATTAAAATATGTTACCAATGATGGGATCAGGAGTCCAAATGCAAGCTTACAATTGCTTCTCTAAATTTCTTAGCTGCTTTGGTGCTTTCTATTTTGTCAGTTACTGTATTAAATAATATTTAAAGTAACATTTACAAAAGTATATTATATAAAATTATGGAATATTCTGTACATAACACTCTTGGTAACTGGATATTCAGGTATGGATCTGACTGGACCTGTACCCGAACTTAATGATCAATCAAGGTCCAAAGATGGTCCATACCTGGATTTTTCATGTTGAAACCTTTATGTAAACAGATAATATGAGGTCAATTGATTGTATGCCATCTGTTGAGATACCACAGTTTTGTTGGAGATCTTTAACTATGTTCTTCCCAAGTTTCTAGATACGTCTCAAGAACCAACAAGATTGAGGACTATGATAACATTTAAGAGAATAAAAATAGTAATAGTATTAGTAAGTATATTATTATTATTATATTTAGGTTTCAACCTGTAGACAGATTCGACTGTGAATTGTGGGGCTGGTGCTTGACTTCACAGGGACCGTCGACTGAGACCTAACAGTTTGATCTACATTGTCCCGATTGGGACCTGAGGTAGACATGAACAAGTTATGCTCCCAATTAAAAATTTTTGGGTCCATGTCTCGCTATGTGGACCTGTTTGCAGCCCTATTTTGAGGCAGTGTAACTGGGCCTGGGTGGGTCCTATTTGTGGTTCCTGGCTTGGACCTGCTAATGTACCAGATCCATCCAATTATTGGGTCTATAAGTCTATCCCACTTAAAACGGCACGCATTGATAAAATAATGGAGGTATGATCTCTGGGTTGTTGAATGCCCTGAATATAAAAGACATCTGCCTTTGCCTAACAATCCAACAACTTTTTCATTAAAACTTATGGTAATTATACCAATTAAAAAAAGCTTATGGAAACTATTATAATGTTTTTTATGACGATTATGTTAATAGGGATGATGCATGATTTCACCTGCCATACGATGAATGCCTGTGTGTGCCCAGGTTATTGGGATTATATGGATTTTCACTTATTAAAGTGTACATGAAATATTTGCCTTTATTATAAAGCTAATGTTTGTTTATTCACTTCACTGAGCAGGCATCTTTGAAGACAGAACGGGAGAAGAAAAAGGAAATGTACTTCCCAATGAGGAAGTATGCCATCAAGGTCTAGAGATATAGCATTTAGATCTTGGTCTGCTTCAATTTGGATTATGAATTTTGATATCAGTTTTTAATATCCTTTTTTTTATTTGAATCTGTTATGATGAGATGTTAATGTCTTTTTTGTTTTAATCATGAGGAACTGAACAAGAAATGCCGGGTAGGACATCAAATCTGGATTGAATTTTGTTTGCCTTTGTTGACTGAAATGTGTTTTGTGGTAAAGCCCACATCGACTGCATGATGTTTGTGATCTGAACTGTTCATGAGGTGTGCAGCTCCAGATAAGGTTTGGATTGTTGAAACAAAAAGTCTATCTGGACAAACTTTTTTGTCAGAATTTTGGACAATCCCTGTGATATCCGTTGAATATTCTGGGATAACATCTTTCTAGCTTGATTAGGGGAGTTAGGATCTAAATTGAAACTGGACGAGTCTACCTAGCCCAAGTCCACTGTTAGGAAAATTTAGATACCCCATTAACTAAATTTTCTTAACAATGGACTTGGGCTAGGTAGACTCGTCCAGTTTCAATTTAGATCCTAACTCCCCTAATCAAGCTAAAAAGTTGTTATCCTGCGCATCGGTGCTGCTGGTCATAGGGGTGATGGTGCAATTCAAGGGGTTGTTTATAAGCATGCCTTAATTTAAGCCCAGAATACTATACTGATTGATCCGGCCATGGATTGTGTGGTAGGACTGTCTATTGTTCAATTTTGCTGAACCCTATTGATATACCTTCTCACCCTATCTCAAGAACTCAAGTCTGATTTTATGCTCATGATTATTATCATCATCAAAGCCTTATCTTTATAACGTCGTGTCAACTAAATGAATTCTATTACATCATTTTTGTATCCTGATAAAATCTTTGAGATACCCGTTTTCTTTGAGGGCCCTCTTGTTTGGTCTGCATTGGATATGTGCAACCATTTCTAAGATATTTCATTGGAGGGGATGGTATTCGTTTACGAACGGTTTGAATTATAGTTGTTTTGGCCATAAGATGGATTCCCGAAGACTTATTAGTCAACATATAATAATGATTTTTGGATATGCAAAAGATTCAAAAGATAAGTTGTCCATTCATTGCACTCTTTTATTGACAATTATAACCTATAAAATGATGGAGGGCCACAAGTGGTAAATAATGGGTCATCATTATTGCCAATATAAATATTCGTTTACACAACCTTAGATTTTCAATCCAATTTGATCCAAATTGGTAATCTTGGCATATTTAAATAACATGACATAAAAAAATAACTCAACATAAAAATAAAAAAATGAATATCAAGAAGTAATTGTATTTGACAAAAATACATAATATATGAAGAAAGAAAATAATATATGCATTTAAATATACTCTTCAAAGAAGCATTGATTGAACTCAAGCAACAAAAAATGAAAAAACAAAAGGCAAATGGGTCGAAGAATTCCCTATATTTCTATATTTGTGAACCAACTCAAATGAGTTCAAAGAAAAGAAGAAAGAGGAGATAACTTTATGCACAGGGAGAGTCAAAAGTCTTGTCTAAAGATGGCTTGCATTTGAAGAAATAAAAAGACAGTTTTACTAATCTTATAATTTTAGAGAGCTGCTAATGCTACACCGAAACCTCCTTTTTCCACACCCCTTTATTTTAAGACCGTTATACCCATTTATGAAATTACCAAAAAAGACACCATTCACGGTTTCCTACCTCACTCAATTTCTCTCTACACTCACCTTAGGAGTGGTTGAGAGGAATGGTGAGAGTGTTGGGGAAGAAGGGGAGTGTAGATAGAAGGTGAGGGAAAGAAGATAGGGTAATTTGGGAAATTGGATTTGTATAGAGAGAAATTTTGGCCATTTTTTTTTTTTTTTTTTACTTAAGTGAGGTGTGCAGAGAGAAGGGCTGTGGAAGAAGAAGTTTGGGGTGTGGCATTAGCAGCTCTCTAATTTTATTACTCGGTTGTAGCAAAAAGTGAGGACAGATAATAGTAGAAAAAAGACAAAACTGCCCATAGAAAAAAATGCAAAAGACCTCATCCCATGTGAGATTTCCCAAAATTAGTAGAGGAGGGGCAAGATCCATCCCTGTTGATAGGACTTCATATATCTGTTTTGTCTTATGGGTTGGTACATGGTATCTTGCATTTTCTACTTTACCATGCCGCCTTTAAAGAAGAGAAATTTGCCCAATTGAAGAAAATTCCATAAAAGAAATGGATTGAGACCTCTGAATCTAGAATGTCATGACTTAACACTTATAATGGGATGTGGTCATTGTGGAATTTCAGCCATTCGTCATCAGAATATGGTAAGAACATCCTTTATTTATACATGTGATGTTTGTTTCTTGTGACTGAGCATTGGCCGTATATTGTCAAAGAATCGATGGTGGGGAACGAGAGGCCAAGTTTTCTTTGCTCTTCCCTTGGAAGGCACTATTATATTTGTTCAACCAGTCATTATATCTCTAGAAGACTTGGACTCTTTTTAACTTTTGCCAGTCATTATAGATCCAGAAGACTTGGACTCTTTTTAACTTTTGCAGTCATAAATGACACCTTCTAGTCTTCTATTATAATATGTGGCCGGCCTTCCTTACTCCTAAAACCCCTTATGTATGATTACTTCAGAGTGACTAGGAGCAGAAACAGTGCTACCCATGCAAAGTTTGGTAGGATGAGTGTCAAAATGTTTCATCATAGATTAGAGCTCAAATTCTAACCAACACACATATTTATATAATCATTGAAGGATCGTTTGTTTCCAACATTTTACTTATATGGTTGTTATTCATGTGATGGAATGGGATGTGTATAGCTTTTTTAAACAAAATTTAAATATATAAAAGAATCACATGTAAAAACTGGATATTATTGGGTTGCTTTGACTTTGAGAAATAAACACCCTTCTAGGTTACAGGTATCTTTAAATTTTACTCCAATACAAATTAAATTTTACTGTAAGATTGTATGTTTGATTAAAAACGTGATTAACACAACATTATATATATATATATTAACCATATTCATCAAATGGTCAATCTCATGGTGTGCACAATTCTAATTGGGATAAAATATAGGATACACCATGCACTAGGAGGACATCAATTTTGAGTATCTCAAATTATCAATAGCTGGGCCCCATTGTGGAATTTCACTCTTTTAACTTAGAATCTCTCCAAAAGTAAAAGCATTAGAGGATCTAACCTCTAGAATTCCTTATACCTTAACCCTTTGGGCCTATTTGTTTGCATTAGAATATATAGGAAAAATATTTAAATGAGCTCCACTAGGGGATTAGTAAATAGCTGAAGTATGAATGATATGGAGTGTGAGGTGCAAAAAAATAATAGATCAATGTAAATGAGACCTTGACTTTCAAATGATTTGAATTACTATGGTGATGATTGATAAATCTTCAGTTTTAACCACATGTCATGAGTTCGTGTTTATTCTAATGCAAACAAATGGGCCCTTATTAAAATCACTAAAATACCCAAATACCTGATTATATATCCAAAAAGCTTTAGAATAATAGAATGACACTTTCTAACATTTATATCAAATTGGCATGGGTTTGAGTCACACCAGCCGCCCATTCTTCTGCCCATTTCATTATCCAAAGTTTTGGGGCCTTAGAGTCCATTAAATTAAACATAACCCAAGACCCTCTCCTCCTCTTGCAGCCTTAATTAAAAAAAAAATCCATAAAAAAGCTTTGAGATGGACTCATGGGTCTTGCACCCTCTAACCCTTCAGGAGTTGATGGACTCATGCACCCCTTCTTCCATTGAACCAAGACCGTTGAATTGTGATGTGGATGGCTTAAAAGGTAAGAGTCTTCAGATCTTAGAAGATGAATCTGGGCACCATATCATACCATAAACATATATTAGACTGTGGAATAGTATGGTCCCACTCCCACCCCAGCCCATTGTAAACATGAGTATGCCGTGCCGTATACAAACGTCAGACTGCAACTTAGAAAAAAACAAACAAACAAAGTATAGACTAATCCAGTCCTAACCAACTATCATGACTGGACCACTGGTCCATGTAGAAAATGGAGACGGCAATAAAAGGCCAATACATCAGTTTTCTGCACCAACCTATTGAAGTGCCGATATATATCAATTGTTAAGCGATGTACATGCATCGGTTTACAAATTTCAACTTTTCATAATGTATTCAGACAATCAGACTGCTCATGAAAGTTCTTGGAAAACGATCTGTTGACTAACTATTGAAGACTTTGAAAAAAGTTTCTCCATAGTTTTCAAGGTGGTTTGAAAATTGGGTTACAATTTTTGTTATGATAATAAAGTGGTCAACATACTGTTTTGATAGAATTGATTGTTCTGACTGCTGATACGAAAACATTAAATCTACTTGGACCGAATGGGGACCGAACCATGGCCCGTCCCCCATCCGGACGGTGGGATCCTGTGGTCCGGATGGGGGACAGGGCCATGGTTCGGTCCCCCTTTCGGTCCAAGTAGCACCCCTCGAAAACATATGAAAAACTATTGGCTCTTCATTAAATTAAATTTTATAAAAAAAAAACATAATTTAAGAAGCCGTTAAACATTAAAGCACCCCCAATGCCACTGTTAAGTTGTTAACTTACCAATTAATATGTGGGCCCACCTCGATGCATGTCAAAATGAGATATGTTGTATAAGCACTTATGAAACAATTGAAATTTAATTAAGGCCCTTATGTACATGGTTCAAATTATCTTATCATACTAATATTTGACCCAACATTAATCCGTATAGAGACCTCCAAATTCCATCATAAAACCAAGTGTTTGGGATGCCTCAAGGTGGGCCCTAGGTACTAGTTCCCTGGCTTGTAACTCAAGGCCACTTCATATGCTTGAGTTTTTAGTTTAATAATTTTGTACTGTCAACTCTCCTCTAATTGGTATTCACACTTGACCTGATCAACTTTTGTTCCTTTCTAGAGGGCAGACTGGAATTCACACCTGATCTGATCAATTTTTGCTCCTTATCAGATGAGCAAAATAAAAAGAAACGACCCTAACTTTGAATTGACTAAACCATTGGACTCAGATGGCCCACATGCCCTTTCACCCTTCTGATCAAACATGGACTTGATTGGTTGATCCTATTCATATAGTATGGGACCCAGTATGAGTGGGGTGAAAATCCAATACATCCCAATATCAGCACACATGGATGTATCAACATGATTTTATTTTCAGCAGTTACAGGTGTGAATTTTGTTTTTTTTTTTGAATTCTTCTATCATTTATAAATTTCTTAGAAAATATTCATATTGACTAATGCAAAGATGTATGGACCATTGGTTAGAACCATGTATATCTTTATTGAAGTTAGAAAGCTGTCACAAAAAAATTAATTGAAAGTGAATCAAGGGAAGATGAGAAATGAATTCCCTGCAATCACCCTAGTGGTTCAAATCCTAGGAATGTCAGGGTCCCTCTACGTTGCTCACTCACCTTATATTATTGACATCTCACATCTTTAATAATTGTGGTGCTTATCTGACCATGAATCTCTATGTATTTAAATGCAAACAAACATGCCCTAATTCTTGAAGTTGTGGACCATTTTTTTTTTTTGATAACGTAGGGTTCCTAGCCCTTTGGGCCAGAATAATCCCTACGGGCTCAGGAGAGAAAGCCGGGTAGAATTTCCCTGTGGCCCTAGTGTGGTAGAGCAGTTTTGAACCCACAACCTCCGGGTGCAAACCGTAGTCCTAAGCCAACTGAACTATCCCTTGGGGTTGAAGTTGTGGACCATAAACATCTTGAGAACGTCTGGGGGACCACAAACTACATAATAACATATTGTGCCCATGAGAAGAGGTTGCTTTTGCTTGCAACAATCAGAATGCAATTAAGGTCCATCTGTGTACATGGAATGAATTCCTAGGATTTCATGCTAAAATAGCCCCAAAAAAAGACCATTGAAGAAATAAAGGTGAAGGGTATTGGAGATATAAATGGGACCCTATCTTTCTAAGTATTTGATTTAGTAGGGTGATGATTGCGTGCTCATTTTCAATCTCCACTTAATTCAATTATCATCAAAGGGAAAATAATTTGATAATCGTTTTTTTAATTTTCACCTTTGTCTCTTCATTTTCGCCAACTAATAAATTTCTTAGAATTCCTAGGATTCAATTCCATACAAAGGCTCTTAGTGGACCAACATCACTTATTAGAAGTCATTAATTAAAGTTTTTGATGGGGCCATTATAACTGCTCCCCAAAGAAGGCCAACACCTTCCTGCAATAAGTAGGAGGTGGATAAAAGAAGGAATCTTTGTTAGGTCATAAGAATTTTGAGATATGTAGTGTGGACAATAGCAGGTTCTGACTGACTCTTTTGTATTGGCCCTTCCATTTCAGGGACATGGAGTCTAACTCAATGTGGGGCCTATTGAAATTGCTGACACAATCCACTGACATCATATTCACAATAGAAAACATCCTCCAAATGACGTTAAGGTTAATATTCTCCAACCAGTGTTCAAAAACTCCAATTGACTCGTTCTAACTCGGCCGAGTCATCTAAACTTCAAGGCGTAAGTCCAGTCGAATGTGTCTACCCGAGAGGGACAGTGAAGACTTGAGGTGCATTTGAAGCAAAATTTTCTCCTATGGGATGTTCACTGGTGGAATTTTCAATTCCAAAGTTACAGAGGCAGGGGCCCATCAAACGACCAGACCCTCATGAGTTTCATGGTTTGGAAAATGAAAATGTGAATATTCATGCGTGGGAACGTCGACAGGAGAAAATCCCTCTATACTTTCTAATGTCTTTTTATGAAGATCAAACCCCATGAAATAGGCCTTAAAATGGAATTGATAGGGTTGACAAACTTAACACTAGAGATTTATTAGTGTTCATAAAAGAAGTCTAGATTCTTTGGTGTTTTAAGCCCAAATTACAACAGAGGGGCACCGAGTTTGACTGAGTCCATCAAAATCACAATTTTAGATGTCCTTCCGAGTCACAACCGAGTTTGAGAACCATGGAATAATAGAATGTACTTCTCACATCATTTGACAGATGAATTGGATAACATGTAGGGTTGGAAAGGCCTTCACCAGATGATGTGAGCCAAATTCTTCCATCAAAAACGTGCAGGTTAGAATTTAGAGGGTTCTATTTAATTTAGTCGATCGACCATGCTGGCATCTTTCATGATTTTCAATGATATTGATTGATAATCAATCTCCAAAAGAAGAAAAATAAGAAAAGTCCTAGCCTCCTAGGCCACCATGCAAGACTATCAATCAACTCAATCACTGGATCACCTAATGATCTGAACCAAAAGGCTTTAGATACAGACCCATCTCTTTAGTGGCCATTTATTAATGGGTCTGGGTCCAACTGGGTCTATATATATATATATAAGGATTTTAATCCCATAGTATATACTACTCTACAGATTTTACTGCACCTTGTGCAATTTGGGCTTAGGACATGTGATCGGAGGGGATCATGGAAGCTTCTACCTTGGAGGTGTGGACCTAGGTCCAGTTCAAATCCAAGTCCTTGTACAAGTGGACTTGACCCGGACTCAACAACCCCTTTGTACAGGTAAAGTAGGAATCCTGATCCGCTGTATTGTCTCAATTGCGCCTCCCTTCATTGAGAGAAGTGAAAATCTATTGGAGGGACCACTTAATAAGAAATATGAGCTATTCAAAATTAATGCCTTCCTCTTATATGAGATTTTATCATATTTTATTTCGATAAGAGGTATCTCCACCATAAATCTAGCATGTGTAAAGACGTGTGAATAAAATATTAAAGAATTGATTTAATTCGAAATCTATCGTATATTAAATCTTACAATGAGCTAAACTCTTATTGAGATAAAATTTGTCAACATATTTCAAAGAAGGAAGGAAAAGCATTCATTTCGAGTGTTTCGGGTGTCCGTAGAGTTCAACTTCTCTTAATGGCACAGCGCACTCGACCAAAAAAGGGCATCCATTTAATCAGTCTACAGCACCCATGACAACCCCTACTCAAGGGTGGATGTCTCACATGGAAAACTATAGGGTTTGTCAAGTGAGGCGCGCTTAGGGCTTCACCAATTGTGGGACCAATATGCAAAATTTCAAGTCCGTTTTTATCCCCCCCCCCCTTCTTTTTTTTTTTCACCCTTAAGTTTAACATATGTAAAATGTATTTTTTTGTAATTTCAACCCAACGGTTAGTCCCATTTGAATTGATGTGAAAAAAATATTTGGAATCCATGATGTATAGGAGAGTCGTAGTCCAAAATAGGGTTGGATTGATTGAGGGGGATGCAAGTGGGCTGTACCAATTGTCTCGAACGTTATTACAAGACCTGAACAAAATCCATATCCATACCACAAGTCAGATGTGTGTTTCTTTCACAAATATTTTTTTGTGTGAATCATTCATCCTCTCTCCATGGGTCCATTTAGATTCAGGTCATGTGAATCCAAGTCCTGATGATCCCTAGACCAAAGTCTTCTTTTACCAATTAAAAATCCAATGTGATACGTGATAATTGTCTGCATTTTGCTTTATGATATTTTATTAACCTAAAAGGAACGACCGTTGCGGTAGCAAAGACAGTCCCCATGAAGCACGGCAAATAAAGCTTCCTTGACTTGGCCTTGGGAACTGATACGAGTTTTCTTTAAGGAAAAAGGGTCTACCTTTAACATTTAAAATGATAAACATGGTTTCATATTAATCCCATAGTGATTGTAAGTGGGCTAATCAAGTTCCGACATGTTTCTCGCGCTGGCATTTTCAATGATATAGCATATCGTAATTGGTTCACTCATATTCGTAGGTCAAAAGCCGCAATGAATCCTGACTCTTTTATAATATGTCATTCACAACTAAACTTAATTATATCTAAAAATATCAAAGACGTGCACTTAGTGAAATAATTTGTGTCTCTCTTTCACATTTCTTTTGGAGACCTGCTGGGGATACTCCAACCAGGATTAACACAGACCTTTTAAAAAGTTGAAGTTGGTGGCTTCATATGCACAAACGTGATGCACATGTAGCTGCCCATGCATAAGATGGGGAACAATGTGAGGGCGATATAAATCAGAAATGAAGGTTGGTCTTGTTCTCACTGTTCATTCTTCCTATAACTAAATAATAAGAGATACTCAAATAGTATTTTTTTTTTTAAAGAGAGATACTCAAATAGATAACAGATACACAAAAATTGAATATAATCATAGTTCTTGCTGTTATCATCCTTAGCAGTTATTATAAGCAGAAATGTTAATATTTTCAGACATGTCGATGATCTTGGGCAACTAGGAGTAGGATGAGATATTTCATTAACATTTGGGATCACTTGGTTATCATTTTTAATAAAGCGCGCGATTGGATATCGAGTTATGAGAATCTGGATATAATCCAAGAATTTGAGCTTCTAACCTGCCACGGCCAATATATTGAATTGTAAAATATAATCGTGTAAAATGTTTATTTTGACCTGTAGAGCTAGGACCAATCTATGATAATAAACCAAAAAAAAAAAAAAAAAAGTCGTTATGACTTAAAATCATGAATTGTGGGGTGGTTGAATGATTTCAGAGCTGCTAATGCCTAGTTTTCTTATGAGAAAACGATAACCACTACCTTGTCCAGTACTCAAAATTTCACATTGGAATCAGTAAATTATATATATATATATATATAAAATTTGGGTCGGATATGTGTATAAATATGTGTGTATAACTTGGGTCGAATTCGGGTACCCGATGTCCTAATCGAAACTGAACCAGGATCCAACTGGGGTTCGAGACTTGTTTAATTCAAATTTATTGACAGCATGAGTTTTCAAGAACGGAAAACTTTCTCCTACCCACACTTCTCATGCGGACCCTCATCCATTGTAGAGGTGAGATTCCATAGTAATTCATCCCGGTATGTTGGTTTACGGTACATATGATAACTGTGCGTGGGATCGATAAAAATAGACTCATGATTGTAGGTGGGGCAAACATGGTTGTCCGCACAAGCTTGTGATCTCTCTTATTTCATAATAATAGTTATAATATGATGATTACAAAACAAAAACAGTCAATAACCAACCGTCAACGATGAAATTGATGACCAATTTGGTCTGTGGGTCACATCGCAGGCCCCACAAAGAAAAATGCAAGGAAGCTTGCAGAGCTGAAGTGCGACGACGCAACGAATCCACGTCTTCGCTCCCTTCTCTATTTAAATCCCACTCTCTCTTCGCATTCCCTCCAAAACAAACGGAGCCGAAGAACATCATCCAAGGCTTCTTTCTATTCTCTATTCGATCTTCTTCTCTACAAAATGATTAAGCTCCTTCGCCACTCCTTCAAATCCCATTCCTTCTCTTCTTCTTCTTCTTCTTCTTCTTCTTCTTCTCCTTCTTCTCCTTCTCCTTCTTCTTCTTCCTCTCCTTCTTCCCCTTCTCAATCTCTCTCCCTCTCCCAATCCTTCATTGAAGAAACCATCTCCAACGCGGAGAAAACCATCACGAAATGGCATCCAAACGCCTCCTTACAAGAAAACCGCATCGAAGCCAAGGAATTTCTCAGCACCATCAAGCAGCTTCAGAAATCCATGCAATTCATCTTCCTCTCCCAAAGCTCCAACTCTCAAAATCTCGTCCGCTCCCAAGGCCTCATGCAGATCGCCATGGATCGCCTCCAGACGGAATTCGACCGCATCCTCTCCTCCAATCGCGGCCTTCTAGATCCAGAATCCTTCTCCAGCCGCTTCTCTGAGAGATACAGCGGCTCTGATTTCTCCTATGACGACACCGACGCCGGAACCGGCGATGAGATCCAGATTGTCCGTGAAAACGATCGAGCGTCTGTGATTGCCGCTTCAGATCTGCATTCGATCGCCGAGTGCATGATCTCTGCTGGATATGGAATCGAATGCGTCAGGATCTACAAGCTTGCTCGGCAATCGATCATCGACGAAGCGCTCCATCGCGTCGGATTCGAACGGATGAGTCCGAATCAAGTACAGAAGCTCGATTGGGAGGTCTTGGAGAGAAAGATCACGAACTGGCTAGCGGCGGCGAGGATCGCCGTGAGGAATATCTTCTCCGGCGAGCGGATCCTCTGCGATCAGGTTTTCGCCGGCGCCGGCGCGATCAAGGCGTCCTGCTTCGCCGAGATCTCCAAAGAAGCCGCCTCCGATCTCTTCAGATTCCCCGAATCCGTCGCAGCGAAATGCAAGAAATCGCCGGAGAAGATGTTCCGCGTCCTCGATCTCTACGATTCCCTCTCCGATCTGTTGCCGGAGATCGAATCCATCTTCTCCTACGAATCAACATCAGCCGTCCGATCGCAGGCGAGTTCGTCTCTTCTCAAGCTCCGAGAACAGGTCCGAAACATGCTTTCGGATTTCGAATCGGAGCTCCAGAAGGATCCGCCTAGGTCTCCAGTGCCCGGCGGCGGACTCCATCCGCTCACCTCGTATGTGATGAACTACCTCTCTTTCATGGGCAATTACAGTGGAATCCTTGCGGAAATCTTCGCGGATTTGCCGTTCCAAGTGCAAAATCCCTTCTTTCAGATCTCAACAACGGCCGCGAACGACCCACTTTCTTCGATCGCGGCTCGGATCGCATGGCTCATTCTCGTCCTCCTCTGCAAAATCAATGCAAAAGCAGAGCTCTACAAAGACGTGAGCTTGTCGTATCTCTTCCTCGCGAACAATCTCCATCACGTCATGAACAAGGTAAAAAACTCCGAGCTAGGTTATCTCCTAGGCGATGATTGGCTTTCGAATCACGAGGCGAAGGTCGCGCAGTACGCGGCGAATTACGAGCGCGCGGCATGGGGCAAGGTGGTGTCGGAGCTGCCGGACGATCCGACGGCTGACATTCCTTCGGAGAAGGTGAAAGAGGCGTTTCAGAGATTTAGTTCTGCGTTTGAGAAGACGTATCGGATTCAGAGGGATTGGAACGTGCCGGATGAGATGATGAGGGAGGATATCAGAGTTTCGGTTGTTAAAAGGGTCGTACCGGCGTATCGGGCGTTTTTTAAAAAGCATCAGGTGTTGTTTAGAGAAGAGAGTGATTTCGGGGATTTGGTGAGGTTTACTCCCATGGATTTGGAGAATTATTTTTCGGAACTGTTTTCCGGTTCGTTACGTTGGCAGATGTCTCCGTGACGGGAAAATTTTTGGTGCTTTCTATATTTCGTACAATCATTTAACTAAATGGGATACTGTATCATCATTGGAATTGATTGTGGGATGAGTAATGCTACATGGACAAACTTTTTGGCCAGAATTTTGGCCAACCCATATGGTTTCCATTGAATATCACTATGATATTCAATGGAAACCATATGGGTTGGCCAAAATTCTGGCCAAAAAGTTTGTCCAAGTAGACTTTTTGTTGTGGTATTGCCTTTTAAATCAAAGTCATTAAAAATAGAGGGTTTTTTTTTTAATATAGCCCTAACGTTTATATGATTTGTAAATAGGCCCATGTGATTTTAGTATTTATATTTAGGCCCCTATCTTTTTATTTTAATATCTTTCATATTCTCAGAATCAGCATTTCTAATGAAAATGGATAATGACTAATGGAATTTGTGTTGAACTTTTATAAAAATGACAACTTTTTCCTTATATCAATTAAACAAATATGAGTATATTATTATTTACCAAAATTCCATTATTGTATTTCAATTTTTAGCGGTCTCTCTCAATAACTTTTTTAATGGTGGGTCATACATGCATTTTTAATAGTTTGGATCAATTGTAACTAATTATAAGCACATGCATTTATTGTCATTATAGTAGATTTGGATTTAATGAAATAGGCCATCTATTAATAAAAATAAATTTACATGCTTTAATTCTCTCATACTAAATATAATTATCAATATTACTAGGTTTATTGAAAAATAAATTTAAGCCTTTGAATTTAAGCATGTAAGGATAAAGAGAAGGATAAATGTGTCATTTCACCCGAAAAACTTTTAACAGTTGGTCGGCTATTGATTTTGAGTTAAAATGAAAAGATAGGAGCCTATTTGCAAATACTAAAATTATAGGAGCCTATTTGTAAATACTAAAACCTTAAGTTGTATATGCAATAGGATCTTAAAAATAAATGGGTTTTATAAATGTTGTTTGGCATTAATAAAATCACTCAGTTTTTCTCTAAAAACAAGCCGTAAAAGGGACTAAGAGAAGTGCAGAATGACCATTTCAAGACATTCGAGAGACATGGACCTATCAATAGAGCTGCTGTTCTATACCACTTTTGACAGCCCGTAATCGGAATGCCACTCCCCCAGTCAAGGGTGCAGGAAGGAACCTTTCTTTGAAAAACGCCGAAGTCATAGTCGAAAGACCGGCATCAATCTGTCAGCGATGGTTGACCACGTAGATTATGGACCATGGACAGCTTAGATTAGAACCACAAGAGCTTAATTTCATAACAATTACCCCAAGTCAATAGCTTGGTGAAACAAAAATCAAATCCTTAAAAGGACTCGCCTCGAGGGGTTCTTTCTGCTAAAGGCATAAATCTATACATTGGCCCCAGTTTTGAGATTGCAAACCTTTGAAATCATTGACTTTTATCAAATTGATCAAATGTGAAACTTCACCCAAAGCTATTAAAAAGGGGCAGTGGTTCTAGGGTGGTTGGATTTCCTTCATGGCCTTGTGAAGGATGATTTATAACCTCCTAGTTCACCTGATTAGTTGCATGAAGTGCACAAGTTACACACCTCCTAATAGGTTCCACATGATCACCAATCCAAAATTTCTTTAGTATAAAATAGTTGAATTTGCAGATCATGGATCAAGTGATTACAGTGATAGGATAAAACTCAGAGTTATAGGATTTTTTTTTTATCGTACAGGTATTCTAAAACTTAACATTTGCCTCCAATTAGTGGAATTTTAATTTTTTTTCATAGAGGTATTTGTACAACAAAAGTGCGATCCTGCACGGCCCTCATATATTCGCGATATCGGATGACTCTAAAATATTTCTCAATGCAATATATGTGATATCCAAAGGTTCAGGGAGAATTTATTAAACTTCAACGATTATGGAGAATGTTGGATCAAATAGCAGCTGTGGGAACAAAATTTTAAATTTTATAAAGATGTAGGGGCCTCAAAGTCGTCTTAAACACCCCTCCCAAAGAATAATAGTAGATAAATAAATAACCCCAGGTGGGGCCACATGGGGGCTCCATATGCGCATGAGGTGCACACGCATGACACACCTGATCAGGCCTTTCACAGCTCAAATCGAAATTTCATGTGACATGGGCGCCATTGGATACCTGATTGGCATGGTCCCCATAAACTGCAACATTCCAAATCTAAAGTGAAAGCGACACTTGGAAACTAGAAAAGAAACCACGTAACGGAAACCAAATCCCTTTGCCTCCTCCTTCTCTCCCCCTCTCCTTCCCCGCTCTCTCTCTCTTCCGCCGAAACAACGAACAGATGACTAAAATCCTCATCAAAATCTCCCAAATCCATTTCTAGGGTTTCCTTTCAATCCTCCTTCATGGCTTCTCGATTCCATCAAAGTAGCTCTTTTCCCCTCTCCCATTCTCTCCCAAACCATGAAGAAATCACCAAAATCCTCATCAAAATCTCCCAACTCCATTTCTAGGGCTTTCCTTTCAATCCTCCATCATGGCTTCTCTAATCCATCATGGTACCTTCTTTTTTTCATCTCTCTCTCTCTGTTTTTTTTTTTTAATCCTTTCATGTTTGAAATGCAGGTGGAGTGGCGGATTTGGAGAAGGGACTGGAGTCCGATCCGTCACCGTCGGCCAGAAGGGCGCCGGCGCTCGTCCTTTCCAATTCCGGCAAGCGGTTCGACCAGGTGTGGGGGAAGAAGAAGTATGTGAAGCAGGTGACCGGCCGGCACAATGACACCGACATGCACCTCGCCGCGAAGCGCGGCGATCTGGCCGCAGTGAAGGAGATCATCAACGAGATCGATGAGCAGATGGTAGGCCCCTCCATGAGCGCGGACTTCGATGCGGAGGCAGCCGAGATCCGCTCTGCCGTGGTGAATGAGGTGAATGAGCTCGGCGAGACGCCCCTGTTCATCGCGGCCGAGGGAGGGCATGTGGATGTTGTGGAGGAGCTGCTAAAGTATTCGAATAAGGAGAGCATGTCGCGGAAGAATTGCTCGGGGTTTGATCCGTTGCACAAGGCCGCGAGTCAGGGTCATCAAGGTGAAATTCTATTCAATTGCCGCAGTTTTACTTCAATAAAATTGAATTGATACTGAAAAAAATTGAATTGAATTGAATTGAATTGAGCTTTGTTGGTATTGAGAAAATTAGGAATGTAGATTGTTTAGTGACCCTTGTTCTTCATCTTGGAATATTGGTTGTTATGTACATTTATGTAAGAGTGTTTCAATATTATATAAAAAGATGTATCAATTTGATTTTGAGGTTGAGGATTGATCGAAAAGTGGTACATATCAGAGGAAAAGCCCATTACCCATTCAATATGAGGTGACTTTGGATTTAATTTGTGTGTCGACATTTCTATATATGATGAATAAACTAAGCAGGCAAGGGATCAGAAACAGAGAAACAGTCATGTGTATTGTGGGAATGTTGATTCTTTCAAAATACTCAAATTCTTCTGCAAAGAAGTCGGCTAGTTTGAGTGAATCTCTTTCCACAATAAGAGAACTGATAGCACATTTGTATGTAGGTACACTTGAGTCATATTTGTGGCACAGGGGTAACTTGCCATTTGAACCTCATGTATCTCTTTCTTAAAATCACCGCCTTTAGATTTATCTAAGGAGGAGAAAGGAAAGTCACATTTCTTACCAAGATTTTACCAAAAATCATCTTTCAGATAACTTGCATGAGTTACATTTAGAATATTGTTTGGTCTCAAAGACATTGCCACTAGAAAATAGAGTTCTGTAGCAAATATGATCTGTTGAGCTGTTTTGATTAGTATATATTGAGGTTCTTAATCTCATGTCATGAACACTGCGCATCCTTCCACTAGAGCAGCCCCATCTTAGGTGACACCAAATCTGTAATAAAATAGAATGCACCTGCAGGCTAGAATTCACTTATATTGTTGGTGATTGGGTGACGAATAAACTTCCCTGGATGCACGAATTTTTTTATTATTGATACTCTGCCGCTCTTTTAGAAAATCCTTGCATTCATGCATGTTTTTCCACAATAGAGAAGATCACTTGTAGAAAAGACTTTCCATTATCATCACTATCAAAGCCTTATCCCATCTATCTGGGGTACAAGTAGAAATACTTAAAACAAAAAATATATGTAGTGTACTCTTTTCATGTAGGTATCAGCTGCAATAAATTATTGTGAAATGGTTATGTTGTCTATCCTTTTTTCTTGATCAATATGCGAGTGTTTATGTCATCATATGACTTTCTTCCACGTTTTTGTTTGTCTGAATCGTTAAAAACAATTGTTGGAAACTGTTTTCTTTGGCTGTCTGGCAGCTGTCCAATGTTCTTCTTTCTGCATACTTAAGGTTCTATATTGAGCTAAGATGCATCCAGTTACAGTGACAAGTTTTATACAGCCATTGTCCAGGTATTTCTAAACCACGATCCTAGTCTAAGCAAAACAATTGGTCCATCAAATGCAACACCTCTTATCACGGCAGCAACAAGGGGGCACACAGGAGTGGTGAATGAGTTACTATCAAAAGATCCTATGTTGATAGATATCTCTAAAGCCAACGGAAAAAATGCATTACATTTTGCTGCTCGACAAGGGCATGTAGGCATTGTAAGTGCATTGCTTGACATAGATCCACAGTTGGCACGAAGGACAGACAAGAAAGGACAGACTTCACTTCACATGGCTGTAAAAGGTGTCAGTTGTGAAGTGGTGAGGTTGCTTCTTGCTGCAGATGCTGCAATAGTAATGCTACCAGACAAGTTTGGCAACACAGCTTTGCATGTAGCCACGAGGAAAAAGCGAACAGAGGTATTGCATTTTGATGCCTCTTATATACATCTTACCTCTTTCCTGCATTGAGAGATTTTGAAACAGATTGATGTTTATTTTCATGATTTACCGTTGAGCTGGAAATATAATTAGTGCACCTCTATCTGCACATCAATGACACCTATGCATTTACTTTCAGTTTCACTCATTCTGCATTTAGATAATTACTGCTGATTTTTTTTTATAATGGATAATTAGTGCTTATGTTATAAACAGATGCATCCATTTTTCTCATTGTTTCCTGCATCTGCTTCTCAGCCTGACAACTATTATTAATAAGAAGTTCCTTAATGAAAACATCATTATTTTTTTTCTTTTATTCTGATATTTTAGCTGTAGTTGAATTTACATTAAACATAATAAGACAATAAAAAAAAAGTTCTAACTTATTTGTTCTTTAATTTCATTAATCAAACATAATATGTGGATGGAGCTCTAAAGATTCTCAGCATGTTTATTAAGTGACCCCACAGTAATCCAGTTTGCATGGTGCCATCCATTCTAACAGTTGGCTTGGCTTTCTTTATTATTATTTTCTCCAGTTGAATGGCGATCTTTGTTATGTTTCTTTCTTAACTTGCGGGCCATCAGAGGGTTGGTAACTTGGTATTGCCCCTCAGGAGGAAGGAGATTTTGTGAGCATGGTATATCCACAGTCTGGTGATCAGGTCTACAGCCTGTGATGCAGGTCCATTTGTCTTGAGAGATCCGAATAGCCCTCATACTCAGCGATGGGGGTTCCACATGTTGGCTGATCTAATCAAAAAGTGTTATTTATGTTTTTGGTGGAAACTCTATATTAGCCTTATTGTCACTTCCCATATGCCCTTTTGATTTGGACGGCAATTCACTGCCCCTTCCCTTTTGCAGATTGTAAATGAGTTATTACACCTCCCCGACACCAACGTCAATGCACTGACAAGGGACCACAAGACTGCCTTTGACCTTGCAGAAGGGCTGCCTCATTCAGAAGAAGCAATGGAGATAAAGGAATGTTTGGCTCGCTGTGGCGCTGTCCGAGCAAATGAGCTGAACCAACCAAGAGATGAGCTAAGGAAAACTGTGACACAGATCAAGAGAGATGTCCATACTCAACTTGAGCAAACCAGGAGAACCAACAAGAATGTCCATGGGATTGCCAAGGAGCTCAAGAAGTTGCACAGGGAAGGCATTAACAATGCCACCAATTCTGTAACTGTTGTTGCCGTTCTCTTCTCTACAGTTGCATTTGCAGCCATTTTCACTGTGCCTGGTGGAACTACTGATGATGGAATGTCAGTGGTGTCAGGCCATGCTTCATTCAAGGTCTTCTTCCTATTCAATGCAATCGCACTGTTCACTTCTTTGGCAGTGGTGGTGGTTCAGATCACGTTGGTCCGCGGGGAGACAAAAGCAGAGAGGCAGGTTGTGGAGGTGATCAACAAGTTGATGTGGTTGGCATCGGTTTGTACTTCAGTTGCATTCATTGCTTCTTCTTATATCGTTGTTGGCCGGCGTCGGCAGTGGGCTGCTATTCTGGTTACTGTCATTGGGAGTGTGATAATGGCTGGAGTTCTTGGCACTATGACTTACTATGTGGTGAAGTCCAAACGCACAAGAAAGCTGAGAAAAAAGGGCAGATCATCAAGGAGAAGTGTGTCAAAGTCATGGAATCATCATGCGGACTTATCCGATTCAGATCTCAATGCCATCTATGCAATTTGACATATCAAGCCCACCTCTACCTTTATGCCGGCATATGTAACTACATCCTACCAGTTGCAGAGAGGTGGTGGTTTATTGTTTTTCCAAGAAGCTGTCTGTGTCGTAAGGTTATCCATTGTATCTATGACATTTAAGATCAGCACACAAGCCTGTCATAGTACTTGGGTTGGCTATGGCTTCTAAGCGGATAAGAGTATAAGCCCTTGGATAATGAGTGGTGGAACAGGCTCCATGGATGATTGTTGAATTGTACTCGAGAGTTTTGCACTTTCCAAATGAGAACACAATCAAAATATGTCCATGGATCATCCATCACCGATCTCCATTCAGACGTGGCTCGCCCATTGCACAGCAAAGCACTTGGTGGTGAAATAGATGCAATTTCTTTTCAAATCAGGAAGACTTAGCTGACCAAGAATGGAATAATTTTTACTCGAACATTTGATCATTGTTCACAGTTCACACCTTCCAGCCGGACCTAACTGCTGCAGTCTGGGTGAAAGTTGATGAATGGGGACTAAAGTTGAGCAGGTTAATCTTTAGTGAAAGTTATCTTCTGCAGAACATCAAGTGTTGATCCATCCCAACGTCCTTAACCATTGTAAGACAGTTCCATTTTATCCTTTTACTCACCTTTAGGTTTTTGTTTTGCAAAATAGGAAAGAAACATGTTTCAATATCTGAGAAGAGCATCATTTTTAATCTGGCTTGTTTGTTTTGCATTTGAATACCTAGGAATTGAATGCACGGGATTTCATGCCAAAGTCATTAAAAATGAAGATCAGAGCAACAAATCTCATGCCAAACTGATTAAAAATAAAGATCAGAGGTGAATTACAAAAAAAGGAGCATCAAATAACCTTTCCTTTTATGGAAATAGAATCAAGGGAAGTTGGGAAATAAATACCCAGCAATCACTCTAGTAATTCAATACATTGAGAAGTGAAGTGAAGCCCCTATCAACATCCCCACCTTATTTCCTTCACCCCTCACCTCTTTTATAATCCTTTGGTAGTGTTCATTTCACCACGAATTCCTATATATGCATTCAATTCTATGTATCTTAATGCAAACAAACAAGCCCCAATAGATAAAGCTGAAGTAGGAGACTTTCTCATACTTTAGGTTTTTGAATCTTAGAAGGTGTTGAATCACCATTGTCACCACCTTTACATGAGTGGGGTGGGGGTGGCTCTGGAAACTCTCTATTTTTATACGGTGAGACCAATAGATTTCACCTGTGGCTGGTGATCTAAGAATACTTTCTCCTACGAGCAAACTGTATGTTGTTGATATGCAGTCCAACTTGTAGAGCCTACTTGGAGCAATCATATTAGTGGGGAATGGTAGATGGAAAAGTCACTTTATGGGTAAGGGTCAACTGGAAAACAACTCCATCAGATTATCATAGCCATTGATTTAAGAGCTTTAAAGTTTAATGACGTTTTAACCATAGTTTTTTTTTTTTTCTTTTTTCTTTTTGGATGATTCAATCCAACAGTGAGGTTGGATGAGCATAAACTTGGGTATGATGCCAGATCATGGGATGAAAAGAGTGTGAAAGGTGGTGCACTAATCGAAGTTGGCCCCCATGGAGCTAGATTACCCATGCGCTTGTAGGAAAAGTTATTGGGTGAACTAGATTGAAACTCATAATAATATAGTTACTATCACAACCACCTGTGCACAGCACGGTTGTAATATGAATTAAAAATTCTTACATTAAAAAGGTTACGTGAAGTACCTCTTTCCATCCATTGCATAAATGAAAAAAAAAACCTACCAGACAAAAAGGGTATAGAAGAGTTGGGTTGGAGCAAGATACTTAAAAAAGGAAGAAGTGGAGTTAAAGTGGAGAGTAGTGGGTGGTTTGATGAGATAAGGATATGAGTGTGTAGCTATAAGGAGAGAATCTAAAATATTTTAATAAAAAAAGTTAACTGTGAGTCAAAATTAGATCCAAAACCTTCCAACTTAATATATTATAATTGATCATTTGTGGCAAATAAGAATACTTTTGGTATTTTAATAAAATGCTAAAAGACGTGGAATATGAAAGGGACATGTAGAGGGGGTATTTTTACTGAAGTTAGGTGCTTGGATTGAATGGATGAATATATAAATGGATAAAAAGAGAACTTGTTTTTTCATAAAGACTTCAAAAGGACTGTGTTCTAGTTTTATGAAGGGTAAATGGGCAATAGTATTACCCTTCCATGCAATGGGCACTTTTGTGAAACACTGTTTTTGCATAAAAACGATGGAAAAGGTTTTGTTTTTTTCACTTTCTCTACATTTTAGTTAAGGCATTTTTTTCTTAAAAAATAATTATTTTTCCACGAATTTGTCGAAAACCATTTTCCATGTAACAGGGTCATGCGCCCAAGTATTAGTTTTGTCGGGTCAAATACCACAAAGATACCCTCTTAGAGGAAAACAAAAACAATAACACTTTTCCATGGCTTCCACAAACATGCCTACAGCGTGGGGTAGAGGCCAGAGACATAACCTTCCCCTGTAAGGAGGTTCGGATTTCAAGTCATATTTTTGATAAATAGACTACCAGGGTATCCACGTACGTAGCTCATGTACTTGGTTTTTGTTCTCAAAATCCAAGTATCCAGTATAACAAATTCAAGTCTACTAGAGTGTAGAGGAGAATTTGAATGACCCCACAAAACGAAAAGTCCTCTTACACATGTTTTCATCTAGCAAATGAAAAAATTTTGAGTATCAACCAAATATTGCCTTGACAAAAAAAAGTTAATCTTAAACACTATTTGGTTGATATTAAAAAAAATTATCATTTTCTGGTTGGAAACATGTTTAAGGCGAATTTTTCGTAAAAAAAATCCCTATAAAAAAAAGGTGCGTTTGATTAACAATTTATTGAAATTAAGCCTTAATAGGTGTTACTATCCATCTAATTGAAGGAAATAAAAGTGATGTAATAAATATTGAAGCACTAAAAGGTCAAAACCATTGCCTTTAATAAGATGGCCAACAGTTTTGACTGAATCTAATCTTTTACGGATGCTTGTTAGTCCACCAGCCACCTTTTATGAGACTAGTGGCACCCTCAAATCATCTTTTATGAGAACAGTGGGCTCCACCTACATGCAGAGCATGCTCTATTCAAGTATAATCAAATAACAATTGAGGTACATTCTCTGGGTAGCATTTTCAAGTTTGAATTCAGGTCTGAATCTGATTTGGTTTCTAATATAGATTGGAGTCTTCATGACCAAAGACTGCCCATTTGAGATTTGTATTTGAATTAATGTTGAAGAATGGATCTTAAAATCCAATGGCTATGCATACTGGCTGTAGCCCTATATGGTCCATCTAAAACCAAAACAATATGATAAATCATCAATGTATTCATCATCATCAGAGCTTTATCTCATCAGTTTGAGAAGAGATGAATTAATATATCATTGTTTTTCCTTTTTATCCCAAGTTGTAGCTCGGCATGTTTGTTTGAACTTATATTACGTGAAACCTCCCCTTCTATTGATGGAGATGATCAATTCATTGGATTTGCTGAAGCATCATATATATGACCATCTTTTTGAACAAGAAATTACCAAGCCGTTAATAATCAAACGCATGAAAATATCTCAATGAGACCCAAGATTAGAATATGACACCCTCACTCAATGAATATGATAATTGACAAACAAGTTTACTACTATTCAAAAAGGAAAATCATAAAAGAAAGAAGAAGAGAAAAGGAAAAAAAAAAAAGAAAAGAGAAGAAGAGACCACTACCACCAACTATCATATACATTGAAACGAAGCTAAAATAAACTAGTAAAAGAGGTAGAATTAGTTTTTGTCTTGCAGTTGCTGGAATTGCTTGATATTTGGCAGTGCCTGTACGATGAAACTGTGTCCAAGTTAACGGAGGATGAAGAACAAAAAGATTTTGGCGAGTATGTAAAAAACGCCAAAAACGCCGAGCAAAACTGCAACTATCAATACATCCATAAAGAGATCTGGTACTGGTTCTTCATCCAAACAATCCCAAAACTCCTCCTCCTCTTCCATCTCCTGCTTCTGCATCTGCGTTGTCTCTCTCTTCTCTCTGATGACTAGAGCAATCTACAAGTAGTCTTTCTCATTTCCCTCTTATTTAAAGAAGAGATGAACGAGGAAGTTAAAGAGTCTAACTACAATTCTAACACTTTCTGGCAGGAGAAAAGGAGTCCTACAAGGAAGTCTAAATTAAATCAGACACAATTACTCTATCTCTCTTAGCAGTCTGAAGAGTTCACCGAGGAAGTATACTCTAGTCGACTAGTCCTACTACAACTACTCCAATGGTTAATTTTGGAACTTTAAAATCTTAAGGGGGCATGTAGTTACTACGAAAATAACTTCTTATTTTGCGATTTAGAATTTAGTCACGAATTAGAGAGTTTAATAAGCCTCAAATTGTATTTTCTAATTTTAGAGTTAATTTAGGGATTAGAGCTCTTGCCCCTAAGAAAATAAGCTAAGAGGACTGTTTTTTCTTAAAGCTTTTTAGCTTAAGCAAATGAAAGTGGACAACAAAAATTTTTCTGTGTTTTGGATGAAAATAACCCCATAAAAAAAAATTAGTGAAGCAAAGGGAGGGTTCTACCTTGTAATTTTATAAAAGGTTGGCCAACTGCTGTAATTCCTATATGTGGGCTCCAATTAACTCACGAAAAAGAATTTTTTTTTAATAATGTTACAAAATGCACTAATTCAAAATTAGAACTTAAAAGTTAGAGCTTTTATTTTAGATCTTAATCGAATTAGCTTTTATTAATTAGATTAGAGTTCCCAAGCGGCCATTAGCCTATTTGAAATCCGCTCAAGCTAATTTTTTATTTTAAAATCTTGTCCAAGCAGTGCAACTAACAATAGAGGCTTCCTTGGGCCGACTTTTATTTAGCGTACCCTCCTCCTTCACAATCCCCTCCCCATCCTCACATGATCTGGCATTCAAGCCCAATTTGACGAGTCCGAGTCCCCTGATTGGTCCAATACACGTACATTTATCATGAGTGGGATGTGTGGAATCTACATCTGGGGGCCCAAATTGAACGGGAACCCCTCCAATATATAGTAGCATATCCCAAATTTTACTTTGATAGAATATCGTGACTGATTTGCTTTTGTTATCAAAATCCAAGTATACCTAACCAGGTGTAACAAATCCAAGACAATTTTGAAGTGTAACAAATCCAAGTCTACTACAGTAAACAAGACAAATACTGAATACAGTATAGAAAATCATTGTAAATGCAGAACACATCCTACAAAATTATGTCCAAATAGCTTAGTATAGATAAGGGATTTCTAAAAAAAAGAAAAAACCTTTTACACATTTGTAATGGGCAAATGCTCATCTTAGGGTTGGTGGAGTGGCATAAGACGTGGGTTTACTCTCCCCATATTTTATGTTTGAAACTCACCCCAAATTTATCAGGTGTGCGTTTGTATGAGTTTAGGCGGCGCCATTTGGAGGAATAGTCTTGTGTGTCAAAGACCTTATAGGGAGACCCAAGTCCTTGGAAAAAAAAAGGGCAAATGACAAAATCTTGAGTATGAACCAAACAGTGCCTGGACGAAACAGTTGCTCTTGAACACTATTTTACTTGATATTGAAGATTTTTATCATTTTTCAGCCAATAAAAAAGGGTGCATTAGATTAACTATTTATTGAAATTAAGCTGTTGCAACGGGTGTTGCCATCCATCTAATTAGCAGAAATAAAAGGGATGCAATTAATTAAATGGTCCAAAACCATTGCTTTTAATAAGATGGCCAATAGTTTGGCGACCCATGGTTCAAAATCATTGCCTTTGATAAGATGGCCAATAATTTTGACTAATAACATGACGAAACCCCAAAACAACATTGTGGGCCCAAATGTTATAGAAAATATCAGTTTTTCATATTGGGCCCTTCCAAGATTTATTATTATTATTTTATATATAGTGGCCCACCAAAGCAAATTTTCTAATTCTGCCCCTGACTGCATAGCCAGTTAAACCACCTTTTATGAGAACAATGGGTTTCACTTAGGTGCCAAGTCTCCTCTTTTCAAGTATAATAATATCATGATAATAACAGACGTACATTCTTTTAGGCTGTCATTTTCAAGTTTGAATTCAGGTATGAATCTAATTTGGTTTCTAAATTCTAACATAGATTAGAGTCTACATGACCCAAGACTGCCCAAATTGGACTGGACTCGAATGGTCTTAAAATCCAAATGGCTACCAATACTGGATGGAGCCATATATGGTCCATCTCCAGATGGGCCCGCCAAATGTAACTCCTGATTCCTCAGCCAATAATCCCTTCCCTCCCTTGAGTGGCTACATCCAGTATTATCAGAAGTAGGATCCTCTTGGGTTCGAGTAAAACCAAAACAATATGATAAATCATCCTTGTATTCATATTCATCATCATGGGACCTTTATCTCAACAGTTTGGGATGGTATAATGTGTCAGTGAGCCTTGATTATAGACCTGACCCATGGGATCCGTGTTTGGATTCAGATCCAGAAATAGAGCCATCCTATTAAAACCGGATCCAAATCTAGATCCAGATGCAAGCATCCTGGTAGTTAAACTATAGTTGTTTTATGTGGAACCACTTTCCATTGATGGAGATGATCAGTTTATGAGCATATTTAATACGGGTGCCCGTGGGTTGGGCTGAGCCAGGCTGAATCATATACAAGCCCGGTCTGTCTTTAAGCCCGATTCAGGCCATAATTACTTGGCCAGATCCCGGCCCATCTAGAATATGTATTGCTCAAGCTGGGCCGGCCGGCTGGCCTTTGGGTTTTCTATCAGTTAACTCATCCCCAACCCAAATATTAAATGGGACTAAAATCTTAATTCAGGGTCAAACCTGGTCCAAAATGATCTGGGCCCTGGCCATCTCCAACCTCCTAGATTTTGAAGAAGACTAGTGGATGGGTACGTGCAACGCACGTAGTCGTTACGTAGTGATTGTGGACTCTTTCAGCCTAACATGTTGTGTGTTTCAAGCCATTGTAAACCATGAAGGCCTTTTGTTAGATGTTACATGTTCTGGTATTTTGTTGCATGGCTTTGGAATGCAAAAGCCAACATGTACGTTGATGGAGTATTATTTGATTGGAATAAATCACTACATTTAATTATCACAGTGATGAATTCTTCATCTCGAGGAACCATACCTATCAATAAAATGAACATGATTAACATTAGAAATTTCTAGAGACCATACATTGATCACTCTATCAACTTAAGAATCTCATCTTCATTCACCATTCACACACTATTAATCGGGTCATTCATACACCCTAACTCTTGCTCTCGATACAATCATCCTAAGTGGGTTGAACCATCTCTAATCAACAACACCGTTGTGATATATGTAAGTAACTGAAATGAAACTTTCATTCCAATCAGATTCAATAATTAAAATTAAAATTAGTGGTTGAGGTGTAAGAGTTGTAGTGCAAGTATAATGGGTGGGATGTGGGATGTTCAAGATTCAATATATACCAGTATTCCCTTTAAATTCAATACATTGAATATATAAAATTTATTGATTTCATTCACATTTGGAGCTGATTGTCTTGATTCCATTGGTGGTGACCCCATTAATTAGTGAAAAGCATAAGCTTTGGCTCAGAATTGTCTGGGGATTGACCATTAGTGCTTCCTCTCCTTTCTCCTAGAAAATTTGGTATCAAAGCTTTGGCCTTTAGCAACTTGGCCAAGTACAACATCACTTTCTTCCATCTAAATTATCATCTACCATTGGTGCCTCCTCTCCTTTCTCATAGAAAATTTGGTGTCAAAGCTTTGGCCTCTAGCAACTTGGCCAAAGATCACATCACTTTCTTCCATCTCAATTATGATCTATCTCGTCACAGAACAGGATATCATTAAGTCTAAATAATTAGAAGAAAAGAGTTAGTACACCCATGTGAGCAGGAACTTCATAAAATCACAATTTTAAACCAGAACAAAATAATGGAACCTAAAATTCTAGGAAGCAAGGAAAACCTAACGAAGGAAACACTGATGTTTCATATGACAGATTATGTAGCAAATTAAACTTTTACTTATTTCAAAACTGAGCAAATTAATTTTGATATTAATAATATCAGCATGCAACAAGCGCAATAATTTTTTCACTTTTCTTCCATCTATCTGTTTTGTCGTAAAATTAGGGCGAGAATTTGTAATTGCAAAATATGAAAGGTTAAAAAACCATACCAATGATGGATTACTCCAATTCCACACTCAAATATTACAAGCAATGTGCTCAACTTGTTGATGGGAACTACATGCATTTACCCATCCACCAATCCCTAGGTCTACAAATGCAGCTGTAAACCTAAAATAATCATATGCAAAATTTATGGTCATAATCAATGAAGCTATATTCCACCCCATCTGCATGGGGTCATCCGTTTGTTTCTACATGTCAACTCTATAATGTATATAATGTGAAAAACAACAACAACAACAACAGTGGTGGTGGTGGTTGTATTATTGCTACTATTATTATTATCTAGGACCCCTATACCTGGAATTCAAAAATATCAATGGCTGAGATACCACAAAATTTGAATTTGATTTCAACTGCATTAGTATACCAGTAACTTTCAGCTTAAAGCTGAAAGTACAAATATGCAAATTTGGTACAAGCTCATCACCACATTTAAAGGTAGAAACCACACAAAAATCTATCATCTAGCCAAATGCGGCCTCATCTAGATTGACTGACTTTGTCTATGTTGGGAATGCTGATGAGGAAACTTCAAGAGCATTTGGGAGGATGATCTGACGATATTCTCTCTTGTCTATGCGGGGATTGAAGACTTTGACGTTTTCTTTGAGGACCACCATTGATCCGCGGCAGCAAAGTCTGTTTTTTTTTTTTTTTTTTTTTCACTCCTTAGTTGTTCCTCTTTCCTTTTTGAGAAACAAGAAGGAATGGGAGTAAAAAAAATTCAAGAGGCTTTCTAAAGCTTTAAGGCAGAGGTTAAAAGAACAAAAAAAAATACATCTCGTAAGTGGAGGCCCCGTGAGCCTCCAAGCAATAGAGAAGGAAGCATTGTTACCTACATAGGAAGTCTTCCAAGAAGAAAAGAAGGAACCAGGAGGAGGAAGCGAAGAAAGCAGGAGGAGAGGGTTTTAATATGGGCTAGTGGGGGGCCTGTGATATGCATGAGTTAACATTAAAATTTTAAAATGCATATATAAGGTTGATTTAATCATTTGAAATTTGAAAAATCTATTCAATTTAAACATTAGAGTGAAAGAAATATAAAGTTTATATACGCTGAAGAATCACAATTAATGCATCAACATCCAATAAAAGTGTTTATTGTTGTTTAAAAACATGAAAATGAACAGGAAGAATAGGAGAAGATGCTACCAATGATGTTGGTTTTAATGATTGTGGCAAATTTCTTTGGTGAGGTTTTTTCTCATTAGAAGTGCATGCACATAAATGTAATTCTAGTTTTTTTTTTTTTTTGCATGCAGAATTCAAACACAATACAGCTAGACAAGTAGTATTTCAATGGTAATAAAATAAAAATGTAAAGCTGAGGTTATTTTTCATTTAGAAGTGTACAGATTTGTTCAATGTTTCCTATGAGGATATAAGAACTAAAAACATAAATTTTCAATATTTATGGATTCGTTGCTATATAAGATAGGATCAATGTATAGTGCTATTGTATGATTAATAGTAGATCAAGCCGATTATAGACAGGTATTTAAGAATTAATAAATGCAAATAAAAAGAATGATTTTTAGAGGCTTGTTAGATGAAACATTACATACTAAAATAATACCAATGCAAGCAAGAGATTTGGTTTAAAACACATCATTTGCAAATTTGTGCTATTCCTGTTATTTATTTAATTTTTAATTTACTTTAACTCTGATTTTGGCAAACAAATAATGACATAACTAAAGCCAAAGAACTTATCATGATAACACCAACAGTGACTTGTAGTGATTGTTATAGAAGACTGAAATTAAGGAAGAACAAAATGAGATACTTATCATGTAAGATATTATACTATTATAGAACAATCAATAGGATTTGCAAGTTGTTTTAGTGGGATGTAATAACTATAGGCTAAGCAAAAATTATAAATTAATCATGTTACATATTCTACTGTCATCAATAGTATTTTGCAAGTTGTACTTGGATCTATTAACTATAGGTGCAATGGCATAGATCATCATGCATAGAATGTTAAAGAACCAAAAGGAGTAACTCAACTTTACTAAAGATAATTATTGAATGTCTGGTTTCTCCTCAGAAACAGAGTGATTCAATAAATTTAAGCAAGAAAACACTTTCTACTGATTTATGAAAAAAACATCATATCTCAATCATGGAAAAAAGCGCTTAGCGATCTCAAAAGAAAATCCTTATAGATAAAAATTAACCCACAAAACCAATAGCATAATAGAAGATTAAAAAGAATGACTTAATCATTAGAAATTTGTAATGAGACCATTACTATAGAATTAAATGCAATGTAGTAGCGCAGAACATGAGACTAATACTTAATTATTTTTCTACAAAATATAAAATTCTAAAATCAAAACAATGAAATCAGTTTTAGCTTGAATTATATTTTACAAAGAAATTATAATAAGCTTAAGTGTATTCAACGAGACATGATACATGGTAGCTAAAAAAAGATCCATGAGTAAAAACGCTTCATGTAAGCAAATTGAATCAGGTATCAATCAAAGTTTAATCATAGTTAAACCCTCTTAACTTTTTTCATTTAAAGAAATCATCACTATAAAGTTGTTGACCATCCACCTCTCATTTCAGTCAAAATGAGTCTCAGAGACATGACAATGGCTACTGCGAAACAATGAAATATCTAGGGAACTGATCTATTGAGATTATCTAACTACTAACATAACCAATGTTCTTACTTTCCTTCTCACTACAAAATGGATTTACTACAAAAACAAACCCTGATATAATAGAGGATCCTCTTTCCATTGTGTGAAGGTTAGAAATGAATACCATATGTACCCTAGTAATTAAAACCCTAATAAAGTCAAGGTTTCATATCCAATGCCACCTAATATGCTTCAACCTTCACCTCTATAATAATCCTTTAGTGGAGCTCATTTGACCATGAGTTCTTATTTATTCCTATGTATTCTATGCAAACAACAGGCTTATGTCTTTACGAAAAGGGTTGTTGCTTAGTTGTTTCAGACACACCCGTAAAATTCGATGCAAATATAGGAAAGGTAAGATTCTTGAATTATTCAATTATATTACAACATTCTATTATATATATATATATAGTAGGGTTATTGAGTCTTGATTGGAAAGAAATATGAGATTATCATGAGGCAAAGTGATCCCCTCCTAAAATCTTCTTTTCATTTTTCCAATCACAATTAGGATTTAGGTCACCAGTATACAAAAGATAGATGAATTAATTAATATAACTTGTGCAGGAATACAATGCGAAGGAATCAATCTTAGCTTTGATCTAACAATAAGAAACCATACCTAGCAACCTATGTTTGTATATTTTTGGCACAGTGTGGCATTGGTAAGCAAGAGATAATGGAATAAGGTCATGCATTTCTTAAGTACAGTAATATATTCAAATATTTAAAATGGTAGTTAGGGATTATCAAACTAATAAATGAAAAAACTTCGATCTAATTCTTTCACCAACATCAGATATATATGTGATGTTAGAATAGGCTATCCAACAGGACATTAAGACAAACAGTCTTCCAAGAACAATCCATTTAGCTAGAGCCCATGAATGAGTATATTCCACTGATTTATTAGTCTCATCTGTTATGATTCCATTTTCCTGTTTCTATCATATTATATAATGTTGGCATCTGATTGATGGTCTAGAAATCAGTAGGTTTGGTTTTTTTTTTTTTTGGTTTAAAAAATATCAACAGTTAATCTAATATTGTAGCAAAGACTTGAGATGCCTACCACATTGAATTGTTGGTTTGTTCCATGGAATGTTCCCAAAATCCAGATTTGTTAAAACAAAATGTTTCGTACGAAATGTTGACCATAGTAGAAGTGCCTTTCTTCTAATAACTCAAGAATGGATAATACAAGAAGTCTGAAGTTGTCTAGAGGCTGCCATCACTTCATTAGATTAAAGCAGCAATTGGACAGCCATGATCATGCAGTGAAGATCTCTAAAGGAAACAATTTCAACATTTCTACCCAAAAAAAAAAAGACACGCATACGCATACACATACACATACACTTTCTACATTGCTTATATGTGAAAAGAATTGTAGGAGTACCCTAGAGGCTCATAGAGATTTTCTTTTTTTCTTTTCATTTTTTTGAAATTCAAATGGAGATTTTCTTATGACTTCTTTGTTCCCCTCTAATAAGAAACTCACCTTTTTAATTCCAAATGAATCATGAATGTGGAACATTGTTCCTAATTCTTGGTTCCTTGATAAAAAAACTCTTGGTTCCTTGATATGATGGTTCCTAAAATCAATGCCATCAATTAACCCAACAAGTGTTTATAAGATGAAATTGCTGGATATAAGCTGGTCTTAACATCCAAGCATGGTATAAAAGTAGATACGTTAGCAACCATTCCTATATGGTAATACACAACAAACTGAATATCTATTCAACAGAGGCTGAAAAAAAGCTGTATTAGATAGTGCAGTCTTTTTTTTGGAGCCAAGAAGGTCCATTTAACAACTGTTTTTAAAATGGGATTTAATGCAACATACATGTGTGTACCTTTTGCAACTGTTTATAAATGGTAATACACAACAAATTGATATCTATTTAAGAGAGGCTGAATAAAATTTGTATTATATTGTACAATCTTTTTAGAGTAAAAAAAGTTCCATTTAACAACTGTTTCTAAGATGGGATTCAATGTAACATGGGTGTGTACCACTTTTTACTCTGACACATTTGCTAGGTGTGGGGTTATCAGGACATGGGTTACACAAATGAAGCTGGACAATTTAAAAAATCTTCAGTATATGAAATTCGAAACCCTAGATCTTCAAAGATATGAAACTGGAATGTCCTAGATTTTGATTGTCATCTCACCATCATCATCATTTTGGCCTTATTCCATAAAAAGTCATTTAAGTTTCGATTTCTATTAGACTTTTTATCAAACACTTCATGTTCGACTTTTTGGAGCAAAGAAGGTCCATTTAAATGTTGTTGCTGACATGGAATTTAATATAATGTATGTGTGTGTCCAATGGAAGTTCCATTTCTATATGAAAGAAATGAAGTCATTTTCTTTCTCGAGTTAAAGCATTGTTCAAGCACAGTAAGCAGTCGTTGATAGAATTCCTGATTCTTTGGATAATGGTGACAGTGAAGTTTCACTGTTCCCTCCCACTTTGTGATTTTTCTTTAGTTCTAATAAGCGTTATGATACTCGTGTACCTGTGGACCCCAATCCTGTTGATTGGAATTTTTTTCTTGTAGTATACTTTCCAGTTTTGCATGTCACTAATTGATAAAAGAATATTAGAAAGCGAGTAAAGATGATCCAAACCAATTTAACGAGAAGATAGAGTTAATGTGATATAGGCGTGTCTCACCTTTCACTCCATGAGGAAAAAAATGAGTGGCCTCATATATGGTGCTCCATCATAATAAAAACCCTTAAGTGGCAGAGCAAACATGAAGAGAGTGAGCGACTCACGAGATTAATGGTTTAGATACATATCAATGAACCACATGCAAGTATAACATCAAATTTTAAACAAAAACACATTGATTGGGTATTGGATTGAAACAATTATTCCCATCTCACATCCAAAATAACTAAGTACATGAAGCAATCAATACACACATTCTTTTTTGTTTTCTTGGTAGGCATACACCTGTTATTTTTACTGTTAAAATTATTATTATTTGGATCATATTTTAATTCAGTTATGTATCTATTACTACTGGTGACAACAAAGGTGTTGAAGGCAAAGGAATAGGAAGGAAAGTTATGGATAAGCTCTACCAAGGTAAGCATTTTGCTTATGATGGAGAGAAAAGCTTGTTCAAGGGTATTTGATTGAAACAATTATTCCCATCTTATATACAAAATAACTAAGTACATAAAGCAATCAAGATATAGAAATTCAATCTACACCGTCGGATTCAAACATTCTCAGTACAGAATCAATCCAGTAAAAGAGCAAGTGCAGAGATTTATGATGCAATAACAATATTTAATCATAGTTTACAATTAATACTAAAAAAAGTAACCATTCAAACACACAGAAATATTTATGAACTGTGTTTTTGCCATCTTCCATGAAACTCCAAAAGTATCATGTAAAAAAGTTAAAAAGAAAAAAGTTAGTGATAGCTCTATCCAAAGAGAGCAGAATGATATATAGGCTCCCAACCCTCTGTTTCTAATAGATAAGAAACATTGAATTAGTCTCCTCTAACCAATAAACATAAAAATAAAAATAAAAAGGGCAAAGGCATTAAGGCATGATATTACTTTCCAAAGATTAAACCAACATACAAAAATAGAAGAAGAAGAACTGGAACATGAAAGAAAACCTATTATACAGTGCATACCCAAACCCATTCAGACCCTAGAAAACCCAGTAAACCCAATTAGGCTACTTAGGCAAATAACTTTGACAGTGGAATTTCCATCTTTCAGAGTAGATGTGACTATATAAACATCAGGAAAAACAATTGATTACCCCCCCGTCTTGCAAAGATGGAACAAGAAGAAGATTTGGAGGGCTCTGAGTGTGATGTTATTCGAAGAGATGAAGCAGCCATTCTTTTGGCGTTGAGGAAGGAACTGGGAGCGGAAGAGGTTAGGGATGTGTAACGATTCTCTTGCATGTATGTGGGTTTAGAAAAAAAGGGGTAAATGAACACCTATCATCTATGGGCCCCACAACCTACCGATTAAAATCCATGTGGATTCCATAAACAGCAACAAGCAGGAGGAGAAACTGCTGCTTTTATATTATGGTATAGGTATAGATATAGAAATCCCAATTTTACAAGTTGGAACTCACCAGTAATTGGGCTAAGGCGAAATCAAATCAATAACCAAACACATGAAAAGATGACAATGATACATAATCACCACTACCAGTCCACCACCATCAATGAGAATATGATGAACTGCTCCCTCAAACAACAAAACATTGCATAACAAAATCATAAAAGATAGAATGGTAAGAGTTATCTCAATTTGAACATGATAATTGGCAAACATTTGCCTCACAAAATCATAGAAAGAAGGGGAAGAAACCTAATACTACCATACATTGAACCAAAGCTAATATAAACTATATCGAAAGAGAGAGAGTTGGTGACTGCCATCTCCACTTTGTGGGGGGATCATGGCATCACATAGGAGAGGAATTTATTGAGCATGAAAAGAACGAAGAAGTAAAAAAAACCCATAAATATATCCATCCAACATCTCTTTCCTACTTCTTCCAAATAAAGCCTATACATCTCATCCTCTTCCATCTCCTGCTTCAGCTTCAGCATCCTTTGTCTCTCTGCTTCATCCCTAACAAGCCCAGACTCCAAATCCTCTTCCATCTTCTGCTTCAGCATCCTTTCTTTCTCTGCTTCATCCCCAACAAGCCCATACTCCACATCCTCTTTCATCTTCTGCTTCTGCATCCTTTCTCTCTCTTTCTTTCTCTGATGACTCCCTTTCTTTCACTCCCTGTTCTATAAATAAAACTCTCCCCCTCTTTCACTCCCTCTAGAACATTCTAACATTGTTTCTGGTAGGAGAAAAAGTGCAGGCCCCATTGGGAAACCTGCAAGCAAGGCTCTTTATCTGGGCCGTCCAAAACCAAAGTACATCTCCAAAGGGCAAGCAAGACTCTTTATCTGGGCCGTCCAAGAAAGTTCACATGGAAGTATAACCCTATGACAACAACTCTAATGCCCTTGAGACTTGAACAGGGGTGGGGTCCTAGCTGTTAATTATGAATCTTTAAAATCATTTAGCCAAATTGAAGTATAGTCGAGCTGATTTTTTTTTTGTTAGAATTTTGTCCAAGCAGTGCACCTACCTCAATGTGGGTCAATTGGGCCCACTTTTGATTAGTGTATGTATCCGTTCACAGTTCCCTCCTCACACCCTTATATGATGTAGCATACCGGCTCAATTTGATGAGTTGGATACCCTTTAATTAGTGGTATGCTACATACTTCCAGTGATTGGGATGTGTGGAATTCATCGTGGGGCCATCTAATGATAATCTAAGTCTTTTAAAATGGAATGCGATCCCCTCTTTTATCTCGAATCTTTCTTCAAAAGAATTTCGTTTGACCATACAAATTTAAGGAGGCATTCTTAGCCAAGATTTACTATGTTATGGTAGTCTATGGATCCGGGTGTAGAGGAAAATGAGCCCCATAAAATCATCCAAACTCTTGAATTAATGGCGATAAAGTTTATCGATCTTTTAACCTTATATTTCTTTGAGATTGAATTTGACATGGATAAAGGTTTGATGAGTGTAAAATTAGGATATGTGCTAAATCATGGGAGATGACAACCCTGTCCGCATGGCTGATGTACATATACTCTTCTCTTTCTTTCTTTCTTTTTTTTTTTTTTTTTTAATAAAGTGGGTATCGTAAAGGTCTTTGATTCAATACGATTAATCACTTAATCTCTAAGCTTGTTAAAGAAGTTTTTAATTTAGGACATTCGTCAAATTAAAGCTATTTTCTGAAAGTCCACGAGGATCCTAACCCTAGAGGGGGGGGTGAATAGGGTGAGCTACAATTATGACCAATTTAGACCAATTTTAAATTCTTAAACAAAACTAGTCACATGTGATGATAAACAATCAAAATGCGGAAGCTAATAAACAATCACCACACAAGCAATCACCACAACACAATATTTATAGTGGTTCGGCCAACGTGCCTACATCCACTACCGGCTTGTGTCTCCAACACCCCACCGGATTCCACTAATTATGCTTTTTACTAGGCTAAGCAATAACCCTTACAAAGTTGCTTTTTAAGGCTAAACAACAACCTCTCTATGTGCTTTTCTAGGCTTAGCAATAACCTTACAATATGCTTTTCTTAGGCTAAGCAATAACCTTACAATATGCTTTTCTTAGGCTAAGCAATAACCTTACAAGTTGCTTTTCAAAGGCTAAGCAATAACCTTTACAAATGAGGATTTCTCTAAGAAGGTGTCTTTACAAAAGATCACTCTAAGAGATTACAATTTAAGCACAATGGAATTTGCCTCTTAAATAGGCTAATAGGAAAATGAAATTCCAATTACAAACATACACTAAAATAAACTAAAGTGTGTGCACAAAGTGTATGTATGAGTTTCTTCAATCAATTTTAACAATGAAGCTTCTAAATGAATGCATGATGCATTTTAAAATCAAGGTTTATAAAATGATGATTGAAGAGAAAACTAATCACATAAAAGATTCAAACAACTTTGAAGAATTAAGATAAACAAGTTGAGTGAAAGTTAAAGTCTAAGAACATATGTGATTAGGATAAGAGTGTGTGCAAACTAATCTAATTTACCAAGGAAGATTTTGAGTTTGCTAAAACATCTCTAGAAATCATGCATAAGTGAAATTACAAAGAGTTAGGCATGCATGCATTTCATTTTAATGGAAATCAAAATACTAGTAATGTGTACCTTATGAAAAGTCAAGCATTTGATTTCCAAATGGCCTTCTAGCCTTTCCAACTTCTTCCCCTATCTTTGGCTCCAAAATGGTCTCAAAAGTTCATGTGTCAAGCCTTGAAAAAGGTTGGAAATGAATGGACTTTATAGCCAAAAAGTTGCCAACGGCTAGTCCTCGGTCGACCTAGACACAGGTCTCGGTCGACCGAGAAAGCACAACGGTCATATTTCTGACCGTTGGCCTGAAACAGTTCAAAAACTGTCCAGGGGCCCTGCAGTGTCCTCGGTCGACCGAGACACAGGGCTCGGTCGACCGGCGACACTGCCGGGCGAGTCCCTGGGGCCAAAAATCCAACTTTTGCCTTTTTAAAGCTATTTCTTTGGTGGATCTTTGGGCCACTAAATCAAGCTTAAATACATGTTTTAAGGTATTCTAAGATGTTTAAAAACATGAACACACAAAGCCTAAGAAGATTTGAAAACTTAAAGACCATAGACTAGCTTGATTTGAGAAAAACTCTTTTCAAATGAAATCGCATACAAAACTGATTCTAAAGGTGCTGAAAGTATGCAAAACTCAAACCTAAATACCTAACATGATTTTCCAAATGAAGTGCACAAGGAAATAGGTTTTCAAAAAGAGTTTGGGTTTCAAAACCAATGCATCCAACTTTAAAACCAAAACAAGCATAAAGCAAAGACTTTTCCAAATCTTAAAAGCTATGCATGTATAAAACTAGATTTCAAGGTTTTCTAAAACAATGCTAGTGTGTGAATCCAAATGATGCTAAAGTGCAAATGCATCCATCAAATTGCAAAAACAAAAGACCTAACAATCTCCCCCTTTGCAATTTGATGGCAACTTACTCATCATAGAAATTGCACACTAAGTCTTCAGCTCCCCCTAAGCTGGACAAGTCTTGAAATCTTCTTGGATGCTCCTTCTCTTAGCTTGGGCTCTTGGGCTCTTTTCTTCAATCTTCTTGATGCTTGGAGCTTGATCATTCTTCAAGCTTTCTCTTCTCATCTTCCTCTCTTTAGCCAAGCATCTTCTATAGCTCCAAGCTTTCTTTCTTCTATTTGCTCTCCCCCTTTGACCATGCCTCTTTCTTCCTTTGGCAAGGTATGTATTCTCTCCCCTTGTAGAAGATCATACACAACTCTCCCCTTTGGAAGCTTGGACTTTCTCTTCACCCTTTTGAGAACATGCATAATTTCTCCCCCTTTGCCATTAAATTGCAAAGGTACCTACACACATGAAACAAGGAAAATACCTTTAGTAGCACCTGTTAACAAATGAAATCGAAAATGAAATACATAACAGGCTATCATGTGAGGTAGTAGTCTCTAAGGGCTCAAAGGCATTCCAATTGTCAATTTGATCATAACTAATACTTCCTATGAAGTTTTACACTCCCCCTCAATCCATTCTCTTCTTTTGTCAAACTTTTGACAAAGATTTAACTATTAGGTGCAAGAAGAAGATGGTTTAACCAAGTGAGGGTTAACTTCAAGGAAAGGATTAGATTCATTTAACTATTGAGCACAATATGATCAATTTACCAAAAGAGAGCTAGGACAAAAGAGAGAAGCAATCATGGATATCAATTGAAACAAACATATCAATTGAGATTAAAGGATGTGACTATAAACTCAATCACTCTAAAATGGATTTAAAAGTATAACTATTATGAGAAATCCAAATTAGAGCTATCCATGATATGGGGTTTACTCAAACATAGCATCAATCAATATAACTATGAAAAACATATGCTATGTAAGTTTTGAACTCATTTCATTCAATCAATAAATATGACTATTAAAGTGCATGAAAGAGTGAAATGAAATTCAATCATGAAGCCAACCTCAAATAATAACCAACCAATATTATTAACACATAAACATGGTGGTCATGAGATTTACCTAAGAGAGCAAAAAGAGGTGGCAATCATGAGCATTATGATGCTAATGGTGTGTGACGTGGAACAATTATATAACTATGAAGATTAGTCCAAAGCACACAAGGTCTATCACATACACAAGATAAGATATCAATTGGATATGAAATCAATGGAACATTATACCAAATGAAACCAATTGAATATGATAACATGAGTAAAAGCAAGGATGTGATACACTTCCATCAAGCATCATAAATGCATATTCATCACTTTTAATGATATTCCTAAAGAGCATAGTGATGAACAAGGCAAATTGCAATGCAAAAGGATAAAGCTTTGTAATGCATGCAATTTCCAAAGTGTCTAGATCATATGAATTCAACACTAAGAAATCCATCAACCAACATAAATGCAAGGAATGGATTTCAAAGAGATTAATATGATCAAGAGCACTAATATGAGGTTGAAACATGTATAAGGATGATATCAAGAGAATACACATGAATCAACATCATAACCATCCACAAAGAAATGACTATTAGGCATAGAGGATGGATTTGGGTTCTAGTATGGTTTTTACAAATACTACCAATATCACAACCATACATGGAACCCATAGTCATTTGCATATAAAAATAATAACTAAATAAGCAAAGATGCAAACAACATACATTTCCATTTCTAAAGATAATACAACCAAAAGAAAAGGAAATGAGAATCATGGAACATGCTTTGATGAATCTAACTAATGAAGTTATAGAGCATTTCCAATCATCCAATCTTCAAATCATTTCAATAAACAAAAATCAACAATGAGCATAAAAGGAATGATTTTGAAGATCAATTTTCAACATGTATATTAAAAGATATAACTAAATTGAAACACATACAAGTTGAATTTTCAAAACAATGATTTTCCATATACAAGTATAACTTAGAAGTCCATGGAAAAACTTGAATTGAGTCAAATCATTTGTTCAAATAGACTTACAAATGATTCAACAACAATTGATCATGAATAAATCTAGCTATGAAAGCTTTTAACATCACAATCAATTAATCATGTAAAGAAATGCAATGCAAGGCATATGAGTGCAAAAAGCAAATCAAACATGATGAAATTATAATCAAGAGATTTTGAAAACCATGAAGTGTAACTTAGAATGGTGTATGAAAACAAAATCAATTGATCATAAATAAGCAATGCATCTTAAGAAATGTAACTAAGAGAGAACAAAATGCAAATGCAACATGACCAACAAAGAGATTTAACTTAAAAAGAATAGGTTGGTCAATGAAAGTTCAAGACCCTAAGGTTTGTCTAAGTAGATAACTTTGGGAATCCACCTAAGGTCTTTGGAGGGTTGAACTTTGAGGTCTATTTTGGAATCCTCACCAACTAAAGGAGATTTTACTTGATAAATTTTCAACTTAAACTTATCACCATGATATTTAGATTTTACTAAATTTGGCTTAGAATGGTGATTAGTCTTTTGATGTTGGTGGGTTTGCTTCTTAGGGGATTGATTTGTTTTTCTTTTCTTCTTATTTTCTCCCTTTCTTTGACTTTTGAAATTTAGATTTAACTTAGTAATTTTCTTCAAAAGTTCTTTCATGTTTTGACTTAAGGGAGGTAGGTTGAGAAGCTTTTTGTTAATAGATTCTTTTAAACTTGGTTTGACTTGTTTAACCTTTTTAGAATCTATTTTTGGAGACTCCTTGTTAATTGGTTTAACTTGTTTAAGCTTTATGGAGTCTTCCTTTGTTTTTAGTGTCTTACCCTTCATATGTTTTGATTTTCCATTTTTTAGCTCAAAGATGGGTTTAGACACATGGCTTCTTTTTCTTAGTTTGCACTCAAACATAAAATGCCCTTCTATGCCACAATAATTGCATTTGGTTTTGGGCAAAAGAGAAAGAGTGCTAGAGAATGAGGACTCACCTTTCACAAAAGTGTTGGTGAATTTAGGGTCATATGTCATATTCCTATTAAATCCAAGACCCGTCCTATCTCCATGAGATTTACCCAATTTGAATAATTTTTCAAGTTTCTCTTCACTTTGGGTAAACTTGCACTCATACTTTTGTTTGTAGTTTTCAAGTTGAGTGACTTTGGTTATAAGGATTGAATTTTCATGTTTGACTTTAGAAAGCTCATTTTCAATTTCCTTATAATTGATTAGCTCTTCATTGGCAAGTTTTAATTCATGTTTTAGTTCATTAACCACATTAGATTCAAGCTCTTGGGTTTTTAACTTACTTTTAATCAACTTGGTTTCTAAATGGTCAATGTCTTCATCTTGTTTCTTAATTGTATCTCTTAGGTTCAAATTTTCATTTTTAAGCTCATCACAATTTATCTTAATCTCATTTAATTCATCTTGAGCATTAGATAAATTTTCCTTAGAGATAGTCAATTTAGATTCAAGATTGTTAAAGTCTTTATCTTGCCTTTGTAATTGATCTCTTAGTTTTAAATTTTCCTTATTGACATTATCATAATCCATCTTTAATTCTTTTAGCTCATCTTGAATGTTAGATAGATTATTTAAAGAGATCATGAACTTAGATTCTAAACAATTTATGACTTCTTCTTTCTCTCTAAGCTCATCTTTTGAAGAGACTAGCTCTTTGTTTAGTTTTATAGATTCTTCTCTTAAACTTTTATTTCTCTTATCAAGCTTTGAAGATAATGTATATAATTCATTATAGGCTTGTTGAAGATCATCTTCATCATAATCATTTTCTTCCTCTTTTATGTCACATTGAGATTCATTTAATTGAGAGTTTGAATCTCCAATAGAAGGAAGAATGAGGGGTCTAGAAGAATCTACAAAGTCTAGCATAGTGGAGTCCATCCTAATGATTTTCATATAAGGACAACTCTAGGGTTTTAACTCTAGGTTTTTACACCTAATCAAGAGTTCCAAATACTTGATCCTAAGGGATAGAGCACTTGGCTCTGATACCAATTGAAAGTCCACGAGGATCCTAACCCTAGAGGGGGGGGGGTGAATAGGGTGAGCTACAACTATGACCAATTTAAACCAATTTTAATTTCTTAAACAAAACTAGTCACATGTGATGATAAACAATCAAAATGCGGAAGCTAATAAAACAATCATCACAAAGCAATCACCACAACACAATATTTATAGTGGTTCGGCCAACATGCCTACATCCACTACCGGCTTGTGTATCCAACACCCCACCGGATTCCACTATTTATGCTTTTTACTAGGCTAAGCAATAACCCTTACAAAGTTGTTTTTCTAAGGCTCAACAACAACCTTTACAAGATGCTTTTCAAGGCTAAGCAATAACCTATCAATATGCTTTTCTTAGGCTAAGCAATAACCTTACAAGTTGCTTTTCTTAGGCTTAGCAATAACCTTTACAAATATAGATTTCTCAAAGAAAGTGTCTTCACAAAAGAACACTCTAAGAGATTACAAATTAAGCTCAATGGAATTGCCTCTTAATAGGCTAATAGGAAAGTGAATAACAAACTCACACAAGCACTAAAAGAATGCAAATGGGAATGCTCATGATGTGTGTGTGTGAGAACTTCAATCAAGTTTAAAAAGAAGGCTTAATCAAATATATGCTTAAAGCATTTGAAAGTTAAAGTCACATAAAAGTTTTGATTGAAGTTTGAAGTAAATCACATGAATGAGAAACAACTTGTTAATGACAAGAAATTCAAAGAATCACAAGTTGTAACTAAAATCTAAGAATGCATGTGATTTAGTTAGGAGAGTTTGCAAACCAATCTAATTTACCAAGGAAGATTTTGAGTTTGCTAAAACATCTCTAGAAATTATGCATAAGTGAAATTACAAAGAGTTAGGCATGCATGCATTTCATTTTAATGGAAATCAAAATACTAGTAATGTGTACCTTATGAAAAGTCAAGCATTTGATTTCCAAATGGCCTTCTAGCCTTTCCAACTTCTTCCCCTATCTTTGGCTCCAAAATGGTCTCAAAAGTTCATGTGTCAAGCCTTGAAAAAGGTTGGAAATGAATGGACTTTATAGCCAAAAAGTTGCCAACGGCTAGTCCTCGGTCGACCTAGACACAGGTCTCGGTCGACCGAGAAAGCACAACGGTCATATTTCTGACCGTTGGCCTGAAACAGTTCAAAAACTGTCCAGGGGCCCTGCAGTGTCCTCGGTCGACCGAGACACAGGGCTCGGTCGACCGGCGACACTGCCGGGCGAGTCCCTGGGGCCAAAAATCCAACTTTTGCCTTTTTAAAGCTATTTCTTTGGTGGATCTTTGGGCCACTAAATCAAGCTTAAATACATGTTTTAAGGTATTCTAAGATGTTTAAAAACATGAACACACAAAGCCTAAGAAGATTTGAAAACTTAAAGACCATAGACTAGCTTGATTTGAGAAAAACTCTTTTCAAATGAAATCGCATACAAAACTGATTCTAAAGGTGCTGAAAGTATGCAAAACTCAAACCTAAATACCTAACATGATTTTCCAAATGAAGTGCACAAGGAAATAGGTTTTCAAAAAGAGTTTGGGTTTCAAAACCAATGCATCCAACTTTAAAACCAAAACAAGCATAAAGCAAAGACTTTTCCAAATCTTAAAAGCTATGCATGTATAAAACTAGATTTCAAGGTTTTCTAAAACAATGCTAGTGTGTGAATCCAAATGATGCTAAAGTGCAAATGCATCCATCAAATTGCAAAAACAAAAGACCTAACATTTTCTATTAAAAAATTTAAGCTATCCAAATTATCCTTCCTTGAAATAAAACCCTTCACAATTCCTCTATATCCTTCTCAACCACGATTACATCATTATGAATAAGGACAACCAGCGTCTCCATGGTTATCAAGTGTATGTAATGGATGTTAGAAACATATCATAGCTTTAAATGAAGGTTGATTCCAGTTTTAAAAAAACTTTAGGGAAGAAATCACCAGAAAATACCATTAAATGACTAAATTTCCTTAATTAAAAACATATTAAAAAAATTCTAGGGACTAACATGAAAAGTTTTGAAACTTATGTCCTGTTTTAAAACATGGCAAAAGACTGAAGGCCTTATGTGAAATGAAATTCCCCCTTCTGAAATACCCCTTATTTATAAGATCGGAGAAACACACGACAGGTTTGCGTACAGGTATATCCCATTAAAGAGACTCTTCTTGATTTTGTATCGAACTGTGAAAGAAATCTCGATCGATCGAGATCGTGATTGAGATTAATCGTGATCGAGATGGATGCAGAACTGCTGGAATTGCAGAGGCAGTTCGAGTTCGCCCAACAAGCGAAATCGAGCATGCGTTTATCGGATAGGAACGTGGTGGAATTAGTACACAAGCTTCAAGAGCTCCATATCATCGATTTCGATCTTCTCCACACCGTATCCGGCAAGGAATACATCACTCCTGTATTCTTCTTCATCTCCTGTTTCTTTCTCTCTCTCTTTTTTCTCTCGATTTTTCTCGATCGAGGGCAGAAGATTCCAGTAGCAATGCATCGGTTTAGGGTTTAATATTTATGCTGAGGGAATCTTCCAATTCGAAGATTTGAATTGCACAATTGATGAGAAGCTGTTTGGTTCTATTTACTTTTTAGGGTTTAAGTTCATGATTTCAATGGCCAGCATCGAGTTGGCCTGTAGAGTACACCATATATACGGTTTGGATTCACTTGTTGTAGATGCATGTGTCTACAGTGGAGTAGTAGTGGAGAACAGTTACATTTTGCAAAAAACATGAATGAATGTTTTGGAACCCATGTTTTTTTCTTTCTAAAGAAGGGATTTTTATTGGGATAAGAAACACATACCATATGTAATATGTATGCACATACAAATGAAAATGATTCTTTTGATGACCATTCCATTTTTAGATTGCAAATGCAAACCATCTCCATGTCTTGACAATGAGTTGACTCTGCTGTTAAAGCATAGTATCATGATGTTAGTATGTCTTTGTTACTACAGGATCAGCTGAGGCTTGAAATGGAAATTGAGATTTGTAAATCTGGGCGTGTTTCGCTGATTGATCTTTCTGATATTATTGGGGTGGATTTGTACCATGTGGAGAAGCAAGCTCAGCAGCTAGTATCAGATTCTGTAGGACTTATGTTAATACAGGGAGAAATTATTTCCCAGACTTATTGGGATACAGTAGCTGAGGAGATAAATGAGAGGCTTCAGGAGTGTAGTCAGCTCGCAATGGCAGAGCTTGCCGCTCAGTTGCAAATAAGTTCAGAGTTGGCAGTGACTGTTTTGGAGCCCCGCCTCGGAACTCTTGTAAGTCATTTTATAACTGCAACAATTCCAGGGCTGCTTTTGAATGAGAATTCTTGGTAATGAATTCTTGGTGTGGTCTTTTCTTTCTTTTCGTTGAGCAATTATATGATGCCCATGGCTCTCTCTCTATATCTATCTATCTAAACTGTGATTACGAGGTGCCCTCATGGAATTAGCATTAAAAAAACTATAACTGTAATTAGGATCTTGTTCAATGAAGCACATGTTATTCTACTTTGTTTACTTAAATTTCTCAATTTTTAAATGTATTCATCTCTTTTTCAATGTTTATTGACCTCTGTGTTTCATTCTGTCCAGATAAAAGGGAGACTGGAAGGTGGACAGTTATATACTCCAGCATATGTTGCACGTGTTACTGCCATGGTTCGTGGAGCTGCAAGGGGCATCACGGTCCCAACAAACTTGTCTGTAGTTTGGAGCTCCTTGCAGCAACTGCTGCTTGAAATGAATGGAACCAGTGGTGTGTCTGTTGAAGCTGCCTTTTTTCAGTCTCTATTTAATGGTCTGATGAAGGAGGGGGAAATCCTTGGATCACTTCGTGCTGGAGTTCATTGGACCCCTGCAGTATGAGACTATCTTATATCAAACTTATGACCGCATTTGGATATTCCCAATTTCACAATTGGTTTGCATGTTCAATGGTGCGGATGATTATTTGTTTTGCTATGTATATGTTTGGGATGGTGAGGTGTTGTACTTTCTTTTTCCAAATTTCTTCTTTGTTGATGTTCAGCACTGGTTATGACTTCGGTCAGAAAAGGCTGAATATGTGCCACTGTAGTTGCCAATTCCCATTTTGTCTTAAATGCAGAGCAAAATGAATAATCACTTCTGCCGATATATTCAGGTTTCTTTCAATTTGGGTAAATCCAGTTGCATGTAAATGAAACTCTTACTTGAATACCTTCTACTTTTTTATGATTCTGTTATTTATTTATTTATTCCCCCTCATGTTTTCTAGGTATTTGCCCAAGCTCAGAGGGAAAGTGTCGATTCTTTCTTCTCTCAGGTGAAGTACATACTCCAATATTTTTACAATTGATTTCAGGATAGCATTATTTGATTTATAACAGTAATACATACATGTTTACCTCTGAATGTCAACTTGACACTTGACAGACGTTGGTGTTGCCTATCTCAAATCTGCATTTGTAGAATCTGTCTTGTGTGTTGTTTGCTTGACTGCTTTTTATAAACTCGATGGACATTGCATGTTTTCAGATTTTAATTTTTTTAGTCTTTATTATTATCTTGCCTAAAATATTGGATGTGCTAAGAAAACTAATTGAAACTATGTAAGCCATGCTTCTTTTGTTTTATTATTGTTAACAAGTTTTATCCAGGGCTCTGGCCCACTTTCTTTTTGACTTAAATATTTAAATTTCTTTTGCACTGCAGAATTCCTATATCACATATGATGTACTTCGCAAACTTGCAATCCCCCAGCCTAAACAGTACCTTCAGGTAATTAATTGCTTAATTTTGATTCTGTACTCTGTTTCTGTAATAACCGATTGAGTCCTTAGCATTTGAAAGGATCAGATCTTTGGTTCATTATTTTGGATCTCTTGTAATAAATTGTATTTATGCACTTCAATTTAGTCCAGATATCCTGAAGGTATACCGCTGGATACTGTTTTTGTTCATCCTTCGACGATTGAGATGTTGGATACTACCATAGAGGATGCTATTGAGCAAGGCAGCTGGTAATTCCATCTAACGTTCTATTGGCTCGTTTGCTTGGAAAATACGAATTTAGTTTTTTTGTCACTGTACTGTGATTAAACTGTCAAATAGTCTATCTTATGAATTGATCTTGTGGCAAGTATAGCATGAAGCTGCTTCTTACTTTTCTCAGGCAAATCTGAAGTAGGCATATTGGATTCATATGTAACATAAATAGATTAAATACATCTCAGTTTGAAGAATATAGGCTATGTTCCCATTATTGTGTATTCCATTACCATAAACAATTAGGATTTCAAATTCAGTCCCTTTAACATGCATGCTTGATTTGCCACCACTATTAATATTGTTGGACTTGTTTCTCAAATTTGGGATCTTTTCCTTTGCATTTTGAATTACAATTAAATCATCATATGTTTTTCAGTCACGCTTGATTTCCTAGTCCCTACATCATTGCTATGAATGGTAAAGTAACAGTGTCCCAAACAGTTCTATAAGTGGTGTCAGGACTCAGGAGGAATAAGATGGATAAATCAGTTTTTGAAGGATATGCAGTAGGTTCACTGCAAAAAGGGACTAATAGAGTGAGAATCAGTTGATTGACTGAAGTGCAAATACCTTACTGGAATGGAGTGGACTATTCAGAGTCTTCATAGGAAATTGTGACCCTAAAATAGAAATCATGATGGGGAAATGGGTTTTGGAGGACAGAGGTTCAGAATGAAACAAAGTGACTTATGGAGTGAGTTCTGTGGTTGAATGGGGCACGCTCTATCAAGATTCACCCAAATGGCAAACTAAAGGAAAAAGACTTTTGACGTGGTACCATGTGAAAAGAGGTGAGAGAACAGGATGATATTATATTTCCCTCTTTTGGTAACATAACATGATTCAAACTTGCAACCTCATAGTTGTGACAATGAGTACCTCCCAGTTGTGATACGGGCTTTTGTAAGGAGGATCTATCAAGTGTTCTTTGGGTTATACACAATTGAAAGTGTGTCTGGTTAGCATCTATCAAGTGTTTTTCAGGCTAAGTGTTCTTCTATCAGGTGTTCTTCAGGCTGTCTACAACTGACTGTGTCTGATTAGACTATCGTTTCAAACCGTAGCATAAAAAAAACTGTTTTTAATTTTTTTTGGAACAGTAAAATATTTGATCGCAGTTTAACTTGGAAGTAGTGATTAATTCCTGGCTTCAACTATAGCTGTTACATGTTAGCGTAGAAAATGTTTATTAGTGGAAATAAAATTAATATTATTTTATTAATATTTTTTTTGACAAAGTTATCATAATACTAATATAGGGCCTGTTTGTTCACATGGAATTGAATAGATTGCAATTCATGCTCAAATGGGCTCCAACAAAAGATTATTAAAGAGGAAGGGTGAAGGATACAAGCTGGAGATTTAGATGGGACCTTGACTTTCCTAGGATTTGAATTACGAGGCTGATAGCTGGGTATTCAGTTCCCATCTCCCCTTGGTTCATTTTCCATTTAGAGGGGGGATAATTTGATGGTATTTGGATTTTCATTTTTGTTTCCTCAGTTTTAACCACTTTAGAAATAGATTTGGAATTCATGTTTATTCAATTACATGAAACAAATGTGCCCATAGCAACAAAATGTTTACCTCATAATTAGAACATACGTACACTAGATTGCCAAAAGAATGGATACTGTTGGACTCATAGCTTTAGCAATGATTGCTTTCTTACATGAACATGTTATCAACAAAGTATGTGTGCATGGTGCAAATATATGGCTATAAATCTCATCTTAATTCTTACAACATGTAAAATGATCTCATGTAATTGTCATGTGCACTGTGCAAGTGTATGGCTAATACCATACCCATGCCTCAGTAGTCACCCACCCCTATTCTCAAACTTCTAGTTTAAGCCCTTTTTGTTAAAAAAAGAAAAAGAAAAATAAAAGTAAGTTCTTTGGGGCATATCATATCCACACCATATACTTGTTTTAAATAATGAAAATTCTCAGCATGTTTTGTTCATCTTTTCTTTTTGTTACAGTCAAAGATTTTGTGAACCGTGTAATTAGTGAATCTGTCCTGCATTGGTTTTGAAGGTTAACACAAAAAGGTTTGCATTTTTAAAAGTTAACTTTAGAATTAGTTAGCTGTCGCTACTGGTATGTGCATACAATTTTGTGCTTTGTAATGATGAAGATTATAAGTTTGTAGGCATGGTTCTTTCCATTCTGATATAGTGACCGGAACTTTGCAGGATCGACTGTCTTTCGGTGTTACCTGCTGTTTATGGAGGTCAAGATGCTTCTAAACTTTTGTCACTTTGTCCATCTCTTCAGAGGGTTCTGAAGGTAGCTATAATGCTATTTTTCATTTTTTTTTTTCCTACTGTGTCCATCTTTATTAATTTGTTTACATGCTGCTTTTCAGTCCAACAAAGCATTCATACTTGGGGAATCTTTCTTATTAAGCAATGCTTTTATCAAGGTGAGGGTAAATCTTTTCTTTTAGATATCAGTTATCTTCAATAACATTTTTCTCCTTTTATGTGAGATTGGTAACATGACTTTAACCTTCAACCTCGTGCTTTTTAGCAATGATCTCCTTCCAACAGTGCCACAGGCTCTAGCCTTCATTGGGTGTATAGTTGACACTAGAAATTTCATTTAGGGGTTTATGTTACTGGTCCTCTTACTTTCATAATATTGGGATCATTACCTCTTTACATTGCATCTCAATGAATCGATGGATGCACATATGCCATCCTTTTATCTCTGATCTTGTGTGTAGCTTGTTTAATACTTTTCATTGATCTTCTATTCTCTTGTTAGTAAGCCACTAAGAAGGTTAGTAGTTCACTTGAAATGGTTTCATCAATGACAGTGAAAGGTGCTGCGTTCAAAGATCAAAGAAGCTAGAAAACTCTTCTAAACAGACTTTTCACGTTACACCACCATATTTTGTCATCACTTGATAGCATTCTTAAGCGATCATGGATATGATTTGGTCATGCCCCTATGTAATCGATGTGGGTAGCGAGGATGATCAAGGGGATCAGATCGTGGCCCAAGCTATGGCATTCATAGTGAGTTATGGCCAAGGCAAAGGGACCCAAACCCATGTGCAGAATCAACAGGCCCAGTCTGGTGCGTAAAGAGGGCTTACAGGCTGAGAATATGGGGATGTCTCTGCAGATGGTACCTCCACTCTCACCATGCTGTCGGGGATCAATCCATGGAGGGTAGTTTTAGGTAGTCCCCCTTGGCCAATTGGTTATGGTAACTGTTTAGAAATTACCTTGTAGGGATAGTCAAAAGAGTATTTGGACATTTGAAACTATTCAGGAAATCTCAGTTTCTGTAGGTTGCAGAAATCAGAAAATGTCATTGCAGCACTCTCCTTTTCTGGATTTTCCATCCATCTCCACTTTCTTTTGGAGGTTTTTCCCCACTCAGTTTATTGGTAACTTTGTGGCTGGACAGCAGACCTTTTGATAGATTTGTGAAATTATTTTAATGGTACTAAAATGTATTTTAATAGTAGAATATATTATTGAAGGCTCGTGCATGATTTTGGCTCGTAAAGTTCTGTTGTTTACATGAAATCTCAATTCTTATCTAAAACTTTTCATGCAGCTTCTCGTTCCTTTGGAGGGCAAATTTGTTACTTATATCACACTGTGAAGATTGTAGAGGTGCTTCTTTCTTATATTGAGATTCTGATTCATGACCTTTCTTGTTTCTTTCTTGGCTAGGACGTGTTTGATCGAATGGACAAAGAAGCAGAAATAGCCTATAACACAAAGTCCTCGAGTCGAGAGCAAAATGATAGTACACGTTTAGCCAATGAACAGAAAGTTGGACATGATTATGGTCAGTTGAATGAGGCCATTAATGATGATGGTGGCAGTAAATATGTTCCTGAGAAGGGTTCAAAGAAGAAAAGAGGAAAAGCGACGGGATCTTCAAAGATAGAAGCAGCTGAAAATGGTCCTGACAACCAGGAAAGCCTTCCTATGAAGACTAAGAAAAACCAGCGCAAGAGCAAGGATACAGGTGCATCTGATGCGAAATCCGGTGCCAAGAAAGACTCAGACAAGTCAAAAGATGAAACTCTAAGTAATGTTTCTGAAGAATGGATAATACAGAAGCTTTTGCTGCTATTTCCTGACTTTGTTGGACTTGGAGGTTTGTTATGATCATTTTTATATAGCTGTTTCCTTTCTTTTTCCTCTGCTAATCAGACATTTGCTTTGAAACCCACTCTGACAGATGCATTATTCTTGATTTCTAGGTCAGAATGATCCAGACACACTGCTCAGACCTTTGGCAATCCATTTGAGACCCATGCTGCTCACGTCTTGGAAGGAGAGAAGAAATGCATTGTTTATGGAAAATGCGGAAAAGAGGAGGCGTTTGCTTGATAGTTTGCAGAAGCAGCTTGATGAAGTTAGTTCATTTTGGATCTCAATATCTTTTCCTCCTTATCTATTATCCATGCCTGCTCCTGCTCTGGTTTTCATAAACCTCTACTATCTTTATGGTTGCTTCTGTTAAGTATATTCTGAATAGGAGGCACTGGGTCCTGATCCAGGTTTAACGACTGGACCCTAATTAGTTTTCCTTAACAAAAAAAAAACCCTAGTTTCCTGAGTATGGTCAAAATTTTCCACGGTGGGCAACCCGGTTAACCTGTCTAGACCTGGACAACTTCTTTCGTATTATAGTTCAATTATTTTCAAAGATGCGTTTGCATCATTTATCCATACAGCATTTGTTCACTTTCAGAAAGATGTGAGTTTGACTCACAAAGTAGTTTTTTCCCCTTTCTACCAAAACAAACTTCACTTCAAAAGGGAGAGTTAAATGTGACCCGGACTCTCTGGCTTGCTTGGTTGGTCCAGTCCAGGTTTTAGAACACTTGGTCATCGATCACTTGATGCATTGACAATTGAGACACCTATGGTACCTTGATGTGCCTAAGCCATGCTAGTAGCCACATTATATGGCAATCCAGACTATTGATCTGATGACCTTCACCATGGATGGGGAATAGCCCAATGACTTTCCGCATTGTTCTTTCTTCAGAACGGTTTATTGAAGGCTACTGATTAAAGAGGTAGGAATTAGGATCTTCCAAACTTGAAGATCTTTGTGCCACCTCATCTACAATGTGAACCATTAGTTAGCAGCAGTTAAATCACTTAAGACACCTCTGCACATATTGACATGTCACTGTGTCAGTAGTTCCAATAAATTAGTACCATATAATTTCTCCATTTTGCACGGTAAACATTCACAGAAGTATCTGGCGCTTTTATCTTTCATTGTAAGTGGTTATTGATTTGAATTTTTTCTGTTAATCTTGTGGCGTTTCCTTTTGTATCTTGATTCTTGCTTTCTCATTGCAGGTGTTCTTGGATCTTCAGCTTTATGAGAAAGCATTGGATCTGTTTGAAGATGACCCATCAACCTTTGTGAGTTATCTATTTGGTGATTTATGCTGTAGAGGAAATTCAGCTACAAATCATTTGCAAGCCCTCTGTGGGGAACACCTTGATGCACCCCAATCATGGGATCAGGGTCGGAAGTTGGGAGCTCTTATTGTCAATTAGGGGGAACATCCAAAATCATCGAAGTCCAATGACTGACCTTCAGTTGAAGGGCCCCAAAGTTTATCGATTTTATAGGCACTTGTATAACAGAAAAATTTTGGGGCCGTTAAACTGTTGGTTAATATCATCAGATTATACTAGTATCTGGCCCACGCTTAATCCATATAAAACACGGTTTCAATCCCTTCATACCTTCATGATTGGCTTGCGTCAAGGCGGGCTCAAAGGATTTTAAAGTAGTCAAATTTCCTCTTATCTTGTATCCAATGCTTCAAATCATGGGATTAGTGATATTTCGTCTTTGGATTCTCAGGTTATTTTACACAAACATCTGCTCAAAACAACTGCAACTTCTATCATGGACACACTTCTATTACATCTGGTAAAGTCTTTCTGTTTTTAAGATTTCCCATTCATTAAGTAGTGCATAGTTATCTTTGACCATTATCCCTGGAAGCTGTCCACAGAAAACACTTGCTTCTTCTCTTTTATATGCTTTAGTTTCCATAGTCATATTGTATGCTCTCACTTCAAGGGGCTTGGTAGAACCACATGCTTGCGAACCCTAAAATGCGTGGCGTCAAGTTTGTCAATTGAGCAATTTGGTGTCCCAGAGTATGATATTTACTTCATTCGCTTTCAATTTGGCTGTCCTTGGAATGTCCTCATTGCATCTAGTCGCAGGAGACTCTAATTTTCTTTTACTGATAGGCAGTTTCATTTTTCATTTTTCTAACATGCAGAGTATTGTCTCACATCATGCATCACTGTCCTTTATTTACTTCAAATGCATTCACGAGCTAGTCATCTGCGTTTCATATTAGGTTGAAGCAGCGCAGGGAAGAGGGAGGATATGGGGGCTGTTTTTTTTTTTGGTCGCTGGTTGGCTGGGATTGTGTGATACAGGGGAAGGTGGGTTGGATCTGGTTTTTATGGATTGGGGATGTGATGGGTTGGGTTTGGGCTCTCTTGGGTTCGGATGGGGTGGATTGTGGGTTCGGTGGGGTCGGGTAGGGCCAGATTAGGGTTCCGGTGAGGTCGGGTAGGGCAAGGATTGTGTAGGGTCTGGGGTCTGTTGGAGGGTTGCAGAGGTGGGTTCTGGTTGAAAGGGGTTGGGTTCTATGGTGGTGTGGGTGGCTGTGATGGACGGAGGGGAATACTGAGATGAGGGGATGATGATTGACAATGGAGGATGATGAAAATAATGAATTGATGTGGCTGTTGTGATGGGCGGATGGAAGGGGCGTGGATGTGATGATAGAAGATGGATGAAGATGAGTAGGGGATCACGGGTTACCTCGAATCAGTGATCTGGACAGCGATCCCAGATTGGATCTTCGCTCTGATACTAATTGAAGCAGCCTAGGGAGAAGGAGGATAGCCATCGGGCTAAACTCCAAGCCAAAAGGCTTACGATAGGGATCCATAGTATCCAAAACGTCCCGGTCTCATACCACAGACACACAACTGAGGGAAATTCCCAAGGAAAAATTTTTATTTATCAATGCATTGTCCCTAAAGAGGGATTACAATCCTTTATATAGACTCATACTCAAACCTATTCTTAGAAACAAATCAAATTAAAATAATCTCTAAAACAGAAGAAGATAAAACCTTCTAATTAATCTCATAAGTATCCCTAAAATTCAGCTAATACTAAAATAGATACTCTTGCATGATTTGAAGATCTTTTTATGGGCTTGGGCCCAGTGGGTTGGCCAATCATGAATCTGGCCTGCATCATAGGTTGTCTAGAAAAGTGTATTGCCATAATTTAGCCTATCTTTTGGTGACCAGAGTCTTTCATGTGTTGGACCAGATGCTGAATTTGATATAGCCCCATACGTCCATGTCAAATAATTCTAACTATTGATACAATCCTTGAGATACAATCCTGTTTGATGTCTAATGTTGTTTGTTTTCTGTTTTCTTTTAATTAGTTGTCTGTGTGTTGTTTTCTAGGTTGCCTTTTGGCTCTATTTTCCTTTTTGGTGAAATTAAATTTTACTTTTTTTTAATTTTTATATCTAACTGTTATTAGGCCTCTGTTAAAGTTGAAAGGTCTTTGTAATTGGCCGACTTTCTTTCCTAAGTCTTATTATTCCTATTGCATTTGATATGATATGATATGAAAACTTAACATCTATCATTGAATACCCATACCATGCAGGACGTAGACAACAAACTGAAGAATGGAATTGCAGCTGAAGAATCTCAAACTGTTGAACCTACCCCACTGACTTCAGCAGATAGAGTTTCTCTTGTATGTATCAATTTTCTCTCTGAAATTAAAACATTACCATTTGCAATTCACTTTAGTTTTTTTCTACAACCATCGATGTCTTAGTTCCTTCGTTTCAGTTAATTAGGAACTGATGTCAACTTGGCTTGAAATTCTTTTTAACAGCTTTTCTGTTTTTCACAGGCAAAGAGCTTGCCTGGTTCTCTTTCAGCAAAAGCTGTTGCAGCAGTTGAGGCATTGGAGGGAAAGGTTAGTGCTTCCATGAATTGCATAGTAAAAATGGTATTTGTCTGCCTGCTGCTATTTTTCTGCTATCCATTGTTCACTGTTGAAAGAAAGTTTTAATGTTACAGACACAGTTTTAATGTTACAGACACATATTGAGACACCTCTCTCTCTCTCTCAATTGGATTTTTTTAAGGGTTGTTTGTTAATGATGTGGGTGTAATTTCTTATCTCGTGCTTAATGATAAAATATGTTGGTGTGTAGAGATTACTATACTTTAGTCCCTGTCTTTCTATTTTCCCTTTTCATTCAATCTTTCTCCAAATTCCCTAGGCTAGAAACCATAGTTCAGATACAATTTTCAGGCCCCACAATTTCAAAGGTCAAAAATGTTAAGTGACTAATATAACAGTCTCAAACTTCTAGGATGGTTTGTTTTATCTCCTTTCTATTTTAATGTTTTTATATTAAGAAATAGAAAAGATATTTGATAATCCACATCCTTATGGTTTTTTTAGATGCTTTCACTATAAATAAAATATAAAAATGCAACGTGCCCTTATTACCGTCTTTTTCTTTTTTGAGTCATTTCATCATTTTCATGTAATTGTACAGGTGACTGCCAAAACCATCAACGGGCATAACCATTGGCTGTTATCTAAATCCATGGTGAAACTTATCAAGAACCACTACAATGATCCTACATATGGACATCCTCATCAACTCTGTCGTTGTCATGACTATCATCCGCATGGAGCCCATCTAGCTTTTATTTTAAACCATGGCTAAAACTCATCATGAATTGCCTTAATGATCTTACATATGGATATCATCATCGACGCTGTCATTGTTGTCGCCATCCACATTGAAGACTGATGCAAAGCCTGTGGGTTGATGCAACCAGGTCCATGACTTACATGGAGGACCCAAAGAAGTCTGGGATTTTGTTTCTTTATTTATCCCTTTAATGACTTGTAATTAGGATTAGCTTTCTAATTTCATTATTAGTATTCGATTCTAGGATTTTTTTTTTATTATTATTATTTTTTTTGGAATATTAGATGCCTGAATAAAAAAAACACGAAAGAATTCCTCCTAAAATTCCAACCCATGGAGCTCGTCACTGGTTATATCATTTCTAGATTTTGGTGCTGACAAGAAATTCCTATTCATGCAATTTATGCTTTGTGGTTTTTGTATACTTTATCATGCTCATGGTTGTAAGTTGTAACAACTCTTATTTTTCTCTTATATCTAAAATAATACTTCCATTTGGCAGCGTGTGGATACATTCATCAATGCACTACGGGCAGTAGCAGAGGAGAGGTGATCATACATCTTATTTATTGTGACTCATGAACCTCTGGTTTCCCCTTGGTATTAAAATCCATCACTTTGGTTTGCATGTGTAGCGGGCTGCTATTAAAAAAGCTCGACAAGAAATTGGAGAGGACTCTTTTGCATTCTTACCGCAAGGTATGGTACTTTTCATGTCTACGAGGAAAGTTTTTGAAAATTGTATCAAGATATATTCACCCTTTCCCTAAAAGAACTCAAATAATATATTATTTATTCCTTTTTTCTACTTTTGTTCTCTTTTTTGAATTAAAGTTTATAACCATCTCCTTCCTAGACATACACCTTTTCCCATCAGATATGCCTATACATTCATTGTTTACAGCAGTGTTATAAATATCAGTGATATTTTGAAATTATCATGAAAATATCATGATATTTGCCTTGATAGTATCGGAACAAGCATGGATAAATTGGAAGATTCTATAGGTTTCGAAAGTATCTTATATTTTATTTTATTTTAAGTTTTGTTATTTAAAAAAATCTTGCTATATTTTCAGATAAAGATCCCAGCCCACCAAGGGGAATGGGTAGGCCAAAGAGGACGTGGATGGAGATAGTAAAAATAGATTTGAAGAAGTGTAACTTATCAGAGGATTTGGCTCAAGATAGATCACAATGGAGAAATAAAATTCGTGTAGCCAACATAGTTGAGACAAGGCTTTGATGATGATGATGATGATTTTTCAGATAATCCCAAGAACCCAAAATTTGAAAAATAACCTTACACTTTCATGAGACAATAAACACTTGTGCTGTATGCATCCATATTAGTTTTTGGTAGGTTATGTAGTATTCTTTTCTTTTTTTTACCTTACATGGATGCTATTATTGGTGACGTGTTAGGATTTGACTTCACAAGTTTCCTCTGAAGTTGATCCGGTTCCACTTTTGCCGAAGGTTGTTTCTCTACTTTATTTGCAGGTTTGTGAATCCACTCAGTTACTTATTTGCTTGTTGATCTCCTTTATATGATTAATGCTCATTTTCTCATGGTTATAAAAAAAAATCTCATTTTCTCATGAAAATATGTGCTAGGTATATAGCAAGGCTCTTCAAGCTCCAGGAAGGGCCATTTCTGCTGCTGTCTCTCATTTGAAGGTATGACCTATTTGTTTTATGATGCAGCTGTAGGTTCTTCCATACAAACTTCAGTTGCACCTCTCATGCAAATAAGTTTGACGTCTACCTACACTAGAAAACATGGCAACTAGGATGAACCATAATTTAATGGGAACTGGAAAAATGATAAGCATGAGGTCCACATTGCTTAATTGACTGAACGAATGCAAGCTGGACAACCTGTTTATAATGTATTAAGTCTCAAGCATGTATCTGGGTTGTTCTTGAGCTGGCTTAGTTGTGTGTGCACATTCATTAGAGACTACTGTTGAACTCTTTTCCTCTAGAAACAAGGCTTGAAAGAGGGGTAAAGGCTTGGATTATATTTATATATATATATGGAGATGCTCCTATGACAGATATCTCTCACATGAGATGAGAGATAGGGGTGGGGGGGCTCACATTTAAGTTGTTGGCATTGGATATGGATGTGAGGGGAGCTTCTCCCATATATATACCCTTCACTATCTAAAGAATGGAGAATAGACTGTATGCCCTCTGCACAATATCACTTGAAAAGAAAATTCTTGTTGCAATGTTATTTGTATAAGAAGAGAGAAAACAGCTAAGAGCACTTCACTAGCTGAGACATATAGATCAAGAAGACATAGCTTGACTTTCAGGAATTAAGAGAGAAGTTCTCAACTGGATACATTTGGGGCCTTTGCTTCTTGTTTCTTTCTTTCTCCCTTTCGCAGTGATGAATTTATTCTAAGGCATTATATTAAGAAAACTACAGGTGCACATAGAAGTGCTCTTGGCAACCTTGGTCGCTGTACATGTTAAAAATAAATACAAGTATGAGAAGAATTGCAATTTCATTGATAGGAGTTTGAAATTGGGTACAATGGAACTAGGCTTTCTATGGGCCCAAGATCGGAGATCAAGGGCCCTCGATTTCCCTGTTACAACCCAAGAGGGCACTGTTGGACTAGAAGTAAATTGCCTTGAGTCAGATGTCTTCTTTTGTTAGATCTTCAAATTGTATGTGCCTTTAAGGGCTGCAGAATGAATAAAATAAAATTACACTTCCATGTTCACTTGTAGTTTTCTTAATATAATGCAGATCCTTCTTCTCTTGGAGTCTTTTCTTAAATTACTTGGGACCCTCTTTTATAGGGGATTCCGGACGTGGAGCCGTCATTCCAACATTGGGTATCACTTTGGTGTTGGTTCCCAACATCCACATGTGAGTTCTGAACGTTGAGAGGTGGATGAGAGGTGGACATTGACTCCCAACATCTTGCTCTTTATCCTCTCAACTAAAGGTATTAGTGAAGGCAAAGATGGGTTGAAAGATGATTGTTCCCCATTTCTAGCTCTTGACCCTCACAAGTTCTGGGGGCTATGCCTACTCATCTGCCTGTTATATTCTTCATTGCTATATGACATTGAAAGGCTCTTCGAGTGCTTCGAAATGATATATTGAGTTGCCCAATTTTGGAGTTGCTTCCCTGGTTCAAATATTGGGTTAATGAGGCAGACCTTGATCTTCTGCTCTTGACTATTTTGGTTTCTCAGAGCCATATTTTCTTATCCGTGTGTCAAATTATGTTGGAAAGCTCTCTTTGAGATGATCAAAATGGTATATTCATTTGTCCCAATCGGGAGACTTTTAAACTGGTTAAATCTTAGTTTAATAAAGTGAACCACTGCTTCTTAACAAGTCGGTCATCGCATTTTGTCATCTAGAGTCAAGGGAGCAACAAGGAGACTTCTTCAACAGTGTTGGGCAGCTTCTCTGGGCCAGCTGGCATAAGAGGGATCAAGCATGCTGTGTTTATGGCGATGATGGTGGGAATTGAAGTGCCAGTTAGGCTGTCTCCCAAGTCCCAAACCTCACTGTTGAGGGGGACTCTAGGTGCACAATTAGTTGGGCAAGGTTTGATGCTGCAGTCTTTTGAAGGTTGGCAAACATAGCCTAGGATTTTAGAGCTGGTGAACATAATTCTCTTTGTTCACATGTTTGGGTCTGCCAATGGGGAGGTTGATGCTCTGGCAAAACAAGGTGATCTTAGGGATTCCTGGCTGATGCAGCCAGATCTGGGTTTGCAAGTTTAGGGCCAGTTGGTTTGGAATCCTGTGTTGTTTAGGTGCCTCCCCCAATTCTTTGTGGCTTTGTCATCTCCTGCGGAATGCAGGAGAGGCAACCCCACCCACCTTCTTTAGTGAACTTGAAGGCGCGATAATTGAGAATGACTTTGGCGCGTGGGACAAAGGGGGCGAATGAGAAAGAGACCCGCCTGAGGACAAGACCAGGAAAGCAAGATCGGGATGATGGTGACTTGAAGGGCAAATCCTTTTTTCAAGGGTGGTTGTAAATCAGAGGGTTTAGCAGCGCTAACTCTGATTTCATAGTTACCTTACCCCGGCTGTACCGATATTGATTCTGGTAACCCACTGTTCTTCATTTTCTTGCCCAAGAAGAATGAAATTTGAGCATTGAATATGCCTTCTTTGTTTGTATTGTAAGTGTCGAATAATGGCTCTTTCCACGAGGGAAATAGTCATATATAGAGTCTCGGTTCATTCTGCGAAACAATGTGTTGTCGCATAAAAAGCCTCTTTCCCCCAGTTAGTGACGAAAGTTACTAGGAGCAGTATTGCTCCCGCCATGCTGCCTAGCTGAAACATCTCAGTAACTACCAGCAGATAAAGTGGAAGGCCAGAAGAGTAGGTATGGCCGTGGATGATGGTCAAGCGCTACGGATAAACTAGAACGATCTGGTTGCTCTGGTCTTCGACATACTGTTGCTCCGTCCGCAGATTTCGGAGGTGTAGGACGAGATGTGCAGTACAAGTCGAGTGAGGTAGAGCATCATTCATAGGCGAACAAGCGAGTTGTCCCATGTCTAGTCGAGTGTGCAGCGGGATAGTTGAGTGGATGGATGGCAGCACGGCAAAGGAGGCTAGCGAGGGAGAGGAAAGGGCGTTAACCTCTTTAGTAGGGTTCAAAACCTTGGCTGGCATGCCTTGCATGTTAATTTCTGTTGGTTTTTGGTTTTGGTAAGGTCTTCCTCTTCGAGTAGTCATGCTTTGCATTCGCAGGAACTGGCCCGTTGCGGTAACATCGTTCAGTTCATAGGTTTGTGATTTAAAAATTTATTTTTTCGGTACCCTATCAAGAGTACGGAGTTCCTCACTATAGCTTTTAAGCCTTTCCTTTGGAGCCTGAGGAACTTGACGTAACTGGATCTGAGATTTGTTCTATGCGTGAGCACTCCACTTGCTGAAAATCTCAGCTTGTTTTTCTTCTTATTTCGTAAAAGAGTAAGAATTGGGTGACTTCTTTCCTTTGTTTGGCTTGAGCCCAATCTCATCTGTCAAGAGATGGAGTAGTCTTAGTAAGGAGTTTTTATATATATAACAGGTGCGCTTCGGGAATTATATCTTATGTGCCTCACGACTACTGGAGCAAAGTCAATGAGTTGCTGTTCTTTTCAACAAAACTAAAAAATCTTTCGAAGAAGTTCTTCGCTGACGCTTGCCTCTAGCTGAATTCACTTAGGTCATTCCTTGGTTGCTGCCTAGCCTCCTGTGTTGGTGTCCAAAACGTGCATGTGTTGTAGGTTGCTTGACCATCTGGAAACCTTATGGTGAAGCTGACTGGATTGATGCCCGGGCCTGCTGTGGAAAAAAAGACGGAAATGTGGCGACTGAGGTGCCTAGCCATAAGTGTAGTTGCTAATGGACTGGTGTATACTGTATTAACAACCACATCATAATCAAGATCAAGTCCGTCTAGAAGACAACCGAGAATTTCTCGATCACTCATTGGTTGTTGTATAAGAGATAGTTCATCTGTGAGCCTGCAGATACAATCCATATATTTCGTAATGGAATACATTAGAAAGGTCATGCTTGATCTGGTAATATCGAGCATTGGTCTAGGAGGTATAAGCCCTGTCAAGAGCCTCCCAAGTGGAACAAGCTATCTTGTATCCAATAACTTGGGCAAAGATGGTAGGTCTCATTGTGGTATGTAACCAACTGAGAAGGATCTGATCCTTCTTCTTCCATTCAAGATAGGCTGGATTGGGGACCCCTGGAGCAGGATGCCGGCCGAGATGGAGCTAGAAGCCAACCTAGACTTTCCTGGGACTTGCTGTGCCCCAACATCTAAATAAAAGGCAGGCGCCGAAAAGGAACCAGCCCAGCCTCTTCAAGAAAGCTTTGCTTGGTAGGCGCTGCCTATTCACTCGGACAATGCTCTGAACGCGATAGTGTGCAGTTCCACCCCTTCCCAAGAACATCCTGAGCCTATGGTCGTAAGAGGGAAATGAATAGATGAGCTCTCCTTGCCTTGAAAGAAGCTAGCCGGTAGAAGCCATCCGTGAGCAAGAGAAGAGAATAAGCAACAAGGGCAGGAGTGGTTGGTCACCTAGGAAAGAAAGAGAATAGATTTTATTAGCCCTCAACAAATATATAATATCTACCTTTAGCGCATATTGACTGCTTTGAAGAAAGGAAGCGAACAACCACCTTTTCTTGCCCCTTTGATTGGATTGATGAAGGCATCTTCCTTAACGGAAGAAAGGATAGTGAATCTCGCATTCCCGAGCATAGGAAAGATGATTTGGAAATTCATTCCGAGCTATGAAAAGGAAGTTCATTCCCGGCTAGGTTCTTCAAGAAAGAGGGCTAGGCCCAAGAGAGGAGATTCAGCTTCAATCGGAGATTTCCACTGTTCAAGCTATCTCACCAGGTAATTCAGTAGTCGGGGATTCCGCTATAGCCTTAGGAATAGGGTACGAATCAGTTGTGGGTCATGTTTCCTTAGTGCCAAAAGCTCCATAAGAGGAAGAGGGGGTCTTCTGGTAGCGGGAAGGCAGTGAAGTAAGCGGATATGGAGTACTCGAGGGATAGGCCCTGAAGCGAAGGATGGGAACGAGCGGGATCTCAGACAAACAGGAAAGAGAGAGTCAATGCCGGTAGAGGAGAGGACTAGCCTAGGCTCTTCAAGACCTTACTCGGCTCAAGGAAGAGGAATAGATAGGTACACGAGGTGAGTGGAAATCTTTTATTCTGCATTTTCCCAAAAGAGGATGAATTCATTTCTTTCTTCAATGGAATCTACCAATGGAACAATCTTTGAAGAAGAGAGGGGTCAATACCCAGAAAAAAAGGGTGAACTCATTAGGTAAGCCTCGGTTATTCCTAGCTTTAGTGGGCTACGAGGACAATAAGCATCATTGGCGGTTGAAGAACCCAAATTAGAGGGATCAGAGTCAAAGGCAAGCGAGGACTCAGCAGTAGGGGCTTTCGCAGTAGCAGTGCCATGAGTATGAAGCGCCCGCTAAGGAACAAATACTTAAGTGGTAGGGGGGGAGCTAGGAGTCTTCCCTTAAGTCTTCCATTCATGCCTTCATGGATGGCTACCTATGAGGTATGGCTTGAAAGCGGTTTTCTACTATAGGAAAATTACAATACAATAGAGATTTCTGGACAAACTAGCCAGGAGTTTACTCCCAGGAAGGGAACAAACAGCAACAGACTTCGCTTCGGTCCCTACTGCTTGAAGTTCAATCCCCTCAACAACAGGTTTAAGAATCACGAACCTCCCGCGGGTATAGGATTAGGATTAGATCGTACACTCACAAACAATACTGCCATGGGCGGCTACCTGCTTTCCTTTCTTTATCGAGGAAGCTCGTCGGATATCTATTCCTCTTCCTCAGCCTCAGCAGGATCTGGGGTTTCGTCCGCTTGTCTTGGTCCTTAAGTGGAATTTAGGTCCCACAATATTCATTCTCTGGTTACACCTCTGATTCTTCTGATTTAGAGTTAGCGCCGATCCTTATCTAATGTAAATCCCAAAAAACCCAATTCTAAGGCTGGTCTTTGGGCTGCCAATTGTCGTTTCAGTTTCCTCTGGTCTCGTACCGGGTGAGATAGCTTGAACAGTGGTTTTCTTTGTCGGGTATTCAGCTGCCTACGCCATGCTTTAGTTCTCTTAGCCCTCTACAGAGTCATCCTCCTAGGCTAGGCTTCGATCATCCGCAACAAAAGAATTCGACTACTCTGAAGCCTCCTAGGTATCTGCATTTGCATCATCAAAATATGAAATTGATCCTATTGGGTAGGTTAAGTAGAGGCTAGGAGCTGGCCTCCACGGATTCAAAAGTAAGAGAGGCTTGTTTAACGAGCTGGTTGTTTTGTTTTACCAACCACTATTCAAGGGTGGTTGGTGGGTCTAAAACAGACTAAAAAGAGGGGAAGGTTTTAGTAGCATCCGCTCTGGAAACGGATAAGCCGTTGGTTGGAGGGCTGACGCTACCCACTCACTTCTAAAAGATTTTTTTTCAGGAGGCCAGCTCGTAGCGCTCCTCTCGCTGCGTTAGCAGCCATTGGTGATTCCGCGAAAGACCACAAAGGCCAGCTAGGCACGATGTTGATTCTCCTGCCTGGCTTGCTAAGTCTGGGGACCCTCCTTTCACCAGACACTGCCAACGGAATTGACTTCTTACCTTCGACCCATCCCCTTGACCCAATGCTAGCGATATAAACAAGCCTGGCTAGAAGACACTCGAGAAGTGTGATAAAGGAGCGTTTAAAGCGCATTGAGAGAGCTTTTCAAGTCAAGTGGTTGACTATGAGATTGCGAAAGAACTCTTTTTCTTTTTTGGTGCAAGAAACTGAGATCTTGGAGCACCCCTTTTCTACAAGGCAAGGAAGGTAAGGTACGAGAAGGAGGATCTTGGGAGGAGAATTCCGGTTCATTCCGTCCTCCACCCTATCCACACCACTTCTGTTTATGATATCATCGCTCAAAGTGAGACCAATCAGAGGTTTTCTCTTTCTGGATTGGCATGCCAGGTCCACCCTCATTCAGGAATGGATATCTTTCCGTGTCGAAGGCTGGGGAAAAAGTAATAGGTAACCCTTCACTGTCTATCATTCCTTCTTCGATCCTAGCCTACTAATTAACTATTTAGCATTTTAGTCCCACTCTTCATAAGAAAGATCGGTTTAGATATGATATATACCCCCTACCTAAACCCTAAATGAAGAGGGATTTTTTCTTGCCTGCTTCTGGCGGTTTATCTCTTCATGAGTCATCTGCTCTTCTAGACTTTCCCACCCAAGTCAGGAGTAGGGTCCCATTACGGGAGCTAAAAAGCAAATAGAAAAGTCTTTTAACAGAAGGGTGCTCCCTGTCCATTATAGCTATCAGGATTAACTTGCCCTTCTTTCTAGCATGAGGTGTGGCTGAAGGCAGCAGATGTTTTTATTTCTGGTTTCCTCACAATCTGCTGTGCACTTTCTCATATTTTACAAACGTTCTTCCTTGTACAGTTGTAAAATCCTTTCGTTTCCATTCTAAACAAAAGATGTAAAAGACATCTTGCTTTAATTATTGTAGCATTGCATACAAAACTATCAATTATGAAGTGTGTTTTTTTTTTTTTTTTTCAGTTAAAGAGTTTGGGGCCTCAATAGTTGAGACCTAATATTTACTAACCCAAAGGAAAGTAACACCACGGCTACCTTGCATGGTTCACTATTTATTCATATATTTTCTAAATTGATAAAAAAAACTCAAGTGGATGTGACATAAACTCAAATCAGAAACGTATTTGGATAATATATTATTGTTGATTTCCTCTTAAAAAGGTGTCTTGTTTCCAATCTCCAATTCTGTTTCCGCTTTACAGAATAAGTTGGGAGATTCAGCACACAAGGTTTTAGTGGATTACCACACTGCAACTGTTACCCTTTTGGCTCTACAATCAGCTGCAACTGAAGATGTGAGTGAATAGCAAACTCTTTCGCTACTTGATTGTCGCACTTTCTTATTTTTTCTGTTAACCATCTATCTTGTACTTTGTTCCCATACCATTTTAAACTCCGTAGCATTGTAAATGTCTACTGGTAACCTAGCATTTATCTTCCTCTCTATTTAATAAAGGCATATGCATCATCCTTCACCATTTCAGATGCTAATTAATGCTAGAAGGAAAAGGACAAAGCTGCCCTTTGGAATGCCAAGGAATCATTAAGGGTCTGTTTCTTTGCTAGAATTTCTGACAAGAATTTGAGGTGTTGAGTTTTTTAGACATGATGCGATGGCTTGTCACCTGGCATTTGCAAATGCCATGTTTCTTCTCAAGAATCTCAAAATTTCAGCCCCCTAAAAAGGTCTGAAATGCCCTAGCGGGATTTTGGAATACCACCCCATTTGCTTTTTGGTGAGATTTCTGAATGCTCAAGTACAAAGGAGGATTCAGGAATTCCACTATGATGAGGCATTCAAAAATTCTGGGGATAGGAATTCCTTGGATTTCAGTAAAGAAATACGTCCTAAAACATGACAAAAGCCTGTGGCATGGTGGAAGGTGTTACTAGGTTGCTATTTCAGTTTAGGAGAGCCCTGCTCTTATATATATATATGTATATATGAGAGATGCTCCTATGAGAGATATCTCTCACCTTATATGAGAGATATGGGTGGGGGCCCTCACATTTAAGTTGTTGGCATTGGATATGGATGTGAGGGCCCCCACACAATCTCTCATTTAAGGTGAGAGATATCTCTCATAGGAGCATCTCCCTATATATATATGAAAAATATCAGGGGTTCACATATTATATGAAAACTTTTTTGCGGGGCCCAACTAGCAACTCATCCAAACCTAGCAACCAATAGGGAACCCCGTGATAGTCCCTAATCCCAAGTATTGGCGCACTTCCGAATGGACTGAACCGTTGGATCAAGGGTTGAATATTTTTTGAATATGAAGTCATTAAACTTATGGGCCACGGATGAAGGGGTTAGGGGCATGGGTTTGGGGTCAAACTTGATACTTGGGGTGATCTAACATAGATCTTCCCATCCCCCCTGGTCCTATCCCCAAATGGGGCCCACAATTGGGCCCCACAAAAAGGTGATCATATAATATGTAAGAACTAGTTCTCACCTGAATATTACCATGTGTGTGTGTGTATCCTCAAGACAAACAGTTATTTATTTGGTGTGATCATGGCATATGGTGGGTGTTCTTATGCTGTTTTTATGTTCGGCTATAATCCATTTTTGGGTGACATAATAAAGAAGTTTCGTTTCTTTTTTATTTTGCTGTTGCTTCAGTTCTTTCCAATTTCCACCCCACATCAAATGATGTAAAACTCACACTGAACGTGGAGTATTCTCACTATTTAATATTTATATGTTAGCACTAGTCCTAGATGGCATATGACACTTTTCTTTTATTTTGGATATATATATAGGGAAATATTCATGCACATCTATACCTCACCATTGTGGGGCCGACTTTATGATTCTTCCGAACCATCGACACATATTGGATCCCTTGAATCACATTGGATCTATTGAGTTTTCACTTATCATAATGAGTTGGACCATTGGATCGAGGGTCAAATTTTATTCTTTAATATAAAGTCGTTAAATTTATAGGCCACGGAGGGTTATAGGCATGGCAGAATTTCCTGTCTCCAACCATTGGAACCATAGACATTTCTGAACTTTTTATTTGAATTTGCCCTGATAATTTATTATGGTTGGGGGATTAGATATTTATGAACTTTTAATCACTCTGGTATCTGGGGGATTAGATACTTATAAACTTTTAATCACTTAGTGGGCCGTCTGGATCCATCACCTAAGTGCATCATCCATGGTTTGGTAAAGTTGATGCCATTTACAAATGAGGACACATTTGGGTAAACAGGAATGATAGGAGGAAATCTCCCCAATTTTCTGCATGGCCCGCTTTTCTGTCATGTGGCATGCCATTTGCAGCTTCTGCCCAGAAAAGAGAAAGTTGAACTGATTCTCTGTTAGTGGGTTATTAATTTCCTATGGGAGGCAGGAATTGAGGATTCCTTACTTGCTCGGAACCCTCCCATTACACAAATGCATCCTAAACGTTGCACAACTAGAATTTGATCTCTACCATTTCTATTTGCACCTGCTTGTTCTGACTTTGTATTTCTGCAGGAGGAAGACTGCACTTCTGATAGAATTCTGAGTGGAAGGGAGTTCTTGGAGGGCTTAATGCCTGAACTAAAAGCTCTGGTATTGAACAACAACCAAGCCTGAATGCAAAACAAAGAATTTGATAGAGATGATTATCATACACCATCCCTGTAAACTTCAAAAAGTATAGGAACTGAATTAATTTTTATTAATTACATGAAGCTTGAGGGTTGTTCTGGTAAACAAGGATTCCTGTGTAAGTCTACTGTAGATCCAGCATCATGTATTGTTTTTTTTGTTTGTAATTGAGCTTGCTTGTTCTCACCCAGCCTGAGTAGATACACTGGTCTAGGCCAAAATTTATCTAGGGCCTGCACTAGCCAAGCTTATAAGTCTCTACACAAACTGAGACCGTTCCACAAGAAACAGTAGAGCATAACCCTGATTTGACTTGAATCATTTGTATGGTGTTCCATCATGGCTGGGTGGGCTTTTGGGACCTGAGACTGGCTTGATAGGTAGGTGACTGGGTTTGATATTCAGGTCTGAGTTTTGTTAGAAAATATTCTTTTTACATGATATGTTCTCTAAACAGAACAAAATTGTCCAAAATGCATTGCACTTGAAAGAGAGAAAAATGTTGATTAGGTACAAGATGTTATAAAATCGAGCACAAAGCCTGGTGCATTATATTAGTCATCAAGAGGTCTTCAAGCATAATACTAACATGTAGAGCTGATGAGCGACAGAAGCATAATGGCACTGATCCTTGCTGTTGATTAGTTGTAATTATTTGCTGGAACGTGGATGATATGCTCAAGTCATTTACACACTTTGATTTTTGTGACCAATGACCCTAGGGCGATGCACTAGGAACAGTCAACAAATGGACCGTTGGATTTTTTTACCCATGGTAGGTTTGATCCAAATTATTAATCTCAGATGCAGCACAGTTCCTGATCTTGCACTTAATGCAGAAAGTAGGTAGGTTTGACAAGATCTCTCATTCTCTTGGCAGCAAAACAAATACAATTAAGAATCTCCCTAACAAATAGGGGTGCTCATAAGCTGGTCTGGCCCGGGCCTATTTGGGCTGGGTTTGAATTTAAGTTTTAGAAAGACCAAAGCCCTGCCCAGTCTGTCTTGCATAAATAAAGAGCGCTTGTATTTTAGTGATTAATTTGTCAAACAATTGCTCGAAAGCCTGAAATGATGAAAAGCTTAGCTGGGTCCGGCCCAAGTAACTGAATGGACAGTGGCTTGGACCTGACGCTTATGGTACATGTCGGGTTTGAGCCAAATATGGACTTTTTTTAGGTTGGGCGGGGCCTGGATATGCCTCAGCTGGTCCATGAACACCCCTACTAACATATTTCTTGCCTATTCAAACCAAAAATGATTATGACGAGATAAAATCAACTAATCTAATCTCGTCGTTGCCAATCCAACAGCAAACAGGTTTTTAGGTAACTGATGCTGTTTCAACATCGGCAACACACAACACAGATTAAAAGTCCATCGCAACTCAACACGATATTCTGGCAACTCAACACGATATTCTGGTAATGATGTGAGTATGCAAGCATCTGTATAATTAATTAACATTACATTAAGAAACGAGAGTCCAAGAGATTTACACCCAAATGACGAATTTAAACATTTGGTTTCATGACTTTTAAGAAATTTAGCAAGAGTTCGTGTTGGAAGTTAACAGTTACATGTGAAGCATTACATTTATAACATGTACAGAAGCCACCTGGGTTATTGAATGATAGGATGCTTTTCTTGGGCACAACAAATTATTCCTATTTATTTTGACTCGGAGCGGCCAGATTTCAGTTCCTGCTCAAGTTCATCAAACTCCCAACCTCCGATCTCTTCTGCTGTGTAATCTCTGCTCATGTTCCCAAATTCCGACTCCAGCTTTGCCAGTTCCGCTTCAGGGTCAAGGGATTGATCTACTGCGGCAGACACTGACTTTGGAGACTCTTCCTTCTTAGATGGTGCTGCCTCAATGGTCTCTGACTCAGTGGAGCCCTTATGCGGCCTCTCCTCAGATGCCCTCTCTCCCTTCGGAGATGGAGTCTCAATCTCTAGTGTTGGTCTTTCAATGGATTCAAACTCTTTCTTTATATGCTCAATAGCATCAAATAGCTCCTTAACCTCGGGATCATCTTGTCTGCAAAAAGAAGAAGAAAAAAAATTACACGATTTCAGGGAAAGTGGGCATCATTGTTCTAATGGCACTTTCCATAAATCTCTTACAGCTTGGAGAAAGTGTATGATTCTATTCCAGTTAGTCATCCAGGATACCCCACAATTTGTGGAATAAAACTTTTAAGGCCCCTCAGGAGCCTCATAATAAACCTGCTAGACTATTACCAAAAAAAAAAAAAACTGCTACAGTTTGCATTGTCTCTCTCGCTAATGGAAACTCCTATTCTAATTATCAAGTATTTTGCTTTGTGAGTTTGACTCTTAATGTCATCTCAAATGAGCCACATCCAACGGACATGTGTCCAATAATAATTATGTTTCCTAGACATTGTTATTCCATCCAATCAGACAATTTTGATTTTTGTTCTTGTATCAGAAAAATGTGTCAGTAACATGGTCACTTTTATTTACATAAACAATGGTCCTAATGCACTTTTATTTACATAAACACACCTTGGATCTCTCTTTCTAATCCATTTTTTCAATATCTTCTGCCTTAATGAACAAAACTTGCATGATAATACAAATATATGTATTGTCCATGGGCTGACATTTCCAATTCCAATCTGCGCGTCTGTCAGTCAGTCTACATGTGCATGAAGATGATAGGCAAATATATCTCAAGACATGAGTTGCATAGCATATAACAAAATGCATATAGATTATAAAACCACTGAATAGTGAGATCCATATGAAGAGAAATTGGAGGGCTGGGACGACGAATGGCACCTTAGAGTGATTCCATGATGAGAAAAAAATTGCTCTTTCATATTGTCCGCTACACTGAAGGTAGTTATAATCTGTGAAGAAAACCGTGGCATGAAGAAAACCGCTCAAGGCATTTAAACAATAAAATATGAATACCGATGACATTAAATTTGCTCAAGATATGATCCTCAACCTAGAAGAAAACCATGCAGTACCAAAGGATAGAAGAGATATTGAGAAGACCAAGCAGTACAGATCGCAGAACAGAAATATACATTTACCGCATACCATCTTAGCAGTTAGCATATCAATAAACACCGGTTGCATTCATGAATCATACCATCTTCCTAAAGCTATCATGCCTGTACCATTTCAAATTAGTGTTTCTATTCATGACATCACTAAGTTCCATAAAATAAACACATCTAAAGATGCATACATTCCAACATATATCTCAGAATTCATGTTTGGGTTTGGGTTGTGACAATTTTACGCCGGCTGCCAACCAGATGTCTACACTCCAAACAAGGATAAAAACTTCCCCAGTAGTTTGGTTATACTGACCATAGACTTATGAAAAGCCACAACTAGTCAATAAATATATTTGGAAACAACTGCTGATATCACAAAGCCACGTCAGCTGATGCATTAGAAGAAGGCTCACTATGACTAGCACAAAAGTCATGACAGACCACATTTTCACATCGCAAATGAGTATTCCATGTAAGTCACATTGATAAGGGCTTACCATGACTAGCACAAGGTATGTTAAGACCCCTAGCTATGGGGATCCACATCTAAAAAGAAGTGGTTGGTTTAAATGAGTTGCAGCTGGTCCACATTCGATGCAAAAAAGGAAAAAAAAAAAAAAGGGATAAAAAAGAGGCCCACTGTGGTTGTGTTGGTAAAAAACAAACCACAAATGTTTCACATTGTTAGGTACGTGAAATAGAAAATGTGGTGGTGATGATGACAAAAAAGAAAGAAGAGTTTGCATGAAGGTGGATTGTCCCGCTGAGAGCCTTCTCCCTATCTATGGAATCAATCATATCCCACTGTTTTGGGAATGATAACAGAATACAATCATTATTATTATTACAATCAAACTTGATCAATCTAAAATTTACAAAGGATTTGTACAAATATAGAAGTCCACAGAACTACGTGAAATAATGGATCTTTCACCATACAGTAGCCCACACAGACACAGTTCATTCTTCACGAATGATATTCACAAGCCTTAGAATGACAAGTCCATTAGACTATATGTAATAATGGATCTTTCATCAGAGTAATCTGCAGCATGATTATAGTTCCTTTTTTTTCAAGTGATACTAGCAACATTTTAGAACGAGGACTGCTAACTCCATCACTCTTTTCCAAACCCATTTAGTCACATCCTACCCATGAATGGCCTTTTCCATAAAAGGAACCCCATAAATCAGGCATGACTAGTTGACAGCCGATCAGATTGGCCACGTGTAACCTGAATGTGTAGAGGGTTGTGTATAGAGTGAAAGGGCCAATAATGCACAGAAAGTTATGGTCAACTGTCATATCTCATGACGGTTGTGTAAAAGAGAATGTTGGGCATGGGCGTCTCACACTATCTGTGCATTTTGGATGCATGTGTAAAAGAGAATGCACAGATGATGTGTGGGGTTAGCAACACTCAATTAAAGTATCTCATTTAGGTCAACTATCTCATGACCTTTTCAGGATAGTATAATTGGTGCAGTCAGGTCCTCAAGCTCTACAGGACAGTGGATCCCACAAATGAATCATTTGGACAGATCTGTAGTCATGCAAAGCTCATCATGGTGATAAACCCGTTAAAAAACCCTTTTACTTGCAAGTAGATCCCAAAATCTGTTTTTTAAATAATTTATTCCCGTTTTCCCTCTTTGATCCAAAAACTCATGTCCCTTTTCTTTTTCCTCTCATCAAACCAATCCAAAAGGCAAAAGATATGCCTAAAACGAGAAAAAGGAAAAGAGAAAACAAAAGAACTTTTCCAGGGAATAGAGCATTGTTTGTCCATTTGAATTTACAGGCTATGTACCAATTAAAGTGGGTGCAAGAACTTTGTCTCCAACTTCAATGTGAGGTATAGGGCTCAACAAGCATACCTTCACTTCACATGCCAAATACTCTTCTTCAATCTCTTTCAGCTGGTTTGAAATGTCACTCTCTGAACTGGATTCAATCTCGGCCCTGCTAAGGACACAGAAATTTAGCAGCAATATGAAAGCTATTATCTTTCAGTAGAATTTAACGTTCCTACCTCTCATTAAATTTCTTCAAGTGGTCCACAGATTTCCTAATACGACTGAGAAGAGGTCCCAACTCTTCCTATACATGACACCCAGAGTAAACAGTTAAGAGAGCTAAGGCGGATTAACCATATGGTAAATACTGAAATCTGTAGCCTACAACCAGAAACACCTTGTACGTTACTATTCCCCAACCAGAGAAAAAATAAATTAAAAAAAAAAAAACCTTGTATTCAGAAAGGTGGTCAATAACCAACTTTGCAAAATGACTCCCATACTTCTCCAATTCATCACTGAACATGTAAAGCAAACTATTAGCAAGTGCAAAGAACAAGGCAGATCTATCATCTATTTAAAAGTGCTTAGAGGTACCAAAATAATCAAAAGTATTTGCAAGTTGTGAAGGGTAAAAAAAAATCTGTAAACCTAGTCTGCTTCTCCTTTTGCTCAAGATATGAGGACTGGAGAAGCCAGGTGTCTTCCAAAAAATTGATCCATGTATGGACAACATCAGCTTCTACCTTACATGAAGCTACAGACTTTGAAAGATCGTCTTCCTATAATTTTAACAAATACAAAAAGATGTAAACAAAGTTCAGTTTGAGATATCAACATCATGAAAAGTACTCTGCTCAATTAAAAAATTCAGACCCAGTTATCCATTGATGCACTGAAAGAAACTATGTGCAAACAGATTGCGCACCTTTACTTTCAAATGTCGAACAAGTTGGTTGCTTGCTTCATCAAATTGCTCTCTCTCCTCCCTAGTGTTGTGAAGGCGTGAACGAGCAGCTGTCAGGGAGGTATTGACCTACAAAAAATAGAGTGAAAATTACCAAATGCCTTCTCTTAATAGTAAGGACTAAGATCGACATGACTCGATCCTGCAACCCTGTCGTTGCAACAATGAGCACCTTCCAACTCTGTTATGGCCTCAAGCATGTAAACAAGCTAGGCTGAGCTAAGCTTGACCAAGCTCAAGCTAGAGCTTCAATTCAGGATCCTAAGCTCGGGCTCGAGTAAAATTTCAGTAGTGCAGCTCAGGTCAGCTCAATCTAACTTTTTCAAGCTCCAGCTAGAGCTTGATTATAAACAAGCCAAGCTCGGTTTAGCCTGAGCTCCTCTTGATTTTTTTCGTCATATTTCATCATCATCATCATCAACGCCTTGTTTTGTTTCTTCATTCCGATCTATCCTGAGCCAAATCCTCAGATATGTTGCACTTCTTAAGATCCAACCTTACTACTCCCATCCACGTCCTCTTTGGCCTACCCCTTCACTTGGGCGGACCATCAACCTGCATAGGATATTTTATATATATATATATATAATTTGTATATTCCACCTAAAATTTAAAATATTATAATCTAAGTATTTTTATGATACATGGAACCCACATGAAATATAAAACTACATGTATAATTGTAATATAAAACATGGGTAATGTTATGCTAAAGGGTACCTCTACTGGCTGCGTGAGGGACAAAACTCTAAGCTCCTTATGGGATCCACTTGGATATATGCCAATCCTAAAAGGATAGTGCGATGGAAAGGTCTCATTGTGGATATGATTTTGGTAAAATATTATATCTCAATCAGATCATCAGAACCATTGATTTAAGGGCCTTAGTGTTTAATGGATTCATAAGTTATATTTTTTTATGAAATATAATCCAATGGTGATTATAATTCAGATTAATATCAAATTACAGTAAGTGCCAATTCATCGGGAGTTAATGAGTGTGATGGCGTTGGATATTATAATTCAGATTAATATCAAATTACAGTAAGTGCCAATTCATCGGGAGTTAATGAGTGTTATGGCGTTGGATTTGTAATCAAGTGTCCACATCATATGGTGGTAAAAAAGTTCTCTCCCATGCAATCCATGAGGTACCTCTTAGCAGAAAGAAACCATATAAAAATAATATTAATGTACAATAACATATATAATAAAACATATATATGTATAAAAATATGGAAACTTAATGAGCTGACCCAAGCTCAAACCCAAGCTCACTTTGTGCGATAATCAGGCCAGCTCGCTTGGCTTTGATTAGCACCAATCTGGCTTGTGAGCTAGCTCGGCTCTGCATGTTGACATCCGTATATCGGCTACTGTCGATTAAAAAAATATATTTAAACAAAGATGAAAAATATCCATATATTCAGATAAAACATAGCAGCACCCTGGACAGCTATCCACAAACATCATGGTAGTTGTTCCCTGCATACATAGCAGATAGGACCCGCCCTATTGGCTCCTAATTTATCAAAATGAAGGCAGCGTTTTTCATCTTTTACCAAGGAAAATTAATGCATGAAAGGGAAATCAGGAGTTGCCAAGCACAATGGTATCGAAATATTAACCATCTTAAGTAGGTAGAAAGATAAGACCAGACCTGTGATGGAATAATACAACACACCTATAAAATATCATTAAGAGCTAGGGACCTTAAAGATGAGCATTTGAATTCAGCAATAGATTGTGTTGATGAGGTTTTCAGAACTTAAAACCAATTAGGGGTCAAACTTAGATAAGGCCCAACCTGAACCAAAGTAACTGAACCCAACCATGAACGAGATTGATTGACAGGTTGTGCATTTTGTGCTTGAAACACAATCCGAGTTCAGGTTGATCAGTTGGGGACTCAGGCCCCAGTCCAAAACTGCAAAAAGGGATAAAATAATGTGCATACACTACAATATACAGGAGCATCTCTCAAAACTGAGACAAGAAATTTTACTTCTGAAAAAGAACATCAGCTCGACCATTCAAAAAAGAATAAAAAGAAGGAAGAAGAAGAAAGGGCATAAACTCGGAAATACCTTCTTCAATTCGGCTTCTAGCTCATCTCTTTGTTTCTCAAGTACTGCAATCTCAGCTACCAATTCCTGCATAAAATGGACAAAACAGAATGTCTTACTGTAGTTTTCTCTGTGAAAAAACTATGATTACCAGAATAAAATTATAACTATTATTATTGTATCACTGACAGACATGTGCGTGCAGTTTCAGATGTATACATGCACACTCGTGCACACAAATCATTATGGAACCACTCAAAGCTTGCCCCATTCGCCAAAAAAAAAAAAGAGTGGTTTATTTAGATTGTACTTTCCACCGGGTACATTAAAATGCCAGGTAGGACTTCCACATTGTTGGTCAGGTGGTTAGGGACATGGGCAGGTGAGAAAGAGTGAGTGTAGGCCCACCCAGGTTTTTTTTAGAAGGAAGAATATATGTGTGCGCGCACGCGCGTGCGTGTATGTATGTTTGTATGTATGTATAGAATCATACACTGAACCTTTATGGAACATGGATGTATATGAATTTTTTTATTTTATTTTATTTTTTTTAAAGATGGATGTATATGAAATTAACCTAAAAAACCTGGCTCTATTAGGAATATAAAGACCCTTCTCATGAACAGCAGGTTTTTTTTTTATACTTGGCTCAGTGGCCAAGTTGGAGAGTAAAGGCACCCACTGGGGATCCACCTGAAGTGGAAGCCTTTACCACTAGGTCATCTCTAAGTTCTCGAACAACAGGCTTTAGTAAGGGTCCATCCAAAGACAAGTTTCACTATGTCCATAGTAAGTGGGATCAGCAGTAAAGTTGTCTGAAGCACAATGCCCATACACAAAAACATAAAAAGCATTGTGGAAAACTGACAATATACCATATACGGTAGCCAGACAAAGGAACCAAGCATCTTTACATTAGAAGTGTGTGATCCAAGGAATTATGTTTTAAACAAGGGCTGACAGGAAATTGCTGATGGAAGCAATTTCTGGAACATCAGAAGTCAAATATTGTGGCATCAAATCAGGTCTCCTTGGTGACCGTGGAGCTTCCTTACATCTTCGAATACAATTTTCTCATGTTTTCCTTGTGCTCCCCTTTATTCTCTACTTTTCAAATCTTTTTTTTCTTTTAAGAAAAGAAACAAGAATAAGAAAAATAAGGAGATGTTCAGAGGCTCAGGTCTCATACCTCATTAATGCATCACCTCATGGCTTCTTAAACGCCTTCCAGAAAGATGGTTTATTTCTTATTTGGTTCCAAATAGTTCTTGAAAAAGTTGTGCAATTAGATGAACATAGCTGCATAATTGGGACTTGGGAGCATACCTTCTCAATTTCACTAACTTCATTTGCTTTGGCCACACGAAAGTTAAGTGCTTCTTCTTTCTGATTCCTGCTTCAGAAATGATAGAAAAAGCATTGTATAAATCTTAAGCTAATAGTTGATCCAAAATTATGGAAGAGCTCCAAACTTGAAAGAGAAACTATATAGACATTAGAAATTGAAACATATTAGATTTTTCAGCTCCTCAATATATCATGTGTTTCAATGTGTGTGTGTGTGTGTGGGAGGGAGCGAGGTGTTAAAGATTATGGGTCCATCGGGCCAAAGGCCCACTTCTAAACTAAAGCCCATTTCCTTTAGTCAAACTCTAACAGATTCTGTATGTTATTTTAGGATAGGGCTGACTGTAATATGCCTAATTCGTAGCCCAAATCAAGGATGTACAGCATAATATATAGAGATCAATCGATCCTGGGAAGATTATCCCATTCCATTCAATTTGTCTGCATCTTGCATTCTGTGACATGGTATCAGAGCCAAGTCAAGAGACACAAGTTGCAAATCATATTCTGGTTGAAGACGTCTTCCACCAATCAAGAGTTCCAAGTCATCTTTCTCTCATGAAGTAGTCCCTGCCAAGATTTTTTCATCACAGATCCATCAGAACAAGTTCTGATCTGTGCCTGATCAAGAGTGGCCCAGAACAAGTTCTGATCTGTGCCTGATCAAGAGTGGCCCACCGCCGATCAACCCTTATTCCACCAGCGACTCCAAGTTTGGATCGACATGCTTTGAAGAAGTTTTTGATCATTTTTTGAAATTTTTCTATCATCGTTTGAGGTAGGTTATACCTCCTTTTCTGTCTGACATATTTGGATATTTTTGTTCAAATTGTTTTCATCAAGACCGTCCAGATTTGTGGATCTATATCCGATTTATTTCAAATTTGGACTGCTGGTAGTATCTTGGAGCCTCTCCAATCTGATCTAATCTGATCTGTGATTGAACCAATCAGTGGGGCCCACAGACAGATCTCGTCAGGAAAGTTAGGGTCGTCTGGGATATTTTTTTTAGCAATTGTGTTCTGTGTTGCACTTCGTGCACTGCTTTGCTTCTGAAGCTCTTCTCTGCATACTTTTGCTCCTCCACATCGTGATCAGAGGTTCTGTTCTCTGGATTCTGGTTGATTTCTGAGTGAAAATTTTTCATTGTTTCATAAATTGATGCAAATGGAAAAGTCTGATATCAATTTGATCCGGTTTACTGGTAAAAATTATCCATCTTGGGCCTTCCAATTTGAACTTTACCTTGAAGGTAAAGAATTATGGGGCCATATATCTGGTGCTGATCCAAAACCAACCGAAGACGAAAAGAAAATTCAGTCTTGGAACACAAAAGATGCAAAGATCAAAACCTGGATTCTTGGGTCCATGGAGCCCCAATTTTTCATGAATTTGAAACCATACAAAACTGCCAAAGATATGTGGGAATATCTCAGAAGGGTGTATCACCAGGGAAATTCAGCACGACAGTATCAGTTGGAATATGAAATTGCAAATTATATGCAAGGAACTTCATCCATTCAAGAATATTATTCTGGTTTCCAGAATTTATGGACAGAGTTAGATGAAATCAAATATGCAAATATCTCTGCACAGGCGCTTCCTGACTTACAAAAACTACTGGAAACTACTCATCGGGATCAATTTCTCATGAAATTAAGGCCTCAGTATGAGACAGTGAGATCTAGTCTCATGAGTAGGGTACCTTCCCCATCCCTCAATGAATGCCTCAATGAATTACTGAGAGAAGAACAAAGGCAACGGACTCAAACAAATATACTTCAACAACCAAATCCTGGTGCTATCGAAGTTGCCTATGGAATACCCACTCAGTCACAAGCATCACCCACCCAAGTGAATGTTGTTTATGCTACTAAAGGAAAGCAACCAATCAGAGACATTAGCAAAGTCCAATGCTTCAAGTGTCAAAACTTCGGCCATTATGCAAATCAATGCAAGCAAAAAGTCTGCAGTTACTGCAAAGCAACGGGACATCTAATCAATGAATGTCGCAAACGTTCTCAGAACAGAAATCCAAAGGTTTACCCAGCAATCACTGCTCCCTCTGGCAATACAGATTCTTCTTCCATATCCTCTCCTGCTATCGCTTCTGCTGCTCCAGTCACACCTGAAATGATCCAACAAATGATCCTCCAAGCATTTTCCACCCTTGGTATATCTGGTAAAAAATACTACTCTTCTCATTGGTACTTTGATTCTGGTGCTTCCAATCATATGACATCTTCATCCAAAAGCTTCTCCAAACTTAAACCATATGATGGAAGCATTCAAGTTCATGCAGCTAATGGTACCACAATACCAATTAATTACATCTGTTGGTGATATTTCTCATTCTTTACCATTACATGATGTTTTCTGTTCACCAAGTCTTTCTACCAATTTGATATCTGTAGGCCAATTGGTTGATGATCACTTCAATGTATCTTTTTCTTCCTCTGGTTGTGTGGTGCAGGATCAGGAGACGGGGAAGGTGATAGCGAAGGGGCCTAAATGTGGGCGATTGTTTCCTCTTCACATTTCAACACCGAGTCCAGATATGTCTTTGTTTGCTTCCAAAATTCCCTCTAAGAATAATGTGCAGTTATGGCACAATAGATTAGGACATCCCAATTCCAAAGTACTGTTGTCTTTATTAAATTATGGTCACATTAATAAAATGAAGTTTTTAGCATCAGATGTTGCTCTTGATTGCACTGTTTGTAAGCTTGGAAAAAGTAAAATCTTGCCATTTCCATTACATGTTTCCTCTGCTACAAAATGCTTTGACTTAATACATAGTGATGTTTGGGGTGTTGCACCAATTATCTCTCATTCACAGTATAAGTATTTTGTGACTTTCATTGATGATTATAGTCGTTTTACATGGGTTTATTTCCTACATGCAAAATCTGAAGTCTTTGATGCTTTTAAAAGATTCTTGAATTATGTTCAAAATCAATTTTCAACATGTATTAAGATTTTCCGTATAGACTCGGGAGGGGAATATGTGTCTGAGAAATTTCAAACTTTCTTACAAGAAAAAGGGATCATCTCCCAACGGACATGTCCCTACACCCCCCAACAAAATGGAATTGTAGAACGGAAAAATCATCATCTTTTGGATATGGTCAGATGTTTGCTATTAGAATCCTCAGTTCCACCTAGATTTTGGCCAAAAGCATTAACCACTGCAACTCATATCATCAATCGTCTTCCTTCTCCAAAACTACAAAACACATCTCCGTATTTTCATCTTTTCCAAAATGAACCAAAATACACACATTTGCATACTTTTGGTTGTGTTTGCTTTGTTCATCTTCCAACACATGAACGTTCAAAATTATCTGCACAATCTGCAAAGTGTGTCTTTCTTGGTTATGCTTCTCAGCAAAAAGATTTTGTTTGTTATGATCCCAAGGTAAAACGTATTCGAATTTCTAGGAATGTCGTGTTCTTTGAACACATGTATTTTTTTCATTCCATTCCTGACTCACTTTCAGCAAAATAACATTTTCTTAAGTCCCATCCTTTGATGATGAATGTCTTCCTTCACCCATGAGATTTCATCCAGACAAGGTGTATGCTCGTCGACAAGGAACAAATGCCACACATTTGCCTCTTTTGCCAGAACAAGCCCCCGGATCCTGCTCCAGCGCCTGATCCACCTCAGTCTATCCTTCGCCGATCTTCTCGTATCACTCGACCTCCAGATAGATATGGTTTTTCCCATTCTTCCTATTTGACTACTTTATCCTCTGTTTCAATTCCTAATTCTTACTCACAAACAGCAAAGCAGGAATGTTGGCGACAGGCTATGGAAGAAGAACTCAATGCCTTACAGCAGAACTATACATGGGATGTTGTTCCATGTCCATCTTCGGTTAAGCCAATAGGACGTAAATGGGTATTCTCTCTCAAATTAAAGGCTGATGGTTCTTTGGATAGATACAAGGCAAGACTTGTGGCCCTTGGCAACAGACAGGAATATGGAATTGACTACGAGGAAACATTTGCGCCTGTAGCCAAGATGACTTCAGTTCGTACCATTCTTGCAATAGTTGCATCCCAATCCTGGCCCCTGTTCCAGTTTGATGTCAAAAACGCATTTCTTCACGGAGATCTGAAAGAAGAAGTTTATATGCGTCTGCCTCATGGTTTTCCAATTTCATCAGACGGGCAAGTTGCTCGTTTAAAACGTTCTCTTTATGGACTCAAACAAGCACCACGAGCATGGTTTGACAAATTTAAAGATGCATTACTCAAGCTGCAATTTCAACAGAGTCCATATGATCCATCTTTGTTCCTTCATCAATGATCATCTGGAATAACCATTCTTCTAGTTTATGTTGACAATATCATCATCACAGGGGACAGATACAGTCATGATTAAAGATCTCCAGACTTCTCTTCATCAATCCTTTCAAATGAAGGACCTGGGGCCTCCGACATATTTTTTGGGATTGGAGGTTCAACATTCTGCAAAAGGGTTGATTCTAGTTCTACATCAACATAAATATACTATGGATTTGATTGAATCGGCCGGCCTTGTTAGGAATTTTGTATATTGCAATTTGATGGATGCATTATCATTCAAGCATCATTTGATTTACACACATATGCATTGATTTATAAAAAACTTGAAATCTTGATTTACACATGCATTGTTTTTAAGATATTCATTTATGCATGTTTTATTTTTAAACTTGGATGCATTTGTTTTTGGAAAAGAGTTTTAGAAATCATGCAAGCCTTTGGTTTTAAAGTTTTGAATCATTTTAGGCTTTTTATGTTTCATGTTTTAAAAACCCTTAGAATGTTTTAAAACATGTTTTTCAAGCTTGATTTAGTGGTCAAAAAGTTCCCACAAAAATTACCTTCAAATATGCAATTTTTGGGATTTTTGGTCCAAGGGGGTCGACCGGCCAGGGTCCAGGTCGACCGGGATAGAGCCGTTAGCCCTTTTTCAAACGGTCTGTTTTTTTACCGTTGTGAAGGCCAGGTCGACCGGGTAAGGGCTAGGTCGACCCGAGGACTAGCCGTTAGGCTGTTTTGGCTATAAATATTAGTTCATTCCTTTGCCAAAGGTTGAGGATTTTTAAGCCTTGAGAGGTTTTGAGGCAAATCAAAGGGGAATGAACTAAGGGATGAAGGGGTCATTAGGAAAGCTAAAGCTTGGATTAATGAGTTAAATCACCAAGTAAGCTCTACTTTCCTTAATCATATGTTTTCATGCTTTGCTTAATTATTGGTAAATCTTTTGTAGCATGATAAATTATGATTTGTTGTGTCCTTAACATGTTTTATGTTTTGAATTGATCTATTGTTTTGGATGCATCACCATTTGATTCAATCCAAGTAGTACTTTATTTGGTAAATCTAAGTAGATCATGTTAATGAAAGAATCTTTGAAATCATATGTAACATGATTCATATACTTGGTTGAATCTTTGGTTGTTGTTTTTCATCATAAGAAAATCTCTTTCAAATATATCTTATGTTTTGGATTCAACATCTTTACAAATCATATGTAACTTTGTTTTAAAGTTTCACAACTTGCTTTGCATTGATTGGTATATCATATTCAAGTTGTATTTATAATTACATATGATTTGTCCCCTAATTTCAATCAAATCTATTTTTATGTTTTGAGCTACATTGTTGATTTGATTGACATCCCTATGCTTCACATGTTTTGTTCTTAGATTTTCACAACTTGTTTTGAATATCTTTTACAAGTTACTTTTAACATGTGATTAGCATTTCCTCAATCATAAATGTTTTATGAGCTAAAACTTTCAAAAGCCTTAGGCATACATTTATGAGCTTTCATTTTCAAAATGATTGAGGACATCACACACACACATCATGAGCATACATCTTTGCATTCATTAAGTGTTTGTGTGAGTTAGTTTTTCACTTCCATATCCGCCTAATTAAGAGGCATTGTAATGAGCTTAATTGAATCTCCATCAAGTGTATTATAGACACTAATTAGAGAGATAACCAACCGTTGGTTGAAGAGGTTATTGCTTAGCCTAAGAAAAGCATAATGTATAGGTTGATGTTGAGCCTTGAAAAACATCATTGTAAAGGTTATTGCTTAGCCTATTGAAAAGCATAAATAGTGGAAATCCGGTGGGGTGTTGGATCACAAGCCGGTAGTGGATATAGGCATTAAGGCCGAACCACTATAAATCCTTGTGTGATGGTGCTTGCTTTGTGGTGATTGTTTTTATTAAGCTTCCGCATTTTATTTGTTATCACCACTTGTGACTAGTTTAAGTTAAAGAAGTTAAATTTTGTCTAAATTGGTCATAATTTAAGCTCACCCTATTCACCCACCCCCCCCCCCCCCCCCGCCCCGCCCGGGGTTCGGATCCCCGGACTTTCAGGCCTATCAAAATCCACACCTGTGGATACTCCTCTTGAAGTAAATCTTAAGCTCCATAGTGAAAGTGGTGACCCCCTTCCTGATCCTACATACTATCGTCAGCTTGTCGGTAGTCTCATATACCTGACTAATACCCGACCTGACATCAGTTATGCAGTAAACTTGATGAGTCAGTATATGACCAAGCCCCATCATCTCCACTTCGCAGCAGTTCGACGAATCATCCGTTATCTTATTGGCACTCCTCACAGAGGATTATTCTTTCCTATTGGCTCTACAATGACATTAACTGCCTATTCTGATGCGGATTGGGCTGGTTGCCCTGACACACGTCGCTCCACAACAGGTTGGTGCATGTATCTAGGGGACGCTCTTATTTCTTGGAAAGTAAAAAAGCAAGACAAAGTTTCCAGATCATCCACTGAGGCCGAATACCGAGCCATGTCCGAAGCCTGCTCAGAAATTCTAAGGCTTCGTGGCCTTCTCACCGACCTTGGCTTCACACAAAGGTCACCCACACCTCTGCATGCGGATAACAACAGCGCAATTCGGATCATTGAAAATCCTGTATTCCATGAACGAACGAAACACATCGAGGTTGCTTGCCACTTTATCAGAGATGAATATCTCCGGAATGTTATCTCTCTTCCATTCATCTCCTCCGGCCTCCAAATTGCTGATATTTTTACCAAAGCTCTTCCACGCCCGCGCCATCAGTTCTTGACAGACAAATTGATGCTTGTGGACTCACCAGCATCAATTTGAGGGGGAGTGTTAAAGATTATGGGTCCATCGGGCCAAAGGCCCACTTGTAAACTAAAGCCCATTTCCTTTAGTCAAACTCTAACAGATTCTGTATGTTATTTTAGGATAGGGCTGACTGTAATATGCCTAATTTGTAGCCCAAATCAAGGATGTACAGCATAATATATAGAGATCAATCGATCCTGGGAAGATTATCCCATTCCATTGAATTTGTCTGCATCTTGGCATTCTGTGACACGAGGGAGAGAGAGAGAGAGAGAGTTGGCCAACAGTTGAAGACTCCCAGCATATACATTATGGCAGACTAGCAGCTACAATTTAACACGACAATGTGCTTATTTTCAGTCGATACAATCGCAATGTTGCCAGCCAGTTGAGAATAAAATTAACTTGTTTTTCAGAAGTAAAAAAGAAGGAACATATTAATCAAGAGGCGATCAAAAAGTCAGAAGATTTGTAATTGTTATTCTCACCATAGGCAATTCCTAGTTAATATTTATTGGTCTCCTCAAGACAACATAATGTCACACACAATTCATAGCACAATATACTAATGCACCAAACACTTATAGAACCTGTGCTCTGAAATTCGTTTTTCTGCCTTCACAGTGGAGGTAGCAAGAGATTCTGCCAGGACCTTCAATTTGTCAACCTAGATAGCAATTAAGCAATCATATGAGCAACAAGTTTCCAGAACAACTCCAGCAAGAACTCTAGAACAATAATACAAATTTTTTTGTGAATATCTTCGTCAAATATTTAGAGAAGTCACATCCTGCTTCAATAAAATTGAAAAAGAAAGAGGTTTGAAATCTAAACAGGTGATATGCAGGTTACAGAATTATAAAAGGATTTCAAAAGAATGACGGTGCAACAACATCTGGGAAACAATTACAGTAAATTTCTGCCATCATCATTGAAGACTTGTCCCAGCAATAACATCAGATGGTATCAACATAAGAAGTGCAGTTCATTGTTGTCAGTATCCTATGATTCATAGAGAATCCTAAGGAAAAAGATTCATATATATGCAAGAAATCCCATTTTCAAGTGAATCTTAGGATTCATGTGTGAACATTACAATTCAATACTTGCCTTTTGAGAATGAATCTCAGGTGAGTCACCATTGTTTAGGTATTTCTTCTTTAGTAAGAGTTCCTCCAGTCTGGAACAAAGCCGAACTTCTGCAAGTGTTTCCTTTAGGGCCTAGAGGTACATAGACTTAAAATGAAAACTAGATTCCAGTATTAACTTGAGCAAATTAAAACATATCACGTGCTGATACATAAAAAGAAACTCAACAAAACCTAAACAAAGCAGCAGCAGCAGAGAGAGAGAACTTAAAACATCAGAATGCTACTTCTGCAGTGGTATAAAGAAGCAATGGCAGTTTGCAACATAAAATGGACTTTATTTCAGTGAGGGTTCACAATTAATCATGAATGAGAAAACTGGGTTGCATGTTAAACCTCAAAAATACCATCCAAAGAAATTGGTAAAATTTGAAACAACTTGGTAACTATGGAATATACATTACGTATTTATATAAGATTATGCATTTATATAAGATACAGCAATCTTTTTCTATTTCATTTTACTAGATAAACATATCTTTTTTATCAGTTTAAAATAATTCATTAAAATAGACAAATTAATTTGAAAACAGTAAGTGATGCGGGACGTACAAGTTGTATGGTAGACATGCCACAATCTGAGGGAGAGAGATTAGCTAAACAACATAAGGAGTCCAATCTCAGAGTTCAGCACCAGAGAGGTATTAGTCCAAGACTCCTTATGGCCTGCCCCATTTTGAAACATAGGAGCATCCTCACATTTCAAAATCCAAAGAATGAGCCCACTATTCATGAATCCAAACCACTTACTCACCCGAGCACTTTATGAATTGGCACCGGCCCCAAATATCACTCTATTCAGAATGAAGCTGACCATATTGATCACCATGTAAAACAGTGATTGATTTCATTTAGTTATGGAGAACCAATCGTGTTTCTAATATTTGATCAATCCATCAGTGAGATCCCCTCCAATTGAAGTGAAATTTGGACCGATGCTAATTCAAGGGAACACTTTCTCACTTTTATAAGTAGTTGAAAATAACTGCTACTCGGTAGGTGTAAGATAAATGGTGCATCACTTAACAAAACACAAAGCATAATTTTCAAAACAAAAACAAAAAATCGTCATCATTAAAAAAATAAAAAAACACGAAGCTTAATTTTGCAACTGAGTCACATAAAATATAACTATATCCATCCATCTATATGTGTGTATGCACATGTCCAGCCCTGTCCATATAGGAGGAAACATTGAAAACTGTTCTAGACATTGCTCACAGTTGGATTTTATCACGACAAGTTTGCACAACGCATGACCATTAAAACTTGAGGACCTAAAACCAGTGTCTAGAATGGTTTTCAATAGGGATATGCCCACTGTATTACAGATGACTATTTCAAATGTCAGAATGTGTCATAAGCACGAGTGAGAACCCAGAAAGAATGCTAAACTTTCACGTCACATCATTTGCACCCACCTTCACAGTCGATAAAACCTACATATTTACAATAAGTTGAAAAAATATATATAACTTCCTATTGAACATAAATTGACAAATAAACTTTATAATAAGACAAAAATATCAAGCAGACATGAAAGCTCACCTCTAATGTGGCACCAGTCGTTTTCTCAGAAGTTTTTTCTTCTGCTTTATTTGAAGCTTCACTCGATGTTTTCATCCCCTCAAGTTTTTTCTGGATAGAAGATGCCTCAGCATCTATTCTGTGACCATAAAGAAGATCGCAGAACATGGACAAAAGAAACAATCAGCTGAAAGTCTCAATTTCATCACTACAAAGAAAAATCCATACTACAACATGAAATGGGCCTGAAATGAATCCCAAAGTTAATTGTAAACATTCTAATTTGAATAGGGGAACAAATCAGATTATTCACCCAAATAGCCAAAGCAGTCCCCAAATAATTGATAAACTTGTCGTCAGGGACTAGTAAAAGAGGAAAGGGGTTTTCTGCAATTTGAGGAACTTCCAGCAGAAATTCCAGCAAGCAGGACAATATTTAGCCTCATCGAAATGAACCTTAATGCTAGCTGCCAATCCCAAGCTCAAATAATGGAGGACTGCTTCTGGTAGGTTGACAGCCGGTGCAAAGCTTCGGTCAAAACTACAACATGAACAGCTGACCCCAACATAGTTGGGACAAGGCTTTGATGATGATGATGATGATGAGATTATCTAAATGGGCCTTAATGGGCCCAAACCTGAAGAGCTTCCACACCAGCAAGATCGCCCGAGGGTCATCTACATTATGGTGGGGTCCATCAGTCAAGAAGGTGGACCATGCGGGCCCCACATCCAGACTTCTTCAAGAGGTTCTGGATAACCAATCACAAACAGTTTTTGAATGTTTTAATTCAAAATTCTGTTTAAATCTGTGTTTGTTTTGGTTAGGATCTCTAAAGCTGGGGAGGAAAATAAGGAATAGATTAGAATTGTTTGGGGTGGATTAAGGGTGTTAAGAGCATATAAATAGCTGTAAGAGCCCCTGGTTAAAGCAACTGAAGAAATTTCAATACAAGTTTTTTTTTTCTGAATGAAATAACTTCTTTCTGCTTCTCTTCTCGAAGGATTAAATTCGTCCCTTGGATTGAAGTGCTGCAAAAGATCTATTTGCTTTCTCCCTGATTTTCAGCACTGACATCCTGTTGATTTGGGTTTGGGTTAGAATTTTTGGCTTTCTAATAAATTAGGCTGCCTTTAGCCACATCACAGAGGCGACTGGATTACTTATTTCAAAGATTTATACTCTTAATGTGGAGCGTGTCTGATATCCGATTACTGTATAAGTAGAAACTTCAAAAGAACAGCACGCCAGTATTTGCCGTATGTAGTTTCTCAGATATCTCTTGGAAATCCCATGCTACTCAGTTTTTCAAAGAGTCCAAGCAGCTGACCATAACATGAATCGCTTGGTGTGTCTCTGGGTAGTCAGACTCATTGAGCTCGTAGTGCACAACCTTTAGAGGAACAAGACGGTCATAGCTCTCCAATCCTTAAGGGATACAAAGAGAATATTTCAAATGCCATTGTTGCATCTTGTGGGGAGGCACAGAGAAGCTTAGAGTGGCAACTTCCCTTCTGCTGAATGGGAAAGGAGCCTTTGGAGGTAGGCTGGCTAGCATAGTCCAAATGAGGGAGGAGTTAGTGCCATAAATCACGAAGTTGTTTGATGGCATGCATTGTTCAAAAAACCAGGAAAGCCAGGTTTATCCTATTGGGGCAGGCACCATTTCCAGCTAGATCCAACTTCTCTTATTCCAGCTAGATCCATTCCCATCGGGTAGGGGATGACAATCAACAGCCTATAAATCTAGTCCCATCTGATTCGATGCAAATTTCTGATCTGCATAAAAATTTGTGAACTTCTCTACAGAGTGGTGCAGCTTCAGACTCAATTATACTTCAGACCATTTTAAAGGCAGAGGGCCATGGATTGAACCTGGTGGATCCAATCCCAGTGTCCAATGCTTTATTTGGCAATGTCTTCATGCTTGGATGGAAATATTCAAGTGGCTGATCCAAATTAAAGGAGCATAACTGGCACCGGTCAAGGAGAAGTGACTTGTGAGCCAGCCTATAAATGTGAACTATTTGCCTCAGGGTGATGGTTCGGGAGCACATGCTCCTGAAAACACATTGAGGTGTGAACGAAAATCATAAAATTCATTAAAGCTTAGGAAAGACAGAGCCTGCATAGACAGAATTATGATGATTATGAACATGAGGGTATGACAAAATTATGGGCTAAGTTGCAAAGGAAGAGAAGAAACCAACAAATTGACCCTGTTGACACATGGACCGAGATGAAAAATATGTTGAAGCAAAAATTCCTGCGTGTCAATTACTCCATAGATCTACGTTCGAGTTTTCAATATTTGAAACAAGGCTCTAAGAAAGTTGTTGAGTATTCGGAGGAGTTTATGACCATGCAGGCTCGTTGTGATTTGAATGAAGATGAAGATGTATTAGTTGACAGATACTTTAATGGGCTTACACCTGACATTCAAGATATCCTCGCATTCAAGCATTTTGATAATGTTGATGAGATTGTTCAGCATGCTATCAAAGCTGAGGGGATTGCACATCATCAAGCCCAAAAACTTAATGCATCAAAATGGGTTATGCAGAAGAAATCATTAATTGCAGATTCTAAACCGATGCTTCATCAGAGAAAGTTTTCACCAAACTCGAATGTCAAAATAGGATCACTTGCTTTAATTGTAAACAACAAGGGCATCGTGCAGCAGAATGTCCAAAATGTATCCACCTCATTGAGAATGAAAGTGATGTGAAAGATACTCCCGAAGAGCCTAAAGAGAATGATACAAAGGAGGTGGAGGACATTATGCCCGAGGCGGGTCTTGGGTCTCTCCTGGTCATCCAAGCGGCTACATCCACTACCGCGACCGCGAAGAAATGGCTACGAGATAATAATTTTCGTTCAAATGGAACAGTCAAAGGTCAGGAATGCATGACAGTCATTGATGGCGACAGTTGTCAGAATATTATCTCCCAAGATCTTTTGGATCTATTGCAGCTAAAAGTTCGAAAGCATCATCGTCCTTATTTTGCTAGATGGTTAATGTCAGGTGATGAAGTGCATACACGGTATGCCTGTCCAATTACCTTTTCCATTGGTGAAGCTTATACAAATACAGTTTGGTGCAATGTGGTACCCATGCATGGTTGTGATATCTTGTTGGTTCGCCCGTGGATGTATGACAAGAATGGAACTAATGGCATGCGCGACAATACCTTCACATTCATGCATGGTAAAAAGCAAGTCACAATCCATCCTATAAAGCCGGCACCACCCAAGAAAGGTTCAAGTTCTCGTCTCACCAAGGAAGCGCTTCACGTGCACACTATCTACAAAAGCAACATCAAGAAGACGAGCCGAGTTCGAGGTCGAACTCTCTTCCAACCTGGGGAGAATGATGCAGCAACAATACCACGTCATTACAAAAAAGACTCGTGGGCCACATGTGGGACCCATGAAATTCTAATTTTAATTGTTATTAGTTTTATTTTTAGCAAGAGTATAATTAGGATTAGTTTCTAATTTTTATTGTTTTTCCTAGTTTGATTATGATTGTTTTTAGGGTAAGTATATTTTTATAAATAGAGCATTATAGAGATCAATGATCTCAGATTAGATTTTTGAGATTAATAGAATTCCCTGCGAGGGTTTATCGTTGGAGAGTGTCTTCCACGTGAGATTGTTCCCTGGGAACCCTGATTGTGCCCCGGCACTTGCGATCGTACCAACGATTGCAACAGGCGGTGGAGCATAAGATGAAGATTTGCAAAGTTGTTGGTGTTTCCTTCAGGAAAGGAAAATGTGATGTGTGAATTTTTTTAACAATATCTTACATAAGGATCAAAATAGAGTAACTACAAAAAGAAAACCTTGAAAAGGGCCTGTTTGGATGTATGGTGAATTGAAGTATGGTGAGGTGAAGCATCAAATCAAGAGAATATAAAATATAAAGTGTTATGATGGTGTTTTGTTTTAAGTTGTTTGGTATGGAATCTTTTTTGACTTTTTGTATAGAAATGTGGAGTTTTTTTATCTTTTAGTGGAGAAAGGAGGTTGCCTTTTTTACCTTTTTTTGAAAAAATCAAAGGGAATTTTGAAATTATGTACTTTTGATATGACCCCTTGTTATTTCTTGTCTGGATTCACTTTACTTTACTTTAACTAGTTAATTGCCAAACACGCCACGCCCTAAGGGAAGGGAAGCTCCAAGTTGAAAAGTCTTCATTTAATTTGATTAGTTATGATCGGTATAGTGAGATTAAGGGGAAGAGCACTTTTAGTCATTGTCTAATCATAAACATCATCAAAGCCTTTTCCCAACTACGTTGGCGTCAGGCGGTCAGCTACATGAACTCTGTTTCTCCATTCTGATCTATCCTAAGCCAAATCCTCAAATAAGTTGCACTTCTCTAGATCTATTTTTACTACCTCCATCCACGTCCTCTTCGGCCTACCCCTTCTCCTTGGTGGGCCGTCGATCTGCATAACCAAACTTTTTCTTACCAACGTTATTGCCAACCAGCGTTGTACATGTCCAATCTAATTTTATATCATGTTGATGCTACCCCTAAATGCTCTCGAAAGTGCTAGTTTCTAATTTTATCCTTCCAACCTTTACTCAACATTCTCATCCCTACTACATCCATTTTGTGCATATGTTGCTTCTTGAATGGCCAACATTCTACTCTATAGGTCACATTCGGTCTAATCGTTGTCCTGTAAAAAATTTCACTTCAATCTTTCTGGCATTCGTCGGTCACAAAGCACTCCAGAAGCAAGTCTCCACTTCAACCATCTCACTTTTATTCTATGTTCAACAATCGACACCTTCATCAATCTTCCCATCCTTACTAATTATCGAGCCAAGGTAGTCGTTGTCTAATATAAGCTTTTTATCTTGAAGTAGGTCAGTCTTTTCTCCCAAAGTTTTTTGGAAGGTGTAATTCTGAGTTCTACTTGCTCTTTTCCATTTCATGAAATACAGTAAAGCTACCATTTCAGGACAATGTAAAGAAAAAATAAATCCAAAAGTACTTAAGGCCTGTTTGGCAACTCTAGTATGTTTGAAATAGAGCTGATTCAATTTAAATAGTAATCTTTTTATGCGAACTTAATCTTAACAGAATCCAAACTGATCAGCAGCAGGTTAATAAATGTTTCGCGAGTCCAACAGTCAAATGGCTTATAGTTGGCTTAGAAAGTGAAAATATAGTGAGAATTCACATCAGTGTGGGACAAAAAGGAAGCCAAAAGGGAAAAACAAACAATTTAAGTTGTATATTGGTTAAAACATCATTACTCATATTAATTAAAAATGGTTCCACGAAGAAATTAAAAAAACAACAAAGAAAATGAACAAACTGTTATCTGCAATGGCAAAGCTCAAAAAACGATATCCACACCCCCATGGGGATATTTGGTTGAATATATGTGCAATTGAAAAGGCACAAGAATAACATTAGCAATTATACTATAAAAAAAAATCTCCAAGAAATAAAAAGGTCTAACTACCTTGCAAGCTCAGCATTCAATTTCAATCCCGCAATGGCACCCTGGGCAAACTGGAGCAGTTCTTCCCGCTTAACCTAAAAAATACACCCCTATATTAAAAAAAAAACACATACACAATTTTTCATTTGCTATCTCATTGTTAAAGTATATTCTATTTTAATGTGTCAAAAAAATCTGACAACCTTATTCATAAGAAACAAGCCCCCAAAACAAAATAATAGACAATAAGTATCTAGATACTCACTCACGGAGTAGTTGCTAAAGGCATAACTATCAAAACAAAAGCTGAGAATTTTTCAGTAGGAGGTTTATTGTAACTTGTAAGTACTAACAGTGAGAAGGCGATCTAAGTCTGTAAAGCAAGACACATATTGTATACCAACTGCTATGATTGTAAATTTACAGTGCAAACCGTTAAACATGATAGTAACTTAGTCCAATTCAAAGAAAGGTAGGCACTAACTGAAATTTTACTGCAACTAAAAAATATCGTGAAACAACAATTTTTAATTCTATATAATTGTGTAAAAAGGAAAAAGAAAGAACTGACAACATAAATACAGTTTCTAATACAGTTATGACTTCAGGATTTTATTACCCTTATTCTCTTGCACAAAATTACAATGACCATCTTTTTTTGGCAAAAATAAAAATAAAATGAGACAAAGCAAATGGTATATTTATGTTAATGTATTGCAAGCGTGCAATCACCACTTCCATCTGCTAAGCATTAAAAAAGAGTAACTGTCCAATACTCCAATATATACTTTATTAAGTGGCATATTTTGTTTCCTTCTTTTGCCCTCACATAGTGTGCAAAATGAGGGAATTCTACAAAACTGGTGTATTTACTCACAATAAAAATGGCAAAAGGGATTGTATTGGTTACTCCAATTTGACTACTTAACATGGCATAAAAAGTCAGATATTTTTTGTTTCCTACCTTAACTCGATACAGGAAAAACATTACTAATCATGCATGGAACCCATACATTCCATACAGCCATATGCCCAACATTATGTTGGAGGAGACAGATACTGATACAGCTTGATTTGTAAAGCCTTTTTTCCTACTACAACAGTCTTTCAGAGTTGTTTAGAATATCATTATCGGGACTTCTTTTAAATGATGATAAAGTATGATGTTAAATGCAAAAAGGCGAAACATGAAATAGTTTCACAATTCCAATCCTTCTTTTAATCAATAGGAAGAACCTAAACAGTTTATATAATAGTTAATTGCATCTCTACTGGCTGATTGAAGAAAGCACAATAAGTACTAGTATTCATACCAATACTTCATCTTGATAGCTTGAGAATGCCTTTGCCAAGTCTTGTATGCTACTGACAACAGCATTGTGAACCTCCCTGCCACCAGTCAAACAGAGCCTGCAAATAACAATGAAAAAGGATCTAAGCCCACATTGAACAGCATCTAGTCATTCTAATTTATGAACACATTGAAATTTCAAGGTTATGAGAAATGTCTTTGTTTCATCTTTGTAAAGTTCAATCTGAGTTTTTCAGGAAACTCCGACAAAGCATATGATCCACAAGACTTCCATTTCCAAGTACCCTATAGGAATTTCTACCCACCACCCCCTAAAAGTGGTGGAAATTAATGTATTTATAAGTTATTCCACTCCTGAAAGTTGAAAACAATTGTTCCAAAAAGAACTCCCTTCATAATATCTACATTACAGAACAAATGAATAAGGTATCATGGCAAAACTTCAATGGTCTATCCAGGTTAGCTAATTTGGGACTGCGTAGCCTGCATTCAATTAACAAAACAATTCTTCAATCATGCAGACAGAAAACAGGCCAATGGGACATTAATAATATACCATAATAACAACCAGCTTGTCCCTTACCCAAAAAAAAAAAAAGACCAGCTTGTCATCAATTTCTAGTAGGTATGAAAATGGGCCCTAAATACCAAATACATCAAGGACCTGAACCTGAAAATCAGGTATGGCTCCACAAACCAGACCCAAATTCAGGTCCGGGTCTAGTAAATAGACCTGAATAAAACTCAGGTTTAGCCCTGGTCCAAGGATTCATACCACTTGACCCGAATACCAGACAGAATACATGATTCACAAAGTATGATTTAAGATGCATGTTTTCTTGGTATCTTAATGTTTGTTTTTGTAAGCAAAATTTTACTCTCTTTTTTTCTTTTTCTTTTTGTAAGGGCATTCTTGGTAACTCCCTGCAAATGGTTGTTTTCTCACAAGCACAATTTTAGTTTTTTTTTCCTTTTTTGATAAATGCCCATTTTAAACGCATGCCTTTAAGAACGGACAATTCTATGGTAAGCATAATTTATTTTAGGGATAATAGCAGAATACCTATCCGTACTTTGCTCAAAATAGAGACCACCCCCCTGGACTTTGGTATTTTGTACTAAACCTACTTGTATTTTAAATCACAATGCAAATAGAGATGGTCGTGACGGAAAATGTGACATGACGGATTTACCCCTCCATATATAAGATGTGACTTGGCGTTTTTTATCATATTCCCCTTTCTCGCTTGCGGCTAGGGTTTTCTCCTCCCCCAAAATCCAACTTCATCTGAATCCAATTCCAAAACCTTAATTCCAAAATGCCCCAATTCCAAAACCTTAATTCCCAAATGCCCAAGTCCAAGATCCCAACTTTCCTCTCCTCCTCCTTCATCTTCCTCCTCCTACTAGGGTTTCTTAATCTTGCCCTCTTCTCCATTTTTATTCGGTTCCAGTTTCAATTTAAACAATTTTCCATAGTGAAATGTGCTTCCATCTCTTGTTTAAGACGCTGAAAAATGATCCTTTACACTTGACATCAGCCGCAGAGCGAGAGGAAAATCAACCAAGGTTGGAGCAAAGGACGATATGAGGGCCAAGTGGAAGAAGAAGCGTATGAGGAGGCTAGGGCCTGTTTGTTTGCGGGACTAGGAACTCCAATGGTCACCTATGATTTCAAGGGATCAGCCACGGCAAGGTCCAAGAGGATTTTCCTCTATGATGCACGGATACTTCAAAATGGGCAACGTATCGTGTCGTATCGTATCTGATACTTCACTTTTTATGTGTAAAATCCATGTCCCTGCCGTGTCTACAACGTGTCCTTGCCGTATCTGTGCATCATAGATTTTCCCTCTTTTCTATTTTACTTCTAAACCCATTCATCTTCTTTTTTATCATTTTGATGTGGGTTCTAGTACTGATCTAAGCATTCTTTTTATATCGGTTATGGTATTGATGGTAGAATGAGGGGTTGGGGAAGAGAAGAGTTGTGCAGATGATTGGCGGCAGGGACTAAGTTGAATTTGATGTCGGGTAGATATTTGATGTTCGGTGATGGTGGGGCTAGTGGCAATTTGAGGAAAGATGATGGGCTTGGTGGTAAGGTGATATGGGATTTCTTGCAGGTTAGTGTATCAGGAGATGATCAATTAGGGATTTTTGAAGCAGAAAACGTGGTTGGGTTTTCTATTTTAGGGATGTTGAAGAAGATGATGGGTTTTTTATTTCAGGGGCAAATAAGTAATTTTGGGAGAGTAATTTGTCGCCAGTAAGCATAGACACTATTTATACGATCAGCGCCGTTAATACTAACGGAATCTGTTCATTTTGCATGTTAATTAGAACTACATATAGGTTTAGTACAAAAAATTAAAGTCCAGGGGGGTGGTCTGTATTTTGAGCAAAGTACAAGTAGGTATTCTGCTATTATCCCTTTATTTTATCGGTAACAATAACATTTTATTAAAAGGGAGAAAATTGCAACACAGATTTAGACTGAACTGAAAAGGCATAGCTCATGGATGAACCGGTATAAGAGATAAATAATAAAGTACCAGACTCCAACCACCACTACACTACACGGCAGTTAGATTACAAGAACGATCTACCCCTTGCTTGGCTAAACAGAATTTGAAATGCATGCATCATTAGATGCTTGTTTTTGGTAAGTTCCATCTTAAATGTTTTATGGAAACACTCAAGAAGATTTGGTGGAATTAGGCACTATTCTCTAGCTTGAATGTTAGTCTCCCCTCTAAACATCCTTCTCTTCCCTCCCTCCTCTCTATAATGTGTTCCTCCCATTCCTCACTCAGCCCTTCCCTCTCGTTCCTAATTCATTTCTTTTGGAAATATCCCTCAAATGTACTCCTTATAAAGGTGTCTTGAGTTTTCTTAAAGAGTAATTACTAACCATTTCCTTTTCTTGTCATAATTGATTAAGGAAAATAAACTTGATTCAAGCTTGGACGTGCCACTGGGCTTCAGCTTGGTGGACAGAACCTTGTCGTGGCCTGAAGCTTAGGCCGTATACCCTTGTCACTGTTTCTCCAGCAACCAGTCTTGAGCCAAGGCATGTTATTAAGATTGGTTTGAAGCTTGTACCCAACATTTTTCCTGGACTGAACTTTGTTCCAGCCTAAGCATGCGTCATACATCAGAACCGCGCGCGCGCACATACACACAGATACTCTTTTCTATACAATATGTGGTTCTTTGGTGAAGAAAGAATCAGGTACATCATGGAACGACACAGGCAGTGGCCGCAGCAACAACAAAGAAATACTTTATGAATGGTTGTTTTCATTAGAAATATGAGCATTTGTTAAAAAAAATTTAAAAAGTAGTAATAGAAATAATAATATAGTAAAAAGAAGAACGTGTAAGTAGACTCACCCAAATATCTCCAAAAGTAATGAAACTTCCTCCTCATTTGGCGCATCAAGAATCTGAGTCATACAAAAGAGTTAACCTGCGGTTAACCTTGATGATCAGCGAGTACAAACAAACTGACTTAGAACTCAAGTAGGAAACCCTTTTAACAAAATAAGAAATAAAAGCAATCAAAGATACCATTCTTCATGTTGAAATATGAAGTTCTGCCACCAAAACAGTAACCTTTTTTTAAAATTGAGGATTTGCAACTTTTACAGTTGCAGACATACACGCAGCTAAAAAGTCCTCAAATGTATATTAAAGATTTCAAGTACATTGCAATTCTTTTATGTGAAAGAATGTGTCCACACTCCACAAGGACAAGGCAGTGGCTTTGTTCGTGTGTCCAAAGCAGAATCAAGTATCGTACATGGACTTTTTCTTTCAGAAAATGGAGTGACTGTTGTTTCATAGCTAAAAAGGAATGCAACCTGGGGCGTGACAGAGAAATTAAGCATAAAGCAGGTTATTTGCCAAATGGTCAAACCAACCAAATTCATAAGATTAAAACAGCTATTAAACTATTTCCTGTTTTTCTTTCTCATTCTTTATATTGGCTTCTGTTATTAAAAAAAAAATGACTAACTAAAACTTCCAGCACACCTCAAGATATAAAAGACAGTGATTTTTCATTGGTCAATAGAAAACATAAAAATCAAGAAATATTCACACCAATGAAAAACAGAAAACTCACCATGGACAATGTTATGCCTTCAAGAGCTTGACTATGAAGAAACACATCCCGGAAGTTCATGGGTTGACCCCCCAGATCAGAGTCATAAAATAGAACCTGCTCATAACACCTAACCCCGTATTAGCACCTTTGTCAACACTAATAAGTAAACAAAGTCTAAACCATCCTCTGATTTCAGATTCCAACCGCCCAGAAATAAGCACTTGGTAATGTATGTGGGATAAATTTAACAAGAAAAGTGTCACCGTAGAAGGCTAATTTAGTGATATAGATATCCCTAAAATGCATTATATTTATATAAACCAAAATTAATAGCTCAAGAGAACTGAATCGTACACAGAAAGAAAATCCCCACTTGAAGGATTATACATAGCACCCACGCAAAATGGAAGATGAAAGGTTCCAAAATTAATAGCTCAATGAATCACATAATGAGCTCTAGAGAACTGAATTGTGGAAAATAACAAATCATTTGATTTATTTACCAGAGAAGCTTTTCTTGGAGAAGAGCTGGATTCATCGGAATCATGTGCCTGTTCCATATTTTTCTCCCTATTGCTCACAGAACTTTCAGATAATTGATCGATTTCCTTCAGTGCAACCAACCATCTTCGTAATAGTTGAGTTCTTTCTTGTCCCCTGCAAGAAACAGCAACTTCTTCCAATCTCTTCACAGTATGCTTAAAGCTTTTGAAACTACGAGCACCCTGAAATGTTACATGCAGAACAAAAGGATAAAACTCTGAGCATGTATTATTCTACAAAGCAGGCACTGAAATAACAAAAACAGAGAGAATGTATTGAATACACAAGAATGTCTGTCTGTAAGACTATCTCTGGTGAGAATCCTGGGCATTTGCAATTTTGGTTGGCATATTACATACGGTACTCATCCAGCGGGAAATTTCCACAGCATTTCCATGTGAAGACCTTTACAATATACATTGGTCAGTTGACAAAGTCCAAGACTTTCAAAGTCGATTGAACTGGATCTCCAAAGCAATCACACTAATAACAATAAGAGTCGAAAGGAGAGTCAAGAGATGCTCACAAACAAATGTCAGGGCTTTAGTTAAAACAGAATTTACTGGGGAAAACAATTTGGAGTGATCTTATTGACATCAATGTTTAATGGATGTGGACAGAAATTCTGATATCTGAATGGGAATATTTTAAGCTATAAGCAGATGAAGCAGTAGGGAAGGGCAGGCTAAGAGGCAGATAATCGTGTCTGCTATTTTCTTTCTATTGGTGATAACCACCATGTCCTGAATAGTGACTACTGAGTGCTTCACTCAATGAAGCTTGAGATTAACAAAATCTTTAGCAATGCACTACCAAACGCCAATGGATATATGGGAGAGGAAATGAGAGAGGGTTGAAGAATGGAAGATGAAGGAGGAGGAAAAATTAAAAATATTTTAGATCCAAATTGAAGTCTGAGTCAAAGTGATTAATACAGGCCAATTAAAACATATATTAGTTTTTTTTTTTTATCTTCACAACTACATTAAAATTTTAGTCAATGTGTGTAACCCTAACCCCTCCTTGAGCCTTGTTAATGTAGATGGAGCAGTGACGAAACCAGTGCAAGAAAAAATAGTGGATCTCTAGATGCAATAAAGCAGAGACCACCAGTAAGTGTAAAAGAGTTGAATGAGCAGAAATTTGGTGGTCTAAAAGTGTTAAAATCCTACTAGAGGAGGTCCTAACCGAAGTGTATTATTGAAGAAAACTCCCTACAACTTTTCTGTATGTAAAAAAAAGGGTCTCATCAGAAGTGAATTATAGAACAGTCCAGTACACAGTAAGCAATTAGTGTTGACATCCTCACATAAATAAACCTCACATTTCCAGACATATGATTCAATTGATCCAACAGTGCATGGACAATAGGTCATCATTCACATCTATAAGCCAATCCTAAAACACTAATCAATGTCATACCTATAAGGTAGCGAAAGCAATTAAAGAAAACCATTAAGACCCTACTTGTCTAATTGGTATTGAATCCCTATGATGTTTATTGCAATGTCTTTTGATCAAAGGGGGGTAAATGATTGCTAAGCCATCCCCCCCTGCTAAATTCAATCCCTGGAAAGTGATGATCCTATCTAAATCTCCACCTTACACCTTCCATCCCTCACCTCTTTAGCACGCCTCAGCTATAAAGCCCACTTTTCAATGAATTCCTAGTTATTCAGTGACCCAGTTCGCAAACAGCCCCAAAGTTTACATTCTGCTAATACAAATGAACTAACTGACAGGACTGTCGAGATCATGAAACTCAATATTAGAGAATCATGGATAGCCCAAACTCCCAGCAGCATACACATCTGCCACGTGTACAGCCTCCAACACCATAACTCAGTAAGAACCCACCAATCAAACAGGAAAAGCAGCACAAAAGCATCAAATAAAAAGCCCTAATTTCAACCAAATCACAAATTCCAGCTGGAACCCAACCAAAGATTGGAGATTTAACGAACCCCAAAACCACAATGCTTGGAATAGATCAAACAAACGGATAAACAGACAAAAAACGGGGGAAATTTTACCATGCGATCTTGCAAGATCTTGGCGCCCTCGGCCACGGCATGGGTGACGTTCTCGGCGTAGCTCTTGACGGTGCGGGTGAGGTTGTTGTTGCCGCCGACCTCGACGGCTTTGCTCACGGCAGATCTCAGCCACGACATTTGAACCAGAGAGGGCAAAATCAATCGATGTGACAAATGAAGAAGATAGAGAAAATAGAGCAGATTGGGAGATCTTAGGGTTTAAAAAAAAAAAGAGATGAGAGAGGAGTGGAAGGAGAAGAAGAGCGGTTTCACAGTTTGTTTGAGTCTTTGTGTGTTGTGTGCAATGTGTTTGTTGTTGTTGGGATGAGTTAAATAAGGGTGGGGAAGAGTCTACAGCTGGCTCTCTGTGTTCTATTGCTTGGTTTCTTGATAAGAGACTTTGGATGTGGTTTCATCTTTATTTTGATAAGGCCCTAATTGGATACGTTGATGTTTGAGTTGTAATTTAAGCTTTGGGAAATGTGGAAGCATGGGATTGAGTGGTTTAGCCATTAGTGTGTTGATAAAGTTTCTAATTTTGTAATGCTTTACAATTATAAAGGGTCTTTGTTTGGTGTGTGAGATTGGATTTACGAAGAGTTTGTAAGAAAAAGTATTTGATTAATAAATTGTGTGTATGTTGAATTTTTTTTTTTTACTATCGGAGAGTTCTCAACACTTTAGACTGTAGCCCAAATTTGATGGTGCAGTTTTAAACTTACAACATCTATGTGCAACCGTGGTCATAAACCAACTGAGTTACCCCTTAGGGTGTGTTTGACACTTAATTAGGTTAAAGTGAAGTGAAGTGAATCCATACAAAAATTGACAAGGGTCATATCAAAAGTACACAATTTCAACATTTTCTCCATCTTTTTCAAAAAAAGTAAAAAAAACAACCTCATTTTTCCACTAAAAGACAAAAAACTCTATTTTTCTATACAAAAAGTCAAAAAGATTCTATACAAAACAACTAAAAACAAAATATCATCATAACACCTTATATTTTATTCTCTCCTGATTTGATGCTTCACCTCACCATACTTCAATTCACCATACATCCAAACAGGCCCTTAGAGTTGTGTGTATGTTGATAAACACCTAAGATTTGGAGATCCAAATAATCATGAGAATTATGCATTGGTTTTTTTAACTTATAAATGAGGTCTTTTTTTAAAACTCATATTCAATAAATCTCATTATATCACTCCAATTGGAATTTGACTCATCTATAAGAAAGGTCATGTTTAAAATACTTGATTAAAATTAGAAGAAACATTGAACACTTAATGTGCAGTGAATAATTTCCAATATCATATAAGATTTTTATTAATTTTTTGTTTCTTGTGAAAAAAAAAATTGTTACCTTTTATTTTCTAATTTTTGAAAGTTGACGCCAATAACAATTTAATTACAATTAATTAATGAGATTAATTATACCTTTAAATTTCCAACCCTTATCAATATTATTGTGACAAATATGTGTGTGTGCATGTGAGTACTGGTTGCCACACTGATCATACATTAAACACAAGTAGATAAAAGTTTAGTCCTCCACTCGTAGCTCAAGTGGTTAGGACATGGTTGAACAAGCGAGAGCACGTAAATTCGGAACCTGATGTAAAAAAAGAAAGAGAAGATTGAAAAAATGAAGCCAAGAGAGTAAGAGATGGATGTCTTCCCCTATATTGGGCCCCAATCAGATTGATCATGCACTGAACACATGGTTTCATTGTATTTTCTACATTTGTATTTCAGTCATGTGTTATTGATCAATCTGATCATGCGATTTTGATTAGAGTGATTTTTTTTTGTTCTTCCATTTACATATAATAGAGACTCGAACTTATATGTTCTTAGGCATGCACCCATGTTCTTAATAAGTTAAGCTAAAGTCTTAAATAAATTTGGCTAAAAGAAAATAGAGGAGATCTGTATCTGTTTTTTAGAGCGCACGCAGGGTCCTAGGAGAGTTCTACGAGCCATGCTCTCCATGGCTCTAGCCTCTAGTCAGCGAGTGTCACACTCTCAGACAATGCACACATGCATCATAAAAAATCTACTGATATAGAAGTTTAGAAAAATTTAGGGGATGTTCATAACCAAGTTTGGTTAAGCCAAAACTTGCTAAGCCCTAGCCCATCTTATTATTGGGCCAAGTGTCTTGGCTCAATCCCAAGGTTCTGACACTTAGCAGTTAGTATTAGACTAAGCCTATTTGCAAATTTTATGCACTGTCTGTATTAAAGACGCTGGGCTCGGGCAAGTTCTCATGTTGATCAAAACCTGGCTCGTTGGATAGGCAGATCAAAATCAGCCCTAGATACATCCCATGTAGGGTTGGAAATGGGTCGGTTCCTGTTCGGATCCATGGTGGACCCGGAACCTAAATCATTAAGGAGAAGGTGGAACCGGAACCGGAACCGGATCCGGACCCGAAACCGTTTCGGAACTCCTCATAAAATTCCAACCCATGGAGCTCGTCACTGGTTATATCATTTCTAGATTTTGGTGCTGACAAGAAATTCCTATTCATGCAATTTATGCTTTGTGGTTTTAGTATACTTTATCATGCTCATGGTTGTAATTAAGTTGTAACAACTCTTGTTTTTCTCTTATACCTAAAATAATACTTCCATTTGGCAGCGTGTGGATATATTCATCACTGCACTATGGGCAGTAGCAGAGGAGAGGTAATCATACATCTTATTTATTGTGACTCATGAACTTCTGGTTTCCCCTTGGTATTAAATCCCATCACTTTGGTTTGCATGTGTAGTGGCTGCTATTAAAAAAGCTCGACTAGAAATTGGAGAGGACTCTTTACTTTTCATGTCTACAAGGAAAGTTTTTGAAAATTGTATCAAGATATATTCACCCTTTCCCTAAAAGAACTCAAATAATATATTATTTATTCCTTTTTTCTACTTTTGTTATCTTTTGTGAATTAAAGTTTTAAGTTTATAACCATCTCCTTCCCATACATCACCTTTTCCAATCAAATATGCCTATACATTCATCATTAAATTTTAAGGCCATGGATCCAAAAGGTTAGGATGATTTTATGGGCTCAAGCTTTTCCATATAGGTAAGCCTCATATATTTTTTTTCCATCCAATGGGCTTCCATGATCATCATGCATCATAGTGGGCCAAACTAAAGAGCGTTTTTCCCTAAAAAATGCCTAGGTGCTGTGTAGCACTCTCACATATATAAGATATTTAGGACCGTCCCTACAGAACCATTACTCTCTTTCTCTCTCTCTCTCTATATATATATATATATCCTCAAGATTAACAGTTATTTATTTGGTGTGATCATGGCATATGGTGGGTGTTCTAATGCTGTTTTTATGTTTGGCTATTATCCATTTTTGGGTGACATAATAAAGAAGTTTCGTTTCTATTTTATGTTGTTGTTGCTTCAGTTCTTTCCAATTTTCATCCCACATCAATGATAACTCACACTAAATGAGGAGTATTTTCACTATTTAATATTTATATGTTAGCAGTAGTCCTAGATGGATATGGCACTTTTCTTTTATTTTGGATATATATAATATATATAAGGAAAATTTCATGCGCATCTATACCTCATCATAGTGGGGTCAACTTTATGATTCATCCGAACCATCCACACATATGGGATCCCTTCCCTTGAATTACACTGGATCTATTGGGTTTTCACTAATTCGAAAATCGATAAATTTGTGGGCTACGGATGAAGGGATTATAGGCATGGCATAATTTTCTATCTCCAGCCATTGGAACTCTAGACATTTCTGAACTTTTTATTTGAATTTGCCTTGATAATTTATTATGGTTGGGGGATTAGATATTTATAAACTTTTAATCACTTAGTGGGCCGTCTGGATCCATCACCTAAGTGCATCATCCATGGTTTGGTAAAGTTGATGCCATTTACAAATGAAGACACATCTGGGTAAACAGGAATGATAGGAGGAAAATCTCCCCAGTTTTCTGCATGGCCCGATTTTCTGTCATGTCGTGTGCCATTTGCAGCTTCTGCCCAGAAAAGAGAAAATTGAACTGATTCTCTGTAAGGGGGTTTCAATTTCCTATAGGAGGCAGGAATTGAGGATTCCTATCTTGCTTGGAACCCTCCCATTACACAAATACATCCCAAATGTTGCACAACTAGAATTTGATCTCTACCATTTCTATTTGCACCTGCTTGTTCTGACTTTGTATTTCTACAGGAGGAAGACTGCACTTCTGATAGAATTCTTCGTAAAAGGGAGTTCTTGGAGGGCTTAATGCCTGAACTTAAAGCTCTGGTATTGAACAACAACCAAGCCTGAGTGCAAAACAAAGAATTTGATGGAGATGATTATCATACACCAAATTTATCTTGGGCCTGCACTAGCCAAGCTTATAAGTCCCTACACAAACTGAGACTGTTCCAGAAGAAACAGTAGAGCATAACCCTGATTTGACTTGAATCATTTGTTTGGTGTTCCATCATGGCTGGGTGGGCTTTTGGGACCTGGGACTGGCTTGATAGGTTGGTGACTGGGTTATTCAGGTCTGAGTTTTGTTAGAAAATATTCTTTTGACATGATATGTTCTCTAAACAGAACAAAATTGTCCAAAATGCATTGCACTAGAAAGAGAAAAAAATGTTGATTAGGTACAAATCGAGCACAAAGCCTGATGCATTATACTAGTCATCGAGAGGTCTTCAGGCATAATACTAACATGTAGAGCTGATGAGCAATAGAAGCATAATGGCACTGATCCTTGCTGTTGATTAGTTGTAATTATTTGCTGGAAGGTGGATGATATGCTCAAGTCATTTACACACTCTGATTTTTGTGACCTGATGACCCTAGGGCGATGCAATAGGAACAGTCATGTCCATGATTATCAATAAATGGACCGTTGGATTTTTTCCCCGTGGTAGGTTGATCCAAATCATTAATCTCAGATGCAGCACAGTTCCTGATCTTGCACTTAATGCAGAAAGTTGGTAGGTTTGACAAGATCTCTTGGCAGCTAAACAAATACAATTAAGAATCTCCCTACCAAATAGGGGTGTTCATTGGCCGGTCTAGCCCGGGCCTATTTGGGCCAGGCCTGCTTTGGGCTGGGTTTGAATTAAAGTTATAGAAAGACCAAAGCCCTGCCCAGTCTGTCTCGCATAAATAAAGAGCGCTTGTATTTTAGTGATTAAATTGCCAAACAATTGCTAGAAAGCCGGAACAAGTGATGAAAAGCGTAGCTCGGTAAGGCCCAAGTAACTGAATGGGCAGAGGCTTGGACCTGACACTTATGGGCCATGTTGGGTTTGAGCCAAATATGGACTTTTTTTTAGTTGGGCCAGGCCTGGTTATGCCTCAGCCTAACCTACCCTGGTCCATGAACACCCCTACTAACATATTTCTTGCCTATTCAAACCAAAAATGATAATGAGAAGATAAAATCAACTAATCTAATCTCGTCGTTGCCAACAATGCATTTGTGAGCCCAACATGTAACAAAAGGCTCTGCCAATCCAACAGCAAACAGGTTTTTAGGTAATTGATGCTGTTTCAACATCAGCAACACAGATTAAAAGTCCATAGCAGCTCAACACGATATTCTTCTAATGATGCGAGGGTATGCAAGCATCTGTATAATTAATTAACATTACATTAAGAAACGAGAGTCCAAGAGATTTACACCCAAATGACGAATTTAAACATTTGGTTTCATGACTTTTAAGAAATTTAGCATGAGTTCCTGTTGGAAGTTAACAGTTACATGTGAAGCATTACATTTGTAACATGTACAGAAGCCACCTGGGTTATTGAATGATAGGATGCTTTTCTTGGGCACAACAAATTATTCCTATTTATTTTGACTCGGAGCTGCCAGATTTCAGTTCATCAAACTCCCAACCTCCGATCTCTTCTGCTGTGTAATCTCTGCTCATGTTCCCAAATTCTGACTCCAGCTTTGCCAGTTCCACTTCAGGGTCAAGGGATTGATCTACTGGGGCAGAGACTGACTTTGGAGACTCTTCCTTCTTAGAGGGTGCTGCCTCAATGGTCTCTGGCAAGGGGCTCAACAAGCAAGCATACCCTTTTAGTCTTCTGCTTGTCATCGATTTCTAGTAAGGACCTGAACCTGAAAATCAGGTATGGCTCCACAAACCGGACCCAAATTCAGGTCCGGGTTTAGTAAATAGACCTGAATAAAACTCAGGTCTAGCCCGTCCAAGGATTCATACCTGTTGACCCGAATACCAGATAGAAATTACATGACTAAAAAAAGTACGATTTAAGATGCCTGTTTTCTTGGTATCTTAATGCTTGTTTTTTGTAAGCAAAATTTTACTCTCTTTTTTTTTTCTTTTTGTAGGTGCATTCTTGGTAACTCCCTGCAAATGGTTGTTTTCTCATAAGCACAATTTTAGTTTTTTTTTTTTTTTTTTTGATAAATGCCCATTTTAAACACATGCTTTTAAGCATAATTTTATTAAAAAGGAGAAAATCACAACACAGATTTAGACTAAACTGAAAAGGCACAGCTCATGGATGAACCGGTATAAGAGAGATATAATAAAGTACCAGACTTCAACCACCACTACATTATCCGGGCAGTTAGATTACAAGAACGATCTACCCCTTGCTTGGCTAAACATAATTTGAAATGCTTGCATCATTAAATGCTTGTTTTTGGTAAGTTCCATCTTAAATGTTTTATGGAAACACTCAAGAAGATTTGGTGGAATTAGGCACTATTCTCTAGCTTGAATGTGAAGCCTCCTCTCTAAACATCCTTCTCTTCCCTCCCGACGCTCTCCAATATTGTGTTCCTCACATTCCTCACTCACCCCTTCCCTCACGTTCCTAATTCATTTCTTTCGGAAATATCCCTCAAATGTACTCCTTATAAAGGTACCGGAGTTTTCTTAATGAGTAATTACTAACCATTTCCTTTTCTTGTCATAATTGATTAAGGAAAATAAACTTGATTCAAGCTTGGACGTGCCACTGGGCTTCAGCTTGGGGCATATTCCTCGACTGAACCTTGTCGTGGCCTGAAGATGCTCTTCATGCTATTGAATATTAAAAATTTAATGACTATCAAATGGCCTTCCCTTTAATGGAAATCGAATCAAGGGTAGATTGAAAATGAATAACCATCCATCACTAAACAATTTAATATCTAGAAAAGTCAAGGTTCCATGAACCTCTCTGCGTTATATATAATTTCCAATTTATGTCATTCACTCTTTGTCTCTTTAATAATCCTTATGTAGAGCTCTTTACACCTTGAATTCTTATGCATTCATTTCCATGTATTTTACGCAAACCATATGAAACTTCCTACTTATATCAGGCTCTTGCAAACTTTTAGGCCCCCATCTTGTTCTACCCCCTGGGCTTCCAAATCTAGGCCGTGCACATAACAGTGACTGGTTGGTAGAGTGGCACACTTTGGGTTTCACACAGCTCATTCTAACCCATTGACTTGACATTGCACCTGTGCCACTGCCACCTCAATAGATACCCTACTAAAACGATCCATTGCCGGAGGAGTCTCTTACCTAGAGAAATCGCTAGTTGAAGGAGTGGGGCCTTCAAAGTGGACCTAAGAAACTAAACCCCAAGGGGTAGCTTAGTTGGCCTAGGACCACGGTTTGCTCCCGGAGGTTGTGGGTTCGAAACTCCGCTACCACACTAGGGCTACAGGGGATTTACCTGGCTTTCCTCTGGGCCCGAAGGGATTAGTCCAGCCCAAAGGGTTGGGAACCCTCCGTTAGCAAAAAAAAAAAAAAAAAAAAACCTAAGAAACTGAAAACTTAATATGTTCAAAATGAACGCACTTGTCCGGTATGAGATATCCCTAAATTTGACCACAACGGAAATTAGCCCCATCATACAATTGACTGTATGATGAATATCGTGATCAATACAAACTTATACATTATTAATCATACATATTCATTGTTAGGGTGATCTTACAGTGAGACCAACTGATCTCATTAGAATAAAATTTGGCAACATCCCATCTATACACAACCAGGACATTTGTTTTGGATGACTCATATTTTCAATAGATGGGCTTTACTGTAGATTTCTCACATGACACAGACTCTTCATTCCCCCATATTGCAAATAGACTTTGGACATTTGATTAGTAGTTAGAAATCCATGTATCAAACTGACTTGAGTTTGTTGCTCTCGGAGGACAGATCCCACATATTATGTTCAGCAGCTTATAATGTAAACAAGGGTCCCTCCAGGAGCTAAAAAATAAGAGTTCCTAATAAATTGTTCTATCAGGGGTGCAAGGTCTCTCTGACCAAAGCCTGGGTCCTTTGATGCCGGGAATGATAAAATTCTATAAATGGCCTATAATTTTATTAGTGGGCCACAAACAATCTGTAAAACTTGGGCCACTAATCATGGACTCGCAGAGAAATTTACATGCCTAATGTAGGATTTTCTGATACTCCCAACAATAAGTATCCTGAGAACTAAAGGCATAAAAAGCTGAGTATTGGGTCACCATTTTGTCAAAAAATCCGGTGACTTTGTCTAGAATATGTTAAGAGACTGACTGGATGTAAATGAATTAGCTTCAGGTCAGGTCCATGGAGTACGAGTTTGGATCCCCTTGTGTCTCATATAAGGTTAGTTTCAGTGGAAAAGAGTGGAGCTGTATAGTAGGGCTCACCTATAAAAAAAAAAATCGAGTTGTTCAATATAAATGCCCTACTCGTGTAAAGGATGTCACCAAATCTTGAGCCAACAGGAGTTTATCCCGCCGTAAGATTAAGCAAATGAATTATGCATTATTAATCATATTCATAAGTTACTTTATTAAATATATACTCAATTTTACAATTTGACCAACTTTTTTATTGGAGTACATAGGAGACATCCAAATTAGAGATAGGGCATATATCTTGAGAGGTTCGGATTTTCAATAATTGACCCTACTCCATCCCTTCCACTCAGGGCTTATACTTATACTTTCCAGCGCCCAAAACTGAACAAATGCCATTAGCCTAGCATTGGCAACAGGTCTGGTTGGATTCTTGGACTGTTAGCTGCTATGGCCGGACCTAGACCTAACCCATTTACCCAGTTAATTTACAATGTCACCCAAAGTCCCAAACCCACACTGCAGTTATAAAGGAGTTAGCCTGAGTTCCATTATAAATTGTTAAGTTGTAAGATGTTTGCATGGCCTTTTGTGGTCGGTGCTGGTGGGGTCTTAAAACCTTCTTACTCACAAAATAAAATAAAATAAAAAGTTAGTCAAGTTGGATTCAGGTAAATTTTCAAGGTTGAATAGCGATAATGGACCAAACCCATGTCCGAGTCATTTGTTAATTGATTTAAATGTCAATCTAGACCTAACTCAGATTAAAAAAGGCGAATTGCCACCTACAGTGAATTCTTACCAATCACAAAAGGCCATCCGGGCCCATATGAGAGCCAATTTGGTGAACCATGGAAATTTATACGGAACCCAACACATTAATGAGCTCGCTTTTAAATCCAAACCGTTTAAAATCAATATGGTAATACATTTAATACCTAATCAAAATATTAGGAAACTATTACATTCATGTATTGATAAATTCAAATGTGAGATTAATTATGATGATAAGTATGGAATAAGGTGGGTCCCTTGCAATAAATGGCTTGGATCATTAAACAAAGTGCCCACATGTGGGAGAGTAAGAGATCATCAATGCATAATTTCCTTGGGCAATGGCTTATCGCCTGTGGGGTCAGGAACTTGTGGCTACACACAAAAAAGGCAAATCCCAGCTCTAAAAGCAAGCAAGACAATGGAAGTTGTGAAAGACTGAGATGCCCAGAAAACAAGGCTATCTCAGGCACTTGGAACACGGCTTCCAATGCCTTGTTTAGGACTCCTTGGTCGGTTGAATAAAACTATACTAAAACTAGTCCTAGTATGGATCAGCAGAGTCAAATCTAGTGGGGCAGGGCCAGAAGCCTAGCCCTAGATTTCGGCCTCCTCTACCCTTTCTGCTTCGACTAACCTCACATTTCTATGGCTTTCAAGTCAATTGCCTATTGCCTATCACCCTACCACTTTTTTAATATCAGGGCTACTAGTAATATACACCACAGGACTACTTATGATCATTTTTGCTCATCAGATCTGAAGAAGTCAATGACTGAGTCATTATTTCAACATCTAAGTTTCGTGTGATTTCTTACCAAAGATGAAAAAAAATATATTTTCGTGTGAAACCTATGGAAGATATGATATGGTTTATAATTTTCTAACATTATAACTGATTCACATCAATGGTTTATAATTTTCTAACATTATAACTGATTCACTTCAATGACTGAGTCAGGGTCACATACAAAAAGAGATTTTTTTATCAGTCATATGATAATCTTAGTGGCTTCATCAAGTTCAGTTAAATATCAATGACTAGAGAGCTCTAATTATATCTTCAAACATTTTTGGTTTTTTGACATTTTAATAGAGAGTATTAATTTTCTTTTAGGACACGTTTGTGGAGCCCATTTCTGCGGAAAATGAGTGTGGTTTTCTGCGGAAAACTTATTTTTCATGTGTTTTGTACTGCAGTTTTCCACGGAACTGTTTTTTCTTTTTGTCATGTTAGTTTTTTTCTTTCTAGACATGGAAATTAACTTTCCGGAGGGGAGGGAGGTAAAACCTTTTGCACCAAACATGAATTTCTAACTTCCTCATAAAACTTTTTCTGAGGTATTTAGAAACCATAGAATTTACTGATGTGACAATTTCATCTTCCCATAAAAGTTGCCTCTACAAAAATGTACCCTTAACAACGTTCTCAAATGTGAATAGATGACATTGCCGCAATTGACACTATAAAATTTAGGCCCTCTCACCTCTTTAACAACGGAATCAAAGGATGTTTGGTGAGAGAAAATTTAACGAGTTAGAAACACTCATATGAGCCCTGATACTCATCTCAGAGAAAAATTGAATAAAAAAATTATTTTATTAGGTTCTTCTTGTAGAAAAGTTTGCAATGCTAAGTAATTAACAATGTAGAACAGAGAATTGCTTTAGAAAACATAGATTTAAAAATGGATATATCATATTCAAAGTCTGATCTATCTCATATATATATATCCTGATAAGGATGGCTAGTAGCAACCTTCAGGCCACATTTGTTTGATGGTAAAATTCTACAAAGTCATGAAGAGAGTGATTTCTAACTTCTCGCATTGATCAAATTTTCATTTTCATCAAGTTAAGGCCCTTTTTGTCAGCATTAAAATACATATGAATTGAATAAATAAGGTAATTACAAATAAAAATTAAAGGTAAATTTTTAAAAATGAGCATAAAATAGCATTTTCTTTTCATTCTATTCCTCTAAAAAGAAATATTATTTGAAATTTATTCTTGAGAATACATCTTTAATTCTCATTTGTAACCGCCCCATATATTTAATTTCTATTTGTTCTAATACATACAAATAGACCCGAAAGAAGAAAAGAAAAAAGAGAAAAATGAAGAAATTAAAGACCTTTTGAAATTCTTAGTTTCTCCAAGTACCTGTCCTCTTCGATTGGAAAATGAAAAATCACAATGAGAATATCCTTCTGTAGAAAAACATGGTAACCAGTTGACCGTTTCATACTCATCAGTCATCAGTCATGTGTTTGTTTTTTTTTTAAATCGAGAAAGGCTCATATTCGCTGGTAATATAAGTTGTTTAATGTTTGGACGGTTGGGGTCACTACCGAGTCTTCCATTCTAATCCCACCATTTTAGTTGTTTTTTTCATAAGCCTCTCATTTGAGGAGCATCAGAATCGGTGCTCTCGCACGCTGCCCAAGCCTTTTTCTTTTCCGGCAGAAAGTCATCGACTCATCGCCATGTTTTTCTCCTTTTCCCCAGTAATCTGTAATCGGTTGCGTCAGCAAAGCACTCCTATTCAGCAATTGCGGCACTTTGTCTCTTTCTCTTCCTATCATCTAAACGATTAACAACAACCAATCCATTTTGGTTACAATTGTACACCTCTCCCTCTGTCTCTTTGGGGGTTAAAACTTGGGATAGACTCAAGAGAAAATCATCTCTCTCTCTCTCTCTCTCTGGGGTTAAGACTTGGGATAGACTCAAGAGAAAATCATACTTGTAGGACATGTGTCTCCTACATAATTCCAAAAATTGGTCTTTAGAGAATTTGTAAATTCTTCAAAAATTATCTTTACTGTAGACATTTCCAGTTTCCTTCTATTTGAATTTTTAATGATCTCTAGACATTTCTAGTTTTCTTCTATTTGAATTTTCAATGATATCTAGACATGTACCAAGACTAAAGTGCCAACACGACTCATGCATGACGATGAATTCATCCATTTTCCTCCAACCCTAAAGAGAATTCCTTTTAGTTTTCACACATTATCATACCTTTCCTCCTTCCCAAGGCAAATCATGTAAAGAACTCCATTTATCTATTAAAACTTAGATCTAAATCAAGTTGGTGCTATTAAGACTCCAAATATGAATGCCTGTCATTTTAAGTAATTATCTACCAAAGAGGAAGAAAGTATATAAAAAGGCCAAATCTAAAATGATGTGGTTATCACATTTTATCAAATGCATTTAAAACTCATTTGTGTCTTATGATTTATGGGATCCAATCCTGGCAAAAGACAAATTGTATTGGCTGTTTACGCATCTAAAAATACAATTCGTTTTCTTTTAGAAACCTCATTAGCAATAAAAAAAACTGAATCCTGCATTTGGATTTTGGTTAAAAAATATACATAAATTTCAAACTCATCCATTCAAATGGAGTTGAGAACCCTTTGATGTTCATCCAGTAAATAAATCCAAAGCAAGTTCACAATGGACTAAAGATCTATTGCAAATGATTTGGACATCTAAATGATTTTGGCTATCTTCGCTAGAATCTTAATCCTATTTAAGATGATTGAGATTACATACTAATGATTGTAAATTAATTAGAATGGCTCTAAGTGGAGCTAAAATGAATTATTGTATATGGAGACTAATAATTCAAGTTAACCCTCCCCCAATCATTGATCCAAATTTCTTTTTTTCTTCTTCACAATTGTCCTCATCCATATGATTAGGGCAAAACATAAAAAAAAAGACAATAAAGTAAGACTTGATGGTATGTTTATATGCAATTTGTTAGCCAAAAATTAGAAAGAAAAAGAAAATTTTCCTTTCTTCTTACAATCTCTCATCATCCCCTTTAAAAAAAAGGACCCTTTTTTTCTCAATTTCTATTTTCTACACTTGAAAGTTGAATCAGAACTCAAAACGGCATGATATGTGACGTTTTCGTATCGTAACTGGAAAGGCAACTCTTCGAATTGACCCGAAATATCTTCACCAAATCACTGCACATCTGCCTCGCCGCCGGTGAGCACTCGCTCTGCATCACCAGCAATATCTTCGTCAACCCATTGACCTTCGCCACCGCCTCCTGCGCCCTCCCGTCCCTAAACAGGTGGCAAACGCTCCACAGCACCACCACCGCCCTCTCCGTCGCCGTCCGTGACACCTTCCGCATCCTCTGAACCACCGCCGGCACAACCGCCGGATCCTCGCCGATTGCTGCCCGTCCCTCAGAGCACATCGACAGTGTCTCCAGCAACTTCAACACCTTCTCCGCTACCTCGCCTGAATCCGATCCCGCCAGCAGCCTCCCGATCACCGGCACGGCGCCGAGCCGCACGATCTGCGATCTCATCCTCCGCCTCGCCGCGATCGCGACCAGACACGAAATCCCGGCGCAGACCGGCCGCTCATCCGTCGCAGAGCTCGTCAACCGGATCAACTCGGAAACAAGATCTTCACATTCCGTAACGGCCGAAACATCGGACCGACACGAAATCAGAGCTTCCAAAACCGTAGCAGCATCGGTACTCGCATCGACATCTCCGCTCTGCAGAATCATCAGGTACGGCTTCGAATCGATCGAAACAGAATCCGATTTCAGCCTTTTCCGAACATTCTCCGAATCCGATAAAACCAAGCTCAAAACCCGAATCACTGCCCGGGAAAGCTCCAAGCTTTGACCGTGACCCGAGAGGAGTCCGAATAGAACAGGGATAGATCCGGCATTGACGACTAACTCGCGGTTCTTGTCGCTGGATTCCGGGTCGGGGTGCTGGAGGAAGTGGGCGAGCTGAGTTAGCGAGTCGAGGGGTGAGTCGGGACTGGGTTGGGTGAGGGATTGGATGAGTTTGAGAGCGAGTTGTTGGGAGAGGAGAGATGGGTTTGAGGAATGGGATTCCCAGGTCTGGATGAGGCGCTGGAGGTTGTGGTTAGGGGTGAAGTCCTTGGTCTGGAGGGGCTGCATCGTGGCTGGGCAGGTGTTGTTGCCGTTGTCGAGCCAGGTTTGGATGCTGGCTCGGTCGTAGGTCACGCCCGTGCAGAGACTGACTGGGGATTTCATGACATCAAGAGAGATGGGGCATTTGAAGAAGCTTGGGACTGTGATTACAAGATCGTCTCTCACCATCTTGGGAAAAATAGATTACAAGTTTGTTGTTTGGGTCTGTGAGATGGGGAATTTGAGAGAGGGAGAGGGAGGGGGAGATGGGAAATGGGGGAAAGAGGGAGGGGTTTTGAAGGGAAATTGGGTCAAAGGAAGGATGACGTAGGGAACATTTAATTTTGGGGGATTGGTCGTCGGTCAATGGTAGTAGACGTGTATTACTATAATTATGTAGTGTGTTTAAATTGTACTTACTACAGAGGTTTGATTTTTTGGGACCCCCTTGTTTTGATAGAGAGGTGTAGTGCATAATAGGTGGATGGAGACTGTTGTTGCAGGGCCGTGGAGACTCCACTTACCGTATACGCAATGGATTTGATCATGTGAAGTAGTGAGGTAGTGGGGCCAGAGGCAGAAAAAGTGGGGCTGGCAGGGCAACGGCCCCTAAAAATTATTTCTTAGATGAATGAAAATTTAAAGCCAGTTTTAGTAATGGACACCCCCCAACTCCCAAGAATCGTCTTCTTCACAATGGCTCCTCCAAGGCCTCTATCATGGTTTACCTTTTTGTAGTGCCGCTCAATGATATCCAGAGCCGCAACATATATGTCGGTTTGGTTAGAATTACTTTTTAAAAGGAATTGAGCTTATTAGGGATTTATGATATATGTCATTTTGTCTTTTTAAATTTTCTGATCAAGGCCCAAGATTTTTATATTGACTAGTACAACTAAAATTTTGCAAACTAAATAATTTTGTTATACTATTAAGACTTATTTCAGATGGAGGGGGAACATAAAATTGAGTAACAATCTTTTCCATTCCCTACTCATCCTTGTATTTATTGTGAATTATGGCCCGTGATATAGTGCGATGGACTTAGGGTGTGATGAAAGTGCAATGAACTCACCACACTACCCTCTATGAATTGGCAACAACCCTTGAATGGTGAAGAACTTTTGAAGGATGTGTAGATATTTAGCAAACATAAAAAGAAGAGAATTGAAAAAAAGAAAAAATAAAAACTCAAACACTCATTCAACTGTTACTAAAGGTAGGATTGAAGTTTAAAAAAATGTCTCCCAAAATTGTCTAACCTAAAAGGGTTGCAGATTAAAGTGTTAGGATGATCATATATTTTGCAAACTATTATGTCCTCCTGATGTCTTTTCGAGACCTTTCAGGGGTTGCAAAACCCCACTTTATTCTAATAGAGGTTTTTTTTTTTTTTTTTTTTTTTTTTTCAAATTTTGCATATTGGCACCCCTCTCCCCCATCCAAGAATTTTATTTTTTCAAGTAGCCCGCATACCACATTTTATGTCTCAGGCCCTATCATCCTCTACCTCCATTATAATTGTCATTGCCCCAAGTAGGCCCAGATGAACTCTGAGCTCATCGCACCCATGTTGGGCGTGTCTGTGTTGTAGACATGGAGAGATGCCAGATTAGATCTAATAATGTAGAGCACAAGTACTTGGTTCTTGCTTTTACTTTATAGAAGAAAAGAAAATAGGTCGAGTTGAATGATCCAAACTAATAGTCCACTAATAAGAACTTGGACCATTGAATACTCCTGTTAACATTCCATTTCACGACGACTACTTGAGTAGCAAGTGTAAGTCCAATCAGTGTGAATTCCATGCTGGTAATCATCCACAGTAAGTTGGAATAAGTAATGTTCATACAAATTACAATGTAGTATCTATGGGTATGAAACGCAGAATTGTAGAAGTGGAGAAAGTTGAAACTGCAATCGATAGGAGAGCGGACTCAAGATGTCAGTTGATTACAACAGACGCAAAGCATAGTCCTCTTTCCCATTTTTCATCACTTTGCTTCAAAAAGCATCGCCGCAAAGAAAACGTATATATGGACACGAAAAGGAAGAACTCAAAGTAGCTAGCATTGATTCAAAGAAATCGCTAACTGCCGTTGAAAGAACTCGATCGAAAATGCAGATCTAAGTAAATTCATACTGCTGAAAATAAAACCTTCTCTCTTTACAGTGTCATTCAAAATCTTCCTTGTATAGGAGTGAAATCCATCATGTAATTTTGTGCTTTATGTTGTGATCTAGGTCACCACGAGCACCCTGAAAAAAACGGATATGAAATTCAACTCCGAATGGCTAAAATATCGCAGAAACTTGTTTCTACGCTCCAATCAGTAAATCTCTTTTGTTAACCATTGAATTGGCTACATAGACAAAGACAAAGACTGACAGACTACTGCACAGGGACGTGCAGCCTTAAGGGGGTGGATTGTGATAGTCCAGAGTCTCACATCTACTATAGAGAGAAAAATGAATGAGATTATATGTAGATGTTACACTCTTACCTTCTATCAAGTCTTTTGATGGGTTGATGCCCATTAGAAACAAAACCGTGAGGTCGGTGGGCCAAATCGGACAATATCATGTATGTAGGGATGGTATATTAATGGAATTTGTCGCAATGAATGTATTTTTTTGTTGTTATTAAGACAATGTTTGTTCAGTGTAATTGAATGCCTAGGATTATAGTTCTATGAGTGGTTAAAAATGAAGAATATTCAATGGTGCATATATATATATAAAGCTATCGTCAAGTAATGTATGTAAAATGAATACGCAACCATCACCCTAGTAATCAAATTCTAGAAAGTTAAAAGTCTCATTTATATTGCTACCATTTATTCTTCACACCTTACTCTCTCTCTCTCTCTCTATATATATATATATATCCTGCTTCCCCACTTCTTAAATACGGATCTAATTAGACATAAATTCCTACGTACAACAGGCCCTTAATAGTGATCTAGAGCATGTCGGTATATCACTCTATTGGGTCTAAGCTCGGATCGATCGGATCCTTACCTTCCAATCTAAGTATGATTATTCTTTGTGGCTGATAGAAAATGGAGCCCATCTGGGTACTTCACCCCTACCAATCATATTTTTAATGTAACAGTTTTTTCCCTAGAGCACTATTGGCTTTTAAAGGTAAATTACTTATGATCTGACATTAGTTGCTTGGATTGTTGGGATGAGATGTTGAGGATGATAATGATGTAAACAGAACCCCAAAATGAATATCTAGATGCAGAAGCATTTCAATGTGAATAAAGAGATAGCTTAGATGGTGTGCAGTGTGCTTGCCGTTCTTCCCTCGACAAGCGCTCTTCAGGTGTGATCGGAAGGGAAGTCAAGAGAGGCCATTTAGCACTGGTTGGAGACTGCTGTGCTGATGTGATGGTCTTTACTGCATTTGGAGGATGAAGCCAAAGTATCTCAAGGAAGATGGAGATTGGAGCTAATCACGCTCTCAATCATGTGCTAAATGTTATATCAGTACTCTTTCTTTTAAAAAAAAATATCTCTAAAGAGGATTTACCTAGATGGATGACAATTAAGAAATGCACGATAACAAAAAGATTTAGAAGTAAATGAAAAAAGCTTGAGATGGTTTAGGTGTAATTGATAAGGTTAAGATGACAATGAAAATGTTTAGATGTAAATGGGGGAATTTTGAGATGTCAGGCAAATTGTTATATATGAAAGCTAATGATTTCGACCATTCCAATTTCAATTTTAACCCTTTCATTAAAAAATTTGACCATTGAAATCAATTTTGTCCTCTCATTTTAGTTATGAACTTATCTTCCTAAATTAAGGGCCCTAATTTATCTCTAGCAGTTTTTATATTTTCTCTTAACATTTAAAGTATTTTCTCCCTAAATTATTAAATTTAGTTTTTTAAAATGATTAATTTGAAATTATGAAATAAATGTTGATGGGATAAAATTGGGCCTTTCAATCTCAACTACTTATTTAATTAGATTTGGATGTCTAGGAATATATTGAAAAAAGTCCTAGGTGTGCTCTGTCTAGAAATACTTTAAAAATCTAGATTTACAAAATATATTTATTCTCGATATAGATTTAACTGAGAATTATGAGATATCAGGTCAATTAAATGATTCTATCATTTAGTTTGAAATCCTTAAAATCTAATGGCAACACAACATTCAACTTTAATGTGATGAAATTAGGTGGGAACAATTTCTGAAATAGTGTGAAATTAGAAATAATACCAATTCGAAAGGCCTTAATGCATATAAATAAAATTTATTTATTAAAGACGGACACCCGAAAGGATCAATTTAATCCTATGTAAATGTGAGGTCCATGACACTATTATCCATTAGCCCACTCATAGAAGGATCGAGAACTAAGAGCATCTCCAAGAGATACTTTAAATTTGGATATGCTTTTTAAAAAATGAAGGCTGATGTGGCATATGTATTTTGGCAAATATAACTTGACAACTCCAAGAGAGATGTCAAATGCAAATGTAAGTGGGCCTATGATCATTATTTTATGTAAAAGAAAGATTTGCACCCAAAAACTCAAATGCAAGTGGACTCTCACCATTATTTTATTCAAAAAAAAAATTGAAGTATGCTTTATCGTATGCCAAATTTGGAATACCATCACATACTTCAAATGCCATGTAGGATATGAAGTATCTGTTGGAGACAATCTCATATGTCAATTATAGCTGTTGGATGCTGACATGGCCATTTGAAGTATCTGTTGGAGTTGCTCTAAGGATCTATTTATTTGCTAGAATTTCTAGCCAAAAGTTCGAGGTATTGGGCTATTTTGGGCATGTTGTTATGGATTTTCCAATGACATTTGAAAATGTCATGTCTCAAATGCCCTGTCAGAATTTTGAAATTTCAACATCTTTGATTTTAGGTGGAATTTTTGGAGGCTCAAGTACAAATGAATATTTAGGAATTCTAACATGTTTGGGGAGTCAGAAATTTTTCTTACAGAAAATCTCTAAATTCTAGCGAGGAAATAAGCCTAAAATGATCCATTTGATTAGAGGAATGTTAGTAGAAGTGCAAGTGTTGGAAATTTATAGTGTAAGTATTCAATCGTGTCATTAAAGGCCCGTTTGTCACTTTACTAATACAATTAAAGTTAAGTAAATCATCAATTTTTCAGATAAGATGTCATATCAAATGCACTTTATTCGAAACTCCCTCCATCTTTTTCATACAAAAAGTCAAAAAACAATCACCTTTATTCACTAAAATACGAAAAAAGTCCACTTTTCCATATAAAAAGTCAAAAAATTCCATAACAAATAACTAAAAATAAAATACCATCATAACTCACTTATATTTTATTCTTTCTTCAAAATCAACTTTACTTGACTTGACTATATTATTAGAGATACCAAACTGAAAGTTATTTAAACATCACGGAAAAAAAAAAAAAAAAACTTCAACATAATGAATTTCTGTTAGATTAGATGTTCTAGTAAATAAATTGGCCCTAACCAACCAATGGGGCAGGAATCCTGCCCTTCGAATCTTGATCAGCCAATGGCTTAACCTAGTAAAAGAAAATCCCAAAATGAAGGGGGCATTCTGGTAATCATTGTGACAAGAGAAGTGTCAGCCACGGCCTAGACGGAGGGGATGTCCTCCGTGAACGTGTGTACTTGTAAAAAAGAAGACTGGAACAGAGCAAAATATAAAGTCTGACTCTTGACTCTGACCAACCTACTCCCCGGGCCCACCAAGCATCCGTGGGAAGTCCAATTTCAAATTTCAAAATACCAAGCTGGATTTCTCTATGTTCATACTTTTCCAAATTCCACAAGTCAATTTCCACAGCTAACAAACAAGACAGCTCACCCAGTGCAAGTAGAATAGAATGCAGAGAAAGTCCATGCGACGACCATGTTGCAGTTGTAGATTATCCGAGCCAGGTCTAGAACAGGCTGTGAATCCATGAGTCCTCTTCAAACTTCAAAATGGCCGACATATAACGAAAATTATCCCCCAGTCTAAATCCCCGTGAATGGTACTTTGTCAAATTTTGGTTTTAGTGGGAGTTAACCTACCATTAGATTGACTATAAGTGAGTTTAGAACATGGGAATCTGAAATTCCCCAAGGACAACCACTAAGGGCACGTTTGGTAAATGGTGAAGAATCCTATATTTAGAGGATTCTCTCCATCTCCAAAGAAAGTCACAATCCTCAAATAGAATTCCCAATGAAAGTTCCATGTTTGGATGGAGGGAGGATTCTTATAAGTTGTAGAATGTATGATTCAATTGATGTTTATACAAATATCTTAAGATAAAGTAAGGATCAACGGTTGTAATTTGGTCACCTTACCGTGTTTGACCATCCAGAACTAATGACCGGTTTTGATCTTGATCGTGGACCCCACATAAACCCAAAAATAAGAAAAAACGGACTGTTTTCAATAATAGTTTGCACAGTAAGACATTTTGGCACATATCTGGAGATTTAAGATGAATTAACGGCTGATATTTGGTGAAGTGGCCGTTTTGGAGTTTTTAAAGATGACTAACGGTTTGGATCTTGATTAGGGAATCTAAAAGGTACATTCCCAAAGCAAAAATTTATTAGGGCCACATTACTACTTACCTTTATTGTCACTGTCCCTCACGGTTTTGAAAATATCTCAAGATCTGAGATGAATCAACGGCTGAAATTTTGAGACATAGCCGTTATGGACCTTCTTAACACAATTAACGGTTCAGATCTTGATTTTTGGGCCCACAGGAACCATAAAATTGAAAACAAGGGACTGTATTTAATCCCGTTTTTTGCCCACTGCATCACAGAATATGGCATTTTAACGGTTTGGACAGTTTTGCATATATCTCAAGATCTAAGATAAATCAACGGCTGAAATTTGGTGACATGGCCGTTTTGGATTGTTTAAACATTATTAACGGTTTGGATCTTGATTGTATGACTCAAAAGATGCATTAAAAATGAAAAAACCGGCCAAGACCACATTAACGTCTCAGTCACTGTTCATATACTGTAGCTCCGCCTTTCCACTCATTCAAGGAATCACTTGGTCCTAGGGGGGGGGAGGTCTGATTGTGCAAATAATCACATGAGAGGAAAACTCATGTCATTCCTCTCAAAATCCTCTCCCAACCAAACATGGAAAATCCGCAAAAGCGCGGAAAATGGAGAGGATTCCACTGTCATGCCCTTTGCCAAACGTGCCCTAAAGTTTTTTTAGATTTTCAACCAAGAGGAATCCTGGTCAGAAATGCGATTTCAAAAGAGATCATCTATCACCCCAAGAATTCAAATCCAATGAACATGTTATCTATCTCACTCTCTTATATCTTTCACCTCTCGCCTTGTATATTATTAACCCTTCACCTTTAAATTAGTGCCCTATTTTTCACCCGTCACTTTATATCCTTCACCTTTCGTATGTTTAATAATCATTTCTTTACAGCATATATGATCGGCATGGCAAGGACACAGCACACATTGTTTGGAGCCCTAATCTAAGATCCTCCCTATTAACTCGATTTTACTAGTAGGACAATTGATCAATTACTTTCGGAGAAAGTGCATTTGTGTGAAAATTGAGTAGTTCTCTGTAACTTAAAAAAAAAAAGAAAAAAAAGAAAAATTGAAAGTCAAAATAAACGGTCCTTAGTTGTAGGAATGCAGTTGTTTTATGATAGGGAGAGAGGTCTAATCTACAAAGTAATACATCTAATCACAAACACAAAATTTATAGCTAATTGAGTTCAAAAGCCAGTGAGAATCTTATGTTAGAGTGTTAAAAATAACATAAAATATTTGTCTTTTAAACAACATCATATAGTACTGCAAGAACTGATTCATACAGAAGATGGACCGGATAAGATTCAAAAGATACAACTCTTTAAGAATTTTCAATTTCTTGATTCTTCAAAAAAAAAAAAAAAAAATCTCAAAGTCTTTTATCCTTTTTTTTTTCCCAAATCATGTCAAAATTGTACCCATACATTTGATTCCTCAGTTTTTCTACCGAACTGTATGGTCTGAGTTTGATAATTGGGCCTGGAGTAGGAGAAATCTCTAGTTGAACGAGTGGAACTCCATAGCGGACTCCCTATTGAAAATCCAAGCCACCAAAATAAACACCCTTAAGGTGTATCGGGTTTTCCAATATTTCACTCCCATAAGAATTGATTTGTTTGAAAACATAATAGCTCAATCTTATGCATTATTCATTAATTCATATTTCTCTTCAAATGACCAGTCTTACAATGAGACCAACTCTTATTATGGTAAAATTTGAAGGTGTACAAACAATTTATTACGATCAGCTTAAATTTTCAATAAGTAGGCTCATTGTAGAATTCCACTCCTTCAACTTAGCATTTCTCTAAGTCAAAACCTTATAGAATTAAAACCCTAGCATCAAACTCGGAACCATTACGTGGGCCCCACTTTAACCGTATTGGCATGCATCAAATGGGCCCCAATCCATGGTTCATCCAATTTGATTTTTTGTCTGCCTTTCCTTTTGTAGAGATTATTACAATTGTATTCCACATCAGAAAACGGTTCAAGAGTTTGTTGCAGGTTGGTATCTGTGACGTCCCGGAGTCCCACATCGACTATAGAGAGGAAAGTGAATGGGGTTATATGTAAGAGCTTACACCTTTACCTTGCATGAGGCCTTTTGATGGGTTGAGACCCATCAGAAGCAAAACCGTGAGGCCCATGGGCCAAAGCGGACAATATCATGCATGCGTGATCCATCTACGGATGATCAATGATTGGACTCAAATGTAAGTATGGATTGTAAGGTGGTTCCAGTTCTCATGTCCGTTTTGATGTTTGCTGGACCACCAAATCGTTGGGTAATAATGGGTATACCAAACGGCAAACTCCCCCATCACTTCACTCTTTTTCCTACCTTTTCACCGAGAGACCAACTAATTTGGTGGTACTAACCTACCAAATCATTGGGTAAATTGGAGAATTGGTTCTGCATTGTCTTTTACTCCTCTGAATGTGTGTGGAATGGAAATGTAGTTTTCCTTTGGCTTCTACTGGTAGATTAGGCTCTGTTCAATGGATGAGAATACTTGTCTTTTACTCCTCTGAATGTGTGTGGAATGGAAATGTAGTGTTCCTTTGGCTTCTACTGGTAGATTAGGCTCTGTTCAATGGATGAGAATACCTGATTTATTACAGGTTCATCCAACTACTACCTAGTAAATTCATCTTGTATCAATATATCTTACGACTTGTTTGCACAACGAGAGAATTTTGTGTTTTGTAGATTTATATTTTTTTAGAAGAGAGAATCCAGTATTCTCACCCCTCTCATTCGAAATCAAAATCCCTTTGATGGAATAAAATTAATTTAGCGCTTTTTTTTTTCCCTTGAGAAGATGCGTTGCACCAAACAATAAAATAGGGAACTACATAGAAAATTAGAACAAACCCCCTCCATGCCGTAGAATCATCTTATTGCACTAAATGTACTCAAAGGATACATTTGTGCAGCTATACAGTTTCGCTCTTAGTGGTTTTTATTTCCATGAGGGAAGGAATTTTCCGTTCCTATCCCCCATGTAGGAAATTAAATTCCTTTCTACCAAGAAAATTAGTTCATTTTTTCTCTTCTTTTTTTGCGCAAAGAATATGTCGTACCAAACGATTGAAAAACGATATTTGCACATAAAATTAGAATAATCCTCCTCTATCATATTCAATAATAGGTGAGGAATCCATGAGAAACTTGTAGATCGGAAGATTCCTCATTGCCTCTTGAACAAGACCCTTTGCTGAGGATCTCATATAAATAATGGTGCATATTGATCTGAATGGTTGAGAAATTTTGATTTTGACGGGCAAATCTACAAAAGTGAGAATTTCCAGATCCTATAGAGGGGGTCAAACCTAAAGTCCTAAAAAGATGAAAACTCTCATTTATCCAAATCTTCGGGGAGCTAACAATTGCAAAACATGGGCTTTTCACGACTTTAAGAAGAATATAAAGATTTTTTCTAAGAATTTAATTGTCAAATGTGACCCAAATCTAAACCATGCAAAATCCATTTCTCAGCGTCTTGATGCTGGCCAAACTTCACTTCAAATAGGACTTCAGCCCACATTTAGACTGATAATGAGTAACAAGTGGTGCGGGTCTCTCTCTCTCTCTTATATTTTCAACCAAACATTTTACACACACTCAATACAATGATGGGACGGGCCCAACTACGACTGAAGTAGAAGTATTTTTTATAGAGTAATGCTACTTGGACAAACTTTTTGGCCAGAATTTTGGCCAACCCATATGGTTTCCATTGAATATCACTATGATATTCAATGGAAACCATATGGGTTGGCCAAAATTCTGGCCAAAAAGTTTGTCCAAGTAGACTTTTTGTTTTTTATAAGACGTTTGCACTCAAATTTGGGGCAGTGAGAATAATCTTATTAGAAGGAACCATAGTTACTTGTGGTTTGGTCCATCAAACTCAAATTTGACCCCAGTCAACGGTATCAAATAAATATGTAAAGTTGTTCCTCCCTTCCCAGTGCAAGTCCTAAAAGGATATATTGCATCCAAATGGACCAAACACACGACTGAATTGCACATGTCTACTAACTTTCGGTCGAATTCGAATTTACTAGATCGTTGAATCAACTGTGTACAGATCCAAATAAATTGTTAACCATTAAACTTTCGGGGCCCAGATGGAGATGATAGAAATCATGGTTGAGACTGATTTTTTGCAAAGAGGATGGTTGCGAGGAGTCCTTGAAGTCCCCCCCCCATCCCCATCCTCATGTGGGTCCCCAAGTGGGTCCCACCACACACTTGAGCTTACCTTATCTTAAACTTGAGATTAGGAGAGTTGGCCATATATATATATAGGGTGAGGGACACTTCCCATATAGGGGAGGTTTCAAGTGCATCAATCCCTCACCATAGGGTGAGAGACACTTCCATAATTGGGCATTTTCAAGTACAAAAATTACTTTTCAAGTACATAGGGTGAGGTACACATCCTTGTCTTCATGTGCAAAAATGGGAAGTGTCTCTCACCCTATGGTGAGGGATAGATGCACTTGAAACTTTTCCTATATATATATATATATATATATATATATATATATATATATAAAGGATATCCCATGCCACCCAGTCTAATAGCCGTGGTCTTTGACCCGCTTTGGCATGCACAGACTAATCTATGGGGTACAATGGATCGCCTAACACGTGTTCCAGCCTACCAGGTAAAGCACCACCGGGTCCCGATGAGAATTCCAAACCAGAACCTCAAAGCCTTTGGCCGCACTGCCTATTCGTACGCCTTCACCAGGGTGGCTTGGTCATGTTATTCATCGTATTGTAAATCTTAATATAGGTCCACTTCTACTGAATTAAATTATGAAGAAAACCATACAACTATACGGTGAGAGTGTTCATTTTAAAGGGCTTAAATCTTCAATAGGGAGAGCCCACTATGGAGTTCCATGCTTCCCTCATGGACTCCTTATTTACTGATCATAACCTTATTTACTAATTAAGGACCTGTAGTTGAACTCATAACCAACTCATGTCTAGGTTATAGACCCAGAGGCAGACCCACACCCAGACAATCTGAGGATCTATGCAAAAAGCCATCCTCCACTAAAGGCACGTTTTTATGTACCCTGATTCAAAATTAATGACTCGAACCCAATCCCGGACTCTGCTCAAAGGGATTGGATCCAGATCCAAATCAGGGCCCAGTCACATTTCATACACTGCCAGGGCCTCAGATATTCAGATCCTAGGGTGTGAAATACAAGGACCTAAACTCGGAACAAATTTTATTGGGGTCTTTTTAGTTGGCCTGAACCCTGACCAGATTTGGACCACACCGGTTCTTTAGTTGGGTTCCTTTGGGTATGCAGACCCAACTTGAAAACTGGTTCAAATACAAGACTTACCCAAGTTTCAGTTGGAGTTCTTTCCCAAAATCTTCAATTGTTCTTGGGTATGGGAATTTTCTCGGGTGGGCATCACAGTCTGCTTTAATAAAGAGGAGTCGGTCCTTTTGACGTGCCCAAAGAGTCTTTGACGCCTCACGCCTGGGTCTAAACATCAGAATGCAGCCGCTCCTTTACAGTAACAAATTCACAGTAACAAATTGTTACGTGCACACCTCTTTCTCCTACCTATTATTTTAGAAGAGAAAGAGAATCCGTAAGTCCACTTCAGGGGAAACTTGACCTTCCGATTAACTTCACATCGAGTTGATAAAAGAATAGGACCTAGGTTTCATTCATTCATTTCATCTTTTAAAATAAGAGAGATGGGATTATGTAATCTGGGACTTTATTTGCCTGCTTTAATGTTATCTTTCATCGTGTTCCAAGATCAAGGTCAGCTAACTCTATAGCTGATGCTTTATTTAAACAGGGAATTGAAAGGTCTTCTCCTTTGAAGGGTAGGGAAGTATTGGCTAACATCTTTTGTATATGTTGGGTCTCTGGGCGAGGGCTTGTACCATTTCTTCCTCCCTCATCGTACTTTCTTTGTTTAATGAATATTTTTGTTACAAATTTATAAAAAAAAAAAAGAAAAATGGGCTTATAACTTTTTTTTTTATTTTTATCAAAAAAAGTAAGAGTTTTTTTTGTCATCTAGCAGAGAAAGTAAGTTGCTTTTTTATTTATTTATTTTTTTTTGAAAAAGAATGGCTTAATTTTGAAGATGTGTGTTTTTAATGTGACCCTTAAGAAAAATGGAGGTTTTACATTACTTTTACTAACCTAGGTAATTGCCAAACATGCCATATAATAGCTTTGGCTTATAGAGTACAGTGATCATAACCCTATTTACTAATTAAGGACCTGTATTTGAACTCATAACCAACTCATGTCCAGGTTATAGACCCAGAGCCAAAGCCAGACAGACCCATACCCAAACAATTTGAGGATCTATGCAAAAAGCCATCCTCCACTAAATGCACGTTCTTATGTACCCCGATTCAAAATTATATTATAGACTCGAACACAATCCCCGACTCTGCTCAAAGGTATTGGATCCAGATCCAAATCTAGGCCCATTCACATTTCATACACTCCTAGGCCTCAGATATTCAGGCCCCTGGGTGTGAAATCCAAGGACCTAAACTTGGACCTGAATTTAATTGGGGTCTATGCAGTTGGCCTGAAACCTGACCCGATTTGGAACATACCGGTTTTTCAGTTGGATTCCTTTGGGTATGCTGGTATTTGGGGACCCATTTACCATCACCTACGAAGACCCGAATAAAGGGATTGGACCCAGATAAACTTCAGGCCCATATGCTTTTATATTACTACAATATACTTTTATATAAATATATATATATATATAGTGTGCAGGTCAGTCGTGACTTCGCACAATTCGGTCCTGGATATAAAATTCATGGAAACATATACAACCCAACTTTTATGTAGGGTCATGCAACTGACCCAGAGCCAGCCCAAATTGAAAACTGGTTCAAATATTAGACTCATAACCGGAGTTTCAGTTGGAGTTCTTTCCCAAAATCATCAATTGTACTTTAGGTACTAGTAATTTTTTTGGGTGGGCACCACAATCTCACAGTTGACTACTTTAATTAAGAGGAGTCCATCCTTTTGATGGGCCCAACGACTGCTGGACCTAAAGATTGGAATGCAGCCGTTCCTGCAGGTGAAAATTCACAGTAACAAATTGTTATGTGCACATAATTGGTAGCAGCCGTTCTGCTACCAATTATTTTAAAAGTGAAAGAGAATCCTGATCTTCCGAAATAACTTCACATGAAGTTGATAAAAGAATAGGACTGATGGGCTTATAACTAACCACTACTTGAACCTACTCTCTCCATACCTGATACTTCTAATATACATAGACCTTGCCCGTACTAATTTAGAAACAACTCCTACTAATGTGCAAACCTATAACCCACTGCATGCCCCATGACTCCCAATGACTCTCTTGCTTTCACATGGCCCTCCAACATACAGTCCATTGTCCTTAGGCCATATAAATACAGACCTAACTTACCTGGGATCCTGAATGCACATCTTGACCATCATCCATTCAAATGTTACGGACCCATGGGAAGATGAATGAAAAAAATTCCTCAAACTTTCTTTATTTTAATTTTTTCTTTTGAAAAAATATGTTTTGATTAGTTGGTCCTCCATCGTTATAAATCTATAATTGAGTTAGCAATCAAACAGATAAAATTAATGAAGCGTAGCTAGAATTAAAACCCCATTTTCATTGGTTTTAACTCTCCCTTGTGTTTGATCAAAGCTAGGGTGTTCATGGGCCGGGCTGGCCCTAGCTGAGCCATATCCAGGCCTGGTCGCCTTTAGAAACACGGGCCAGAACCGGCCTAAGGCCGACATGGGACTTAAGTGTGTGGCCTAAGCCTGGCCCACCATACAAATGTTAGGTCCAAGCCCGCCCATATAGTCAATCAGGCCGGGCATTCTATCACTACTTTTGGCCTTTTGATCACTTGTTTTGGGGGTGGGGATGAAAAAAATACTAAACTACATGTATTATATATTCAGGCCGGGCCGGGCTTTGGATTTGTATCATTTAATTCTAGCCCGGATAGTTCACAAATGGGCCAGAGATGTAGATATAGGCCCGCTGGCTTACTAAAACCCCAGGTTATATCCTGGCCCAAAGCACGCTGGGCCCAGTGTGGCCTGGCCCTTGAGCACCCCTAATCAATTGCATTGGGTTATAGGGCCACTTATAGGCCAGAAAGTGGTAGTTACGATATGTTGACTCCTATTCCTTGGTATTCTAATTTTGTCAACTTAATAATCTCAACACCTGTGATCTTATAAAATGTGAGTCTTTTAGAGCTGGAGATCAATTTTATCAACTATCATATACATAAAACTTGTATAAAGATTACAAAATGGTAGCTTATATATGCATGGCCGTTTACAGACCATATGATATAGATGGGAAGGTAGATGATTAAAAATATAAATGGATAGATTAATGTTGGATCATTGAGGAGATAGATGGAGATAGGTTAAAGAGTATTTCTCCATTGGATGCTTATTATGTGTAACACAGGGCTTCAAGGATTCCTAGGCAGTTAGCCGGTAATTAATGGCTTGAATATGTTTAGAGGTTTTGCCCTCAATGTGTTTTGCGTGAGCATAATAGATAGCATGAAGGCTTAAGTACACTGCAGTACTGAGATTATCACATTCACACTGTATGATGGGTGGAGCGTGGAGATAAACTCCGTAGCCTTTTAGAATCATGCAAATCCAACCTAACTCAGCTACAGTACGGGCTATTCTTGAATTAATTAATTCTGAAAGCACATAGATCAAAGTTATCAAGAAAGAGAGAGACCTTGGCTAATCACCAGAGATCTTGATCAAGGACACAAGCACACCAGAACAAACTGTGGCACTGTAAGTTATTGGAAATTAATATCCCAATAAGAAAAATGATGAGTAGGGTTTCACTAACCTACAATTGCTTTCTTTTCTTGATCAGCTTCTTCTTGCCACTGCTCCTTGATTAATCTAAGAGACCAGAGACATAATCCAAAGCACCCATTTCTTCTTTTTAACTAACAAAATCAAACCAGACCCATATGAGAAAAATAAATAAATCAAACAGCTGATGGTGTTAGATTAGTTGTGTAAATAGATCTCTTCAAGTGCTACGAAGAGAAGAGAAGAGGTTAGAATAGGAGGGGATTAGCCTAGCATCAAGCATTGAGTGTTCATTGCTAAGTGCCCAGGTAAAATAAATATATATATACGGAGGCCTATATAACATAAGTATGTATTTGGGATTTATAAACTATTAACTAATTGACACAAATATATCTTGTACATATATTTAAGTATTAAAAATAGAAAAAAAAATCTTCACTTTACAATTTAATAACATAAAATAGAAAATAATTAACAAGTTAAAAAAAAATTCATTCAAAAGATAAATCTCAAACTTATGCAAAAGAAAATGCAAAAAAAAAAAAAAAAAAAAAACCAAAGCTTACTTGATAGATAGATAATCAATCTTTAAAGCCATCTCGCAATATAAAAATAGGAGACAGAAGCCAGCACCGATCCACCTAATTTATTTAGAGTAATGCTACATGGACAAACTTTTTGGCCAGAATTTTGGCCAACCCCCATGGTTTGCATTGAATATCATAGTGATATTCAATGCAAACCATGGGGTTTGGCCAAAATTCTGGCCAAAAAGTTTGTCCAAGTAGACTTTTTGATTTATTTATGCGTTTCACTCTAACCGATGATGACTTCCAGCTAAAGCTAGAGAGGCTTCTGGACTCGGAAGTCAATAGTACGTGGGCTGAACTACAGTATCTTAATCATTCACAGCCAGCCTTGAATGCTTGAAAACATCATTAAATCCACTATGAATTTGCAGGTACATGACCAATTAAAAATTCTCTTTTTGTAAGAAATATTTAAAAGAGTCGCACAAACTTAAACAAGCCACATGCATGCATGTCATTAGTTCCAAAGAGGTGGTGATCTAGACACTCAGTCCAACAATAAACACTGAGAAATATGCTTCTTCCAACAAATATGTACACTAAAATAATATGTTTATACTTGGTTCTTGTTAATTAACTAATTAAATTAAAATAAAGTAAATGAAAATAAAAAATGACGAAATCAAATCAAAAGTACACAATTTTAAAAGTCCCTATCAATTTCTCTAAAAAAAAAAAAAGTTTAAAAAACCAACCTCCTTATTTCTCCATTGAAAAACGATAAAACTCCACTATTCTATTTCTATAAAAGAAAATATAATTTTTTTTCATTACAAACTACTAAAAATAAAAGACAGTGATAACTTTTTATATTTTATTATTTCTTTATTTGATACTTCACATCACCCATTCACCGTACTTCAATTCTTTATACATCCAAAACACACAAAGTTACTCAGCACCAAACAATATATACTTTTGGTATATACAAAATACAAAAACAAACCACAATTCTCAATAGAACAGGACCTCCAAAAAAAAAAAAAAAAAAACTATTTTTTCATCTTCTTCTCTTTGGAATGCATAGATGATAGATCACATCACATGACCGAACATGAGTTGGGGTTGTCGTCGCTGAAAGCGTTAGTGTAGCGTTCTTCCGTTGAGCTCGCACGTACGATTGATGCAGCTGCGGGGTCCATTACATTTCGCACGTACCCTGGTGGGGCCTTCTTATCGTATGCACCTGGTGCGTACGGGTGTGCTACCAAGTTGTAAGGGACATATGGCCAGAGCTCAGCTTTCTTCCCTGTTCTCCATCTCACCCTTTTCAACACCTTGTTTGGATCCATGTACCCCACCACTGTCAGTTTCCATTGTTTCCTGTCCACCTCTACTTGAACTACATCTGAAAATTCCATAAAAAAGTTACGTAAGATCACCCATTAGCATATCGATAATATACTCAGAAGAAGAAGAAAACATGCATGTATATATACCTTTCATTCCTTCTACAGCCCTCCTCACTTTCCTCTCACATCCTTCACAGTCCATTCTAACTCGAATCTCCACCGTCTGATTCCATCCACAACAAAGTTAATCAGTCAACCGGAGGAGAAAAAAAAACCAAAGATGGAAAAAGACCCACCACATGATGAAACCATAAAATGTGGCACTGAAGTAGTACCAATCACTATAAGAAAAATGCTAAGTGGGTTAATTCACTCACCTGCAACTGCTTTCTTTTCTTGAACTTCTTCTTGCCACTGCTACTTGAGAAATCAAAGATCCCAGAGATATAATCCAAAGCACCCATTTCTCCTTTCTTACTAACAAAATCGAATCAGACCCAGATGAAGCGAATCATCAATAAAAAAAAAAAGCTGATTATGTGTGAGCTTGGTTGTACAAAGAGCTCGTTTGAAGTGTTACTTATAGAAGAAAGGAAGCATCTCAGAAACCCTGCGTTGGGTTCGTCACTTTACTTTGGTCGTTACAAGAGCCGACACGTGGGCTAGCATTGAGTGTTCGTTGAATGCATTCAAACGATCTGTAAATAGAATTGAATTGCTGCCACGTGGCTTTCGGTGGAGTAAGAAAGTCGTCACCTGGTTATGGCTCCACATAATTGAGAGGTAGATTCAAGTGAAGCAAGATGTCGGCTTGTGGGCCATGCATGGCATCTGGTTGGTACACGTGGCTCGGATTAGATAATTTTAGCCGTTGATGGGGCTGAAGGCGCGTGGACGGGTCAAATCCGGAAATTTCTGGAAATGGGAAAGAGATTCGGATCTGCAAGCAGTGGGAAAGGTTAGTAAAAGGGCGGTGTCGTTTTGTAGGTGTTATTGGAAAGGGAAGCAGGTGGAGTGGGCCCACGTTCTAAAATGACTTTTTTTTTTCCTCTCACTCTGCAGTAAGGAATAAGGATGTGATGGTGGTTTTTTTTTTTTTCCAGTGGAGTTCTTTGGACTGAATTAATTCCTCTAATATAGTGGTGAAAAGTCATATAAATTTTCTTATAATTTTGGTGTGGAAGTACAGTTTCGAACCAATAAGCTCCATATATAAACCGTACGTGGTCCTAGACTAAGTAATCTACCTCCTCTTGGGAATAGGATGTGATGGTGTGGGTTTTAAGAATTATTGTAAATTAGTAGTTGAAATGGCTATATAGTCTAAGTAGGTGTGAAATTTGGATCGTTGAGGTTTAGTCGGTTTACTTAACTGGGCAAGTTTTGACAGGTTCAGCCTAATGTAACTAAAATCGACAAGGATGGTTGATATTTGTATTTCATGTTGTGCTTTAATAAATTTTAACTTATGGACTCACTCCACACAAGTCTCTAATCTCAACGGGGCAGCAGCCAGGAGCTGATCTATTGTTGTCTGTGTAAAAAGGGAAATGTATTACTACCGGATGATGGATGGATTGGCATGGTTTGAAAGGTTCTAGTCTCTTATTAAATGCATTAATTAGTTTTATTTCTTTTCGCATTATAAATGTAGTAGATTAGAAGCTTGGGAGGACCACTCACTGGAGGTTGTAATTTTAAACTCGCGTCCTCTTCTTAGAGCCACTTGCCAGCAAAGAGTAGACTTATTTGGCGTGTGGGGAAGATATGGAAAAGATAGGGACTTCACGTTATTAAAGAGGCCAGACACCCCCGTATGGAGAAAAAGAAAAGAAAAGCTGGGACGGGCTGGATTCACCTACTTTATGTTTATACATTCTCACTCCTAACTTTACAAATAAGGTATTTTGATGTAAACCTTATATCATGAGAGCCACACGGTGGAGGTTCTTGGCTATCCTCTGTAACACTAATGGCAGAAGTTAGTTTTTTCAACTTCATATGGAATTTAGAATAATGAATGTTAGTTTCGCTCTTGCTCTCCACTCTTAACACAACAGGGCTGATGAATACAACTATAACTGGATTAGTCTCTTAATGCGGGTTTTGTCCTTAACTACATCTGGATTTTGGTGGATCCAGATCCTCCACAAAAGACTTTCCAACCAGTATGCTTAAGGTAAGTTATTGCGGCCCACTGATCACTCTAAATGCTAGTGGATTTTTGGATTTGGAATTCAAAAAAATTCAGGTCCAATTGACATACATTATTCCAGTTTATTTCACAAAATGGACATAAGAAGTAGAGAATCTGCCCTTTATATGTTTTTTTTTTTTTATTATCTATCTTCTATAGCCTTAGACTATGCAACAAAATATCTAATGAACTGGAATATTTTCTTCCTTTTCAAATAGCTAGACCGGTAGACCCCATCTTTCAATTTGATAGGAACAATCGGTCTTACAAACTCTTTCGTGTCTTATAGAGAATATTTGAATTACAAATAGTGATGAGTGAATTGCATATAAATAGTTTTTTTTTGTACTAAAAGGTATCTTTTTATATGGGCATGTTTCTTTCCAACAATATTTGGCAAGAATTTATCATGTTTTTTAATTTTCTTTGGACATGATGTAACATCGTATTCCCTTACAATTGCAAATGTAATATTTTTTCATAGGCTTTTAAAATTTCCAACCATTTAAAATTTGTCAAATGACGTTTGCGAATTGAGGAATTCCAACTAGGCCTTTTGGTTGAATTTTTGGATACTCAAGTACAAAGAGAGCATCATGAAACTCCACTATATAACTGTAAATTCAAAAACTTTTCAGACAAAAATTCATTGAATTGAAGTAAAGAAACAGGCTATAAATTAGGGGTATATGCGGATCGGATTGGTGCGGATTGGGCTAAATCAGTCACAATTCCGTTTCTTACGGATTAACGGATTTGGAATCCGTCACCAATATGTTGTTGTTAAAATCCGATCTGATCCGATAGGTGGAGGACCAAATCGGATCGGATTAATCCGTTCAATCTAATTTTAAAAGAAAAATATCAAACATGTTGTAAAAAAATTACATTTTGACCTATAATTTTTTTTCTTATTTTATATTTGGACATCTTAATTTATATTTAGACACCTTATATTTTTTTTTTTTATATTTAATGTCAACGGATCGGATCGGATTGAATCCGCGGATTGAGGGTGGAATCCGCCACGGATCCGTTGCTAACAGATTACAAAATTCTTAATCCGTCACCAATCCATTTACCTTTGGATAGGATAAAAATCCGCGGATTGGATTAGATCTATGGATTGACGGATTTTTTGTGCACCCCTAGTATAAACAACCTTAATTGCATGTTTATGCTTGACCATTCCTCAAGACAATTTAGCTGTAGAAAGCAAAATGTCCATAGTTTTAGGATTTCCAGATTATATTGTTTGGTGGCACGAAACTGTTCCTGACCGAAATCGTTTTTGACCCTTTTGTGATTCATAAGCTCCAGCTGTTGCGTATAAATTTTCTTTCTTAAAAATTGTACTCGTACTGAAGTCGAAGCTTTTTGTATGTTGTTCATAAACTGAGGATGAACTTTATACCAACACACAACTTTTTTTCCCTTTTAACATCCATAGCCTCACTTGAATGCCTAATAACATCAATTAAATCTAGTTGCTGGCAAAATGTCACATGCCATCAGGCATCAGTTCCAAAGAGGGTAGAGAAACACAGTGCAGAATAAAAATAATGAGACAAATGCTTCAACAACATACAGGTACACTAAAATATTATATATATATATATACTTGCTTATTACAAGTTCCTCAGTACAGAAAATATATACAACTTGTATTGCAGCCAGTAAATTTGCAATGTAATGTAAACAGTAATCATACAAAAACATTTTTTTTTTCCTTTTCCTCTTTGGTATGTAGTATAGATCACATGACCGAGCATGCGTTCGGGTTGTCGTCGCTGAAAGTGTTTGTGTAGCGTTCTTCCCTTGAGCTCGCACGTACGATTGATGCTGCTCCGGGGTCCATTACGTTTCGCACGTAGCCTGGTGGGGCCTTCTTATCGTATGCACCTGGGGCGTACGGGTGTGCTACCGTGTCGTAAGGGACATATGGCCAGAGCTCAGCTTTCTTACCTGTTCTCCATCTCACCCGTTTCAACACTTTGTTTGGCTCCATGTATCCCACCACTGTCAGTTTCCACTGCTTTCTATCCACGTCTACTTGAACTACATCTGCAAATTCCATAGAAAAGTTACTTAAGACCACCCATTCACCCAATAGCATATTGATATACTCACTCTCTATATATGTGAGAAAAAAGAAGAAGAAGAATATGTTTATATATATACCTTTCATTCCTTCTACAGCCCTCTTCACTTTCCTCTCACATCCTTCACAGTCCATTCTAACTCGAATCTCCACCGTCTGATTCCATACACAACAAAGTCAATCAATTACAGGGGAAAAAAAGCAAAGCTTGCAAAACACCCACCACATGAAACCATAAAATATGGCACTAAAGTAACACCAAGCACTGTAAAAGTTATTTTGTAAGAAATAAGAAACCCAATATGAAAAATGATCAGTTTGTTATACTAACCTGCAACTGTTTTCTGTTCTTGAACTTCTTCTTGCTCCTCCTTCTACTTGAGAAATCAAAGAGATCAGTCACATAATCCAAAGCACCCATTTCTTCTTTTTAACCAACAAAATCAAATCAGACCCAGATGAGTAAAAATCAATAAAAAAGCTGATGGTGTTCGCTTGGTTGTACAAAGTGCACGTTTGAAGTGTTATTTTATAGAAGAAAATGGGAGAGGACAAGAAACGAAGGGTCTCAGAAGTCAGTAGCCTGCATTGCGTTTGTTCATTGTTGCTTTAAGCTCGTCCTTCCACGAGCCGACACATCACCTAGCAAGCATTGAGCGTTCGTTGAACTTGAACGCAAAAGGCCTGTCAATAGAAATGCTGCCACGTGGCTTCTCCTTGGAGTAAGCAAGTCGTCACTTGAGTATAGCTCCAAAGAAATGAGAGGCCCATATTCAAGTGAAATGGATAGGCAAGCCGCAAGTGGTAGGCTTGTGGGCCATGTATGGCATCTGGGTAGTACACGTAGCTCGAATGAGATAATTGTAGCCGTTGATAGTGTTGAAAGGTTAGTAAAAAAAAATATCTTCCAAAATCCAAAAGAGTATCTTTAATAACGATGATACTATGGTGTGGTGTCCTCTGCCAAGGAGACGGGGCAGTGGGCCCACATTCTAGAGGGGCTTTTGTTTTTTCCTTCACACTCTAGTAAGGATGTGATGGTGTGGGTTGTAAGAATTATTGTAAATTAGTAGTACTGGTGGATCACGTGTTGCACATGTACCGACCATTCAATTTTACTAAGAAATTAAAAAAAAAAAAAGTTTCTAAAAAATTTAGTAGGAGCTGAAATATATTTAAAAATCAACTTTCAACAGAAAATGAGTGATTGTAAATTGCAAGGCCCGTGCAATGTCCAAATACAGCTGACAATACTTTTTTTATATACACTTGAAAACAATAAAATGATGATATAGTGAGAAAAATGAGATCTCAAAAGACCATAGATTTGGAATTTATATAATTTTTTGAGGATATAAATCACATATTTCTAGACATTTTATCATGAATGTGTACTAAGAAATTTAAATTTACTTTATTTAATCTATTAGGTTGACTTATCAGTTTCTTGGTAAACTTGACCTGCTAAAGTTAGAGTCTAGTCAAAAGCATAGTCAAATTGATAACCTACACTTTTATAAAAAATAAAAATAAAAACTAAGAATCAAATAAGCTTACTATTTTAACCATGCATAAAGATAAATGGTCCGACTGGGGGACTGGATTCGGGCCTGGTCCTCCTGGGGGACTGGGCCCAAATCCGATCCCCCAGTCAAGCCATGTAGCACGACTCTTTAACCAATTACCATGAACATTATATGTTCACTACAAAATCAGATTCTATTAAGGGAAAAAAATAATTATATCCTACCTAAGGACATCAGAATAAAAAAACTGAGATTGTGGTTTTAGTTTTAACTTACAATGAAGAATAACATCTCACACAGATCGTTTAGAATAATGAAGTAATCCGGCTTGTCCTCAAGCGACAGGAATCAACAATGGTGGAACTATTATATGAACTCTGACGAGTAAGATTTGCAGAGCACCTGTTGATCAATATTAGTATTTAACATGTGCGTTGTTTTATTTTATAAGACGGACCACTATCAGGTAAAAAGAGGCAATACCTCTCCAAAAGTTAACATCTTCTTTTTACTTGATATAAAGTACTATATTTTATACCCAGCAATAAAAGAATAATACAAAGTAATCATAGAAGTTTAGTTAAATGGAAGCTCACAAATAGAGATATCCATAGGGAAAAAATACAAAAAAAAAAAAAAAACTACAAATACAAATCTGGCAAAAGAATTGGACCTTCCTCTTAAGAAATGCATAAGAATGTAACATAGGTATTCTAGATCAACTATTCTGCTCTGTTCTATATAGAGGATGGGAGTGCTGATCAAAGTAAGAAAAGTTCGAAATGAACAAAGACAAACTGAATTTGTTGCAACTTAACATCAAATACTTATTTTAGTTGTTTACACTTAAAACGATCACTTCATTCATTGACTCTGAAGTTAGTAGTAAAGTTAGCGTAACAAGCAAGTTTCTATGAGATTCTCGTTTTTCCTTTAAGGAAATGCATGACCCTTCCTTGAAATATATGAAAAGAAGAAGAAGAACTTGCATTGATGAAAGAAATAAATGTGTTAGAAAATGATCAAAGTTTTTCAATTTAAACCTCATGAGTAAGAGCAATAATAAATAAATATATTCATGCCCTTGAAATGCTCTTTTATAATAAAAAAATTCACAAAAGTTATATATTAAGAAACTAAAAAATTGTACAGAACAACAATAATTTTACGATAGCAATCTATAAGACCTACCACTAAATTGAATCTATGGAATTATCTTTAGCAATCATTAATATTATAAGAGAACCAATATTTAGTAGTAGTTATCACATTATCCAACTTTTGATTATTCTTCCAACAGGGGTATAAATCAAGATCAATATAACTATTATGTTAGATTGAAAACTCCATTATTCTAACTAAATAAAATACAAACACATGAAGCAAAATGGAAAATAATATTTAATTTTTTTTTCTTGGTAACTTTCATTAAAAGAGAGAAAAAAACAGTGCGGGCGTAAAATGAGTTTAAGTTTGTACATTTCACTTTTTTATTTATGATATTTTGTCAGTTGTTGCTTTTTTCTTAAAAAAGAAAAAGAAAAAAGTAAACATAAAGCAATAATGCAAATGTAGTACTTGTATATATGGGATTTGCTTATAAGTTTTGGAGGTCTCTATACCTTTTTCAAAGGTCATAATAAATAATATACAACTGAAGGAACATCAAATTACAAATATTTAAGGTTAGTACACAAAAGATTAAAGGGTTAATATTTAAAAAATAATAACAAAGGGTTACATCCGTACAATGAAAATAATCTCATATCTTCTGGAAAACTCCCGGAGCTCTCTGATGTTCTTAACTCTCAGATTTCAAATGCAAATACCACTCAAGTATCTTTTACTGCCACCAAAAAACAGAAATCAAAATAAATAAATAAATAAATAGAAACTATTTGCACAATTAGCATTGTTTCAGGTAAAAGAAAAGAGAATGTTAATTCTCTCGTATGTAGTCAATTTGATATTTGAATTATAACACAACCACCAATTAGTCACTGACAACAATAAGAAAAGTAGCAAGCTAGCTAATACCTTTTGTCGCGACTTTTAAACTGATTTTTAAGCTGATGGCGAAGTATTTAAAAGTGCCCACAAAATTATAAGTATTGAACACCAAAAAGATAGTAAATAAAATACACTTGATTCCTTTTCTTGCATTTTGTTGGGCAGGTGTATAGTGAAAAATAATAATACTAAAAGGGGCCCACATCGTGCAGTTTATTAAGAATATCTATATATATATATCTATAATAATACTAAGTGGGGCCCACATCTTGCATTTGATTGGGCAAGTTTGTAGTGAAAAATAATCATACTAAGTGGGGCCCACATCTTGCATTTTATTGGACATGTGTGTGGTGAAAAAATACTACACTTTAGTGAAAAGTATAAGTGGGCCATGGTATGTAGTGAAAAGTATTGTCATTTTGTTCTTTTTTATAAGAGCATATAGATAGATAGATAGATAGATAGAAAGATAGAGATAGAGAGATGGAGAATACTAAGTGAGCCCACATTTTGCATTTTATTGGGCAGTTGTGTAGTGAAAAAATATTATACTTTACTCTCTTTTATATAAGGGTATAGATGTATAGATATAGATAGATATAAATATAGATGTAGAGATAGAGATAGAGAAATAGTAATAATAATAATGTATAGATTATATTATTATGATATAGGTGGGGCCCACACAAGTTCTTCTCTTTTAGAAGGGTAATAATAATATATAGATTATATTATGATTATCTAAGTGGGGCCCACACAAGTTTTTATCTTTTATCATCTTATTATTATTGTTATCTTAAGTGGGGCCCACATCTTGCATGTGATTGGGCAAGTGTGTAGTGAAAAAAAGTAAAAAGTTGTGCATCTTGCTCTCTTTTATAATAGTAGTATAGATACTATTTGTTTATACTTAATTTTACATATCAAATAAATGGCTTAACGTTAGTTATAACATATTTTTAGTTAGTTCTCATATCCAATTACAATCTATTATTTATATAAAATAAGATTTCTTTTTGATAAATTACTGCATTTCAATTGGATATAAAATAGAAAAAGGAGATTTACACTAGTTTTTGTTTTTGTTAAATAATGAGAACTAAAATGAAATGGCTATGCAGTCTAAGTAGGTCTGAAATTTGGATTGATATGTTTAAAAAACTTGTAGTTTAGTAGGCTTAATTGGGCAATTTTGATGGGTTCAACCAAATGTAATTAAAATTGACAAGGACGGATTGGATTTTTTTTTTTTTTTTTTGTTCTTGTGGTCAAACAAATACTCACATATGCACTCATGCACACTTCACAAGTCTCTAATTAACAGGTAGGAGGCAGGGATTGATTTCTAGTTGTATGTGTAAAAAGGAAACTGCGTTACTATATTGAATCATGGATGGATTGGCATGGTTTGAAAGGTTCTAGTCTTATGAAATACGTTAATTACTTTTATGTATTCTTTGCACTTTCCCTCTTGCATTACAAATGTAGTAAAGAAGCTAGGGAGGACCATGCATGGATGAGGAACCAGAGGGGTTGCGGTTTCAAACTTTTTTTTTTTTTGTTGAATTGCAAATTGAAATGAAAGGAGAAAAAAAGGAAAAGAAATACAAAAGCCAAAAGAGGCCAAACAAAGGGAGAAAAATCCTCACAGAAAAAGAAAGAAAGAAAGAAAGAGAAAAACAACAAAACTCTATCTTACAAGCTGATAGGGCAGATTACAAACTTAAGTTTTATTGTTGGGGACACTTGCCCAAGCAAAAGCTTGACTTATCCGGTGCGTGGGAGAGACAAGTGCTTCACGTGTCTGGAATAATAGCCAGTTCTCAAAGAGACTAGACAACCTCATTCGGGGAAAAAAAAACCTAGGGAGGAACCGGATTCACCTAGATAGTTTAGGTTTATACATTTTAACTCCTAACTTAAAAAGAAAAAAGTGAAATGGCTGAAACATACTTTCATTGATCATGTACTTTGATGAACTCGAAACATCTTCATTCCACACCATCTCCATTCTTTGGCTTTTTCGCAATGACTCCAAACACAATGGTCGGAGGTCTACTATAGAGCGTGCCAAGGTTATTTTTGTGGACAGAATTAGAGGTATGATCATTTCCCTCTATTCTGCAAAGGCTGATATCTATCTCCATCCTATTTTGATGTTTTTGGGTTTCGTTATTTAGTTGGCTTTTCTTGTATAGTTTTTTTGGCATCTTTTATGTAACCTTTTGGCTTTGGGGACTTTTTTGCCTCCCCCCACCTCATCTTCTTTGCTAATACATGGCTTTGGGGGCTTTTTGCAAACCAACCCCACCCGCTATTTAGTTGTCTTTTCTTGTATAGTTTTTTTGGCGTCTTCTGTGTAGCCTTTTGGCTTTGGGAGCTTTTTGCCTCCCCCCACCCCGTCCTCTTTGCTAATAAACCACCCACACCACCCCCCCCCCCCTCAAGTGTGTGGTGCGGCCCACTTGGGGATCCGCATTGTGGGGGGGGGGGGGGGGGGGGGGGGGGGGGAATCAAAATGATTCCTTGGGATCATCCTCCTCTCTAAAAAAAAAAATTAGTTTCAACCGTGATTTCTATCATCTCCATATGGGCGCAGAAGTTTAATGGTCAATAGTCCATTCGGATCGATACATAGTCCATCCAATGGTCCAGCAAGACTCTCTATAAAAAAATCAGCTCCAACCGTAATTTCTATCATCTCCATATGTGCGCAGAAGTTTAATGGTCAATAGTCAATTCGGATCGATATATAGTCGATCCAACGGTATGATAAAATCGGATATGACCAAAAGTTGGTGGACACGTACAATTTAGAAGAGACTTGCGCTTTATGTAATATTCAACTTAAGCCCATGTATATCCATCCGTCATCACTTGTTTTCATTCATTTTCTTTCTTTCTTTTTCATTCCTTTCTACCGAACCTGTGTGCATGTGAGATTTGAAGCTATCCTCTTCACAAATTCTCATCATCATCTTCCCCAAGGCCTCATCTTCCTCTACATATCATTTGTTTGGAGTTTCCCTATCTCTCCATATCTAGGTAAGGGTTTCTTCTTGATCAGAGTATGGGTGTTTGGGGTTTTTTTTTTATTTTTATTTAAAGGTTGTAGATGAGTTTTTGGGTTTCTTTTATGCTTGATTAGTGTAGTGATTATGTGGGTCGGGTTCAATTTCATAGGATTTGAGCTTTTGGAGCTAGGGTTTATTGATTTTGGGTTTAACCTAAGCTAAGGAAAGTATATGTACTAAATTAGTGATGGATGTATGGATTTAAATTGAATTTCAGCTTTGGTTTCATATATTGATCTTATAAATTAATATGTTTTGATTTATGAAAATGAATAATTGGAAGAAGGAAGGGGTTTAATGATGTAACTAATGGATTGATGATGGAGAATGTAATGGAAATGGTGGAGAGGGCATGGCCCTGAACTTTGAATGCTGGAACAGGTGAAGGAGAAGGACTTTTAACCCTGAACTAAAGCATGTTTGAGCATAAGAAATTCTATTATGGGTGTAATATCCTGTATTATATGGGCCCAGGATTAGTCTGGCCCAGGTAGTACTTCGAGTTGTTTCCTTATTATGGTATTAGTAGAAGTACTTATTATGGAGAATTAGAAATTGGAGAGTGTCCCACGTCTTGTTGTGGGACTAGAGTTGTATAACAAATATAGTAGAAGAAATAAAGGAAAGTTTGGAATTAGGAAGTTTTGCAACTCTCCTAGTAGGACCCCCTGTTGGCTACTTGTTGTATTGATGCCTCACGTTTATGGTAACTGGAAAATGGAAAGAGTTGTGAAACAACTCTAAGTGAAACTAGGAGAAGAGGAATAGAACTCTGATCCCTTTTAGTATATATATACAACCATCGGCCAGTAGAGTGTTATTCAATTTTTCTTGTTGTTGGGAGAGCAATTCTGAGAGGGGGAGTCTTGTGACTGTTAATCAGGAGAAGGAAGTGAAGGTCATTGATGTCCTATTCGCGCTCACACATTGCAAAAGCAACAATAGCATATCAAAGGTGAGTAGATCTTCCTAAATACCTAGATGATTTAATCAATATGGCTGATAACAGAGCATGATTCAGTTCTTCTGTATTGCTATGTATACCGTAGGCATAAAATCTAATTTGAGTCAAGGGAATCATGTAATTGATGTAAGAATGATTGTAAGAATATTACAATTGATATGGAGTCCTAATTCATGAACATCCATCGAATAGATGTGAAATTGGTGAAAGTAGGGGCTTGACGTCAAAGGAATATATTGACATCGAGGGATAGTAGGACCCCTCAGTGGACCTAATAAAAAAATCAGGACCCCACATCTAGAAGAGGAGTGATGGGCGACCATAGTGGAGTGGAACATCTTGGATTAGGATCATTAGGAACCATTGATCAATGCATTCAATCACTGCCAGGCGTGACGTAGAACAGAAAGCAGTAAAAGTCGTTTCTGGCTTGTGGACCCCAGAACGTGATCTGATCATGGATCAGATCCAATAGGATGATGGTTTAGCAGTGGGCGATCTTCACCTAGGAGGCTGATCTTGATTTAGTTGAGTGGGGCCCACTGGATACAAAAATTTGAGTGTTGCTGGAGTGAATGAGCAGTCTGGTCGACAGTAGTAGTGGGACGCACTAACAAAACCAATCATGGATTAGGACCCCACGTCTTAAAGTAGACTCAGAGACGATCCCAACAGTGGTGGTCCCATGTGGCCTGGTCTCCATTTGACCAGTTATCCAGGAACTTCAATTTTGTTAACAATAAGGATTATTTATGAATTCCAATTGTATTTGTTAATCTTGTGGGGCCAGTAAAAATATCTGATGGTGAATCCAATCCATTAAGAGTAAAGCCTATACTTGAGTAACTCTAGAGAGTAGACGTAATCGTGATTTAGACCAGCGGGACCCACTTGATGTTATACGAGTGTGCTTCCAGGCGTGGACAAACCAGTAGCTGAATCTGTTCATGGACTTATGACAAGTATATTGGGCTTGGCCCAGCACTGATAGGTGATTATGATATAAAGTTTATATACAGATAACTTAAGATTAGATGATCAATTAATTGTGATTAAGGGTCAGTGAGCAATTTAACTGTGATTAATTTAATGCATTAAGATTACTTAATGTTATATTATGTTCTGTGAGCAATTTAGCTGTGATTAATTTCATGCATTAAGAATACTTAATGTTATATTATGGTTTGTTTTATAGTGAGGACCAACCATACGCCCACAATACCAATTATGAGTTGGAGTGGGGCAATAAACATTGAGCTTAGTAGGGTTGAGTCCACACTGTTGATATATAAATGAGGAAAATTGTTAATTATATTGAGTTGTGGTTGTTATGAGGTGGTGAGGTCCCAGACGTGAGATGTTGGACTTCCGTTATAGCGGCTGGTCCATAGGGGACGTGTCCAATGAGACAGGGTCTTAGTGACCGGTATACAAGTTTACAATGGGCCTTTGAGGCGTGGTAAGGTGCATGAGCACGGATATATATATGGATGAATTTTTATGGTATTTAATATATTGATTCAAATATGTTAAATCATGTAATATTATGTTTTATGCTGCTTATGTAATTAGGAATATTCATTCACCAGTAATACTGATGTTGTATTGCCCCCTTCAGGTAATTTTACTGCGGGTGGGATAAATCAGGATGACACTCAGCACGTAGATATTGGCATGCGTGGCTGAAGAGAGAGAACGATAAATATTTATATGAGTGACAGAATAATTAACTTTTTTTCTAGAAATTGATTTAATGTTTAGTACATTATTAATTTGAGTTAGAACATAGGGATTTAGATTATTTAGAGATTTTTTGATATCGTTTGACTTTATTTAAATTAATTGGAATTACAGTTGAATTATATGCAAAATCTCTTATGCGAATAATTTGATAAATAAATGGTAAACATTGTCAAGTTATCACGGTCCGAATATCCGACATAGCCCCGGAATTTTGGCCGTGACAAATAGACTCCTTCGTTTGCCAAAACTACTATGTCCAGACAACGAATAGACAATCTATATCGGTTTGAATAACTTGAGCATGGAAATTGATGAATTTTCTCATTCGGTTAAGCTCTCGGTTAACCAATGATTAACTGCTGATTGATCTGTTTTCTTTTGAAACATGGGCATTATCCATAGAATTTTATAACTTTTATGATACCCTTTGAAACCACTTTAGAGGACCTTCCATGTGTTTTAATTGAACTTCTATTTTGCCTTTATATATTAAATTTATGGATATGAATATGTGAACAAAGGCACCACTAAGCTAATTGTGTTCCAAGTACAAACTTATGGACAACTGTGCAGCTCGATATTAACTTATGGAACGGTTGATCACCATGTTAAGAACTTATTTACAGAAAGTGATTAACCCTATGATTGTGGACGGGATCTATAATCCTAAGATTATAAGTTATGAAAAGGCTAATCACTTGGTGGATTAAGAACTTATGGACAGGGTAAAGACCCGAAGTACCACGACTTATTATCACAGTAAAAGCCTAAGTGTTATGATTTTTTTAACAAAATTAAAATCTTATAGAACTTATGAAATATGGATTTCATTTAGAGTTTACTAATTATTGATTTTTAATCGCTTTCAAATGTATATCTGTTATTATATATATATATATATATATATATATATATATCTACCTATCAGCTCTTGTGGTTGATGGTATTATGTTTGATAAAAGGGTACCAAACCCACCTTTATCGAATTGGAGGAAGAAGAAACGTTGCAGACAGATCATTACGATGAACACGTGTGACACGCAAATGACAACTATTAAGTCATCTTGACCGGCGCATGAGAGCCCTCATTCCTGGAGATGGATTTTTATTTTGATACACATTTTGTAGAACTTGAGTAATTAAATTTTTGTAGTTCAGACTTTAAACTTTAATCCATATTGTATAGGTTTTTCTCTGATATTGTACAGTTACTTCTATTATGTCATGAATTGATAAAAATTTACAAAATTTCACCGCGAACTTCAAAAAGTGGACTATGATTGAGGGTCAAATGACTGTCCAGTCATTTCTAAAATTTCAATTTAACCCTTAATCTCACATTTAACCCCATAATAGAAATAGGGACGTGACGATTTTACAAACTCTTCGGTGTGTCTTAGAGAATATTTGAATTCCTGATCGTGGCAGAGCTGCGTATGAATAGTTTTATGGTGCCCTAAAAGGTATCTACTTAAACAACCTTAATTGCATGTTTATGCATGACCATTCCTCGACACATTTTAAATAACACTACAAAAAATAAAGTTTCTCTTTCTTAAAAAGGTCTAAATGGTCCCACGAACATGGCACATGCCATTCCCACCCCACCAGTTCCAAAGAGGTGGACAAAACCAGTGCACAATAAAAAATAAATAAAAAAAATGAGACATACGCTTCTTCCAACATATATGTACACTAAAATAATCTATATAAACTTGCTTCTTACAAGTTCCTCAGTACAGGGAATATATACAACTTTTGGCACATACAGATACAAAAAGAAACAACAATCTTCAATAGAACAGAAAACAAAAGAAAGCCCGTTAATCGGCCGTACCCAGTGAAGTTGATACAATCACAATATGTTTTTTTATCTTTATTTTTGCTTGCAGATGCAGCAGATCACATGACCGAACATGAGTTGGGGTTGTCGTCGCTGAAAGCGTTAGTGTAGCGTTCTTCCGTTGAGCTCGCACGTACGATTGATGCAGCTGCGGGGTCCATTACATTTCGCACGTACCCTGGTGGGGCCTTCTTATCGTATGCACCTGGTGCGTACGGGTGTGCTACCAAGTTGTAAGGGACATATGGCCAGAGCTCAGCTTTCTTACCTGTTCTCCATCTCACCCTTTTCAACACTTTGTTTGGATCCATGTAGCCCACCACTGTCAGTTTCCACTGCTTTCTATCCACTTCCACTTGAACTACATCTGCAAATTCCATAGAAAAGTTACTTAAGACCACCCATTCACCCAATAGCATATTGATATACTCACTCTCTATATATGTGAGAAAAAAGAAGAAGAAGAAGAATATGTTTATATACCTTTCATTCCTTCTACAGCCCTCTTCACTTTCCTTTCACATCCTTCACAGTCCATTCTAACTCGAACCTCCACCGTCTGATTCCATCCAGAACAAAGTCAATCAACTAGGGAATAGAAATTAAATAACCCAAAGCTTGCAAAACACCCACACATGAAACGATAAAATGTGGCACTGAAGCAGTACCAATCACTGTAAAGGTTACCGTATGAAACACAATTAGAAAAATGATGAGTGGGTCTCACTCACCTGCAACTGTTTTCTGTTCTTGAACTTCTTCTTGCTACGCCTTCTACTACTTGAGAAATCAAACATCCCTGAGACATAATCCAAAGCACCCATTTTTATCTTCTTACTAACAAAATCGAATCAGACCCAGATGAGTAAAAATCAATAAAACAGCTGATGGTATTAGCTTTGTTGTACAAAGAGCAGCTGGTTTGAAGTGTTATTTATGGAAGAAAAGGTCAAACCTGCGTTGCGTTCGTTACTTTACTTTCGTCGTTACAAGAGCCGACACATCGCCTAGCATCGAGTGTTCGTTGAACGTACGTAAAGGGCCCGTCAATAGAGCTGCTGCCACGTGGCTATTGCTAGAGTAAGTAAGACCGACGTCACCTGGGTATGGCTCCAATTAAATGAGGAACTGAATTCGTGTTTGGACGAATCAGAAAAGGACACATAAGGGGGCGGAGAAAAGAGAAATCTTTTTCTCTTTCCTCTGCCCCTACGTGTCACCGCCTGTTTGGTCTGTTTGGATCAAACAGGGAATCAAACATTAAATGAGTGCTAGATTCAAGTGAAATGGACAAGCAAGTGGTCGGCTTGTGGGCCATAGTGCATGGATTCGCATCTGAATGGGAACACGTGGTGTCGTGGGCCAATTGTAGACGTTGAAAGCTTGTGGACGGGTCAAAATGGGAAATTGCTGGAATGGAGAAAGGTCTTCGAGCCTGCATTGTCAAAGGTTAGTAAAAGGGCGGTGTCGTTTTGTGGGTGTTATATTTTAAAGAAAGGAGAGGGAGGACAGGATAGTGATGGTATGGGTTTCTGCAGAGGTAAAGGTGGATTGGGCCCACCTTATAAAACGACTTGATGGTGTGATACTTTGGTGGTAATAATTTCTTGAGATAAATTTCTTTATACTCATTTTTACATATCAAATAAATGGTTTAATAAAACATTTTTTTAGTTAGTTCTCTTTATTGAGAAGTGCACCTTGGAAGGAGAGTATTGAAAAGGTTTTTTTTTTTTTTTTGGCCTGGGGGAGACTTGCGTTTTTGAAAGAATTTTTTTTTTTTTGTATGGGTGGGTGGGTTCGGCATTTTTAAAAATTAATTCTTAGAATTTTGATTTACATGAAAGGGACTTTTGCAATTTAGGTAAAAATCTCTTAAAATATTAATTATACTTACACTTTAAGGTTTTGGTTGGAGTGATTAGTTAATGAAATTTAATATGGTCGAAAGTGCATTGACCGGATTTCACCCGAGGGGTGATATTGAGGAGTGGGCATATGCCTCTACTAACACCTGTCTTATATAAAATAAATTTTTTCTTTACATGATAACTATGCTCAATTGGGTAAAAAAATGAATTTATACTTCTTTTTGCTAAATCATGAAAAGTAAACTGAAACGGCATAGTCTAGTGAGTTACCGAATTTGGATGAAATATGAGCAACAATTAAAACAATCATCCTCGTCTCATGAATAAATGTATGGAGAACATATCAATTAAGATAATAAATAATACTATTTATGTCACCCACTGGATTGGAGACGTACAATCTAACATAACACACATGTGGCAGAAGCTACAGAACAAAGTTCTTCAACTTCCTATAGATTACTATTTATGTACATTTTTCCAACAAAAATAGATTTATGAACATTATTTTTGCTTTTATATCATGGTTTATAGCATTGTTGGAAAACTCAACGAGTTGACTCTTGACTCTTCCGAGTTATCTCATTTTTCCAAACGACCGAGTAAAAAACAGGGGAGACTCGGCCGAGTATCATTTTAATAAGTTATTTGCATCATGAACCATTTAATAGGCAGATCTAATTTTAAACAATTGAAATTTATTTATAAGTAATTATGTATGAAGTTTGGAGTCGGTAATTTAAAAATAATGACTGGAATGTAACTTGAAACTTATATTTTATCTTCTGCATTCGATATTTGGACTAATAAATTATGTAATATTCAGTATTTTTTCTTTTATTTTGTTTATTGTTGTACTTTTCTTGCATATGTAGATTTATTAATTTGAATTGATTATCATGAATGCAAGTAAATAAAAAAATATTTTTTATTTATTATAAGCAATGGACTCATTTTTAAATATAAAAAAAAAAAAACATGACTCCTGAGTCTCTGTGTTAACTTTATCCGAATCAATTTTTCCATACAAATCGAATCTAAGTCACGAATTTTCCAACCTTGATTTATAGATGATTACAATGCATTAGCCTGTCAATGCTGGCTTTGGCCTTAACTTGAATCGGGTTTTGGTGGATATGGATTCCGTGGGGCTTTCCAAGCAGGACATTTGGTAGGTTCTTGGACCCACTAACCCCATCAAATGCAAATTACTTTTTGCATTTGCCGTGAACAAGACTCCAGTCCTATGGATGTTGATATAAAATATAAAATAGAATATAGAATATTTTGTATTTTATCTATAAAATCTATTTTATAACATTAGATCATGCAGGTGGAACATCTAATGAATCTAATTTTTCGAAAGTAATTAGATTTAAAAGTCTATATTACATCTAAGTAGGACAATAGATCCTACAATGTTTTTCATATATCTTATTATAAAAATTATTGTTTCTCTAAATTGGGATGCCGGTTAGGAGCGATACTTTGAACTAGAATACCCAATGATCAATTCCTGGGTATGTGTGTAATACGAAAGTGCCACCACTACTCAACCTTGAGTGTGTTGGCTATTCTATTTTTTTAAAAATAATTATTCTATTATTAAAATCATTTTCAACACCAGGGAAGCAATGAAGGATTTAGATTTCAAATTGGGATTACGCTAAGAACGGCTCCTTACCCTAGAGGTAAGGAACGCCGGTTATTTGGCTGCCTGAGTTTCGAACGCCGGTATTTTGTCTCTTCTTGTTTGTGTGGGCTCCTTTCCCACTTGTATAGGCTTTCTTCGTACTTGAGTGTGATGATTTTCTGCGTGTATGCAGGTTCTCTCTTGGGTCGCAACCCCTTTGGCTGGAGTACCCAAAAAAATTTGATACTTTGCTACTATTAGACATTTATAATCTGTTCTAAAAATATTCACAATTAAAACATGCAACCTTAAGTGCAAGTTAATGCATTCGCTTTTTCTAGTCATTTCATTTTTATAATGATTTGATTTTAAGCCGATGTAATGTCTACTATATGATTTTTAGTTTCCATTGTTTGGTGCTGCAAAACAATTTCTGATGTGAATTTTTTTATTTTTATCCTTTGTGTGGCATTTTATTTTTTAAAAAGTGAAGTACTCTCATACACACCCCTGCTGGAGTCCCTCACCATCAATTCTACAGTTTGGCCTTAGATTATTTATGTGAAACAATAAAATGAAAGAGAGGTGCCTCACCAACCGAGCTACTATTGGATTGGCTTTGTGGATCTGACTATGCTTTCACAAAAATATTCGTTAAACTGTTTCCACTTTGAAAAGCAAAATTCAGGAAAAACTCTAACTCAGAAGAAGAAAAAGATGATTCTCACTAATAAACTAGTTTTATTCTCAAATGAAAAGTACTCCACACAAAATACATCTTAATCCATGCATCTAAAAATAAATGAGAACTTAAATCTCATTGGAAGCTCTTATACGTCTGGATTCCATGCTGATGCAACGACTGTCATCAATCAAAAAGATCATATAGAAGCTTCTGGTATTATCTCCATTTCTTGTAATCTTGATTCTTCCAGTAGAAACCAAATATGTGTGATACTGTGATTCATCCAGATCTCAGGACAAAAAGGCCTCGTCACAAGAGGAGAGATAGAGAAGCATCTTTGAGGGCTTACAAGTTGGCCGGCTGTATGATTACAATGGGCCCCACACACCACCAGCACAGATAGATAATGCTCTCGGAAAAGGAAGCTTCGTTACAGTTGCAGTGTGGATTTCTGATGTCTACTTGCTGCCCACTACACATAATAGGCTGTGGCCCTGTGGGTTACTTCACGGATAAAGCTGGCACAGTCGCGTCTTGAATTGATGCATGCACTTATTGAATGGTGGTTATGGTCTTTGGGCAACAAATCATTTCATTTCTTTGGTATCTGTCTGGGCGGTACCACGTACCAACTCAAGGGAATCAATAGGTCAAGATGAACCTCGAAGTGGCCCACAAGTTTTGATCATGTGGGCCCATGTTAAGTGGGACATTTGCAATTAGGTAGCTCGATCAGCACTCACCTGTGATTAGGATTAAGCTACCGACTTATGCTACCAAACAGCCGCTGTTTACTTTGAATGTTTTCTGCTACCAAACAGGCAGTAGACAGACTGGTCGTTAATTGTCCACATGGTTATGATTTTCTGATGTGGTGGTGGTGGAGACTTAGAATCTTGGTACTCTGCATTTCTCTCACACACCCTCTCAGTGGTTTGTGTAACTCCATCCATTGATAATTCAAACGGTTCAAAATGAATGTCTCTCATTGAGTGATAAATCCTCAAGTCTCATTTCAACAGGAGATGGATACTCATATTGTAATTAACCATGTTATCAGTCATTTATTCAATCTTCGATGGGACCAAATTAGTATTAAGATATGATGCGGTGGTGAGTTCCACTTGAGGTGCATTCACGTTATAGTTAATTGTTACATAAAATAGTATTAGTATAGGATTTTATTGATTTTCACTTCATATCATGTGATTATAGTGCATATTTCTCATATAATATGCATTAGCCATATAAAAAATAAACTGCCTAAATTGGACCTCGCACATAATACTGTAACAATCTGGTGAAAAAATGATATTCACCGGCCATGCCTTTTAAGCCGATATTTAAGGCTTAGTTACAGATTCAATTATAATGTTAGGTTTGAAAAGGAAAAAAATTCACACTTACAAAAGTCTGTCATGCCGTGTGTCAATTTATCTACTTGTTGGCCTTCTTCATTTGAAGCTGTTAACACTTTGCCAATTGACAAGAAAAATATCACATCACTTTTTCGGCCGGTGAGTTTGGCAATCCAAGAATTTTTGTTCACACTAATTAAGCTGGTAAGTTTTCTACAATTTCGGCTAACATGGACAAGTGAGGGTTTAGTCTTGTAATTATCTTCTCATGCAAACTGCATACATGATAGATGCTTTCGCCATTAGGGCACTTATGGAACTTGGACTGGCCCACCTTCCCATGAATTTATATATATATATATATAGAGAGAGAGAGAGAAAACATAATTATATATTTCAAAACATAACCAAATAGATTGTACTATCATGTTATAAGTTTGTTTCAAAAAATTCATGTTATAAGTAATTTACTCAATCATATCGCATGATCGACTCCTATTAAAATAAAATATAAGAATATGTGATTAAAGGAGATGATATTCATTTTGAGTGGTTCGAATTATCAATGGTGAATCTTAAGCTGGAGTTCCACTATTCCACTCACGATAAGCAAGAGACACTTAGCGGACCAGGCTTGGTGCGTCAAGACTTGTAGCTAGCGTTTTTCAAGGTCCATGAAAAATCTTCGAGATTAAGGTCCAAGCATCTTATCAACTCCATGTTAGCCGGAAAAATATTGATACCAAGTGTTTGCTATGGACTGGTGTGTTGGCCATTGTAATCTTTTTTCTTTTTTTCTTTTTTTTGACAAAAAAACTAAAAGTGAAATAGTAGCAAGATAAGTTTGTACAGGCCTGCATTGGGACATATCAGCTTGACCTTAGCTTAAACAAGAATGTAAATGGTTTGGGTTTGATACAAGTCCATGGTGGATATATGGACCTTGTTAAATGCAAATGATTGAACTTGAACCCCACTCTGATGGACCTGGCTGAACTAAGCCCAACCCAAAAGCGATATATCTTAAAAACTGACTACTGGGACTCAAACCATGCGGTCAAAAGGTGGCAACTACCACTTGAGGTGCATTCACTTTTAGTTAATTAATTGTTACATAAAATAGTATTACAATATGTTATTAATGTATACTCCATCATGAGAGCATGGGGTTTGCTCAGTTGGTTGGCAACTCCACATCTCACGTAGGTGCCCAAGGACTGGATATATATGCATTTTTCGCAAGGGCTGTCCTTCTTGCTATATGGGCTTCATCTTCCCACATGTGTGGGCGCTCTCGGGTCCAGCCCCCTTAATTGGGTAACCGAAAAAAAAAAAAAAAACGGGTTCATATAATATTATAACATTGCATTTCACTCAGATAACTAGCTATATATTCAAATATGGACTCTGATTAGATCCAAAAGCAGGGTCCATATCTGGAGTTTTCGGGTTGAAAGCTCTGAGTAATCAGGGAAACGGAGGTCCATTAATATCACAAATGGATAGATATAACAGCCGTATGAAAAAGAAAGGGTCTAAATTGGCCATTGCAGATAATACTTTGTGATGATTTATTGAAAAAATGGTAAGCACCGGCCTTCCCAGTTTCCATGTAAGCCGATAAATAAAAGCATGATCCAAGTTGTGGTTCGTCTAGAATGTTAGGTTTGAAAACTGAAGAAAGTTCACACTTATATTTGTCATGCCTCTCTAATCTCTTGGGAGTCTTTATATGAAGTTCGTTACCCTTTTACCAGAACAGATCACATCGCAATCTCCATGAATCTTATTAGTGGGGGTGCTCATGGCCCGAGCTGGGCCCACCTTGTGCTGGATCTGGGCTTTGTTTTTAGATCCATATGTTGAATCGATGCATGATTTGTTCCCTGTTTATTAAATAGGACGAGACTAGGTGAAAGTATCTTTAAAGGCCCAGCCGACACTGCGATGCAAAATATATAAACAGAAAGGATATATGCAATTGTAAGTGGGATGGGCTTGGCCTGAGTTCAGACCCATGTGATGGAACTGAGCCAGAATACTAGCCCAGTAAATAAATGGGTGGGATTAAATTAGGCTTTCCCCTGGCATGATGTGGGCCATTTACATCCTTAACGGTAAGATATGATCACATCTATAGAGTATTCCAGCCCAAATAGAGTGTCCAAGGCTAACTGTGAGCCCTCAGACCTGTGTTCTAGATTGATCTCAAGTACAAGTCCTTAATGAGAGAGGCCCGGACTAATTGAATTTTCACAGACAGACTTAAAAGGCTGGAGCGTTGCCAAGCCCAAGTTGCAGCCTGGGGGGGATACCAGAAAGAAGCATCAAGAACATGCTGGATTCGAGGGTGGTTCAAGTTGTAACCCAATAAGGACACCCAGTTTGTGTGTGTGTGTGTGTTTTTTTTTTTTTTTTTTAACTTATTTATTCATTATTGAGTTTGTATGCCTTTTAGGTTTTTTACTAATGAAGAATTTTACTTTCATAGAAGTTACCTAACGTTTGTGACAAGCAATAAGATTGATCAAGTCCACCCTAGAAGCAATCCTGGTTGAGAAACAGGGGTGGCAGAGTTGGTTGAGAGTGGGTTAGCAACCTTATCGCTCATCTAGCTGTCTATGGTTTGAAGCCTTGCCTGGGTTGGCTGCCCTCTTCCCACATGCGCGGGATGTCTTCCCACATGCATAGGCTCTCTCATGGTTCAAGATCTCTTAGAAAGAAAGAAAAAGTTCAACCTGGTAGACTATGATAGCAGGCCAATTTGAACCATTTCACACCCACGCATGTGCTATACAAGCCCTAACCAACAAAGCAACAACCATGGATATATTGTGATTCAATGTTTGGAATATGATTTTTTAATTAAATTGCACAATTTCAAAAAATTTTGAGGTTAAAAGAGGAATTGAGCTTGTGAATTTTCTATGAAACAGTTCTCTCCCCCCCCCCCTCTCTCTCTCTCTCTCTCTCACTCTCACACACACACAAACTTCACCCAAGGAAGAAAAGAAATTGTGAAATTCAATGGTTCATACTTTGAATCTAAAATATCTTAAAAAAAGTTGACCCGCCAGTTCTACAGGCTGTGAAATCCATGTTTGAATGACCAAAATTCATTAAAAGGGTCCGACTTTGATTGGAGTGAAATTTGGTATAACATTAACATAAAAAACGGTGATTCGATCTATTTGTATTTCACATTTTTACTTCTATGGTTATAGTGTTATTATATGTTGTGAAGGTGGGCAGTAACATTTGGTTTGTGTGTTACATTATATAATTAAAGTTCACATCCCAAATTTATGGTCTCCATTGGCACCCGCACATGCAAACAGGGTTCATGGATTACCTATATGCCAAAGTAACAAAGTGGACGAATGTTGGTAACTGTCCCATTTAAGACATCAAAAATTGACTGCATATAAACTCTCTTCAAATGCAAAGCATGTATCATGTGGTTAGATCTTAATTAAGAGTCCCATTATCTAAATTTTGGTAAATATACATATATATAGCTACTTCTAAATGATTTATCAAATTTAAATTTTGGTAGCTAACTCTATACCGTTCTTTACTTAATGTAATCGGATAAGTGGCCTAAAAAATACACCTCATAGAGGAAGGATTTTGCCCTCCATGGATTTTTAATTTCAGTGGAGAAAGGAATCTTCAATTCCTACCTCTCACTTTTAGTGGAGAAGGGAATCAGAATTTTCTCTATCAAGACTAGTTAGTTCATTTTTTCTTTCTACTCGTGAAAATTTGTCGCACCAAATGGCCAATAGTAGGCTCTATAGAAATTTAAACCCTCTCGCTGGATCCTCTTGTCGTACAAATTCACCCTTATTGTTAATGATCAATCCACTTGAGAGGAAAGCCATTTTTAAAAACACCTAGGCATGCAGGTGATTTCCAAGCACATAATGCCCAGCCATTTGGGGCCCATTTTAAAGTTTCAAGGGCCTTCCCCATTTATACACGTGGAAAAAGAATAATCATCTCTTTATTAACAAAGACAATGTTCTTCTACTAGCAGACTTCATATTGCTGATATGTAGTCTATAACTCGTGGAGTCCACTTTATATATATATATATATATCAATGGGAGGAGGGCTTATGGAAAGGACTCCTTATGGATAAAGGAAAGCTGAAAGTTCGGCCCACCAAATCATCTTAGTCCTTTATCTAACAACTTTAACTTTAATACTGTTTTAATATTCAATCCAGCAGTGAGTGAAGGCTCAATGAATGTAAAATTCATCTTGATTCCAAATCATGAGAAGACAACAACATCGAAGGTAGGCCAAAGTGAACCTTTGAACATGAGAAACATGATTAGCACATCAAATCCTTTATCCCTACCATGTTTAAACACCTTTGAACATAAGAAACACCGCCACATGATTCCTGAATTAATCTTTTATTATCATGAATAGGCTTTTACTAACACAACTAAGAGGAGCAAAAGGGGTCTCAAATCCCAACCTCAATATAATTCAAAATTGGCGTTGGTCGATTGTATAAGGAGTATTGCAATCATCCACTGATGCAGTCCCACATGGTCGGCCATTGCAACCAGCCCACATGAGCAATCTATCCACTCTTCGGGTCACCTTTTTTCATCTCACATGGGTTCCAGACTCCATGATTGGCCTCATGGGCTGAAGTCCTCAGACCCACTTCCACTAGTGCTGACAGGTCAGGGTGGCTCCTAATTACAGCGTGGTCTATGTGGGCCTTACGGCCCAAAAATTCCAATCTCCGGGACAGCTGGACAGGGACTAGACGACAACGAAGTTAAGAAGCAGTTGCTACGGATTCGTTAGTGGACCCCATTGAACATTAGACGGACAGAGCGACAAGTGGTATAGATATTGACGGCAAAAGAAAACGTAAGCCAACTTGCGAATATATTGTTTCCGATTCCTTCTTACTGAAAGATCTTCTTCCATACTGGAAAAAACAAAAACCATTATACTCCATCCCTATAAAATTGGAGTCCCGAGCATACGAGGATTTCCCTATTTGACCGTATATCAATTAAGATCCGTCATGTCACCACTGATACTCTGTCATGCATGGACAAAGGTTATTGTGGGCCTTAATGATCACTGTGAAAAAATTCTCAAATGATCTCAATTCATAAAAATTGTCCCTATACAGCTGCAGAAAGGGCGGGTTAATGGGGATGGCAATGGAGTAGGTTGGATTTGGTTCATGGTATTTTCATATCCAATCCTATTAACATCCAAAACCCATCTCGACCCGCAACGGGTTTTAAATGTCTAATTAAAGTCAGACCCATATCAGTAGAAGTTCATAACCACCCATAACAGTTTCTTTTTTTAAAATAAAATTCTTATTGACTTGGCTCCTGATTTTAAGAGGTATAATTATATTTTTTTAATTTGCCTTTTGAGGCGGTAACAACAAATTTCATAAAAGAGACGAAAGATACGAAGAGAAATAAGAAAAAGAGTAAGAAAGTACAAGAGAGATGTACCTCCACTCATCCCACAATTTAAAAATAAAATTAAATAAATAATGGGTTGGGTTACTTGGGTATTATTTTAAATGTTGAATGGCTAATAAGGTTTTCCGTGAGCCAAATCAGAAAGATGGAACCCACACATGACTCCAATTTATAATGAGTTTTATCCATGTACTCAAAACAATAAAATCTCTACCAAATCCACCCCTAGTTGGAGAGGATTGGGTCAAGTCGCTTAATCCATCATATCGCTATCCCTCGGTGCTAATTTATTTTGAACGCTTGTGGATTTTTCAATAGAGTCCAAATCCTTCAGGGCTCTCTCCTAAAGATATATAACAAGTGCGTTTATTTTAGACAAGTTTTCAATAGGTAGGCCCCACTACAGAATTTCACTCCATCAACTCAAGATTATTCTAATCTCACAATATCCAAACTCTCCACTATGAAGCCCTTTATTGAGATTTTAAAACAACTTAGTCATCGTGAAGCTCACTTCTTTTTTTTTAATTTAGACTGTGCAAATTAAAACTACATCACTCTAAGTGACATGGCACCACCTTTGATTGATCATCTATAAAATACTTTTCTAAATAATAATAAAAAAAGGCCCATCAAATGCACCCTCCATGGCAAGTTGTTTATGATGACGTGGTGGACCAATCACAGTCATCTTGGGGGTAAAGCTAGAGATGTAAATGAGATCGGTTCTCGGTCAAGTCTATAGTGGAATCAAAACCGATCTCTTGATTCAGAAATTGGAAACCGTTAATGAGCAGATGGAGTCATAATAAAAACCGAAATTATATATGAGATAAGTTTAGGTATAAAAATATGGGAGATTTTTAAAATTTAAGGTAATGTGTCATGTCCCAAGTCCACGGATCCGAGCTGAGATAGAATCAGATCCAGATCTATTTACGTCAGGGATCCTAAAAAAAAAGACATGAATGCATTTATTTATCATAGCTTAAATAAGGACGGAAATCCTATTTTTAATTGGCGGTGCCTCCTTGGACCCACTTACAATTTTAGTATCACTCGATAAGCCTTCACAAGATTCGATCTCCATAAAAGTCGGTTAAATCCGCCTTGATTCCCACCTACATTTGAGCAAATTGTAGTCAACTACTTGCTAAAAACCAAAAAAATCCAACCTAAGTTTGGGGGTTTTCTATTTTCGTCCTCACATAGTATCCCTAGTATCCCGATTCCACCATTAATATCGACCCCACCAAGAGTTTCATTTTGCGTCCACAGGGGAGAGAAGGAATCCGTACAAATTCAGTCCCACTGTCACTGATGATTCATATGCACTCTTTATATCGGTCGCTGGCATCCGAAGAATCCGAATATTCTGTTTCTATTACTCACGATCTCCGTGAGTGATAGAACTCTTCCTGTGGTTACAACGTACCTTTCCTTCCTACCCTGTTGAAGTCCTCCGTTTCACCAAAAACTCTGCCGTTAATGGCCGATTACGAGCTCGTAAACGAAAGAGAACCAGAAGCAGAAGCGGAAGAGAAGAAGAACAGCAGCAGCACTCGAGTAGTCTCTCTCGATGTCTTTCGCGGCCTCTCTGTCTTCGTAATCTCTCTCTTACTCTCTTTCTCTTAAATCATTTCTGATGTTTGATTACAAGATTTTCATTCGTTGCAGAGAAGAGGAAGCGTTGAACTTTCCGTTCCTCTTCTTTTCGAAGTCTTCATCTACACGCAACAAAGATGCAGTCTTTTTGTGTTTTTGGAAGAGCCCAGTAAACAAAGATGCAGTCTTTTTGTGTTTTTGGACGAGCCCGGTAACCAAAGATGCAGTTTTTTTGTGTTTTTGGACGAGCCCAGTAACCAAAGATGCAGTCTTTTTGTGTTTTTGGACGAGCCCAGTAACCAAAGATGCAGTCTTTTTGTGTTTTTGGACGAACCTAGTATTGCAATTTCTTAGTTAGAAATCCTGTTTTGATTCCATCCAAACGCAAATGCATCGGATTTCATTGTTAGAACTTTGTTTTTGATGTATGGCATGGTTAATTGAGTGGATGCTTATTGTATTGGCATTTTGGAGCTGAAATCTAGGCCGTTGAAGTTTATTGGAGTATAGAGTGTGTCCAAATGCAAATGTAGAAATGTAGGTAGATTGGGTGTTTGTTGAAGGTTTTTTTCTTTTCTTTTTTTAGATTTTTTGCTTGTGGTCACCCTTCCTTGTTGGAAATGTCGCAGATATTTTTGTTTGTCATGATGTTATCACAATATTTTATTGAAATCAAGTAAGTTTATTTGTTTTTAGCACAATATTATAGGAGTATACAGGATAAGTTCAATTTCTTTTTACCTATGAGCACTAGCCACTCAACCAAGTGACAGTTACAGGTTAACCTATAATAATATATAAGTATATGGCTTATCTGTGACTTCTTACTCTTTTTTTTTTTTGTTTTTGAATAATATTTCTTACTCTCTTAAAGTACTTTTTTTTTTATGGTCATGGTCTATGATGCATAGATACGGCATGGACACGGCAAGGACACTGCAGAGAGACGGATTTTACATATAAAAAGTGAAGTATCGGATACGATACAACACGATACGTTGCCCATTTTGAACTATCCGTGCATCATAGGTCATGGTCCTTTATTTTCTTTTTCCCAGGATGCGATTCGTTTTGTATAGTTGTTATTTTTAATTTAATTTTTTTTTTCTTTTGATATTGTTTTCCTGATAATGTTTATTGTGTATTTTGTTGCTCTGATATTATCGATATCCGCAATGTTGGTGGCCACATTATTGGAGCCCACTTTTGGAAATGACTAATCAAGCTGGGCCACTTATCATCGCACATGGCACATGTATGATGACTTGATGAATGTGGATTTGACAGAGATTGAAAGGTTTTGATTATGTCTTTTGTTGGTGTCATGTATGGCCCACTTGTAAGAAACACTTGATGGTTGGATTTGATCTAGGAGCAGCAATAGATCTTGATCTGCTTGGATCTCCATTTTGACATTCAATACCCCACCAAGTTTATCTCCCAAATCCTATCTGGGACCATTAGAACTATTTGTGGAGCCCATCATGCTTACCCAATGGGTGGGTATGAGCCATGAGGGGGTGGTCATCAAGAACACGTGTGGTGAGTCCGAATATCCGAAAAGTACAGTGAAGGAAGTAATTTAATCATAACCACTTCCTGAATTGCACAATCAATACAACTCAAGTTGTGGACCTGATATTCTGGCGATCAGGTGGATCTCAAAAAGTGCTTTTTATTGATGTTTATTTCTTTTGTCAATCTGACAGTAGATCTTGTTGATATCCAATTCTCCATGTGAACTTATGGTGGCCCATTGACGAAATTAGTTATTCCTCCTTGCAAAAATCTATAGACTAAAACTGTCCCCTATAGTTAAATTGAAGCTCACACCCTTCTCTCATCACCTGTATAGAACTAAAGAAATTTCCATCATGAAAGCAACTTATTTTTGTTTCAAAATTATCTTCTCATTTGTGTATCATTTTTTATGTGAAGCTCTGTAGGATTTCTTAAAATTGTTGTCTCACTTTATTAAACTTCATGTTATGAAAAATGAGCGGTTTTCTCTTTTTTCTCTTCCCAAACATACATTTGCGGTTTGCTTACAGAATTGAAATCAGTGATAAGAGCAAATTTTGTACAGTGATATGGTTGGTGCTTAGTTAAAGCCAGTGGCAGCCAAGAAATCATTAAGTTGTAAACCCCTTCATATGTTTATTTATTTATTTTTTATAGGCAACAGAAACTTCATTGATTAAGAAGGAACAAGGCCAATCCCTTCATATGTTGATACATCTCAATCTAACTGATACGATTTTATTACTATTTTTTAATAGAGGTTACTAACTACATTCCGAATTTTCCATCTTTCAGCTCATGATATTTGTTGATTACTCCGGTTCAGTGCTTCCACTTGTTGCTCATTCACCATGGAATGGTATACACTTGGCAGATTTTGTAATGCCTTTCTTTCTGTTCATTGCTGGTGTTTCTGTTGCACTAGTCCACAAGGTACTTAAAAGATCTTACTCCAGAATTTTTGTCCCTTACATGTATTGCAAGGAGAATCAAACTTGACATTCTAATAAATGGTCATTCCTTACACATGATTTAGTGCTACAATTTAATTGACAGTTGTTGGATGGAGTGATCCATCTAATAATGTTAACTACATCGAAATATGCTCTAAATTTTTTTCTTTGGAGACGAATTTGGTTGGTAATTTGTCTATCATTTTTTAAGTTGACTGTTTTCTATGTCCTCTACAAAACACAGTGTTTGTAAATTTCATTGCTACATCATTATGGTACACTAGACATCTTTCAGTGGACAACATTTCTACACATTATGTTTTTTTTTTTTTGTCTGTAGGGTCATAATTTTCACACTCTGGACATCTATTAGGAAGGGATTTAAGCCTGTCTTGTACTTTCTTTTATTTTCTTGGTAACTACGTTATTGGGAGATTCCCCCATTTCTTGTCATTGAAAACCTACAAGTTGATATATGTGTTTTCAAGTAAACATGGTGTTGGGTCATAATTGAGACTGCCTCAAATCCATCAAGAGACCCCGTGACTCATGAGATCTGTTGGCATTTATCATTTGGGACTACCTATCAGTAGTCGGTACTGTTCTTGAAAATTTTCTGTTCCATCTGTCACTTCTAGGTAAGCGTCTTAACTTCTGAGCTCCAAGCAAACATGCTTCACTAAAATGTCATCAATTTGCTCTTTGTTGGACACCATGACCTTCCAAAATAATAATAAGATTCCACCAGGATGTTAGTTTCTCGATTAACGGGAATCAAGATTAATGATTCAATGAATAACCACTCGAGGAGTTCTCCATTCATGTCTATCTTTGGCCTCGTTTATTACTCAAGAGCCATATTTTTATCATGAATCAGGCTGATTCTTTTATTTAGGTAATTTTCTATCTGTGAGTGTTAGGAGCTGTATGTCTGTGCCTTAACTACTTTAAACACTTCTTTTTCATTGGTAACTGGAGCAACCTTTTTAGGTGTTTCTCCATGCAAAATCCAATTAGTCCTGGATATTCTTTTCCAACATTCTTTGTGACAGCAGGTTGATGAAATCATGAAATTGAGTAGCTCTGGAAGACATGGATGTGTGATGCTTATGCATAATTGAAGTATATCCTCTAAGACCCATGCTAACAATTTATTAGAATTTGGCAATAGCGGAAGGTTTAATAGGATTTGATTTGGCTGCCATGAACATGAAGGTGGACCGTGCATAGGGTAGGATCAATTCTTATTGTGGAGATCAAAGGTCAACTACTGGAGATCGACCCCATCTAGTTCACTCCTCACTATCCAAGGGCTAGGATGGACAACTTGGTCTTAGAACTAGAAGATGGATGGTTTGGTTGCCTTTCCAATCCTATTTCCTATTTTTCTTCTCTCTCTTTCACCTGCACAAATTGATGGGGTTTTCAGGGGATGATTTGCATAAGGGTGACCCATCCCCATGTTTCCTCTTTGTAGGAGAGATTTGTTTCCTGGGCCTGTTTGTTTACAAGTGTGGAGACGCAAAAACAAAGTGGGGGTCAAATCATGAATAAAGTAAAAATAAAGGGGGTCAAAGTAACAAAGCACTTTTTCACAAAGTTTACTTCTCTTCAAATTATTACACTTGGTTGTAGTTAAAAGAAAAAGGGCTAATGGTGTCACATCTGAACTTCTTCCCTGCACTATTTTCATCCAAACAACAATGAAGGAAAAACTTGTCATCAACAGTTTATTTATCACTTCAGGTATTGAAGTAAAAAAATCACATGATGGCCTACTTTTACTACCCCACTTTAGCACTCCTGCTGCTAAACAAACAGGCCCATCTCAATCTACTTAGCAAGCTCATCCTTACAGTTAGAGGGTTTTTTTCAACTGCTTAGAAAACTTATCTCAGAGAGATTTCAAATGGGAAACCTAATCATCAAATCAATGTAGATCAACGCATAAGTGATGGGCATATTATCTGTTATTTGAGGACCAAGCACTTGTGATCTAATGTGGGCCCCATGTTACAGATGCCAACACAATTGTAATGGATGAATGTGTTGCTGCAGAATCTAATTTTGAAACCTTTTTCTACGGAAATAAGTTACATGGTCGAACATGGCCCTTTATTTTCTCCTTTTCAATAATTTTTCCTGTTTAACTATATTGTATGACTTTTATTGCTTAAGATCATTCAGACTTGCAAATACATGGCTAATTTCTCTGTTCCTATTAAGTGTTTTTAATCATTGGATTCAACCATGCATAATTTTTCCCCTTCACTAGTTTGATGTCTAATGATCTGAGTTCTTACACAATCCCCCCAGTTTCCATAGTACATAGTACATGGATGATTATATAGAGTTTTGCTGGTAGTTTCATTGGCAAAGTGTATTCCCTAATATTCCATTGTTGTTATTGTATATTTTTCGTAAATGAAGAAACATTCTCAGGCTTTTTCTGCTCAATGGACTAATATTTTTTTTATACTCGCAGAAAGTATCAAACAAATTCTCAGCAACTTGTAATGCAGTGCAACGAGCCATAAAACTATTTCTTATTGGTATTTTTCTGCAAGGTACTACTTTGGATAACTCTTTTCAATTGCTTTTTTTCATATTCTAAAAATAAATTCTTATACTAAAAATAATTCTAAACTTGCTCTTAACGACTCATGGGCCAGGGCAGACCCATTCAACTTCATTTTTTGCTATACAAACTTTGGGAACTAGTTTCATCTTGACATGGGATTCTTAATCACAGTGTATTTTTTCGTCTGTCATTTTTACAGTTTATCTTGTCTATATCCTCATTATGTAGTCTAGTTTTTATCCCTATTCATTATATTGTTTAAGGATGGTTTATTTTGTTTGCAGCACAAATCTGTATTCTGTTGAGGTTGGCCCTATTAGCTATTGTGAATTTGTGATGAATCTATAATAATAGTAATAATAATAATAAAACATTGAGACTATGATATGGTGTCGCATTGCTTTAAATGGAGGTTCATTGCAAATTCAGAGAGTTGCCATTTCTTGAGTCAGCCAAAATATAGCTTGTCTAATTGTAGGCTGCTCAATGTTGTACTGAGCTTGGTTGTTTGAGTGTCACTTGTTGTATTTTGCTCTCTTGTAGTCGTGTATCATTTATTCATTTGATATTTTGCTCTTTCTAGTAATATTCTTCCAATTGGGTGGATCGTGTATGTAGGTAGTTCGCTGGACTACGTAAAATCCTATTGTATTAATGGAAGAAGAAGATCATCATCATCAGAGCCTTGTCCTAACTATGCTGGGGTTGATAACAGGAATTCTATTTCTCCATCCTGGTCTATCCTGGGTAAATCCTTTGATAGATTGCACTTCTTTGTATATCCAACCATTCTACTTCCATCCATGTCCTCTTCGGCCTATTCTTTTCCCTTGGCAGGCCATTAAATTGCATAGAAAGACTTTTCCTCACTAAATGTCCAAACCATCTCAAACAAGTCTCTCAATTTATCACCTATTACTGCGACCTTATGTGGTCTTTTGGAAATTTCACATGTGATAGGAAAATGGTTCACATGTGTAAATGATTTACATATAAATCATTCTCAAATGCAACGAGTCACATGTGAAACGCATTCTATTGTTTGTCATTTTCACACCTCTTCACTCTTGAATGTAAGTACATCCAACGGTTCGTCGTCTTCGCTGTTTTCATAATTTTGTAAAAATCCATGATGAATCAAATGACGAGATTTGACCTACTAGGTGTGTTTATTCTTCTTAAAGGATCAACGGGTGCTTGATTCAATCGACATTTGCATTCACAGCGGCCAATTCTTCCTTAAACAAGGCTTCCCCTTCATCTACAGCTTACATTAGCTACGCATGAGATTAGATTAGTTGTTTTCATTATTGACTGGAAGGTGTTTCTTTTTGTATACTTCAGATCCTTCCACATGAAAGGCAATTTCATAATTAGAACGTATATACTTCTTTCTCCTGGTTATATTAACCTCATTTTCATCTCTTTTGAGATTTTGATTTGTATTTGGGGTCTTTAATTTGTAGCATTTATCGATGAAGGGAAATTCTCAAAAACTCCCCATTTCAAAAGGGGCGTTTTCACCCCTTTTAATTTGTCCAATGAGATAATGCCACTTCACATTGTTTATGCCAACTCATATTTATTTACTCACCTTTATTATAGGAGTGTGTAGGAGAGAATGTGAAAGAGAGAAAATAGGAGATTTGAATTTGAGAGTGACTCTTTTGAGGTGCTCACGTGGATATAATATGTCATTCAGTTGCCTTTTGAGCCCTTCTTTATCTTGCAAAGTGGGGCACACATTAGGATTAAGCAAAGCCCTTCACAACAAAAATAAGAGGGTCCCACTGCGGGTTCACATGGTGATAACTGAAATCATTCGTCTTGAATCCCGACCCCTACATGGATTTATCCTTCAAATCTTATTTTAATATGAGCGAGTCTCACCATAGGATTGAACACATGACGTACATAATCGATGCCACATGAAAAAATACGATGGATGCCACACGACACATACGTGATTGATTGGGTTTTGAATATAGCTACTTTAAAGGAGAAATTAATTAAGATTGATTTGATTAGCTACTTTTAAGGACATGAGATTGGGTAAGTAATAAGAGAAGAATCAATCTCTAACATGCCATTTGTGTTAAATGTCATTATCTTTATTTAAATTGGATGACATGGCACTTTCATAGGCTTTGAAAAAGGGCGTTTTCTTGCAAATAACGCCTGGGGAGTTTTGTAGCGCGACCCATCAATGAAACCCATCATCTATCCTTTAAAGAAATAACTAATATTTACACCTTTTTTCAATTGCAGGTGGTTATTTTCATGGCGTAAATTCCTTGACATTTGGTGTTGACATTGGAAGTATACGTTGGTTTGGCATTTTGCAGGTAGCACAGATGTCATTTAAAAGCTTGTTTTGCCTAGTGTTTTTTCCTCTGTCATTACATTTCTTGTATATAACCTATTAGAACCTCATATGCGTGTGTATCATCTAATATGGCATACAATTTTATCTACTTCTTTTTCATGTTATTCTTGTGCTACGAGAATATGATGACTTCATTTTCTTCAATTATCTTCTTTCTTTTGTTCTCTGAATTATTTGATTGTTGTCATCAGCATTGCTCTATTATTCACTTCAAAGTCTCATCATATTGCTCTTAAGTTTTATAGCTTGATAATTTGTGCAGCTTTGAGCACCTCCTTTGTTTTCGTAGAAAGGGATCATAAATTCATAATTCGTAATTCTCTTCTCTGCCCATCGAGCATTCTTCTTTAACTTAAATTTCATTGAACAATTATCTGGTTAGCCAATCAAACCAAATTTCTCCCATCAAAACCCATATTTCTATAGTATGGGCTCATATTGCCTTGTTTTGTTTCGTCATAGCTATCGAGTGTTTGGCAACACTGCCTTCCTCCATGTCACCCCACTCTCTCTTCTCTCTCTCTCCTCTGCCCACGTAAGCCTCTTCTTCTTTCTTTTTTCTTGCTTTTGTAGCCAACCTTGCATGTGGATGAAGAAGCATACTGTTAGGATATTGTATGTTTGCTAATTCATGGGTTGGACAAAACTCTGGGTTCATTGAGTTGTAATTTTTACATTTTTAGATATAGACTGTGATGGGGCTTCACATTGAAGATTGAAGGAAGGAAAAAGAAGACAATCAGAAATACAAGTGTGCTGAAATTCCCGAAACCAGAATCTTGGTCTGCTCGAGCGAGCCTTCTCCTGCTCGAGCGAGCTTTTGCTGGACGCAACCTTCCTCCGAAACAGAGTGGTCACCAGCTCAAGCGAGCCTTCCCCCACTCGAGCAAGCGATGCAAAAAAGTTTTGCACGAATTAGGACTTTTTTTCCTATTTGCTCTCAACTTGTGGTGTGTGCTTTTGTTTATTAATTCCGCTGCGTATCATATTGTTTTTGCACACATTGTTTGCTTTGTTTAGTTGACCAATCTAGAGATCCATAAATTTCCTTCACATACACACCCTTCTCTTCAGATGACTTGATTAAGAGTGTGAGATGAGGCAATGTTGCATTCCTCTCCACCATTTGCATTCAGCCAACCCAATCCTACAAAGCCTATATGTATGCGTTCTTTTGTATTACTTAAGTTCAGTTGAAATGAATGAATATTTAATGCAGTGAGTGTTTTGTGGCTTTTTTTTTGGTTGAGTTTTTTATGGCTGTTGAGTGTTTTGTAGTATGGTTTGAGGTTGAGTATAGCCCCTCCATTTCCTATGTTGACGATTGCTTGATTTGGCTGTAATTCATCTTTTTTAGATGTTAAATTTCATTGATGCAATCAGTACAAGAGGAATTTACTGACAATCTTACAAGCCAAAAAAAAAAAACCCTCAACGCCAACAAGCAAATAGAGAAACAGACAGAAAAATCTAAAGCTCCAATTCATAATTTACTTATTTTGCATATTCTGTATGATTTGGTTCTAATTCACAATTTACTTATTTTGCATATTCTGTATATAAAATAGAGCTTTGGAATTCAACTCTCAACTATCTTTAACATCCTTTTCTTCTATGAAGACCCTATTATTTTCATCTTTAATGCACCTTGCATGATTTTTTTTTCTCTCATCTTGGCCAAATTATAGGCACCATTCTTCCCCTTTTTAGTTATCTACTGACCATACAAGTTGTCATATGACTCATAATTGGCCTTACAAATATTGACCTTTACTTTTTTACTAATTTATTGCTTTTCCAATCTGGTTTTTACTTATTTTTAAATCATGTTTTGAACATTTTCTTTTCCATTTATTTTCATCAAACAGTCTTTTGGACTTATATTTCAACCACCGAGTTTTGTTTTTATTTTCTTCTTGGACTCCCCAAGCACGATGCCGGCAACCTACTTAATACAAGCCTCTACATGATCCAGCACTTCCTTACTTATAGCTCAATCCTTTCACCCATCCTCTATACTCTTTCTTTGAGTGTAGTTATTTCCCTTTTGGAGACCTTGTGGGGTTGGTGTGCTGTCCTGCGGGACATCACCTAGAGTCGACAATGCCACTCCTTAAGATGACGGCTCTAAAAATAGACATGCGGGTGCAATGTCGAATGCCAAGACCTTAAAACCTTAAGTTGTGCCTCTTCCATCACCAATTGGTTTTGGTCGGAATGGTAACTCAAGGGGTGTACGATCCTACAAGTGGCATCAAAGCTAGGTCACAGGTTCGAGTCGCAAGAGCGTCGTGAGGGGGGATTGTTGGAGACCTTGCAGGGTTGGTGCGTTGTCTTGCGGGACATCACCTAGAGTCTACAATGCCGCTCCCTCAGGTGGCGGCTCTAAAAACAGACCTGTAGGTCCGATATTGAATGCCAAGACCTTAAAACCTTAAGTTGTGCCTCTTCCATCACCAATTGGTTTGGGTGGGAATGGTAGTTCAAGGGGTGTGCGATCCTACATCCCCCCTTTTAAATGTCATCACCCCTATTCTAAGACAGATCTTTATGTTCAATCACCTTTGTTGCCACAACCTTTAAGTTATAGAACTTATCATGTTATACTATATCATGCAAAATGTGAACAATTGCCTTAACTTAAAAATTATTAATTTGATTCTTCCCATCTTCGACAAAGTACTTCCTGAGGCCCTTTTCGAGGGATTCAGGAATTTTTGCAGATTGTGGCCCTTCAGAGTCCTTACACTTACAAGGCAGATTCTACAATACAAGAGAACTCGGTCTGGCCCAAATTGGAGTAAAAGAAGCCTACGATGACTATGGTCCAAAGACGACTTGGTCGAAGTTGTATTAGACATAAAACAACTAAAATTGGGCCTAAGACAACTTGCTTGGAGTTGTCTCAGACGTAAAACAACTAAAAATTATTTGCTCAAGCCCTAACAGCGTCTTCCCAAGGCCAATGAAGGCCATCAAGTCTCAAGTCGAAACGACAGGTTGTCTAAGCACTAAACAGGCACAACCACTGTGTCTTAAGCGCACATTTTCAGATTCCTGTGCAACCTGTCAAAATTCCTGCTTATGGTATAAAGACTAACTGTAAGGATGTAGTTTATGAACCTTTTGGATAATCATTGATTGCTTTAGTTATGGAGCAGCTACAGTAAATTTGGTGCTGAAAATGACTCTTCCCCCGAAATGACTCGGGAGCAGTTGTAAGAGCTAGTGGCCTTCCAAGCATAGTTCTATCTTAAGAGAAGCTGTGCATGATAGAGGGTCTTCTTCCTGCATTTAACCAGAAAGCCTATAGCTGAAGCAGGCTGCCAAAAATATACAGAAAAAAAAAAAAGATATTTCAGGACCTTAACCTCCACCTTTCACCTATTTCTTGCTGTTCTTCTTGGTTATTCCTTCTTTTTCTATTGTGTCATTCTTTTGGTTGTAGTAAACGGGGTGGAAAAATATTTGTTTGCTGGCTGCTTAGTTCTGCACCTGGATTTTAATGCCAATAAAAATAGCCTTTCCTCATTATTTGCATATTGAATATGTATCATTTGTTTGTGAAATCTGCCAAGGTCCAACTACAATATATTTACCTCATAAAATAGTGACATGAAAACATATCGTATCAGTGTAAATTGGTTGAAAATAGATGGGCAAAGTGACTTATACAATATACTACTTGCACTAGGATTTCATTATCAATATGGGCTCAGTGATTCTTTGCTTCCTTCTTGTGTCATTTTCATCAATTTATCTATTTCTTTTACAAAATAGGAAGGTACGCTAATGCCCTATTTTATTTTGCCTTTGGGTGCAGAGGATAGCTGTTGGATATGTTATTGCAGCTTTGTGTGAAATTTGGTTTCAGGATAGAAAACCAAGTGAAGATAGGGTAGGACTGTTCAAGGGTTATTATTATCACTGGTAAGGGATTAAATTGAACAAATTCTACCACATATTCTTTTGATGCCTGGAAGATGATAGAAGTTAAAACATATCTTTTATCAATTAGAATTTGTTCCACCTTTAGTTTCTGGCTATCCTTTAGTTATGTTCAAGGTTTCAGAACTCAACACTTGATTCATATACTCAAGGAATTATATCAATACTCCACTTACTCTCCTCTTTATCTTCTCACTTTTTTCCTACAAGTCGTAGCTCTCATTATCATCTTCTATCATTTTTCCATTCATCTTCGAGGAACTGAAGATTTATTTTGTTGACAGTCAACACAGGTTCTAACATTTCTTGGATGTGATGCTTCATTTCTAGGTTCACTGCATTTTCACTGTCGACCATATATATGGGTCTGTTACATGGTCTGTATGTTCCAGATTGGCATGTTAAATTGCCCCTGAACAATACCTATGTTGATCATACGGTAAGAGTTTTGCCTCCTACCTCTTCTTATCTTATCCATTTTGTCCATATGTATCTAGATGTTTAGTTATTATTGTTGCATTTACCTACTGCATATCTTTTACCTGTTATTATTGTTGTTGATACTTGTTTCTTCTCGAGCTACATGTCCTTTGATACCGTCACAATGGTATACAGCCATGAAGTGACATTACCTGAGTGTGCTGATTTTTTTTTCCTTTTTTTTGGTGTTTAAAATCATTATTTTATTATGTGATTAATGTGGCGGAATCACTTCATTTTTCATGCTTCTTTCACAGTACCATAGAAACTGATCTTTACTTTGGCCACTCACAAATAATAGCAAATGAATCAATCTGGTTGTTTCCTACCCCAAATAGATGGACAGCTTCATTGCTGATGATGAATCTGGTCATCAGTGTTTCCTGATGACGCACATTATGATTCTGTAGTGCTTTTACACGATCAGTCTCATAACCATGAAATTTATCTTTGAGTTATTTTGTGGTTTTTATTTTCTCTTCGGGCCTTTTTTTATTTCCTCTCGAGCCTGATTTTAAAACCTTTTGTTTCATTGACCTTTAGGAATCTCATCCGGGCAATTTCTGCTTCTATGTAGTGTATATACACTACAGAGAGTGATTCTGATTTTTCACTTTACTGTCAGGTTAAGTGCGGAGTAAGAGGTGACCTTGGTCCGGCCTGTAATTCTGCTGGAATGATTGATCGCTATATTCTTGGTGCTGAACATTTATATAGGAAGCCTGTTTACAGAAACTTAAAGGTATGTGTAATATGAAAGGGTTGGTAATCATTATACTAGCATTATACATTTCCTGCTTATGATTTACCAATTACGTCCTTTAGCAATGCAGTGATTCTTTCGATGGCCTAGTTTCAGAATGTTCGCCAGCATGGTGCTGTGCTCCATTTGATCCTGAAGGCATTTTAAGGTGAGTTGCATTACCTTCTCAGTTGCTAATCTCTTTTCCCAATTATGGAGTTCAAGTTCATAAATTTAGGGCACATAGTCACCTAGTATGAAAATAACTGATGCCATCTTGTCCCTATTATTACTAATAAAGTGCTGTGGGCACCTAGTGTTATTTTAAAAATTCAACAAACATATGAAGAACTTTCATTTCTAACTCTTTGAATTTACTTAAAAGGTTACTAGCTCTGATTTCTTTTTTCTTTTAGAGGGAAAAAAATCAAGTTTAAGTTTTCTAGTTGGTGAGTTTGCATTTTTTAATGTTAAAATGAGTCCGTCATCGATGTTAATAGCAGAAATCTGAATTAGCTAAGTGTCCTAGTCATGCTTCTGCTACCAATATTTTTCTGGATTCTATTTTTTCAGTTCTCCCATATTACTGGATTTTTTCAGTCTTTTCCGATGCCCATCTTTGAACAGCCTTTTGCATGTAAAATTGATAATGCTGGTCAATTTGCCATATTCAATCATTTAGATTCCTTAAAAGTCGATTCTAGCTCATTTCAAAAAAAAAAATCGATTCTAGCTTGTTTGCTGATAGAAGTTCTTTTCAGTTCCTTTACAGCTGCTGTAACCTGCATCATAGGTCTTCATTTTGGACATGTTCTTGTACAAAGGGAGGTGAGGAACTCCATCTGTGTTTTGAGACTTGTTGTTCTTAATAATGTTTACTTAGGTAAAGCTTTAGCTTTTAACATGAGAAGCATTTTATCTAGCTATATTCTATTTTCTATTTTTCAGAGGCCTTGATGATGATGGTGCGGAACTCCATCTGTGTTTTTGGGATTTGGTGTTCTTAATAATGTTTTGCTTTTAACATGGGAAGCATTTTAGCATTTTAGCTTGCTATATTCTATTTTCTATTTTTCAGAGGCTTTGATGATGATGGTGTGGATCTCCATCTGTGTTTTTGGGATTTGGTGTTCTTAATAATGTTTACTTTGGTAAAACTTTTGCTTTTAACATGGGAAGCATTTTAGCATGCTATATACTGTTTTCTATTTTTTTTAAAATGAAAATATTGCTGGGTCATTTTTAAGGTCAATCACTAGTTTTCTGTAGTGTATAACCATTCCTTCTCTTGCATCTTATGGTAGCACAAATAACTTATTATCTTGCATGGATGATGAAAGTCAGTCGGGGTTGTCAACAGTCTAGGCACGAGTGAAGCCATGGCCTGATCATGCCCAGACCGGGAGATGAAATCAGGGCCAGATTGTGCAGCCTGCTTGAATGGCTAAAAATAAAATATTGTCATCCAAGGCCAGAATATGCTTAAAGTGGCAAATCCAAGCCGTCCAAGCCTGGCTATCAAAGTATCTACTCTTGGACCTTGTAGGCCCAGTCCTTGCCCAAACCAACGCACAACTGTGGCTTTGGGTACATCCCTGTACCCCTTGGTTAGTACTAGTAAGTGCCATGCCCATCTATAATTAAAAAATGGGCATCAAAAGAATTAAATTTGAGATACCAAACTGTGTTTTTCCAACTAACATTTTTAATGAAACAGGAAGCCATTTTCCAAACATTGGCTTCTCCTATTTTTGTTATCTTTTTATTACATTTTAGTGCATTGCATTGCAGTGCCCTTCACCCTATACTTTCAGGCAATGCTATATGATTTCTTCTACAGTATTGTCTGCAATTTTTTATATTGTGAAAATATTTACTCTCTTAATTGATAAATATTTTGTTGATGAACTGTGATTTTAATGGATTGTTTACCAAATTAGAAGCCTCATTATTTGATTGAAATACCATCACATTATTTCAGGATCATAAGGATCGGCTTTTTCAGTGGTCACTATTTTCCATGTCATTACTTTCTCTTGGACTCTTACTTACCTTTATAGGTATGGATATTTATGTGCTTAATATTCCTGCAACTCTAGACTCCAGATTTATCTTGAAAATGTTATATACTCTGAAATGCTGACGAACATTGTTCTGTTTTTTTATCTTTTTTTTTCCCCTTCTTTCAGGAATTCCTCTTAACAAACCTTTATATACAATCAGTTACATGATGCTGACATCTGCTTTTGCGGGGATCATTTTTTCTGCTCTATACTTGTTGGTGAGCAGAAAATATTTATTGTGTTGATTAGTTAGGCAGATCTGAACCGTATAATTTCTACCTATAATTTCTCCTTTGTACACCCCACCATTTTTTTTAAAATGAAATAAGCCAAATAGGATGCCCATTCTGAAATAACCCACCTTCATTTTTTTTCCCTGGATGTTGTTGGTGTCAAAGAAATTGGAGATTCATTCGGAGATACCTTCCTTAAAACAACTGTTCGCAGTTTGGCTGACACAACAGTGACCTCACCCAATGATTGGCGCCAAGTTCGGGTTCTATGGAAAGTGACACATGCATATTTACATTTTCCAACCTTTATTCCCATGTAAAAACTGAAGTGGGGTCAACTCAAGACGTGAATAAATTCTCTTATCAGCATGGTTCATAAAGAATTCCAATGGCCGTAGACCAAGACATGCAAACATAACATTGTTTAAGAACTGTAAAACAGTAAAATGTTTTCAATAACAATAAATGTGTATTCAGTTCAGGCCTTATGGGCATTCCGTCTCCAACCAGAGTTTTATCTTGTTTACATGTGTTCTCACAATTGATTTGTGCTGGGACAACTGGATGGTTGTAGTGATAGGTGGCATATAACCATGGGGGTGATTTTTTAAAGATGCAAATCCATCATCAATCTTTCATTTAAATGATGCTAGCTACTGAAAAGATAGGAAGATCTTAGGTGATTTTCAATGAATTTTAGGTGGGCTATGTTGGGTATTTTCTCATAACCATCAAGCTGTCTAGTTTTCTATTAATTAGGAAAATCTGGATCTTCTGTTATGTTTTAAGAGCTGGGGCCTGTTAAGTAAATCGATATTTTTCTGTTTAGGTTGGTTTAGAACTATTTCTAGAAAGGATTGGTAGCTCTTTAATCGAGTAAGAAAGGTAAACCACTTTTTAAGAAGAATTGAGATCAAGAGGTTGGACTCAGTTCGTCCACTTTGAGACTGTTGTTTCCCTAGAATGTTCTATTTTATGCTTTTGTGGAATATAGGTTTCAATTAAGTAGGCTGCCTAGGATGAGATTACATCAAGAGCTGGGACTACAACTTTCTTTTGCTTTTTGGTTTCATAAATTTGTTGCTGTAAGGGTTCTGGGACTGTTATTAGGCAAATCTTGCGGTTTAGGTTTTCAGATTGCTTTTGTTCTAATTCTGCCTAATTGCTTCCTAGATTATATTATCTGCTTTATACTAGTGGATGTTTGAGGAGTGAGGATGACAAGCGTACATGAGAACTCGAAGGAAATTTTCATCAAACCGTAAGGCAGGCTATGACCAGCATTATATCATCAGCATCAAAGCCTTGTCCCAACTATGTTGGCTGGCATTATTGAAGAAGTAGAGTTGCGTTTAACCCTTAACACAGGCTAAGGTCCCAAATCAAATTCCTTTATAGATTTCAATCCAATTAATTAATCTAAGTCCAAAACAAAACAAACAACTACAATAGAGACGCACACAATTTTTTACGTGGAAAACCCTACTCGGGAAAAGCCACGTGTCTTTTTGTTTAGACTACAGACAAACCAAGAACTATAATAAAAAAAGGTTACAAGGACACTCACAGAACCTTTACCCAGTTGGAACTCAACCTAAGGACCATGATGGACTTGTGGACGGCTCAGTGTTCACCTTCACCAAGCTTGAAATCACCACCTTGAATGCCTTTTCAAGGTGCTTCAGAGAATTGAATGGTCTTCTAGATCAGCACAACACTTTCTTGCATAGTAACAGCCCAAAAGATCTCTCAAGAATAAACTCACTTGATTGTATTGGAGAGAGTTAGGTTTAGGGTTGCAAGAAGTGTATATTTATCGGTCAAAGGTCATGGGAAAAAGTATTAATTCGGATGGAATTAAGAATAGAAGTTGGACAGAAATTTGGAAATAAGAGTTTCAATTCGCGCAGAACTCCGCAAGGTTTGCTCGAGCGGGGGTTATGCTTGCTCGAGCGAGCAGCCTTCTGACTTGGTTCAGCTCTGTGTACTGAGAAATTATGTTGTCTTCATTATGCTTCTTTTCAGTCTTCAACATGAAGTCCAATCACATACAGTCCACATCTAAAAATAGAAAATTACAGCTCAATATGGACTAGAGTTTTGTTCAATACCTAATGAATTAGCCAACTAAGACTTTACAATTATAATATGTTCTTAGACACTCTTGATTTAGCTAGCTGGTCTGACTCCATCCTTCTTTAGGTGTATGATGAAATTTGACTTCATTGAAATCAAACTGAAATCTCCAAGTAACATCAGATTTCCCTTCACCCCATGCATTAATGCTACTAAAACCTACATCCTTAACACTATTGTAGCTTGAAAAAAGAGAAATTTATATTTTCTACCTTCTTTTAAATCAAGTTCCAGGAGTTCACCATATTTGTTCTGTATGAATCTGCCTTCTTGACTCTATCTACAGAACTCTTTAATGTTCAAAAAGATATTACCAATTACCAATAAAAAAAAAAGATATTACCAATTATTGCAATAGTAGACTTGTCCAAACTCTAAACTCACACTCCTTTTTTTCTGGATGGTACTAGACTCACCGTTCATGTAAGACCTTTCCTTTATTTCACTAGAAGTCTAGAACATTGACATGGTATTGACATCCGAGTAATTTGTACATTTTTTTTTCTGCTCTATTTTCTGTCACAGGTAGATGTTTATGGTTACAAGCGTTTAATGTTTCCACTGGAGTGGATGGGAAAGCATTCTTTAAGTATCTTCGTTCTTGTAGCCTCTAACATAGCCATCATTGCAATTCAAGGATTCTACAAGGCACAGCCTCAAAATAACATTGTAAGCTTTTCTTATACCTGTGATTCGAGGTTGCTGTTTTGAGAGAACAATCTTGTTTTTTCCTATCCGCTTTCAAATTTGGATTCATTTTGTATAGTAATAATTTCAGGCTGATGTTTTCTTAGCAAGCTAGGGGTGATTTATGTGTGTGTTTGTGTGTATTTATACACACACAGAGAAGTTATCGTGTGCAAAGTGCGCACCCATAGTGGGGCCCACCTGATTGTCCATCCAACTAAACCACACACACATACCCCCTCACCCCCAAATTTCACACGTCCCGTGGGTTTGCACTCATCTGAATGGATTGGACCGTTGGATCGACTATACACCAACTTGAATGGATTGTACACTGTTAAGCTTGTGGACCCCGGATGAGGAAGGTGGTATGATCAGTTGGGTTATTTTTAGCACATAGGAGGGCCCAGGGATATCTTTTGATCCCCCCCAGATCCTGTCATAGGTGCAGCCCCATGTGGGCCCCACACCAAGGTGCGCACTGATGACTAATGTGTGTGTATTTCACCTAATGGTAATTCTCCAGAACGCTCCACTTTATAAACGCCTCTTTTTTCACCCCTTCTTTTCTTTTCTTTTTTGTCATGGGGCTCACCTTGAGTCAATATAGTATTTTTCACACTGTACCCCACCATGAATAGTAGTCACAAGTCCAAATTTGATGCTCATCCAACTTTTCTTCACCATTGGATTGAAATCATAAGAAAATGATGCTTCTAAAACCATTAAATTTTAGGGCAATGGATCAAAGGGTTAGGATGATCTCATGGAGTTCAGATTTTGCGTATAGGTAGGTCTCATATAGATCTTTCCATCGAGCAAACTTCCATAATCATCATGCATTCTGGTGGGTCCTATCAAGGGGCATTTTTCTCCTAAAAAATGCTCGTACGCTGTGCTGCCCTTCACCTAATGTTGCATTGACTAATATTATACTTATTTGTAAGTGCCATGTTTAATGGAAATACAGTCATAGTACTATAATAATAAGACTAATGGTGAGAAGAGTCCTATGACTAATAGGGTTTCTGGTGACCCTTCTATTGTTACTCTTACCTAGACCCGACAAGTGTAACATGCAAAGAAATTCATTGTCGCTTGGTCAACGTTTAGCCATTTCCCTTGGGCTCCTCCGCCTATTGGAGCTTTCTAGTTTAATGTGGATGGAGCTCCTAGGGGTAAGCTGGGTCCAACAGGCATAGGTGGCGTGCTTCATAAGAATGTAGGAGTGAACGAGGCAGAGGAGTTGGCGATTTTAGAAGCTCTTCAGGCCAAATTGATTGTGGAAAGTGACTAAGCTAATGTAGTGTTGTGGGCTAACCACTCGGCTCTGGGCCTTGGAGATTCCAATATCTTTTTAATGAAATTAAGGATTTCTCTCCCATTAGATATGGTGTTTTGTCATGTTCTTAGGTCCGTAAATTCTTTGGCCAGGGGTTTAGCTAAGCAAGGGTTAGTTAGGCACTCTCCAGGGATGGCCCATGTTTTGTTATTGTTGGTGTTGGTTGTTTGGGTTGGGTGGGTTAGGCACTGTCCAGGGGTGGCCCATGTTTTGTTATTGTGGGTGTTGGTTGTTTGGGTTGGGTGGGTATAATCTCTTATGCCCTTAACTTCTTTCTAGGTTCCCTCTGTAATGGCTTTTTCCCTTTAATATAATCTTTCTGTTACCTATTAAAAAAATACCCAAAGTGATTTGAAAATTGCATAAAAAATGTAACTTTTTTCTGTCATGTAAAGCAAACACAATTTGTTTATTTTATTCCCTTGTAAAATTATAGCATGGTGTATATGGCAATGCACGCATGATTGTCTTCCCTTTTTCAATGAAGAACTCTCTCCAACTGTTGCTTCTTGTCAGTGTTAAAGACCCAAATGCTAATTTCTTTGTTTTTTTTATGCAGATTCACTGGATCATATCAGTCTTCGTAAAGACATGATTTCTACAGTGATTCTATAACTTCCTGTACAGAAGCAGTACTTGTATATCCCTTGCCTCCATCATTCCTTTTCTACTTTCCAAGAGCAGCTATTGGTTGGTTTCTTTTAATTATTAAATTATATTGAGTTGCAGAAGACAGTTGCATTTGTAAATTAATTTAACCTGGTAGTATTGGGTCAAGCCAGATTGAGGTGTTGACATTGGCCCAAAGTCCGGCCCAACATGCCCAAGTTGCAGTGTCGCACCCCTGTTAAAGATTGTGATTTTTAAATTCCTTTCTTACTCTTCATTAGACAACTTAAAGATTGACATAAAAAAACACGCATACAGGGTGTTCATGGACAGCCCGTCCCGAGCCAGAGATCGGCCCAGCCCGCTTTGATCAAGGCTTGGGTTTCAGGTCTTACCACTCATGCCGGGCTCAGATTTATTTATTGATTTGGGCCTACTTATATCTGGGCTGAGCTTGGGTAAAATTTTGGGACGCCCTACAAACTGGGAGGACTGGACATTTATTTTTAGCTTCTGGGTTTTTTCTAGGTTAGTCCAACTCCTGAGTTTACTTCTCAATATCTTGGTCAACCCATTTCACTGATAAACAGAGCCCAGTCTTTGAACAATTATTAAGATCTGACATCATTTAATATGAAAGGATGCAAACTCTCTTAAGATCTGACATCTTTTATGGGAATTTAGCACTATTGCCCTAGTTTATACCAGATCAAGGAGATTTGTATCTTCTTAGTTGTAATCTCATTTATAATCGTATCTAATCTTTTTCTCAAAACTTTCTTCATCAAGGAGAGAGAATACTTATAAAAGGGCTGTAAGAGCTAAAAAGTTGAGCTTAAATTGTGCTCAGACTTACCCCGCTTATCCCCACCCCCACCACCTTTTTTTTTTTTTTTATTCTTTTCTATTGGAAGGTTCCTGACTGTTTAGGCTGGATTAATCCCTGCGGGCCTAGAGGGAAGCCGGGTAAACTCCCCTGTGAGCCCAAGGTGGTAGCACGAGTGAACTCGACCTTCGATTCCTGAAGAAGGGAAAATTGGAAGTCGACTTCAAGACCTTTAGCACTAGTTCACCAGGTTCACACACCAGAGTTTTCTAGGGGTAACATGAGATATTTCATATTTGAGTCGGGGCAGATTTGAGATGAAGATGTCCAGCAGCTGATATGATAGTCTATCTTTGATCTTGATAATTTTTTTTTACTATCAGTATATCAAAATCTAGGATGCAATTTGAGAGAATAAAGATCCTAATCCATTGATGGATTAAATATTAAATCTTAATTATGTGGACAGATTAATATTGCAGCCCAGAGAAAACTAACACATGATCTGGATTTGTGTGGCCTAGATCATGGGCCACATTGTGTTGCAGCAATCTAGCTAGGTAGACCTAATTGGGTCCAACACAGAATCACTGGATCAGTTGTAGATGGCCATTCAGTCGATTGTATGCAGTAGATGAGCCATACCCATCCAAACCCTTCATCAACCACCTTTAAATCAATGATCATTAAGACGGTATACGGTATAGAACCTGACGATTTAACCTAGAGAAATCCTGAGTTAAATATGTGCAACTCCACACTGGGGCCCACATACTTAAATCCAAACCGTTAAAATTAAACCTCCTTCAAGTAAATGGGGTATCCTCAAATTTTACATCAATCGGACACCATTTGATTCACTGCTTGATAAAAAAAACGTGATAATGAATATGAGAACAAATTCCTGTTTATGTCAAATTTGAGGAGAACAATTTGGATTATAATAAATGGGTCCCGCTGTGGAGTTTTATTTTTTATTTTTTTTGCTATCGGAGGGTTCTCAATCCTTTGGGCTGTACTAATCCCTCCGGGTTCAAAAGGAAATCACGTAAACACCCCTAAAGGAACCGTGGTCCTAACCACTCGGCCCACTGTGAAGTTCAATATGACAAATACCTCTTTTTCCTGCTTTTTTTTAATAAAAGATCAAGATCAATACGACATCCGGATAATCACATTAGGTGGACTTTTGCTTTTATGGAAACACTTTTCCTATCCCTACACACCAAAAAGCCTTATGTAGTCTTTTTCCCACAAAAAACTTCGATGCAACCAGAATAAATGTGCGAGAACGTGAATTTTAAGTGGCATTTATGCACCTGAGGGTGAGTAGGTTCCAAATGAGGGACCTATTGAGGGAGTGGGCTCCACTCTAGCGAGAGTATTGAAAAGTATTTATGCAGCCTCTACTAGCATCTCTAGAATTTTGTAGTAGTGATTAGCAAAGGAAATTTAAGATACTAATTCAGTTTTACTGTGAAAAAATGGCCTATTTTTTTCATACCTTTATCGCATGAATGTGGCTGCACAAACATGCCCCTTTTAAGTGTTATATAAATGTGTCCTTCGTCATTTTTATTTTCATGGACAAGCACACAATACCTCAATGGTAAAGAGGCATCAATTCTCACCACTGTGCCAGGGTCCCTTGGCAATTGGCAACTCGGGCAGTGGACGTGATGGAAATCTACTCGAACGTGGAACATACTCGGATGGAGCTGATAGTGCATGGAGGGCCCAGGGTTGACATTAGGCTAGTTTAGGAACATGATAGCATACCATTCACTCCCATGTAAGCAACCAAAAAATATAAAAAACTATTATTCTCATGGCCTCGCATCAATGCCCACTCCAACAGAAGGATCGATCATATCCTCAATGACTTGAGCAAGTATCATTCTCTCTTACCTTTTAACATTTTATTTTATTTTATGGGTAGCTCTCTCAACATCTTGTTTGGCTAAAGCATCCACCATCATGTTTGATGACATACTCTTATGCTAAAAGCTAACATTAATGGTGGTGGATAATACCTGGATTTTATTGAAGATTAACTGAATTTTTATGGATAAGCCTTTCAGATCGAAACTCAACTCACTGCATTAGAAGAATCACTCTCAACAATAAGATGGCTATGGTAGTACCTTGAAAAACACCAAAGAGATTCCAGAATAGCCAAAACCTTAACTTTATTAAAGTCACAAACACCCACATATTTGGAGAACATAAATAAAACGTCCCCTTGCAGTTTCGAAGTACCCCTCCAATACTAAGTGGTCTAGGCTTCCCTCTTGTAGCCCCATCAATATTGAACTTAAACAAACCAATAGGAGGAAGAAACCAAGGAATAGATTTTCTTACTTTAACTGTGCCACACTCCATACATGATTCCCAATTAATAAACATGTCATGAAAACAAAAATTAGAGAATTCCTTTCTACCTTTCAACATATGCGGTCTGCAGCTTTAAATTTCTTTAGTTACTTCTTAGTTACAAGTATTTTGTTTTCAAAGACCTCCTCCTAAGATAATATATTCTTCCGCGACAAAAAATGAAGATTTACATTTTCTATGAGAAAGGTAGAAATGCACCATTCTTTACCCGCTGGGAAATCAGAAAATCAAACCATTGTTGACATCCTTTTCTGTGAATTAATTAATTTTTCCTGACTATAAACCCTTATGATCTGTCACTTGTATGTCAAGCTCAGGAAAGTGAAAAAGGTTCCAAGGAACAAGAGAGAGAGCCAAAGGAGATGAAAAGATGATGACAGGATTAATGACAGCACGGTTGTCCTCTATATCAACTTTACCATTTTTTCCACACAATAGATGTCCTTGTTGGTTTTCAACAAAAGTGGATATGATATTCTCACAACCCAATACCAGTCACTTATTTCTTACAACAGTAGTGATGTTGGACAAATTTTTTTTACCAGAATTTTGGAGAACTCTATGATATCGCTTGACATATCAACCGTATCAAGCGATATCACAGGATTGTCTAAAATTCTGACAAAAAATTTTGTCTAGATAGACTTTTGTTCTTTTAATGGTTTATTAGCACTGTACTAAATAGGAAAAGTAAAAAGGACTGCCACAGAACCATACTAAAAATAGAGCAATTGATAATATTGCAGAGACCATATATTTTTACAATGATTTGTTCAGAAGCCCAAATTGAATAGCAGTAGGCAGTAGCCCTGATTGTGTGAAGATGTAAATAGCTTGTTTGGAGCTCAGACACAACAAATTAGTAAGTGGGTCTGGTCTTTCTTATCTGTCCTTCTGTTTCCAATACCCCATGAATCGTTGGTATTATTAACACCTCAAATAGCACCTGAGAGAATTTTTCTTGTGTGGAATAACAATCCAAATAGGAATCTCTTTGCTAACTACTTATCCTTCTCAAAATGGAGCCGTTAATGATCTGTACAGCTTCTTCCTCCTCTGAAGTTGGTCAGCCAACCATGTCTGCTGACAAAACCATACCATAAAAAGAAAGAGAAAGTCCATCAATAAAATTATAAAAAATATAGAAATAGTAAAAACAGATCTCAAGAAGGGCAATCTATACGAGGTTTTGACTCAAAATAAATTAGAATGAAGAAATTGGATTCACATGGATGACGTCAACGTAGTTGGGACAAGGATTTGATTATTATGATGATGATGATGAAGGAAAAGGAGCTCCTCCTTGGCTCAAACACAAGGCGTAAGAAATGGGTTGTTTCCACCTTTTGCTGCTCTCTCCTCAGCTTGGCATTCTCTTTCATAAGATGATTCAATTTAAGCTCTAGCTCATGTATACGAGCCTGCAAGAAAACTACATCTATTTGAGATCTAAAGAACAAAGTAAAACTTAAAAAAAAAAAAAAAAAAAAACACTGGCACAAGTATTCCAGTTCATTTCATTCATTTGAGCTGACATGTTCCTGCTTCCTAATCTGTTCTGGAAATAGAGGGGGCAAAAAAAAACAAGAGATGTGCCTGCTTCCTCGCTCTGGACCGGTCAGCTGATTCACGGCTCTTGATTAAACGTTTCCGGCGTCGATGCTCCAGATCATCTGACGGTTCTGGCATCTTCTTCTCGCAGAAAGATGAAGGCCGAGCTATAAAAGCAAAGGCATTACAGTGATGGTGGGGTTCTTGGCCATGTTGGCTTGGTAATTGAGTGGGTGGAAGTGGTGGGGTTTCTTGGAGGGAGATGGAAGAGAAGGTGGTGTTGGGGTCTTGGTGGATGATTTCTTTCCAGACATCTTCAATGGATTTTCTCATTGTGGACGTTGGAGACCAACAAGAGAAGAAACAGGGAGTGGAGAGAATGGTTACGACAGAGAACGAGGCAATGTGTCTTGTGGTTTTTAATTCACCACATGACATAACTTGGCTAGAGAGATGTCAACCTAGAGATCGATATTCGTACTGAGTTGGAAGGAGTGGAACTATACAGAGGCGTACCTGTTAAAATCCGAACGGTTCAAAATATACTCCCTTGAGCTACATTTGGTATCCTTAGAAATACATTTATCAACCATACTTTGTTTCACCTTTGGATTGAATGACTGATATGAATATAAAAAGAAAAAAAAATGTGATTAACACAATCATACTTATATTCATTTTTACGATTTAATAAAATGGGTAATTAATCCAACGGTACGACAAACTTAAACCGATGTACAAGTTAAGAATAACCCATATATCTAAAAGGCATTTATTTTTAGTAGCTCACATGTCAATAGATGGCTCACTCTGGAGTTTCACTCCTTTTTACCTTTTGATTTCTCTAGGTTAAAACCTCCGAGGATCCAGACATACTGTCAAGATACTTCAAGGGTGAACTAAGTGCGAAATTTGAGGTTGTGTTGACCTTTTTTTTTTTTTTTTTTTTGATAAAGGCATATGAAAGTGGGGTGATCTTGAATATTTTTTTAGGCTTATTTGTTTGCACGTAATGAAATTATTGGAGATTTAAGAAGTGTGTTTCTTAAAGTAAACTAAAAATGTGATATAAAAGTGAATATTCTTTTTTTTTTTTGTTGAGGAGGGTGTCTTGCCTCTTTTAGAACCGACTATTCACTGGGGCACGTGAAGTCCATGCTTGCCTCATGCATCGGGTAAATCAGGCTTTTTCCCTCGGCAAGTGACCCTAGAAATAGTGTACCAGTTCGAAACCACAACTTCCGGCTATTAAACCATGGTCCTAGCCAACAATGCTACCCCTTGGGGTTACATAAAGGTGAATATTCATAAATGACTATCAAAATTACCTTGTATTTGTTGAAAAATGAAATAAGAAGAGATAATAATTAAATAACTAGCCATCACCCTAGCCAGTAAATCATTTTTCATCTCCACTTGATTTATTTTTCTTTAAGGGGAGATTACCTATTAGTAATTTATGAATGTTCGCCTACTTGCTTTCAATGGGCGTTTTTGTTCACGGAAGAAAAAAAACTACATATGAAAGAGTGCTACTTCAAGTAGTTGGCTTTGCACCCGGAGGTTGTGGGTTCGAAACTGCTCTACCACACTGGGGCCACAGGGGAATTTTACCCGGCTTTCTCTCTTGGGCCCGTAGGGATTATTCTGGCCCAAAGGGCTGGGAACCCTACGTTATCAAAAAAAAAAAAAAAAAAAGTAGTTGGCTGCATATGTCCTGTTTGAAAGAATTCTCTTTCTATTTATATTTGATACAATCCCAGTATCGTATTAGTTGATATTCAACCAAAATGAAAGAAAGAATAAGAAGAGATTGGAAGATGACCCTTTTGAGTATTCTTGAGATAATTACAAAATGTATTCTTAGTCTTTAAATAACTCATAACCTCTTAATTCAAGGCTAAAACAAAGCTATTCATGAATAGCCTTTTTATTTACATATGCAGACTAGTAAATGCTAAATGGTTGGCATTGTGTAAATGCATTTTTTTTTTTTTTGCTGTCGGAGGGTTCCCAACCCTTTGGGCTGGACTAATCCCTCCGGGCCCAGAGGGAAACCGGGTAAATCCCCTGTAGCCCTAGTGTGGTAGCGGAGTTTCGAACCCACAACCTCCGGGAGCAAACCGTGGTCCTAGGCCAACTAAGCTACCCCTTGGGGTTATTGTGTAAATGCATGGCTAGGCAGTAAATGCTCATTTGAATACATTGATGAATACATTGATGGGTAATTAGTGCTGAGTAATAAATGTACCAAACCTGTGCATGATTTCTGTATGAGCTTTTTGTAGATACCCCCTATAGTTTCAAAGATTTTCAAATATACCCCTGTGGTTTTTGTATTTGTAAGTAGGCCCCTAACTGTGCATTTTAATACCTTTCGTATCCCCAAATAACTAGATTTGAGGTTTTTGCTCAATTTTTATAAAAAATGACATGTTTGCCCTTATAACCATTTTTTTATAGACCCCTAAGGTTTCTAATAATTATAACTAGGCGCCTGTATTGGGTTAAATAATAATAGACCCTTCTCCGATATATATTATGGGGACCAATATATAGGTAAATACATGTCTACAAAAAAATTAAAAAAGTATATAATGATTTCCAATATTTTATGGAATCGTTTTTTTAATGTTCTATAAATAGCTTTTATGATGATTTTCCCAAATCTGGCACAGGTAAAATTCTATAAAACCATTCAACTTGAGCCTAACCCATCGTCTTTATTTCAAGTTGGAGTAACTTTATTTATTTTTTAAAAATTTTTACAATTAGTTGCATGTATCCACGGAAGTTTGGTGTACAAAACCCTAAAAAAAAATCTTAAGCTTCTAGCTCTGAGTGGGAACCTAACCATTAGGCTTTAATAATTTACTGATCATGGAACGTGTTATAAGTTAAAAAAAACCAGAATTTTGATTTGATCCTGAAAAATCCCCTTAGGGCTACCAGAATGGATTACTAGTTCTAATTAAACAATCAATGCAGCGGAAATAAACCAATCAAACAATATAGAACTAGCAATCTACCAATCACACACCACAAGAAGGCAGACACAATATTTAGCGTAGAAATCCTATCCAGGGAGAAAAACCACGAACCAGAAATCAAGAGTTCACGAACAGTTACAAGATATACTCACAAGCTCATTTACCTCAGTCTGTACCTCGACCTAAGGACTGTAGTTCTTCTTGTAAAGAATCCACTGACATGACATCCACCGCACCCCTTTCTCCTTACTTGATCTCCTCGCACCTTGTCAACCAAGATGATCAATCTTCTACCAGAAAAATAGAAGCAGCAACAACCTTCTAGAGCAGCCATTCGGAATAGTCTCTCAATGGCTCTAGAGAATTAACTCTCTCTAAGATATCTCTGACTCAAATCAATGAGAGTTATATGTGGTGATCCTTAAGGTTGAGAGTAACACCCTATAAATAGCCCCATATTCGTGCCTAAAGATGCTTAAGATGATTAGGACTAAAACCAGCAGTTTGAGCACAATTAGAATGGCAGTTTCCAAAATTCGTAGTATACTGCGCTTGGTTCGCTCGAGCGGTCATTGGATGCGCTCGAGCGGACAAGCCTTTGTTTCACCGCTGGGGCAAACCAACCTGTTCGCTCGAGCGGATATGATGGTCGCTCGAGCGGACCCCTCTCTGGTTGATCCGGAAATTCAGCACTCTTTTCTCCAGCTTTCTTCTTACTTTCTTCTTCTGAGTCCTTCCAACCTTCTATCTTCAGAGTCTTTTTCTAAATAAAAATTACAATTCAAAAGACCCAGAGTTTTGTCCAACCCATGAATTTAGCCAACACTAAAATTCCTAACAGATCCTGACTTCATTTGGTTTCAATCATTTAAAGATCTTGAGCATAAATTATATAGTGAAATAATTTGGAATATTGCCCATCTTCACAAACAAATTAGTTGGCAATTAATTACCTATTACTTTGGATCATCTAATCAATTATGTATTTCAAGTTTTTCTTGGTTGGATAGGTGGAAAGAATCATTTCATTATATTTATGGACACATTATTTTATGGGGATCGATACCCAGGTAAGTGCAATTTGAAAGTCTACAATAAAAAATAAAAAATTTAATAATTTCTAGCATTTAGGTCTATTTTATTCGGTAATTTTTATGAGAGAGAGAAGCCAAGAGGGAGAGTTCCTCAAATAAAAAAGGCTATTATTTATCAATACTAGGACGACATAAAACAACATCAAAACTCCTTTTGTTTTATGCAAACATTATTTCCAGCCTACCTTATTACAAAAAAGACAAATACAAAAGAGGCGCAAATTTAAAAAAAAAAAAAAAAACCATCGATGTGAAGAAACTAAAAAAAATACCTTAATGTTAGAAGAGAAGATGTCTTTGGCCGCCGACCGTGAAGAACTTCACCAATGTATGTGTGATAAGAAGATTATATAAAGAGAATGATCAAGAGGGAAGGTTGCATTGAAAAAAGAAAAGCAGAAAAGAAAGTGAAGGTGAAAAGGTAAAAAAGGATAATAGGAAGAAGTGTTTTCTTAATGATAAATAAAGAGATGGGCAAAATGGTCAAAATAAGAAAAAACCTAACACCCCTTTCTCTTTACCGTCAAATCCACTTATTTGGGGATATAAAAGGTATAAAAATGCATAGGCCGGGGCCTATTTGCAAATCTTAAAAACTATAGGGGATATATACAAAAAAAACTCTTTCCGCATTGGGTATCTATCAATGTTACTCCTCTTTATAAATATTTACTTATTCATTTTCATCAAGGTTGATATTATTGTTGGCCATTTATGAATATTACTCCTCTTTATAAATATTTACTTTAACCACTTTTCAAATTTCTTGAATTTCTAAGAATTCAATTCAATTCTGACAAATTGCCTCCTAAAAGAATATTACATTTTTTTTATTGTAAAAGCAACTACCAACATACATAGAATATATATCTGATAAAGTTTGTATAGTTGTATGGTCTCTCAAATACGAGAGGACTTTAGAATCCATCGTGAGAACAACATGGTTTACAAGAAGAAATAAAGTGTCATTTTTTATGTACTGATTTCTTGGAATAAACAGTTAGTCAAATATTCTATCATAGCAGCTGAAACGAACTCAACAAGCCAAGAAGTGGAGTCAACTCGATCGGCAAATCAGAGTTTTGGCACCTTTTGCTTATATTATTTTTATCAGTCTTTCTATTTATATTATGAAATTGTTAAAAATGTATAAAAGCTTGAAAAATTATTTAACATGGTAAAAAAATATTTTAATAAACTTAATGAAGTAATAGATTAGATTTTAGAGCTGTTGATGATGTTGGTGGCCCATCCTTATATAATGTTAAATATGTCATTTTTAAATGTGGGCCTCATGTTGTAATTTGTAGAGGTGTGGGGCTAATTTCTCAATTACAAAATGTGGATCCATGTACCACAATGCGAAAAAGGCTGTAATTCTAGTTAGGAATTCTTGCAAGTATGAAATAGGAACTTTACGGAATTCCAATGCATGAAATTCCCAGTTGATAATATCAGCCAAAATGAAACAAGGAATTCAATCTTGCGAGAATTCAGTAGCACTCCAAAATTCTGGCATTTGGTATTTCCAAACAACTACCAAACATGAATTCCAATAATTCAAATAAAGAAAGGGTCCATCAGTGAATACAATGACTAAGGTTATCAATAGATCTCAAATTCCCAATCCCCTTTCAAGCATAAATGGATCCATTCATCCTTACTCACTAGATAAAGAGTTTCGAGAATCACTTCTTTCCCATAAATTTCACCGTACGTTTATTAAATAAAATGGCTACATTTATAACCTTATCCTAACGACATTATGTTTTCTCCAACATTAGAAGCCCTTGTCTAAGAACCCAACCTACTAAAAATGTGGAAGGTGATGGAGGGCATTCAAGTCATAAACGATGAGACAGTTGGACCTACAAGTAGAAAGAAAGAAAAAAAAGAAAAAGGGACTTCTGCCTGCCTTACCTCTTTTCGCCAAGCAACACATGGCTCATGACTGAGTCAAGGCATCTACCCATCTCAGTTGTGAAGAAAAGCCAAGGAGAAAGAAGAAAAAGGAGGTGTGAATTGATCTATCAGATGCATCAATCAATGTGTTTTACTTTAAAAAGAAATTAAACCACTACTCAATGTACCGGAACACTAACACTATTACAGATAGTTTTTAAAGCAACATTCCAACAGGCTTTACCTATAAAATAACCCAACACTGTTACAAAATCATTGATTCTAAAGCAACATTCAAACAAACTTTTACCATTAAATTACCATAACACTATTACAGATAGTTTTTTAAAGCAACATCCCAATAGGTTTGACCTATAAACTAACACAACACTATTACAAAATCAATCAATGCCAGTCACTATCTACCCATCTTGTCTAACCATATCCGTCTATCCCAACTACCTATTTGTTCTTGGGCTTCTGTCTACCTTAACTCTTTGCTTCTTTTACCAAAAACAAAAAATCCCCCTTTGCTTTTCCTCATCTTTCAAACTTACATTGTGGTTTGAGCATCGATCTTATGAAGCATGGACTCATGAGTTTTAATAGAGTGAGAAATCTTGTGTTCGAGGAGTGTAACTCTACATTTGTAATTTATTGATGATCCGAGCCGTTCAATATAGAAGTTTCAGTGTGGATATGGCATCTCTTAATTTTACCCCGAAAGGAGTTGATCCCACCATAAAATTTCTCTTCTAATAAATGAAAAATGCACAGACCGGCGTAGCCCTCCCATGTTTCCAAAAGTGGGCCCTACATAATTCCTGAAGTACTAAGTACTAAAAAGTGACCCCACATTGTAACTTCAAGGTAGGCCTTACATAATTCCTAAATATGGCCCCACATTGTATTCCTAAAATTGAGCCCCACACTGTAATTCCTAAAAGCGGGATCATGTATTTGATCCTTCCATTTTTCCAATCCAAAAAACACGATGAGAGCCCTGAAGTGCAGGGTTTTTTTTTTTTTTTTTTTCTGAAAAAAGGGGCTTAGATTAGATAAGGGACTGGCCCCTGTAGTTTATATAATTTATTAATCAGGCCCCTGCAGTTATATTTGTCTTTGTATAACACTATAACTTAGAAACCGTAGGCAGTTTTGGGCTCCAGGATGTAGTTGGGACTTCTACACATGGGTTCGGACCCTATGTGTCCTATCAAATGCCTCCATGAACTTCATACCCTAATCAACCACTTGATCTTCAATTGCATTCACATCATCCGCATCATCTATGAAACAGAAAATGCAAGAAGCATGAAATTCTCAAGCGCTAACTCTAGAATGAGTCTATTTACCAAAAAAAAAAAAAAAGCTCTAGCATGAGTCATATATTGATTAAGTCCCTAACCCCTCCTGTAAACCATTCATAATATAATGCTTAAAGGACAGGTTTTTATGATTTTGATAAGTATCGTTTTTTCATGGGCCCCACAATAACTAATTCATGAAAGGAGGGGCCACATTAAATAACATTAGAAGAAAACATGATGTCATATGCATTGCATAACTTGGATCAAGACAAACCATAATAGGTTGCAAGTTAGGAGTTAAGGAAAAAAAATAGGATCTGACTAATAAAAAGCTTTGAACCTTAAACATAGTGGATAATTTAGTTTGATAACATCTTTATCATAATGCAACATACACTACTATATTATATTTAATTAGTCATGACTATTTTATGACCAAGTTATGTTAAATTAGAACTGTCATAAATTTGCTATGATTAGACGAAAGCACATTTATGCATTATCTATAAATGACGGCACAAAACTATACAAAATATATCTTACCCTATTTCTTATATGCATAAATACACGTTCAAAGACTTCTAAAGTAGTGAGATAACAAAATAAATTTAAAAATCATCAGAGAATTATTGAGATATTGAAAGAAAACTAAAAAGAAAAGGTAATATGTTTGAGAATATGTAAAACTTATTTTTTTTAATTATATATCTATTTGATGTATTGATAATCATATTTAAACCATACTTTATATTTTTTTTTATAAATATAACCTAATGTTTCTATTTTCTTATTTCTAATTGTATACCTTTCTTATATTGGTAGTTTTGATGTGTCTTCATATTTACTTGCTAATTGAAACACTATGACGATGATGAATCCATTAATGATGTTATTTCTATCCTCACAGTTAATGGGTCATTGCAGAAGACATTAACCAACCTATAGTTTAGGTGTACATAGTTTACTTGCACATGTGTTCCAACATCAACATAGACTATTATTAGCAAAAATTATCCCACTTTCTTTAAAAAAAAATAAAGAAGAATACAATAAAAAGATTAGACATATCTTTTCATTTTTGAAAATTCTATGCACAGCTATAGATAGAGCTATCCTATTTCTTAGATCATTTCTAAATTAACAATTATTCATTATTTATATTCCCTACTAAAATCTTTATTATGAAAAGTTAAAAGAAGAAAATAGAACTAAAATGAAACAATAAACTTAATATACTTGTGTCCCATCTGACGCACTTAAAGCTAGCAATCAAACTTATGTTCCTTCAAACCCATCTTTATACAACAGCTATTACTCTGGACCTAAGTAATAGGCTTAAAATTTCCTTAGAGCTACCCACCCAAGAGTCCAACCTCTAAACCATTAAATTTTAGGGCAATGGATTAAAAGATTAAGATGATCATGTGGACTCAAGATTTTGAGTATAAGTAAGCCTCATATGGATCTTGGACTTCATGATCCATGGATCGTGATGGACCACATGAGCCCCACATGCTAGGCCACTAAATGGCTTGCAAGGTTCACCAATTTTATTTTATTTTTTCCGAAAAGCAGTTTCCATGCAAGCTATGAAACCAAGGATTCCTATTAACAGAAAAGGCAGTTTCCCTGCAAGGTATGAAAACATAATCTTGTATAAAAGAAAGAACAAAAAAAAAAAAAAAAAAACATATGTTGTGGTGAAATAGATATAAGAATAACATCATGTAAAATTAGATATTCTGAATCTACCAACTGGCAAACCTCTGGTAGGAAGATCTAATCTAACTTGAAAAACAAAACCCTAAGATGAATATAAGTGTACATGAAACTATTCACGCCTGCAAACCTCCACATTTATCCAATTGTATATCATTTCCCAACCACTACAAACTTAATTTTGTGTAAGTATATTCAACTGGATAACACAATGTTATAAATACACCACAAACAAAGAGAAAAGTAGGATAAGTGAAATAACCAGGATAACACACAAAGAAAGAGACATGTAGGATAAGTGAAATGATCACATAGAAAATTCTTAATTTATAACCAATTTTAGCATCGACTTCAAAGTCTTCCAAAAAAATGGAGACGTCAAAACTGCTCCCTAAGGACCCATCCAAACAATCCAAACCTAACTATACATAATATTAAATAAAATTGATCAAAACTAGGTTTTCCGCTTTTTATTTTGTTTTTGCTTTTTTTTTTTCTTTTCCACAACTCCACTTAAAAAAGATCAAAAATTCACATAACAAATTTTTTGGAGGTTCTACCGACTAATTGTTTTTTGACTCTCCAGATGATGATGCCTCCAATCCAAGTGATTGCATGCCCGTCGCCAGCCTATCTAAGTTGTTTGTTGCCGAACTGGATGGAACTGGAATCTGATTAGCCGGCAATAACCAATTCATCCAATCGTTTTTTTTTCGTACTTTGTCACCCTGCAATCAAATAAATAAGCAAACGTAAAAAATTACTTAAATTTTAAAGAAAATGGATACATAATAGAATACATTATAAAATTGTAAGATGAACACTTACGTTTACTTCAACCACAGATGAAGTGTGCAATGCAACCAATATAAATTGTGCATCTTTGGTTAAGTTCTTAATCTGCAAAATAAGTAAATAGAGAATTTTTTTCTCTGTATAATTTTTTTCCAACTGTAAAGTAGAACATTATAATCAATAAAAAATATAAGCACCTAAGATCTAATAGCATATTAGAACAAACTAGCTATTTAGCTATATGTGTGTACATGCACATGCGTGTGTTGAATAAAACAACCAAGTACCCTTTTTCAAGGGAATGCATCCATGGAAAAATTTCTATTTCAATAGGATAAATAATAAAATTTTCTCAATAGTAAGCATAAATATAAATTAAGTGTCATAAATATTTTGATACATAGCCACCTAGTTTGAAAAACTTTGCTAAATCATTGACTACCATAATAACATTAAGATAACAAAATGGAAGCATTTAGTTAAAATATAAGTCATTATGTAGTGTCACCTGACCAAAAGTTACTTTTCTAGGATGGCATGCCATGACATCATATACTTTATGTTTTCATGAAGCAGATTCATCTAGAAATTGACAAAAAAAAAAAAAGAAGCCTTTAAATAAATAATAGTATCATATTTGAATGTGATAAAAATCTTTAATTATGGCATCTGTTGTAGTAATACAAATGAAAGGTCTTGTTTGAAATGTTACAATAGAAATAACGTGGTAATTTCTATGAAAGATCGAATTGGATAAGAAAAATTGGCAAAACAATGAATTTTTGTGATCACAAGCACGCACAAAGTGAGCCAGCATTTACAGTGATTACTTATACAAAACCGTCATATATATAATTTGAATGACAATCATGCGCATACGACTGTTTCGTAATCCTCCACTTGAAGAACTAAAATGCAAAACTCAATTATGGCTGCAAAAAACATTGACCAAACTTATATGTTTCCCTAAGACACTTATCATGCACAGAGAGCCTTTAAAATGCAATCCAGGATCAAGATAATCCAAATTGCATAACAATTTCTCTCTTACCAAGATAGCTCATTAAAGAATGAACTGCCGGATCATACCACAAGAAAACTGTGCCTACATATGCAAATGTGATCCAAATGCAATTTTCATATATAGAAAAACCAATTCCTTAAGTTGTCAAGAAAGACTAATTCCTTTCGCACTATAGCACTTGAAACAAGAGAGCACAAGTGAATTATTCAGTAAATATAGATTACCAAAGATTCGAAACTAATGTAAAGATGAAAAACTATAAACAAAATTTAGAGAATATGTTAATGAAGAACGTATAAGGATCCCAATATATATTTTTCTTCCAGAAGGTTTTTTTTTTTTTTAAGTTAACTTAAATTCACTAAAACTATGCAAGTTGATGGCACACCAATGAAGAGGGGTGGGCCGAAGAAGACATTGATGGAAGTAATGAGTTTCGATCTGAATAAGTGCAAATAGATTAGAATAGAGAAAAAGATTTCATGGGGCCAACTCCATCATAGTTGGGAGTTGGGACAAGGTGGTGATGGGGTGATGGTGATCATTTTAAATTCACTAAAAAAGGCAAATGCAAAAAATGCCTATAAAAAGACTAAGACACAAAAACAAGATCAAACATCATATAGCACAACTCCATAATAATTGGGTTTCGGTCAGAGGGTATAGATCGAGTCAAAGTCCATAAACAAACACCCTCACACTCATATAATTGGTGTAGGCCAAAGAGTCCGGGTGGATCTCATTGCAAAGACAAAAGAAAATAGGAACCAACAACCAACTACTCAAAAGGTCGCACCAACATCGATTGTATCAACCAAGATCACAAAATCAAGTATCTATCATCCAAGTCAAGAAAAAACAACACCATTCTTTGGTGTTATCAACAGAATGCAACCAATCTAAAGGGCTGTCCCATGTTCAATAAGTTAGCCTGCCACTATCTGAAGTCGTCATGTAACCCTTCTTGCTGAAGTGTTAATGAGATGCTAAAATAATACAATTGAGAAGTCTTTAATGCCGACAACTGCCACCTATGTTCTAACTACTTGTCATCAAGCTAGATGAATTTTCAAGCTCTCAAACATGGTAAAAGCAAGACCAAGTTTCACTTTGGCAGCTCCTTACTTTTATTCAACCAAGCAGATCAAGATCAAGTCAGATTGTTGAGCTGAACCCACAACAAAAAGATGAAGATGCAACAATCTACCGCCATGAACCTGAGAAATAGCCTACCCCACAACATGAAGATGAACAACAATCTATGGCGATTCATACTCGCAACAAGGTTCTAGGAAAAAAAAAAACCTCATGGCAAGGAGTGTTGTTTCTAAGAGAAACTCTAAAAAAAGGACCCATCCATATGCATAGTATAACAAGTTGGCTAAGAAAGAAAGTCTTACAGTGCTACTCAAACTTCACTTCGGTGGGAAGACAAGAAAATAATTCTCCTATCTAATTGAATTTTTTACTCATCTTAATAATAACATGTAAAATATCATAATGATTTGGATCCCACCTCAATAAGTTGCTTCAAACTGAGATTTGTTGCATGGGCTTCTTTGGTGGACCACGAGTCTTGGTTAGCATCTACAAATAATATATAATAGCCACATATAATAGTAGAGAGATTTTCTCTAATGAGCCATGTTCAAGTAGACAACTTGGGTCCAACTTTGATCAGTACACCGCCTTCACACTCACTAAGCCCCCCAAGCATCCCCTCTTCCGGTTTCTCTCTTCTTGCCCTGATCTAGCACGAGAGTCAATTTGATATTAATCTAACCTTTGGTAAAACTTTTAAGGCTATAAAATCAAGGGTTAGGATTATTTACCTGACCCTTATGTATGATGAGATCTTTCAAACCCCCTACCCCACTGATAGGCATGCATCTAAGTGGGACTGTGGGACCTACAAGCTAGACCACATATAAGCATTATCTGCCTGCTTGTAGGTTACAACTCTCCTGTAGTAGTATATGTGATTATATTATATGCAACATATATATAACACATTAATAATATAACAGATTCAACTACCACAAGCTGGACCACATATAAGCACTACCTGCCTGCTCGTAGGTTACAGCTCTCCCATAGAAGTATATGTAATTATATTATATGCAACATATATATAGCACATTAATAATATAACAGATTAAACTACTATAAATATTTTTTCCCAATACAGTGGGGACTCGGACTCATGCACTCTCGCACATTCATGTGCCTAACCAGCTGACCAACAGCCGCTTACAAGTATAATTTCAACATTAAATAAAAGTAATGAACTACTTACAAGTTCAAACTACTGGGAGCAGCTCACGCTTGACATGTAGGCCCATACTAGGCCAGGCATAAGTTTTTGGTCCAATTGTGAATGAATGGATTTGGATTAGACACACCATGGACCTAGCTAATTCCATCGCACTTCTGCCCATATTCAGCCGAAATCTGGGCTCATGTATAAAAACATTAATCGGGTAGTAGACCAGTAATCCAGTCTCCACCAAATCAGTTATAATCTTCAAGAAAATAGCCATTAAACAGCATAAAAAAATCACCCTCTACAAGAACTCTACAGCACCCATCTTCAACAACTGGCAATCACCAAACAATAGTGCAAGCACTTCTCCAACATTCAAACACAACGACTAATAGATCAAAAGTAACTGCAAACAACAGAATCGACACAATTACGAAGAACGCACCTAATTCCTATACTATAAGAGAATCCCTCGAGACACTACCATCAAAGTTAAGAAAAAAACACCGATGCAAAAGGGGAACCAAAGAGAGATCAAGAAAAAATACAGAATCTAACCAACATCTCCACAAGTCTATCAAATGCGCATTAACAAATTCTTTCCCGAATAGTGGCTGGAGATATGGCTCCAGAGAGAGCATCATCAACAGATTCAGACTTATCCCTGAAAAGATGATTATTCTTTTCTTTTTTTCCTAAGTTGGCCGACTGGCCAAGAGTGATAGTTCCAACTTGATCCATGGGCATGTGTCCATGACTCCATAAAGATCATAGCAAAACCACTAACGTAACCCTACAACACAATCCCGTGTCGAGAATGGATGAAATCAAAGTGCCATGACAATCACCGAAACTAGCCCACATACAGAGATGAAGAGAATTGGCATGGCAACACCTGATTAGAGACTCTACCTGTTGAACAGGATACCAATGGAAAAGATAACCAAGGGTGACAACTTAATCTAATACTGCAAACTCAAAAAATATTAATAATAATGAAAAAATAAAAGGAAGTGGATTGGCCCTAGTACAACACCAGAACAGGAAAGCATCCAAACTCTCAGCAGTCAGCAAACTGCACCTTAAAAAAGGAACAAAAAAGGAGGGGAAAAAAACTTTTACTATCAGGCCATCACAATCTCCTATGAAACAAGAAAAGAGAATGTGCATACTCAAGAGAGACCTGAAGAATTCTGTGTATGACATTTTTGTCAACTGAAAGATTACGCTGCAGCAAATAACTACTGAATAACTTTTAAAAGTAAAAACGCTAAAAGAAAGAATAAAGAAAGAAAAAAATGGTAAAAGATTATTGTTTATTACTATTAATTTAGTGGTTGTAGCTATTCTCACTCAGCCGAATTGCTTCAATCGTAAGATTCAATGAAACGAATATTGAATCATATGATTCACACTTGAATCCTAAGATTCATTTGTAAATGAGATTCGTTGATAGATGCAAATTGTTTTCCTTAAGCCTTTGACATTTATTTTGAAGTTTGGGCTAAGGGACAAACCATGGGAATGGACAACCATTTGACAATGACAATAACGACCCTCTTATAGATGTAACAGAATGACACACTGAACTAAAAAAATGCCATGTAAGCCTGACAACAACTTCGTAGTTCATACTGGTGTGACCGCCAATTTGGGTGGTTTTAACCCACCCCGTGACCCATTAAAACTGCTCGACTTGTGCGGTTGTACCAGATCATCAAATGTGGGCAACCTGGCGTGAATGGATGCCACTCAAGTTTCTAAAACAATGATCACCACCTACTAACTGCTCAGATATCAACTATGCCCCTACAAAATGCTCACATATCAACTACACCCCTATGAAATGCTCACATGGTCCCCACAATTACACCACTTATCATTGATCACAATTCACAGTAGCAAAAGTAGAAAGTCTCAACATGGATTAAGAATACAGCCAAAAATAATCATGGTGCATTAAGGATGTGCGTATATGGAACCCTTCACTCTCAGGGAACTTTTTTTGGTGAAGGCATTTTTGGAGGACCATCTCAGCCTAAATCAATATATGCTCCCGCGTAGTTAGGATTGGCTCCTCCCAAGATGGATGCTTTTTGCTGGCTGGCCACCATAAGGAGAGTGTCCATTACAGATTTTTTGAGGAGAGGCTTACACTCAGAACATTTCTGATGCTTATGTCGTGCAAGAAAGCGGCAAAATTGGCTGAATCAGCCGATTATTTGTTCATCCATTGTGAGGTTGCATCTTTCTTCTGAAGCCATATTATTCACAGGTGCAAATTGACCAAGGCAACCTAAATAGATGACTCTTGCACAAGTGTAGATGTGAGTGTTGAGCACATATCATATTTCAGTTTTAGAAATTTAATCTATTTTATACACACAATATGATATGTATATATCCATCTACATACATACATATATAGAGGGGGGGGGGGGGGGATTTTTTAATTTCTAGTTTGTAGTTTTTTTTTTTTTTTTTTTTTTTGGGGGGTTGGTGGGGTGGGGGCGGGGGGGGGGGGGGGGGGGGGGGGGAAGGGAAGGGAAGGGAAGGGAAGGAGAGATTTTTTAATTTCTAGTTTGTAGTTTTTTGGTGGGTTTTGTGGTCTTAGCTTTAGTGGGATTCTTGTATTGTGTAGAATTCTTTTCAGCCAACCTTTTGATTATCAGCATAAGGCTTTGATAATGGTGATTTCACAACCATCTGTCAATAAATTATTGTCAATTTCTCAATATAGTGCAAATGGATATTAGTTCCCCCACAGTTCCAACAGTGCAAAGCATCTAACAAAAGTAACAAAACAGGAAGCATACGATTCCAATAAACAGAAATAAAGGACAATATTAGGTAGCTTCTTAATAAGGGGCTGTTTGGTTGGAGAATTTCTGAGAATTCTTGTCTGGCGAGAATTATAAATTCCCCAAACGCTACTCCCAAGGTGGTTTCCAAAATGTTCAGATACAGTCCAAATTTAAGGAAGCTAGAATTCTAAGAGTTCAGAAGGCCAAAAGTGACTTTTCTAGAGGTTGTTTTCAGAAATCTAGCATGAAAATGGAGAATGTCAAATGCTCCAAAGACATTATCTGACACCAATGTCAGGATTCCCAACACTTACAATTCCCATCAAAAATACCTTCGAACAAACAGCCCTAGATTTACATCTAATTCGTTGCAGCGTTATAGCCATATGTGCACACAGTGAAGCATAATAAGGGTGCCCATGCATTACCACTGACAAGTAAATTATGAAATAAACATTCTAACAGTGAACCAACTCACTCGATTGAAGCCAGCAATTAAGGAAATAGGAACCCAGCCCTGTTCATCCATGTTCTGCCTGAGGAAAAGGTCCTTGCATAAATTATCCTGACTGTAGAGCGCATGATCCACATAAAAAAAATCATGTTACAGAGAGTTGGACATGAACAAAAAAAAACATTGATGAGAAAAACACCTCCATAAAAAACAAGCCAAAAGATGCTGAAAGTACCTGAAATAGTAATCTATCTGTTTCACTAATTTAGAAACCAATTGAGGATCCTGCGGTTGTGGGTAGTACACAAAAGGGGGGGCCACATGAGGATAGGGAACTCCTCTGAAGGACTCAGGTGGAACAAAAAAATATGGAGATGGCATCTCTGCAAAACAACCCATCTTATCAACAACAAAAGCAAACCCCTTTTTTTTTTCTTGGTAAATAACAAAGGAAAAATCATAAACCGCAACTAACACAACTTACCAGGGTAGCCCATATGATTCCCATAAGCCCGAATGGGCGGGGGGCTAACGAACACGGGAGAAACAGGTGGAGGTCTATGAAAATTCCTCGGCGGCGCAAACCTGTGGTGCTGCATGCGGCCATCTCTACCTCCAGAACTACGTTGATGATTCCAGTCATGATTCGGGCGGTCATTATCACGGCGGTTCCCATAATTGTTGTGATAAGGGCCACCCCCACTTCCTCTCCTGAATGAAGTCCGGGGGTGACTGTTTCCATTGTGGAACTGCGGAGCAAGAGGCTCCTTGGATCCACTCTCAACATTGCTGCCGATGTTGTTGTTATTGTTTTGAAGATCTCTAGGAGAAGATTGCGGCACTGTGGCGGCCGCAGCCGCCTTATCAGATGTATGCTGAGGCGGTGGTGCATCCACAGAAGGCTGTGGCGGCACCACCGGCGGTAATGAGATCACCCCATTGTTGGCGGCCCCACCGCGCTTCATGGATTTCTGCCTGACCGGGATTGTGTTGTTGGGATTCAAATTAGGGTTTGGATTAGTGGTGATCGGTTTTTGTGGTGAAGATACATTTGTGGGGGCCTAAAATTACAGACAGATTAATCAAATTACTCCAAATAATTCACTACAAACAGAAGAAAGTGACAAAAGATGAACAAGAAGATAGGAAAAAGAGGAATCAAAACCTGAGATGGCGTTGCAGATCCCTCTGCAAGAGCCTTCAAAGAATCAGAAGACGGTCGAGGAGACGTGCGCGCAGATTCGGAAAGCGCCGGCCACGACACCGCACCCATGACCGGCCCGGCCTCCAACACGCCATTAGAGGGCTTGTTGCTCCACGCGGGCTTCTTCCCGCGCGCAGCATTGCCGCCGCCGCCGCCGCTTCCGGCGTCGGATCCATCGGCTGCGGCGGCCTCAGGCAGGGCCGCATCCGGCTTGCGCGGAGAGCGGCTGGAGGATTCCGGCGAGGCGATTGCGGGAGACCGCGACGGCGGCGGCGGCGACGGAGAGGAAGGGGAGGGGGTGGTGGCGGGGACGGCTTCCGATTCGCCGCCGCGGACGATGTGCGACCACGGCGCAAGCGACATTACTCAGGATCTTTCCGTGGAAATGCAGAATTCCTGAGATTCCGATGGGGAAAAGAGAGGATTCGAGGAATCCGAGATTGAACTCGGACGTAGGGCTTTTTGGCTACTGCATGGTCCGATCGCTCCCGAGAGATGAGCAGAGAGTGTGGGAGAAGCGATCTCTCTATGCCTCTGCCTCTCTTTCTCTCTCTTTTGCTCCGATTTTAGCTTACGGTGTTTGCTTCTTTGGTAAGAAGACTCTGTAAAGATACGGGGTTTTGTTGATTACTTTTTGGACAAAAACGCCCTTTGTACAATCCTTTGCTAACTCTGCTTGTGTAGGGTCACCTGGTGTGTGTGTGTGACCTAGGTAAGGAATCCGTGCTCTTTGGATTTTTTGTTTATATAAAGTGACGTGAAAATTGAATCATGAATTCTTTTTATTTTTAGAGGTTTTTATCGGAAAAAACACTTTATACGGTTAGTACGCGGAATAGAGAATATTAGGTAAGCATGCAATAAAAGGGTTTTTATCGAAAAAAACACTTTACGTGATCAGTACACCGAATAGAAAACATTAGGCAAACATGTAATAAGAATCACTGAATAGAGAACATTAGGCAAACATGCAATAAGAATCCCTATAGGATTCCTAACCTTTTTTTACCATTTTTTTTTGTAGTCGAATTCGCCCTTCAGTTTCAGTGCTAGAGGTCAAATTCGACCATATAAGCATAAACTTCCTATCCGTCTGCTAAAAAAATACGTATCAATCAACCTTTAGTTTCTGCTTTTAAGGTCAAATTCAACCTCCTAACACCTATACTCATGTACATTCCTGGTGGAATGTGACCTTCTTGGATCACTTACCAGGTTGAATTCGACGAAGGAAAGTAAAATGTATTAGGGTCACTTTCTTCTCAGATCGCATTCGACTTGCCTTCGTGCTCTTCAGGGTTGAAGTCGACCCTGAGAGGAAAGCAATAAAAAAAATACATCCATACTGATCCGATATTTTCAAAACAAAGTTACATCTATTCATGGAGAATTACATTAACAAAAAATATGGAAATTATATCGATTCATGGAGAATTGCATTAACAAAAAAGATGAGCATTACATCCATTCATGGAGAATTGCATTAACAAAAAATATGGGAATTACATCCAGTTATGGAGAATTACACCAACAAAAAAAAATGAGTATTACATCCATTCATGAAGAATTACATTAACAAAAAAGATGAGTATTCATAACAAATAAAATATTTACATTTCAACAATACATCATTTTTCTTATCCCAAGTACACCCAATGCCTCTGCTTAACAAAAGATGGACTTCATTATGACTCTAATTTTGAGCGGGTGGATTTTTGCAGCTTCCCATGTTGTGTCCACGTTCTCTACAGCTAGAGCAAGTGACCACTATGCGTTGTCGGTTTCTATCCTCCACACGAATCTATTTTTCTCAGACCTTCTCGGCTGCTTGTTGGCCAACAGACGAAGTACCTGTTCAATTGATCTTTGCTCCCACTGCTTCATATCACGCGTTGCATGAATTATATCATCATATGTCATTTGATACATGCTCCTAGTGTGCCGATCCCCACAAAAAAATTGTACAAATTTACATTCCGCACTTTCATTGAAGCCAAAGCATGGCATCATGGGAGGCCGATGACTTCCCACTTGCAACATGTGCATGACTTCTTTTCAAGATAAACAACATCCACGTACTCAGCTTACTAAACCTGAAACTCAACCAAACTAGCGACACGAACATGGTGCTTATGTGCTTCTTCCATTTCATTGTTGAGGTACTTCGATACCATCTTCTTCGCCTATTCTTCGTGTTACAAATATTAATATCCCGGAAAAATCGGACTTTAAAGTTTTGAAAAGTCTATTGATATCGCTGTCATTATCAATGTTTATCATCAAAAAGAAGCTTCCATTGTACAGTAGATATTTTATTCTAAGTTGTTCGGCCAATACATCCCGTTTCGAGGCTTCAAGTGCCATGTTTTTCAGCTCACCAAAAGTTATGGTATTCGATAAATACCTTAACTTCTGTCTGCCTCCATTATATTAGGGTCGATTTAGATCAAATTCAAAGGTCCCATCGTAATGAAAAATAGCTAATTGTTGGACATCTGACATGCTGTTGCAAAATGAATGATAGCTTAAATTAGTGGAAAATGTGAGGTCAATTTCACAAGTTCATACTAAAATTTTGTGAGTCAACTTTATATTGCCAATTCATGATAAATGAGGTAAATGTTATGTCTGTTTGTAGTGTTTTTAGAGCTTATTTAGTTTCCTGCGTTTTTTCACTTTTTTGTATGAAATACAAATGCATAAAACAATAAACTAATGTTTGAATGCCCAAGGAAACTCAAGGAAATTGTTGAGATCACGGATACAAGAAAAGCAGCCTCTAAACCTTAGAGGGAAGATGCCTAAAACAGTAAATAAATTCATTTAAAATCCATGAGAAGTTGTGCCCTGCTCATATTCTTACTTATTTATTGCATATGCACCTTAGATCAGAGGGAAAATGCCCAAGGGAGGTGGAAGCAGACAAAGACTGCCTTTAACGGTATGGCTATGAAATTCTAGAATACGATTCGTAAGGGTATGCACGAAGGGATGACGAGACTCGATATATAATGAATTCTATCTCAGGGTCGAAGTCGTCCTCTAGCGCTGAAATTGAAAGTCGAATTCGACCACAAAAAAAAATGGTAAAAAAAAAAAAGTCAGGAATCTTGTACGGGTTCCCCATTCGGTGTACAGACCACATAAAGTTCTTTTCCCGGTAAAAATCTCTTATTTCTATGAAAGAAAAATTCTAATTCTTCTTCATGGAAAAAAGCTTAATCATTTTTTTTTCGTTAAACAAAAGTGTTGGCACCAAATAATCGGCCATGTTTCGAAAAAAAAATCCACAAAGAGCATTCCTATTAATTTCTATCATTTTTAGGGAAATCGTGTTTGTCTTTCCAAAATTCCTATAACCATGGGTTTTCGCAATCTGACACGGTTTAATCATAATATGATGCCTTTTTTGGTTTTGGGTTTTTGTGTAAAAAAAAAAGGGTTATTGTCACTTAGTGGCCTGACAATATTGCTTTTTGACTTTTTTCAAAAGGAAATGAGAATTTTTTAATTTTTGTAATTTTGATATTGGCCCCTTGTCTTTTCATGTCTCTTGAATGGAGGTTTCACCTCACTCCACTTTAATAGTGAAGTTACCAAATAGGCCTTGTACAGAGTTACTTGTGTGACCTATAAGGATGAATGTTTCAAAATGAGATAGATCATGGATTTTTTTTTTCTCTCCCCTATTTGGGGACTTTACTAATGGAGTTGGGTGAAGTAAAGATTATTTTGAAAAAAAGAATAAAATATAAGTGGGTTATGATGGCATTTTATTTTTAGTTGTTTATTATGAAATCTTTTTAACTTTTTGTATTGATCGTGGAGTTTTTTTGTCTTTTAGTGGATAAATGAGGTTACTTTTTTACTTTTTTTTAAATATAGTGGGAAATTTGAATTAAAATTTTTTTTATGAGATTTTTATTTTATTTTATAGAAATTGGAGCTTTACCTTACGTGACTCTATTAGTATAGTTGCCAACCAAGCCCTAATAAAAAAATATAAATCTTCCACCTGAATGAAATTTTATTCATTTTCCACTTTTCTACCAAAACGAGAGAAATGTTGCACCCAGTAATGGAGTTGTGTGGTCTACACAAAAATTAAAGAAAACAATATTTCGCGTTGAGCAAGAGGAAGGATTTTGTCTTTCTAAAATCACTCCAATGAAATATGTTGTTTTGTTCATCAAAGTGAGGTCTAATAAATTGGGTCTTCTCATAATGAATGATAACTTCTTCTCTTTTTCAATAATTATTTTTTTTCACCAATGTTGATGTTGAATATATCCCTATTGGTTTGCCTTGGTAACTGAATATAGAATGGGATGAATAATTTCCTAAGAAGTTTTTATAGATTTTAAAGATATTTTGAGGAGTTTCCATTCACCTTTGATTCAAGATGGCCATTAGTGGGCCCACATTGATAGACCCTGAACACTGTCTATTTAGAGAATACTTGTTTGAGGAAGATGTTCAATTTGGGTGTGATTACTATACCTCCACACATTTGTCTGAATTTGGTCACTTGTAAATGCATATAACTGAATGGCTTACCTAGATAATAGGTGGGACCCATCAACCATGAGAGCCACACACACAAAAAAAAAACATAGTTGGACTCTCTTTATATAGTCTTATAATTTTTATTTATATATGTTTTTTGTTGGAACATATAATATTGGTGAATAGCAATAATCATATATATATATATATATATATATATAGAAATAGATTTCTTTCATATTCACCTAAATTTTTTCAAGCAGATAGAGTACAGTGATCAGCTGTGTACAAGACTGTAAAAATCAATTGTGTAAGTCTTCGCAGAAACTTGATCGGATGAATTAGCCTTCGATTAAAAATCCAATCAAACGGTTTATATGATATAAATAAAATATAGTATATAATTGATAAACATTGGTTGTGCATGAATGGATCGTAGTAATTAAAAATTAAAAGCAGCCAAATGCACCTGATAAGATTTTTATTGTATCTAACAAGCAACCAAATTAATTTTTGGTTAGGAGTTGGTTTGGAATTCAACAAAACCCAACCAGACAAAAAGATTCTTAAAACATAATCAAGAACCTGGTCAATGCTGTTTTGGGAACCACCAAAAATTAGGAGTCAATATCGCGGGTTCTCATGAGAATATTGAAGTGTTAGGGCTTGTTTGGCAAATCTTATCTTTACGAAATAGATCTGTATGATATAGATCTATTTCAAATGGAGCGGTTTGAAATTGATGTTTTACAAATAGACTGTTTGGTAAGACATAGATATTTTAAAAATAGACTGTTTGGTAAGACATGTAAAAATAGATCTAATGGTCTAGACATTTTGCAAATCTGTGATCATCCAACGGTTGGAATTTTATCTCAAACACGTGTTCCACATTTTAATTACTATAGGCGGTTTGGATCTTCATTTTGGTTTGGATTTTGCATTTAGGGGCCATGATTTAAAAAAAAGTATATATAAATGTCTGTCGTTTTTTGTAAATATCTCAAAATCTATGATGATCCAATGGCTAAAATTTGGACCCTTAGTCGGGAATGATCTTTTGAATATATCCAATGGTTTGGATCATGATTTATGATGCCTGAATTTAAAAAAAAAATAAAAATACTACACTGCTGTGTACAACTTCAAGACTCAATCACTAAGGCATGGGACATCAATGGTCAAACACGTTTTTGTAAATATCTCAAGATCCACTTTGAATTAGAAGCTCAATTTTGGGCCCATAGCCGTTTTTGGCCCTCCAAAGAGAACCAACGGATCGGATCTTGAATGTGGGGCCCACAATGTCCGGAATATTACATCAAATGGCTCACGTTTTTTTGCAAATATCTCGAGATTCGAGAAAGATCAACGGCTGAAATTTGGACACGTGGCCGTATTGGGCCTTCTTCACATTTCTAACGGCTTGGATCATGATTGTGGGTCCCATAAATTAAAAAAAAAATGAAAAACCGGACTGTCCTAGGAGGACGTCCGTTTCACTGTAGCAGGTGCAGTCTTTCCGCTTCAGACATGAAGCCCTGATTCAAATCAGGTGGTTTTGATGGCTTCTTTTTATAGACACCTTTCCTCTTAAAACCAATTGAAATGGGCACAGTAAATACCCCTACCAAACATTCTAAAAATGGATTCAATAAGTTTTAAGTATATAAGAGGCAAAATTAAGAGAATCCAAACGGTACCTTAGTGTGTTTGATACGAGTCTTACACACATCAGTAGTTTGGTAGTTCGATCTGTACATTACTAACAAAATTATAGGATATTTTTGTGTATAACTCCGAAAACAAATTTTGATTGTTTCCATCTTCTGATCTAGTGATAATTATTTTTCAAGTATCTACATGAGGGCAACAAATTTAATGAACAATGCATGGTTGAGTGGTGTTAGCACTTTTAGCATCATATATGTCCATATTGTCATTCAATGTATTCTTAGAAGTCTTTATTGGCATATTGGTATTACATGAGGATGATTTGGGCCTTTTTAGCACAAGTAGTAATAAAGACGGAGTTAAAATAGGCATGTGATGTGATACTTATTTTTCTTCACTTGATAATATTTGGATTAAAGTAGGTGGAGTGAATAATTAAACTTATAAAGTAACACCACTTACCTTTTACTCTACAAGCCTTTTTTATTTTACCACAGATGTGTGGCGCTAGAAACTTTATAATAAAATGTATTTTCTAATCTTCACTCCTCTCACCTATTTCACATATAATACTGTACCTCATATTATCTAAAGTATGATTAGACCACACCTCTAAGATTTTACCACACCCCTATTTTTACTTTTAACATATATTATTTTTATATTTCTCATTATTTGACATCCACCCTACTTTTACTCCTCCACACATAAACAAATAGGCATTGGAAATAGGTATAATGTGGAGAACAAAATAATATATATGTCTAATAGAATTACAAATGATATAAATATAATTAGGCTTCAAAATCTAAGCTGAGAAAGCAATAAGGAGTTCTTAATTTAACAATCTCTGATGCAATTTATATGAGGGCCATTTGGAAACTCTAATCTAACTAATAAGAACTAATTAGATTAAGATCTAAAATAAAATCTTTAATTTTAAATTTTAATTTACAATTAGTCTAGTTGGTGAAATTATTAAAAAAACACTTATTTTATGTAGTAATTGGGGCCCATATTTAGACATTGTAGTAATTGGAAGCCATCTTTTAAAAAATTACAATGTAGAACCTCTTATTTGCATGATTTTGAACATTTGGTAGTTTTCCCTTCGCATGTAAACTGTATACTCTTCCCACTAGTTGGTTGCCTAATATAAATAAAAAAATAGACCACATATTATTCTTCACAAGGATCCATTTAGTGGACATTGAACCCAAGGAGTTCAAAGTCAGAACTTGGTCAAGTAAGCCATTTGTTGTTATTGGCACATTTACTAAGTAAAAATAAGGTCATTTAATAAATTGTGTAATCTCTTTCATGGGGGGTGAACATATGAAAATGAGATGAGGTTGAATTTCTCCATTGTTATGCAGGACAAAATAATCCATTGACTGTTCTACTTTCCCTATTTTTAAAGCAGTAGAGAGCGCCGTGTATCTCTTACCCCTATTACAATGTAGCATAGAGGTTTAGGACCATTGGTTAAGTCAAATTCATGAAAATAATATATATATATAATATAATTTTTTTCAAAAACTCATCTATCTCAAAAGGGAAGTTTCTGCCTCTATTTAATAGGCAATGATATGTTAGTATTTTAAGATATCCACATTTGTAGGAGAATATTTAGGAGAGAGAATCGGATATGTGTATCACTAATGACACGTGTCACTTTTATTGACTAAAAGAGAGGCATTTTTTTTTTTTAGAAAAATGTCTGGGGAGTTGTGTAGCGTAACTCATATATATATATATATATATATGAAGGGGCTCATAAGCTGCAACTTATATTATCGTAGTTGAAATAGTACTGGTCTCACAAATCAAAGTCGACTATATTTACATTTGCCTTGATGAAACTGTAAAATTTAATTCTGATTGGATTTATCTTAATTTTAGAGATGATGATTTGAGGCGGTTTACAATGAAAATGATTTTACAGACGATTTCAATTTAGGATAACATAAGTTGCAGCTTAGGAGAGCCTATCTCATATATATATATATATATATAATTTAAGTTACAATATTACCTTGGAGGTCTAAGTTGATTGCACTTAGGAGATTACCATCTCTTACAAACTCTAATGTATAAGATTTATGGTCAAGAACTTATGTGACCCAAGTGATATCTAGGGGATGTTCATGGGCGGGGAAGAGGAATATCTAGGGCCTACCCGACTTTAATACCATAGGCCCAAGCTCAGTCCAAATAGTTAATCGGGCCCTAGCCCAATTCAAGCCTGATTAATCTTAGCCCATGGCCACCCCTAGTATCCATCTCCTCCCAAGGAAATGCACTCACAACAGGATTTGGAGCACTCACAACAAGAAATAAATGCGAAGAAAAATGGGTCAGCATGATTTGATGCGAGATCGTACAATCATAATCCCACTTACGCACGCCAGCTTATTTTAAGTCCAATTCATATCAGCAGAAAATTGCATAAGTGGAGAGAGGGATATAGAGCCCTTGTATAGTAGCTTTCATCAATTTTCTTCAATGAGAAAACTAAATACAATCAAGGCCCTTAATTTAATCTTCTCTTAAATGGTATTAAGATTTTGTAACTAAAATTCAAGGATTTAATAAAATCTTCAAGGTCACTTTTTGGTAATAAAATCCTTCGAGATTTCCCTTCAGCTTTTTCATAAAATCATGAAAATCCCACGTTTGGTGATTGTAAATCTTTGATGATTTGGGTTGGTGTAAGTCCTCGGTTTTTAGAATTTTCATGTCTAACCCCGCCCTAGGACTTAGAAATCCTTGTTTTTTCATATTTACGTGCCAATACTAATTTTTGTATCCATATGCATTGATATGTACCTATATCGATGTAAAACCAATGGCTATACAAATCCTCAATAAGGGATTTTTGCTCCAAGGGCATTGATGAATCCTCAAATATGCAAATTCCTCGTGAGTTCTTCACCCATTAGCAACGCATGCCCTAAAACGGTTTTTGAAAAATAAATATTGCATAAACCATACTGGAAAGTCTATGGTCATGAAGGCCACTAAAACCAATTTTGTTAAGGCTATTAACGGGCTAGATTCAGGCGTGGTTGATCTTTGTCCAAGCAAAAGTACATTTTTGAATTGAGTCCAAGTTTTGTCCATATAAGAAAGATATGAGTTTTAATTGCTTGAATCCAAGTCCACTGACGTGAAATGTGGACAAGCTTGACCCTCAGTCTGGAAAGGGAGGAAATGGGGGGGGGGGGGGGGGGAATGTTTTTTAGAGGGTGTTTGGGAAAGGGGGGAGGAGGGGGGGCGGGGGGCCTGTGGGGGAAAATGTTTTTTAGAGGGTGTTTGGGAAAGGGGGGAGGAGAAAATGGGTGAAAAAAAGGAGGGAAAGGAGGGGAAAAATTACAAAACTGCCATTTGTATATAAAATATAATTTTGAAGTTTTTATAAAAATAAGGATAAAATGGTAATTTTTTCTTTATCCCACAAACAAACAAAATCCTACTTTTTCACTTTTCTTCCCCCTACTTTTTGACTTTCCAAACAAGAAGAGGGAAAATCTTCAAAGAGTCCTGGTCCTGGTCTTTCTTTGTGTTTCTTTTTCGGTTTTGGTAAAAGAAATATGGTCGGTGTTGGAACAGGACCAGGACTCTTTGTTTCTTTTTTTTTTTTTTTTATCTTCTTGTTGTTTTCGTCTTAGTAAAGACGTGGACCGAGACTTGGTCGCGTGGACTGGATCCTGCCACAGGTTATCCAGTGTGAATGCAACTCATTGAATCTGCATGAGGATTTGTTAGATTAATTATTAATTAAGATAAGCCCCAGGTGAGAACACTTTTATTGGGTAAATAAAACGAGTGTGGACCAACCTCACACGCTCATGGCTTTGTAGCGTTGGCACCTTGATTTCACACACAATCCTTGAGATGCAAGTATCACTTATGATCAATTGTCAAACTAGGAAAAAAAAATTCCGAATCCTCTAAGCATCCACCTTGTGCTTTCTACCAACTAAGGAGCCACATATATAAAATTTGAGCCGTTCAAGATGAGTGCCATCTCCATGACCTGATATTTTATGATCAATCTAATGATGAACCCACTCTTATTGTGGTAAAAAAAAAAAAAAAAGGATGTTGGTCATGGGCCTATTTATTTATCAGAATTATATTTATTAGACATGATGTGACATCTTGTCACTTGAAATGTCATTTTCTTTTATCAAAATTTTAAATTCCAACAACTCTCAAAATGACATTTTGGAATTTCATTTTCTATGCAATTGGTTGGAATTTCAAAAGCTCCACAGAAAAAGGGGAATTTGAAATTCCACGTAAAGAGAACAACTTTTAGAAAATTTAAAATTCCTCGGTACATGAATTCTTGAAATTTTGATAAGAAATTGACCCTATGTGAGGGGAGTTTTTGTGACTCTTAATTTTTTAATAGGTGGGCCCACTATCGAGTTTCCTAAGACTCAAACAAAGTTGTAATCGTGGTCTTTGCTTAATAAGGAGAAGCCGTGTCTGCCCCTTGTTTAGTAGTCAAAACATTGAAGGTCGAGAGAGGCTGCCCATCATGAGAAGGTGGACCGTTGATACCTCCCATTCACATGATTCACACGTTGATGAAATCCTATTATTCGTGTGATGTGGGTCCCATCCCATGCACAAAGAAGCTTCCTCAGCCCCCAAAACTGCCACATACGCAATTTACGCAAATACACAAGCGATTTTGGCGCTTGTAATTAAATCCTTTCGACTTCCCGCCGAAAAATCTCCTTTCAATCTCAATCTCTATCAAGTGTTCGTTATGAGGATCGGATCTTCAAGGAGGCATGAGAAATTTCCGGCTTCTGTTGTTCTTCTTCTTCCTCGTTGTTGGATTATTTTCTTCTCTTTTCCTGGTAATTCCCTCTCCTTTTCATATGATTATATTTCCAATCTTGCAAGCAACATTTCCAATCATCAAGAGATGATGTAATTTGAAACCACATAATTATTTGATTAACACATCTCAATTGGATCGTGAATTTCACATGCGAATTATTCGAACTCGGCTCCCACCAGCACCAGAAGAAAAAAAAAAAAAACAACTCTATTCCTCTATTCAACATCTCAATCTATTCAATAGTGATGCATATGGAATCTTTGAATCTTTTCGGCTGGAATCCCGTTAGCACACGGTGATCATGAGCACTCATGATCCGCTAGATCGTGGCGGACCTTAAATGGTCCACTCACTGTCACCGTGGGGTTTTCGATCTAGACTCTTTGGGCTGATATAAAGGTTCTTATATTTGACAAATTTTGTTCCGGTTGATGGAAGGGAGCCCATTAATGATCATTCAAAAAGGAAGAAAGCAGCGAAACAAAATTTGACCCAATGCCATCCAAACATAAGTAGAAAATTTGAATGTGTCTATTACTGTTGTTGGGAACTTGGGTAGGTATGGAGGTAAGGAGGATGGCACTTCTGGCAAAATCAATATTGATGTTATTTCGTGTGCAGGAATAGTTTCATCAAGTGTTGTTACGCTTCAGTCAATTCAGATTTTTAAATCACATGAATGGTTGGCCAGTGAACCAACAATCTATTTTCGTTGCCAAGGCGAGAACAAGACTATTTTGCCTGATGTGAAGAAAACATATTTCTTATATACTTTCAAGGGTGCTGAATCCTGGCAGGTCTGTAGTTTTCACAAGTTGCATTCTGTACACATCTTAAAATTGACACTGCCATTTTTCTTTTTTGGGGGTTCAATTTCATGTTTTTAACTATTCATTTTGTCATATGGTGCATCGATTAATTACTGTGGAGTTTAGAATGAACAAAGCATGGTACTGTTCATCCTTTGCTTGTACTTGTTGAATCCTGCCTTTTGGTCACCTAGCCTATTAAAAAGCAGTTAAATCTTCAAAGTGTTCTAGTTGTAAGTTGTCTTCCCTTTTGTCTGGTAAGACATGAAAATCTATCAGTATAAAGTAAAGAATTCTAGAAAAAGTCTTCCCACGGTGGTGCAGCAGTGTGGTGTTTCCCCACTATATTGCATTAAGTGAATTCCTTTTAACCCACAATGATCAGAACCAAGAAACAGAAAATGACGTACGTGGTCCTTGCGTGGGGGTTTATGTTTCTTTTCATTGAGATCTACAATCCCATACATGGATCCTCATACTTGTGGAGAGTTTCATTGCCATGAGAACTTTGATGACATATTGAAACTCTTAAACCTCTTGTACAGACCACTTCCCTAGTTTTTCATTCAGGTTTTGTCAAATGGGACATCTAGATCTTGGCGTAATGGTTAAACTTTTTAGAAGTTTTTTTTTTTCCAGTAACTTCTAGGGACTATTTTTCCTTTTCTTTTTTTAACAGTAGAAGTTTTTAGTTATCTATAAGACCTGTAGTTCTGCCTTCATTTTCTATAGCACCTTAAACAACTTCATTTTCCATATTCATTTTGCAAGTTAGTGCTTTGAACAGTTCATTGACACAAGGCAAACCAATGAACACCAAATAAAAGAACAATGCAACAATTACTCAGGGTCTGAAGTGCATGTTTGGTTACCGGTTTTTAAGAAAAAGCAGGATTTGCCTTTGTATTCTGTTTATTTATTTTAATACTATTTATACTGAAAGTATAGATATAACATTAGATCAGGTTGAATCAAAACATATTTTTTCTCAAGTTGAATCAAAACATATTTTTTCTCAGGTTGAGCAGACTTACTTTGCATAAGTGAATATTTGATCCCTTTGCTAGATCTTAGATACACTAAGAAAAAAGAAAAGAACACAAAAAAGATCATCAAATATTATTCTAACAATTGAGACGCATATCTTCTTCAGAATGATTGTTTTACTGGATAAGCTAATTACTTAACAGGGCATGGTCTGAACTCTAAATGACATAAATAGTGTGAATTTGACACACTGCACATAATGGCAACATCTGTGTTCTTATTTGCAGCCTTTGACAGAGCTAGTAGATCCAAAATGCAAGCGATGTGGACTGTACGAGAAGGACAGTATAAAATCGGATGATGTATTTGATGAGTGGGAGCTTTGTCCTGATGATTTTTTGGCACCAGATGGCAAATACTTGCGTGTTAAGGAAAAGGAATTCAATCTTACACTTTCATGTCGTCAGTGCCTACCTCTTGAGCCTAGTGAGTGTTTTTCTCAACACAAATCACATAACCTGTAGACTTGCTTTGTGCAAATTTTCATAGACTTTTCCGTTACATTTCATGCATTAGGATGCATGACTGCTTCCCTGTTTTGTGATAAAAAAAAATGCAATGATATTTTCGCAAAGTCGCCTGGTGACACTGAGCTATGTGAATTGTTAATAAGAGGACGTATGTGGTTCTCACTAGAGGGTATGCACAACACCCTCAAGCTTTGGACATGTACAAGTGGCACCTATGGACCAGTGGTACAGGTTGTTGGTTGCATGGCTCATCCCTGCAAATCCTAGATTAACTTTTTGAATCATGGCCTACAAATGGATGGGCAAAGAAGTAATGAAACAATTTAAGGAGCAGCAAAATGAGCAAGGAAGGGTTGATGTGACAAAGTAGTAATCTAATTTGAATGATGGGGCTGATCAGGTCTAGCAGTTGAATGAGAAACCTTTTGGTCCTACATATTCAAAGTATGAGGATACTATACTAATTAGGATTAAAAGCCATATAGATTCTCTATAAGCTTGACACTTCAGAAAAGTTTTTCCACTAGTGCCAGTATATCGCGTATATGTGGTAGTGATGCAAGCATGGTCCAAACCTATTTTCCCGTAAACTGCTTTCATTGCTCTATCTAGAACCTATTTCAATAATTTATCTTCCACAATGCAAATGACCCTCCATACATGGTTCAGGGGAATCTTGCTTTCCTTGGGCCCCATTTGGATCCATGAACCTAGGTTGCCCTGCACTCAGTTCATCAATAAATATAATTACCTGCGACTCTATGTACTCGTAAATGGCTATGGCAAAGAACATTACAACTGTGACATACAAGTTACGAGTAATTTAATTTATGCACTAACATGAGCACTCATTTATGTGTAAACCAAGTCAGTTGCATTTCATTTATTAACATCTAAATGGGTCCTTGCCGTTTTGGTAGCATGAATTAAACAGGGGAGATGAGGGTGTGTATTAAACTTGTGCTTTGAGGATAATTAAGTAGTGCCAATGGTTTCATTGACCTGTACTGTTGATATGAAGGAGCCATTGGATGGATGATGCCTTATCGACCTTCAACATTTGCTATATCCTTCACCAGTAGAAGTGTAAGAGTTTTCTGCATAGATACTTTGTGACTAGGTTAATGGCCATCAACCATGAGCCACATTATATCAACAGTGAGTGGGTTGTGGGCATACAATCTGAATGTGCTTAACCCACCCAGAAAAGTCTAAATGGGTGTTTTGAGATTTGTGTTGCTTTGAAGTTAAGCAGCGACATTTTTAAGGTGCTGTTGTGCTTGCAGATTCTGTGCGAACTCCAAGTTCCCCAAGTGAAAGTAATGACAAAGACATGTACGTGCTTCTGGTGATATTGATCAGTGTACTGGTTTCTGTTGTCTCTGTGATTGGATTTATCTACGGGTACAAATATTGGCAGAAGAGGAAGAGGGAAAAAGAACAGGCACAATTTCTGAAGCTCTTTGAAGACGGGGATGACATGGAAGATGAACTGGGACTTGAGCTTGATATGATATAAGTAACAACCTGGTTACTTTCTCTGAGTGCAATTTTTGTGAGGCGGCATGTAAAATAGTGGCTTTGTACATGGTTTTTTTTTTTTTTTTTGAATTCTATTAATGATCATGAGTCACATCCTCTGTTTGAGAATCAGAACATACATGTGCATTACCTGCGTATAGTCTATTATATATATGGGCCACCCCACGAAAAAGCCAAAAATAGGAAAAACAGAAGAACCTTAACATTCGATACCCCTGGAAAAGGACTAGCCATCTAGTAAAAATGAGATGGATCTGATATGGATATATGTTTGAACTACTGCAATGAAAGGTGGAAATAAGAACTTTTCTCTCTTAACATAATGGAAAATAAACCATCTTCCTCTTCGCTTGTGAATTTAGGCTTTAATGATGATACGCTTTGATTTCTTCTCTCTCATTTGTTTCCTTTTTTGCTGTACGCTATGAAGTTCTACAATCACTATTGGGACTTCGGATACAAGGTTTGAGGTGAAGAACAATCATTTAAAAGATTCATTTTGAAAAGTAGAAGTTAAACAAATCTCTTCTTAAGCTGTACATGAATGATTAAATCTCATGGCAAACTAATTATTGTTAAGTTACACAGCCCAAATTATCTGCGGCTAATCCCGAATTTGGCTATTTTTCCTCCAATAGCTTCCTGCTCTTCTTAAACACCATTTGTATAATATAATACCGAATGCAACACATGCAAAGGGGTTTTGCTACATTCAAATGAACTGAGAGAGACTGAGAACAATTCTTCAGTCCTACCATAGGGGCGGTTGCACCTCTAAAAAACCTAGAATGTATCTAGTAGGGACCCCCCTCACATTGTCAGGCAAAAATATCAGGCCAGCACAGGTCCTGCATTCATTTCTTGCTGATGAAGCTTAAGAGTATATCTACAAGAATAAGATGGCTTATAGTTCCCCACGAATTAGAGGGCACTTGATTATATGCACAGAACAAAAGAAAAGAACAAGATATGAACTGTTAATAGTTTCTTTTATTACTTGCATACATGTATGTACATGAAGGAAGCAAGAAATAGGAAAAATAAGTACCAAACAGAACATAATAACTGCACTGGGAAGTGCAGCTGTTAAAAATCCCAAAACCAACCAGTAATGGCAAAAAGAGAAAAATAGAATAATATACCGAAATGTCAATAGTCTTATAAAAGGGGTGTTGGATTATAGAATGACGTTCATTTACTTCCACTTCTTGAACTTGCCTCCTCCGAACATGCCATGCTTCCCATGCTTGAACTTACCACCATGCTTCCCATGCTTGAACTTGCCATGGCCTCCACCATGGCCATAGCCTCCACCATACCCATAGCCTCCACTATGCCCATAGGAGCCACCATGCCCAACATTATGGGAACCACCATGTGTTAGGTGATGGGCCCCATAAGCGGCAGCTGCAGCTGCAGCTCCACCAGCTAGCAGTGTCCCCATACCAGGTCCATGCCCTGCAAAGTGCAAAAAGATGGGTTTATAAATCATTCCAAAGTTTAAAGGCTTAATTAGCTTAAAATATTATGCTTGAGACTGTGATCTGAGTAAACTTAGACCGTGGATGGTTCAAGTCCACTCCTAAAATCTCACAGATCCAACTCTTCTTCTTCCATCTTTTTTTCTAAAAAATTGGAAACAGAATTTTAGCAACTCTAAGGGTTGAAGATTTGAAATCTAGCAACCCAGGTGCATAACAGGTCAGCAATACAAAAATTCCAAACTACCAACCAACAAGCTGGAAACCCAAGCTGTTTGCTTTCAGTGGAAGGTCAGTCCATGTTTATGAGAATTTAGGTCACAATTCTACCAAAAAATAAATTTAGGTCACACAAATCAGGTTAACCGAGGATGAGGATGGAAGCATGGAATATTGCTGAAATCAATGCAGAATGATTTCCATTTTTCTGTTAGGGTCTCATTTTTCTCGAGGAGTGGTTGAATACCAATTTATTTTGTCACGTCATATAATTCACACTTCTCCAAAACTAAGGATTCCAGCCAACTTATGAAAGAGATTGGGAGATATATTTCTTTTTCAGCGTGCACAATCTGTAAGTGTAGAAAGTATAAAGCTAATGAAAATACAAGTTTTAGGCAAATTTCTGAGATATATGTATGTATGTGTGTGTGTGTGTTTCCAATCTACATTCATGTGAAGGTCTCAATATTTTCAAATGAAAAACAAGTGCATTTTTGGAAACTTTTGGAATTCATAATACCACGTGATTTTAGAAAAAAAGACATATCAACATTTTCTGTTATTTACTAGAAAACATGGGAGAAAATATTAGTTCAATTGAGCATTTGCAAAACCCCAATAAACTTTAATTTTCAGTTTCATGGGGTGAATGTGGCCCTGACCATTAAGCACAAGGACCAAATGGATTGAACTTGGACACACTGTGGCCTGGTCTGGCCTTGGACTAGTCATGAACAACCCCAACTAGAAACTACCAGAACAATTGTGCCCAAAATTATTAGTCATACCATGTTGCGTTGGAGCAGACTGAGGTGGATAACCAGACGGCGGGTATCCACCTGGAGCATATCCTGCAGGTGGATATCCTTGTGGGGGATAACCCTGAGGAGGGTATCCTTGATATCCTTGGGGAGGGTATCCTTGAGGAGGGTAAGCCCCAGGTGCGGGTGGATATCCACCTGAGTGTTGTGGATATCCACCTGAGTGTTGTGGATATCCTCCTGAGTGATTACCAGCAAACCCATGTGCAAGATTTGAAAAAAGCCCCTTATCACTCGACTCTGATCCATCTTGCTGATGCTTGTCCTTGCCGCCTCCCATTCTTCTTCACAATGAAGAAATGTAAAACAAATACCTGTTGTACATGATCAGCCAAAAGTATACAAAAAAAGCTAGGTCAGCAACCAGACCTCAATAGTGGGACTAAATCACAATACAACATTTCCAGCAGAGACATATCCTTGCTCAGTGAAACAGGGATCTGATAATGTTTTGATTTAAATGCCAGTCTACTTGAAATTTGTGTAGCTCGATGATGCATGTATGCAAATGTAAAAACAAAGAAGAAGTGCATCAAGATAGCAAAATTGAGAGGATAGAATATTACAAAAAAAAAAAAAAAAATCTATATCCCCAATCTACAAGGAATGAAAATGTCACCATAGAGACATGGCTTTCTTCCTACACAGCTTTAAAAAAACAATAAATAGTGACACCATTCAGTGATACTAAGCATTAATCTCTACAAACAATCTTAAATTTAAAGATAGAGAGATCCACCCCAATTGCTAAAAAAAAATAGATTTTGAACTTTCCTGACTCCCTTTATTTAATCTTAAAATTAGGGAGAACATGAACCATAAAAAGCTTAAGATAAACAGATTCAGATTGTGATCAATAAAGCTGAACTCTTCTAAACCATAAAGTTCAAAACTCTAAGATCATCCCAAAATCTAAGAGGATTTCAGAGGATTTTACACCATAGTATGACCCTTCCTTCCACCGACTATCAAGACTATACAGTAAAATCAAGAAGATATAAGATAACACTGCCAAATGAATGCAGTTAAAGAGGAAACTCTACTGAGAACCCTAGAATTCGCAGATCTGCTGATCAACACAGCTTCCTTCAAAAATTTACATATGAAGCACCAAAGATCACCAGATCTATATAACTTCTAACCAAATCAAACCAGATCAAGAAGCCACCGCCACAGAAAGAAAGGATATTCCGTCAAAATTCATGGAAACCGAACCGATTTGCAGTTTTCAAGCAAATTTCTACCGTATAACACAAATTTACAGCAAAACAACAGAAAGACATGAGACTACCGGATCAACTTGTAACAGTTTCATCAGATTACCGATTCAAAATGTATCAATAAGCATGCAAACACTAGAATTCCAAGATCTCATGCTCTAAAGATAGATTCATCCGATAGAATCCATGAATGATTTCAACAAAATTTCCACCGAAATCCGCCTGTGTTAACGATAGATCTATCCAAAAATACATGATTTCGTGTCAAAATCAAACGAAACTGATAAGACCGATCGAAACGGTGAGGGAAAATACCTTGTAACGGAAAATGACGATAAAACTTGCTGCGTTGTTTTTGGCTTCAAACGCTTCTATGTTTGTTTGGAGATAATTGTGGATGTATAAATAGAAAGAGATAGAAAAGGCAGAGACGAAACGGACGGACGCGGCTCTTACACGGAAAGAGAGCGGCTGTGATTAGTTTTGACAATTTGACTTTGCATTAAAGAGCAGGAGGTGGCTCTGTCCCGGCTCCTATTCTATTCCTATCCATCTCACGCGCTTTGGCTTTACTTCGGCGCGAATCCACGTCTGGTCATCTTTATGCACACGTGCCGTGCAGCAGCGGCTTCCCGGATCATGAACGGGTGGGAGTGGGACCCTTTTGACAATCTGATTGAATGATCCCTCTAATTTTTAATTATTTTTTATGTTATCGTTACACGGTCATGTTCTCTTCAGCCTCACGCTTGCGTGTAGTATTTTGTTACGGCGTGTTTGGGGAGGTGAAGAGAATAAAATACAAAGGGATTATGTTATTTTTTTAATATTTTTAGTAGCTTAATAAGAATTTTTTTTTTACTTTTTGTATAAAAAAAAATAAAGAGAGAATTTTAAATTTATCTATTTTTATATAAATAATGAAGATTTTACTTTACTTTAACTTTACTAGGAATATTTTATTTTTCTTATAAGCCTGACATTCGCCTAACAGTTAAAAGTTTATAGATTTACCTCAGAGCAAACATGGAAAATTTGAGGAGTAAAATGGATTCACAAAATAGACGGGTAAATATTAAGTCTAAGTGCAGTCATACGATCAGTATCTCTTTATCTTATAATATTAAAAAAAAATGCATTCACCATGCATGAAAAGTTGATATAGGCAGCATAATTGGCTTGTGTTTTCTGTATACAGTAATAATTAGCTGTTGATTTTCACGTCTAAAGTTTAAAATAAAAATATTTTCCTACAAATTCTTTGTACTATTTTATTTTTATGATATTACAAAAATTTTATTGAATTATGTGATATTGCATAAAAGTGCACCTTTTATTTTATATTTCAATTCTCATTTCCAATAATCTAATAAAGTTTTGTGATATTACAAATATAGAATAGTATAAATAGCTTTTAGGGAAATATCTCAACTTGGATCATCAAGGGGTAGAAATAAACGGCTAATGGTGTTCTTAGAGGGAGAATCTCAAATTAATTTAGAGATGGGATTGGTAAAAATAGGGAATAATAGGGGGTGAGAATGATTATGATTAATAGTTTCAAGTGGTTAAAGTTTTATGGCTATATATTATCAAAACAAAAAGTCTACTTGGACAAACTTTTTTGGCCAGAATTTGGCCAACCCATATGGTTTGCATTGAATATCACTATGATATTCAATGCAAACCATATGGGTTGGCCAAATTCTGGCCAAAAAAGTTTGTCCAAGTAGCATTACTCTTATCAAAATTTATTTTGACATAGAAATTATTAGATTTGACTGAAAGAGACAAAAACTTGCGTCATTTCTCCATTTGTAAGTGCTGTACGTTTACAGAGACAGACCGATGCTTATTGTCCAATTTTATATGATTTCTTTGAGGAGACAAAAATAAAGCTTAAACCTTAGCTGTAGCATTTTGTTTTTAGAGTGAAGCGTGACAAAACTTTGAACTTTTTGCAAAAACCTCAAAAGATATTGTTAAACAATTAAAAATGTCTAAAATCTGCGTTTATTTTATTTTGTATTCACAAGATCCTCCTAATTAAGTTTACAATTTATCTACAGTGAGAGTGATTTACAACCAATGAAATGTTTATGGGTCAATATTAACGGTTACACCGACTTGTCTTGTAATCCATCTTCTTCTTCTTATTTTTGTTGAGGTGGTTGAGTGGCTAAGAGAGAGAACTGGAAACCACCCTGCCAATGATCAATCTGGGGAGTGGGGGGGAGTTGCTATCCACGATAAGTATTCGCGATTCTCATCCATCTCCTTCTTTAAACATTTGCAAATACTCTAGAAAGGATCAAGGAGGTGAATTCTAATGGCATTATTTTGACGGAAAATCCTCATGACTTACCTATGAGCATACCTGGCTCATATCAAGTTTCTGTAATTGAGCCTGTGGGCCTACTTAGATGCATTCCATTAGGAGGTAGAATAGATGGAAATGTGTAAAATTATTGACGTGTGTAATGAAAAAACAAATAAACAAAAAAAGGTCCTCATCAGATTATTACAGTCCTCGATTTAACAACGTTAAAAATTTAAAGATCTTTTAACTATATATCTTTTTGTTATATCCCACCATCATTTGGGGCGTGTTTGGCACTTAACTAAGTTAAAGTGAAGTGAAGTGAAGTGAATCCAGACGAGAATTGACAAGGGTTATATCAAAAGTACACAATTTCAACATTCCTTCCATCTTTTAAAAAAAAAAGTAAAAAAAACAACCTCATTTTTCCACTAAAAGACAAAAAAATCCACTTTTCTATAAAAAAAAGTCAAAAAGATTTTATATCAAATAATTAAAAACAAAATATCATCATAACACCTTATATTTTATTCTCTCTTGATTTGACACTTCACCTCACCATACTTCAATTCACCATACATCCAAATAGGCCCTTGAAGACTGGATGGGCATAAAATTGGGGATAGTGCCAAATCACACTAAAATGAGCTGCACTAATCAACGGTGGATCCAAATAGGCCTCCGAGGACTCTCATGTAAGAGTACCAAAATATGTACAGGGTACTGGATGGTTCAATGCATGGGTGTGGATTCTTAAAGTGCAAAAGGAGAATAAAAATAGTTTTCAAAAAGCTGAGAAAGAGACTTGCTGTGATGGGTGAATTTTGGCATATACCCAGGCCCAGGTCTCACACCAGCTGGATTGTTCTCAGCTAATTGAACCTCTCAAGGCTAAATGGGTGGGACCTGTCATGATCAATCATTCAAATAGGCCCCACCACTACTCCTTTGTGTCCAAATATCGCACACTTGGATTGCTCCTTTTCCTTTAAATGGATAGGTAGATTCTGTTTGAGTGAAACTACACTTTTTTCTTTTTCTTTTTTACTTTTTTTTTTTTCAGTATGTCCACATTATATTTAGGCGTTATAACAAGAGATAGATGGACCCTAGCATATATTAAAGGAGACTGAAATCATCACTATTACATGATAGTCCTAACTTTTAGAGCATGATACTTCTTTGGAACAATTCTTACAAGTAATAATGGTGGAAAATGGTTAAGTTTGTGTCAGATTGATTATTTGATCATACAAGTTGCAAGCTTGTGCCTTATAGATTATAAGATGAACCTAGTATCAAAGTTGGATCATATATCAGATGTAGATTGTCTACCAGAGATTAAGCGGTTGACTTATATGGTTTAATACTAGTCAGTAGTATTGAGTGCATAGGTTGATAGTGTTGATTAACCAGGCCCTGCACTGCCTTTGGTCCGCTGGGATTAGGAGTGGTTCTGTTTTAAGTGTACTAGGGTTTCTTGGCTAATATTATAAACAAAGGCTAAGGCCTCCCTCTGATTGCATGGTGGAAAGCTCTCTCCGTCTTCTCCAGTGGACATACGTTGTAGCTGAACCACGTAAATCTTGTATCTCTGTGTGGTGTGTGCACGTTTTCTCTTGTACGTGCTTCTTTAGCCCTAGATTGCAATACAAGTTGTCTTATTTTGTATGCATAATTCTTAGGATGTACACCGTAATTGTAGAATAAGATGATGAACGTCTTGAATTTACTTTGATTAAAAGTCTTAATCTCAATTTTCTGAAAGGAACTTAGTTTTTTTTTTTCTTTTTCCCCTTTTCACTTGAAGGAATATCGTGAAAAAGGTTCATCATGAGATTATTCCATGCCGAAATTAGTGTCTTTATCACTCACTAAGGAAAGATTGGAGATTCCTTTTGAATGGAAATTTTGTAGCCTCGAGGCGAGTGGGGTTGAATAAGAAAATCAAATGCTAGTGATCGTATACAAACCCATCAAAAGGTGACAACACATGCCTCTTGTAGTGGTAATAAAAAAAGAAATGGATCCCCTGTTTGGACCAAACAGGGAAGCCTTGTTTGGACCAATCAGGGGATGCCACATGGGGTTGAGAAGTCACAGCCTATCTCTTCAAAAAAAATCTCACCTCCTTAAAAAATTCCTCTTACCATGTGGCACCCCTTGAATGGTCCAAACAGGGGATCCGGATCCAATAAAAAAACAACCCTTTGTACTGATGAATGAGATCTCTAAAATATTATTATTCCGTGCTATTTTTTAGGATGAAATGCCAAAAAGCATTTAAAGCATCTAATCCCTGCTTTCATTCTCTATTTTATTTCGTTAAGAAAGTAATCAATTACATTAAATATTTGGAGATATTACCGGTAAAAACAGATTAGGCAAACACCATATCAAAAAGGTAATTTTAAGTGTCATTGCACCAAACTAGTCATATTGCCTGTTTTTTATATATTTTTTAAACATTCTCTACTAGGGTCCCTATCGACCTTTATTTGCAATGTTAAGGGTCGATTGAGACCCTGCGGTTCATCATAACATTCACAGAATTCTCATTTACTTTGTTTGTAGCGTCTCAGTCACCTTTATTTGTAATGTTAAGGGTCTCTATCGACCTTAAGGTGTACGCTTATAAATGCATGAAACTCATCCATCATTCCTTGTTTTTGGAAAAAAACGACCTTGCTTGACTTGTTCTCCACCATATAGACTAATCAAAACCTTCCTTAGCAACGACTTTTATACCAATGACCGTGTTCAGTTAATATCAATATTCTCAAGTGGAGAGTAGGCTAGTGGCAAAAGGAAATGTGATATCGCAAGAAGGGATGGCAATGGCACAACCCAACAAACCATAAGATAACAATCGAAAACGAAAAAAAAAAGGATATTTTGATAAAACATACATTCGACAAAGAAGGAGTTGGAGGGGACCACAATGGATCGATGGAGGAGCGCTAGGAACCACTTTGAATGCGCATGGCATCTGATGTGGAGTTGCAGTTGATGCTGAGGAAGAAAATGAGAACAAACAAGAAAGAAAATCGGGCTTCTAAGCCCTAATTTGTATGAATGGGTCGAACGCACGGCCTCATTCGGCCCTTAACATTGAAAATAAAGGTCGATAGGGACCTTAGTAGAGAATGTAAAAAAAATGCGAAAAACGGGCAATATGACTGGTTTGGTGCAAGGACATTTAAAATTACCCTTTTGGTACTGTGGTCACCTAATCTGTTTTTTTCGATAAAATCCTCTAAATATTTTCTATTTTTTCTCCTTTTAAACCATTTAAAACTCTAGTTCAGATCCCCTAAAAAAGTATCTCCATGTTTCTACGAAGCATGGGATCTGGACTCCATTTAACTTGCACTGTCCCGGCTCCGATTCCTATCCACTTCACGCGCTTTCGCTTTACTTTGGGCGCGAATCCACGTCTTTATGCACACGTGCCGTGCAGCAGCGGCTTCCCGGATCATGAACGGGTGGGACCCTTTTGACAATCTGATTGAATGATCCCTCTAATTTTTAATTATTTTCTATGTTATGGTTACACGGTCATGTTCTCTTCGGCCTCACGATTGCTATACAGCAATCACATTCGTCTCTCGTCGTCAATGGTACATGCCGTTTGATAGATATAAATTAGAGAAAACTATTAGTGTGATAGATATAAATTAGAGAAAACTATTAGTGTATTTTGGTTAGGAGAGACATCTTAATTCTTTTGGCTTAACTAGGAAACTTCATATTGATGTACAATAGGAAACTAGTGAATGCCTTAATTTGTCTTATTCCAGTTTGATAGGTCTCTAACTCTACAAGAAACCTAAACTATCCGAACTCTTCGTTTACGTGATACTTTGTAATAGATAATACAAAAGAGTTCCAGTGAGTCTCATTCTCTACTTCTTGGGCAACTCTACACCATTCTTTTCTTTATATATTCACAAGCACGCATGAAAATATTCAGATCATCGTTCTTTTCTTCTCCTGCGTTTTAGAAAGATACTGGAGAGACAGAGAGAGAGAGAGGAACTTAGATCATCAGGTATGTAGATCCTGTGCAGTTTCTCTTCTAGTTCGTATATTTCGATTTTGTTTGTGTTGATTGGATTTGCTTTGAATTTGTTTTCTGCTACGGATTCTAGCTCTTAATTTTCTAGTTAGTGTTGATTAGATTTGCTAGATCTAGCTTTGTATTTGTTTGCTGATAGTGATGGTGTTTGATGGTGTTGATCGTTATTTGCTTTTCTTATACCTTAAAGATGAAAGATCCTTTTGAAAAACAAAAATCTCTTTAGCTATGTCAGGCTGTCGGCATTTGTTTTCTACGGTTTGTGTTGCTTACGGCTTTTCTGGGTCTAAGCCATAGTGCTCATGGCTCAACCAGGAGTGAAGCTCTTCTTCATGGCTAGACCATCAAGAAGAGAGATGAGATAGAGAGTGTCCCCAAAGCCAAGTACCATTAAAAGCTTTCTGCAAATCGTAAATTTTGATTGCATCCTTACTCATATCTTTCAATCGTCGGTTCTTAGAGATATTTGTTTAGGTTTTTGGTACTACAGTGCACATATAAAGGTGGTGGTATGTTTGTGAGTTTTTTCTTCTTCAGAAAAATAGTTTTTTTAAAACTTTGATTTTATCTATGGTAATAAGCATCTCTTTGTCATGTCCTTCAGGTATGTGTATCCCATATAGTTACTAATCTAGTTCTTCATTCGTTTTTTTTCTTGTTGATTGGAATGATTGGATTTGCTAGCTCTACCTTTATATTTGTTTCCTAGTAATCTTAATTAGTGTTCGATTGAATTGTATTTAACACAATTATTACTTGAGTATTGTTTTATTTGTGCAGTCTTGGGAATTTTACAATAAAGGAACCCACTAATTAGTAATTAATTAATGATAATTATTTAATTTTTTTGCCAAGAGTGATAATTCTATAAGTCTGGGTTTTTTTTGCCAAGAGTGATAGTTCATGTCCTAGATAGTACGTCAGTCATGGATGTCATATGAACGTTTTGATTTTTATTCATTAAAGTGTTACATATACACATGATCAATCAACACCAACTGGAGTAAAGTTCAATTTCTCGTTTTCCTGCTTTCTACCCTCTATATCGAGAAAACATATTATACCAGAAGTTGGAATGTACCTCATCAATTTTAGAGGCCCCTCGTAAAAACTGCTCGGGTGTTTTGTAGCGCTCCCACATGCACGCATACATTTAAAAATTGGGTACCCAAGCAAAAACTTGGGTACCTAAGCGAACCCGAATTTCATGTGGGGTTCGAGATTTAGTGGCCAGAACCTTATAACATGTACGACCCAAATTTCACTGTTGATTGGGTTGGATGTTGTGGGTTTGGATTTGGGTTAACCCATGTTGAACTAGCCATCCATGAATGGAGCCCATAGTCTTTTGTCAAAGGGCCCAAATCTAATTGGTTACCACTGAATCCAACCCGTTGCGGGCTGACCAAATTGGAATTATAGAGGTCAGTCTAGTGGAACCCAAACCTATATACCTGGGATGCACCATCCACATTAATCTCCAAACCCTATGAAATGGCCCTGAACTAACACCTGATATAAAGATAATCAGTTATGGGTAGGACCATTGGTTATAAACCAAGTAACATATAAAAAAAAAATTCTGTAATGGTATAATTTTATGATAATGTCTAGGTATAAGCCTATCCATCATCATCATCATCATCATCATCATCATCATAGTGTTTGAATTAGAACCGGGATCCCAACTGAGATCCCATCCATTGGGTAAAATGTTGGGACTCAGAATGGCAATATCCAACCTAACCCAGTTGTGATATTTGGATCAAACCTGAGTCATTTTATGGCTCGATCAATTTAGTTTGACAAGCCAGATCTGGTCTGCAGTGATAGGCCTGATTGCCAGAAAGACTACGCGCATGTTCGAAATCAAATAAAAAATCTTGGGAACTTGGATTGGATGTGGATTACAACAAAGTCTCAATTTGGATCCAAGCTCTCAAATCCAAAGCTGAATCCCTAAATTTACAAACGTAAGCGGATCTGGATTCCCACCAAGTATCTATTTCAGCGGATCTGGATTCCCACCAAGTCCCTATTTCATGATTGATAATTTTTTATAACCTCTTAAGGTTTTTCACATTTAAAAGTTGACTTTGTAGTTTGAATATCTAGTCCTACATCTTTGTATTAATTTACCCTAAACCATACCACTAAAATCATCCCCTTATCATTCATTATTTTACCAAGTGTGATCTCAACCGTCAACCTAGGACAACCTAGAGAGGTTGAAGGTTCGAAACTGCTCTACCACAATGGGGCCGTATAGGGGATTTATTTGACTCTTCTAGACCCGTAGGGATTACTCTATCCAAAGGGTTGGGACGCCCTCAAGTTGTTTTTCAAAAAAAAAAAAAAAAAAAAAAAACCACAACCTGGAGAGAGAAATATTTTCTTATGATTAGACAAAAGTGGTTGGACTGTAAAAAAAAAAAAAAAAAAAAACCTCTTTGAAAAGGGATGGCCACATAGACCAATTAAGAAGTCTCTTGGTACATGCCTTTTGATAGATATAATAGAGAAAACTAAGTGTATTTTGGTTAGGAGAGACATCTTAATTCTTTAAGCATAACTACTAGAAAACTTTTGATTGATGTAAATTAAGGAGTCTCTTGGTACATGCCGTTTGATAGATATATAATAGAGAAAACTATAAGTGTATTTTGGTCAGGAGATACATCTTAATTCTTTTAGCTTAACTACTAGAAAACTTTTGATTGATGTAAATTAAGGAGTCTCTTGGTAAATGGTACATGCCGTTTGATAGATATAAATTAGAGAAAACTATTAGTGTATTTTGGTTAGGAGAGACATCTTAATTCTTTTGGCTTAACTAGAAAACTTCATATTGATGTACAATAGGAAACTAGTGAATGCCTTAATTTGTCTTATTCCAGTTTGATAGGTCTCTACAACTCCACAGCTCTCGTTGCCAAAATGGCATTAATGTGTTATTGATAAAGTGGGCTCCATGGAAAATAAGACACATGGACTTCACGAATGGGTGAGTGGGCCCATAATTCAGATAAGTCAAATGGGTCGTCAGTCTCGTGCACGTGCAAGATATTGTTAACCGGACTCTACAAGAAACCTAAACTATCCGAACTCTTCGTTTACGTGATACTTTGTAATAGATAATACAAAAGAGTTCCAGTGAGTCTCATTCTCTACTTCTTGGGCAACTCTACACCATTCTTTTCTTTATATATTCACAAGCACGCATGAAAATATTCAGATCATCGTTCTTTTCTTCTCCTGCGTTTTAGAAAGATACTGGAGAGACAGAGAGAGAGAGAGGAACTTAGATCATCAGGTATGTAGATCGGATTTGCTTGCTCTAGCTTTGTATTTGTTTTCTGCTACGGATTCTAGCTCTTAATTTTCTAGTTAGTGTTGATTAGATTTGCTAGATCTAGCTTTGTATTTGTTTGCTGATAGTGATGGTGTTTGATGGTGTTGATCGTTATTTGCTTTTCTTATACCTTAAAGATGAAAGATCCTTTTGAAAAACAAAAATCTCTTTAGCTATGTCAGGCTGTCGGCATTTGTTTTCTACGGTTTGTGTTGCTTACGGCTTTTCTGGGTCTAAGCCATGGTGCTCATGGCTCAACCAAGAGTGAAGCTCTTCTTCATGGCTAGACCATCAAGAAGAGAGATGAGATAGAGAGTGTCCCCAAAGCCAAGTACTATTAAAAGCTTTCTGCAAATCGTAAATTTTGATTGCATCCTTACTCATATCTTTCAATCGTCGGTTCTTAGAGATATTTGTTTAGGTTTTAGGTACTACAGTGCACATATAAAGGTGGAGGTATGTTTGTGAGTTTTTTCTTCTCCAGAAAAATAGTTTTTTTAAACTTTGATTTTATCTGTGGTAATAAGCATCTCTTTGTCATGTCCTTCAGGTATGTGTATCCCATATAGTTACTAATCTAGTTCTTCATTCTTTTTACTAATCTAGGTGGTGGTATGTTTTCTTCATTAATTACTTGAGTATTGTTTTATTTGTGCAGTCTTGGGAATTTTACTATAAAGGAACCCACTAATTAGTAATTAATTAATGATAATTATTTAAATTTTTTGCCAAGAGTGATAATTCTATAAGTCTGGATTTTTTTTTTTTTTTTACTGAACTTAGCCAGATGCTTCTTTTTTTGTCATTGTTGTTCCTTTCTATATGTGCTGTAATATAAAGATAAACTCTTGTTCTTTGGTGTGTTTCCATGTGCTACCATCTACAATAACATGACACACCTAATTTGTTAAGTAGTTGTAGTTCGTTGTTGAAGTTTCCTCTCTAGCTATGTGCTGTAACTGTGACTTCTTAGTTTAAATACAACTCTCACCTTCTTAAGGAAAAAAAAAGAAAAGGGATAAACATGAGTTAAGCACCTTGGAGTTTGGTGGTGTGTAGCATAAGTGGTGGGTTGCTCCTCACGTCTTGCGTTGGAAACCGGCTTGGGAGATAAGTCCTACTGGGCCAATAAGCTCCGCAATACCAGCAGCATAAAAAAAAAAAAAAAATCTAGGGACATGAGTTTTGAATGGACATGGCTGATAAAATTTCTAGGGAGTTTGAAGTGTGGAAAAGAAACAAGAAATCTGACTTTTACCCTTTATCCATCTTCGGGAAAAAAATCATTTAACACTTGAAAATAAAATTATTTAGATTATTACCGAATCAAGATTATATATTTGGGGTCGATTCTATTCTCTCTTTTGCTAATAAACTGTTCACTTTGCCTGGCCTTTCTATATATTTTTAGACATTTCGGAACAGAGATAAGAAAAAGAGACTAAAAATGGCTGGAGGCATTATCTCAAGTAATAATGCAAAGGAGTACTCAGGAAAGATGACACCATTTATGATTTTATCAGCCATCCTGGCAGCCTCTTGTGGTCTCATGTTTGGATACGACATTGGAATATCAGGTATGAACATATGTAGATGTCAGTTATGCTATTTATTTCTTCATCCAAAAAAAGAGAAGAAGACCAGAATGAATTTGAAGGATGAACTGATGGAAGAATTTCTTTTTCATAATGTCCACAGGTGGAGTGACTTCTATGGACGTGTTCTTGAAGAAATTTTTTCCTTCTGTCTATAAGAACAGGCAAGCTGCATCTTCGAACCAAAACAATTACTGCAAATTTGACAGCCAACTATTGACATTGTTCACTTCCTCGCTCTATATCACTGGATTGATTGGGTCCATGGTGGCTTCCTATGCTTCTAGACGCTTTGGAAGGAAGGTTACAATGTTGTCTGGTGGAGCGGTATACCTCGTTGGGGCGGCCATCAACGGAGCAGCTTATGCAGTTTGGATGCTCATTTTCGGACGGTTATTGCTCGGTGCCGGCATCGGTCTAGTTATTCAAGTAAAGCATCATCACATACATACACATACACATATATTTATATTTTGTCTTGTTCATATATATTAACAAAATTTGTCTCAACTTTATTAAGAGACATCTCCTAATAAGGCTGGCTAGATGATTACTTACAGCTCCAACACCTATTCGATGCATATGCTACTTTATAATTAGTTTGATTGGATATATAACATGTATAGATAAAAAGCTAACACTCTATAAACATAAATGATCTGGGCAGGCTGCACCTATGTTTTTGTCAGAGATCGCGCTGCCACAGAGAAGAGGACTCTGGAACAGCGGTTTCCAGTTATTGATTACCGTTGGAATTCTTGCTGCAAATGTGGTGAATTATTTTACAAGCAAGATGAACACAGACAGTGGATGGAGAATATCTCTAGGGTTAGCTGGGGTCCCAGGCATTGTTGTATTTGTGGGGTCATTCTTTCTACCCGAAACTCCCAATTCTCTAATTGAGCGAGGCGAGGAAGGGAAGGCCTTGGCCATGTTGAAGAAGATTCGAGGCGTCGAAGATGTCCATGAGGAGTTTGCTGATCTCATTGAAGCGAGCGATGCGTCGAAAAAGGTCAAGAATTCATGGAGAGCAATTGTGACTAAAAAGCACAGGCCTCAATTCGTCATTACTCTGCTGATTCCCTTCTTCCAACAGCTTACTGGCATCAATGTAGTTATGTTCTACGCGCCCGTCCTCTTCCAAACCTTAGGTTTTAAAAATGATGCTTCTCTCATGTCCGCCGCGATAACCGGCTCTGTCAATGTCGCTGCCACCTTTGTTGCATTCTTCATTGTGGATAGGTTTGGGAGACGCGTATTGTTCTTTGAGGGTGGTGCTCAGATGCTCATTTCACAGGTGATATAAACGAATAAAATGCTCTGCATTGATTGATTCTCTATTCAATTCATGGTATAACAACAAGAACTAATAATGATAATGCTTTTCTTTGTGCATGCAGCTAGCAATTGGGATCGTGCTTCTTGTTAAATTTGGGACTAAGGGCGTGGCAACTCTATCATCGGGATGGGCAACCTTGGTGGTGATCCTGATCTGCACTTACACAGCTGCCTTCGCGTGGTCTTGGGGCCCACTTGGATGGCTGGTGCCCAGTGAGATCTTTCAACTGGAGATCCGGTCTGCGGGTGTAGCCATCAATGCCTCTGTGAACCTTTTCATGACTTTTGTTGTAGCCCAAGCTTTCCTTCCAGCCCTTTGCCATGTTAAGTTCGGCCTCTTTTTCATCTTCGCTGTTATCCTCATTATCATGACATTGTTCGTTTATTATTTCCTTCCCGAGACAAGGAACATTCCTATTGAGGATGTGCCCAAGATTTTCAACAAGCATCAGTTCTGGAAAAGATATGCTGAGGAGGAGGAAGAGGAAAGGGGTCCCAATACAACTTGAACAACTTCACCCACCCCCCTTGTTGGAGAGATCAAGAGAGTTCAAATTTTGAGTTTGAGTGTTTATTTTTTCTAGCTTTGGAAAGTTAGGAGGTGAGAGATTTTAGGAGGTTATTAGTTAGTAGAGTAGTATGAATCTCGAATGTTAGTTTCTTTTCCATTGCTTTATAGAGGATAAATTTTATTACTTATACTTGACTTTGATTTTTCTTTCAATCTTTTAATTAACTATTAATGGAAGGTGTTTCATGAATAATCACTTGTTAACTAATTTATATAAGCAGTATGTTTCTTGAATATATAAATGATGAGAAACATTGGATTTTCTTACTTTGGAAGCTCGATCGAGCTCGCTTAAATCTACATAAACTGAGTGTAGATGACTCAATTTACGAAAGTATTATGCTCACTATAAGATTGATGATATTATGAACAATGTGATTATCAGAATCTTATGTATTAATCATATTTACTCAACCTGCATTAAGTCCGTAACAGCTTAAACAAAAGTCATGCCCAAGCCTGCCCATTTAATCAATTGGGTTGGGCTGCTCCAAGCTTTCTATGAATTGTTCGGGCTCCTATCACAGATAATTAAGTCACTAAACCACAACCGGTACTTATTCAGGCCAAGCTTTGGACTTTCTTTCATGTAATCCATGACGGGCCTGGATATGCAGCCTGACCTGAATACTAAAACTTAAATTCAAAACCCAGTCTAAAGAAGGTTGGGCCCAGGTCGATCCCAGGCTGACCCAGTCCATAAGCACACACTAAGGACCATATAGCTATAGAAATACTGAAATGGATAAAAACCCTATCATAAAATAGGAAAACTTAAATTGCGAAAATGAAAATAAACAAAAGATATAGGCTAAAGCAGATGGAGGTGGATAATACAAAATTTACAAGTATTTTAGACGAAAATGACCTCATAATTTCTTCTTTAAAATGACGCAAATAGTACTAGTTGTACTCTCGTTTCTAAAAGGTGGGCTCCAATTACCACACTTCCTAAAGATGGGCCCCAATTACCTCATGAAATAAGAGCTTACATTTTTACCACTCGAACTAATTATAAATTAAAACTTAAAGATTTAGTTTTAGACCTTAATATAATTAGCTCTTATTAATTATACTAGATGTTTTTTCATAAAAGCCCCTAAGATTTAAAAGGATTTGATGAAAAGTGCAGGTACCAAACAAGGCTGGAAGGTGGAGAAGCCTTTTAATGATTGAATCATATAAGATAAATTTGAGAAGATTGGTCAATATGTAAATTGATTACACCCTTGATTTGAACTTAGTATAATAATGACAAATCGGCTTGAATTTGAAAAGAAGGCCAATAGATTAAATAGTTGCAAAACAAACGAATTGCATTAGAAGATAAAGATAAAGAGATCTCCCCCTGATAAGATCTGTCTCATTCCCACTTTTCCTCATTAATATTTCTTTATCTTTTGTTGTAAGAAAAGGAAACATGAGTATGCGTAATAGTTTTCAAAGCTTTTGTCCCTCTGGAGAATTCAAGTCCGGCATGGTGCTTAGACCTTCTTGTATCTTAAGGCTTGGTTCTGGTAATTTTGATGAAGGACTTTGTGAAAGTTTAAGATCCATGCTTAGACCTTCTTGTATCTCCGGCTCACTTGTTCTATTAGAAAAGTCATCAACAAACACCTCTTTGGATGGAACAACAAGCATGCGAGCATTGGACTTCCTTTCACTTTATCTGTGCTAGGTCCATATACGACACATGCCAAAAAATTAGATCAATGCCCGGCCCAAGATCTAAAATCCTATGTTGGAACCCATCCCAAAGTCCCAGTGACCGGGCTCATGTCTTCCCCTATCCTTAAAGCACCCCGAATCCCAAGATCTCAATACTCGAATAATTCGATACCCATTTGCAACCCCATTTCAACCAAACCCAACTCTTATTCTCTATTTCTAACATCCATTTCAAAGGCTGAGAAAACAAGTTCAACCCATAACAATGTTTTATCAAACATGTACGTTAACAAGCCAAGGCTTTCCCCATCCATCATTAAGGACTAACCTGACCCAACATATTAAACACAAGGACGCACAATAGGCTTCTATTGGGCCCAATTATGGCCAGTGGCAGTGCAGGTGATGTTGTTTTCTTTTTATTTTTTCTTTTGGTATTTTAGGTGGGAGGGTATAAGGGGGGAGACAAATGGATGGTAGGACGTTGTGGGAAAAACAGGATATTCATGTGGGTTTTGGGGGCATGCCAAAAGTCTTCATGTCAATTTTAGGGGATAGGATCTTATGTTTCGGTCATTTAAAATGTCACGTTTCTTTTATAAGTATATGTGTGTTAAATAAAATAAAGAGAATTTTATTGGAAAATTTCCATCATCACTATTTGTTATATTGACTCACTTTCGAAACCCCTTTTTACAGAGCAGTTGTAGTAGTAACATGGAGAAAGAAAGATAATTGATAGTGATTCATCTGATCATACTATAAATTGTTGTTGAAATTTTTAGAGAAGATCATTGTTCTTTACATTTAAGAGGACTTTTCCATAGATTTTAATCCTTTCAACCATGAAGGCAGCTCTTGTTCATGTTCCAAATCTATCTTGATAGAAACATAGGCACAATCTGATAGCGATCTCTTAAGCCATGCAAATGCGATTTGTGGTTTTCTCTCAACAGAAAAAGAAAGAAGACGAGCGACATAAAGCAACACTTGAGATCTTCCTTGCACCTGAAACATGGTTATCATCGATAGAAAAGACAACGGAACCTTAGGTTTGAGATTGTAGGTAAGGATTATGTCCAGCCTTCTGCCCATTTGTATCAGTAATCACAAATGGAAAAAGAAAAAGGAATAATAAAGGTAAAGAAAAAAGCCGAAGAGAAGGAATTTTCAAGTAAAATCCTCTAAAGTAAATAAATAGGGGCATTCGGCGACGAGTCCCTCAACATTTCACTTTAGTGCCTTAAGTCCACAATCTTTTTTTATAGCGTGACAAGTCTTTTTTTTAAATTTGAAAACCTAAAATATATAATTTACTCTTTATTCAAAATCATATCCCACAATTAGTGGGATATGCCATTAATAATGGTTAATTACCATTTAATTAGCCAAATAAATTCCAAAAGATCCAAATAAATTTCAAAAAATGTAAATAAATTTCAAAAGACAAAAATAAAATTTCAAAATAAGTAAATAAAATTAAAAAATGCAAATAAATCTGAAAAATACAAATAAATTCGAAAGGAAGCAAATAAATTTGTAAATAAATTTCAAAAGATGATAATAAATTTCAAAATACACAAATAAAATTAAAAAATGAAATAAATTCGAAAAATTACAAATAAATTCAAAAGAACGCAAATAAATTTGTAATTAAATTTCAAAAGATGAAAATAAATTTTAAAATACACAAATAAAATTAAAAAATGAAAATAAATGCAAAAAATACAAATAAATTCTAAAGAATGAAAATAAATTTAAAAAATGCAATAATTTAAAAAATACCCAATAAATTTCAAAAGAACACAAATAAATTTAAAAAGATGCAAATAAATCTCAAAAGATCCAAATAAATTTCAAAAACTGTAAATAAATTTCAAAAGACACAAATAAATTTCAAAATACATAAATAAAATTAAAAAAATATAAAGAAATTTGAAAAGGCACAAATAAATTTCAAAATACGTAAATAAAATTAAAAAAAAACTCCACAATATCAAAAAACGCAATAATTTTAAAAGAACGAAGACAAATTTAAAAAGACGCAAACAAATATCAAAAGATCCAAATAAATTTCAAAAAATGGAAATGAACTTCAAAAGACGTAAATAAATCTCAAAGGATCCAAATAAAATTAAAAAAATGTAAATAAATTTCAAAAGACGCACATAAATTTCAAAAGACATAAATAAAATTAAAAAATGCAAATAAATTTCAAAAAGCACAAATACATTTGCCCAAACTACAATAAACCAATATTCCAAATTTTGGAAAATTTTATGTAAAACTCAAGTATTTTTTCCAAATCTATAAATTTAAAACAACGCAAATAAACTTCAAAAGATACAAATAAAATTAAAAAATGCAATAGATTTCAAGAAATGTAAATAAATTTTCCAAAAAACTTAGATTTTCCATAAACTCAGATAAATTTAAAAAAAAAATTAGATAAATTTGACTAAAACTTAGATAAATTTGAAAAAAACTCAAATAAATTGCATTAGATCTCAAATAAATAAAAAAATCAAATAAATTTGTCAAAAGCACAGATAAATTTGATAAAAACTCAGATAAATTGTACTAGAACTCAGATAAATTTGACTAAAACTCAGATAAACTGAGTTCTGTTCAACTGGGCTTCTGCAAAGTGGGTCGAGTTGAACCTGGTCAACACTGGCTGTTGACCGTACTGCTGGCGTGACTCTGCTGAATTAGGCTTTCTAAACTAGGTCAGGTCAAACTGACCTAGAACTGATTCGGATTCGACTCGGCTTGAATTGTTCTAGTGAACAATTGTCTTCTTCGCAATGACAGTCAAGCCTCAGGCTGCTTCTTCTCTGCAATGATCTCGTTCACTAAGATCAGTCTTGAACTTCCGTGCTACTTCGATATCCTCTTCACCCTCGACGACGAACGCAGTCCGGCTCATCTCCTTTGACCAATCAAGGTTGTGGCCCACTATTGTGATCAGGCTATCAAATGCAAAACCGACGAACGATGTCTTCTCCGATTCCAACTGCACAGAGATCTGTGCGTCTTCTAGAAAGGTTTCTCAAATCCGGATTGAAATTCATTGTGGGCCACGACTGCTTGATCGGAGAAGACTCCGTGAAGAAGTCTACAAAACGGAAGGCCAGGTCCCCAAATACCTTTTCGAATGCGAACTAGAACGAACCCAACTGGGTCATCTTCTTCTTCCTCCTAACACCTGCAATAGGCGCTATGCCTCATTCTGTAGTTGTCTTCCGCGACGACGATGGGCGGGCGGCCGGACTATCAAGGCGACGACGATGGTGAAGAGAAATCGGCAGTGATGTGGCGACTCCAGTCTTCCTTAGCAATGAAGGGAAGGTGGCAATTGAACAAGCCCAGCCGTGATCGGGTTTTACAAAACAGAATCCCTGATCTTTTGTGTTCTTCCTCAGGCTGATCAGCCTTCTGCGGTTGTGGCCCACCAAAGGTCAAAGAAATTGATCTCTTCGCTCCTGGTCTTTGTAGTCTGCGGGTTTCCTTTTCTGACTATGGCGATCTTCTCCTATCAGTTCTAGTCAGTGGCCCACCGAGACTTAGATCACTTCTGATCGTTGATCTTCAACAGTGCCCAAACCTTTCCTTTTTTCTGTTAACTGTGCGGCGAATCAAGAAATCCAGATAGAGATGATGAGATGGAGAGGGGGATGAGGTCGCCTGAGAGATGGAGGAGATGAGTTGAAGAAAAAGAGGGATATTACAAGATTTGAAATTTGAAATTTTAAAATTTTGTACCTAAAACAGTTGAAAGGGTAAATTAGTCATGTCAATTGTATTTAGGGACTTTTGGCCGAAATATGTTCATCTGTATGGACCATGGATTTTAGAGGAAAAGTTGATGAATTGGAGGCCTTACCAGACTTCTATAAGTGAATTTTTTCGCTAATTTACTCTAAATAAGGGGAAACATGCTTACACACTGGCAATGAATAGTGATGACGGTCTTGTATAGTTGTATTGGACGGATGCCGCGGACAGTGACGGACGTCTCTCGTCGTCAATGACAATCAGCAACAATCACAGACCCGCATAAATCGGATATATTTCGTACAAAAACCATCGTCAATCCAATGGAATCTCGACTTCAATGTTACTCTGGCCCCACAAATTATTTTGTTACGGCGTGTTTGGAGGAGGCGAAGAGAATAGAATATAAAGGGGTTATGTTTTTATTTTTTTTATATTTTTAGTAGCTTAATAAGATTTTTTTTTACATTTTGTGTAAAAAGATGATGTGTTTTTGTTATTTAGTGGAAAAATAAGATTTTCTTTTTTACTTTAAAAAAATAAAGAGGGAATCTTAAATTTGTCTTTTCTTATATAAATAATGGAGGTTTTACTTCACTTTAACTTTACTAGGGATATTTCATTTTTCTTATAGGCCTGACATTCGCCTAACAGTTAAAAGTTTATGTATTTACCTCAGAGCAAACATGGAAAATCTGAAGAGTAAAATGGATTTACAAAGCAGACAGGTAAATGTTAAGTCTAAGTCCTTGTTTGGCATATCTATTTTTTGCCTCTAAACATCTATTTCTCTAAAGCAGACAGAGATTTTGAAATTTAGAGTTGTTTGGCAATGAGTTAGAGCCTCTGCACACTTTAGAGGAAAAGAGGCAAAGCCTCTAAAAAAGAAATGCCCCAAAAATAGCATGTAGAAATTAGAGGGAATGCCTCCTGAAAAAATAGAGGCGGAACCCAGTTTTTCGGACAAAAATGCCCCTGACGCAAATTTATTTCCAACGAATATCCTTTTGCAAACCCTCGATGACAAACACAACTGTAGCTCTCTGCAACTTGGGTTCTCTTCGTTCTGCAACGTGAAAGAGGCTGGAAGGAGGGAGAACGCTCAGGGGAAGAGGTGCGTTGTTTCTATTTCTTCTTGCTTTCTACTCTCTTTCTCTCTCTGTGTTCAATCGATGCGGTTTTTTTTTTTTTTTTTGAATGATGATGGAAAGGGTTAGAGATGGGTTGTTTGGGATGGTATTACATGAGGCTGGAAAGGGTTGGAGATGGGTTTTTGGGATGGTATTGGACCATGGATTTCTGGTCCATGGATTGGGTGGTTTTGAGGTTTTGGGAGGAGATTTCAATGGCTGAGAGAAATATCGATGGGTTTTGGTGGATTTGGGAGATGGGCCTTGGAGAGGTTTGTTTGCCGATGCTGATGGGATTTATTGATGAAATGGGAATTGGGTTTTTTTTGGATGCTTTGTGAGGATTTGGAAATTTGTAATGATGATAGAAAGGGGCTGGTTTTAGGTTATGGTTTGATGCACTTTGATGTCTCATTTGATATATCTCTCTGTTCAAGTGGCCCGAGGTTCAAGCTGATAACATTAACGCTGCAAACAAGGTGCTCTACTGTCTGCATCTGAACTGAGATAGCTGTCTGCACATACCACTATTCTGATAATAGATTTGGCAAATGTCATAATGTTTTAATATAGTTTAGCATCTGCAACATTATTCATGATATAAGATGGTTGCATAAAATGATTGTGCTTTGGTTATTTCATAAACCAAATTCTTTAGAACATCATGAATTTGTTAACTCTGGAACAGTGGTGATGTAGCTAGGTTCTGTTGGTGTTGATAACTTTTAAGGCATGAGGCATATTTTAACTGTCCATTTAAACTGATGTGTGTCAAGCGGAGGTTGTGCATTTGAACAAATTCGGGATGATCAAAACAGTGTTCAATCATGTGAATGCATTTTATAGCATCATCAAAACCTAATCCCATCTGTCTGTGGTTGGCTCTGTTTTGTGAGTTCATTTTTCCCCAACTCAAACTCTGTTTGAAGCCTTTATTTTTGTAGTTCCATGATCTTATCTCTCAACTTACTACTTCATTCAAGATCTTTATTTAGCTTTCCCCTTCCCTCAGTTTACCTGAACTTGTAGCACTGAAGTACTACTTAGGGTCTATTTCTGATCTACTTTTCTTCTTTTTGTGTGCCTCTACCGTTTCAAACATGAAGTGATTATATGTTTCTCTACTTTACTTGTCTCTGCTTGTGTGCCTTCTTTACTTGTCTCTGCTTCCTGAATTACAAAAGAGGCTGGTTTGGTTAGAAATTGTTAGAGTTGCTGGGAGGAATTGTTCAAACTGAAGATATATTTTATAATGTTTTAGGTGTTGCTGCACTCACAAGAAAGAAGTTAGTGTATTTGAGGTAAGGATGGGGGGATCCTTGAGGCTATCAATTATTGCTTGTGGGCTAGTTAGTTTTAATGGACACCTGCAAAAGCTTCAAAGTGCTGCTCTTCCCAGAGAAAACACTTATACATTTGATATCACAAATATGACAGAGATGGATGCTAAGAGGAATTCAATTGCAGATGCCATTTGGCGAGATGCTTCTGCTCGTGTTTGATTTTTATCATCTTATGTCATGGTTCTTCTTTTTTTTTTTCATCTTATGTCATGGTTTATCTTATGTCATGCAACATGGAGTGATGGTGTGTGATGATGAAATGATGGAGACAATATATAATTGTGTTTGATGTTGTAATTTGTTTGATGTTGAAATGATGGTTTATCTTATGTCATGCAACAATATCTTTGTTGGATACTTGCAAGTTCTGGTTGCTGTCATGAGGATTGAGATGAGATGGGCAACAGATGTATTACGGATTAACTCAACCCATCTTGGCATGTTGGTAGATTCCTATTTCACATGATGTTCAATATGGTGGCACTGTATATTAACTTTTGTTGGGTAAATACTGTATGTTACTTGAATCTGCTGTTTTGAGTCCTTTCTTATATCCCAAAGTCCTTAGTTTTTCATTGACCAGAAACTCTGGCTTCAAAATTTGATATGTGGGTGTGATGCCCATAAGAACACAGGTTTGATTCCATAATTTCAGAATCTTGAGTGAGGTTACATGTACAAGTCTCCAATCTGAGGGTTTTTTTTTTTTTTTTTTTTTCTTGACGAAATTGCTAGGATTTGAGTATTGAAAGAACTAATGAAGTGTGATACCCTGTTTAAACTTTCAGAGAAGGGATAGATTTCAGAGAAACTTTTGGTTGCATAGTCTGCAACTATTCAAATAATTATTTCCAGTGATTCACAACGGCCAATTCCACAATTAGACGTGGAGAAGGCTTTTCTTCATGGGTTATTGAATGAAATAGTCCTTATGGAGCAGCCATGTATGACACCTAAAAAGATCCATATATAGATTGAAGTAAGCCCAAGGGCATGGTTTAATAGGTCCAGCTTTAACCTGCTCCTAATTGGAGTTTTCAGTAGCAAGGCCATCCATCGTTGTTCATAAAAGTGACAAAGACACCATTCTTCTTCTACTCTACGGCTCTACCGCCATGAAATAACAATGAGTGATAATTCCTCACTTCGATCACAATTTATTACAAGGCATGGGTGAGAAATTGCAATGAACATAGTAGAATCTTCTCATCACAGTCAAAATATGCATGATAGCTTCTGATCAAAAACAAAAATGCACAATTCCGAGCCAATTAACACCCTAGTTTGCAAGAGAGAATAGTTGGAAACTGTGTATTTTGATGATTTACATCCAAGTCAAAGGGTACCTCGTTATAATTTCAGAATGATACAAGGCTTTATACATAATATTACTTTTCTCCAATATTTAAATCTCCATAATTATAATGTTATGGTATGTGTGTAGAGGGCATATTTTGATGAAAATGTGCATAAGTTTATTTTTTACATAATGACAGAAGTTACCCCTCTAAAAAAGAGGCAAACCCCTCTAAAAAGAGGTAAATAGAGGGCATACCAAACAGTCTATTTGAAGTAGATCCGTTCATAACCAAACACGTTTTTTTTATTCTAGCATCTTTTTTTTATAGCTCTTTTTTTAATGACTCTATTTTGAATGGTCTGTCAAAAAAAGAGTAGAGATGCCAAACAAGGCTGCAGTCATACGATGAGTATCTCTTTATCTTATAATATTAAAAAAAATGCATTCACCATGCATGAAAAGTTGATATAGGCAACATAATTGACTTGTGTTTTCCGCATGCAGTAATAATTAGCTATTGACTTTCATGTCTAAAGCTTAAAATAAAAATATTTTCCTACAAATTCTTTGTACTATTTCATTTTTATGATATTACAAAAATTTTATTGAATTATGTGATATTGCATAAAAGTGCACCTTTTATTTTGTATTTCAATTCTCATTTCCAATAATCTAATAAAGTTTTGTGATATTACAAACGTAGAGTAGTATAAAGAGCTTTTAGGGAAATATCTCAACTTAGATCATCAAGGGGTAGAAATAAACGGCTAACGGTGTTCTTATAGGGAGAATCTCAAATTAATTTAGAGATGGGATTGGTAAAAATAGGGAATAATAGGGGGTGAGAATGATTATGATTAATAGTTTAAAGTGGTTAAAGTTTTATGACTATATATTATCAAAATTTATTTTGACATAGAAATTATTAGATTTGACCGATGTCTCTAAAGATAAAAACTTGCGTCATTTCTCCATTTGTAAGTGCTGTACGTTTGCAGAGACAGACCGATGCTTATTGTCCAATTTTATATGATTTCTTTGAGGAGACAAAAATAAAGCTTAAACCTTAGCTGTAGCATTTTGTTTTAGAGCGAAGCATGACAAAACTTTGAACTTTGCAAAATCCTCAAAAGATATTGTTAAAGAATTTAAAATGTCTAAACTCCTTTTTTGTAATCATTTGCTAAAATCTGCGTTTATCTTGTATTCACAAGATCCTTCTAATTAAGTTTACAATTTATCTACAGTGAAGAGTGATTTACAGCCAATGAAATGTTTATGGGTCGATATTAACGGTTACACCGACTTGTCTTGTAATCCATCTTTTTCTTTTACTTTTTGTTGAGGTGGCTGAGTGGCCAAGAGAGAGAATTGGAAACCACCTTGCCGGGGGAGGGGGGACTATCCACAATAACTATTCGTAATTCTCATCCATCTTCTTCTTTAAACATTTGCAAACGCTCTAGAAAGGATCGAGGAGGTGAATTCTAATGACATTATTTTGACGGAAAATCCTCATGGCATACCTATGAGCATAACTCATATCAAGCTTCTGTAATTGAGCCTGTGGGTCCTCATATCAAGCTTTTGTAATTGAGCCTGTGGGCCTACTTAGATGCATTCCATTAGGAGGTAGAATAGATGGAAAGGTGTAAAATTTTTGACGTGTGTCATGAAAAAACAAACAAACAAAAAAAGGTCCTCATCAGATTATTATAGTCTTCGATTTAACAACATTAAAAAGTTCTTTAAACCATAGATCTTTTTGTTATATCCCACCATCCTTTAAAGACTGGATGGGCATAAAATTGGGGATAGTGCCAGAATCACACTAAAATGAGCTGCACTAATCAACGGTGGATTCAAATAGGCCTCGGAGGACTGTCATGTAAGAGTACCAAAATATGTGTAGGGTACAGGATGGTTCAACGCATGGGCGTGGATTCTTAAAGTGCAAAAGGAGAATAAAAATAGTTTTCAAAAAGCTGAGAAAGAGACTTGCTGTGATGGGTGAATTTTGGAATATACCCAGGCCCAGGTCTCATTCCAGCTGGATTGTTCTCAAAGAATTGAACCTCTCAAGGCTAAATGGGTGGGACCTGTCATGATCAATCATTCTAATACGCCCCACCACTACTCCTTTGTGTCCAAATATCGCACACTTGGATTGTTCCTTTTCCTTTAAATGGATAGGTAGATTCTGTTTGAGTGAGACTACACCTTTTTCTTTTTCTTTTTTACTCTTTTTTCAGTATGTCCACATTATATTTAGGCGTTAGAACAAGAGATAGATGGACCCTAGCATATATTAAAGGAGACTGAAATCATCACTATTACATGATAGTCCTAACTTTTAGAGCATGATCCGCTGGGATTAGGAGTGGTTCTATTTTAAGTGTACTAGGGTTTCTTGGCTAATATTATAAACAAAGGCTAAGGCCTCCCACTGATTGCATAGTGGAAAGCTCTCTCCGTCTTCTCCTGTGGACATAGATTGTAGCAGAACCACGTAAATCTTGTATCTCTTTGTATGGTGTGTGCTCGTTTTCTCTTGTACGTGCTTCTTTAGCCCTAGATTGCAATACAAGTTGTCTTATTTTGTGTGCATAATTCTTAGGATGTACACCGTAATTGTAGAATAAGATGATGAACGTCTTGAATTTACATAGATTTAGGTAGCGTTTGGATTCTCTTATTTTTTCCTCTTATACACTTAAAACTGATTGAATCCACAATTAGAATGTTTGGTAGGGGTATTTACTGTGTCCATTTCAATTTACTGTGTCCACTTCTTGAACTTGCCTCCATGAATTCCTCCGAACATGCCATGCTTCCCATGCTTGAACTTACCACCATGCTTCCCATGCTTGAACTTGCCACCATGCTTCCCATGCTTGAACTTGCCATGGCCTCCACCATGGCCATAGCCTCCACCATAGCCATAGCCTCCACTATGCCCATAGGAGCCACCATGCCCAACATTATGGGAACCACCATGTGCTAGGTGATGGGCCCCATAAGCAGCAGCTGCAGCTGCAGCTCCACCAGCTAGCAGTGTCCCCATACCAGGTCCATGCCCTGCAAAGTGCAAAAAGATGGGTTTATAAATCATTCCAAAGTTTAAAGGCTTAATTAGCTTAAAATATTATGCTTGGGACTGTGATCTGAGTAAACTTAGACCATGGATGGTTCAAGTCCACTCCTAAAATCTCACAGATCCAACTCTTCTTCTTCCATCTTTTTTTCTAAAAAATTGGAAACAGAAGATTTGAAATCTAGCAACCCGGGTGCAAAACAGGTCAGCAATACAAAAATTCCAAACTACCAACCAACAAGCTGGAAACCCAAGCTGTTTGCTTTCAGTGGAAGGTCAGTCCATGTTTATGAGAATTTAGGTCACAATTCTACCAAAAAATAAATTTAGGTCACAAATCAGGTTAACCGAGGATGAGGATGGAAGCATGGAATATTGCTGAAATCAATGCAGAATGATTTCCATTTTTCTGTTGGGGTCTCATTTTTCTTGAGGAGTGGTTGAATACCAATTTATTTTGTCACATCATATAATTCACACTTCTCCAAAACTAAGGATTCCTGCCAACTTATGAAAGAGATTGGGAGATATCTTTCTTTTTCAGCGTGCACAATCTGTAAATGTAGAAAGTATAAAGCTAATGAAAATACAAGTTCTAGGCAAATTTCTGAGATATATGTATGTATGTGTGTGTGTTTCCAATCTACGTTCATGTGAAGGTCTCAATATTTTCAAATGAAAAACAAGTGCATTTTTTGGAAACTTTTGGAATTCATAATACCACGTGATTTTAGAAAAAAAGACATATCAACATTTTCTGTTATTTACTAGAAAACATAGGAGAAAATATTAGTTCAATTGAGCATTTGCAAAACCCCAATAAACTTAAATTTTCAGTTTCATGTGGTGAATGTGGCCCTGAACATTAAGCACAAGGACCAAATGGATTGAACAACACACTGTGGCCTGGTCTGGCCTTGGACTAGTCATGAACAACCCCAACTAGAAACTACCAGAACAATTGTGCCCTAAATTATTAGTCATACCATGTTGCGTTGGAGCAGACTGAGGTGGATAACCAGACGGCAGGTATCCACCTGGAGCATATCCTGCAGGTGGATATCCTTGTGGGGGATAACCCTGAGTAGGGTATCCTTGATATCCTTGGGGAGGGTATCCTTAAGGAGGGTAAGCCCCAGGTGCGGGTGGATATCCACCTGAGTGTTGTGGATATCCTCCTGAGAGATTACCAGCAAACCCATGTGCAAGATTTGAAAAAAGTCCCTTATCACTCGACTCTGATCCATCTTGCTGATGCTTGTCCTTACCGCCTCCCATTCTTCTTCACAATGAAGAAATGTAAAACAAATACCTATTGTACATGATCAGCCAAAAGTATACAAAAAAAGCTAGGTCAGCAACCAGACCTCAATAGTGGGACTAAATCACAATACAACATTTCCAGCAGAGACATATCCTTGCTCAGTGAAACAGGAATCTGATAATGTTTTGATTTAAATGCCAGTCTACTTGAAATTAGTGTAGCTCGATGATGCATGTATGCAAATGTAAAAACAAAGAAGAAGTGCATCAAGATAGCAAAATTGAGAGGATAGAATATTACAAAAAAAAAAAAATAATCTATATCCCCAATCTACAAGGAATGAAAATGTCACCATAGAGACATGGCTTTCTTCCTACACAGCTTTAAAAAAACAATAAATAGTGACACCATTCAGTGATACTAAGCATTAATCTCTACAAACAATCTTAAATTTAAAGATAGAGAGATCCACCCCAATTGCTAAAAAAAAATAGATTTTGAACTTTCCTGACTCCCTTTATTTAATCTTAAAATTAGGGAGAACATGAACCATAAAAAGCTTAAGATAAACAGATTCAGATTGTGATCAATAAAGCTGAACTCTTCTAAGCCATAAAGTTCAAAACTCTAAGATCATCCCAAAATCTAAGAGGATTTCAGAGGATTTTACACCATAGTATGACCCTTCCTTCCACCGACTATCAAGACTATACAGTAAAATCAAGAAGATATAAGATAACACTGCCAAATGAATGCAGTTAAAGAGGAAACTCTACTGAGAACCCTAGAATTCGCAGATCTGCTGATCAACACAGCTTCCTTCAAAAATTTACATATGAAGCACCAAAGATCACCAGATCTATATAACTTCTAACCAAATCAAACCAGATCAAGAAGCCACCGCCACAGAAAGAAAGGATATTCCGTCAAAATTCATGGAAACCGAACCGATTTGCAGTTTTCAAGCAAATTTCTACCGTATAACACAAATTTACAGCAAAACAACAGAAAGACATGAGACTACCGGATCAACTTGTAACAGTTTCATCAGATTACCGATTCAAAATGTATCAATAAGCATGCAAACACTAGAATTCCAAGATCTCATGATCTAAAGATAGATTCATCCGATAGAATCCATGAATGATTTCAACAAAATTTCCACCGAAATCAGACTCTGTTAACGATAGATCTATCCAAAAATACATGATTCCGTGTCAAAATCAAACGAAACTGATAAGATCGATCGAAACGGTGACCGAAAATACCTTGTAACGGAAAATGCCGATAAAACTTGCTGCGTTGTTTCGGCTTCAAACGCTTCTATGTTTGTTTGGAGATACTTGTGGATGTATAAATAGAAAGAGAAAAGGCAGAGCCGAAACGGACGGACGCGGCTCTTACACGGAAAGAGCAGGTGGCTCTGTCCCGGCTCCGATTCCTATCCACTTCACGCGCTTTCGCTTTACTTCGGCGCGAATCCACGTCTTTATGCACACGTGCCGTACAGCAGCGGCTTCCCGGATCATGAACGGGTGGGACCCTTTTGACAATCTGATTGAATGATCCCTCTAATTTTTAATTATTTTCTATGTTATGGTTACACGGTCATGTTCTCTTCGGCCTCACGATTGCTATACAGCAATCACATTCGTCTCTCGTCGTCAATGGTACATGCCGTTTGATAGATATAAATTAGACAAAACTATTAGTGTATTTTGGTTAGGAGAGACATCTTAATTCTTTTGGCTTAACTAGGAAACTTCATATTGATGTACAATAGGAAACTAGTGAATGCCTTAATTTGTCTTATTCCAGTTTGATAGGTCTCTAACTCTACAAGAAACCTAAACTATCCGAACTCTTCGTTTACGTGATACTTTGTAATAGATAATACAAAAGAGTTCCAGTGAGTCTCATTCTCTACTTCTTGGGCAACTCTACACCATTCTTTTCTTTATATATTCACAAGCACGCATGAAAATATTCAGATCATCGTTCTTTTCTTCTCCTGCGTTTTAGAAAGATACTGGAGAGACAGAGAGAGAGAGAGGAACTTAGATCATCAGGTATGTAGATCGGATTTGCTTGCTCTAGCTTTGTATTTGTTTTCTGCTACGGATTCTAGCTCTTAATTTTCTAGTTAGTGTTGATTAGATTTGCTAGATCTAGCTTTGTATTTGTTTGCTGATAGTGATGGTGTTTGATGGTGTTGATCGTTATTTGCTTTTCTTATACTTTAAAGATGAAAGATCCTTTTGAAAAACAAAAATCTCTTTAGCTATGTCAGGCTGTCGGCATTTGTTTTCTACGGTTTGTGTTGCTTACGGCTTTTCTGGGTCTAAGCCATGGTGCTCATGGCTCAACCAGGAGTGAAGCTCTTCTTCATGGCTAGACCATCAAGAAGAGAGATGAGATAGAGAGTGTCCCCAAAGCCAAGTACCATTAAAAGCTTTCTGCAAATCGTAAATTTTGATTGCATCCTTACTCATATCTTTCAATCGTCGGTTCTTAGAGATATTTGTTTAGGTTTTAGGTACTACAGTGCACATATAAAGGTGGTGGTATGTTTGTGAGTTTTTTCTTCTTCAGAAAAATAGTTTTTTTAAACTTTGATTTTATCTGTGGTAATAAGCATCTCTTTGTCATGTCCTTCAGGTATGTGTATCCCATATAGTTACTAATCTAGTTCTTCATTTGTTTTTTTTCTTGTTGATTGGAATGATTGGATTTGCTAGCTCTACCTTTATATTTGTTTCCTAGTAATCTTAATTAGTGTTCGATTGAATTGTATTTAACACAATTATTACTTGAGTATTGTTTTATTTGTGCAGTCTTGGGAATTTTACAATAAAGGAACCCACTAATTAGTAATTAATTAATGATAATTATTTAAATTCTTTGCCAAGAGTGATAATTCTATAAGTCTGGATTTATATTTTTTTTTTGCCAAGAGTGATAGTTCATGTCCTAGATAGTAGGTCAGTCATGGATGTCATTTGAACGTTTTGATTTTTATTCATTAAAGTGTTACATATACACATGATCAATCAACACCAACTGGAGTAAAGTTCAATTTCTCGTTTTCCTGCTTTCTACCCTCTATATCGAGAAAACATATTATACCAGAAGTTGGAATGTACCTCATCAATTTTAGAGGCCCCTTGTAAAAACTGCTCGGGTGTTTTGTAGCGCTCCCACATGCACGCATACATTTAAAAATTGGGTACCCAAGCAAAAACTTGGGTACCTAAGCGAACCCGAATTTCATGTGGGGTTCGAGATTTAGTCCAGGGCCTGGCCAGAACCTTATAACATGTACGACCCAAATTTCACTGTTGATTGGGTTGGATGTTGTGGGTTTGGATTTGGGTTAACCCATGTTGAACTAGCCATCCATGAATGGAGCCCATAGTCTTTTGTCAAAGGGCCCAAATCTAATTGGTTACCACTGAATCCAACCCGTTGCGGGCTGACCAAATTGGAATTATAGAGGTCAGTCTAGTGGAACCCAAACCTATATACCTGGGATGCACCATCCACATTAATCTCCAATTAAACCCTATGAAATGGCCCTGAACTAACACCTGATATAAAGATAATCAGTTATGGGTAGGACCATTGGTTATAAACCAAGTAACATATAAAAAAAAAATTCTGTAATAGTATAATTTTATGATAATGTCTAGGTATAAGCCTATCCATCATCATCATCATCATCATCATAGTGTTTGAATTAGAACCGGGATCCCAACTGAGATCCCATCCATTGGGTCAAATGTTGGGACTCAGAATGGCAATATCCAACCTAACCCAGTTGTGATATTTGGATCAAACCTGAGTCATTTTATGGCTCGATCAATTTAGTTTGACAAGCCAGATCTGGTCTGCAGTGATAGGCCTGATTGCCAGAAAGACTACGCGCATGTTCGAAATCAAATAAAAAATCTTGGGAACTTGGATTGGATGTGGATTACAACAAAGTCTCAATTTGGATCCAAGCTCTCAAATCCAAAGCTGAATCCCTAAATTTACAAACGTAAGCGGATCTGGATTCCCACCAAGTATCTATTTCAGCGGATCTGGATTCCCACCAAGTCCCTATTTCATGATTGATAATTTTTTATAACCTCTTAAGGTTTTTCACATTTAAAAGTTGACTTTGTAGTTTGAATATCTAGTCCTACATCTTTGTATTAATTTACCCTAAACCATACCACTAAAATCATCCCCTTATCATTCATTATTTTACCAAGTGTGATCTCAACCGTCAACCTAGGACAACCTAGAGAGGTTGAGGGTTCGAAACTGCTCTACCACAATGGGGCCGTATAGGGGATTTATTTGACTCTTCTAGACCCGTAGGGATTACTCTACCCAAAGGGTTGGGACGCCCTCAAGTTGTTTTTCAAAAAAAAAAAAAAAAAAAAAAAAACCACAACCTGGAGAGAGAAATATTTTCTTATGATTAGACAAAAGTGGTTGGACTGTAAAAAAAAAAAAAAAAAAAAAAACCTCTTTGAAAAGGGATGGCCACATAGACCAATTAAGAAGTCTCTTGGTACATGCCTTTTGATAGATATAATAGAGAAAACTAAGTGTATTTTGGTTAGGAGAGACATCTTAATTCTTTAAGCATAACTACTAGAAAACTTTTGATTGATGTAAATTAAGGAGTCTCTTGGTACATGCCGTTTGATAGATATATAATAGAGAAAACTATAAGTGTATTTTGGTCAGGAGATACATCTTAATTCTTTTAGCTTAACTACTAGAAAACTTTTGATTGATGTAAATTAAGGAGTCTCTTGGTAAATGGTACATGCCGTTTGATAGATATAAATTAGAGAAAACTATTAGTGTATTTTGGTTAGGAGAGACATCTTAATTCTTTTGGCTTAACTAGAAAACTTCATATTGATGTACAATAGGAAACTAGTGAATGCCTTAATTTGTCTTATTCCAGTTTGATAGGTCTCTACAACTCCACAGCTCTCGTTGCCAAAATGGCATTAATGTGTTATTGATAAAGTGGGCTCCATGGAAAATAAGACACATGGACTTCACGAATGGGTGAGTGGGCCCATAATTCAGATAAGTCAAATGGGTCGTCAGTCTCGTGCACGTGCAAGATATTGTTAACCGGACTCTACAAGAAACCTAAACTATCCGAACTCTTCGTTTACGTGATACTTTGTAATAGATAATACAAAAGAGTTCCAGTGAGTCTCATTCTCTACTTCTTGGGCAACTCTACACCATTCTTTTCTTTATATATTCACAAGCACGCATGAAAATATTCAGATCATCGTTCTTTTCTTCTCCTGCGTTTTAGAAAGATACTGGAGAGACAGAGAGAGAGAGAGGAACTTAGATCATCAGGTATGTAGATCGGATTTGCTTGCTCTAGCTTTGTATTTGTTTTCTGCTACGGATTCTAGCTCTTAATTTTCTAGTTAGTGTTGATTAGATTTGCTAGATCTAGCTTTGTATTTGTTTGCTGATAGTGATGGTGTTTGATGGTGTTGATCGTTATTTGCTTTTCTTATACCTTAAAGATGAAAGATCCTTTTGAAAAACAAAAATCTCTTTAGCTATGTCAGGCTGTCGGCATTTGTTTTCTACGGTTTGTGTTGCTTACGGCTTTTCTGGGTCTAAGCCATGGTGCTCATGGCTCAACCAGGAGTGAAGCTCTTCTTCATGGCTAGACCATCAAGAAGAGAGATGAGATAGAGAGTGTCCCCAAAGCCAAGTACCATTAAAAGCTTTCTGCAAATCGTAAATTTTGATTGCATCCTTACTCATATCTTTCAATCGTCGGTTCTTAGAGATATTTGTTTAGGTTTTAGGTACTACAGTGCACATATAAAGGTGGAGGTATGTTTGTGAGTTTTTTCTTCTTCAGAAAAATAGTTTTTTTAAACTTTGATTTTATCTGTGGTAATAAGCATCTCTTTGTCATGTCCTTCAGGTATGTGTATCCCATATAGTTACTAATCTAGTTCTTCATTCTTTTTACTAATCTAGGTGGTGGTATGTTTTCTTCATTAATTACTTGAGTATTGTTTTATTTGTGCAGTCTTGGGAATTTTACTATAAAGGAACCCACTAATTAGTAATTAATTAATGATAATTATTTAAATTTTTAGCCAAGAGTGATAATTCTATAAGTCTGGATTTTTTTTTTTTTTTTACTGAACTTAGCCAGATGCTTCTTTTTTTGTCATTGTTGTTCCTTTCTATATGTGCTGTAATATAAAGATAAACTCTTGTTCTTTGGTGTGTTTCCATGTGCTACCATCTACAATAACATGACACACCTAATTTGTTAAGTAGTTGTAGTTCGTTGTTGAAGTTTCCTCTCTAGCTATGTGCTGTAACTGTGACTTCTTAGTTTAAATACAACTCTCACCTTCTTAAGGAAAAAAAAAAGAAAAGGGATAAACATGAGTTAAGCACCTTGGAGTTTGGTGGTGTGTAGCATAAGTGGTGGGTTGCTCCTCACGTCTTGCGTTGGAAACCGGCTTGGGAGATAAGTCCTATTGGGCCAATAAGCTCTGCAATACCAGCAGCATAAAAATAAAAAAAAATCTAGGGACATGAGTTTTGAATGGACATGGCTGATAAAATTTCTAGGGAGTTTGAAGTGTGGAAAAGAAACAAGAAATCTGACTTTTACCCTTTATCCATCTTCGGGAAAAAAATCATTTAACACTTGAAAATAAAATTATTTAGATTATTACCGAATCAAGATTATATATTTGGGGTCGATTCTATTCTCTCTTTTGCTAATAAACTGTTCACTTTGCCTGGCCTTTCTATATATTTTTAGACATTTCGGAACAGAGATAAGAAAAAGAGACTAAAAATGGCTGGAGGCATTATCTCAAGTAATAATGCAAAGGAGTACTCAGGAAAGATGACACCATTTATGATTTTATCAGCCATCCTGGCAGCCTCTTGTGGTCTCATGTTTGGATACGACATTGGAATATCAGGTATGAACATATGTAGATGTCAGTTATGCTATTTATTTCTTCATCCAAAAAAAGAGAAGAAGACCAGAATGAATTTGAAGGATGAACTGATGGAAGAATTTCTTTTTCATAATGTCCACAGGTGGAGTGACTTCTATGGACGTGTTCTTGAAGAAATTTTTTCCTTCTGTCTATAAGAACAAGCAAGCTGCATCTTCGAACCAAAACAATTACTGCAAATTTGACAGCCAACTATTGACATTGTTCACTTCCTCGCTCTATATTACTGGATTGATTGGGTCCATGGTGGCTTCCTATGCTTCTAGACGCTTTGGAAGGAAGGTTACAATATTGTCTGGTGGAGCGGTATACCTCGTTGGGGCGGCCATCAACGGAGCAGCTTATGCAGTTTGGATGCTCATTTTCGGACGGTTATTGCTCGGTGCCGGCATCGGTCTAGTTATTCAAGTAAAGCATCATCACATACATACACATACACATATATTTATATTTTGTCTTGTTCATATATATTAACAAAATTTGTCTCAACTTTATTAAGAGACATCTCCTAATAAGGCTGGCAAGATGATTACTTACAGCTCCAACACCTATTCGATGCATATGCTACTTTATAATTAGTTTGATTGGATATATAACATGTATAGATAAAAAGCTAACACTCTATAAACATAAATGATCTGGGCAGGCTGCACCTATGTTTTTGTCAGAGATCGCGCTGCCACAGAGAAGAGGACTCTGGAACAGCGGTTTCCAGTTATTGATTACCGTTGGAATTCTTGCTGCAAATGTGGTGAATTATTTTACAAGCAAGATGAACACAGACAGTGGATGGAGAATATCTCTAGGGTTAGCTGCGGTCCCAGGCATTGTTGTATTTGTGGGGTCATTCTTTATACCCGAAACTCCCAATTCTCTAATTGAGCGAGGTGAGGAAGGGAAGGCCTTGGCCATGTTGAAGAAGATTCGAGGCGTCGAAGATGTCCATGAGGAGTTTGCTGATCTCATTGAAGCGAGCGATGCGTCGAAAAAGGTCAAGAATTCATGGAGAGCAATTGTGACTAAAAAGCACAGGCCTCAATTCGTCATTACTCTGCTGATTCCCTTCTTCCAACAGCTTACTGGCATCAATGTAGTTATGTTCTACGCGCCCGTCCTCTTCCAAACCTTAGGCTTTAAAAATGATGCTTCTCTCATGTCCGCCGCGATAACCGGCTCTGTCAATGTCGCTGCCACCTTTGTTGCACTCTTCATTGTGGATAGGTTTGGGAGACGCGTATTGTTCTTTGAGGGTGGTGCTCAGATGCTCATTTCACAGGTGATATAAACGAATAAAATGCTCTGCATTGATTGATTCTCTATTCAATTCATGGTATAACAACAAGAACTAATAATGATAATGCTTTTCTTTGTGCATGCAGCTAGCAATTGGGATCGTGCTTCTTGTTAAATTTGGGACTAAGGGCGTGGCAACTCTATCATCGGGATGGGCAACCTTGGTGGTGATCCTGATCTGCACTTACACAGCTGCCTTCGCGTGGTCTTGGGGCCCACTTGGATGGCTGGTGCCCAGTGAGATCTTTCAACTGGAGATCCGGTCTGCGGGTGTAGCCATCAATGCCTCTATGAACCTTTTCATGACTTTTGTTGTAGCCCAAGCTTTCCTTCCAGCCCTTTGCCATGTTAAGTTCGGCCTCTTTTTCATCTTCGCTGTTATCCTCATTATCATGACATTGTTCGTTTATTATTTCCTTCCCGAGACAAGGAACATTCCTATTGAGGATGTGCCCAAGATTTTCAACAAGCATCAGTTCTGGAAAAGATATGCTGAGGAGGAGGAAGAGGAGAGGGGTCGCAATACAACTTGAACAACTTCACCCACCCCCCTTGTTGGAGAGATCAAGAGAGTTCAAATTTTGAGTTTGAGTGTTTATTTTTTCTAGCTTTGGAAAGTTAGGAGGTGAGAGATTTTAGGAGGTTATTAGTTAGTAGAGTAGTATGAATCTCGAATGTTAGTTTCTTTTCCATTGCTTTATAGAGGATAAATTTTATTACTTATACTTGACATTGATTTTTCTTTCAATCTTTTAATTAACTATTAATGGAAGGTGTTTCATGAATAATCACTTGTTAACTAATTTATATAAGCAGTATGTTTCTTGAATATATAAATGATGAGAAACATTGGATTTTCTTACTTTGGAAGCTCGATCGAGCTCGTTTAAATCTACATAAACTGAGTGTAGATGACTCAATTTACGAAAGTATTATGCTCACTATAAGATTGATGATATTATGAACAATGTGATTATCAGAATCTTATGTATTAATCATATTTACTCAACCTGCATTAAGTCCGTAACAGCTTAAACAAAAGTCATGCCCAAGCCTGCCCATTTAATCAATTGGGTTGGGCTGCTCCAAGCTTTCTATGAATTGTTCGGGCTCCTATCACAGATAATTAAGTCACTAAACCACAATCGGTACTTATTCAGGCCAAGCTTTGGACTTTCTTATATGTAATCCATGACGGGCCTGGATATGCAGCCTGGCCTGAATACTAAAACTTAAATTCAAAACCCAGTCTAAAGAAGGTTGGGCCCAGGTCGATCCCAAGCTGACCCAGTCCATAAGCACACACTAAGGACCATATAGCTATAGAAATACTGAAATGGATAAAAACCCTATCATAAAATAGGAAAACTTAAATTGCGAAAATGAAAATAAACAAAAGATATAGGCTAAAGCAGATGGAGGTGGATAATACAAAATTCACAAGTATTTTAGACGAAAATGACCTCATAATTTCTTCTTTAAAATGACGCAAATAGTACTAGTTGTACTCTCGTTTCTGAAAGGTGGGCTCCAATTACCACACTTCCTAAAGATGGGCCCCAATTACCTCATGAAATAAGAGCTTACATTTTTACCACTCGAACTAATTATAAATTAAAACTTAAAGATTTAGTTTTAGACCTTAATATAATTAGCTCTTATTAATTATACTAGATGTTTTTTCATAAAAGCCCCTAAGATTTAAAAGGATTTGATGAAAAGTGCAGGTACCAAACAAGGCTGGAAGGTGGAGAAGCCTTTTAATGATTGAATCATATAAGATAAATTTGAGAAGATTGGTCAATATGTAAATTGATTACACCCTTGATTTGAACTTAGTATAATAATGACAAATCGGCTTGAATTTGTAAAGAAGGCCAATAGATTAAATAGTTGCAAAACAAACGAATTGCATTAGAAGATAAAGATAAAGAGATCTCCCCCTGATAAGATCTGTCTCATTCCCACTTTTCCTCATTAATATTTCTTTATCTTTTGTTGTAAGAAAAGGAAACATGAGTATGCGTAATAGTTTTCAAAGCTTTTGTCCCTCTGGAGAATTCAAGTCCGGCATGGTGCTTAGACCTTCTTGTATCTTAAGGCTTGGTTCTGGTAATTTTGATGAAGGACTTTGTGAAAGTTTAAGATCCATGCTTAGACCTTCTTGTATCTCCGGCTCACTTGTTCTATTAGAAAAGTCATCAACAAACACCTCTTTGGATGGAACAACAAGCATGCGAGCATTGGACTTCCTTTCACTTTATCTGTGCTAGGTCCATATACGACACATGCCAAAAAATCAGATCAATGCCCGGCCCAAGATCTAAAATCCTATGTTGGAACCCATCCCAAAGTCCCAGTGACCGGGCTCATGTCTTCCCCTATCCTTAAAGCACCCCGAATCCCAAGATCTCAATACTCGAATAATTCGATACCCATTTGCAACCCCATTTCAACCAAACCCAACTCTTATTCTCTATTTCTAACATCCATTTCAAAGGCTGAGAAAACAAGTTCAACCCATAACAATGTTTTATCAAACATGTACGTTAACAAGCCAAGGCTTTCCCCATCCATCATTAAGGACTAACCTGGCCCAACATATTAAACACAAGGACGCACAATAGGCTTCTATTGGGCCCAATTATGGCCAGTGGCGGTGCAGGTGATGTTGTTTTCTTTTTATTTTTTCTTTTGGTATTTTAGGTGGGAGGGTATAAGGGGGGAGACAAATGGATGGTAGGACGTTGTGGGAAAAACAGGATATTCATGTGGGTTTTGGGGGCATGCCAAAAGTCTTCATGTCAATTTTAGGGGATAGGATCTTATGTTTCGGTCATTTAAAATGTCACGTTTCTTTTATAAGTATATGTGTGTTAAATAAAATAAAGAGAATTTTACTGGAAAATTCCCATCATCACTATTTGTTATATTGACTCACTTTCGAAACCCCTTTTTACAGAGCAGTTGTAGTAGTAACATGGAGAAAGAAAGATAATTGATAGTGATTCATCTGATCATACTATAAATTGTTGTTGAAATTTTTAGAGAAGATCATTGTTCTTTACATTTAAGAGGACTTTTCCATAGATTTTAATCCTTTCAACCATGAAGGCAGCTCTTGTTCATGTTCCAAATCTATCTTGATAGAAACATAGGCACAATCTGATAGCGATCTCTTAAGCCATGCGAATGCGATTTGTGGTTTTCTCTCAACAGAAAAAGAAAGAAGACGAGCGACATAAAGCAACACTTGAGATCTTCCTTGCACCTGAAACATGGTTATCATCGATAGAAAAGACAACAGAACCTTAGGTTTGAGATTGTAGGTAAGGATTATGTCCAGCCTTCTGCCCATTTGTATCAGTAATCACAAATGGAAAAAGAAAAAGGAATAATAAAGGTAAAAAAAAAAGCCGAAGAGAGGGAATTTTCAAGTAAAATCCTCTAAAGTAAATAAATAGGGGCATTCGGCGACGAGTCCCTCAACATTTCACTTTAGTGCCTTAAGTCCACAATCTTTTTTTATAGCGTGACAAGTCTTTTTTTTAAATTTGAAAACCTAAAATATATAATTTACTCTTTATTCAAAATCATATCCCACAATCAGTGGGATATGCCATTAATAATGGTTAATTACCATTTAATTAGCCAAATAAATTCCAAAAGATCCGAATAAAATTCAAAAAATGTAAATAAATTTCAAAAGACAAAAATAAATTTCAAAATAAGTAAATAAAATTAAAAAATGCAAATAAATCTGAAAAATACAAATAAATTCGAAAGGAAGCAAATAAATTTGTAAATAAATTTCAAAAGATGATAATAAATTTCGAAATACACAAATAAAATTAAAAAATGAAATAAATTCGAAAAATTACAAATAAATTCAAAAGAACGCAAATAAATTTGTAATTAAATTTCAAAAGATGAAAATAAATTTTAAAATACACAAATAAAATTAAAAAATGAAAATAAATGCAAAAAATACAAATAAATTCTAAAGAATGAAAATAAATTTAAAAAATGCAATAATTTTAAAAAATACCCAATAAATTTCAAAAGAACACAAATAAATTTAAAAAGATGCAAATAAATCTCAAAAGATCCAAATAAATTTCAAAAACTGTAAATAAATTTCAAAAGACACAAATAAATTTCAAAACACATAAATAAAATTAAAAAAATATAAAGAAATTTGAAAAGGCACAAATAAATTTCAAAATACGTAAATAAAATTAAAAAAAAAACTCCATAATATCAAAAAACGCAATAATTTCAAAAGAACGAAGACAAATTTAAAAAGACGCAAACAAATATCAAAAGATCCAAATAAATTTCAAAAAATGGAAATGAACTTCAAAAGACGTAAATAAATCTCAAAGGATCCAAATAAAATTAAAAAAATGTAAATAAATTTCAAAAGACGCACATAAATTTCAAAAGACATAAATAAAATTAAAAAATGCAAATAAATTTCAAAAAGCACAAATGCATTTGCCCAGACTACAATAAACCAATATTCCAAATTTTGGAAAATTTTATGTAAAACTCAAGTATTTTCTCCAAATCTATAAATTTAAAACAATGCAAATAAACTTCAAAAGATACAAATAAAATTAAAAAATGCAATAGATTTCAAGAAATGTAAATAAATTTTCAAAAAAACTTAGATTTTCTATAAACTCAAATAAATTTTAAAAAAAAAATTTAGATAAATTTGACTAAAACTTAGATAAATTTGACTAAAACTTAGATAAATTTGAAAAAAACTCAAATAAATTGCATTAGATCTCAAATAAATAAAAAAATCAAATAACTTTGTCAAAAGCACAGATAAATTTGATAAAAACTCAGATAAATTGTACTAGAACTCAGGTAAATTTGACTAAAACTCAGATAAACTGAGTTCTGTTCAACTGGGCTTCTGCAAAGTGGGTCGAGTTGAACCTGGTCAACACTGGCTGTTGACCGTACTGCTGGCGTGACTCTGCTGAACTAGGCTTTCTAAGTTAGGTCAGGTCAAACTGACCTAGAACTGATTCGAATTCGACTCGGCTTGAATTGTTCTAGTGAACAATTGTCTTCTTCGTAATGACAGTCAAGCCTCGGGCTGCTTCTTCTCTGCAATGATCTCGTTCACTAAGATCAGTCTTGAACTTCCGTGCTACTTCGATATCCTCTTCACCCTTGGCGACGAACGCAGTCCGGCTCATCTCCTTTGACCAATCAAGGTTGTGGCCCACTGTTGTGATCAGGCTATCAAATGCAAAACCGACGAACGATGTCTTCTCCGATTCGAACTGCACAGAGATCTGTGCGTCTTCTAGAAAGGTTTCTCAAATCCGGATTGAAATTCATTGTGGGCCACGACTGCTTGATCGGAGAAGACTCCGTGAAGAAGTCTACAAAACGGAAGGCCAGGTCCCCAAATACCTTTTCGAATGCGAACTAGAACGAACCCAACTGGGTCATCTTCTTCTTCCTCCTAACACCTGCAATAGGCGCTATGCCTCATTCTGTAGTTGTCTTCCGCGACGACGATGGGCGGGCGGCCGGACTATCAAGGCGACGACGATGGTGAAGAGAAATCGGCAGTGATGTGGCGACTCCCGTCTTCCTTAGCAATGAAGGGAAGGTGGCAATTGAACAAGCCCAGCCGTGATCGGGTTTTACAAAACAGAATCCCTGATCTTTTGTGTTCTTCCTCAGGCTGATCAGCCTTCTGCGGTTGTGGCCCACCAAAGGTCAAAGAAATTGATCTCTTCGTTCCTGGTCTTTGTAGTCTGCGGGTTTCCTTTTCTGACTATGGCGATCTTCTCCTATCAGTTCTAGTCAGTGGCCCACCGAGACTTAGATCACTTCTGATCGTTGATCTTCAACAGTGCCCAAACCTTTCCTTTTTTCTGTTTACTGTGCGGCGAATCAAGAAATCCAGATAGAGATGATGAGATGGAGAGGGGGATGAGGTCGCCTGGGAGATGGAGGAGATGAGTTGAAGAAAAAGAGGGATATTACAAGATTTGAAATTTTAAATTTTAAATTTTTATACCTAAAACAGTTGAAAGGGTAAATTAGTCATGTCAATTGTATTTAGGGACTTTTGGCCGAAATATGTTCATCTGTATGGACCATGGATTTTAGAGGAAAAGTTGATGAATTGGAGGCCTTACCAGACTTCTATAAGTGAATTTTTTCGCTAATTTACTCTAAATAAGGGGAAACAGGCTTACACACTGGCAATGAATAGTGATGACGGTCTTGTATAGTTGTATTGGACGGATGCCGCGGACAGTGACAGACGTCTCTCGTCGTCAATGACAATCAGCAGCAATCACAGACCCGCATAAATCAGATATATTTCGTACAAAAACCATCGTCAATCCAATGGAATCTCGACTTCAATGTTACTCTGGTCCCACAAATTATTTTGTTACGGCGTGTTTGGAGGAGGCGAAGAGAATAGAATATAAAGGGGTTATGTTTTTATTTATTTTTTATTTTTAGTAGCTTAATAAGATTTTTTTTTACATTTTGTGTAAAAAGATGATGTGTTTTTGTTATTTAGTGGAAAAATAAGATTTTCTTTTTTACTTTAAAAAAACAAAAAGAGGGAATCTTAAATTTGTCTTTTCTTATATAAATAATGGAGGTTTTACTTCACTTTAACTTTACTAGGGATATTTCATTTTTCTTATAGGCCTGACATTCGCCTAACAGTTAAAAGTTTATGTATTTACCTCAGAGCAAACATGGAAAATCTGAAGAGTAAAATGGATTTACAAAACAGACAGGTAAATGTTAAGTCTAAGTGCAGTCATACGATGAGTATCTCTTTATCTTGTAATATTAAAAAAAATGCATTCACCATGCATGAAAAGTTGATATAGGCAACATAATTGACTTGTGTTTTCCGCATGCAGTAATAATTAGCTATTGATTTTCATGTCTAAAGCTTAAAATAAAAATATTTTCCTACAAATTCTTTGTACTATTTCATTTTTATGATATTACAAAAAATTTATTGAATTATGTGATATTGCATAAAAGTGCACCTTTTATTTTGTATTTCAATTCTCATTTCCAATAATCTAATAAAGTTTTGTGATATTACAAACGTAGAGTAGTATAAAGAGCTTTTAGGGAAATATCTCAACTTAGATCATCAAGGGGTAGAAATAAACGGCTAACGGTGTTCTTATAGGGAGAATCTCAAATATATTTAGAGATGGGATTGGTAAAAATAGGGAATAATAGGGGGTGAGAATGATTATGATTAATAGTTTAAAGTGGTTAAAGTTTTATGACTATATATTGTCAAAATTTATTTTGACATAGAAATTATTAGATTTGACTGAAAGAGACAAAAACGTGCGTCATTTCTCCATTTGTAAGTGCTGTACGTTTACAGAGACAGACCGATGCTTATTGTCCAATTTTATATGATTTCTTTGAGGAGACAGAAATAAAGCTTAAACCTTAGCTGTAGCATTTTGTTTTAGAGCGAAGCATGACAAAACTTTGAACTTTGCAAAATCCTCAAAAGATATTGTTAAAGAATTTAAAATGTCTAAACTCCTTTTTTGTAATCATTTTCTAAAATCTGCGTTTATCTTGTATTCACAAGATCCTTCTAATTAAGTTTACAATTTATCTACAGTGAAGAGTGATTTACAGCCAATGAAATGTTTATGGGTCGATATTAACGGTTACACCGACTTGTCTTGTAATCCATCTTTTTCTTTTACATTTTGTTGAGGTGGCTGAGTGGCCAAGAGAGAAAATTGGAAACCACCTTGCCGGGGGCCGGGGGACTATCCACAATACTTCTTTAAACATTTGCAAACGCTCTAGAAAGGATCGAGGAGGTGAATTCTAATGGCATTATTTTGACGGAAAATCCTCATGGCATACCTATGAGCATAACTCATATCAAGCTTCTGTAATTGAGCCTGTGGGTCCTCATATCAAGCTTTTGTAATAGAGCCTGTGGGCCTACTTAGATGCATTCCATTAGGAGGTAGAATAGATGGAAAGGCGTAAATTTTTGATGTGTGTCATGAAAAAACAAACAAACAAAAAAAGGTCCTCATCAGATTATTATAGTCTTCGATTTAACAACATTAAAAAATTTTAAGTTCTTTAAACCATAGATCTTTTTGTTATATCCCACCCTCCTTTAAAGACTGGATGGGCATAAAATTGGGGATAGTGCCAGAATCACACTAAAATGAGCTGCACTAATCAACGGTGGATTCAAATAGGCCTCGGAGGACTGTCATGTAAGAGTACCAAAATATGTGTAGGGTACAGGATGGTTCAATGCATGGGCGTGGATTCTTAAAGTGCAAAAGGAGAATAAAAATAGTTTTCAAAAAGCTGAGAAAGAGACTTGCTGTGATGGGTGAATTTTGGCATATACCCAGGCCCAGGTCTCATTCCAGCTGGATTGTTCTCAAAGAATTGAACCTCTCAAGGCTAAATGGGTGGGACCTGTCATGATCAATCATTCTAATACGCCCCACCACTACTCCTTTGTGTCCAAATATCGCACACTTGGATTGTTCCTTTTCCTTTAAATGGATAGGTAGATTCTGTTTGAGTGAGACTACACCTTTTTCTTTTTCTTTTTTACTCTTTTTTCAGTATGTCCACATTATATTTAGGCGTTAGAACAAGAGATAGATGGACCCTAGCATATATTAAAGCAGACTGAAATCATCACTATTACATGATAGTCCTAACTTTTAGAGCATGATCCGCTGGGATTAGGAGTGGTTCTATTTTAAGTGTACTAGGGTTTCTTGGCTAATATTATAAACAAAGGCTAAGGCCTCCCACTGATTGCATAGTGGAAAGCTCTCTCCGTCTTCTCCTGTGGACATAGATTGTAGCAGAACCACGTAAATCTTGTATCTCTTTGTATGGTGTGTGCTCGTTTTCTCTTGTACGTGCTTCTTTAGCCCTAGATTGCAATACAAGTTGTCTTATTTTGTGTGCATAATTCTTAGGATGTACACCGTAATTGTAGAATAAGATGATAAACGTCTTGAATTTACATAGATTAAGGTAGCGTTTGGATTCTCTTATTTTTGCCTCTTATACACTTAAAACTGATTGAATCCACAATTAGAATGTTTGGTAGGGGTATTTACTGTGTCCATTTCAATTGGTTTTAAGAGGAAAGTTGTCTATTTCAAGAAGCCAGCATTTGCACCTTATTTGAATCAGTGCTTACTGTCTGAAGCGGAAAGAGCCATTTTGCTACAGTGAAAAGGACGTCCTCATAGGACAGTCCGTTTTTTCATTTTTTTTATTTATGGGACCCAAAATCATGATCCAGACCGTTAGATATTTGAAGAAGGTCAAACACGGCCATGTGGCAAAATTTCAGCCGTTGATCTATCTCAGAACTCAAGATATTTGTAAAAAAACGTGAGTCCTTCGATCTGAAATTCTGGAAATTGTGCGCCCCATAATCATGATCCAATCTGTTGATTCTCTTTGGATGGCCAAAAACGGCCACAGGCCCCAAAATGAGCCTCTAAATCCAAGTGAATCTTAAGAAATTTATAAAAATGTTTTTGATCGTTGATGTACTATGATTATTGAGTGAGTTTTGAAATTGTACAAGGGCAGTGTGGTTTTTTTTTTTTTTTTTTGTACATTCAGCCACCAAAAATCATGATCCAAATCATTGGATATATTCAGAAGACCATGCACGATTATGGGTCCAAATTTTAGCCGTTGGATCATCATAGATTTTGAGATATTTACAAAAAAATACAAACATTTATATCTACCTTTTTTAAAACCATGGCCCCCAAATGCAAGATCCAAACCATTAAATGATGATCCAAACCGCTCATAGTCATTAAAATGTGGAACACATGTTTGGGATAAAATTTCAATCGTTGGATGATCACATATCTTGAGATATTTGTAAAATGCCTAGACCATTAGATCTATTTTTACATGTGTATTACCAAACAGTCTATTTTTAAATTATCAATGTCTTACCAAACAGTCAATTTGTAAAACATCAATTTCAAACCGCTCTATTTGAAATAGATCTATATCATACAAATCTGTTTCGTAAAGATAAGATTTGTCAAACAAGCCCTAAGTCTTAATCTCAATTTTCTGAAAGGAACTTAGTTTTTTTTTTTTTCTTTTTCCCCTTTTCACTTTAAGAAATATCGTGAAAAAGGTTCATCATGAGATTATTCCATGCCGAAATTAGCGTCTTTATCACTCACTAAGGGAAGATTGGAGATTCCTTTTGAATGGAATTTTTGTAGCCTTGTGGCGAGTGGGGTTGAATAAGAAAATCAAATGCTAGTGATCGTACATAAACCCATCAAAAGGTGACAACACATGCCCCTTGTAGTGGTAATAAAAAAAAGAAATGGATCCCCCTATTTGGACCAAACAGGGAAGCCTTGTTTGGACCAATCAGGGAGTGCCGCATGGGGTTGAGAATTTGTATCCTATCTCTTCAAAAAAAATCTCACCTCCTTAAAAAATTCCTCTTACCATTGCACCAAACTAGTCATATTTCCTGTTTTTTGTATTTTTTTAAACATTATCTACTAAGGTCCCTATCGACCTTTATTTGCAATGTTAAGGGTCGATTGAGGCCCTGCGGTTCATCATAACATTCATAGAACTCTCATTTACTTTGTTTGTAGCGTCTCAGTCACCTTTATTTGTAATGTTAAGGGTCTCTATCGACCTTAAGGTGTATACTTATAAATGCATGAAACTCATCTCTCATTCCATGTTCTTGGAAAAAAATTGACCTTACTTGACTTGTTCTCCACCATACAGACTAATCAAAACCTTCCTTAGCAATGACTTTTATACCAATGATCGTGTTTAGTTAATATCAATATTTTCGACCTTAAATAAAAGAACAAAAACAAAATGGAAAAACTCGAGATAACTTCAAACACATATGCAACAAATATTGAGTTTAGCCTATTCAAATCGATGCCTAGAGTCACGGTGGATGAAAGCCATGGCATTTTTGTTTGAGAATCATTTGAAAATCGCAAGCATGAAATTCCCCTCTTTAAGGTCTCTGCCCATTGTTTTTCAAGAAGGGTTTCAATAATTTGTTGGAAATTTTTTCTTCCAAATTATGCCATACAACCGGGGTAAATCACCATTTTAGAATCTCATTCTCAAGTGGATGGTAGGCTAGTGGCAAGGGGAAATGCAATATCGCAAATGGGATGGCAATGTAACAACCCAACAAACCATAAGATGACAAACGAAAACGAAAAAAAAAAGGATATTTTGATAAAAACATACATTCGACAAAGAAGGAGTTGGAGGGGACCACAATGGATCGATGGAGGAGCGCTAGGAACCACTTTGAATGCTCATGGCATTTGATGTAGAGTTGCAGTCGATGCTGAGAAAGAAAATGAGAACAAACAAGAAAGAAAATCAGGCTTCTAAGCTCTAATATGTATGAATGGGTCAAACTCACGGCCTCAATCGGCCCTTAACATTGAAAATAAAGGTCGATAAAGACCTTAGTAGATAATGTAAAAAAAATACGAAAAGTGGGCAATATGACTGGTTTGGTGCAAGGGCATTTAAAATTACCCTTTTGGTACAGTGATCACCTAATCTATTTTTTCCAGTAAAATCATCTAAATGTTTTCTATTTTTTCTCCTTTTAAAGATTCCCTAAAAAAGTATCTCCATGTTTCTACACCTTTCCCTTTTAAATTCAAATCTCCTACTTTCTCTCCTACACACTCTCCTATAAAATATGCAATAAAGTTGAGTAAATAAATGACAATTAATGCTTGATTAGCATCGAACAAATGACAATGATATATTTTCCATCTAATTTTGACCACCGTGCTTTCCTATTTTGATTGGAAGTTACATTCGGTTTTTACCACCTAAGCATGTTAACTCTAAGGCACTCCCTCCTCTCTCATTAATCACTCATTTCAACTCTTGTTCTACCTTTTTTATATGCTCCTTTACTCTTTTATTTTGCTAAGTTATATAGATAATACTAGAGGTTCGGAGAGGAAGTTGGAATTAGAAAGTGTGCCATTTGTTTTTTTTTTTTTTTTTGTCTACAGCATATTTGACCTGCATCTTCCACATAAGGTATGCACATTTTTTGCTTTTCTAATTGTCCAGGATAAGTGAAATCAATCATGAATTTAAATGTATGATATTTGTCCCCTCTCTCTTATATTTTGTCTCTTTCGTAGTTAAAACTTTATTACGATGTTCATTCCGAACTTATTCATCATTTGCGTTTTATAAATTTATTAATGTTCATTTGTTTCATGAATGAATGCTTAATTTCCAGTATAAATTGTTTATTTTTTTAATCTATTGTTGTTTAAGTAGAATTGAATGTGCATACCTTGGCTTAGCATGGGTTTTTGTGCTAGTTCATGGAGTTAATGTTCAATGCATATCTCTCTCCCTCTTTCCCTCCCAAGTTCAAATCTTCTAATTTTTCTTCTTTTTGCCTCCTATCATGGTAAATGTAGTCATATTGTAAAATTCCTCATATGAGTGTGTAAGTGGCGCATATGTGTAACATTTATGCATCACATGACACATATGATGGTACACATGCATAAAGGAGGTGTGAAAATAGTGTTAACTAATTATATATGTAAATGAGAAAATGGCACAAATACACATGCAATAGAGATTCCACCTGGTAGAGGTTGTGGGGTTGAATTCCTTCAACTTTAAGATATGTAGTTTCATCCATTAAATCTTCATGAATTTTGAAATATTCATAAAAATGCAAGGAAAACACACACAAAAACCCATTGATCTAATTTATTGTACTTTAACGGGCCTCCAATTCATGAACGAAACCGTTCAATAATATCTTATTAATGGCAAACATCAAGACACTTGAGTATGAGAAACACATAAAACCACAAATACATTTAAAATCACTGAATATACTCATTTATGCGTGTGAAAATCATGTAAGGAAAATGTGTTTCACATATATAACTTTTGCCAATGATAAAGGTTACAGCCCTCAAGCTTACTAAACAACTAAACCCAACATATTATTGTCATAAAGTTGTAAACTGAACCCAAAGTTGTTAACATCCATCTTTGTTTTGTTACTCGGGGAGGGGTTGTATTACATATGTTCTGAAATTCTCGTTAAAAATGTCCTAAAAAGTCCTGACCATCACATCTTTTTTTTCATGCTTGTAGGGCAAAAAAATCCTAACCATTTGTGGCTCCTCTTCTCACATGTGTGGCAGTGTGGCTGGCTTGGTCCCACTTTACAAATATTGGAGTGAAAAAGGTCACACCGTGACCAAAACAGTAATAAATCCAACAAAACAACACGCCCATGCTCACGATCCGTGTGAAGAGTAAAATGACATATCATACCCGTTCATCTCCACTTATCAACGGCCATTAACGCGTCAAGTAACCCGCCACGGATCACTCCACTTCACGTCTCCTCCTCCAACGGCAATCTATAAATTTCCCCCACTTCGCTCGACTTTCCTTCATCTTTTCGTCGTATCAAAACACAGGAAATCTAGGGTTTCCAAATTCCCCCAAACTTGAGAAAGAGAAATCCAATTTCCTCTGATTTCGACAATGTCTGGCCGTGGGAAAGGAGGCAAGGGTTTGGGCAAGGGCGGAGCGAAGCGCCACCGCAAGGTGCTCCGTGACAACATCCAGGGCATAACGAAGCCGGCGATTCGGCGCCTGGCGAGAAGGGGAGGCGTGAAGAGGATCAGCGGCCTCATCTACGAGGAGACGAGGGGCGTCCTCAAGATCTTTCTGGAGAATGTGATTCGTGATGCCGTTACTTACACCGAGCATGCGCGGAGGAAGACGGTGACGGCCATGGACGTGGTTTATGCATTGAAGAGGCAGGGGAGGACCCTCTATGGGTTTGGGGGTTAGGGCTGAAGAATTCTGTCAAGGATTGGAAATGGGGATTGGGGTTTGCTTTAACACTTCTTTGGGTTTACTGTATGGAGGAATTTCAGTGCTGGTTTTGTTTAGTTGGTTTTTGTGCTATGTGGTGGAATCAATGACTATGTATATGGGTTTGGATTGATGAACAAGTACTTCATTTGCTGATTTTGTTCATTTTAAGCTTTCCTTGCAGCTTGAATGATTGATTGAATGAGTGTTTTGTTTTGAGGGCAATTGAATGAATAGTTGGTTATATGATTTTGCTATTCTTTGGGTGGTGTGTAAATGTAGAAATGCAATTTATGGGTTCATTTAATGATTTGTGTTTTGTGCTTTGTGGTGGAATCAGTTTTAATGTGGACATTGTGTGGCTTAAATACTTGATACAATGGGTGTTTTGTGTTTAAGGGCAATTGAATGGATGGTTATATGCTTAGCTCTTCCTTAGGTGATGTGGAAATGCAATTTTTGATCATTTAATGATTGGTGTTTGTGGTGGAATTAGTGTTGATTTGTGCATTGTTTGGATTGATGAACAATTTCTTGGTTGATTTTATTCATTTTATATCTTCTTTGTGGCTTAAATACTTGTTAGAATGGGTGTTTTGTCTTTAGAATAATTGAATAGTTAAATAGTTATATGTTTAGTCATTATTTTGGTGGTGTAGGGGTTCATTCAATTGGATTTTAAATTTGGATGCATCCAAAACTACATTCTTGTAATTATAGATCACTAAACATGAATCTTGTGATCTTGTTTTGATGGCACTTCCATTGTTTGTTAAATACTGGAAAAAAAAAGTTTAGGAATACTGGTGACATGGCTCATTTAATGCTTTGTCAAATGTTTCTTGAATTTGCTTGCATTTGACTGCAAGGTTGGTAGACATGTCCATTTTTTGTTGATAGGATATATGAGTTTGCTGTCTCTTTGAACAAGAGTTTCTTCTTTCTCTATTTCTACTATGGCCTTTTCTGTCTTGCATTCATATTTGAATCTCTTTCCCTTCCTCACTGTCTTATGCCTTACAAATGAAATGTAATGTCATGTTTATGACTCTATGAGAGGCTACAGTATAAGGCAATATGTTGAAGTTGATCTTTGTCTCTGCTGGTTTTGTTGTTCCACTGAGTTGCTCTCTACTCTCAAGTGCAGCTGAGGTTGCATTGGTTTTTTTTTTTTCGAACTTAAAATGTTTGTAAAGGTTTGTGTGTTTTGGATGAGCTGATTTCAGGGATTTTTAGATCTATCTGCAATGTACATTGGGGACATAAAACATTAAAATACAAATACTTTTTGTATTTTTATTCATATAAAGTGCATTCTGATGCAATACGGCCCATCTATGCTTATAAATGTAGGCGCAGAACCATAGTAATGGGTTGAGACTTGAGATCCAGGCCAACTTTCATGATTAAACCAACTTAAGGTTCAAACTGATTCATGCCCAATTCATTAGGGAATTAAGCAATTGCTGGCAATTTCCTCTTTATGGCAGTTTCCTCTTTTGTTTTTGTTACTTTCTTTAAATTAATAATATGGTTTCCTTTTATATCGGGGACTGAGATTTAGTTACTTAGATGAGAGGATAGGATCAAATCTAGGGAATTTTAGTACTAGTTGTTCTGTATAAACTTGTGAACACTCAATGAACAGGCAGTTCTGTGAATTTTTTAAATTTATTTCAGTAGTATTCTTTGTAAGGTATTCTTTTCTATCTGATTCATTGTTTGGTTGCTTTAGTGTGAGGCTGTTCTAATCTTTTCCATCTTTATTGTTTATTATGATTTTATTTGCTACTGCTTGTTTACTGCAATCTTTTTTGCATTCTGTGTTGGTGAGAGTTACTGAAAGATGGAAGACTGCAATGTCAAAAATTCCTGCATTGCAGACTTGGTCATATCTTCAAGACAGTAAATGCTTATCAGTAGCTACTCTTACTAAGGCTGACTGTCCTGTTGGAATTTAAGTTGCTGAGTTTTGAAGAAAGAGGACAGCAATCTGAGTTGGATTTTGTAGTTGCTTGCATCCCATTCCAAGGGAAACATGGGTAGCCAAAGGGACCTTTTGGGCCTGCTCACTTTTTCTTTTTTTAAGTTTTTCCATTGAATCTCTTGATATGGTGTGAATACGTTTATGCTTCTATCATATCAAATTAGCTTTTTTTATCCAAGAGCAGCAAGGAATCTCTATTGACTCTGCAATTTGTCTATTTTGCAGGTGTTCCCCTGCCTAGCTGGGGCTTGGATGCTGAGGTATTTCTGTTGACTGGGTCTTCTACAACATCTTCTTTGGAGTTCTTTTTTTTTTTTTTAAATGTTTTCTTTGGAGTTCTTAATATATATATATATATATATATATATATTAAATGGTGATGCATCACACATTTGTTGAGCCTGCATACATGGAGGGTTTGTAGGTCAGCCTCTTTAAAAACTCGAGTCAATTGGATGTTGTTACCTGCTCTGTGAAACATGAAATGAACAATCATTAGAAGATGTGCTTTTGGGTCATATAATTTGATTTTGACTGTATCCTTGGTTTGCTGAAGAGAACGCTCATCTCAATATTGTCATGATTTGATGAGTTGTATTGACAGTGCAATTTTGCTATTCAAACGTTGTGTATCACTTCATCATTGATATAAATTAACATGTGATTGTCTGGATCTTTATGTGCTCCACAGTCCACATACACAAGTGAACATAGATACATAGCTATAAGTTTTGTTGTTTGGTAGGATCTTACTTAGGCCACATGTTGCTTATCCTAGGCCAGACAATGTAGGCTTTTCTTAGTGCTTCTCTTTTCAGCAAAGGTGCATTAGAAGGCCTGATTTAGATACAACTTATTTCCATCATTGGAATTCATCAGGACTGGATTTTGTCCACTTTGTATGAAACTTCATGGTCCACTTATGTGTCCATTAAGGGCCTAAGGGATATAGCTTTTACAAACAAGATCTTAATATCTTGCTTTTCCTTTAGAATTCACAATAGTGAAGGATCCTTGCCCCCATAATAGGAACTAGGAAATGATTGTGGAATAAACTGAAAAAACTGATGCCAAAAAGGGCTGTGTGGAAAAAGTAGAGCTCACAAAGCCAACTCCAAGACAAATGGTAGAAGTGTTGGTGGTGATGGGAATGGCGACTCCATTGAAACAATCCCAGGGAAATTTGGTGGTGGGACTTATGGAGAATCTTAAGGCTGTGAAGGGTGTTGTACTCTTTGTTTTTGAGTGAACACAGATATAGAAATGGAAGCGCACTCAAATTTGTGGCTGCTGTGGGATTATATATTAATCCTTTTATTTCGAATGATACAAATTTCTGATAATTTTTCTCAATTGTGCCTTTTCTTTCTTAATGGCACTAATTGGGGGACACTCTGTAAGTGCGCTTTTCTTTTGAAAACGGTAAGTAATGTATTTCCAAAAGGAGAAAGTACAATGAACAATATACAAAAGAATCTATAGCCGGCTCCATCCATCCCACTTGGGCTCTAAAGGGAGAGGCTCCAACCGAAGAGGGGAGGGGGACCATCTAAAAAGCCCACATGCTGGGCAAAAAACTAAAACCCATATATGGGCTAGCCAAAAAGCCCACAAGCTGGGCAGCAACACAAAGAAATAAGGAAACCGGCAGATGGAGTCCCAAAGGAGGAGTCACAGAAGCATCTCCTGGAAAGAGAAACAAAGAGAAGTTTGCCTGCTTGAGACTACAGTGGACAACTTGATAGCATCCTTGCCAACATGATTGCAGACTGTAAAGTTCTTGCTTCCAATCAGCTTGTTCACTCTAAAAAAACGCAACCTGCATTCATTAGGAGATCTTTAGTTTCAAGAGCATTATGAAAAGCCATCCAATAGTACATGAAGAATTTATTAATTCTCTCTTTGAACCATAACAGGTTGTTCCATTGATTCGAGTATCCAGCCGGGGATGTAGACGATGGCCAAACTCAGGGTGAAGATTCCTTGTTCAGACGGTATACAGACGACAACATCTTCAAATTCAGTAGCAGGTCTTGGGGAGTTTAGAACGAGTTGGAAGATGTCCATTAGTTGCGATGAAGATGCTGATGGGGGTGTCCAGCAACTATTGGAGATGAAATAGCTCCCAGGAATGTCCCTTCCAAATAGGGATGCAAATGGTGTTCGATTATCCGAAGGTTCCGACTCGTAAAAAATCATGTTTGTAACATGTTTTAGGTTTTAATTCATAAACGGGTCTGGGTCTGGAACTCAATATAGGTTCCGATTGATAAATGGGTTTCAATTTTGGGTCCATACAGGTTCCGACCTGTGGACCTGAGACCTGGCATACAAGTTTTTAATGTTGCAAACTTTAGCTCAAAATCAACTTTTGTTAGACGTTTTTTTTTTTAAATGTTTAATCGTGGAGGTAGTAGACTTGATGCACTATTATTAGTTTGAATGATATCCTTGTTTTAAGCAAAAACAAAAAATAAAAAAAAATGAAAAGAAGTCGGAACCGATTTTGGAACTAGATCCCAGCCCTCTACTTGGACCCGGTTTTCGCACCAGTTCTGGGTCCTCCTGTCAGAATTGGGTTTGGAACCGGCAAAACAGGTTCCTAGTCTGAATTGGACTTGGAACCGGCACCGTTATTTAGAAATTGGTTTGGGTCTCGGTCGAGTATGGTTCCAAGCTGGAACCGTCCTGTTTGCATTGAATTCACTGCTTTGGAGACACAGTATATCCAAGCAACTTACTGTTTCTGAATAAAACAAAAGTCCTTCCTTCTTGATTGGAAATCAGGAGATTCCAAGGCTAATCATAGGAGGTGATTTGGCTCCTGGAGTGAGCACCTGCAGTGGGAAGTTTCCTGGCTGCTGCAACCATTGAGGAACAGCTGAAGTTGAGATACATAGCTCTAGATCAGACTTTGGACGTACTGTCTTGAAGAACAACTTTCCAAGTGCAAGAGTTTTTCCAGAAAATGCGATGATTTCTTTCTTTCCAGATCCTCCAGATGAAAGCCATAAAACAGAGCTTTTACTAAGGTTGAATCTCCTTCGTTGTTGAGAATGCTACTACTGCCCATGAAAAGCTCCATGTGCTCCAAAACACTCTGCTCTTTTTTCTGCCGAGTGCTGAAGTTCATAGAAATGGAGTTCCAGATTTGAGAGCTAAAGATGCAGTTAATAAAGATGGGTGTAGCTTTCAAGATATCCATTGGAAAATAAAAAAAAATCTGCATCCAAAAAGATATTCTTAGAGATTAGGAGATCTTTAGTTTTAACTTTTAAGAGCATTATGAAAAGCCTGGAGCAGCACATGGAGAAATTATAACTTCTCCCTTTGAACCATAACAGGTGGTTCTGCTGATTCAAGGATCCAGCACGGGATGTAGAGGTTGTGGCCAAACTCAAGGTGAAGATTCCTTGTTCAGATGGCATCCAGATGACGTCTTCAAATTCAGTAGCAGGCCTTGGAGAGTTTAGAACAAGTTGGAAAATATCCATGAGTTGTGATGAAGAGCCTGAGGGGCTGTCCAACAACCTTTGGAGATGAAATAGCTCACACGAATGTACCTTCCCAGACCCAGCTCTGAGAATGGATCCTCCCCAAACCACTCCAACAGATGGCCACATGGCAACCAAGGATCCAGCCAGAACTTGGTGTTGTGCTCATTGCCAATCAGATGCAGGAGATTCTTTAAAGTCTGTTCTCTGCTATCCATATTTCCTCTCCAACCCCATGATATAGCAAAATCCTTCTTGACTGACGTCCAACCCCATTGTGGAGTTCCTTGCTTTGATTAGGCTGAGAGAAAGTGAAACTACTGAAGTCTACCAATTTATTTATTTGGTTTCATAAAGATCGTTTCGTTATCAATCTATAAAATATATGACCACAAGAACCAGCTAAAGCATACTTGAACAAGTGGAAAAATTAATGGTGATCTATGTTGCACTTCACAAGCAGGAGAAAATGCATTATTTGCATGTGTTACTGAGGACAATTTCCATCATTGGTCTTCCCAACAGGTTTCGCTGCATATGGATCTTGTGACAGCTGATTTCCAAGTTTATATTATATCATATTTAGGGCATCAAAGGATAAACTTTCAGTTATTCTTAGCATCTTGGGACTGGTATGCTGAATTGTAGATCATATTGTTACTGAATGGTGAGTTGTAGATCTTTCTTGCAGAATCCTTCTTGATAAGGCTTATATGCCCTTTGAACATCTTTTGTTATGTGTTTTTGCAATGATGGTTGAATTCTGGGGAATGATAACCTGGATTTTGCCTGATAGAACTTGTATTTTGTAAACTAGAACTATCCATGAAACTCAATGTTATGTGAAGGCTATGAACTCGAGAATTAACTGTTCAATCAGCAATGGCTTATCTCGTGTTTACATGAGTGTACTTCATCTAAAAATCTTTCTTTTAGTTCTATTTAAGAGACATTCTATATGCTTTTTTAAGTGGAAATTATCTAGGCAATGAATTCTGACCCTGTGACTGCATTGTATTTGCTTTAATAGCTTTTAAAAGTTCTCTGCTTTGATTTTTTGGTTTATAAAATGTCCAGTGTTATTTCAAAACGTTTTCTGGTAGTTGCTTTGTCTATAGGAGAAAATGGCCGTGTGCAGACAGATTGCACATAGTGTTGCTGGTTATGAATCTTGGTGAGACGTCCAGTTTATGATAACAATATTTGGGCCTTGATATCATTGATAAAAGCACAAAGTTTATGGCTTCCTGGCGCCATTTTGGTCATATAAGTCACTATCTTGGTTGGAATGGTGACCTCTGAAAAACTTGTGTTGTTCTAATTCACCACAGCCTATTCATTTCATTAGCTTAGCAAAGAAGGCTAACACCGACTCATGAAACCTAATTTTTGGTGGAATTGTTCTTTTTTGTCTGATCATTTTAAGTTTTATAACAGATTGTCGATGAATTTGTAATGCGTCAACGCGGAGGGATGTTGATTAGGTAAGCCTGTCCTAATGAACTAGACCGTTGGGTCAACTTTGCACTCTTTTTCGACGGTGAAAATTTATGAGAGATCAAGTAGTTAGAATGATCAGGTAAGCCCCGCATTTTATACACCAATATGGCCCACCTAACTCTATCAATCATCACCAGTCCCATCTCCTGGTGGGTCCCATAAGGAAGCAAGCTCACCGTAACCATAAATGAGATCTTGTGCTCACTTGAGGGAGCCCCATGTAAGATGCCCACTCTTCTATAGATTATAAATATGTCAGCAGTTATGGCCATATTCTTCATCTATTATAGGGTTGAAATTTGTGATGGGAAGGTGTTAGTGGTGCACCTTCGTATGGAACTTTTTATAAGATAAGAGACTTGTCAACTTTTTAATTTTTTTTAAAGATACTTTTGGTCGAATTCCAATTCCAATCCCAATCCCCATTCGACTACTCATTTATACCAACTTATGGTCTTGGTGGAGCCCATTTGCTCGACTTGATGCTGGAGACTTCGTAGTGTAGCAATCTCGTACAAACTTTCAAACCCCCCCAAAAAAAAATCTCCTACAAACTGGGTATTGTCTGATACAGCCACTCATTTTGATTTTTGGCTCGGATTGTTTTGAAGTGTCTCATTTCATCATATTAAAGGCCGATGGAGCTAGTATGGTGGGTGTAAGGACACATTTGGTTACATTTGAGAAATTCACCATAGGGATGCGTAGATTTGAGATTTTTTCGCTCACAACTGAGGATTTCATATCAATATTAATGTAAATCGATGTTTATATTTATAGTTGAGTAAAGTTGGAGTCCATTTATTAAGATTTTCAAATCTATGGCGAGGGTTGGATCTAATTTTTCAATGGCGTAAATACTTAAATGAATTATAATTGCCAAACGTGTATCGTTCAAATCCTCTCGGAAAGTTAGTGAGGAATCCCTGTCTGTGAAATGTGATTTAAGGTACTATATAGCAAGTTTTTTTTTTTTAAGAACTATTTGACTTTGTACAAATTAAAATACGTATTAGAGTGCTTCACACGACACGTCGTCGGCCACTTGCATTTTTCCTAACAACTTTCTCTTTTTTTTTACTGTAAAAAAATAAAGTTTTCCCCTTTTTTAACTTTGCATGATTCCAATTGTGTCGGCAAGTGCCACTTGCATGCACCTTATCTCATTATAGTTTCTAAGAATTTAATAAGGCTCATTAGTTCGCATGATGTTGAATCTTTTTTAAGAATTTAATAAATGTATTTTGCCTAAGATTTCTTCATCAAATAGTTTAAAAAAAAATATACCAAAAGTACATAAATTTAAAAATCTAGTCAATATGCTTTTTGATGATAAATCCTTTGTACAGATGTATCATAGTGTTCCCCATTAACCAATCCTCATCGTTCATCTTCAGTGGCTGGGATTATATATCTATCTTGCCATGTTTGAGTTGGTCAACCGGATCCAGATTACCTTTGATGAACGGATTAGGCAACTGAAATAAAAAGTAAATACCAACCCCCTTTAAAATTTTAATGATCAAGAGTTAAAAGGACACCTCGCACACGCACCGAAAAAAAGAAAAAGAGGAAAAGTCTGAAGGCCCAAAATAATTGTGAAAGTGACAAGTAAAGGCTCCACTGTCCACTTGCACCGGCTTTAAACATATCCCCATCTATCCATACCTGCTCCACACCACGTGTCAGTAGCTTGTCCTTACAAGCTAAAGAGAAGGCAGCGTCCATTAAAGTAACATAAATAATCACCGGCTTCTCTTTCATTGCTCAAGTTGTCGGTCATCCTCTCTCGCAAGTCGCAAGTCGCAAGTCGGAAGCAGAAAGCCTTGTAGTTCCTTCTCCATCATCATCATCATCTCTCTGTTTCTTATTTGATCCAAGGTATTCCGTCAATCTCCGCTCTCTGTTTCTCGATCTACTTCCCGTTTTTTTTTTTTTTTGGTCTCTTTCTCTCTGTGTTTTGAAAAGATTTGATAGGGTTTTTGTTCTTGATGATGACCCATTGGATGAGGTATGTATGAATCCGATGATTAGGGTTTCTCCTCTCTCTCTCTCTCTCTCTCTCTTCCTAAAGATCTGTTAGGGTTTTTTGTTTTTTAAGGATCTATCTTTTCTGATTTGTGGTTTGGGTTGGTGTTAACTTTGTATAAGATTGTTACTGTCTGTGTTTGGGTTGAAAAATGAGGCCAGGGTCATTGTAAGCTGGGCCACACTATAGAAGAGTGGGTGCTTTCTAGACGTCCGCTTTTGACTGGTTCATGACTTGGAGCGTCAAGTGGTGGACCCCACAGGATGGCTTGTGGATGTTATGGTTGAGTCTTTTGATATCTTTCTTCTTACTGTTTGTGTGGTGAGATTGTAGTCATTTGGTGGCTGGATCAATATGAATTAGAAGAGGAGAATGGTATGTTTGGTGGAAAAAAGAAAGACTAGTTTGTTTTGGGTGTTTTGTTTGTTTGGAATAGTTTCTGGCAATTTTAATATGAAAGTGCTTGTGAGCACATGGGGGGTGTACTGATGGGGCTGCTGCCTGTTTGTTCAGAAGAATTGTGAGGATTCTTGTTTAGGAGAATCCTTAGAACACCGAATGCTGCCCCCAAAATCCAAATGCTCAGCGTTTTGGGAATTCATAAGGCTAAAAGTGCCTTTTTCATGTTGTTTGGAATTCTAATTTCTTTCATCAAACAGAGCTTTTGGAATACCCACAGAACAAGATGTCACTGTTAGGAAGCTCCACATCCCATATTGCATAACTAATAGTTTTGACATGTCTTCATATACCTGTTTGGGCCTGTCTAAGAAACGGCTGGCCCAAGTCCAGGCCCGAACAGGCCATGGGCTGGCACGGCCCCCCACCAGATGAAACAAGCCCTGCTGGCCCAGCTCCCCAGATGGAGCGAGTTGGGACATGCCATGCTCGGCTTGCTTTTTTTAATTTTTTTCTCGTTTAATTTTTTTCTCCTTTTCGGTATTAAAATTAAAAATTAGAACTAAAGCAGGGATAATGACAACAATATTTAAGTGGTTCGATTAAACTTGACCTACTCCACTCAGAAGAATGGGAGGGTTAGAGTATTTATAGACTTTGTAAGATTAAAAAGAATATAAAATACCCCTTATATGACCTACTCCACTAAGAAGAATGGGAGGGTTAGAGTATTTATAGACTTTGTAAAATTAAAAAGAATACAAAATACCCCTTATATGACTGTTTTGGAGGGGGGAAGATAATTTTTTAAAAAATAGCCATTTTTGAGCTGGCCAGGCCTATCGTGCCTGGGCCAGGCATGACTCTTATGGATAGGTCGGCCCAAGTGCCTGTTGTGCCCGGTATCATCGGCCCATGGCACGGGCTGTGTCGTTGGCCCGGCCCGGCCCATTTGACATCGCTATGCCTGTTCCACCTATCATCTTAATCTTTTGGCTTGGTATATGGCTATTTTTATAATATCAGAGCGGGTTCCGATCCCGTTGTTTTGGTGTAGCCCACGTTGCAGGCTATCCATGAAATCTGTTGGCCTGCACGTGAGGGTGAGGGGGGAGTGTTGGAAAGTCCCGCATACCACATCACCTATGCTTAAGCTTTTGGGTTTGTATATGGCTACTTACAGTCACATCATATCGTAAATCCCCAACAAGCTTAATTTCTTAACGGAAATGCCTCTAACCAAACAATCCTAATTCCTTATCAGAAAACCTCTAACCAAACAGTAATAGGTGTTCACATTTAGTGGGATTTCTATTCGGTTGTTTTTGTTGCTCGCCACGCATTGGAGGTTTAGGCTCCCACATGGTGGGCTAAATGAACTGTTTAATTTCATGCTCATCATGAACATTGAAGGCTATGTACGGATTGTATTTTTCATTGCCCATTTGATTGATGCAGCTAACAGACTCCATGTTAGCTGTGGTGCTTTTGTTGCACACTGATCTGGTTGTGTCGTTGATTTTTATCACAATTGGTTTTTGAAGGTGATAGTGTCATAATTTTGTTCATACCTTACAAAGAAGGTAAAGATTTTAATTGGTAACTTAGTAGTTAAATTTGCAAATCTCTAGCTCTTCCACTCCTCTTCTTCTCTCTCTCTCTCTCTTTTTGGGGGAAAAAGTTTGCAAGGGAGAAGGCTTTGCTGATGATAATGAGCCTTAAAAGGTCATTACCCATTGTGGGTCCCGCCGAATCAGGGTCCTGGGAGGCCTTTGGCAAGTTGCACAAAGTGACTGCTTGAAGGTCTTGAACCTGCGCTATCAAGCAGAGCAATGAGCCTGGTGATGAGCCTTCTTTAGCATAATATGTTTTAGGAATGCCATACTTTTCTCTTTTCTTAAGTTGCCATACCCCTGATCTTAAGTGCTCACATTCTTCATCTCTATTAACCGTTATTTCTTTCTGCCCTCCCTGGCTTCTCTTCATATTTTCTATTATTTCTCATTGAGCAACACTCTCACTCAATGTGTCCCTGCAAATGTTGTTTCTCATGTGTCCACACTCCAGGGCAGATCCTAATTTTGATGAAATATACTATCTCAATTTTTTCCGGTTCAGCGCAGATTTGTAACCTTTTATTCCTCTTTATTTGCAAAGAATCTTTCTTGTAGCAGGATATAATCAAGCATGTAAATAACTTAGGTGCATAGCTCTAACCTGTTTCATTCTGTGCTTTTACTTTTTCTACTTCTAGAATATTGTAACTTTCTCCTCAATTCATCAAATTAGTCGGTATTTAGATTGCCCCCCTCCATTCTGGAATTCTGAATCTTTTTATATGCACCTGTTTTTCAAGTTTTTTTTTTTTAATTTGATACATATTCCATTTAATCTGTTGAGATATTTGCTAATGTGACTGCTGTAAGAACATTGCTTTGAAGTTGATCTGATCTCCAGTTTTATCCTTTATGCTGCAGTGCATGTGTTTTTTCGCTGTATGACTCATCCTTTATCCATATGACTATGGTATAATCAGATAATTCTTCTGTGATAACCTCAGCTTTATTTCAAAAGGGTTTTTGCTGCAGAAAGTAAGACAAGTGGTGTATCCATCGGGGTATCTTCAAGGAAGATATAGAAAATATGCAAATGAAAAACTGACTTCTGTTTTCTCTAATCTGCGAAGGATCGTGAAGATATGCCAGTGTCTGGAGAGGTACTATTTTCCTTTTTTACTAACAAATTCTGTCCTTGAAGGCAGTGCTTGGAATCTCTCTCTTCAAATTTCAGTCATTGAGTAATAATTATTTGTACTCTCTGTGGCAGGCTGGAGTTGACCTTCATGGTCGGCTATCTGCCAATTCTTTTGAAGGTCTACCTATCAAGAAAAGGAAATACCACATAGTCCGATCACCGTCCCCTCCACAAATATCTTCTTCACTTCCAAAGGAACCTAACTTGTCGCAGAATGATGAGCCCATCTCTAACATAGATACGCCCATTTCCGGGATTACTGTCGATTGCAAAGGAGTGAATGAGAGAATTTCTACGAATAGAAATGTGAATTTAAGCAATGAAATTTCTGTTGGTCCAAATCTTCAGCATTCTGATGATAGCTGCACTTTTAACTCAGAATTACGCTGTAAAGGAAAACTGATTCCAAATGATGAATCAACATCTCAGCAAGTTGCAATTGATTCTGGGTTGTTATTTTCTTACAAAGAACCTTTTCAACAGTTTATAGGAAAGGAAATTAGTGAAGAAAAGCCTATATTGAGCACTAAATATGTGAGTGGAGGAGTTTCGGGAAATACTGAATTGCTTTCAGCATTGAAGGAACCTCAAGGGTTGCCAACTGAATGTCAAAATATTGGAGAAAGCTACCCGAAGCAAGAAAAGTGGCGTCAATCGCCTGCTGAGTGTCATTTTGACTTTCATTCTGGCAACCCAAGAGATCTCACACTGTTCGAAGGAAAAGTTGACGTTCAAACTAAAGGTAATCTTATTGTATCAAATGTGGATTGTACTCATTTGCATGAAATCAGGTCACACTGGGATCTGAATACCACCATGGACGCTTGGAAAGGATCTTATTCTTCGAGTAATATATCTGTAAACTATGCAGCAGATGTGATGACTGGGTTGGACATAAAGCCTGAGGTGCGCTCAAAGGAATTGGTGCTTAGAGATCTGGAAGACAACCATGCAACTTCCACAAGATGTGCCAATGTTGAGAGTAAACAGTCATTTGATTTGCAATCTTGCCTCAACAGGGAACCTTGTCCACCTACCAAACTAAGAAGAGTGAAAGCTGAATCTGATCAGGGCAAGTTAGAAAAGCTGATGCCAGTTGGCGATATGAAATTTGTTTTACATAAACCTTTAAAATCTGAACCATTTGAATTGGGAGATCAAGGGAACTTTAGAACAGTGCAAAACCACAGCAAATTAATACACCTGAGAACTCCAAAACCTGAAGTGTGTGATGTGATTAGTCAAGAAGGCCTCAGAACTGTGTATAGCAATAAATTGGTGAATCCTAGTGGTGTAAAATCTGAATCACTTGAGAAGAGTAATCAAGTGGGCATAGAGGGTGAGGGGAGATCACATTGTCCGGAGATCCATAAGCTAACCCCAGAACTTCCTATTAGTGGGGACATTGCCCAGGGAGTGGCTGAAACTGTCAGGGCCTTAGATTTGGTTCCTGGATCTGCTGTTCCTGATGCCACCAAAGCAGTGGTTGCTGATTGTGTGTTAGATTCTGCTCAGATGACTGATTCTACTGTTGCTTATACCAAATGTTCTGTATCCATTCCTACTGATGAACCTCGTTTGGATTCATCAGCAATCAGTGACGCAGCTGAAAGTGGTGATGATGGGAAGATCAATGTATCTGCTGTTATCCATGAAGATGATTCTATTGATAATGGACATGAGATGGATGGTACTTCCAATGTGGATGTGGTTGTAGGGCAAACAAATGATAATGATAATGGAGGCAATTTTGAAGACAGGGAGGTCAGAGAACCTTTGGTGCATGATACTTCGGTTGAGGGTGTGTGCAAGGAAGGTAAAATGGAACGGGTGAGATGTGGTGACCTAGGCAGCAAGGAAGTTGATTGTTCTGGTGATCCTGGAGGTGATGGTGTCATTATATCATCACATATTGACTCCAAAGATTGTACTACAGAGAATTCTAGGGAAACATTAAATGTTCGTCGTACAGGTGGACATATAAGTACCCTTTCCGTTGAGAATAAAAAAGGAAACAGCTCTTTTGTCCCACGCTTGAAAAAATGTTCAGCCTCTGCTGTGTCTGCTGCTGGATCCGGTAAGAGGAGATTTATTAAGGTCATGCCACATGATTTCTCTGGGAAGAAAGAACATGGCTCGAAGGGCCTTGAGACCAATTCCAATCGAGTGACCAGCTCAGGCACAAGCCATGAACGAGGCACAGATGACGATAAGGAAAAAACTGTATGCAAAGAGGGCACTGTGGAGGGTTTGGATGACTTGGGCAAAGCGAGGAGTTCAAAAATTTCCAAAAGCGACACATCAGTAAGAGATGATGAAGGAACTAGGATTAACCACAGCCGGATTATTAATTTGGCTCAGACTACTAATGGACCATCACCCGGAAGACCTAGATCCTTTCCAGGACTACCAATGGCATTACGTACTGAGAGAGGGAGATTTCCTCATACATCATTTAGGGTTGGTCAATTGCGTTTCCAAGGGAGTAGGTGAACTTCTTTACCCTTACTGGCTATTTATTGTTAGTGTTTTTGTTTTGTTTTTGTTTTTTTTGTTTTTTTTGTTTTTTTTTTTTGCAGTAAGTATGTTGTTGTTGTTGTGAGCCTTTTCTTTTTCTTTTTCAGAGATGAAAGCTGCATGGGTGGCCACCGTAAATTTGAAAGAGATAGGAATATAGATCAATTGACTGGAAAGTCTGGACCGAGTTTTATGCATTTGGAAGGACGGGTTGACAACAGTGTGGATGCTCGTCGGGAATCAGATTATGAATTTTCTTCTAGACACTATGATAGTTCAACTGGGGCTCGATTTCCTAGAGCTAAGAACATTGCAGCAGTTGATGCTGCAGAAGTTGAGGGCAATGGCGTCTTTATGGCTCCCGATGGGAGAGTAGTAAATCTTGTTGGGGCATGGAGGAGGCCCATACATAAGAAATTGGAAAGGTTCTGTCAGCCACCTCTTCAAAGGGGATCACCTGCAGGTAGAGAGGGGCCCATGCCACTTAGTCCGCAAATGGTCCGTAGACCTCTAAGAATCATTAGCCCAGGTAGTTGCATTAGTAGAGGTGACCCTGAGATGGTCCTAGTGAGGCACAATGAAAAGTTGATGAGGGACTTGCCTGAAGAAATGATGGATCCTTTACTGACACATTCTCGATCTCAGTACCAGCGGGTGCACAATCCTATTATAAGGAGAGAGAGGAGCTTCTCGCCTGTTGAGATGCGTGGTTCTGTACGTCTACCTCCGATTTGTTCTAAATCCCCCCCAAGATCTGGGTCATACTCTCCGGATCAGTTTGGTGAACATCCAAAACTGTTTCCTTGCGGATCTCCACCAGCTTTTAGAGTGGAAAGAATGAGATCCCCTCCCCATTTCACAACCACTATGGAAAGAAGGCATGGTTCCCCTCCTCACATGATCCAGTTGGCTGATGAAATGAGAAAGAGGGGTCCCTTGAGGGAGCATGACTGTCTGAGGCCTTTTATTCTCAATAGGAGCCCATCTGGCAGGAGTTTGCGGAGAAGCACTAGGGGATTTGATATGATAGACTCCCGGGAAAGGATGGAAGGCGATGAGTACTTTGGACCTTTGCACTCTGGTCAATTCCATGAGCTTGTAGTCGATGGTTGTGTTAATGATAGACGAGAGTGTCCGGAGCGATGTAGACCGATTCGTTCTTTTAGGCCTAATGATGTCAATGTTGAAAGGTTTTGTCGTCCTGACAATGGTTCTAGGCCTTACAGATTTTTTCCTGGTGCTAATGCAGAATTTAATGAGAAGAGAATTCGAGACAGCCCAAGGGAATTTGAAGAGTGTGTTCAAAACCAGTTAGGGAGCCGTAGGCAACCAAGAAGTGTAGATGAACATGGAGACGATCAAAGTTTTCATGGTCAGGAATGGGGTGAAGACAGTTTGAATGGTACTGTAGGACTAAAAAGAGTAAGGTTTTAACCATCTTTTCTGTGATGGGACAATTCTAAGCATATATAGCTGGGGCAATGAAACTATGGTGAATTATCTTCCAGTGAAGAAAGTTACCAACTTGAGCAGATTTGCATGATCTTTACGATACTTAACAAAGGTAATTTATAGTTTTATCTGAATAGTGAACTGATGGGATTTGGGTTGCTTGTGTGGCTCAACTTGTTTTTCAGGTTCATGCTGCTGAAGATTTTGTTTGCCTTTACATAATCCAGCCCGTTTCTTTTGTAAGGCAAATATATCTTGTTTCGTACCCAATCATGTGGTTCTCTTTATACATTTGGAATTACTATATGTTTGCTGTTGCTGGTAGCGGGAAATATGTGGGTTGACTGACTTGACAGAAGTTTTTATGTGAGGCATACTGCCCGTTTCTTTTGTAAGGCAAATATATCTTGTTTCGTACCCAATCATGTGGATCTCTTTATACATTCGGATTTACTATATGTTTGCTGTTGCTGGTAGCGGGAAATATGTGGGTTGACTGACCTTACAGAAGTTTTTATGTGAAGCATCATCTCTAGATGCTATAGGCTTGCTGAGGTTTTTGTATGGGTAGCGAGGAGGGGGAGGTTTGCATGTGCATTTTACTTGTAACTGTCTCCGAACATATGCATTTTACTCATTGATGCAAACAGGTAGCTGGCTGCACCACCATCTCATTTTATGTTCAGAGGGTCAAATCTCCTTATCATGGGCCTTGGAGCCATTAAAGTTAAGGCCATGCATATGCCTTTCTGTTGTTTGGAGTTGAAGTGGAATGACTTTTTTCCAGGGTCTAGATACCTGGCGAAACCATCATTAGCGTCTCTTATAAAATAACAAACCGATCAACTAATGCTTGCTACTTAAATGTGTTTGTGTGATTGACCTGCAGACTGGATTGGTTATTGGTATTTCTTTGGAAAGGATTGATGGAAGCAAAACTGCTGGGATTTTCTGCCTAGTGTATTTGATTTGCTACCCTGAAATGATTCAGGAAAATGGAAAGCTTTTATGGTTGCTTGAGTTAGAACTGTGATAATCTAATCAGGAAAGCTGTTTGGGTTCCATCATCTCAAAATTTTCATGTTGCTGTATTGGTGGAGTGAAGCTACAACATTCTACTTAAATAGCTATTACACTGAGCTGATGCCGTTTGGAGTGGTTCTCAGATTGTGTAGTGGTAACACTCTCTCCTCCTTGGCTGATGGAGTAATGTGTTATGACAGGTACTGTGTTGGGTAATGTGTTATGACAGGTACTGTGTTTGATTCAGTATGGAATTGATAATCTGGGGATAGAATCTGGAAATTTTGCAATTTGTGATGCAGTTCCACTCCATGGTTTAGCTGTAGTGCATTGGGTTCTTGATCTATCTTTTATGGTTTCCTTGCTAGTTCAAGAGGGTTGGGTAATTACTTAAAAAGATTTTTACAAAAAGGCCCTTATATTTTCTGACATCCTCAAAATGACTTCCTTTTCTTTATTTTTACAAAAAGGCCCCTGATTTGATGGTGTAACATATGATTGTTGGTTTTCATGGACGACTGACAGAAATACCCTTCATTTAAGTTTAGAAAATTTCAAAACTCAAGGCCCTTTTAGTGGGGCCTATCTAGATGTATGAGGACAAAGATAGGCATCTGGATGAAAAAGCTTTGATCATCAACCCATTTAAATGATCCTAGCCTTTGGTTTTAGGCCCTCAAAGTATAAAAGGCAAAACTATCCTTTTATCTTTTAACTCAAGGTATGAGTAGGGTTGCAAATCGATGGTTTCGGCTCGGAACCATAGTGGACCCGGACCCATTTTAAATAACGGTTCTGGTTCTGGATTCAGTTTTGAATTGGAATCTGTTTTATTTGTTCTGGACCTGATTTCTATAAGAAAACCTGGATCCGGTTTTGGAACTGGATCTACCTAGAGGACTCGAATCTAGTTCCAAAATCAATTCTATTATTTTTTTATTTTTTATTTTTTTAAAATAAGCATATCATTCAACTTATAACAGTGCATCAAGTCTATAATATCTAATATTATATATAAGAATGCCAAAATAAGAGTAGGTTTTAAAGTACAAATTACAATATCAAAGCCTTATATGTCGGGTCATGTGTCCATGGGTCGGAACTTGTATGGATCTCGGACCCATTTATCAAGTGGAACCTAAATTAGGTTACGGACCCGGACTTGTTTATAAATCGGAATTTAAAATAGGTTCCAGACCTGGTATTTTACGGGTTGGAACTTACGGGTAATCAAATAATTGGATACCTGTTTGTGACCCTAAGTACAAATAATCGAGTGCTTCTTTAAGGCGTGTTTGGATGTATGGTAAGTAAAGTAAGTAAGGTATTTTATTTTTAGTTATTTGGTATGGGATCTTTTTTATTTTTTATTTTTATTGAAAAGTGAATTTTTTTTTGTCTTTTAGTGGAGAAATGAGGGTGTTTTTTTTTTTTTTTTTAAGATGGAGGATATTTTGAAATTGTGTACTCTTAATATCATCCGTTGTCTTTTTTTGTTTGGATAATAGAGGTTTCACCTCACTTTACTTTACCACACATCCAAACACGTCAAGGGTAAATCAGTAAAAAATAAAAATATTAGACTCAATTTACTTTTTTTATAGGTTGCTTGTTAGTCAAAGGGTGTTTTAGTAGAAATAGAAAATATATGAGCTTTTTTTAATGATACAAGAAGATATAGGGGCCTTTTTGAGGTTATGAGAAAATCAAAACTCTTTACATAAATTGGCAGGCTATTGCTGCATCATCACTTTCATCGTTAAAGTTTTGTCCCAAGTATGCAAGCTATTGCTGCATCTTGAGTTGAATACTCCCAGTCACTATTGATGATGGTCATTTCATCCAGGACAATTTTTTTAACCTGGGGAATTTGTGGAATGAAATTCATCTTCAGTTTGGTAAAGGAAAAACTCCACCTGTGTCTTCTAACTGAACTCTTCTGCACTTAATTATTATCCTGTTTTACCAAGCTTAGATTTGAGCTACTGATCAGTTGAGTGAGTGGGAACTGCATGGACTAATTTTGCATGGAAGAATGGAAGTCAAATTATTTAGAGCAAGTTACAGATCTGTTTTTGTCCCCAGTGATTCAGACTATATCATTGGGAGCATTGTGAAGGGGATGGCCCAAAAATCAAAGCATCTGATGAGACACAGCGAACGTTGGTAGTAGGCAATTAGAATGGTTGGTAGTTATTATGTGAAGGATATGCATATGCCACAGATGGGCCGAAACTATTTCAACCATGAGGTTGTGGGTTCGAACATGTTATCTCAGTAAAAGAAAGGATTTTCCACCTTAATGCATTTGGGAACTTCGACTGCATATATGTATGATCTTCTTTTCTCACATTCACTGTTAGCACTTACATGGGACTTGGGTGTTTTTTAGGTGTGTTTATACGTCTGCGGTGTCATTGACTTGCAATAACAAGCGCGATCTAACTTTGCTATGAGCTTTTTAGAGTCCCTTTCCTCCTATCTGATTTTTCCTCGAGCTTTTGCGATCATATGGAAAGCAAGAAATGGGTAGTCATCGTCTCTTGTTTATTCATTTGAACCTGAACAATTAAAACTCAACAAAACAATTCTTGTCTTAAGATCTCATTACATTGCAGTCTAGCATTTTAACTTACATGCATGAATGTCTATTTAACTAATTATCAAATCCTACAGATCAAGGAGAGAAGAAATGTTTTGAAGCATCTTTCAAAAGTGATGAATGAGACTTGACTTTCTGACCAAATGGAACGTGCAAGTCTTGGCCGAGGCTAGAAATGGTGGGTGCCACCTTGTGGTGTGTTTGTAGGTGAGGTGATGGAAGTGGGGTGGTGGTGAGTGGATGGGAGAGATGAGAAAAGAGAGAGAATTTGAGAAAGAGGAGAAAATGAAGAAGAAAAGGTCTTTAAGTGGACCTTAATTTGAAAACTTTTAACTTAATGCCCTTTCTGATATATTCCCTTACAAAGATTACATAGAATTAGATATAAAGATCTCGGCAGAGTATAATTGGATATAAAATGAAGGAGAGGGAGGTTGGATTAAAATGTTTGCATGTGGACGTCACCAGAAGAGGTTCTCATGTAAGCTTTCAACAAATTGTCATTTTGTGGAATGAATCAGTCAAACCAATTTCGATTCTTTAATCTTAAATGGTCTTTAATTGGACCCTAACTGGTATGGACCTACAGGGGGTCCCTCAAGTGTGGGTACAGCCACATGGACATACGGTCCCTTGTTTAGGATGTATAGACCAAATTGTAATTTTGTGGCTCAACATGGAGGGTGTTTTGTAAATTTAAAAATTGGGCCCCATGGGAATTAGCCTCCGAAATGCCCCTCACACGAGATTAGTATATGTCTTTTTATTTTGGTAAGAAGATCAGTATATGTTAGGATCAGTTTGCCTTCTTCCATCCCAACTCAAAAGAGTTAGCGGGGTGGCTCAATTGGCATAGGACCACAGTTTTGTATCCGGAGATTGTAGGTTCAAAACTGCATTACCGCACCGGGGCTACAGGGGAGTTGGCAGGCTTCCTTTTGTACCCGGAAGGATTAGTCCAGTTCAAAGGTTTGGGAACCCTTCGATAGAAAAAAAAAAAAGACTTAAATATATGATAATTTAATTTCAATCATGTAGGATGTGGGATTCAAATAATGAATTCTAAAAGGTTTTTTACTATTTTGAAAAACTCTAACATACCTAATTCATTCCAACGACTCCGCTTTGGCAGTGGGGTTGCAATTGTATCTATAGAACTTCAAAAAAATTAAAGAAAATAATAAAATAATTACACCCTGGTGTGGATGCACAAGGGGGTCCCACATGGTCATAATAAGTCTTATTTCATAAATCCTAGGAGGTAAAGACCTTCAATTAATGTGCCTTAGAAAATGTATACAGTGCAAGCCCTCCAACTAACTCTATACCAAGATTCCAAATTTCTCATTACTTCATAGTTTAAAGAAAGGGTTTGTGAAAACTAGAGGAGTTGATAGCCCAATCAGTCCGGGAGGGTTAGGCTCAACTTTAGAAACAAAAGCCAATATCTTGCCCAAGCTAAACTTGCACAGGCCCAGACTTTAAAAATGTGGCCCATTTCCATCTATTTATTCTATTGGGTGGGCTGGATCCTGGGCCATGCTCTTATTACTAGTTCGAGCTTCCTATCGTTCTTTTGCCAAATCGGTCACTAAATTATAAGCACTACTTATTCGGGCTGAGCTCTGGGCATCCTATTACTTAATTCAAGCCCATATCAAATCTAAGAGGGCTCTAATTTTAGATCCTAGTCTTTCTCAAGCACTCGTACTAGGCCCAATGAGTGTGGGCCCAGGTCGGGCCGGAGATGATTCCCTATGTTAAATCATCGCATATAGACTGATGTAATAACAGTGGCAAATTTATCCGTTTGTTTTGCTCACTTCTTCCTTCTCGAAATTATTTTAGTTTTGGAAAACCTACACTTTGAAAGATCTTAGATCTTTAATCCCAACTCAACTACACTTCTAACTAATGATGAACTTTAAATGTTAAGAACACATCATGTGATTTGTGGCCCACCTGGATCAATGGTCTCCCATAGTCACTGTCAGGGGCAGACCTACATAGATGGATTTGGGAGCAATTGCCCATTGGGTTTCGGTCCACTTCCAAACCCCATGTGAAAAATCTACGTCCGCTTCCATAGGTAATATCATGGATCCACTCCCAAAACCCAATTGAATTTTTTGGGCTTGCACCCAAACCCAAACGGTTGTTTGGATGCACCCCGCAGTAGTTCATTCCATTTCATTTTGGCCGGAATGGCAGGAATTTTCCATTTCAATCCTTCAATCGAAACGGAATGGATGTCACAACATTCCGATTTGAATTACAGTTAATTCTGACCCTTTTCGGTTGTCTATTCTGGTCTAATCCCGTCCATTTTAAATTGTAGTATGATTTTCACTATTTTTTCTTATCTATTTTTCTAAATATCCATATCAAGAAACACGCATAATTTCAATTTTACTTTTATCTTCTTTTTTTTTTTACATATACGTTGGTATATATATATATATATATTAATTTTTATTATTTCGAAACGTTCCTCTGAAAGTTATTGCCGAAATTTTGAAATACCAAAATATTTCACCACAGAGGCTAGACCAAAATGAAAACACTAAGAGCAGCTCTGTTTCTCCACATGGGCAGGCAACGGTCATATTTAGCATGGACGGTTCCCTCCAACAGGTATGCCATCTCCACCTGGCAAATGGCAGACGAGTCCTAACGTCAAATTTGGCATACCAAATGCAACACTTCAAATGTATTTCTAGCATTAAAATAATGGAGGAAATGACCGTTGCATTCAAATGAATACAACAGCAGGTTGATAGCCGTTTTATGGATTTTCAACGGTTAAATTTATAGCCGTTATATGGATTTTTTTTTCTTTTAAATTTTAATGGGTAATTAAAAATTGTGATAATTTGAGAAACTCTTGAGCTTGGATGTCTATAAATTATGAGTGTTTGAAGTCTTTTTTTTTCCTCATTCACACTATGGATTCTCAATTCTCTCAATTTCCTAATTTTTCTACCCAATATTCACAATCTTTCGGTGAGGCATCTGAACTCCCTACTGATGATGCTCCAAAGAAAAAGGCAGTTGGTCGAGGTGCCGGCTTCAGTATAGAAGAAGATCGTCTTCTCATCGGTGCGTGGTTGAACACCAGTCTGGATGCTGTGCATAGAAACGAGCAAAAACTTAGGGCTTTTTGGGAACGAGTGGGAGAATACTATCACAACAATAAGCAATTTCCCAGTGATCGAACAGACAAAATGTTGTCACAACGATGGCAAAAGATTCAAGCTTCTGTCAACAAATTTTGTGGATGTCTCGCCACAATTATTTCCAGAAATCAAAGTGGCACGAATGAACAAGATAAGGTAAAATTATATATATGTGTGTGTGTGAGAGAATACTTTGTTTTTTATTCTTAATTTGAGCTTACATTTAATTTTCAGATTGCAGAAGCAAAAAAAAATTACGAACATCTATATGGATCAAAATTCACCTTGGACCATGCTTGGATCTTGTTGAGGTACCAACCAAAGTGGATACAACTGCAGCAACAAGTACTAGAAAAGACATCTGTAAAAAGAGCAAAATCTTCAACTTCTGGCTACTCATCATCTTCTAATCCAAGCACTCCCATAAATATTGAGGAGGATGAGACAATTAACTATGCTTATGATCCCATGACGAGACCACCAGGCAGAAAGGCTGAGAAAAGAAAGATGAAGCAAACCACTATCAACGAGCCCACACCCGTTGCAGATCTCATCCAAAAAATAATGGATGACAAAAAGGAAAGAGATGAAAAAAATTAGAGCTTCTTAAGCAAAAAATCGAGCAAGATGAGAAGAAGGTGAAATTAAAGCAAATACATATGGAAATGGAGATCATGAGTATGGATACGTCCAATATGTCTGAGGAGCAACAACAATACTATGCTCAAAAAAGAATTGAAATTCTGAGAGGAGGGTTAGGTAGTGGTTTCTGAATTGTATTTTATTTTAGAATTAATATGTATTTTTTATTTTAATTAATGAATTATTGTTTGTTTAAATATAATATTGTACTTCAATTTTATAAAGTTGTCATTTCACTAGCCATTTTATAGCCGTTGGAGAAAACTAGCCGTTTTATAACCGTTGGAGAAAACTAGCCGTTTTATAGCCGTTGGAGAAAACTAGCCGTTTTATAGCCGTTGGAGAAAACTAGCCGTTTTATAGCCGTTGGAATATTTCATATATACAAACCATTCTGGAAAAAATTTCTTACACTCCAACTTCTTACTTCTCTTCATCTCAAAATAGGAAAATCTTTGGTTCATCACTTCGGAGATGTCTCAAAATTATACTGATTCCTCTTCTGACACGACGGATGAGCTATGGCATACCGTCGTAAATTCCGATTCGGATGAAGAGTTGCAGATGTTGTGTAGGGCTGCTCTGGAAGAAGAAAGAGAAAACTTACGAAGGAGAACGAGAGTGCATCGTGGTTCTACTCAAGGTCACGCAGTCATCCACAGAGGACGAATCTCAGGACATCATAGGCTTTACAATGACTACTTCAGTGAAAACCCTGTCTACACTCCCTCTCAATTTCGAAGGAGGTTTCGAATGCGCAAACCTCTTTTTCTTCGAATTGTAAATGCAGTGGAAGCTCATGACCCATACTTTCAACAAAAAAGAAACTGTGCAGGCAATCTTGGTTTATCAGCTCTTCAAAAGGTCATAGCTGCGGTGAGGATGCTTGCTTATGGAGTTGCGGCGGATGCTGTGGACGATTACGTCAGGATCGCTGAAAGTACCTCTATAGAATCATTGAAAAAGTTTGTTCAAGTGATCATTGATGTTTTTGGCAACGAATATTTGAGAACACCAAATAATGCTGACATCTGTAGATTGTTATCAGAAGGTGAGAGACGCGGGTTTCCTGGGATGTTGGGTAGCATAGACTGTATGCACTGGAAGTGGAAGAACTGTCCAGTTGCGTGGAAAGGCATGTATGCTCGTGGAGACCACCGCGAGCCTTCTTTGATTCTTGAAGCTGTGGCATCGTATGATCTTTGGATATGGCATGCATTTTTTGGACTACCGGGATCACACAATGATATCAATGTGTTGGATCGATCTCCTATATTTACCGATCTCGCTGAAGGTCGAGCTCCTTCCGCCAACTACTCAATCAATGGTCATGAATATACAACTGGCTACTATCTTGCTGATGACATATATCCATCGTGGGCGACATTTGTCAAAACAATACCATGTCCTAACGGGCCAAAGGCCACAAATTTTGCTGCAGCTCAAGAATCCGCAAGGAAGGATGTGGAGCGTGCGTTTGGAGTGCTACAGGCACGTTTTGCAATTGTTCGTGGGCCTGCTCGTTTCTGGGATCGTCAAACACTTCAACATATAATGAAGGCATGCATCATAATGCATAACATGATTATCGAAGATGAACGCGATCAAAGTCTTCCACCTAATTACGATGCACGAGAGGGTGAATGCAGTGACCTTCCTGTGTCACGTGACCACACTGCAAAATTTCAGGATTTCATTCAAAACCACTTGCGTATTCGTGACAAGATAACACATTCTCAACTCCAAGCCGATCTGGTGGAGCACCTGTGGCATTTCCAAGGTCAATATGAAGAAGCTTGTGATTGACTATAATATTATGTAATTTGATTTTACCCTTTCAATGAAAAATGAGTTTCAAGTACAATTCGTGCATTTTTTATTTTTTAATAATTTATTACTTTAATAATATTTAAATCGTACCAAATCCCATTAAATATAAGTAAGATATATGTAATAAAGGAAATGATGATTAAATGAAAAAATAATAAAATAATAATTTGACATCTCTCTTGGAGTTGTCCAAGTGAGACTTCAAATTTACATATGCCTTTTTTACCACATAAGCCTTCATTTTGAAAAAGGCATATGAAAATTTGAAGTATCTCTTGGAGATGCTCTAAGTGCACCACTTTTATTTAATAGTTAGCCTAGGTCCAGAGAGTCCAGCAGAAGCTATAAGTAGTCACCGAGAATTTTCACCTGTTTCATCTTCTTCTTTCTCCTTCATCTTCAATTCTTCCAAACGCAGATTTTCATGCTCGTATGCTTCTCAGAAAGGCCCAAACATCTCTTACTGCATCCTCTCTATCTCTATCTAAAAATTCACTCTCCCATTGCCACAGCACTCCACAAACCCAACACTTCTGCAACTCCTACACTCACCTCCTTCGGTCCCACCCCCAAACACGCCCCATCCAGCAAATTCACGCCCGAATCGTCGTCGAAGGCTCCTCTCGCACCAGTTTCTCCGCCACCCATCTCGTCAAATCCTACGCCAAGGCTGGAAATCTCTCAATTGTCCGCCAGGTGTTTGAACCAGTGCCTGAGAAAAGCGTCTTCCTCTGGAACGCCATGATCCGAGCTTGCAGTCGGGTTGAATTGTGGTCGGAGATTGCGGCATTATATGGTCGAATGGAAGATGAGGGAGTTGACCCAGATGGGTTCACTCTCCCCTTTGTGATCAAGGCGTGTTCTATTGTTTTGGCCATTGAAGATGGCAGGAAGATACATGAAGTTGCGAATCGAATTGGGTTGGTTGGTAATGTCCATGTAGCAACTGCTTTAATTGAAATGTATGTGGGATTCGGTGAAATTGGTAGTGCGCGTGAGGTGTTTGATGCAATGTGTGAGCGGGATGTTGTGGCTTGGACTTCCATGATTGCGGGGCTTGTTGGTTGTTTAGACTATGGTGGGGCTTTACGGGTTTTCAGGGAGATGAGATTGGGAGATGAACGACCGAATTCGGTTACAGTTTTGAACTTGATCCCAGCTTGCGATAACCAAATCCATGCTTTTGTAATAAAATCTGCATTGGGTTTCTCTATGGAGGTGGAGACTGCAATCCTTGATATGTATGCAAAGAAAGGGGATTTGGCTTCAGCGCGTTGTTTATTCGATGGGATGCAACAGAAGAGTTTGATCTCATGGACTGCGATGTTGAGCGGATATTCCCAGAATAAGTGTGTTCATGAAGCACTTGTGTTATTTCATCAGATGCTTAAACTTTCTGATCTAAAGCCAGATGCCATTGCTGCAATGAGTGTTCTTCAAGCTTGTGCACAGTTGGGTTTGTTGAAAAATGGAGAAATGGTTCACGGGTATGTTGTTAAAACTTGGTTTGGGTCTGAATTGCTGGTGGAAACAGCTCTAGTGGATATGTATGCAAAATGTGGGAATCTGAATGCTGCACAAATTGTCTTTGATGGAATTCAAGAACCAAACATCACCACATGGAGTGCAATGATAGCAGCGTATGGATTTCACGGGTTCGGTTTGCAGGCTCTTGATCTCTTCAGAGAGATGAATCAAGCAGGGCTCATGCCTGATGAAACAACATTCTTGAGTGTTTTATGTGCGTGTAGTCATTCAGGTCTTGTTTGCGATGGGAGGGAGTGCTTCAATTTGATGGTTCAAACTCAGAGGTTGATGCCTACTGCTAAGCATTATGCTTGTATGGTTGATCTTCTCGGGCGGGCTGGACAAATAGATGAGGCATGTGCCCTCATTGAAGGAATGCCAATTGAGCCAGATGTGAATGTGTGGGCAGCTTTGCTTTCTGCTTGCAGAGTTAGAGGAAATGTGAGGACTGCTGAAATAGCTTGTAAGAGGTTGTTTGAGTTGAAGGCTGATGATGTAGACTATAATGTACTTCTAGCCAATGTATATGCAACTTGTGGAAGATGGGATGATGTTTCTAAGGTTAGATCTATCATAAGGAGAAAGGGAGAAGGGAAGATACCTGGGTGCAGCTTTGTGGATGTGAATTGCAAGATTCATACATTTTTTGCAGGAGATAGATCCCACCCTCAATCCAGTGACATATATGCCGTGTTGGAAATGGTCCATTCTTTTGCGAGTGTCTATAACTCGGATTTTGATTCTTGCAACTTTGGGGCAGGCTTAACCTGAACCTGTTATTGATTGCTCTGTTGTTTCGAGATTGGGCTTGAATTTCTTTAACCTCAGATGAGCCTGGGTTACCCTCAGGTTGCCCTAGCTGACAGAACCTGACCTAAGTTGACGACTGACTCAAACTCACTCACCTGGGATTAAATAAACATCACCTTGGGTTGGTTTAGGTTGGATTGGGGTTGGCCCTTGTAGAATTCGAATTGGACTTTGGCTGGCCTAAGAGCGTGTTTAACTTTGTGCTGGCCGATTGAGCAATGCCAATTTCCTATGATCAATCTGCAGCACTCTGTTGCCTGTACTAGCAGCTCTGGGGAAGAACTAAGTTTTAAAGAAAAACAAATTTCAGAGGATGAAGCAACATTCAAAGCGGACCACTTTTCCAACAGTGTCAAGAAGAAGCCTTTTCTTCAATGCATAAAGCAGGAAATAAGTGGTGAAGAAAAACATATGACGAGGGGGAAATTTACATTTTATTGAGTTTCAAATCACCACGAACTGGTTCTAGCATTGAGAGGAACCTCTCCAATTGCTTTTTGAGGTAAAAAGAAGGAGAGGGAGGTGTCGCGAGCTAGAGAATTAGCATCAGTTTCCACATGGTATTGCTGTCAACCATACAGAAGATTGAATGAATGGGTTGGACTTATCTGGAATGTGCAGTGTAAAGCCTGCTGTAGGCTCACAGGACAACACACAGTAGCCAAGCTGATCTATGCTTCATGTGAGTGCATTGATTCCAACCCATCCTTTGATTTTTGCCATGCTTCAATCAAGACACTGCTTGCTCCTAAACTAATTCTTATAAGACAACTATCTAATAACTACATGTCCCTTGAGCTGATTTTAGTAGCTGGAAATCTGAAATTAGTTAGCCATCAACATGATTAATCAAACCAACATAAGGATGGGCAGTAAAAAGGACTCTACAACCGGAGAGAGGCATAATCTGAAACCATGAAATATTTCAACTACAAAACCCGAACCATTGGAGGGAAGAAGTCATGAAGAAGACCATATGAGTATAACCATAAACCATCTAAAATTGTCAAAGTCTATAACTATAAAACTACAAACATTTCTAAGAAAACAAATTCCTGTCAGAAGAAATTCCAAAAATAGTACAATTGAGAAACCCACAAGGACCATCATCATCACCAACATAAACAACAACAGATATCATGGAAAAGAGTGTCAGAAATTACAAGGAAAATGCCATTCCACCCAAAAGAAGAAATGAGAGAAAACTAAAAAAAAAAAAAAGACAATTCTCTATTATTCTTCATTGAGCACTGGAGAAGTAGAAGACTTGGGCCAGATGCTGATCTTCTCCTTCTCATACTTGATAAAGAGTGCAGAAACAGAAGCAACAAAATAAATCTGGATGAAGAGAATAGGAGCAGTATGATAGCTAAGTAGGCTCTTCCCAGACCCCAGCTCCACCAACAGCAGCGCCGCCAGCCCCAGACCCGCCAGCCGCCCGTTTAACCTCTCCGTGAACGGGCTGAAGCCGAAGTCAACCTTCATTCCACCAGATACTGGTTCCTTGAGCGGTACAGGAGGCAGAAAGACATTATTCCCTCCTTTGGTTCTGGAAGGAGAAGAGGCACCAGATTTCTTGGCTTTTCGGATTTCTGCCTTTTTACCGGTGCCGCTTCGATACTTGAGTCGGACTCGGGAGAGTCGGTTCTCGAACTCACCATCTTCTTCCTTGCGTGAGGAGGAGGACTCTGTTTCTGCAACGTTGTCTTTGTTGGGTTCAATGGCTCTGGTGGAGAGCTGGGGTGGTGGCGGTGGTTGTTGTTGTTTTGGGAGTAGAATGGAAGGGAAGAAGTGTGAGATGCGGATGGATGATGGAGGAATGCTTGCCATTTCCTCTCTCTCGCTGGTTTCTTTGATTGCTAGGATAAGAGTGGATGAGGTGCTGTGGGGTGTTTGCCAGGGATGAGAATGGGTTGGAAGCTGGGTGGGTTCTTTGTGGACCTGACTAGACCCGACCCTCTTGAGATTTTATTTTGGGTAATTTTTAATAAAGGGTTTTAAGTTTTTTGTAGTTTCAGAAAAAGGACATGAAAAACTTGGGCCTCTTTGCCCGTATGAATATGATAGAGTAAAATGAAATAAATTAGTTTCTAATCAAGAAAAGTAAAGGACAGCGAAGGGAGCTGGTTACAAAAAGCATAAAAAGGAAAAAAACTACTTTTAATCACAGGGAATGAGAAAAAAAGTTCTAAAAAGTCATAAAATGATAAGAAAATATACTCTTAAACAGCACAAAATGACAAAGATGGTGCTTTTACGTCTAACTCTCTCCATTCTTTTTCTTTTTGATTTCACATTCAATTCTATTTTATTTTATTCCACCCTATAAATTTAAAATTTTCAAATGAGACTAAAATGCCCGTTCCTTCAATAGGAAGCACAGTTGGCCCTACGGTAAAACTCTTCCCTCTCATTTTCTTCTTCTTCTCTATCTTTTCATCACATGGACAAAATCTCGATTTTGTGTCATTTGACCAATGATTTTGAACTTCACAACTAATTTAACCACCGTTAACCAATGGGTGCTAGCTGCCATGGCTAACAAGAGGTTGGATTTTCCAAAGGTGAGCTGCACTGCACTCATGTTCTTAACAGGGGCTGGACCCACCATTGGACGCTTGATATTTATATATTCAAAGTTGATTTCAGTGGGTTAACCAATGGATTGATTACCATGTTTCACACATGAGATAGTCCTTTCATTTCATTTATGCTCATTCAAAAGAAGTAAAGAAAGTTAATCAAATATTCCAGATTTAGTTGATCCAACGGCCGCCATCACTCTAATTTAAATAATAATTTATTATTTGATCACCACAATGAGTGTTAGGACTAATTAGTGGTTTGGGTTTCCAAAGATGAGTTTCACCCATAGCCCCCAAACATCCCACACCACGCTACCATTGCAGCCACGCTACATGGTACTTCTGCCTGCAACAAAGTTAATAATATGTAGGTAGTGCATTGGATAAGGAAATATATCCTCGCAGGGTGGGCCACTGGGTCACCTCAGCTTATAAAAAAAATATATGAAGTGAATGGTGCACCCAAGGAATAATGTCCAAAAGGGATATGGCCCAGCATTGACCGCATAAAAAACCCAAATCCACTTTTATCTACCCCCAACAAAAATCATGGGCCGACAACTGCTTCAATCCCATGTTCATGATATGCGCAACCTCATCCAATGGCTGAAATCTATAATGGAGTGTTTGGATAGGCAAGAAATAGAGTAGAGTGAAGTTAAATAGGTCATAACAGTCTAAAATTTCAACTCTACACCGTTTGGATGAGTCTAGCCCAATAGATGAAGTAATGTTGTGAGCTTCATGTACTCCATTTCACTTTAACTCTAAATATTTTTATTTTTTTTTAGTAAAAGTGGATTTTACTCCAAACATTAACTTCAAAATAAAAATCCAAATAGAGTGAAGTAAAGTATTCTACTTTAAAATCCACTACTCTACTTTACTTCAACCTACTTCTTTTCACTCTATTCCACATTTAAAATCCACTTCTTTTTATTCCACTCCTCATTTATCCAAACAGGCCGTAATGGTTATGAGAACAAATGTATCCAAAAAAGTATATGCGTCTAACTTACAAATTAGGGGTGGGAAAACCAAGAATTAACAGTCAATAAGTTTGTTCCTTTCTTGAAGTTTGTCATTAGGCATTTGACAAAAGTCGTTCAAGTTCAATTGAACCATTCTAACATATATTAATATAAAATTAAGAAGTCAACCCCAAATTATCCTTCCTTAAAAACAAAATATCGGATCTCTTCCCATGTCAATGAATGGAAAAAAAAATGCATCCATTAACTTCCAAATTAGGGGTGGAAAAACCAAGGATTAAGAAATTTGTCATTGGGTATTTGACAAAGTCATGATAATGCGAGAGTAATGGTGGGAGCCCTCACATCCATATCCAATGCCAGCAGCTTAAATGTAAGGGCCCTTACCTCTAACTCTCATAGTACCGTGAGAGGTTAATACAAAAACCGACACTTATTCTCACAATAGTGGGTTTACTAATGCTCCAAGAATAAGAACCACGCTATTTAATTAATAGCCTTAAGGAGTAGGTTTAGTAGAGAAATTGACGGCTCTGATTTGAATAAAATATAAGGGGATTGTGATGGTATTTTGTCTGTAGTGGGCTGGTAGGAATTTTTTTTTACTTTTTGTATAAGAAGTGGATTTTTTTTTTTTTTGTCATTTAGTAGGGAAAGAATATTGATTTTTTACTTCTTTTTTTTTTAAAGAATAAGAATGAAGGAATTTTGAAGATGTGTACTTTTGATGGGTCTAAAAAATAATGGCTTTACATTGCTTTTACTTTAGTATTAAATTCGCAAACGTAATGATGGAGTGGATTTTTTAGTTGATATTTTACTACATACCCACCTCAAGTTGGTGGAGTGGCATGAGACATGGGTTTGCTCCCCACGTCTTGCATTTTAAATCGCCCTACACTTGTCTAATGTGCGTTTGTTTTGGATTATGGGAATTGGTCTCGTTGGGTCAAAAACCTCTAGATGCCAACATCATAAAAATTTTAAAAATTATAAAAATTTTACTCCATTTTGTAGTACTATCCTCCAATATATAAGAGTTTGACCATTTAATTTCAACTTTTGAGTCCACAAAGTAATTCTGTGCCCACTGAATAGTAAACAAGTGGCCCCCACCAGGTCACTATCTGATTCCCCCGGATTGATCCTACAACTCCACTAGATTCATGATTCGCATGGTTTGAAGAAAAGTTCCAACATTTCATTCAACGAAAACAAGTAGAATAACCACTATGATTTTATATTAATTTCATTTAGATATCTTTTAAAATTTCATGTTAAATACATTTTTTTATAAATAAGGATGAAACACTCTTCCATCCGATAGATTAATGGGCCCCACAGACCTGCAACATATGCCATTTTTTTAAAAAGTAGCAGCCAACTCCCATTTTGAGAGAGAGAAAAAATTGAGAATGGATCATTACCTTGCAGCAAGGAGCGGCAGTTCTGACTTGGTTTGAGCCGTGGGTACACCACGTTTTTCCTTGCGTGCTCCCTTTTCTGCGTAATTTCTTTTAGTGTGTGTAAGCTTTTTTTCAAAGCTCTTTTCTCACGTGAGTGAGCTGTCTTTCTATGTATGGGGGCGCTCCAAGATTTTGAAAAAAAAAAGGGGGAAAAATTGATGAACACATCCTTCCTTTCTACCAACCAAAACAAGCTTCTCCTTGACACAGGTCCTCAAGACTTTTGTGGTTTCTTGTAGTTTCATGTGCCACACCCCTTACCCTATATCCTTTCTTCAACTTAAAATATTCAACCAATCAAATAAATAAAATACAATCCGGTATGACATTGGTCTCAACAATGGACTAATGCTCCAAGAATAAGAACCACCCCCATTTTATTAATTGCCTTTTTAGTAGAGAAACCAACGGCTCTGATCTGAAGATTTTTAGACTGTGGGGCCATCTGCGATCAGAGTCATTAGATGGGCAGTCTTAATTCTCTATTCACTTCACTTTGTCTAAGTGAATGTTGTCAGCTCAGTGGAGATGAATCAACTGAGACTCCTACGGTCATGGATCTCGAATGAAGGATTCAGTTGCAAGTTTTAACCCCTACACATGTCTCACAACAGTAACCCTTGATTTTATACTTTTTGTTAGGATCCATGTACTTGTACTGCCTCAACAGCAGCTTGACAGGTTCTCCTGATTTTTCAAAAAATAGTAGGGTTTTTGCTGTCTCTGTTCATGTCAAATACAAGAGAACGTTGTGACAACTATACATGGGATGCAATTAATCATACAAATGAGACCCAATGAATGTTGATATAATATAATTTAAGGCTAAAAAATGGATGATTGAAATTGAAATTTCCATGCCTAATTTCAACATTCTTCCTTTTTTCTTATATTTGTTTAATTTCTTTTTTCAGGTTAACCAAAAGAGGTTAGTTACATGAGTTTCAAAGTTATCTTATATCTAATAAAGAGGATTCTACATATCCAATTTTGGAAAAAGAGTAAAGATGCCTAAGATGTTTGCTTCTATTTGTATTAAAAAAAAAATTTACATCCAAATGCATTCCTACTACAGTGCTCTCTAGCTTTTAGGTTTCTTCACCCACTGGTTTGAACTTTCTTAACTATCTATCTACAAAGCTCTACTAGTCTCAAAAATATAAACAATTTAAATATAAACTTTGCCCTTTGATCAAATTTTACCAATAACATCCAATAGACTCATAGTTGTAAAAAACTAAGAATGTTTATTTTGAGTAGTTAATTTAGATTCCTGGAGTTATGAATTTAATCTAATTCATAAAAAGCAAAATAAAAATCTCAAAATCAATATTCCTTTGAAGTGAACCTAAACCCTCTAAATCCAAGCAACAAGAAGTAAAAACAGAGCTTTGGAATTGCAGATTTTACAATTTACACAAAAGAAGGCAATAATTATTTCAATCTAACAATTACAACACAAGAATTACAAACCAAAAAAGCCATTAAATAGACAAAAAACTCAGGAAAAAAAAAAAAACAGTGGCAACTTACATCATTCTTTCAAATTCCCATAACAAAGGAATGGTAAAAAAAAAAAAAAAATCCATCTTCACATTCCCTCATCCTTCTCTATCTCCTCTTATTCTTACTACCCAACAGCAAACAAAAGTAAAACAGTATCCTGAAAAAGAACCCCCACCCCACCAAAACCAACAAACAGTTCCACTTACTCAAATCAGTCACCCCTTGCTGCTTCAAAATATCTGTACCAGTCGTAACACACGTCGAACTCGTCAAATTAATCCCAAGAGACTGTCCCATTGCCTTCAACAAAGTCGCCTTCAACGAATCCGGTACGTTCCCAAGTGGCGAATTATCAAATATCTGCGACCCCGTTACGAAACACTTGTTTCGGTCGTCAAACTCGTTCTGTAACACCCCCTCATACGGGTACTTCACCAGCGACGCGTAGTGGAACCAAATCCAATATAACGGGATCCGATCCCTGTTGATGAAGAACCCACTGAAGAGTAGAAAGTAAGCCAAGGTGGCAACCACAACGGTGTAACCGAGTGTAACGTGCGTTACGACACCCGATAAAAACGTTACGAAGGAGCTACCGGCCCAGAAGGAGGAAAGCATGGTGAAGAAGTAGAAGACGAAACCCGAAGCGCCACCTGCTAGCCCCACGGCCCAGAACGTTTCGGCTGCGAATGCGATTGAGAGGAAAATCTGCGATGGGATTGATACGAGCGCGTTTGAGATGACGTACGAGGATCGCCGATACGCGTTGTAGGCCGTTTCGCGCATGAAGATGTAACGTTCTTGTAAAAATATCGGTAGCGCTTCGGCGCAAGTGTAGAAGGTGGTGGACATGGCGAAGGCGAAGAACCCGACACGCTCCTGAATACCCCTCGGCGAGTTATCCAGCTGCCAAAAGATCGTGGCGAGGATGAAACCCGTTACGAGGACCGCGCCGAGCCGGACGGCGAACAGCTCCGGCAGCCGGCGGGAGTTCCTGAACGACCGCCTCGCCAATACCGCCATCTCCACCCATATCGGGTTGGCGAACGTCGCCATGTCCGACGACGGCCCGGTGTCGCCTCCGCCGGAGGCGGCGCTGAGCACCAGCTTCCCACGCGATATACTGGCGGAAATGGCGTCTTTTAGAGATAATCCGGTGGTATCATGATCGGTACTCCGGGGGAGCTTCCGGCTCTGCCACGACCGGTGGAATTCGACGAGGTCCTTCGTCCCTCCGGACGATCCTTCCAGTTCTCTGATCAGGTCGAGGGCGAATTCCGTCCGATTCTCGTTTTCCGGTATCGGATGGCCGAACTCGGCGAAGAAGAGCGGGAGGCGGGAGGGCGGCCCGCTGTAGACGGTCTGGCCGCTAGAGAGGAAGATCAGGCGGTCGAGAAGGCTCAAGATCCGGTAACTCGGCTGATGAACGGACATGATGACGATGCTGCCGCTCTGAGCGATCAGCTGTAGCACTTTCACGACCATGTACGCGCTCGTTGAGTCCAGGCCGGACGTCGGCTCGTCGAGGAAGAGGATGATCGGATCGTGAATGATGTCGATCCCGATCGAAACTCTCCGCCGCTCTCCGCCTGAGACGCCGCGGTGGCCCTCGTCGCCGATGATGGTCTTGGCGGCGCTGCGGAGGCCGAGCTGGTCGATCAGCGCCTGCACTCGGGCCTTCTTCTTCGTCCTCGAGAGAGTCCTCGGGAGGCGGAACTCGGCCGAGAACATGAGCGTCTCCTCGACCGTGAGCATCGGGTAGAGAAGATCGTCCTGCATTACGTAGGCAGAGATCACCTTCACTAACCGACTCTCGAGTATTTCTCCGTTTAACGTGACCGTCCCTTTCAAGCTCTCCTTCGAGATCCGATCCGCTAATGCATCTATCAGCGTTGATTTCCCGGACCCACTCGCTCCAAGAACGGCCAGGATCTCTCCATCTCTGGCCTCGCCCGAAATGTCATCGAGCAGAGTCTTCGTCCTCGAGAGCTTCCCCGCGGGCTCAACCGGGTCGGAAGCCTCAGCCAGCGGGTTCGGACTTGGAGTCGGATTCTTTCGACGGAAGAGAGACGGAAGCTTCAATTTCCGTCGGGTTTTAACACTGTAAGTCAGATTCGAGAAGGAGAGAACGAATGGAAGCGGCCGGTTTCCGTTAGCTAACGGTGACGGCTCTCTCAGTTCGAGAACGTGGTGGTGGTGGTTCGGGTTCTCTTCGGGTGTGTCGTTTTGGGCGTCTCCGACATGTTTGAGGAGCTGGCCGAGGGTCCGAGACGACCCGTCGATCCGACGGCTGAGACTGGTTCGTGTGAGATCTTCTAGCTCCATGAGGCTTCGTTAATTGGTAGCAATTGCTGAAGCTGTGGAAGACTAGCAGTGAGTTGGTTTTGGTGTAAGAAGAAGAAGAGGGGGGCCGGATCCGAATAATGCGATTGAGATAAAAGGCGCCGTTAGGAGAGAGAAATAAGATTTTGCTTCTCTCTCGTGTTCGTCGTTGTGCCAGCTCTATGGTTCATTATTTATAGGGGTGCGGTTTGATTCATGTATTTGTTTTGGTTTTGGAAAGAAAGCTTAAATTTATTTATGGGGTGCTGTTGCATGGAAATATATTAATGTAGAATGATTATGTGGAATAAATCAAAGGCCACATGGACATTTGTGGATCCCACTCAATCGTTGCTTTTAGACATCTGTCGGATAGTGGTACAAATCTTTTAATGGAGTCTGATATCTGAATCCTCTGGCCCTTTTGACTTCGAAATTTATCCAAAGTTGGAGGAATTCTGAAGTGGAGCACTGCTTTTAGAAAATTTAAGCCATTTAAAATATATATATATTTTTTAAATATGCTAATTTTTACTTAAGTACAAATGGGCACCACAATTAGATTGATCATTTAATGAGAGGTGTGATTAACACAATCTTACAAATATCCATTGTGGTCGACAATAAAATGGCAATAAGTCTATAATATATCTATAGTGAGGATATTTATTTTGATTGATTTAGATTTTTAGTAATTAGTAATTTGTTCCGCTTCTTAGTTTCACTCATTCACCTCGTAATTTTACCGAGTCAAAGTTATTTTACTCCAAATAACAAAATAAAAGAAGTGTAACATATCCCAAAATTTAGAACCTCACTTGGAATTGACCAAAATGAAAAAATTAAATTTGTTTAGCCAACTCAATTATAATTGAAAAAAGGATTTGATGATGATGACAATAAATTTTTTTTCTTTTCTTTTGTGGATTAATCCAATGATAGTCCAATATTAGAAATAAGTTTGTGCAAGTATCTTTTAAGAGAAAAGGTATATAAAAACATGACTTACATCGATGAACAAGCAAGAGGTGGGCCGACATGAGACAGTAAGCAGTGTATCCCGTCATTATGTGGGGCCACAATCTGATCATGTTGAATGTGTGGGTTAAGCCACTTGTTAGGTGGTTCATCGGGGAACAATTCACCTGTCAGCATGACTATCTAGTTTGTGTGAGTCTGCTCTCGTAGCTTTTTTCCTCATATGGGTGGTAATAACTGGTAACCTACGTCTCCTAATTTCGATCTCCCACGCTTTCTTCTCTTCACGAAAGACATTATGTATGTGATCGTGACACGTGGTCAAATGGGGTTCATTTCTTCTCTTTGTTCATCGAATTAGGTATAGGTGTTCATCTGTCCCACCGATCCATCATTCTCACACTTCGTCAATGGCTTCCCACTGCTGCCTAAGAATAAGTACAGAATAAAGAAAGGAAGTAAGAGTGGAGATAGGCAGTTGTTTTTCTATCTTGGCCAAGTGCTTACTTTAACTCTAAGTGGGTCCCACTACTGTGCTTCAATTTTACTCAGGGTTGTTCGCTTTGGGGGACCAGCCTAACCCAACCCATTCCTAGTTCTAGCTAGGCCGGTTCGTCTGGCTGTGTACTTTGGGCTTGTGGGTTTGAGTGGAGTTAAATTTTGGACAATGGTTGTATAGGAGGTACTCGGACCAATTTAAGTAAATGGGATGCTGTACTAAAGTCTTTCAGTTATAATTCGCTGGTTTGGGACTTATCTGTATGAGCTATCGTTATAATCATTTGAGCCTTCTCCCAGGTATATTGAGGTTGAGTACGTGAATTCTATCTTTCGATTGTTAAATTTAATATGGTTTGCAATTTAAATCGAATATATGGATCTAGATTTATGCATTAAATAATATATGATCTCATAAATATATATAAAGCGTATATTGCACTATGATCTTGATGATGGACGGATCTTTCTCAAATAGGGTTTTCTCCGATCTCCTTTATCACCCACTCTAATATACGTGAAGTTGATAGGTATTTATCAGATCCCGTAGGTTAAGAGAGAGAACTAAAAAACCATATATATATAGATAAGCCCTAGAGAGATTTCTTCCCATCAAATAAATCTAATAAAGGTAAGTTTCCTGAATTCCCTCAAATTAGCCAACAAGAGTCCCATATAATGGACTTGGGCTTACTAAAATATCCAAGATAAACTTAATAAAATAAAAAATCAAAAGGGGAAAGTAACTTAAATTAGTGGGCTCAAACCGTGGGTCCCAACAGTGTTTCACATGTAGTCATGAGGACCACTCACGTCAAACATCGATTTCAATTTATTTTAAGCCAAATTATACATTTTGAATCCCTTTATAGGAAAAAAAAAATGAGATAGGCTAAAACTTGACTGTGCGCCTATGGGCTAGATTTGGACTATGTGCCTGGCTTGATCCAGGCTCATGAAGACATGAACAACCTACTTCCAAGGGAAAGAGAGACTGGGCTCCTCAGGAGTCCATTAAAGCACACTGTTATAAATACATTCATATGTAGCACCTTTGCAAACGACGAAATCTCGCTACAATCAAAGCTAAGCCCACTGCCAAATTGATCATATTTCATGTGTTTTAGACTCGATCAATCTTGCATTAAGTTTGATTATCATAAGAGGGAGAAATCTTTCTCAAAGATAAATGGCAAAAAGTGATAAGCAAGTCACAAACAGTTTGGATTTTGTAGATGTATTAGAAAGATAGGCTATAGAATCTTCCGTCCAGTTCTAAATATATATACACTCATTTGGTAGTTTTTTTCCCCACCATTTCTATGGGTAGAAGACAGCCGTCGGCCTAAAAATTGTATTACCAATCATTTGACTTTTCATCAATTCGGGGATTTAATTAAACGGATTCAAATTAATTTCTATATTTATCATGTAGCAAGTCATTTGTAGCTGTGCTAACCCACCCAAGGGCGGACCCAGAATTTTATCTGGGGGGGGGATTAAATATTTTTTAACAAATCAAGATAGTTAATATTTTTTTCTAGACATATCTCCAAGTTCAAGCATTTTCTAGACATATCTCCAAGTTCAAGCATGATAAATAGGGGGGGGGATTAAATATTTTTTAACAAATCAAGATAGTTAATATTTTTTTCTATTTTTTTCTAGACATATCTCCAAGTTCAAGCATGATAAATATATTAAAATCAAAGACTAAATTTCGCATTAAAAACAAAGTCAGGATCTAGCTGGCTTACATAATTGTATTTTAATACATTCCAACTTCCATAATCCATCAAAATGGAACTTGGCGTTCTTTTAAATTTTGAAAGTCTGTAATGATTGATTATGTGCTAAACTTCTCCGCAATTTCCCTCGCAATATACACAAGATAAGAGTCTGTGAGAAACTCATCCTTCATTTTGCTGTGAAATTTAGTTTTAATAAGGCTCATGGCTGAAAATGATCGTTCAGTAGTTAAATATTTTTTAACAAATCAAGATAGTTAATATTTTTTTCTATTTTTTTCTAGACATATCTCCAAGTTCAAGCATGATAAATATATTAAAATCAAAGACTAAATTTCGCATTAAAAACAAAGTCATGATCTAGCTGGCTTACATAATTGTATTTTAATACATTCCAACTTCCATAATCCATCAAAATGGAACTTGGCGTTCTTTTAAATTTTGAAAGTCTGTAATGATTGATTATGTGCTAAACTTCTCCGTAATTTCCCTCGCAATATACACAAGATAAGAGTCTGTGAGAAACTCATCCTTCATTTTGCTGTGAAATTTAGTTTTAATAAGGCTCATGGCTGAAAATGATCGTTCAGTAGTTGCAGTAGATACTAGAATAGTAAGCACAAGCACAATCACTCTAAAAATAAGTTAGTAGACTGTGGATCTTCTAGTCCTTATCAACTATTGGCACAGTTCAGAAATAGTTGGCAATTCTTTGAAGTCTTTATATCGAACTACAATATGCTCATAATGGTTCAGTTGTATTCTCAACTGCATTTTCTCATAATCTGTGAAGTCGATCTTGGGGATGAAAATTCTCTATCAACCGGCAAATGTCGTCAATTTTAAAAGACTCATGTGAAAGTTAATGATGCAACGCTGAACCAAGAATAAGTAGACGAGGAGTCAAGGAGATGAAGCGCCGATTTGTAATTTTTTTTTTACTTTGTTCAAACAATTAAGGGGGGCACTTGTTATAAAATTATATATAAACTAATTAAAGCATATATAATATAGGAAATAAAGATTTGAGATGCCCCCTACACTTAGGTCCGCCCCTGCCCCTGCTCCCACCAGAAAAGAAACTAACATCGAAAGAAGACAATAACATGGTTATTGGATTTGGGGGAGTCCGGTTCAAAGGATGACGAGTACAGACTACAGACATGGGCATGTATCTAACATGGGCTCGCCTAAGTTTGCAACAAATCTCATCGATGCCAAAAAGGACCTAAGAAGAGGAGGTTTGTTGCCTGCCCTTTTCTTCTACCCTTCTTTGGCATTCTCTCTCTCTCTTGAGTGAGACGGGCAACTTCATAGAGTTCTTATCCATGCATGTTTTTTTTTTTTTGATAACGTAGGGTTCCCAGCCCTTGGGGCCAAAATAATCCCTACGGGCCCAGGAGAGAAAGCCGGGTAAAATTCCCCTGTGGCCCCAGTGTGGTAGAGCAGTTTCGAACCCACAACCTCCGGGTGCAAACCGTAGTCCTAGGCCAACTGAGCTACCCCTCGGGGTTATCCATGCATGTTTTGAGTACGGGACATGTGGTGTGTGCTCTGCCCGGTTTCACTAGTCAACTAATTAAAAATATTTTAAGTTACGTCTAGAGATGTTTTTTTATCCGATTGTATAACAAGAATTTAACATGTTGAAATTTTTTTGACATAATACAATGGCTTATTCCTTGACATTTGAAATGTCTTTTTTCTTTTTACCATATCTTACACTGGATGGGGTGTTGTAACTGTTGTTGGCTGCATTGCGGTTTGGTTCGACTGTCTCTTAGCTTGATCATAGGTAGGCCTCGGTGAATTCATCGCACCTCCACTGCCATACATTATCATTGCAACTAACGGAAGGAGAAACTGAATTTAAAAGTTTTTCATGTATTTTGACTTTTCATGCAACTTTTACATAGAAAAGAGTAATGAAAAAAGATTCAGAGTCAAATTAATTCAGCGTGATAGATAAATGGTTGATCTTCAATCAAATTGGTCCAGTGTAGATCGTTTAATTAGGGGCCCTTAGTGGCCCTTGAGGTTTTCCCTTTAATTAAATGGTCTCATGCAAATAAGATAGGATGAGTATGATCCCTCATCTATTAGGTCCTACGTAAATGAGCAGAATCTTTATTGGATTTTTGATATATTTGTTGTCCTTCAAACCGATTCTTTACTACCGAAATTTAAATATTGCCACAGAGTTGTTGTTTACGTTTTTTTTTAACATTTTTACCATGGATCCCCTGATATCATGAAAATAGTGTATGTCATATAAACTAATAAATCCTTTGATACGATGGGATTGTCCCATGATATGAAGGCTTTTAGCATCTTAGGGATAAATCTTTTTGAATGATAGAATCTGAGAAATTATGATTAGATGTGTATTTACTTCTCACAAAATGTTAATTTTCATATTCTATAAAAAAAAGATTTACTTTCTTGTTGTATAAAGTGTATTATACAAAAAATTGACTAATTCCATGATATATATTATGGGATTTATGGAAGAAAAAAGCTTTAAAAAACATTAAAACTCTTGTAACAATATCTGAATTTCGATCATGAGATCGGAAAAATTGCATTTAAGTACAATTAATATATTAATATTCCTTCTTTAATTTATCATGTCAAAGTAAGATGGGTGCACGAATCATAACTGTTGGGCTCCATAGTGCATTTTGATTGAAAAGTTATGCATGATGGGTGAATGGTTGATCTTTCATCAACTGGGTCCCATATATATAGTTTAAATTAAAGGATCCCATATAAATAACGTAATATATGTACGGCCACTCATCTATCGGGTCCTAGTAGGTCCCAATTAGACGAGTGTAAACATGATAAGTAAATCGTTGATCTTTCATCAAATGGTTCTCATGTACATGGTTTATTCAATAGTCCTATGTAAATAACACAAGATGAGTGTGATCTCTCATCTATCAGGTCCTGCATGGTTGATTACAATCCTTATCTAACAGGTCCCACTTGGATGAGTTGATGGGTGGAATCTATTGGGTTGCATGTAATGGGCACGGTGGATAAATTCCACCACAGATAAACGGTTGAACTTTCATAAATGGTCCCATGTATAAACATTGCCCCAGGCCCAGTCCAAGCCCGACGCGGCCCATAAAAGTTAGGCCTAGGCCTGCCCATTTAATCAATTGGGCCGGGTAGATCGGGCATTTGAATACTAATTAAATTAAATTCCATGCATTTCTTACACGGCCGGGTCGAACTTTGGGATTTCTAGCACTTAATCCAAGTCCTACCCAAACTTTAATCAGGCCTGGTTACATATCCAAGCCATGGGCACCCCTAAACACACGCCCCAAATCTCAAAGATTTTCCCAATAATGATGGTTGGGGAGGGGGTTGCTCCTTTGGCAGATATCCTGCTTTTATGGTTGTCAATCCGGGGCTTTGAGGAATGCCTTGGGCCCCACTTAGCTCTCGAAAGCCCACAAAGCAAGGGCATTTCTTTTTAGAGCCCAACTTTGAAAAGTCCGTAGCCTCGAGGGCCGAATTAGGACTTAATTTAGCTGGCCTGAGGGGGTTCGACTTGGCACTTTGTCTATTAATATATAAAATAAATAATATGTATAATATAATAGATATATAGGGATTTTTACAAAAAAAAAAAAATACGAAGACCCCCTCTAATTAGTGATTAATGACAAAGCCTCAATATTTTGTTAAAAAATAATAACCAAATCTAAGGTTTTTCCTTTTATGGATATCCTCATAGATCCTAATGTTGCCACCTATGTTTGATTTTCTAAGTTCGCCCAACGCCAATGTATTCTTTAATGAAAAGAGCTTTCAAATTGTCATTGATTATTCTAATTTTCACCATTATTAATGTAAATCACCGTTGCTTGAGAGTTGAGGTGGATGGCCATCAGCATCAGATTGGGTGGGGCTGAGCTTTAGCCACAAGCCACTGATTAATGACAATTTCTTCCTATTCCCTTAGTTCAACGGTTGTTGTTTCATACAAGTGGACTTCACATATGAAGTTCGTGACTTTACCCATGAGACTTGACCCATGTTCAAATGCATCAAATCACATGTCATTCTTGTCTTAGATAGTTAAAGTTTAATTGTTCTGTAATAAAATCAAATGGTGATGTTGCAAATAATTACAAGTTAGGGTTAATGCTAATTCAAAAGTGGTTAGTGGCCTAATGGCTATTTGAACCACCATACTAAATAATTTATTTATAAAAGTTCTATTATATGTAGTACACAAAACTAGTAAAAAATACTATAGCAATCTGAAATTCAATTGCAACAATTTTACTAATACCCCGATAACAAACAAATTTGGGCGCATTACTTAAACTATGGGTCATTTTGGCATTGTGCCATTTCGATGTTTTCCCTTGTTCCCACAAGATAAGGTTGTAGAAAATATGTTTCGTATGAGTAAATTACTCTTTTGAAGTTTGGTCTCAGTGGAAAGAATCTTAAAATATTAACCCGCTCGCATAAGAAAGCTGAACGAAAAAACTTTATTTTTTTTAGGGAAAACTTCAAATAAGGCCTTAAGTTTTTACCTTATTTAAAATAAATAAAAAAAGACAAAACTTTCAAAAAATTTCAAATTAGTCCTTAAGTTTTATTGTAAGCTTTCAATTAAGGACATTCAGTCATTTAAAGGCATTTTCTAGCAGTTTTTCCTCAATATACACAAATTACCTTTCATTTAATTAAAGCTATGACATGGTTTTGGGAGCCCCGATTGTTGTGGGAATACTGGTTGTCATTTATCACCTCGAGGACATTGGTGAAGGAAATGAGGAGAATATGGAGGAAGTGAAGGAAATTTTTATTTCAATATAGGGCAATTTAGGTATTTTAAAAATATTTGAAAAAAAAAGTTATCAGAAAATTGTTTTAAATGGATGAATGTCCTTAATTGAAAACTTTTTGTAAAACTTAAGGGTTAATTTAAAAAGTTCTGAAACTTTTATCATTTTTTAAAATAAGATAGAAACTTAATGATAATTTTGAAATTTTCCCTTTTTTTAAAGAAACAGCCGACTATCACAGTTGTTTAATACTTGTCTATTGTCTTTAAAAGAAGGTCATTTAAAAATCTCAAATCCTCTCACTTATCCTAAAGGTAATGTCCCTTGTTCATAATCTCAAATAAAGCAGCCCCTCTTGGTAATTCCTAAAAGTAGGTCACATGGTCACTTCTCCTAACGGTAGGCCCCCACTCATTGTTTAAATCCTCTCCCTTATCCTAAAGGTGAGTCACATAGTCACAATCATAAAGGTGGGGCCCATATTATAATTCACATAATGGTGGGATCACATTATATATCCGATAGATGTAGACCCCACGTTCTAATTTTCTGAAATGCGGGCATCATGTTGTAAAATGTAAAGATAGTCTCGTTTCAATAATCACAATAAAATGTTGCACCCCTTTATCATTCTCAAAGGTGGGTCATGTGGTTACAATCACAAAAGGTGGTGCCACAATGTGAATTCTATGAATGTGTCCCCATGTCCTAATTTTTAAATGTGGGTACAACATTGTGATTTGTAAAAGTGGGTTCCGTGTTCACAGTAAAAAAAAAAATGGCCTCACTTTGTAATTCTTACAAATGTGGGCCTACATTATAAATACCATGAATGTGCCCCCGTGTTCTAATTTCTAAAGATGGGCACCACATTGTAATTTTTAAAGGTGGGTTATTTGTCCATAATAAAAAAAATGGGGCTCTATTTTGTAATTCATAAACGTGGGTCATTTGGTTTCGATCACAAAAGATGGACCCCACACTGTAAATACTATAAACACAGGCGTTTTGTACGGAACAATTATACGGAAACGCTTTCCTGCATCGTCGGCGTTTTTCTTGGTAATGGTGGAAATGAGTTTCTATGGGGTATGAGAAATGGATTTCCTCGGAAAACTTCTCCATCTTTTCCCCACTCTTGTCCATTTCAACCAAAAAATCCAACAATTCATTCATTTTTTTTATATAAATTTATATCACCAAATAAGAAATTTTGATTTTCTATAAGGAATCAATGACCGCACCAAACAATATGAGCATCAATTAAATGAGGAAACTCCTTTGCACCAAATATGAATTTGTAGATTATACGGAAATCCTTTTCTGAGGTTTTCATTTATATGGAATTTACTAACGTGACAATTTCATTTTTCTACGGAAAGGGTGTGTATACAAACGTGTCCTACAACTCTTTCATTTTTTATTTATTTAAATAAATTATTATTCGATGTTGAATAAATAATATATATATTATGTTATTTTCTTTCAAAAAATTATTTCACAAAATAAAAAAAATTAGTTTTCTATAAGGAATCTACAGGTGCACTAAACAACATTAACACTAATTAAATGAGAAATTTTAATTTTACTAAATATAAAATTTTAAATTCTATAAAAATTCCTTTTCAAGTTCTCAATTCTATAAAATTTGCAGACGCGGCAATTTCCCCCTCCACGTAAAGACGGTGCCCTAAACCCTTCTGCCTCCGAAAACTTCTCCCCACCCCCATCTTATAAACTTATTTGCGTGCACAGTTCCCATCTAAAACCCTGGCCCCTCCGAAAACTCTCCCCCCACCCCCATCTTTTAAACTTCTTTTCCTACCCAGTTCCCATCCAAAACCCCTAGCCCCCAGTTCCCCTCCTCCTTCATCGACGAGAGCTTCCTTGTGGACGGCACCTCCATTACAAACCTCTTATCTTCTCTTCAAGTAACAGAGCAAGCAGCACCTTCATTGTCACCAACCTTCTACAGGTAACACATCTCTCTCTCTTTCGCCCCCCACCCTTGCTTTGGCCACGCCCCACTTCCCATGCAGCCATGCTCGAACCTCTATGCAGCCATCACCGCCCCTGCAGCCGTGCTCGAGCCTCCCTGCAGCCACCGTGACAATAGAATTTTCAAGCATACTCTGGAAGCCTCATGTTGGAAACATACAGCGAGACCCCAAAGCCCAGACACGGCATGTGATGTACAAATCACAACACACCGAGTCTTTCCACTCTCTTCCGGTGTGAAGACGAGGATGACATAGATTCTCAGATGCCAAAACAATAAAAGGCTGTCTTTCAAGGAAACTAGATGTGTCTAATTGGCACCATAATCAGTTTCTCACATGCTGGCTTTGAGAAGATTTTAATAAGCCAACCAACATGAAAGCTCATCCCGGATGACCAAACAATTGTTTTCAGTTAGGAACAAAAATTGTTTTGGATATGCCACAAAAATCCCACGGCTGCACCAAACAACACGAGCATGAATTCATTGAGGAAAGGAGATCTGCACCAAACATGAAAATATAATTTATGCGGAACTCCTTTTCCATGGTATTCAATTACCATGGACTTTGCTGATGGGGCAAGTTTCTCATTCCATGGAAAGGCATCTCTATATATAAAACTCTGCTTCTTCTGTTTTTTCTAGGGCTTTCCAGCAGTCCCATCTTCTAAAACAACAATGTCTTTTGATGGGAGCTTTACCTGCAAATCTGCTTTGGAGCGATTCCTTGCTCGTTTTCCGAAGCTTCAATCCAATATTAGATTCTTAAAAATCGTTCAAACGGTACTCAAATCAATTTCATTTTACTCTCTCTATCTTAATCCATCACTCCTTGTTTTGAATTCATTTTTTTTCTCTGGTTTCATAGGGGCGATGCGATGAACGATGATGAAGTTGTGAATTTGTTGGCTGAGCCACTCCTTCATCCAAATTATACAATACCCCTGTTTGGATGCTTCCGTACTCTCGGTAGCAAGATCGTTGAAAGGGCGGTGTCTCTACTTCGGCTGGTTCCTGAGATAAAAATGGATTCCGGATGGGATGATAAGGAAGAAATCAGTGAAGATGATATAAACGTCATTGAATTCTATACTAAAAGTGGGAGAGGCTTGAGACTTCATGAGCTCACTTCACTGGCACTGTGCAGAGTGCTTGACTTGGCGCCTTCTCTGCTGGGGTATGTTTATAATTTGCTGTTCTGCTTGGATTTTTGATGTTCCATTGGTGCGCTTGACTGGAGTCAGTTTAGTTGAATGGAGGATTGAGATGAATCCAGGACGTGTTTAATCAAGTAAAGAATATTAGTTTGTGTTCCTCTGTCTTTAAGATTTTCAGAGATAAAGGGGTCTTGGGCGTATTTTAGAAGTCTACCAAGCTTTCACTGTGTTGAATTCAAAATTTGAAGAAATTTTAATCTAACATCTTGCTGAAAGGGAGTGTTCAAAGATTTTGGAATCTGAGTGCATCGATCATTTGAGCTAAACATTTCAACCTTAGCTGATTACTTTTGGTCGTTTTTTTTTGACAATTGAATGAACCCGGAGAGAGAAAATTCTTGAAAGGCATTGATGGAGGGTATAAAATGTCAAACATTAAAAATTTTTGCTTTCAGTATTAATGAGATGAGATGAGCATGTCTATGGTTGGTTGGAACTAATAATATTTGCATGGGCGTGTTTGTGTTTCTTTTTTTTCTGAAAATATATTAAGCATGTAATTATTAGAAAAGAAATTAGTGAATGCCGATTATAGCATCCCACCTCATGCTGGTCTTCACTGTGGGATGTGGGGCTTGTGGGTGAAGCCCCAACAACTTGATTTATATTAAGTTCAAACAGACTTTTATGATAAATTCTTTCATTGGGTGAATAGGGCACTGTGCAAAGAGTCATTGATCTTGAGCCAAAAGTAATTTCAATTCATCAAGATTCTTCACGAGCGACCATCGCATAAAACCTCTAATTAGGACTAATGTGGATTTATTTGGGGAATTCTGTGCAGGGAATGGTTCATGCCTTATGCCTCTTGCTGAACAAAACAATATAAGTGTATTGCCACTCGTAAGGGTATTGTTATCCAGGTATATTGGTTAAAGTGTTTTGACCCTAAAACTGACATAAGAACAATAGAAATTCCTGGAACTGACTAGCTGCCTCCGCCATAGGTGTTAGGAACCATTGTTCTGAAAATTAGAATCCTATCGCAAATCATTAGAGGGGGATGAATCGAATCGTATCTCGTATCATGAAAGGATAATCCAGGTATGACCCCAAAACTGACATAAGAATGATAAAAATTCTTGAAACGGACTAGCCGCCTCAGCCAGAGGTGTTAGGAAGAACCCCTGTATTTGCAACTCACTTGTCAAACCTGTTCAAAATAGTAGCCCTTTTTAGGGAAGTGAAAAGTAGTTTGACTTAAAATGGAAAGCAAAATGAAATGATTGGTATGATCATGGAAGGAAGAAAGAGGAAGAGTGCAAGGAAGTATTGAAATTGGAAGAGGCATTGTGAGAGATTATCTTAATTAGGCCTTATTGGGCCGATCTTTTGTTTCCCATCATCGGTCATCGTTTACTCGATCTTGTTTGGACTTAGCCATAGTTGAATCTTCCTTAATCAACCATAAACCAAGTCATTAAATCCAATCGCTGAAAAAGATATGGAAGATGATGAAAGCTCCACGTATATATGATCTGACATATGAAGATTCCAATCAAGATCAAACAGATTCAAAGTGAAATCTGACCGCTGAGGATCAAACCTATGATTCCAAATCATATTGATATCATTGATTTATCATTCTAGTCATGAATGGCAACCAGTTGCATATAAAATGGATAGATGGAAGCAGTTATTTGATCAATGGTCTGATGGTGCTTATGGAATATCTAATCGAATATCCATGTTCGAGGTGAAATGATCTTGTTGGGGTTCTAAAAATTGAAAACAAGCATGAAGTGGAAGTGTAAGTGAAAGCAACAGTTGAAGTGAATGGGCGGAGCAAACTTGAGGTTGCGTTTTCCCCTTTGGGTGTGAAATATGAATGCTGGCAATGGCAGAACATGGACGGGTCTCAAGAATGTATACCCTAATGCATAGTCATGAAATTCAGTTCAGTTCAGTTGAATTTGCTGAACAGTTTTGGTTCGGCCAGTGGACCGAACCAAATCACTCCCTTGTAACTTTTTGGTCCAGATTTCAGATCGTTTTGGCCCAAATCCGGAACTTCGGTCTGAAATGGCTGAAATCTACGTTTTGCACAAATAAAAATAAAAATACAGAAACAAAAACCCCTTCTATTGGATGAATGAGAATACTCGGTTATTAATCTTTTGTGTTTCTGTTTAGGAGGAAAAGCCAAAGTATTTAAATCCCTACTTTTATCTCTCTACAAGAAGCAATCACTCACATCGTTCTTCCCCTATTTTTCTCCTCCTTAGAAAACATTACTTCTAACAGTAAGATGCTCATTTATTTTTTGTGATTTAATCATTGACCGTTAATGGTTTGATTGGTAGTAAATTAATGATAATTTATAAGGTTAATCATTTCCTCCATTGTAACATGGCAACATAGAATTCATCAGTGGGGCTCTCTTATTTTTGTGATTGAACTCAATGATAGTTAATAGTCGGATTGGCATCAAATTGGAAATAATGCCAATTCAAATTGATCAGTGGGCCCTTTTATTTTTGATGATTTAATCAATGACTGATAATGGTTGGATTGGTTATAAGTTAATGCTAATTCATGAGGTTGATAATTGCTTCCATCATAACATGGCAATATTAGAAATTCATCAGTGGACTGGGGATATCATACGCACGTCCAAATTTTTTTTCTCTCTCTCCTCTCCCTCAAATTCAATCTCCTATATCATATATTGAGGTCCTATTTTCTCTTTTACACAATCTCCTATAAATGTTAATTAATAAAAGTAATTGGAATTGAACAGTTCCAACGTGAAAGCAGGTGTTTCATTGGATATTTTAGATAGGGACAAAATGCCCTTTTTGAAAGGGGCATTTTATAGAATTCCTCTTCCACACACATTGTAAGAAAATTATCCTATGCATGAGGTGTGCATTGCGTGCACCCATAGTGGGCCCCACATGATGGTCCATCTGAGTGGACCACACAAACCCCCACCCCCCAAAAGGTCGCATGCTCGCTGGGTTTGCACCCATGCAAATGGATTGGACCATTGGATCGCTTGTTTACCCATGTGAATGGACTAGACTTGTGGGCCGTGGTTGATTGGGTTGGATATGTGTGTGTGTGTGTGAGGTATAAAATAAATATAAGTGGCTAGTTGCAAGGAAAAAAGGAAAATTTTTTTTTTTTTTGTTTGGGGGGGGGGGGGTGGGGGGGGGCAAAAGCTCCCATCTCTCTCCTTCTCTCTTTATTAAAGAGGCGAATGTTAAAAGGGGCAAAAGCTCCCTTACACCTCTAAATCATGGCTTGAATAGTGGAACCCACAGTGGGGGCCCACCCATTGAAAATTTGAGCCACTCAAACTAATACAAAGATAAATGGGCCTAAAAATACATGTGCCTTAAATTGAAATAAAATAAATGTTCTACTAATACATGGGACCTAGCACCATTATTTTTTAGAAAAAATACATGGGCCCTAGCGAACTTTCACTCTAATAGGAAATAGAGCCCTAGCCAAATTTCACTCAAATAAAAAACGGACTTAGCATCTCACTCTATTAGAATATGAGCCCTGGATAAATTTCCTTTAAATAAAAAATAGAGCACTTACCCAATCTCACTCATAGAAAATGAGCTCACTATGATCAAATATAAATTTTTTATAAGAAAATTGTAAAAAAAGCCCTGAAAGTAAGTAATGTTTGAAAAAAAATTGAGCACAATTTCAAATGTCAGCCATGTAGAAACTGCAAATTGCACTATTACTTTTGGTAGAATAAATTAAATGTATCTATTTATATGCTATTTTCCTTTAATTTTTATAATATTCATATCCTACAGATTTGCTGCTTGCAAAGGTTTTATGACATTTCATTCAAAAAAGAAAAAAAAGGTTTCATGACATACATTCTGTTTTCGAGTGTTCTGAGTTCTGACTACTTGCTGCAGCTCTGTTATAAGTTATTTCCGTTTTGCTCCACCTCCCTTCAAATGCCTTTCAATGATTCATTCAGCTTTAAACCTCTCAGAACAGGTAAATGTTCAATAGCCTTTCGGTTCTAAAATATTTTCTTTTGAAATGATTAATATGGATGTGTTCTATGATTTGTTGTTGATATCTTTATTTAGCTTTATGGTTTGTAAATAACAGATATTCTTCGATGAGAGAGAGGCATTCCCAAAAATGTGTCGATGAATAATCATATGATCCCTTGAGGATTGCACTGTGTCGTTGGGACTTGATTTAGTATATTTGGTTCCATGCAGCTCAGTACTCTAGACTATTGATTTGATGGATCCTCCGTGAATGGACAAGTGGACACCCATCTTCCTCTCCCTTTTGAATGTGGACAGTCGCTGGATTTCTTGCATAACCATTTACCTCAAGGTTCTAGACATGTGATAGGAGAGATGGGGGTGTCCATTCTACGAGTGTCCATTTTAGGTTATTCTTCATGCTCTATATCCATTGTAGGTCATTAGATTCGTAGTTATCAATTCCGTTTCGTTTCGGCTGGAATGGCCAGAATTTTTCATTCCGGTCCTCCGACCGAAATGGAATGGGGCCAAAAAAATCTTAGTTTGAATTTCGGTCCATTTCGGTTGTCAATTTCGGTCCTTTCCACCATTTTGGTTTGTAGCACAATTTTCACATTTTTAAATTTTTTTTTCTCAATTCATATCAGGAAACATGCATAATTTATATTTTATTTTTTTTATTATATATATGTATATATATTTTTAATTTTTTATTATTCCGAAAAGTTTTGCCGAATTTCCGAAATACCGAAATAATCCATCTTGGATGCTTAAACTGAAATGATGACCGAAACGGAATTGACAACTATGATTAGATTGTCTCATCAGATTATTTGTGTCGGCGAATCATGGCCTCCACATCTCCCAGGCTGAGGATACTATAACTCCGCTCTGTAGATGTAGGAAGCATCAACAAATTGACTTTTGACTGTGCATACATCATGCAAGCTATAATGTCGGCTGTTACAGCTGTCCATTTTCCAAGAGATCCTGTAGTTCTTCTGGTTGGGAGCATCATTTTTTGAGTCTTAAGCATTTTCTAACTTCTTAACTTTTGACAATTTCAGGATCAAGCTCATTTAGTGGATGTGATTCGAGTATCCTATCGCTTCCTTCTAATGGAGCCTAAAGTCTTCTCTGAACTTTGGAACTGGTCTTGTTTTCTGGACCTAGTGCAGCAATGTAGTGCAGATGTCGACTTAGTCAATAGTTCGGAGGTCATAAAAAATATTCATGACTTAAGATGGTGCGGGATACAGATATTATCTGTCATTTTGAGAATAAGTGATCGGGCCACTGAAAATTTTGGTCTCATTGGTGACACTTCTCATTCATGCTTTCTCCGGTTAGTTTTGTCTTCTTTATTTTAGATGTTCTGTTACTTAACGAGTTACAGTTCACGATTTCTTTTACTTGGATCCATACTCATTTTTATGGTGCTTATCCTCAAATAGCAACATGCACTAACAAGGAAATATATATCTTGCATCCAAGCTGTGCACCAATAGGTTCCCTCTATTAATCAACTAGCCCAAAAAGCAGTTGGCACCCACAATTAAAAAATAAGTAGCCTGACAAAAATATAAGTAGTCCACATTGAACGTACTTGTGTGGCCTACGCGATTACTGTATCCACCTGATTTTGGGGCCAGATCATCTGCATGATGTAACTTTTTGGCTTTACTACAGCAGATAAGGCCGTGTGTAGCGCTGCATATTGTCTTATCTGAACTCTTTCATCATATTGTTTTCGGTATCATAATATCCATTTAACATTTGTTGATTGCAGCTGGGAGGAGTTTTGTCAGGATGTATCATTAGAAAAGGCTGGCTACTACCTTGAAGCAAATGAACTGGAAACTGGAGAGTTTCTTGAAGGAAAAATCGTTTTTAGTCCAGGCTACTTTCTCCAGTCTTTTAATGATGGGTGTCCAATTATTTCTTCATCTCGCTTTTATGAGATCGAGTCAATGAAAAGAAACCGCAAGAAAGCTGCATGGTATTCTTGTTGCATTTCTTTCTTTTGGACAACTGAAGTATATTGTTATTATTTCTCTAAGTAATTAAGTTATCTGTATCTTTCTTTAGCATTAATTCCTTTATGGTAGATGAAATACAGCATTAAAAATTGCACAAAAGCTGGCACCAGCTATTGCCAAAGTAGCAGGCAGTGGCGGACCTACATTATGCGGACCTGGGGCCAAAAAATGTTAAAAATATGGCCCATGCCCCATTCTAGTAAAGTAATTGCACCACCCCAGGTCTCGAAAACCCGTTGCTATCGGTCTCAGAGATCTCCCGAATGAAAAACCTTGGAACTCTTCGCTCAATCATAGCATAAATGTCTGGCCTCTACATAATAGCATAGCATAAATGTGGGGAAGCAATATGTTGATTAGTAGTGGGATATGAGTTCTTTATACTTAATTTGACAAAAAAATAAAAGAAAGGCTAGCCTTCTCCTCGGCTTGAGCTGATGGGAGAGGGCTGTTCGCTGCCTAGGGTCGGGCCCACTGTTTGGTCCATCCAAATGGACCACACATAGGCCCCCCCTAAATTTCACATGTCCACTAAAATTTGGCCCCATCCGATTAAACTGGACCGTTGGATCAAGTAACACCCATCCAAATGGACTGTACACCGTTAAACTTTTGTGGTCTAGATGGAGGTGATGATGATCATGGACAACTGATTTTTCTTAGAGAGGAGGGCCCCTGTGTGTCCTTCAAATCCCCCCATTCCCATTCCCATGTGGGTCCCAGGTGGGCCCCAGATCATTGAACAGACACCCTTATCCTCAGCTCGGGTTGATGATCGGAGGCCCCAGTAAAAAATAATGTTTTTTAAACCGTGCAATAAGTGGAGATTATTGGTAGTTGGCGTTGATTTTGACATTTTCAATATTTAATTGGCCATTGTCCGCCCCACCCAAATGAAAATCCTGGGTCTGCCACTGGTGGCCTGCTACCAGCTATCTTATTGCATATAACTGAAACTGTCCTTAAGACACAAGCACTCAAATCTCTTAAGTCTTATTACCTTTCTTTGTTGTTGTTGTTATTGGTATTATTATTTCTTCAAATGGATCTTTAGCTTTGTTTATATTGCATGCTTGGCACTTTTTTCTTTGTTATCAGTATTACAAGGTCAGTGGAGACTCCGTTTGTCCTTACTTCAGCTGTGAAGAAGAGCTTTGAGATGGTCTTGTTGGCACTGAATCAGAGATGGCCTGTCCTTCTCCATGGTCCTACAGGTTCTGGGAAGACTGCACTGATCAGCAAACTGGCGCAAGTTAGTGGAAACCAAGGTATTTCATAACATCTAGTACTAACATGGATAGTTCTAGTCATTGTGGAGCAATTGTTATAAATTTGTTATGCGTACTGCTGAAAAATAATTTGTTTTTCTCTCTCATTAGCATACACACTTGAGAGGAGAGTGTTGACAGTAAGGTTGGGGGATTTTTTAAAGTTCTAGCCTGTTGGGATTTTTTTCAAGTACCGTTTCTTTGGGTGATGTAAAGCTAAGTCCAAATTCAGTCATTAGCAAGTATCTCCTGCAATTTGTGAAATCTTTGGATCTGTTCAAACTTAAAACTGTCCCCCTGAACAAGTTCTACATAGAATGAGAATTTATTTCTTTTTTTTTCCCTTTTAAGATATCTTATTGAACTAGTGCAGGTGATATTATTTCATCCAAGAGGCGGTCTGCTTCTTGGCAAAGGGGAGGTGCCTATAGGCCATTGGTTTGCTTTGGTTCCTTTGTTCTACTGTAGATCTTTGTATTCTCTCTTTCAAGAAATTTATTGGTATTTCAAAGTAAAAGGGTGAACTGAGATGTTTGGACCCCCTTTTTTCTATAAAAAATAAAAACCTTTAACCAAGATTTTTTGCTATTATGATTTTATGTGCATGTTGCATATAAATTTATATCCTTGTGCATTTTCCAGTTCTTATTGTATTCTTCTTATGTACACAAGCACGCATATAAATAAATAACTACTCATACGTACATAGAAAAATGTTACTAAGATATTTACAGTTTTAATTCATGTGCTGGGGTTTCTTTATATTACTACTCTCTCTAGGTTCTCACTTGGCATTATGGTGCTGCAGTTGATTTTGCCACCACCATATGGGTACTTGTGCCAGTTTTATATTTTGGTGCAGGCAATTTGACGTATTATGATTTGTGTTATTTTTTCCCTCAGTTCTTTTTCTTCATATGGATGAGCAATTGGATAGCAAATCACTGATTGGGAGTTATATCTGCACGGAACGACCTGGTGAATTCAAATGGCAGCCTGGTTCTCTTACTCAGGTTTGTCTTACTTGAAATGATAATTAGCCGTATTTTTGCTTCTTATGCTTCTATCCCAAGGAAGGATATAAGCTACTCATATCAACCTTTGTAATAGGCTCTTGTGACTGGACTTTGGGTTGTCTTCGAGGATATAGACAAAGCCCCACCTGAAGTGCTGTCCATTTTATTACCATTGTTGGAAGGTGCAAGTTCTTTTGCAACTGGTCGTGGAGAGGTAATGTTTGTTTTATATTCTATAGTGTCTATGCTTTCTTATGTTATTTTCTTATTTTCTTTTTATATATTTTCATCTTCCCAATCCTATTAGATTATTTTTAAATCTAAAAAAATCACACTGCACGGTGGGGGAATTGAGACAACGAACTCTGTAAGAGTTGGGGGCTCAGTGCAGTTCAAGCACAAGCAAAATCTGAAGCTGCCCCCAAACCCGACTTGTGTCAAAATCTTGAAACCAAAATCTGATCAACCCACTACCAAATCTGCTCCTAATAGGAGTGGGTGGGGTCCCATTAAAACCTGACCCATTGTGATTCCTATTTCCTACTAGTATTTCTCCATCACGCATACATTTCTTTCTCACCCATGATATATTCTTGTGAATATTGTTCCAAATCTGTGCACAACTCTAAGATGACTCTTAAGTTTTGATAAAAATTCAATTTCTTTGCTTTTTAAGAGCAGGGGCTGGCTTGTAACCTAATACTTCTCTTGATTTATCTAATTCCATTTTTATTTTTATATTTTTCATTATATGTATATCTTAACATTTATTATTTTTGCTCCCATTTGTGTATTTTAATTGTCTGTTTTACAAGAAATCAATTTAATGGTGGCCAATGCTAACTGAAAATAAATCTCGCTTAGATTTTATAAACCAAGCAATTATTTTCACAGGTTTGAATTTTTTTCCTTTTTCTTCTTTAAAAACTACTCATGTAGTTTGATGGTAGATATTTATAGGTAAATGATTTACTTTATTTTCCAACTTTTATGAACCAAGTATTCTTTTCTTTTTACTTTATTTTTCAACTTTTATGATCCAAGTAATTTTTTCTTCTTTCGTTAGGACATGTTTGTGTAACATTGTTTCCATTAAAAAAGTTTCATTTATCAAGAGAAAAATTAAGAAAGCAACTAAAATTTTCCATTGGAAAGAAGTTTGTGGAAGCACTCTTTTGTGGATGTTACATAAACATGCCCTGAGTGTTATTAGGCATATGTCAAGAATTTTGAAAATTTATGATACATGCCGTAGGGTAAGGGCTTGCGTGGAGTGCCAAAGCACATGTCTGCAGACACTTCAAAACGTCTCTGTAGAGACTAAAACGCGAGGACGCACCTCCGAAGGATAGAAAACCCACGGCAATTCTATTCAATAATCAAGTCTGAGATTTTCATCTCTAAAATGCCATATATATATATATATATATAGGAAACAAAACTTAGAGCCTAAGAAATCTACTAGGAAACTAAATAAATTGGCAACCTAATCCTAATTATAATTCTTTAAATAAAATTAAAAACCTACCAATAAAAATAAAATATCCCTAAAATATCTTGGGCGGGTCAACTTGTGACACGTTCCGCATCATTCCCCCTAGGTTGAAAGAAGTGTTCGACCTTGAACTCGGGTCTTGTTCATGTTGCCTTTGTAGACGTGGTGTACGTGAAACACTTCCTTTGTGGCATGGGCCCTTGATCTTCTCTTCGGTAATTTTGGTTTGTTTAGATGGAGTGACTTGCTTTCAACCATGCATGAATGTATACGTGTTGTCGCGCATACCATGAGTGCCGTTTTTTTTCATACATCCATGGGCAGCCTAACAAGATATCACCACTATCCATTGGTAGCACATCGCACCAAAATGTGCCTTTATAATCTTCATCGACGGCAATAGTGACTTGACATGTATGTCGCACTTGTACTTCATCACCTGTTATTATCCACTTGACAAACTAGGGACAATTGTGCTTATAAACCTTCAGCCTCAAGTGATGAACAAGAGTTTGAGAGAGCACTTGTACTTCTGCCATCAATCATAATTGTACATTTTGTCCATGTATTGTACTTGTACGAAAAATATTTTCCGTAACCATTTTTTTCCTCCACTTCCTTTGATTCTTCATCTTTAGGATCAAGGATGAAAATAGCAGTGGTGGTGAACGTAGCGGCCCGCTTCCAAAACGCTACGAAGTGGGTGATATGTAGCATAGCTGTGCGTTTTAAAAAAATCATCAAAAAAATTTGTAAAAGTTCTAGAAAATCTAGAATATTGGCAAATGATTGAAAATGTATTTTTTTATGCAAAAGTAACTTAGATAAGGGGCCGTAGCAGTCCCTTCATTAAATGAGGTCTGTATCGCTGTATGAATAGAAAATAATAGTATGATCATTTTTTTTTTTCACATGTATTCAGGTTGCTTAGTTATGCTTATCTTAGAAACTAATAAAATGCTTATAATCAACAATGTCAACAATATATTACCAGTACCGTTGCTTAGAATATCACATTCAGAGTTGTATTTATATGGAGAAATTTTTTCCGAGAAACTGATTTGATTAGGGCCCTTTTTCCAATTAGAGTAAAATTTGGCTGGGGAACTATTTATTATTAGAGTGAAAAGGGTCCATTGGTTAGGGCCCTATTTCCTATTAGAGTTCACTTTGGTTGAGCCCTATTTCCAATTAGAATAAAATTTTGCTAGAGCCCATCTTCAATTAGTGTGAAATTTGATTGGGCTTTATTTTCAATTAGTGCAAAAATTGGCTATGATCTTATTTCTAATTAGAGTGAAATTTGATTGAGCTCTATTTTCAAGTAGAGTGAAATTTGTCTAAGGCCTTGATTTTAATTAAGTAATATTTGGCTAAGGCATGACTTTTTTTATTTTTATCCTCATTGTGGAGCCCACCAATGGTTAATGGTATAAGGTGCTTCAACTTCTATTTTTTCTTAGAGGGATTATTTAATTTTTATTTATACCTTTCAAAGTGCCCTATTGAAATAAAAGTGGGGGTTATTTAATTTTATTTATGCCTTTCAAAGGGCCCATAAGTGCCCTCTAAAAGAGGGGCTACATTTAATTTTATAACTTTCATAGGGCCCATAAGTGCCCATCCCCTAATGAAATAAAACAAGGGCTGAAATGAAATTGGTTTTGGTGCCACAAGTGCCCTCTAAAAGAGGGGGTACATTTAATTTTTTTATAACTTTCATAGGGCCCATAAGTGCCCGTTAATGAAATAAAACAAGGCCGAAATTGTCATGACCCCGGACCGGGACCGAGGCCCTAATTCGGCTCCGCGGCGTTTTTTTCGTTTCCCACAGGTTCCTGCAGTGAGGATTCCACACGAATCATCTCACGATCACACATATGAATAGATTTGCGGAAGCGCGTAGCAAACACGAGTAATTCACACATGAGAGAGTATATAAAGACTCATGTCAGAGAGAGAAACATAACTAACACACCCATAAGTTCAAGTTTAAAATTTACAAACATGAAGAAAGATAGAGTTAAGTTTTACAATTCCTAAAAGATAGCCAACAAAGGTAATACAAGGTTCCCAAAAGATAGATGGTCAATTCCCCCAAAATGTTGTGCATCTCAAGACCCAACCCGACGTCTAGATGACATCGTTGGGCTGCCACTCTCGCTTGACAGGCGGCGCGACAACGGCTTCCTCATGCTCCTCAGGGGCAACGAAACCTAGATCCGAGCACGAAAAATGAAGGGTCAAACACGACGGTCTGGCAGGCAATCAAATAAAGTACAATCATGCTATAAATCAAATAGTTTTGGAATTAATAAAACAACTTATACATAGAGAGAAGCCGAATAAAAAAAAAGCAGATCAAAGACAATACCATTTATAAGATCGGACGATAAATCAAGATGACCATTCGAAAGCAGTACCTTGGCAACCACATAGAGCTATATTCTCCGTCACCAAAGTGACGAGAACACTCATGACAAGAATTCTCCGTCACACGACGTGAAGGGAGACAAGATCATATAATAACCCAGTATCGCTGGGCATCACACACGAGTCCCGCCATGGAACGGGCTAAACAAGCATGCACTATTATTCAAACTAATGTTGGCACGAAGTATTTAAGGACCCAAGGCAGTTGATCAAACTGACAAGGTCGTCCAAGCTGAGTGGAGCCGACAAGAAAATACACACGAACTTTCAAAACAAGTGCTTGACACTTTTAAACTCGGGAACTACTCACACTATATCATGGACACGCACGCTTGCTCACGAAAATTTACGAAATAGTAGTCCCGACACGATGTGTATGAAAACACATTTCACGCAATGATTCACAAACGGGGTTTTAAATCAAAACTTTGGAAACATTCTTTTCAAGACGATACGAATCGTAAAACGAGGTTTTGGTTTAGAAATCACAAGTCCATGTCACACATTCTCATCAATCCCTTGGGACCGTAGCCGTCGAGTCGTATACGCTTTGAAATCCAATGTCGGTCATTCGTTTAGTTGGTACCAAATATTTCAGCGACATTTAAGACGTCAAAGTATACACATCGACTAGGAAGGGTCCAAAGGTGAGTGGGATGGAAAACCCCACTTTCCACTTCATTTCTAAAAATTTGGGTGAAATTCGGTCACCTGTCGGTTGTGACCGAACCTGGGTCGGTTAGCCGCCAGTCACCAGTTGGCTAGCCGCCAGGTGACCGCCCAGCTGCATGAAATTCACATCTGGTTCAGATTCACGCCCTTTCTTCTCGAAAACAGTTCTTCCTCTAACCCATTCTTTTTCATGCTATAAAATGAGCCTACAACTCCTCCTTTCAACATTCAACCATTCACAACATCACTTCAAATCCATTCATCAAACCTCACACAATCCAAGTTTCAAATTCTAACAATTGAAGCATAAAAATCCCAATTTGAATGAAATAGGTTGAAATCAGAATTCAAGGAAATGGACCGAACATTATGTACGTTAAGAACAATGGTTTCGTAAACTAAACTTCCAAATAAGCAAGGTAAACATATTAAGTTAAAAAATAAGGAAACAAGTTAAAAAAAATCCACAAATCATTGCATGCACATTCATATTCCATTCAATCACTTGCCTTGGCTCAAAAATGCTCTCAAGGAAGGTCTCCCAACACACCTCTCACATCTGAACTCCAATCTACAAGAAGCCCCATGAAAAGAGCTCAAAGTCAAAGAAATTTTTTGAAAGAGAAAGGGTTCCTCCTTAGAAAGCCTTGCATGCATGAAGGTTGAGCTCTAAAGGACTTAATAAAACCATGGTTTGAAGAAGAAAGCCATCACATACCTCTAGAAGCTCTAACAATGGAGAAGAACCTCAAGAGAAAGTAATCCCAGCTGAAATCCTTTGAAAATGGTAACAATAGAAAGCTTGAGAGATAAGAAAGAGTTTGGTGAACTCAAATCTCCATTTTAGTCGAGAAGATCCACATGCAGAGGAGAGAAGACAAGAAGAAGGCTGGTTTTCTCTTTGGCTCTTAGCTGGACTGAAAACATTCAAGTGGAGAGTGAGGGAGAAGATACATGTGGGTGGCTATTTGAGTTGGGTGGGGTGTGGGCCCCACCAGGCCAATCCATTTCAAGGGCTTAAAACTCCATTTGGTAGGTCCCGGATGAGATCGATGAAGAAGAGTAAAATGATCGTCGAAATATCTAGTTTCCAAAAATATTTTTCACATGATTTTGCAAACATTGAAATTCATGCACATATTTCGATGTGAAAAGTCTGTTTTGCCCTTTTTGCTAAAAAACACAATTTCGAAGTTTCGAAAACGGACAGAGAGAACATAAAAGTTGTAAGTGCTATTTTGACAAATCGAAAGAGTTGAAAATCGGAATTTTCCAAAATCAAGAATAAATTCCTCCCCACACGCACACGGGTCACACAGGCCACCCCCGGCCTATGTCAAACTAAGTTCAATGGCTCTCAAAATTTTCCGAAGCTATGAAAATCTAGTCGAGCTCACAATCTAAGCTAAATGCCATCTAATCGCACTTAAGATCTAATCTCGGCTTAAACGACGCTAATCAAACAGACCTGAGTCAAACCAGATCTAATCAAAGTTTAAATTGATGAAAGAGGATAGCTGGGTGGGTTTTTTTTTTTGAAATGTTTCATAGCTCGTAGCGGCCAATACGCAACCTTAGCGTCCGATATGCACTGATATAGTTGCGATCGACGCTATTTTATTTTTAGCATAGCGGCCATGGCCGCTACGGCTGATTAGCGCATCGGCCCTTTTTTTTTGTTTATATTTTTATCCTTGTTTAGGATCAACTTGTGTTTCCGGTTCATCGAGTGCATATTCCATTAAATTTATTCGTTTTGGACATCCAAACGAACGGTGCACTCTTGCTTATAATGAAAACATGCGAACCTATTATGATCTTCAGACTTGAAAACTTTTTATGACAAACTAACACTTGGATTAGAATTTGGCTTTGATGGGGACTCGTGCAATCCATTTAGATGCATTAAATTTTTAGGCTTGATAATTTGCATTCTCCTCGGCCTTTATAGCATGCTAAATGATCTCATCAACATTATCAAAATTGTTGAATGCAAGTATATGTCGTATGTCAATTCTCAACCCATGAAAATATCGTTCAACCATGAAAAATAAAATAAAATCGTTCAACGAACACATCATCAACCTCATGTAGTGTCGCGACCCCGGACCGGGAATCCGAATCCGGGATTGGGACATTAGAGAATAATTAATGATAGAAGGATCTACATCCACAATATACAATTTATTTAATTTCCCACAGGTGTCCGCGGTGAGGATATCACAACCTTGCATGAATATTTCTTTTGAGTGCGGAAGCGTGTAGCAAATCAAACAGTAGACTATCTCTAATCATGCAAGCATTAATATCAAATATCAAACGGTATCAGAATGAGCAATGATCTAAATAGCAAGTTTCCCAAAAGTTGTTAAAGTTAGACAAAACATCATTTATTTACATCCCCAAAATATAGAGGCCAACAAAGGCCAATACCACAAAAGAATAACCCAAAGAATGGTCAAGTCAATTCTCCCAAAATGAAACGCCTCTCATAGCAATCCGATGTCTACATGACATCATCAGCACGCCACTCGACTAGAGGTTGCGGCTCACCTACCGCCTCCTCTGGCTCCTCCTCAAGGAAGCCGGCAACGGGACCTGAGTACCAAAGCAAATGGGTCAGACACGATGGTCTGGCAAGAGAATGAAAAGATGCAACAACATATAATAGATGAAATCTCTTGAAAAGCATAGAAATCTGTTTAAACAAGAACTCTCATAAAACAGGTAAATCATTTGCTATAAAGCAAGTAAACAAGATAAAATATATGAGGTATCCAAGGAATCGGGAATAACAAGGTGGCAATCACATAAAGCTAAGTCCTCTGTCACTAAAGTGACAACAGTATCACGGGACGTTGATCTCAGTCACGCAAGGTGAGGAGAAACAACGTATACATATATACAATATAATTATACGGGAACGGGACCACGGTAGCGAACCGGGTATCGGGACGGGACCACGGTAATAAACCGGGCATCGGGATCCAAACTGCAGCTGGCGGGACGGGAGAGGGATTTCCAAGTCGGTGGATCAAACCGACAAGGTATCCAAGCTTAGTGATGCCGACTCATAGGATAAATAACACATCGAGACATATGCAAGTAAATCGAGTACAGTAAATAAACGGGTAAAACGGGGGTGCTCAAGGGCACGCTGTCATTTCATGTCGGGCAATACATTTCGAGACAAGTCAATGCTACTATCATGCTTTCGGGAAAACAACTCATGACATGTAAATCTTGGAAATAGAGAAATATGATGAACTATACCAATTCGGGAAAGATAAATGTTTTAAGATCTATTTGAGTGAATAGGGGTCCCGTATGTCGATCATAGATATGACTTGGTACTCCTTGAGTTGAAGACATCCCGGGCTCCTTATGCACTTTTACAATTTTCAAAACTTAAAATGAGCTTATGGTTATAACTAGATGTTATGATAGAAAATCAATACTATAAACGGTCCGTCCTAGGTATGATGTTAATTCGGAGACATCGAGCAACCTACTCAGTCATCGAAAGGAATAGAATTCGCGATAACTAAGGAAAAAGTCTTGTATTTAGATATAAAGAAGATATCGCGTCATTCCGTCCCGTTCATGATTGAATGAAGTGAACATCGATGTTACCAAACCAACCGTGAGGAACATCGGCTCAAGACGTCCTCACATATAGTCAAGTGAGTCCAAGGAGGGTAGCCAAGGTCCCACCTAGAACCAAGAAACATAAAAATCTCGAAATTCACTTCGGTCCGATCGATCGGCCGAAATTTCTGTACCAGTGCATTAAAAAAGTTCAGGCAGACCGCATCGCTCGAGCGAATCGAAGGGTTCGCTCGAGCGAACTCATCGGTCGAGCGGATATTTAAAATGCGTTCGAGCGACCAAGCTACTGGAAAACCCGTATCCTTTTCTGGACAGGTCGCTCGAGCGAACTGTCATGGTCGCTCGAGCGAACTGTCCAGAAACTGAATTCCGGGCAGTTCAGTTCCTCTCTTTCTCTTCCTTTTTACAACCTTCTTTTAGCCCTTCTTACACATCAAATGAGGAGCCTATTTCTCCCTCCAAACTACAACAAATCCTCCATCAAATCAACCATATTCTCCTTCACCAACCATACATTCAACACAAGGAGAAAGGAGAAGGGAACCATTTCACAATCTATATATACCTTTGCAACAAAACAAGAAGACATTCAATGCCATAAACCACTACTTCTCCAAGATTATAAATGTGTCATTAATACTTATCATGAGCATTCATTTCAAAATAAAGCAATAAATGCACAATAATGGAAAATGTCCAAAAATCAATAAAAGCTTAGGAAAATCATTTATTCACTTGCCTTAGGTCTTCTAACAAAGAAATCAAGCTCTATCAAGTCTCCAAGACAAAGAATCCAAGCTACAAGGCAAAACCTCAAATAAAACCCTAAAATGGTCAACCAATGAAATAACAAGGAAACCTTCCAATAATGATAGGGAAGCTTCTCTAAGGTCCAAGGAATACAATTCTAGAAGATAAAGGGAAATACTTACTTGTAAGGTCCTCTAATGGACAAGGTAAGCTCAAAGGAAATCCTTGGAATGTGGGTTTTCTCCACAAAACTATCAAGAGAAAGCTCTCAATGAGGTGAAGAAGATGATGATCTCTAATCTTTTCTTGGTGCAAGCTTGAGAGTGGATTGAGTGATGAAAGGCAAGAGCAAGAAGAAGATGAAGAAGGAAGCCCTAACTTGTGTTTGTGCTAGAAAGAGGAAATGGAAGAAGAAGGTCTCCTCTTGTAGTAAGTGAGGAGTGGGCTCCACCACTAACAATCCTAAATAGGCTGAAATCATCTCTCTCGAGACCTCGGATGGATTCGACGAAGAAGGAAGAAATGTTCGTCGAAATATCTAGTTTCCAAAAAGTATATGTTTCGTGGGTTTCGGGAATATCAAGTTTTGGTTACAGATTTGGTGTGCAATGACTGTTTTGCCCTCAAGGCCAAGAATTCGGGTTTCGGGATCTCCAACGGAAATCGGGATCAACATGAAAGTTGAATGAAATAACAATACTAATAAAACGGGATTAAAATCATGAATGTAAAAACCTCCGATAAATCCTCAAACATATGCAATGTCAAGAAAGGGAACCCCCAAAGGGCCCTACTAGCACAAAGCAAATCAAAATATTCAAATTAGCCCAAAACTATATCAAAAGCTATTCCAAACCCAACTTAACCAAAACACTAATCAAGCTTAGCACTAACACACAACTTAATTAGCACTAATCGGGATCACTCGGGTCGGGGTCTTACATGTAGCCACGACGAGCTTGCATTGTCGGAATCTCTTCAGAATACTCAACAACCTTCTTGGACCCTTGTTTCAAGTCATGAAAACTTGATGGGAAGGAACTTTTGCTTTAAAGTTTTTTTTTTGCTTTAATGTTTTGGTTTCTCATCTTCTTTTGCAACTCAGCCCACCTTATTGCACCATAATTGCGAAATCGAGTTGCTACCAGAGTGATGTTATATCCTTCAGTCATTGACATGTGTGCGAAAATATTTTCGATGCACACAAACCAATCCATAAATTCATCTGATTTCAATTTTCCATCATATTCGGAAATCACGAATTTAATACCAAAATCTTGATCAACATTGACTGCCGGTTGATCTCATTACAGATGCAAGCCCTAGGGTTATGGCTTACTTGAAAGTGCTTAAGCACAATAAGGTGCCAAAGCACGTGTTCGCATACACTCCAACACATCTCTGTAGAGACTTGAACACGAGGATGCACCTCCGAGGGGTAAAAAACGCATGACAATTCTATTCAATAATAAAGTTTGAGATTTTCATCTCTACAATGCTATATATATAGGAAACAAAACTTAGAGCTCAAGAAATCTAATTAGACCTAATTAAACTAGGAAACTAAATAAATTGGCAACCTAATCCGAATTACAATTCTTTAAATAAAATTATAAACCTACTACTAAAAAGAAAATATTCCTAAGCTATCTTGGGTGGGGATCACTTGCGGCCCATTCTGCATCAATTTATCCTGATTATGAATTGGAATTTTTTTTTTCTGATTTTTTATAACTGTTTTTAAATGTATAAAGAACACATGGTCTTTATTTTCTTTATATATGTTTTTATATGTACAAAGAACACTTATTTTTATACTTGTTTTTAAATGTATAAAGAACACTCGGTCGTTATTTACTTTGAATATTTTTTTATTCGTTTTTTTAATGTATAAAGAATACATGGTCTTTATTTTCTTTATACATTTAAAAAACAGGTATAAAAAATCGAAAAAATTGCAACTCATAATAAGGATAGATTTTGAAAATGAGAAGATAGGATTAAAAATAGATGTTTATCTTCTTGACATATGCCTAAAACCCTCGGGGCGAATATTCAAAATTAGAAATAAAAAGTAATATTTTTTAAGTGAAATAAGAAATTAATTCAAATTTAAGGCAAAAGTTGCTGAAACTAAAAGAGAATGTGTTCTTTTTACATTTAAAAATAGGCATCAAATTGAAGGTGTCTTCTCTTAAGGGCCCGTTTGGTAACTCTACTAATTTAGTCAAGTTAAGTAAAGTTGATTTTGAAGAAAGAATAAAATATAAGTGGGTTATAATGATATTTTGTTTTTAGTTGTTTGTTATGGAATCTTTTTGACTTTTTGTATGGAAAAGTGGAGTATTTTTGTATTTTAGTGGATAAAGGTAGTTGCTTTTTGACTTTTTGTATGGAAAAGATAGGGGGAATTTTGAATAAAGTGCATTTGATGTGACATCTTGTCTGGAAAATGGAGGCTTTACTTGACTTGTATTGTATTAGTAAAGTGCCAAACGGGCCCTAAAGATCGTTCTACTAAAGAAGAGATTAGACAAGGTGTGTTTGGGCTAGGTGTCGATTGTTCTTTAGGTTCAGATGGGTTTCCTATTAATCTTCTTTCAACATTTTTGGAATTTATTGGAAGATGATTTTCATGTTTTCTTTAACAAATTCCTTGACAATGGAGTCATGGTTAGAGAATAGGGCTCTTCTTTCATTGTGGTAAATTAATTGTTTGAGAAATGTCTGTGTCCTACTTTTCTGAGAAATGCCCGTGTCCTATTTTTTTGCGAAATGCCGTGTCGGCGTGTCCGTGCTTTGCCGGTAATTCTAAATAAGGATGGAGCTATTTCAATTAAGGACCATAGACCCATTATCTTATTTGGTAGTCTGTACAAGATTCTAGCAAAAGTTCTTCCTAATCGCTTAAGGAAGGTGCTTCTAGAGATTATTGTAGATCTCTAAGCTGGTTTTGTGGATGGGCATCAGATTCTTAATAATGTTCTTATAGCCCATGAATGTATGCTTGAGGAATTGGCAGTGATGTGCTGGGTTAATTTGCTAGTTGGATTTTGAAAAGGCTTATGATGTGGTTGATTGGAGATTTCTTCAATATATGAATGGGATTTTGTGAGAAATCCCAACATTCACAGTTGTGTGTCCTCTGCTCAATTTTCTATTTTGGTGAATGGGTTCACTGAAAGGCTATGTCAGAAGTTTTAGACGGCTTCGGCAAGGGGATCCATTATCTCTTATGTTGTTTGTTATAGTGGCAGAAACTTTGAATGCTTTAATGGTTAGGGCCAATCAAATGTAGTTAATTTCGGGCTTTGTAGTTGGAAATGGAGGTAACTCATTTACAATTTGTAGATGGTACTGTTATTTTTTGTGATGCTTCTTTGACCTAGGTGGAAAACTTAAAGATTATTTTGAAATGGTTTGATTGGTTGTCGGGGCTAAAAACTAATTATGGCAAATGTGAGTTCATTGGGGTTCAGTTGGAAGATGGTCATGTTGCTTACTTGGCTAATGTGTTTTGGTGCAAAGCTGGAAATCTCCCAAGTGCTTAGGGTTGCCTTTATGTTTTGGGTTAGCTAGGAAGTCTTTATGGTATTCTGTTTTGGAGCGTATAGAGAAAGGGTTGAACTCTTGGAATGGTTGGTATTTATCTATGTGAAGTCGGCTTACTTTATTTAAGTCTATTTTGTCAAGTATTCCAATTTACTTCCTATCTTGTTTTAAATGCCCAAAAGATATCATATGTAGGATTTAAAATCTTCAGCATGACTTCCTTTGGAACGATTCTTTTGAGAAAAGGAAATATCACTTTGTAAGGTGGGGGGATGTTTGTAAGGGTATCTGGTCTATTGGTAAGGTCAATATAGCATTGTTGGGAAAATGGTTATGGAGGCTGTATTTGCCTGGCCAGGGTTTATGGAGGAAGATAATTGTTTGCAAGTGTACATTGAATAATGATGGATGGTGTGTGTCAAGGAAGACTATAAACTGTCTGGTTTATGGAAGTCTGTTCTTTCTGCTAAAGATTATTTTCACAGGTGGATTCGCTTGATAAATTTTTCTTTTCGGAGAGATCTTATAGTTATTGAAGTTTCTGATTTTGCTAGATTGATTGGTATGCTTGATAACATTTACGTCTCCTGGTAAATAAGATATCAGAGTTTGGAAACCTGATACTGAAGGTCATTTTTTGATGAAATACTTTTTCAATGTTATGATTGATAGTTCTATCAAGAAGGACAAAAGGTCTTCTTTTTGGGATCCTTCAGTTCTGCCAAGAGTCTTGGTTTTCTGTTGGGCTGTGAGTAAGCATAAGATCCTGATAATTGACAAGTTGAGAAGATGAAACCATTTCGTAGTCAATGGATCCTTTTTATGTCTATATGATGAGGAGTCGATCCATCACTTTATGATCCATTGTCTTTTTGCTTATAATGTATGGAATGCTATCTTTAAGATGTTTGAGATGGAATGAGTCATGCCAAGAACTGTGGACGATCTTTTCCTTCAGTGGCGGTTGGGGTGCAAATATGTTTGGGGCAAGATTTTATGGAAATTAGTTTCGTATGCTACGTTTTGGAAGATTTGGTTGAAAAGGAATAATAGAGTGTTGAGCGTTAGTAAACCAGTTGTGAAGGTTGTTGAGGCTTTTGTTTGTACAGTTTCGGAATGGGTGAGTAAGCGAAAGGAGTTTGATGGGGTTCCCTTGGAAAATCTTAATAGATCTTGGGTAGCATTTTTAAAGGGGGATTGGTGGCCAAAAGTTTTGCGTAGAGTTGATTTGTTGTGTCCTGTTCGGAGTTCTTCAACTGAACTTTTATGGCAGCTATCTGCAGTCTATTCATAATGGTGGTTTTGGAGGTATTATAAGGGTAGTGATGGTAGTGTGATTCAAAGTTGGTTTGGGTCTGTGGATTCTTCAGATGCCAATGAAGCTGAAGTGTTTGCTCTTTTGATTGGGTGTTGAGAATTTTTTAAGTTGTACGGTTATAATGCTATAAATTAAGGTGATTCTTTTTCATCTATTTAGGGAGGGTTCTAGGAAAGCTACTTATCTGTGAAACCTAGTAGACTAAGTAGAGGGGGTGCAAGAAATTTCTACACAGTTGGGGGCTTCTTTTCATCATTTTCCTCGCGAGGCAAATATTATGGTGGATGGTCTTGCCAGGGAAGGAGTTTTTCGCGCTTCTAGTTAATTTTTTTTTTTTTGCTGTTGTTCTCTTGCTTCGTGTTTGACGAAGTAGAGTTTTTCTGCTTAACCTTTTTGTGTGGCCCTGTTGGCGAATTTTTTTTATTGATTTAAAAAAATATTGATGCCAATAAAATTCTAAGTGCAATGCTATTTATGTTTTTATTTTTTTAAAACTTTGACCCCTATCAATAATACTATGAGTCTATGACTAATTTTTAAAACTTTGAAGTATTGTGTTGTTGACTGCCTTGTTTCTTCTAATTATTGGTATAATATATATGTTCTCAAGATTCTTTTCATTCTTATGGGAATTTTTGCAGGCAGTTAATGTGGGAGAGGGCTTTCGGTTATTTGCCACAGTATCAAGTTCAAAGCATGACTTTTGTCATACTGCAGGTCTGTGCATGCTTTCTATTTTTTCTTCCCTCAAGTAAGATTTTTCCACGTGTCTGTTCCTCACTTGGTAATTTTATTTTGATTCTTTTTTTGTATTTTACATAGTAGAGATTGGACAACTGCTATGATACCAATATCTGTCGCACACATCAACCTTGTATGATAGTAATAGTTTCTTCATATGAACTCTTGGACACCTACATTGTGATATGATGGCATTTATATTATTGTGATATAACATTTCACTTAGACATGATTGCATGGCTACAGACTTGCAAAACAATTGGTCAGTTGGTCTCAAAACCTAGGCACTTGAACATGCACATTATGGTACATCCATTTTGTGCAAGTATTTCTTTAGAAGCTAAAAGAAAACTTTGTTGAGAATGGACATGTACATGGGCAGTAATTGTGTATAAAGGATCTATCAAGTCGTTGATCACAAAATCACATTGAGTTTTGCACCATATTTTTTTTAACTCCCCAGGTTTAGCTAGGCTATCCTTGATCACATCACATTCATTAGAGGTGTGAGAAAGTCACCACCAATGATTGTGCCAAACTTCAACATGAGTGGAAATATCTGCTTCTCTTCACATAGGATTCCTCAAATCAACTTCCCTAATCTGTGTTAGTAGTTAAGGACAGATTCTGTACCATGGAGTTGTCTTCTGAAACTCTGCAATTGAGACTCAAAAAGGTTTATCATGAATTTTTTTGAATGTTTTCACCTGGTGATGCAGTACTGGGATCTTAGACCAGTAAAGTCACAATCAACTATATGATGCTTATAGAACTTGTCAAGACTTTAGTTGGTCTTGAAGATGTGGAAGTTAAAACAATTGCTAGCTATCATATTGAAACTACTAGCCATTTTTTTTTAAATGTAAGCTGTTAATTGTTATTGCTGGTGTCTTCGCCCGTAGGAGCTTTTAGATCTTACTAATGAATACTTTATGGGTAATAGGTGGAATTTCCCTTGGTGTTCTATGGAGGAAAGTAATGATTGGGAACCCAAGTTATGAAGATATGTTAGATATCATAGGCACATTGTATCCAAGCCTGCAGTCTCTTTCTGTGGAACTCATGGGTATCTGCTAATATACTTTTTAAAGTTCTGTTACTTAGAAATTAGATGTCTCCTTTTGCAAATTATTTTTTTGGGGGAAATGATTCATATATTTTGCAGCTACCTTTAAAAGAGTAAACACTTTCTATGAAAGACTTGCTTTTAGCAGATTCTCGCTAAGGTATTGGAAATGCTTTAAATTAACTATATCATTTCTCCATAACTGTTGCTGACATTTAAATGATATGACACTGGTAGGGATCTTTTGAAATGGTGCAAGAGGATTGTTGGTTCAGGTTTTAGCTTTTCTGGACTTGCATTGACCGATTCTATCTGTAAACGCATTTATCAAGAGGTCCATATCTCTCTCTCTCTCTCTCTCTCTCTCTCTCTCCATATATATATTGGTGAATTTTATTATAGAGCCAAAGAATACAGCACAGAAAAAAATGTTTGGAAATTAGGAGTAATTGCCCTCAAGAGAAAATTTACGGCTACAATTATCTGCTGAAAATAATCAATACATCTTCATTGTGTGGCTTCAGAGATAATTCTTCCATGATCGTAATATGTTTAGCAAAATTCCATCTAATTTCTTCCTTTCCCATGGTCCAATGTGCGAGATCGACATCTCCTCACAAATTGACATCGAGGTGTTCTATACCTCTGTCTTGAAATGCATCAAAGTTTCCATTTTTTTAAAGCTAACTATAAATTTTACTTAAAACTAACCAAAAAAGAAAAAGAAAAAAAAGGGCCTAAAAATACCATTTGTCCATCATCTCTGTTGCTGAATCTGGATCAACTATATGAAAAAGAAGTATTGCATACCTCCTGAGCAAACTTGCAATGAATGAAATGGTGGTTGAACATCTCAGTTTCATTCTTGCTCAGTTACAGGAAACTCTCTGTGAAAATTGCATTAGCCCTAACATTGCTTGCTATGGCACTTTATGTAGTTATGTATTCATCATCATCGTCATCATCATCAAACCCTTGTCACAACTATGTTCGGGTCAATTACATGAATTCTATTTCTCCATTTCAGTCTATCCTATGCCAAATTGTCATATCTGGTCTAGTTGCTGTCTTCTAAAAGTTTTTCCTTCAATCTTGTTTCTATGCACTGATCACTAAGCATCCCAGCAGCAGGTCTTCACTTCAACCATCCAACTCTTAACCTATGTTTGACATCAACCTCAATCTCTCCATCTTTACTAATTACAAGGCCAATGTATCGGAAGAAATACCATTAAAAAATAGTATTGGAAGAAATCTGTGGTATAGCTTGAGCTCCATCCTTACATCTAATTGTATGTCATGCTTTTTTCTACCATTATACGCTAGTAACCTATGTTTTTTCTGTGATTACTCTGAAATCTGAATTGTAATCGCTCTTTCAATTTTTACTGTATGTGTTGATGGTTGATAGGTGATGTTGACGGCCGTCACAGATTTGCATGCTAATTTGACTTATGATGCATTTAGTGAGACCCTTGTAGTTTGTCGTGCACCAAATCAACAACATGAATATATGGAACTACACAAACACACTCTAGTAGTCATCCAATGCACGTGTGCACCTTGATGTGGGGCCCACATGAGTCCCCACCTGGGACTGGGACCTTTGTTTTTTTCTTTTTTTTTTTGTGGGGGAGGGGTGGGGGGGGCGGGGGGGGGGGGGGGGTCGAAAAATCTCCCTATGCCCCTCCTTTTTCCCAAAAAATAGGCCTTCCCATCGTTCTCATCTAGGGCGCACAAGTTTAATGGTGTACAGTCCATTCGGATTGGTGTATAGTCGCTCCAACTGCATACAAGCCATTTGGATGGGTGCAAACTCAGTGGGACCCATGTTCTAGAGAAGAGAAGGAGAGGGGGTTTTTTTTTTTTTTGGGTGGGGGGGGGGGGGGTTATTTGGTCCACTTGGATGGACCCCCAGGTGTGCCCCACCTTGCGAACCGGGTAAAGCTGATAACCCACTATATATACATATATATGGAGGCCTCCTCCCCTGCAGTCATGCGGACGGGACTTCACGCTTTCTCAAGCGTGTGGTGGGCCCACATGGGTTTTTTATTTTTTAATTTTTTTTTGTGGGTGGGGGAGGGGGTTTGAAGATCTGCCTGGATCCCTCCTATATAATAAAATAGCCCCATCCGATCATCCTATCCCTATCATCTGGGGCCCACAAGTTCAGTTTGTTCGGATAGAGTGTGCAGTCAATCCAACAGTCCAGTCTATTCACATGGGTGCAAACTCGGGGGTTGTGTGAAATTTAGGGTGGGTATGTGTTTGGTCTGGTCGGATGGACCTTCAGTGTGCCCCACCCGTGCGAGCGGAATGGACTACCCTGTCTGCGTGAACACACACACGTGTATATATACATGTGAGCATAAGTTGGAAAGATTTTTATATTTTTCTCAACTATGCACCCTTCTTAGATAGTATGCACCTTATGTCTTAGGCTTGAACTGGCCTTTTTGCCTCGCCTTGCCCTGGACTACCTTGATCTTGAGCATTTGACTAAGTGAAATCCCCTCTTCTTAAGGGAAGGACAACAAGGTCCAAACATGATTCCCTGTTAATCCTTCATCTCTTGTGTCCATCTTCAGTTTGCTATGCTGGGGACATTCATTTGTGCTAATTAACTACTATTTTGTTGGCATTTGTCAGGCTGTGGATATTTTTGCTGCTTCCTCAGCCTCTTCTGTTACCCGTGTTTCTTTGATGAAAGAAATTGCAAGTATGTGGAATATACCAATATCGCAAGCAGATAGTTTATATCCCCCCAATAAGCCAATAATCCAGGTCATTGATTCCTCTGCAAAGTGTGCTTGTATGGTTGTTTAATTTTAGCTGTTTCTTCACTGACACTCCTCTATCGCAGAATTTTCCATCTGATTTGCAGGTTGGGCGAGTAGCACTGGAACGGACTCATAATATGGTTTGTCTATTGATTTAGAATCTGCTTCTACTGAATATAGTTTGTTGTTTCTGCCTCTCATATTTTGACGTTTCCTGGCATTTTCTTTGCAGGCCTGTAACCAAATGCGAGTTTTTGTGGATATTCGTAGTTCACTATATGTTCTTGAGAGGATAGCATGCTCTGTTAAATATAATGAGCCTGTTCTTTTGGTTGGTGAAACTGGTACTGGAAAGACGACTTTTGTACAGAATCTGGCTGCTAGGCTTGGACAACCACTTACGGTCTTGGTATGGAGAAGGGGAATTTGTGTGATTTTCTTGTGATTGCTTCTATGCATGAGCCACCATCTGGGGTGTGGGGGTCACATTCTAATCTGGTTCTCTTTTTATATTTCAGAATTTGAGCCAGCAAAGTGATGTTGCCGATCTATTGGGTGGATTTAAGCCTACTGATGTGCGCATGGTATTCATTCCTCTTCATGAAGAGTTCAAAGACCTGTTCAGCAAGACATTTTCTGTGAAGGTAATGCCTTCTTGAAAGATAGTACATGCTTAATTTTCTATTTTTAGTTTTATTTTTCCAGTTGCTGTGCTCAGAATGATCTGGATAGGCTGAAGGCAATATTGTCCTAGGCAGATTGTTAAACACTTAAAGAGTAGGTGTGGCCCACTTGAAAATGAACTAAGTTGCCTTTCTAGGCCTACTACCATAGCCTAAGGCCCTGGCAAAGACCTTTTTCACTGAACCCGTGTTGGGAGTCTTTCAAGGTAAGTACTTCTATTTACTTGTCCTTGAGATTCAGACCAGGTTTAGACTAAGCCTGGGAGTTTATGTTCAAGCTTGAATGCAATGCACACCCAATACCTGCCTTATACTAAATTGTTCTGATAATTAACCCCAAACACTGCCAGGCCTTTAGGCTCCACCTGATTCCAATGTGGAGTGGATTTTTTATTTTTATTTTTATTTCTTTTCTGCTACATGGAGGACTTGAACTTGCACTTCAAAAACACCCATATCCCTGATAAGCTGAGCAGCATCTGGGGGACAGTGCAGATTGGGTTTTACCTATCCTTATTAAATATGCTTTACCTTGGCATGGTAAATCTCAGGGCAATGATGAATATCTTCGTCGTCTTGAAGTATATGCAATGAAGAAGAATTGGAAGAAACTATTACATGCATTTCAGAAAATTGTTGATCTTGTTCGGAGACAAGTCTCTGAATCTGGAGAATCTGGCTGTGGTACAAAGCGAAAGCGGCCTCTGACTGAAGAAGTTTTACATGATTGGGAGTCCTTCTCAATGAGAATAGATGCTGCCCGTAACCAGTTGGGTAACTCTACTCACATGTCCTTCTGTTTTGTTGAAGGTGCTTTTATAACTTCACTAAAAAAAGGCCACTGGATTCTACTTGATGAAGTGAATTTGGCTCCCCCGGAGACATTACAGAGAATTATTGGTGTCCTTGAGGGCGAGAATGGTACCCTTTGTCTGTCTGAAAGAGGGGATGTGGACTATATTAATCGTCATCCTCAATTTCGTATTTTTGCCTGCATGAATCCTGCAACGGATGCTGGAAAGCGGGACCTGCCATACTCCTTAAGGAGTAGATTTACTGAATTCTTTGTTGATGATATATTGGATAGGGAAGAACTGATACTATTTATTGGTCGATATATGAATGATGCCCAATGCAATAGTGACATAGTGGACAAAGTTGTAGATTTCTATCTTAATGCCAAAAAAGAATCTGAGGATAGGCTCCGGGATGGGGCTAACCAGAAGCCTCAATTTAGTTTAAGATCACTAGCTCGTGCGTTGGACTACACGATGAAGGCAAAAGCCACTTTTCGATTTCAAAGAGCTCTTTATGATGGGTTTTGCATGTTTTTTGTTACTTTACTGGATGCGTCCAGTGCCAAACGGATGAATGATATGATATTGAAATATTTCTTAGGTGGAAAATCGCCGCCAAATGTTTCTTTTCATCGTTATCTTGAGAAGAAACCATATTCTAGAGACATCCAAACCTGTGATGCTTTCTTGCGGAGTTATATTTTGACAAAAAGTGTTGAGGAACATCTGAGGGACCTTGCACGTGCTGTTTTTATTAAAAAATATCCTGTTCTTCTACAAGGTCCTACATCAAGTGGAAAGACCAGCCTTGTTCAGTATCTTGCTGCGATTACCGGTCATGAATTTGTTCGGATCAATAACCATGAGCACACGGACTTGCAAGAATATTTTGGTTCTTACATCACTAAGTCCGATGGGAAACTCACATTTCAAGAAGGTGCATTGGTTAAGGCCGTTCGTTGTGGATATTGGATAGTTTTAGATGAGCTTAATCTTGCACCATCAGATGTGTTGGAAGCTTTGAATCGGTTATTAGATGATAACAGAGAACTTTTTGTTCCTGAACTTCAGGAAACCCTGAGAGCACACCCGGATTTCATGCTTTTTGCTACTCAAAACCCCCCAACATTGTATGGTGGGCGAAAAATGCTTTCTCGAGCTTTCCGCAACCGTTTCTTGGAGATCCAAGTTGATGAGATTCCAGAAGATGAATTAAGCACAATATTAGAGAAGAGATGTGAAATTTCTGGAAGGCATGCCTTGAAAATGGTTGATGTTATGAAGGATTTGCAGTTGCACAGGCAGAGCAGTAAAGTGTTTGCTGGTAAACATGGGTTCATAACCCCACGAGATTTATTTCGATGGGCCAGCCGCTCCAAAACATTTGGCGATTCCTATGATGATCTGGCAAAGGAGGGCTACTTTCTACTGGCGGAAAGATTGCGAGATGATAATGAGAAGAATGTCGTTCAAGAATTTCTGGAAAAACACCTTCATGTTAAAATTATCAAAGATGAATTGTACAAACAGGTCCTCTCTCTCTCTCTCTCTCTCTCTCTCTCTCTCTCCCCTCACATGTGTGCATGCACACACCACACACACTTTCTAGGGGTAACCATTCTAAAATGGAACATTATACTAGAATTCCTCTAAGGTTTTCCCCTTCTAGTTTGGCACTGTGTGGAAATGTGGTGTGATGAAGTAATGGTACAATGAAGCCGTAGGGCCGACCTAGCAGGTCTACACCTCATGATGATGGTTGTGATTTATAGGGCCCTTGCAAATAGTAGTGGGTAAAGTTTCATTCCCATCCAAAAATTTCAGTGATGCAAGATTTCCATGTTAAAAATAAATAAAAATATATTAAAAAATCCGATGGAAATCTCAATGACTCAAATCACAACCATATGGTTCATTGTACATTGTTTCTTTGTACTGTATCATTAACTATATGGAGTATGGACAAATTCCCATTCAAAGAAATTATATGGACAGATTATATGGTCTGGTAGAACAATGGTGGGATGGGCCTTTGTGTTTCCCACATGAGAACTCCACAGGCTAAGGGGATGGATGGGACATGCAGCTCACCATTTGGATTGAGGGTTAATAGGGGGTGGATGAATTTCTTCCTCCCAATTCTTCCATTCGGTGTGAGCTGTCCATTGCAAAGTGGTGAGGTGTAGATCATATCCCTGCACTGAGTGGATGGTGGTGCAACTAAATTCATTCTTGGCAAAGGAACTTGATGGAGCATGGTTGAAACATTCAAGCTTATTATGCCCAATACAAGTTTCAGATACTCCATTTAGAATTCGTGCAACTCGCATTTCCCAATAAGTGTTGGGTAGGAATTGAATTGTATTTTTCATTTTCCTTGAAACTACCAGTCTGGCCATTGCCATTATCATTGTCATTTTTTAAAATCAGTAGCGGGCGAACTCTCTCTGTGTGTGTGTGTGTAACAATGATTTCACTAAAAAGACAGAGCCAAGGAGCAAAAAAAATTACAAAGAGAAAACAACAAAGGGTGATGGTCTATCCACACCCTGCTTGGCCAAGGAATCCGCGAAAGCATTCACTGACCGCCCAACAGACTTAAATTGCACTTGCAACCTAGAAGCCAAGAACTTAATCACATTAAGATGGAACTGAGCCCTCCATGGAGCAGACAAAGGAGAGGAAACCCATCAGATAGCATTCGACAATTCACTCTCCACCATAAGAACTTGCTGCATGGTTCTGGGTTTGAGCGAAGGCACACAAGCTGGGCCAGAGACTTAGATCTCAAACTTGATAATTAATCAAACCATATCTTTTGCCAAATTCAAGCACAATTCCAAACTGATGTCAAGCGATCTTTAAAGGTCTGCATATTTTGCATCAATGAAATAGTCTTATATTATATGGCAAAATAGTCTTATATTATATGGTCAGATAGGATTTCAACTGGTCATTGCTTTGGTGCAATGGTAAAAGTCTCGGGTGCCATGTGTGAAAACGCAGCCTGCAAGCAGCCACTTTGTGCAAAAATTGCCAAAGGTTCGGTCTGTCTCCGGTCTGGACCCTGTCAGGACCCTGCTTTGGGAGTTGGGACTGCACTGGGTGATGACCATATATGTAATCCCTATCCTTGATTGTTACTACACACATCAATATTGGTATTTGCATCTTGGTGACATCATCCTCTTGTGATTTCTTTGTTGCAAGTTGAAGACATATGTTCAAAGAGGCTGATAATACTTGGCACGAACCAATTAGAAGCAGCATGTTAGGTTGTGGGGTGACAAAGTAGTTGTACATAAGAAGGGATGGGTAGAGAAGTTGAGCTCCCAAAGTAGAATCCTGATGGATGGCCAGGGCTTCAATGATGATGATTTTGATAGTTGGTGTGGTTAAAGCCTGATGCATCTTTAAGATGGTTCTTGTACCTGTTGATATGATAGATGGCTGTCCATTAAAACATAAATGTCTTGTTCCATCTCTATTTGGCGTGAATACTATCTTAACGATTGCATGAGCTTTGTTAAATTTTCTGACCATTGTTTATTTTTAATTGGGTTTTGGTTCCCATAAGGAAGTAGCTTTACAATTTTGTGTTGCTAAGCTGTATGGGACCTTTCTATTTATAAATCATCTTTTTAAACAACATTCTCTGTTTGTTCCTTCATCAAAATTTCTTTAATTTTTTTTTTTGAATGGGAAATTTCTTTAAATTGGTTCTTTCCTTTTTTTGCTAGTCTTTGTTTTTTAGTGCTAAGACTGAACTTTTTTGGGAGTTCATTATGAGCCTTTTGAATCATTTATCAAGAGTTTCAAAAAGGTTGATCGAGGGCAGGAATAATTTTTCTACTTTTTTTTTTATGATGCAGGAAATGGAAGAGTTCGAAGATTCAGTTGTTTCAGAGAATCTTGGAAAGTAAGATATAATGACTACAGGACTTTGTTTGTGGTATCTTCATCATGATTACTCATTATCTACTTCTTTTCTCTCAAATGTCTGAACTTTTCAGTATTATATGGACTAGAAGTATGCGGAGGTTATATTTTCTTGTTGAGCGTTGCTACAAGTTACGCGAACCTGTCCTCCTGGTTGGTGAAACTAGTGGTGGCAAAACAACTGTCTGTCAGTTGCTGAGTATTTTCATGAAGTCAAAATTACATACTTTAAATTGCCATATGTACACAGAAACATCAGATTTTCTTGGGGTTGGTTCATTTTATTGCTGTGTAACACTCATCAGTTTATTTTTATTTTTGTCATTTTTCTTTGTAATTTGTAACGTGCCTTTTCCTCATGGTTTCCAGGGCTTTTATCCTGTACGGGATAGATCAAGGTTAGCTATGGAATTTAAATATCACATTGAAAAACTGAAGCAGTCAAAGATTTTCCTCCTGTATCAGAAAGTCACTGTATGCCTGCCTTTAATCACATTTCATCAGTTTGATACTATTTTGTTTCATTACACCTGATCCTGTGACCTGTCACGTTTGATTTTTGACATGCTTTTAATCTTCCTGCAGGCTATATCTTCTGAGATTGAACAAGCTTCTTCCACATTAAATCAGCTGAATGAAGTTCTAAATGATTACAGACAGGGTGCTATCTCACATCCTGATGTTAGAGAAGAAGATCTTGATGCTTTTGAGCAAGTGAAACTGAACCTACAGCAGCTGCAGCGGAGTTGGCAGACCTTATTTCTGTGGCAAGATGGTCCTCTTGTACAAGCGATGAAGGCGGGCAATCTTCTCCTTGTGGATGAAATCTCCCTGGCGGATGATAGTGTACTTGAAAGATTAAATAGTGTGTTAGAACCAGAAAGAAAATTGGTGAGTTGACACCCTCTGGTTAGGTTATCGAATCTTTATATTAGTAACACATGCACATGAAGTTGACACCCTCTGGTTAGGTTATAGAATCTTTATATTAGTAACACATGCACATGAAGGCGAACCCTCCCCCATCATTAGTGTATCAAATATCATTTTAATTAGGCACAAGACAAATTGCCCCTCGTATGGAGGCGAACTATTAGATCAAAGCCCCTTCACTGTGCTTGGTTCTAATTAATTGGATTGATGATAGAGGCAGATTCGATTACTAAGGAAGAAGCCTTTAGAGTCTAGACCATCCCTTGTAGTTTCTAGCTTTCTCTCAATTGTATTTTCTCTTGTTTTCCTTTTTTCCATTGTCATTTTATCCATGGAGTAAATTTTTATTAGCCATTAATAAAGCCAAAGAAATTGTTGGATCAAGAACTAGCAGCCTATACTAAAAAAATAAGCCAACGAGGACAACCACCAAAAACAAGAAAAAAATTGCCAGCCTTTTTTTCTCTTCTAAAGAATGAAGGGAAGTGCTTACTTTTATGGCAGGTGTTAGCGACAAGATATAATATCACTGTCTGAAAACCTCTTATTATTGGGATGCTTGACTCTGTTGAATGTTGAATAAACTTCTAAGTGCTTAGTATGTTTTGTGAAGCTTAACTCCTACATTTTTTAGTTGTGTCCACATGGAAATGGATTTTTATGCATTATAGATTTAAGTTAGTCTATAAGATAGTTAAGACGCCTAATTATTTCATGCATTGCCATTTTATGGATGTGCTGTTTCTTATAGTGGCAGAGCCAGGATTTTCTTTCAGAGGGGGCATGAGACGGACAAAAATGACAAAAATAAATAAAATCTAACAATAAGATCAATCATATTGGAGTGAAATCTCTTAATGTGGTCATTTCTTACGTGGCCCACTGTTGATTTCAAAGCACTCTATGCCATAGATGAAAAAAAACCCATAAAAGTCACACTAATTTAATGAGGCCGCTCAGTGGGCCCACTTAAGAAATAAAAAATAGTTTCCTCATAGAGTGTATAGTCCTCATCAAATTTAATTTAAATGACCCACTATCATCAATAACTTGTAAAACACTCAAATAAAACAAAGTTAAGTATTGTATTTATACTTGGCAGTGGGCTCATTGGAGTTAAATTTTCATAGAACAGTGAGTATTTTTTGTGAGATTTGGGTTTTTTAAGTGCATGGTTTTTTTTTTTTTTTAATTTTTAATTTTATATGTTAATTATGTTATTAATTATATGCTCAACCTCAGTTGGGATCATCTCCTATTAAAGTGAAATTTGGAGAAGTCCCATTAGAAGGGCGCACTATGGATTTCCATTCCCTTCATTCATGTTCCTATGAGATTGATATCCATAAGATTCTTACTAAGGAGTTAGATCTGTACTCCATTCTTATCTTTTTGGATAAAAGCAAAATACAAAAATACCCTCATCACTTAGAGATTCTCTTAATCTCATGTGAAAGAAAAATGAAAAAATAAGGAGGGGCAGAAGTGTAACATAAATGCACTCCTAATCTTTATGCTCCTACACAAAAGAGGAAGAGAGAGTCGAGGAGGGGCAATTGCTCTTCTCAACCAACACACACCACCCCCCCCCCCCCCCCCCCCCCCCCCCCCGGCTGATTTCTTTGCTTTCATAGTTATCTATATCTATAATGTTTGTGGTCCCTTTTTAGAGCATGGGACATGAGATCGTGCTCAATTGCTCCTTGCATGGTAGTATCATTGGTTAATTCATTGTTTTAGGTTTATATGATCAACTGATTGATTGCATGATTTCATCTACAGACTTTAGCAGAAAAAGGGGGTCCTGAGTTGGAGAAAATAACTGCAGATCCAAATTTTTTTCTACTTGCAACCATGAATCCTGGTGGAGATTTTGGAAAGAAAGAACTATCTCCAGCACTCCGGAATCGGTTTACTGAGATATGGGTTCCTCCCGTGAGTGACCTCAATGAGTTGAGAAGTATAGCTGCAGAGAGGTAAACGTAGCAGGCAATAGTAATTTTTGTCTAGTCTGGAACAGCATATATTTATCTCTGTTTCAATTTTACTGCAGATTGATAAATTCTGAAATTTCATGCCTTGCTGATTCCATGATAAAGTTCTGGGAGGTACCTATCATCTTAATCTTGTTCAATGCTTGCAATTGTTTTTGTTTTATCATTTTACTTTACAGTTGTAAAGAACTCTACCTTTCCAGATGATAGTATCATTGTTGGCATCTAAATGGATCATCTTTCATTGCACTCTTTCATTGAGGTCAAACACCTCTTCTTGCATTCGCTTCTCAGTCTCAGATTTTTTTTTTTTTTGAAAAGGTGACTAAGCAGCTCGATTAACTAGCAGATTCTGATTCAGCTTGACTAACTGGCGGATTCTGATTTATTCAAAACTGTCTTGACTAATCAATTAAAAAGAACTGTCTTGAGAAGTACCAATTATTATAATTAGAGAAGGAAATTGATGAAGCCAAAGAACATCCCTTAATTAAATTGAAACCCAATGTTCCAGTCCTAAACCCAATCAGTAGTAAACCAAGCAAGTAAACCAGGAGATAACGAGATTTCATACTGCTATTGATGAATAATTTAATATTTTTTTAATCGCAAATAGTGTGTCTACATCCCAATGGAGCAGAATGTCCAAAGTATTTTGTATATAAACTTCAACAGAAAGCTGAAACTGTGGAACTGTTGTTTTCCAAACAGTCGAAGATACAGTATTTAAATAATGCTTCCAAAAGCAATCACAATCCCTAACAATCCTTCTAAATCAGTCCCCTACTATGACTAGGAGTGTTTATTGAAGTTCCTAAAACAATTAATTACGAAAAAACTATATGAAATTAAGGGAATTAAGAAATCAGATCATCTCAGGTCATCCCATTCATCTTTGCCGTGAGCTGGGTCCACCTATTGATGATGTGGACCACATGATCTTCAAAGGGACTCCCAGGCAACCCTAGTGGTTCAGGGTCTTGAACGAATTAGACCTGTGCTAACCCACCAAATCAGTCGCCAAATTGGACAGTTCAACAGCACATGCTTTTCCCTGTACATGTCTTCTGAGTTTCAGAATTTTACATATAGACATTTGCTCTTGTGTTCTCCAAAACAGGCCCTAAAATTCTCATTCAATTCGAATCTGAACCCTTGCAGGCCTTCTTACAATGCACAAACTGCTCTATGTAGGCTTCGGCTATCACGAAATGTTTGATCAAAATCCAATTCCTCATCAGAAATAAAGCGATGATTGCAGTGCAATGACCAGGATGTGCACTACATCTATTTATATTATTGTTATTTTCAAAATTTAACTGCAGAAAACTGACCGGCTATATTGTGAATTTACAGCGAAGGGCCTGCTGTCTAGTGTCTACTTAATTACATATTACCCTGGTTGCTTAAAGAATAATAAATACAACATATCCTAACACTCCTCATCAAGTTGGTGCATAGATATCACTCATGCCCAACTTGCTAGATATGCGACACATGTACCCTTGAAGCTCATTGTTAAAATATTAATCTACCAACTACTATGCCAGATACGGCGGGGACTTGCTCTGGATATGGCAGAGACACTGACCTTACCTGTGAAAAAGTGAAGTACCCAATACGAAATGATATGATACTTTCCTTTTTTGAAGTATCGGGTATCCTGGTCTACCAATTTATTCTCTCATCTTACAAATGGTGCATGAATAATTCCAGCTTCCTCCTTTTTTCACATAAGGTGGCAATCTCTATGTGTTTAGTCCTCTCAAGAAAACTGCATTTGATGCTTGTATCAGATAACCAGATTCTTTCTCCAATTGTTTTTGCCAATATTAACTCGCACATGGCATTTGCCTTTTCTATATGTTTTGCCTATCACTTGAACATGCAATAACTGTTTCCTTTTTTGTTTCCAAGTAACTTGGTTTCCTCCAGGCACATTTCCATATGTAGGGTGTGTATTATCCACAGAACCAGCCCAGCAGTATCTGATTAACCAACTACATTTCGATGCCCATGGTTTGTAGAATATGAGAGCTACATTGCACTCCACATTTAGAGACTAATTTATTCTTGCACATTATGGGACTGTTGTTTTGCTACACGTACAGAACTAGCACTCCAGCAGAATTACTTCTCTAACCAGAACTTCACATTCCAAGTGGATGGTTTTTGTTTTTCTATTATACTACTATCATTCTCAATGTTAAAGCTTCTTACCTGGCTTCTTTTCTTAGTTACACTTTAATACTTAATCACCGGATGCGATATCTGAGGATGGGTAGTGTATTCCCCCTTAAGACACATTCTGGAGCTGAAACGATACCCCTGCCTCCCAACCAAAATAATAAAAAAAGAAAAAGAAAAAGCGTGATTTGTTTCTGAAACATAGGGGGATTGAAATGGAAATGGAAATGGAAATGGATGTTATCTTCTGAAAAGCTTGTCTAAGATGCATGAGAAATGTGGGTTTCTGTGTTGAAAACGAATTGTAAACAATGAGAAAATTCATTGGAAACATGACTAAACCTCACTAAAATAGTTGGGAAAAGGAATGCTTGGTATAAAATACGGAATAAGAAAAAGACTGAGAGTGAAGAATGTACGTGTGATTTCCCATATGTTTTGGTGTGTTTTTCAGTTTCTTCCCAAATGTTTCCTGTGTTTCATAGTTGTTTCCCTATTTGTTTCTCAAAATTTTATTAACTAAATCCCCACTTCACATTTTACATAATATTTAATATTCATTTCTTTCCCACTTTTCTTAACCATTTTGGTTACTGTTACTTATGCCTTCTCTAGCCACTTTACATATAGCACATAGACATCAGGACAAATACACATCCAGCGGAATGATCCCATACGATCTTAATTGCAAATGTCATTTATGTAGCAATGAGTGTTGGGCTTATCTGGAGGTTCAAAGAGGGCAACATATATTGTAAATTTGACCCAGGTTGCAATGTGGCAATTCAATATTTGATTTGCATTGATTGAAATTATGGTGTTTATTTTCTGGTCTTCCTATCCACAATGATTATGTTTATCTTCTTAATAAATTGGGAAGTCTGCTTGATTGGTATTCATAGAGTCCTTAGTTTTTCTATCACTTGGAGAACTCACCTGTCTTGTCTTACATTGATGCACCGAGAGCATTCATTCCTTAATAGTGCTCTTGCTAGAGATTTTAAAATCCTTGTATTGATATGATGATCGTGTTTTTAATGTTTTGGGTGACAGTGGTTCAACCAATTGCAAACTGGGAGAGTGCTTACTGTGAGAGACCTCTTATCTTGGGTTGCTTTTATCAATGCCACTGGGAGAAGTCTTGGCTATGAGCATGCATTCATACATGGGGCATTCCTTGTACTACTTGATGGTCTAAGTTTAGGTACTTTATTAGTTTTAATGTTATTGTACTTCTGCTTTTCTATAGAAACATCTTTTTTCCCCCAAAATATCTATTTAACTCGAGTAGCTTTACAACTAGTTTAGTCTTTTAATTATTTCCTTTTGGATTACAATGAGCATCTTTGAAAGACTTAATGAAAGAGAGTGACAAAGCTGTTGTGTGCAAGTAGCAAAGTGGACATGCCTTGTCACGACCCAAATTCCGGGGCCCTGTCGGATTCCGGATCATGATTCCTTGGCAACTTTCACCACACATTCATTAAATAACTTCAACAAGGGATTGGGCATTTAAATCAACTATAATTCCGATTAACTTATAAAAGTTAAATAACACCAATAATCTCTGAATAAGTAAAATTCCCATATTCTGACTCAAATCAATGATGTCCTAAAACATTGAATAAAGTTTCCTAAACAAGGGCTAATCCCTCTATCAACTATTTGAATTTTCCCGCTCTCCCTCTTCAGCCACGCATGCCGAAGTCTACGGGCCGAACGTCGTTCTGTGCTGTCCCACCCGCAACGTGATTACTTGAGGGGGGCAACACAACATCAGTAACACTGGTGAATGAATTTTCCTAATTACTCATACACATTGTACATAATATCAATTAAAAACGCACAAGTTTAAATCAACAAGTAAAGGACTGATAAAATTCATTCAGTTGCATCTTCGTGCGCCGTGCACTATACAACGCCACCAAGGCTACACACAATCAACATGCCAACCTGGCATTATTTCAATATCCGTGTCCACCGAGGACCTGTAAACAATACGGCCTCCATGGCCTCCATCTTAACACAACCAACACAACTGCCTCCATGGCCCACATAGTCGGAACGCCAAGTCCAGAACAAAAGATTTTTGTATTCAAGTCCATCCTTTCATGTGTACTAATAATTCTCAGTACACCAGTAAACATTCCATACATACCAAATTAAATACAAATCACAATTTCTATGAAGTTAACATTCAGTAGTGTGGGACCAGTCCCATACATGCCCCCATTAGATTAGTGCCCCACTTCTGATCATAACAGGTAAGGGATGATATACGAGTGCCCACCCCACGTTCATAGAATATTACACAAAGTGACAGAATCATGCCAACATTCCAAAACAGTCCATACAAGTATTATAAACTACATAAAAACCTTAATTAATTTGGATGGAAGGGTTATATGGTGATTACATACCAAGTCTAGGGCTATCCCCCAATTACAGATTTTATCCGGCCACATCTATACACAGAAACTAGAACAGGAAGTGGTTCACGCCTGAAGGCACTCTACTGTAAAATCCAGTGGGTCCCACTGGATCAATCCAATATCAGACCTGATTTCCTTGGTCACCCAGGGCTGAACTCTCATGCCCATGGATTTGATTCATCATCAGACCATTCCCTGGGGCCCTCAAACCCAAAACAGGTTCCTAATAGTTTCTACAATAAGCCACGCCTGATATTCTTTGAATCTATTGGACAGTGGGTCCCACTGCTCAAATCCCCAGATGTCCTTGCTCTCTATGGTGGCCCAGGGGTCCCCCACTTGGTGGCTACTGTTGATTTCCAATCCAGTGACCAGATGGGTCCCACTAAGGTTTGATGACATGAAGCCACCAACCTTGTATCAATCGCTTCTTCTGCATTATAACAATTGGATGAGGGCCCAGATGGGCCCCACTCCTCATGGGTCTATGTCCTCTTTGGTCGACCGTGGGTCTTTCTTTGGATCCATGGTTCAGATTCCCCATCAAGTGGGCCATGGGGTGCGACAGCCCCCTAAAGTCAGCCCTTGTCATTGACGACAGGCTTCTGGGTTATGTGTCTTGCACAGATACTTAGCATCTCAAGGAGAACTACACTTCACTGTCGAGATTTATAAGACTCACAAAAGAGTTTTTATGTACCATTACTGTATATACAGTATTTCCAATTCAATAAACTGATACACCATCATTAAAGCATCTAGATGTTTATGAAGATCCACTCACCTCCGATAGACGATTGCCGCGTTTGCGATATGAGCGCGCGAGTGGGACATGCGCTAATCTCCCCTCCGTTAGTCGCCTCCTTCTTTCTCACAATCCTTCCCTGGATTCTGGCCTCGAGCTCTCTCAGATTCTCTCAAGAAGAAGAAAATTGATTCCAAAGCTAATTGTCAATGGTTTGTTTATATACACACTAGTCATTATTCTTCTCAAACTACTTGTTGAGTTCCACGCCAACTGGACATATAGTCTTTCTCAAATAAGTCACGCACATTACCTAGTTTGAGTTGATATAATACAACTCTTTCTTAATTCCAATACCAAATCACGTGTGACTCTACGAGTCCAGTAAGAATTTTAAACAGCCAAATTTAAGCAACCAAAGTTTAAGGGTCCCACCTGGGCCTTATGAGTAACTGCTTCCCTTCCTAGGACTCACGTGATCTAGGATATTGCATGCCGACCTTTTTTAATGTTATTTATCGTTACCAAAAAAAAAAAAATGTTTCAAATGTTTCTATGATTGTTCATATTATAGGGAATTTTCTGCTTGTAAGGGAATTTTGGCTTTTAATTGGTACTTCATGGATACAGTGCTTTATATTATTATCTTTCATAATTATTAATTTTTCAGGTACCGGTATTTCTAAACATGATTCAAAATGGTTGCGAGACAGATGTTTGTCATTTCTTCTTGAACAAATCCAGGTATTCTTGTCCTTTTGCATGCATTTTATGCACCAACGAATGATTTTATTTATCATAATTATCTTATTCTTCTTACACTCTCATAGGTTCACTTACTCATTATTGTCATAATTATTAAATCAAGAAAGAAAAAAGATCAATGAAATTAGGAAATATCACCATGAAATTGAGGTTGCTAAATAACTAGTAACGGATGTTTTCTAATAAGATAAGATACCAAAATCGTGAGATAAAAAAAACGTAACTACACTAATAGAGATAATAGTGCAAGTAAAATAAGGTAAGTTCATTATTAGAGAAATTAATGGATCGAATTGCTGAGAAAAACTTGAGGTTCAATGGAGAGAGAGAGAGAGAGAGAGAGAGAGAGAGAGAGAGAGAGAGAGAGAGAGAGAGAGAGAGAGAGAGAGAGAGAGAGAGACGCCATATCTAATAGGAATACCTAAATTTTTGGAGGGCCCAACCAATCATACACATGAAGATTTTCCAAATCTTGGAGGGGCCATGGCCCTTGCCAGCCCCTCCCTAGTTCTGCCCCTGGTACAGGGGATAGGTCTGGATTCCACCCGAAGTTTCTCATGCTTCACGTCCATGGCTTTGCGCCATTCCCTTCCACGAGAGAGAGATTGCGGAGAGCAAAACTCAAACTTGGTTTTCTTTCATTAATCAAAATCTGAAGCCAGGAGGCTTGACATTGCTTTAAATAAACGATATTTAAACCCTAGAGCTAATCTCAACCATCTAACAATCCTAGGGCTGAGATTAAAATATCTCAACTTAGATAAATAAAAGACATGAAACGTTAAAAATAATTCTAAATAAGGTAAGGATAGGTGGGATGGGCCCAAAGGCGAGTCAACCCATGGGGACCATGGGTCTGTCTTGCATCACTATTACATTGCTCAAAGTTTTCTTATGATAGATTTGTTTGATTTGCGATTTTTTTTCCTCCTTTAATTAGGTTAGTGCTTCCGTACTCTTTCCCTAGGCAGGTGTGTGTGGTGCGACACCCTTACTACTGGGATGTCCTGTGTTTCTAGTGTTACCTACACCTTCACCTTTGTTAAATTTAGATACATTGTCGAAATGGGCTTTATTCCTAAGGAAATAAACTTTTGAATAGGGCAAATTCTGAAACAGGGCTCAAGTTTTGCTCATATTTCAAATCAGGAAAAAAAAAAAAAAACTCACTTCAAATCAGGATGTAAGTTTTCATTTACATTTCAAATCAGGAAATCCGTTGAGACCGTGAGTTTTCCGGTGACTTCTTACTCTTTTTTTTTTAATATCAAAATACCCAAAATCCCCTTATGCGCTTTCCTCTTCCTCCCTGCATCCACCATTGTCCTTGGCAGGCTATTTGTGGATGATGCAGTAACGGATGAGCATTCTGGATAGCAAGATTCAATGATCGGTCCAACAGAGCTTTGGGACCCATGCAGTGAAGCCGTACTCGGAGTTTGAAAGGGTGGTGGAGAAGTCGGTGAACCTCTTCTTTGAGGCACTTGTACATTTTGATGTGGATGCTGGAAATAAATGGATGTGTTCTAGGCCGTCTCTTCTTGAAGGCATTTCTCTTCCACATGCAGAACACGAAGACTACAAAAAACGAGATTCCGAATATCGGTTGATGAAGATGTCTATTAAGCCCCAATCAAAGAAAACACAAGAATCCAAATCTCACTAGATGAAGATGCATGAAGGCCTAATCAAAACGTGGGCTTATAGTAAGGAGATTTTAGTTCATTCTCTTATGGGAAATGATAGTCCAAATCTCACTCGATGAAGAAGCATTTAGACTTGATCGAAAGTGATTACAAAGACATGGATGGGATAAACATCTGCAAATACCGGGCTTCTCACCTGACAACAAATCTGCCAACATCCTTGTTGTTGTTTCTATCAACTTTAGTGGGCAACTCTTGGGGGTTCAGACATTGTTTGGTGATTGCTGATAGCCCTTCTTCGCTGATTTGATTGGTCTTCCCACCATCAATGTAGAGCTTCTGGTGGGGTTTGAAGCAGTCAACGATCGACAGGAGCCCTGCGCTGGTGCACTCCGGCATCTTCACGAGGTGGAAGATCTCTAGAACCAAGCAGTTGGAGATGGCCGCGAGGTTGCAGTCGCCTATGATACTAGGTTACGGTATTTCACCCATCGTACCCTTGCTGACACGGTTCGATACGGATACGTCCAGATATGGATGGGATACAACTTGGGTTGAAAATAACGGAAGTGACCGTGCCGATATTTTGCCCATAATGCTAACGTTAGCATTTAGCGTTATGGGCAAAATATCGCCAATATAACGGCCGTTATGGCCGATATTTTGAAAATATCGGCCAAAATATCGACCGATAGATTCTAAAAGCTGCGTTTTCACTCCTTTTTCATTCCTTCTCCAATCCGAGTCTGAGCCTTCCTTTCACCGTGTGTGACCTCCAAGCTCCAAAATTCGAGACTTTCTCAAGATTTTGGGGTATTTCTCCATGGGAAAGAACAAGGAAGTCAATGGATATTATTTGGTGAGATGTTTTTGTGATTCTTTTGAGTTTTTTCCAAGATTGGGCCTCAAAATATTTCAGTAGTGCTTGGGGCTTGTTAGATCTAGAGTTTTGGAGCACCATATTTTAGATTTTAGCACTTTGGGTATTTTAGAACCAACACTACCTTCAATCATCTCAATCTACTAATGACTCGGCCTCGTATTATGAAGCAATCTTCGTTCCTCAACCGCATCCACGGGGACAACAACCTTATGGGCACTATGGGAGTGCGGGTTGTACATCACAACAATTTGATGCCTTTTTCTACCCTTTAAGAAATAATGATGATGATGATGATGTGGAGCTAGGACGCCACTCGTTCTGTCATTATGCTCAGGCCCTGCCTCTTGGGCTTTCATTTCTCAACCTGAAAATCAAGCCAAGGTAAGTTACAACTGTCCGAACTCCACTACTTTAAGTTAGCAAGTTAATTCGTTTTGACATGGTGAATGTTACTTTAAACTTGAAACTTGAAGGTGATCACACCTTGATGACTGAGTTGTTGTGTTGAGTACTGCACATGCACTAACTCTATGGGTATTATTGCTAGATTATAGACTTTAAATGTTTAACACTATTAGTTTGCCTGAAATTATGGTTACATTATGTAAAATTTATGATATTTTAGCTTATTTTGGTATATACAGCGATACAACCATGATACAGGATGTTATAGCTTGAGGAGACCATTATTTTGCGATAAAGTGTGCACTAATGGAAAAAAACATCGTTTCCTATCATTTTATAATATTATGGATTTTTTGGATATTTTTTAGGATTTTTTGGGGTCAAATAAAAATTCGCTCCGCGATGGGTTGCGATGACTGCGAACTGCAATTTTGAACCATGGATACAATGTAGAAACTTACAACTTTCCCAACTTTTATGGGGAAAAAAGTGAAATTGGTTGAATCAACGAATTTCATCCCAAATCTCCTAATCAGCTTCATTTGACTTTGTTATAACTTAGAAAGAAAAAAAAAACTTAATCCTTTCCCCATTATGTGTGATCAAGAGAAAGAAAAAACTGGTCCTCTAACCTTTTGCTATTCTCAATCTCCTAGCATCCAAGATACAATGCAGAGAGCAAAAAAACAAAGCAAAACTGTGCTTTTTGAAAGTTATTATTTTCGGGTACTGTAGCATGAACAGTAACATGCGACCATAACATCCTTATAGAATGCTTAAAACCCCTCTAAAACCCTTGAACTCTTACTATAATAGAATCCTAATTCAAATAGAAATCTAACACGAATTTTCTAAATAAAATATCTAGAAAATCCTAGAAAAATGGAGTTCTCAAAATTTCAGAATCTGGGTCGTTTTGACATCTTGCAGTAGATCTGATGTAGGGCCCACATGGCCCATCCTTTGATGGAAGCACTTGCACGATATGAAAGAACCCTCATGGGCGAACCTGCTGGTGGCTTCCTTTCTGGGATTGGATCCAGTTTGACCCACCAAACTGTTGCTTGAAAACTGCTGAACGTTTGGCATATTTTAATTCTGGATTTTCTGAAAAATTGCAAAACAACACCATGTTATTTACTGTTATTTATTGAAACACATTCTAGACTGTTTGGGGCCTGGGCCCAAGTTTTCCATCAAAACTTGTCGGGACCCTTGTTGGACATCTTGGGATGCTCCCACTGTTGCAAATAAGCTTCAGCATAACAAAAATTAGGTATTCGTCAATTTCTGCATCACTGTAGCCATGCATCATAGGTGGCCATTGACTTGGAGTCTCTCGAGGTGGATCTTTGTCAATTTGGAGACCCTATAGGCGGTGATCTGAAAGCCCTAACGATGGAGGGATTCAGGAAGAAGAGGAAAGGGCATAAAGGATATTTTGAAAAAAAGAGTAACAAGTTTCCGGAAACTCACGTTCTCGTCGGATGTCCTGATTTGAAATGTAAATGGAAAAATTAGGTCTTGATTTGAAATGTGAGTTTTTTTTTTTTTTGTCCTGATTTGAAATATGGGCAAAACGTGAGCCCCCTTTTGAATATGCCTTATTCTCTGCTAGTAGTTGTTATAATTTGTTTGTTGTGACTGTAAAGTGGTTAATATGTCTCTACTGTTGCAGGAGGGCAACAGTAATTTAGTTAACCCACATATTTCGAAGATGGTAAATTATGGCTGGGGTGATATTGGGAGGATTGCAAACTTGTGTCCAAATAATGGTCAATCTGAGCATCTTTTTGGTGTCTATCCTTTCTACATTGTTAAAGGTAATTTCCACTTTATTTCGAGTATTCTTTTAATTGAAATAAAACCATTGTATAATTTTACCACTCATTTCCCGTTGAAGATTTTTTGTCTTGGAAATCTCCACTTGACTGTAACGTTTTTTTAGTTTTGATGATGCGGAATGGAGGGGAGATTACGGGGCGGGCAGGATAGAGATGGAGAGATAGGGGGAATAAGGTTAGGAGAACCTAAACATTGGCCTCACGCCAAACTCTAATCTAGGAGGTAAAGAGATCTCAGAGAGAACTCAAAGAGGAATATCCCAAAGGCACTTGATTTTCAGTAATCATCAACCATCTCTAAGCTAAGAGGCTTTACATCCTTATATAGGAAAAGAAATACTGTAGGACTAATCTGGACCATCTAAACACATGAATGGCTAGGATTAAAACATCAAACTAAAAATAACTTAATCCATAATTAAAACTCTAAATAATATAGAAAATAACATAAAATGAATGGGCTGGGCTCAAACGCTTGGTTGAGATAAATGGTCTGGGCCCTTTGCCTCTTCGAGCCATGGGGACCATGGGTCTGTCCTACATCATTTGACCTGGCAACCCAAATCAAGATATCATGGTGAGACTTTTGTGGGTGGGTTGGATCACTCACCCTAATGATGGAACCATGGTGGGGGCTTATCTACCCAAGTGATGGAATCATGGTGGGCCCTATCCACCCACGTTATGGAATAATGGTAGGCACTACCCACCTAAATGATGAAACAATGAATGATCCCATCATAATTTTCTCATTTTGGTTAGTACTTGCTGTCTTGTAATGATTTTCACGACTTATGTCTGTCCACCGTGATAAATAATTCATTGGACCCACCACGATTCCATCACTTGGCGGGGCCCACCATGATTCCTAAAGTTGGGTGGGTGGAGTTGCCACTATTTTCATCATTAGGGTGAGCCCACCATGATCTCTCTATTTGCGTGGGTGCGACCTACGTTATTCCCATTATGCGGTTGAGGGGAACCATGTTGTGGAGAGAATCTAGCAAACTAGCTAGTATAAGAAATTTGTGACTTTCATGTGAAAAACGTGGTAGGAAAAGACAGTCATTATTTAACTAGCCCTTTTTTTTTTTTTGGTTGAGTTTTGTGCTACAGCAACTTCCTTCGGTTATGGGACCATTTTTTAGTTTCTTTCACAGTCAAGAAATATATACCAATAAAAAAGGGACTAATGTATTAACAGTAGGTTAGGGGCTACGGCTCAAATATGGCATGGGTAAGGATACATCATAGGTAAGGCAGGAAGTTAAACATTACATATATAGTATGAACTGCAATTTCTTACAGATACGTGACATCTTTTTTGTATGTGTATCATCATTTGTTAGGGGTTTTCTTCAAATTAAGAACATATTTTCTGAAAAACCCCTCATGAGAAAGATTAAAGGTTGGATGCTGTGTTTCCAAGATTGGCTTGCAGATTCTAATGAACCGCGTAATCATGGATGAAAATAGCGGAGCGGCTGCCACCGCTACACTACGGCCGATTTATTGGCCGTCGCACCCGTAGCGGCCGCTACGTCCGCTACGGGACAGCTACGCCCGCTACGGGGCCGCTATGGGGTGAGAGAAAATCCTACTTTTTAAAATTTTTTTTAAATGCATAATAAGACTTATTTCTTTTCTTCTTTTCTCCAAATAACATTTCTACACAACTCTTCTACCCTTTTATGTTTAAAAGAACACCAAAAAGTATATGATCTCGCCGAATTACAGTCAATATAGAGAGTTCTTCTCAATGATTCTTTTCTAAGTACATCCTATTAGACACCCCCTTTGGTGGATGTATTTTTTTCTCTAGGTACTCTTAAGTCTTGACTTCATGACATAGTTTTTTCTTTTATAAGCCTTTCATTAGTTTCTAAGTTAGTATAACTAAGCAACATGAACACATGTGAAAAAAATGATCATTACTATTATTTTCTATTTATACAGCGATACAAGACCTCATACAGTGAGGGGACTGCTACGCCCCCTTACCTTAGTTACTTTTGCAAAAAAAAATACATTTTCTTTCGTTTTACAATTTTCTGGATTTTCTGGAATTTTTTCAGATTTTTTTGGCGATTTTTTCAAATCGCACTGCTACGCTGCTACGTATCCCCGCTACGCTACGTATCGCCTGCTTCGTAGCGTTTTGGCGGCGGGCTACTGCTATTTTCATCCTTGCGCGTAATTGCAAGATAGTAGGTTTTCTTTAGCTATGGGTTTAACAAAAGAAAAAATGCTATGGGTTCCTATAGGATCCCCCCTCCCTAAAAATCGGGCGTCAAGGTTTCCTCTCATCCAGGTCATAAGTGTACCTGGCTACACCATGTAGTTGTTTCCTATTTGAGCACTGGGGCTCACCTTTGATGGAGGCATATTACTTGATATAAACCTCTCCCAGTTGATTGGTAATGAGCCACAACACATTAATCGGGGTCATATTCTTCATCAATCCAAGGGTGAATATCACCCATATTAATGTGATAATCATGTCCATCATTAACCAATGGGGTTATACCTACCAGTTTGATGGAATCAAAGATAGACCCAACCAAATTGAAGCTGGCAACATGGTCAAATTCAAGCCATCATCTGGAAGCATCATATATTACCGTTCCGCTCCACCTCAACACGACAACTACTCCATAGACAGGATTTTAATATTGTCTTTCATTTTGTTTATTGAACCCTCCCTTTTTTTCTTTTTCTTTCTTTTTTTTTTTTTTTTTCTGCTGTTTATTCAATAGGAGTGGCTTATCATTTTTCCCTCATTTGTGCCCATGTTTTTCCTAGGGGATAAGGACTGCAAGCGTGAGGGGTTCGAGTTTTTCGCACCAACTACTAGTAGAAATGCATTGCGAGTGTTGCGAGCATTGCAACTTCCAAAGCCTGGTCTGTGTATCAAACACTGAATTCCACTGTTCTTTGGTGTAATTTGTCTTCAGTTTATTTGTGCTTTTCTTGGAAGACTGGGCTTATTAGTTAAGCTGCATCTTGAATTGGTCCCATGTTTTTCAGTCTTATTGGAAGGCAGTCCAGGCGTTGGGAAAACAAGTTTAGTTGTTGCACTTGCTGAATTTTCAGGACACACCGTTGTGCGGATAAATCTTTCTGAGCAGGTTGAAGAACTACCTTGATTCTGTAGTCATGCTAACATTTGTTCTTGTATCTCACCTATGTAGTTGTCGTGTGTAGACTGACATCATGGATCTTTTGGGATCGGACTTGCCTGTGGAGGGTGAAAAGGGAATGAAATTTGCGTGGTCTGACGGAATCCTTTTGCAGGTTGGGGCATCTTTGGTAGCTGGAGTAGTTATTGATTTTTCTCTATTGAAAATTGGTTTATTTGCCCCGTTTTGTTTTTCTGTTTAGGCTCTGAAGAATGGAAGCTGGGTTCTATTGGACGAACTTAATCTTGCTCCACAATCTGTCTTGGAGGCATTTTTTCTACCTGCTTCCCTTATCTTTAGTTCTTTTTCAGTCCTTCATGTTCAATGTATGCTGTATGCTACTTGAAATTTTATAGCTGAGCTGCTTTGATTTCATTATGTTCAGGGCTTGAATGCTATTTTGGACCACCGTGCTGAGGTCTATATCCCAGAACTAGGGCAGTCGTTTAAATGTCCTCCGTCATTTAGAGTTTTTGCGTGTCAGAATCCTTCTTGTCAGGGTGGTGGAAGAAAAGGACTCCCAAAATCCTTTCTAAATCGTTTTACTAAGGTGCATTATTTTAATCAATTTTAATGGGTTTTTACATCGTTTGAACTAACCAAAGCTGGCTTTTTTTTTTTTTTTTTTACTTAAAATATTTTCCCAATCTATTCCCGGAATGCTATTGGTCATTTTTTTAAAATAAATTCCTTTTTATATTGCAGGTTTATGTGGATGAGTTAGTTGAGGATGATTACCTTTTCATCTGCAGCTCACTATATCCCACACTCTCAAAGGAGTTACTTTCAAAGCTGATTTGTTTTAACAACAGGCTTTATGAGGATACCATGTTATCTAGCAAGTTTGGTCAGGATGGCTCACCGTGGGAGTTCAATCTTCGGGACATTATTCGTTCATGTCAGATCATAGAAAGTGAGATTTCTTTTTCTTCCCCCATACTTCAGACATGGACTCTTAAAATATGAGCTCTTAACCTGAGAATATTTTCAGGTTTTGTGTTAGGCTTGTGCAGGTGTGATTCTTGGTTCAGTTACTCTTAACCGTTGATATGATGAGCCAACAGTGGATGCCAGTGTATCGGATATAATTGAAATTAGAAAAACCCTATCCCTTCTATTATTGCTAGATAATACATGGGTAAAAAATTACTACATTTGACTACACTATAGGAGAAGGGCCAAAATCTGGCACCTAGTATTCCAAGTGATATCCCATGCATGAGCCATAGGTTCCACCTTGTCTCCCATTTGGTAACACAAACATTTTATTATGACTCTGCTCACTTACAGTAACCTAAAAACCTAAGCAGTCTGGATATAACAGGCTGAGATCTTATATTTCTTCTATTTTATAACTTTATGCCTTTTGACTTGTCATTCTGTTGTTTAGGTGCACCTGAGAAGTCAAGGATCGGTAGCTTTCTGGATATTGTATACATTCAAAGAATGCGGACAGTGACTGATCGCGAAGAGGTTCTAAAGCTTTTTGAGGAGGTCTTTGGTATGAAACTGTATATAAATCAGTATCCACGTGTACGGATTAATCCACGGTACTTGATTGTGGGGAATGCATATGTTGAAAGAAATTATTTCCAACCTTCTAAGGTTTTGAAGAGTCAGCTCCATATACTTCCTGGGATCTGTCACAGCTTGGAAGCTGCTTTGCAGTGTGTACAACATCAGTGGTTGTGCATTTTAGTTGGTCCATCATCATCTGGAAAGACATCTCTGATTAGATTACTTGCTCAGCTCACTGGAAACACATTGAATGAACTAAATCTTTCGTCTGGAACAGATATCTCTGAGTTACTTGGATGCTTTGAGCAATATAGTGCCTTTCGTAAGTTCCATTCTGTCATTGCTGAAGTTGAGCGGTATATTAATGAGTACAGCAGTTTATGTTTGGAATCTTCAGCGGAGGCATTCATGATGGAAAACAAGGATTTAGTTAGCGAATGGCTGACTTTTGTTTCAAGGAAAAATAGGACCTTCGATTCAGAACATTTTGAACACTGGAAAGGTGGACCCTCTAATTTGCTGATTGAATTAGTTAAGATAATTGAAAAGCTGAAAGGTTGCCTGGAAAGGAATCATTTACCTGTATCTTGGTCATATAAAGAGCTGAATAAATCCCTGAAAACTATTTTTGAGTTACAGGAAAATAACAGAATGCAGTCATTTTCACCAAAGTTTGAATGGGTTGCGGGGGGATTGGTCAAGGCCATTGAGCATGGTGAATGGATTGTTCTGGAGAACGCAAATCTTTGCAATCCCACGGTGTGTTGTCCCAACTCATCAATTGATAAGTTTTGGTTATTTCAACTTATTAATGTTGTTTATTGAACTTTAGTCACGTATCACATTATGTTATGCCCATGGACAGTTCCAGTTGCAGTCGCAAATGCCTTTACTTCACCAGTGCCATATCCGAGAGGATGATCCAGCCATGTAGATGACCTCATTTAAGCAGGTTCATTTATTAGCTTCGCTATATGCATAGGTGCAAGGTTGGAAAACTCGTGATTGAGACTCGACTCGTCCAAAGCACAAAGCTTGGCTCGGCTAGAGTCTACGCGGTGACTCGAGCGAGTCCTTTTTTAATAAATAAATTTAAAATTTTAAACATGTATCAAATATTTATAAAATATAGATATACAAATATTTACATGAATTCATTAGAATCGATTGAAATTAATACATTTATATATGCAAGAAAAATACTATAATATGAAAAATGAAAGAAAAAACATTTCATATTATATTGAATGTAAAAGATAAAATATAAGTTTCAAATTGTGTTGCGGTCATCATTTTTAAATTATTGACTCCAAACCTCGTGCATACATACTTAAAAGTAAACATTAATTGTTTAAATTCAGATCTACAAATCAAATAGTCCAAATGCAAACTACTTATAAAAATAAGTTGACTCGGCCGAGTCTCCCCTATATTTGACTCGGTCCTTTGTCAAAACAAGATGACTTGGGAGAGTCAAGAGTCAGCTCAGAGAATTTTCCAGCCTTGCACAGATGTGGCTGATTTTTTTTTACTGTACTTTGTTTTGTACAAGCAAAATCCTCCTGAGTGACTGTTTGGGCAATCTCACAGCTTGGATGTGGCATGTGTACTATGCTGGCATGTGCTGTCATGGGTTGTGCTTAGTAAGCAGAGTCTTGGACAGGTGGACCCTATAATGATCAGGTCCTTAATCATTACAATGACTCATATAAGAACTCAAACTGTTACATAAGTGAATTTGTGACATCTTTTAAGGGTGCTTTTGGACATTTGAACTAAAATAAAAATAATTGCATACATGCATTGATACGTTTTATGTTTCCGATTTATTTACATAACGGTAAAGAGTACCAGGGGTGGACCTACATGTAGGCCTAGGGGGGCCATTAAGTTTTTAAAATTTTATTTTTTATCACTAAATTCTATGTAATTTTTTATTTTGACCTCTAAATTGTTAAAATTTTCTTTAATAATTTTCAATTGGCCCCCCCTAGTTCCATTTTCTCGGTCCGCCCCTGAAGAGTACTATGGAAACTGGCATATAACGGACGAAACCCTAATGTAAAGGCTGTTAAGTAGAACCACTGCGGATTATCTCTTTTATTAGGGGAATCACCCCACAAGACCTCTTCTCAAACCATCAATCTTGAAAATGAAAGTTCAACTACATGGATGTTATTATCAATGAGTATGGTTCTATATTTGTAATTCTTTCTGACTGTTACCTTTGTGTCTTCCATTCATACTCACTCCTATCTTCCTATTCACAAATTAAGGTGCACTTGTACAATGAGACAATTCCGCAATAGAGAGGAAAATCGTTTTGATTTTCATGAAGTCCATTTTTCTGTTGTTTGGTACGTTACACATTTTTCTTGTGGAAACTGAAAAAATTGAGCTGATTTTTCTCGATATAGAGGATTTCGATTTCCTATGTGAGGTGTTGGAATGCAGGATTCCTCCATCTCGTGGAAGTTGAAATCTGCAGAAAGCGGAACCCTCTCACTGCGCAAACGCACCTTACTAACACTCATACGCTCTCTCACTCCCACAAAAATACTTGCATTCAAATGATGGAGGGAGGAGGAGGGCACATACATGTACACATTGTAGTCATTATTGTTTTTCTTTGATGAATTCATTAAGCAAACTCCTGATTGATGTCCTTGGGCTTTGTTGATGATGATGAACAGGTTCTTGATAGGATCAACTCTTTAGTTGAGCCAAGCGGATCTATTACTGTTAACGAGTGTGGGCTTGTAGATGGGAAACCTTTGGTGCTTCATGCCCATCCCAAGTTTCGGATGTTTCTTACTGTTGACCCAAGATATGGTGAAATCTCTAGAGCAATGCGTAATAGAGGAGTTGAAGTCTATATGATGCAACCGTATTGTTTGCTTGATGATAGTGCCAGTTATGATAGTACTAAAGCAGCAGAGAGAAGAGATCTGAAGAGGTTCTTAGTTCTTTCTGGTATACCTGTTCGTAAGTTAGTTGATGCAATGGCCGACGCTCATATTTATGTGCGAGATGCAGGATTACGTATTGGCATACATGTCACCCTTCTTGAGCTTACACGTTGGGTCCAGTTGTTCCAGCAACTTATTATGAATGGTAATAGGCCTACATGGAGCCTCCGAGTAAGTTGGGAGCACACATACCTGTCTTCTTTTGGTGAAGCTGAGGGAAGTGAAATCATCGAGCATGTAAAACATTCCATTTTGTTGGCTAGTGAATCATCTGTCTATGATCCATTGCTAGGATGTTCGTCATCTTTGCCAGGAGGATGGCCCGCTCCTCTGAAGTTAAGGAACTTTGTCTGGCACTCAAAGGAGGCTTGTATCAAGCAGAATTGTATGTATCTAGATTTCCTTGGAGCTGAATGTACTAAATATAATTTAATTGTTACTTCTGTAACGTCAATTGGCCATCCTGACATTTCTTTATTGGATGCTACAAAGAGAGTCAGTCCGTTGGTGATTCCTATTCAGATCTTACACTACATTCTATTTCCGAACTCCACTATGGGGAGGGGTTCTAAGTCTACAGAGCTTCCAAAGTTTGATTTGGCACTGGCCAATAAGATGATGTTTTTTGCCGCAAACTGGACCATTGAACAAGCCAGTGAAAGTGATATCGCATCTTATCTTCTCTGGTTTCAATGGTATAGTTCTCAGATACAGCCATATTGTGGTTTTTTCGATTCTTTTCTTACCATACTTAAACAAGAAATAAATCATCCAATTTGGACGATTATTGTTGATTGCCGGAGGGAGATTTTCTCATCAGTAGATCTCGATAGGCAGCCTGTACCATTGTTCACACTGGAGTTGGCGGAATCATGTTCTTCAAATGTACCATTGCTAACATCCAGAAAACATCTGTCCAATGCAATTTACTCTGTGAACTTGCTCCGTCTTAGTCTCCAGCAGTGGAATATTGAAGATGAGTATGCCTGTGGTGAAGAAAAGCAGCACTTTAGGATGTTACCCATGCTGAAATCTCTGAGGCAGTTGGAAAAAAAGGTGCTTAATTTGATTGTGGAGTCTCCTTGCTTTGACTTACTGTTCCAGTTGTACAGTGATCTTCTTGAACATCACACATGGTTTTGGAAGGGCATCACTTCATTTGATCTTGAATGCTTGTATATATCTTGGTGTTCTCTGAAGAAGGATGCAATAAAGCTACACAATATCTGTGCAGAAGAAGTTGTTTCTTTTCTGGTATGTTCTTCCTTGTGATCTGCTTTGCTACTGTTGTTTTCTGGTGTCTCTTGTAATTTTTGTTGTTGCCATAGGTGGAAAGCAGGAATCTGGATGAGGTGTCATCTTGGAACTTTCATTCACAGAAGTCTATGCTATGGGTTCATGGCGGCCATCCTTTCATACCTTCCTCTGCTGGCTTGTATTTCAAGATGCAGCAGCTCTTGGAACTTTGTGATGAAATTTGGCCAATGAAGCCAAAATCATGGAAGCAGCTTTCCTCCAGTATACAACTGCTTCTCTTCTTAAACGTGTCCTTTTTATATTTCCCTTTTCTTTTCTCTAAAACATTTCTGTTAGTTACAAAATCCTGTGATCTTTGCCAGGAGATGACTGCTTCAAGGCGGTTGCATCAGCTACTACTGGATTGCGTCACCTAGCAATGGAAGGTATTTTCTCATTTCTTCCTTTGGAACATTGGGTTTCTCACATACCTCTTATGTGAGGTTTTCTTTAAACATGGTAGGCTATATAAAACAAGCTTTGAAAAGACAGCTTTTTTGTCCCCGCCATGTTACATATTCATGCATCCAGGAAAACCAAAAGTTAATTATTTTCACCGTCAAATTTAAAAATGCGAATATGCTGTCACACTGCATGGATACTTCTCTAAATGTTCTTTTCACATTTTGTGGTTTAAAGTAAGTTGACAGTTTTCATTTTAGAAAATCAGTTGGTTTTGTTTGTGGCTAAATGATCATTGTTTTCCTTCAAATTATTTTTGTCTGCTGTTGTTCGCTTGTTTGCACAGGATGTAACTGCAAAGGTTTTCTTCTCGTTGAAGTACTCTTGAATCCTTTTCTTAGATCAAAATCTATGTTGGTGGCCACATTGTAGTACATGGTTGATTTAGACATCAGAAGATACACGCTTTAACATAGACTGAGACATCTAGCAAGCACTGATGAGGTTTGGCCTAATGATGTAGTCTGCACCCAAACAGATTCACAAATCTGTTCCACTGCTGTAGCGCCTCATAACAGACAGAAGAAGAAGATAATGTGAAGAAAATACACGGATTCCAAAGGATTCTGCAGAACCTTTATTACTGAAAGATAACATCCAACATTGCACACCAATGTAGCTGACGACCTGCAACCAGCATAATAATCTCCCCAAAACAGAATTGCAGTCAATAATATCCCATAATCCCTGCTACTAATCACTAACATAAATTAAGATGCCATATGACAGAAAATAGTAACTAAAAATGAAAGGAAACAACAATCGACACTTTGCACGAGAATGGCCTTGGGCCGCACATGCATCACCACTCTGGAAGGTGGGTCCTGCCCCTTAGCAGTACACTCTTGGGCGCACCTAGTGGTGCTGGACTTGAGTGGACTAGGACCAATTATGGTTTTTAAGCAGCATCCCAAAATAAAACAGATGTTCAGGCCCCCTTTTGTTTATATGTTCTGACTTGAAACTCGGAATTGGAAAGAACTTCCTGCCTTATTTCTGAATAATAAAACGGCCCCTGAATGAATTAAAGATTAGTATAGGTGGCTTGTTTTGGGCTCTTTATTCTTGAGGGAAACATCTACACATGGGTTCGGGCACCATTTGTTTGATCAAATGCTTCCATGAATGTCATGGCCTGCTCGACCACTTGATCATCGAATCCATCCGCATCAACTAATCTGACCTGAAATTTTGCCGATCACAAGCACTATTCTTGTAGAGAAAAGGAAAAAGAAAAAAGCCAGCAGTTCCCAAATACACCATGAAAATAAAGGTCGCACTGCTCCTTTGAAGGTGAAACTCAGGAAATAAATGCAAGACAAGATATGTGGCCCACAGGTCAAATTGTAATGGCTACCTGCAGGAGCATTGAAGGATTGTTCCTTTGGCATCAATCTAATGAATAATGTCTGTTGTTAGTCGTCAATCTACTTTCTATAGTTACAAAGACACACTCTGCCAGCATTCTAATATCCAGCAGTAGTGCTTATAATGCAACCCAAAGAAGTTCATTATTAAACACTTTAACCCAATTAGAAAACTCAGTGTAGAAAACTCAGCACGCTGCAATCTCTCTATTGAAAAAGAAAATCTGTTCTTAGATGCACCACTCCAATATCCAAAAGAGTTTTTGGTTTCTTGCAGTTCTGTTACTGTATGGTTGTACAAGGGAGCGAATCAATAATCCGAATGAGAGCTTGGCCCGGATGTGAGACAGAGATCAATTCTCAAACATGCAGTAGACTGTTGAGCTGGTTCAATCTTCATGTCTCATGATTAACATGATTCATACAGGATTCCGCAATTGGGTTCAAATATGTAATCAGCCCCATACTCAAGCTTGCATTTGTTGCCCCACTTCCCATGTCAAAGTTTGTAGTCGATGCTCTGGTGCTAATCACAACATCTCCGCCCTCATAAAGGCGCACTAAATTACATCAATTCAGCACCAAGAAATCTAACTTCATTCATTAATTAACCAGCCAACTAAACATATTAAGATTTTCATCAAACATGTAGCATGTGTCATCAAAATTCTATCAGTTTATAATTCTGATCTGATAAATCTCTTCATCCAACAACGCTATTATGAACTGTTAGTTGGCAGCTATATATCAATAGGCCGAATTTCAGATTATGTTTAATTGTATAAGATTACAGCACATTATGGTAATGTAAGGGTCACCTTAAATTCATACACAATGCTGTCAAGATTCAGTCAAACCTGATAACATATATTGGTTGGTGCTACCAGGTTTAAGGGTCATCCTTGATGGGACTTGATCCCATCCCCATTCTAAGTAATCCTTAGATCCCTGGCTTTCATTAATGGTTATTACATTCATTGGCATTGAAAAGACGAATATGCTCACTCTAGCACAGGGAAACCCCAAATCTAGGTTTCCATTAGGGTGCCTGGGTTTTCCAACATCCAACTAGTTTAGGCCATGGCTGTAGCCATTGGGAGGGATTCGACCATGTCTATGAACCTATCCATCACATTCAACCATCACTCAATCCCCTTTAGGGTTGAGTCCAGTCACCACAAGACCTATCCCATAGGGGTCAACCACCTTCTAGTAATTCTGGAATTGTCAATTCAAGGGTTTGAAACCCTAAATCCCAGCCGACCATGTCATTGAATCTTTCCATCACATTCGGCCATAATCCTTCCATCCATTATTCACAAGCATCCATCAACCCTTCTCCATAGGGTTTCATATAAAGGAATAGCAGTAGGGTTTTCCTATCCCTTTTCATGTAGTCAATCAATTAACAAAACCATCCTTTAACAACCATAGCAATTTCCCAAACCCTAGGTTTATAAAGAATCACACGTAGGCATCTAGACTAAGAGATTCACTCACCTTTTGTAATGAAGTGTCGCGTTCGCGATATGAGGTCTCGAGTAGGACATCTATTAGGAATTTTATTTTGTTGGGTAATTCATGGGTTGGACAAAACTCTGGGTCCATTTGAGTTGTAATTTTCTATTTCTTTTAGAATGGACTGTGGTTGGGTCGCCGGAAGATCTGAAGAGAAGATTGAAGAGTTCAAGCCAAATTCGAGAATGTTCTTTGGCTATAGCGAAGGTGAAATTCGCTGGAGCAAACCTGGGGTAGAGAGTGGCCTCGCTATAGCTAGGACCTTGCTTGGCGAGCGTGCCGGGAATGCCCAATTTGAGATGACTTCCTAAGTTGAGTTTGAGTTGCGTTACAATTCTTAGTAGATTATTATTAGAAGTCTCTTGCACGTTTTTGGGACTATTTAAAGGGTGCTCTCAACCTTAAAAAACACACAAGAAGTTGTTCACTCTTGTTCTCAGGTGAAAAAACCCTAAGAGAGATTCCTTGTTCTCTAGAGCTATCATTGAGAGATTGGGCTGAAGAATTGCGTTAGAAGGTTTGAGACTTCTACTTCTTTGTAGAAGATTTGTGCATTTTGGTTCTCAAGGTGTTATTGGAGGATCAAGCACGGGGAGCAGTGCACGGCGAGTAGTCGTGGCAACGACGAGTTGTGCAAGAACAACTACAGTCCTGTGGTCGACGTACTGATTGGGATAAAGAAGTTGAGTATATTTAGTAACCGTTCAATAGTGATTGGTTTTTCTGATTGTGGTATTTCTCCCTAGATAGGTTTTCCGCGTTAAATTTTGTGTCTGCCTTCTTGTGGTGATTGCTTAGTAGATAGTTTTGCTAGTTCTATTTTATTTGGTTTATTACTTCTACAGTGCATGGGTATTTGGACTAGCTTACTCATTCCATTGTAGTAACTTTCAATATCCACTAAGTACTGTGTTGCTGGTTGTCTTCTTCGTCTTCTCGCAATCTCTTTTCTCCTCCTTCCTTCAAGTTCTCTCTAATTACTTGTCTCTAACCCTAGAGAATAGAATAGTTATTGCTGCTGATTAGTATATGAGAAGATTAAAAGGGGGAAGAGGGGGTTATAAGGGTTCGATAGATGCCCTAGTTGATCTAGGAGCACTGCTGCACAAGAACTCCTCGTGGGATGAAGTGTGTAAGTCTTTGTGCCAGCTGGCCCCCAGACTTATATGTCGAGTGCCATATCGTTTACAAGGCTGGGTCCCATTTATTTTGTATAAACCCAATTTATTTAAGAGACCTTTGTCAAAAGATATGGTCTCACCTCAAACAAGTCAATCAAGAGTAGAAAATAAAATTAATTCAGGCAACATGTACAACAATTGTCGCAGACTATAACCAATCCTTGAATTTCACTTGTAGCAAGATATTACAGGTCTCACACCTGTGTCAAGGCCTCATGCTGAGGAAGAAACCTTATGCTCGAGGTTTCCTTAGAGAACCTGAAAGCTTCTTTTCACACTTGTAAAACCAGTCAAATATCAATAAGTCCTTACTAATTGATCATATATGCTGTTTCTAAAAGCAAAATAACCTAATGCTTGTCTTGACCCGTTCTCTAATGAGATATGATCTCAGCCTATTTAATTTGGATGCGTGACCATAGTAGGATTCTATGCTTTATATATAACGAAATGAAGGAGCTTTTAACAATTAAGGAATTCACAACCATCAAAATTCCATTACTATCATTAGCATGGGTTTTTGTGAATTCCTTAGTCGTCTTCCCATCCATCATTGAGTTACTTTATGCTGAATCGGCCGAAAGGATTTAGTTCGGTTAGCATCTAAACCTAACCCCCACAAAATATTAGGTCTGAAGTGTGGGCTTGTTCAATAAAGATCTGCGCCTCAATTTTGAATTTGAGTGATTTTTTTCTCTTTTAGTACATATTTGAACGATGAAGGGATTTTGCCTCCTCCAAAACCCCAGATTTATATAATTTATATCACTTGGATTTAGTTTATTAGGGCGATTCTTCCTTCAAACATATAGTTTGTTTAATTTTCTAATATTTTTCAATTTATGATTATTTTTAATTTCAGAATAATTTTTCTGAAACAGAACTCCGAAATGAAACACTGAAATGCCGAAACAATCAATTCTCAATCCGGATTCAGGCTGAAATATTGCAAAATTGACTACTATGAGTGAGCAGTGAGCTCCACCTCGTAGTGTCTACATCATGCTTTCACTGCTTTCTCTTCTTATATTCTTAACCATCTTATACAAAATTGATTCTCTGTTGTCTTTTCAATTTTTATCTTTCTTTGTATTTTTTTTTTGACAAGTTATGTTATTATGAATGTTTTTAGGTGTCTGCATGTCATCATGTTTTGTTCACAAGTGTAGTCAACATCAAGAGGATGCTGATATTGCTCATCAGATGGGGGATATATATCAGGTTTGCTTCTATTGGATTTCAGGCGATATGAGCATTATTTGTATGGAACACCCCCCCAACATCCCGCACCCACCCCTCCCGTTTTTTTACTGGGTCTATTACTTGCAGATGCTTCAGGAAAGGTTTGAATATGAAAAGCAAACTCTGAAAGGGATGTCTACAGGAAATAATACACAATCCTCCTTAGAGGAGAAGTTAGCTTCTTTCTGTTGTGCATTCTTCCCTGAGATGGTGTGTTCAAACTCAGGTTTTGGTAGTTGGTTGGATACACTTCCATTGCTTGACAGGAAGAGTCTTTTGTTGGATGTGGAGTTGCTTGAAAAGTTATCGCAGAGCATTTTAGTTGATGTCAAGGATCTACACGCAGTAAGTCAATTCAAATGGAAACATGTCAATTTTACATCTACCTTTTTGTTTTAAAAAAATTGCACTTTCCACTTCGGTTAAATCTTACGTCAATCTGCATAGTTTTTCTTTATTTGTGCAAGCTGTATTTTCTTATCTCCCTGTCTTAGCCATGAGAGGAAGAATTTTTACACCGTCCATTTCGGGTTTGCAAGTTCAGAAAGAAACAAAGAACAAAGGGAAAAAAAAAAGGTTTGGAAAGTTAATTTCAGTCTCACTGAAGGTGCGTCCAAATCAGCTTATTCTACAGCTGATTATATTACAGGAGATGTTACTTATTGAAGAAAATGTTGCTTATTGGATAGCAACTTATAATGATTCTTTAAGAGTGATTATGTTCATATAGTACCACTTTTTTACAAGCAATATAGTAACTAGTTGGAGAGCTATTGTCCAGTCCTATGCCTTTTTTTTGTTTTCCTTTTCTTTTAGCCTCTTTTTGTTTCCTCCCGTGACATTGTTCGGTGTCATCACTTGTGTTTTAGCTCTGCCTTCTTCTGTTTAATAAATTCTTCCATTACCTATCAAACAGAATGTTTTTTTTTTTTTCTCGTTTTGGCTGAGAAAAACACTCATATACTGTTGTATAGACCTGAAACCGGCTTTTTCATCTGTTTACTAGAGAAACCTGCTATTTCATGTGTTTACTAGAGGTCAGGTTGTCAGTCAAATGGTTTTCATAAGCTTAGTCCTTGGAAGTTTCGAACTTTTTGGTGAATATTTGTATTGTAGTTCCTTGCTATTTTTCCTCCCTATCAGTAACAGAGAATGTAATTGAAAGAAAAGGAGCATGCATAAAGAGCAGCATGGGAGAATATAGCATCGAGACAAGAGAGAAGGAAAATCAGAAAGTACAGGGCCTATTTCTTTACTAGGATTACTAACAAGAATTTGGTGTCACTGCACTGAACACCATCAATTCGTAGTAGCCCTGAAGATCTTTATGCAAACATCAATATTGAACTTTAGAATGCCCAAAGCAGAGTGCACCTAACTTCTATAGAGCATACTACAGAGAAAAGCAATCTACTTGCGACAAAAGACACTCCAATCTCAATTGGAGCCTCGATTTCTTGAAGGAAACGCAAGAATTCTTCTTTATTGAAGTTTGAAGAAAGAACTAGATTCATTCAGGAAAAGTTGTAGACTTCTTAACTACCACTCTAATATTGACTATCTATTGTGAACAAAAATATTTAATTTGATCAACTAGAAGATCCAGATCCAAACTCTTATTAAGTTTCAAGTCAAAACACAAAGATTCAAGATTATTTACTCAATTGATTCTTCAACTCCCAGGGTATTAACTCCGACTCTTTGAACATTTGGCTGTTTGATCCTTGATACACAAAACAAAAAAAAAAGGAAATAATAATAAGCTATTCTTTTCTTCCTCTTTTTCTTATTCTTTGAAACATTTAATTGAACTCCATCTAGATGAAATGATTCTTCAACTCACAAGGTTAATAACTCTTTACACTTTTTGAATGTTTCGACTCTTTCACACATGCACACGCACATGCACAGGGACCAAAAAAAGAACAGAAACAAAAGAAAAAAATTTCTCTTATTCTTGTTTTCTTCTTAGAAACGTTTAGTTGAACTTCACCTGCTTCTATTCCTCCTCAGACCCTCACGTTTATGGCATCACTTTGAAAGTCCTAGGATTCGTTATTTGCAAATCATCTGCAACTGTCTGGTTGGCAAGCATGCTTGCAACTCCACTCTCATTGTCATGACCATGATAGTGATATCGATCTAAAAATTCAAGGGTAGTCAATTCTCGAGTCTTCAAAGCATTAACATTGATTTTCTTGAGAATTTTATACGGCCTAGACTTCCTCTAGCTGAGTTTTGAATATGTGCCATCTGGAAACATCTCCTTACACAAGTATGTAACCATGTCGGCTTCTTTGACTATTTGGAGCCTCCTTTTATCGGTATAAGCTTTAAATTTGGAATTTGACTCCGTTATGTTCAGCTGGATTTTTACATGCCGCCCCTTTATTACTGTGCGTGCACGTGCAGTACAAAGGGACCAATATGAACTTAATTTATTCCTTTGCTGTTGCGCTGCAATTTAGTTATGCCAATGTTGTCTCTTTGATACAGTTTCTTGTTTCTCATGCCCTTTATCTTCTTATCACTTACAGGTTTTATCCAGCATGTCTGGGCTTTTGGAATTTGTGTTGAAGTTCTCATTGGATTTCTCATCTAGACCTCCTACAGATTTTTTACCACATCAGAAGATTTTGTGGTTACTAGATGCCTGGACTCTGGTGGATTCTGGTGAGCATAATTTGTTCATTTGTTGGTCACTGTCTCACCTTTTTTGTGGATTTTTTAAATAAAAATGTTCGGTTTGACAGTGTAGTGATTTCTCTCTTTCTTTGATGTAGCAGTGAGTGGAACAGTTGCCAGTTTTGTTATTGAAATGTGGTTTAAGTGGCATTCTTCCATGTGGACATATGGCCTAAAGTTGCTGAATGTATGTTCTGAAATTTGACGAGGGTTTTCCTTGAAAGTATATTCTGGTTACTTCATGTATGACAATGTTCTCTGTTTTCCTTCTTATCTACGTGCAGAACTCTTCAAATGTTAGTTATCCTGGGAATCAAGTACCTTGTATTCCGTTCCAGCCAACAAAATTGTCAATGCTTTTCCAGATTCTGTAAGTTTTGCTTTTTAATCAATAACAAACATATTGGCTTGGTTTGTTTTATTCAGACTTTTCTTTAGTCAGGTTCCTCCATCCAAAGAAAATACATCTTTTATATATTGATTTTTTTTCTGTACACCAGACTGGGTCGCTCGGTTCTTAAACCTTACCGTTGTGGATTTACTTTTGTATACATGATTTCATTGGCGATCTTTAATTATTAGAAAAGCCAATTGAAAGTGATATCTTCTGTAGGTAGTGTACACAGTTAAAACGGTCTATATCAATTTGCAGTTCCTATCAAGTTTGTCAATGGACCTCTAAATGCATATTTATCCGATGTTTCTAATATGAGAAAAACCCAAATATTACCAAATTGATGTGCATTAAATACTTTATATATTAGAAAATATTGCATTACTGTTACTTTACATACCAATTGACTAATAACAGCTTAAGATGGTTGAGGCTTGGCCTAGCAGCTTATGGTCTTGGGTTTGACTATTCATAAATTTATTTTTAATAAGGTTCGAAGTCAGTCTGGAGTTTGGCCTTGGTCCATCCAGGTCCATCACAGTTGGACCTGGGTCCGGGAATATACTTTCTATTGGGTCTGGGTCTAGAAGAGCCTGTATTGAACCCAACTCATTTACATCCCTAGTCTTTTTTCATGGCCTGTTCATCTTAGGAGCTATGATGTAATCTGTACCTCTACCACTCTTGTTTATAATTCATTATCCACTTAGAACTATCATGGATGAGTTGTGGACTATGTTACACCGATCCTTTTGAATGAGCCAGTTATCCATGTCAGACAAGTATCAGACAGAGCATTGTGTCGGATTCTTTGGGTGCTAACTTAAACATGGTTTTACAATTGATGATATGTTATCTTGCATTTTCTTATTTTGGATTCTATGTAAGATAGTGATATGATTATTACTTAATTGTTTAGGTTAAGACATGCATTAAGCATAATATTTTTTCTTAATAATGATTATCACAATATTACTTGATTCTTTATGTTATGACGTCCATTATTTTTGCATAATATTTTTTTTCTTGCAGCAAATATTTATTTAAATGTATTTATATATTTTGCCAAATCCACAAATCCTGTGTTTTTAGATTTTTTGTATTGGACACCTTGGGCAGTGTCAGATTCTGACTCCTCTTTTTCTTTTTTCTTTTTTTTTTCTGTATTGAACACCTTGGGAGTGTCAAATTGTCACTATTTTTTTTTACCAGTGATGATTAACTTTATTAGAGAAAAGACGATTACAAAAGATAAAGTCATTCCCACCATTGTTCCCGAAGAATTTCTCACTATCCTCTCATTCCTTTCCTTCTAAACAATGCAAATCATTGCAAGGGAAATTATATGCATAAAATCCCACATCCATGGAATCGACCCACACCCAAGTCTTTGCAAACTCTAATAGTGCACCGACAAGTGAAACACACCAAGCTTGCCCACACGTGTTATTAAAATCGTACCACAAAGAGGAAGCCGCTTCATATGGGAGGAAAAGATGGTCTATTTGCTGAGTTATCCATGGATCACCTTCTTCTTAAGTGTGTATTGCCCCAAGCAAACTGGAACTTGATCTTTTGTTTGTTTTATTATAGTTGGGTTCTTCCTAATTCTATCCATGACACTTTTCAAGCTTGGAAGTTTGGATTAAGATCGCCCAAGCGGAAGCTCCTGTGGCACTCCTCTTTTTGCAACTACTTTTGTAATTTGGAAGGAAAGGAACATGAAATGTTCTAAAGGCTAATGCTCGCCTACTTAAACTGATCATTGCAATATCAAGATTACTCTGCTCCCTCGGGTTCTTTTATCCTGAAATTCTAGGGTGTGCCCATAGATGGGATTTTTCTTGAGTGGAGGGTGGTGTCCTTCTAGTTTTCTTTGGTCCGCTTTTTGGGCTTCTGGGCCTCTAGGAGGTCCTTGAGGCCTCCTTTTTTGTCTTTTTGGATGGTGTCATGCATAGTTGTCATCTCTGTTCCGGAATTGTCCTTTAGGCAGAACGAAATGCCCCCCTAATTTGGGTAATTCACTCAAGTGAATTGAAGTGAAGGGTCACTTGGACAAGAAAAGAAGAGGGGTCATATCGAAGAATACCAAAATTCAAAAAACACCTTCATTTAAAAAAAAAGTCAAAAAACTATTCTCCAATTCCACTAAATAACAAAAGACTGTATTCTTTTTATTCAAAAAAGGTACCTTCTCATCCCACAAAATGCCAAAAGGTCAAAGAAGGTAAAATTTGAAATTTGGTACCTTTTCTTTTGATCCCTCCTTTTTTCATGTCTCTGAATTTAAAAGTTCACTTCAATTCACTAAACAAGTGAATTACGCAAAATGAGGCTAAAAGCTTTTGTTCCTAGTTTCGGTCAGTTTCGATCATTCTGGTCCACTCCGGTTCTAATTCCGACCCATTCCAGCCAAGGTTTTATACTTCCATTCACATGTAGTGAAAACTAGAAAGTGGTTAATTGTAGAGTGTATTTTAATTTAAGTGGTGTAAGTATGCATTATTATTATTATTTTTGCATTCAATTATTTTTTTCAATTTTAGGTATTCTTTTTTTCTTTTTTCTTTTTTCAATTGCATATTTTCCAGTACGGAATACTGGAATTGACTGGAATGCCTAAACATTCCACTGCAAGGTCAAACTGGAAAGGCGACCCGAATGGAATTACCAATTATGCCATCATGTGGATTTTGGTATTTTACTTGAATTTTCAGTATATCCCTTTTTACTGTGAGGCTTTGATAAATTGGTATTTTCCTTAAATTTTCAGTATATCTCTTTTTACTGTGAGGCTTTGATAAATAGAAGTTACCATTCAAAAGAAAAAAAAAACACAAAAAAAGTGGGGCGAGAGTGGAACTAGGGGGCTGGCCACCCTAGAAATTGGAATTCCCCTGTAGTATAATGGAAATTTTTACCTTTCCTTTTCATCCCCATCTCCCAACACCACACCCCCCCCCCCCCCCCCCCAAAAAAAAAAAAAAGGCAAAAGAAAATAATGGAAAACTCCCCACGCTATAGTGAATATTACTTTTTTTACATAGGCCCTCCTAAGATTTTTTTTTTCTTTATCAAACGGCGACTGAATTCATTGCTTAAAAAAACTGTACAGTATATTAGAGAAATTTATTAAACTCAAAAGGCCCAAACAAACTTGGGGTGAGCATCCAAAATATACTGATCATTGCAAGATCAAGATTACTCGCTCCCTCTTGGGTTCTTTTATCCTGAAATTCTAAGGTGTGCCCATAGATGGGATTTTTTTTGAGTGGAGGGTGGTGGCCTTCTAGTTTTCTTTGGTCCGCTTTTTGGGCTTCTTGGCCTCCAGTGTTACTTGAGAAGATGTAATATATATATATATATATATAGAGAGAGAGAGAGCCTTCTAGTTTTCTTTGGTCCGCTTTTTGGGCTTCTTGGCCTCCAGTGTTACTTGAGAAGATGTAATATATATATATATATATAGAGAGAGAGAGAGAGAGTGAATCTTGCTGAAATCGTGTGACCCTTAGGGTTCAGTAATTCTCATATATATAAGGGTTGATTACCCTATTAATGGTATCCTTATATAACTCAAATCCTAAATTATAGCTACCTAATTGTACATGAATTATGACTAGACTAATTGTAGTGTAACTAAAATACAATAGATAATTGACAGCCAAATAGAAGTATTGGACCTAGATGGGCCTGTGCTGCACAGATGGAGGCCGAGGAAAGCGAGAAACTGATGTCAAGGCTGAGGTAAAGAAATGACATCACGCTTCAATTCATCTCGAATAAAGTGGCAGTCCTCTTTTATATGTTTGCTTCGTTCATGAAAGATAGGATTTTCAATGATCTTGATAGCCCCAGTATTATCTGCATGCAAGGAAGTAGAAGATGTTTGAGCAAAGCCGAGCTCCGAAAGAAGTCCCCTTAGCCATAAGATTTCAGAACATGTGGAAGACATTGCCCGATATTCAGCCTCTATAGAAGATCGAGAAACACTCTCTTGTTTCTTGCATTTCCAAGAAATTATAGAATTGCCGAGATACTTGCACCAACCAATAGTAGACCGACATGTATACTGATAGCTCGCCCAGCCAGCGTTTGCATAAGCTGTCAACTCAAGAGGATTACCCTTGGGATAATATAAACCACGAGTGACAGTGCCCAACAATTACCGGATATTGCGCTTGATAGCAGTCAAATGAAGGTGTCTAGGAGATGTCATGAATTGGCTCACAAGATTGACATCATAGGAGATATCTGGTCAAGTGATGTTGAGATAGATGAGACTACCCTCCAAGTGCCTGTAGGTATGTGGATTAGGAAGAAGGTCACCATCATCTTTACTCAATTTTAGATTGACCTATACAGGTGTATCAAGGGGCGAAGTTTCATGGAGATCAACAAGCTCAATAAGATCAGATGTGTATTTGTGTTGATTAAGAAATAGGCCTTTGGGAGATTCATGGACTTCTAACCCCAAATCCTTCATATGGAAAGAATCTCTGAGAGGCTTGGATAGACTTGATCGTACCATCATCAGTGCCAGTGATAATAATGTTGTCAACATATACAAGGAGAACAGTAACACCAGTAGATGTTGTTTGCAGAAAGAGGACGGATCATGAGGGCTTTAAGTAAAAGCCACTTGTGCATAGGCGAGCCCTAAAAGTTTCAAACCATGCCCGAGGAGCTTGCTTCAGACCATAAAAAGACCTCCATAGGCGACAGACAGATTTCTTAGATGGAGAGGTGACTGCCTGTGGTATCTTCATATAGACCTATTTCAGATTCCCATGGAGAAATGCATTCTTAACATCCATTTGGTATAATGGCCAAGATTGAGAGGCAGCAATGGCGAGAAGTAACCGAACTGTAGTCATTTTTGCCACAGGAGCAAACGTCTCATCGTAGTCAATCCCATATTCTTGCCTAATTCTGAGTGCCACAAGCCTAGCTTTGTGTCTATCCAAGGAGCCATAAGATTTAAGTTTGATGGAGTAGATCCATTTGTAACCAATGGGTTTAACTGCTGAAGGACAATCCACAATGTCTCATGTGTGATTTTGATCCAATACATCCAATTCTTCTTTCATGGCCTGGTTCCAACTATCATGTTGAACTGCATGCAAATAAGAACTTGGGATAGAGACAAAAGAAAGGGTTGTCATCAAGGAAGTGTGTGTGAATCTATACCGCTCAGGTGGTTTAGAAGCTCTGGAGGAGCGACGCAGGATAGGAGTAGTTGTGGAACCAGTGGCCTGCGGAGGATCATGAGGATGGGCATCTGCAGAGATAGGTTTTTCCCGACGATGATAAACAAAGTCAGGATGAAACCTAGTAACTATTGTATTATCTGAAAAACCTAGTAAGATAACAGGGGAAGATGGAGGAGGACAATCCAAGTGAGTGTTGAAAAAATATTGATTTTCAAAGAAAACAGCATTGCGAGAAACTCGGATGCGATGACCAATGGGATCATAACAAACATAACCTTTTTTATTAGTGGCATAATCCAGAAAAGCACACCTGCGAGATTGGGCGGTTAATTTTGTACGTTCTGTAGGAGGTAGATGAACGAAGCAAACACAACCAGTTTGAAATGCGGTGTTAAGTGATCAATGTTAGGTGAAGGAAGACAATTTATTAAATGTATTGCTGTGGTGAGAGCTTCGGCCCAAAAACGAGGAGGAAATGATGATTCAATCAGCAGAGTTCTAGTAACATCAAGGAGATGCCTGTTTGTTACGGAGTATACGGACATGTACGTTGAGAGTGGATTCCGTTATTCTTTATGGCCTGTTTGGATGTATGATGAATTGAAGTATGGTGAGGTGAATCAAAAAATTAAGAGAGTAAAATATAAGGTGTTATGATGGTGTTTTGTTTTTAGTTGTTTGGTATGGAATATTTTTGACTTTTTTATAGAAAAATGGAGCTTTTTTGTCTTCTTGTGGAGAAAGGATGTTGCTTTTTTGACCTTTTTTTTTAAAAGATGGAGTGAATTTTGAAATTGTGTACTTTTGATATGACCCATTGTCTTTTCTTGTCTGGATAATGGAGGCTTTACCTCACCTCACTTCACCACACATCTAAACACGCCCTTAGGAAAGATTGGAAATCATTGGAAACATACTCCCCCCCTGAATCTAAGCGCAAAGTCTTAATGCATTTGGAAAATTGGGTCTCAACATTGTGTACAAAAAATTTAAAAGCATTAAGAACATCAGACTTAGAATGCAATAAATAAAGCCAAGTAAACCTACTGTAGTCATCAATGAACGTAACCAAGTACTTGAAATGACCATGTGAAAGGTGAGGGGCAATGCCACAAGCATCGCTATGAATTAAGTCAAAACATTCAGTGCTCCGTGTGGTGGAGTGAGGAAAAGGTAAAGTTTTACTTTTTCCTAATTTACAAGCTTCACATTCAAAAGAAGCAGAATCAAAAGGTTTATTTAATAATCTAGATTTATATAAAGTAGACATCATAGATGCATTTGGATGACCAAATCTGTTATGCCATAATCGAGAACTATTCAGAAGAAAAAAAACAAAACAACTGATTTAAAAAATTGTTGAGGAAATGTAGAAACTGGAAGGGAAAACAGTCTGCCACGCTTAGGCCCCCTCGCGATCACTTAAAACAAAAAATAGCAAGAGTGATTGGAGCTGGGGATGCAGATTGTAATTAGAAACCAGGCTAGGAAGTAGAATCATACTGGAGAGAACCACTGAAGTCAGAGGGTGCATATTGGTGAGAGGTCGTTGTATAAGCACTAGGAGTGGACTGTACTGTGTAAGTGGGGGTGTAATGGTTCTGTTAACCGCTCATTTGGGGAAAACCGTTAACCGAACCGTGAATCACGGTTTTCTGTTTTTAAAAACCGTAACTGTGTTCGAAAAAACCATTAAAAACCGAACCGCGGTTAACCGTATTAGACGGTTCGGTTGTGGTTTATTGTCACTTAAAACAGAAAATGAGACATTAATCTTCTTTTTCACAAGCCAAAAACCATCAATTTGCTTAATACCATAAAAATTAAAAACCATAACCAGAAGAACACTCACACTGGGAATTCACAGTTGGTCTCTTGCTTCCTTTCCCCCCATTAAGCACTATCACTTTCATGAAAACAATCCATATTTAACATTCCAATTCCAATAGAAATAATGCCTTTTGGATGCCAAGCCCTAAATCACTATATATATGCATGACCTTGACCGAAGAAGTCAAGTAGCATAACCGTGAGAGCAGAAAAGTGCAGAAAAGTACTAGTTGTTACAGCCATTGCATTACTGGCTCCATATTTAAACAAGGGGGTGGAGGCTGCTTTTGGCATAGAGCTGAACCCTTGCACAACTGCTGAGTGCAAGATGGCCCTCAATGAGAAGTACACCAGTGCCACAATGAAGAAAACAGTATTATGAGGAGGAATAAAAAATTAAAAAGATGTATTTTGGATTAGTTTTCTGGATCTCTAGTCCATGTACCAGAAACCTAATCAGAGAAGCCAAAGATGATATGAACCCAAGTAATAAAAATAACAGAGAGAAATTAAAGAGAGGATTGAAAAAATGGAAAACTAAAGACACATTAAGACGAAATCATCCATTACAAGAGCCCATCAAACACCAAACTAAAAAAACCAATATCATACCTAAAATATTGTACAAATATGGGAGAAATAATCACACATTTAATTAACAAAAATCCAGAACCCACCACATAAAGAGGGGAAAAGAACTTGGCACTAATCAAGGCCAATCATTTGGGGTTTCTAGGAACTGCGTAACGAAATTAGGTGAAAATGATTTCTATGTAAAAATAATTTCATCAATACAAATTTGACAAAAGATTTCATCATAGAAGAAGAGGGAGGGGTCAGTTTCAAACAATCTAGGCCCGGAAATGAGGTTTCGTCCTTGAGATGAAGATGGGATCATCGAAGGAGACTTTGGAAGAAGATGAAAAGGGATTGAAGAGAAGAGGTGCGGTTTTCTTCTTCTTTTTAAATGGTGGAGGGATTCTGGGTTTTTCTTTGGATGAGAGGCGGTGGACCGGTGGTTACTTGCAGGGGGTTGGTGTTCTCCTTGGAGTCGTCGCGTCGCCGTCGTCGGTGCTTTCCCGTTTTTCACTGGGAGAGAACTTCCTACTGTCGCCGCTTCTTCTTCCTCGTCGCTTGGGAGCTTGAGTGAGAGAGGAGGGAAAGGGAAACTTAGTTATGGACTAGGGTTTCGTTTTGTCATGGACTCAAGTCAAGTGTATAATGTATATATTTCATTTAGGCCCTCTATTTTTTTAATTAGTATAACGGTTCGGTTAACCGGCATCTTTTTTTTTTTAATTGGTATAAATACGGTTCGGTTCGGTTAATAACCGTGAGTCAATTCTAAAAACCGCAACCGAACCATAAAGTGCGATTTTCCCCTTTTACTAACCGTAACTGTAACCGAACCGTGAAGCACGGTAATTAACCGTGGTTTGGTTTGGTTCGGTTTGGTTAGACGGTTTTCCGGTTTTCTTTTACACCCCTATGTGTAAGTATCCGGTGCTGACGGTGTATTGTTGCGGGAAGTAGAATTGTGACCCTTCTTCCGACATTCTTCATTAACGTGACCAATGACTTTACAATACTAGCAGATCTTTGCTTTGCGTTGGTTTGCATAATGACCATATTTTTTACAGTTATAACACTTAACTTTACTGATGTCCCTAAGAGGTTATCTGGTTATAGTAGTAAAGGCAAGTGGAGTCTCAGCAGAACTCGGTTGTTCCATTGCAATTTTGGTAACCAGACGTTCTTCCCGTAGAAGTTCCTCATGAAGTTTGATCGAACAGTCTCATATTTCGGACGAAGTTTCATGAGAAACTGGTCCCGATGGCTACTTTGCTGTAATGGAAGGAGTTTGGGTAGAAGTGCTACAGATACAGTGGCAAACTTGATTTCATCATATTTAAACCATAGTCGTCGAAACCCATTGTAATATTCTTGGATTGATAGGGTGCCTTGGGTAAACTGAGAGATGTGAAGCTCCAATTGAAATTGGCGAGCAGCATTGCCTTGCTGATAAATCTTTTTAAGGTAGTCCCACATCTCACGGGCAGTCTTGCAAAGTTTCAGATTGAGGATAAAATGCTGTTCACCAGAGCCCAATAACCAAGTTTTGATTTTAGCATCCTTAGTTTTCCAGGCTGAGATTTTTTTAATCATATCCCCCGGTTTATTTTCAGACCCATCAATATATCCCCACAGTTCTTTCCCTTCTAAGTAAATTTGAAACTGGAAGGCCCGCGATGTGTAATTTTTTCCATCAAAACGGACTAGGGCAATTTCAGACTTTTCCATAATAGCAAATGACTAAGTACTTAGGGATGTGGGCCCTACCAAGTGATAACAAGGAAGACGAGCAGCAATAGGGGCACGTAGATGATTCCAGTAAAAGAAAAACAGCAGCATCAGGTCCAAATAGCAGCAGCAAATAGACACTGCACAATAGACAGCAGCAAGAATGGAAGAGAAAAAAGCCAGCAGTAGCAGGAGCAAGTCGCAGCAACAAGAATGGAAAAAAAAATCTAGACAGCAGCAAAAATAGCAGAAACAGCTGCAGCAGGTCCAAGACTCCCAGGCATCAAGGTTTGGCAGTGATATATCCTCCATGTGGGCCCCACCAGATGATCTGTGGACAGATCAGAGGGTAGGGATGATAGGAGAGATAAATTCCTCAACTGATGGAAGAACTCCTAAAAAAGGGTCAAGATCCGAGATTCTAAACGGCTGAGATTGAAACTTTGTGGATAAAATTGAAAACCCTAGAAATTAGTAGATGGCCTACCTCTGATGATAAAAAAATCTTGAAAAAATCACCAGAAAGTCTGATAATTCCAGTCGACCAGGATGGAAGGGATTTGCAGAGGTGCTGATGACGATTTGAAGTGGGCCACATCTTGATCTGAGATGATCTGCGATGATCAGGAGTTACATTGAGGGCTTCCAGACCTTGGAAGATGTCGAGGATGATCTTTCAGATCATTGGATGTGGAAAAAAAAGCCCTAGGCTCTGATACCATGTTACTTGAAAAGATGTAACACAAAATACATATATATATTTATATATATATATATATATAGAGAGAGAGAGAGAGAGAATTATGCTGAAATCGTGTGACCCTTAGGGTTCACTCATTCTCATATATGTAAGGGTTGATTACCCTATTATTGATATCCTAATACAACTCAAATCCTAAATTATAGCTACCTAATTGTACATGAATTATGACTAGACTAATTGTAGTGTAACTAAAATACAATAGCTAATTAACAGCCAAATACAAGTGTTGGGCCCAAATGGGCTGGATTGACATCTAGGAGGTCCTTGAGGCCTCCTTTTTTGTCTTTTCGAATGGTGTCATGCATAGTTGTCATCTTTGTTCCGGAATTGTCCTTTGGGTAGAACGAAATGCCCCCCTAATTTGGGTAATTCACTTGTAACGTGAATTGAAGTGAAGGGTCACTTGGACAAGAAAAAAAGTGGGGTCATATCGAACAATACCAAAATTCAAAAAACACCTTCATTTAAAAAAAAAACCATAAAAAAACTATTCTCTCATTCCACTGAATAACAAAAGACCGTATTCTTTTTATCCAAAAAAGTAAAAAAAGGTACCTTCTCATGCCACAAAATGACAAAGGTCAAAGACGGTAAAATTTGTAATTTGGTACCTTTTCTTTTGACCCCTCCTCTTTTCATGTCTCTGAATTTGAAAGTTCACTTCAATTCACTATACAAGTGAATTACCCAAGAAGAGGCTAAAAGCTTTCGTTCCTAATTTCGGTCAGTTTCGATCATTTTGGTCCACCACTCTGGTCCTAATTCTAAGCCATTTTGGCCAAGGTTTTATACTTCCATTCACATGTAGTGAAAACGAGAAAGTGGTTAGTTGTAGCGTATATTTTAATTTAAGTGCTGTAAGTATGCATTATTAATATTATTATTATTTTTGCATTCAATTATTTTTTTCAATTTTAGGTATTCTTTTTTTTTTTTTCATTTATTTTTTAATTGCATATTTTCCAGTACGGAATACCAGAATTGACTGGAATGCCGAACATTCCACTACAGGGTCAAGCTGGAAAGGCGACCTGAATGGAATTGCCAATTATGCTATCATGTGGATTTTGGTATTTTCCTTAAATTTTCAGGATATCCCTTTTTATTGTGAGGCTTTGATAAATAGAAGTTACCATTCAAAAGAAAAACAACACAAAAAAAGTGGGGGCAAGAGTGGAACTAGGGGGCTGGGCACCCTAGAAATTTGGAATTCCCCAGTAGTAAAATGGAAAATTTCACCTTTCTTTTTCATCCCCATCTCCCCAACCCCCTAAACCCAAAAAAACTACGCAAAGGAAAGTAATGGAAAACACCCCATGCTATAGTTAATATTACTTTTTTGTACATTATAAACGGCGACTGAATTCATTGCTTGAAAATCTATATAGTATATAAGAGAAATATACCGAACTCAAAAGGCCCCAAACAAACTTGGGGTGAGCATCCAAAACATAAAAGGAAGGAGCTAAGCCCCAAAAAAGTGGCCAACAATCCCAATAAACAAACTAAACAGAAAAATGCAACTTTGTTTTAAGAACTCCCTCTTTAGTGAGCTTGTCCGCTTCATCATTGGCGGAGCGCTTGATATGGTGGAAAGAAGTGTTAAAATAACCCGAATTTTGTATAACTTCCTCAATGACATCTGCTTATGTATTTATTTATTATTATTATGACTACGTAGTGGAAACCCACCCTTTTCCCCCTCCTCTCCCTCACAAAGAAAATTTTCTGGTTCCACTGAGGCTTCCAAATTTGCCTTTCCATGCCTTCTTTAACGACCCGGACCCGCTATCTATGTGATATTGTCTGCTTTGGCTTATGGGATTCCAACCCAATCTTGATGCACGGTTTTAAAAGGCCTCATGTAGAGTCAAGACAAGGTCTCACATATATATATATAAATATATATATGTATATTTATATATATATATATATAGAGAGAGAGAGACCCAAGATTTGGACTAGCGCATTTCCGATGTGGGACTTATGCACTACTGCATACTCAGTCCTCGTTGAAACCAATGCCCTTCTACAGGGGAGCCACATGCGTGACATACCTCACAAATGTAAATGGTAGAAAGAAATTAACTCAAATTCTGACATGTTAACCTATACCCATTCAACTTTGCTTGTGATTGTGCTTGCGGGTGAGCTTCCCCTTTTCTGTTTGGGCCTCTCTCTTCTGGCACCTCCATTTGTTAGCGTAACTCTCTCTTTTTCTTTTTTTCTTTCTTCTTTTTTTTTTGGAATGGTGAATAGCTCTCCGACAATTCCTCATTAATAGATTGCAGCATTACTACCTACGACTGCCATGCTTGCAGTTACTATTGATGTCATTTTATCTAGGCTATTTGATTTTGTTAAAATTCCTCAGCTTCTTGTTGTTAGGAAGGGCTAGACTTGATTATATTTTGTTAGTTCGTGAACAACAAAATCATAGATGAGATAAGGCTTTGATGATGATGATTACGAGTGGATTTCTAAACATGTTCATATTGATTTAGATGGTTCCTGTTGATGAACCAATACAGCCCCCGCAAACTCAATCTTTGGACATGTCCCTATGTGTGACTATGTCTTACCTCTCGTTCTGCATGCCATTTGTCTCATTTCAGTAACATTTATGTAGCGGGTTGCTTTAATGCTGATCAATTGCTTTGATGTTCTATCACTGTAATGTGATAATACCGAGCTAGTCTGTGCTTTTTCCCCCTACAAGTTCAATTTACGACTAGTCAGTGTTGCTTTTCTTCCATATTTGGTTTTGGATGAGTTTATATCTGTTTTTTCTTTATTTCCTTTTTTTTTTGTGTGTGCTTGTGTGCTTCTATATTTTTAATTTTGTTTTCTGCTCTCTTTTGCTTTTTCCCCCTTTGTTTCAGTCAGCATTCATTCCCTGTCATGGATTTTCCAATCCACTGTCTCAAGCTTAGAGTTTCTTCTGGAAAACTTTGGCGAGATTTTCCATTGAAGTCGGATTTAGCTAGTACTCTTTTATCTGCAGCCCATTCCCTCTTTCAACAGGTATTACATTCATAACAATTCAAAATGTCCTCAGGGGGTATATAAGTTTAAATGTTGTAATTTGATTTGTGTCTGATATTGACCGGCTGCAGATTATATTTGCACATGAGAAATCTTTTGAGGTGGATAACTTTGAAAAAATCAAATCAATTTTCCATTCCATTCAGGAGAATTCTTTTAAGGTATACCTTATCCATTGGAAAGATCTTGCTGAAGAAATTTTACATTTTGTAATTTCATAAAAGAAAATTACAACAGTTGTTTAATTGACTCTTTTGTATTAATGATTCTTTTGGCAGAACAATTGTTTGGTGGTCTATAACTTCCATAATTATCATCTCTTGATTTCTAGGGCGTTGAGCCTAGAGAATTTGAAGTTGGATTGTACATTTACTCATCCACCTGTCTGTGTGACAAAATGTCAAGGCATTTTATTTATTGGGGAATATATCCTTGAAGTTTTCTAATGTTTTCAGTTATTACAAATGGGACCGGTTGTTATGTGATCTATACCATTGATATGATTACTGTTGATGATCCATGCACCTAGTGTTAATTCCAAGATAGGGCAGGTACCCTTTTCGTTTGGCCAGTTATTGATGGTTAAGAAACTACAGCAACTGTGCACATTGAAAAGGTGGAAGGTCGAAAATGTATATTCAGATCTGTCACTCTGTTTATGTGCCACCCAAGGTGGGACCATCATATCAACATTTTGGATTTCTTAACCATCTCCCCAAACTGCCAACATATAAACCACCAAGAAACAGTCTGCCTTTATGATTGATTCTTAATATCGTTAAATAAACATTACTTGAAAAGGGAATAAATAGCCAGGTTTTTTTCTTAAGATTCATGTTTAGGATTTGTTTTTGCGTCAAGACTTCTCTCACCATAGCCACTATCTATTGCATTGACAACAGCAAGAAGAACTCCAGACCTTAAAGGCACTTATTCAGTCTTCCAACCATGGCGGATTGACATCTTTGGTCGATCAATATATTGTACCCTTGCTTGGAGAACTATACATCGAGTGTCCATCTCATGGTAAGGCTCAAGAATAGTTCCATTGTTTTTATTTGGGGATTTGAGGATGTTTAAATCAATTACCGTTTGTTTTGGTGAAAAATAATTAGCTTTTATATGAGAATCATGAATCATGCTAATCTTTAGGGCACATTTGTGTAGCCAGTTTTCCTCAGAAAATGTGAGGATTGTGGAAATTAAATTCCGTGCTACATTAAAATCTTTGTTTGGTGCGGCTACTTTTCCTCGTGGAAAAGTTCAAAAAATGGGGTAAGTTTTGTTGGAAAATAAATTCCTGTGGGGGTTCTCAGAATTTTTTGCCCCCTGGAAGAGATAAAATTTTCCCCGGAGCTGATTTTCTGCAGCGTGTATACAAACATGTCCTTGATAATCTTGCACTTGTTCAGATTTAGTTCTTGCTTGTGAGTGACTGCCAAGTTATTTGATCACAGTGATTCTTCCTCTTTCTATTTAGATTACCTTTATAATCTCGGTAAGGCATGGATTCACATTGGGGGACTGCGTTTCTATCTTTTGGCGAACCCCGATTATCTCGATCCTGCTATGAAGTATGAATTCAAGTATTTACGGCTGCAAGAAAAAATCTCTCTGCTTGAGCTTGAAATAAAGGTATTCTTTTGTGATCTTGAATTTATGAGTACATAATATAATACATACAATGACAGTCTTAACTCCTCTGTCTGTAGACAACAGCACAATTACCCGGTCCTATTAGTAATGCAACTGTTAATACTGTAGAAATTATAAAAGTTTGAGTTTGTTACACGATGTTGCACTCGGGACTATTTAAGGTTTTGTTATCTTTGATTATCCTTCTAATCCTTTATTTGACATCCTACCAAGCCCATCATGGAGAGTGACTCTTTCAATGCCATTTCTTGGATGAATTCTACAGATGGCCACCCTATGAGTTTCTTTCATCATTTTAAAGAAATTAAGTCACTTTCTTCATTTATGCAAGTGACTTTTCAGCATGCGGGTCGGACCGCTAATGGAATGATAGATCCTTTGACTAGACGAGGACTGGATAGGATTATCCATTTTAGTGCTGCAATTTACTTGTTTATTATTTTTTGCATTTGGCATAATGCTCTATGCCTTTATTTGTGCTCTTGCTCGCTTGTGTTGTTTTGAGTTAATGTTTTCCTCCCAGTTTTTAATAAAATTTACCCATTGTACCTATCTAAAACAGTAAGGAAATTAAAAAAAAAGAAAGAAAGAAAAACACCTTATCATCTCTCTCCTCCTCCGTCTCCTTAACAATTGATCTCTCAACGAGGTCATTTATACCTTACAAATACATCTATATAGAGTTGAAGAGCATCTGTGCTCATTTATTGTATTCTTCTTGAGTGAGGATGTGAACAAGTGTGCTCATGGACTGGACTGGCCCGACCCCGGCACAGGCCCATCCCACTATGAGCTGGGCTTTGGGCTTAGGTTCTAGTAGATGGGGCTGGGCTTGGATTCAGTGGTTGAGGGCCCAGAGCCCAGAGTCCCGGCCCGGTCCAGATATAAAGATAATTATTTGGAGACTCGAACACAGGATCTCCCACACAAGGTCACTTGACCGGACCAGTTGAGCTGCAGACCTGGACATAGTAGAAATTCATTTTTTTTTTTATTCTATAAATCTAATCAGGCTGAACTCGAGCGTCATCATTTCCAGGCAGGCGGGCCTCAGACCAGCCACTCCTGGCCTGACTCAGGCTTGGGCCGGTCTCAGGCTTATAGTATAGAAGTCAATGCCCAGGCCCGGCCCATGAATACCCCTAGATATTTTGCTTTACTGGGCAGTTGGCTGCAATAATTTGCATTTATACATGAATATTCATGCATATATGCTTCCAATCCATATCTACATTCATATGAGAATCATAAAGCATGTGTGAATATATAATGCTACACCTATCGTATATGAACTTGGAGGATCTAAGAAGCATCTACAAACACATTAGAAGTTGTTATGAATATATTGTATCGTCTCCATTGAAAATGGTAGAACCTGCAATTGAGCTTCTAATTTCTGATTAATTTTTGTGAAGGTCTTAGTGCAATCATGTTTGTGATTTTTGGTGATAACTGACTACTGAGTTGCTCAAATAATCAAAAGATTCCAGTGTGAGTTTGAGCTTATTTTCACTGAGCAATGTCCTTGTATGTATTCTATTGTGTGCTCACAAGTCTTTATATGGCACCAATTTGTTGCAACTCTTAGAGGTCTTATTTTCTTTGTACGAGTTATTTCCTAAAAAATATTATGACAAATGTAGAAATTCATCAAACAAATAATGTCAAGTACCGAGATATGCAATCTACTTCCTCTTTAGCAGGCATTTCGGACTCTACATCTGCCTTTTTGTGGGCGTGTTTAGATACCACCTAGAAGTTGAAAACTCTTTAATGATGATGCGTAACTCAATCTTCTGAGAGAAGCTTGTTAATTTTTGTATAAAACTACCTTGAAGAAGTAAATCTCCTTGATTTTGAGGAGAAGGTCAAGCTTTTGAGGGAAGCTTGATAATTTTTCTATGGTCACTGTTTCTAAGCATATTGTATTTTCTTGACTTCTGGAAGTTATAAAAGCAGATAATTTCAAAATAAATCTCATATTTTTTCTTACCAGAGATACAACAATAAGATCTGTCGGAAATAATCGCACAAGCTTTATTAGAAATTCTCAATAGATAATATAGATCAATTTGTGTTTTTATCTAAAGTGCGGTGGTAAGGCTTGGAGTTTGTTATTCATGTCATTAGTGTGCATTGTATGATCCCCTAATTTTACAGTTATAGAATTGTGATCTGTGTTCATTGTCCTTGAAGTAGTAGTTGGTTGTTTTTATGCAGTAGTGTTAATTCCCAGATCTGTATTACAATATAAAAACTTGGTTGAAAAACATGTGCTGTAGTCACATTTGCACTGGTTATTTTCTTCTGCATTTCTTGTTTCAAAACTGAAGTATAATCCAGAGCTTGTTTATGTTCTGATATTGATAGGTGCGACAAGAATGTTACCATTTGGCAGGCAGGAACTCCACAGTAGATGATGAGAAATGGAGGAAGAGTTCGTTAGGAAAGCTTCAAAAAGAGCGGAGAAGGCTTCAAACCAAGGTTGTAAAAGTTTTCTTTTAAGTCGAGGTTCTTTTTAACTTATTTTTCATATCAGCGTTAGCTGCTAACCTTTTCTTTTAGCTTTTACTATTATTATTACCCATAGCAGCAGTAGGAATGATCTGTGTTATATGTCAATTTTTTCTGAATCATTATTATTATGAAGATGCACTTTTTTTTGGAGTATATTACTCATAAAAAAGTTGTGGACTGTATTACTATTCAAGAAAAAGGAAAAAAAAGCATGTTGTTTGACATACCTTGTTTTTTTTGTTTTACTTGAGTACAGTCAATATTGCTATGTCAAATTCTTATTTTTCAGGATACAGACTTGCTTATCAAAACACATTGGCAAAAAGGTGGGAAAATCTTTAAATTGAAAAGAAAATCCATAATGATCAGTGTTTATAGGAATAAAGTGATTTTTTTTATTAAAAAGGTGAATGTACCATCATAGCCTCGGTTGGCAATGGAAAATTATTTTCCCTTGAAATTGAGTCTTTACTCCAGTTGGGGTGATCTTCGAGATATGGGGTTCATCATTATACCAACTCTCATAGTAGTAGTAGCATAACTCATAGTTCTGAAAATTGGAATCGTATTGTAGATCATTCATACCCATGGATTGAATCGAATTGTGAATAGTAGGATTTTTTTTTATTTTTCTAATAAAAATAAAAAATAATTGAAATTGTAAAATGAAAAAGAAAAAGTGATGCAGTCACGGGTATCAAATGGATTCAAGAACAGTAACCATGTAACAGGACTGTTACACTGCCAAAAACACCAAGAATGGGGAAGGACATCAAATCACACTATTTGGATCTTCATTATAACACCAAAAACACCAAGAATGTAAAGGGGCAGATGTAAGGCAATGCACAGAGATGCAGAAAATTCAGAAAATAGCACAATGTTATTTTGTCTTTAATATGTCGACCACTAACCCCGGCTGATACATTATGAAATTAGGCTAAACCCTAAAACAATGATCCATGTTAATCACTCTTTCTAACTAAGGCTAATCACATCTCAGATTGCTTAAAGGAAAAGAGTAAAAAGGAAACTGCTGACCGCTACTGTTGACTGTGCATGGGAATGGCACAGTCGACATGCACAAATCCCCAATAAGCCTCCATTACAAGCAAGCAAATGCAAATCTCTTACTCCTAATGACTTCCTTCCATCCTAAGAGACTCTTAATGGAGAGAAACTAGCATCTAAATTGAAGAAAATATGCAAGAAATCAGTAATTTTCCTAAAGCACGGTCGTTCCAGACCAATTCCATGAAATCCCCACATGGCCCACCCTCTGATGAGCCTATCTCAACTAAATTGAAGAGGGATCTTGGGCGGCCCTTTTGGTTCAGGTCCGGAGTGATTTGGACCTGGTAAGGCCCACGAAATCATGCTCCAAAACAAAGCACATGCTGCCCCATCTCCCCTATTTTTTCGTAAATGGGTTCTTATGAATGCAGAATACCCCCTGTTATGTTCTGAAATATTTAAACAGCCCCTGATTGACAATTCCTTGGGATGTTTGGGTTCTTTTCTCAAATCAATCTGTCTCACATGGGTCTAGACCCCATGTGTCCCATCGTAAGCCTCCATGAACACCGAGGCCTTCTCATTTGCATTGTTTTCAATCTGATTGGGCCATCTGCATCATCCTCTCCCACGTGGGAGGAACTCGACCTCGAGTTCTGGCCCACGTCTCTGCGTTGTTTCTTGTGTCGCTTTATCCTCTTTTGTTTTTGCTTTGTATTTGCATGTTTTTGTACTTCTGGATCTTGATCATGGGCCGCTAAAACTTGAATTTCTTCGCAATGCATGTTGCTATGATCCTCCGAAATATGCATCTGGATCTGTTGTTCATCCGGTCATTGGATCCCCTCAAGGAAAGGATGGATATATTCTAATTCTGACACGTCAAGCATCCCTTGTTCTACTCCTTGATTACGGTTCCTAACATTTGAGAAGAGAATCACATTGACATTGCTCCCCTGGACGGTGTAGGAATTATCCCGTCCATTGTAAACCACTTCTCGATTAAATTGCCACGGCCCCATTTTCCCATTCATAGCAGTATGAATACAATGACAAAAAAGTCTTGTCATACAATCATATAAAAAACATCATGACATTAATAAATATAATAAATGATGTGTAAATAGTTAAATAAGCTTAAGGTATCGTTATTTATAAATAATTGTTATCTTGATTCTTGAAATCAAAATATTAAAGTAAATATAAAATCTAAACCATCAATATTACATAGTAGGATAGTAGCACTAGGACATCTCTTGAAGTTAAGAAAGTGTTTATGAAGAAAAAAAAAAGATTAAAAGAAAAAAGAAGAAGATAAGTTGAACGCTTTAATCAAACGCATGTTCTTTATTCATCTCTAAAACCACTCTAGGGCTGCAAAAGTTCTTAAGAGATTTCGTTAACTACTAAATAACATTGTAAAAGTAAAAAATGTTAAACAAGAGGAAAGAATAATTTTTTTTATAAAAAGGTAAAAGATTATTAATATTAATTTATTGGTTGTAGCTATTCTCACTTAGCCGAATCACTTGAATCCTAAGATTTGATGAAACGAGTATCAAATCATTACATTCACGCCTGAATAAGGGGGAGTAGGAGTAGGAGTAGAAAGAGGACGAGGAAGAGTAGGAGTAGTGGTAGTAGTAGTAGTAGCGGTAATAGTAGCAGTAGTGGTGGTGGTGGTAGTGTCCGTAGTGGTGCGGTCTCAATAGTAGCAGTAGTTGCAGTAGTAGCAGTTCTACTTCCTGGCTGCAACCATGAGGTTGCAGGTTGAAGTTGAAAACTGTTTCAGCATGCAGCAATACACTTTACATGTTAGGCTACTGTCTGAAATATGATTTTTATTCATACCCTAAATGCAAAATTCTATTAATCATATGCATTATTTCTAACTGCTTTCTATATTGAGAGAAAATAGTTCTGCTTTTATACTTCTTTTCAGTAACTGAGTAGCTGTTTGGCAGATCATGTTCCGCCCTGATCCTGCTAAATATAAGAATCTGAAACGTGTGTGCGCCGGGTTTCACGAGTTAATTGCATCCTCTGCTGAACTTGCAAGAAATCTTGAACAACAGGACATGAACATCCAACTGAGGATAGATGAAGCTTGCAACTGGCAGGTAATAGTTGAGAGGCTTTGCTAAGACCACGTGTGTATGTTCTCCACATATAAGGCTACAAGTTCCAGTGTAGCTTTCTTGTACCACATCCAATCCATGCAACAGTGTGGTCTACTAATGAGACAGGCTGCACATGTATGAGACTCATGGGCTGTTAGAAAACAAGCAACAAGTACATGCATGTACAGCTAGCCTGCTGAGCGCCTTTCTGATTTTTTGCTCAGGTCATCCATGAGATCCACCTGCTGCTCGACTTGTATGTGTCACATATGAACCCCTCTGGTAACTGTGGTTGTTTGTGTAGCTATGCTGAGTGTGGCAGCAATCTTGCTGGTAGGGAACTGCTATATATACATTTATGCGTGTGTGAACATAAATTCTCTGCAGTGGTGTGTGGATGACTATCTACATTGTTCGTTCTTTTTGTGTTTTGTCACTTTGTTTTTTTTTTTTTGTTTTTTGCGGAAAGTTTTTTCACACATTTATATGTGGTTATCCATCCTACATTTTTGGTTCCTCAGGTGACATCAGCCTCTTTTATTGATCAATTATCAAAAGAGTATCCTGAATATATTGATATAATTCAGCCAGTTCAAGTTGCAATTTATGAAATAAAATTGGGTTTATCAGTAGCTGTTTCAAGTGCTCTGCAGAAAGCTTATCTACACGAAGTTGGGGGGAATGCTGATCAGATTCTGGTGAGTATATAATGTACTCATCATCATCAGAGCCTTCTCCCAAATATGTTGGGGTCGGCTACATTAATTCTGCTCTCCATTCCATTCTATCCTGACTCAAATCCCCTATAGGCTGCAGCAGGATATAATGTTCTATTACATTTTTTTTTTCAATTTTTCCTTGCCTCTGATGGATCTGATGTGGGTCTTATGATGGCTTGCAGGAAACTATATATTCTTTCATGCAATTCCCTAGAAGCTTGCCATCTGAAGCCATTTCTGTTGATCCCAACACTATGCTACTGGTATTTCAGTCCTCTAATATGGATGTTTCTGAAACTGCATTGGCCATGGATGTGAATTTACTGAAGAAATTACTTAGCATCTCAAGAGATACCAATTGCAATAAAGAGGTCAATCAGCTTCATTTGTCTGTTCAGTACTCTGTACTGTTGAGATCATAGTGCATGCGTGTTCTCAGTTGTGACCTTTTCACTTTTCTGCTGTTAATATTGTGAGTTGAATCACAGCTTCCAATCCTGCAATTGCACGCCAATATTTATCATATAAGTCTTGTACGTGTAGCACGTCATCTACGTAGTACAATGCTGATGGATAATGCTTCTTTCCTGGTTAGTGTTATCCTTTTTATGTTTCTGGCATAGTTGTTTTGTGGAATATCTCTGCAAGGATGATATCTAATGGAGAACCACACTTTTGTGTAGTTCTTGAACAAGATCTTTGATCAATTTGAAAGCCTGTGGATAACTATGAAGGTTCATATAAAGGCTCAAGAGGACAGTGAGGCTCAAAAGTACAAGTTCCATCCTCGATCAATCAGAGTAGAAGACATTCTAGAAGTTGATGTACCATCGCTCGTGGAGTTTTCTGCAGATGAAAGTCTGTCTCCTGAGTGGCAAGAAATGATGGTAGAACAAGATTTAACTGTTTGGTTACTGTCTTATTTCTGCTTGCATAAAGTGTGCTTTTTTTATGAATTAGTCCTTAGGGAGTTGCTTTCTCCATTCAGAAGTTGCCTCCTAAAGAAAATGGAAATTTTGAGGAAGAGTGGAACCTTGTTCAGGAGTCTGTTTTGAAGAGCATGGTTCATCTTCACAATCAACTATTTGGGTCAAATAATCTTATCGAACTTGTAAGTTTTGGTGAAGTATATCCGCATGTATGCTTTCAAGAATAGTTGCATAATAGCATTAGGAGATAATCTTTATGATCTCTACATTATATTTGATAGTCTTTATAGATTAGATGTTTGTCATCACATTTCCTTTCTGAGATAAATGCATAAAGGATGTTCATATCATAGTATCATACATTACACTTGTACCATCATCTTAATTTCTTGCACCTTCTGCATAACACCTTAGCTGATCATGTCCAACTTTTCCGCATTACATGCAGTTTGTTCTGTTCCATAATAGATTCTGGCATTCATGATGATGTGCTGTAGCTGTATCCGAAGTGAATTAGCATGCTTGTGAATCTGCCATCTCCTCGTGGTTAAGATGTGCGTGTTAACACATCAATGTTAAAAAAAGCTCTGTTTTTATCCCAGTTTTCTTTGTGATCGTGATACTATTATAGACATTCATGATTCACCTCCAACTTTATTCAGAGTGGGAGTGGTAGATCTCTCTCTCTTTCTCTCTCTCTCTCTCTCTCTCTGTGTGTGTGTGTGTGTGTTATATTTCTAATGATACTAACTACAATTATCATTCTCTGTCCATGTTTTTTTTATCATTTCCTCTACGTTAGTTTGAGATGCTATCTATTCTTATATATTCATTATTAGTTTGTTAAATACTTGTTGCATTTATTCATTTTGATGTTAAATGTCATTTTAGTTGTGGTTTTGTTTTATCCTGGGGTCAATCTTGCAGGACCAGCCTGATTTCAGATTTTTATGGAACCATTATGCGATGACCAAATGAAGTGTGATTTTAATTTTAGCTCTACCATCTATCACTGTCTTTAACTCAGTGCTCATGCAATAATTGACTGATGATGTATCTGTGTGTTGCAATTCAGCCTGGAATAGGTCAGGTCAATAATGAGGACATCCTGGATTCGTTCATGGACTCTTACAAATTTGGAATCAAAATAATAAAAGGTGATTATTTGTGGCAGAGCTATATCCAGTGCAGCTTTAGCTTCATCCTTTACTACCGGATCTGTGTCACTGTTTTCTATTTTTCCTTGCAGACATGCCCCCTGTGCTGTCATTTACCCTGGATATGAATCTTATGCCGGAGCATTTACTTCATCTGTGTGTGGAGTATAAGAAAAAATTCAGTCCATTCCATCAATTAGATCACGTCTACAATTTCTATAAGGTTATGTGAAAGATGATACATTTCTATGTAAACTGAACAAGTTCGATTTTTATGTGGATCACAAACTCACCTTCTGTTGACTTACCCTGCAGGATTCAAATGCTCCTGCTCTGGCTAAAATGGTAAAGCCACTTACAGTCCTTCAAAATCAGGTTGTATCTCTTCTTTATGAGTGGCCAGAACATCCCGGGCTCCAAAAGATTTTAGATATAATTAAAACACTCCTGGCTCTGTCAGTAGATACGCCTCTGACCAAGGTAGCAAATTTTATCTATTAAGCTGGTTTTCTAAAGGGCTATATTTTTGGAGCTTATATTTGAAAAAAATTGATGTATATAATTTTATCTGTTCTTACGTGTTACATTTTCTTTCCGTGGAGGCTTTATTGGGGTTGCAATTCTTACTGTGCAGAGCGCAGGCATTACAAGAAAATGCTTCAAAGTTCTCTTTTTCTGGTGAATTCTCTTTCTGCCTTTATACAGATTTCTTTCCATCGTGTTTTGGTATTGCCAACATGATGGCTGCCTTTTCAGATCAACTGCAACCATTTTTTGCGCTGGTCTCATCATGGCAAAAGCTTGAGTTGACGTGTTGGCCTGCTTTGCTTGATGGAGTTATGGAGCAATGTGATGCTAATGCTGGAAAGGTATGTGATAGGTTCTGCATGTCTGAGCAAAAAAAGAACTGGAGTCTGATAACTAATAGTGTATCTTTGCACATGGAATGTTCCAGCTATGGCTTCCCCTCTACTCTGTTCTTCATCGTGAACATCTTGGTGACATTGATTATCTAGATACAATTCAAAGGTATGCTCTTCTGTGCCTCCATTTATTACAGTTAGCTCTATCACATTGTTAAATGTGTTCAGTTGCTTCAATTCTTTTCTTAGATATGTGCACTCTGCATACAAGATGCAAGTACTAAATCCAGATCATTCAGTTGGTGGGTCCAACTATGGATGAGCCATTCACTATGTGCCAACCAAGTCAAACAATTGTAAATACTGATCTCATGACTTCTAGATAACAACAAATAGATATTGAGATGAGTCCACCAAATGGTCAATATTCAGATGGAGAACTTTTTTTTTACAAGGCTTCTAGTTTATTCAGTTATTGTATCTTTGGGGAGTTTATCCCATCCACTGCATGGCCCAACCAAAGAAATGTTACACATCTTGTGTGCCACAATATTTTCTTGAATTTCCTATTTTTCTCACAAACTAAAATTTGCAGCTTAAAGGAGTTAATTCAGACAGCCAACGTGGGAGAATTCAGAAAGCGCCTTGAACTACTTCTTGCTTTCCATGGGCAGTTCAGTATGAGGATGCGCTTGAAAGCAGATCCAAGGTAAAACATGCTCAATCTTAGGATCACATGGCTTGTTGTCAACTTCTATGGTGATGAGCAAGAAATAATTATGCCTGGCAATAGTAACCAAATGGTCATTTTCATTTTGTTATTACAAAATATCATCTTCCAAGCTTATTCCTCGTTTACAGGTCTTCTTCCAAACAGAACATGCATTAATTTTGTGTTTTTGTAGATTATTAAAACCTATTTTCTATCTTAATTTCAATCATGCAGTCCACACTTGATGCAAATTTTAAAGATCTTGTACAATGTTTTTGGATACTACATGCAATTCTTGCCTCTGTAAGTTTTCTAGAAGTTTTGGCTTTTTTCTTTTTAGTTTTGTTTCAATAAGAACTCCCAGTTCTTATGCTCACAATGAATAATGGGTTTTTATCTGTTCCTTCAGAATTTCTGAGCACGTAGAAGCTAGTAGAAGAAATATAGAGAAGGAATTGAAAGAAGTTGCAAAGCTTAGCCGGTGGGAGCTTCACCAATGCTATTTGTCAATAGAGAACTCAAGAAGGATACGTCATAAAATTTTGAAGCTTATACAAAAATTCAGTGTAATGATTTTGATTCAAAACTCCAGTCTTTTGTTGCCAAATTGATTAGATAGTTATTTGTGTTTAAGTATTCTTCCCCTTAGAACTAGATGAAAATTGTCATTGTCCTTGTTAATACACTTCTCAACTTCACTGTGATGGTTGTTGGTGCACATGCTTTAGATGTTATACTGCTTGCCTACTTCCCTTTCTTTAAATGGTTAATTAAATTTTGTTCCACCAAAAACAGAAACAAATGGTAACCATGAAGACGGACAAACAAAGAAGGGAAACTTAGGCATGTGCCATGATAGCAAAACAATAAACCCAACCACCTATATCACAAAACACCCACAACGGTATTAAAGAAAAAAATCTACATTACCGCCTGCCATGCACACTATCACATACAGTTAAAGTGCAGTCATAACTAAGGAAGCACTGGAGGTTACAGAACGTGCAGAGGTGATTTGGTTAAAATCACCCTAGAGAGCAAATCAGCTCAATCCCCACTTCATAAAATTTATCATTGTTTTGGAGGTCAAGAAAAGTACATGTCTTATTGTCTTTAACGAATGCATTATGATTTATGACCATAGTTGTACATTTTGTTTCAGATCCCATTTCATTTTGGCTCCAAAATAAAATATTTTGGCTGATTCATAGTTTCAATGATACAGTTCTGAGTTTCTTTTTGGAAAAATCATCAGCAAAGGCTTGTCCCAATTGGAGAATTTCCTCGTACAGCCATTCCCGAATACAGATATCTGCAGTCGTCACAGTCGGCGCTATCTGGACCCTCCCAGTACCTTGCTTCGGCGGGACCGCACTAGGTGATGACCATTAAAGAAAATGAAAAATATATTATATAATAAAAGACAGCAGCCTTTTCCTGGGGGAGCGACACGTGGCGGCAGGGGGCTTCCTTGGGGAATGACATATGGCAGCTTCTCCCTCAACACTCAAGTTTTCTTTCCCTCTGAAATCTCTCAATCTCCCTAAAATCTCTCCCTCTACACACACGTCCACTAAACACTAAAATCTCTTCTTCTCCCTAAAATCTCTCCCTCTACACACTCGTCCCCTAAAATCTCTCCTTCTCCCTAAAATCTTTCCCTCTACACACACGTCCACCAAACACTAAAACCTCTATTATAATACGTGGGAGAGACAATCCCTACCCAAGGTTAGAAGTTAGAACAGCTCACTTACTATTCATCATCCTTGAAATCAGGATAATGGTTACTTTTGAGCAACCAGGCAAAGGATAGAAATGCCCAAATTTTCAAATTCCCCACTCTATTGCGAAAGAAAGAGAACTTCGGATTAGGAAAATTTCAAAACTGCAAGGTGCAGTTAAAATTTTTCCAAACCCTCACCTACACATCCAAGGAAAATAAAAGGCACAACTGCCCCGTCTTTAAATATTAGAATCAATGTCAGTGGGATGACTGTTAGATTGGCCAGTGGAATTTTCACATGATGGCTTCATCCATTTTTAAAATAAAAGCGAAGTGAAGGAAATGGATCATGGGTTCAGGATGTACTTAATCCAACGGTGGTTATCTCACCAATTGAAAGTATGTATTACAATAGTGTTACAAGGAGCCTCTCAATGGTTTGGAATTTTAGAAGTTGGGCCCCACTCGTGCCTTCAAGGAGGGTGCTGCATTGTAGTTCTGCCCCATTCATAAAGACAAGGACCTCTTTAATGGCAGTGGAATTGGGATATCAGGATTGGTAGTAAAATCCCAGCCACATCATATATGGTTCCCACTGAATAAAAGTTCAAAAGTCAGATCCTTATATATAAGAAAAAAAATTCAACAACCTGTTTAATATGGTTCCAATTATATAAGAAAATAAAAGTCAGGATTTGTTCAGTGGGACACTGTCAAACATAATTGGAACTATATAAGAAAATAAAAGTCAGGATTTACATGTGCACTTTGTTTTGGCCATTGGTCCAAACCAAAAATTTTCATCTATTTTGGCCTAACCAAACCGAAATTGACAACTATGATTATGACTGATGGGAAGATGTTGCTACTATTTCTTGACAGTGTTACGTTGAAGCCAGATTTCTCCTCATCCTAAATGTAGAAATATGTTTCCATGTGTGGAACAGCTATTCAGTTTCAGTTCTGTGTATGTTCTTTACAATTTTCCACCTGATTTTATTGCATTCTGCTGGCTGTGGCTCTGCTTGGAATTTGGCTTATTCTTTTCCCTCTAGGTGTTCAGCCTGTTCCAACTGTTTCAGCTCGTTTTCAAACATACCCTTACACCCTTTAATTCCAGTTTTCCCTGGACTCCACTCCGGTACTACCAGTCCTGCCCTACTGAGTTTATTATAGTTTGTTCACTTGAATAGCCTGGATTGCCATTGGCTCTAGGCAGAACTATTTTTTTTCAGTTTGTTCTCCAACGTATTTGAGTACTATTTTGGAAAGAATTATGTAAACACTGAGATTGGAAGACCCGTCATTAGTGTAATTAAGAATTATTTTTATCGTTTTTCCTTGTCTCCTCATGAACCCTAACCCCTAGTATGATCTGGAGGCCTTTCCAACCATTTTTCCTGGAAACCAAGTGCTTTGGTTTTTATTCATACAGCTTCTATTTTCCTTCTTGTTGCAAGCATAGATGCAATTTTCTGTTTGTTTTGCCCTAAATGGCCAAATAATTTCGGTTTGGAGAAAGCCCTCACTGAAAAAAATTCAGTCCAAATTTCAAATTTCAGCCAAAACTTTATCATAAAAAAATTTAACACAGAGAGAGAGAGAGGGCCTACTGTAGCAGGTTGCAGGGCAAGAAAAAGAAGGGGAGCAAAAAACATAATTTTTTTCTTTGGCTTGTTCATTCAAAGTTCTAATAGGCCCACTTAAGAAATAACTAAACCACTAAAAATTACTCATTTTACATGTGGAAATACCATTACATTATTGATTTGATAGAGTAAATTAGCTGTATATAATTTATATGTTATTTTCATATATTTAATTTTTATTTTTATTTTTTTATATTTTCCGAAATGAAACTTTGAATTGTTTTGCGGAAATTCTTAATCGGCTTAAACATTTTGGTTTGGACGCCAAACCAAAATGGGGTCCGAAACGAAATTCTCTACCATGGTTGCAACAAAACACCTTTTGGTCTTTCTTATTTTGGGATTGTAATAATTTTTTCATTTTCTTTAAAGGTCATCACCTAGTACGGTCCCACAGAAGCAAGGTCCTGGGAGGGTCCAGACTGGAGACAGACCTAACCTTTGGCAATTTTGCACTAAGTGGCTACTCGCAAGCCTCAAACCTGCATTATCACACATGGCACCGGAGACTTTTACCATTGCACCAAAGCAATGACCCTATTTGTCATTTTCTTTCTCCGGAGAAAATAACCGGATTGATTTTTATTAAATAAAAATGAATCCAAAGAACTGCAACACTCAAATGCAAGTTTACCCCAGTATGGAGTTGAGAACTTAGATAGGAGAGTTGAGAACTTAGATAGGAAGAAACTTCTACTTCTTATCACATTGTTAGCCAGTATATATCTCTGTTGTGCCTATGCATAGTATTCATTCATATGATCAGATACCAATAAGATATGTTGCTATTACTGACCTTCATATTTATCACTTGCCTGGCCTTTAATTTATTTACAACCATGTTTTGTCTCGATAGGACACACTGCAACAACCTGTAATGTTTGTGCTTGATCAAGAAGAAATGCGCAAAAGGATGAAAATTGCAACCTTGCTTGAAGAAAATCTTGTCAATGATGCTCATGAGACGATTGCAGACACATTAACAAATGTATTGGGTCTAGCACAGTTCAGCGGTGCTGACAGGTTATCCATATTTCTTCTAATTTAATTACAGCTTTAACTGTACCTGAATAATGGAGCTTCTGCAGAATCTCACTGTGATTTTTGTGCTTTAGGTCATTGCATTATGGTGGCTGGAAAAAGAAATTTGATTTTGCTTTAGAATACTTATGCTCCAATCTTGATCTACCTTCTGTGCCATTTATGAATTTTGAAGGTTTAATATTCCTCAACCTACAAGGCCTGATTTTCTTTTTTATTTATCGTTTCTTTGATTGTGATCCTTATAATGTAATTTTTTAAGTGTGCAGGAGTGGCAGATCTACTAAGGCAGTCTTTATCTTCTGCGTCTGCACACCAGGTGTGTCATGATGGATGGACTTCACTCGAGGATATTTACAGAGTTGCTTCAGATTGCACCTTCATCTGGAAGCATGGAACAAAGAATCCTAAAAAGAGGAGGGCCTTAGCTGATCTTTTTGAGATTTTAGAAAGATGCGGACTGTCAAAGCATAAGTCCATATTTTTTGAGGTATGCATTTAGTCTTCTTGGCCAGGAAAAAAAAGTCACAGGCACAGCAGCTAAGCACATTGCCAGTATGCCTCTACCATTGGAGAATCCTCTTGGTTCTTTATTGGTAATCTGCAGTGGCATCGAATAGTTTCTCTCTTATTGGATGTAATATCAGATATTTTCTGGGACTAATTATAGTCATTAGTGCCTGTTGCATCCACTGTCAGAGGGGGCACCTATGGTGGAAGATCTGAATGATTAATCTGTCTGTCATTGTTAGATGCCTATGGTGCATGAACCGGAAGATTGATTTGCCGTCATTCGGATGGCCTTACCATGGAAAAGGATGGAGTAGAAACCTTAAAATCTGTCTATTCTTTTCCCCTCTGTTGGACAGTTTTGCTTTCCCTATACTTTTAATACATTTACTGATCTCTGAAAATGGGAAAAAGGGATAGTTATAAATCGGAAGGCCTTAATTCCTTGATCAATGATCAAGAAGTAAATGGTTATGGGTACTAGTCTCTGGGGTAGGGGGTTGATTTGAGAGGGCAAATACCGCCTCATCAGGCATGAAGATAATTTAAAAATGCCTCTGCTAGAACATTAAAATTACTGCAATTATAGAAGATAAGAGAGTATTTAAAGAGAATCTTTTGGATACCTTCTTGTGAAGATGGACTTAATCGATGCAATAAAATGGGCACAGGTAGATTCTGGTTCACCTTGGAGATTGGAAATCAATCATAGTAACAACCAAGAGAATAACTACCTTGATGTAATTTTGTGCATATCCCAAGGGATTCGACTGGGCAGTTTCTTTCGCAAATACACGGGTTACAAGTTTTCCTTTCCCTTGATTGTCTCTCTCCTTGATAGACTTATATCGTTTTATTGATTTTTAATAAAGTTTCTCATTATCTCAAAAAAAAAAAAAAAGCGCCAATTAGACAGTCGGGGTCACTAATTTGTGGGCCCATTTTAAGGGATGGTGCATAATGACCACATATTTCCTGACATATTAGTACTGTATAAATTTTCATTTTATTGAAACCAAGATTTTCTCCATTGGTTGTGGAAACTTGCCATTGTTTAGGAAGAGTTCAAGTCCAGCCAATCAATTGGTTGGTTTCTTCAGCCATCATATGATGTGCAACATCTGCTGCTACCACTGAAAGGGTCATCTCCTGAAAATGTCAAAAGTACTTCTCTTTCCGACCACTTCCATAAACTTCCACATGAAGTCTGTGACCCCAACTGGGAAGTGGCAAGTCAGTACTACTTCAAAAACTTGGCGATGATGCAACAACTACAGCAGATTCGTCTCAATTTCCACAAGGATTTAACTCTAGATCAGGTAAAAACCCAAAGAATTACTTGCATAGAAATCATGTTTATTTAATATGCAGCCTCTTAGAGATAATATGCTGAAAACATGGTGTTGTATTTATTTCTTTGATGCAGGTCAACAGATCAGCCTCCTTCCTCAACCATCTAATTAAGATACAACAGGATCAACGATCTGTTGCTTATGGCTTTGCTGAGCAGATGAAAAGGCTGAGGAGACACACTTCTTTATTAAGAGAATTTGGTAATTATTGATAACTCAAGTTTTTATTCTATTTTTTTTAATAACTGTGTGCACAAAAGTGGTGGCGACCATCTACAGCCATGCATGCCACTGGCATGTGACACGTCTGAGCTTGGGCGCAACAGATGGGCCTGCTATATATAATCTGGAGCTGCAGAAATCCGAAGGGATCACGCATCAGGTGAGAAAGGAAGGGACAGTTGGGAGAGAACTTCCATCATTCCCTGTTCGATGTACATGTGCAGCCAACCTGATGGGTGTTCCCACCTGATCTTTTCCCAGATCCATGTCTACAGAGGGACCCTCCTGTTACACAGTTTAAATGCCTCACGCGTGTACCTTGCTGATATGTGCTGCTACTCATGCATGACAGAAAGACCAGGTTTTCATTTTGAACTGATTCTTTTATCCTTGACGATCTTTGCTTTTCAGATCAGGGAACTGGAACAGAGTGTTATGTTACCCCTTACCAAATTGCTGTGCACAAATATATGTGGCACCAAAAGGTAAGTTTTTCCTGAGAGTTCTTGTGCAGTGTTTTGCTTCTGTGTTGTGCATTATTCAAAGTTTGAGATGCTGATGCATTTATAATTCTCATTTTGCAGCAACTATTTGATAGCTTGTTTGCCATGGCAAGTGATGCTTCACTGTTGCTGAAGACAGTTGAAAACACTCATTTGAATACATGCAATGTCATTAAGTCTGAAGTTAACAATGTTTCTGCATTCATTGATATGTTCATCCCAGCATTCCAAAAATCTAAGGTATGCTTAATGGGCTAATTATCCATCCAGTCCTGTTTTAAGTCTTTTTTTAATGTATTAATACTTATTGTTAAATATTGTGCACAACAGGACTCTCTAGATCGGTACCTTCTTGGAAGTAATGGAATCATAGTCACTCCTGCGGCATGCACTACTCCTTTTGTTGTTTCAAAACAGATGGAGCAATTAGTAATTGAAAACTTTGATGTGATAAATGATTTTGAGGAGTGTTTCCAGACAATATACAAGCAAGCTTTTCTTAGAAGATCTGTTGACGAGCCTTTTCTAAATCGTTTTAGAGACATCATAGACAGGGTATGCATTTATCTACTCTTGTTTTGGCCTCGGTATATTCTCTTTCTTTCCTTCCCCCAACATGCTAAAAGATTTTGTGATTCATCAACTGTAGACTTGAGTCTCTTTACCATGAATTACATAATAATTTCAGTACAAGCAGTTGAAACTACCCCGCTCATTCTTATAGAAATATTCTTCTAGAACATTCAATATTGCGCCACTGATGTGTACACCAGACTTCGAGAGCAAAACTTTTATCGTGGGAGCCTTGATATTACAACTTTTTTTTGTAATGCTGATGATGCATTGGCATTTGGCAATATATAGCCATGAATCAGTTATCATCTTCAGGTGGAAAAACTTTCATGGCAACCGTGACGTGGAAGAGTGCAGAAATCTGCTGCACTCCTGTATGTATGCTGCTGCTGTCCTAAAATCCACTTATCCCCCTTTTCGTTGCCTTTCATTTTGGAAATTTCAGATTTTATCTTCCAGCTCAACAACTCAAAACCAAGTTTTTTTGAGGTTGAAGTTCAACCACTCTTCTTATTACTCTTGCCTTTGGTTAAGTCATCCACGGAAGAGGGGATGTTGCTCCTTGATGTAGAGCCAATCTGTGAGGCCCTATGATATTGCCAATAATTTAGTGGCTGAAACTATAAACATTGCACAATTTTAGGCAGCAAGCTAGAAGTCCTTAATTTTAGTTGAAATGAAAGCATTGATAAGATCTGGAGATACTTTTGTTTTTCTAGGGGAGAGTAATCATGGAAGAGTTCAGATCTGAACTGGAGCATGAAAAGAAATTTTCAAGCATCTGTGAAGATGGTGATTCTTCTGCAGAGGACTCAAGTAAACTGTATGCTTCATTTGCTGAAATATATGAGGGGACCATTAGGCAGGTTGGGGATGCATTTGAAAGGCTTAGCTTATCGAATAAGGGGCATATCCTTCCAGAATCTTCAGTACATTTGTTGACTGGAAATTTACCCTCATGGAAAGTTTCATTTGACTTTTGCTTGGAAGCTCTGCAGCTAAATCGCATATATGATGCGCTTTGCAGAACAATTATTGCTGCGGTATGGTTCTCTCATCTTACTCCTCGTGCTATATAATCCTCTTCAATATTATCTCTGAGGAATTATGATATCCTAATGCATGATGTATTAGGATGTGTGTACCATTCAGTATAAGTGGGGCTTTTGATTCAGCTCATGGGCCAACCATGAATTGGTGATGCCATGAAGATATTCCAGATTGGGGGGATCAAACAGTGCAGTCTTTGACCCAATGAAGGAATGTTCCTGTATTTTTGTCTTAACCATCTATTTGTAGGCCAAAGAATTGGATGGCTAAGTCAGGAAGTCTTTCATCACTTATCCTTTGTGAGCCACCAGATCTTTGGTCCAGATCATGGAACCATGGTGCATCAGGATCCTGTAATTCCTCCTTTTCTTTCACATGTCTTGCTGGCTTCTCTTGGTTGTGCTGCATTCATCTGAGTCGATTGTTTTCCCAGGGCAAACTGGTTAGCACTCATATGCATAACCAAGTTAATTTATGCTTACACATACAAGCATCCCTTAAATATCTACATGCATTACTGGAAGTTCTCTTGACCGTTGGGGATGGCATCTTAAGCGAGCTTTTAGCCCTACACAAGACAGTATGTCATTCTTCTTCTCATACATTTTACGTGAAATAGTTATTTCTTTTCTCTTATTTCTATGTCCTGTATTACTCAAATTTTCTACTTGCTTGCAGGTTGGAGAAATGACTTATATGCTTGCAAATATGTTTGGTTTACTCTATTCCAAAGGATTTGGTACTCCAGAAGGCCAAGTAGATAATAGCGGTAATGATACAACTCAAGATGCCCATGGAACAGGTATGGGGGAAGGTGAAGGTGTGAATGATGTAAGTGATCAGATTGATGATGAAGATCAGCTCCTTGGAACTTTTGACAAGGTAACTACTGGAACCAAGCTTTTTTCACATTTTGATTTTGGAAAAATACTTGATTCTAACACATTTGGATGTGCCACATTGGTAAATAACATCAAGAGTCATGCAATAAGTGGATCCCCAACTTTGTGAATTACGAGCCCAAAATCAAAGTCACGCATGTACCTTAAGGACCAGTTGATAGATGTTGTTAACTGATGCGAACCATTTATGTCTGGCCCGCTGACGGACCGCTTAGATTATGCATACAATCCCCTTTTATATGGCTGCTCCCAAAGGAGTTACATTTACAAGTACATCCATGCTTGGCGAATGTCCTCGTTTTAAACCGTATTCACAATTGTGTTGATGCTGCAGGAAAGTGAAGGACCTGATGCTTCAAATGATATCCCCAGCAAGGATGGGAAAGGCATAGAGATGGAACAGGATTTTGCTGCGGATACATTTAGCGTCAGTGAGGATTCAGGAGATGAGGCTGATGATGGTTGTGAAGAAGATGATGATGATATTAACCTTGACTCTGTGATGGGAGAAGGTGCAGATCGTAAGGGAGAAATAGTTGATGAAAAGCTGTGGGATAAAGATGAAGATGGCAATCCTGATGACACCATAGAAAAGTTTGAATCAGGCTCCTCTGTCAGAGAAACAGACCCCAGCTCTAGGGAAGTCAGGGCTAAAGAGGATAGTGCTACTGCTATGGACGATTGCGGAGAGTTAAACAATGATGAAACCGACAAGCTGAGTGATAAGGATGAGAATCCTGACATCAATGGCGATGATCATGGAAACACTGATGAGATGAAGTTGAACAAAGAAACAGCCTTCGAAGATCGTTCAGGTATACAACTTGATGATCAGCAGTTTTTTGAAGATGAGAGCATGGATAATGGATCTGCAGGCCCTGATGCAAAGGAAGAAGGATCAGATGATCCCAATGATACTGCTAATGATATGGATACTGATGATGGAGAAACCAATCCAATGGATGATCTTATAGATGATGTAAATCCTTCACAAGTGGATGGGAATGTTGAGAATGATGAACAAGGGATGGAGGGTGCTGAGAATGGTGATAAGGATTTGGGGACAAAAGATAATGAGTTGACTGCACCAGGCATGGACCCCGCTGATGATTCTATATTGAATACAGATTCTTTACAGCCTGTGAATAAAGCAGGTCCCACAGCTGACTCAAGCCTAGCTTTTGAGTCTGACAGTAGGGATCCTCAGTACAGCCTTGCTCCTTCAAGAAACTTTCCCTCTGATCATCTTCCTGAGATGGGGATGACACTGCCAATCTCAAGCAAGGGTGAAAAGTCAACTTCAGATCAACCAAAAGCTCAATCACCACAAGATGATACTTCATCTGTGCAAAGAACACATTCAAATCCTTATAGAAGCATCGGGGATGCCCTGGAAGAATGGAAAGAAAGAATCAAAATATGTGCTGATGGTCAACAAGAGAATGAACCAGAAGCCTCTGATGTACTGGAGGATGAGAATGCGGATGAATATGAATTTGTTTCTGAATTAGAGAAGGGTACTTCTCAAGCACTTGGAACTGCTACTTCTGATCAGATTGACAGGAATACTAAAAAAAACAAGTCTGATGCAGATAATAGTGTTAGCGAACAGAAACGGGAAGATGATGCAATGAAAGTTGTGGATGAGGATTCTGAAATTCACCGCATTGGCCACTACAATGCTTCTGCTCTCCGACAGAAAATGGATGAAAAAATGCAAGAAAGTGGGATCACCAGTGATGTACCTATGGAAGAAGAATTACCAGAAGTTGATGGCCAGCCTGGTAATCAATCTGGGGATTTAATTATAATGGATAATAGTTACATGACCAATGATATATTGAAGCTAAATAACCTTTCAATGATAGACCAAGACCTGGGGAAAGGGAAGAACATTGAAGAAGTATCTTTTAACACAGAACATGATAATGCAGCTGCTATTTGGAGAAGATATGAACTGACAACGACGAGTTTGTCTCAGGAATTGACTGAGCAGTTGCGCTTGGTTATGGAACCAACTGTTGCAAGCAAACTCCAGGGAGATTATAAAACCGGCAAGAGGATAAACATGAAGAAGGTACTTTCCTCCCTCATCCTCACACTTGACAGGGCGTTTAATGATTTATTACATGTGATCATGGTCCTCATCATCTTTGAACTTCTCATGGATTTTTTTTTTTTTTCTCCTTATTTTGGTTTCTTAAATTGGTGGAGCAGGTTATCCCATACATTGCAAGCGACTACAGAAAAGATAAGATTTGGCTAAGGCGGACGAGACCAAACAAACGAGATTACCAGGTAGTCATCGCAATCGATGACTCACGCAGTATGTCAGAAAGCCGCTGTGGTGAGGTTGCTATTGAAGCTTTGATTACAGTATGCCGTGCCATGTCACAGCTGGAAGTGGGGCAATTGGCTGCGGTGAGCTTTGGTGCACAAGGAAACGTAAGACTGCTTCAGGGCTTCGGTCAGCCATTTACTGGTGAAGCTGGAATCAAGGTATCGCTCTAAATGCCTTATAAAGTCTAATGCGTGAAAGTCTCTTAACCACCAAAATATCCTTCATGCTTCAGCTCTAGGGAAATTGGGAAACCTATTTATGTTATTGAACAGGGCCTAGTATTGTTTGTGATTTTTTATATTCAATTTATCTACATTGGTGCATGTCCAAACACATTGGTAAACATGTTGCAAGATTCAACCTTTATGAACTATATATTGTGTTATCAATCTCTAGCTTGGATTGGATGTAATGGTTTCAACATTGTGATGTTTGGTGGGAGCAGTAACTTGGGATACTCTAACCTTCATCTGAAACAATAGTGAACTTATGGCAAAGTACTTTGGAAGGATTTGTATGAACTATTTTTATACATTTGTCCAATACCTCTTATTTTAACTCTTTTCTGGACTTTTTCTTTTCTTTTTTTTTTTTCTTTTTTTTTTCTTTTTTTTTTGTTGTTCTGTAGAAAACACGGTTTGCATGTTGAGAAGCATTTTTTGCTGACTGATTTTACTTGGTCTTGAACAGATGATTTCAAGTTTGACCTTTAAGCAAGACAATACAATCGCAGATGAACCGATGGTAAATCTTTTGAAGGAATTGAATGGAATGCTTGATTCTGCAGTTGCAAATGCACGCCTACCTACTGGACAAAACCCTCTCCAGCAACTCATTTTGATCATAGCAGATGGCCGGCTCCATGAAAAGGTATCCATTGCAATGATGTGGTTATAGTTAAGTGTTCTTTTATTGTTGGTAGCAAACCTTATGATTTTATGTGTGACAGGAAAGCTTGAAGCGCTATGTTCGGGATGTTTTAAGCAGGAAGCGGATGATTGCATTCATACTTCTAGATAGCCCACAAGAATCTATAGTGGACCTTATGGTATTTCTTCTGGGTTCTCCTTTTTGTTGTAGTTCTAGGTTCTCTTGTTGGCTGCAGATAGTGCTGTCTTTTTTGGCTGTGCTTGGACGTGCCATGGTTTAGCTCGGGCACATGTTAATCTTTTGAAATACATTACTCTGACCTAGGCTTCACCCTGGATGCACATGATTGTGACCTAGGCTCGGAGCCTCCAATCATTTAGGCCAAGCCTTTCTAGTACTGCTCATGATTCTCATCTGATACTCTGCTCATATTTTTATTGCAGAGAGTGACGTATCCGGGAGGGAAGCTTTCAGTCTCATCAAGATATATAAACTCATTTCCCTTCCCATACTATGTTGTTCTGAAGAACATTGAATCACTTCCAAGGACAATGGCTGATTTATTGAGACAGGTAATCCTTGTGACCGACAGAAATTTCGTTCAAGACCCAAATAAAAGAGATCTGAACTTCATCTCGAATGAGAAGTTGTGATATCTGCATCAAAGACCGTACAAGCACAATTGTGGCATTTTATGTGGTCAACCACCTTTCAAAAGTTGATACATGTTGGGCTGAGCTAAGCCATTATTTCTGTGGGTGCTGCCATCAAATGCAGACAGTTGCTTTATATTGTTATCGATCGAATGCATAAAACATGTGGCAGTGCTTGGGGATTAGCCTAGCCATGTAGGGGGCCATCATCAGATCATTGATCTACTCAACGTAACCATGGCCCCCACTTGAACATATTAAAGGGCCATCATCAGATCATTGATCTACTCAACGTAACCATGGCCCACACTTGAACATATTAAGGGCCTAACTTGCTGAAGTTGTTGAAGGAACTTACTATTATCATTACTTCAATGTTTTTTGTTTTTTCCTTGCAGTGGTTTGAGCTTATGCAGAGTAGTGGTGATTAAATCACTTGTGATCCCATCACGGCAGTTGAAGCAATGGCCTAGACAGTTGCGCAATCTCCCCTGAAGTGGTGGCCTAGAGACTTATCACAGATGGTTGATTTCTTTTTGGTCTCTAACCTTGCAGTAGTGTGGAAGAAACTTGGGAGTACCCAGATGTACATACATAGAATTGTAGTTAACCAACTAGACTTTCATGGGAAACTGCTTACAAATTACAGAATTTTTGGGATGTGATGGTAAAGGGTGACACTCTGTCCATGTAATTGTATGTTATACTCAGCCACTGGGGATTGCTGATTGTAATTACTGAGTGGAAAAAGTTAAATTTAAAATATAATATATATATGGGGAAAGTTTCAAGTGCATCTATCCATCACCAGGGTGATGGCACTTTTCCTTTTTGCACATGAAGACAAAGGAAGTGTACCTCATCCTATGTACTTGAAAATTCACTTTTGTATTTGAAAATTCCCATTTATAAAAGCATACCATTTATGGAAGCATCCATCAATAAACTTCCCCAGCAAAATAAGGGATACTTGGACATTTTTCAATAATGAAAATCTCTTTTTTTGGTCTTCATGTTGATAGATCTTGAGTTTCATCTTTTCAGGGTTATCATTACTCTCTTTTTTCCCCTTCTTTTTTGGGTTGAGCAAATCAGTAGCAGAAAATTTAATACCCAAGTCTTCATTTCCAGACTGATGCCACCTTGGAATCAAGATGCCATTCACTTACTCCATATAGCAATTAACTAATGAGATTCATTCACATTTTTTCTACCAAGAGGTATATGTTTGTAGTGGTAAACAAGGGGAGCCTGATTTGAATTGTCAACGTGCACTATTTTACATTAAAAAAAATAAAAAATTCAAACATTCATTTTAGCATTGTCTTAGGGTAAGATGGTGAGTCATCCTTAGTTTGTGTGAAGTTCAAAGTGGTTTTTTATTACTAAGAGAAACAAATTAAATCTATTGACACGTAGGCAGATGAACTGTTTCGAATTGAGATGACATTTTAATTGGAGTCGGATTCCCCTTTCAGCCATGCTCGAGTCCAATTTGAGTCTACAAATGAGTCTGGACAGAGGTATTGAACTGGGGTTAGTGCAAATTTATGGCATATTCGAAAGTGATCGACCTAGAGCCTTTATGACACTAAATATCAACATGCCCCACGTCTACTGTTAGAGATAGCCAAGTCTGTTGAAGTAGATATAGAAAGATTTATAGAAGGTAATCCCAAGGTAATGTGCAATACCATCCATGCCAGAACATCTTGCTTTAGACAAAACAAGAATTCTCAATTGGATCCCGAAGACAACCCATGGTTCCTTGAGAAGATCAGGTAATGAAGTTTATTTAAGTTGAGGTTAGGAAATTCCGAGAATAAAACGGTGAAGGCCCAAAGAACCAAAGAAACAAATATAGGCAAAGCTATACTGGAAACAAACTTTGAACATAGATTTTACCAACTTATATTATCTACACTAATCCCATTCTCTAATCCCCTCTACCCCATGTCTAAAGATTCAAAAACACCTACTGCAGTCACTTCCAACTACAAAACTGCACGCACTACACACTGTAATGCCGCCTCCTGAGAGAACGGCAGCAACTTGCGGCACCTCTGGCCCTTTTAGACGTGAAGGAGGGCGAGGTCCATGTTTAGGAGCTTTTGGAGCATGAGGGGCCGGTCAAGCAGTGTATGCCCTTCCCATGTCCTTTGCTGTAAGTATTTGACAATGAAAACCAGAATTAGCAGATAATTATGACTACAGTAGGAGACTATAATGATGCCTGATAAAATGAAACAACCCAGCAATACTAGAAAATTGTGTAAAGGCGACTTCAACAAGAAACAAATCATGATAGGACTTCACAAATGTGGAGATGTGTGGAGAATAATGATTCATTCATGATGGTACCCATCCTTCTTCAAATAGCTAGATCACAGTTTTATAAAATCCCCCTAAGGTCTGTAAAATTTGTAAATAGGCCCCAGTATTTTCATTTTAATACCTTATGTGCCCCCAAAATCAATAGTCTTCCAACCATCATAGGTTTTTAGAGTAAAATGACACTTTTGTCCATCTTCTTTATCCTTATATGCATAATTTCAAAAGCTTGGAATAATTTTTTTTTATAAAGCATAAATATAACATTAACAATTGTACTTAGTGGGAGATAATAATCCTATATAAATTTATTTATCTTTATAATACGGGGATCATTTCATTAAATCCACATTGATCATGACAACAATAACACATGTACTTAAAACTAGTTATGATTTTTCAATCCATACATGGTCCACCTAATTTGGATTGATAGAAGTTTCAAAATACATGATTATGCTTCATGTGTAGGGCTGTAAAAGAAATATTGGGGGAATGGGCAAATGTAAAAATATATATATATATATATATATATTAAATTTTAGAATTTGCGAGGGAGTGGTGTTTGGTTCTATGTAAAAGAAATATTTGGGGGAGCGGGTAAATGTTAAAAAATATATATATATATTTTTAGAATGTGTTGGGGGAGGGGGAATCTAAAACTTTTCTCAAATATAGGTATGAGCTTAAGTCCCATGGTGGGTCCACCCCCAGGCCCTTGTACCTGGGTCTACCCCCCGGTTATGTGCATGAGAGGGTTATTATTGAGAAAAACCATTGGGACTTGAGATAAAATAATTGTATTTTTGCAAATAAAAGTATATTCATTTTTATTTAATGGATGTAAGGGCAAAGCTGTCATTTATGTAAAAATCTCATGGTGGATGCCCATTCTTGATAGGAATATTGATTTTAGGGACATGAAAGGTATTAAAAAGAAAAGGCAGGAGCCTATTTACAAATCCTACAAACCTTATGGGGGTCTATACAAAAAGATCTTATTTATTTTGCCGTGTAGGGAGATACCGTGTTGAGCACTGGTTATTGGGCGAGTATATATATTATAGCGAATGACTTTTAGTTCAATTTTGACCAATAGCTATCAAAATTGAGTGGCTTTCTAGAGTTACATGAATATTATGACTGTCCATGTGGTGGGGGTTCACATGGGATTGGATATAGATGGAAGTTCTTAATAGATAAATGAATATCTTGAAAGTTCCTAAAAGATACTAGAAAGACTCTAGAATAGTCTTCATTGTAAAATTTATTTAAAGCTTTCTTGTGAATTATAGAAATGTATGGTGTTATGTCGAGTGTTCTAGAATATTGAGAATAAGTATAGGTTTAGGTGGATTAGTTTGAAAGTTTCTAGAATTGGTCATGAATGTTACATGCGGCCTAATCTTATATTGTATGTAGTAAAAGTATAAACATGGTCCTGATGTTCAATTATAACTAAGCAAGGTTGATAAGTCGAAATAAGTAAAGAAGTTCTTTCAACTATCTAATTATTCTCTCTTCTCACTACACAAATGTTGGTTGTAAAAGCATTTGTTTTGTATTGTAAAAGCATTTGGGTGAAATGTCTTAAGTATTGCATGGGCTAAATCGGCTACAGCAATTTCCTCTTTTCTTTCTACACCAATGTTGTGCTAGCATGGCATGAAATCAAATGTTGCATGGGCTTGAATCGACCATGAATTTTTTTTTCTCTTTGTTTCCAAACTTAAATAAATATAATGGGTTGAGCTTAAGCCAGACTTTCTTAACAAAACTCTAACCCTGCAGATTTTATTTAAACCCTAAAACTTCTTCCCAATATCTAATAAACCGGTTATTAAACTGTTTCTTCTCTTTCTAGGGCTTCAATATTATAGGCTTGATTTGGGCTCGGGCTCAACCTAAATTTGGCCTTCAAATAAGAGGGTAGGATACTTAGGCCTATCGCCTTAGTCGGGGACACTAATCTCCAGCGGGCACAACCCACCCCACCCATTTATAACTGAGATTTTTTTTTTTTTTTTTTGAGATCTAAAACCCTAAACCCTGCCACCTTTCTTTTAACCCTAATAAAATATCCAACCCTCTTTATCCAAGTAAATCTCCTCTTGTAAACTACCTCTTCTATTTTTCCTAGGGTTTTCCGGCATTCCCATCTTCTAAAACAATGTCTTTCGATGGGAGCTTTAACAACAAATCCGCTTCTGGAGCGATTCGTCGCTCGTTGCCCCAAGCTTTAATCCAATCTCATATTCTTAAAAATAGTTCAAAAGGTACTCAAATCGATTTCATTTCCCTCTCTCTATTTTAATCCATCACTCCTTGTTTTAAACTCAGAATTCGAACTTTTTTTTTTTGGTTTCATCAGGACGGTTTCATCATGCCGATGCGATGACTGATGATAAAGTCGCGAGTTTGTTGGCTGAGCCGCTCCTGCATACGGATTATTCTTGGGTTAGAAAAAATAGATTACTCTGATGGAAATGATAAGGAAGAAAATCAGCGAAGATGATATACATGTGATTCTACATGAAAAGTGAAAGAGTCTTGAGCGGTATGTTTCTAGGTTCTCCTTTTTGTTGTAGTTCTAGGTTCTCTTCTAGGTTCTCTTGTTGGCTGCAGATAGTTCTATCATTTTTTTTTTTTTTGCTTTTTTCAAGAACTTGATCGACGCTTATATATGCAACGCTTAACCGTAAGACTACGGTGTCGTCAAGTAGTAGTAGAAATCTCAAAAGACTAGATTATCAATCCCACAGAGGGAGGATGGAACAAGCAATGAATCCAATTTAAGTAGAATTGAATGTAACATACCTGCCTGCCTGCCTGGAAGAGTGGAAGCAACTTCAAAGCTTTCTCAATCTCAGATGAAACCCAAACGACAAAATGGCAGATGAGATGAGTCTCCTTCTCTCTTTGCTTTCTGCCTTGAGTGCCTTCTACCCCACGTCATGGAATGATGGATGGAATAGACATTTGGGCTCCCTGCTTACGTTATACGTCTTGAGTCTTGCTGCATAATTGGGCCCCCCTGAAAAATGGGCTCTGGGCAAGGGCACTTATAGCCCTTGTTCAGGGCCGGGCCTGAATGGTTCTAATGCCATGTTAAATGTGATAAGAGATGAATATGGGAAAAATACAAGTTCTTGTGATAAATATAATAATACAATACACATACCATCTCCACATCCCAGGAAAGCTTGTAATCTTTAAGAAATAGTTTCTCGAAGCTTTTATCCCATCCTTTGGTACGTTAGGTATCCTTTTTTGCCTTGTATACGAGCACACAGTATTGCAGCACCTTCTCAAGAGTATCTCCTCCCACATTGGGTATAGGGATATCGTAAATGTCTTTGGCCATGTCCTTTAGAATTCCTGACACCTCTAAGACTTCTTTTTCTACTTCGAACTCTCTATTATCAACTAAGCTTGTAATCTTTACCTTCCCACCAGAAGATGATGAAGACGAAGAAGCCGTGATTTAAAAAAAAATCTAGATAAGAAAGTTATTAAAAAAAAAAAAACACTTTAGTAAGCCAGGGAGAGATGCTGATAGAATGCCTCATCTATAAAACTACAGAAAAAGGGTACATTTATTCTAGACGGTTTAGATTTCTTATGGGGGAGACCCACGACAACTCTACTAATGTTGACTGAAACATATAGAGAAAAGAGTATCATAATGGCTGTATGTGATGGTGGGAGACAGGGTTGGGCTAGAGATTGGGTGAGAGAAAAGTTAGTGGCAGTGTTTGGGTTTGGGTTGCCGAAGCGAGAGAGAGAGAGGGGTGAAGGGTCTGTTAATTTGGCTGAGAGAGAGAGAAGAGTTACTGGTATAAGATCAAAAGAAAATTTTACCAATGAAAATTTTCTCCTCCTCCTTCCTCTTTCTCGTCTTCCTCATTGAAAATTACCAATGAGACTACTTGTTGGAAAAATGGTTAGAATGACCCATTATTTTGGTCATCTTTGAGCCAAAATAAAAGTGGGACCCACTTATCCTTTTAGGTGGGAATACATGGGAATGTAATCTACTCTATGAGTAGTTTAATGACATGTATTGGGTTGCTCTAATCCATTAAGATATGAATGAGAAATTGCCTCCTTCAAACCACTACTTGAACATGTTAAACATGGAAACAAAAGGAAGTAGTAACCTTGCATCCCACATTGCTTGGGAGTAAAACATCACTTGGGTATAAATATACTTACCTTGGTACTATAAGATGAGCCCCAAGGGGCACCCCACATTCTTGTGGGGAGGGAGGACCTAGATCAAGGTAGGGTCACCACCACACATGCGCGCGCGCCGCCCCGCCCCGCACCGAACCAGGCCGGGCTTGGGCTTCACACGCGAGTTGGGCTTGGCTCGGCCCATTTAAAAGGATTTAGGCATTTGGATTTGGGAAGGCGTCCGAACGTCCGTTTCCTCGATCTCGGACGTTTATACCCAGCTGTTGCGAAACAATGGTCGGCACCAGCCCCTACCTTGTTGTGGCGTTGCGACGTCGGTCCGGTCGGCTTTAATCCATCACTCGTTGTTTTAAACTCAGAATTTGAACTTTTTTTTTTTGGTTTCATCAGGTCGGTTTCATCATGCCGATGCGATGACTGATGATAAAGTTGCGAGTTTGTTGGCTGAGCCGCTCCTGCATACGGATTATTCTTGGGTTAGAAAAAATAGATTACTCTGTTGGAAATGATAAGGAAGAAAATCAGCGAAGATGATATACATGTGATTCTACATGAAAAGTGGAAGAGTTTTGAGCGGTATGTTTCTGGGTTCTCCTTTTTGTTGTAGTTCTAGGTTCTCTTGTTGGCTGCAGATAGTTCTATCTTTTTTTTTTTGGCTTTTTTCAAGAACTTGATCGACACTTATATATGCAACGCTCAACCGTAAGACTACGGTGTCGTCAAGTAGTAGAAATCTCAAAAGACTGGATTATCAATCCCACAGAGGGAGGATGGAACAAGCAATGAATCCAATTTAAGTAGAATTGAATGTAACATACCTGCCTGCCTGCCTGGAAGAGTGGAAGCAACTTCAAAGCTTTCTCAATCTCAGATGAAACCCAAACGGCAGAATGGCAGATGAGATGAGTCTCCTTCTCTCTTTGCTTGCTGCCTTGAGTGCCTTCTACCCCACGTCATGGAATGATGGATGGAATAGACGTCTGGGCTCCCTGCTTACGTTATATGTCTTGAGTCTTGCTGCATAATTGGGCCCCCCTGAAAAATGGGCTCTGGGCAAGGGCACTTATAGCCCTTGTTCAGGGCCGGGCCTGAATGGTTCTAATGCCACGTTAAATGTGATAAGAGATGAATATGGGAAAAATACAAGTTCTTGTGATGTTTATAAGCAATGAAAAAGAGAGCAAGAGAATGTAGGACTTGCCAATGACAACATACAACACTAGATGCATCGGAGTTAACAAAGTGTCCACTCTACATCTATAGTTGGGATTTGAGGCACTTGGCTTTCTAAATGGAATGGAAGAATATTGGAGGTAAAGGAGTACTAAGAGATTTTGGCAAATCTTAGAGATATGAAGCTAATATACTCCAAATCAAGACAACGTAATATAGTCGCAACATTTGATTTTAAGAGCATAAATTATGGAGATGGTCCTCCCAGTTGCATGCGAATTTGCCATAAATTCACTGGAGCAGTTATTAAACCAACATTCGGAACCATATAGGCAATTAATCGTTGCAACATGGAGTCCTCCTTGAACCAAAGGAGTGTTTTCTCTGTGGTTGTAAAATGAATGTCTCCAACCATTATCTGAACTAAATATGCAAATTAATTGCATCTTTCAAGAATCTTTGAAGCTCTTTTTTCTTTGAAGAGTAAGAAATTTTATAGTTAAATTTCATGGCTAGCTCAATTTTGTAGCTGTAGATATAATCATAGCCCAGGATGTTGATCCTCTCAAAACCACGACACTAACAATATTTGTATGGGTTATTATGTGTTCAATCATTATCATCAGACATTCACTAAAAGGGGCGTAACAGGATTCAGCTCAGTGAAATCATAAGCGTTCATTACATCAGATGCGTAGAGGAGCATCTGCAAAGAAGACATCTATTCAAGACTGTAAACCTGAAGTATTTTAGCTGCACATTACTGGACCAGGAAGGGATTTCAACGCCCCAGAGTTAAATGGTGTGGCTCGATAAGAAAGCTAAGAGAAGAACTTGAAATGTTTGCATAAATCCTAATATTCCGACCAGCTTCTTCTCTGTTTGTTTGTTTGTTTTATAGAGACAAAGGAGCTAATAACATCACAAAGGTCCAAAATCACTGCATCAATACCCCAGGTAATATTACCATTGATAGCGATAATGACGTCCATAAGCATGACAAATCACAAATCTCAACAAAAGGGAAATACCACAGAAGCCAAAAAGGCAAAACACTTAAAACAACAAGAGCCATAAGAGACCAAAGTTTAAAAAATTGAAGTCATCTGCACCAGCTTCACTGTTGGGTGTTGTCGTGTTGGCCACTTCGCTTTCTCTTTAGACCTAGGGAGATTGGTTGAAATAGGCCTTATCACTCTCTCTCCTTTGAAGTTCGTCAAAAAAGCTTATCAACGTGTAGATTTTCAAGTCCCAAGCGGGCTGAAAACATCAATCCAGTAAAAACAAATAAGAAATATCATAAACAAATGAATGAAATCATGAATATAATAATACAATACACATACACTCTCCACATCCCAGGAAAGCTTATAATCTTTAAGCAATAGTTTCTCGAAGCTTTCATCCCATCCTTTGGTACGTTCGGTATCCCTTTTTGCCTTGTATACGAGCTCACAGTATTGAAGCACCTTCTCAAGTGTATCTCCTCCCACATTGGGTATAGGGATATCGTGACAGTCTTTGGCCATGTCCTTTAGAATTCCTGACACCTCTAAGACTTCTTTTTCTACTTCGAACTCTCTATCATCAACTAAGCTTGTAATCTTTACCTTCCCACCAGAAGATGACGAAGACGAAGAAGCCATGATTTAAAAAAAATCTGGATAAGAAAGTTATTAAAAAAAATAACACTTTAGTAAGCCAGGGAGAGATGCTGATAGAATGCCTCATCTATAAAACTACAGAAAAAGGGTACATTTATTCTAGACGGTTTAGATTTCCTATAGGGGAGACCCACGACAACTCTACTAATGTTGACTGAAACATATAGAGAAAAGAGTATCATAATGGCTGTATGTGAAGGTGGGAGACAGGGTTGGGCTAGAGATTGGGTGAGAGAAAAGTTAGCGGCAGTGTTTGGGTTTGGGTTGCCGAAGCGAGAGAGAGAGAGGGGTGATGGGTCTGTTAATTTGGCTGAGAGAGAGAGAGAGAAGAGTTACTGGTATAAGATCAAAGAAAATTTTACAAATGAAAATTTGCTCCTCCTCCTTCCTCTTTCTCGTCTTCCTCATTGAAAATTACCAATGAGACTACTTGATGGAAAAATGGTTAGAATGACACATTATTTTGGTCATCTTTGTGCCAAAATAAAAGTGAGACCCACTTTTCCTTTTATGTGGGAATACATGGGAATGTAATCTACTCTATATATGAGTAGTTTAATGACATGTATTAGGTTGCTCTAATCCATTAAGATATGAATGTAAAATTGCCTCATTAACACCACTACATGAACATGTTAAACATGGAAACAAAAGTAAGAAGTAAGCTTGTATCCCACATTACTTGGGAGCAAAACATCCATTGGGTATAAATATACTTACCTTGGTAGTATAAGATGAGCCCCAAGGGGCACCCCACTTTTGTGGGAGAGGGAGGACCTAGATCTAGGTAGAGTCACCACTACAAACGCGCGCGCCGCCCCGCCCCGCACCGAACCGGGCCAGGCTTGGGCTTCACACGCGAGTTGGGATTGGCTCGGCCCATTTAAAAGGATTTAGGCATTTGGATTTGGGAAGGCGTCCGAACGTCCGTTTCCTCGATCTCGGACGTTTATACCCAGCTGGTGCGAAACAATGGTCGGCACCAGCCCCTACCTTGTTGTGGCGTTGCGACGTCGGTCCGGTCGGCCTCCTCACCCATTTATAACTGAGAATTTTTTTTTTTTTTTGAGTTTTCCCTGTTAACTCTCTAAAACCCTAAACCCGGCCACCTTTCTTTTAACCCTAATAAAATATCCAACCCTCATTATTTAAGTAAATCTCCTCTTTTAACTACCTCTTCTATTTTTCCTAGGGTTTTCCGGCATTCCCATCTTCTAAAACAATGTCTTTCGATGGGAGCTTTAACAACAAATCCGCTTTTGGAGCGATTCGTCGCTCGTCGCCCCAACCTTTAATCCAATCTCATATTCTTAAAAATAGTTCAAAAGGTACTCAAATCGATTTCATTTCTCTCTCTCTATTTTAATCCATCACTCCTTGTTTTAAAATCAGAATTCGAACTTTTTTTTTTTTTTTTCATTAGGACGGTTTCATCATGCCGATGCGATGACTGATGATAAAGTTGCGAGTTTGTTGGCTGAGCCGCTCCTGCATACGGATTATTCTTGGGTTAGAAAAAATAGATTACTTTGATGAAAATGATAAGGAAGAAAATCAGCAAAGATGATATACATGTAATTCTACATGAAAAGCGGAAGAGTCTTGAGCGGTATGTTTCTAGGTTCTCCTTTTTGTTGTAGTTCTAGGTCCTCTTCTAGGTTCTCTTGTTGGCTGCAGATAGTTCTATCTTTTTTTTTTGGCTTTTTCAAGAACTTGATCGACACTTATATATGCAACGCTTAACCGTAAGACTACGGTGTCGTCAAGTAGTAGTTGAAATCTCAAAAGACTGGATTATCATTCCCACAGAGGGAGGATGGAACAAGCAATGAATCCAATCTAAGTAGAATTGAATGTAACATACCTGCCTGCCTGCCTGGAAGAGTGGAAGCAACTTCAAAGCTTTCTCAATCTCAGATGAAACCCAAACGGCAGAATGGCAGATGAGATGAGTCTCCTTCTCTCTTTGCTTGCTGCCTTGAGTGCCTTCTACCCCACGTCATGGAATGATGGATGGAATAGACGTCTGAGCTCCCTGCTTACGTTATACGTCTTGAGTCTTGCTGCATAATTGGGCCCCCCTGAAAAATGGGCTCTGGGCAAGGGCACTTATAGCCCTTGTTCAGGGCCGGGCCTGAATGGTTCTAATGCCATGTTAAATGTGATAAGAGATGAATATGGGAAAAATACAAGTTCTTGTGATGTTTATAAGCAATGAAAAAGAGAGCAAGAGAATGTAGGACTTGCCAATGACAACATACAACACTAGATGCATCGGAGTTAACAAAGTGTCCACTCTACATCTATAGTTGGGATTTGAGGCACTTGGCTTTCTAAATGGAATGGAAGAATATTGGAGGTAAAGGAGTATTAAGAGATTTTGGCAAATCTTAGAGATATGAAACCAATATACTCCAAATCAGGACAACGTAATATAGTCACAACATTTGATTTTAAGAGCATAAATTATGGAGATGGTCCTCCCAGTTGCATGCGAATTTGCCATAAATTCACTGGAGCAGTTATTAAACCAACATTAGGAACCATATAGGCAATTAATCGTTGCAACATGGAGTCCTCCTTGAACCAAAGGAGTGTTTTCTCTGTAGTTGTAAAATGAATGTCTCCAACCATTATCTGAACTAAATATGCAAATTAATTTCATCTTTCAAGAATCTTTGAAGCTCTTTTTTCTTTGAAGAGTAAGAAATTTTATAGTTAAATTTCATGGCTAGCTCAGTTTTGTAGCTGTAGATATAATCATAGCCCAGGATGTTGATCCTCTCAAAACCACGACACTAACAATATTTGTATGGGTTATTATGTATTCAATCATTATCATCAGACATTCACTAAAAGGGGCGTAACAGGATTCAGCTCAGTGAAATCATAAGCGTTCATTACATCAGATGCGTAGAGGAGCATCTGCAAAGAAGACATCTATTCAAGACTGTAAACCTGAAGTATTTTAGCTGCACATTACTGGACCAGGAAGGGATTTCAACGCCCCAGAGTTAAATGGTGTGGCTCGATAAGAAAGCTAAGAGAAGAACTTGAAATGTTTGCATAAATCCTAATATTCCGACCAGCTTCTTCTCTGTTTGTTTGTTTGTTTTATAGAGACAAAGGAGCTAATAACATCACAAAGGTCCAAAATCACTGCATCAATACCCCAGGTAATATTGCCATTGATAGCGATAATGACGTCCATAAGCATGACAAATCACAAATCTCAACAAAAGGGAAATACCACACAAGCCAAAAAGGCAAAACACTTAAAACAACAAGAGCCATAAGAGACCAAAGTTTAAAAAATTGAAGTCATCTGCACCAGCTTCACTGTTGGGTGTTGCCGTGTTGGCCACTTCGCTTTCTCTTTAGACCTAGGGAGATTGGTTGAAATAGGCCTCATCACTCTCTCTCTTTTGAAGTTCGTCAAAAAATCTTATAAACTTGTAGATTTTCAAATCCCTAGCCCGCTGAAAACATCAATCCAGTAAAACCAAATAAGAAATATCGTAAACAAATGAATGAAATCATGAATATAATAATACAATGCACATACCATCTCCACATCCCAGGAAAGCTTATAATCTTTAAGCAATAGTTTCTCGAAGCTTTCATCCCATCCTTTGGTACGTTCGGTATCCTTTTTTGCCTTATATACGAGCTCACAATATTGCAGCACCTTCTCAAGCATATCTCCACCCACATTGGGTATAGGGATATCGTAACAGTCTTTGGCCATGTCCTTTAGAATTCCTGACACCTCTAAGACTTCTTTTTCTACTTCGAACTCTCTATTATCAACTAAGCTTGTAATCTTTACCTTCCCACCAGAAGATGACGAAGACGAAGAAGCCATGATTTAAAAAAAATCTGGATAAGAAAGTTATTAAAAAAAAAACACTTTAGTAAGCCAGGGAGAGATGCTGATAGAATGCCTCATCTATAAAACTACAGAAAAAGGGTACATTTATTCTAGACGGTTTAGATTTCTTATGAGGGAGACCCACGACAACTCTACTAATGTTGACTGAAACATATAGAGAAAAGAGTATCATAATGGCTGTATGTGATGGTGGGAGACAGGGTTGGGCTAGAGATTGGGTGAGAGAAAAGTTAGCGGCAGTGTTTGGGTTTGGGTTGCCGAAGCGAGAGAGAGAGAGGGGTGAAGGGTCTGTTAATTTGGCCGAGAGAGAGAGAGAAGAGTTACTGGTATAAGATCAAAAGAAAATTTTACCAATGAAAATTTTCTCTTCCTCTTTCCTCTTTCTCGTCTTCCTCATTGAAAATTACCAATGAGACTACTTGTTGGAAAAATGGTTAGAAAGTCCCATTATTTTGGTCATCTTTGAGCCAAAATAAAAGTGGGACCCACTTTTCCTTTTATGTGAGAATACATGGGAATACATGGGAATGTAATCTACTCTATGAGTAGTTTAATAACATGTATTAGGTTGCTCTAATCCATTAAGATATGAATGTGAAATTGCCTCCTTAATACCACTACTTGAACATGTTAAACATGGAAACAAAAGGAAGTAGTAAGCTTGCATCCCACATTACTTGGGAGCAAAACATCCCTTGGGTATAAATATACTTACCTTGGTAGTATAAGATGAGCCCCAAGGGGCACCACACTTTTGTGGGGGAAGGAGGACCTAGATCAAGGTAGGGTCACCACCACACGCGCGCGCGCCGCCTTGCCCCGCACCGAACCGGGTCAGGCTTGGGCTTCACACGCGAGTTGGGCTTGGCTAGGCCCATTTAAAAGGATTTAGGCATTTGGATTTGGGAAGGCGTCCGAACGTCCGTTTCACTAGGAAGGGATTTCAACGCCCTAGAGTTAAATGGTGTGGCTCGATAAGAAAGCTAAGAGAAGAACTTGAAATGTTTGCATAAATCCTAATTTTCCGACCAGCTTCTTCTTTGTTTTTTTGTTTGTTTTATAGAGACAAAGGAGCTAATAACATCACAAAGGTCCAAAATCACTGCATCAATACCCCAGGTAATATTGCCATTGATAGCGATAATGACGTCCATAAGCATGACAAATCACAAATCTCAACAAAAGGGAAATACCACAGAAGCCAAAAAGGCAAAACACTTAAAACAACAAGAGCCATAAGAGACCAAAGTTTAAAAAATTGAAGTCATCTGCACCAGCTTCACTGTTGGGTGTTGTCGTGTTGGCCACTTCGCTTTCTCTTTAGACCTAGGGAGATTGGTTGAAATAGGCCTTATCACTCTCTCTCCTTTGAAGTTCGTCAAAAAAGCTTATCAACTTGTAGATTTTCAAGTCCCTAGCCGGCTGAAAACATCAATCCAGTAAAAACAAATAAGAAATATCGTAAACAAATGAATGAAATCATGAATATAATAATACAATACACATACCATCTCCACATCCCAGGAAAGCTTGTGATCTTTAAGCAATAGTTTCTCGAAGCTTTCATCCCATCCTTTGGTACGTTCAGTATCCTTTTTTGCCTTATATACGAGCTCACAGTATTGCAGCACCTTCTCAAGCGTATCTCCTCCCACATTGGGTATAGGGATATCGTAACAGTCTTTGGCCATGTCCTTTAGAATTACTGACACCTCTAAGACTTCTTTTTCTACTTCGAACTCTCTATTATCAACTAAGCTTGTAATCTTTACCTTCCCACCAGATGATGACGAAGACGAAGAAGCCATGATTTAAAAAAAAATCTGGATAAGAAAGTTATTAAAAAAAAAACACTTTAGTAAACCAGGGAGAGATGCTGATAGAATGCCTCATCTATAAAACTACAGAAAAAGGGTACATTTATTCTAGACGGTTTAGATTTCTTATGGGGGAGAACCACGACAACTCTACTAATGTTGACTGAAACATATAGAGAAAAGAGTATCATAATGGCTGTATGTGATGGTGGGAGACAGGGTTGGGCTAGAGATTGGGTGAGAGAAAAGTTAGCGGCAGTGTTTGGGTTTGGGTTGCCGAAGCGAGAGAGAGAGAGGGGTGAAGGGTCTGTTAATTTGGCTGAGAGAGAGAGAAGAGTTACTGGTATAAGATCAAAAGAAAATTTTACCAATGAAAATTTTCTCGTCCTCCTTCCTCTTTCTCGTCTTCCTCATTGAAAATTACCAATGAGACTACTTGTTAGAAAAATGGTTAGAATGACCCATTATTTTGGTCATCTTTGAGCCAAAATAAAAGTGGGACCCACTTATCCTTTTATGTTGGAATATATGGGAATGTAATCTACTCTATGAGTAGTTTAATGACATGTATTGGGTTGCTCTAATCCATTAAGATATGAATGAGAAATTGCCTCCTTAACACCACTACTTGAACATGTTAAACATGGAAACAAAAGGAAGTGGTAAGCTTGCATCCCACATTACTTGGGAGCAAAACATCCCTTCGGTATAAATATACTTACCTTGGTAGTATAAGATGAGCCCGAAGGGGCACTCCACTTTTGTGGGGGAGGGAGGACCTAGATCAAGGTAGGGTCACCACCACACGCGCGCGCGCGCCGCCCCGCACCAAACCGGGCCGGGCTTGGGCTTCACACGCGAGTTGGGCTTGGCTCGGCCCATTTAAAAGGACTTAGGCATTTGGATTTGGGGAGGCGTCCGAACGTCCGTTTCCTCGATACTTAGCTGGTGCGAAACAATGGTCGGCACCAGCCCCTACCTTGTTGTGGCGTTGCGACGTCAGTCCGGTCGGCCTCCTCACCCATTTATAACTGAGATTTTTTTTTTTGAGTTTTCCCTGTTAACTCTCTAAAACCCTAAACCCGGCCACCTTTCTTTTTACCCTAAAAAAATATCCAACCCTCTTTATCCAAGTAAATCTCCTCTTGTAAACTACCTCTTCTATTTTTCCTAGGGTTTTCCGACATTCCCATCTTCTAAAACAATGTCTTTCGATGGGAGCTTTAACAGCAAATCCGCTTTTGGAGCGATTTGTCGCTCGTTGCCTCAAGCTTTAATCCAATCTCATATTCTTAAAAATAGTTCAAAAGGTACTCAAATCGATTTCATTTCCCTCTCTCTATTTTAATCCATCACTCCTTGTTTTAAACTCAGAATTCGAACTTTTTTTTTTGGTTTTATCAGGACGGTTTCATCATGCCGGTGCGATGATTGATGATAAAGTCGCGAGTTTGTTGGCTGAGCCGCTCCTGCATACGGATTATTCTTGGTTTAGAAAAAAAAGATTACTCTGATGGAAATGATAAGGAAGAAAATCAGCGAAGATGATATACATGTGATTCTACATGAAAAGCGGAAGAGTCTTGAGCGGTATGTTTCTGTGTTCTCCTTTTTGTTGTAGTTCTAGGTTCTCCTGTTGGCTGCAGGTAGTTCTATCTTTTTTTCTTTTTGGCTTTTTTCAAGAACTTGATCGACAGTTATATATGCAACGCTTAACCGTAAGACTACGGTGTCATCAAGTAGTAGTAGAAATCTCAAAAGACTGGATTATCAATCCCACAGAGGGAGGATGGAACAAGCACTGAATCCAATTTAAGTAGAATTGAATGTAACATACCTGCCTGCCTGCCTGGAAGAGTGGAAGCAACTTCAAAGCTTTCTCAATCTCAGATGAAACCCAAATGGCAGAATGGCAGATGAGATGAGTCTCCTCCTCTCTTTGCTTGCTGCCTTGAGTGCCTTCTACCCCACGTCATGGAATGATGGATGGAATAGACGTCTGGGCTCCCTGCTTACGTTATACGTCTTGAGTCTTGCGGCATAATTAGGCCCCCCTGAAAAATGGGCTCTGGGCAAGGGCACTTATAGCCCTTGTTCAGAGCCGGGTCTGAATGGTTCTAATGCCATGTTAAATGTGATAAGGGATGAATATGGGAAAAATGCAAGTTCTTATGATGCTTATAAGCAATGAAAAAGAGAGCAAGAGAATGTAGGACTTGCCAATGATAACATACAACACTACATGCATCGGAGTTAACAGAGTGTCTACTCTACATCTATAGTTGGGATTTGAGGCACTTCGCTTTCTAAATGGAATGGAAGAATATTGGAGGTAAAGGAGTACTAAGAGATTTTGGCAAATCTTAGAGATATGAAACCAATATACTCCAAATCAGGACAACGTAATATAGTCGCAACATTTGATTTTAAGAGCATAAACTATAGAGAAGGTCCTCCCAGTTGCATGCGAATCTGCCTTAAATTCATTGGACCAGTTATTAAACCAACATTAGGAACCATATAGGCAATTAATCGTTGCAACATGGAGTCCTCCTCAAACCAAAGGAGTGTTTTCTCTGTGGTTGTAAAATGAATGTCTCCAACCATTATCTGAACTAAATATGCAAATTAATTGCATCTTTCAAGAATCTTTGAAGCTCTCTTTTTTCTTTGAACAGTAAGAAATTTTATAGTTAAATTTCATGGCTAGCTCAGTTTTGTAGCTGTAGATATAATCATAGCCCAGGATGTTGATCCTCTCAATACCACGGCACTAACAATATTTGTATGGGTTATTATGTATTCAATCATTATCATCAGACATTCACTAAAAGGGGCGTAACAGGATTCAGCTTAGTGAAATCATAAGCGTTCATTACATCAGATGCGTAGAGGAGCATCTGCAAAGAAGACATCTATTCAAGACTGTAAACCTGAAGTATTTTAGCTGCACATTACTGGACCAGGAAGGGATTTCAACGCCCCAGAGTTAAATGGTGTGGCTCGATAAGAAAGCTAAGAGAAGAACTTGAAATGTTTGCATAAATCCTAATTTTCCGACCAGCTTCTTCTTTGTTTGTCTGTTTGTTTTATAGAGACAAAGGAGCTAATAACATCACAAAGGTCCAAAATCACTGCATCAATACCCCAGGTAATATTGCTATTGATAGCGATAATGACGTCCATAAGCATGACAAATCACAAATCTCAACAAAAGGGAAATACCACAGAAGCCAAAAAGGCAAAACACTTAAAACAACAAGAGCCATAAGAGACCAAAGTTTAAAAAATTGAAGTTATCTGCACCAGCTTCACTGTTGGGTGTTGCCGTGTTGGCCACTTCGCTTTCTATTTAGACCTAGGGAGATTGGTTGAAATAGGCCTTATCACTCTCTCTCCTTTGAAGTTCGTCAAAAAAGCTTATCAACCTGTAGATTTTCAAGTCCCTAGCCGGCTGAAAACATCAATCCAGTAAAAACAAATAAGAAATATCGTAAACAAATGAATGAAATCATGAATATAATAATACAATACACATACCATCTCCACATCCATGGAAAGCTTATAATCTTTAAGCAATAGTTTCTCGAAGCTTTCATCCCATCCTTTGGTACGTTCGGTATCCTTTTTTGCCTTGTATACGAGCTCACAGTATTACAGCACCTTATCAAGCGTATCTCCTCCCACATTAGGTATAGGGATATTGTAACAGTCTTTGGCCATGTCCTTTAGAATTACTGACACCTCTAAGACTTCTTTTTCTACTTCGAACTCTCTATTATCAACTAAGCTTGTAATCTTTACCTTCCCACCAGAAGATGACGAAGACGAAGAAGCCATGATTTAAAAAAAAATCTGGATAAGAAAGTTATTAAAAAAAAAAACACTTTAGTAAGCCAGGGAGAGATGCTGATAGAATGCCTCATCTATAAAACTACAGAAAAAGGGTACATTTATTCTAGACGGTTTAGATTTCTTATGGGGGAGACCCACGACAACTCTACTAATGTTGACTGAAACATATAGAGAAAAGAGTATCATAATGGCTGTATGCGATGGTGGGAGACAGGGTTGGGCTAGAGATTGGGTGAGAGAAAAGTTAGCGGCAGTGTTTGGGTTTGGGTTGCCGAAGCAAGAGAGAGAGGGGTGAAGGGTCAGTTAATTTGGCTGAGAGAGAGAGAAGAGTTACTGGTATAAGATCAAAAGAAAATTTTACCAATGAAAATTTTCTCGTCCTCCTTCCTCTTTCTCGTCTTCCTCATTGAAAATTACCAATGAGACTACTTGTTAGAAAAATGGTTAGAATGACCCATTATTTTGGTCATCTTTGAGCCAAAATAAAAGTGGGACCCACTTTTCCTTTTATGTGGGAATACATGGGAATGTAATCTACTCTATTAGTAGTTTAATGACATGTATTAGGTTGCTCTAATCCATTAAGATATGAATGTGAAATTGCCTCCTTAACACCACTACTTGAACATGTTAAATATGGAAACAAAAGGAAGTAGTAAGCTTGCATCCCACATTACTTGGGAGCAAAACATCCCTTCGGTATAAATATACTTACCTTGGTAGTATAAGATGAGCCCGAAGGGGCACCCCACTTTTGTGGGGGAGGGAGGACCTAGATCAAGGTAGGGTCACCACCACACGCGCGCGCGCCGCCTAGCCCCGCACCGAACCAGGCCGGGCTTGGGCTTCACACGCGAGTTGGGCTTGGCTCGGCCCATTTAAGAGGATTTAGGCATTTGGATTTGGGAAGGCGTCCGAACGTCCGTTTCCTCGATCTCGGACGTTTATACCCAGCTGGTGCGAAACAATGGTCGGCACCAGCCCCTACCTTGTTGTGGCGTTGCGACGTCTGTCCGGTCGGCCTCCTCACCCATTTATAACTAGGATTTTTTTTTTTTTTGAGTTTTCCCTGTTAACTCTCTAAATCCCTAAACCCGGCTACCTTTCTTTTAACCCTAATAAAATATCTAACCCTCTTTAACCAAGTAAATCTCCTCTTGTAAACTACCTCTTCTATTTTTCCTAGGGTTTTCCGACATTCCCATCTTCTAAAAAAATGTCTTTCGATGGGAGCTTTAACAGCAAATCCGCTTTTGGAGCGATTCGTCGCTCGTTGCCTCAAGCTTTAATCCAATCTCATATTCTTAAAAATAGTTCAAAAGGTACTCAAATCGATTTCATTTCCCTCTCTCTATTTTAATCTATCACTCCTTGTTTTAAACTCAGAATTCAAACTTTTTTTTTTTGGTTTCATCAGGACGGTTTCATCATGCCGGTGCGATGACTGATGATAAAGTCGCGAGTTTGTTGGCTGAGCCGCTCTTGCATACGGATTATTCTTGGGTTAGAAAAAATAGATTACTCTGATGGAAATGATAAGGAAGAAAATCAGCGAAGATGATATACATGTGATTCTACATGAAAAGCGGAAGAGTCTTGAGCGGTATGTTTCTGGGTTCTCCTTTTTGTTGTAGTTCTAGGTTCTCTTGTTGGCTGTAGATAGTTCTATCTTTTTTTTTTTTTTTGGCTTTTTTCAAGAACTTGATCGACACTTATATATGCAACGCTTAACCGTAAGACTACGGTGTCGTCAAGTAGTAGTTGAAATCTCAAAAGACTGGATTATCAATCCCACAGAGGGAGGATGGAACAAGCACTGAATCCAATTTAAGTAGAATTGAATGTAACATACCTGCCTGGAAGAGTGGAAGCAACTTCAAAGCTTTCAATCTCAGATGAAACCCAAACGGCAGAATGGCAAATGAGATGAGTCTCCTTCTCTCTTTGCTTGCTGCCTTGAGTGCCTTCTACCCCACGTCATGGAATGATGGATGGAATAGACGTCTGGGCTCCCTGCTTACGTTATACGTCTTGAGTCTTGCTGCATAATTGGGCCCCCCTGAAAAATGGGCTCTGGGCAAGGGCACTTACAGCCCTTGTTCAGGGCCGGGCCTGAATGGTTCTAATGCCATGTTAAGTGTGATAAGAGATGAATATGGGAAAAATGCAAGTTCTTATGATGTTTATAAGCAATGGAAAAGAGAGCAAGAGAATGTAGGACTTGCCAATGACAACATACAACACTAGATGCATCGGAGTTAACAGAGTGTCTACTCTACATCTATAGTTGGGATTTGAGGCACTTCGCTTTCTAAATGGAATGGAAGAATATTGGAGGTAAAGGAGTACTAAGAGATTTTGACAAATCTTAGAGATATGAAACCAATATACTCCAAATCAGGACAACGTAATATAGTCGCAACATTTGATTTTAAGAGCATAAACTATGGAGAAGGTCCTCCCAGTTGCATGCGAATAAACTTTGGTACGTTCGGTATCCTTTTTTGCCTTGTATACGAGCTCACAGTATTGCAGCACCTTTTCAAGCGTATCTCCTCCCACATTGGGTATAGGGATATCGTAACAGTCTTTGGCCATGTCCTTTAGAATTCCTGACACCTCTAAGACTTCTTTTTCTACTTCGAACTCTCTATTATCAACTAAGCTTGTAATCTTTACCTTCCCACCAGAAGATGACAAAGACGAAGAAGCTATGATTTTTAAAAAATCTGGATAAGAAAGTTATTAAAAAAAAAAACACTTTAGTAAGCCAGGGAGAGATGCTGATAGAATGCCTCATCTATAAAACTACAGAAAAAGGGTACATTTATTCTAGACGGTTTAGATTTCTTATGGGGGAGACCCACGACAACTCTACTAATGTTGACTGAAACATATAGAGAAAAGAGTATCATAATGGCTGTATGCGATGGTGGGAGACAGGGTTGGGCTAGAGATTGGGTGAGAGAAAAGTTAGCGGCAGTGTTTGGGTTTGGGTTGCCGAAGCAAGAGAGAGAGGGGTGAAGGGTCAGTTAATTTGGCTGAGAGAGAGAGAAGAGTTACTGGTATAAGATCAAAAGAAAATTTTACAAATGAAAATTTTCTCCTCCTCCTTCCTCTTTCTCGTCTTCCTCATTGAAAATTACCAATGAGACTACTTGTTGGAAAAATGGTTAGAATGACCCATTATTTTGGTCATCTTTGAGCCAAAATAAAAGTGGGACCCACTTATCCTTTTATGTTGGAATATATGGGAATGTAATCTACTCTATGAGTAGTTTAATGACATGTATTGGGTTGCTCTAATCCATTAAGATATGAATGAGAAATTGCCTCCTTAACACCACTACTTGAACATGTTAAACATGGAAACAAAAGGAAGTGGTAAGCTTGCATCCCACATTACTTGGGAGCAAAACTTCTCTTGGGTATAAATATACTTACCTTGGTAGTATAAGATGAGCCCCAAGGGACACCCCACTTTTGTGGGGGAGGGAGGAGCAAGATCAAGGTAGGGTCACCACCACACACGCGCGTGCGCCGCCCCGCCCCGCACCGCACCGGGCCGGCTTGGGCTTGGGCTTGGGCTTCACACGCGAGTTGGGCTTGGCTCGGCCCATTTATAATTTTTTGGAGAAATTTTATTTAATAAAATTTTCCTTTTTCCAAAATGAGGTGTGTCCAAGCCGAGAGGTGTGTGTCAAGAGGTGTGCCCATTCACATCTGAAAGGGTGTGTGTCCTAAGAAGAAGCATTTGTTCAAGTGAAAAGTTACTATTCTGAACAGATGCAGCCCCTATGAAGAGACCTGATTGCAGGCTATTTATGCATCTCGTTTCATGCTGTTTTCATCATTCCATTTCGCTGCTGCTGTTGCTGCACTTGCATTGAGTCACATTCAGAGTCAAGAGAGAGAGTTACTATACACTAATTGGTTCGACAGTCACACAGTTTGTAGTGCTGCAACTGTTGTGGAACAGATCATTGTATCCTGGGAGACAGACGCCATTGAAGCTCGTAAGCACCATTGCGGGGTGAATTTTGTCTTAAGGACATAGTGTTCACACTAGCCTTGATCAACTACGAATCTCTGATCTACTAACTACAACAACAGATGACTGTTTTCCTGCCTTCAAACAGTAAGCTCATTTTACATTAAAATAGAATATTGTTTTGTTTAATTTTACAGTAAACTGCTCTCCTAAAATACTGAAGTACTTGTACTCGGACTTACACTACTTTCAAAGACTTCATAACCGCCAAATCCAGGTAGTAAGGCTTTAACTAAGAGAAATCCTGAGTTATAACAATCAAAATGAAAGCCCCCAAGAAAATAGGGTATCCACAGGTTTTATTTCAATTGAAGGTGATCTCACCATTAGATTGATAATTTGATGAGCAACTTGATAATGAATATACATATGATTGTTTCAATCACATTTGTTAAGCAAATGGTGAATCCAACGGTGTGACCATCTCTTCTACAAAAAAAAAAAAAAAAAAAATACACGGTGTGACCATCTATTTGGGGGAGTTCATTGGGCCAGGGTTGAATTTCAGCAAGTGGGCCCCCACTACAGTCTCACTCTTCTAATTCATGTTTTCTATAAGTAGAAGCCCTAATAAAGGATTGGGTTCTACTGGGCTCCGATCCATCTCCTTTATCCATGTGCCTCACCACTCGCAAAACTCCACTGCTTTGAGCTCTTGCAGAAAGAAAGGAAAAAAATTGAAGTTTCTCTGCCTGCAGACCTGCACTGTAAAAAAAGAAAGGGAAAACTGAAGTTAACGTGATCACGTCATGCAAACACATGTCTCAATCCCACCTTGCTCATGAAAAACCTACCATTAGCAGTGCCTGAATAAAAACAGTCAGGATTGTGCCTGCCAAGGTTATAAAAAGTTAGTTTATTTATGTTCAAAGCCCCAATTCAGCCCTGTGCATTATAATTTAAAAGGACCTTAAAACCACTACAAAAATTATTCTTAAATTTCATTAATTTAATTAAGTAATTTTAAATGCTTTTATTAATTGGAGTGGCAACAAGAGGGACGAGTGTACTTCAGTGGCAGACCCAAAATTCTCATTTGAGGGAGGCTGATGATAATCACTTGAAAAGGTTAATCACAATTTTATTGTACATTCTTCACATTAACTATGTCCAAAGGAAATGTATTGCATATTATTAAGAGATGCTCTTTGCCACTCTTGCACTAAGTACACATTTGTTAAACTTAGGTTGAGCTTAAACTAATCCCACTGGCACAAACTGACCTAATTCCAAACTTATTGACAGATTTAGGTTTTGGTTGTTAAGAATTATTGGCCTAAAAATCGGAATGAATTCAATTCTTGTTGGGTTCAGGCTCATGTTAGCCCTTTGTGAACGTTAGTTGGGCCAGGTTGAACTTAGGTTTTTTTTAATTTTAATTTTACCGAAGATTTAATTAGAGATGTTGCACCCTTCTCTTGTCCACCAATTTAGACTTTCATACAATAAATGGAGCTATACTTTTTCAATGGAGCTCATTGTAAAATTGGTGTACTTATTCTAGATCTGAAGATTACTAAAAAGAAAATATGAGAGAAAAAACACATCTTTGTACTGGATGGCTATCAAATGAGAAGCTTTAACCTAGCTAAGCGGGCAAGGGATATAAATGTCCTCCTTGACTAAATCACGAACATGTAACTTTTTTTTTTTTTGAATTTGTATACGTCTGTAGCTAGAATATATGAATGAGACTAAACTCTGAAGTACTAATAATTAGGTCAATTAAGTCAGTTGTGTTTAAAACCATTATTCATTCGAAGCCATCATTCATTCTATGAAATTACTTTTTATAAATGAAGTGATTGATTTAGTAATAGATTTGGTTTTGACTAAAAGACAAGAAAGTGAGAAAGATAAGTCTAAGTCTTGATATAATTAACAAAATGACACTAATGGTGTACCATCATAAGAAAGAAAAAAAGGGATAAAAAATGGATATGGCTAGGATATCCAATGTGTGCCCCGTCATGTAAACTGATCAAACTAAAGAAGTGGACCATCCACTTTTGTAGAGACTCAAACCCAAGCAGATCTGGTTTACATGATGCAGAGAGAAACACCAAGAAAGGGATAAGAGCCTTAAGGACTTAATGGGATTTTTATTATTATTATTTTTGGTGGGGCCTGAAGCCCTCAGCCCATTACACATAGGTCCCGCCCCTGAGTGTACCAATAAACCAGAGGATGTAGGCCGGTTTTGGGCTTAGATTGGAAAAGGGTCCAAACTGCGGACTCTAAATATCCATGCTCAAAAGCTTTGCCGACAAGAGGAAATAAACATAACTCTATAACCTTTGTGCCGGCAATCTTGATGATATAGTATGTGCTACCAGAAACCCATCGGGCTAGAAGGGATCATAGAACAAATCAGGTGACAAGAACAACTTTTGCCAGAGGTGACATGAAGGATAAAATCAAGGTAATTGGAAGAGGTGTACATACATATCTTGGTAATGGCAAGGTAAATGCATGGATAGGCTAACCTTATGTACCTCCGTAACCACTGCATTGTTAGCTGACAACTGAAACTTCATTAATACTTAAAAGTCTTACTCAATCATAACATTGACAGTAGAGACTTCTGATGACAAGTGTAAAAATATTATAATAGGTATAATTCTTGATTAAATATAAATTGATATTGATTTATATATAAATGAACTTGAAAATAGCTTCTAGCTCAAAAACTTGGTTGCAAGTCAGACAATATTTTTCTAAAAAAAGCATAATAACTAATTAATTAATAGAAAAAATTATATTTGTTGTCTTTTAAAGGAAAAATATGCATTTTTTGTATTTAATTGGGGTATTAGAAGCCACTTGAAAAGAGCGTGTAGAGCACTTTTATATAAATAAAAATAATTTAAAAAAAAAAGCCCAAAAAGGAGAAAAAGGGGGGGGGGGGGGGGGGGGTGCAATCCTCCGTACATGATTCCACACACAGACAGAGTCTTTGTCAGCATTAATGATCATTTGACCTTATCCAAGCGCTGCTAGAGGGAAGATGGACCATTACAACAGGCTGTTAACCAAAAATAAGAAAAAGACGAAGATGGGGTTTTGGTAGAAGTGCTACTGTGACATTCCAATTGTCATTCAATAAATTATTTGCATGTGAACTTATACTCTGTTATAGGAAGGGCAAGTGTTGAATAGGCTGGCAGGTCTGAGATAAATATTTGGGAACGTTAGCAGGTATGCAGGTCTCTAGGGTCCTGAAATTACTCATGCAGGTTAGAAGGTAAGCAAGTTTCAGTTTAATGTACGATCTTTACTGTGCAAAATCTTTTCATGTGGGGTAGGCGGGGATCATAAAAGGGATTGGCGATCACTCATTCCGGTCTAGCATGGTATTTGCTCAAACATGACCTAGTCGTCGATATAGGCCAAAGTGGGTTCAACCAAATTATCAATTTGTGTGATCTTTATCTTTTATTATAGTGTGGAATCTTAATGAGAAGCTGTGATAACATTTCCCAGCATGAATAGATTAGAAATTGAAAGAAAAAAAATACATCTATTAGATTAAATCAAATTTACATATGCATTGATCAAATCTAGCAGATGTTATATACACACGCATACACACAAATTATCAGGTATGCCTATTGCGCACCGGGGGTGGGGCCCACCTGGAGATCCATATGAGTAGTGAACCTAAAAATCCTCCTATCTGTATGGATCCCACCGAGTTTCCACCCAACCGAATGGACTGTACATCGTTGGATCGATTGTGCCCAAATCTGAATAGACTATATCAACCAATAGACGTGTGTGCTTCGGATGAGGATGATGGGATGATCTGTTGGGGCTATTATATAAAAATTAAAAAAAAATTGCCCAAATAGGAGAAAAAAGGAAGGGGGGGGGGGTGTGTGGAAGGAAATCCTCCGTACATGATTCCACACACAGACAGAGTATTTGTCAGCATTGATGATCATTTGACCTTGTCCAAGCGCTGCCAAAGGGAAGATGGACCATTACAACAGGCTGTTAACCAAAAATAAGAAAAAGAGGAAGATGGGGTTTTGCTAGAAGTGCTACTGTGACATTGCAATTGCCATTCAATGAATGATTTTCATGTGAACTTATACTCTTTTATAGGAAGGGCAAGTGTTGATTATGCTGGCAGGTCTGAGATAAATATTCGGGAACGTTAGCAGGTATACAGGTCACTAGGTTACTTTTCTAAGGGTCCTGAAATTACTCATGCAGGTTAGCAGGTAAGCAGGTTTCAATTTAATTATGTACGATCTTTACTGTGCAAAATCTTTTCATGTGGGGTAGGCGGGGATCATAAAAGGGATTGGCGATCACTCATTCCGGTCTAGCATGGTATTTGCTCAAACATGACCTAGTCGTCGATATAGGCCAAAGTGGGTTCAACCAAATTATTAATTTGTATGATCTTTATCTTTTATTATAGTGTGGAATCTTAATGAGAAGCTGTGACAACATTTCCCAACTTTAATAGGTTAGAAATTGAAAGAAAAAAAATACATCTATTAGATTAAATCAAATTTACATATTCATTGATCTAATCTAGCAGATGTTATATATACACGCATATACACAAATTATCAGGTATGCCTATTGCGCACCGGGGGTGGGGCCCACCTGGAGATCCATCCGAGTACAGAACCAAAAAATCCTTCTATCAGTATGGATCCCACCGAGTTTCCACCCAACCGAATGGACTGTACATCGTTGGATCGATTGCGCCCAAATCTGAAAAGACTATATCAACCATTAGACGTGTGTGCTTCGGATGAGGATGATGGGATGATCTGTTGGGGCTATTATATAAAAATAAAAATGAAAAGCCCAAAAAGGAGAAAAAAGGAAGGGGGGGGGGGGTTGGAAGGAAATCCTCCATACATGATTCCACACACAGACAGAGTCTTTGTCAGCATTGATGATCATTTGACCTTGTCCAAGCGCTGCCAGAGGGAAGATGGACCATTACAACAGGTTGTTAACAAAAAATAAGAAAAAGAGGAAGAAAGATGGACCATTACAACAGGCTGTTAACAAAAAATAAGAAAAAGAGGAAGATGGGGTTTTGCTAGAAGTGTTACTGGGACATTGCAATTGCCATTCAATAAATGATTTGCATGTGAACTTATACTCTGTTATAGGAAGGGCAAGTGTTGAATAGGCTGGCAGGTCTGAGATAAATATTCAAGAACGTTAGCAGGTATGCAGGTCTCTAGGTTACTTTTCTAAGGGTCCTGAAATTACTCATGCAGGTTAGAAGGTTTCAGTTTAATTATGTACGATCTTTACTGTGCAAAATCTTTTCATGTGGGGTAGGCGGGGATCATAAAAGGGATTGGCGATCATTCATTCCGGTCTAGCATGGTATTTGCTCAAACATGACCTAGTCGTCGATATAGGCCAAAGTGGGTTCAACCAAATTATCAATTTGTATGATCTTTATCTTTTATTATAGTGTGGAATCTTAATGAGAAGCTGTGATAACATTTCCTAGCATGATTAGATTAGAAATTGAAAGAAAAAAAAAATACATCTATTAGATTAAATCAAATTTACATATGCATTGATCTAATCTAGCAGATGTTATATATACACGCATACACACAAATTATCAGGTATGCCTATTGCGCACCGGGGGTGGGGCCCACCTGGAGATCCATATGAGTACTGAACCTAAAAATCCTCCTATCTGTATGGATCCCACCGACTTTCCACCCAACCGAATGGACTGTACATCGTTGGATCGATTGTGCCCAAATCTGAATAGGCTATATCAACCAATAGACGTGTGTGCTTCGGATGAGGATGATGGGATGATCTGTTGGGGCTATTATATAAAACAAAAAATTGCGCAAAAAGGAGAAAAAAGGAAGGGGGGGGGGTGTGGAAGGAAATCCTCCGTACATGATTCCACACACAGACAGAGTCTTTGTCAGCATTGATGATCATTTGACCTTGTCCAAGCGCTGCCAAAGGGAAGATGGACCATTACAACAGGCTGTTAACCAAAAATAAGAAAAAGAGGAAGATGGGGTTTTGCTAGAAGTGCTACTGTGACATTGCAATTGCCATTCAATGAATGATTTTCATGTGAACTTATACTCTTTTATAGGAAGGGCAAGTGTTGAATATGCTGGCAGGTCTGAGATAAATATTCGGGAACGTTAGCAGGTATACAGGTCACTAGGTTACTTTTCTAAGGGTCCTGAAATTGCTCATGCAGGTTAGCAGGTAAGCAGGTTTCAGTTTAATTATGTACGATCTTTACTGTGCAAAATCTTTTCATGTGGGGTAGGCGGGGATCATAAAAGGGATTGGCGATCACTCATTCCGGTCTAGCATGGTATTTGCTCAAACATGACCTAGTCGTCGATATAGGCCAAAGTGGGTTCAACCAAATTATTAATTTGTATGATCTTTATCTTTTATTATAGTGTGGAATCTTAATGAGAAGCTGTGACAACATTTCCCAACTTTAATAGGTTAGAAATTGAAAGAAAAAAAATACATCTATTAGATTAAATCAAATTTACATATTCATTGATCTAATCTAGCAGATGTTATATATACACGCATATACACAAATTATCAGGTATGCCTATTGCGCACCGGGGGTGGGGCCCACCTGGAGATCCATCCGAGTACAGAACCAAAAAATCCTCCTATCAGTATGGATCCCACCGAGTTTCCACCCAACCGAATGGACTGTACATCGTTGGATCGATTGCGCCCAAATCTGAATAGACTATATCAACCATTAGACGTGTGTGCTTCGGATGAGGATGATGGGATGATCTGTTGGGGCTATTATATAAAAATAAAAATGAAAAGCCCAAAAAGGAGAAAAAAGGAAGGGGGGGGGGGGTTGGAAGGAAATCCTCCATACATGATTCCACACACAGACAGAGTCTTTGTTAGCATTGATGATCATTTGACCTTGTCCAAGCGCTGCCAGAGGGAAGATGGACCATTACAACAGGTTGTTAACAAAAAATAAGAAAAAGCGGAAGAAAGATGGACCATTACAACAGGCTGTTAACAAAAAATAAGAAAAAGAGGAAGATGGGGTTTTGCTAGAAGTGTTACTGGGACATTGCAATTGCCATTCAATAAATGATTTGCATGTGAACTTACACTCTGTTATAGGAAGGGCAAGTGTTGAATAGGCTGGCAGGTCTGAGATAAATATTCAAGAACGTTAGCAGGTATGCAGGTCTCTAGGTTACTTTTCTAAGGGTCCTGAAATTACTCATGCAGGTTAGAAGGTTTCAGTTTAATTATGTACGATCTTTATTAGAGTGTGGAATCTTAATGAGAAGCTGTGATAACATTTTCCAACTTGAATAGATTAGAAATTGAAAGAAAAAAAATACATCTATTAGATTAAATCAAAATGACATATACATTGATCTAATCTAGCAGATGTTATATATGTTATATATACATGCATACACATAAATTATCAGGTATGCCTATTGCGCACCGCCCGGGGGGGGGGGGGCCTGGAGATCCATCCGAGTACTGAACCAAAAAATCCTCCTATTTATATGGATCCCACCAAGTGTCCATGTAACGCCCCACCCTTCACACATGCATGATATTGTCCGCTTTAGCCCGCGTGCACGCGCGAGGACTTCGCAGGAGGTCACTCATCCTAGTACTGCTCCCGCCCGAGCACGCTTAACTTCGGAGTTTTTACGTTTTCCGGGGCCGCACGGTTTTAAAAAGGCCTCATGCAAGGTAACGGTGTAAACTTTACATATAACCCCATTCACTTTCCTCTCTATAGTCGATGTGGGACTCCGGGGCGTCACATTCCACCCCCCTTAGGGCTGCACGTCCCTGTGCAGTAGCCTGCCAGTCCCTGTAGCTTGCCAGCCCTCTTGGCCCGCCCACATGAAGACCCGCCCACTTGCACCAGACCACGGCAGGGGACCCACACTCGAACTAGTCGAGAGTCGGCTCTGATACCATTTGTAACACCCCACCCTTCACACATGCATGATATTGTCCGCTTTAGCCCGCGTGCACGCGCGAGGACTTCCCAGGAGGTCACCCATCCTAGTACTGCTCCCGCCCGAGCACGCTTAACTTCGGAGTTTTTACGTTTTTCGGGGCCGCACGGTTTTAAAAAGGCCTCATGCAAGGTAAGGGTGTAAACTTTACATATAACCCCATTCACTTTCCTCTCTATAGTCGATGTGGGACTCCGGGGCGTCACAGTCCACCAAACCGAATGGACTGTACATCGTTGGATCGATTGCGCTCAATTCTGAATAGTCTATATCAACCATTAGACGTGTGTGCTTCGGATGAGGATGATGGGATGATTTGTTGGGGCTATTTTTCTCGAAGCGGAGGAGCCCAAAGAAATCCCCCCCCCCCCCCCCCCCCCCCCCCAAAAAAAATGTCCTAGTCCCAAGTGGGGCCCACATTAGATGGACTGTTTGTTGAACAATATGAATGTTTTTTAATCAGATGTCCCTTTGTGGAGTTTTACTCTACTAATTCATGTTTTCTGTAAGTTTTTTTTGGTAAGGCAACTCCCGTACTAGGAAGCTCGTACTTGGAAGGAAGTCCTGGTATACAATGCACCATTGAAGATGAAGAAGTATCGCTCTTCCAGAAATAAATGACATAAATTGAAGTTAATCTGCCCACAGACCTCCGAATAAATTGAAGTTAATGCAATCACATGTAAACGATGGCTCAATCCCACCTTGCTCCTGAAAAACATACCATTGGCACTAGGCAGTACCCGAATTAAGGTCTGGATCACGCCTGCCAGGGCAGGTTAGAGTCCAATAGAATCCATACTTAAATGCCCACATACTATAATGACATGCATAAAAATATTATAGTTTTTATAATTTTTCTCATTAAATATAAATAATATTATTTAAATAAAAATTAACTTAAAAATAGCTGAAAGGGTGGTGGCAAGTCAAACATTATAATATTTGAAGGTTAAAGGTTTTAAATTAGATTTTGATCAGATTATTTTTAATTTTGATTTTTCTATTAAGCCGTCATGGTAAAGAAATTAAAAATAAATTTAGATTTGGAGATTTAATCTCCTAACCATGACTTTCTGCTTTCTTAAATACTTAACCTAACTACTAAACCACACAATGCTTATATATAATTATTTGTCAAAATAATATAAAAAAATAATTAAATGGAGTTGGCACTGGTTATTATACTAGCATTTTTTAACAAGAACTTAATAACCAATTAAAAATACAGCAAATGATATCGTTGTCCTTTGAAGGCGAAATCTATATTTTTACATTTAATTGTGATATTATTTTTTTAACTATTTTCAAAAGAAGAATTCAAAATAAAGTTTAAACAGCGGTGCTACAGAGCCCGACTGGGACCAAGGGAGACGGGCTCCCAGTCGGGCTCCGTAGACTTAATCAAGGTTGAAAAGCAAAAAAGGAAGAAAATCTTTCGTACGTGATTCTACGCACAGACTCACTGTCTTTGTCAGCACTAATGAGTAACGCTCTTTGCCTTTTGACGTTGTCCAAACGCGCATATGGACGATGAGAGCATACCGTACGAGGTTTCCATGCAGGTGAACTTATAACCTGTTTATAGGAAGGGCTAGTGTGAATAGGCTGGCAGTTAAGAGAACATGTCTAGCTTACCGTTCTAGGGGACCTGAAATGAGTCTAGAGATGTCAAATGGGCCGGGCCGGGCCGAACACGCTGGTCAACGGCCCGTGGCACGGCCCGGCACACAAGGCACGGCCCGAGACACAGGCCGTGCTGGGCCAAGGTCGCTGGGCCCGTTGGCCCGCTAGGCCCGGGCCCGCCAGGCACGCCAGCCCACTGGGCTGGGAACTCCAGCCCGCTGGGCACGCCTGGATCAGCCCGCTGGGCACGCCAGGCCCGAGCCCGCCAGCCCGGCCCGCCAGCCCGCCAACCCGCCCAACGGCTGGCACGCCAGCCCGCCCAACGATTTTTAGTACTTTTTTTCAAAAAAAAGTCACTTTTACCCCCCCCCCCCCCAACAGCCATAAAACGGTCATATAAAGGGTATTTTGTGTCATTTGTCATTTTACAAAGTCTATAAATACCTTAACCCTCCCATTCTCATTCCTCACCAATTTACACAACTCTTTCATTCTCTTTATACATTCTCTACTTCAATCTCAAAGCATTCAACTCTTTCACTCTCTCTAAGAAGTTTTTGGAAGGCCAAACATCAAGTCATCAAGAGACAAGATAAAGGGGCCTTCAAAGATTTAGAGGTATTTATATTATTTAAATTTGAGATTCCATATATATAAGTTTATATTATATTATATTAACTCTCATTTTCTCCCCTTTCTTATATTAATTATCACAAAAGAAGGCTATTAGAGCCTATTACTATTATTATTTATAAAGTTTATTTTTTGAAATATGGCAAGAAGACTTCCCACAGAATCTTCTTCTGTTAATTTAGGGGGGGAACATGAAAACTTTATTGAATTAGAAGATGAAGTAGGTGATTTACCACCACTTCCTCCTCAAAGTTCTCGTAGATCAACCAAGAGAAATAGAACTTCACCAGTTTGGGAAATATTTACAAGGTTTGATATTATTGAAAATGGAAAAACAGTTGAAAAGGCAAAATGCAAATTTTGTAGTAAGATTTATGGTGCCACGTCAAAAATGGGTACTGGCCATTTGACAAGACATATGCAAAAATGTCTTGCCTTACATAAGCCGGCTGATGCAGGAACAGGGAAGCCTGGATCACAGACCCAAATTTCTAGTACTAGTGGTGGTGGTGGTAGTAGTAATAGCAGTTTAGGTCTTTTTTCTTTTAATGCACAAAGTTGTAGACAAAATCTTGTTAAAATGATTGTATTATCCGAATTACCATTTTGTTTTGTTGAAAATGAGTTTTTTGAAAAATGGGTCCAGGAATACTGTCAACCACAATTTCACAGTATTTCAAGAAATACAGCCAGAAATGATGCTATTAGACTCTGGCAGGAAGAGAAAATAAATATAAAAAATTACCTTGCAGAAATTCCTGGCAGAATAGCCATAACCACAGATATGTGGACATCTCAAGGGGGTGACAGTTATCTTTGTATTACTGCACATAACATAGATTCAAAATGGATTATTAATAAACGTATAATTAGTTTTAGCACTCTTGAATGGCCACACAGTGGCACTAGAATTAGTACATTTATTTTGGAAAAACTAGATGAATATAATATTAAAGAAAAAGTTTTATCTGTAACTTTAGATAATGCAAGTAATAATACAGTGGCTATTGAATTAATGAGAATGCAGATGCCACTTGCAACTTTGATAGATAGCACTATCTTTCAAAATAGATGTGTATGTCACATCTTAAATCTCATTGCAAAGGTTGGTTTAAAACATATTGTAACTTACACAGATTCTATTAAAGACATAGCTAGATTTATTTTCACATCCGCACAAAAAAGACAATTGTATGCCCAAATATGTGCGAGGCAAGGCGTATCACCTATTAAAATACCTAAGGAGGTAGAACATAGATGGAATTCTATGTATGATTTGTTAAACAAGGCACTTGACCGAAGAACTGTTTTAAATGAATTTTGTGCTTTTCATGCACAACATTTGATTATTAGTGATGAACATTGGGAGTTATGTGCGCATATAAGGGATTTATTAGAAGCTTTTTATACTTCAACAGTATTTTTTTCCGGGATATATTATCCCACATCTAATGAAGCTTTTTAAAATTACTGTACAATTCTGTAGATTTAGAAATCATGATTTACTGAGTACCCCTGTTAAAAACATGGAAGAAAAATTTAATAAATATTCGAAAGAGGCTCCAATGACATTTTCTTTAGCTGCCGTATTTGATCCTAGGTTAAAATTAAGTGGTGTACAATTTTTTATTGATGAAATAAATAAAAATATGAATTATATAAATTTAAATACTTTATCAATTATTAAGACAAATTTACAAGCACTTTTTCAATTTTACTGTGAGCAAATGGGTACAGATGGGCTTACTATGGGCAATTCAGAAGTCCAGCAAACAGGTGTTGGTGAGTGGGATATGTGGTATTCTTCCTTATCTACGAGCATAGCATCCGGCTCAAGTTCAAGTAGTACTATAACGGAGTTAACATCATATCTTGACGTTGGTGTAATACGGATGCAGGATGCATCTAGTTTTGACCTTTTAGCTTGGTGGAAGCAACATGAAAGCGTTTATCCGGTGTTAGCCGCTATGGCTCGTGATCTATTGACTATTCCAATGTCTTTTGTAGCATCAGAACAGGCTTTTAGTGCAGGTGGACGTGTGGTGGATGACAAAAGAACCAATTTGACTGAAGAAACGGTGGAGTGTTGTGTTTGCCTACGAGACTGGTATTTGGCAGATAAGAGGAAGCAACAGTTGACATCAATGGAAGATTATGATCCAATAGAATACTTCAGTGGACTACAACTCTGATTTTTTCCTTTTTCCTTCATTGTAATTTTTAAATTTATAAGTTTTACATTCTTTATTTTCTAAAAAGATTGTAAGGTTTTGAAGGTAATCCTATTTAGAAACCTTCAAGAAGTTAAGATCCAAATGGTTTTCTCTTCTCAGTGGAGTAGGTCGAGTTTGACCGAACCACTTAAATATCTTTGTCATTCTCTATAATTGTGTATTCGTGTTCTATTTTTTTTTAATACTTAAAAGAAAGAAAGAAAGAAAGAAAGAAGAAAGAAATAAAGAAAGAAAACAAAGAAAGAAAGAAAAAATAAAGAAAGAAAGAAAAAATACAAAGAAAGAAAGAAAGAAAAAAAAAACAAAGAAAGAAAGAATGAAAGAAAGAGAAAAAAAAAGAAAGAAAGAAAGAGAAAAAAAAAGAAAGAAAGAAAGAATGAAAGAAAGAAAGAAAAAAAAACAAAGAAAGAAAGAAAGAAAGAAAAAAAAAACAACACTAGAAAGAATGAAAGAAAGAAAGAAAGAAAAAAAACAAAGAAAGAAAGAAAAAAGAAAGAAAGAATGAATGAAAGAAAGAAAGAAAGAAAACAAACAAACAAAGAAAGAAATAAAAAAAAACAAACAAAGAAAGAAAGAAAGAGAAAAAAAAAGAAAGAAAGAAAGAATGAAAGAAAAAAAAAAGAAAGAAAGAAAGAAAAAAAAAAACAAAGAAAGAAAGAAAGAAAGAAAAAAAAAACAACACTAGAAAGAATGAAAGAAAGAAAGAAAGAAAAAAAACAAAGAAAGAAAGAAAAAAGAAAGAAAGAATGAAAGAAAGAAAGAAAGAAAGAAAACAAAGAAAGAAATAAAAAAAAACAAACAAAGAAAGAAAGAAAGAGAAAAAAAAAGAAAGAAAGAAAGAATGAAAGAAAGAAAAAAAAAAGAAAGAAAGAAAGAAAAAAAAACAAAGAAAGAAAGAAAGAAAGAAAACAAACAAAGAAAGAAAGAAATAAAAAAAAACAAACAAAGAAAGAAAAGAAAGAAAGAAAGAAAAAACAAAGAAAAAAAAAAGAAAGAAAGAAAGAAAGAATGAAAGAATGAAAGAAAGAAAGAAAAGAAAGAAAGAAAGAAAGAAAGAAAGAAAAAAAAGAAAGAAAGAATGAATGAAAGAAAGAAAATAAAAAAAGAAAGAAAGAATGAATGAAAGAATAAATGAAAGAAAGAAAGAAAGAAAAGAATGAATGAAAGAATAAATGAATGAAAGAAAGAAAGAAAAGAATGAATGAAAGAAAAAAAAAAAAAAAAAAAAAAAAACAGACCAGGCCCAGCAGGCCCGCCTGGCCCGGCCCGCTCCAGCCCGCCCCATGGCGGGCCGTGCCGTGCCAGGCCTTTTCCCTGGCGGGCCGTGCCGGCCCGGCCCGTGGCACGGGCGGGCCGGATCTGGGGCGGGCCGTGCCGGCCCGGCACGGCCCGTTTGACATCTCTAAATGAGTCATAGGAGGTTAGCAGGCTAGCAGGTTTTCATAGGCAGGTCAAATGGGCCCGGCGGGGCCATGACGAACCAGTCAATGGGCCGCGGCCCGGCATGGCCCACAGGGCACGGCCCGTGACATGGGCCATTCTGGGCTGAGGTTTTTGGGCCCGTCATGGCCTTGTCAACGACACAACTCATGTGCCGAGGTGCCTGAGCCCTTTGGACCGTTTGGCTCGGCCCGCCAGGCCTGCTTGGCACGTGGGCTGCACCTTGTGGCCCGCCAGGATCGTCCCGCCAAGCACGACAGGTCAGGCACGGCCCGCCTGGCCAGCCCAAAATGGCTATTTTTTGAAAAAAATGTTCATTTTAACCCCGAACAACCATAAAATAATCATAACGGGTATTTTTGTTATTTTCAATTTTACAAAATCTATAAACACTCTAACCCTCCCATTCTTTTTTTTTTTTATCAAAGTTTTATTTACAAAAAAAGAGGATGTCAATCATTATATAACATGTGGGCCCATTGTGACAAAATTACTGTGGAAATTGGGCCCAAATAGAATACAAACTTCTTCCGTGCATTTTTAATTTTGGAACCTACCAAACATCACTAGATGACTTTGTTTGGCCAGGTAAGCTTGGAAATAGGTTGAGAACTTGGGTCTAATTGAAACCAAACCTAAATTTATTGACCCAAATTACATCCATTTCTAATTTTCTTCTCTGGCCCGGTCAATAGTTATAAACTAATAATAGTAATCCAAAATATATATATATATATAATGTTACTTTTGCTTTTATTATGATTATATTATCTTATTAAAACAATCAGCTCTAAGTATAGTTTGGTCTCTTCACCTGTGCGGCTGTGCCTCAGACCATGGATCTCGTCTTGGACTCACAAGCGTCTCTTTGGAATGTGTCCAATCAGATATTAGGTCTCAATCAACCTACATATATATATATATATATATATACAAGCCTAGCCATAATAAATATAAATTTAGGTGAGAGAATAAGACTTTTTAAAAAGATTTTTTGTTGAATTAATTATTTGAACATGAGTAGGTTGAGTTTGACCGAACCACTAAATATCTTTGTCATTCTCCGTAGTTGTATTCTAATTTTTAATTTTAATACTGAAAAGAAAAAGAAATTGAAAAAAATATGAAGGAGGCACGGGCACACCTGGCCCGCTGGCCCGGCCCATGCCGAGTCGTGCCAGAATTTTTCCCTGGCGGGCCGAAGTTGGCACGGCCCGTTTGACATGCCTAGGTTTCAGTTTAATGTAAGCTCTTTTCACAGAGTAAAATCATTTCGAGCGGGTAGGTGGTGATCAAAAGGGTTTGGCCAATATCACTCACTCACTCGGGACTCAGCATGGGATTTGTTCGACCCAAGTTTCAGCCAATTTATCAATTGGTATACTCAAACATGAGGTAGTCGTGGATATAGGCCTACGTGGGTCCTTTATCTTATATATGATACTTTTTTTTTTATTATATATGTTCAATTAGGAGTCTTGATGAGCAGTTGTAATAAAACTTGCCAACTTGAATAGATTAGAAATAAAAAGCATCTACTCGATTAGATCAAATTTACATACATATATATTTATATACCTCCTTTTTAATGTAAGAATCTAGAGTTGTTAGGACTTTAATATTTTAAAACTTTATATAAAGGGATGTATATATAACAGATGAACAATGGCAGAATGCTCTAAAGTGTCTCATGATAAGGCATTATTAATCTCCTCATTTCAAAAGGACTGAAGTTAAACCAGTTTGGTTGATGACTGATGACTTGAAAGTGGGTCCCACTTAGTGTACCAACAATAGTCTTTAAGGGTACAAAATGACCAGAAAAACCTCTCTAGTTGCATCTAGCCAGCCCTGCCATGCGAGGGCCTTTCCCAGCTGCTGGATCTTATGGGCTGAGCTGGATCATCAAATGTATTTGTTGCACGACTTCCCTAGATGCTCTATAAAATTTCTCTGTGCAATCTCCGTTCATCCTGAAGTGGGAACACAACTTGGTGGTGAATATAGAAATTTGCTCTATTAAAGGGTTCTTGATTGCTATACTCAGGCCTTGCAGATTGTATTTGTTGCAAATTCTCCAAAAATGCTGCTTTCTTTTCTTTTTTTTTCTTTTTTTTTTTGTTCATGGAGGGTTTCCAATCTTTTGGGCTGAACTAATCCTTCCGGACCTAGAGAGAAGTCGGATAAAACCCCTATAACCCATAGGTGGTAGCACAATGAACTTAACTTTCAGTTCCTAAAAAGGGGGAACTGAGGTCGATATCAAGACCTCTAACTCCATGGTGGAACCGTGGTCCCAACACCTTCTCGCTCTTTTCTATTCCCATATAGAGAGAATTCCATAGTTTCCGTACCATGGCACCAACTCGGGCCACTTGCCATCTGTTGAACAACCCATGCGTACCGTTGGATCATGCCCGTTTGTGCAATAAATAAATGAGTGTTAATGTTAAAGGCTACGTACGTACATTGATATTCGTTGGTATGAAAAGTTTTTCATTTGAACCTTCCTAGTGAAAAAAAAAGGAGTTTGGTAAAAGGGAAAAAACAAAAAGAAAGCTGAATGTAAAGAGATTAATTCAGTTTTGAGTGAGCAACATTGGACAACTGCGTCTGCTAAGGGATCGACCTAGGTAGGATATTTCACATGTATTGTACCACTAACCCATCTCTCAAGAAAAAAACAAAAATACGTGCTAAGGGCCCTCGTGCCCTAGGGGCAGACCTACATGTAGGCCTAGGGGGACCATAGCCCCCCCTTAATTTTTCAAATTTTTTTTTATTTTGACACCTAAATTGTTAAAAAAAAATTTAATAATTTTCATTTGCACCCCCCTAGTTCCATTTCTGGGGTCAACCTCTGCTCATGCCCTCCAGCACAGTTTTATATAATTAAAATCTTAAAAGGATTATATATCAAAATCTTTTATAGGATAAAATGTGGAGTAAAATTAAATAACTTATAAATCAAAACTGAAATTATAAATTCCTATGTATTTTGATTTTTCATATAACCTTTTGGGTAAAGAATTGCAATGCTATCTTTTGATTTACGCAAAAGATCGATGAAAAAACCTGAAGTACTGGAACAAATTCTAAGAAAATAGATAACAATATTATTTTTTTAATATTATTAAAAATTTAAAAGAAAAAAAAGATATTTTCTAATAAGGGAGATCGCCCAAGCTCTTATTTTATTTTATTTTGAACCCTATGGCTACCGTGTTTTGACATTTTCAAATGTATATAAAGAAGCTAGCTGGCGGAGTGATGCGGTTGATATAATAAGGAGATTGATTCATGAAGATGGTTTAGAAAAGAAAAAAAATACCCTTAAAGTAAAGAATATATATGACGGAGGGCACAAACACTTCAATAATTATGACAAAGGACATCTATTTCATGATATCTTGAAATAATTTGCAATGCAAATTTCATGAAAAAGGGATATTCCTTGATATTATGAAAGAATCCAAAACTCCACGATATGATGGAATGAGGGCATTTTTATGTTATATTATTCTACGGTATCATGAAATATTGGATTATTCCATATTATCATATGGAATGGAGGCCCTCTGCATCATTAAAAAGTGTTTGGTTCTCCGTCATTTTTTCTTTGAATTTAAAGTTGATGGCGTACTAAGTTTGCATATGAAATCATAAAAGTGATGGCTTGGAAAATCTGCACAGATCCTAAATTATAGTAAGTGCTGCCATGGCAATTCCTAAATTATTTTCTGTGAGTTTTGCCTAATCTAAATTATAGTAAGATTGGCCTGCATTCAAATTTAACTGAAGGTTATATTGCTAAAAATTTAAAGCTATTAGATTGTTCGTCATACTATATATTGACTAGACGATCAATCCACCTTCTCCAATATCTAATTGTGCTCCATTGTGTTGGTCAAAATCTAGCTAGGTTTAAGATTAATATAAAATAATTATTATTAAAAAAAGAAAATGATGATGATAATAACAAAATTCTAAATAAAATCAAAATAATATTTGTAATGGAAGGCGGTTGATTTGACAATCATACATCATTTCCATGCAAATTACTCAAATAGTTATTTTAATTATTGAAAGTATTCATCACTAGGACTGAAATCTGATTATTGAAATCATGTGAAACTTGAAGGGAGCATGAACATGAAAACTGATGGTTAAGATTGCCATTGTCCTAATTCCTTGTGTCCGCCATATGGGGCCTCAATAATCCCACCTGTTTCATAAAAATAAAATTAAAAAAAAAAACACTGAATCATTGAAAAAGAACAATACCGGCATCTACTCTCTCTCTCTATCTCTATATATATATATCATCTCTCTCTCTCTCACTCTCTCTCTCTCTCTCTATATATATATATATATATATATCATAACAAACCCATTGTATAAGTGCAAAGGAACAAAATCCATCTCTGTTGTTCTATTGGAACACAACTCATCTCTATTTTCCTATTTAGACAAAAACTTATTTCTATTCTCCAATCAAACAACTCAAAAGGAAAAATGAAAAAAAAAAAAGAAAAAAGAATGAAAATATAGGAAAAAAGAAGTCAAATAGAACTTAAAAAAAACATGTGTGTTGGGATTGTTACATCCTAATTAATTATTGTGGTCGAGAGATAGATCTTATCAACTTCCTCTAGAGTGGAGATGCATGCGTTAATATTACAAAAGATACATGCTAAGCCTGATCTTGGATCAAGTACAGTTCGCAAATAGAAGATGGGTGAAAAAAAAAAAAAAAAAAAAACTACAATGGGAAGGGGAAGTGTATGTATTCCCAACACTGGCGGACCTACATAGAGTTGACGTCAATTTTTAAATTGCCTTACATGAACTTCGTATGTAATGGCAGCTCAAGTCACTGGCGGACCTACCGCCTCGGGTCAATTTTGAAACTGCCTTAGATAAATTGTGTATGTAATGGCAGATCAAGTATCCAGCACCAAGTGCACCACAGTTGGCGAAGAGGGTGAAGGAACTGCCATCAAAAGCAGGGTTTGGGCGTATCGAGGAGGACAAAACTCGTAGGCTGGACCATGGGGGCATGGGCCCCACTGATGCTCATGTACGCAGAGGCAGACATCCCAGTGTGCCAGCTCTCGACCGAGATGGATGGGACCCACCACTATGACATGGGGAAGGCATTGGCCCCACTTAGAGATGATGGGGTCCTTATAATTGGCTTAGGACGTAGGTGATGAGCACCTGGGGCGACTTGGACAAACCCCAAAAATTGATGATGGTCACCTGGTCATTCCCAAAAGAGTGCCCCACCCTCAAAATATTTTATCTCTATCTCCTTATTGAAATTACAAATGCTTTGGAGTAAGAATAAAATAGGAAAATTTAAAGAACCCATTAATCCAATACCACATTCCAACGTCCCTGCCCCATATGAGATCTCCATTTGAGTCGGTCTCACTATTGGATTAATCATTTGATAAAAAATAGAAATAAATATACATAAAATAATGTTAATCACATTTTTTTATGAAAAAGTCAATTGAACGGTAGGATTAATTCTGATTCTCGATATCGTATATATTTGAAGACCTTTATTTTGCAGGGCTCAAATTTAAGTAAATGGGCTCCACTGTAATGTTCCGCTCTTTTTTCTTAATATATGTCCAAGTGCAATGAAAAGCTCAACGTTTACTCAAAACACGAGTAAAATCATATAAGAATGAAGTGGGTGCTTTGGATGCTTTATACGTACCCCATTAAACAATATAAGTCATTCGATCTCATTCATCAAATCATAAGGCCTTTCACGTATAAAATTATAGAAATTGAGTTTTAACTACTTATTTATTCTTCTTCTTTTGAATGAAATACATTTTTTTTTCACTATTTGTTGATGTAGAAAAAAGTCTACCAAAGTCTAAAATATTCTTGCCCCACCCAAATAAAAATATTGGGTCCGCGAATGATTCCCAACCCAAAATAATTCATCAAATCATCACACTTTACCTAAGCATGAGTACAAATCATGTCAATCAAAAGACAGTCGAATCTATTCAAATTTGGTGAAAGTTAGATATGAGTAAGCGAACCCATTCCGGGAAGGATGAATTATATCAGAAAAGTGTATATAATCATAACCAATCAGAAATCACACCTGAGAAATCTCAATAGCTGAAGAATAAAGAAAAACAAATAAAAAGAAAAACAATATATGATTGAATAGAGAAAAATATAAGACACGCAGAGAGAGATCCCACTAGAGATGAGTAGGGGAAGAGGGCACCACTCACCTTAAGAGAGATATCTCTCTATCATTTTGACTTTCTCAATTTATAATTGGATACCTGTTGCATAAAAAGAAAACAATATATGATGTATAGAAAACAATATATGATTGAATAAAGAAAAACCGAAGAGAGAGAGATCCCATCGTAGGTGAGAAGGGGAAGAGGGCATCTGAGAACATGTCAAAATCAATTGAGATTCAAAATTGACAGATGATTTCTAAATTGGAACAGCCGCTGTCATATGTATAAAATAGTGCAATAGGCCTTAGTTGAAAATCATTAAAATTTCTAATTAAAAAATTTTTTAAATATTTAAATAAATTTTAAATAAATATTAATATATAATTCATAATAAAGATGAAAATTCTTTAGAGAAATTTTAGGTAATTAAAAATATTTAGGAAAATATCAAGTAAATAGTAAAGATTTTAGGACCTTGATTTAATTATATTCGTGCTTAGCCATAAATTGAGTGTCATTTCATAATTAAATATTTAAAAGTTGACTCTCTATGTAGGTTCACAGGTGGCAGCTGGTGAGGAAGAAGACGAGAATCGAACACAGACTCGATTGCAAAAGGAGTAAAGCAGACGAGAGGATTCAGATCTTGATATTATTAACAAATCAGACAATACTATCAGTGTCGTTGGATCTCACCCTCAGGCATTTTCAGTTCTTAGGTCTGGACAATGGATCACGTTAGATCAAAGATCTCCTCAACTGATGGAGTTGTTTCTGTTCTGTGGCAGCAGTTACAAAATTGGCTAACAGTTGAATGCCTAGTTGTTAATCTACTCACTCGAGCTTTGAGAAACCTCTCTGGCTGTACTGAAGGATTCTGGCCTGCAACAACAGAAGCAAGAGGGGTGGATATACTTTAGAAGTTACTTGCATCAAAGAGATTCAAATACCAAAGACTGAAATTTGAGATCGAAGGATAATTTTTCATGTTTCTCACAGGATTAGTGAGGCTGTATGCTCTTTCTCTCTCTCTCTCCCTCCCTCCCTCCCTCTCCTGCACATGCACATGCACAATATTCACATATTTTGAGCGTCAATTCAGATTGGAGTATAGGAAAAAGGTGCTGATGTTGTAATTTTTGAGCAGGTCATAGTTGCCAGGAAATGGCATTTTGATTACACAACTCCAGATCGGGCACGCCAGGAGATCTAAATACAAAGACACCACTTGCATAGGCCATTTGGAAGGTATGTCTATCTTTATGGAGATCATCAGTTCTATGATGGGCATATATTGTTAAAAGGGGATAGTTTGCCCCACAAAAAAACACAGGTTGGAGATGTCATTTGCAACTGTGATCTAGCTATTTGAAGAAGGATGGGTGCCATCATGAATGAATCATTCTCCACACATCTCCACATTGGTAAAGTCCTATTATGATTTGTTTCTTGTTGAAGTCGTCTTTACACAATTTTCTAGTATTATGTTACCTATTATGCGCAGTGAAGATTGTCTGTTCAGGAAATTGTTTGTTGTAAGATATTGTTTGTTGTAAGATGCACCTTTTATTGGTTCTAATATGCTGTGGTGGTTTGTTTCATTTTATCAGGCATCATTATAGTCTCCTACTGTAGTCATAATTATCTGCTAATTCTGGTTTTCACTATCAAATACTTACAGCAAAGGACATGGGAAGGGCATACACTGCTTGACCGGCCCCTCATTCTCCAAAAGCTCCTAAACATGGACCTCGCCCTCCTTCACGTCTAAAAGGGTCAGAGGTGCTGCAAGTTGGTGCCGTTCTCTTTCAGGAGGCGGCATTACAGTGTGTAGAGCATGCAGTTTTGTAGTTGGAATTGACTGCAGTAGGTGTTTTTGAATCTTTAGACATGAGGTAGAGGGGATTAGAGAATGGTATTAGTGTAGATAATATAAGTTGGTAAAACCCATGTTCAAAGTTTGTTTCCTGTATAGCTTTGTCTATATTGATCTTCTCAAGGAACCATGGGTTGTGTCTTTGGGATCCAATTGAGAGTTCTTGTTTTGTCTAAAGAAAAATGTCATGGCATGGATGGTATTGCACATTACCTTGGGATTACCTTCTATAAATCTTTCTATATCTACTTGAACAGACTTGGCTATCTCTAACAGTAGATGTGGGGCATGTTTATATTAGTGTCATAAAGGCTCTAGGTTGATCATTTTCGAATATGCCATAAATTTGCTCTAACCCGAGTTCAATACCTCTGTCCAGACTCATTTGTAGACTCTGGTTGGACTCGAGCATGGCTGGGAGGGGAATCTGACTCCAATTAAAATGTCATCTCAATTCGAAACAGTTCATCTGCCTACGTGTCAATAGATTTAATTTGTTTCTCTTAGTAATAAAAAAACCACTTTGAACTTCACACAAAGCAAGGATGACTCACCATCTTACCCTAAAGACAATGCTAAAATGAATGTTTGCTTGATGTAAAACAGTGCACGTTGACAATTCAAATCAGGCTCCCCTTGTTTACCACTACAAACATATACCGCTCAGTAGAAAAAATGTGATTGAATCTCATAAATTAATTGTTATATGGAGTAAGCGAATGCAATCTTGATTCCAAGGTGGGATCAGTCTGGAAAATGAAGACTTGGATATTAAATTTTCTGCTACTGATTTGCTCAACCCAAAAAAAAAGGGAAAAAAAGAGTAAAGATAATCCTGAAAAGATGAAACTCAAGAACTATCAACATGAAGCCCGAAAAAAAAAGAAGAATTCATTATTGAAAAATGTCCTAAGTATCCCTTATTTTACCGGATAAGAAAGCTGTTAGGAGATAATCAACTCATGAACAGAGGAATGGCCTGCATCCCAATATTCAGTTTTGCCTTCTAAAGATAGTTCTGATGGAAATGAAAGCCACCTTCCAGAGGCTCTAATACTGGGATCTATTCATAGTTTCTAGCAAATTGGCCGATATATATATATATATATATATATATTATATTTTAAACTTTAATTACAATCACCAATCCCCAGTGGCTGAGTATAAGATACAATTACATGGCCACAGTGTTACCCTTTACTATCACATCCCAAAATTTCTGTAATTTGTAATTAGTTTCCCATGAAAGCCTCGTTGGTTAACTACAAATCTATACATGTACATCTGGGTACTCCCAAGTTTCTTCCACACTATTGCGAGGTTAGAGACCAAACATAAATCAACCATCTGTGATAAGTCTCTAGGCCACCACTTCAGGGGAGATTGAGCAACTGTCTAGGCCATTGCTTCAACTGCCGTAATGGGATCACAAGTGATTTAATCACCACTACTCTGCATAAGCTCAAACCACTGCAAGGAAAAAACAAAACGCATTGAAGTAATGATAATAGTAAGTTCCTTCAACTTCAGCAAGTTAGGCCTTTAATATGTTCAAGTGGGGGCCATGGTTATGTTGAGTAGATCAATGATCTGATAATGGCCCCTGACATGGCTAGGCCATTCCCCAACCACTGCCACAATGGCTTAGCTCAGCCCAACATGTATCAACTTTTGACATGTGGTTGAAAGTATAAATTCTCAGTTACTAATGCCACAGTTGCGCTTCTCCGGTCTTTGATGCAGATGTCACAATTTCTCATTCGAGATGAAGTTCAGATCTCTTTTATTTGAGTCTTGAATGAAATTTCTGTCGTCACAAGGATTACCTGTCTCAATAAATCAGCCATTGTCCTTGGAAGTGATTCAATGTTCTTCAGAACAACATAGTATGGGAAGGGAAATGAGTTTAGATATCTAGAGAATGAAGCCTTCCCTCCCTGAAACGTTGCTCTCTGCAATAAAAATATGAGCAGAGTATCAGATGAGAATCATGAGCAGTACTATACAGGCTTGGCCTAAATGATTGGAGGCTCCAAGCCTAGGTCACAATCATGTGCAACCAGGGCGAAGCCTAGGTCAGTGTCATGTATTTCAAAAGATTAACATTGGTGTGCCCGAGCTAAACCATGGCATGTCCAAGCACAGCCAAAAAAGACAGCACTATCTGCAGCCAACAAGAGAACCTAGAACTACAACAAAAGGGAAAACCCAGAAGAAATACCATAAGGTCCATTATAGATTCTTGTGGGCTATCTAGAAGTATGAATGCAATCATCCGCTTCCTGCTTAAAACATCCCGAACATAGCGCTTCAAGCTTTCCTGTCACACATAAAACCATAAGCTTTGCTACCAACAATAAAAGAACACTTAACTATAACCACATCATTGCAATGGATACCTTTTCATGGAACCGGCCATCTGCTATGATCACAATGAGTTGCTGAAGAGGGTTTTGCCCAGTAGGTAGGCGTGCATTTGCAACTGCAGAATCAAGCATTCCATTCAATTCCTTCAAAAGATTTACCATCGGTTCATCTGCGATTGTATTGTCTTGCTTAAAGGTCAAACTTGAAATCATCTGTTCAAGACCAAGTAAAATCAGTCAGCAAAAAATGCTTCTCAACATGCAAAGCATGTTTTCTACAGAACAAAAAGAAAAGAAAAGAAAAGAAAAAGTCCAGAAAAGAGGAAAAATAAGAGGTATTGGACATATGTATAAAAATAGTTCATACAAATCCTTCCAAAGTACTTTGTCATAAGTTCACTATGCTTCAGATGAAGGTTAAGAGTATCTGTGACGCCCTGGAGTCCAACATCAACTATAGAGAGGAAAGTGAATAGGATTATATGTAGAGCCTACACCCTTACCTTGCATGAGGCCTTTTGGTGGGTTGAGGCCCACCAGAAACAAAATCATGAGGCCCGTGGGCCAAAGCGAACAATATCATGCATGGGTGTAAGGTGGGGCATTACAGTATCCTAAGTTACAACTCCCACCAAATATCACAATGTTGAAACCATTACATCCAAATGTCCAATCCAAGCTAGAGATTGATAACACAATATGTAGTTAATAAAGGTTGTATCTTGCAACATGTTTACCCATGTGTTTGGACATGCACCAATATAGTTAAATTGAATATAAAAAATCACAAACAATAGTAGGCCCCTGTTCAATAACATAAAAAGGTTTCCCAATTTCCCTGGAGCTGAAGCATGAAGGATATTTTGGTGGTTAAAAGACTTCCACGCATTAGACCTAAGAAGGCATTTAGAGGGATACCTTGATTCCAGCTTCACCAGTAAATGGCTGACCGAAGCCCTGAAGCAGTCTCATGTTTCCTTGTGCACCAAAGCTCACTGCAGCCAATTGCCCCACTTCCAGCTGTGACATGGCCCGGCATACTGTAATCAAAGCTTCAATAGCAACCTCACCACAGTGGCTTTCTGACATACTGCGTGAGTCGTCGATTGCGACGACTACCTGGTAATCTCGTTTGTTTGGTCTTGTCCGCCTTAGCCAAATCTTATCTTTTCTGTAGTGGCTTGCAATGTATGGGATAACCTGCCCCACCAATTTAAGAAACCAAAATAAGGAAAAAAAATAAAAAAATCCATGAGAAGTTCAAAGATGATGAGGACCATCATCACATGAAATAAATCATTAAAATCCCTGTCAAGTGTGACTGTGTGAGGATGAGGGAGGAAAGTACCTTCTTCATGTTTATCCTCTTGCCGGTTTTATAATCTCCCTGGAGTTTGCTTGCAACAGTTGGTTCCATAACCAAGCGCAACTGCTCAGTCAATTCCTGAGACAACCTCGTCGTTGTCAGTTCATATCTTCTCCAAATAGCAGCTGCATTATCATGTTCTGTGTCAACAGATACTTCTTCAATGTTCTTCACTTTCCCCAGGTCTAGGTCTATCATGGAAAGGTTATTTAGCTTCAATATATCATTGTTCATGTAACTATTATCCATTATAATTAAATCCCCAGATTGATTACGAGGCTGGCCATCAACTTCTGGTAATTCTTCTTCCATAGGTACATCACTGGTAATCCCACTTTCTTGCATTTGCTCATCCATTTTCTGGCGGAGAGCAGAAGCATTGTAGTGGCCAATGCAGTGAATTTCAGAATCTTCATCCACAACTTTCATTTCATCATCTTCTCGTGTTTGTTCGCTAACACTATTATCTGCATCAGACTTGTTTTTTTTTAAAATATTCCTGTTAATCTGATCAGAAGTAGCAGGTCCAAGTGCTTGAGAAGTACCCTTCTCTAATTCAGAAACAAATTCATATTCATCCGCATTCGCATCCTCCAGGACATCAGGGGCTTCTGGTTCATTCTCTTGTTGACCATCCGCACATATTTTGATTCTTTCTTTCCATTCTTCCAGGGCATCCCCAATGCTTCTATAAGGATTTGAATGTGTTCTTTGCACAGATGAAGTATCATCTTGTGGTGATTGAGCTTTTGGTTGATCAGAAGACTTTTCACCCTTGCTTGAGATTGGCAGTGTCATCCCCATCTCAGGAAGAAGATCAGAGGGGAGGTTTCTTGAAGGAGCAAGGCTGTACTGAGGATCCCTACTGTCAGACTCAAAAGCTAGGCTTGAGTCTGCTGTGGGACCTGCTTTATTCACAGGCTGTAAAGAATCTGTACTCAATATAGAATCATCAGCGGGGTCCATGCCTGGTGCAGTCAACTCATTATCTTTTGTCCCCAAATCCTTATCACCATTCTCAGCACCCTCCATCCCTTGTTCATCATTCTCAACATTCCCATCAACTTGTGAAGGATTTGCATCATCTATAAGATCATCCATTGGATTGGTTTCTCCATCAGTATCCATATCATTAGCAGTATCATTAGGATCATCTGATCCTTCTTCCTTTGCATCAGGGTCTGCAGATCCATTATCCATGCCGTCATCTTCAAAAAACTGCTGATCATTAAGTTGTATTCCTGAAGGATCTTCGAAGGCTGTTTCTTTGTCCAACTTCATCTCATCAGTGTTTCCATGATCATCGCCATTGACATCAGGATTCTCATCCTTATCACTCAACTTGTCGGTTTCATCATTGTTTAATTCTCCGTAATCGTCCATAGCAGTAGCACTATCCTCTTTAGCCCTGACTTCCCTGGAGCTGGGGTCTGTTTCTCTAACAGAGGAGCCTGATTCATACTTTTCTATGGTGTCATCAAGATTGCCATCTTCATCTTTATCCCACAGCTTTTCATCAACTGTTTCTCCATTGCGATCTGCACCTTCTCCCATCACAGAGTCAAGGTTAGTATCATCATCTTCATCACAACCATCATCAGCATCATCTCCTGAATCCTCACTGACGCTAAATGTATCTGCAGCAAAATCCTGTTCCATCTCTATGCCTTTCCCATCCTTGCTGGGGATATCATTTGAAGCATCAGGTCCTTCACTTTGCTGCAGCATTAACACAATTGTGATTACGGTTTAAAACGACGACATTTGCCAAGCATGGATGTACATGTAAATGTAACTCCTTTGGGAGCAGCCATATAAATGGGGATCGTATGCAGAATCTATGCGGTCCGTCAGTGGGCCAGACATTAGGAATCAATGGATGGTAAAAATAAAAAAGGCCAAATGGTTCGCATTGGTTAACAAAATCTAACTGGTCCTTAAGGTACATGCATGACTTGGATTTTGGGCTCGTAATTCACAAAGTTGGGGATCCACTTATTGCATGACACTTGATGTTATTTACCAATGTGGCACATCCAAATGTGTTAGAATCAAGTATTTTGCCAAAATCAAAATGTGAAACAAGCTTGGTTCTAGTAGTTACCTTGTCAAAAGTTCCAAGGAGCTGATCTTCATCATCAATCTGATCACTCACATCATTCACACCTTCACCTTCACCCATACCTGTTCCATGGGCATCTTGAGTTGTATCATTACCACTATTATCTACTTGGCCTTCTGGAGTACCAAATCCTTTGGAATAGAGTAAAGCAAACATATTTGCAAGCATATAAGTCATTTCTCCAACCTGCAAGCAAGTAGAAAATTTGAGTAATACAGGATATAGAAATAAGAGAAAAGAAATAACTATTTGACGTAAAATGTATGAGAAGAAGAACGACATACTGTCTTGTGTAGGGCTAAAAGCTCGCTTAAGATGCCATCCCCAACGGTCAAGAGAACTTCCAGTAATGCATGTAGATACTTAAGGGATGCTTGTATGTGTAAGCATAAATTAAATTGGCTATGCCTATGAGTGCTAACCAGTTTACCCTGTGAAAACAATCGACTCAGATGAGGAAAAATGAAGCACAACCAAGAAAAGCCAGCAAGACATGTGAAAGAAAAGGAGGAATTACAGGATCCTGATGCACCATGGTTCCATGATCTGGACCAAAGATCTGGTGGCTCACAAAGGATAAGTGATGAAAGACTTCCTGATTAGATCTTAGCCATCCAATTCTTTGGCCTACAAATAGATGGTTCAGACAAAAACACAGGAACACTCCTTCATTGGGTCAAAGACTGCACTGTTTGATCCCCCCCCAATCTGGAATATCTTCAGGGCATCTCCAATTCATGGTTGGCCCATGAGCTGAATCAAAAGCCCCACTTATACTGAATGGTACACACATCCTAATACATCATGCATTAGGATACCATAACTCCTCAGAGAAAATATTGAAGAGGATTATATAGCACGAGGAGTAAGATGAGAAAACCATACTGCAGCAATAACTGTTCTGCCAAGCGCATCATATATGCGATTTAACTGCAGAGCTTCCAAGCAAAAGTCAAATAAAACTTTCCATGAGGGTAAATTTCCAGTCAACAAATGTACTGAAGATTCTGGAAGGATATGCCCTTTATTCGATAAGCTAAGCCTTTCAAATGCATCCACAACCTGCCTAATGGTTCCCTCATATATTTCAGCAAATGAAGCATACAGTTTACTTGAGTCCTCTGCAGAAGAATCAACATCTTCACAGATGCTTGAAAATTTATTTTCATGCTCCAGTTCAGATCTGAACTCTTCCATGATTACTCTCCCCTGGAAAAACAAAAATATCAATGCTTTCATTTTCAACTAAAATTAAGGACTTCTAGCTTACTGCCTAAAATTGTGCAATGTTTATAGTTTCAGCCACTAAATTATTGGCAATATCTTAGGGCCTAACAGATTGGCTCTACATCAAGGAGCAACATCCCATCTTCCGTGGATGACTCAACCAAAGGCAAGAGTAATAAGAAGAGTGGTTGAACTTGAACCTCAAAAAAACTTGGTTTTGAGTTGTTGAGCTGGAAGATACAATCTGAAATTTCCAAAATGAAAGGCAACGAAAAGGGGGATAAGTGGATTTTAGGACAGCACCAGCATACATACAGGAGTGCAGCAGATTTCTGCACTCTTCACATCACGGTTCCACCTGAAGATGATAACTGATTCATGGCTATATATTGCCAAATGCCAATGCATCATCAGCATTACAAAAAAGTTGCAATATCAAGGCTCCCATGATAAAAGTTTTGCTCTCGAAGTCTGGTGTACACATCAGTAGCACAATATTGAATGTTCTAGAAGAATATTTCTATAATAACAAGCGGGTAGTTTCAACTTTCAACTGCTTGTACTGAAATTATTATGTAATTCATGGTAAAGAGACTCAAGTCTACAGTTGATGAATCACAAAATCTTTTAGCATGTTGGGTGAAGGAAAGAAAAAGAATATACCAAGTCCAAAACAAGAGTAGATAAATGCATACCCTGTCTATGATGTCTTTAAAACGATTTAGAAAAGGCTCGTCAACAGATCTTCTAAGAAAAGCTTGCGTGTATATTGTCTGGAAACACTCCTCAAAATCATTTATCACATCAAAGTTTTCAATTACTAATTGCTCCATCTGTTTTGAAACAACAAAAGGAGGAGTGCATGCTGCAGGAGTGACTATGATTCCATTACTTCCAAGAAGGTACCGATCTAGAGAGTCCTGTTGTACACAATATTTAACAATAAGTATTAATACATTAAAAAAAGACTTAAAACAGGACTGGATGGATAAGTAGCTCATTAAGCATACCTTAGATTTTTGGAATGCTGGGATGAACATATCAATGAATGCAGAAACATTGTTAACTTCAGACTTAATGACATTGCATGTATTCAAATGAGTGTTTTCAACTGTCTTCAGCAACAGTGAAGCATCACTTGCCATGGCAAACAAGCTATCAAATAGTTGCTGCAAAATGAGAATTATAAATGCATCAGCATCTCAAACTTTGAATAATGCACAACACAGAAGCAAAACACTGCACAAGAACTCTCAGGAGAAACTTACCTTTTGTTGCCACATATATTTGTGCACAGCAATTTGGTAAGGGGTTACATAACACTCTGTTCCAGTTCCCTGATCTGAAAAGCAAAGATCGTCAAGGATAAAAGAATCAGTTCAAAATGAAAACCTAGTCTTTCTGTCATGCATGAGTAGCAGCACATATCAGCAAGGTACATGTGTGAGGCATTTAAACTGTGTAACAGGAGGGTCCCTCTGTAGACATGGATCTGGGAAAAGATCAGGTGGGAACATCCATTAGGTTGGATGCACGCGTACATCGAACAGGGAATGATGGAAGTTCTCTCCCAACTGTCCCTTTCTTTCTCACCTGATGCGTGATCCCTTCTGATTTCTGCAGCTCCAGATAATACATAGCAGGCCCACCTGTTGCACCCAAGCTCAGATGTGCCACATGCCAGTGGCATGCATGGCTGTAGATGGTCGCCACCACTTTTGTGCACACAGTTATTTAAAAAAATAAAATAAAAACTTGAGTTATCAATAATTACCAAATTCTCTTAATAAAGAAGTGTGTCTCCTCAGCCTTTTCATCTGCTCAGCAAAGCCATAAGCAACAGATCGTTGATCCTGTTGTATCTTAATTAGATGGTTGAGGAAGGAGGCTGATCTGTTGACCTGCATCAAAGAAATAAATACAACACCATGTTTTCAGCATATTATCTCTAAGAGGCTGCATATTAAATAAACATGATTTCTATGCAAGTAATTCTTTGGGTTTTTACCTGATCTAGAGTTAAATCCTTGTGGAAATTGAGACGAATCTGCTGTAGTTGTTGCATCATCGCCAAGTTTTTGAAGTAGTACCGACTTGCCACTTCCCAGTTGGGGTCACAGACTTCATGTGGAAGTTTATGGAAGTGGTCGGAATCAGAAGTACTTTTGACATTTTCAGGAGATGACCCTTTCAGTGGTAGCAGCAGATGTTGCACATCATATGATGGCTGAAGAAACCAACCAAGTGATTGGCTGGACTTAAACTCTTCCTAAACGATGGCAAGTTTCCAAAACCAAAGGAGATATCATCAGAAACAATTATAACAGTCCAAGATGAAACAAAGAATGGAGAAAATCTTGGTTTCAATAAAATGAAAATTTATACAGTACTAATATGTCAGGAAATATGTGGTCATTATGCACCATCCCTTAAAATGGGCCCACAAATTAGTGACCCGGACTGTCTAATTGGCTCTTTTTTTTTTTTTTGATAATGAGAAACTTTATTAAAAATCATTAAAACGATATAAGTCTATCAAGGAGAGAGACAATCAAGGGAAAGGAAAACTTGTAACCCCTGTATTTGCAAAAGAAACTGCCCAATCGAATCCCTTGGGATATGCGCAAAATTACATAAAGGTAGTTATTCTCTTGATTGTTACTATGATTGATTTCCAATCTCCAAGGTGAACCAGAATCTACCTGTGCCCATTTTATTGCATTGATTAAGTCCATCTTCACAAGAAGGTATCCAAAAGATTCTCTTTAAATACTCTCTTATCTTCTATAATTGCAGTAATTTTAACGTTCTAGCAGAGGCATTTTTAAATTATCTTCATGCTGATGAGGTGGTATTTGTCTTTTTTTTCCCTCTCAAATCAACCCCCCACCCCAGAGACTATTACTTTCTTTAACCAATTTTTCAGTTTTCCATAACCATTTACTTCTTGATCATTGATCAAGGAATTAAGGCCTTCCGATTTATAACTTTCCCTTTTTTTCCATTTTCCGAGATCAGTAAATGTATTAAAAGTATAGGGAAAGCAAAACTGTCCAACAGAGAGGAAAAGAATAGGCAAATTTTAAGGTTTCTACTCCGTCCCTTTCCATGGTAAGGACCATCTGAATGACAGCAAATCAATCTTCCGGTTCATGCACCATAGGCATCTAACGCAGAGGAAAAGAAGAGACAGATTTTAAGGTTTCTATTTCATGACCCTATCCATGGTTGGGACCATTGGAATGATGGCACACAGATTAATCGTTCAGATCTTCCACCATAGGTGCCCCCTCTGACAGTGGATGCATCAGGCACTAATGACTATAATTAGTCCCAGAAAATATCTGATATTACATCCAATATGAGAGAAACTATTCGATGCCACTGCAGATTACCAATAAAGAACCAAGAGAATTCTCCAATGGTAGAGGCATACCGGCAATGTGCTTAGCTGCTGTGACTTTTTTTCCTGGCCAAGAAGACTAAATGCATACCTCAAAAAATATGGACTTATGCTTTGACAGTCCGCATCTTTCTAAAATCTCAAACAGATCAGCTAAGGCCCTCCTCTTTTTAGGATTCTTTGTTCCATGCTTCCAGATGAAGGTGCAATCTGATGCAACTCTGTAAATATCCTTGAGTGAAGTCCATCCCTCTTTCCATCCATCATGACACATCTGGTGTGCAGACGCAGAAGATAAAGACTGCCTTAGTAGATCTGCCACTCCTGCACACTTAAAAAATTACATTATAAGGATCACAATCATAGAAATGATAAATAAAAAAGAAAATCAGGCCTTGTAGGTTGAGGAATATTAAACCTTCAAAATTCATAAATGGCACAGAAGGTAGATCAAGATTGGAGCATAAGTATTCTAAAGCAAAATCAAATTTCTTTTTCCAGCCACCATAATGCAATGACCTAAAGCACAAAAATCACAGTGAGATTCTGCAGAAGCTCCTTTATTCAGGTATAGTTACAGCTGTAATTAAACTAGAAGAAATATGGATAACCTGTCAGCACCGCTGAACTGTGCTAGACCCAATACATTTGTTAATGTGTCTGCAATCATCTCATGAGCATCATTCACAGGATTTTCTTCAAGCAAGGTTGCAATTTTCATCCTTCTGCGCATTTCTTCTTGATCAAGCACAAACATTACAGGTTGTTGCAGTGTGTCCTATCGAGACAAAACAAGGTTGTAAATAAATTAAAGGCCAGGCAAGTGATAAATATGAAGGTCAGTAATAGCAACATATCTTATTGGTATCTGATCATATGAATGAATACTATGCATAGGCACAACAGAGATATATACTGGCTAACAATGTGATAAGAAGTAGAAGTTTCTTCCTATCTAAGTTCTCAACTCTCCTATCTAAGTTCTCAACTCCATACTGGGGTAAACTTGCATTTGAGTGTTGCAGTTCTTTGGATTCATTTTTATTTAATAAAAATCACTCCGGTTATTCTCTCCGGAGAAAGAAAATGACAAATAGGGTCATTGCTTTGGTGCAATGGTAAAAGTCTCCGGTGCCATGCGTGATAATGCAGGTTCGAGACTTGCGAGTAGCCACTTAGTGCAAAATTGCCAAAGGTTAGGTCTGTCTCCAGTCTGGACCCTCCCAAGACCTTGCTTCGGTGGGACCGCACTAGGTGATGACCTTTAAAGAAAATGAAAAAATTATTACAATCTCAAAATAAGAAAGACCAAAAGGTGTTTTGTTGCAACCATGGTAGAGAATTTTGTTTCGGACCCCATCTTGGTTTGGCGTCCAAACTGAAATGTTTAAGCCGATTAAGAATTTCCGCAAAACAATTCAGAGTTTCATTTCGGAAAATATAAAAATTAAATATATGAAAATAACATATAAATTATATACAGCTAATTTACTCTATCAAATCAATAATGTAATGTTATTTCCACATGTAAAATGAGTAATTTTTAGTGGTTTAGGTATTTCTTAAGTGGGCCTATTAGAACTTTGAATGTACAAGCAAAAGAAAAAAATTCTGTTTTTTCCTCCCCTTCTTTTTGTTGCCCTGCAACCTGCTACAGTAGGCCTTCCCTCTCTCTCTTGCTTTTAAATTTTTTTTAAATGATAAAGTTTTGGCTGAAATTTGAAATTTGGACTGAATTTTTTTCAGTGAGGGCTTTGTCCAAACCGAAATTATTTGGCCATTTTGGCCAAAACAAACAGAAAATTGCATCTGTGGTTGGAACAAGAAGGAAAATAGAAGCTGTAAGAATCAAAACCAAAGCACTTGGTTTCCAGAAAAAATGGTTGAAAAGGCCTCCAGATCATACTAGGGGTTAGGGTTCATGAGGAGACAAGGAAAAACCATAAAAATAATTCTTAATTACACTAATGACGGGTCTTCCAATCTCAGTGTTTACATAATTCTTTCCAAAATAGTACTCAAATATGTTGGAGAACAAACTGAAAAAAAATTAGTTCTGCCTAGAGCCAATGCCAATCCAGGCTATTCAAGTGAACAAACTATAATAAACTCAGTAGGGCAGGACTGGTAGTACCGGAGCGGAGTCCAGGGAAACCTGGAATTAAAGGGTGTAAGGGTATGTTTGAAAATGAGCTGAAACAGTTGGAACAGGCTGAAGACCTAGAGGGAAAAGAATAAGCAAAATTCCAAGCAGAGCCACAGCCAGCAGAATGCAATAAAATCAGGTGGGAAATTGTAGAGAACATATACAGAACTCAAACTGAATAGCTGTTCCACACATGGAAACATATTTCTACATTTAGGATGAGGAGAAATCTGGCTTCAACGTAACACTGTCAACAAATAGTAGCAACATCTTCCCATCGGTCATAATCATAGTTGTCAATTTCGGTTTGGTTAGGCCAAAATAGCTGAAAAATTTTGGTTTGGACCAATGGCCAAAACAAAGTGCACATGTAAAAATTTCATCCTTTCGGCAGAATTTTATTTTTTCTCTCCTTTTTTTTTTAATTAAAGAGAAGGGGTCTTTTCGTCTTCTTTTTTAAATAAAATATATGCAAAGCCCCAACCTATGTGAAGTACAAAATAATTGCATGTCATATTATGAGTTGAGATTTCAGAATGCATGTCTAATTTCACACTGTAACACACACAAAGCTTATAAATTATTCGCTTGGCAAGTAATAAAAACTCCGCCTATGTTGGGGTATCCTAGACATAGCCGGTCCCAAGCCCGGATAAAGGAGGAGGGTTGTGCGTTAGGTAGCCGACAGCCAGCACAATACTCAGTCGGATTTCTTTATGGATTTGAGACCTAACGAAATTTCGTTGGGGCGTCCCCTACTTAGCGACGCGCTGTATGGTCCGAGTACAGTGATAAGTGAGCAAGGACAGCGTTGCATCGGCGCCCAGGTGCAGTGCTAAATAGGCAAGGGTCCTCACACTTGGGACGAGTGGGGGGGGTAAAGAAGCTAGTCCAAAATAGAAGACTGAGATTAGGTACTTGGAACATTAGGAGCCTAACTGAGAAACTTATGGAAGTGGTGGATACAATGGAAAGGAGACAAATCGCAATTGATTGCCTACAAGAGACAAGGTGGGTGGGACAGAAAGCTAAAGAGATTGAGAGGACTGGGTATAAGTTATGATATACGCGACTTAATAGATCGAGGAATGGGGTCGGCATAGTGGTAAGCAAGGACTTAAAGGAAGATATAGTTAGTGTAAAGCGATGTGGAGATAGGATTATTGCCATTAAGTTAGTGTTAGGAGAAGAGATAGTGAACGTAATTAGTGCTTATGCCCCTCAGGTGGGCTTAGGAGATGGACATAAGGAGAAGTTTTGGGAAGACTTGGAAGGAGTGCTACTAGAGATACCCCAAGGCGAGATGGTCTTCATAGGAGGAGATTTGAACGGACATGTAGGACGCAACGTAGATGGATATATAGGAGTACACGGGGGACATGGATACGGTAATAGAAATGAAAAAGGGAAGGATATTTTGGAGTTTTCAGTGGCTTATGATCTCATGGTAACTAACACCTTTTTTTAGAAAGAGAGAGGAACATTTGGTGACTTATAAGAGTGGCTCCTCAAGGACACGGATTGACTTCTTCTTAACTAGAAAAAGAGACCGCTTAGCTTGTAAAGATTGCAAGGTTATACCGGGGGAGAGCTTGACTTCCCAACATAGGTTGTTGATCATAGATGTGCAGCTACAAAGGTGGACTAGAAAAAAGTTGTATAGATGCTCAAGGACTAAATGGTGGAACTTGAAAGGTGATAAGCAACTAGCATTAAGGGAAAAAGTACTAGAGGAAGACGTTTGGGCGGTAAATGAGAGTGCAAATAATATGTGGGATAAGGTAGCAGAGTGTATTAGGAGGGTAGGGAAAGAAGTCTTAGGAGAATCCAAAGGGGGTGCTCCGGCACCAAAAGAGGCATGGTGGTGGAGCGAGGCCGTCCAAAACAAGATAAGAGTTAAAAGAGAGTGCTTTAAAACTTGGCAAAAGGATCGAAATGAAGCAAACTTGGAGAGGTATAAAGAAGCAAAAAGAGAAACCAAAAAGGCAGTCAGTGAAGCAAAGGCAAAGGCTTTTGAGGAGCTATATAGGTGACTCAACACTAAGGAAGGCGAAAGAGAGCTATTCAAGCTTGCCAAAGCAAGAGATAGGCGGACCAAGAACTTAAACCAAGTTAAATGCATTAAGGATGAGGATGAAAAGGTATTAGTAAAGGAAAAGGAGATAAAGAAGCGTTGGAAGAGCTACTTCTACAAGTTATTTAACGATAGCAGTAGTAGTGACATACAATTGGGGCAACTTACTATTTCTAGGGAAGAATCGAATCATATGTTTTATAGGAGAATCAGTAGGGAAGAAGTTAAAGAAGTATTTAAAACAATGAAGAATGAGAAAGCGGTCGGGCCAGATAGTATCCCTATTGAGGTTTGGAGGTGCTTGGGGGAGGAGGGCATAAGTTGGTTGACAAAGCTTTTTAATGTAGTGCTAAAGAGCAAGAAGATGCCTGATGCAAGGAGGAAAAGTATTCTTATACCCATATACAAGAACAAAGGAGATATTCAGAACTGTGCGAACTACCGCGGGATTAAATTGATGAGCCATACAATGAAATTATGGGAGAGTTATTGAGAGAAGACTAAGAAGAACAACAAACATTTCAAAGAATCAATTTGGTTTCATGCCTGGGAGATCAACCATGGAGGCTATCTTTCTCCTGAGAAGGTTAATGGAACAGTATAGAGAAGGCCAGCGAGATTTACATATGGTGTTCATTGACTTGGAGAAGGCCTATGACTGAGTTCCTAGGGAGATTCTATAGAGAGTACCGGAAAAGAAAAGAGTGTGTGTCGCATATATTGAGGCGATAAAAGATATGTAAAATAGAGCCGTGACATCTATAAGAACGACTGGCGGAGAGACTAAAGAGTTTCCTATCACGATTGGTCTACACCAAGGCTCAGCGTTAAGCCCGTACTTGTTTGCCCTAGTTATGGATGTGATTACAAGACATATTCAGGATGAGGTGCCGTGGTGTATGCTATTTGCAGATGACATTGTTTTAGTGGATGAAACAAGAGAAGGAGTAAATGCTAATCTAGAATTGTGGCGAAAAACGTTAAAGACAAAAGGGTTTAGGCTAAGTCGATGCAAGACGGAATATATGGAATGCAAGTTTAGTCAAAATAGGACACTTGGTAACTTAGAAGTAAGTTTGGGCACACAAGATTGTAGAGAAAGAAAACTTTAGGTACCTTGGATCTATGGTGCAACAGGATGGAGACATTGATACTGATGTAAGTCACAGGATTCAGGCCGGATAGACCAAATGGAGGAGTGTTTCGGGGGTCTTGTGTGATCGGAAAGTCCCCCTCAAGGTTAAAGGAAAGTATTATAAGGTGGCGGTACATCCAACGTTGTTATATGGATCAGAGTATTGGGCAGTAAAGCATAATCATGTTAGGAAGATGGAAGTTGTGGAGATGAGAATGCTAAGATGAATGTGCGGGATCACAATGAGAGATAGGATTAGGAATGAGGAGATTAGGAGCAAAGTAGGAATAGCACCGATTAAAGATAAAATGAGAGAAACTCGACTGAGATGGCTCGGCCATGTTAGAAGGCGCCCAACGGAGGCACTTGTTAAAAGGTGTGAAAGCATGGAGATTGCCCGGAATAGGAGAGAGAGAGGGAGACCCAAGAGAAGTTGGAAAGAAACTATTAAACATGACCTTGCCTATATGGATCTAACGGAGGACATGGCCCTAAACAGATTTGATTGGCGTCGTCAAATCCATATAGCCGACCCCACCTAGTGGGGAAAGGCTTGGTTTGGTTTGGCAAGTAGTAAATTAAATGTATATAATCCAAATGATATTTTTAAATTTTAATATTCCTTATATTTCTCACTTATATATATCCTCATTTTGTAGTTGTGACAAGTTTTAAACCAGCTGGCAACCCACTGATGCAACCCTCTTTTATTCGGGCTTGGGACTGGCAGTTAAAACCTAGCTAGTTCTTATAATTTTTTTATTTTAATTTACACATATATGTTATTTTTTATATTTTTGGCTCAGGATAAGACAGGAATGGAGAAGAAAATTTTCGCAGTAGCTAACCCCAACATAATTGGGATAGCGAAAACTTCACCTAGGGGAACATCTGCATGCAGACGTTCCTATCCATCCATCAAAAACATATGAGGCATGGGGGCCCCCCCGAATCTTTTGTTGACCCCACAAACTCGAATTCCAGGAACCGCCACTATGCACAGCAAGCGGTAATGTAGATTTTTTTTCTTTAATACCGCTGTGGGCGTTTTGTGATATAGGTACTTGGGTTTATTGCTTTGCTATCATGGCACATGCCTAAGTTTCCCTTCTTTGTTTGTCTGTCTTCATGGTTACCATTTGTTTCTGTTTTTGGCGGAACAAAATTTAATTTAACATTTAAAGAAAGGGAAATAGGCAAGCAGCATAACATCTAAAGCATGTGCACCAATAACCATCACCGTGAAGTTGAGAAGTGTATTACCAAGCACAATGACAATTTTCATCTAGTTCTAAGGGGAAAAATACTTAAACACAAATAACTAACAAATCAATTTGGCAAGGAAAGATTGGAGTTTCGAATCAAAATCATTACACTGAATTTTTGTATAAGCTTCAAAATTTTATGACGTATCCTTCTTGAATTCTCTATTGACAAATAGCATTGGCGGAGCTCCCACTGGCTAAGCTTTGCAACTTCTTTCAATTCCTTTTCTATACTTCTTCTACTAGCTTCTACGTGCTCAGAAATTCTGAAGGAACAGATAAAAACCCATTATTCATTGTGAGCATAAGAACTGGGAGTTCTTATTGAAACAAAGCTAAAAGAAAAAAGCCAAAACTTCTAGAAAACTTACAGAGGCAAGAATTGCATGTGGTACCCAAAAACATTGTACAAGATCTTTAGAATTTCCATCAAGTGTGGACTGCATGATTGAAATTAAGATAGAAAATAGGATTAAATAATCTTTACAAACACAAAATTAATGCATGTTCTGTTTGGAAGAAGACCTGTAAACGAGGAATAAGCTTGGAAGATGATATTTTGTAATAACAAAATTAAAATGACCATTTGGTTACTATTGCCAGGCATAATTATTTCTTGCTCATCACCATAAAAGTTGACAACAAGCCATGTGATCCTAAGATTGAGCATGTTTTACCTTGGATCTGCTTTCAAGCGCATCCTCATACTGAACTGCCCATGGAAAGAAAGAAGTAGTTCAAGGCGCTTTCTGAATTCTCCCACGCTGGCTGCTTGAATGAACTCCTCTAAGCTGCAAATTTTAGTTTGTGAGAAAAATAGGAAATTAAAGAAAATATTGTGGCACACAAGATCTGTACCATTTCTTTGGTTGGGCCCTGCAGTGGATGGGATAAACTCCCCAAAGCTACAATGACTGAATAAACTAGAAGCCTTGTGAAAAAAAAAGTCCTCCATCTGAATATTGACCATTTGGTGGACTCATCTCAATATCCATTTGTTGTTATCTAGAAGTCATGAGATCAGTATTTATAATTGTTTGACTTGGCTGGCACATAGTGCATGGCTCATCCATAGTTGGACCCACCAACTGAATGATCTGGATTTAGTACTTGCATCTTGTATGCAGAGTGCACATATCTCAGAAAAGAATTGAAGCAACTGAACACATTTAACAATGTAATAGAGCTAACTGTAATAAATGGAGGCATAGAAGGGCATACCTTTGAATTGTATATAGATAATCACTGTCACCAAAATGTTCACGATGAAGAACAGAGTACAGGGGAAGCCATAGCTGCAACGTTCCATGTGAAAAGACACACTATTAGTTATCAAACTCCAGCTCTTTTTTTGCTCAGACATGCGGAACCTATCACATACCTTTCCAGCATTAGCATCACATTGCTCCATAACTCCATCAAGCAATGCAGGCCAACACATCAACTCAAGCTTTTGCCATGATGAGACCAGCACAAAAATTGGTTGCAGTTGATCTGAAAAGGAATCCATCATGTTGGCAATACCAAAATACGAAGGAAAGAAATCTGTATAAAGGCAGAAAGAGAATTCACCAGAAAAAGAGAACTTTGAAGCATTTTCTTGTAATGCCTGCGTTCTGCTCAGTAAGAATTGCAACCCCAATAAAGCCTCCATGGAAAGAAAATGTAACATGTAAGAAAAGATAAAATTATATACATGATAAAATTATATACATCAAAATTTTCAAATATAAGCTCCAAAAATATAGCCCTTTAGAAAACCAGCTTAATAGATCAAATTTGCTACCTTAGTCAGAGGCGTATCTACTGACAGAGCCAGGAGCGTTTTAATTATATCTAAAATCTTTTGGAGCCCCGGATGTTCTGGCCACTCATCAAGAAGAGATACCACCCGATTTTGAAGTACTGTAAGTGGCTTTACCATTTTAGCCAGAGCAGGAGCATTTGAATCCTGCAGGGTAAGTCAACAGAAGGTGAGTTTGTGATCCACATAAAAATTGAACTTGTTCAGTTTACATAGAATTGTATCATCTTTCACCTAACCTTATAGATATTGTAGATGTGATCTAATTGATGGAATGGACTGAATTTTTGCTTATACTCCACACACAGGTGAAGTAAATGCTCCGGCATAAGATTCATATCCAGGGTAAATGACAGCAGAGGGGGCATGTCTGCAAGGAAAAATAGAAAACAGTGACACAGATCCAGTAGTAAAGGATGAAGCTAAAGCTGCACTGGATATTGGTTTGCCACAAATAATCACCTTTTATTATTTTGATTCCCAATTTGTAAGAGTCCATGAATGAATCCAGGATGTCCTCATTATTGACCTGCGCTATTCCAGGCTGAATTGCAACACACAGATACATCATCAGTCAATTATTGCATGAGCACTGAGTTAAAGACTGTGATATCTGGTAGAGCTAAAATTAAAATCACGCTTCATTTGGTCATCTTATGATGGGTCCATAAAAATCTGAAATCAGGCTGGTCCTTGCAAGATTGACCCCAGGATAAGACAAAACCACAACTAAAATGACATTTAACATCAAAATGAATGAATGCAACAAGTATTTAACAAACTAATTGTCAATCTAGGAACTTGTATCATTAAGTTAGCTATAACTTAGGAACTTCAGTTGTATTAGAAAGTTAGTTATAACTTAGGAACTTGATTTGTATTAGGATACTAATAATAGGGTAATACACCCTTATATAATGAGAGAAGGATACAACCCTTAGGGGACACGTTTTCCTCCTCCAATATTCTTGTTCTATTCATGCGTCTGCAACTGACATGGTATCAGAGCCTAGGGCTTTATTTTCTTCCACATCCAATGATTTGTAAGATCATCCTCGACATCTTCCAAGGTCTAGAAGCCCCCAACGCTACTTCAGATCATCACTGATCATCCCTGATCATCTTAGATCAGACGTGGCCCACTTCAGTTCTTCATCAGCCCCTCTGCAGATTCATCCCATCCTGCTCGACTGGATTTATCAAACTTTCTGGTGATTTTTCCAAGATTTTTTGATCATCAGAGGTAGGCCATCTGCTTATTTCTAGGGTTTTTCAATTTTATCCACGAGATTCAATCTCAGCCGTATAGAATCTCGGATCTCGATCCTTTTTAGAGTACTTCTTCCATCAGTTGCGGAATTTATAACTCCTATCATCCCTTGCCTCTGATCTGTCCAAAGATCATCTGGTGGGGCCCACGTGGAGGATCTTCCACTGCCGAACCTGGTCGTCTGGGTGTCTTGAAGCTACTGCTTCTGGTTCTGCTATTTACTGCTGCTACTTGCTAACTGCTGCTGTTTAAATTGCTGCTATTCCAATTTCTGCTGTTTCAATTGCTGCTGTCTCGATTTATTTCCAATTCTTTGCTGCTGCTACTTGCTACTGCTGCTGTGTCAATTGCTGCTTTTCCAATTGCTGCTTTTCCAATTCCTACAGCTACTTGCTGCTGTTTTCGATATATTTCAAATTCTACTTGCATCATCTTCTTGCCACTTGCTGTTTCAAATACTTGCATCAACTACGTGCCACTACTGCTGCTCTTCCTCCTTGTTATCACTTGGCAGGGCCCACATACTGCATCCCTAATTACTAACTAGTCTGCTATTATGGAAAAGCCTGAAATTGCCCTAGTCCGTTTTGGTGGAAAAAATTACGCATTGTGGGCATTCCGGTTTCAAATTTACTTAGAAGGAAAAGAACTGTAGGGATATATTGATGGGTCTGAAAGTAAACCGGAGGATGATGACAAAAAAATTTCATCCTGAAAAACTAAGGATGCTAAGAAAGTAAATTGGGCTTTGTTGAACCGCATTTTATCCTCAACATGAAATCTTGCAAAAATGCCCGTGAAATGTGGGACTACCTTAAAAAGATTTATCAGCAAGGCATCTCCTTGATGTTACTCTAACACTACTGATTGAATCATCAATCCCTCCACGTTTTTGGGCAAAAGCTCTCACTACTGCAATCCATTTAATAAACCGTCTTCCATCCCCTACCATTGCTCAATTAACACCACATTTTAAACTGTTTGGTCATCATCCTGTGTTTGATCACCTACATACCTTTGGATGTGTTTGCTTCATTCATTTACCTCCCCACAGGACGAACAAAATTAACTGCACAATCTTGCCGGTGTACTTTTTTTGGTTATGCCACTAATCAAAAAGGTTTGTGTGCTATGACCCCATTGGTCGTCGCATCAGAGTTTCTCGCAATGTTATTTCTTTGAAAACCAATATTTTTTTCAAACTCACTTGGATTGTCCTCTTCCCTCTTCTCCTGCTCTCTTACCGGGTTTTTAGATAAAAGAACCGTTATTAGGTTTCATCCTGACTTTGTTTATCATCGTCGGGAAAGACCTACCACTGTAGATGCCCGTCTTCCTGATCCTCCACCAGCTACTAGTTCCACAACTCCTCATATCCTGTGTCGCTCCTCCAGAACTTCTCGACCACTTGAGTGGTATGGATTTACACACACTTCTTTGATGACAACCTTTTCCTCTGTTTCTATACCCAGTTCTTATTTGCAGGCAGTAAAACATGATACTTGAAACCAAGCTATGAGGGCAAAATTAGATGCGTTAGATCATAATCACACTTGGGACATTGTGGATTATCATTCAGCAGTTAAACCAATCGGTTGCAAATGGATCTTCTCCATGAAACTTAAATCTGATGGCTCCTTGGATAGACACAAAGCTAGACTTATGGCACTTGAAAACAGGCAAGAATATGGCATTGACTATGAGGAGACGTTTGCACTTGTGGCAAGAATCTGTTCGGTTACTTCTTGCCATTGCTGGCTCAAATTCTTGGCCGATATACCAAATGGATGTTAAAAATGCCTTTCTCTATCGGGATTTGAAAGAAGAGGTCTACATGAGGATACCGCAGGGTGTCACCTCTCCATCTAAAAATTATGTTTGTCGCCTCCGGAAATTGCTTTATAGCCTAAAGCAAGCTCCTTGGGCGTGGTTTGAAACTTTTAGGGGGCTGTTATGCACAAGTGGCTTTACTCAGAGCCCTTACGATCCCTCTTTGTTCCTGCAAAGAACATCTACTGGTGTTACTGTAATACCTGGGTCAGAATAGGCCCCAGACTTATCTGGCCATAAGTTAATGGGCTGGGTTAGGTTGTTTTGACCTATTTCTAACCCACTAAGACCCATGTAGGTTGTTAAGTTGTTAGAAACAACTTCCCTGATGTGGGGGGGGGGGGGATAGCCATCTCACTGGGAGGAGTGGTTCCAACGATTATATTTGGGGTTATCCCCAGATGGTTTCTTCTTCCCTCTCTTATAGCTTCTCATACTGATCTCCTGGGTTGCAATTGATTTCTAAAGAAGAAGGTAGCAGAGAAGGGAAAGAGGGAACTCTTCTGAAGAGCAACAGAGGCCAATCAAGCTTGTGGGAAGGAAGAAGAAGCGGGAACGCATAGTGGATGCAGCGATTGAGTTCTCACCTCAACCATACTACGATTTACTACACTAGGAGGTGAGTAATCTTTCCAATACATAGAATTGTAGATTCTGGTTTATAATGTAATCATGTGGTTTCTGGATAAAATGAATTAAGTTAAAGGAGGAAATAAGGAACAGAACCTGAATTCTGATAGGTCTTGGAAATTTCCTTGGACAGACCAAGATCTGAACTTTCCAATTTAATCAGTTAAAGATTATTGATGCCTGTGTAATATTGATTTGAGATGTAATGATAGATGGGTGTTGATTGGATCAGCAAAGAGGAAACAAGTGAAAAACTCAAGCCAGAGGCTTGGTTTCCAACCCCATCGACAGATACAAGATCTGTCGATGGGAGTACTGTGATCAAGGGGCCCACCTAATCATGCATCACAACCAGGGATCTGGTAGGGGACCCATGGGCGTCCATTGCCTAGATGGACCCTTGTGGAGATGGGCCCCACTTTGGCCACAATGGGTTCCACAGAAGGAATTGACGTCCAGACTGGGTGTTGGACGTCTGTAGGGAAAACAGGTAGTGGGACCACAGGGCCCACTACAACATCAATTTGCCCCAGGGATCTGGAAGGGGACCCCTGGGCGACCTGGGCCTAGATGGACCCATCCAGGATGGGTCCCATCCGACCACACATCATGTGCTCAAAGTTACTGCAACGTTACTTTTGGGAAATTCTGGGATTTTCCATAGTTGGACTGTGGGGCCCACTGGTCCACCTGATCAAGGATCAGGACTGACCAAAGTGAAGGTCCCACTTGGGCGACCAAGGTGGGCCAGGACCTTGTAGAGATGAACCATTCAAGGGCCCACCATCTGATTATCTTTTTCTTCCTGTTATATGAAATGTATATGCCTGTTAAATCACTGTAGCAAGTTCTGAGTGCCTGGGAACAACTGTAGGGTGACATGTAGAGAGGAGGAAATTATCTTGAGTGGAGCCCAGCACTAGAAATAATGTAGGAAGCTGGGAATTAACAGAAAATAAAGGATCAGTACCATCCAAGTTAGATTCTACCAGGTCCACCAATGACTGAATGGAAGATCATGACCAATCAATTGGTTGACCCTTAGGAAATGATCAGGATGATCCTGCACCCTTGATGAGTGGACCACTAGGGGCCTACTGGTCAATGTTTCTTAAGCTTTGGGCGTGAGGTCCATTATAGTCAAAGAACAATAGTCACCTGATGACAGTCACTGGTAGTAAGTGCTAATAATATTATTATATATACATTAAGTCTTTCTCAGCCATAGTTTATTCTAGAGGTTGTAAACAAACTGTTCACCTCAGGGGTGTAGTTCAGTGACTTGGGTAATTATATATTATAAGATGTAAATCTATATAAGATATATACATATTTGATATTATTGACAGGCTATTGGTAATTCAGAAACATAGGGTTGATCTTGGAGTAGTCTCCAAGCCATTGAGAAACCTTAAAATAAATAATGTTTCACCCATATGAGGAGACAGGTATTAAAACAAAGAATCCATAATATAAGAATAGTACTACTACAATGGGTACCAAATGTTGAATTAGGTGGGGCATGTGTATGTATAGACCCAATCATGTGGAACTAGTCTTATATTAATATAATTGGTGTATAATTCTTTGTTGATGTTACTAAGTGTATAATAAGTATACACTAGTTAATGAATCTCGCATCTGAGGATGTTAGTTACGGATTTATATGAAACAGTGATACCTTATTGGAATGACAGAAAGGAGCCTTACTCCTGAGTTTATTGAATCGAACACTGAACCCTGAAGGGTTAGGAGGAATAAGGTTGGACTGGGACTGAACTACCATTTGCGCAATGGACTCCATTGTTAGGAGTTTTTGAATGTATTATATAAGAACTTCCTCCCGGAAGGGACTGAAGTATTGAAACTCTGTGATTAGAGTTCTATTATAAGAACCCATAACTTGGGAATTTAGAACCTATCAAAGTTACAGACTGACTATGCTTCCTTATGTATTAACCAATAAGGACCATTTATGAAATCTGTTATTTATTGAGTGAATGCTTCCGCACTTCTGTCAATTTATTATTTTATAAATGAACTGTGTATGTGGTAATATTGCTCACCAGACTTCTGATAAGTGGTTTGCCCCACCACAGGTATGCATCGTTTGGGGGAGCGTGGCAACGGAGATAATCAGCCATTGGACTTCAATATGCGTGGCTGATAAGAGAGCGTCTGAATGAAACCGAACTAGATATCATTTATTTCTTTAATAAATGTTGAAGTTCTAGGATTTTGATTGAAAGACTTATTTATGTTTCATGTCTAATTAAATTTATTCCTCAAATAAATCTTTTCGTTGCTCAGTTCCTTGTCTTAATTTGATTTATGAAATAATTTGGATTCTTTTAGTAAGACCCGGGATCCTGATGAGCTCCGGGATTCGGGGTGTTACATTACTGTTCTACTTGTGTTTGTTGATGATATTATTATCACTGGCACTGATGATAGTATGATCAAATCTATCCAAGCTTCTCTGGGATTACTTCCATATAAAGGATTTGGGCCCTTGACATTATTTTTTGGGCCTAGAAGTGCATCAATCTCCCAAAGGCATGTTCCTCAATCAACACAAATACACACTTGATTTTATTGAGCTTGCTGATCTACATGAATCTTCGCCAGTTGATACACCAGTAGAGGTAAACCTAAAATTGAGTAAAGATGATGGTGATCTTCTTCCCAATCCACATACCTACAGGCACCTGGTGGGCAGCTTGGTCTATCTCACCATCACTCGACCCGACATATCCTATGCTGTCAATCTAGTGAGCAAATTCATGACATCTCCTAGACACCTTCATCTGACTGCTGTCAAGTTCATTATCCGGTATTTGTTAGGAACTGTCACTCGTGGTTTATATTGTCCCAAGAATAATCCGCTTCAATTGACCGCTTATGCAGATGCTGACTGGACGGACTGTCAGGATACTTGTCGGTCTAGTACTGGTTGGTGCATGTACCTTGGCAATTCTCTAATTTCCTGGATATGAAAGAAACAAGAACATGTTTCTCGATCTTCTACAAAGGCGGAATATAGGACAATGTCTTCCGCATGTTCAGAAATCTTATGGCTATTTGGACTTCTTTCGAAACTCGGATTTGCACAAACATCTCCTACAACCTTGCATACGGATAATACTGGGCTATCAGGATCACTAAAAATCTTGTCTTTAATGAAAGCACCAAACATATTGAAGTGGACTATCACTTTATTCCTGGTGAATTGAAGCGTGATGTCATTTCTTTACCTCATGTCCCTACTGACCTTCAGTTTGTTGATACCTTCACCAAAGGACTTCCTCGGCCTCGACATCAGTTTTTGGTTTCGAAATTGCTGCTTTATGACTCCCCCGCATCCATTTGAGGGGAGGTGTCAATCTAAGAACTTGTATCATTAAGTTAGCTATAACTTAGGAACTTGAGTTGTATTAGAAAGTTAGCTTTAACTTAGGAACTTGTATCATTAAGTTAGCTACAACTTAGGAACTTGAGTTGTATTAGAAAGTTAGCTTTAACTTAGGAACTTGAGTTGTATTAGAAAGTTAGCTTTAACTTAGGAATTTGATTTGTATTAGGATACTAATAATAGGGTAATCCACCCTTATATAATGAGAAGGATACAACCCTAAGGGGACACGTTTTCCTCTTCCAATATGCTTGTTCTATTCATGCGTATGCAACTGACACTAATAATGAATATATAAGAATAGATAGCATCTCAAACTAACGTAGAGGAAATGATAAAAAAAACATGGACAGAGAAGGATAATTGTAGTTAGTATTATTAGAAATAAAACACACACAGAAAGAAAGAGAGATCTACCACTCCCACTATTTCTCTGAATAAAGTTGGAGGTGAATCATGAATGTCTATAATAGTATCATGATCACAAAGAAAACTGGGATAAAAACAGTGTTTTTCAGAACATTGACATGTTAACACGCACATCTTAACAATGAGGAAATGGTAGATCCACAAGCATGCTAATTCACTTCTGATACAGCTACAGCACATCATCATGAATGCCAGAATCTATTATGGAACAGAACTGACTGCACGTAATGCGGAAAAGTCGGACATGACCAGCTAAGGTGTTATGCAGAAGGTGCAAGAAATTAAGATGATGGTACTAGTGTTATGTATGATATGAACATCCTTCTTGCATTCATCTCAAAAAGGAAATGTGATAACAAACATCTAATCTATAAAGACTATCAAATATAATCTAGAGATCATAAAGATTATCTCCTAATGCTATTATGCTACTGTTCTTGAAAGCATACGTGCAGATATACTTCACCAAAACTTACAAGTTCGATAAGATTATTTGACCCAAATAGTTGATTGTGAAGATGGACCATGCTCTTCAAAACAGACTCCTGAACAAGGTTCCACTCTTCCTCAAAATTTCCATTTTCTTTAGCAGGCGACTTCTGAATAGAGAAAGCAACTCCCTAAGGACTAATTCATAAAATAAATAAATAAATAAATAAAAAGCACACTTTATGCAAGCAGAAATAAGACAGTAACCGATAAGTTAAATCTTGTTCTACCATCATTTCTTGCCACTCAGGAGACAAACTTTCATCTGCAGAAAACTCCACAAGCGATGATACATCAACTTCTAGAATGTCTTCTATTCTGAATGATCGAGGCCGAAACTTGTACTTTTGAGCCTCAATGTCCTCTTTAGCCTTTATATGAACCTTCATATTTATCCACAGGCTTGCAAATTGATCAAAGATCTTGTTCAAGAACTACACAAAAGTGTGGTTCTGCATTAGATTTCATCCTTACAGAAATATTCCACAAAACAACCATGCCAGAAACATAAAAAAGATTACACTAACCAGGAAAGAAGCATTATCCATCAGCATTGTACTACGTACATGACGTGCTACACGTACAAGACTTATATGATAAATATTGGCGTGCAGTTGCAGGATTGAAAGCTGTGATTCAACTCACAATATTAACAGCAGAAAAGTGAAAAGGTCACAACTGAGAACACGCAAGCACTATGATCTCAGCAGTACAGAGTACTGAACAGACAAATGAAGCTGACTGACCTCTTCATTGCAATTGGTATCTCTTGAGATGCTAAGTAATTTCTTTAGTAAATTCATATCCATGGCCGATGCATTTTCAGAAACATCCATGTTAGAGGACTGAAATACCGGTAGCATGGTGTTGGGATCAACAGAAATGGCTTTAGATGGCCAGCTTCTAGGGAACTGCATGAAAGAATATATTGTTTCCTGCAAGCCATCATAAGACCCACATCAGATTCATCAGAGGTAAGGAAAAAGTGAAAAAAAAAATGTAATAGTACATTATATTCTGCTGCAGCCTATAGGGGATTTCACTCAGGATAGAACGGAATGGAGAGCAGAATTAATGTAGCCGACCCCAAAATATATGGGAGAAGGCTTTGATGATGATGAGTACATTATATACTCACCAGAATCTGATCAGCATTACCCCCAACTTCATGTAGATAAGCTTTCTGCAGAGCACTCGAAACAGCTACTGATAAACCCAATTTTATTTCATAAATTGCAACTTGAACTGGCTGAATTGTATCAATATATTCAGGATACTCTTCTGATAATTGATCAATAAAAGAGGCTGATGTCACCTGAGGAATCAAAGATGTAGGATGGACAACCACATAAATGTGTGTAAAAACACAAAAAGAACGAACAATGTAGATAGTCATCCACACACCACTGCAGAGAACTTATGTTCACACACACATAAATGTATATTTAGCAGTTCCCTACCAGCAAGATTGCTGCCACACTCAGCATAGCTACACAAACAACAACAACAGTTACCAGAGGGGTTCATATGTGACACATACAGCAGCAGGTAGATCTCATGGATGACCTGAGCAAAAAATCAGAAAGGCGCTCTAGCCTGCTGAGCGCCTTTCTCATACATGTGCAGCCTGTCTCATTAGTAGACCACACTGTTGCATGGATTGGATGTGGTACAAGAAAGCTGCACTGGAAATTGTAGCCTTACATGTGGAGAACATACACACTTGGTCTTAGCAAAGACTCCCAACCATTACCTGCCAGTTGCAAGCTTCATCTATCCTCAGTTGGATGTTCATGTCGTGTTGTTCAAGATTTCTTGCAAGTTCAGCAGAGGATGCAACACAATCGTGAAACTCGGTGCACACAGATTTCAGCTTCTTATATTTAGCAGGATCAGGGCGGAACATGATCTGCCAAACAGCTACTCAGTTACTGAAAAGAAGTATAAAAGTAGAACTATTTTCTCTCAATATAGAAAACAGTTAGAAATAATGCATATGATTAATAGAATTTTCCGTTTAGGGTATGAATAAAAATCATATTTCAGACAGTAGCCTAACATGTAAAGTGTATTGCTACGTGCTGAAACAGTTTTCAACTTCAACCTGCAACCTCGTGGTTGCAACCAGGAAGTAGAACTGCTACTACTGCAACTACTGCTACCATTGATACCACACCACTTTGGACACTACCAACTACTGAAACTATTACCACTGCTGCCGCCGCTACTCCTACTCTTCCTCATCCTCTTTCTACTCCTCCTACTCCTACTCCTACTACTCCTACACCTACTACTCCTACTCCTGATTCAGGTGTGAATGTTATGATTTGATACTTGTTTCATCAAATCTTATGATTCAAGCGATTCGGCTAAGTGAGAATAGCTACAACTAATAAATTAATAATAATAATCTTTTACCTTTAAAAAAAAAATTTATTCTTTCCTCTTTTTTAGCATTTTTTACTTTTACAATGTTATTTAGTAGTTAACGAAATCTCTTAAGAATTTTTGCAGCCCTAGAGTGGTTTTAGAGATGAATAAAGAATTTGCATTTGATTAAAGCGTTCAACACATCTTCTTCTTTTCTTCTTCTTCATAAACACTTTCTTAACTTCAAGAGATGTCCTAGTCCTACTATGTAATAGTGATGGTTTGGATTTTATATTTACTTTTATATTTCGATTTCAGGAATCAAGATAACAATTATTTATATATAACGATACCTTAAGCTTATTTAACTATTTACACATCATTTATAATATTTATTAATATGTCATGATGTTTTTTATATGATTGTATGATAGACTTTTTTGTCATTGTATTTATACTGCTATGAATGGAAAAATGGGGCCGTGACAATTTAATCGAGAAGTGGTTTACAATGGACGGGATAATTCCTACACTGTCCAGGGGAGCAATCTCACTGTGATTCTCTTCTCAAATGTTAGGAACCGTAATCAAGGAGTAGATCAAGGGATGCCTGATGTGTCAGAATTAGAATATATCCATCCTTTCCTTGAGGGGATCCAACGTCCTGATGAACAACAGATACAGATGCTTATTTCGGAGGATCATAGCAACATGCTGTAGAAGATAACAGGCCCAACCCGAAGGCCCATGTACAAGCCCACACGTGGGATATATACTCAAGATTGTATAGGATAGGATTTAGTCCCTGATTTCTCTCTTTCTATGTATAGGATAGAATTTATTCTTTCCATTCTTTTGTTATTCTAATTTATATCTAATTTGTACTCTTTACATAATTAGAGCCTTGATTAAGGCATAATATCATTATAAATAGAACTGTCGATGCTCAATGGATGCACGACCTTCTCCCACTGTTCTTCTTCTTCCTCTCCTTTCTTCACATACTATTACATGGTATCAGAGCAGTGTGGGCTCTCCTCAGATCACCACAATCTCTTCTCAAGGATCTGAAGACTCTCTCTCTCTCTCTCTCTCTCTCTCTCTCTCTCTCTCTCTCTCTCTCTCTCTCTCTCTCTCTCTCAGCAGAATCTCTCTATCATTCTGCATGTGAATATCAAAGGTGGGCCATCTTCAGATCATTCAGAAATCAACACCAATCTCCACCACAAGGGGATTTGTCGCACAGTGGCTAAAATGACCACCATTCGTACTCTTCTTTGTGTCGCTGCTGCCCATAACTGGCCTCTATTGCAAATGGGATGTAAAAAATGCTTTTCTACATGGGGACTTGCGAGAGACTGTTTATTTAAAACCTCCTCTAGGCTATGCTTGTCCTCCAAAGCATGTCTGTAAATTGCGGAAAACTCTTTATGGACTTAAACAAGCTCCTAGGGCTTGGTTCGATAAATTCCGAGCAGCAATCCTTCAAGCCGGATTTCGTCAAAGTCACTCTGATAGTTCCCTCTTCCTGCGATGGACACCGAAGGGCTACACATTCCTCTTGGTCTATGTTAATGATATGATTATCAGTGGCAATGATATTGCCGGCATTACGGATCTCAAACACCACCTTACTCGCCACTTCAGAATGAAGTATCTTGGTCCTCTCACCTACTTTATGGGGCTTGAGTTTATGCCCAACAAATCAGGCATTAGGGTCCTTCAACGTAAATACGCGACAGATTTGATCACTTTGGCCCAGCTTGATCATGCTCACATGTTTGATACGCCTCTAGAATTGAACAGCAAAATCAGTTCAAATGATAGCACTCCCCTAGATAATCCCTCTGTTTTCCGGAGGATAGTCGGTAGTTTACTCTACTTAACTATGACTCGGCCGGATATTTCTCATGTAGTTCATACAGTTAGCCAGTTTGTTTGCGATCCTCGTACGCCTCACCTTACTGTTGCATTGCGGATCTTCCGCTATGTTAAAGGGACACTTCATCATGGTCTCTTCTTCCCTTCTGATACTTCTCTGCAATTATCAGCTTATGAGGATGCTGACTGGGCTAGCTGTCCGAACTCTCGGAGGTCTACCACTTGCTAGCGTATGTTTCTTGGAAAATCTTTGATTTCATGGAAGTGCAAGAAGCAAACCACTGTATCAAAATCTTCTGCTGAGGCGGAATATCGGGTGATGTCATCCGCCAGTGCTGAAAATATCTGGCTACGCCACCTTCTGTGTGAATTAGGTGTTCTTGTTGGTAGTTCCACACCTCTCCATGGGGACAATACCTGTGCTACCAGAATTGCCAACAACCCAATCTTCCATGAAAGAACAAAGCACATTGAGATTGATTGTATCCGTCAACATGTTGTTACTGAGAAGATAACTCTGCCTCATGTCTCTTCATTTAACCAGTTGGCGGATATCTTCACCAAAGCCCTTCCCAAAACACGTCAACATGATCTAACCAGCAAATTGATGTTTTCTACCTTACCACATCAATTTGAGGAGTGTAGAAGATAACAGGCCCAGCCCGAAGGCCCATGTACAAGCCCACACGTGGGATATATACTCAAGATTGTATAGGATAGGATTTAGTCCCTGATTTCTCTATTTCTATGTATAGGATAGAATTTATTCTTTCCATTCTTTTGTTATTCTAATTTATATCTAATTTGTACTCTTTACATAATTAGAGCCTTGATTAAGGCATAATATCATTATAAATAGAATTGTCGATGCTCAATGGATGCACGACCTTCTCCCACTGTTCTTCTTCTTCTTCCTCTCCTTTCTTCACATACTATTACACATGCATCGCGAAGAAATTCAAGCTTTAGCGGCCCATGATCCAGATCCAGAAGTACAAAAACATGCAAATACAAAGCAAAAGAGGATAAAGCGACACAAGAATCAACACTGAGACATGGGCCAGAACTCGAGGTCGAGTTCATCTCATGTGGGAGAGGATGATGCAGATGGCCCAATTCAGATTGAAAACAATGCAAATGAGAAGGCCTCAGTGTTCATGGTGGCTTACGATTGGACACATGGGGTCTAGACCCAGGTGAGATAGATTGATTTGAGAAAAAAACCCAAAAAGCCCAAGGAATTGTCAATCAGGGGCTGTTTAAATATTTCAGAACATGACGGGGGTATTCTGCATTCATGAGAACCCATTTACAGAAAAAATAGGGGAGACGGGGCAGCATGTGCTTTGTCTTTGGAACATGATTTCGTGGGCCATACCAGGTCCAAATCACTCGGGACCTGAACCAAAAGGGCCGCCCAAGATCCCTCTTCAATTTAGTTGAGATGGACTCATCAAAAGGTGGGCCATGTGGGGATTTTAATCAATTTCGTGGAATTGGTCTGGAACAACCATGCTTTAGGAAAATTACTGATTTATTGCATATTTTCTTCAATCTAGATGCTAGTTTCTCTCCATTAAGAGTCTCTTTGGATGGAAGGAAGTGATTAGGAGCAAGAGATTTGCATTTGCTTGCTTGTAATGGGGGCTTACTGGGGATTTATGCATGTCAACTGCGCCATTCCCATGCACAGTCAACAGTAGCAGTCAGCAGTTTTCCTTTTTACTCTTTCCTTTAAGCAATTTGAGGTGCTATTAGCCTTAGTTAGAAAGTATGATTAACATGGATCATTGTTTTAGGGTTTAGCCTTATTTAATAATGTATCAGTCGGGGTTAGTGGTCGACATATTCAAGACAGAATGACATTGTGTTATTTTCTGAATTTTCTGCATCCCTGTGCATTGCCTGACATCTGCCGGTGTTTGGCAATTAACTAGTTAAGTTAAAGTAAAGTAAATCCAGACAAGAAATGACAAGGGGTCATATCAAAAGTACACAATTTCAAAATTGCCTCACAATTTTTCAAAAATAGTAAAAAAAAGCAACCTCCTTTCTCCACTAAAAGACAAAAAAACTTCGATTTTCTATACAAAAAGTTAAAAAGATTCCATAACAAACAACTAAAAAAAAAACACCATCATAACCCCTTATATTTTATTCTCTCTTGATTTGATGCTTCACCTCACCATCGGCAAAGTTAGGAAGAAGTTGAACTAAGCCTTGCTTGAGCAACATGGGGAGAATCAGGCTCAATGGGAGGCTTAGAGGCGTCAACTATCTGGTTGGCCTCTGATCGCTGATGCTCCCATTGTTGTTCCCAACACTATAGGAAGTCCTTATTTATGTTGTTGCTGCATAGCACAGGCGATGGAGATTGAGATAAAACCGTCCTTTGAGGGGCTGGGGAAATAGCGTGAATTTCATTGCTGGTTTGATTCCCACGGTTCCCGTGCCTGTGGTTTTCTTGTTTTTGTCCCACTCTTCATCGGATTGGGCGGCCCTTGATCCTAACCCTCGGAAGGCGCTTCGGCCATGAGAGGAATAGCAACTTCTTTGCTTGCATGGAACCCCCCCACTTTCATGAAATATTCCATTCCATTTCCCCTCTTAATTAAAGACTAGAAGTCCCAATATTCTCCCATCAAGATGTTACTGGCCAATGGGTTGTTCGTCGTCCTGAGGATCATTTCGATCTGGTCAACTTCTATCACTGGTTGGAGGCTGTGGCCTTGAATCTCCCCACATAAGTGGCTAATGACTCATCTGGCTTTTGATGCATAATCTCCAACTCGTGGCATGTTGGGGTGACATCGATATTGTAACAAAATTGCTTGATGAACAGATCGGTCATCCTATTATTCCCTCTATGCCTAAGCCTACCTATAGAGCTGACTGAAGGGAATAAACATATTCTATTCTTAATCAATCAATCGCTCCGCTCCCTTACACTTCCTGCTTACCGGGCCTTACCAAACTCCCTACCAATGGTTTTGATTACACAGCCCCATATCTCTTTCTGCGGATTCCCTACCTGCTTTTGGAAGTGGTCGGGCAGATGCTCAAACTCTTTCTTCTCAACTGTGTTCTTTTACACAGAATAACTACCCACTGGATAGAAAAGCACTCACTGATATCTAACCCCCCTTTCCTAAGGGGAAGGTAGACGCGAGTATGCAACAGGAGTCCCTCTCCACCTAAAAAGATATCTAATAAGTTCTTCCAGAAGCCACAGGAGATCAGGATACATTAGAGTCGAGCAGGCGAAACCCATTCGGTCAAGCAAGATAGGACTCGTGTCCACTCTGAACCTATGGGTCTAACCGGCTCGAGCCTAAGACTCCCTTACCGAGAGAGAGAGAGAGAGAGAGAGACTTTCTAAACTCTCGGTGTTATAATGAAGATCCAAATAGTGTGATTTGATGTCCTTCCCAAGAACTTGAATCATAGTGGCAGTGCAACAGTCGTGTTACACGGTTACTGCAGTCCTTAGGAACAGCTAGCATACTGTTCTTGAATCTTTTTGATACCCGTGACTGCTTTGCATTTTCTTTTTCATTTTAAAATTTCAATTATTTTTTTATTTTTATTAGAATTTTTTTTTAAAATAATACTATTCACGATTCGATTTGATCCATGGGTATGAACGATCTGCAATACGATTCCAATTTTCAAAACTATGAGTTATGAGTTATGACTACTACTACTATGAGAGTTGTTATAATGATGAACCCCATATCTCGAAGATCACTCCAACTAGAGTAAAGACTCAATTTCAAGGGAAAATAATTTTCCATTGCCAACCAAGGCTATGATTGTACATTCACCTTTTTAATAAAAAAATCACTTTATTCCTATAAACACTGATCATTATGTATTTTCTTTACCAATTTAAAGACTTTGCCACCTTTTGCCAATGTCTTTTGATAAGAAAGTCTGTATCCTGAAAAATAAGAATTTGACATAGCAATATTGACTGTACTCAAGTCTAAAAACAAAGTATGTCAAACAACATGCTTTTTTTTCTTGAATAGTAATACAATCCACAATTTTTTTATAAGTAATATAATCCAAAAAAAAGTGCATCTTCATAATAATAATGATTCAGAAAAAATTGACATATAACATGGATCATTCCTACTGCTGCTATGGGTAATAATAATAGTAAAAGCTAAAAGAAAAGGTGAGCAGCTTACGTTGATATGAAAAATAAGTTAAAAAGAACCTCGACTTAAAAGAAAACTTTTACAACCTTGGTTTGAAGCCTTTTCCTCTCTTTCTGAAGCTTTCCTAATAAACTCTTCCTCCATTTCTCATCATCTACAGTGGAGTTCCTGCCTGCCAAATGGTAGCATTCTTGTCGCACCTATCAATATCAGAACATAAACAAGCTCTGGATTATACTTCTGAAACAAGAAATGCAGAAGAAAATAACCAGTCACATTACAGCACATGTTTTTCAACCAAGTTTTTATATTGTAATACAGATCTGGGAATTAACACCTCTGCAGAAAAATAACCAACTACTACTTCAAGGACAATGCACACAGATCACAATTCTATAACTGTAAAATTACGGAATCATACAATGGACACTAATGACATGAATAACAAACTCCTAGCCTTACCACTGCACCTTAGATGAAAACACAAATAGATCTATATTATCTATTGAGAATTTCTAGCAATGCTTGTGCGATTAATTCTGATAAATCTTATTGTTGTATCTCTGGTAAAAAAAAATATGAGATTTATTTTGAAATTATCTGCTTTTATAACTTCCAGAAGGCAAGAAAATACAATATGTTTAGAAACAGCAACCGTAGAAAAATTATCAAGCTTCCCTCAAAAGCTTGACCTTCTCCTCAAAATTAAGGAGATTTACTTCTACAAGGTAGTTTTTTTTTTTTTTTGAATTGTGAAATGTATTAATCAAAGCAGAGCAGTACAAAAGATATATACTGGAGAGCAAAGAAAGATACAAAGGGATCAGAGAAACCAATCACAAAAGCAAAAATGAGACAAAATTCCTAAAAGGCCTACAACCCCAAAAAGAAACCAGAAGATTAGGAAACTACTTCCTTCCATTTAAGCAGCATAAGCTCCATAGGCACTCCCCAAAATTCTGGTAACACTGAAACCCATGAAGCAGCGAGGAATTTGGCTCTCGTAGCAACAACTAATGAAGGAGGAGCAATCTTCAAAGCAACGCCTATTTCTCTCCTTCCAAACTGTCCAAATGTTGGCAACAAAAGATAAACGCCAGAGAAGCCTTCCTCTCTTGGAATGGAATCCAAACTTCCAAGCATCAAGGGAGGACCCAGTTACAGCCAAAACAATCCAGAGTAGAATTCCAAATAGCTTGCACGAAACTGCAATTAAGCAAAAGATGATCCACAGTCTCCTCTGCCGATAGGCATAGCGGACAGGCGTTGGTTAAGACCACCCCGCGACGACGGAGATTATCCATAGTGAGGATGTTGCCTCGAAGAGCTAACCAACCGAATGCCAGGACTCTAGGAGGAGCCTTAAACTTCCAAAGGTAATCAAACCAATTGTGAGAATTGTGTGTTTGACAACACCACGAAGAAAGTAGAAACAGAGAAAACACCATCCTTTGAGGCAGCCCACACTCATTTATCATCCCCTTCTATAGGTATAAAAATCAGACCAATCTGGTCAAGGAGAGTCATAAGGTTCTCCTCTTCCGACTCCATCAGATCTCTTCTGAAAATTGGACCCCAAAGTACCGTGTCCGCAACCCTATCCATATAATCAATCGCCTTTGCTTGTTTGTTCCTAGCGCAACTATATAGATCCGGAAATTGCACCGCTAAAGGAGTATCCCTTACCCAAACATCATGCCAAAAGTAGATGTCTTCACCTGTTCCAACATGGTACCTGATTTGAGAATCATAAGAGTCCTTCCAGCCCATTATATCTTTCCACCAATTTGAGCACCTGTATGATGGTCCATCAATGTCCCAACCATTCCGTCTCACCCCATATTTGGACAGAATTATGTCTCCACAAACTATCTGACTGATCTCCAATTCTCCACAACCATTTCCCAAGAAGGGCTTGGTTCATAATCTTTAGAGGTCTGAAACCTAGACCACCTGTAATACCTGGGCCAGATTAGGCCCAGATTTGTCTGGCCCATAAGTTACTGGGTTGGGTTGGGTTGTCTTAACCTGTTTCTAACCCATTAGGGCCCAATTGTGCTGTTAGAATTGTTAGAACTATATTCCTGAAGGAGAGGAATTTCTATCTCAGAACTTAGGTGGGGGGGGGGGGTTCCAACGAATGAAATTTGGGGTTATCCCCAGATGCCCTTTTCTTCTCTCTTATTAGTTTCCTTATTGATCTCAATGGGTTGTATTTGGTTTCCAAAGAAGAGGGTAGCAGAGTGGAGGAAGATAGATCTCCTCTGAAGATCAGCAGAGACCAACCAGACTTGTGGGAAGGAGGAAGAAGCCGGAAGGCCTAGTGGATGCAGCACTCGAGATCCCACATCAACCGTGCCACGATCTGCTACACTAGGAGGTGAGTGATCTTTCCAAATACATAGATCTGTAGATCCTTGGGTTATATTGTGTTTGTGTTCCTGACTATAACCCAAGAAGGGTAACAAGGATCGAAAATCTGATTACCGACAGATTTTGGAAATTCTCTTGGGGTTAGACCACAATTTGTAATCTCCAAGTAATCAGTAATAGATTATGGGTGTTTATTTAATACTGGATGTGAGGTGTAATTGTATACATGTGTTGATGTGATCAGGAAGGAGAAATGGATGAGAAACTCAAGCCAGAAGCTTGATTTCCAACCCCATCGACAGATACAAGATCTGTCGATGTGGGTACTGTGATCAGGGGGCCCACCCATTCAAGCATCACACCCAGGGATCTAATAGTAGACCCCTGGGCGACCACTGCCTAGATGGACTCATGGAGATGGGTCCCACCTGGCCCCCAGTTACTTCCAAGGAATTTCCCAACGTCCATTATGGGCATTTGAGGCTTGTAGGTAGAATTGATAGTGGGACCATGGGGCCCACTCTATCACCCATCTGACCCAGGGATCTGGTAGTGGACCCCTGGGCGACCCAGGTGTGGGTGGACCCATCCAGTGTGGGTCCCATCTGACCACACATCTGATTCCCAAAGTCTCTGCAGCGTTAATGTGGGGAAATTCCTGGGTTTTTCATGGTTGGATTGTGGGGCCCACTGGCCCACCTGATCAAGGATCAGGACTGACCAGATTGTTGGTCTCTGTTGGGCGACCAGGGTGGGCCAGGTCCCAGGGGAGTTGAACCATTCAAGGGCCCACCATCTGATCAGCCCCTTTTCCCTGTTAAATTAACTATACATGGCTATAAAAATTCCTGCAACTGGTTTTGAGAACCTTGGAGCCTTTGTAGTGTGAGGAGAAACTTATCCTAGGTGGAGCCCAGTCCTGGAAACAAATTATGAAGCAGGGAATTAATAGAAAATAAGGGAAACAGAGCCAGCCAACAAGGTTCTACTTAAGAATGTTTAGGAGAAACAGAAACCACCAGTTGATTGGAGGGAAGATCAGGACCAGTCAATTGGTTGATCCCTAGTGGGTGACCAGGATGGTCCTGGACCCTTGATGAGTGGATCACTAGGGGCCCAAATGATTAATATTTCCTTAAGCTTTGGACATGAGACCCATTGTGTCCAAATAACAGTAGTACCCCTGGTAGTAGTCACTGTAGTGTGGGCTGAGACTATTGTATGATGATTTGTATACATCAAGTCCTTCTCAGCCATAGTTTACACTAGAAAATTGTAAGCAGACTGTTCATGTCAGGGGTGCATTGTAGTGTGGGCTTGGGTAACTATATATTGAAGATTATATATCCATATAAACACTTGATATTATTTGATATGCTATTGGTAATTCAGAATCATATGGTTGATCTTAGATTGAGTTTCCAAGTCATTGAGAAAACCTTAAAAATAAATAAAGATTCACATATATGATGAGACAGGTACTAAGAACACAGAATACATGATACAAGAATAGTACCACAACGGTGGGTACCTGATGTTGAACCTAAGTGGGGGCATGTATAATTATAAACCCATTTATTGTGGACTAATCTTATATTAATATAATTGGTGTGTAAAATTCCTTGATAATGTTATTGAACGCATAATGAATTTACGCGAATTAATGAATTTTTCTTATGAGAATATTTGCTATGAATTATATGAAACAGTGGCACCTTATTTGAAATATCAGAAAGGATCATTACTTCTAAGTATCAAATTGAATATTGAACCCCTTGCGGGTCAAGAGGAATAAGGTTGGACGGGGACTGAATTACTGTTTATGAAATTAATCCCCTTACGGGGTGTTTTTAAATGAATTATAGAAAGGACTTCCTTTTTGGGAAGGGATTGAAATACTGAAAACTCTGATGATAGAGTTCCATTATAAGAACCCATAATTGGGATTATTGATCTTATTAAAGTTATGGATTAGATATGAAACCTCATTAGAAAATAAGAAAACTCTATTTGTAATCCATTATTATCTCGTCAATGCTTCCGCACTTATGTCAATTCATTATTTTTATCAACGAACTGTGTATGTGGTAATATTACTCACCAGACTTCTGATAAGTGGTTTGCCCCACTTCAGGTATGCATCGTTTTGGGGAGCTTGGCAACGGGGAAAATCAGCCATTGGACTTCAATATGCGTGGCTGATAAGAGAGCGTCATAATGGAACTGAAATAGATAGTAGCATTACTTCTTTCAATAAATGTTGATTTTAGGATTTTTGACTTGCAGACTTGTTGATGTCTCTTTTCTAATTAATTTGATCCCTCAAATAAATTATTACTTTGCTCAGCTCCTTGTCTTAATTTGATTTAAGAAGTGATATGGATTCCTTATAGTAAGGCCCTGGATCCTGATGAGCTCCGGGATTCGGGGCGTTACACCACCCTCCCTTTTAGATCTACAAACTTGGTTCCACAGAACTAGATGATACTTTTTCTTAGTGCCTTTTCCTTGCCAAAGAAAATCCCATTGCAACTTCTCAATTTGACTGACTATCGATGCCGGGCATTTGAACATAGACATGAAATACGTTGGAAGGTTAGAGAGCCGATTGAATCAAGGTAATTCTTCCCCCGAGAGATAAGTATGTTGCCTTCCATGTAGCCAATTTCTGTTCTACTCTTTCTACTACCGGATTCCAAACTTCTTTGAAAGGCCTTCCAAGACAAAGGGGCAACCCAAGGTAGGTAACTGGAAAAGACCCAACCTTGCATCCCATAATGGATGCAAGGACCTCCACCATCTAAGCCTCCACCTCGATGCCTATGAGAGCACTTTTAGCAAAATTAACTTTGAGGCCCGAAACCGCTTCAAAACACATGAGGATTACTACTACATTTTTTATTTGTTCTTCCTCTACAGCACAAAAAACTAGAGTATCATCAGCATACTGCAAATGGGTGACCATTGGGCCACTAATTGCCGGTTTAAATCCAGAAATCATATTTGCCTTGCCCGCCGCTGATATCATACGATTTAACGCCTCCCCAACCATGGCAAAGAGGAGAGGAGAGAGAGGATCACCCTGACGAAAGCCTCTCTGGGCAGCAAAGTAACCATTTGGAGACCCATTGACCATAATAGAGAATCTGGCGATGGAAACACACTTCAAGATCCAACCCTGCCACTTGAGCCCAAATCCCATTCTACACATCAAATATGATAGAAAATCCCAGTCAACTCTATCATACGCCTTTTCCAAGTCTAGCTTGCATAGCACCCCTGGCACTTTATCCTTGTGCCTCGAGTGCAGACACTCGTTAGCAATAAGGACTCCATCAAGGATTTGTCTCCCATGCACAAAAGCTCCTTGAGATTTAGAAATGATAATTGGCATAATTTTTATCAGTCTCGCTGCCAGAACCTTAGCCAAGATCTTATAAATACTGCCAATAAGACTTATTGGTCTAAAATCCTTCAAACGATCAGCGCCCTTTTTCTTGGGGATAAGAGTAATGAAGGAAGTGCCAAAACTATTTGGAAGCTTGCAACTCAGATGGAATTCATTCAAGAACGCCATGATATCTTCTTTTAAAGAATGCTAAAACCGATGGAAGAAGGCTATCAGGAATCCGTCCGGACCCGGAGCTTTATCCCCTCTTAAAGCGAACACAGCCTATCTCACTTCTGCCTCCTCAAACGCACTTTTCAGATAAGCAGCATTCGCTTCCCCAATAGTGTCAAACTGTAAGTTATCCAGTGCCGGTCTGTCCCATTCTTCCTTAGCATAAAGGTAGTTTTATACAAAAATTAAAATGTTTCTCTCAGAAGATTTGAGTTACTCATCATGATTAAGGAGTTTTTCAACTTCTCGGTGGTATCTAAACACGCCCACAAAAAGGCAGATGTAGAGTCCAAAATGCTTGCTAAAGAGGAAGTAGATTGACAGATATCTTGGGACTTGACATGATTTGCTTGATGTATTTCTACATTTGTAATAATATTTTTTAGGAAATAATTCGTACAAAGGTAACAAGACCTCTAAGAGTTGCAACAAATTGGTGCCATATAAAGACTTGTGAGCACACATTAGAATACATATGAGGACATTGCTCAGTGCCAATAAGCTCAAACTCACACTGGAATCTTTCACTTATTTGAGCAACTCAGTAGTCAGTTATCACCAAAAATCACAAACATGATTGTACTAAGACCTTCACAAAAATTAATCAGAAATTAGAAGTTCAATTGCAGTTTCTACCATTTCCAACGAAGACAATATAGTATATTCATAACAACTTCTAATGTGTTGTAGATGCTTCTTAGATCCTCCAAGTTCATATCCAATAGGCATAGCATTACATATTCACACATGCTTTATGATTGTACGTATGGATTGGAAGCATATATGCATGAATATTCATGTATAAATGCAATTTATTGTAGCCAACTGCCCAGTAAAGCTTGATATCTAGGGGTATTCATGGGCCGGGCCTGGGCATTGACTTCTATACTATAAGCCTTAGACCGGCCCAAGCCTGAGTTAGGCCAGGAGTGGCTGGTCTGAGGCTGGCCTGCCTGGAAATGATGAAGCCCGAGTTCAGCCAGATTAGATTTATAGAATAATATAAAAAAAAAGAATTTCCTACTATTGCCTGGTCTGCAGCTCAACTGGTCTGGTCAAGTGACCTTGTGTGGGAGATCCCGTGTTCGAGTCTCCAAATAATTATTTTTATATCTGTGCCGGACCGAGGCTCTGGGCTCTCTACCACTGAGTCCAAGCCCAGACCCATCTACTAGAACCTAAGCCCAAAGCCCAGCTCATAGTGGGATGGGACTGTGCCGGGCTCCGGCCGGTCCGGTCCATGAACACCCTTGTTGACATCCTCATTCAAGAAGAATACAATAAATGAGCACAGATGCTCTTCAACTCTATATAGATGTATTTGTAAGGTATAAATGACCTCGTTGAGAGATCAGTTGTTAAGGAGACGAAGGAGGAGAGAGATGATAAGGTGATTTTCTTTCTTTCTTTCTTTCTTTTAATTTCCTTTCTGTTTTAGATAGGTACAATGGGTAAATTTTATTAAAAACTGGGAGGAAAACATTCACTCAAAACAACACAAGCGAACAAGAGCACAAACAAAGGTATAAAGCATTATGCCAAATGCAAAAAATAATAAACAAGTAAATTGCAGCACTAAAACGGATAATCCTATCCAGTCCTCGTCTAGTCAAAGGATCTACCATTCCATTAGCAGAATGACCCGCATGCTGAAAAGTCACTTGCATAAATGAAGTGACTTAATTTCTTTAAAATGAAGAAAGAATCTCATAGGGTAGCCATCTGTATAATTCATCCAAGAAATGGTATTGAAAGAGTCACTCTCCATGATGGGCTTGGTAGGATGTCAAATAAAGGATTAGAAGGTTAATCAAAGATAACAAAACCTTACATAGTCCCGAGTGCAACATCCGATAACAATCTCAAACTTTTATAATTTCTACAGTATTAACAGTTGCATTACTAATAGGACCGGGTAATTGTGCTGTTGTCTACAGACAGAGGAGTTAAGACTGTCATTGTATGTATTATATTATGTACTCATAAATTCAAGATTACAAAAGAATACCTGTATTTCAAGCTCAAGCAGAGAGATTTTTTCTTGCAGCCGTAAATACTTGAATTCATACTTCATAGCAGGATCGAGATAATCGGGGTTCGCCAAAAGATAGAAACGCAGTCCCCCAATGTGAATCCATGCCTTACCGAGATTATAAAGGTAATCTATAAAAGAAAGGAGGAAGAATCACTGTGATCAAATAACTTGCCAGTCACTCACAAGCAAGAACTAAATCTGAACAAGTGCAAGAATATCAAGGACATGTTTGTATACACGATGCAGAACATCAGTTCCGGGGAAATTTTCATCTCTCTTCTGAGGGGCAAAAAATTCTGAGCACCCCCACAGGAATTTATTTTTCAAGAAAACTTAGCCCATTTTTTAGACTTTTCCACAAGGGAATGTGGCTGCACCAAACATAGATTTTAATGTAGCACAGAATTTAATTTCCACAATCCTCACATTTTCTGCGGAAAACTGACTACACAAATGTGCCCTAAAGATTAGCATGATTCATGATTTTCATATAAAAGCTAATTATTTTTCACCAAAACAAACGGTAACTGATTTAAACATCCTCAAATCCTCAAATAAAAACAATGGAACTATTCTTGAGCCTTACCATGAGATGGACACTCGATGTATAGTTCTCTAAGCAAGGGTACAATATATTGATCAACCAAAGATGTCAATCCGCCATGGTTGGAAGACTGAATAAGTGCCTTTAAGGTCTGGAGTTCTTCTTGCTGTTGTCAATACAATAGATAGTGGCTATGGTGAGAGAAGTCTTGAGGCAAAAACAAATCCTAAACATGAATCTTAAGAAAAAACTTGGCTATTTATTCCCTTTTCAAGTAATGTTTATTTAATGATATTAAGAATCTATCATAGAGGCAGACTGTTTCTTGGTGGTTTATACGTTGGCAGTTTGGGGACATGGTTAAGAAATCCAAAATGTTGATATTATGGTCCCACCTTGGGTGGAACATAAACAGAGTGACAGATCTGAATATACATTTTCGACCTTCCACCTTTTCAATGTGCACAGTTGCTGTAGTTTTTTAACCATCAATAACTGGCCAAACAAAAAGGGTACGTGCCCTATCTTAGAAACACTAGGTGCATGTGTCATCAACATTAAAGTAATCATATCAATGGTTTTGATCACATAACCACAGGTCCCATTTGTAATAACTGAAAACATTAGAAAACTTCAAGGATATATTCCCCAATAAATAAAAATTCCTTGACATTTTATCACACAGACGGGTACAGGAGTAAATGTACAATCCGACTTCAAATTCTCTAGGCTCAACGCCCTAGAAATCTAGAGATGATAATTATTGAAGTTATAGACCACCAAACAATTGTTCTGCCAAACGACTCATTAATACAAAAGAGTCAATTAAACAACTGTTGTAATTTTCTTTTATGAAATTACAAAATGTAAAATTTCTTCAGCAAGATCTTTCCAATGGATAAGGTATACCTTAAAAGAATTCTCCTGAATGGAATGGAAAATTGATTTGATTTTTCCAAAGCTATCCACCTCAAAAGATTTCTCATGTGCAAATATAATCTGCAGCCGGTCAATATCAGACACAAATCAAATTACAACATTTAAACTTATATGCCCCCTGAGGACATTTTGAATTGTTATAAATGTAATACCTGTTGAAAGAGGGAATGGGCTGCAGAGAAAAGAGTACTAGCTAAATCCGACTTCAATGGAAAATCTCGCCAAAGTTTTCCAGAAGAAACTCTAAGCTTCAGACAGTGGATTGGAAAATCCATGACAGGGAATGAATGCTGACTGAAGCAAAGGGGGAAAAAGCAAGAGAGAGCAGAAAACAAATTAAAAACATAGAAGCGCACACACAAAAAAAAAAAAAAAATACAAACTCATCCAAAACCAAATCTGGAAGAAAAGCAACAATGACTAGTCGTAAATTGAACTTGTAGAGGGGGAAAAAACACAAGACTAGTTCAGTATTATCACATTACACTGATAGAACATCAAAGCAATTGATCAGTATTAAAGCAACCGCTACATAAATGTTACTGAAATGAGACAAATGGCATGCAGAACGAGAGGTAAGGTATTGCGTCACATAGGGACATGTCCAAAGATTGAGTTTGTGGGGGCTGTACTGGTTCATCAGCAGGAACCATCCAAATCAATATGAACATGTTTAGAAATCCACTCGTAATCGTCATCATCAAAGCCTTACCTCATCTATGATTTTGATGTTCACGAACTAACAAAATATAATCAAGTCTAGCCCTTCATAAGAACAAGAAGCTAAGGAATTTTAACAAAATCAAATAGCATAGAGAAAATGACATCAATAGTAACTGCAAGCATGGCAGTCATAGGCAGTAATGCTGCAATCTATTAATGAGGAATTGTAGGAGAGCTATTCACCATTCAAAAAAAAAAAAAAAAAGAAGAAGAAGAAGAAGAAGAAAGAAATAAAGAAAGACAGAGCTATGGTAACAAATGGAGGTGCCAGAAGAGAGAGGCCCAAACAGAAAAGGGTAAGCTCACCCGCAAGCACATTCACAAGCCAAGTTGAATGGGTATAGGTTAACATGTCAGAATTTGAGTTAATTTCTACATTTAGATTTGTAATGTATGTCACGCATGTGACTCCCCCGTAGAAGGGCGTTGGGTCCGACGAGGATTGGGTATGCAGTGATGCATAAGTCCCACATCGGAAATGCGCTGTGTGCGTGGGTGTGTGAGACCTTGTCTTGGCTATACATGAGGCCTTTTAAAACCATGCGGCAAGATTGGGTTGGAATCCCATGAGCCAAAGCAGACAATATCATGTGGACAACAGGTTCATGTCGTTACAGAAGGCAAGGCAAGGAAAATTTGGAAGCCCTAGTGGAACCAGAAAATTTTCCTTTTGAGGGAGAGGAGGGGGAAAAGGGTGGGTTTCCACTAAGTAGTAATAATAATAATAAATACATAAGCGGATATCATTGAGGAGGTTATACAGAATTTGGGGGATTTTAACACTTCTTTCCACCATATCAAGCGCTCCGCCAATGATGAAGCGGATAGGCTCACAAAAGAGGGAGTTCTTAAAACAGAGTCGCATATTTCTGTTTAGTTTGTTTTTTGGGATTGTTGCCCACTCTTTGGGGGCTTAGCTCCTTCCTTTTTTGTTTTGGATGCTCACCCCAAGTTTGTTTGGGGCCTTTTGAGTTCAGTATATTTCTCTTATATAGTGTAAGTTTTTTCAAGCAATGAAATCAGTCGCCGTTTGGAAAAAAAAAAAAAAATCTTAGGGGGGCCAATGTGAAAAAAGTAATATTCATTATAGCATGGGGGGTTTTCCATTATTTTCTTTTGCTTTTTTTTTTTTTTTTTTGGGTTTAGGGTGGTGGGGAGATGGAGATGAAAAAAAAAGGTGAAAATTTCCATTATACTACAGGGGAATTCCAAATTTCTAGGGTGGCCAACCCCTTAGTTCCACACTTGCCCCACTTTTTTTCTGTATTTTTTCTATTGAATGGTAACTTCTATTTATCAAAGCCTCACAGTAAAAAGGGATATACTGAAAATTTAAGGAAAATACCAAAATCCACATGATAGCATAATTGGCAATTCCATTCGGGTCGCCATTCCAGTTTGACGCTGTAGTGGAATGTTTCGGCATTCCAGTCAATTCCGGTATTCCGTACTGGAAAATATGCAATTGAAAAATAAAAAATAAAAAATAAAAAGAATACCTAAAATTGAAAAAAATAATAATAATAAAAATGCATACTTACACCACTTAAATTAAAATACACTCTACAATTAACCACTTTCGAGTTTTCACTACATGTGAATGGAAGTATAAAACCTTGGCCGGAATGGGTCAGAATTAGGACCGGAGTGGACCAGAATGATCAAAACTGACCGAAACTAGGAACGAAAGCTTTTAGCCTCATTTTGCGTAATTCACTTGTATAGTGAATTGAAGTGAACTTTTAAATTCAGAGACATGAAAAGAGGAGGGGTCAAAAGAAAAGGTACCAAATTTCAAATTTTACCTTCTTTGACCTTTTGCCATTTTGTGGCATGAGAAGGTACCTTTTTTTTACTTTTTTGGATAAAAAGAATACAGTCTTTTGTTATTTAGTGGAATGAGAGAACAATTTTTTGACTCTTTTTTTTAAATGAAGGTGTCTATTGAATTTTGGTATTGTTTGATATGACCCCTCTTCTTTTCTTGTCCAAGTGACCCTTCACTTCAATTCACTTTACAAGTGAATTACCCAAATTAGGGGGCATTTCATTCTGCCCAAAGGACAATTCCGAAACAGAGATAACAACTATGCATGACACCATCCAAAAAGATAAAAAAGGAGGCCTCAAGGACCTCCTAGAGGCCAAGAAGCCCAAAAAGCAGACCAAAGAAAACTATAAGGCCGCCACCCTCCACTCAAGAAAAATCCCACCTAAGGGCACACCCTAGAATTTCAGGATAAAAGAACCCAAGAGGAAGCGAGTAATCTTGATCTTGCAATGATCAGTTTAAGTAGGCGAGCATTTGCCTTTAGAACATCTCATGTTCCTTTCCTTCCAAATTGCAAAAATAGTTGCAAAAAGAGGAGTGCCACAAGAGCTTCCCCTTGGGCGATCCTAACCCAAACTTCCAAGCTTGAAAAGGGTCATGGATAGAATTAGGAAGAACCCAACTATAATAAAACAAACAAAAGATCAAGTTTCAGTTTGCTTGGGCCACTACACAATTAAGAAGAAGGTGATCCATGGATGACTCAGCCAATAGACCTTCTCCTCCTCTAATACGAGGCGGCTTCCTCTTTGTGGTATTATTTTATTAACACGTGTGGGCAAGCTTGGTGTGTTTCACTTGTAGGGGTGCTATTAGAGTTTGCAAAGACTTGGGTGTGGGGTCGATTCCATGGATGTGGTATTTTATGCATATAATTCCTCTTGCTATGATTTGCATTGTTTAGAAGGAAAGGAATGAGAGGATGGTGAGAAATTCTTCGGGAACAATGGTGGGAATGGCTTAATCTTTTGTAATCGTCTTTTCTCTAATAAAGTTAATCGTCACCGGTAAAAAAAAAAATAGCGACAATTTGACACTCCCAAGGTGTTCAATACAGAAACAAAAACGAAAAAAAAAGAAAAGAAAAAAGAAAAAGAGGTGTTAGAATCTGACACCGCCCAAGGTATCCAATACAGAAAATCTAAAAACACAGGATTTGTGGATTTGGCATAATATATAAATCCATTTAAATAAATATTTACTGCAAGAAAAAAATATTATGCAAAAATAATGGACGTCATAATATAAAGAATCAAGTAATATTGTGATAATCATTATTAAGAAAAAATATTATGCTTAATGCATGTCTTAACCTAAACAATTAAGTAATAATCATATCACTATCTTACATAGAATCCAAAATAAGAAAATGCAAGATAACATATCATCAATTGTAAAACCATGTTTAAGTTAGCACCCAAAGAATCCGACACAATGCTGTCTGATACTTGTCTGACATGGGTAACTGGCTCATTCAAAAGGATCGGTGTAACATAGTTCTAAGTGGATACTGAATTATAAACAAGAGTGGTAGAGGTACAGATAACATCATAGCTCCTAAGATGAACAGGCCATGAAAAAAGACTAAGGATGTAAATGAGTTGGGTTCAATACAGGCTCTTCTAGACCCAGACCCAATAGAATGTATATTCCCAGACCCAGGTCCAACTGTGATGGACCTGGATGGACCAAGGCCAAACTCCAGACTGACATAGAACCTTATTAAAAATAAAGTTATGAATAGTCAAACCTAGGCCAAGCCTCAACCATCTTAAGCTGTTATTAGTCAATTGGTGTGTAAAGTAACAGTAATGCAATATTATAGAATATATTAAGTATTTTATGCACATCAATTTGGTAATATTTGGGTTTTTCTCATATTAGAAACATCGGATAAATATACAATTAGAGGTCCATTGACAAACTTGATAGGAACCGCAAATTGATATAGACCTTTTAACTGTGTACACTACATACACACGATATTATAGCACAGCATGACATCACTTTATATTGGCTTTTCTAATAATTAAAGATCCCCAATGAAATCATGTATATAAAAGTCAATCCACAAAGGTAAGGTTTAAGAACCGAGCAACCCAGTCTGGTTTACAGAAAAAAACTCAAAATATAAAAGATGTATTTTCTTTGGATGGAGGAACCTGACTTAAGAAAAGTCCGAATAAAACAAACCAAGCCAATATGTTTGTTATTGATTAAAAAGCCAAACTTACAGAATCTGGCAAAGCATTGACAATTTTGTTGGCTCGAACGGAATACATGGTACTTGATTCCCAGGATAGCTAACATTTGAAGAGTTCTGCACGTAGATAAGGAGGAAAACAGACAACAATGTCATACATGAAGTAACCAGAATATGCTTTCCAGGAAAACCCTCGTCAAATTTCAGAACATACCTTCGGCAACTTTAGGCCGTATGTCCACATGGAAGAATGCCACTTAAACCACATTTCAATAACAAAACTGGCAACTGTTCCACTCACTGCTACATCAAAGAAAGATAGAAATCACTACACTGTCAAACAGAATATTTTTATTTAAAAAATCCACAAAAAAGGTGAGACAGTGACCAACAAATGAACAAATTATGCTCACCAGAATCCACCAGAGTCCAGGCATCTAGTAACCACAAAATCTTCTGATGCGGTAAAAAATCTGTAGGAGGTCTAGATGAGAAATCCATTGAGAACTTCAACACATATTCCAAAAGCCCAGACATGCTGGACAAAACCTGTAAGTGATAAGAAGATAAAGGGCATGAGAAACAAGAAACTGTATCAAAGAGACAACGTTGGCATAATTAAATTGCAGCGCAACAGCAAAGGAATAAATTAAGTTCATATTGGCCCCTTTCTGCTGCACGCGCGCACACAGTAATGAAGGGGCTGCATGTAAAAATCCAGCTGAACATAGAGGAGTCAAATTCCAAATTAGCTTACGCCCATAAAAGGAGGCTCCAAATATTAAAAGAAGCCGACATGGATATATACTTATGGAAGGAGATGTTTCCAAATGGCACATATTCAAAACTCAGCTAGAGGAAGTTTGGGCCGTATGAAATTCTCAAGAAAATCAATGGTAATGCTTTGAAGACTCGAGAATTGACTACGCTTGAATTTTTAGATCGATATCACTATCATGGTCATGACAATGAGGGTGGAGTTGCAAGCATACTTGCCAAACAGATCCTAGGACTTTTGAAGTAATGCCATAAACGCAAGGGTCTATCCAAGGAGGAATAGAAGCAGATGAAGTTCAACTAAACGTTTCTAAGAAGAAAACAAGAATAAGAGATTTTTTTTTTTTTTTTGTTTCTGTTCTTTTTTTTTGGTCCCTGTGCATGTGTGAAAGAGTCGAAACATTCATAAAGTGAAAGACTTAATACCTTGTGAGTTGAAGAAGCATTTCATGTAGATGAAGTTCAATTAAATGCTTCTAAGAAAAAGAAAAAGAGGAAGAAAAAAATAGCTTATTATTATTTTGTTTTTTTTTTTTTTGGTGTGTGTATCAAGGATCAAACAGCCAAATGTTCAAAGAGTCAGAGTTAATACCTTGGGAGTTGAAGAATCATTTGAGTAAATAATCTTGATTCTTTGTGTTTTGACTTGAAACTTAATTAGAGTTTGGATCTGGATCTTCTAGTCGATCAAATTAAATATTTGTGTTTACAATAGATAGTCAATATTAGAGTGGTTGTTAAGAAGTCTACAACTTTTCCTGAATGAATCTAGTTCTTTCTTCAAACTTCAATTATGAAGCTTTCCTCGCTTTTCCTTCAAGAAATCAAGGCTCCAATTGAGACCGGAGTGTCTTTCAGGTGCACTCTGCTTTGGGCATTCTAAAGTTCAATATTGATGTTTGCTTAAAGATCTTCAGGGCTACTAGGAATTGATGGTGTTCAGTGCAGTGACACCAAATTCTTGTTAGTAATCCTAGTAAAGAAATAAGCCCTGTACTTTCTGATTTTCCTTCTCTCTTGTCTCGATGCTATATTCTCCCATGCTGCTCTTTATGCATGCTCCTTTTCTTGCAATTACATTCTCTGTTACTGATAGGGAGGAAATATAGTAAGGAACTACAATACAAATATTCACCAAAAAGTTCATAACTTCTAAGGACGAAGCTTATGAAAACCATTTGACCGACAACCTGACCTCTAGTCAAAAGGAGAAAAAAACATTCTGTTTGATAGGTAATGGAAGAATTTATTAAACAGAAGAAGGCAGAGCTAAAACACAAATGATGACACTGAACAACGTTACAGGAGGAAACCAAACGAGGTTAAAAGAAAAGGAAAAGAAAAAAAACGGCATAGGACTGGACAATAGCTCTCCAAAAAGTGGTACTCTATGAACATAATAACTCTTAAAGAATCATTCTAAGTTGCTATCCAATAAGCAACATTTTCTTCAGCAAGTAACATCTCCTGTAATATAATCAGCTGTAGAATAAGCTGATTTGGACGCACCTTCAGTGAGACTGCAGTTAACTTTCTAAACCTTTTTTTTTTTCTTTTTTTTTTTCCCCTTTGTTCTTTGTTTCTTTCTGAACTTGCAAACCCAAAATGGATGGTATAAAAATTCTTCCTCTCATGGCTAAGACAGGGAGATAAGAAAATTCAGCTTGCACAAATAAAGAAAAACTATGCGGATTGACATAAGATTTAACAGAAGTGGCATGTGCATTTTTTTTTAAACGAAAAGGCAGATATAAAATTGACATGTTTCCATTTGAATTGACTTACTGCGTGTAGATCCTTGACATCAACTAAAATGCTCTGCGATAACTTTTCAAGCAACTCCACATCCAACAAAAGACTCTTCCTGTCAAGCAATGGAAGTGTATCCAACCAACTACCAAAACCTGAGTTCGAACACAACATCTCAGGGAAGAATGCACAACAGAAAGATGCTAACTTCTCCTCTAAGGAGGATTGTGTATTATTTCCCATAGACATCCCTTTCAGATTTTGCTTTTCATATTCAAACCTTTCCTGAAGCATCTGCAAGTAATAGATCCAGTAAAAAAAGGGGGGTGCGTGGCGGCGGGGGGTGGGGGGGGGGGTGTTCCATACAAATAATGTTCATATCGCCCAATAGAAGCAAACCTGATAAATATCGCCCAACTGATGAGCAATATCAGCATCCTCTTGATGTTGACTACACTTGTTAACAAAACATGATGACATGCAAACACCTAAAAACATTCATAATAACATATCTTGTCAAAAAAAAAAATACAAAGTATGATAAAAATTGAAAAGACAACAGAGAATCAGTTTTGTATAAGATAGTTAAGAATATAAGAAGAGAAAGCAGTGAAAGCATGATGTAGACACTATGAGGTGGAGCTCACTGCTCACTCATAGTAGTCAATTTTGCAATATTTCAGCCTGAATCCGTATTGAGACTTGATTGTTTCAGTATTTCAGTGTTACATTTCGGAGTTCTGTTTCAGAAAAATTATTCTGAAGTTAAAAATAATCATAAATTGAAAAATTTTAGAAAATTAAACAAACTATATGTTTAAAGGAAAATTCGCCCTAATAAACTAAATACAAGTGATATAAATTATATAAATCTGGGGTTTTGGAGGAGCAAAAATCCTTTCATCATTCAAATATGAACTAAAAGAGAATAAAAATCACTCAAATTCGAAATTGAAGCGCAGATTTTTATTGAACAAGCCCAAGCTTCAGACCTAATATTTTGTGGGGGTTGTTAGGTTTGATGCTAACTGAACTGAATTCCATTCGGCCGATTCAGCCTAAAGTAACTAAATGACTGCTATGGGCCCACCTCAATGATGGATGAGAAGAAGACTAAGGAATTCACAAAAACCCATGCTAAAAATAGTAACGGAATTTTGATGGTTGTTAATTCCTTAATTGTTAAAAGCTCCTCATCATTTCGTTATATATAAAGCATAGAATCCTACTTTTGTCACGCATCCAAATTAAATAGGCTGAGATCATATCTCATTAGACAAAGGGTCAAGACTAGCATTAGGTTATTTTGCTTTTAGGAACAGCATATATGATTAATTCGTAAGGACTTATTGATATTTGACTGGTTTTACATGTGTGAAAAGAAGCTTTCAGGTTCTCTAAGGAAACCTCGAGTATAAGGTTTCTTCCTTAGCATGAGGCCTTGACACAGGTGTGAGACCTGTAATATCTTGCTACAAGTGAAATTCAAGGATTGGTTATAGTCTAGCGACAATTGTTGTATATGTCATAACCTTGTATGGGGTCCGAATTTTTGCCTGAATTAATTTTATTTTCTACTCTTGATTGACTTATTTGAGGTGAGACCACTATTTTTTACAAAGGTCTCTTAAATAAATTGGATTTATACAAAATAAATGAGACCCAGCCTTGTAAATGATATGGCACTCGACATACAGGTCTGGGGGGCCGGCCGGCACAAAGATTTACACACTTCATCCCACGAGGAGTTCTTGTGCGGTAGTGTTCCTAGATCAACTACGGCACTTATCGACCCCTTTTCACCCCCTTTTCCCCCTCTTATTCTTCTCATATACTAATCAGCAGCAATAACTATTCTATTCTCTAGGGTTAGAGACGAGTAATTAGAGAGAACTTGAAGGAAGGAGGAGAAAAGAGATTGCGAGAAGACGAAGACGACAACCGGCAACGCAGTACTTAGTGGATATTGAAAGTTACTAGAATGGAATGAGTAAGCTAGTCCAAATAACAATGCACTGCGGAAGTAATAAACCAAATAACATAGAACTAGCAAAACTATCTACCAAGCAATCACCACAAGAAGGCAGACACAAAATTTAACGTGGAAAACCTATCTAAAGAGAAATGTCACAATCAGAAAAACCAATCACTATTGAACGGTTACTAGATATACTCAGCTTCTTTATCCCAATCAGTACGTCGACCAAAGGACTGTAGTTGTTCTTGCACAACTCATCGCTGCCACGACTACTTGCCGTGCACCGCTCCTCATGCTTGATCCTCCAATAACACCATGAGAACCAAAATGCACAAATCTTCTACAAAGAAGTAGAAGCCTCAAACCTTCTAAAGCAATTCTTCAGCCCAATCTCTCAATGATAGCTCTAGAGAACAATTAATCTCTCTTAAGGTTTTCTCACCTTAGAACAAGAGAGAACAACTTCTTGTGTGTTTTTCAGGGTTGAGAGCACCCTTTAAATAGTCCCAAAAACGTGCAAGAGACTTCTAATAATAATCCACTAAGAATTATAACTCAACTCAAACTCAACTTAGGAAGTCGTCTCAAACTGGGCACTCCCGGCACGCTCGCCAGGCAAGGTTCTCGCTATAACGAGGTCACTCACTGCCCCAGGTTTGCTCTAGCGAATTTCACCTTCGCTATAGCCAAAGAACATTCTGGAATTTGGCTTAAACTCTTCAATCTTCTCTTCAGATCTTCCAACGACTCAACCACAATCCATTCTAAAAGAAATAGAAAATTACAACTCAAATGGACCCAGAGTTTTGTCCAGCCCATGAATTAGCCAACAAAACAAAATCCCTAACAGATGTCCTACTCGAGACCTCATATCGCGAATGCGACACTTCATTACAAAAGGTGAGTGAATCTCCTCGTCTAGATGCCTACGTGTGATTCTTTATAAACCTAGGGTTTGGGAAATTGCTATGGTTGTTAAAGGGTGTTTTTGTTAATTGATTGACTACATGAAAAGGGATAGGAAAACCCTAGTGCTATTCCATTAGATGAAACCCTATGGAGAAGGGTTGATGGATGCTTGTGAATAATGGATGGAAGGATTATGGCTGAATGTGATGGAAAGATTCAATGACATGGTCTGCTGGGATTTAAGGTTTCAAACCCTTGAATTGACAATTCAAGAATTACTAGAAGGTGGTCGACCCCTATGGGATAGGTCTTGTGTTGACTGGACTCAACCCTAAAGGTGATTGAGTGACGGTTGAATGTGATGGATAGGTTCATAGACATGGTCGAATCCCTCCTAATGGCAACAGCCATGGCCTAAACTAGTTGGATGTTGGACAACCCAGGCACCCTAATGGAAACCTAGATTTGGGGTTTCCCTGTGCTAGAGTGAGCACATTGGTCTTTTCAATATTGAATGCCAATGAATGTAATAACCATTAATGAAAGCCAGGGAGGTAAGGATTCCTTCGAATGGGGATGGGATCAGGTCCCATCAAGGATGACCCTTAAACCTGGTAGCACCAACCAATATATGTTATCAGGTTTGACTGAATCTTGACACCATTGTGTATGAATTTAAGGTGACCCTTACATTACCATAATGTGCTGTAATCTTATACAATTAAACATAATCTGAAATTCTGCCTATTGATTATAGCCTGCCAACTAACAATTCATAATAGCGTTGTTGGATGAAGAGATTTATCAGATCAGAATTATAAACTGATAGTATCTTGATTATGCATGCTACGGGTTTGATGAAAATCTTAATCTGTTGAGTTGGCTGGTTAATTAATGAATGAAGTTAGATTTCTTAATTTTGCTAAAACGGGGTTGGTATAACCTTGTATGGTGCTGAATTGATGTAATTTAGTGCGCCTTTATGAGGGCGAAGATGTTGTGATTAGCACCATAGCATCGACTACAAACTTTGACATGGGAAGTGGGGCAACAAATGCAAGCTTGAGTATGGGGCTGATTACATATTTGAACCTAATTGCGGAATCCTGTATGAATCATGTTAATCATGAGACATGAAGATTAAACCAGCTCAACAGTCTACTGCATGTTTGAGAATTGATCTCTGTCTCACGTCTGGGCCAAGCTCTCATTCAGGTTACTGACAATTTCTGCTCTAACAGATTATTGATTCCCTCCCTTCTACAAACCATACAGTAACAGAACTGCAAGAAACCAAAAACTCTTTCAGATATTTGAGTGGTGCATCTAAGAACAGAGTTTCCTTTTCAATAGAGAGAGTACAGCGTGATGAGTTTTCTAATTGGGTTAAAGTGTTTAATAAAGATCTTTGGGTAGCATTATAAGCACTACTGTTGGATATTAGAATGCTGGCAGAGTGTGTCTTTGTAACTATAGAAAGTAGATTGACGACTAATAACAGACATTATTCATTAGATTGATGCCAAACGAACAATTGTCACGACCCAAATTCCGGGGCCCTGTCGGATATCCGGATCGTGATAACTGGGCAATGTATAACATTCATTTATCAAATTATTCGCATAAGAGATTTGGCATATAAATCAATTATAATTTCAATTAATTTGGATAAATCAACAATATAAAAAATTCTCTAAATAATCCAAATCTCTATGCTCTGAGTCAAAATTATGGTACTAATCATTAAATCAATTTCTAAACAAAACTAAATCTTCTGCCACTCATATCATTATTTTTCGTTCCCTCTCTCTTCAGCCACGCATGCCAAATTCCACGTGCTGAACGTCATCCTGATTTACCCCACCCGCAGTAAGATTACCTTAAGGGGCAACACAATATCAGTATTACTGGTGAATGAATATTCCTAATTACATAAGCAGCATAAAGCATAATATTACATGATTTAACATTATTGAATCAATATATTATATGCACAATAATACAACCATAAATATACATCCGTGCCCATGCACCTTACCACGCCTCAAAGGCTTATTGTATACTTGTATACCGGTCCTTATGACCCTGTCTCATCGGACACGTCCCCTATGGACCAGCCGCTATAATGGCTCGGACACTAAGTCCAACATCCCCTGTCCGGGATCTCTTCACCTCATAACAACCATAACTCACTATTATTATCAATCTTCCTCATATACATATCCATAGTGTGGGCCCCACCCTTACTTAGTTCATTGTTTATTGCCCCACTCAATTCAGAATTGGTATTAACATAATTGGGTGGGTCCACACCATATACCAACATAATATGCAGTAAATAACATAATGCATATAATTAGTCATAACTAAGTTAATCAGAGTTACTATAATCACCATTAAATTAATCAGCTCTCATTAATTTATCTATATAATAATTTTATGGAATCATCAGTCACCCATCCTGGGCCAAACCCAACCATGGATCCAACTCAGATCCATGAACAGAGCCCAGTATTGGGTTGTCCACGCCTGAAGGCTCACACCTTTAACATCCAGTGGGTCCCACTTACAAAATGCATGATCAGTCAACTAGGGGTTGGTCGACCACTACTATACTATCATTCTCATGGATCTGATCCCTCATCAGATCAGGTGATGGGGTCCACAAACCAAAAACGGGAATAGTTGATGTTCTGTACACAGTCACGCCTGACTGTGTTTGGGTCCATTGATCAGTGGGTCCCACTTATCAAAACCCCAGATGCTCACTACCCTAAGGTCGCCCAAGGGTCCCCCACAAGATGGTTGGAATTGATTTCCATTCATGTGGCCAGATGGGTCCCAGAAGGACCTGACGACAAGAGACCCCAATTCCTGCAACAGTAGCCTATGTTACATCATAACAATTGGATGAGGGCCCAGATGGGGCCCACTCCTCATGGGTCCAGGTCCTCATGGGTCGACCACGGGTCCCCTTGTGGATCTATGGCCTTGATTCTTCATCTAGTGGTCCACGGGGTCCCACAACTCTCAAACAACAACCCAACCCATTGACGACAGTCTCTGTTTCCATCAATTTGTAAGCCTATTCGATGGATTCTCAGTGGATTTTTCCTCCAATTCATTGGTATCATACAACAGCCATTCCTACACAATTCCTTGGCTCTAAACAGATTTCAATCTATTCCATGGATACAGGCCATCACCGTATACTTAACAATACATGCTAATTGAATCATACTCCATTATCAATCATCTTGGTTAACCCATCTAGATAATTAGGAAGATCCACTCACCTTTGGTATGTGATCGTTGCTTTTGCAATGTGCGGGAGTGAATAGAACATCAATCAACCTTCTTCTCCTTCTCCTAGATTGCAACACAAGGCTCTCTCTCTCATAAGCTTTTCCAGAGGAATAGAATGCAATAACTGATGTTGGTTAACTTAGATATATAAAGAGGAGACCAAGTCTCCTAATCCTAGTATATATCTCTAGTTTCCAAAACGGGGGATACCTACCACTTACTAATTCTTAAGTAAGTAGTATTACTAATTTCATACTAAGAGAACCACTAAAGTCTACCTGGGCCAGACTAATCCTGGCCCATAATGCAGGATATTACATACTCCCCTCCTGGCCCATAATGTCATGGCCATTACAATTTGACCGTTGGGCCACATATCTTGTCTTGCATTTATTTCTTGAGTTTCACCTTCAAAGGAGTTTGGTTACATTGATTATATTGTAGCAGTGCGGCCTTTATTTTCATGATGTATTTGGGAACTGCTGGCTTTTTTCTTTTTCCTATTCTCTACAAGAATAGTGCTTGTGATCGGCAAAATTTCAGGTCAGATTAGTTGATGCGGATGGATTTGATGATCAAGTGGTTGAGCAGGCCATGACATTCATGGAAGCATTTGATCAAACAAATGGTGTCCGAACCCATGTGCAGATGTTTCCCTCAATAATAAAGAGCCGAAAACAGTCCTCCTACACTAATCTTTAATTCATTCAGGGGTTGTTTTATTATTCAGAAATAAGGCAGGATGTTCTTTCCAATTCCGAGTTTCAAGTCAGAACATATAAACAAAAGGGGCCTGAACATCTGTTTTATTTTGGGCTGCTGCTTAAGGACCATAATGGGTCCAAGTCCACTCAAGTCCAGCACCACTAGGTGCGCCCAAGAGTGTACTGCCAAGGAGCAGGACCCACCTACCAGAGTGGTGATGCATGTGCGGCCCAAGGCCATTCTCGTGCAAGGTATCTAGGTCGACACTGTTTTGGAATTTCTGCTGGATTATTGTTTCCTTTAATTTTTAGTTACTACTTTCTGTCATATGGCATCTTAATTTATGTTAGTGATTAGTAGCAGGGATTATGCGATATTATTGACTTAATTCTGCTTTGGGGAGATTATTACGCTGGTTGCTGGTCGTCAGCTACATTGGTGTGCAATGTTGGATGTTATCTTTCAGTAATAAAGGTTCTGCAGAATCCTTTGGAATCTGTGTATTTTCTTCACATCATCTTCTTCTTCTGTCTGTTATGTGGCGCTACAGCAGTGGAACAGATTTGTGAATCTGTTTGGGTTGCATGACTGCATCATTAGGCCATACCTCATCAGTGCTTGCTGGATATCTCAGTCTATGTTAAAGCGTGTATCTTCTGATGTCTAAATCAACCATGTACTACAATGAGGCCACCAACACAGATTTTGATCTAAGAAAAGGATTTAAGAGTACTTCAACGAGAAGAAAACCTTTGCAGTTACATCCTGTGCAAACAAGCGAACAACAGCAGACAAAAATAATTTGAAGGAAAACAATGATCATTTAGCCACAAACAAAACCAACTGATTTTCTAAAATGAAAACTGTCAACTTACTTTAAACCACAAAATGTGAAAAGAACATTTAGAGCAGTATCCATGCAGTGTGACAGCATATTCGCATTTTTAAATTTGAAGGTGAAAATAATTAACTTTTGGTTTTCCTGGATGCATGAATATGTAACATGGCGGGGACAAAAAAAGCTGTCTTTTCAAAGCCTGTTTTATATAGCCTACCATGTTTAAAGAAAACCTCACATAAGAGGTATGTGAGAAACCCAATGTTCCAAAGGAAGAAATGAGAAAATACCTTCCATTGCTAGGTGCCGCAATCCAGTAGTAGCTGATGCAACCGCCTTGAAGCAGTCATCTCCTGGCAAAGATCACAAGATTCTGTCACTAACAGAAATGTTTTAGAGAAAAGAAAAAGGAAATATAAAAAGGACACGTTTAAGAAAATAAGCAGTTGTATACCGGAGGAAATCTGCTTCCATGATTTTGGCTTCCTTGGCCAAATTTCATCACAAAGTTCCAAGAGCTGCTGCATCTTGAAATACAAGCCAGCAGAGGAAGGTATGAAAGGATGGCCGCCATGAACCCATAGCATAGACTTCTGTGAATGAAAGTTCCAAGATGACACCTCATGCAGATTCCTGCTTTCCACCTATGGCAACAACAAAAATTACAAGAGACACCAGAAAACAACAGCAGCAAAGCAGATCACAAGGAAGAACATACCAGAAAAGAAACAACTTCTTCTGCACAGATATTGTGTAGCTTTATTGCATCCTTCTTAAGAGAACACCAAGATATATACAAGCATTCGAGATCAAATGAAGTGACACCCTTCCAAAACCATGTGTGATGTTCAAGAAGATCACTGTACAACTGGAACAGTAAGTCAAAGCAAGGAGACTCCACAATCAAATCAAGCACCTTTTTTTCCAACTGCCTCAGAGATTTCAGCATGGGTAACATCCTAAAGTGCTTCTTTTCCTCACCACAGGCATACTCATCTTCAATATTCCACTGCTGGAGACTAAGACGGAGCAAGTTCACAGAGTAAATTGCATTGGACAGATGTTTTCTGGATGTTAGCAATGGTACATTTGAAGAATACGATTCCGCCAACTCCAGTGTAAACAATGGTACAGGCTGCCTATCGAGATCTACTGAAGAGATAATCTCCCTCCGGCAATCAACAATAATCGTCCAAATTGGATGATTTATTTCTTGTTTACGTATGGTAAGAAAAGAATCGAAAAAACCACAATATGGCTGTATCTGAGAACTATACCATTGAAACCAGAGAAGATAAGATGCGATATCACTTTCATTGGCTTGTTCAATGGTCCAGGTTGCGGCAAAAAACATCATCTTATTGGCCAGTGCCAAATCAAACTTTGGAAGCTCTGTAGACTTAGAACCCCTCCCCCTAGTGGAGTTCGGAAATAGAATGTAGTGTAACATCTGAATAGGAATCACCGACGGACTGACTCTCTTTGTAGCATCCAATAAAGAAATGTCAGTATGGCCAATTGACGTTACAGAAGTAACAATTAAATTATATTTAGCACATTCAGCTCCAAGGAAATCTAGATACATACAATTCTGCTTGATACAAGCCACCTTTGAGTGCCAGACAAAGTTCCTTAACTTCAGAGGAGCGGGCCATCCTCCTGGCAAAGATGAGGAACATCCTAGCAATGGATCATAGACAGATGATTCACTAGCCAACAGAATGGAATGTTTTACATGCTCGATGATTTCACTTCCCTCAGCTTCACCAAAAGAAGACAGGTATGTGTGCTCCCAACTTACTTGGAGGCTCCATGTAGGCCTATTACCATTCATAATAAGTTGCTGGAACAACTGGACCCAACGTGTAAGCTCAAGAAGGGTGACATGTATGCCAATACGTAATCCTGCATCTCGCACAAAAATATGAGCGTCGGCCATTGCATCAACTAACTTACGAACAGGTATACCAGAAAGAACTAAGAACCTCTTCAGATCTCTTCTCTCTGCTGCTTTAGTACTATCAAAACTGGCACTATCATCAAGCAAACAATACGGTTGCATCATATAGACTTCAACTCCTCTATTACGCATTGCTCTAGAGATTTCACCATATCTTGGGTCAACAGTAAGAAACATCCGAAACTTGGGATGGGCATGAAGCACCAAAGGTTTCCCATCTACAAGCCCACACTCGTTAACAGTAATAGATCCACTTGGCTCAACTAAAGAGTTGATCCTATCAAGAACCTGTTCATCATCATCAACATAGCCCCAGGACATCAATCAGGAGTTTGCTTAATGAATTCATCAAAGAAAAACAATAATGACTACAATGTGTACATGTATGTGCCCTCCCTCCTCCCTCCCTCATTTGAATGCAAGTATTTTTGTGGGAGTGAGAGAGCGTATGAGTGTTAGTAAGGTGCATTTGCGCAGTGAGAGGATTCCTCTTTCTGCAGATTTCTACTTCCACGAGATGGAGGAATCCTGCATTCCAACACCACACATAGGAAATCGAAATCCTCTATATCGAGAAAAATCTGTTCAATTTTTTCAGTTTCCACAAGAAAAATGTGTTACGTACCAAACAACAGAAAAATCGGCTTCAAGAAAATCAGAACGATTTTCCTCTCTATTGCGGAATTGTCTCATTGTACAAGTGCACCTTAATTTGTGAATAGGAAGATAGGAGTGAGTATGAATGGAAGACACAAAGGTAACAATCAGAAAGAATTACAAATAAAGAACCATACTCATTGACAATAACACCCATGTACTTGAACTTTCATGTTCAAGATTGATGGTTTGAGAAGAGGTCTTGTGGGGTGATGCCCCTATATAAAAGAGATAATCCGCAGTGGTTCTACTTAACAGCCTTTACATTAGGGTTTCGTCCGTTATATGCTAGTTTCCATAGTACTCTTTACCGTTATGTAAATAAGTCGGAAACATAAGATGTATCAATGCATGTATGCAATTATTTTTATTTTAGTCCAAATGTCCAAAAGCACCCTTAAAAGACATCACAAATTGACGTACGTAACAGTTTGAGTTATTATGAGCCATTGTAATGATTAAGGACCTGATCACTATAGGGTCCACCTGTCCAACACTCTGCTTACTAAGCATGACCCATGACAGCACATGCCAGCATAGCACACATGCCACATCCAAGCTGCGAGATTGCCCAAACAGTCACTCAGGAGGATTTTGCATGTACAAAACAAAGTACAGTAAAAAAAAATCAGCCACATCTATGCAAGGCTGGAAAATTCTCGGAGCTAACTCTTGACTCTCCCAAGTCATCTTGTTTTGACAAAGCACCAAGTCAAATATAGGGGAGACTCGGCCGAGTCACCTTATTTTTTTAAGTAGTTTGCATTTGGACTATTAGAATTGTAGATCTGAATTTAAACAATTAATGTTTACTTTTAAGTATGTATGCACGAGGTTTGGAGTCGATAATTTAAAAATGATGACCGGAATACAATTTGAAACATATATTTGATCTTTTACATTCGATATAATATGAAATGTTTTTTTCTTATATTTTTCATATTATAGTATTTTTCTTGCATATATAAATGTATTAATTTCAATCGATTATAATGAATACATGTAAATATTTGTATATTTATATTTAATAAATATTTGATATATGTTTAAAATTTTAAATTTATTTATTAAAAAAAAGACTCACACGAGTCACCGCGTAGACTCTATCGGAGCCAAGCTTTTTGCTTTGGACAAGTTGAGTCTCAGTCACGAGTTTTCCAAACTTGCACCTATGCATATAGCCAAGCTAATAAATGAACCTGCTTAAATGAGGTCATCTATATGGCTGGATCATCCTCTCGGATATGGCACTGGTGCAGCAAAGGCATTTGCGACTGCAAGTGGAACTGCCCATGGGCATAACATAATGCGATACATGACTAAAGTTCAATGAATAACATTAATAAGTTGAAATAACCAAAACTTATCAATTGATGAGTTGGGACAACACACCGTGGGATTGCAAAGATTTGCATTCTCCAGAACAATCCATTCACCATGCTCAATGGCCTTGACTAATCCCCCCGCAACCCATTCAAACTTTGGTGAAAATGACTGCATTCTGTTATTTTCCTGTAACTCAAAAATAGTTTTCAGGGATTTATTCAGCTCTTTATATGACCACGATACAGGTAAATGATTCCTTTCGAGGCAACCTTTCAGCTTTTCAATTATCTTAACTAATTCAATCAGCAAATTAGAGGGTCCACCTTTCCAATGTTCAACATGTTCTGAATCAAAGGTCCTATTTTTGCTCGAAACAAAAGTCAGCCATTCGCTAACTAAATCCTTGTTTTCCATCATGAATGCCTCTGCTGAAGATTCCAAACATAAACTGCTGTACTCATTAATATACCGCTCAACTTCAGCAATGACAGAACGGAACTTACGAAAGGCACTATATTGCTCAAAGCATCCAAGTAACTCAGAGATATCTGTTCCAGATGAAAGATTTAGTTCATTCAATGTGTTTCCAGTGAGCTGAGCAAGTAATCTAATCAGAGATGTCTTTCCAGATGATGGTGGACCAACTAAAATGCACAACCACTGATGTTGTACACACTGCAAAGCAGCTTCCAAGCTGTGACAGATCCCAGGAAGTATATGGAGCTGACTCTTCAAAACCTTAGAAGGTTGGAAATAATTTCTTTCAACATATGCATTCCCCACAATCAAATACCGTGGATTAATCTGTACACGTGGATACTGATTTATATACAGTTTCATACCAAAGACCTCCTCAAAAAGCTTTAGAACCTCTTTGCGATCAGTCACTGTCCGCATTCTTTGAATGTATACAATATCCAGAAAGCTATTGATCCTTGACTTCTCAGGTGCACCTAAACAACAGAATGACAAGTCAAAAGGCAAAAAGTTATAAAAAAAAGAAGAAATATAAGATCTCAGCCTGTTATATCCAGACTGCATAGGTTTTTAGGTTAGTGTAAGTGAGCACAGTCATAATAAAATGTTTGTGTTGTCAAATGGGAGACAAGGTGGAACCTATGTGATGAGTGCTTAATTGTTTACAATCTAAGCCCTAATATTTGATTGATCTTATGCTAGTTAGAGTTGTTTTATTTGATTTTACATTCTTTGTTAACTTTTTTTATTCAAAGGTAAAACGGAGCAAAAAGAGGAGAATTTAATCATTAATGAAGAAAAAGAAGACAACTCCAAAGTGTGTCACACGCCCAAGGGGGGTCCACATCCATTGCTGAAGGTAGAATTTCAGAATTCAGGATGTCTTATTCAAGTTAAAAGAGGAGATCAAAAATGGAGAAAAAGAAGGAAAGTTAAAGGTAGATTTCAAGTTAAGATAGAAGTCCAAAAAGAGGGGTCCCACATTCATTGTGCACGCACCAAATATGGGCCCACTTTTATTCTCAAGTTTCAAATTTAATTCCTTGCAATTAAAATTCAGATTGGTGGGCCACATGTGAGGAATTGTCAAGAAGATACAAGTAAGATCAGAATTAGAAAGTGTTGCTAATTAAGAAAAGAAGACTCCTATTCTAATCTAATTAGGAAGCATACTTATAAAGAAAGATGGAGATCTAATCATACAAGGAGAGAAGCCTAAAAAGGAGGAGATTCTTCACAAAAGAGAGTTGTTGCAAGACTTATAAATAGAAGATACAACCTAGCCACCTCCAGCCATAATACCAGCCATAAAACATCACACAAACCAACCACAAATCACCTACAATCATCCACAAACCCTAGCAGCTGTACAGCACTATTGGGAGCACCTTTGGAGCATCTTTTGGAGAGCTTTCAAAGCGAGGAAAAGGAGAAAAAGTTGCTGGCAGAATTCTTCTTCTTCTTCAATATTCAGAGTTCTTCTTATGGCTCTATTTTCTATTTTGTTTTCAATTCCAGACATGAGTAGATAATTTTTTAGGGCTAGGGTGTAGTTGAAACCCTAGCCTAATCTATGTAGTCTCTTTTGGCATCTTTTAATTCAGATTTTAATTTTATTAGATGAGATTCTAAACCATGATTTTAATTGATGAGTTGTGTATATGCCATGCCAACCATGCTATGTTCAATTAATTTTAAGAGTAATTAACTTAAATTTGATTGATCTTGATGTTAAGCATCTAGGGTTTATAACCATGAATAATCTAAGTATATGCCATGCTTAGACTCATGCATTTATCATTCCCATTGTTTTTATGCGTTATGTGTGTTTTGACTAAGACATATGCCATGCTTAGTTTTTGCATCATAATGAATAATTCATGTAGTATGCCACTCATGAATTGGGTTTAGGGGAATAGTAATCTAGACGCATATGCCATGGTCTAGGTTGATAGATGTCACTAATAAAATCTGATTTTTTATTAAAAGATAATAAGGGACATGCATAGCATTGGTTAGGGGAGTAGATGAAACCCTAGTTCATTCATTCTCATTGTTTTCAATTCTAATATTAGTTGTCTGTTTTAGAATAATTTCCATTTAGATTTTGATAGTTTAATTTACTGTTTTTAGTAGTTTAATTCAATCTTTCATCATTCAATTGTTTCTTTTAATATTCTGATTTTTAGTTGCTTTTGACATTGTTTTATCACAAGTCTTCGTGGAATCGACCTCGTACTAACAATTCACTACACTACATAGTGATCTTGTGCGCTTGCGAGTTTTAATTGTGTGCATACTAGTAGCTTATTTCTAGGTTACTTGGTGCATACCACTATGGCTCATGCATGGGATATCACTTGGAATACTAGGCGCCAGATTTTGGCCTTTCTCCTCTAGTGTAGTCAAATGCAGTAATTTTTGACCCATGTATTATCTAGCAATAATAGAAGGGATAGGGTTTTCTAATTTCAATTTTATCTGATACACTGGCCATCCACTATTGGCCCATCATATCAACGGTTAAGACTTAAAGAGTAACTGAACCAAGAATCACACCTGCACAAGCCTAACACCAAACCTGAAAATATTCTCAGGTTAAGAGCTCATATTTTAAGAGTCCATGCTTGAAGTATGGGGGATGAAAAAGAAATCTCACTTTCTATGATCTGACATGAACGAATAATGTCCCGAAGATTGAACTCCCACGGTGAGCCATCCTGACCAAACTTGCTAGATAACATGATATCCTCATAAAGCCTGTTGTTAAAACGAATCAGCTTTGAAAGTAACTCCTTTGAGACTGTGGGATATAGTGAGCTGCAGATGAAAAGGTAATCATCCTCAACTAACTCATCCACATAAACCTGCAATATAAAAAGGAATTTATTTTAAAAAATGACCAATAGCATTCCGGGAATAGATTGGAAAAATATTTTAAGTAGAAAAAAAAAAGGCAGCTTTGGTTAGTTCAAACGATGTAAAAACCCATTAAAATTGATTAAAACAATGCACCTTAGTAAAACGATTTAGAAAGGATTTTGGGAGTCCTTTTCTTCCACCACCCTGACAAGAAGGATTCTGACACGCAAAAACTCTAAATGACGGAGGACATTTAAACGACTGCCCTAGTTCTGGGATATAGACCTCAGCACGGTGGTCCAAAATAGCATTCAAGCCCTGAACATAATGAAATCAAAGAAGCTAAGCTATAAAATTTCAAGTAGCATACAGCATATGTTGAACATGAAGGACTGAAAAAGAACTAAAGATAAGGGAAGCAGGTAGAAAAAATGCCTCCAAGACAGATTGTGGAGCAAGATTAAGTTCGTCCAACAGAACCCAGCTTCCATTCTTCAGAGCCTAAACAGATAAACAAAACGGGGCAAATAAACCAATTTTCAATAGAGAAAAATCAATAACTACTCCAGCTACCAAAGATGCCCCAACCTGCAAAAGGATTCCATCAGACCACGCAAATTTCATTCCCTTTTCACCCTCCACAGGCAAGTCCGATCCCAAAAGATCCATGATGTCAGTCTACACACAACAACTACATAGGTGAGATACAAGAACAAATGTTAGCATGACTACAGAATCAAGGTAGTTCTTCAACCTGCTCAGAAAGATTTATCCGCACAACGGTGTGTCCTGAAAATTCAGCAAGTGCAACAACTAAACTTGTTTTCCCAACGCCTGGACTCCCTTCCAATAAGACTGAAAAACATGGAGCCAATTCAAGATGCAGCTTAAATAATAAGCCCAGTCTTCCAAGAAAAGCACAAACAAACTGTGGACAAATTACGTCAAAGAACAGTGGAGTTCAGTGTTTGATACACAGACCGGGCTTTGGAAGTTGCAATGCTCGCAACACTCGCAATGCATTTCTACGAGTAGTTGGTGCGAAAAACTCGAACCCCTCACGCTTACAGTCCTTATCCCCTAGGGAAAACATGGGCACAAACGAGGGAAAAATGATAAGCCACTCTTATTGAAGAAACAGCAGAAAAAAAAAGGAGGGTTCAATAAACAAAATGAAAGACTATTAAAATCCTATATATGGAGTAGTTGCCGTGTTCATGGTTCAAAATAGGGGCTGCTACATAGCGTAGCGCCCGCATTATCGGCCGTAGCAGTCGAGGCCGCTACGCTATTTTGAAAATAGCGGCGCTACGGTCTAAAACATAATAGAGCCAAGTAATTTTAGTTTTAAGCATTGTTTTTCCTATTTCTTCTCTTCAATAGTCTTTCCTAAAGTTATATCTACCCTTATATGGTTTCAAATCACTAAAGAAATACAATATTGTTTGCTATACAAGATTCAAAAAAATTTGACCATTTAAAAAATTCACACCGCTATGTATCACCGCAACCGCTACGTTGCGTTTTGGCCACTGACCGCTACGCCTGCCGCAACCGCTATTTTAATTCTTGGCCGTGTTGAGGTGGAGCGGAACAGTAATAAATGATGCTTCCAGATGATGGATTGAATTTGACCATGTTACCAGCTTCAATTTGGTTGGGCCCATCATTGATTCCATCAAACTGGTAGGTATAACCCCATTGATTTATCATGGACATGGTTATCACATTAATATAGGTGATATTCACCCTTGGATTGACGAAGAATATGACCCTGATTAATGTGTTGTGGCTCATTACCAATCAACTGGGAGAGGTTTATATCAAGTAATATGCCTCCATCAAAGGTATGCCCCAGTGCTCAAATAGGAAACAACTACATGGTGTAGCCAGGGACACTTATGACCTGGATGAGAGGAAACCTTGACGCCCGATTTTTAGGGAGGGGGGATTCTATAGGAACCCATAGCAATTTTTCTTTTGCTAGGCCCATAGCTAAAAAAACCTACTTTCTTGCAATTACAAGGTTCATTAGAATCTGCAAGCCAATCTCGGAAACACAGCATCCTACCTTTAATCTTTCTATGAGGGGTTTTTCAAAAAAGAAGTTCTTAATTTGAAGAAAACCCCTAACAAATGATGATACACATACAAAAAAGATGTCACGTATCTGTAAGAAATTGCAGTTCATACTATATATGTAATGTTTAACTTCCTGCCATACCTATGATGTATCCTTACCCATGCCATATTTGGGCCGTAGCCCCTAAGCTACTGTTAATACATTAGTCCCTTTTTTATTGGTATATATTTCTTGACTGTGAAAGAAATTAAAAAAATGGTCCCATAACTGAAGGATGTTGCTGTAGCACCAAACTCAACCAAAAAAAGGGCTAGTTAAATAATGACGGTCCTTTTCTACGACGTTTTTCGGATGAAAGTCACAAATTTCTTGTACTAGCTAGTTTGCTAGACTCTCTCCACAACATGGATCCCCCTCAACCGCATAATGGGAATAACGTAGGTCGCACCCACCCAAATAGAGAGATCATGGCGGGCTCACCCTAATGATGAAAATAGTGGCAACTCCACCCACCCAACTTTAGGAATCACGGTGGGCCCTGCCAAGTGATGGAATTGTGGTGGGTCTATTGAATTATTTATCACGGTGGGCAGACACAAGTCATGAAAATCATTACGAGACGGCAAGTACCAACCAAAATGATAGAATTATGATGGGATCATTCATTGTTTCATCATTTAGGTGGGTAGTGCCTACCATTATTCCATAACGTGGGTGGATAGGGCCACCATGATTCCATCACTTGCGCAGATAAGCCCCCACCATGGTTCCATCATAAGGGTGAGTGATCCAACCCACCCACACAATTCTATCACGTGGGCAGACAAGCCGCCACCATGGTTCCATCATTAGGGTGAGTGATCCAACCCACCCACACAATTCTATCATTAGGCAACAAGTCTCACCATGATATCTTGATTTGGGTTGCCAGGTCAAATGATGTAGGACAAACCCATGGTCCCAATGGCTCGAAGAGACAAGGGCCCAGTCCATTTATCTCAGCCAAGCCTTTGAGCCGAGCCCATTCATTTTATGTTATTTTTTATATTATTTAGAGTTTTAATTATGGTTTAAGTTATTTTTAGTTTGATGTTTTAATCCTGGCCATTCATGTGTTTAGATGGTCCAGATTAGTCCTACAGTATTTCTTTTCCCATATAAGGATGTAAAGCCTCTTGGCTTAGAGATGGTTGATGATTAATGAAAATCAAGTGCCTTCGGGATATTCCTCTTTGACTTCTCACCGAGATCTCTTTACCTCCTGGATTAGAGTTTGGCATGAGGCCAATGTTTAGGTTCTCCTGACCTTATTCCCCCTATCTCTCCATCTCTATCCTGCCCGCCCCGTAATCTCCCCTTCATTCCGCATCATCAAAACTAAAAAAATGTTACAGTCAAGTGGAGATTTCAAAGACAAAAAATCTTCAACAGCAAAATGAGTGGTAAAATTATACAATGGTTTTATTTCAATTAAAAGAATACTCGAAATAAAGTGGAAATTACCTTTAACAATGTAGAAAGGATAGACACCAAAAAGATGCTCAGATTGACCATTATTTGGACACAAGTTTGCATTCCTCCCAATATCACCCCAGCCATAATTTTCCATCTTTGAAATATGTGGGTTAATTAAATTACTACTGCCCTCCTGCAACAGTAGAGACATATTAACAAGTTTACAGGCACAACAAACAAATATTAACAACAACTAGCAAAGAATAAGGTATTCAAAAGGAGAAATTTCAAAAGAGGGCTCATGTTTTGCCCAGATTTCAAATCAGGACAAAAAAAAAAAACTTACATTTCAAATCAAGACCTAATTTTTCCATTTACATTTCAAATAAGGACATCTGGCGAGAACGTGAGTTTCCGGAAACTTGTTACTCTTTTTTCAAAATACCCTTTATGCCCTTTCCTCTTCTTCCTGAATCCCTCCATCGTTAGGGCTTTCAAATCACCGCCAATCGGTCTCCAAATTGACAAAGATCCACCTCGAGAGGCTCCAAGTCAATGGCCACCTATGATGCATGGATACGGTGATGCCGAAATTGATGAATACCTAATTTTTCTTATGCTGAAGCTTATTTGCAACCGTGGGAGCATCCCAAGATGGCCTACAAGCGTCCCGGCAAGTTTTGATGGAAAACTTGGGCCTAGGCCCCAAACAGTCTAGAATGTGTTTCTAGTAAATAACAAGGTGTTGTTTCACAATTTTTCAGAAAATCCATAATTAAAATATGCCTAACATTCAGCAGTTTTCAAGCCTCAGTTTGGTGGGTCAAACTGGACCCAATCCCAGAAAGGAAGCCACCAGCAGGTTCGCCCATGAGGGCTCTTAATTATAGTGCAGGTGCTTCCATCAAAGGATGGGCAATGTGGGCCCTACATCAGATCTACTGCAAGATGTCCAAGACGACCCAGATTCTGAAAATTTGAGAACTCCTCTATTTTTCTAGGATTTTCTAGATGTTTTATTTAGAAAATTTGTGTTAGATTTCTATTTGTATTAGGATTCTATTATAGTAAGAGTTCTAGGGTTTTAGAGAGGTTTTTAGCATTCTGTAAGGATGTTATGGTCACCTGTTACTGTTCATGCTACAATACCCGAAAAAAAATAACTTTCAAAAAGCACAGTTTTGCTTTGTTTTTTTGCTCTCTCCATTGTATCTTGGATGCTAGGAGATTGAGAATAGCAAAAGGTTAGAGGACCAAATTTTTCTCTCTCTTGATCACACATAATGGGGAAAGGATTAAGTTTTTTTTTTCTTTCTAAGTTATAACAAAGTTAAATGAAGGTGATTAGGAGATTTGTTTCAACCAATTCACTTTTTTTCCCCATATGATTTGGAAAAGTTGTATCCTGAGTTTCTGCATTGTATCCATGGTTCAAAATCGTGGTTCGCGGTCATCGCGTCGCGGTTCGCAGTCATCGCAATCCATCGAGGAGCGAATTTTTATTTGAACCCAAAATAATCTGAAAAAATATCCAAAAAATCCAGAGTAGTATAAAATGATATGAAACGATGTTTTTTTTCCGTTAGTGCACACTTTAAAGCAAAATAATGGTCTCCTCAAGTTATAACATCCTGTATCAAGTTATAACATCCTGTATCATGGCTGTATCGCCATATATACTAAAATAAGCTGAAATATCATAAATTTTACATAATGTAACCATAATTTTGGGCAAACTAATAGTGTTAAACATTTAAAGTCTATAATCTAGCAATAATACTCATAGAGTTAGTGCATGTGCAGTACTCAACACAATAACTCAGTCATCAAGGTGTGATCACCTTCAAGTTTCAAGTTAAAAGTAACAATCACCATGTCAAAACGACTTAACTTGCTAACTTAAAGTAGTGGAGTTTGGACAGTTGTAACTTACCTTGGCTCGATTTTTAGGATGAGAAATGATTGCCCAAGAGGAAGGGCCTGAGCCTAATGACAGAACGAGTGGCGTCCTAGCCCGACATCTTCATCATCATTATTTCTTGAAGGGTAGAAATAAGCATCAAATTATTGTGATGCACAAATAGTGTCCATAAGGTGGTTGTCCCCGTGGATGCAATTGAGGAATGAAGATTGCTTCATAATATGAGGCCGAGTCATTAGTAGATTGAGATGATTGAGGGTAGTGTTGGTGCTAAAATACCCAAAGTTTTAAAATCTAAAATATGGTGCTCCAAAACACTAGATCTAACAAGCCCCAAGCATTACTAAGCTATTTTGAGGTCCAATCTTGGAAAAAACTAAAAAGAAACACAAAAACATCTCACCAAATAATATCCATCGACTTCCTTGTTCTTTCCCATGGAGAAATTCCCCAAAATCTTGAGAAAGTCTTGAGTTTTGGAGGTTGGAGAGTCACACACAGTGAAAGGAAGGCTCAGGCTCGGTTTGGAGAAGAAAGGAATGAAAAAGGAGTGAAAACGCAGCTTTAAAAAAAAAAAAAAGAATGTCGGTCTGTATTTGAAAATACCAGCCGTTATAACAGAATGGCCAATATTATTGGCCATAACAGGCGTTATATTGGCGATATTTTGCCTATAACGCTAGCATTAGCATTATGGGCAAAATATCGGCACGGTCACAGCCGTTATTTTCAACCCTGGTTGTATCCCATCCATATCTTATCGTATTCGTATCGAACCGTGTCAGCAAAGGTACGATGGGTGAAATACCATATCCTGGTATCATAGCCAAGAGTTGCCCACTGAAGTTGATAGCAACAACAAGAAGGGTGTTGGCGGATTTGTTGTCAAGTTGGACGACACATGAGAAGCCCTGGTATTTGCAGATGTCTATCCTATCCATGTCTTTGTAATCACTTTTGATCAAGTCTAAATGTTTCTTCACCGAGCGAGATTTGGACTCTCATTTCCCATAAAAGAATGAACTAAAATCTCCTTACTATAAGCCCACGTTTTGATTAGGCCTTCATGCATCTTCATCTAGTGAGATTTGGATTCTTGTGTTTTCTTTGATTAGGGCTTAATAGACAACTTCATTAACCGATATTCGGAATCTCGTTTTTTGTAGTCTTCGTGTTCTGCATGTGGAAGAGAAATTCCTTCAAGAAGAGACGGTCTAGAACACATCCATTTATTTCTAGCATCCACATCAAAATGTACAAGTGCCTCAAAGCAGAGGTTCACTGACTTCTCCACCACCCTTTCAAACTCTGAGTACGGCTTCACTGCATGGGTCCCAAAGCTCTGTTGGACCGATCATTGAATCTTGCCATCCAAAATGCTCATCCGTTACTGTATCATCCACTACTGGTCTGCCAAGGACGATGGTAGATGAAGGGAGGAAGAGGAAAGAGCATAAGGGGATTTTGGGTATTTTGATATAAAAAAAAAAGAGTACGAAGTCACCGGAAAATTCATGGTCTCAACGGATTTCATGATTTGAAATGTAAATGAAAACTTAAATCCTGATTTGAAGTGATTTTTTTTTTTTTATCCGGATTTGAAATCTGAGCAAAACTTGAGCCCTGTTTCATAATTTTCCCTATTCAAAAGTTTATTTCCTTGGGAATAAAGCCCATTTCAACAATGTATATAAATTTAACAAAGGTGAAGGCGCAGATACTACTAGAGACACAAGACATCTCAGTAGTAAGGGTGTCTCATCACACACCTGCCAAGGGAAAGAGTACGGTAGCACTAACCCAATTAAAGGAGGAAAATACAAATCTATCATATGAAAACTTTAAGTAATGTAATAGTGATGCAGGACAGACCCATGGTCCCCATGGGTTGACCGACCCGCCTTTGGGCCCATCCCACCTATCCTTACCTTATTTAGAATTATTTTTAATGTTTCATGTCTTTTATTTATCTAAGTTGAGATGTTTTAATCTCAGCCCTAGGATTGTTAGATAGTTGAGATTAGCTCTAGGGTTTTAATTTCTCTATTTAAAGCAATGTAAAGCCTCCTGGCTTCATTAGATTTTGATTAATGAAAGAAAACCAAGTCTGAGTTTTGCACTATGCAATCTCCATGTCTCTTCTAGAAGGGAATGGCGCGGAGCCATGGATGTGAAGCCTGAGAAACTTCGCGTGGAATCCCGACCTATCCCCTGTACCAGGGGCAGAACTAGGGAGGAGCTGGTAAGGGCCATGGCCCCTCCAAGATTTGGAAAATCTTCATGGATATGATTGGTTGGCCCCTCCAAAAATTTAGGTATTCCAATTAGATATGTCGTCTCTCTCCCTGTGTCTTAATCCGTTGAACCTCTAGTTTTTCTCAGCAATTCGATCCATTAATTTCTCTAATAATGAAGTTACCTTATTTTACTCACACCATTATCACTATTAGTGTAGTTGCGTTTTTTTATCACACCATTTTGGTATCTTATCTTATTAGAAAACTTCCTTTACTAGCTATTTAGCAGCCTCAATTTCATGGTGATATTTCCTAATTTCATTAATCTATTTTTCTTTCTTGATTTAATAATTATGACAATAATGAGTAAGTAAACCTATGAGAGTGTAAGAAGAATAAGATAATTATGATAAATAAAATCATTCTATTCCTTTATCATATTTGTATGCATTTGGCATAGTCGGGTATTTTGTGTGTGCACTAGCTAGTGGCCTCATAATGGGAAGGCATGTGTCATTTGAACGTGGTAATACTTCAACTAGTACTAGCTCCATATCTAGATAAATGAATAGATTAATCTTAATAGATTGACAACCCATAAAATGAGGGGACAGAAATTTTGGTGATTCTATAATATTCATAAGTTTTTATGAAAATCCTATTGAAGACATGATTTCATATGGTGATGAAACTTCATCTAACTATATCTCGCAACCTGAAATTGCTTTATACCATTTGTTAAATACCATGAAAACATTTTCTAATTGAGCTTCTTTCTCATTCATATTTCTTTTGTACCCTTTTTGTGGTATCCTTTTCTTTTCAATATTTTCCTATTTTAAATTATTATTAATCATATGTTTAAATAGGGCGACAACATATAGTAGTATTAATTTGAAAACAACTGAGATCAAGTTGCAAGAACCAAGTTGATCTAAAAGAATTTACAAAAGAACTTCTAATTGTACGTACCATATACTCAAAATTATCAATTTAAAGAATACCCGAATCTATTTCCATGTTTAAAAGAAATCAAGGATCAAACTCTCTATCTTTTTAATATAACACAATGTATTGTAGAATTTCATGTCTTATAACTTTTCTTTCATCAAATTACACTCATCGAAATTTTTTTGTATAAGTTTTTCTCCTTCACACCGGCAATGTTCGGTATTTTTCTTTATTCATTAAAAGTTTTACATCCATTCTACTTTATAAAGATATATAACTTTACTAAAAAAATTTATTTTATATAATGTGAGACTTCCAACATATTTTGTAAATACATGTTTTTTGGTGGCATTCACATCATTTTATATTATTTTATTAATAAATATTTTAATTTTAATTTATTGAATAGTTATTTGTTAATCAATATTATCACTATATATATATATATGCTTTACATGGGTTTTCAAATTGGCCCCCCTAATACACAACTTCTGGTTCCGTCGCTGCCCCTGTACCTTTGATCTTTTCTCATACCTGATCCCCTATCCACATCATTTGGTATCAGAGCCGAAGATCGATCCATCCTGGATTTGAAAATCAACTTGAATTGTTTCCATTTCATCATCATCCATCACTACTGTCAATCACCATCTCTTAGATCTGCACTGTCGCACCATCTTACATCTCAATCCCTGAAACCTAACTTCAAAAAAAAAAAAAAAAAAAAAAACACCACATTCGTAGTAGAACCCTAACCCCACCCTTGATCACTATCGGCAACCCCACTAGCCGACATCTATCAAAACCGAAAACCCAAGTCCCTACAAATCCCAACTACCGAAACCATCCCTGCAAATCTCAGAACCCACATTCCTCGATCGATTCCCAACGACTGAAACCCCTAAAGCCAGAAACCCCTAAAGCCAGAAATCCCGAACCCACTTCGTTGCAAACCCCTTCATCGACTTTGGGAAATCCCCATCCTTCATCAACAACCCACCTCTCTCATCGACTTCATTACAAACCCACCAAGAACCTGAGAACCCATCCTCTGCTCTCTCTTGACAAAAAATAAAAATAAAAATAAAAACCCTTTATCGAGAATCCCTGCATCCTCTGTACTCGATCCCAATGGGAAAAAAGAGAGAGAAAACGGAGAGTAGAGGAGAATCAAAAGAAGAAAAAAAGAAGGAAAAAGCGAGCGGGATAAGATCAGAGCAGGAAAAAAGAGAGAGAGAGAGAGAGAGAGAGAGAGAGAGAGAGAGTCTACGAGAAGAAGAAAAAAAAGAAACAAAGAATTGAAGAAAAGAAAGCAGCAGTGAGAGACGCATACCTAGCACATGCGGACATCGCCATCTTCATCCCCATCGAACCAGCCGGCAGTCTCATCTTCGTAGCAGCACGGCCAGCACCACCAGAGACCAGCACCATCGCTGCCACCGCCCATCGGGCTTCTCCAAAACCAGCACCTGCATCTTCATCTTCATCCTCGAGCTCACCATCATCATCGCCGGCTCCAACCAGCTCCATCTCCGCCAGCCCTTTCCATTTATTTTGAAGCTGAAAAGAGCCGGAGCCCCACCTTGTTATTTTCTCTCTTTTCTACACGAAGCAGTCTTGGCTCAAGCTTAGTTCAGGTCGAGCTCGGGTCTGGTTGGACATGATCCAATCCACTGAAAGCTACTTCCTTGGGTTTCAGCCTTTCAGGCCTGTTTCTTACACCAGGCCATATTCTGGTTCAGGTTTGGGTCAAGTACAACCCAATTCAGCCTAGCTAGCAACAGTAAAACAAAACAAAACAAAAAATCGCAGCAGTTCAGCAGATATAAGCACTTGGGCCCATAACCCACAGATCTTCTTGATAGCAACCATCATCACTGACATCATCCAGGTCAAGGCCCATTTTATGCAAATTGGACAGTCGAAACTACTTTGGCTGATATCGAGGTCATTTGAGCTGTGATCAACAATCTGTCTTCAGACATATTCTAATTAGTGAGATCTACACAACAGACAGGTCAAATCATTTAAATTTGAGTTAATTTTTGTGACAAAAAAGGGTGAATAGTTTGAATTTCTACTCTAATGGAAAAACAAAATGTCCATCGGGCAAGACTCCTGGACAAATGGCAGTCTCTTCGAGAGGGAAACATGCATGTCGCCGATTATATTGATAAAATTTGAAGAATACAGAATGTGTTGCAATGTCAAAGAAGACCCTCTGATTACTTTTTCAAGATTTAAAGTGGGTATACGTCAAGACCTTAAAAGCAAATTGACAGAGCATGGAGTGCACACCTTAGACCAACCTTATCAAGTAGTGCAACATTCAGAGCGGTATCTGGCACAGCAAATTGTTAGGCGTGATAATTTGCGTGGTTCTAATTTTCGACCAGGTGCTTCGCTAGCAAAATATAATCTTTGGAGTCAACAATCCAATGGTTATTCAAACATTCCATCTATTGTTAGAAGTACCAAGGGTCAAAGAATAATTAGCAGTATGAGTAATTTGCAGGACCAATGCCAGTGTTAAAAGTGTCAACGATTTGGACACTTTGGTTTTGAATGTCCTAACAAGGAATTGTATGTACCAGAAATCGAGGATTCCACTATGAATCAGAATAGCCAAGTTACTGAACATGGGGACATGGGGACGGTAAGCAACAAGGCCAGATGTGCACATCAAGCACCAAAGGGGTGCAAACATATACCAAAAGCTACAGGTGATACCAATGAAAATGCAGAAAGGCAAGGACAAGACGAAGATTCAGGGACAGCATCAGAAGCAACAATGTCTAAAGCTAACTGTAGTCAAGAAAATTTTGACGAAGGCAAGGTGACCAAAGTGAACAGTCACGATCAGGATATGTCAGTACTACAAGAAGAATAGGCTACGGTGGTACAAGAGTCAATGAAATCAGAGTCAGATGAACCAGAAGAAGTTAAATCAATTGGTCTAATGTATTCGCAAGCAGATCCAATCATTGAGATTCCCCATATTGACTTTATTTTTGGAGATCTGCAAGTAAAAGTGAATGATTGTGATCTAGTGATACAAATTCTACATCCAATCATTCAAGGAAGCATCCAAGCAAGATCAGTCCATCAACAGCATCCAAGCATTTTATCTATTTCTAGTTTGAAGAAATCATTTTTGATGTCCAAGTCATGTGAAGAAAATGAGGAACACCAAGCAAATCAGAAGTTCATACGTAGGATTTTTTTATCCTGGAGGACATCTACGGAACTCAAGATCGAGTTCTTTCCAAGTCGGGGAGAATTGATGCAGTACAAACCCATGGTCCCCATGGGTTGACCGGACTTTGGGCCCAGCACACCTATCCTTATCTTATTTAGAATTATTTTTAATGTTTCATGTCTTTTATTTATCTAAGTTGAGATGTTTTAATCTCAACCGTAAGATTGTTAGATGGTTGAGATTTAGCTCTAGTGTTTTAATTTCTCTATTTAAAGCATTGTAAAGCCTCTCGGCTTCATTAGATTTTGATTAATGAAAGAAAACCAAGTTTGAGTTTTCCTCTTTGCAATCTCTCTATCTCTCCTGAAAGGGAATGGCGTGAAGCCATGGGTGTGAAGCTTGAGAAACTTCGGGTGGAATCCCGACCTATCCCCTGTACCTTTCATAGTTATAGGAGAAAACATCAAACAAACATGATTAAAAAGTGAACTCGTATTTCGTTTTAATTGTTTAAGTTAACCAACTTGTAGCCAATCAAAACAATCAATTGAAAAATCCAATCCAATGCTGCCTAGTGCCAAACATAAACTAATAAATTATTTGAAAATTGGGTAACAAATCTGATTTGTTGGTGCATAAAATGCATGCAAAAGAACAAGAATACCTGGATTTGTTCGAGAAGAAATGACAAACATCTGTCTCGCAACCGTTTTGAATCATTTTTAGAAATACCGGTACCTGAAAATTTAATAATTATGAAAGATAATAATATAAAGCAGTGTATCCATGAAGTACCAATTAAAAGCCAAACTTCCCTTACAAGTAGAAAATTCCCTATATAATACGAACAGTCAGAGAAACATTTGAAACATTTTTTTTGGTAACGATAAATCACATTAAAAAAGGAAGGCATGTCATATCCTAGATCACGTGAGTCCTAGTAAGGGAAGCAATTACTCATAGGGCCCAGGTGGGACCCTTAAAACTTTGGTTGTTTTAATTTGGCTGTTTTAAATTCTTATTGGACTAGTAGAGTCACACGTGATTTGGTATTGGAATTAAGAAAGAGTTGTATTATATCAACTCAAACTAGGTAATGTGCGTGACTTATTTGAGAAAGACTATGTCCAGTTGGGGTGGAACTCAACAAGTAGTTTGAGAAGAATAATGACTCTAGTGTGTATATAAAGAAACCATTGACCATTAGTTTTGGTATCAATTTTCTTCTTCTTGAGAGAAAATCTGAGAGAGCTTGTGGCTGGAATCCAGGGAAGGATTGTGAGAAAGGAGGAGGCAACTAACAAAGGGGAGATTAGCGGATGTCCTACTCGCGCGCTCATATCGCGAACGCAGCAATCGTCTATCGGAGGTGAGTGGATCTTCCTAAACATCTAGATGCTTTAATCAGAAGACTGATGATGGTGTATCACTTTATTGAATTGGAAATAGTGTATATACAGTAATGGTACATAAAAAATCTTTTGTGAGTCTTATAAATCTCGACTGTGAAGTGTATAACTTCCACGAAGTTGTTAACTCATGTTTCTCCTTGAGATGCTAAGTATCTGAGCAAGACACATAACCCAGAATCCTGTCGTCAATGACAAGGGCTCACTTTAGGGGGCTGTCACACCCCATGGCCCACTTGATGGGGAATCTGGACCATGGATCCAAAGGAAGACCCATGGTCAACCAAAGAGGACATGGACCCATGAGGAGTGGAGCCCATCTGGGCCCTCATCCAATTGTTATAATGCAGAAGAAGCGATTGATACAAGGTTGGTGGCTTCATGTCGTCAAGCCTTAGTGGACCCATCTGGTCACTGGATTGGAAAGCAACTCCAGCCATCATGTGGGGGACCCCTGAGTGACCATAGAGACCAAGGACATCTGGGGTTTGGACCAGTGGGACCCACTGTCCAATAAATTCAAAGAATATCAGGCGTGGCTTATTCTAGAAACTATTAGGAATCTGTTTTGGGTTTGTGGGCCCCAGGGAATGGTCTGATGATGAATCAAATCCATGGGCATGAGAGTTCAGCCCTGGGCGACCAAGGACATCAGGTCTGATTTTGGATTGATCCAGTGGGACCCACTGGATTTTACAGTAGAGTGCCTTCAGGCATGAACCACTTCCTGTTCTAATTTCTGTGTCTAGATGTGGCCAGATAGAATCTGTAATTAGGGGATAGCCCTAGACTCGGTATGTAATCACCATATAACCCTTCCATCCAAATTAATTAAGGTTTTTATGTAGTTTATAATAAATTGTATCGACTGTTTTGGAATGTTGGCACAATTTTGTCACTGTGTAATATTCTATGAACGTTAGGCACTCTTATATCATCCCTTACCTGTTATGATCAGAAGTGGGCCACTAATCTAATGGGGACTTGTGTGGGACCAGTCCCACACTACTGAATGTTAACTACATAGAAATTGTGATTTGTATGTAATTTGGTATGTATAGAATGCTTACTGGTGTACTGAGAATTATTAGTACACATGAAAGGATGGACTTGTATACAAAAATCTTTTGTTCTGGAGTTGGTGTTCTGACTGTGGGCCATGGAGGCAGTTGTGTTGGTTGTGTTATGATGAGGGTCATGGAGGCTGTTTTGTTGACAGGTCCTGGTGGACGCGGATATTGAAATAATGCCAGGTTGGCATGTTGATTGTGTGTAGCCTTGGTGGCGTGGTATTGTGCACGAGGCACTAAGATGTAACTCAACGAATTTTTATCTTTCCTTTACTTGTTGATTTAAACTTGTGCGTTTTTAATTGATATTATGTTCAATGTGTATGAGTAATTAGGAAAATTCATTCACCAGTGTCACTGATGTTGTGTTGCCCCCTTCAGGTAATCACGTTCCGGGTGGGACAGCACAGAACGACGTTTGGCCCGTAGACTTCGGCATGCGTGGCTGAAAAGAGAGAGCTAGAAAATTCAAATAGTTGATAAGAGGGATTAGCCCTTGTTTAGGAAACTTTATTCAATGTTTTAAGACATCATTGATTTGGGTCAGAATATGGGAATTTTACTTATTCAGAGATTATTGATGTTATTTAACTTTTATAAGTTAATCGGAATTGATTTAAATGCCCAATCCCTTGTGGAAGTTATTTGATGAATGTGTGGTGAATGTTGCCAACAAATCACGATCTAGAATCCGATAGGGCCCCGGAATTCGGGTTGTGACAAGGCATGTCCACTTTGCTACTTGCACACAACAGCTTTGTCACTCTCTTTCATTAAGTCTTTCAAAGATGCTCATTGTAATCCAAAAGGAAAGAATTAAAAGACTAAACTAGTTGTAAAGCTACTCGAGCTAAATTGATATTTGTGGGGGAAAAAAGATGTTTCGATAGAAAAGCAGAAGTACAATAACATTAAAACTAATAAAGTACCTAAACTTAGACCATCAAGTAGAACAAGGAATGCCCCATGTATGAATGCATGCTCATAGCCAAGACTTCTCCCAGTGGCATTGATAAAAGCAACCCAAGATAAGAGGTCTCTCACAGTAAGCACTCTCCCAGTTTGCAATTGGTTGAACCACTGTCACCCAAAACATTAAAAACACAATCATCATATCAATACAAGGATTTTAAAATCTCTAGCAAGAGCACTATTAAGGAAGGAATGCTCTTGGTGCATCAATGTAAGACAAGACAGGTGAGTTCTTCAAGTGAAAGAAAAACTCAGGACTCTACGAATACAAATCAAGCAGACTTCCCAATTTATTAAGAAGATAAACATAATCAATGTAGATAGGAAGACCAGAAAATAAACACCATAATTGCAATCAATGCAAATCAAATATTGAATTGCCACATTGCAACCTGGGTCAAATTTCCAATATATGTTGCCCTCTTTGAACCTCCAGATAAGCCCATCACTCATTGCTACATAAATGATATTTGCAATTAAGATCGTATGGGATCATTCCGCTGGATGTGTATTTGTCCTGATGTCTATGTATAGTGGCTAGAGAAGGCATAAGTAACAGTTACCAAAATGGTTAAGCAATTCAAGAAGCAAAGTGGGAAAGAAATGAATATTAAATATTATGTAAAATGTGAAGTGGGGATTTAGTTAATAGAACATTGAGAAACAAATAGGGAATCAACTACGAAACACAAGAAACATTTGGGAAGAAACTGAAAAACACACCGAAACATATGGGAAATCACAGGTACATTCTTCACTCTCAGTCTTTTTTTATTCCTTATTTTATACCAGGCATTCCTTTTCCCAGCTATTTTAGGGAGGTCTAGTCATGTTTCCAATGAATTTTCTCATTGTTTACAATTCGTTTTCAACAAAGAAACCCACATTTCCCATGCATCTTAGACAAGCTTTTCAGAAGATAACATCCATTTCCATTTCAATCCCCATATGTTTCAGAAACAAATCACGCTTTTTTCTTTTTCTTTTTTTTTATTTTGGTTGGGAGGCAGGGGTATCGTTTCAGCTCCAGAATGCGTCTCAGGGGGAAATACACTACCCATCCTCAGATATCGCATCCGGTGATGAAGTATTAAAGTGTAACTAAGAAAGGAACCCAGGTAAGAAGCATTAACATTGAGAATGATAGTCGTATAATAGAAAAACAAAAACCATCCACTTGGAATGTGAAGTTCTGGTTAGAAAAGTAATTCTGCTGGAGTGCTAGTTCTGTACGTGTAGCAAAACAACAGTCCCATAATGTGCAAGAATAAACTAGTCTCTAAATGTGGAGTGCAATGTAGCTCTCAAATTCTACAAAACCATGGGCATCTAAATGTAGTTGGTTATTCAGATACTGCTGGGCTGGTTCTGTGGATAATACACACCCTACATATGGAAATATGTCTGGAGGAAACCAAGTTACTTGGAAACAAAAAAGGAAACAGTTATTGCATGTTCAAGTGATAGGCAAAACATATAGAAAAGGCAAATGACATGTTTGAGTTAATATTGGCTAAAACAATTGGAGAAAGAATCTGGTTATTTGATACAATCATCAAATGCGGTTTTCATGAGAGGACTAAACACATAGATAGAGATTGCCACCTTATGTGAAAAAAGGAGGAAGCTGGAATTATTCATGCACCATTTGTAAGATGAGAGAATAAATTGGTAGACCAGGATACCCAATACTTCAAAACAGGAAAGTATCATATCATTTCGTATTGGGTACTTCACTTTTTCACAGGTAATGTCAGTGTCTCTGCCATATCCATGGCAAGTCCCCGCCGTATCTTGCATAGTAGTTGGTAGATTAATATTTTAACAATGAGCTTCAAGGGTACATGTGTCGCATATCTAGCAAGTTGGGCATTAATGATATCTATGCACCAACTTGATGAGGAGCGCTAGGATATGTTGTATTTATTATTCTTTAAGCAACCAGGGTAATATGTAATTAAGTAGACACTAGACAGCAGGCCCTTTGCTGTAAATTCACAATATAGCAGGTCAGTTTTCTGCAATTTTGAAAATAGCAATAATATAAATAGATGTAGTGCACATCCTGGTCATTGCACTGCAATCATCTCTTTATTTCTGATGAAGAATTGGATTTTGATCAAAATTTTCGTGATAGCCGAAGCCTACATAGAGCAGTTTGAGCATTGTAAGAAGGCCCGCAAGGGTTCAGATTGGAATTGAATGAGAATTTGGGCCCTAATACTCCTTTAAATTTCTATTTACAATAATTTTAGGGCCTGTTTTGGAGAACACAAGAGCAAATGTCTATATGTAAAATTCTGAAACTCAGAAGACATGTACAGGGAAAAGCACGTGCTGTCATGCTGTCCAATTTGGCGACTGATTTGGTGGGTTATCACAGGTCTAATTCGTCCAAGACCCTGAACCACTAGGGTTGCCTGGGAGTCCCTTTGAAGATCATGAGGTCCACATCATCAATAGGTGAACCCAGCTCATCGCAAAGATGAATGGGATGACCTGAGATGATCTGGTTTCTGAATTCCCTTAATTTCATATAGTTTTTTCGTAATTAATTGTTTTAGAAACTTCAATAAACACTCCTAGTCATATTAGGGAACTGATTTAGAAGGATTGTTAGGGTTTGGGATTGCTTTTAGAAGCATTATTTAAATTCTGTATCATCGACTGTTTGGAAAACAACAGTTCTACAGTTTCAGCTTTCTGTTGAAGTTTATATACAAAATACTTTGGACATTCTTCTCCATTGGGATTGAGACACTCTCTTTGCGATTAAAAAAATATTAAATTATTCATCAATAGCAGTACGTAATCTCTTTTATCTCCTGGTTTACTTGCTTGGTTTACTGCTGATTGGGTTTAGGACTGGAATATTGGGTTTCAATTTAATAAGGTATGTTCTTTGGCTACATCAATTTCCTTCTCTAATTCTAATAATTGGTTCTTCTCAAGACAGTTCTTTTTAATTGATTAGTCAAGACAGTTTTGAATAAATCAGAATCTGCTAGTTAGTCAAGCTGAATCAGAATCTGCTAGTTAGTCGAGCTGCTCAGTCACCTTTTCAACAAAAAACAATCCGAGACTGAGGAGTGAATGCAAGAAGAGGTGTTTGACCTCAATGAAAGAGTGCAATGAAAGATGATCCATTTAGATGCCAACAATTACTATTGCATACTATCATCGGGAAAGGTACAGTACTTTACAACTGTCGTTTAAAGTAAAATGATAAAACAAAACAAAAAATTTGCAAGCATTGAACAAGATTAAGATGATAGGTACCTCCCAGAACTTTATCATGGAATCAGCAAGGCATGAAATTTCAGAATTTATCAATCTGCAGTAAAATTGAAACAGAGATAAATATATGCTGTTCCAGACTAGACAAAAATTACTATTGCCTGCTACGTTTACCTCTCTGCAGCTATACTTCTCAACTCATTGAGGTCAGTCACAGGAGGAACCCATATCTCAGTAAACCGATTCCGGAGTGCTGGAGATAGTTCTTTCTTTCCATAATCTCCACCAGGATTCATGGTTGCAAGTAGAAAAAAATTTGGATGTGCAGTTACTTTCTCCAACTCAGGACCCCCTTTTTCTGCTAAAGACTGTAGATGAAATCATGCAATCAATCAAATATAAACAGTTGATCATATAAACCTAAAACAACGAATTAACCAATGATACTGCCATGCAAGGAGCAATTGAGCTTGATCTCATGTCCCATGCTCTAAAAAGGGACCACAGATCAAACATAATAGATAACTATGAAGGCAAAGAAACCAGAGGCGGAGTCGAGAAGGGGCAATTGCCCCTCCTCGACTTTTTCTCTTCCTCTTTTGTGAAAGAGCATAAAGATTAGGATTGCATTTATGTTACACTTCTGCCCCTCCTCATTTTTTCATTTTTCTTTCACATGAGATTAAGAGAATCTCTAAGTGATGAGGGTATTTTTGTATTTTTCTTTTATTCAAAAAGATAAGAATGGAGTACAGATCTAACTCCTTAGTAAGTCTGAATCCTATGGATATCTATCTCATAGGAACATGAATGAAGGGAATGGAAATCCTTAGTGCGCCCTGTTCTAATGGGACTTCTCCAAATTTCACTTTAATAGGAGATGATCCCAACTTAGGTTGAGCGTATAATTAATAACATAATTAACATAAAAAAAAAAAAAAAACTAGGCACTTAAAATACCCAAATCTCAAAAAAAAAAAAAAAATACTCGCTGTTCTATGAAAATTTAACTCCAATGAGCCCACTGCCAAGTATAAATACAATATTTAACTTTGTTTTATTTGAGTGTTTTAAAAGTTATTGATGATACTGGGTCATTTAAATTAAATTTGATGAGGACTATACGCTATATGAGAAAGCTATTTTTTAATTGATTTAGACTGTTCTTAAGTGGGCCCACAGTGGCCTCATTAAATTCATGTGAGACCTTTATGGGTTTTTTTTCATCTATGGCATAGAGTGCTTTGAAATCAACAGTGGGCCACATAAGAAACGACCACATTAAGAGATTTCACTCCAATATTATTGATCTTATCGTTAGATTTTATTTATTTTTGTCATTTTTGTCCGTCTCTTGCCCCCTCTAAAAGAAAATCCTAGCTCTGCCACCATAAGAAACAGCACACATCCATAAAACGGCAATGCATGAAATAATTAGGCGTCTTAACTATCTTATAGACTAACTTAAATCTATAATGTATACAATTCCATTTCCACGTGGACACAACTAAAAAATGTAAGAGTTAAGCTTCACAAAACATACTAAGCACTTAGAAGTTTATTCAACATTCAACAGAGTCAAGCATCCCAATAATAAGAGGTTTTCAGACAGTGATATTATATCTTGTTGCTAACACCTGCCATAAAAGTAAGCGCTTTCCTTCGTTCTTTACAAGAGAAAAAAAGGCTGGCAATTTTTTTCTTGTTTTTGGTGGTTGTCCTCGTTCCCTCGTTGGCTTATTTTTTGAGTATAGGCTGCTAGTTCTTGATCCAACAATTTTTTTCGTTTTATTAATGGTTAATGAAAATCTACTCCATGGATAAAATGACAATGGAAAAAAGGAAAACAAGAGAAAATACAATTGAAAGAAAGCTAGAAACTACAAGGGATGGTCTAGACTTTAAAGGCTTCTTCCTTAGTAATCGAATCTGCCTCTATCATCAATCCAATTAATTAGAACCAAGCACAGTGAAGGGGCTTTGATCTAATAGTTCACCTCCATGCGAGGGGCAATTTTTCTTGTGCCTGATCAGAATGATATTTGATACACTAGTGATGGGGGAGGATTCGCCTTCATGTGCATGTGTAACTAATATAAAGATTCTATCCCCTAACCAGAGGATCAACTCACCAATTCTCTTTCCGGTTCTAACACACTATTTAATCTTTCAAGTACACTATCATCCGCCAGGGAGATTTCATCCACAAGGAGAAGATCGCCCGCCTTCATCGCTTGTACAAGAGGACCGTCTTGCCACAGAAATAAGGTCTGCCAACTCTGCTGCAGCTGCAGTAGGTTCAGTTTCACTTGCTCAAAAGCATCAAGATCTTCTTCTCTGACATCAGGATGTGAGATAGCACCCTGTTTGTAATCATTTAGAACTTCATTCAGCTGATTTAATGTGGAAGAAGCTTGTTCAATCTCAGAAGATATAGCCTGCAGGAAGAGAAAAGTATGTCAAAAATCAAACGTGACAGGTCACAGGATCAGGTGTAATGAAACAAAATAGTATCAAACCGATGAAATGTGATTAAAGGCAGGCATACAGTGACTTTCTGATAGAGGAGGAAAATCTTTGACTGCTTCAGTTTTTCAATGTGATACTTAAATTCCATAGCTAACCTTGATCTATCCCGTACAGGATAAAAACCCTGGAAACCATGAGGAAAAGGCACGTTACAAATTACAAAGAAAAATGACAAAAATAAAAATAAAATGATGAGTGCTACACAGCAATAAAATGAACCAACCCCAAGAAAATCAGATGTTTCTGTGTACATATGGCAATTTAAAGTATGTAATCTTGATCCCATGACAATACTCAGCAACTGACAGACAGTTGTTTTGCCACCACCAGTTTCACCAACCAGGAGGACAGGTTCACGTAACTTGTAGCAACGCTCAACAAGAAAATATAACCTCCACATACTTCTAGTCCATATAATACTGAAAAGTTCAGACATTTGAGAGAAAAAGAAGTAGATAATGAGTAATCATCATGAAGATACCACAAACAAAGTCATGTAGTCATTATATCTTACTTTCCAAGATTCTCTAAAACAACTGAATGTTTGGACAAATCTAAATCAGAATTTGACTCTTCCATTTCCTGCATCATAAAAAAAAAAGGGAAAAGTTATTCCTGCCCTCGATCAACCTTTTTGAAATTCTTGATAAATGATTCAAAAGGCTCATAATGAACTCCCAAAAAAGTTCAGTCTTAGCACTATAAAACAAAGACTAGCCAAAAAACAAAAGAACCAATTTAAAGAAATTTCCCATTCAAAAAAAATTAAAGAAATTTTTATGAAGGAACAAACAGAGAACGTTGTTTAAAAAGATGATTTATAAATAGAAAGGTCCCATACAGCTTCGCAACACAAAATTGTAAAGCTACTTCCTTATGGGAACCAAAACCCAATTAAAAATAAACAATGGTCTGAAAATTTAACAAAGCTCATGCAATCGTTAAGATAGTATTCACTCCAAATAGAGATGGAACCAGACATTTATGTTTTAATGGACAGCCATCCATCATATCAACAGGTACAAGAACCATCTTAAAGATGCATCAGGCTTTCACCACACCAATTATCAAAACCATCATCATTGAAGCCCTGGCCATCCATCAGGATTCTACTTTGGGAGCTCAACTTCTCTACCCATCCCTTCTTATGTATAAGTTCTTTGTCACCCCACAACCTATGATGCACAGATACTTCAAAATGGGTGACGTATCGTATCCGATACTTCACTTTTTCCATGTAAAATCTGTGTCCCTGCCATGTCTATAGCGTATCCGTCCCGTATCTGGGCATCATAGCCCACAACCTAACATGTTGCTTTTAATTGGTTCCTGCCAAGTATTATCAGCCTCTTTGAACTTATGTCTTCAACTAGCAACAAAAAAATAACAAGAGGATGATGTCACCAAGATGCAAATACCAATATTGATGTGTGTAGTAACAATCAAGGATAGGGATTACATATATGGTCATCACCCAGTGCAGTCCCAAAGCAGGGTCCAAGGAGGGTCCAAACCGGAGACAGACCTAACCTTCGGCAATTTTTGCACAAAGTGGCTGCTTGCAAGCTGCGTTTTCACGCATGGCACCCGAGACTTTTACCATTACACCAAAGTAATGACCAGTTGAAATCCTATCTGACCATATAATATAAGACTTTCATTAATGCAAACTATGCAGACCTTTAAAGCTTGCTTGACAGAAGTTTGGAATTGTGCTTGAATTTGGCAAAAGATATGGTTTGATTAATTATCGGGTTTGAGATCTAAGTCTCTGGCCCAGCTTGTGTGCCTTCGCTCAAACCCAGAACCCTGCAGCAAGTTCTTATGGTGGAGAGTGACTTGTCGAATGCTATCTGATGGGTTTCCTCTCCTTTGTCAGCTCCATGGAGGTTTCGGTTCCATCTTAATGTGATTAAGTTCTTGGCTTCTAGGTTGCAAGTGAAATTTAAGTCTGTTGGGCGGTCAGTGAATGCTTTTGCGGATTCCTTGGCTAAGCAGGGTGTGGATAGACCATCACCCTTTGTTGTTTTCTCTTTGTAATTTTTTTTGCTCCTTGGCTCTGTCTTTTTAGTGAAATCATTGTTACACACACACACAGAGTTCGCCCGCTACTGATTTTTAAAAAATGACAATGATAATGGCAATGGCCAAACTGGTAGTTTCAAGGAAAATGAAAAATACAATTCAATTCCTACCCAACACTTATTGGGAATTGCGAGTTGCACGAATTCTAAATGGGGTATCTGAAACTTGTATTGGGCATAATAAGCTTGAATGTTTCAACAATGCTCCATCAAGTTCCTTTGCCAAGAATGAAATTAGTTGCACCACGATCCACTCAGTGCAGGGATATGATCTACACCTCACCACTTTGCAATGGACAGCATCTTAATTTTGTTAAGGTAATGACCTCACACTGAATGGAAGAATTGGGGGGAAGAAATTCATCCACCCCCTATTAACCCTCAATCCAAATGGTGAGCTGCACATCCCATCCATCCCCTTACCTGTGGAGTACTCATGTGGGAACCACAAAGGCCCATCCCACCATTGTTCTACCAGACCATATAATTTGTCCATATAATTTCTTTGAATGGGAATTTGTCCATACTCCATATAGTTAATGATACGGTACAAAGAAACAATGTACAATGAACCATATGGTTGTGATTTGAGTGATTGAGATTTCCATCAGATTTTTTATTATATTTTTATTTATTTATTAACATGGAAATCTTGCATCACTGAAATTTTTGGATGGGAATGAAACTTCACCCACTCCTATTTGTAAGGGCCCTATAAATCACAACCATCCTCACGAGGTGTAGACCTCCTAGGTTGGCCCTACGGCATCATTGTACCAATACTTCATCACACCACATTTCCACACAGTGCCAAACTGGAAGGGGGAAAACCATAGGGGAATTCTAGTATAATGTTCCATTTTAGCATGGTTACCCCTAGAAAGTGTGTGGTGTGGTGTGTGCATGCACACATGTGAGGAGAGAGAGAGAGAGAGAGAGAGAGGACCTGTTTGTACAATTCATCTTTGATAAGTTTAACACGAAGGCGTTTTTCCAGAAATTCTTGAACCACATTCTTCTCATTATCATCTCGCAATCTTTCCGCCAGTAGAAAGTAGCCATCCTTTGCCAAATCATCATAGGAATTGCCAAATGTTCGGAAGCGGTCGGCCCATCGAAATAAATCTCGTGGGGTTATGAACCCATGTTTACCAGCAAACACTTTACTGCTCTGTCTGTGCAACTGCAAGTCCTTCATAACATCAACCATTTTCAAGGCATGCCTTCCAGAAATTTTACATCTCTTCTCTAATATTGTGCTTAATTCATCTTCTGGAATCTCATCAACTTGGATCTCCAAGAAACGGTTGCGGAAAGCTCGAGAAAGCATTTTTCGCCCACCATACAATGTTGGGGGGTTTTGAGTAGCAAAAAGCATGAAATCCGGGTGTGCTCTCAGGGTTTCCTGAAGTTCAGGAACAAAAAGTTCTCTGTTATCATCTAATAACCGGTTCAAAGCTTCCAACACATCCGATGGTGCAAGATTAAGCTCATCTAAAACTATCCAATATCCATAACGTACGGCCTTGACCAATACACCTTCTTGAAATATGAGTTTCCCATAAGAATCAGTGATGTAAGAACCAAAATATTCCTGCAAGTCCGTGTGCTCATGGTTATTGATCCGAACGAATTCATGACCAGTAATTGCAGCAAGATACTGAACAAGGCTGGTCTTTCCACTAGATGTAGGACCTTGTAAAAGAACAGGATATCTTTTAATAAACACAGCACGAGCAAGGTCTCTCAGATGTTCCTTAATGCTTTTTGTCAAAATATAACTATCCAAGAAAGCATTACAAGTTTGGATGTCTTTAGAATTTGATTTCTCAAAATAACCATCAAAAGGAACATTCGGCGGCAGCTTTCCTCCTAACAAATATTTCAATATCATTTCCTTCATGTGTTTGGCACTAGACGCATCCAGTAGAGTAAGAAAAAACATGCAAAAACCATCGAAAAGAGCTCTTTCAAATCCAAAAGCGGCTTTTGCCTTCATTGTGTACTCCAAAGCACGAGCTAGTGACCTTAAACTAAATTGAGGCTTCTGGTTAGCCCCATCCTGGAGCCTATCCTCAGATTCCTTTTTGGCATTAAGATAGAAATCTACAACTTTGTCCGCTATGTCTCTATTGCATTGGGCATCATTCATATATCGACCAATAAATAGTATCAGTTCTTCCCGATCCAATATATCATCAACAAAGTATTCAGTAAATCTACTCCTTAAGGAGTATGGCAGGTCCCGCTTTCCAGCATCCGTTGCAGGATTCATGCAGGCAAAAATACGAAATTGAGGATGACGATTAATATAGTCCACATCCCCTCTTTCAGACAGACAAAGGGTACCATTCTCCCCTTCAAGGACACCAATAATTCTCTGTAAAGTCTCCGGGGGAGCCAAATTCACTTCATCAAGTAGAATCCAGTGGCCTTTTTTTAGTGAAGTTATAAAAGCACCTTCAACAAAACAGAAGGACATGCAAGTAGAGTTGCTCAACTGGTTACGGGCAGCATCTATTCTCATTGAGAAGGACTCCCAATCACGTATAACTTCTTCAGTCAGAGGCCGCTTTCGCTTTGTACCACAGCCAGATTCTCCAGATTCAGAGACTTGTCTCCGAACAAGATCAACAATTTTCTGAAATGCATGTAATAGTTTCTTCCAATACTTCTTCATCGCATATACTTCAAGACGACGAAGATATTCATCGTTGCCCTGAGATTTACCATGCCAAGGTAAAGCATAATTAATAAGGATAGGTAAAACCCAAATCTGCACTATCCCCAATTGCTGCTCAGCTTATCAGGGATATGGGTGTTTTTGAAGTGCGAGTTCAAGTCCTCCATGTAGCAGAAAAGAAATAAAAATAAAAATAAAAAATCCACTCCACATTGGAATCAGGCTGAGCCTAAAGGCCTGGCAGTGTTTGGGCTTAATTTTCAGAACAATTTAGTATAAGGCAGGTATTGGGTGTGCATTGCATTCATGCTTGAACATAAATGCCCAGGCTTAGGCTAAACCCGGTCTGAATCTCAAGGACAAGTAAATAGAAATACTTACCTTGAACGACTCCCAACACGGATTCAGTGAAAAACGTTTAACATTACCAGGGCCTTAGGCTATGATAGTAGGCCTAGCAAGGCAACTTAGTTCATTTTCAAGCAGGCCACACCTACTCTTAAGTGTTTAACAATCTGCCTAGGACAATATTGCCTTCAGCCAGTCCAGATCATTCTGAGGACAGCAACTAGAAAAATAAAACTAAAAATAGAAAATTAAGCATATACTATCTTTCAAGAAGGCATTACCTTCACAGAAAATGTCTTGCAGAACAGGTCTTTGAACTCTTCATGAAGAGGAATGAATACCATGCGCACATCAGTAGGCTTAAATCCACCTAATAGATCGGCAACATCACTTTGCTGGCTCAAATTCTGAAATATAAAAAGAGAACCAGATTAGAATGTGACCCCCACACCCCAGATGGTTGCTCATGCAGAGATGCAGAGAAGCAATCACAAGAAAATCACACAAAATCCCCTTCTCCATACCAAGACCGTAAGTGGTTGTCCAAGCCTAGCAGCCAGATTCTGTACAAAAGTCGTCTTTCCAGTACCAGTTTCACCAACCAAAAGAACAGGCTCATTATATTTAACAGAGCATGCTATCCTCTCAAGAACACATAGTGAACTACGAATATCCACAAAAACTCGCATTTGGTTACAGGTCTGCAAAGAAAATGCCAGGAAACATCAAAATATGAGAGGCAGAAACAACAAACTATATTCAGTAGAAGCAGATTCTAAATCAATAGACAAACCATTTTATGAGTCCGTTCCAGTGCTACTCGCCCAACCTGCAAATCAGATGGAAAATTCTGTGATAGAGGAGTGTCAGTGAAGAAACAGCTAATTTCAAACAACCATAAAAGCACACTTTGCAGAGGAATCAATGACCTGGATTATTGGCTTATTGGGGGAATATAAACTATCTACTTGCGATATTGGTATATTCCACAAACTTGCAATTTCTTTCATCAAAGAAAGACGGGTAACAGAAGAAGCTGAGGAAGCAGCAAAAATATCCACAGCCTGACAAATGCCAACAAAATAGTAGTTAATTACCACAATTGAAGGTCCCCAGCATGGCAAACTGAAGATGGAGGACACAAGAGATGGAGGGTTAACAGGGAATCATGTTTGGACCTTGTTGACCTTCCCTTAAGAAGAGGAAGCTTTACTTAGTCAAATGCTCAAGATCAAGGTAGTCCAGGGCAAGGCACATCCGAGGCACAAAGGCCAGTTCGAGCCTAAGACATAAGGTGCACACTATCTAAGGGCGCACAGTTGAGAAAAATATAAAAATCTTTCCAACTAATGCTCACATGTATATATACACGTGTGTGTGTGTGTGTTCACGCAGACGGGGTAGTCCCGTCCTCTCGCACTGGTGGGGCACACTGAAGGTCCATCCGACCAGACCAAACACATACCCACCCTAAATTTCACACAACCCTGGGTTTGCACCCATGTGACTGGACTAGACTGGACTGTTGGATTGACTGCACACCCCATCCGAACAGACTGAACTTGTGGGCCCCAGATGATAGAGATAGGATGATCGGATGGGGCTATTTGTGTACAATGTACATAGGAGGGATCCAGACAGATCTTCAAATCCAACACCCCACACCCCCCCCCCCCCCAAAAAAAAAAAATAATAATAATAATAATAACCCATGTGGGCCCTTGAGAATGCGTGAAGTCCCGTCCGCATGACTGCAGGGGAGGAGACCCCCATATATATTTATAAATAGTGGGTAATTAGGTGTACCCGGTTCGAAAGGTGGGGCCCACCTGAGGGTTCATCCAAGTGGGCCAAACACCCCCCCCCCCCCCCCCGGAACATGGGTCCTGAGTTTGCACCATCCAAATGGATTGTATGCAATTGGAGCGACTATACACCAATCCGAATGGACTATACACCATTAAACTTGTGGGCCCTGGATGAGAATGATGGGAAGATCGGCCAGGGCTGATTTTTTGCAAAGAGGAGGGGCCTAGGGAGATCTTTCGACCACCCAAAAAAAAAAAACAAAGGTCCCGGTCCTAGGTGGGTACTCATGTGGGCCACACATTGAGGTGCACGTGTGCATTGGATGACTACTAGTGTGTGTTTGTGTAGTTCCATATATTCATGTTGTTGATTTGGTGCACGACAAACTACAAGGTTCTCACTAAATGCTTAATAAGTCAAATTAGCATGCAAATCTGTGACGGCCGTCAACATCAACCATCAACACATACAGTAAAAATTGAAAGAGCGATTACAATTCAGATTTCAGAGTAATCACAGAAAAAACATAGTTTATTAGCGTATAATGGTAGAAAAAAGCATGACATAGAATTAGATGCAAGGATGGAGCTCAAGATATACCACAGATTTCTTCCGATACTTTTTTTAATGGTATTTCTTCCGATACATTGGCCTTGTAATTAGTAAAGATGGAGAGATTGAGGTTGATGTCAAACATAGGTTAAGAGTTCAATGGTTGAAGTGAAGACCTGTTGCTGGGATGCTTTGTGATCAGTGCATACAAACAAGATTGAAGGAAAAACTTTTAGAAGACAGCAATTAGACCAGATATGACAATTTGGCATAGGATAGACTGAAATGGAGAAATAGAATTCATGTAATTGACCCAAACATAGTTGGGACAAGGGTTTGATGATGATGATTACATAACTACATAAAGTGCCATAGCAAGCAATGTTACGACTGATGCAATTTTCACAGAGAGTTTCGTGTAACTGAGCAAGAATGAAAGTGAGATGTTCAACCACCATTTCATTCATTGCAAGTTTGCTCAGGAGGTATGCAATACTTCTTTTTCATATAGTTGATCCAGATTCAGCAACAGAGATGATGGACAAATGGTACTTTTAGGCTCTTCTTTTTTTCTTTTTTCTTTTTTTTTTTTAGTTTTAAGTAAAATTTACAGTTAGCTTTAAAAAAATGGAAACTTTGATGCATTTCAAGAGAGAGGTATAGAAGACCTCGATGTCAATTTGTGAGGAGATGTCAATCTCACACATTGGACCATGGGAAAGGAAGCAATTAGATGGCATTTTACTAAACATATTACTATCATGGAAGAATTATCTCTGAAGCCACTATGAAGATGTATTGATTATTTTCAGCAGATAATTGTAGCCGTAAATTCTCTTGAGGGCAATTACTCCTCATTTCCCATCATTTTTTCCTGTGCTGTATTCTTTGGCTCTATAATAAAATTCACCAATATATATATATATATGGAGGGAGAGAGAGATGGACCTCTTGATAAATGCGTTTACAGATAGAATCTGTCAAAGCAAGTCCAGAAAAGCTAAAACCTGAACCAGCAATCCTCTTGCACCATTTCAAAAGATCCCTGCCAGTGTCATGTCATTGAGATGTCAGCAACAGTTATGGAGAAATGATACAGTTAATTTAAAGCATTTTAAATACCTTAGCGAGAATCTGCTAAAAGCAAGTCTGTCATAGAGAGTGTTTACTCTTTTAAAGGTAGCTGCAAAATATATGAATCATTTCCCCCAAAAAAATAATTAAAAAAAATTGCAAAAGGAGACATCTTATTTCTAAGTAACAGAACTTTAAAAAGTATATTAACAGATACCTATGAGTTCCTCAGAAAGAGACTGCAGGCTCGGATACCATGTGCCTATGATATCTAACATATCTTCATAACTTGGGTTCCCAATCATTACTTTCCTCCATAGAACACCAAGGGAAATTCTGCCTATTACCCATAAAGTATTCATTAGCTAAGATATAAAAGCTCCTACTGGTGAAGACACCAGCAATAACAATTAACAGCTTACAATATAAATAAATAAAAAAATGGCTAGTAGTTTCGATATGATAGCTAGCAATTGTTTTAACTTCCACATCTCCAAGACCAACTAAAGTTTTGACTAGTTCTATAAGCATCAGATCGTTGATTGTGACTTTATTGGTCTAAGATCCCAGTACTGCATCACCAGGTGAAAACATTCAAACAAAATCATGATAAACCTTTTTGAGTCTCAATTGCAGAGTTTCAGAAGACAACTCCATGTTACAGAATCTGCCCTTAACTACTAACACAGATTAGGGAAGTTGATTTGAGGAATTCTATGTGAAGAGAAGCAGATATTTCCACACCCGTTGAAGTTTGGCACAATCATTGGTGGTGACTTTCTCACAACTCTAATGAATGTGATGTGATCAAGGATAGCCTAGCTAAACCTGGGGAGTTTAAAAAATATGGTGTGAGACTCAATGTGATTTTGTGATCAACGACTTGACGGATCCTTTATACACAATTACTGCCCATGTACATGTCCATACTCAACAAAGTTTTCTTTTAGCTTCTAAAGAAATACCTACTCTAAATGGATGTACCATAATGTGCATGTTCTAGTGCTTAGGTTTTGAGACCAAATGACCAATTGTTTTGAATGTCTGTAGCCATACAATCATGTCTCAGTGAAATGTTAATGTCACAATAATATAGATGCCACCCTATCACAATGTAGGTGTCCAAGAGTTCATATGAAGAAACTAGTACTATCATATAAGCTTGATGTGTGCGACAGATATTGGTATCATAGCAGTTGTTCAATCTCTACTATGTAAAATTCAAAAAAAGAATCAAGATAAAAGCACCATGTGAGGAACAGACACGTGGAAAAATCTTACTTGAGGGAAGAAAAAATAGAAAGCATGCACAGACCTGCAGTATGATAAAAGTCATGCATTGAACTTGATACTGTGGCAAATAACCGAAAGCCCTCTCCCACATTAACTGCCTGCAAAAATTCCCATAAAAATGAAAGGTATATTAAAAACATATATATTATATCAACAATTAGAAGAAACACGGCAGTCAACAACACAATACTTCAAAGTTTTAAAAATTAGTCATAGACTTATAGTATTATTGATAGGGGTCAAAGTTTTAAAAAAATAAAAACATAAATAGGATTGCACTTAGAAGTTTATTGGCATCAATATTTTTTTAAATCAATAAAAATTTATTTCGCCAACAGGGCCACACTAAAAGGCTAAGCAGAAAAACTCTACTTGGTCAAACACGAAGCAAGAGAACAACAGCAAAAAATAGCAAAAAAAAAAAAAAAAGATTAACTAGAAGAGCGAAAAACTCCTTCCCCGGCAAGACCATCCACCATAATATTTGTCTCGCGAGGGAAATGATGAAAAGAAGCCCCCAACTGTGTAGAAATTTCTTGCACCCCCTCCACTTAGTCTACTAGGTTCTACAGGTAAGTAGCTTTCCCAGAACCCCACCAAATAGATGAAAAAGGAATCACCTTAATTTATAGCATTATAACCATACTACCTAAAAAATTCTCAACACCCAATCAAAAGAGCAAACACTTTAGCTTCATTGGCATCCGAAGAATCCACAGACCCAAACCAACTTTGAATCACACTACCATCACTACCCTTATAATACCTCCAAAACCACCATTATGAATAGACTCCAGATAGCTGCCGTAAAAGTTCAGTTGAAGAACTCCCAAGAGGACACAACCACTGAACTCTACGCAAAACTTTTGGCCACCAATCCCCCTTTAAAAATGCTACCCAAGATCTATTAAGATTTTCCAAGGGAAACCCATCAAACTCCTTTTGCTTACTCACCCATTCCGAAACTGTACAAACGATAGCCTCAACAACCTTCTCAACTGGTTTACTAACGCTCAACACTCTATTATTCCTCTTCAACCAAATCTTCCAAAACATAGCATACGAAACTAATTTCCATAAAATCTTGCCCCAAACATATTTGCACCCCAACCGCCACTGAAGGAAAAGATCATCCACAGTTCTTGGAATGACCCATTCCATCTCAAACATCTTAACGATAGCATTCCATACATTATAAGTAAAAAGACAATGGATCATAAAGTGATGGATGGACTCCTCATCATATAGACATAAAAGGCATCCATTGACTATGAAATGGTTTCATCTTCTCAACTTGTCAATTATCAGGATCTTATGCTTACTCACAGCCCAACAGAAAACCAAGACTCTTGGCAGAACTGAAGGATCCCAAAAAGAATAACTTTTGTCCTTCTTGATAGAACTATCAATCATAGCATTGAAAAAGTATTTCATCAAAAAATGACCTTCAGTATCAGGTTTCCAAACTCTGATATCTTATTTACCAAGAGACGTATATGTTATCAAGCATACCAATCAATCTAGCAAAATCAGAAACTTCAATAAATATAAGATCTCTCCAAAAAGAAAAATTTATCAAGCGAATCCACCTGCGAAAATAATATTTAGCAAAAAGAACAGACTTCCATAAACCAGACAGTTTATAGTCTTACTTGACACACACCATCCATCATTATTCAATGTACACTTGCAAACAATTATCTTCCTCCATAAACCCTGGCCAGGCGAATACAGCCTCCATAACCATTTTCCCAACAACGCTATATTGACCTTACCAATAGACCAGATATCCAACCCACCTTCGGCTAATAATTTACAAACATCATCCCTATTTCCTTTTCTCAAAAGAATCGTTCCAAAGGAAGTCATGCTGAAGATTTTAAATCCTACATATGATATCTTTTTGGCATTTAAAACAAGATAGGAAGTAAATTGGAATACTTGACAAAACAAACTTAAATAAAGTAAGCCGACTTCACATAGATAAATACCAACCATTCCAAGAGTTCAACCTTTTCTCTATACGCTCCAAAACAGAATACCATAAAGGCTTCTTAGGTAACCCAAAACATAAAGGCAACCCTAAGCACTTGGGAGATTTCCAACTTTGCACCAAAACACATTAGCCAAGTAAGCAACATGACCATCTTCCACCTGAACCCCCAATGAACTCACATTTGCCATAATTAGTTTTTAGCCCCGACAACCAATCAAACCATTTCAAAATAATCTTTAAGTTTTCCACCTAGGTCAAAGAAGCATCACAAAAAATAACAGTACCATCTACAAATTGTAAATGAGTTACCTCCATTTCCAACTACAAAGCCCGAAATTAACTACATTTGATTGGCCCTAACCATTAAAGCATTCAAGGTTTCTGCCACTATAACAAACAACATACGAGATAAGGGATCTCCTTGCCGAAGCCCTCTAAAACTTCTGCCAGCCTTTCAGTGAACCCATTCACCAAAATAGAAAATTGAGCAGAGAACACACGACTGTGAATGTCGCCATTTCTCACGAAATCCCATTCATATATTGAAGAAATCCCTAATCAACCACATCATAAGCCTTTTCAAAATCCAACTTGCAAATTAACCCAACACATTGCTGCCAATTCCTCAAGCATACATTCATGGGCTATAAGAACATTATTAAGAATCTAACGCCCATCCACAAAACCAGCTTAGAGATCTAAAATAATCCCTAGAAGCACCTTCCTTAAGCGATTAGGAAGAACTTTTGCTAGAATCTTGTAGAGACTACCAATTAAGATAATGGGTCTATGGTCCTTAATTGAAATAGCTCCATCCTTCTTTAGAATTACTGGCAAAGAAGCATAGACACGGGACACGGACACGACACGGACACGGCATCTCTCAAAAAAGTAGGACACGGACATTTCTTAAAAAATTAATTTACCGCAATGAAAGAAGAGCCCTATTGTCATGGAATTCGTTAAAGAAAACATGAAAATCATCTTCCAATAAATTCCAAAAATGTTGAAAGAAGACTAATAGGAAACCCATCTGAACCTAGAAAACAATCACCACCTAGCTCAAACACACCATGTCAAATCTCTTGTATTGTAGAATGATCTGCAAGAGAAGACACCTTCAATTTGATGCCTATTTTAAAATGTAAAAAGAACACATTCTCTTTTAATTTCAAAAACTGCTGCCTTAAATTTGTATTAATTTCTTATTTCACTTAAAAATTATTATTTTTTATTTCTAATTATGAAAATTCGCCCCAAGTGTTTTAGGCATATGTCAAGAATGATAAACATCTATTTTTAATCCTATCTTCTAATTTTCAAAATCTATCGTTACTATGAGTAGCAATTTTTTTGATTTTTTATACTAGTTTTTAAATGTATAAAGAAAACAAAGACCACGAGTTCTTTATACATTTAAAAAAAGTATAAAAAAATATTCAAAGAAAATAACGACCGAGTGTTCTTTATACATTTAAAAACAAGTATAAAAATAAGTGTTCTTTGTACATTTAAAAACAAATATTTCAAAGAAAATAAAGACCATGTGTTCTTTATACATTTAAAAACAGGGATAAAAAATCTGAAAAAAATCCCAACTCATAATCAGGATAAATTGATGCAGAATGGGCCGCAAGTGGTCCCCGCCCAAGATAGTTTAGGGATATTTTCTTTTTATTAGTAGGTTTATAATTTTAATTAAAGAATTGTATTTCGGATTAGGTTGCCAATTTATTTAGTTTCCTAGTTTAATTAGATTTCTTGAGCTCTAAGTTTAGTTTCCTATATATATAGCACTAGCGAAAAGCCCCGTGCTTAGCACAGGAACGTAATTCACAATACTATATAGTTAAAAATATTATAAAAAAAGGCTTTGTAAATAGAGAGGAAAGGCAAGAGAACGGACACATAGAGAAGATGAAAGGATACATTCAAATGTTGAAAACATACCGAGATGAGGAAAGGAGCAGAGAGAAATGAGGAGTTTCAGTATTAAAGAGTCATAGAGGAGCTTTGGTAGTAATTAAAGACAGTTTAAAAACGGAAAGAGGGTAGAATCAATCTATTAAAAGAAGGGGTCAAAACAAAGTTCACACGGTCCAAATTTAATTGAAAATAATCTCTGATTTCACAGTTCGCTTCATATATAAGAATTATAGAGAAGAAAATCTCAAACTTGATTATTGAATAGAATTGTCATGGGTTTTTTATCCCTCAGAGGTGTGTCTTCATGTTCCAGTCTCTGCAGAGATGTGTTGGAGTGTCTGCGGACACGTGCTTTGGCACCTTATTGTGCTTCGGCACTTTCAAGTAAGCCCTAATCCTAGGGCTTGCATCTGCAATGAGATCAATCGGCAGTCAATGTTGATCGAGATTTAGGTATTAAATTTGTGATTTCCGAATATGATGGAAAATTGATATCGGATGAATTTATGGATTGGTTTGTGTGCATCGAAAATATTTTCGTGCATATGACAATGACTGAAGGCTATAACGTCACTCTGGTAGCAACTCGATTTTGCAATTATGTTGCAATATGGTGGGCTGAGTTGCAAAAGAAGATGAACCAAAACATCAACCCCGTTGAGACATGGATTGAAAAAAAAAAAAACTTTTAAAGCAAAAGTTCCTTCCCGTCAAGTTTTCACGACTTGAAACAAGGGTCCAGAAGGTTGATGAGTATTCTGAAGAGTTTCTGACAATGCAAGCTCGTTGTGGCTTACATGAGGCTGATGATGTGTTCGTTGAACAATTTAATTTAATTTTTTTGAATGGTTGAACAATATTTTCATGGGTAGAGAATCGACATACAATATATACTTGCATTCAACAATTTTGATAATGTTGATGAGATCATTCAGCATGCTATAAAGGCAGAGGAGATTGCACATTATCAAGCCCAAATATTTAATGCATCTAAATGGACTGCACGAGACCCCATCGAAGCCAAATTCTAATCCAAGTGTTAGTTTGTTGGAAAAAAATTTCAAGTCTGAAGATCAGAATAGGTTCGCATGTTTTCATTATAAGCAAAAGTGCATCATTCGTTTGAATGTCCAAAATAAATAAATTTAATGGAGTGTGCACTCGATGAACTGGAAACACAAGTTGATCCTAAACAAGGATATATATATATATATATAAAAAAAACGGCCGACAGCGACAGGTGGAAACAGTAACATCCTGAGGGCAGTAGAAACAGTAACATCCTGAGGGTAGCAGGCAGCACTTGCAGCGACAGCGACAGGTGGCAGCGCTGCGGTGCACGGCGGCAGCACCTCCTCTTTTCTTCTTCTTTTCTTTCTTCGTCGTCATCTTCTTCTTGTCCTCTCCCACTTCTCGATTTTCGTCTACCCTACGTTTCGGGAAAAGAAATAGGGTACCAAAACCAATTTCATTTCGGCCTTGTTTTATTTCATTAAAGGGCACTTATGGGCCCTATGAAAGTTATAAATAAAAATTAAATGTACCCCCTCTTTTAGAGGGCACTAATGGCAGCAAAACCTATTTCATTTCAGCCCTTATTTTATTTCATTAGGGGGGGCACTTATGGGCCCTATGAAAGTTATAAATAAAAATTAAATGTATCCCCTCTTTTAGAGGGCACTTATGGGCCCTTTGAAAGGCATAAATAAAAATAAAATGACCCCCACTTTTATTTCATTAGGGCACTTTGAAAGGTATAAATAAAAATTAAATGACCCCTCTAAGAAAAAATAGAAGTTGAAGCACCTTATACCATTAACCATTGGTGGGCTCCACAATAAGTATAAAAATAAAAATAAAAAAGCCATGCCTTAGCCAAATATTACTTAATTAAAATCAAGGCCCTAGACAAATTTCACTCTACTTGAAAATAGAGCCAATCAAATTTCACTCAAATTAGAAATAAGATCATAGCCAATTTTTACACTAATTGAAAATAAAGCCCAATCAAATTTCACACTAATTAAAGATGGGCTCTAGCAAAATTTTATTCTAATTGGAAATAGGGCTTAACCAAAGTGATCTCTAATAGGAAATAGGGCCCTAACCAATGGGCCCTTTTCACTCTAATAATAAATAGTGCCCAGCCAAATTTTACTCTAACTGGAAAAAGAGCCCTAATCAAATTTCACTTTCAAAAAAAAATTTCTCCATATAAATACAACTCTGAATGTGATATTCTAAGCAACGGTACTGGTAATATATTGTTGACATTGTTGATTATAAGCATTTTATTAGTTTCTAAGTTAGCAAAACTAAGCAACCTGAATACATGTGAAAAAAAAAATGATCATTACTATTATTTTCTATTCATACAGCAATACAGGACCTCATTTAATGAAGGGCCCCTCATCTAAGTTACTTTTGCATAAAAAATACATTTTCAATCATTTTTCCAATATTCTAGATTTTCTGGAATTTTTACAGATTTTTTTTACGATTTTTTTAAAACGCACAGCTATGTTACATACGCCCGCTTCGTAGCGTTTTGGCAGCGGGCCGCTACGTTCGCCACTACCGCTATTTTTATCCTTGATCCTAAAGATGAAGAATAAGAGGTAGTGGAGGAAATATAAGCCGAATCTCTTGGTTCTTCAGGAGTCTACACCAATTGTTGAGAAGAAATGGTTACAGAAAATACTTTTCGTACAACAAATACAATACATGGACAAAATTTACAATTATGATTGATGGCAGAAGTTGTAAAAACATCATCTCTCAAACTCTTGTTGATCGCTTGAAGTTGAAGGTTTATAAGCACAATCGTCCCTAGTTTGTCAAGAGGATAATGACAGGTGATGAAGTACAAGTGCGACATACATGTCAAGTCACTTTTGCCGTCGGTGAAGATTATAAAGGCACATTTTGGTGCGATGTGCTCCCAAATGGATAGTGGTGATATCTTGTTAGGCCGCCCATGGATGTATGAAAAAATGGCACTCATGGGATGCGCGACAACACGTAAACATTCATGCATGGTTGAAAGCAAGAAACTCCAGCTAAACAAACCAAAATTACCGAAGAGAAGATCAAGGGCCCATGCCACAAAGGAAGTGTTTCACGTACACCATGTCTACAGAGGCAACATGAAGAAGACCCGAGTTCAAGGTCAAACTCTTCTTTCAACCTAGGGGGAATGATGCGAAACGTGCCACAAGCTGACCCGCCCAAGATATTTTAGGGATATTTTATTTTTATTAGTAGGTTTCTAATTTTATTTAAAGAATTATAATTAGGATTAGGTTTTCAATTTATTTAGTTTCCTAGTAGATTTCTTAGGCTCTAAGTTTTGTTTCCTATATATATGGCATTTTAGAGATGAAAATCTCATACTTGATTATTGAATAGAATTGTCGTGGGTTTTCTATCCCTCGGAGGTGCGTCCTCGCGTTGCAGTCTCTACAAAGACGTGTTGAAGTGTATGCAGAAATGTGCTTCGGCACTCCACGCAAGCCCTAACCCTAGGGCATGTATCATAAATTTTCAAAATTAGAAGATAGATGTTTATCATTCTTGACATGTGCCTAATAACACTCAAGGCATGTTTATGTAACGTCCACAAACGAGTGCTTCCACAAACTTCTTTCCAATGGAAAATTTTAGTTGCTTTCACTAATTTTTCTCTTGATAAATGAAACTTTTTTAATGGAAACAACGTTACACAAACATGTCCTAATGAAAGAAGAAAAAATTACTTGGAACATAAAAGTTGAAAAATAAAGTAAAAAGAAAAGAATACTTGGTTCATAAAAGTTGGAAAATAAAGTAAATCATTTACCTATAATATAAATATCTACCATCAAACTACATGAGTAGGTTTTAAAGAAGAAAAAGGAAAAAAATTCAAACCTGTGAAAATAATTGCTTGGTTTATAAAATCTAAGCAAGATTTATTTTCAGTTAGCATTGGCCCCACCATTAAATTGATTTCTTGTAAAACAGACAATTAAAATACACAAATGGGAGCAAAAATAATAAATGTTAAGATATAAATATAATGAAAAATAGAAAAATAAAAATGGAATCAGATAAATCAAGAGAAGTATTAGGTTACAAACCAGCCCCTGCTCTTAAAAAGCAATGAAATTGAATTTTTATCAAAACCTAAGAGTCATCTTAGAGTAGTGCACAGATTTGGAACAATATTCACACGGATATATCATGGATGAGAAAGAAATGTATGCTTGATGGAGAAATAATAGAAGGAAATAGGAATCACAATGGGTCAGGTTTAAAAGGGACCCCACCCACTCCTATTAGGAGCAGATTTGGTAGTGGGTTGATCGGATTTTGGTTTCAAGATTTTGACCCAGGTCGGGTTTGGGGGAAGCTTCAGATTTTGCTCGTGCTTGAACTGCCCAGAGCCCCCAACTCTTACAGAGCTCATTGTTTCAATTCCCCCACTGAGCAGTATGATTTTTTTAGATTTAAAAATAATCTAATAGGATTGGGAAGATGAAAATATATAAAAAGAAAATAAGAAAATAACATAACAAAGCATAGACACTATAGAATATAAAACAAACATTACCTCTCCACGACCAGTTGCAAAAGAACTTGCACCTTCCAACAATGGTAATAAGATGGACAGCACTTCAGATGGGGCTTTGTCTATATCCTCGAAGACAACCCAAAGTCCAGTCACAAGAGCCTATTACAAAGGTTGATATGAGTAGATTATATCCTTCCTTGGGATAGAAGCATAAGAAGCAAAAATACGGCTAATTATCATTTCAAGTAAGACAAACCTGAGTAAGAGAACCAGGCTGCCATTTGAATTCACCAGGCCGTTCCGTGCAGATATAACTCCCAATCAGTGATTTGCTATCCAATTGCTCATCCATATGAAGAAAAAGAACTGAGGGAAAAAATAACACAAATCATAATACGTCAATTTGCCTGCACCTAAATATAAAACTGGCACAAGTACCCATATAGTGGTAGCAAAATCAACTGCAGCACCATAATGCCAAGTGAGAACCTAGAGAGAGTAGTAATATAAAGAAACCCCAGCACATGAATTAAAACTGTAAATATCTTAGTAACATTGTAATTTTCTATCTACGTATGAGTAGCTGTTTATTTATATGCGTGCTTGTGTGCATAAGAAGAATACAATAAGAACAGGAAAATGCACAAGGATATAAATTTATATGCAACATCCACATAAAATCATAATAGTAAAAAATCTTGGTTAAAGGTTTTTTTTTTTAAGAAGAAAGGGGGTCCAAACATCTCAGTTCACCCTTTTACTTTGAAATACCAATAAATTTCTTGAAAGAGAGAATACAAAGATCTACAACAGAACAAAAGAACCAAAACAAACCAATGGCCTCTAGGCACCTCCCCTTTGCCAAGAAGCAGACCGCCTCTTGGATGAAATAATATCACCTGCACTAGTCCAATAAGATATCTTAAATGGAAAAAACAAAGAAATAAATTCTCATTCTATCTAGAACTTGTTCAGGGGCACATTTTTAAGTTTGGACAGATCCAAAGATTTCACAAATTGCAGGAGATACTTGCTAATGACTGAATTTGGACTTAGCTTTACATCACCCAAAGAAAGGGTACTTGAAAAAAAAATCCCAACAGGCTAGAACTTTAAAAAATCCCCCAACCTTACTTTCATCACTCTCCTCTCAAGTGTGTGTTTGCTAATGAGTGAGAAAAACAAATTATTTTTCAGCAGTACGCATAATAAATTAATCACAATTGCTCCACGATGACTAAAACTATCCATGTTAGTACTAGATGTTATGAAATACCTTGGTTTCCACTAACTTGCGCCAGTTTGCTGATCAGCGCAGTCTTCCCAGAACCTGTAGGACCATGGAGAAGGACAGGCCATCTCTGATTCAGTGCCAACAAGACCATCTCAAAGCTCTTCTTCACAGCTGAAGTAAGGACAAACGGAGTCTCCACTGACCTTGTAATACTGATAACAAAGAAAAAAGTGCCAAGCATGCAATAAAAATAAAGCTAAAGATCCATTTGAAGAAATAATAATACCAATAACAACAACAACAACAAAGAAAGGTAATTAGACTGAAGATTTGAGTCCTTGTGTCTTAAGGACAGTTTCAATTATAGCAATAAGATAGCTGGTAGCAGGCTACAAGTGGCGGACCCAAGATTTTCATTTGGGTGGTGCGGGCAAAGGCCAATTAAATTTTGAAAATGTCAAAATCAACGCCAACTACCAATAATCTCCACTTATTGCATGGTTTAAAAACATTATTTTTTATTGGGGCCTCCTATCCTCAACTCGAGCTGAGGATAAGGGTGTCCGCTCAATGATCTGGGGCCCACCTGGGGACCCACATGGAAATGGACATGGGGGGATTTGAAGGACACACAGGGCCCTCCTCTCTAAGAAAAATCAGCCCTGTCCCTGATCATCACTACCTCCATCTAGGCCACAAAAGTTTAATGCTGTACAATCCATTCGAATGGGTGTCACTCGATCCAACAGTCCAGTTTAATCGGATGGAGCCAAATTTTAGTGGACATGTGAAATTCCGGGGGGGGGGGGCTCTGTGTGGTCCATTTGGATGGACCAAACAGTGGGCCCCACCCTAGGCAGCGAACAGCCCTCTCCCATCAGCTCAAGCCGAGGAGAAGGCTGGCCTTTTTTTATTTTTTTGTCGAATTAAGTATAAAGAACTCATATCCCTTTACTAATCAACATCTTGCTTCCTCACATATTGTGTAAAGGTATGGTGAGAGGGTGGACATTTATGCTATGCTATTGTGTAGAGGCCTGACATTTATGCTATGATTGAGCGAAGGATTCCAAGGTTTTTCATTCGGGAGATCTCTAAGACCGATAGCAACGGGTTTTTGAGACCTTGGGTGCAATTACTTTACTAGAATGGGGCATGTACCATATTTTTAACATTTTTTGGCCCCAGGTCCGCATAATGTAGGTCCGCCACTGCCTGCTACTTTGGCAATAGCTGGTGCATCTCACACCAAGCTCTTGAACAATGTTAAATGCTGTATTGCAATAAAGTTCATCTACCATAAAGGAATTAATGGTAAAGAAAGATACAAATAACTTAATTACTTAGAGAAATAACAACAATATACTTCAGTTGTCCAAAAGGAAAGAAATGCAACAAGAATACCATGCAGCTTTCTTGCTGTTTCTTTTCATTGACTCGATCTCATAAAAGCGAGATGAAGAAATAATTGGACACCCATCATTACAAGACTGGAGAAAGTAGCCTGGACTAAAATCGATTTTTCCTTCAAGAAACTCTCCAGTTTCCAGTTCGTTTGCTTCAAGGTGGTAGCCAGCCTTTTCTAATGATACATCCTGACAAAACTCCTCCCAGCTGCAATCAACAAATGTTAATGGATACTATGATACTGAAAACAATATGATGAAAGAGTTCAGATAAAACAATATGCAGCGCTACACACGGCCACATCTACTGTAGTAAAGCCAAATAGTTACATCATCATGTAGATGATCTGGCCCCAAAATCAGGTGGATACGGTAATCGCGCAGGCCACACAAGTACGTTCAATGTGGACTATTTATATTTTTGTCAGACTACTTATTTCTTACTCGTGGGTGCCAACTGCTTTTTTGGGCTAGTTGATTAATAGAGGGAACCTATTGGTGCATAGCTTGGATGCAAGATATATATTTCCATGTTAGTGCATGTTGCTATTTGAGGATAAGCACCATAAAAATGAGTATGGATCCAAGTAAAAGAAATCGTGAACTGTAACTCTTTAAGTAACAGAACATCTAAAATAAAGAAGACAAAACTAACCGGAGAAAGCATGAATGAGAAGTGTCACCAATGAGACCAAAATTTTCAGTGGCCCGATCACTTATTCTCAAAATGACAGATAATATCTGTATCCCGCACCATCTTAAGTCATGAATATTTTTTATGACCTCCGAACCATTGACTAAATCGACATCTGCACTACATTGCTGCACTAGGTCCAGAAAACAAGACCAGTTCCAAAGTTCAGAGAAGACTTTAGGCTCCATTAGAAGGAAGCGATAGGATACTCGAATCACATCCACTAAATGAGCTTGATCCTGAAATTGTCAAAAGTTAAGAAGTTAGAAAATGCTTAAGACTCAAAAAATGATGCTCCCAACCAAAAGAACTACAGGATCTCTTGGAAAATGGTAGCTGTAACAGCTGACATTATAGCTTGCATGATGTACGCACAGTCAAAATTCAATTTGTTGATGCTTCCTTCATCTACAGAGCGGAGTTATATTATCCTCAGCCTGGGAGATGTGGAGGCCATGATTCGCCTACACACATAATCTGATGAGACAATCTAAAATCATAGTTGTCAATTCCATTTCGGTCATCATTTCAGTTTAAGCATCCAAGATGGAATATTACGGTATTTCGGAAATTCGGCAAAACTTTTCGGAATAATAAAAAATTAAAAATATATATACATATATATATAATAATAATAAAATAAAATATCAATTATGCATGTTTCTTGATATAAATTTAAAAAATGTGAAAATTGTGCGACAAACCAAAATGGCGGACTGGACCGAAATTGACAACCGAAATTCAAACTAAGATTTTTTTGGCCCCATTCCATTTCGGCCGGAGGACCAGAATGAAAAATTCCGGCCATTCCAGCCGAAACAAAACGGAATTGATAACTATGAATCTAATGACCAACAATGGATATAGAGCATGAAGAATAACCTAAAATGGACACTCGTAGAATGGCCGCCCCCATCTCTCCTATCACATGTCTAGAACCTTGAGGTAAATGGTTATGAAAGAAATCCAGCAACTGTCCACATTCAGAAGGGAGAGGAAGATGGGTGTCCAATTGTCCATTCACGGAGGATCAATCAAATCAATAGTCTAGAGTACTGAGCAGCATGGAACCAAATATACTAAATCAAGTCCCAAGGACACAGTGCAATCCTCAAGGGATCAGATGATTATTCATCAACACATTTTTGGGAATGCCTCTCTCTCATTGAAGAATATCTGTTAATTACAACCCATAAAGCTAAATAAAGATATCAACAACGAATCATAGAACACATCCATATTAACCATTTCAAAAGAAAATATTTTAGAACCGAAAAGGCTATTGAACATTTACCTGTTCTGAGAGGTTTAAAGCTGAATGAATCAGTGAAAGGCATTTGAAGGGAGGTGGGGCAAAACGGAAATAACTTATAACAGACCTGCAGCAAGTAGTCAGAACTCAGAACACTCGAAAACAGAATGTATGTCATGAAACCTTTTTTTTCTTTTTTGAATGAAATGTCATCAAACCTTTGCAAGCAGCAAATCTGCAGGATATAAATATTTTAAAAATTAAAGGAAAATAACATATCAATAGATACATTTAATTTATTCTACCAAAAGTAATAGTGCAATATGCAGTTTCTACATGGCTGACAGTTGAAATTGTGCTCAATTTTTTTCAAAGATCACTTACTTTCAGGGCTTTTTTTACAATTTTCTTATAAAAAATTTTATATTTGATCATAGTGAGCTCATGTTCTGTGACTGAAATTGGGTAAGTGCTCTATTTTTTATTTAAAGGAAATTTATCCAGGGCTCATTTTCTAATAGAGTGAGATTTGGCTAAGTCCGTTTTCTATTTGAGTGAAATTTGGCTAGGGCTCTATTTCCTATTAGAGTGAAAGTTCGCTAGGGCCCATGTATTTTTTCTAAAAAAAAATGGTGCTAGGTCCCATGTATTAGGAGAACATTTATTATATTTCAATTTAAGGCACATGTATTTTTAGGCCCATTTATCTTTGTATTAGTTTGAGTGGCTCAAATTTTCAATGGGTGGGCCCCCACTGTGGGTTCCACTCTTCAAGCCGTGATTTAGAGGTGCAACGAGCTTTTGCCCCTTTTAACCTTCGCTTCTTTAATAAAGAGAGAGAAGGAGAGAGGGGGTGCATATCCCTCAACCCCGCCCCCCCCCCCCCCCCCACCGGGGCAAAAAAGAAAAAAAAAATTCCTTTTTTCCTTGCAACTAGCCACTTATATTTATTTTATATTACACACACATCCAACCCTATCATCCACGGCCCACAAGTATATTCCATTCACATGGGTAAACAAGCGATCCAATGGTCCAGTCCATTCGCATGAGTGCAAACCCGAGCATGCGACCTTTTTTCTTTTTTTTGGGGAGAAAGGGTGGGGGGTGTGGGGTTTTGTGTGGTCCACTCAGATGGACCATTGTGTGGGGCCCCACCATGGGTGCACGCAATGCACACCTCATGCATAGGATAATTTTCCTACAATATGTTTGTGTATGAGGAATTCTATAAAAAGCCCCTTTCAAAAGGGGCATTTTGTCCCAATCTAAAATATCCAATGATGTAATATCCTGAGTTACCTGGGCCCAGGATTAGTCTGGCCCAGGTAGGACCCTTAGTTGATTACTTATTATTGAATTAGAAGTGTTTCACATGAATGGGTTTGTTTTTTGGAAAGGAGATGAGTTGTATAACAACTCTAAATAGGAAGTATGAGAGGGCTAGGACTCTATCTCCTCTTTATATATATATATATATATATATATATAAGTAAACCAACGACCCCTCTTGTAGTATGATATTCAATTCTTTGTTTGAGAGAAATATGAGAGAGAAAGTTGGTGACTGGGAATCTAGGGGAAGAAGCCAATCGGTCAGAGGGCAATCATCGAATGTCCTTCTCGCATCCGCACATCGCAAGAGCATCGATCGCGTATCAAAGGTGAGTGAATCTTCCTTAATTATTTCAATCCATGATTTGAATGATGGTTCATGCGGAAAGAAGAAGGTCAGATGATGAATCTGTGCAATTCTGCACCTACTGTTTTCCTGTCACAAAGAGGAGAATTTCCATCGGCAAGGGTTGTGAGACCCCATGGCCCACCTGATGTACCATCTGGTCCAAAGATCCATGAGGGGAGCCATGGGCGACCTTTAGGGTGGAGGACCCATGGAGAGTGGACCCCACCTGGATCTTCGTTCGATCACCATAGTGCATGGGAGCCGTCTGTCACAGAAATTATGACTGTGTGCCGACAAGGCTTACTACGACCCATCTGACCACTGGACTGGAAATCAAATCCAGTCATCAGGTGTGGGGCCCCTGGGCGACCTTAGGAAAGTGGGACATATGGGTTTTGGACCAGTAGGTCCCACTGTCCACCAGTTCTAAAGAGTTCCAGGCGTTAATATGTGAAGAACAAGGCTAAAAGTCGATAATGATTGTGGGACCCATTGCCTAACTTGATCAGAGATCAAGACCCCACATCTTGAAGGGGGCCCCTTGGCTACCCGAGTACGGGTGGAACCAATGGAAGTGGGTCCCATCTGGTGGACCATCTTATCTTTTTCAGCGTCCATATCTTTTGCAGCGATTGGATTTAATGACTTGATTTATGGTTGATTGAGGAAGATTCAACTAGGGCTAAGTCCAGACAAGCTCGAGTAAACGATGACCGATGATGGGAAACAAAAGATCGGCCCAATAAGGCCTGATTAAGATAATCTCTCACAATGCCTCTTCCAATTTCAATACATCCTTGCACTCTTCCTCGTTCTTCCTTCCATGATCATACCAATCATTTCATTTGTCAAACTACTTTTCACTTCCCTAAAAAGGGCTACTATTTTGAACAGGTTTGGCAAGTGAGTTGCAAATACAGGGGTTCTCCTAACACCTCTGGCTGAGGCAGCTATTCAGTTTCAAGAATTTCTATCATTCTTATGTCAGTTTTGGGATCATACCTGGATTATCCTTTCATGATACAATACGATTCGATTCGATTCATCCCCCTAGAATGATTTGCGATAGGATTCCGATTTTCAGAACAATGGATCCTAACACCTATGGTGGAGGCAGCTAGTCAGTTCCAGGAATTTCTATTGTTCTTATGTCAGTTTTAGGGTCAAAACACTTTAACCAATATACCTGGATAACAATACCCTTAAGAGTGGCAATACACTTATATTGTTTTGTTCAGCAAGAGGCATAAGGCATGAACCATTCCCTGCCCTAAGGCACAAGGATTCCAACCCTAACACACATCACAAACCATAACACAAGAGAGAAACTCCCGATAAATTGAATTGATTGAATAAAGCATGAAAAATAACAATAGGGCTCTTCTGTATATATAGAGCACACTGTTTCTAAACTAATCAGGATAATGAAAATAGGAAAAAACCTAATCCTACTCTCAACAGAATTTAGAAAGCAATCCTATTAAGCAGCTAAGTAATATAACTAATTTAGAGAATGTCTCAAATAAGGATAGGGATCTCTGCCAAATCAGAAATCATGTGGACCCAATCAGATGGGTCCATCAGGGTCTGCGGGCCCAAGTCTTGGATTTGGACCGGGCTGCATCAACAGAATTCCCCAAATAAATCCAGATTAGTCCTAATTAGAGGTTTTATGCGATGGTCTCTTGCAAAGAATCTTGATGAATTGAGATTACGTTTAGCTCGAGATCAATGACTCTTTGCGCAGTGCCTTATTCACCCAATGAAAGAATTTATCAATAAAGTCTGTTTGAACTTAATATAAATCAAGTTGTTGGGACTTCACCCACAAGCCCCACATCCCACATTGAAGACCAGCATAAGGCTCCAGTAAAGGGATGCTATAATCGGCATGAACTAATTTCTTTTCTAATAATTACATGCTTAATATATTTTCAGAAGAAAAAAAAGAAGAAACACAAACATGCCCATGTAAATATTATTAGTTCCAACCAACCATAGACATGCTCAACTCATCTCGTTAATACTGAACATCAAAAATCCAAGCAGAACAGAAAATTATAAACATACCCCAGCAGAGAAGGCGCCAAGTCAAGCACTCTGCAGAGTGCCAGTGAAGTGAGCTCATGAAGTCTCAAGCCTCTCCCACTTTTAGTATAGAATTCAATCACGTTTATATCATCTTCACTGATTTCTTCCTTACCATCCCAGCCGGAATCCATTTTTATCTCAGGAACCAGCCGAAGTAGAGACACCGCCCTTTCGACAATCTTGCTACCGAGAGGACGGAAGCATCCAAACAGGGGTATTGTATAATTTGGATGCAGGAGTGGCTCAGCCAACAAATTCACGACTTCATCATCGGTCATCGCATCGCCCTGATGAAACCAGAAAAAATAAAAAATAAAAAACAGAGTGTTTGATTTCTGAGTTCAAAACAAGGAGTGATGGATTAAGATAGAAAGAGGGAAATAAAATAGATTTGAATACCTTTTGAACGAGTTTTAAGAATCTGATTTTGGATTGAAGCTTGTGGCAGCGAGCGAGGAATCGCTCCAAAGCGGATTTGCAAGTAAAGCTCCCATCGAAAGACATCCTCTTAAACGATAGGACGGTTGGAAAACCCTAAGAAAAACAGGAGAACAGTTTACAAGAGGAGGTTTATATATGGAGAAAGAGTCTAGGGTTTAAACAAAGGTAGCAGGGTTTAGGGTCTTAGAGAGGTGGGGTTTTAGCAATCCACCACCGCCTTCAGGGAACCTCGAAACTTTTTTTGTTTTTGTTTTTTTATTGGTTATAAATGGCTAGGGTGGAGTGGGTTGGGCCCGTTGGGGTTTAGTAGCCCGAGTAAGGTCCTGGGCCTGGGCCTTGCCAGCAACATCCGCGTTTATGTAGAGAGGGAGACTCTCACATGCAAGGACAAACACAAAATGTGAGCAATTGCACGTATAAGGAGGGGTAGGATAGGAAGAGAGAAGCGGGAAGGGTCGTAAAAGGGTCGGGCGGGCCTAAATATCCTACCATATATGCGGGCCGGATCTAGGTTGAGTCCGAGCCCAAGCCTATAATATTGAATCCCTCTAAATACCTTATAAAGTCTAATGCGTGGAAGTCTTTTAACCACCAAAATATCCTTCATGCTTCAGCACTCGGGAAATTAGAAAACCTATTTATGTTATTGAACGGGGCCTACTATTGTTTGTGATTTTTTATATTCAATTTATCTATATTGGTGCATGTCCAAACAAATGGGTAAACATGTTGCAAGATTCAACCTTTATTAACTATATATTGTGTTATCAATCTCTAGCTTGGATTGGATGTAATGGTTTCAACATTGTGATATTTGGTGGGAGCAGTAACTTAGGATACTCTAACCTTCATCTGAAACATAGTGAACTTATGGCAAAGTACTTTGGAAGGATTTGTAGGAACTGTTTTCATACATTTGTCCAATACCTCTTTTTTTTCCTTTTTTTTTTTTTTTTTTTTGTTTTTGTATTTTGTTCTGTAGAAGACACGCTTTGCATGTTGAGAAGCATTTTTTGCGGACTGATTTTACTTGGTCTTGAACAGATGATTTCAAGTATGACCTTTAAGCAAGATAATACAATAGTAGATGAACCGATGTTAAATCTTTTGAAGGAGTTGAATGGAATGTTCGACTCTGCAGTCACAAATGCACGCCTACCGACTGGGCAAAACCCTCTTCGGCAACTCATTTTAATCATATCAGATGGCCATATCCACGAGAAGGTGTTCATTGCAATAAAGTGGTCATAGTTATGCGCTCTTTTATATTGTGGGTAGCAAAGCTGATGATTATTTGTGCAACAGGAAAGCTTGAAGCGCTATGTTCGAGATGTTTTGAGCAGGAAGCAGATGACTGCGTTCATCCTTCTAGATATCCCACAATATTCTATAGTAGGCCTATTGGTATTTCTTCTGGGTTCTCATTTTTTTGTTATAGTTCTTTGTCATGTTGGCTGCAGATAATGCTTTCTTCTTTTGTTGTGCCTAGACATGACATGGTTTGAGCTTGGGCAGTGGGCAGTGGGCAGTGGGCACACCATATTTATCTTTTTATGACCCATGATTCACCCTGGATGCACAGCAACATGATGTGGTCCAAGAACATTCACTTAGGCCAACCTGTTTGGTACTGCTCATGATTTTTATCTGATACTCTGCTTGTATCCTTATTCCAGGAACCAGCCGTTCTTCAGAGAAGGGAACTTTCATTCTCAAAATATCTAAACTCATTTCCCTTCCCATACTATGTTGTTTTGAAGAATATCGAATCACTTCCGAGGACACTGGCTGATTTATTGAGACAGGTAATCCTTGTGACAACAGAAACTCCATTCTAGGCTTCTCAAATAAAAGAGGATCTTAACTTCATTCGAATGAGAAATTGTGACATCTGCATCAAGACTGTATAAGCGCAACTGTGGCATTTGTAACTTACAAGGGAATTTCTGTGGTCAACCACATTTCAAAAGTTGATACAAGTTGGGCTAATCTAAGCTTTTATTTCAGTGGGTGCTGCCATCAAATGCGGACACTTGCTTTTATTTCAGTGGCAGTGCTTGTGGCATGGCCTAGCCATGTAGAGGCCTGTGATCAGATCATTGATCTACTCAACATAACCATGGCCCCTACTTGAACATAGCAAAGGCATAAGGATATTCCTCATAGGTCAATAGTTATATAATTCCTGATCCAGATTTAAGTTAAATGCTTGCTCTTGCAGTGGTTTGAGCTTATGCAGAGTAGCACTGATTAAACACTTGCAATCCGAGCACGGCAGCTGAAGCAATCGCCTAGACAGTTGTGCTTTCTCTGCAGTAGGAGTGGCCTAGAGACCCTGCCCACAGATGGTTAATTTTGCATCTTTATTTAAAGGTCTCTAACCCTGCAGTGGTGTGGAAGAAAGTTTCGAGTACCCAGATGTACATGTATAGAATTGTAGGCTAACCAACAAGACTTTCTTGGAAAATAATTACAAATGGCATAAATTTTGCGGATGTAATGGTAAAAGTGACACTGTGGCCATGTAATTGTATCTTCGGTAAGAAACCATATACCAACCTAAAATCTTAAGCTCATAGGTGGAATACCCAAACAGATATATATATATATATATATATAAATTATATATATTAAAGTAAAGGGGGAGGTGGGCTGTTAGGGGTGCCACATCAGCCCCCAATTATTCTCCTTTCAGAAAAATCACTTAGAAAATAGTGAGAGAGTCTTTACCTTTAAGTGGGGCCTTCTCAATTCTCCTCAAATCTCCTAAAATCTCTCCACCCCCTCCAATCTTCCCTAAAAAATCTCTCATTTAGTAGAGTACCTAAAATCCTTCTAACTTTCCCTCAAATCTCTCTTTTCCTAACTTTTCTATTTTATCTTCTTATCTTAATCCTCAATTATCAATTTTGATGGTGCAATATTATATACTATGGACCCCATCTAACTAAAGTCATAAATCTTCAATATTGTGGAGCCGATTAAGGTATGAAGAATGTTAATGATATGGGGCCCATCTAATAAAATGTGACAAATCCCATAATACGTGGATGGGAATTTAGAACCCAACTAACTGTGAAGAAAGTTTGATGCAATACAATAGCACACGTTTAACGAAAATTGTAGAGCTCACATACCATGAGTCTCATCTAAATGTGAAGAATTTTTAATGATGCAATCAATATTATATGTATGTGGCCTATCTAATCAAATGTCATAAATTTAAAAACACTAAATATACAATTTCTATACATTTCATTGTTTATGTATTTTTTGGTGTTTAATGATTTTTTTTGTTCCTTTTATCGTAGTCCTATTTTATTTTTCTTTCTATTTTAATAGGTTTTCATGAATTTATGGTTTTTTTTTATTTCTTGGTTTCAATGTTTGATTTTTAGGCATTGAGTTTCCATGATTTTATTTGTTTCTTCTAAACTATGTGTATCATTGGATATATTGCCTATACACTTATGTTTTCATGCTGTATTTTTGTTGTGGTTTTTTTTATTTATTTATTTTATTATGGGTTTATTCTTATAATTTTAAAAGAATATTTGAAGTAAAATACTAAACTAATTTCAAATAAATTAAAAAGCTCTGAGCCTTGCCCATGCATGCTAAATTGGTCCGACGAGCCTCCATGGGCACAACAGCGCAGGACATTAATTTTCATTGGGATGATGATAGTGGGCAATGGTCCCATGTTCTTTGATTATCAATGACATTTGAAGTTTCTTTGATTAAATAGGTCATCTTGCTTAGGTTAGACGATAAGTTTGAAAGTACTATCCACCTTAAAGTAGAACTCTATTCATGAGGTCCCAATGATCCTATTATCAAAGGAGTTGAATTCATTGCGCTAATTAGCAATGGGTAACAAAAATGTGAATGCATTTCTTATGACTAATATTAATGGACGCATATTTTTTTTCTTTTCTCTTTTTTTTCCTTCTTTAAATGGTATCATTTTTTTCTTTGTGCTTCCATCAAGAATTTTCTCTTTTTTAGTGGGGACTTTCAACCCATGCATTTTTCAATTTACAATGATTTTATACGTGTGATATTACAAAATTCTCATTATTATTTTTCACGATAATTTCTTTATTTTACCATAAAATCTTAAGGTCTTTTTCCACTTCATTTTCTTCTAAAAATTCTTTAAAATAATAATAGGGGATTCTTCTTTTTTAGTTTTAATTATTATAATAATTTACTATATCTTTGTTGAGCCCGGGCGATTATTGCTAGTATATATACATGACAAAGACATTACTTAGGCGATGTAGGATGTGGGGTTTTACTTTACCAACACTCCCGCTCACGTGTAGCCCAATAGATTTCATAGACGGGCCTGTCACGTGGGCTACACAAGAACAACGGGATCGACAACCTGCTCTGATATCATGTAATAAACCATATACTAAAATAAAAGCTTAAGCTCATAAGTGAAAGGCCCAAACAAGTATATATAAAGCCTTGCCAAAGGCATTACTTAGGTGATGTGGGATGTGAGGCTTTACTTTACCAACATGTTCTACTTGGCCATCGGAGATTGGTGATTGTAATTATTGATTGAAAACAAAAAAATAGATATAATATAATATATGGACCTATTTGCTAGAAAATATAAATAGATCCTGGTATTAGAGCTTTTGGAAAGGGGCTTTCATGTCCATGAGAACTATGTGGTCACAAAAAATCTAGAGTCTTACTACAGAAAACTGAATATTGGGAATTGAGATACAGGCTCTCTCTCATCATTGGGGTCAATTATCTCCTTAAATCTTTCATCATCCTTCAAAATATGGGTGCTTAGTACATCTTTTTTAAAATAAAAGGCCTTTCCTTTTTCGGCTTCCTTTTATTATCCTTCAAAATATGGATGCTTAAGACATTTTAAAAGAATAGAAGGCTTTTTCTTTGGGCGTAATGGTCATAGTTTGTGAGGTTTGTTTTTTCATTGGTAACTTCCTTTTTTTTCCCTTGTTTCTTTTTTTGGTTGAGAGCAAATCTGTAGCAGAAAATTTAATCCTTGAGGCTTCATTTTAATGACTGATGCCACCATGTAGACAAGCTGTATAGCATGTAACTGATGAGGTTCGGTCACATTTTTCTCACGTCTAATCTAGAGGTGAATGTCACACCATGGTGTGTATACAATTGAGTCTGGACAGAGGCATTGAGCAGAGCTTACAGCAAATTTATGGCATATTCGAAAGCGATCGGCCCACTTATCAACATGACAAAGAAATAAGCAACCCAAAATTCTTCTTAGGGTCTTTCACAAGCTTTTGCAATTCTGCAACCACAGTTACCATTCTCTAAATGTACACTAAAAAATAATGCAAAAGAAAGCCAAGTAGTAGTAGTTAAACTTATCCAACCTGTTTGTTTGCATTGTAATACATAGCAATTGGATACATATAATTCATAATACAAGTGGTTAAAAATGAAGATTAAATGTGAGTATTAAAAATGAGAAATGTAACTACTAGGTTCTATTTCCCTAAAAGAGGTTATATGATGCGAAAAGAACAAGAGAAATAACTAACCTTCCATTGAGAATAAATATAGACAAAGCTATACAGGAAACAAACTTTGAAACATAGATTTTACCAAACTTATATATACGCTAATTGCACCCTCTAATACCCTCTACCTCATGTCTAAAGATTCAAAAACACCTACCGCAGCCACTTCCAACTACAAAACTGCATGATCTACACAATGTAATGTTCTGACAGGAAAGCAAAGGATTTACATATATGGAGAGGAAAGAGGGTAAAGTGATGGACCAAGGGATCAAAGAAGTTTATTCTGAGCAACTGCTTGGCACAACTCCTCTTCATAAAATAAAACCCTGCTAGAGCCCAGTGATTTGCAGGGAGGCCTTGGCAAGCCCGGTGGCATCATCCACCTCGACGAAAACGTGCGCTCCTGAAAGAGAACAGCAGCAACTTGCCGCACCTCTGACCCTTTTAGACGTGAAGGAGGGCGAGGCCCATGTTTAGGAGCTTTTGGAGTATGAGGGGTCAAGCAGTGTATACCCTTTCCATGTCCTTTGCTGCAAGTATTTGATAATGAAAACCAGAATTAGCTGATAGTTATGACTACACTGGGAGACTATAATGATGCCTGATAAAATGAAACAAACCAACACAGCTTATTAGAACTAATAAAAGGTGCATCTTATAACAAACAATTTCCTGAACAGATAGTCTTCACTGTGCATAATTGGTAACATAACGCTAGAAAATTGTGTAAAGGCAACTTCAACAGGATTACAGGAAACAAATCATGACTAGGACATTACAAATGTGGATATGTGTGGAGCATGATCCATTCATGATGGTGCCCATCCTTCTTCAAATAGCTAGATCACAGTTGCAAATGAGATCTCCATCCTGTGTTGTTTTGGGGGGCAAACTATCCCCTTTCAACAATATATGCCCATCATAAAACTGATGATCTGCATAAAGATGCTATACCTTCCAAATGGCCAATGCTCATATGCAAGAGGCGTCTTTGTTCTTAGCATCTCCTGGCGTGCCCGATCTGGAGTTGTGTAATCAAAATGCCATTTCCTGGCAAGTATGACCTGCTCAAAAATTTGAACATCAGCACCTTTTTCCCATACTCCAATCCGAATTGATGCTCAAAATATATGAATAGTGTGTATGTGCATGTAGGTAGGTGTGTATGTGCATGTAGGTAGGTGCGAGAGAGAGAGAGAGAGAGAGAGAGAGAGAGAGAGAGAGAGCTTACAGCTTCACTAATCCTGTGAGAAACATGAAAAACAGCTCTCAATTGGTCATGATGCAAGTGACAAAGGATCTTGACCTTAAATCACACAAAACACAAATATTTCAGATATCCAAGTCTCCTAATTGAGTATTGGGATAATCAAGTTTGGAGTGCTTTTGGATGTTCCAAGAATTCAGTAATTTTAATATTTTGGGAGAAAAGAAGGTTAACCACTTAGCTATATCATCCTACTATGCGTTTGGGGCAGCACAGGAATAGGAATAACACTGTTGGACATTGATTCAACAACTGCCCAAAATCAATGCCTGTGATAAGGCTTGGTTATTATTCATCAAAGTTTTATTAGTGAAGTTTCCCTGTTTAAAACCACCCAAACACATAGCAGGAGAAATGTCATTAAAAAATAAAAAATAAAAATGTAGCCAGCTGCACTATGAATCAAAGGAGGGAAGTCAAAAAAAAAACTCATAATGGAAAATACCAGCAGATCCATAGGAAGAGATTCAAGCCGTGATTCCGAACTAAATTCGGAGGCTCGAGGTGTTTTTGGGGTTCCAGGAAAATTCTGCTGCTTCACCCCATCCAACAATCCCACCATAGGCTTGATATCAGGCCTTTCTGGTGATAACACTGGAGGAGTGTGATCCACAGCAACAACCTTGGCTTGAATTAGTAACTCATCTTTCACATTCTCAGAATCCAAAACCAGAATCCTTTTTTTGCCAATGTCTGTGCAGGATCTAGTTGTCACCCTGCTAAAGCGATGCTGGGCTGGTGAGCTGGTCCTTGACTGCCTGTTTCTTGCTTTTCTTGATCTCTTCTGTTTAAGTGCCATGGGTTCCTTTTCCTTAGGTGAAACCTTCCCCATGAACCAGATGTATAATTAGATGCACCTTTCTTTCATCTGGTCTCTGTTCTGCTTCTCTTACTTGAAAAAGTGAAAGAATAACGTGGAAAAATAATAAAAGAATTAATGCATAATACTTCACAATACATTCCCTTAATTGTAAAAGTCAATAACAAAAGAAGCAATATAAACATGAGACACACAAGAAGTTCAAAGAACGTGCATCATATCATTTTTTTTATAACAACTTGCATATTATCATTGCCCCCATTCACGACAAGATGACAACAATTGCAGGGCCTAGAACATATCATCACCTGCCAAAAATTTAGGTGGCCACCTCCCATCTCCATCTGTTTGAGATTTTGCAAGAAAAATTCAATTGTTTTAACAAAGGATCATGCATACTATAAGCGTATGGCTCGGCATATGAAACTGACAGAAAAGTAACAGAGACAGACAGCAGAAAATGCCAAAGAAGAAGGGAAGATATAATGTTTTCCCTTCAATCAAATAAATAAAGATCTGAGTGCCACCCTCCTTATTCAGGAGGCATCTGAGGCACCCTGACCTGGTCAACATTGCATCTCAGTAAAATCAAGAGACAAACGCCAAATTTCATATGCAATTAAACCAAACAAGCAAAAATGTTTCAACTGATTTTAACCCTTAAATAGTTAAATGTATCCAATAATCCCTTCACCCTCAAAATACTAAAACCACCACTCAAATTCTCAGAGCATTAAACCTTTAATCTCTATCTCTTTTCTTTCTTTAAATATTTCTACAAATAAAATTTGAATCCTATAATAAGGATCTCTCTAAGAAAATCAATGAAAAGTGACTCCCTTAGAAAAGAAATACTTCTTTTGAAATAAAAATGATAAAAGATACATTAGTTGAATCATCCAAAAAACTTTGTTACTGAAGAAAAAAATGTCCAGAAAGTACATCATTTAATGGTATCCTTCCAATTCCCAATTACCAACTAAAATCGAAAGCTTCTGGGAATCATCATAATTGTAATTAGTGGAAAACGCTCCATGCTAACAAACAGCCCCAACCTATGAAAACTCAAATCTTGTGCTGTCTGTATCACCTACCGGGAACTAAATACATCACAGTTAGAATGGAATTCCCACCAACAACTAGAAGGAGATTTCTTTCTCTCTCTCTCTCCCTAGTGGAATATTTAAATGCACAAATAGCAAACGTCAAGACTATGATTTTGAGAATTTTGTGAAAGAAGTCCAAAAAAATCCAAATATATCTAAAAATGTTGGATGTACTAATTTACTCGTGAAAATGGCAGTTTTGAAAAAGATAGAAATGTGCTTTACATGTGAAACATTTAAAAATGGGCCATTTACATATGTAAAACCCATTTTCCTGTCCCATGTGTAAAAGGCAAATGGCCCCTTATAACAAAAGGTGCTTTTTAATTTACACTCCCTCTCTCACCAGTACTTTACTTCATACCATCTAAACAAGGATTTTATGACACCACTCTACTTTTTCCTTCAACATAGCTTACATTTACCTTTTTCATGATTTGACATCCACCTCACCTTTAGGCTAGGAAAATTTCACTCTTGTTACCTCTCAGGAGTATGGCACTCAGATTGATTAGGTCTAAGTCTAACACACACAGGATTCAAATAAAAGAACAACTAGAGACAAAATCACGTGTTTTACTCATCATCAATCCAGTGTTGGACGCGTAGTTCTGATTGAGTCGAAATTTTCCTTGGTAATAGAACAAGGTGGGACAGTGATTTTGATCAGTTTGGATTATAATGACAAGCAATAAGGATGGAATTATAACTCTGAAATTAGAATTCTCCTAGTCTTACCCTCGCTGCATCCAGACTCATTAAGGATGGTTGACATGCATGCTTAAGCACAAAAAAACCAGGTTGAACAGCTTTAGATAGTCAGATTAGTGAGTTGAATAGTATGGACTAACACAAAACAAATCCCTGCAAAATCCCATGAAAAATCCAAACCAAAAATATGAAAAATGCCCATCTCACAAGATATCCCAAAAACCATTCCCTCCTACAACCACAATCCTCAAGACCATAACGATAATCTCTCCTCCACCTCCAAACCCGTTGCCCTTCCTCCTTCCTCTTCCCCCCCTGGCTGCTACCTCCCCTGACCTAAGGGGGAATGGTGAAGAAAAAGTTTGAAAAAAAAAAAAAAGGGAAAAATTAGAGATAGGAAGAGGAAGTTTGGAGGAATTCTCAAATGCTGCTCAAGGAGATGGGATTTGCAAATGCCTACTTTTTAGCATTTGGGGATGCTTAGAATTTGGGGATCCTGAAAGTCCACCAAAAGAACTAGAAATTCCTGCCTTCCAAAATTCTCAGACTGAGACAGAAATTCCACTGATTGTAATAGCCGCTTAATCTCTGTCTACTGAAGTCCAAACAGGAACTATCCAGATTGCCCAACAAGACAGAAGCCTTCTCCTTCCAAAGCAACCCTAGTTCACCCCATCACAATTTAACACTTTGAGGCCAACTGTAACTCAATTGCTGACAGTGGATGGTGTAATTCACTCATCACAAGTACCTCATTAACCAATCAAATGACAAAGTGACAGAGGCCTGGAAAGATTATGACTTTAAGGTTTCCAACATTCCCCCATCCAAATACAGGGCACCCAAATATCCTCTCACAGCCATGACCTCTGCATAACTCCAATCTCCCACAGAAATTAAAGATTGGGATATTTCACATGGGCACAAAATCTCTTAAACAACAACAAATCAATTTATATATATATATATATTAAAAAAATAACTAAAACAATCAACACCCAACATCATAAAACAGAGTAGCTGAAAAAACACTAACCCACTGCCACTTCCACTTCAATCAAATCAAAAACCAATCAGACCCCAGAAAAGAATTTCAACCCAAACACTTCTACTAAAAACCCCAAACAAGAATCCAATCCCAAAGCAAAGAAAAAAAAAAGGAAGAGGAACTCAAAACTAGAGACCAAACCCAATAGAAACATCAAAACCCATGTCAGGATCATGAAAAGATATCAAAAATACCTTGAAGGGGTTGCAGGGAAGAAACCCAGAAAATTAGGGGTTTGCAGTTGCATGGAAGAAGAAACCCCACCAAGAAAAATGGGAGGGACTCCACAAAACCCCTTTCTAGGGTTTTTGATAGGGTTTTGAATTTCTTTCAACTGCCCGCCAAAAAATTTCAATGCACAGTTGTACGATGACATCCACACAAGTTTCAGTGGTCCGAAGTACTACTCCAACATGTAGCCACACTTCAAATCTCTAATGAAGAAATTTAGTACATGCCGTTCATTGGGCATCATTTTATCCTAGATAAGAATGTGGCCCACCTGATCCATGGGTCATATTTTCTGACCACGTGATCATGAGTGAGTTAAATCAGATGCAAGGTTTGTGGACTACAATTCAGACTGCTCCTGCGGGCTACCAGAAAGCAAGCCCTAGCCCGCCATTCCAACTAAGATACAACAGAATCTAGTAGTTGCGAGGTGAGGGGTCAAGCTTAAGTGACACATGTCGGGATCCTATTGGCTGAGTGATGATGTGGTGGGGATGAGTGGCGACCATAATCAAGATCCGCTGTGGGTTTAACATAGAGAAATCCTGCGTTTAGACTGGAAAAACTAAACAGTGGGGGCCATCTGTTAAAGTGGAACCGTTCAAAATAAATCTTCCTCTACATTTTATATAGGGTATCCTCAGTAGAAGTTCAATGCACTACTGGATTTAGAGCTTTATGAAAAAAATGGGACCAACACAATATCTAGTATCATTTATTGATCAAATGATCAATTTGACGGTAGGTCGACGGTTTTCTCCAACTAGCCACGTGTTACTTAATCAGATGGTTGGATGTGTTGCAAGCTATGTTTTATGAGATGGAGGGAATTGAATTAGTATGAGTTTGGCTTTTTAAATTTTTGAAAAGAAAGCTATAGATGGAAGTCAAAATTAGCAACTTAATTAGGTTTCTAGATTAAAAACACACACAATTACAAAACTTTGACTGATTGCTAATTTATGTTTATGACATAAATACCCATAAATACAATGATTGGATACATTAGAGTTGATTGATTGTGATTATTCCAAGTGTGCATTTCAAGACTTGGCCGCTTTAATATGATGAAATGTTCTTAGTTATCTATCTGTTTGGAAAGGTGTGGGACTCACCTTTGATTAATTAAACTCCTTCATATGTTGTTTGATAAATCTCGTTTCATCTGTGTGGGGCCTTTATTTGCTTGGTTTAACCATCCACATTGTGCAATCTACCACCCATCGGAGGGATTTATGTCGTTGAATGAATTGCATTTCACAGGATAGTGTGTGATGTAAATGGATTGTACCAAGCAAAGACACCGCTTGTAAAAATGATCATTATTTTGGTTTCTATTGATGGTACAACCAATCTATATTGACAGTTGATGTGTGATTGGTGGATTAGGAATCAATGTGAACTGATTTTATTTATTTTTATTAGAGGGTTCCCAACCCTTTGGGCTGGACTAATCCCTCCGGGCCCGAAGGGAAGCCGGGTAAATACCCATGTAGTCCCAATGTGATAGTGCAGTTTCGAAGCTACAACCACCGGGTACAAACCGTGGTCACTGAGCTACCCTTTGGGGTTAATGTAAACTGATTCGTTCATTCTAGTAAAAATGATCATTCAAACTATAAATCTTGAGCCTTTTTTATTATCTAAATTTTTGTGATGAGTAGTTAAGAATTCAATTTCATACATCTTTCCTCTTTATGGGCATTTATTCATCGATGAATGAATCCCTAAATTGAATGAATCGATGCTGTTTTGTTTTAATGATAATTGTTTCACGGCCACGATTGGAAATTTGGAATGGCAACTTACTCTTGAGAAGACAAGGGTTGACAATGGGTTGGGTTGGGTCGGGTTTGCCTGCCCAAAGTCACTCATTATTAATGAAATGAGGTTTAAATTTTTACAACACAAGCTCGATCTAAGCCTTATTTGTTGCATTAAAATTCATGGTAATTGAATTGCCATTAATTATAACTAAGTATTTCCAAAAGTGGCTGAAATTCAAAAAGAAATATCCATAAATGATAATCAAATAATATCCCTTTAGTGGTCTTAGCTGATTTTAGGATTATATACTTATAATGCAGAGAAATAGGCCCTAAAGTAATGAGGATTATCCTAAGCTCCTAATTAATAAGTTCAATCAGTAGAGTTTGGGTTGGGCTGGCTTGTTGGTTAAAAAATAATGAACATGTCTCAAGCCCAACCATCTATTAATTAGGTCAAAAATGTCAATTAAATTCGACATCTGTTTTAAGGGAAAAAAGAAAAGAAAAGATTCGAGAGAAACCTACTTATCAAGCGATCCACTTGTAATTCTTCTTAAAAGTGACTTAGGGAGAGTCGTTATAGTCTTTGGGTAGTCTTATAAATCTTTTTAGGGGTCATTTGCATTTCACACATGGTTTATTTTTTTTCAAAAGCACACATTGAATATGGAAATAGGTTGTATAAATAAAGAATTCGTACATAACATTCATATGCAAGTTTTACATATGCAAAAGGCACAATCATGTTTGTCAAAAATCAATATTTTTCGCATAAGTAAATGTATCAAATGATTTTATATGGGGTTTAATTAATATGATAGCTAGAATGTACTTAGTTACCCACCTACCTACTTGGAATGTGTGGGGCCTACCTTTGCTTTATTTAACTCGTTTATGGTGCATGCTCAACCACTTTATTGTAATAATAATCTTTACTATTAGATGAATCGTGTTTCATAGGATTGTACCAATTAAAGGTGGGGTCTATGAATTTGATCTTTGTCAAGTCACTAATTATTGTTAAATTGAATACAGATTTAAATTAATGAGGGAGTGATCAATCTATTATGACAGTTGATATGAAATTAGTGGACCAACAATCAATTTAAAGTGACTTGTTCTTTCTAATAAATGATGATTCAGACTATAAGTTTTGAACCTTTTTTATTAACTAAATTTTGTGATTAATATTTTTTTTTTTGGTAAAAAAACTATAAATTTTATGATTTAAGCTATAAATTTTGTGATGAATAGTTAAGAACATCTATTTCTTACCTTTTTCTCTTTTATGAGCATATATTCATTGATGGATTCATCACTAAATTGTATGAATTGATGGTGTTTGTTTTAATGATAATTGGTTCACGGTGAATGTCAAGCCACGGTAGATAACATTTAAAAGTTGAACCCAAAGTCACCCATTATAAATGAGAAAGCAACACAAGCTCAATCTAAGGCTTGTTTGTTGCATTCAAATTAATGGTAATTGAATTCCTATTATTTCTAACAAATATTTCTAAAAGTTACTAAAAATATTTCTAAAAGTGACTAAATTTTTTAAAAAATAGAAGTAAATACCCATAAATGGTAATCAAATAATCTGATCCATTTAATGGACTAACCATTTACAGAACTTTAGCCTATAATTTTTAGTTAAGTTTCGGATTATATACTTTATATATATTAAAACAACTGAGGAGGTGGGCCGTAGAGGATGCCACATCATTTGCCTGGATTTTTCTTTTGTTTTTTTTTTGTTTTTGTGGTGCCATTGTCAATATTTTAGAAAATCGACATGTGGCCAAACATTTTTACTAAAACCTCTCATTCTAACATTGAAAGTCATTCATTTTAAGGGTCATTCGCCTTCCCCACATGGAATATGGAAAAGGATCCATGAAGATTTATGATAGGGAGATGTTCAAGTGTGACCCTTTCGGTGCAAACCACCTGTGGGCCCCATATGGGCATGAAACTAGGGTGACGTAAAGATCTATGTGGGGCTCACTATGTATCAAGATTGACCACAATCTCATGCCCTTAACACATTCATTTGTAGCCCACAAGTTTAACGGCTTCATATTAAAAAAAATAAAAATTAAAAAAAGTGGCCCTCCGTCCAATAGTCCTTTCCATTCATATGGGTGTTGAATCCCCAAGACCAATGAATGCCCTTAATCTCTTCAGTTGTGGGCCACAAGTTTAACCGATTCTATTAAAAAAAAGAAGGTGACTCTCCATCCAATAGTCATTTCCTTTTAGATGGGTGACAAATTCCCAAGATTGGTGACTATCATGGGTCCCTATTTGATGGACGGCTGTGTGCATAATGTTTCTAAGTTAAATGGGTATTTGGCATACCCTCTCCAAGGCTTTGACTTGGAGAATTCTTAAAACGAGTGGACATGGTAGAGAAAATCACTTATAAGCCATTTAAAATAAACTTCTTTCTATTCTATGGATTATTTTCAAATTCTACTCCAGCATGAATTGAACACCTTGTAAGACTAATATCTCTGTAACAAACTATCAAGTTTTGGGGCCCAACTAGAAGCATGACGGGGACCCTAGGGGTGGTTGGTGTGAGGAACAATGATGAGAACCGGCTTTGATATTTTGTGCAAGGAGAGATGGAGATGAATAATGCATAGAAAGCACGACAAATCACTTGGAAAGATGGGGCTACGGACTTAAAAAAAGGTTTGTAACCTATATTCCCTTGAGAATAAAATGAGAATCATCTGATCCTGAGTAGCATGCACTATTTCATAAACGAAATAATCTCCTCCAATAAATTGGATAGAAAAAGGTGGATCGATGCATGCTCGTCCATGAAATTTCAGGGGAGGTCTCACCTTATGGAGAATAGGAATGGGAACTCCTACATCCGTAGGAGAATAAAACCCTAGTTTGAAATGTTTCAAAGTTATTTTAGCACTGATCAAGATAAAAAGCCAGAATTTTTGCCAAAGTTTACATCATGAATTTAAAACGATTAAGATTAAAATGAGTGTTAATTTTTTGTCTAATTTTACTTGTTATAATAAACTGAAATTCACAAATACAAGCCCTTCATTGATCAGTCATCAAGATTGGAATGATTTTATAGTCCGCCCTTAGTCCATTCCAAGTCCAGTTATTCCTATATCCCATGATCTGCGTGGTTAAGGTGGTCGACTTGGCAAGAAAGCCACTGTGTGTGATCGGTAAATAGATATCACCATTATTAAAGGCCCGTTTGTCAATTTACTATGAAAATAAAAGTAATGTAAAGCCTCCGTTGTTGTCTGAATAATAAAATACTAGAAAGGATAATTGGCAGGTGAGCCATCTAGCGTGGCAAAAAATTCATATGTATAAGGTGTTTGATGGCAATGGGTTGATTGGCGTTTGGGTTGAGTTGGTTCGGGTTTGGGATTACCGGAGCCCATCCCAAACGACACCTTAATATTTACTCTCTCTCTCTATATATATATATATATATGTATGGAAGGGATGGATTTGGATCCTACAGTGTCTGCCTTGTTTATACAGGTGATGGGAAAATATAAAGGTGGTTGATACATGATATATGGAACAGTTGGGATCATGAATTGGAACCTATAGAAGTGTAGAAAATAAGATATAAGGTTTGAGACTTTTTCACAAATTACTCAAAACCCATAAAAATTTAAGATTCAAAGGTTAGGTCTGTCTCCGATCTATACCCTCCGAAAACCTGCTTCAGCGGGACTGCACCTGGGTGATGACCTCTTTAACTTCATTATATTGGGGTTTATTAGTGCAACAAACAAAGTCAATGTTTTCGATTACAAATACGGTGCCAAAATATAAAAGCTAGTTGATGGGTCCCATTAGAATGCAATTACTATATAAAAAGTGAACCGAGACACCTTTTTCAAGAAGGCAATTTTTGTGTGATTTATATATATATATATATCTCCCAATTTACACACTATTTTCACTTCTCATATGATTCACAATCATTATTTGCATAAAAATTTTATTATATAAATGACCCAATTTATATACTATTTTCACACCTCATTTACACATCACATACATAATCATCACAGACAAACATGGTGCATGTTTCCTGAAGTTCTTATAGGCTCGTGGTTATGATTAGCGCTATTATATTATTCTAAAATGAATCCAAGATCAAATACACTAATAATAAAACCCGCCCCCAACACCATCAAACCCACCCCTAATAGGAGGGGTTCAAGACATGATAATTACAAACAAATATGACGCATATTTTATAAAATGTTTTTATGTGCTCCCTATTATAGTCTTCTAAAAAGAACCCAAAGTCAAATACATCTAAATTGAAATCGGCCCTAACCCAATCAAATCCACCCTTAATAGGAGTGGCTCAAGATAGTTCTTCATTTAAACCTGACCCATTGCAATCCCTAGACAATTACATTGGGTTGATCATAGCCCCACATCTCACATTCCAGCCACAAGCTGTTTTCTCCCTTTTAAAATGAAAAAGAAAAAGTGTCTGTCAAAAGACCAAAAAAAAAACAAAGAAAAATTACAAACCCCACCCTTACATGTATCCTTTCACTCTCTTGGGCAGGTTTTGCCGACGGATATTTTTTGAAATTAGGGTTTCGATTTCATCTTCTAGCTATTGGATTTGATGCAGTGTGTTCATAGCTAGCTACATGCGACAATCAAAGGAAGTCCTTTTTACCGATTTCAGTCAGAATCGTTGGCATTATCTATGGATCCTCCAGCTAATTGTGTTGATAAACTCAAATCGTTTGCCAAATCGAGCAAGGACTACTTCAACAGCCTCGTCCGAAGGACCAACAGTCGATCTCGTGGGAACCCAGTATGTATATTCCTCTTCTCTATCTTTGCTGTTGTTGTTGTTGTTGACGACGACGACGATGCTTTGGATGCGTTTGGCACGTTCCTTTTCGAGAAATTTGGGGATTTCTGACGCTCTCGTAGGTTATTTTCATTGATCGCATAGTGGGGGAAGAGATAAATGGAACCCTAAATCATTACCTTGTTCTCATTGTGTTTAAATTACTAAATTGGGATACTTGTAGCTTGAACAACTTGAATTGGAACTTTGTTATATCTAATATTGCAATCAGCTAAACTGGAGGTGGATTATTTGCGTGTTATTAACAAAAAGCGCAATTGAGGCGTTGCAAATGAACCATAATGAAATGTTTCAACATGTTTGATCACTTGGAAGAGCCAAAATTTGGGTATGGGTGAACAGAATGAATAGTTCTAGAATTTATACTGAGGTGCAATTTGATATTTTATGATCCAATGGATTCCCTGAAATTTAGTACTTGAGGTAAGGATTAAGGATAAGGCATCCTGTTTACTGAATTTAATTTCATGGCAATAGCTCCATGCAAGATGAGTGTTAGGGTTGAGTATTTGTTGAGGTTACTGTCTCCTTTGTCTTTTTTTCATTGTTTAGAAGGGACCACCAGATTACAATTCTTAACGGATGTGTTTTGCTTCCTAGCTTATGTATTGTAGTCTATATGTTTCTTAAGTTTGATTAGAATTTTCTCATCGTCCAATAAATTCAACTAGCATTCTGTGAGATGTTAAGCAGCATGACAACATTTTCTTCGTCTTTAAACCACCATACTTACTTGTAGAAAGGTGTTCTCCTGTTTTACTATATGACCATCTAAACCGGTAACCAATTCTCTGTCAATATAAAAACATTAGTTAGAAGCATGATGGATCTAACAAGATGGAAAAAGTGTTCTTGCTAGCGATGGAATTGGAATTGGAAGTGACTATTGACTGTGGGGCAAGATTTGCTTATAGATCCTAGGTGATGACTTCATTGGTATAGTGTCCAGTTGTGATTCTCTTACATGTTCCAGTGGCACCACGATGAAGGTCAGTACTTAGGAGTCACACAACCCATGGGGTAAGTTATGGGTAAGTGAGTCATTTTAATATTGCAGCTATCGTCTCTGAGAATCCTTTCCACATTCTAGAAAAATGGGGATTTCTTCTTCATGCATCAAAGTTTGGTTTTCGACACCCAGTGGCTTGGACCAAATCAATTTTTATTTTTCTTTTCTCAACCATTTATCCCTGCCAATCTCTGATCAAGGATTCAAGTCTGCCATTGTAGGTGCTGCTTCGAAGGTACTTTGAAGCCCATGCCCAATGGATGAGACTGATCCTAATAAATTATACTAATCATCCAAGGACTGCACCATTTAATTCATCACTCGTTCAACGCATTTCGTTTTCTTGGATTGCCGTATCATACACTTCCTTGATCATATGAACTATGACGGTGTGACCAATTAAAGAAAAAACAATAGGAGTTATATATATATATATGTATATATATATAATGGTGATTTTCTATGAAAAATCTCTGCTACATCAATAGAACAAATGTTTTTCTTCCAGCACTTGGTGTAGGGGTGAGAGATGTCTTCTATACAGAGGGTCGAGGTGCAGGTTCAAAGTTAAAAGTTCAAAACCAAATCTCCCCTGTATATAGTCCTTAAAATAATAATAAAAAATAAATAAATAAGGGAGAAAAGAAACACGCTATAAATTTTGGGCTCGGTTTTGAAAATAGATCAATGGAGATCCTATATGATGGGAGGAAATATAGAATGGACATTCACGCAAAGGCTTGTCCATAAAACTGTGCCTGCAGTGGTGCCCATTTGGTGGTCCAGATCAATCGTGTTGGAGGGTATCAACCACAAGTTTCTCCACTTAATAATCCTAACCACCCATCCAATTTGGTTATGGTTTGTGGACCATTTGTTGTAAATATCTATTTCTGTTGCATATTTAGGATCTTAAGAAGAGGGATATCAGTTGCTTTATGCTACTATAAGTAAGGATCTCATCTTCACTATTGCTGAGTCAGAAAGAAGAAAGAAGAAAGAAGGAACTTTTTTTTTTTTTTTTAATTTGTTTCAATCAAGCGTCATATGATAATGTATGGTGGATGATTACTACTGTTGTCATTATACTATTTGCAGATTGAGATATTGAAACGTTTGCAAAGAGAAACATTTTCAGACTTGATGAAGCTGAGAGATAGACAGGACAAAGTTGAGCGGATGCTTTCTGTCTATAAAACTAGAACAGGAAGTCCATTCCAGGAAGCAAGTACGCATGTGAAGGGCGAGGTTGATGTGGTTGGATCGTTATTATTTGTAGAAAACATTGATCAAGAAATATGTGACATAATAAAAAAAGCAGGGGTCAGGACAGGTGTGAATTCAAAGTTAATTTTTGAGACGACTGTTAGGAAAAAGGATACACTTTCAGCAGAGTTTATGGCTAAGCATAACAGCCAAGGCTCCCATGGTGATGTTTTTGGCAGCTCCCTTGTACTGAAAAAGGTCACATATTTGGCTAATGTTAATGACTGGTTTTCTGCGATTGCGATTCCAGTGGGAGCTCAGTTCAAAGATGTTGGGATTGGCTCAGATCCTTTACAGGTATTTCATGTCTTGAGAAGTAACTATTGGGATTGATGTCCTACTAGAACCTAGAGTGGAAAAAACTATTATTTTTGGGTGGAAAAGTGGAAACCATCCTGATGTGGTTTCCACTTTCTGCACTGCCTCAAAAGAATCACCCATTTTCTCAGAGATGATTTCACCAAAATATCCATCAATATCATGGTATGGGGTTACAATGAAATGCTATCTTATCCCAAATCACAAGCATTGAGAATATTGATGATTTTTTTAAACGGATATTATGGAAGATATGTTTTTTTTATTCCACTATGGATTTAGGGTGTTGTGGAATTGCAAACCAAACATTAGGTGGGATATAATTTTTCTGCATTTCCACTCCAAATCAGCATCTACTTAGATCTTCAAATCTAAGGCAAAGTCTGCCAACAAAACCACACCACCTAATGTGATAGCTGAATTTCTTGCTACCCAAATACACAGTGGAACAGATCACCATTCTGCCAAAACATTTAAATTGATTGTGATTTTGGATATGCACTGATTATTTGAAATGGAGGGGATACATCCAAATGTACTGTTTATATTGGGACGAAGATTGTATACTGGCAGACTGTATCTTTTTCCCTTAAATCGGAAACCTCTTCCTGCTGCTGCCTAATTGTCTTTTCTTTTCTCAGAGTCGCAGCCTTACTGATTTTTCCTCTTTTGCGCCACCTCTTCTTGATCGATATCATGGCTGCGCTGCTGGGCTCATGTTGAAAGGGAGAAATGTCTTTGCTTCTTTGGCCGAGTTTGTTTCTTGGTTGGGTATGGAGCCCAATTTTGTTAGTAACAGCCGTTGCTTGAGCACTTTTGCACAAGTTACATATCAGCCAGTTGAAGGGACCAAAATGACCCTCTTGGGTCTCCAGCAAAAGCCCAGATTACGAGCTCAGATTATACATTTAGATTCCCTCACCATACCTATTGGCAGTTTGAAATTTCATGGGAGCTCATTCAGTTCAGCAGAACCATCTTCTCTGCCTATTGCAAGGAACTCAACAGAAAATGCCACATCAGGATCCCTTGCTCTCATGCTAGAGACGGAGCTCGATGAGAGTGCGAGAATTGGAGGGTGGGTTGAATTGCAAAAATCAAATACAAGAAATTTGCAATGGGCAGTTTGTCTGTCTGATACACCCGAGGATGAGCTAGGATGGGGCATGAGCATTGGTGGATCGGTACAACGCCCTTTGACATTGCTTCATTTCCAGTTTGAAGCCTTCCTAAAGTTTACTCTAGGCAAGAGATTCAATTTTCAACCTGGACTTGTATATGCGTTAAACGAAAGACGTGGTGTTCCTGCACTGGTGTTCAGATCAAGTTGGTCATTGTGAGCATCTTCAACAGCCCAACAATTTACGAAGCCATAAATAGTGGTGGGTCCAGTTAAATGGAGATGCACTTGTACACCCCATACATTGGATCAGTTTTGCTGGATCAATATCTTAATTTACTTCCACAGATGCACTTGTGCACCCCAACTTGGAACTGGTTTGAATATGTGGGAAACTCAACAGGTGTCTGTTTTGTTTGGCATATGGGGTGACAGTCCCGAAGTCATGTTTGGTAGGATACTTTATTTCGAGATTTTCTGGCCAGGATTGATATTAGTGATGCACACTACTAATTTGGGACGGAAAAGGCAGCAAACACTCAAGGTTGTTTCTAGTTTCCCATATACATTGTGGAACAGGTAGGTTACCATTTGCTCTGACAAAATTATTCAAACTGCTTGTGATTAAGGCGCATCCAAATTACTTTGATTTTTTTACTATAGTTTCAGGAACAACATTGCTTTATTCTGACACTGGGTTTTACAAGGCTGTTGATGAATGATGAAAGTCAAAAGAAGAATGAAAGTGAAAACTGTCACCAAAATATTGATCATTTAATCACCCTAACAAATAGGTGAGCTTCATTTTCTGATTCTGTGAAGAGTGTGTAAATTTAGTCTGTGCTTGGGCCATTTAAAAGATGTGATTTAATGTAAAGCAACATTTGTCGGTTTCTCTTCTTGAGCAGTAAAGTTTTAAGTTCTTACACTCCCATAGCTGCATAAATAGTCAGTAGTTTAGTGAACAACATTTATTTATTTTTGGCTAGATGGGTGCAGTGGTTTAATGAGTGATGCTGAAATGTGAGGACCAGGGACTGTGATGCTACAAAGTCTTACCACTGATCTATCAGTGGTTTGCTTTGGCAACATAACTATTGCTTATATATTTGTAGTGACATCTGACGTTTTACAGAGAATACGTTTTACAGGTAATCCCACTGTATATGGAGACATCCTGCAACAACTATAAAATCCTAGATGCAAGGTTGTTCCATGTTTCCTTATTATGTGGGGGGTACTGTAATCATCCTTATCTTGAAGAAAAGAAGAAGAAGAAGAAGAAGAAGAAGAAAATTTTGAATTCCAAACTTGTGAATTTTGCATTTTTGTTGTGGAGGTTTTTTCGGTTTGTCTACAATGATCCCATATCTATGTTTTTGGCGATCCATTTTAGAAAAGAAACAGTAATAAATGAACAAAATCAAGATGGATTATTTTCAGTACACTTGAAATCAGTTATCTTAAGCCCTCCCATTTGATTGAAAAGGGCAATATGGATGTTTCAGCCATTTTTTCCAAGTTTGCTTAGGAGTTAACTGGAGAGAGAGAGTTCAAATGCCACATGGTATGAGGTTGGGTCAATTCAATTAGTAGCCAGTAATGCGAGGCCCTGTCTACAACAGTAAAACACCCCCCACTTGCCCCTTCAACATTGTTTATTCAGTGACCCTGCATTCAGGAACACAACATAATCCTTACTTGGCTAGTGTAAGGGAGATATCGTCTCTCAGTTTTCTTTCTACTATAAAAAAAATTTGGTGGCAAGCAGTGGTGTGAGACCCACTACATGGGCCCATTAAGGACTGCCATTGATGGTTGAGAGAGAGAGAGAGAGAATGCAGTAGCTTCTTCTAGACCATGATTGCGGTGCAAAACTCCAGTAGATGAATAGAGAGAGAGAGAGAGAGAGAGAGAGAGAGAGAGTCGAATGCAGTAGCTTCTTCTAGACCATGATTGCAGTGCAGAACTCCAGTAGATGAATCTTCTCCGGTAGATCCTACACAGATGTGAATTGGCCTCCTAAAATAAATTGCCAAAAACAGGTTGGGCCCACATCTCACATTCTCACCCATTATATATATTATATATATTAAAGCAATAGGGGAGTGGGCAGTGGGGGGTGCCACCTCATCTCTGAAAAATCTCTCCTTTCATGAAATACCCAAGAAAAAAAAAGAGGAAAAAAGGAGGGATCAACTGATTTCACGTAAGTCCTTGTCCTTCTCAATCTCCCCTTCTCAGTCTCCTCAAATCTCTTTTTCCCCTATCCCCCTCTCTCTCTCTCTCTCTCTCTCTCCAAGACACCTTCCAAATCACGAAGAACTGGCCAAGAAGATGAACACAACACTATGGAAAAATGCCAAAGGCTTCCACATCATCACATCTTCTTCTCACACTATGCTGTCTCGGCCGATTGAAGGAAGCCCTTCAAATGCTCACCTCCACCAAACCCATCTCATCCCTACACCCTTCTCTCTATTCATCTCTTCTCTATATCTGCATCGATTCAAATGCCGAAAAAGAGGGAAGATTCGTACACGACCATCTCCTCACCTCAAAAATGGGGTTGTTCCAGATTTGTGTTTAAACAACAAACTCATCAATTTCTATTCGAGAATTGGCGACGTCGTGGCCACACGCGACCAGCTCGATGAAATGACCCTACCAAATGTCGTGTCTTGGACTGCTCTGATCTCGGGTTATTCTCGAAATAGGTATCCGAAAGAGGCATTGGAAGTGTTCTTGGAGATGCGTAGGTCGGGTTTAAGGGGTAATAATCACTTTACTTTTGGGAGCGTTTTGTGGGTGTGTACGAGTATAATGTGCCTTGAGGGGGAAAATAGATTCAGGGGTGTGTGGAGAAGTCTAGATTTTGTGAGGATTTGTTTGTGCAGAGTGCTCTTGTTGATTTCCATTCCAAGTGCGGGAAGATTGAGGATGCTCGGGGCGTGTTTGAGAGAATGTCGAACAGGGATGTGGTTTCTTGGAATGTGGTGATTGGGGGATACGCAGTTCAAGGGCTAGGGGTTGATGCATTTGGTATGTTCCGTTTGATGCTGAGAGATGGTATTGGCTGAGTTCTCTGACCTGAATGTTATGAAATAATTTTCATGTTTATTGGGTAATTTTAGTTTTCACTTCAATGACTAAATGCACTTCAATGCTGTCTAAGAATAGACTTGCAATTAGGACTTTTAATGGGCCCAGGACTTGGCTTTGGTGAACCAATAACCGATCATTTGAACGGGCCCGCCCGCCCTAACCAGTTCAAATTCCTAGCTTGAAGGAACTTAGTCGTGGCCAATTGAGTGCCCAAGTTGAAAAATGCATATAGTCTGATCAGGGATATTATGTAAACTTTGGAGAGGTAACTTGTGGCCAAGACACTGATGGTTAAGTGGTGTGGCATCTTCCTTTCACAGGATTCATCCCTTGGTTGTTAGGTGCTAGGCTTGTAGCATCACATCCCTGTGAGTGCTTCAAAGTAGAAAGAATAATAAACAAATAAATGAAAAAAAAAATGAATTAAACTTGTGTCTTAAGTTTAAGAACTTTTAGACGTAAGCCATATGAAATCTGAAATACAATTGTTTTTCATTCTGATTAGCATTCCGAGCGGGTAGGCCTTTCTTAATCCAGGGGCATCTCTTTTAGTGTTGTTTTTGGAGAAGCCAACTCTTGGCTAATTATTTAGCCAAGTTGGTTTGTTGTGATTGGTATGGGCTATCCATGTAGTCCACGCCAGCACCCATAATTTCTCCTTTCAAAAAAATATTTATAAAAAAATATACAGCTTCCCTTTAAATATCCTTCCTAAATCTTTTCCTCAAATCTCTCTCTTTCTAATTTGTGTTTATCTTCCTATCTTAAACCTAAAATCATCCCACTGGACTTTAAGATATATTCCCTTCAAAGGAAAGTTGCATGTAAGTAGCATGGAGTTGGCTTCTCTTATTTATCATCCCCACACGTGGATGATATCCCCATTCTCAGAAAACTTAAATTTAATTCATTCTAATACTTCAAAATGACTCTTAACAATAGTATCTCAATGATAGGGCCCAAAACCCAGACTAATCTACATTTTTAACTGTTTTTTATGGAACTAATCTTGAGATCTTCTTGATATCTCTAAAATAAAATAGGCCCACAACTCTCAAGCTGATGGAAAGATAAGCCGTACTTATCCTTTGATGATCACATGGGCCCACAATCTCCCTAATAATCATTTGATGACCATTTATGAGGTCTCAATGATCCTATCATTAAAGGAGGTGAATTCATTGGGTTTTGAAATTAGCAATGGGTAACAAAAATTTGAATACATTTCTTATGACTAATATTAATGGACGCATATTTTTTTTCTTCTTTGAATGATATCATTTTTTCTTTTTGCTTCCATCTATAATTTTCTCTTTTTTAGTGTGGACTTTCAACCCATGCATTTTTTTCAATTTACAAAGATTTTATAGGTGTGATATTACAAGATTCTCATTATTATTTTTCACGATAATTTCTTTCTTTTACCATAAAATCTTAACGTCTTTTTCTACTTTATTTTCTTTTAAAAATTCTTAAAAATAATAATAGTGAATTCTTCTTTTATAGTTTTAATTATTATAATAATTTACTATATGTTTGTTTTTGCCTCGATCAAACAAACTAAATAGTTTATTACAAAATTCATATAATATTAAATCTTCAAATACTTATAAAATAAAATAGACTTTCATAAAAGATTTATTTTCAATCATGAGAATCAATTGGTGTGCACTTTACATTTTTAAGAGCACAGAAATCAACAGTGAAATTAACATTTATGAATGATGAATAGTTCAGACCAATTCTGAATAATAGAAAGATGTATGAATGACAATTCATGAAAGTATTATATTGTGACTTAGTTGGATTATTCAAATGAGTTCTCCAGTTTGAAAGTGAAAGTTCAGCCCCTAAAACATTTTTTGTGGAAAGCATATGCTGGACCATTAAGTCAGCATTCTACCAAGGGTATGAAAGCATATTAACATGTAAATATTTTCACTATTCCAGAAGGCATGTCCCCTCCGTCAAATTATAAGATAAGCATTTAATGTAAGGCAATGCAATAAAGTTATGTATAGGAGGAAAAAAATGAGATGGTCAAAACTTATTTAATCTCATGGTGAAAAATCTATGTATCCATTCCCATGGGTTCCAGAGACCTATTGATTCTAATAAGTACCTCATAAACCACCAAAGATGAAACCAAGCATGAATACATAAAGCATTAAATTTAATAAGAATCTAACAATAATAATTAATAACAATAATAAAACCAGCTTCATTTGAGGTTTATAGAAACACTTAATTTTGGACCCTGATCACAATTAATCAGCTATCGCAATTGTGACAGTGATTAATGTGGTTCAAATTGAAATTTTGGAGGGCATATAAGTTGAAATATCATTTTAAATTTCCTCCACCAACCAATCCTACTAAAATCTCAAAGGCATTCATAGATATGATAGAAATAATTTCAATATGAAGTTGAAAGAAAAAATACAAGTCTATGGGGTGGAAACTACATGGGCACCTGCTCTAACAGTGAGGTGTATAATATTTTCACACCTTTTTAAGATGATAATGACTTCATTTAAAGCTAGAACCCTTATACTATTAGTTCTAGCAACAACACCTCGTGCTTATCCCCACCAATCTTTATTTTTCTTTTCTTTTCTTTTGCTAAATAGATAACAACAAAAGAACAAACCAAATAATAATAATAATAAAAATAAAATCAGCTTCATTTGAGGTTTATAGAAACACTTAAATTTGGACCCTGTTCACAATTAATCAGCTATCGCAACCGTGATAGTGATTAATGTGGTTCAAATTAAAATTTTGGAGTGCATATAAGTTGAAATATCATTTTAAATTTCTTCCACCAACCAATCCTACTAAAATCTCGAAGGCATTAATAGATATGATAGAAATAATTTCAATATGAAGTTGAAAGAAAAAATACAAGTCCATGGGGGTGGAAACTACACGGGCACCTGCTCTAACAATGAGGTGTATAATATTTTCACACCTTTTTAAGATGATAATGACTTCATTTACATGTCATTTTTATATCAGATGAGTGCAAACAAAAGACTCCATAAAATGTACTAAAAGATTGGAAGTAAAGTTAACTTCCTAATCATCCTTCACCCTATGAAAATGATTTAGACATAAGATGAAAAATATTATTAAATGGTCAATTACAGATCCCCACTCTATCTTCTTTAGCCTTTACACCTTTGAGATTTCCTTCCAAAGAAACTATTTCCTTTTCTCAAGGAAAATACGAAACATGCTCTGCATGTGCTTTGAGCAGGACATGGATCTCACAATCTAAAAGAATTAGATCAACAGTTTGGATCGCAGAATCATGGGCCACTCTTGTACAAAGCGGTGCATCAAAATGGATAGATTATAGGAGACAGGCATTCATCCAAGATGAAATGACTACATGAAATCATCCAAGATGAAATGACTACATGAAATCAGGAATGATACTGAAAAGGGAGGGTAGATGACCCGTAAATGTATTGAAAGTGAAGCCAATCAGACCCCATTATTACCTACACCCAAACGGGGCAAATGGTATTATTCCATATAGCATTTGGAAATGGACAAAAGCGTTGCTGAAAGAATTAGATGGGCCGCAGCCTTAAATGCGAAAATGGCCTGAGTGGGCCACACTAATATTATAAGGGCAAACAATATGGAGGAGAGAGAAAGGGAGAGTGAGCAGTGGAGGAGAGGAGGCGAGGAAGGAGGAGTGCAGAGGCAGAGGTGAAGATGGGTGTGCGCAGGAAAGGAGGAGATGGGGAAGAAGATAGGGGAGGTGGGTTGTGGGGGGTGCCACCTCAGCCCTTAAAAATCTCTCATTTCAAAGAAATATAAAAGAAAAAAACATATAGCCCAACAAAATTCCTTAAATCTCCTCCACTGAAATCTCAATCCATACAGATTTTCTTAAATCTCCTCCCTTAATCCTAAGTTTATTTTAATACAATTTTTAATCCTTTTCCATCTTATGTCAGTGTTCTCTAATCTAAATCTTCTCAAATCTCCTAAAATCTCTCCATCCCTTCCAATCTTTCATAAAAAAATCTCCACTTCTTCCTTTCTAAAAAACTAGAAAAGACTCCAATTTTGATTAGGAGGAACGACAAGATATGTGAATATTCACCCAAGTTCGGCGTATGACCTCTCATGTCAATTGATCTGGGGTGGGCCACAGCTCAAAGTATTGATCATAGGACATATATATATGTTGATTGATGCCTTTTTGAGATAAAATTTAGGATGCTCAAAACACAAGATAGTCTTGAATCTCAAATAAAATTCATTGATACACGATGAGAATGAGATAGCCGTGGGATATCTTGGCCATAGACACATGGTAAAGGTAGACCACAACTTGGGATGAATGGGATTATGTGGGCTGCACCAATCCAACGGTTGAGGTGATTTGGAGGTAATATTGTCTTTATGGGCTGCACCAACCATTTGTTAACAAATGGTCCAGTTTCATGTGATTCATGATCAACTGTAATTCATTTTCATCAGAGTATAATTCACACCTTATGACTCTCCCTTCCTCTCTTTTAGTATTATTTTATTGACTGACCTTCCAGTTGTTGGACCTCATGCATCACTTCAATGTTCCAAAACACTAGACCAGATGCTAAACAACTTTATAAAACGGTTTAATCTTGATCAGTTAAGAATGTAAATAATTATTCTAGCCTGACCATTGGTTGTAGTCTAACAAACAAATTAGGCAATAATAGGATTTTCACTGTAAAATTAAACAATAATATGATTTTATGAAAACTTTAGTTTATTGGTTATCCATTATTTTAATATAACACAGTTTACTTCAGCCTCTTTTAGTAATATTAATTATTAATTACATGTCTTCTTTTTCTTCAAATGAAATTTGAATTAGTATAGATGTAAACAATTTTTTTTATAAAATGGATGTAAAAAGTTTTTTCAATTATCATATATTAAAGTGGAGGGCTTCTGATTTAATTTAAACCATAATCGGACATTATCTTCGATTTCCACTGCCATTAACTTACTCTGTTTCCCCTTTCTTTAAATTTTTTAAAAGATTGTTTCATTGCACTAACTTATATTTACTTATATCAACAGCATTGAAGATGAAAAATAACATCAACCCTTCAACCATTGGGAAAAGTAATGCACCTGGTCAATTGGAAAGTAAAGTGACAATCTCAGTGACTAATGCTGAAACAAGTCGATAAACGAGTGGATGAATTGCACAATCTTCTTATTCTTCAAAGATTTGAATTATTTATTATTCAACTTTATGTTTGAAGCGAAATTCATTATTTATTATTTTTCATAAACATACTTCTTTCATAAACTTTTAGTTTATAGATTTTTTCATATTACATTATCATGGTATGACGGTTATATACAACTATATTTGTGCACCGGTGCCTATATGATACTCTTTATTTTAATTAAATAATATATTTTCTTTTATTTTAATTCTAAATATATTCTCACTTTCAATGCTAGCCTATCTATATAGTGAAAGATTTACCCACCTTTCAAGTATCATCGTGTGAGATGCCCACAAGTCCATGAAGCTGAACGTTCTGCTCATGTCCATGGTGGTTTCAAACAACGGTATCAAATGGTACTACTGCTGGGTCCCGGACTGGTTTGTGAAAAATTCAGGACAATAATGCAAAAATCTTCATTTTTTAATGAATTTTATGATGATTTAGGTGTAATTGAAAATAAATAAAAAAACTGAAAAAGGAAATTAATTATAAAACCATGACCACAATTGTCAAAGTAGGAGGCATAACGCTCAGCTTGCTACAATTGTTGTTGAGGTCAACATCCACCCTCGTTCCTGAGCGGTCATAATTGTGGTTAAGCTCGAGCCCAAGCCTTCACCCTAAAACCGTGATAGTGTTGTTTTCCCATTACCAATTAGTTTTGAAATATGTGGTAGCTCAATGGGGGTGTAAGATCGTAAAACCATGGAACTCCTAACTCCAATAAAAATCAGCAGCAACTCAAAAGCATCATCATGCTCAAAATCAACACATAATAGTTGTTTCTCAACACCCTCAGTTTCTATCGTATCTTCCGGGTTCAAAATGGGTGTACAGAAATTAAACCATTTGGATTAAGGAGAGAAAATAAAGCAGGGCTCCACATTCAAAATAATAATAATAATAATAATAAAATGTGGGACATATTTTTTATGTACCATATGTATCAGCAACAGTGGGACCTTTCAACATTTTGGATCACAGACACATGGCAATTTATTGACCAAGCTGAATCAGGGACGTCTTGGTAGTTCTCCCCATTGTCTTTGTCAACTTATCTCTGAGAGAAATGAGAGGTTCCTGTGGAGCTTGCACTCTCTCACCTTTATCCTTGTTCATCAACACAAATACACACATCCATTCTACACTTACATTCCAACGTGGAACAAACATAGCTCTCTCTCTCTATTTCTCAGCTGTCTTGCACATATGAGATTATAATCACATAGAAAGAAAGAAAGAATATAGTCCTTAGAACAATGTCAAAGCCAATTTCAATTGAAGTATGGAATCCCAGTGGAAAATACAGAGTCATTAGCACCAAATCGATGCCCGGAACCCGTTGGATACGTCTCTTAACTGATCAAGATTGCCGCGTCGAAGTAATGATCTCTTCTTTGCCTTCTGTTCTTCCTCATTTACCAAAAATATTTTGAGTAATTGTGGCAACTTAAAACCTGTTTTTCATGTTATTCCTATTCAGATATGCACCCAGAACAAAACAATCTTGTCTGTGGAAGATATTGTCTCTCTCATTGGCGAAAAATGCGATGGGGTGATCGGACAGGTGAGCAGATGGAGCTCATTTTTGTCACCAGCTTTACATTACCACATGTAGAATTTACCTGAATTATGCGCTGTCAGATTCGGGTTTTCCTTATTATTATCATTTTTTTCTGTTTTTTTTTGTGTTTGCAGCTAACTGAAGATTGGGGTGAGGCTCTGTTCTCTGCTCTGAGAAAGGCAGGAGGGAGAGCTTTCAGTAATATGGCTGTTGGATACAATAATGTGGATGTAAATGCTGCAACTAAGTATGGAGTTGCTGTTGGGAACACTCCTGTAAGTTTCATTAGTTGATATAGTTGTCAGATACAAATCTTCTTTACATATATCAATATAATAAGTGGAACTGTAGTTATACATATTATAACAGTACACAGGAGTGGGCCTACAATCTTGGATCAGGTCCAGGCCAAAAGATTCATCTTAAGGCCAGTTTAACATCAGCTACTAGTTGTCCAAAACAAGGCATTTTTGAAATACTCTGTTTTGGCTCTTTGTATGGTAATGGCCTGAACTTGGTATGGGTGTTCTCTTTTGTTAGGGTGTTCTTACAGAGACAACAGCAGAGTTAGCGGCTTCACTCTCAGTAGCAGCAGCTAGAAGAATAGTTGAAGCAGATCAGTTCATGAGGGCTGGCTTATATGATGGATGGCTTCCTCATCTGTATGACCATCATACATACATTCATGACTTATTTCTCTACATAGAAAGATACTTCTATTGTCCAACAGAAAATTGTGACTCGGGTTCATATTTTGATTAGGTTTGTTGGCAATTTGCTTAAGGGACAGACAGTAGGAGTGATTGGAGCTGGTCGTATTGGATCGGCATATGCTAGGATGATGGTAATTTTGAGGGGAACATTAGAACATGGTTCAGTTACACAAGTTAGAGAATGGTATACGAAGAAAAGTTGTTATTAACTCATTAAATTGTGCACTGTTCTTTAACAGGTTGAGGGGTTCAAAATGAACCTCATATACTATGATTTGTACCAAGCGATGCGGCTCGAGAAATTTGTTACAGGCATGTCTCTGTTGCCTTTTCAAGTTCTGATTTTCAGTTTACACTCCCTGTTAGTTAGAGATGAATATGGGATTTCTTTCTTGTTCTTACCTGTTCCTTGTCTTCAGCTTATGGGCAGTTCCTCAAATCCAATGGTGAGCAGCCTGTTACATGGAAAAGAGCCGCTACAATGGAGGATGTACTTAGAGAAGCTGATGTGGTTAGTACTTCTGCTTTAAGTCCATATACATATTGTCTTTGACCACGAATAGAACAAACAAACTTATAAGTTATAAGGTGTCCTTGATTATCAACGTTTCACCTTTTGCAATAAAAAGGTCTGAAGACTCCTCATCGGCAGCTGACTTGGCTGCAACTGCGACTGAGTTAATTCAATATTGAGTCAGTTTGATTTCTTTTCTGTTTTTTATTTGTAGGAAATGCTGAGATTCTTGAGAAAATAGTAGGAAAATGTAAATATGAAGAGATATGTAAAGCTTTGATGTATAGATATTGTCTGCATTAATTAATTAAACAGTTACAACTTAGTTTTTAAATTAACCATGATACTGATATGTGAAAAAAGAAGAAAAAGAAAAAAAGAAAGAGTCTTTAAACCATGATAGTCACTGTTGGTGGTGCGTGATTGTTTCACTTCTTGTATCCAATATTTGTACATGAAGCAAACAAAAAATTATGTATGTGATTCTAAGTTGGAAATCTTCTTTGTATGAATGCTATTTTCAGATTAGTCTTCATCCAGTCTTGGATAAAACTACTTATCATCTGATTAACAAGGAGAGGCTTGCAATCATGAAGAAGGTGAAATTTCAGCTGCACCAACCCGTAAAATTAATTATATGAGTCAATAATTAGTCTTGCATGAATCAAGCAAAGGAAATGAGCCTATTACGTTAAAACCAAAGCTATTCTCCATTACAGGAGGCAATCCTTGTGAATGCAAGTCGGGGTCCTGTGGTTGATGAGGCAGCCTTAGTAGAGCACCTGAAAGTGACCCCCATGTTTCGTGTTGGGCTTGATGTCTTTGAGGTAATCACATGCATTTCCATCTGCCAATTTGAACTCTTAAAAGTGATTACTTGGTTTTTACTTACCTTTTTATGGGTTTTCAACAGGATGAACCTTATATGAAACCTGGTCTTGCTGACCAGAAGAATGCCATTGTAGTACCTCACATTGCATCTGCTTCTAAGGTGAAAGGAGCTCCTGAAAAATATGAGTTGTTGGACTTTCACTCTTGTTAACATTGCTACTTAGATGGATCAGTAGAACTAATTACAGAAGAAACATACAATTTATTAATCCTTTCTGTTCAAGTTTGGCTTCTTGATGATGCATTTAACAATTTTCTCTCTTCTCCATCAATTCAGTGGACTCGCGAGGGAATGGCAACACTTGCTGCTCTGAATGTGTTGGTATGTTTAAAATATATAACCTTGCTGACAAACTACAAATTAATATTAGATGTGCAAAAATTGATTTCATTCCACTGCTTAAGGTGTGCTTAAAAAAAGTCTGTTTGAATGTACCCCAACGAGTTTTTCAATAAATAGCAGATAAGGATGGCTCTCCAGTCTCCATTCCATTATGCTTTTGGGAAGGTGCAGAAAATCAGAAATCACACTGGCTCGCATACTGTTTTCTTTACTTTTATCCACCCCAAATTTCTTATCAGCAACTCTTCTCACCAAGCAACTCTTCTCACCAAGGATTGGTGTGTAAAAGTTGGCAAAACAACACCATACCCCATGTGGTTTCTGATTTTACCAAACATAAACCACGCAATGTAACATAAAAAAAAAAACTGCTTTGGTCAAGTAGGCAAGTAGGTTACATCCAAACTCACACTAGAACACTCACTGCCTGTCCATTTGCTTACAGGGAGCAATCAAAGGGTACCCAATTTGGTCAGACCCGAATCGAGTAGAACCATTCTTGGATGAAAACTCTCCAGCTCCAGCTGCCAGTCCCAGCATTGTCAATGCTAAACAACTTGGTATGGATTTATCTTTTATATGAAATTTAGCTCATCTTTCTTTTTTGCTAATCTTCATTTATTTGTTGCAGGTCTGACTGCTTCAAAGCTTTAACCAGGACTCCCTTTCTATGCATTATGTATGCTTCTCTATATAGGGCATGTAGTAAGTGAAGTTGATATGGGCTTTAATGGGTCAGAGTTGTAGAGAGAAGAGTTTACAATGCTACATATATACAACATCTCTTAAAAGTCTTATTGATCAGCATATAATTACAAATTTTATTAACTTGGAGTACTCATCAACCCCCTTGCCATGGCATGTCATAGATACCTAGTTCAACCACAAGCTGGTTGTTTTGAATAATTTGTAGTTCAATATGGTCGATAGTTCGATATCAATCTGTCCAACTTCGTGAAGTGGATCGAATTAGTTTAATATCTTTAACAGCTGTCATAATTCTGCTTATTTTCATACTGGGTGTATCAAATGTGTATGCGTACCATATTCTAAAATGTTCTTTTTTTCTTTTTCTTTTTTCTTTTTAATAGTTTGCTTTATTGGAGAATAAATTGGCCCTTACAAACTCGATCCATGGACCTCTCCAGTAATGAGCATGTGCCCTAACATTGCCCTACACACTGCTTTTTGTGTTTTGTTTTAAGCAAGAAGCTTTGACAAGGTCATTTAGAGTTTAATGTGTATTAGACTTTTAGTAGCTTGCAAACTAATAATGTACCTATAAATTAGTTAAATTGGGCATACGAACTGTCTAAGAATCAAGCTATATCGAAGTAGAAAATCAAATTCATTCATCGGAGTGGGAGAACTAAAATTATAAACTAGAACTGTAAAATGAACTGAATTTACCTACCCCAACAAATTAGTGAGCTGTTCACCATGAACTAAATGAATCTGAATGTGAATTACACAAATTGCAGACCTGGAAACTGTTAAGAGATATGATGAAGTCCTCCACAGAGATACTAAGGAATGTTAGATATAATAGAAGGTTAAAAAGATACTAGGAAAGTGGTTTTGATTTGTATACTGGAAAGTATTCTCTTATAATAATAATAAATCTAAGGATTCATTTTGTGATTTTTCATGAAAACTATAGTTTGGTAGCATTTCATTTTCTTGAGCTTGAGGCTTATTGCTTGTGAAGAACTACAAGTTTCAGTATCATTAATTGGGATTAATTTAAGTTACATTTGGTAGGCCTGACATTGCAATCAATAATACTAGCAAGAAATATGTGCAATGCCTAGCGATTGAAAGCAGAAGGGAAAAAATGGAATAAAAACAAGACATAGGAGGTTGTGTGAGCTTTTTATTTATATAATCTTTCAAAAATAAAATCATATGGTATTTTGAAGAAAAAAAATGGGAAAAAAAAGGAAAGACTAGCAAATTGAAAGAAAAATAAGATAGCTGCAAAATATGGAAAAATATTCAATGGGATTAAAACCACATTACAAAAATTTGACAAAAAATCTAAGAAAGAGAAGAAACATTCAAAAAAGTTGAAATGTATTTTTTAGCCAAAAGAAAGAAAGAAAGAAAAAGAAACAAGATCCTACAGATAAGGGAGTGGGGGTGGTTGATATGAAGGGAAGTGATGTATCCATATTACATCCTAAAAAGTCTGGATTAGTTCTAACCACATAAACTGTTAAATTAGTCTGAAATCAATGAACATATTGCCCATTGATGTGATGGTTAAAGATTTATGATAAATTGTTATAGCTATATTTTTTTTTAAAGGTGATCAATAAGCTATTTATTATATGCCGTCATCATCATTATCACCTTTAAAGCCTTGTTCCAACTATGTTCCAATAGAGACTACATGAATAATGTTTCTCTATTCCAGTTTATCTAAGCCGAATCATAGGATAGGTTGTATTTCTTCAAATCTTTTTTTACTATTTTCTTTAACCTCCCAGTGGCCTACACTTTTGCTTGGTGGGCCTTCACAGGTATAGAAAAACTTCTCCTCAATGCGGTGTTGCTAGAAGTAAATTTTTTATACGTCCCACTAAAGTTAATCCAATAGCTATAGATGATGATCTTAAAAAATTTACTTCGAAAACTTCATTAAGAGTTTTCATTCTTTGTGGAGGAGAAGAAAAGTAGATTGAATCTAAACTACAAGCTCTAAATGGATTGCAAAAAGAAGCAATCTACATCAACCCGCAAAAGAGTTCTGATACCTGGGCCAAGGCTGCATCTTTGGTTTCTGTATTTCTATGAAGATATAATCGCTTCATCATATGAAGATAGGGACCCTTTTCACCCTCTATTTTGCTAGGGCTCGTTTGGAGAATCTCTACTATTTGAAACAAAGCCCATTCAATTAGAGCTATTTCCATTGGACTTTTCACAAATGGAAAGTGCAGTAATTTTAAGTATTTCTCAAAGAGTTGCACGTGTGATATTTTCAGGTCAGGTGATATCACACACATTGTCCTATGCGATATTCTAGGGCTGTGCAATATCGCATTGCGAGAAATATTTAAACTTATACTATTATGGGGCAAATGTCAAGAATAAAGCAATTGTACGATCAAAATCCCTAAAAACTATATGGGGAATTTTTTATACGGTAAAGGTGGTACAAAGAAACTTATCATATTAAAGTTATATGAGAAGGCTTGTATAGAAAGTAAATAACAAAAACAAAGGTTGTGCAACACAAACCTATTATATTAAACGTTGGGGATTTTGACCATATGACTTCCCACAGGCTTGACATTTATCTCATAGCAGTCGAAGTTTAAATATTCTTTACAGAGCTGTTCGTACGATAATATCGCATGGCCGTACAGATAGAGATAGATTATGAGCTCGAGTGAAACTCCATAGTTGGGCTCACCTGTCGAAAATCTGAGGTGCGGTAATGAAAAAAAAAAGCCTCCTAGTGAATGGTGTCTTCAAATTTAACGGTAATAGGAGTTGGTCCCTAAGATTTAATTTTTGGTAAAAAAAAAAAAAGGTGATTAATGAATATTTGAACCAGAGTGGAGCAAGTTCATTTTCTTAAAAAAGAACTTCATAAACATTTTTATAAAATGAAAAATCTTCATAGAAACCTACCGTCTAAATGCGGCTTTACAAACTACGTATTAATAACTAATAATAAAGGAAGAGTCATCTTGTTTGCAAGGTGGGCCCCACTAGATTATCCAAAATGACTAACACACGGGCCCCACCTGTAGCACACATGAGGAAATAGAGATATGGTCATAATGACCCATCTAAAGCATATGACCACTATTTCAATGGTCATGACGTAACAACACTAAAAAGTATTCTTGATTGCGTGAGAGGTCTTATAAGTCTATTGAATGATCCATTGGATGGATGCTAATCATTGGAGGATAGTGATGAAAAAGTTTTTTATGTAGATAAGATTTTGGGTGAAGAGCATATAAATCATTTCATTATAACCATTGATTTAGAGGCTTCAAAGTTCATCTATTACATTTATTATAGAAATTAATCCAATGACAAGTGCAATTTAAAGTAGCAAAGTGTGACCATGCTAAGTTTGGATCCTAATGAAAAAACAGAAATGGATGATAACCCCTTCAATTGATTTAAAAAAATGATTAAGAATTGTTTAAATCATTGAAAAATCCGATTTTAAGTTCTTTTTAAAATCATAAGTTTTACAATCAATTGAAAACTTCACTTTTAAATAGTTTTCAAAATTTAGGTATTATATATTTATATATATATACACACATATACGCATCACTGTGGAGCCTACTTAGGTATATATTTGGGGTAATCTGGTCGGTAATTACCTATCTATAAAAGATGGATTCATCTGATCATCATAATCTTTTTATCAATGACCAACAAATTCCACTCTTAAGAAATTGACCCACTAATCCCACGACACAACTCATTTGGATGAGCATAAAAAAAGGGACTAATATAATTCAACAATTTTTCATGTGTGATCCATTTGGATGGGTCATCAAGTATACTTTATTATGAGGTGTACATCAAAACACTATGCATATTTTGTGCATAAATACTCTTATGAGAGTAACTTTTACAGTATTGTATTACGAGAATAGCTGTTTATATTCAAAGTGTTGGCATTAGATATAAATCCAATGAGCCCCCTACTCTCATGGGAATATATATATATATTTTTATATACACACACATATATATAACTTCTTAATCTAATTTAATGCACATCATATTTGTCAAAATTAAAACAAAGGCAATATACAATAATAGATTCAAGGTGGACTTTGATGAGACTCGAAATTAGAAGGTCGTCTTCAATATAATTTGAGGTCCTTTTATTGTAACCTTCTAGCTCAATTGACCTAGAATTATATTTCTATTGTTGCTTCCGGAGATTGCCGGTTCAAGACCATACTATCACAGCGAAGTCATAAGAGATTCACCACCTCCCACGAGCCCGCAGAGATTAGTCTCGCCCAAAGCAGTTGTACACCATCCGTAGGAAAAAAAAACTACATTAACTAATGTAAAATTAGAATAGAGTGCATTAACATCCAGGTTCCATACGGTGGGATTTTTTTTTTTTACCTCTCATGCAAACAATGCATGACCATAGATATATTATTACACTTCAATCCAAACCATTAAAAAACGATTTCAAGGTAATCTCAAGTCAGTATCATGGTTTCTCTCTCTTCCGAACTAGATGTTCGACTCCCGATTCTTTCCCTTTTTAGAAATAAAAGGTTGAATCTACTTATGCTACCATGAGGGTTTTATCCGACTTCTCAGTCCGCCCAAAAATATAAATCTCCGTAGCAAAAGAAAGAAAGAAAACAGAAAAATCATCCCATTCCCGTATAGGAAGTACCCATAGTCGGCTCTGATATCTCTCTTCCTACTTCAAAATCAGAATCTCCCATCTCTCTCTTTTCTCATCTTAAAAGGGTTTTTGTTTTGATCTCTTTCTCTTTGCAATCCAATGGCGTCTTCCAAGAAGATAACGTTGAAGAGCTACGACGGAGAGACCTTCGACGTAAATGAGGAGGTGGCGCTGGAGTCGCAGACAATCAAGCACATGATCGAAGACGACTGCGCCGACAACGTAATCCCTCTCCCCAACGTCACCAGCAAGACCCTCTCCAAAGTCATCGAATACTGCAAGAAGCACGTCGAAGCCCAGAAGGACGCCGCCGGCGACGACAACAACAAGGCCGCAGAGGAAGAACTCAAGGCCTGGGATGCAGAATTCGTCAATGTCGATCAGGCCACGCTCTTCGATCTCATTCTGGTAAGAGATTTCTGGGTTTTGATGTCTTTTTTGCTTTCTTTTGTGGATTTGATTATCTGGGGTTTGTTTGGTTGGATTTGATTCTTGTTGGTGGGTTTTTGTTAGAACTTGATTTGTTTGGAGGTTTGGTATTGGATTGGGTGTTTTGCCTGTTTTTATCTAATGGAAGAGATTAGGGTTTCGATTTTTGTGTATGGTTATCAATGGGGTCGTCTTTGTTTATCTGGGGTTTGGTTGGATTTGTGTTTGTTGGTGGGGTTTTATCAGAATTTGATTTATTTGGTGGTAATGCATTGGATTGGGTGACTTGCTTGATTCGTTCTAATTGATTAGAATAGGGTTTCGATTTTTGTGAATGATTCTCGATGGGGTCGTCTAGGGTTTATTGATGGTGTTACGTTGTGGGATTTGGTTGTTTCATTCTGATTGAAGAGATTAGGGTTTAGATCATATGCTTTTTGGGCATGGTTATTTGTTTGGTGGGATGGAGTTTGATGAGTTATCCTTTTTCTTCTTGATATATCGTTATGAGTGACATTAGGGTTTCCATGGATGCGTGTTTTGTGTATTGATGAAGAGATCTTTGGATTGGTGCGACTTCTTCTTGATGAATTTGTTATTTACCATTGTTTTGATTTATGGTGGAAGTGTTTTTTTCTTTAGAAATCTGTAAGTGCAATAGCTTAGAGTCCATCTTCCTTCTTCGTATTAAATTGAAGGACTTCATGGTAAAAGGGGATTTTATTGAAGGAGTATTAAAGAATGTGTGGAGTCAAGGCTCCAAGGGCAGAGATCTATGTGGGACCCTTACCATCATTAAACCCTAAGGTGATTGGGGAATAATAGTTTTTTTCAAAGTAAAGATTATTTGATAGCCCTTAACTGTTAATCCTCAACTTTTGGTCCTTTTGAGAAAAGGGCACTTCTCTTTGGACACCCACCATTTTAAGTTTTATTTTATTACCACACCCTTGTGGTAAATTACCTAAAAGGACAATTAACAAACTCTCAACTGTCCTCAATTTCTTTCTACACTCACCAACCCTCAAACTCTCAACTCTCCCTCCAATTCTCAAAAACCATTCTCCCTCTTCCCCTCATACAATCCCACCAGGGCACTCACTCTTCATCTCACTCATACTCTCAATATTACTCTTCTTCCCACTCATTTCTCGGTTTTCATCTCATTCATCTCTCATACTCATTTATCATTATTGAGCAATGGACAATCAAATCATGGCTTGTGATCATTTTAGCAGCGGGAAGGTGCGTTTAGGGAACCTTTTTTTTTTTTTTTTTACGCTGCTTTGAAGCAGTCGTGTCGCGGTCTGTTCAGCCCTGAGTTGCCAAACAGATTTAAACTGTTCGGACACTCGGGGTCAAACAGTTTAATTATGTTTGGCCCTTAGTGGCCGAACCCTAAGTGTCCGAATAGTTTAATATTTCCCCCACTAACATAATCGGGCCATTGTAGGATGATGCGTCTACTCAATGTAGCAAGGCTGGTTCAGATTATGCAAGGGACTATAGTAGCGAATTTACCACTCAAGAGGTAAGAGATGGAGTTGAATTGTTTGTTATGTTAAGGTTGTTACTTAGTGTAATCTAATTTAATTGTGTTATGTGTAGATATTCAAGAGCCGAGAAGCCTTAATCAAGTGGGCTCATCATGTTGGGAGGAGAAATGGTTTTGTTATTGTCATTAAGACATCGGCTGCGCCTAGGCTTGGCAATAAAAGAGCTAGAGTTACCCTTGGATGTGAGAGGAGTGGGTGTTATAGAGACAAGAGGAATAATTTAGAGGTCAATACAGTGAAGAAGAGGAAGTCAAGAGGTTCAAAGAAATGTGGATGCCCTTTTGAATTACTGGGCAAAAACATGGGTACAAATGATGAATGGATGTTGCATGTAGTATGTGGTGTGCATAATCATCCGGCTGCAGACTTTAGAGAGGGACACTCATATGCAGGGAGATTATCAGAGGAAGAAACTTCATTGTTGGTTGACATGTCTAAGAATATGGTTCGACCAAAGGAGATATTGGATACATTGAAACAAAGATGTGAATTAAATGCAAGTACAATAAAGACAATCTACAATGCACGTCATAGGTTTAAAGTTGCCGAGAGGGCTGGGAGAACTCAAATGCAACAACTCTTTGCGCAGTTGGCTGAGCATAAATACATGGAGTGGCATAGGAAATGTGACGATACAGAGACTATCACTGACTTGTTTTGGACACACCCTACCAGCTTAGACTTGTTGCGTGCATTTCCGCATGTCCTGATAATGGATTGCACTTACAAGACCAACCGGTATCAAATGCCCCTATTGGAGATTGTTGGAGTGACATCAACGGACATAACTTTTTCTGCATGTTTTGCATATCTCCAGTATGATCGCGAAGATAACTATGCATGGGCATTGGGTATATTGCGTAGTGTGATTGGTGAGGGTGATCTTCCTAGTGTCATTGTCACAGACAGAGAGATGGCTCTAATGAAAGCCATCTCTACGGTATTTTCTGGTGCTACACAATTTTTATGTAGGTGGCACATTAATAGAAATGTGTTGGCGAAATGCAAGAAGCTGTTTGAGACGAAGGAAAAGTTGGACAGGTTTATAATGAGTTGGAATATGTTGGTGTCTTCTTCCTCAGAAGAGCAATACATTTGGCAACTGGCGATGCTAAATAAAGAGTTCAACACTTATCCGGAAGCACTTGAGTATGTGAGATGTAGTTGGTTAGATCCATATAGGGATAGATTTGTGGCTGCCTGGACTGATAGGTCTATGCATTTTGGGAATACTACAACAAACAGGTAATTAATTTTTTCGTTTACGCAAAAATACTTATTGGTTAATTAGTTATTACTTTACTTATTGTATCCGTTTTGATAGGGCTGAGAGTTCACATGCACAGCTAAAGAGGCAACTTGGATCGAGCCAAGGGACTTTTGAGTCGTCTTGGACAAAGATACACAATTTGCTTGAGTTGCAGCACACAAACATTAAAGCATCTTTCGAAAAGAGTAAGATAGTCGTGCAAGATAATTTCAAGTCCTCGGAATTTAAGGAGCTTCGGGGTAACATTTCTGTAAGTGCATTGGAGAAGATCCTAGCGGAGACGAAGCGAGCCAATTCAGTTGGTATTGACAAAGATGCATGTGGCTGTGTCATTCGACACACACATGGTTTACCATGTGCTCATGAGATTGCAGAATACAACAGGGAAGGCCGGCCTATTCCACTGGACTGCATACATCCTCATTGGTGCAAGCTTGATATGTTGGCTACTGCTACTCCGAAGAGCTCTAGCATGGAGTTGGATTGCATGCCGGAGTTGGAGTTAATAGCCCAACGGTTCAAAGAATATGATTCGAGCAGAAAGTTGCAACTTCTTAATAAGTTGAGGGAGTTAGCAGTGCCTGAGAGTACCTTCTTGATAAAACCAGAGGTTGATACTTCTACTCGACGAGATCAGTGTGCCTTTGAGTTGGTACAATCTGGACAGGATAGTTACTCCCCTGTAGCTATTGGAGCTACGGCTGTTAGTAGTGGATCATCGTTGCAACACAAACCAAAGAGGATACAGAAGCAAAAGGTTATTCGGACCAGATCATTGAGGCCAATTTCTTATATTGATTTATTTCCAGATGGATTGAGGCCTTATATCCATCATGTAAAAGATGTCAAAGCCGACGGTAATTGCGGCTTCAGAGCTATTGCTGGATTGATGGGATTTGGCGAAGATGAATGGCCACATGTCCGAAAAGATTTATTGATTGAGTTGCATGCTCACGTAGATCACTATAGGCAGTTATATGGGACTCAATTGAGGGTTGATGAACTCATCCATACCTTATCATACCTAGAGGATTGCCCCCCTCATGACCGGTGGATGACAATGCCAGAAATGGGCCATCTTATATCATCGCACTATAATGTTGTCCTATACCACTTGAGCATGGAACAATGCCTTACTTTCCTACCTCTCAGGTCAGTGCCGCTACCTAAGGTGTCTCGCAGGGAGATCGCGATTGGTTTTGTCAATCAAAATCACTTTGTTGAGGTATTGTCTATAATATCATTGAGTATACTTTATTAGTTAGTAAAACAATATTAATTATTAACATGTTTTTTTTTAGGTTTTCTTGGTGCCGGGTCATCCAACTCCACCTATAGCGACTAATTGGCAACGGTATCATCACTCTTGTGCACAAGGTTGGGAGTCTGCATACCAATCCCGGATACAACATTTCACAGAAATCGTCAGTTCGGATGTAACCACATGTGAGACTGAGATGATCGAATTGAATTGAGGTGGTCTTTTTTTTGTATTGTAATGATGGAATTTGATTGAGATGTTCACGCAATGTAATTGATGATTCCTATGATTCATATGATGCTTGATTCGAAATTCATTGAAATTTGTAGATCGAAAGCCATTTTTTTACAACATTAACAGTCAAAGTTCAACCTCAAGTTTTACACCAGTAGTATCCCACCAATAGACACCCACCAAGTAAAAGCCGAACAAAATGAATTGAAATTACAACAATGATTGTCAAAGTTCATAAAAACATCATGTATCCCTCCTACGGCTGTGGTTGTATGTCCGTGTGACTGAGGTTTGGGTTGTTGGACATCATCAAGAGAAGGCTCCCTCCAACAATCTAGCTGTTTGGTCCATAGCTTCTTACAACATTTCCGGGTATCTGACACTCAGATCTCGGCACGTCTGAATGATAGGATTCACGATGCTTACAGCATTCGCAATGTGCTATATTTAGAGAACCAAAATAGTAACAAATGTATGATTAATGATATTACAATTAAAATAAAATAGGCATAAGACAATAGGTCTGATTAACCATATCAACTGAGGGTCTATGGAGGATCTATCCAGAAAATCTTGAACACGTGGGTCACAGGTGGAGCGTGCGCCGGGTTCTAACCCATCGAGGCGTGACAATACTACGTACCAATCCACATTGCCGAGTACGCAATCCCATGGATGAGATGTTGGCTACTCTGCTTCAATGGAGACACTAGGTGAGTGTGCCACCTCTCCAAGATTTGATCTAGGTAGCCGTATGCGATTCGATACTGTGCTGTGGTGGCACCCCACTAAGCACGTATCGGAGCTAGTGGTGCGGGAGGAATGCCTGAAACCTACCAAATTGACTCAATACCCTATCGGGATGATATGACTCAATGATGTCCATACATTTCAGTCAGCGAGTGCAGTATGCAACCTCTTGAAATGAATGGTGACGCCAACTCACGATAGGGATCCTGCAAACATAAAAATAGGTACGTCAATTAAATAATATGATAAAATAATCTTACAATACTATTAACAGGAAATACATTGCATATCATATTACCTCATGAGCGCCCAATCTGTCAAGCGCCTCCCGTAGCATTTGTAAATTTTGACATTCATTCACCAGACTCCCTACAAGGAATCCAATGATGCACTCGAGGCAGGTTCTTCGGTCTCAACACGAGAAATGCTCATATATCCAAGCCTCCAATACTGTCAAATATCCAACCATTTGTTAGACACCAACCCGGGTCACAAATCCCAATTGTCGATACAAATATGCTGAAGGCAGCAGCACCCCATGCATGTGTACGTGCCTCATCGAAGTCCATCAACAACCTAAGACACACCACTGGAACCTGTGTCGTACTCTTGTCACTGAATAGTGTGCAGCCTAATAAATATAACAAGTATGCTCTCATTGCATTCCTTATGTGCTCATCTGGGTCCACATCATATACCTCGCCAAATAGCTCTCTGAGCCATTCCATCCTCATTGACAGCCCCGCACTAATACTAATTCATCATGTGTGTCTTGGGGTGTCACTCCCAATCAAACAGGCCAGTGGCGGACCCAGGATTTTCATTTGGGTGGGGCGGAGGATGTTCAATTATAAAAAGTTAAAATCATCGCAACTACCAATAATCCAATCATCAACACTAACGACAAATAATCTCCACTGATTGCATGGTTCGAAGACATAATTTTTATTTTTTTATTTTTTGGCAAATTAAGGATAAAGAACTCAATTCTCATAAAAGCTTTTTAACTACCTCAAAGATGTAGCAATGACTATTTATCCTTAACTTAAGGTAATGCAAAGTGATAGGATCTTCATCAATTGGGTTCCACAAAATGATTATTTATGTGGGTGGATGGGTAAAACAATTTATATAAACAGTCCCTCAAAATAGTGAATGGTTGCACGTGCATTAGTTTCATTCTGACCTGAATATGTATTTTGTATTAATTGGGATTGTAGAATGGAATGTGATAAAAATTTAGAGAGAAATTGTAGGAAGAGGTAAGATGAGAGAGGTTTTAGGAGAAGATTAGATTGGTAAGATGAGAGAGATTTTAGGAGAAGATTGGTAAGGTGAGAGAATTGAGAAGATTGGATTGGATATTGTAGAATGTGCATTAGCAAATTAGAAAGGGTGATTTCTTCAACAAAGCAACCGGGGCGTTTTCTAATCTGCGTCATCAAATATTGAAGATATCCATTGAAGTTATGGGATGATGCAGATAGGACCTGGGGCGGTCGCCCCATGTACTTACAACGTGGGTCTGCCTCTGTTAGCCTGTGCATATGTCAACCTATCGATTGATATGAATCTACATGTCACAAGAATCCTTAGGATGGTGCCAACGTCATCCAGAGTGATGGTCATCTCACCTAATGGCTTGTGGAAAGTATGTCTCGAGCTGCCCCCTTTCCACAAATGCTGGCACGACATTCCTATTGGTAAATCGATAAGATGCCATAATAAGTGGAGCTAGTCCTAACCAGGCAACCAAATCACTAAACAACACATTTTATCTGCCTTCAGAGTTCCATGCCCACTCACTGAAACATTATTACATGTATTGCCTTAATGAGCACCGCAATTCTCAATCCTACATTTTATCTTGAAATGAATTGTTATTATTAATGAATGTTAGGCCTAGTTATGAAGCAATCAGGCCCCGATAAAGTCTTTGTGGGTGAGTATAAAAATCTCAGCAATGACAAAGGTGCATGGCTGATCTGTCAACATGGAACACACACCAATTGTAACTACCTAGGCCCACTGCCTACATGATATTGTCCACTTTGGCTCAAGTAATTTCAACCCAATCTTGCCACAAGGTTTTAAAAGGTCTCATGTGGGGTAAGGCTAGGTCTCACACACACACACACATACCATGCAGGACTTGTGCACCACTGCATACCCAGTCCTTTAGAGTATCCCCTGCCCTCTCTCTAGGCTGATGCTCGTGAGACCATGGTTTAAAAAATCGGACTCGGCACATACTGAGTTGGGTTGCATGGGACTCGGACTTGAATCATGTGACTCGGCCAAGTCCCATGCGACTAGGACTCGGCCATCCAACTGAAGTTAGGACTCGGCCCGACTCGGCGAGTCGACTCGGACTCGGCTATGAATGAGTCGGGTCCCGAATCCGGTTTATTAAACCTTGCGTCAGACCCAACATCCTTCTACAGGGGCGCCATTGGTGTGACGTACTCCCCCATTAGAAAACGACTCTGATACCATCTGTAATTGCCTTGCCCAACTCAGCACGATATTGTCTGTTTTGGCCCATGTGCACGGGCGAGGACTTCCCAGGTGGCCACACATCCTGGTGTTGCTCTTGCCTGAGCATGTTTAATTTTGGAGTTCTTATGGGATCCGGGGCCGCACAACTTTAAAACGTGTCATTTGTTAATACAGGGTTTGACTTATAAGCTCGGGTTACGACTTTGATATTTTCCGATTGGGACTTGCTCAAGCTTAGGATATGATAAGCTCAAGTGTGTGGTGGGCCCCCCCTTGGGACCCACATGGGGATGTGGATGGGGGGATTTCAAGGACTCCCTAGGACCCTCCCTTTTGCAAAAAATCAGCCCCAACAGTGATTTCTATCATCTCCATCTAGGCCTCAAAAGTTTAATGGTCAATAGTCCATTCGGATCGGTATACAGTTGATCCAATGGTCACACACACATATAGGGTGCAACTCTCTTAAGTTCAAGTGTGTGGTGGGACCCACCTGGGGACCTACATGGGGTTTCGATGGTCCCGTAAATTTGGATCTTGACCGAAAGTTGGTGGCCATGTGCAATTCAAGGGGGTCCTGTGTTTGGTCCATTTGGATAGACCAAGGGTGGGATTCACAAGCGTGAGCTTACATAATTTTATCTTAAGCTTTAGCTTAGGAGAGCCTTGCCCATATACATACACATACATACACACACATACACACACACACACACGAGCAAGGCTCTCCTAAGCTCAAGCTTAGGATAAAATCTCATAAGCTCATGCTTGTGGGGCTCACCTTTGGTCCATTCAAATGGACCAAACACATGACCCCTCTAAATTGCACATGGCCACAAACTTTCGGTCAAATCCGAATTTACTGGACCGTTAGATCGACTATGTATCGATCCGAATGGACAATTGACCATTAAACTTTTGGGCCCATAGGGAGATGATAGAAATCACGATATATATATATATATATATATATGGTAATATTCATGTGCATCCTTCCCTCACCATATGGTGAGGGACAAACTCAATGGGGCCCACCTAGGGCCCTATTGATCATGGGACTTGTGGGGGGATGGAAAGAGTCATATGAGATGAAACCATATATCAAGTTTAAGGTCAATACCAAGTCTCTAACCCCTTCATCCATGACCCACAAATTTAACCACTTTATATTAAAGAAAAATTTTGACCCTCAATCGAACGGTCCAATCCATTTAGATTAATGAAAACTTAATTGATCCATTGTAGTTTAGGGGGTTCCATGTGTGTACATACATACATACATACATACATACATATATATGTGTGTGTGTACATACCCAGTCCTTGCTAAAGGGGGGCCACAGGCGTGAAACCAACCCACTATTGGAGCAATGATTAGGCACCATACTTATCATGGTGAAGACCGGGGTTCAAACACTGGTGAAGGAAGAAAAATCTGCCACTATGGCAAATGGTATGTCCCACCATCGTCATCATCATCTAAGCTTTCTCCCGATTATGTTGGGGTCTATTGCATGAATTCTGTTTATCCATTCTAGTCTGCCAAGTCCTCAGATAGGCTGTACTTGTTCATATATATATATATATATATATATATAAATCCTTACTACCATCCATGTTCTCTTCGGCTTTAAATTTTTTGCTAAAATATTTTAGAGCATTGGAAGGAAAATAAAGCATACTTTCTCTAAACTATCCTAACCACTGATTCAAAATGAAAGTATTTCCTGTTAAAGGTCAAGGGAAAAAAAAAAAAAAGTAAATCTATTCTTATCGAAAAACCCAAAAACTTGTTAAACAAGTCCTAATAAAAGAAATTAAACTACAATTAACGACCCAAACTAAACTTGCAATGGTTGCTTCTTTTGGAATTGCAAGTAATGATATTATCAGAGGTCCCTTTTTGAATAATTTCATGTGCTGGGCTCTTTTTTGTTCGGATGGGCCTTTCCAGTTTTGTGTATGCATAGGACTTGTACTTTCATGCGTATCTAAGGTGGACCTTGTTGGACTTATTTAAAAGAACAAAGGTGCAGTATAATTAATTGAAGAAAATCTTTTATTCATATGCACTCATATTTCTATCCAATAATCTGAGCAGATTTTATGCTAACTGCTAACCTTCAAATTGTAGTAGTAATGCTAACATCATCATCATCATGAGCAGCAGTAGGAGTATTAGCATTAGCAGGTTTTAGCGGTAGTAGTAATCTATACAGGTTTTGGACCTTGTCTATGATCATCTTTGTATATCTGCATTACTAAATATCTTGAGTGATATTTTGTGAAAGTCATTGGTGATTTCCCACTGTGCTTGGCATTCATTTTGTTTTGTACAAGCTGCATGCTGCTATGATGCAATTGTATTGCTGCTGCCTTGCTGGTATTGCTTCTGAAGAGTTGGGTTGCGGCATCCTTTTTTTTTTGGCGTCAATGATCCCTTTGCCTATTACAAGGGTCCTAATATTATTGTCGAAGTTAATTTGCACAGTTTTCAGCTCAGACTTATTTCTTCTCCGCAGAAGACAACTGTTGCCATCTAAGGGGATCATTATGTTAGTAATTGCCCACCTTTTATTCTCCTGTCAATGACACCTGTACTCTGGTTTGACACTGCAGGCCCTATTTCTTACCTGCTGAGGTTTTAATAGAGTGACAGATGAGAATATATGGATAGCTCAGTGGTTGGGAGTCCCGTTGTCACCTCACTGCCCAATGTTTGATCCCTGCCCTTTCTCCCTGTGTGTGCACTGTGCATGTGGTCTTCTCCCTAGCACGGGGTTTACCCCGTGTCAGTTGGGTCTTGTCCGGCCTCCTTGCCCAATAATAGGCAAAGGGATCAAACCAGAAGAAAAAATAGAGTGACAGACCAACCTAAATACCATTCTCTCTCTCTCTCTCTCTGTGTGCGTGCGTGCGTGCATTAATTTGGGGGATATATCATTGCATGCGGAGGTTGATAGACCACCAAAGGGAAGAGGTAGTCCAAAGAGAACGTGGATGGAGGTAGTAAAAAAAGATATGAAGAAGTGCAACTTATCTCAAGATTTTTGTTAGGATAGATAGGAATGGCGAAACAGAATTCATGTAGTTGACCCCAGCATAGTTGGCATAAGGCTTTGATGATGATGATGATGATGATATCGTTGTATATGGGGAATATTTGGTTGTTTTGGCATGTATTAAGAAACCATGCACCAACACAGCTGTCATTGTGTTGGTGACGATTATGTTTATTTGTGTTTGTCCTGCCTTTGTTTACAAAATAGGAGAGAAATCTGTTTTCTTCTATTGTATTTTGGTTGCATCACTTTTTCTTTTTCTTCTTCTTTTCAGGCAGCAAACTATCTGAATATCAAGAGTCTTCTTGATTTAACGTGCCAAACAGTGGCGGACAAGATAAAGGGCAATACTCCAGAGGAGATCCGGAAGACCTTCAATATCAAGAATGATTTCACCCCTGAAGAAGAGGAAGAGGTCCGCAGGGAGAACCAATGGGCCTTTGAGTGAAACACCACCATGGTTTAATTTCAGCATATTATGATTATCTGCTCTTATGAAGATGGTGGTAATAGTAGTAGTGGTCATGATAGGCATTGCTCACATATATAATGTACTAGCAGTAAGTGTATATGGTTTCCATCGACATCAGACACAAAATACTTTATGCCCAACCTCATTTTGCCATCTGATTTCTACCTGTTGCTTACACTTTTGGACATGGTTGTTATTTGATGGATTATTGCTTTTGTTTTTAACTTGTCTCTCCTGGGAGTTTGATGATGTGTTTGAATTTTTTTTCCCCTTCTTACCATCACCATCACTGTAGGTTCTTCAACTGTATGCTGTTGGGCCCAGTTTGTGACCGACCAACTTTCCCTTTAACTTTTAAGGGCACGCTTGTGTAGTGAGGATTATGGGATGCCCATTTCAAAATCTGTGCGCTAGAAAAACGAGCGTGCCTTTGAGTTATCTCTTGCTCAGTTCATGACTATGGCCATCCATGGAAACTCAGCAGAGAAACTGTGATCCGAGTTGCCATTCCATTTGGCATTATCAATCCATATCACAAACTGGACTATCAATATTGAACTATTTATCTGAAATAAAAACTAGTTTGCAGATCTTCCTAAGAGCAGGTATATACATGCGCAGGCAAAGCATTCCATTCCAGATTCGTGGATGGACGTGCAAATGAAAGCTTTGTGCATTGCCCATTCTAGAGATCTGATCTGTTGGTCTTTTACAGCTAAACATGGACCATTTATTGTGGGACATTCTGCTATGAAATCTTCTACCATATGAGAGCTGTTTTTTGCGTCGCTGATAAGTGGGCTCCACTTTGTTGGAGTGCTCATCTAAGGAATTTAATTGTTTTGTCAGTTGACCATTTTAACAGGTTGACAGAGCAGGATTGATGGCTGTAGTTTGGTTATGTGGATAAAGCTATGGATTAATACATTTAGATTGTGGTGCCGGTGATGTGTTAGACAATGAGTGCTTATGGGCCGTGCTTATTCAGATGAAGTCAGTTTTCTCGCCATCGATAATACATCCTTCAGTTCTCTAACTAAGCTTATTCATGGCTCCAACAGCACTAGGTTGGTCGTGGCAACTGGCAACATAAGTTTCTCAGCATCATGCATTGGCAAATAAAGCCACAAATAGTCCTCTACTTGCTTATCCTTTAGAATATTTTCAGGAGATTGGACCTTAGCCTGGCAAATACAGCAGCATTAAGTTTGGCATTACACAAATGTATGTCTGATTGGAGCGTACTCATTGCTGGATTGAATCTCATTACAGACATAGAACCTTCCAAATTAACGAATTTAATCTTCCAGTAGAGGTGATTTGTGTACCAATTCTAATTCCATCCCAAGTAGTCTGTCTTGAACACACCTACAGAGTTCAGGTGAAAACAATGTTCACAAAAGTAATTTTTTTACTTTGACCAAGGTTAAATATATATATACATATAGGGGCCAGCTCTCCTAAGCTCAAGCTTAGGATAAGGTAAGCTCAAGTGTGTGGTGGGGCCCACCCAGGGACCCAAATGGAGATGGGGGTGGGGGGGATTTCAAGGACTCCCTTGGATCTTCCTCTCTACAAAAAATCAGCCCAAAATACGATTTATATCATCTCCATATGGGCTCAAAAGTTTATGGTCAACGGTCCATTTAGATTGACACATAGTCAATCCAACGGTCCAATAAATTCGGATTTGACCGAAAGTTTGTGGACATGTGTAATTTAGGGAAGTCATGTGAGGTGGACCCCACAAGCATGAGCTTACAAATTTTTTTTCCTAAGCTTGAGCTTAGGAGAGCCTTGCTCATATATATATATATCTATCTATGAGCCAGAGCAAGGCTCTCCTAAGCTCAAGCTTATGATAAAATCTCGTAAGCTCATACTTGCGGGGTCCACCTTTGGACCAAACACATGACTCATCTAAATTGCACATGTCCACCAACTTTCAGTTAGATCCGAATTTACTGGACCGTTGGATCGACTATGTATCGAAGATCCGAATGGACTATTGACCATTAAACTTTTGGGTCCATATGGAGATGATAGAAATCACGGTTGGGACTGATCTTTTGCAAAGAGGAAGATCTCAGGGAGTCATTGAAATCCCCCCCACCTCATCCCCATGTGGGTCCCCAGGTGGGCCTCACCACACACTTGAGCTTACCTTGTCTTAAGCTTAAGCTTAGGAAAGCTAGCCAGCAAGGCTTTCCTAAGCTCAAGCTTAGCATATAATCTCGTAAGCTCAAGCTTAGGATATAATCTCGTAAGCTCATACTTGTGGGGTCCACCTTTGGTCAATCCAAATGGACCAAACACATGAGAGAGAGACACGAAGAGGTGACTATGAAATCTTAAATCAGCAGCCCTACCTTGGGCCGCCTGCCATGCAACCTCACCTCTGACCTGATATGCAATCATGCCCTGTTTCTCTGTCATGTTTTGCTCCTTTGTGTTGGTTTGTGCTTGGTTGATGTAATTCTTTCCTTCTTTTTCTTGTTCCTTCATGTATGCTTTTGTGGGGGTTTAGTTTTTGTCAGGCCCTTTCTCTCTCAATACAATTCTTTTGAATTTAACCAAAAATAAAAGATAGAAATAATTCATAGCCGAACCAGTTGTAAGACAAACTGTAAATCAAGAAACATAATGATCAAACTTCAAAGAATGGAGACAAACAATCACAAGGCAATATCCAACTCAAGCAAGAAACAAAGCAGAGGAATAACTCTAGCACAATTACGAAATTTTCAGTTCATTTTCCTGCTTTTCCTAGTGGAAAAGCGGCCGCTTCAAATAAGAAATTAATTATATTGTGAAAAACATTTTTCACTTTCCACACTTTCTATGTGGTAAACCATATACACGAATGCGCCCTTACTGTATATATTTACACTCGATTAACTTCCTTGTTTTCCTTTAAAAAAAAAAAAAAAAAAACCAACAACGCGAGGGCAAAAACGAAGAAAGGGAGAGAAAAGTGGGGCTACTTTTTTTTCACTGTACCATTAGAAATTACAGGATATATAAAAGGGATTTTTTACCGCATAATTATATGAAAACCCCAAAAAAACTGCTATTAAAAATTGCATGAAATAAATACAAAGCAACTTACCTCCTTTTCCCTTTTCCTTGCTTGATAGTCATGAATCTTCTACTCCATTTGGTACTTGTGCATGAAAGAATTAACGAAGCCTTTCGTTGAAGTTTTTCATAGAATCAAGATGAATGATACGAGGGATGTGCTGAAGAGTCAGACCTTCATCTCCATGAACCTTTCCTAGGAGTTCTTCAGACATGTCCTGTAGGAAGAGCTCTTGAAGACTAGTAAGGTATTGGATGCCCTTTGGTATGATCTTCAACTCGGGGCACTTGGACAAATGTAGCCTTTGAATGCAAGTCAACGATTTATTTTCTATGTCTATCTGATTCAGTTGAAAGAGTTCATGAATCTCCAATTCCTTGAGTTTCAAGAAGCATCCACGACGGAAGGATAATTCATGCCCAACATATGCCATTTTAAGATGAAGTTGCACAAGATTGGGCAATGTTTGAAGTGAAGAAAATGGATCTCCATTCAATTGAGAGCATTGTAAGAACACTCTAGAGAGATTTTGAAGGGAACCAATCCAAAGAGGTGGCCTCTCCAAACGTCCTGCTAATGCGATAGTTTCAAGATGGACCGGAGGAGAAGACACTGCTTCCAAATCAAGAACTTCTTCTTCACTTATAGCCCTTACATGCAAGAAAAGAAGGGCTTTCATCTTTTGTAAGGAGGTGGAGAGCTCACTTCCATGATATCTTTTCACCTTTGCAATTGTCAACTTCCTTAGTTGAGTCAAGTTTCCCACTTCTCTAACTGTATCATTGTTTGCACCAATGCATTCTAAACTCTGCAAGCAATTCAAATTGCATATCCCATCCGGGGTTTGTGCAAAATCGTAAAAGTCAAAATCATAAGACTCATTAAAACGATATGTATACATGTGCCGCAATTTCTTCAACTTCCTAACTCCTTTGGGTAGGATCTTTATTTTAGATTTCCTAATGTCCAAAGTTTGCAGATTATGTAGCCTTCCTATGGATTTTGGAAGCTCTTCAATATTTGTATTCCTCAAGCTCAAATAGCGTAAATTGAATAGCTCGACTAATTCGTCGGGCACACTCTCAATGGAAGAATCATCTAGATCTAGCACCCTCAATAGTTTAAACCTTGATGAGATGCTCTGCAAAGAAAGAGATGGTGTTTCTATTTTGAACAACATCAACGACCGATGATGACAAGCGCTTGATTGAATGTCCATGATGCTATTGTGGATTGACAAGTGACGTGCTTTGTTGTTCTGAGTCTCTTCTTTTTGATCCTGTACACTGCAAAAATTCTCTTCATGCCCAATTGATATGGCTAACTCTCGCAGAATATCATGCATTCGCACAATATCATGCATTCGTACCCATTTTTTGAATTTAGTACCATCTTCAACAATTTGCAGCATGCTTCTATGTATAAGTTCCTTAATATACTCTGCTGCCACCTCTTCTAGTGTTAGTCCACTCCTCTCTTCTATGAAACCTTCGGCAACCCATAGCCTTATTAGCCTTTTTTGTGTAATTGTGTAATCTTCAGGGAAGAGGCAACAATATAAGAAACAATATTTGAGGTTGTATGACAAATCGTCGAAGCTAAGCAAGAGTATATTCTTCATCCATCCCAATTCTTGATTGTTGTTTAGCTGCCAACTAAGACTATTTTCTACCTTCCACCATTCTAAACTAGAATCTCCTTTTGCTGGCATGAGTCCCCCAATAGTTACAATTGCTAGTGGTAGGCCTTCACATTTTTGTACTAACCTTTCTGCATATGGTTTCAGCTCCGGAGGACAGCTTTTGTTCGGAAATGCCTTGTTACAAAAGAGGACCAAAGCATCCTCATTGCATAGAGGCTCAAGGTGGAGAACATTTTCAATTCCGAAAGATGATGCAACATCATCCATCCGTGTTGTGATTATGACTCTACTTCCACGACCATTGCTTGGCAATGCAAGTCGTAAGTGTTGCCAAACAATGGCTTTCCATACATCATCTAAAACAACCACATACCTTTTTGTCTGCAAATAGTTGATGAGCATCTCTATAAGTTCGATGATAGCCATTTCACCAACACTAGCTGGAATAGGCTCCTCATTGGACTTGTATAATTCTCTTATCATGTTTCGCAGGAGCTCGTCAACTTTATAAGATTGAGAGACAGTGATCCACGCATGGCAGTCGAAGTGGTTCTTCACTTCTGGGCTGTTGTAAGCTTTTGTAACGAGTGTTGTCTTGCCAAGGCCTCCCATTCCCACCACAGAGAGCACCACACGCTCTTGCACTTCATTTGTCAGCTGTTTGATTAGGAATTGCTTGTTTTCCTCAATCCCCACAATGTCAACATCTGGGGTGAAGCGCGCGAATTCTCTAAAGCGTTTCAAGTTTTCGCCATCCTCATTTGTATTTGATGTTGATCCTTCTTCTAGGAGGCGATATCGTCTGCAGCGCTCTGAAATTTTGCGAATCTCAAATTTGACCTTTTGCAACTTAGCAGCAATGTGACGCTGGTAGAAGTAACATTTTGGGAGTTGAATGGTTTTATAGAGAAGTCTTCTTGGGAGTCCACCACCTCTATCTTCCTTGGCCATATAATACATGTACTCGTCAATAATGTCCTGCACCTTGTAGGCAACTTCTCTTACCTGCCCCACCCATGTTTTCACTCGATCATCACTATTTTTTCTTCTGTCTGCATCTTTCAACAAGGATCGCATGCTCTGCAGCTCGAGTTGGATTTCATCTATGCTTTGATGTAATCCTCGCAAAAGAGACATTTCTTGCTGCAAGAGAGAGCCCAAGTTATGAAGCAAGAAACACACAGCGCTTAGTGCCATGTTTATATCTCCCACAATGTCATTTGATCAGAATGAAATTTGGCAATGCCTTTGCTTGTTTAGTCTCTTCCTGCACCCTTCAGTATGGCAACAACTTGCACTGGCAAATGAATTCCATCAACTTTTAAATGCATGAATGTGAAAGTCCACCGTATGGTGGTTATAATTTCTATTAGATGCCATTACTTTGGGCGTTCATTCAAAACTTGTGTAGAGGACCGTAAGTATTGGGCACTCCAAAAGTGAGTAAAATATAGTAAAAGAGAGGAAATGTGCAAAGACTAGTAAAAAGAAGAATGATCTTTTCGTTTTGACATCTCTCCTCTTTTTAGTCTCCAAGCTATAGGTCAGATGGCGAGGTACGCGAGTGTGTGAGGTAGAGAGGTTGGAAATATTCTACCGAGAGAATGCTTCATTGGGTTAAATCATAGATGATTAAAATCGCAGTGACTCAAGACAACGTTCTTCTATGAGCAGGCAACATATATTGTATTGGGATATAAATGAGTTCCCGATTCTCCGATTAACCAGAGGTTCCGATCTATTAAAAACCGGATATGAGTTTATATTTAGGCCCCGATAAGTAAATGGGTCCGAGTTTAGTTCCACCTTTGTTTGGACCCGTGGACCTAAGACTCGACATATTACCTCAATTTTCGAAAATCTCATCTAAAAGGATATTTTTTTAATATCATTCTCTACCTAGACCAAGAAACGGATCCAGACCCGTCCCATATATGGTTTCGGTTCCGGTTCCGAAATGATTCCGGGTCCAGTTCCACCTCCTCCTTAATGGTTCCGGTTCCAAGTCCACCATGGACCCGGACCAGAACAGACCCATTTACAACCCTAATAGTCTACCTTGTGGGGTCCACTCATATTCATGTCTCCACAAAGGAAAGCCATAAAAAAAAGAAAAGAAAAAAGAAAAATAGCCTCATCAGATAATCCTAGCCCTTGGGTTAACAACTTTAAAATTAAACGCCGTGTTAAAGTGTAGATATTTTGAGATTCAATTCTACCCTAAGTGGAGATTCAATGACTCTAAAATTGTACCTCGTGCTAGATCATGAGATGACCATTCTCCAGTGCAACACATGCTCGATCTAGTCCTCATTTCAAGTTCGCATGTCAAAGTCAAAGTCAAAGTCAAAGTCAAAATCGCAGGTTTCACATGCAGATGAGAGCTTGTGATCGAGACTCGATGGGACCTACTCCTAGGACTCGGAGAGCCATCTTGACTCACTTTAGGACTCGTGTAACCCATGCGTTTTCCTCGGCTACGAAATGAGAAGACCGAGCACGACCACATTTCCTTTCACATTGTTTGGTCGGTGCAGCAGCACCACGGCACCACCACACAGTGTCACAAAAATATGTCAGAAACTAATAAACATGTTTTCCTCACTTCAACAGCTTACACAAGCAACTCTCCTTGCCAAATCGAAATGCGATGAATGCAGAAAACCGATTCCACGGACAACTTTTTTCATATTTTGTAGAAAACTTATTTTTCATCTTTGAACAGAAATACTTATATAGTCATTGTAAGGACCGATTTTGATTGGTACAACTCTGCTTGTCGATGGAGATTCTGCCATTCGTCTGTCAATTGATAAAAATCTTTTTACCTGAATCACAGAAATTCACCGTGAGAGCCTGATCGGATTGTCCCAATCCGATTGAGGATTCTCCTACGACCAAGTTAGACTCTAAAAATCGTTCTTTGATTAATCCTTTTCTTTTGATAGAGCTATGCCTAGTGCTTCATCTTATTCATTTTCTCTTTACATACTTCCCCTTTTCATGTGTTCTCTCCCGTTACCTGCGCACGTTCTTTTCCCTCGTCATGTCAATTTTATAACTGCTGGATTTTAGATCGTTCAATGCCTTGAATTCGGGAATTGATCCCTCAATAACGGCTCGTTGGCGGTTTCTAATTCTTGTGCCAATGTGCCATCGTCTGAGCTGGATTAGTGGGCCGGTTGGGTTGATCTTGACCCAAACTTGACCCACATATCGATTTGAATTTTCCCCCCACAGTCATTATTTTGGTGCAACGGTAATAGTCTCGGTGGCATGCTTGATAACACAAGTTTGATTGCCAAAAGTTATGTATATCTCCCTTGCTTCTAGCTAGGGCCTTATTTTATTTTCTATTTTTCTCACATAAAAGCTCATGGTGGGAAAACGTTTTCAGTTTCCATACTTATCTATTTTTTCCAAAAAAAAGTTTTCCTATGTGGGTTTCCATGTCATGTCATGTCAAAGTCGCATGAATCATGCAAAGAAAGATACCTGAATCTGAATGATTCTAGACAAAATTAACTTCGAGTTGTTCCCATTAGCTGTCAACTTTTCTACTAGTCTTGGGATTTGATATCAGACAGCCAATATCGGATTTGCTCATATAACGAGTCTTTCTACCAAGAATTCTTCTTTCTCATAATTATATGGTGGCAACAAGGAAAACGACTGTTGAGGGGCAACATGGAGATTGCCATCTCTGTTTACTGTTTCCAATCATCCAATGAGCCACTGGAATGTACTATATATAAGGGTCTGTTTGTGCAATGCTGCACAACAACAAAAAAAATAAAATAATAATAATGTAGGTAACTTTTTCCGCATTCGATCTGCAGAAAAACCATTCAATCCCATCCATCAAAAATGTTTTCTTGCCATATCATAAAAAATTTAATTCATTTATCTTATTTTCCTTGCAAAAACACAATTGCACAAAATGTTGCAACTTTTTCCATTGCTGACAAATGTTTTCACTTTTCACACTTTCTCCATAGAAAAGTGGTTGCACAAATATACTCTAAAGAAGGGAAATGGTTTTAATTTCTCTTGTAGCTTGCTATTCTTTCAATTAGAATTAGTGCGACACATCTTTTTAGTAGAAAATGAACAATTAAACTGGTTTTCCTTGATAGAGAAAATTTCAGTTTTTTATCCAAGAGATAGGGATGTAGTATTCCTCTCTCTTTCTCTCTGGTGGAAATGAAAAACTGGCGGGCCCTAATCCTCTCGTTGCACACAAATGAGTCCTCAATGTTCCATGGAGAGAATGCTTTATTGAGTTTAATAAAATGTCGTAATTTTATGGTCACTGCCCAACTTTTATAGTACTAGAGAGGTCATTTGCCTTTTATGCATGAGACAAGAAAATGGGTTTTACATATGTAAATATTACATATGTAAATGCTGCACATTTGAAACACATTATTATGTATAACACCATTTTCACATGACTAAATAAGTGCATCCAATTGTTTTAGATGTGTTGGGATGCCGTGAACCTTTTTTATTATAAATTTCTCAAAATATGTAAAGATTTAAGACATGAAATTAAACACCTTGATGCCTATCAGTAATGTGAAATATTGAATGGATCTGACTTCGGACCATGAATTGGAAGCCCATAAAGTGCAAAAAACTAAATTTATAGGTTGGATTTTTTTGACATTTTTCACAAATTATTCAAATTCTGTGAAGATTTTAATTAGTTCAATAAACACATTGAACGATTTGGATTAAAAATATAGGACTCACAAGAACTAATTCAATAGAAGTGGTTGATAAAAATTGATCCCATGACCAAATGCAATCAATGAATGAAGACTTGCCCTTCTGCGTTTTTGCAAGTGGAGATGTAAAAACATGATAATGAACTTATTTACATACTATTTTCATACCTATTTTTCACATATACATGTATAAATGAGCAAAGTGATGATTCCCATTACACATGTGAATAACTACATGTGTAAATGAGTGCAAATAAATCACCCTTGAGGTAATCTGTCAATGCATCAATGAGATGTTATTCCAGAGTCTCGAAATGACCCCAAATAGAAACTATGTAATAGTTTATGAGAGATGCTACTTGGCCCGAACCTGGGGACCGGGTTCTGGCCCGATCCCCAGGGAGGACCGTTGGATCTCAGGGGTGGGGGGTCCTACAATGAGTCGAGATCCTAGGAAGCAATACACATCATGAGGTCAAGGCTCACATAATGATCAAAATCATGACATTCTATAAGATGAGAGCTCCAAATAACAAATTCTAGAATGGGCATTTATGAAATTGCCTTCCACATCCCATTATTATAAGATAAGTAAAGAAATGGGCATCTTAGAAAATTAAATTATATATTTATATAAAACTTAAATATATATACTGTTGATGATGATAATGATTATAATAGCAGGGACGGGTTGAGCCCGGGCTGGACCTAGTATTGTCCAAGCTAGTCCCTCAAATTAGCGGGCCTACAAAAAAATTCCAGGTCCAGCCCCTTGGGCTTTTTAAGAACGACAAAACCCCTCATCCTGTGGGCCTTCTGAGGGACGAGCCAGGCCGGACAGCCCAAGCCCAAGCTAAGCATTCCATTTCATAATCTAGTGATCCAATGTGTTGGCCTTTTGCAGTTAAACAATGACCATTTATTGTGGGACTTTCGGTTGTGTTACTTTTGTGTCATTCCTGAACACAGTTGGAATCTTAAAGCATATGCAACTGTTTGCAAGTTGCTCATAGGTGGGGCTACACTTACTTTCTTGGACAGGCCATCCAATTTGATTATGATGGCTGTAGTTTGTTGTGGGGATAAATATAGTCATGCTATTATTTGATTCTGGTGAGGGTGACATTTCTGTTTTCCAATTTGCCTTTGTCTGTTCTCATGTGAATGCAATCAGCCCTTCATTTTCCTCCTTTTTTATTGGCTAAAAATGTCATTAGCCCTTTTCAGTTTATCAAATCCAAAGATGTATGGCACACTTCCTACTGTTTCATGCTACCCTTTTGAGCAATTTGGACTGTTCCAGAAGTCAGTCAATCAAAAGTTCCTTTGCCTCACTCTAAGATGCAAGTCAGTCTGGGCCCGAATTGGGCTGACCATGAGCACACTTACATGCAAGAGAGCCTCCAATAGATATCTCACTAGACAGCAGCGGATTCTACTCTGGCCTCGGCCATTTTTCTTACCACGAGAAGACCATGAAATGTTACCATCATCCATGCATACATTCTGGTCTGCCAATAAAGTCAGTTTTCGCCATCATTAGTTTATTCTTCAGTTTTCAAAGCTCATTCATGGCAACAACAGCTACTGGGTTAGATTTACTCAAAAACAAAACAAAAGAATAGCTACTAGTTAGTTTAGTTGTGGCAATATAAGCTTATGTGTACATGTACAACATCCGCAGATAAAGCCACAAATAGTGCTGTACATGGGTTAGGTGAACATAATGTTCACAAAAGTTATTTTAAACCCATGCAATGCAAGGCTACAAAAAATATGAGGGAGGAGGAGGAGAAAATACCTGATCAAGAAGTCTTCAGCCCTCAAAGAACAGAAAGTTCTTTAGTGTACTGCTGCAGAACCAATTTGCAACAATGACTGATTCAACTACTGCCATATCTTGGGCAGCATTCTGATGCGTGGGGAAACCATCTACAAAGGCCATGGCTCCCATGGGGCAGTTTACTCCCTCCTCTGATGGGATATTAATCATTTGCCAGTTACAAGCACACAATCGAGATTCTCCTTAAATGTCGAAAAAATCCACTTGTCACTTACCCCACATCAAAAAACCACATCTACTCCTGCACTCCTCCATGTAGAAAGGCAGATTGCAAGAAATGAAAGAGAATAAAGTCCCTTAACACCCATGATTGTCCACTACAGTAAATGTAGAGAAACTAGTAATTAAGGATTCAATTATTCCCCTAGTGGTTGTTTGGATGCATGGAAGATGCATAAAACTCAATCGAACAGATGGTTAGAATTCTTGTGAGGGATCAATCGAGTTATGGTCGAACACAATTTTATGAAATCTATTGCTTTTAATTGAAAGGTAATAACTCCCTAAGCCTGATGGCCACCACAATTTGATACACAATTTTCTCTAAGGGCTCCAAATGGAAATCAAAATAAGAATTCCATGGAATCCTTCTACTACTTGACAAAGGATTCCGTGCAAGCGACTAGTACAAACAAGGGGAGAGCAGCTAACTGTCTTCTGAACATTTGAATAGATGACCAAGAAAGAACGCATAAAAACTAAACTTGAAAAAATGGTGGGGCTACTTTTAAAAGTCCTAATTGAGCTCCCACTTAATTGACCAATCAAGATGATTGTCACCTTTCACATCAGCCCTACTTTTCTTTTTCCACGTCAGCTCTGGAGTTATAATCCCAAACGTTGCTCAGCAGGTTCTAGTTCCTCATGCTAATCTGATGAGAAGGTACAGAAAAAGGTCTAGAGAGAGAGGAAGTGAGTGCGAGCACGACTGCACGAGTGACTGGAAGATTGCCTTTCTGTTTGTGTAGTGTTGAGATAGGTCACTGCATGTAGATAAGTGATGATTATATTCAATGGCAGAGGAAGAGAGTCTGACACTGAGGAGATAATAAATCTGTGGAAAGGCCAATGAGACGAGAAGAAAAGAAGACGTGTATAAAAAAAAAAAACTGGTTATTTGTACTTGTTTGATTGGGTAGGCAAATGAAGCTAAATCAGCTACATGCCTACATCACTGACTTAGATTACTCGGACATTACGACTGAGGCAGCACATAAATACTCAACCAGTCAAAACTTGTGGCCTGAGGAAAAAAGATCTTTGAACAAAAGTTGAGCCACGCTCTATACTGATAAAGATATGGCTAGAAGTTCACAATATGAACTAGAATACAGAAGTCACTAATGTGAAGACATCCTTACATATAAATACTTCATACATGCAATGCATTAATAGCTGAAACAAGAAACCATGGATATTTCTGGATAGTAAGAAACCAGCCAGGGAAGGTCAACATATATGAAGGGTGCTGGAACTTGGAACAGAATCATGATTTAACAAATAGAACAAAACCCGAAAGGAATAACTCAGTGACAGCACAATGATGTGAACATTATCCTTGGAACTCCATCCTTTCATTTTCAAAATTAATGCATGCAACCCATAATTCATATAGCTTGAAGGACAAAAATCAAAGACAGTCTCTTTAACAACTAACTAAAAGGTTAGATGTAGTGAGTTCCTACTAAACTCATGATCAAGGCAAACAGTTATAGCAAAATGATAAAATCCAGATGAAATAATATGAGAGGCAACATAATGATGAGACCATCGACAATCAAACAACAAACTAAAATATTAGAAGTAATAAGTTCCAGCGGAACTCATTTTGTCTAGACACCGAAGGAGGCAATACAGATAAGGGGAAAAAGGATGGTGGAGAGAACTTCCATGCAGTTTAAATCTGAATTTTGTGACAGGTATTTCCGCCTCCAATTGTTCATTGTTGGTCCTCATCCAAACAACCTTCAAAAGTCTGCTTCACAAACCATCATGTAAACAAAAAATAAACAAATATATGGACTTTACTGTATAGAAATAGAAAACTTACCACAAATGGAAATTGGAAAAAAAAAATTCTTTTTTATTGAAGAGAGATTGAGTTTGGCATAATAAGCCACTGACATACAACTATAAAATACCCAAATCATTTATTTATATTATCAACTAACCGAAGCACACAAGAGATACATTCATGCAGGTTCCGGGAGTTTGCATGATATCTAGATCAAATAGAGATCCGACTCTAAGGGAAGAAGAAATTATGTTGCAAGGGGTAAGCTTCTACTAGCAAGGAAATTAAGCTTCTAGTCCAATAAGAACAAAAAATAGACATGGTCTAAAGCAGAAGATGGATGCTCTGTATCCTTGAGCTATCTCAATGGAATAATCCTTCAGCGCTTTGTAGATGCACAAGCTCCTGAGCAGAAAACAACATGATAATAAGAATTTACAAATTACAAATAATCAATGCCTCAAATTATGATTACTAAAATAAAAAAAGGACCCTGATAAAAACAAGCTACTTGTGCCGGTTGGAACCACTTCCCACCAGAAGAGAAGTTGTGTTGACCAAGACGATAAATGTAATGATCATGGAAAAAAATACACAACACCAGCAACCCAAGTGGTATTGTTAGGCAGCACCAAACAGGGGAGCTGGTTGAGTTCAATTCTTGGCCAAAAGAAGTGGAATTTGACAGGCTTGGAAAACTGTAAACCAGCTGAGGTTTTTTTTTTTTTAAGATCCAGCTGAGGGTTATGCCCTCATCATAATTCCTCCATTTTGAAAGGTCATAATTTATAAGCAATTAAAGTATCAAAATTATTCCAGAACCCAAAATACATGATCTTGCCATCATAAGGAAATAACACGATTACCATCCAAAATGCAATGATTAACAAATATCATTCAGAATCATAAATACATAAGGATATCTCCAAGAGAACATCATCAAATGCTACTAAGGTCTACTCACACAAATCTAACAAAAACCAGAATGGGTGAAAGAAATATCACCGTTTCACTTATTGGCAGTCATTCCAACTGCTGGTGCCGGTGCGGGTGAAACATTACCACTTCCACAACCCAATAGTTCCTTGGATCCCAAGCTTGGGCTCTCTATACATTGAACACTGCCAATATCACAAACACCACCCACTCCACCAGGTTGCACACCTTTCCCATCAACCCCAGGATGCAGGCAATAAACCTGATCATCACACTGCAAATTGCATGAATCCAGGACGTATCCACCCGACAAATTCAGGTGGGGCGCCGGGTTTGAAATCCCATCAACTCCTTTCCCCAATTTTTGATAAGGAAAAGATCCAATCTCTCCTTCAATTCTCCCTCTAATGTCAACAAGCAAGCACTTGAGCCTTGCCACTTCTGCTTCCAAAGCTGGTTGACCCTGCAATCTCTTCATGAGTTGCTGGTTGAGGGCCCTCAATCTCACAACCTCGTCCTCTAAAGAGGCAGCTCGAGCCTTCTTCTTCTCACGGTACTTGCGGACGGCTTCCCGGTTTCCCAGTGGGCGTTTCTTCGACCTTCTCTCGGTGGATTCCGCCGTGTCATCGGTGGCGGCCTTGTCGTCGTCGCCGGAGGGAGCTAGGATCTTGGTGTGGACATGGAAGCAGGTGTGGGTGTGGGAGAAATCCGGTCCGGGTGGATTGCAGGTGTGGGTGTGGGTGCAGGCATGGGTATCTTTAAGGATCTCGTCGAAGAAGCTATCCATCGAACAGCTGGGGTGCAGCTCTTGGTCGCCCATGTTGGGGTTCGAAAACACATCATGGTTTGAAAAATCGAGCTCTCCATCGTCCATGATCGAAAGAAAAAACCAATCACAGGAACCCCCAAACCCCCAAAAGCAATTCCGATCACGACCCAGATGGAAATTCGAGATTTTGAACAAGATTGAATGAGGAAAACGTGTGGGACATTCTCATTTCCAGATGGGGCTTGGACAGAACCAAAAGAGCGTCCCAGAAAACTACAAAAGCTGGGATTTTGATGATGACCCAGTTGGGTATTAGTGATGATTTCGACGAGGAGAAGAAGAACTGCTGAGGATTTGACAAATCCTCTTTGGGTTTTGATGCTAATCGCTCAAAAGGAACATGGAAAGTGACAAGATGATTTCTTGCTTAGTGGGTAAGGTTTTGGTGGAGAGAGAGAGAGGAAGTGATCGAAACCCTAGAAGAAGAGCAGTGACCTTTCCAAATCAAAAGGGAAATTGAAGAGAAGGACGCAGATGAGATGGGAGATTTTGCATTCACTGGTCTCTGTCGACAGTGTATACTTTCAAAGAGAACCGGGAAAAAAAACAATCAGTGGGGCCCACTATCTCAGATATTACAGTCTACAGACCATTCATTCTTGAGCAATGATTAGCTTTTTCGTTTTTTTCGTTTCGTTTCCTTTCTTTTTTTTCTCTCTTCTTTTAAGTAAGATATATGGGTATTACGGCCAAACTAGTCCCAACGCAAGCAATGATGATGGCGTAGAAATCATCTTAGTGCCACTTTGAAAGGATGGTGAATTAAAATATGGTGATGTGATGTATCAAATTAAAAGATTATAAAATATAAGATGTTATAATGGTTTTTTATTTTTACTTATTTGTTATGAAATTTTTTTGACTTTTTTTTAATAGAAAAGTGAAGCTTTTTTTATCTTTTAGTGGAAAAATGAGGTTGCTCTTTTGACTTTTTTTTTTTTTTTAAATGGAGGAAATTTTAAAATTGTGTACTTTTGATATGACTCATTGTCTTTTCTTGTCCGGATAATGAAGGCTTTACCTCACCCCACCTCACTTTACCAAACATCCAAACATGTCCAGGAGCGGGTAAGGAGAGTAAAGGTTATTTTGAATAAATAATAAAATATAAGTGTGTTATGCTGATATTTTATTTTTAATTGTTTGTGACGGAATCTTTTTTACTTTTTTTTTATTGAAAAGTGGAGTTTTTTTGTCTTTTAGTGGAGAAATGAGGTTACTTTTTTACTTTTTTAGATAAGATACGGTGGGAAATTTGAATTAAAGTACTTTTAGTGGGATTTTTTTTTTAGAAATGGGGCTTTACTTTACTTGACCCTACTAATAAAATTGTCAAACGAGCACGGGTCGAACTCAGGACCTCTAGCTTGAAAATGCTTCTCATGAAACTGTTCAAAATACTAGGTTTCTGAGGTGTTTTTGAAAACTAAATGGCAGAAAAGCTTTTTCCGATTTCCATGAAAACTAAGCCCAACTCTTTACATGTGTTTTTGTGGCATCGGAAAAAGGGTAAGCCTTCAATTTTCCTTATATTCTTTGTAGAAAAGAGGCCGCACTAAAAATATATTTTATTGTAGTGAGAAAAATATAAGCTTTCTATACTTTTTACGTGGAAAATTGGTTGCACAAATAAAAGGTTGCGGGCCAGATCTTGGCCCAACCTACTTTGATCCAGGTTCTAGCTTCGGGTTTTAGTGCTCAGATCAGACCTGATATAAATTTATGGCCCGTTTAATATATAAGCCAGGCTCAGATATAGTGATAGAAAGGCTCAAGCTTAATCCTGCCCAAATAAATAATACATGTAGTTTAGTGATTGATTTACCCAAAATAGCAGTGGTAGAAAGCCCATCCTGAGTTACTAAATAGCCTGACTCGGGTTGACGTGCGTAAGGCGAGTCGGGCTTAGCTTAAGCACTCTTCTGTCAGGCTTGGCCCAAATACATGCCTGTTTTTCTAAAGGCGAGCCAGATTTGGATATGCCTCATTCCGGCCCAACCCGGCCCATGTACACCTTTAACAAGGTGGTTTAAAAATAAACCTCTGGATGCCATTGTATGCAAACTACATTGTCTTTCATACATGGAATATGAACATGAGATTTACAAATGGGAAATAGTACATTATTTGAAAGCATCATTTTCTCATTAGTAAACATTGAACCAATCAGATTCCATATTTAACATTTTCATAGATCTCAAATCTATGAAGATCATAGACATAAAATACGTCATCATGCTTAGATGCTCTATTTTTTTTTTTTTTTCTCCTTACAATTATTGACCATTGGTTTTGTGGGAGCCTGTGGGTCCCACTAGCATGTGGTCAAAAAACATCTACTGCACTGAGATTTTTGTATTATAAGACCTAGCTCTTTGCATCTATCTTCATCACCATACAGTATATAAAATTGAAAAAGAGCAACAAAAGCCCCACCAGAAACAATATTCTCTTATCCCACAGGCCACAGCCACACAATATAATCTTCTATATTTATGTGTCATGTTCTTTTCTAATCTTCTATATTTATACAAATCATACACTAATCAAACCCCACCTTGTTATGTGTTATTTTCTACCAGGAATCATCAATTCATTAATATTCAGGTTTCATTAGAGGGAATGAAACTAAAACACTAACATATGTTTCACATATAGTAGCTTTCCAAGTACTGATAGTTTAATTCAACTGATAATTCTTCATTAGTTTAATTCACCTGATAATTCTTCAACTTGTGCTTCCCATGATGGCAAGAATCTGAGCATGTGACTAAGGGGTCCTGACCAGCTCCTATTAGGGGCAGGTTTAGTCCTTGTTTCGACGGTTTTGGTATGGTTACTGATGTAGATTTTTCAACCATAAGTTGGGTTATTGGTGGGTTCAGATTTAGGCTGCCCCTACCAATGACTGGAGTGCTGCTGGATCGAATCAAATAATGTTTGTTAAGCATTTGATGTTGTGTTGATTTGATTCGTTTTGTTCGCTTGACTGGATTCGATTGAAGTCTTGGGGGCTCTTTTTTTATGTTAGTATTACTGAATGGATTTCTTTCTGTAGTTGATGTGTTCTGTGGAGGAACAAAACAGATTGCTACTCAAAAAAGAAGCTATGAATGAATTCATTAAAATACAGAAAAAGATTCTTTGGATTTGTATGTGGTTATGATGGGGATTGGGGAGACACTGATGATGAACGGCTTGTAGGATGTCTATAATAGCTATACACACAAATTAAAAGATGATAGAGAGGTATGCATCTGTATATGCCATGCAATAACCCGTTGAAGACATCGGTCTTGCTGCTAATAAGATTATTATTGAATACTGTCCCCCTAATGGTAATGTTGCATTTTGGTGGGGAAATTGGAGCAGTGGTCACTATTTGAGGAATGAGGAGACCTTGTTTTTTTTATTTTTTTCTTCTATTGAAGCACTTTGTTCTTATCTTTTTGAGCAGCACTTCGCTTGCAGGGTTCTTCCAATTCTGAATGCAATCAAACCTTTGAAAGAATGGACAATTTTTTTTCTTTTCTCATCAGATTGACAAGCCATAATAGCAACAATGGGAACACATAGATGATAAAATATGGTGGATGTGATTCCTACGAAACAAAAGTAAAGATCTAATAGGCGATCCGCACCATTATTTTTGCTAGGTGATGTGTATCCAGACAATTTAATTTAATCAACGCTTTTGTAGTTTAACAAATCACTATCATTGCTTCTCAAAACAAGTGAAGTGATTTTGTAGTTTGGAGGAGCAGTTTCATTGGTAATGTGTACTAGACATATGCACACAAGTGAAGTGTTTTCCTTAGGTTTGTAAGATTATGCCTGAATGTGTTTTATAGAATCTAGAAAAAATTAATTTAGGTAGTATGGATTCACCAGTAGAGCAGCATACCTACTAAGCAATTATGTAGAGACTTAAGTTGTTGCATATGCACTCTGTAGTCTGTACAATTATTCGTCATCTATGTGATGGGGTATACATGTGCAACATAGGTATGTGAGCTGAATACTTGCAGGAAAAAAAGAGTAAGGAAGAGAATTCAAATGAAAAGCATCCATGGTCTAATCACTAATGGTTAGGACAGAGGTTTATATACATGGCATAATGGAATTTCATGTGATCTCTTCATGTATGAGAGTTGATGACCTTTGTTTGGCTTTGGCGTAACTCTGTTTGAAGTATGCTGCAAATATTTCCTATTAGCTGAAAGTTTGTGTTACTGTAGCCTGTGATTTGATGATTTCTACCTGTTATCTAATTCTTGGACAAATCATGGGCGAAAGCGAAACACTTGCATTATCTTTCCCTTTAAGCAAGTTGTGGAGATGGAAAAAAATAAGAAATCACATCAGATGGGGAACTATTTTTCAGCATTTCCACTGAATCAATTATAAGCAATTGACTTACATGAATAAACTTTCCTACTCATCCGATTTGAATAGGCCCTTAAATTGATCATGAAAATTTTGGCACCCATGCTACTTAATACTAGGATCTAGACAACTTTGAAGTTGTCAAACGTTACCTCCCTTAATTTGGTAGTACCCTTTTTTCACACACGGAAAGGTCAAAGGGACAATCCCCACCCCCACCCCCCAACCATGATTCCAGGTCCCACAGGCCAGACCATACATTGCAAAGGAACGCTCAATTGTCATGCGGCTAGGTGGCTCCACAGGCAATACCATTCCTTTGCATGGAGGTGAAATGGAAATAATTTTGCAGCATTCTATAGTGCTTTCAAATGTCAATTGTGTGAAGTACATAGCATCATCATGGTTAAATTTTTGTTATTGGAAAAATATTCAAACTGATTGTTATTGCAGTATCACCTACACATACCCTTGAGAATCAATGCATATAAATTGTGCTTGCATGGTGAATTTGCAAAGTTTGCATCTGAATATATAAAGAAATGCTCCTTTTGTTGAGTGTGATGGGTCTTAGCTATTGTGTACTTGCCTCTTGCCTGGTTTGATATTCCCCCTCTACACCATTCTAGAATTCACAAACCCTCTGGTGCTTTGAAGGTCCACAAATGAAGGGCCAAGAATAACAGGAAAGACAGAGGAGAAAGAAAAAGGAAATATGGGGAAAAGGGTGTAAAAATGTATCATGTGGAATGCGTTAATAAGAAAAGGGATTAGTACTCATAACCTGTTATTGCTATTTTTCTTTTGCATGTACAGATTACTAGTTTGACTTTTGCAGCTTACATCTCTGGTGCTGATATTAATTTATTTTTGAATCCATGGAAGGATGTAGGCTTCTTATCTGATTCCATTTATGAAAGCACGAAGCTTATATTACCACCCAGTTCTTCCCACTGAACTGAGACTTGCAAAGAAGTGCTAAAGACTGCTGGCAGATGTGGCCTTTATGATAGTGATCCGAGAAGAAAGGAAGCTCAGTACAGAGATTTAATGGAGATATTGAAGGCCCCTCTGTTGCAGATTGAGCATCCAAACTTGGATAACCACAATTGGCTCTTCGATATGAAACACCAATGTAAGCAAGAGAACCAAAAGATGCAAATTTAGTGAAGGTTTGTTTCCTATAAATCTTGATGGTTTGACAACCAATTCCTGTTTTTGCTTTGGGAGAGAGACAGACGCATTGCCATATGTGGCCCTATATTGAGATTTCATGATTTCAGAGGGCATTGATGGATGCCTTGCCAATTTCATAGCTGTTTTTTGGGTTCATTCCTTGGGGCAATTGCTCTTGGATGAAAGGTTTTCTAGGTCAATGAGGTCTTATACGTAGCTCATTCCGTCTTTGCCATTGAAAAACTTAATCCTTCAAATATAACATGCAACCATTTGTATCAAAATTTGCCTCAGGATGTGTGGTTAATTAATGAGTTTTTATATGAAAAATATTATTTTTCCTCAATATTTCGCAAAGATATGCATGGGACGCGAATAATTAATGATTGTATTATCCTTAACCATTGAACTCATGGTCCTTCACATGTATTTCTCCAACATAGGGGGGGGAGGGAGGGGGAGAGAGATGTTAATCATTCGTTTACTAAAGAGTCTCAACATCCATTACATTTAAAATGCCTCGTTTTATTCTTACAAAAGAAAGAGCTCAATTGCCCAAAAAGTGGAGCACTCTTAAGACACTTCATAGCTCTTATTTTCAAATAAACATACAAATCACTGCAACTCATTCCACATCTCTAGTTAGAGACAGAGAGAGAGAGAGAGAGAGAGATTTTATTTAAGAGTGAAATAATAAGATGGCTAATAAGCATAATAAGTAGCAGATGATATGGGATTGAAATTGAATATCAGCCCATTGCATACTTCTGGGTCCAGCTGCGAGCAGTTGCTTCGTATTTGAATCTGTCAGTTTTGCACATATGAGCGATCTCAGGAACCAATGGATCATCCGGATTTGGGTCTGTCAGCAGCGAACATATGGAGAGTAACACCTGCATGACATAATTCACCAGAGAACTCAAAATTAAGATCATTTTCAAATATTTTAACATTGTGTTTGGGCTTTCAGACTGCAATAACTCTGACCCAAGTCTTATATACCTTGGAGATGGTGAGTGCTGGACTCCACTGCTCTTTGAGTATGTCCAAGCAGATGTTGCCATTGCTGTTTATGTTTGGATGGAAGACTTTGGTTTTGAAGGCAATCTGGCATCAGTTTCAGAGGAAAAGGTGGAGTGGTTAACGAATAATCCAAGTTTTAAGTCTTAAGCTCAACTTTATGGAGGAAGATCCTCAACAAAACAACCCAAATAGCAACAAGAATATTTGTCCTGGCAACATTTGCCGCTAATAATAATAATTACAATCAAAACACAATAAGCAACAATTACAAGACACTATGCTAGATTACTGTTTGTGCTTGGTTTTGAAATGAAAGAGAAAAAGATAAAGAGAGAAAGCATATGGTTGCTTACCTTGGGAGGTTTGAAGGGATAGTCAGGAGGGAAATGGATGGTCACAAGGAAGACACCCCCTGAATAGGGACTGTCATTTGGACCAATGATGGTTGCTTGCCAGTGGAACATGTCATCATCGGACACAGGACCTGAACATCCAACCATAATCATATAAAAGAAAGCAATAAAAAATAAACTATATTTTATCATGAGTTTCTTTCAACTTAAATCTACAGCTGCACAATTAAATGACCATTCATTAATTGAAATGTTTAGTTTTCTTCCCTTCTTGGGCCTTGAGTTTGTACATTCTGGGCCACAAGAGCCATACAGTTGATCCATGCATGCCAAATTGAATAGATCATGATTCTAAAACAGCTTGAATTGTCTGAGCCTTGCCATCTAATATTTGGAATGTGTTTCTTCTCCATTTTTCCCCTTATCCATGCATTTTTTTTTTTATTTTTTTTTTGTGTATCAATTGCTTCAAGGGTAAAGATCCATGACAGGGCTCATCCAATAATCACCAAGCATGTGGCCACAAATGGAGAAAAGATGCATAAATATGCATGAAAGCTCAAGTGGGGGATCAGATCATATACAGTTTGGATTAATACCTGCACTGCATGAAGTTGGTGGATCTCTCTGCAAATCTTTGAGCTCCTTGATAATCCTCTTTGATGCCATCAGGCAATCCTATTTCTTGAAGAAGAGCTTAAGAATTTCCAACAACAAGAGAGAGAGAGAGTAAAAGGAAATGTAGTAGATTTGTAACATGATGGGAAGAGGAGAGGGATGTATGTATATAGGGAGAAAGGGGTAGGGTGGAAGGGTCAAGGACTCAATGATCCTTGTGGCAGTGACTGATGATGCCCTTGTGTGGGCTCAGGGAATAGATTCCAGAGAATCTTAAGCAACCAAAGAAGAAAAGTTGCCAGTCAAAGAATCAAACTAAACAGACATGTTCTATATCAGATTGGCCTGATAAACCACAAGTGACAAGCTTCACTAACTTGGTTTAGTCAATTTCACATCTAATAGTATTTTGAGGGTCTGGGTCAGGTCAGGTCCATAGTATATCCAACTCGGGGACTCTACTGGACCCAGACGGTGCCAGGACCCTCACCTATACCTGAATTTCAGTTAAAGACTCAAACACTGGCCTAAATGAAGGGCCTGAACCTGTGAAAGAGTCCTAATTAGCAATCAAAACTATGATTGATCGGAAAACTTTAAAAGCAACTTTACTCGAATTAAAGTTATCCTACATTTGATAGGTCTTCAATCCTTGCGATAAACACGCAAACCAATGAAGAAGAGAGAGCTTTAATCTACTTGCGTATTTATAATAGAGAATAAAAAAGCTCTAATCCTTGGGAGAAACTCTCATCACAAATGCTTAGTGTATTTATGATGTTCTCCATAAAACAAAGTCCTTATCTACTGCTAATTCTATGCATGGATTCTATCTAACTAAGAAGGAAAGATTGCTGAATAAAAGTCCTTCCTGCAGCTTGATAACTAACTGAAAAGGAAAACATAGTTTGGAAGTTTCTTTTAAGAGAATCCTCTACGACTTGAACGTCCAATATGGTTGGCGAACTGGTCTCACTTGCTTCTTTTGTCATTGTCTCTAGTATAGAAATTTCATCAATTCTTGAATATTCCCAAGTCATTGGACTTGCCACATTGTATGGGTGTGCGCCTCATGTTTTATACTTGCAGAACTAGGCAATGGGGTGTGAACATGAACCATCTCTAGACATCCAACATGGGTCAAACTAGGACTCATTGGATTTGACTAGTTTTTTTTATCAATAATTTGACTAGATTGTGTAAGCGGACTTTTTAGGGTGTGATTTGGATTCCCATCAATTTCAGCATTTTAATTTTATTTATTTATTTTTTAATTTGAGACCATTTTAAGCCCATCGTGGCTATCCAATGTTAGATTAGAAAGCCATTTTTGTTGATTGAAATTATTTGATCGATCAAATAGACCCATGTAATGAAGTGCCTGACGATCACAAATCCATGAAACATAGACCAAAAGCTCCTGCAACGATCTGAAACCCAAATGCACATATAATATACAACATTACTTGCACAATATCCTACAACATCATTGGCTATTAAGGTGTCAATTTGTTTTATTGTTATCATTAAGATTCTTGCGTCTTCTGCAAGTTTGGGACCCGTTTTAATTCCTTGTGTTTACATCTCCATGACATCACATAATCGATGGCAATTTAATGTAAAGCACACTGAGTAATTCGTCAACCACAAGTCATTGAATGTTTATCTCTGAAGAAAACAGAAAGGTAGGCTAAAATAGTGAAACATCCCAGAGGCAGGCAGCTGCATTAGGCTTGGAATCATTCAACCTTTAGTGATAATATTAGAGATAATTAGCTAATATTATCTGCCACAAAACCACCACCGTCCCACGCCCAAAATGAAGGCAAACAAAAGTTATTCCTTCTTAGCTCCAACAAGTCATATCCGAGGAGAATCATGAACTACTTTCAGTTGGAAAGAGAAGTTTTAGCACCTCTGCTTCATGCCATCTACATTCCTTTTCCAAATACATGCAAACAAACCAAGCTGTTCGTAGCCCACTGGAAAAAGATCACAATATCTCCCATACAGAAAGGCTGATATTCTTCAACCTTTCTACCACTCCTTTTAGCCCATCTTTTGTTCGTTCCAGATGTCAGATTCATGGTCGGCCCATAGCATCATCCGGAACTTTAAACATACGATTGGAGATTTCCAATTTCAAGGACCACTTCTCTCTTTCAGACAGCATAAAGAGGCTTATCTGAAAGTCTGTACCTCCCATAGGATTTTTTTTTTCTAGGACATGACATTCATGTAATAAATGTAACCCCACCTAAATAGCACACAACAGGTCAGAAGCACAAAAGACCCGCTTATGTCTGAGGAAGCCCACGTTTCCATCAACTACAGATGACATTACAAAACGCATATAAAAAACTGTGAAACAAGAAACTAAAATGCACAAAGTGTAACAGTAGTTAGATACATGATTTTGATGCACCACCACCGACGGGTTTTTGCCTGTTTAGGTGAAGAGTATTGTGGGCGTGGTCCAGTAAAATCTTTTGAATTGTTTAACACAAGCGTAAAGTAAATAGTCACAACATAGCCAAGCCTTTGCAGTTTTCTAAATGAAGATACAAAATATGAATATTAAGTGTCGGACGCAGGAAAATAGTATCACATGGGATTTCTCCCACATCTGTGATTAAGAATCTGTCTGAAGGCGCATATCAACCAGGGAATACTTGTTGATTACAGATCACATCATGGAGAACGTGAAACAAATCACCTGGTTCTTTCAGATCTTAGTGTCAGTTAAATATACACCAAGGGCTGCTTCCATCAATAGAGTCAACACAGATGGCTGGTGAGTCATATTGTCTTTTGATTGATTACAAAATGGAACAGCCCGATTGTGCCTTTCGCTTCTTTTTCTTCTTTTGCTTGGGTGGCTGGAGCACAACCTTAATGGCAGCATCAAACACGGCCTTGACGTTCTGCGCGTCAACAATTCAGCAAGGTTAATAAACCCCATCATCAAAGAATGCATAGAAGCGTAAGAGAAAAATAGTCCAGCAATAGGGTACCTGCTGTGTTTTTGAACTGCATTCAATATAGGCCGCAGCACCAATCAGCTTCTTCAGCTCCTCTCCCTTCAATATTTAAAAAAAAAAAAAAAAAGATTAATGCGTGTGATCTGTATTAGCCAACTTAGAGACATGCAATGCTTATTCAACCAACGTAGCAGTTGAACTATAAAAAGCGCCAGTTACATTTTCACAAACTGAGAAATCATACCAGAGCAGTTGTAATGGGCACTGCACCAGGGTGATCAACAAAAAACTGCTTGTCATCCCGAAGATCTATAAATACAAAAGGATGGTAGAAAAAAAGAAGTGACGGGATTAAGTAACAACTATGATGCAAAAAATTTTTTTTTGAAATGGAGGCATTTCTTAATATAAATAAAATAAAATAAAACCCAAAGATGCATATATTGTAAGTTAGCTTTCTTCTATCATGAACAAATACAATCGACCCAAGAGAAGAAAAAAAAAACACAGGGAAGTATCAGATAGCATCAGTATGATCCATATTAAGGAACCCAACATCAGGAAACAAGAGATGAAGCAGACAAATCAAGTGAGGGTTCTAAACATTAATTTCAAGCTTCCATTAAAAAAACATTAATTTAAAGTTCATTCGACTTCTGGCCCAATGTTCTTATTCCATCTTTTTTCCTTTCTGGGTTCTACATGAAGATTCTTCAACCAATGTGATTCAGAGTAAATTTAATTCCTCAAATGCAGAGTACAAAGAAGTGAAACCATTGTAGCATTAAGAGAAGAATCACTACTATCAAACATTTTCTATAATGAATCTTGGAATTTGGATATAAACCAATGCTTAAATTTTTTACCAACACAGTAATGCAAATTGCAAATCATTTTCCATTAAAACAGATAAATACCAAAAAAAAAAAAAAAACACAAATATATTGGCTGAATCCTAGGACACACAGTCCAATTAAGCAGGCTATGCCAAATCAGTCACAGAACTCGAAAATCAGAGATGACTGTTACAAAGAGTCTCAGCTTGTCAAGATGACAATCAAACAGTCACAGATAGGCTCAACAGAGTCCGAGATAAAACTGTTATGATAGAAGTCTTCGCCTTTCAAGTAGACAATCAAATGGTCTCGGAATACCTAACATGGAACTCAATGATCCAGGGGGTTGGTATTGATCCTTCTATTTTGAAGCTTGAAAAGGGTCAGACACAATATAAATATCATCTAGCTGATGACAGAAGGGTAAACATAAGAAAATTTATAGCAGAATAATATTGTAAATTTCAAGGTTTGTGTCAGCTGGATAGTTGCCATCTTACCCTTCTCTTTTTGTTCCTTTTTTTATTATCATTAGATGATACAAACCTTAGCCGACCCCAGATTGATGGGCTAAAGCTCCGGTGGTGGTGTTGACGACGACGACAATGATGACTATGATAATGGCAATGACAACATTCAACCATGACAAAAAAGGATGGTGTGTTCGACCTCAAACTGCAACAACATTGTAGTAGGCAGACTCAAGACAATTCTCCGAGGTAACTAGACGTTGCCCAGGCACTATGAACTGCCAACAATTCACTTTTACCAAACACTTCAATTAAAACTAAAAGGCCCATCACCCAAAATCAATGTTTCATTAACAGGACCAGGGGTTAAAAAGGAAAGGTCATTTATCTGTTATAATCCCATCCCTCTGCCGCCTACAGGTCCAGAATGGTTGGGACATGTCAGCATTGATGCATTGAGTAGAGTGTAAAGTAATTAAGGTCTAGAAGAAATCAGCTCAGGCAGCCTGACTGAAAGATTACAACCATCGAAAAAGCATTGAAACAATAAAAATTAGCAAGCATTGGATGCCAAGCATAAACACGGAAGAAAAGAACGAAAAAGGAAGGACCAATCAACATTCTAATAAAAATTAAGAGTCTTACTCCCTACAAATGGTGCTTGATTTCGACTCTGAATAACTTGGTTTTGACTTTTGACTCTGAATGATTTTCAGTCAAGCAGATCCACTTGGACTACAACAGTGACCATTATGTCATTCAAATGGTAAAATCCCTCTTATGCTTTTGAAAAGAGATCAACAAGTCACCTTTGAAGTTGCCCAGCTGATGTTTATGTCTATGAACTTTCTTATGACTCTGAAGTAACCCAGCTAGACATATACAAAACATTATGCTCTCTCTTTCTCCAAACATAAGTTCCTCTTAAAAGTGCATGTTTGAACAACTAATCAGTAGTCCACGAGATTAACATGCACTAATGCGATTGTGTTAGGAATTAAGATGGCAATGGGTGGATGGTAATTTGTCAAAGATTTAAGTCTAAAGTTGGAGGATTAGACTGAAAGGGTTGGAAAAGGCTTGGAAAAGGGCCAGTCTGATCTCTCCACTTCAAAAAACAAAAGAAAAACAAAGAGAGAGAGAGAGAGAGACAAAAGGCAAAATATTTTTATCCCCTTAAATCTCCAAAATCAACATGGCTATATTAGATCAATAAACTTCAGCGGAAACCATTTAAAGGTGCAACTCAAGGAGGGTGGTGAGAACTATTGTAAAACATAATGAGTTTTTTTTTTACTAAGCAACTCATCCATTGAAAGGTGAAAGGAACAAAAGGACACACATATGACTAATGGATGCTAAAAAAGAAAGAAAATGAAGACAGAGAAGGGGAACTGTAAAACCCTCCCTCCCTCTCTTTTTTCCATAGGGATGAAAATGGGCTGGGCAAGGGTCAGGCCCCATAGTGATGATTCCCTATGGCTGCACACCTTAGTGATGATTCCAGGCTTTCCACCAGCGGGGTGCAGCAATGATGCACAAAAAGGGAATTCACTACCTCTCACTAAGGTGGGGTATTATTGGGGATGTGTTGCATATGTTGGTAGTGCTTTGGTCACCATGTATGCGAAATGTGAAGTTATTTTAGATGGATTCCATGCACTATTCGATGAAAATTTCAAGTTATTTAGAAGTTATTTTTGACACAAGCCATTTTTGTTGAGGCCTGCATAAAATGCCACATTGATTTCATGAAACCATTTTATCTATCTAAAAAGGTTCTGTGTATATGTAAAATTTTGGGAAAAATTCAAAACAGGGCTTAACTTTTTGACAAACTATCAAAACAGGAAAAAATTATAATGCAATTTCAAAATAGGCCTTAGGTTTTCCAAATACATTTCAATTGAGGACATCCGGCGGAATTGGAGATCGTCCGGCCATTTTTTGCACAATTTTTTTGAAAAATCCGAAATTGCCCAGGGCGTTGAGTTGAAAAAAAGAGACCTAGGTCATCATTTTTCATTTCCCTTCTCCTTTGTTCCTTCTCCATTTGAGACCACCCCTCCCATTCTCTTCTCCAGCGAGCATTATTCTCTTCTCCGACGAGCATCAGGGAATAATTTGATTAAAGAAAACCACAAAAGAAACAAGTATATAAAGCCTTATATATTGAAGGATACCCTTGCTGACCGTGGAGATTGAAAGACTACTTTCATTTGTTCACCTTTGGAGTACTAAACTCCTCGTTATACTAAGAATGTTATTAGGGCCTAACTTGATGTAGTTGGTTTGTGAGTGGAAGCTGAATGGGGTGAAACTGCATGAGTAAATTGGTTCATGAACAATACTATAATGGGTGATGGATAACATCGCATGCATTCCCCCATATTCAGAAGTTCTGCATTCTCTCTCTAATTGAAGAGCTTCTTGCCTGCAACTTTCATGCACTGGGTCCGTCTCACGCAACTGGGTTCACACACATCACGCTACAAACTTTCAATTCAGTATTCTGAATAGAAGAAGAGAACTCAATAAATTCGATAGTACCAGTAGGGATCAGTCAGTTCAGATATTTTCCTCTTCTCTAAAGAGACCCCTCCATCACGATCTGTTGTTGGTACGATGGGTCCGGACCGAGCTGCAGTATTTTTGGAAGTTCAGATCGCTATCCTGGTCCCTCCTCTCGGGGTCTTCCTCCCCCATGCCTACTGCAGCATATGCCATTCTTTCCTTTTCTTTCGGTTATATGATTTGATCTGGAGAAGAGAACGGGAGGGCTGGTCTCAAATGTAGAAGGGATGGGAAAATGACAACTGGGTCTCTTTTTTTTCAACCTAAAGCCCTAAGGGCAATTTCGGAATTTTCAAAAAAATTATGCAAAAAATGGGCGGACAATCACCAATTCCGCCGGATGCCCTCAATTGAAATGTATATGGAAAACTTAAGGCCTATTTTGAAATCGCATTCTAATCTTGTCTTGTTTTGAAATCTGTCAAAAACTTAAGCCCTGTTTTGAAATTTTCCCTAATTTTTTTTATATATAAATATTTCAATATTTTATTTGATTCTTATGTTCCAAAGGCTACATTTTTATGTCAACCAAATAACTTTGGGTGCTTTGCGGTTAAAGAGCAAATGCAAAACTTGTGCTACCTAAACATCATTTTCTACTAAAAAAGGTACTTTCAAGAAATAGCTCCTTAAAAAGCTACTTTTGGGAAAGTATTTGTTGATTATTAAAAAGCTGAAGCAACACACCATAAGTGTTTTCAAATACAATCAGATGAATGGCATGCACTATTTGTTAGTTCTGAGATATTCTAGGCATAAATACAGAAAATGAAAAGTCTCATTCTCACCCATCTAAATGCTGGCCATTCTCAGCTTCCATTCCACTAGATTTCACCAATAATAGAAGATATAATCAGTGTTGATGCATATTTAGATACCACTGCTGTTAATACTAAAACATCGATGTAGCTCCAGAGTCCAGACACCACCAAGATGCACTTCATTACATACTCATTTTCCTTTCATCAATTGAGATGGATCCTACCTTACATTCAAATATTTTCTCTCAAGCATCAAGCATTTACACCATGCCAATCGTCCTTCCCACTTTGAACTTAGAAGTTCACGCACTGAGTAACACTGATATTTTATCATCTTTATCCCTCTGTTCTGATATCCCTTGAAAGCCTTGATGCTTCCTAGATGCGATCAATTTCAATGTCATAAGATGTGCCCTGCAGTCATTTCCAAAACAACTAAATCCTATATTGAATTACGGGTCTCTCTAAACATGTACTCTGGAGTTTCAAGTCAAAATTTTCATTTCTTGAAGCAAATGATCGCGCCCCCCGCCTCCCCCCCTCGTTTCTCCTTCTTTCCTCCCTGTCCTCTCCTTCCCTTCCTTTACATGTTATTGTTGTACAGTGATTTCCTACTGGCAACTGACCAATGGCTATTTTTCTGTTTCATTTTCAATGGTGCTGCCATCATTTGATCGCTTACATTCATTTCATTGAGAACCTTGTTGCCCAGTTATACAACTCTACTACTTCTGATTGAGATACAAGCACACTGATTGCTTAGCGAAGCCAAATCAAGTATAATGCTTTCACAGAGTTGTATTACTGTTACAGTCATCCAGGGTTCTGGCTGACACATATTATCACTCAACACTGCTCCTGTGAGATCTTTTCAATGATGCCAGAATTGCCAAATATTGCGGTTTATGATGCTTCAAACTTTTTATACTCTGACGATTTTTATGGAAGATAACTGCTATATGAATAAAAATTTGAGAAAGGGAAGGGGGATTACAGCAATGGGGAAGGATCAGTTGAATTAAATTACTCATACTGAAGTGAAGACTTATCATCCTATAACTAACACCTATAGCAACTATAAGATTTCCCTTACATAACCAATCAGAGGATTATCCAGATATATCCTCACTTCAACAACAATTTCCTACTGCACCTACCCAATGTGAGATTCGACGACATGACTTGTGGTGCTTATACTTGAGCATATAATGCATTTAAAACAGAGATCCAAAGAGTAAGTCGGAAAGAAAGAGATGAAAAATCTGTAATATTAGATGAAAAAAACTGAATATCAAGAAAGTTCAATCTATAAAATAAGGAATATGCAAATAAATTGAATACGCAGCAAGAAATATGCAAAATAGATTAATGAGAAATTTTGGAAATATGCAACAATGACACATTCAGTACATGGCAGAAAATACAGCAGTGAAAGAAAGTAATAACAAATTGATGAATCAAATGTGACAAGAAGAACAAACCAAGTTTTGTCCCAACGAGAATTATGGGAACACCAGGTGCATAATGTCTCAGTTCCGGTATCCACTAGAAAAGAGAGAAGAAGTGTCACCAACAATGAAAAGACACAGCAGTCGCATAATTGTCACAGGTAAAAATACCAAGATTAATTTCCCAGGGCTCCCGAAGGGAACATAATTCTTACCTTCTTGGCAACATTTTCATAGCTGGCCTTACTGATGAGAGAGAATGCCAACAGAAAGACATCTGCACCTCTGTAGCTCAAAGGTCTTAATCTGTTGTAATCCTCCTGACCTGCTCCATCAAGTTAAAAAATCAGACCTGAAATACGAACCTTTCAATAATGAAGAAAAAAGTTAACAAGAGAATGTGTGCAATGGCTGTGCACAGCACCTGCAGTATCCCACAATCCAAGGTTGACCGTGCTCCCATCGACTACCACATTCGCACTGAAATTGTCGAAAACAGTTGGTACATAATCCTGTTTCAAATAAAACAAAAACAAAGAAATATCATAATCTTCCCTAGCATCCCACACAAGAATGAATTCAGAAAATAGGGATTTTCTTCCACCTTTGCAAAATTGATTCATAATCAGCCAAAGCTCTAGAATAATAAGGATTTTTCAGGAGAAAATCTCCTCTATATCAAACTACAAATCTTATTAAAATCAATCTTTTCTAATCAAACCATTCCCATACCTAGAAAAAGAACAGCAAAAAAGAAAACACAAAATCAAACTAAAAACTATTGGCATGAAATCATGTTAAAGCCGACCGAGAACAATACAAAACAGGAATTTTCTTTGGTACCCATTCCGCTCTGAACTTTATTCCCATCTCCAACTGATACCCAAACATCGGATCATGCTAGGGCCAAACCCAAAAGAATTCCGACATCTGAGGCCTACTGTTTCCGAATCAAGCAGCGAAATTGAAATCTACAATATTTCCTGTTTCTCATACAAGTAATCCATATATCAAACAGAAACATTACAATGCCACTAAAATTAGAAACTTTCTTCTAAAAACGGTCCTAAGAATTAACTAAAAGCTGCAAAACCTCAGAGAATAAATTCCCCTTTCTCTTCCCTTCCACAACGACTTACAAATTAAACTATGCAAACTGAAATCCCCAAATCAAAGGAATCCAATGAAAATCAAAACAAAAAAGCACTTCTCCCTTTTTCTACTAACTACTCCAAAAAATCAAACTTCCAATGACACAAAACCCTAGACTGAACATCTCCAATGTACAAAAACCACCAAAAAGAACAAAAAATCCATCATTTTTTTTCCAAAAAAAAAAAAAGAGGAATAAACCCCAAATCCAACGTCGACAGTGTAAAGTCTCAAACTCAACAAGAAACCCAAGAATCCAAAACCCTACAAAATCGGACATTTACTTCTTTTCTTTCACACCCCATTACTCAAAATCAACTTCCCAATGCAGAAATTTACCAAAAGATCTGAGCTTTCGAGAATCGAAACTCACCGTAGGGAAAGTGTTACTGGTGTAGGAAATAAGCATGCAGGTTTTTCCAACAGCGCCATCTCCGACCGTAACGCACTTTATAAACCTCGATGCGCTCATCTCCGACGCCGACGCAGCAGATCCACCTCAAATTCCCCGAAAAAACCCTGCTTTTTCCTCTAATTCAGCTCCTGGACTGCAATCGACAAGAAAAACTGCAGAGAAATCGCAAATCTCATCAATTCCAAGCCTTAGATGATAGCAGAAACCTCGAAAGTACAAAACCCTAACCCTGGAAATAGAAAGAGAGAGATCTGAGGGATTTTGTAAAACCTTGGTGTGGAGAAAAAGGCAATGGAAGCTCTTCAGACAGCCATCCCGCACCGCACCCAAAATCGCGCTTCGTATTTCCAAAACTCTCGAGGAGGGGATTATATCGCGAGAGGATAACTGTCCTGTGGTCTGCGGTACCACGGTTTTGAATGGTAGACCTTGAGGCAGTGGGCCATGCCTAAAGTAAAACTCCATAGTGGGGCCCATTCATTGGCCATTCCGAATCCCAAGGCCTGTCCCGTAAGGGTGTGTGTAGCTCAATCACGGATCCCACTTAATGCATGTGATGATAACATTTAAGATTCATCAATCGTATGTTCACTTTTATAGTAGGACCAACTATTATTAAAATAAAATTTAAAGATGTGATTGAAAATGATGACATTTATTTTGAATTACATGAATTATCAATGAATTAGCTTGAAGAAGTGAGTTCCACACGTCCCATTAAGGGGATGTGCTTTATTGGTATGCATTTGTGCAGTAGTTGAATTTTGTGATTATGTGGAAAAGTGATTCCTAACCACTCTAATAAAATCTGATATATGATTGATTGTCATCTTTCTTTAAGGAAAATTGTTACACCAGCCAGTAAATAAATGATAAGAAAAAAAAATCAAAGACCTTTCTGCACTACCAAATAATTTTTAGAGTTGTACAAAAATGCAAAAATTTCCCTTAAAAGACACATTTGTACTTTAAAATTGCGTAGTACTATTAAGGGCATATTTCATTAAATGCATTTTTAATAGGGAATTGAGTTTGTTGGAAATTTATGACATAATATGACATCTTATCCTTTGGGCATTCCAAATACTATATTTAAAGCAAAAATTTAAAATTCCATACTAATGAAAAGGCACTTTTAGCCTCTTGAGTTTCATTAACTCCAGTATTCCAAATGCTATAAAGGAGTTAGGCATTTGAAATTCTCATAATTCTCTTGGGCAAGAATTCACATAATTCTTCCAAATAAATAGGACGTAAAGAGTCTATTTCTTTACAAGCAATTCTAGCTATAATTCCTAATGTTAAGGAGTTATAGCATGATGTGTGACAATCATATTCACTTAGCATTTTCAAATGCCTTGTTTTATTCCAAATTTTGATAAATCCAATCCTCTTGAAAAGTCAAAGAAGGCTTTTTGGAATTCTCAAAATCTTGACCTCTTAAAGCATTTCAAAATGTTTGGATGGCTTGGAGGATTTTAGAATTCGAATGGAGAACAACAATGGGGAATCGTAGGTTTCTTTGAATTTTTGTAAAGAAACAAGTCCAATATTATTTCTAACTCTCCTTTATACGAAATGAATCTCCTCGGCACCAAGTACAAAATTTCATCACCAACATCATCAAAACCTCGTTCCAACTATGTTGGAGTCTGCTATGAACAAAACCTCAATTCTCTCCTATTTAAAAGAAAATCCGCAACAAATATATAAATTGACAATCACAGGATCAAAAGCTTTTATCTGACATTGAGCAATCTAAAATGCATACTAAGGATGGGCAGTGTTACATTTGAAAAGTATTCTTCAGATGGCAAGTGCTTGTATTTACAAAAATAAGAAATGATTGATTAGGTGACCCACTCAATCACAAATAGATTCGATTGATGCATAGTATCTTGAAGTAGATCAGCTTTTGATTGTCCACATTGCACTAACTCATTTATAAGAGAAGTTGTAACTGTCAATTCATTCATGGTAGACCCCCACTTTCAATAATGTCAAAATCTTCATTTTCAAGTAACGAGCCTGAAAACCACGCCAACAGTGCTTGGATTAGAGCACACCAATCAATACAGAGGACACTGCCCAAGGCATGGATCAATCAACAGTGACTAATACCCTCTTTGCAGTTGACCTTCACACCCATTACCTATCAAGGGATAAGACTGTTCTTTAGTATCTTGATTTTATCAATATTTTCAAAGAAGTGATGAAGTTGGATTTGATACAACCTGTCCTCAAGAACAAGAGAGTCTTCAATTTGGTGGGTTTTGGAGATATATTGGTTGCTCCAAATTAGCATATATTTTTTCACCCTATATATGAAGGGGCTATTTTGTTATGAATCCAAATCATTTGAGCAAACAGAAACCATCAATTAGACGATTGTCCAAATAGCACTCAAAGCAAGTAAAGATTAACATGATGGAAAACTTGTCAAACTATAGCTAAAATACCTTCTTAATTGGGCCACTGAAAAAGGCAATCTGAAAGGGATGGAAAGGCCTTTGTGGTAGGTTGCTGAGATCTTGGCTTGAAATTTAAGTGATCCCATTTTACAGGAAGGAAAAAGAAATCCCTTTAGGTCATGTTTGTGTATACATTATTTTTTTCATGAAAAGCAAAAAATGATTTCCATGCTATAGTATGCAATTCTACGAAATATCAGTTTGGGCAAGGGGTTGACTTCAGGCTTGGTTTTCCATGAAACATGGGAAAAGTTTTCCATGGATTGGGTTCTTCGGCACAAGATTGTAATCTATGAAATAGATTTAAAAATCAACTTTACGGTACGTTTGGTAACGAAAGAGAAATCCTCTCTTCGGAGAAATCTCTGATTCTGCGGAATTAGAGTTTCTTCTTTGAGGATTTATGAGGGAGAGGATTCATCGCATTCCATGTTTGACGAGCATGCATGATCAGCGATAATTCTTTTGGATCCAAGTTTGGTAACGAGAGAGGAATCCACAAAAAAAAAAAAAAAAAAAAATGAATTTCACCATCTAAAATCCATTTAGCATAACCCAAAAAATATTCCATTCAATATCCTCTAATCCATCCTAAAAAGCAAAAAACCATTTTGTATGCACAAAAGAATTTATGAAAATTTTGACATAATCTCCCCCTTAATGGGAGAGCTTATTCTTTCTTTTTTTTTGGACCTATTTAGGTACCTATAAACTAAAAAATTATATAATAATTTCATATAGCAACAATCCATGATCTTCAATAAACCAACTCCCACAATGTCAATGAATGCTATAAACGATGGCCGTAAACTGTCGACAGTCATATTAAATAACCGTTGTTATTTTAAATTCAAAGAAAACTTAAAAACAAAAGACGCAAAGCTTTCGGCCGAAACACCTCGAGCTCACACACTAGCACAAAATAGTCGAGTAGTTTGCCAAAGAAAGAAAAAAAAAACACAGCACGGTCGATTGGCACGTACACTTACTCCTATTCCTCGAGAAAACTCATCTTTTATTCAAAACAATTGCCTCAAAATCCAATTAATAGTAAAAGGATGGAGCTTCCTTAGCCAACCCAAAAATTTACACAAAAGAAAAGGCACCCCCTAAAAAAATCAAGGAATTGAGCTTCTTGAATTTTGATGTTACACTTTCTTGTCTCGACAAATACTACATTTAATATGAGCCTCATTGTTTCAATGCTCATGAGTACTACTCAGTAGTAGTTGAACCAAGGTCCATAACCAAACTGTTGGTATCCAATGAATTAGCCAATCATCATGACTCACAAGTCTACTATTGTTGCCAAATGTCACACATGCATCGTCCATTCCACTATTCTAGAGATGCATTATGTTCATTTTGGAGTTAGGCTTGAAGTTTGTTAAAACGTCATTTTAGTTTTGACATTGTTATACAAAAGTGACTTGGTTCTTGCCTTCATATCTAAGATTATTAATTAAAAATGATTTCATGCTCATGCCAGTGTGGTGCCGATGGCAGCTATCTAATTAATCTCTAGATGGCCCACCTTCTTATCATTAAACCTATTTATCTCATATAGAACACATCAGCACAAAATTCACTCCAATCGAAGTTCTATACTCTGCTGATTGATCATATTTAAAAAAATGCTTAACTACATGTTTCGGCTTGATCGTAAATCAATACGACAGTGCATATCTCTTTAAATTGAAATTTGGGTCGGTGTCATTGAAAGGAGAGACATGTGATATAAGTAGATTGGACTGAAAAAAGGTGGCCCCCACCTGTAAATCGGTTGTTGCACATCCCCATTATGAAGGCAAGGCAGGCAAAGGATCATTTCCAAGGCAACAAGATGAAAAATGGAAATGGAGCATCCTTAGCTTTCAAGGGGAGACTTTGTTATTGAATGTGCTGTAATGTGAAAGGAACTCAACCAAAAAATGGGGTTAGTTACCCAAATAACAAAGGCCCTTTGTGTGGAATCCATTGATGATTGACCTATCACACTCATGGGCCAACTAGACCGTTGTTAGACATATTGTAGGCAGTGGGTGGGTGGGGTAATTGTAGGGCACACCAGAAAATCAAAGCTAATCCATCTCATTATTTTCCTTATTGTCTCTTCTTCCACCTCCCTAGTAGGCTTGGCAGAAAACTCTAGGACACTTTACATATAATAGGCACCAGGATGTGGACAGTGTCAAGAAGTTCCTCTGTGATTGTGCCAGTAGACCCACTTGGTTTCACCAATTTTGAAAGAGAAGGCTGTAAATGGAAAGGGCACCCATTTCTATACTCCATTCCCTGGTCTGTCCACATCAAAGAAAACTCCAAATGATCCGGTGTAATGTCCATTTAGTTGTTGAATCACCTTCAACTAAGATCTCATTAAAACAGTGCCTAGGTGTGGGGCCACCATATGTCTTTCAGAGGAGACAGGCCTGTGGCACAAGCAACTGGTGGACTCCACAATCAAACTCCTTCCAACTCTAAAGTCTGCACCAAGTAATTGGGAGACATCCTAAACCCTAATTCCTAATAGGAATTCACCCTGTTGGGTTATTTTAATATAATGTGACACATTTCTAAATACCATGTTTCCATTTCAAGATTCCAGTCACATAAAAGATCTCAAATGACCTTAAAGAATTAAGAAATTGTGGGATTTCTGAATGTTCAAGTACAAGGGAGTATCTAGGAATTTCAAGGGAGCATTTGGGTCACAAATAGGAATTCCTCGAATTCTAGCAAAAAAAACAGATGAAGTTTCGAAGTGCTGATAGACTTCGAAAAAAAAAAAAAGTAAAACAGATTAAGTTAAATGTGATCATGGTTTTACAAATAATCCCACTGTGGGCCCTACTCCTCATGGTGCGCTTGTGATTGTTGGGGGGAGGGGGTGTGTTTAAGTGAAAGCACGGAAAGCCTCGTATAGAAGCAAGACTTCACTTCAATTACTCTATCTCTTATCCTGTGTATAGAAGGACTCTCTTTTGATATCTCTTGAGCTTCTAGTTATAATGCACGTATTCCGCCTTTGTATGACTTCCTTGAATTTTATAGGCTTGTATTATCTCTCAAGTTTCGCTTTCATATAATCCCTCGATTTATTCATCTATATCATATCATCATCAAACAACATGTACTAAAGTACATCTTTTTGAATATAAGAAGTTAACTCATCATAATAAGTTAACTCATCATAATTAATGCAAGAGATGAGGGTTTTAAAACAAACTCTCCGGATGCAAACTTACAACGGCTAAAAAAACTCACATGTATCTACAAAGGTAGTTCTAAGATTGATGAATACCAACAAATTAAGTCAAGTGTATTAACTGGTATAAAAACCTAAAAATACACATTTTAACAAACTTATATAGTGATGATTGCTTGTCAAAGAAATCCAACGGTGGACATAGGTCTAATGAGTTTAGACCTTATGAACTCATTTCCTCTAAACCCCCTTTACATCTCACACTCTCTTCATCCCCCTCCAAAGGCCCAAAATACCACAACTTATATTGGTTTGCAGAAGTCTAGATCCTAAGACTGTTATATATGCAAGGAATGTGCAATCTAGAGCATTGAGTTCAGCCTTCCATAAAGTGGACTATATATGGTTCACTTGAATAACTCTTTTAAGAATCTTATAATCCGCTAATCACGGCTACCTACAGCACATTTTTTTGTGGTCATTAGAAACTCCAAACCTAACACCCATGTGCTTGGTGACCAACTCTCCCTCCTCATGTTAAAATAAGTTGATTGATAGAATGTGTCAACTTTTTACATGATTCTCTTGTAACCCAAACAAATAGGTACATATGGCTCTTTGAGCATATGACAATTACTACATCATATACTAATAAGGCCTAGCTAATTTGGTTCCCTGGCTGGAATCTAGATTCTAGCTCAAAGATAATTTATTATGTGTAGTGGTTTGAGTATAAGTAATTGTAGTGGTTGAACAGCAGCTTTGTAGTCCTTGGGTGTTAGTGGGAAAGGAAATTGTCCTTCCTCCTTGGATGAATTTAGTTTAGGGACTCCTGGGGAATTATTATTTTTGCACCAAAAGTTGTGTCTCTCAGTGACGGTTGTACAATGAAAAGATTAGACCAGATTAGACCGTTGTACACCATGGTACACGAATTAGGATCCTCTAAGGGATTTTACCCACGGTGACCATGAGTAAATCAATCATGATCTGCCACGTCACGGCGGACAGGCTGCCCGCCGTGGTATGGCTGACGGCTATAAGTCATGGTGGGGTAAAGCCTCACAGGATCCAGACTCCGTGTGTAGTACACGGATAATAACCATTATTTGAGTGATGGTTGATACACAAGAGTATTGCTTCAGATGGATGGGATAAAGCTAACGACCCTTTGGAAACTCTAAAAATTAGTTCTTATTTTGTGATTTAGAGCTTACTTACATATTATAATATTTGGTCAATCTCAAATTAATTTTTTGATTTTAAAGCTTATTTACAAATTAGAGCTTTCTTTTGCCTCTAAAAAAAAATAAGTAGCCCCCATAGCTTATTTTTTTAGATCTTTTTTTAGCTGAAGTGAATAGATGTAGATGATGCAGAATTTATGTGTTTTGAATGTAAATAGCCTCATAAATTCTCAAAGTGTGGGTTCTACATTTTAGTTTCTAAAAGATGGGGCTAAATTGCACAATTCCCAAAGGCGCGCCCCAATTACCTTATGAAATAAGAGTTTGCTTTTATAATTTTATCAAACATACTAGTTATAAATTAGAGCTTAAAGTTTAGACCTTTTATTTTATACCTCTTATTAATTAGATTGAAGTTTCCAAACGGCCCCTATGATGATAATGATGAATTGGTTCCACCTTTTACATACTTGTTTTGCCGGTCACCATTGTTTTTATATCAATATAGTTTTTCTTCTTCTTCTTTTTTTTTTCCTTCAACTGTGTTGTAATATGGTTATCAAAAATATAAAATAAAAGGGAACTCATATAAAATACAAAAATATAAAATAAAAGGGAACTCATATAAAATAGAAAATGATACTATGTTGCTGTCAGCATGGGGTTTTTTTTTTTTTTTAATCAGCATGGTGTTGACAACAACTAATATCTCACTTATCCAATAAAAGGGATACACCTTTTCAATAACCTATTTTTTTATTATTATTATCATCATCTTCTTTCTAGCCAAAGCGGCTGGAACCCAAGAGAGATCTCAACTATGGGGGGATAACGTTCTAGGGAGATAAAACTGTATACACCATAAAATAACAAGGAGAGACGCCTGTTTGCGTAGGATGAAACCCAACTATCAATCTTTAAATCGTTGGTGAGAATCAGGGTATCCAACCAACTGGGCTATGCCAATGTTATCAAACAAACCTACTCATTACATGGACGCCATTGTATGGGATCTCTCCCAGTTTTCCTCCAAATGAAGAATCATCATTTGGTTGGCCCAAAGATCAACCGCAATCAAGGGAGCAAGTGATCATCTAAAGACCATCTAATCTAAATGTAGTATTTGGAACATGGACCAGCATATGTCCCAAAGAGACTGATGATCAGACAAACTTCTAGTTTGTTTTGGCCAAATTAAGACTCCACACTTCCACCTAAAAAGGACTGGGAAAAAAAATGACACCAACATTCCTGTCATGCCAGAATCCATATCTATCTAGTGGAGATTAAATCCCTCATAATGAGTGGGCCTTACATTCAAATTGAATGGGCCTCTGCCACAAAGCTATGCATTTTGTCTTATGGGATCACCCTCATGGTCAATTTGATGGTCTATATCAAGTCCCACCACACCATGTTTTTAATAGAGCAAGTGACAAGTTCATTTACACAGTAAAGAATGTTGGGCCGACTCGGCTCGGACTGGGCCGATTTTACAACAGAAACAATAATGTACCTTTTGCATTGGATTTGGGTGACATGCATTATCAATGCCCATGGAACCCGAATAGTGGGCCACCAGCAACATCACCTCACTTTTTGTTGATTGACATAATCAGCCCAGCTCTTTCAGGCCCACCCCCAACGAAAGGTTCACAAACATACCACCTCCTACTTTAGATGGCCTGTGATGTGGGTTTCCATATTGATTGACATTTTAGAGCTGAAACTATACATAAGTGTTAGTGAATTTTGTTAATCTCATCTGGTTGGCCTGCTTTAGATCCTGGTTTAGACCTTTTTTTCTCCAATTTTGTTCTCTTTTGGGCATGTTTTTAAGAAGAACCCTCATGTTTAATCCTAATACCAGACCATAGTAATTTAAGGCCAGTACTTGAAGAGAGATATTTTTAACATTTCTCTTGAGAAGCAATGGTAGCTTTAACAAGAAACTATATGAAACAATCAAATGGATTTGGGGGTTTTCCCCTTTCCCCTTAATAAGTAGTGATACTTGAAAGAAGTTGCTGATCCCAGATGGGTGTCGGAACCGAACTCGCCGAAAACCTTATGCGTTCCGGTATGAGGTAAGTGTTGGTTAAATTTAATCCTTACATAAATACATGACAACTTGACACTATACCAGCCTATATCTGTCTAGTGCCTACTAATTGAGCCACTGCCTTCAGAACAGGACATCTTGGTGCACTTGCTTTTCTGCTGATATAACAAAATTTGGCTGAACAGACCTGCATTTGACCCATATAACCTAGCCCACATTCTACATGGGTCAGTAAAATGGATCCAGTTAGGGTTGACCCGCACAACCCATTTAAATGGGTTGAGTAAGGTTGACGCATATCTAAAACGATCTAAACAGTTTGGTGTTTAAACTTTTGTGCTCTGGGATTTCTTTTTCCTACAACCAATCTCAAATACATTGAGATTGATTGGGTTTGGGCAAACTTCTATTGGTTGGGTTGGGTTAAATCAACTTAAATGGGTCGACCCATGTAGGATGCGGGTTATGCTTGTCAGATCGGGTGACCCACATCCGATTGTGGATTGGGGTTACCTAACCTGTTTTTAAAATGGGTTGAAAATAGGTTGGGTTTTAACCATTAGACTAGGTTGGTTAACCTGGCATTAACCTTTGGGGGATGGGGGAATGCACTTTTTCTACACAATCGATCTTGATGTTGCAAAATTTAAAGGAACTGATGCTTTTAGTTTGGTCTCAGGCCCAATCAAATTGGCTCATAAATACACAAATTTATTCAAAGCATACATAGCAAGAATGTAAAATTATTCATTTAGTTGTTTTAATTGTGAAGTGAACCTGTTCCATGTTATGAACTTGAGACTTATTACTTTACAAAAGCACCATGTAAATGTCATAAAACTCATAGGTATTTCATTTTATGCATTTAAAGGTTACATTTATTTACATTTACAGCTTTTCAAAAAACCCATGAAAAATGAAATAAAAAAGAACAATAAAGCTAAATTTTTTTGTCATGGAATAGTTGAAAGGTACTCAATGTCACAAGCACAGCATAGTGGGGTCCAGTCATGTTGCCTATTAAAAATAGAGTTTGGCATGGCACTACACGCAATTAAAGCACAAAATAAAGTCAATCTACAAGGATGAGGGATTGCGGTCTTACCACGGTGCTAAGACGTGTCAGCTGGTTACTCAGAGATAGACCTTTGGACATTCCACCTTCCCTCACCCGAGGGCTCTCTCATCTCACCCATGCTTTCCCTTCCTCATCCGAGATCTTCTTTATCTCACCTGAGGTCTTCTCACCTCACCTAGAGGGCTCTCTCACAAGTGTGGTTTCGATCCGGTCCCAGCCCCCTTACCTAGGATGCCCCCAAAAATTCTATTAGGATGAAAAACTGGATCACTCAGTCCAGGTCTATTTTATTTAAAGCCCAGATTAAACCCAAACATGGATGCAATCCAAACAATCTCAATGGACTAAATAGTTTGATCACACGTGCAAAGTGTGTGAGAAGGGTAACTTGATCTTATATATGTACCCATTCATAGTTAACTTGCATTCAATCAGAAAGGAAAAGAGGCTAATCATAATACTAAAAATCAACCCACAGTGGAATTTTGTTTTCTTCCAATTGTTATAGCACGCATGTGACAAGGAGATGCTTGAAGCTTTCCTCCAACAATTGTAATGCTCAGGACTAACCTGGCTAGCTGTTTTTGCAACAAGGAGATCAAGCATTGGAATAAGAAACATACAGCAACAACCACCAGCAAGGTTTCTTTTTACAGTCTATAAGATCCCACATCGCTTATGAGACTGTCTAGAGACTGGATTAATATGGAGGGCACCATGTGACTTAGTACTACGAGGCTTTTTGGAGCTTAATAGGCTCCGAAAACAAAACCGTGTCCCTCATAATTGTGCATCAAAGATTCTCATCCATTTAATCTGAATTTGGAAGAATTGCAAAGAACACAAAAAGAAAATCTTACTTACAATTTATTCATGTAGAGTCAAAAGCAATGAGACGCATAAATCTAAAACAAAATCAAGGATGACAAGGGAAGATAAAGAGACTAAGGGCTTGTTTGACAAATCTTATATCTTTGGAACAAATCCGTTTCAAATGGTCCTGTTTGAAATAGATGCTATAAAAATATTCTTGTTTGGCAACACAAAAAATGATTGAAATAGACTTTTATAAATCAATGGTTGAAAGTCTTTTGCAAATATCTTAAGATCAACGAGGAAACAAGTTTTAAAATTTGGCCCCATAGCCATTAAGAACGTTCCAAATAGCTTTAACGGTTTGGATCTAATTTGTGGGGCCCATAAAACCTAAATAATAATATCAAATGATATACATTTTTTGTAAATATCTCAAGATCCATGATAGATCAATAGCTCAAACTTGAGTCCATAGTTGTGTTTGGATTGGTGAATATTTCCAATGGTTCGGATCTTAGTTTATTGGCCTGGAACTCAAGAAAAAAAAAAATGAAAAAAAAAGGACGGTACAAATCACATTTCAACTGCAGTGTTCTAACCTAAGTTATTTGACGACTATCATGTTTTCATCATTATCTTGAGATCGGGACAAAATCGAAGGATGGAATTTTGAGTCACGGTCATTTTTTAACGGCTCTGATCATGATTATGGGGCCCACAAAAGTCCAGAAATCCAAATCCATGGTCCTGCATTTTTTTGCAAATATCTCAAGATCTGTAACATGTCAACGGTTCAAATTTGGTCCTATAGCCGTGTGTGGTCTTCTTGAGACTCCCAATGGTTCAGATCATCCTGTGAGGTCCATGAATTCTTTTAAAAATAGAAAAGCGCAGTAATGTCAATATCACCTCCAAACACATTTAAAGAGTTTTCAAACCTCTTTAAGATAATAAGAGCCTCCAAATAGAGTTTCCAAATGGCTCCTAAGACTAAGTGATGAGAACGCATAAACCTACGATAAAACAAAATCAAGGGTGACAGAGATTGGGAAGAAAAAGAGACTAAGACTAAGCGATGAGAAGGAATGGGGACCAATGTCATATTCAAAACCATGGTAGTGTAAATCATAATTTTCTCTCAATTCTAAGGCGACATCTCTATTGTCAAAATAGTTCATAATACAGTGTATCTCCTGTTCTTTAAAAAAAAAAAAATGTTCTTGTGTTACAAGCCTGCAGAAAACTGTTACTTTTCAACCTCATTGGTAATTTACGGACCCAAAACTGACTTTGTTGGTAAAGTTCAGGCAGATAAACTATTGCAATTGTTCAATATATAAGCGCAAAAAACATGACAATCCATCAGCTTCCTTTCCAACTACTCACAGCACACCCTCACCAAGAACTTTGTCTGCTTGTTTTCAAGAGGGATAAAGTAAGACTAGAGTAAATCTCATTAGAAATAAAATTAAAGTGAAGTGAGTTGAAATAAAATGAGTATCAAATTACTTTACATGTATTTGGTTAGTTGGAATAAAGTAAGATGAAAGTGAGGGGAAGCAACTTTCATGGAAAATAAAGAACGTGAGGTAGAGTAAGGACGTTATTTAAGTTGTGGAATGAAATTTTGAATAGAGTATATGGGGGTGCCACGTCACCATATAACTTTATTTCACTTATCCCCTATGCTCCGTCCAAACACGCTTTGAAGTAAAAATTTCAATTGTTATGACCTTTTTTACTCCTCTTTTTTATCCTATCCTATGGCAAACAAACAGGCCTGACAATAACACATGGCAACCTCAAAATATTGACTTTAAAAACTCCTTCCCCCATGCACAAGTCATCCTAGAGAATTACTATATTCATTGGGCCTACCTTGAAAACTCCCCCTACTACAAAAATTTATTCAAATTACATGAATCACCCCCCCCCCCCCCCCCCCCCCCCCCCCCCCCACCTTGGAAATAGGACCTAATGCCCTATACTTAGGCCTTCCCCTTCTTTGTTCTTACCCCAATTGACCCCATATTTACAGCCAACAACCTTTCACCCCTCAATAAAAAAAAAACCCACCAACAACCTTTCCCTCTTCTTCAAATCTCCACCTCTGTTTACCTATCCATCTCCTATCCCTTCACTGTTTTAGTTTCACCACTTCTTCCAAGTAAGATGCAATTTTTTATTCTTTCTATCCGAAGCACCTTCTGCCATAGAAATTTCTGTCTTTTTTCTAAAATTGTTTTGTAACTGAAACATCCATGACAATATCTTAAAAAGATATGCATGTGGCTCCATTATGAGTGATTAAACATCTAAAATAATAAGTTCAGTTGTTTCCATGCAGACAATCTTTCTGAATTAAATAACAGCATCCCATGTTCAGCAGGTCAATGTCTCTGTCGTCCGACGCTGCCTTAAGGGTGGGGATTTACCCTCAGAGGCAGGGCGGACCCAAGAATCCTTCCTTGAGGGGCCACTACGTAGAATCAAAATCTTTTCTTTTATAACCAAATATCATAAAGCCTGCATATCTCATAAGACTATTTTTTTTTATAGACAACGAAGATATTGTATTAAGAAAGGAAGATTATTGCAAAGAAGCCTCGGCCAACATAGCGAAAGGGCACTATGGTATAAAGAGCATTATACCACAAAACAAGTTATACATAGTGAAAGGTACGAAATTAGAAGAACTATCAACTCCTTCCTTAGCTAAAGAGTCGGCAAAATCATTTGTCGTCCTCCCATCAGGAATAAAGCTCACATGAATTGAAGACGATAGAGCTCTGATCTCGTTAAAATAAAACATAAATCTCCAAGGAAACATAGCCGAAGAAGATTGTATATTAGAAACAAACCAGAGTTGATTGAATTGAGGCGTTGATGTTCAATCATTTTCAATCGTAATTAACATCCTAATTCATGGAGTGGTTACAAAGAGGGGCATTGATGTGATTACTTAAAAAGATGTATTTTTTCTGATTTAGTTTTTTCAACTTTGTTAAATGATAATATGATATAGTGGATATGGCAGAGTGGATTTCCATTGTGAGTGACTATTATTGGTGGATGCATGCATGCTGTGAGAAAAAGAGGCTGTAGAGAGAGAAATGAAAGAGAGAAGTTTCAAAAGTCAGTTTTGGCCATATGATGTGAAGGCTTAAAATATGTATAAAACACTAACAAGAAGGCTTTGTATTAGTTTCATTAAACCAATCCAGAAATGAAAAAAAAGTGGGAAGGTTGGTTACACTACAGACAAGCAAAAAAAAAAACAATAATGAAATAGACTATGCACCAAAAGGAAAGCATATAAACAAGTTCAATGAAACAATGCCACAATAACAGCACCTCAATAACATCGCAAAATGTTCAGAAAGGAATCTCGCAAAGAATTAAAATGTAGAAGTAGAACACTTTGCCCATTTCATAATACAAAGGTGCTTTGGCCATTATTAAACAAGTTAATTTGATGTTTCATGTGATCTATATATGTTAGCCAGATAGCAGCTTATTTAGGATTTTGTGTGTGACCCACCTTCATCTGATGCAACTTGCTCATGTCGAATTTCTCCATCTAAATAAGATTTGGGTAGATCTGAAATACTCACCGTCTCCTTGGGTCCTCCCCAAACACATAAAGTAAAAAAAGAAGTCATTTTGGGGTATTATGAGGAGCACTCGAGGCAGTAGCTCTTCTTATTTTTGGGGATTCCCTCGCAACCTTAATAAATTAACAATGTACATGCAAATGGATCTGATTCAACTTACGAATGATGAAGATGATTTTGACCTTTTTGCATGGTGAAAAACATATGAAACTAAAGTTTCTCGTGCTTTCCCGCTATGGCCGGTGATATACTAACAATTTCAGTGTCTATAGTTGCATCAGTTTAGTGTAAGTGGGCGCCATGTTGACCCCATAAGGACGATGCTTTCAGAAGAAAAAGTGGAGACCTGCATGTGCCTGTGAGATTGGTACTAAGTGGGGGATACACAACACTTGATGGATGAATATAAGATAGAAGACGAGTTCTTGGCGTTACATATATCATAGTGTTTGAAATTTATTAATTTATACTTTATGTGAAATTATCATAGTTTTTCATGTTGTAACATTTTTTTCCAAAATTTACTTCTTTTCCATTTGTCATAAAGTTGTAAGTTACTTAATATTTTTTAGAATATATCATAGTGTTCAAAGTTGTAATTTGTTATTTTTCTCATTTCTCATAAAGTTTGAATTTAATCATATTGTTTGAAATTCAAACTTGTAATTTTTCTTTAATTTTGTAACTTAATTTCAAAAAATATAATCTATTTGATGTCTTTTTCCAAAAAATGTGTCATAGACTCCTAAGTCCTAATTCATGTGTGTTATTTATTTCAAGTAGAATCTTTAATTTTAGTTTTTTTTTAACTTAAAAAAAGGGGGGCGTGGGCCGCTCAAGGGCGGCACTGCCCTAGCCCGTGATGGGTTGAGCCCCTGGTGCCTAGGCATAGCACGACACGGCCCAGACATGGCTGGTCCCGAAATTATGTGCACGGCCCTCCGGATTTTCATGCCTACCCATGGGATGGGTCATAGTATGGTTGCCAAGATCACATACTCGCATTTCCCCAACTTGTAATCGAAATACATGGGATATACAATGGACGCAGTTTCATAGAGACTAGGAGGGGTGGCAGAATCTGACCCTACCACTCACAATATATACGGACTGATCATGGGTAAGGCAAACTTGACCTGCACTTACATGGGTCAGTTTAGGAGTCAGCCTAACTGATTTAAATGAATTGGATTAGTTGGGTTTGGGTCAACCCACATATGTAGAACCCAAGTAAGGAATTTGGTCATCTAATATCTTGGTACTTGGAACAGTTTTCAGTTTACTTTATATAGAATGAGCTGCGCTTATGTTGGATTTTTTTTAAGGCCTGCAACTCAACTCAATTGACCTATATTGAATGTGGGTTATGTGGATCAGGTCGGGGTGGCCTGCAGCTGGTGCGGGTTGAAGTTAAACCATTTTAAAAGCAGGTCAGATAAGCGTTGGACTTGAATGTGTTGATACCTAATGTCAGCCTTACCTGCTTGCCAGCCCTAACCGAAATGGAACAAGGAAAGCTTTCTTTCTCTCTTGAATATCAATTAAAGGGAAATCGTATGAGGATTTCCCTCATGGTGACCTTGAATGAACCAATCACAATCTGACACGGCACTGTGGGCAGCCCCTGCGCCATGCTGCCCGCGATAACGCAGCAGACCGTGATTGGACCACTCACGGTCACCATAAGGGAAATCCTTATAGGATCTGAACTCATTAAAGGGCTAAGACATTCCTTCTAGAAGATCTTTCTTATTGCCATGTGTTATCTATTTTGGCATCCTTAACATGCCCAAACACATTGTTGGATCAGTGAAGCATGAGTCCCACCAGCATCAATTAAATGATCCATCAAGAGGCTCTAGATACTTTTGAATCCTAGATGATAGCATTTTGTACTATACAATTTCAGAGATGGTTTTATTGTCATTTGCATTGCAAGCCACTAATGTTTAAATTGCAAATCTCTCTGCAGACTACAGGGTTCATTTTTTTCCCATGGTAGAAAAGAGTTTAATAATTTATGTCACTTGATAATGGATGTGTGTAGTAGGCAGCACATATCAAATCATTCTTATGCACGTTTCTTATGGACCTCTCTATCAGCTTGCATATGAGGTTGGCTAGATAAAGCCAAGTGCCTCCTAAAATAAAATAAACAAACCACTTCATGTGCAGCTCATTTCAATGCTTTGACAAACTAAGAAATAGATGTTTTGATAGACAATGACATTGCTAAATATATTGACTTATATGTGGGGTGCACCCATTTCAACCCCTTCCCTTTTATTTTAGCTAACCTGAGACAGTGGGACTCATTGCATTCATAAAGTAGGGTGTAGGTGAGGGTGGTATTATGGGTAAGGGGGGCAAATTACCACTCTAAGAAGATAATTCTAACCTCTAATTTTGGAGCAAGATACCAGGAAATAGATTGATATGGGATCATGTTCTTTTAGCAACCTAAGCACACTTTCTAAAAATGCCTCCTTTCAATGCAGGCTCAACTTGCATCTATGTGAAGGAGAAATTGAGCATGAGGGGCTGCCTAATATCACTCTAAAAAAAAAAAACCTAACATTTAATATGGAGCTAGAAAATTTGGGGTGTGTTCTTTTACTAGAATTTCTAACATCAACTCCGGCTATGCAAGAATTTCTTAATTTTTTTAGTAAATTTTGAAGAGAATTTTGAGATTTTGGAAATTGTAGCTTTGCCAAATGCCCAACAAGCATTGCAGCTTTCAGAATTCTTGAATCCGACAGCTTTGTGGTGGAACTCTGGGTGTCTTCATCTTAAATAAGGTAGATTGATTTCATATCATGAAATTCATAAAATAACATCATGACTCTTTTCTTTTGCATTTTGTGACATATGAGATTTCAAATCTTGAAATTCATAAAGTAACCTCATAATTCATTTCTTAAATTCTAAATCTGGGACCTACATTTGAGTGTTGCATTTTTTGATAGGAGTGGATCTCACATATGTACAGTATATTGCTTATAAATTGACAAGCACTCTTGCTAGCTTTGAATGTATACATTTCATAAACTATAGAGCATTTATACATTTGAATTTATACATCTAACTACGTAATGGAGAACTTGCGATATTTAAGATGCATGAAATTCTCATATAATTTTTTTTAGCATGAATGAAACAATAATTCAGGAATGGCAAAATTCAGTAGCATTTCAAAATTCTGTCATTCATCATACACGAATTCAAAATAATCTTGTAAAGAACATGGCCACAATAGTTTTTCAAGTGCATTTAAAAAAAATGAATATAAAGATAGTTAATAAATCGAGTTTATGGCCTAATAATGGAGTCTTGGTGAGTGACTTGGATTAGTGGAAGGTTAGTTTCACCAACCAAAAATGTGAAATGACAAGTTAAAAGAAGGACTAACATAAAAAAAAATGTTAATTCTAGCAGAAGGCAAGTGAAACATAAATTTAATCAGGTCAAACCAACCTTTAAGTCTCTCAAAATTAAATATATGTTTACAACGAACTCATGTGATTAAATCCAAAGGTGACTAGTGGTCATAAGATTGTCTTGGTGACATTGCTAATTTCAAAGGGCAGGCAAATGTGTTGTGGAAAATTTTGGTCAATCAGAATGTACAACAATTCTTGCATTGCACTTGATTGTTTAGTCAATTGGGTGGGGCTAGCCATGATTCGTTTAAGCTTGAGCGAGGCTTTAACTTTTTTACTTGAGGTTTTTACTGAAAATTTCTCATTACATGGGTGTTGCATGAAATAATGCTTCCTAATTCGGGCAGCACAAACGAGTACATGAGAGGAGTGACACTAGCATCGCTCGTCTCTAATTAAGTGACGCTAGCGTCACTCCCCATAACCAAGGGAGAAATACTTTCATGCTGTGTGAGTTAAGAGGCACTATTTCATACAACCCCCACATCATGAGAATTTTTCAGTAAAATCCTCTTTTTACTTTTAATCAAGCCCAACCCAAACATTAAATGGGCAAAGTTTTAAATCTAATCCCACTTAGCATACTAAAATATAAGATAAGGGGGAAAATCATAAATCTAAGGCCATAACCCAACCCAGAGTGAGATGGGCCCTCATTAGCCTCTTGAAAACTACGGGACAAACATGCTTGTTTGCATGAGGGGAGGAGTAGTGTAAAATAAATGGTCGGATCAATAGATAAATAAAAGAAGATAGAGTTGTAGCCTTGTAGGTAAAAAACACTACATAAGAAATAACTACTCTTAAAAGCCATTAAGGGATAAAAAAAACAACTTGATAGAAGCACTTAGAAGAGGTAATTTTTTGTCATTTAGTGCTTTTGTTATCTACTCTCTCATTCTTTTCATGTTTTTTACTTTTAATTTGACCTTCATATTAGGGATTTTAAAAAAATGCCTCAAATATCCCTATACTTTTTAAATCAGTCCTCAAATACACGTATTGCCCAAATAAATCATCTCTCGTATCTACCTTTTTTTTTTCTTCCTAAAACTAAATTGCCCTTTACTTGTTTTTTCGTGAGTAACGTTTTGAGCTCGTGGTTGTTGTTGACAAAATTACTCATTCGCTTGTGTTTCACGAATTATGAGTAATATCTCGAGCTTGCAAATAGGTCCTTGCATCAATTAGGATTGACCTGCATGTTTTTCTCTTTGCTTCAGTTGAAGTATATGCTGGTCTTCCCCTTTATTATTTTTAGAGCTTCAAGGCCTTCAATTTAACTAGAATTAGCTCCAAAGCTATAGATTTTTTCATCATTTTTCTCAACTTAAAACATTGAAATAACTGAAACATAATTCAGCTGCGAGCTTGTGAGTATTCTCGAGCATATCTCGAGAATACTCACGAGTTCAAGAATTAAACTTTCATTAAATAAGATGGTCTAAGTTGCATCATGTTGGATAATTATTTTTTCCAAAATTAATTTACAATTTATACGACATCATTGGTTGAAGGTGCGTTTTGATATTTTGATATAAATGAATGAACTGTGCGCTTTTTAGACAATGTAATATATATTGGCATTCACAACTATTTGGCATTCACATGAGTGTGTGATTTAAAAATCTAAAAAGGGAATCAAATATAGCCTCAAGATTTTCAAGGAACACGAATTGTGAGTTCGAAAATCACACTTGTGAGCTGGTGAAATTACTTATGAATTCGCAAAAAAAATAAGTGAAGGGCAATTTTGTCGACACTCGTGAGCTCAAGACGTTACCCACGAAATAGTAAAAAAACAAGTGATGGGCAATTTTGTTTGAAAAAAAAATTGTTTGCGGTATAGGATATTTATTATTGAGTAAAGATGTTGAATGGGTCGGGCTAGTATGGCAAGGCACGGCTCAGGGCACAGGCTGCTGGCCAAGGCATAGTTGGTTCAATTGGGCATGACTCACGAAGCGGCAAAGCATGGTACGACTTGGGATATTTTATATTTTAAGCGTAAATATAACAAAATTGGTCTTCTTTTAATATTTTTATTATCCAAAAAAGTTGTATAGGTTTCGAAGGTAATCCTATTGAAAAATCTTCAAATAGAAAAGATCTTAAATGGTTATGTTCTCAATGAAGTAGGCAGGATTTCACCGAACCACTTAAATGCATGTGCTATACTCTTCTCTGTGTGTATCTTTTAATTTTTTTAGTATAGGACTTTTATTTTTTAAGCCCAAAAGGTAAGAATCGCACAAAGCCCATGGTACACAGGCACGAACCATGACACGACATAACACGAATAAACTGTCGTGCCGTATGGACCATCCCGCTTGACGTATCTATTTTTTAGCATTATTTATTTTAGGGATTTTTTTTTCTTGAAGGATCCTCTTCTCTGTGTGTATCTTTTAATTTTTTTAGTATAGGACTTTTATTTTTTAAGCTCAAAAGGTAAGAATCGCACAAAGCCCATGGTACACAGGCACGAACCATGACACGACATAACACGAATAAACTGTCGTGCCGTATGGACCATCCCGTTTGACGTATCTATTTTTTAGCATTATTTATTTTAGGGATTTTTTTTTTCTTGAAGGATCCTTTCTTATTTTCACCCTCCATAATAGTAAGGACAAGTCGTGTCCTGTGGTCCGCCCGGCCCGTTTGATATCTCTATTTTTTTAGCACTATTTATTTAGGGATTTCTTTTTCTTGAAGAAGTATACTTTCTTATTTTCACCCCCAACAATATGTGAAAGGACAAATCTTCACAACTGTTGCATGACCTTTTCTCTCCCACACCTGTCCCAAAATAGTCTCCAAAGTCCAAACCAATGGTCCTGATCTTCTCATCTATAACCCAAGCAATCCTCACTTCCACACTCATCTTTAAGTGGGCCCCACATGGCATTTGGACCAATTTCATGCTCACACCTAACTTTCCACATCTACGCATTCTAGATAGATTCCCCAACTCTTGACTCAAAGGCCCAAACGATCACACAAATCCAATCCAATCCAATCCAATCTCCAGATCAAAATCAACGGTCCGGAGGATCTCTTTAGGAAAAAACTCCCATAGAATACAAAGCGGACCCCACCACCTGGGCCCACTTATAGTATACGCCGAAAGAGGCGGGCGAGAAAGAAGAAGCTTACCACCGCCATGGATTCGCAGCTTGAAAAGCAATACCTAACCTCTCTCTCGCACCAATATCATTTCTAGGGTTTCTTCGTCCAATCCAAGAAACCGAATCGAATCGACTCCGATTCCGATTCCCTTTCGAATCCCACCTTTTTGACCCCAAACTCCCATTCTAAACCCTAAAAATTCTTCTCCCCAAGGTTTTTTCTTGCTGCAATTTCTAGGGTTTGCGATTGTACCCCTCTCTTCCTCATCATCCGATTCGGAAAAATCAAATCTTTTCTAGGGTTTCTTCTCGAATTGGAGGTGAATTGGAGATGGTGAAACCCGTCGGAGCGAACGAGGTCTGATTTGCAGAGCCGCCGGGCTCCGGATCTTGTATGGAAACGCGGAGTCGGAAGCGGGCGGAGGCCTCCTCAGCAGCCCAATCTTCTTCTTCCTCCTCTACTCAACCTGCCTCGAATTCCGCCGCTGCAGCTCACGCCCGACCAAACAAGCGCGCCCGCTTCGCCGTCCGGTCTCCCTCGATCATCAACACTCGCTCACAGCAGAATTCGATTGCCGCCATGGATCCTTCCAACGTAGATTCCTCCACTTCCGCGTCTGCGTCCGCCCCACGCCGCGAATCCGGCGGTCGGAGAGGTTCTGGCAAGAACCAGGCCGATAAGGACAAGGATCCGGAGAAAGGGAAGGAGAAGGAGCCTGAAATTAGGGCTAGAGACAGGGACAGGGACAGGGATAGGGATAGAGATAGAGACGCTGATAGGAGCTTAGGGTTTGGCATGGATGGGAGCGGCGATGACAGTGATGGCGGAGTTGGGATTTTCCAGCATAATCTCACCTCCACCGGTAGCGCGATTCAGGGGCTTCTGAGGAAGCTGGGAGCCGGATTTGACGATCTTCTGCAGTCCTCTGCGGTCCCAGTCTCGCACCAGAACGGGCGGCTGAAGAAGATCTTGTCTGGGTTGCGTGCGGATGGGGAGGAAGGGCGCCAGGTCGAGGCGCTGACACAGCTCTGCGATATGCTGTCAATTGGGACTGAGGACTCTCTCAGCACCTTCTCCGTGGACTCGTTCGTGCCTGTTCTTGTTGGGTTGCTGAATCATGAAAGCAATGCCGATATTATGCTTCTCGCTGCCAGGGCTCTCACGCACCTCTGTGATGTGCTGCCTTCGTCTTGCTCTGCGGTCGTGCACTATGGGGCTGTTTCCTGCTTCTGCGCCCGGCTGCTCACTATCGAGTACATGGATTTGGCTGAGCAGGTGGTTTTCTTTTTCTTGTGCAATTCGCTTGGGTATTTTTGGTTGTTGTACTTTATCTGCAACAGAGTGAAAATTTTAAGGTTTGGCTATTCATATCTTACTAGAGTAAATAGCCAATATTAGTTTGTTACATTTAAGTTTGATGTTGAATAAGGGCACAAGTGATTAGAGGGCTAGAATCAGAATGTAATCATTTTCTTTTAAACTGTTTTGCTAGATACAGAGAACTGATATTCCTTGTTAAAAGAAAATAGTGACCATTCACTTCCATTTTGTTGCAAAGTAAATTATCATTATTTAAGTCAATTCTAGTATTCTACATGAAAGTGTACACATTGTTTACTGTCATTGTCAGTTGTGAGCATTCCTAGTTCGTATAGCTGCATAGACTGAGATTTTGATGGTAAGGGCCGTTTTAGTGATGCAAACTCAACACTATGATAAGTTTATTTGTGATATGATTGCTATGTTAAAATTTTTTCCCTGAGAAATGTGCCTTAGAGAATTTTGAAGTGTTCTTTCTGTCCTAAATTAGCCAATGTTATCAGTTAAAATAAATCATATGCTCTCTCTCTCTCTCTTGTATGTGTGTGTGTAACACTTTGATTTTGTTATTATTTTTTAATTATGTAGCACCTACATTGTCTTCTTAATATGTACAGTCTCTCCAAGCCTTGAAGAAGATATCCCAGGAACATCCGACTGCTTGTTTGCGTGCTGGTGCACTCATGGCAGTGCTATCTTATCTTGACTTCTTTTCCACAGGAGTTCAGGTAATGGTTTTTTCTTTTTTCTTTTTACTATGATTACTGAAAATTTACTTCTTTGCATGGGTTGCAAAAATAGAGTGAAAACAGTTAAGCTGCTTGACCTGTTGTTGTTGGGTGATTGTTTCAGAGAGTTGCATTATCCACTGCTGCAAATATGTGCAAGAAACTTCCTTCTGATGCAGCTGATTTTGTGATGGAAGCTGTCCCTTTGCTTACCAACCTTCTTCACTATCATGATTCCAAGGTAATAGGCAAACACAACGTAACAACCAACAATAATATTGTTAGAAGGAGATCTATTTAAGAAAATGCTCTTTTATGTATTAGGTATGCTGGGTTTTTGTGCCAATGTGGCAATAAAAGCATATTTTTGAATTTGAAGCTCATGATGTAGAAACTCTCTCTCCCATGCTCAGCGTCTCTATCCTCCACTTATGTTTGATATTTAGAAGCCTCACAATCGTACAGATACCATCTGGCAGTGGCATTGATAGTTATTAGTGTTATTTTAAATCAAGAGCTGTGTAATTTGCAGGTGTTGGATCATGCTTCTGTCTGCTTGACTCGTATAGCGGAGGCATTTGCTTCATCATCTGAGAAATTAGACGAGCTATGTAATCATGGCCTGGTCGCACAAGCTGCAGGGCTTATTTCCATCAGCAATTCAGGAGGTGGCCAAGCATCTCTCATCACGTCTACATACACGGTAGATGCAATTGCTTCGGTAGATGTTGGATGCATTTTTTCTCTCATTTGGTGGGCTTTAATTTTGACACCTTGAGTGTTGCAGGGTTTAATCCGTCTTCTTTCAACGTGTGCGAGCGGTTCTCTGTTGAGTGCCAAAACTCTCCTCCTCCTCGGAATCAGTGGCATTCTTAAAGATATCCTATCCGGTTCTGGTTTAGTTGGGAGCATATCTGTTTCCCCTGCTTTAACAAGACCCTCAGAGCAGGTACGTTGATTCTTCTATCGCTTACTGTTTTCATAAGAAAGGTGTGATCTTTATGAGTGCTATCAGTCATTTTGTGTGCGGAGGAAGATTTTATCATAATGAGTTACATTGATATTATTTAGAACCTGTAGTTTTTATTCCAATAAGTGTTTTTTTTAGATAAAAATGTATCTGCGATTATGGGAAGTGATGGCCATGAAATATAATTTTTATTGTGTAATTCTGTGCATACCTTTTATATGCATTGGTCTATTACCAGCTATCACATACTTGTTCATCTATTCGGCTGTAGTTATCATCACCATCATCGTCATGGAAGCCTTACCCTTATTTGGGGCCACTGTCAGTTCTATTTGTCCACACAGCTGCTATTTTTGCAGATGTTCTCTATCATACAATGATCTAGAATATTATATTGACTGCCACATTTCAAGTTTTTGTTGCTCTCTCCCTTCCGGTTCCAATTCCATCTTTTTTTTTGGGTTACTTTGCGCACATTGCACATGTTAATACGGATGACAACAACAATGGTGATGGTGGTGACAATAATAGGTACTCATTAGGGAACCGCTTTTGAAAATAATAAGGGAAAGGTTTACACCATTTTCTAGAAAGATTTGGTTTCGAGCTTTGGTTTGCATATATGTATGAATGGTTAAAAAACTGCACAATAAAAGAAGATAACTTTTTTTTTTTTAAGACAAGAAGAGAACTGTTAGAGAAGCATAAAGGCAATGAAACTGGCCGAAGAACACAAAATTAGCTTGACCAAATGCCTTCAAAATTTACAAAATTTGCAACACAACATGAAACCAAACCATGAAAAGCGCATACATGGCTAAAGGGGCTCGAGTGACAGGTATATTGTTTCTGGAAACAATCTCTTCGCACCAACACCCCTTTTTAGCCAAAAGTTTGATGCAAGCTAGATCCATGATCGGCAAGTCCATTGGGTCCAACCCACAGCCCCAAAAGTTTCAGCAGAATTAAAAAGAACGATTCCAGATCTTTCCTTTTTCTCTCTATTTTGAATAAAGCAGTAGCTAAGTAGCTAACAATTAAGGATTGATATTGATTTATTTAGAAAGTCTTATCTTAGGATTTTATTAAATTTAGAATTAGATTTTTATTGGAATTGTTTCCATAATGGAATTAGTGCCTCGACTCTATGTAAAGGACCGTAATCATCCGTCAGGGATAAGTTATTGATTAATAAAAATTCTTTATTGAGAATTTCTCTCAATTGCGTGTGTTGGTGGTGTGAGACTAAGTTTTGATCCCTATGGATTCCTATCCTTAAGCTTTGGCTTGGAGAGTAGTCCTTTTCGCTACTCTTCCCTACTCATGCTGCGTCAAAGGTCTGCCTCACTGTTAGCTCTATGAGGAATGTGTTGAAAGGACACCTGAACTTTTCATGCAACGCCCACACACTCCTCAGCAATATCTACCAATCTCCATGGGTGGAGGTGTGGAGATAATCTTCTCACAATCCCAACTTATAGTGCATAAGGAATTGCCTTCAATGATAAGCCTGAAAATTTTTAGGTAAATTTCTTCACTAGGGCCCACCTTAGTGCCATCACCTGCCCTCTATTTCATTGACTGGTGATTCTGTTGACACCGGAGTATATTAAATTCATTGTTTTTAATCAAAGCCCTAGGCCATTTCTGTATTCAACTTGAACTAACTTATGGGGAGGAGCATGACTTGATAAACTTTTGCATATATGTCCATCTTTGGACATTAAAGTATTGATTTATATAACCATTTGTAGTGGGCTAGAACTTTGGAGAAAAATGTTTTGAATCAAATTGGTCGAAAATTAGTTGATCAAAGATAGAATATTTAGAGTACTAGTTTACTGGTGAAAATTGTAGTTTGATAGCATATTAAAGTGCGTGTCAAGCTTGTGATTTATGATTATCCTTGTCGTCTATTCTGTTTGCTTATTATACAGTTATTAGAGTCGTCGTCATCATCATAATTGTAAACATATCCCATTTTTTATGTTGTTGGTTTATTAAGGTTTTTCTGATCTATCTTAAGCTAAATCCTCGAATAAGTTGCACTTCTTTAGATTTATTTGTACTACCTCCATCCATGTCCTCTTCGGCCTCCCCCTTCCCCTTGATTAGCCATGAACTTGCATAGCTGAACTTTTCCTTACTGGCGCTGTTGTCGGCTTGCGTTGGACATGTCTAGACCATCTTAAATGGGGTTCTCTAATTTTATCCCCTATTGATGCTACCTCTAGCTGCTCTCGAATGTACTCATTTCTAATTTTATATTTTCTAGTTTTACCACACATCCACGTCAACATTCTCATATATGCTACATCCATTTTGTGTATATGTTGCTTATTGATTGACCAACATCTGCTCCGTAAGTCATAGGTGGTCTAATCACTGTCATATAAAATTCTTCAATCTTGTTGGTATTCGTTGGTCACAAAGCACTCCAGAAGCAAGTCTCCACTTCAACCATCTTGCTTTTATTTGATGTTTGACATCTTCATCAATTTCCCCATTTTTACTAATTATCGAGCCAATATAATGGAAATAATTTCTTTGTGGCATCTTCCGGGCTTCAATTCTCACAGTAGTTTCAGCCCTTTGTATATGCCCACTTAAATTACAATCCATATATTTTGCCTTTGTGTGGCTTATTTTACGGATTTTGGATTCTAAAGTCTCCTGCCATCTCTCAAGTTTGGCATTCACGTCATCTCTTAGTTACCCACAAACACTATATCATCTGCAAACAACATACACCAAGGTGCCTTCTTTTGAATATGAGCAGTTATCTCATCCATAATTAGTACAAAAGATAAGGGCTTAAAGATGACCCCTAATACAAACCTATGGTCATTAGGAACTCACCTATCTCTCCACAGCTAGTTTTCATACTTATTACTGCTCTTTCATACATGTCTTTAATAATTTCAATATAACCCCTTGGAACATTCCTTCTATTTTTTAAATTTTATTTTATTTTTTTACGACCTAGGGTCTCCCTCACTAGCCCAGCCTTCGGACCTTTGGCCTCTGGCCCAGAGGTTACCCGATTTTGACGAGCAAGGACTGTTCCCTTTGCGGGGTACATACATGACCGCACACATAGAACCTAGATAACACAAGGGTTGGGAGTCGAACTCGAGACCTTGGGGAGTAAATCCAAGGCTCAAACCAATTGAGCCACAGCCTTGACGACAGCATTCATTTTATTTAAAACCCACCAAATTATATCTCTAGGTGCCCTGTTGTAAGCCTTTTCTAGGTCAATGAAGATTATATGGAGATTTTTCCTCTTCGCTTGATGATTTTTCCATTGTTTGCCTAAGTGAGAAGATATCTTTTATAGTTTATCTCCCTAGAATAAAACCAAATTGATTTTTATCTTGGTCTGTTTAAGTCTTTGCTCCCTCTCATAAGTTTAACCCCGCAATAGTTGGTGCAGCTTTTGTATCTCCCTTGTTCTTATTAAGGTTTTCTGTATGACTCATAAATTATGGTTAGGGCTGTCAAGGGGTCATGTTGGGGGTTGTCCTTACCCTATTCTTAGCATATGCGCAGGGCAGGGCGGGGCGGCAAAATCCTTGAAGGGTCTGCACTCTGCATTACCTAGGCCCTTACACTACTCTCACGACCCTAGGCATGAAGAGAAGAAATTAATTTTTTTTAAATTTTTTCCTACTCTTGCTCAGAGCATGAAGAATAATAAATCAATTTTTTATTCTTTCCTACTCTACCACTGGACAACAAGTGTCGGCAAGACATTAAACATCTCCCTTATTCAAGCTTGGGATAGGCAGTGCTATGCAATAAGCAACAACATCATCAAGGCCTTATCCCAACTATGTTTGGGTCAGCTGCATGAATTCTAGTTCTCCATTCCAATCCATCTTGAGCCAAATCCTTGGATGGGTTGCACTTCCTTAAATCTAACCTTACTATTTTCCTCTATGTCCTTTTCGGCCCCCTTTTCCTTGCTGGTTGGTGCAGCCCCGGATCTGCGATCGAGTAGATCAATGCCCAATCGGGTATGATTGAATCCAAAGATGGATTCAGACAGTTGGGCACTCCCACAGTTGAAAGAAACTCACAATTCAAGAGAAATAATCAAATATTTTATTGAAGAGATTGATGATCCGTTATGATGAGGGCTATCCCCTTATATAGTTGCATATGACAGTGGATCTCTTTCAATTGAGGAAAGTCTTAAGTAGCAAGATAATTGAGATTCCTAATACAACTCATGATCGAAATAAAATCAAGAAACTAGCTAAATTGGATTAAATTTAGAAACTATCTAGTAATCAAGTAAGTAAAAGATAGGGATCTCAATCTTGGAAGGATCTTTGATCAGGTGGGGCCCATCAAGGTTTGCGGGCCTGTGGTTTGGGCTGGCCTTTGGGTCGGCCTTCATCAGTGGGCCAACAACCTTCATAGAAAACTATTCCACAATGGTATTGTTGGCATGCGCTGGACATGTCTAAACCATAGAAAACAAGTCTCTTAGTTTATCATTTGTTGATGCTACTCCTAGGGCCTGTTCATTTACTAGAATTCTAGGAATTCTTGTCTAGGGAATTCTTGAAGCCCTAGACAAGGTGGAATTCCTAAATCTTCCTAAGGGCGTGAGCATTTTGGAATTCCACCAAAATACAAAGAAGGTGGAATTCCTGAATTCCTAAAGGCCAATTGGGACTTATCATGTGCCGGAATTCATAAATTCTTGTCAAGAAACAAGGGATTTGAAAATGCCAAGGGGAAATGATATGTCTTAAAAACCCCAACCACTAGAATTCTATTAAGGAATTCTAGTAAAGAAACAGGCCCCTAATCTAATTCCATCTTTCCTAGTTTTACTTAAATGTTTTAATCTTGACCCTTAAAATGAAAAGAAGACTAACATACCCTTACATTCATCACTACTGTACAGTATCAGAAAATGGGCCATGCCTTTACAAACTTGTCAAAACTGCATGAAATTGGTAGCCAGAAAACTAATTGAATAAGCTCTTGAACTGGTTCATTTTCATGTCATTCACATCTTTTGATACTAGTGCCGGAAATTGTTTTTTAGACGGTGCAAGAATCAGAAAGGGAGTGGTGTAGTAGTTGTTCATTTCTCCACAAGAAAAAGGCCATTTATATAAGCACAAAAATAAACATAGTATGACGGTCCATTCGAACATACTACCCATGGCTACATCAGTATGTCGGCCACATGTACTTTAGCTCCTTATTTCCTTTTTTGGCCTAACATTATCTCCAGTTTTTTATAACAGTAAATTTTATTCAAAGGGGAGAGATTTTAACAAAGCATTTTTAACTGCTGTCTAACAAAATTGCCCTATTAATCAAAGTGCACACTATGGGAGCAGCACTCCATAAGCTTTGCTCCACTTAGCCCACCCTTCTTGGTGCAAGAATATGTTTTAGTTCTTTGTAAATTACATCTTACGCATGGAAAGCTTAGTTGTAAACCCATGAAGCTTCTTTGGTTAGTGTATGTCCAAATTTCCTTTCATTGTAATTCATTTGTGCAGATTTTTGAGATCGTCAACCTTGCGGATGAACTTCTTCCCCAGCTGCCACAAGGAACCATATCCCTCCCATCTTGCTCTAGTTTTCTAGGGAAAGGATCAGCTGCAAATAAACCCTCTGCCGGTATTTCTGGAAAGCAAGAAGATGCTAATGGAGCAGTGCATGAGATTTCAGCTCGTGAGAAATTATTACAGGATCAACCTGAGCTTCTGCAGCAGTTTGGAGTGGACCTTCTTCCTGTTCTTATTCAGGTTTGTGCTTCTATAAGAGTTAGAGGCTCCAAAGGCATGCATCCCTACAGTGTGTCCTGAGCTACTCTTGTATAGGGGGCCCTTAGATTATTTTAGATCACTGTTTTCGGGCAGTATTGTGAGAGAGATTTCATCAAAATCTCTTGGAATGAGAATTCGTAACACTCTATTCTAGGCTGTTTTCTGGACTTTTGCTGTATTCTCTTTGGAATAATATAGCTCTGAGAATAGGGATGTGGTATTTTCATGTGGGACTGATCAAGTCTGGTTCACCTGGGCCAGCCTAATGTGCGCCTGTGTAAACTGTGCAACTTTCTTTGGCTCAAGGTTCTACCATATAATACCTTGTGCTTTTGGGTTCTTGGATGTCTTCTTTGTCATATTGTCTAGTCGTGATACACATTTCTTCCTTGTGAAACAGATCTATGGATCGAGTGTGAATGGTCCAGTTCGCCACAAGTGTCTGTCTGTGATTGGCAAGTTGATGTATTTTAGTACAGCTGATATGATTCAGTCTTTGCTTAGTGCGACCAATATATCAAGGTAGCATAACCGTGTTTGCTTGGTGTTTGGTTTCCTTATGACGTTCTATATTGCTTTCCGTACAATTTGATTTTTTTCTTCTTCTATAGTTTCTTAGCAGGTATTTTAGCATGGAAAGATCCACTAGTCTTGATTCCAGCCCTTCAGATTTCTGAGATTCTCATGGAAAAGCTTCCAGGAACTTTCTCCAAGATGTTTGTGAGAGAAGGCGTGGTTCATGCGGTAGACACACTTATTTCCTCAGATCGTTCGAGTAAGGTGCTTGCTGATCCAACTTCTGCTGAAAAGGACACTGATTCTTTGCTCGGAACATCTTATCGGTCTCGGCGCGGTCGACGACGTAATGGTGCCCCAAACACAGATGCTAATTCTTTGGAAGAACCCAAAAACACTATTTCAGGAAAAATCGGTTCACCTCCGACTACGCTAGAAGTTCCAACTGCTAATTCTAGTCTCCGTGCTTCAGTTAGTGCACGTGCAAGAGCTTTCAAAGACAAGTATTTCCCTGCTGATCCTGGGGCAAGTGAAGTAGGCGTGTCTGATGATCTTCTTCGTTTAAAGAATCTTTGCATGAAGTTGAGCATTGAGGGTTCCAAGACTAAAACAAAGGGCAAGTCCAAAGCATCGGGACATCGCTTGCCTGATATTTCAGATAGCACTGAGGAGCAATTGACTGTAGTTATAATTGAGATGCTAACGGAACTGAAAAAGGGAGATGGTGTTTCCACATTTGAGTTCATTGGGAGTGGAGTTGTTCTTGCTTTACTGAACTATTTTTCTTGTGGAACCTTTTCCAAGGAGAGAATCTCTGAAGCCAACTTGCCTAAGCTTCGTCAACATGCTCTTAGAAGATTTAAGTCCTTTATTGCGATTGCACTTCCTGATAGTGATAAAGCAGGGTATGGGGCTCCTATGACTGTCTTAGTGCAGAAGCTTCAAAATGCTCTATCCTCCTTGGAGCGCTTCCCAGTTGTACTGAGCCATTCATCTAGATCATCTGGTGTGAATTCACGCCTATCCTCTGGATTAAGTGCGTTGTCTCACCCATTCAAACTTCGTCTATGTAGAGCACAAGGTGACAAATCTCTCCGTGACTATTCTTCAAATATCTTTCTCATTGAACCTATGGCAAGTTTAGCAGCCGTTGAAGAATTCCTTTGGCCAAGAGTTCAACGTGGAGAGTCTGCACAGAAGGCTTCTGCTGGAAATTCTGAGCATGGGACAGCACCTGCTGCTGGTGTGCCATCACCATCTACATCAGCTCCTGCATCATCTGGTCGGCGCCATTCAACTAGATCTAGGTCATCAGTAGCCATAGGAGGTGCTGCAAAAAAGGATGCACATGAGGGGCAAGGAAGCTCATCTAAAGGAAAGGGCAAAGCTGTTTTGAAATCTGCTCTTGATGAGGCTAAAGGGCCTCAGACAAGAAATGCTGCACGTAGGAGAGCAGCTTCAAATAAGGATGCACAGCTGAAACATGCACATGGGGACTCCAGCTCTGAGGTATGCTGCATTAAAAATGGATGTCTTTTCCTGTTTTGATATGATGATTGCTTTTCTTTCATGTCATTATTTTCTTTTGCTAAAAGAAAATCTCAATTTAAAAAAAAACTAAATCTTAGTCTTTGAAAATCTTAGTAATTTAGGGTTTGCGTTAGCCCCTTTATTTTGAGGTTGGGTTTGGACTTTGGAGTCTGATCAAGATAGTGCTTTATATGTGCAAAAATGTGGTGTCCATATTATATATATATATATGTATGTATGTATGTATGTATGTATGTATGTATGTATGTATTGAGGGGATTAGATCTCATTGTCTGCTTTGGGCTGGATGGATATGCAATCTGATTTGCAACCATATGTTTTCCTTTTTTGGGCTCTGCAGGATGAGGAGTTGGACATCTCTCCTGATGAGATTGATGATGCTTTGGTGATTGAAGAGGATGATATGTCAGAGGATGAAGATGATGATCATGAGGAGGTAATATAATTTATTCATATATTCTCCTTCTGTATCTGTGCATTATCTATTCATATTACAGTAAGTTATTTTTACATTTTTTTAATTGCTCCTGAATTTTTGTAAGCTGGAGGGAACATTGACTATGAATCAAGCATTAGCAGCTGATCTTTGCCTGCAGTTCTTTATCTCAGTGTTTGATGTAAGCTAATTTAGGGCGTGGTAGACTAAGTTTCTGCCTGCAACATTGGTAGGAATTAGGATGCTCATCAAGACAGTTTAGACCAATATATGTTCTTGGCTATCATTTTTTTCCTAGTGATTGCATTATTTGTCGTTCTCCAGGTGCTGCGAGATGACTCCATACCTGTTTGCACACCAGAGAAGGTACATGATGTGAAGCTGGGAGATTCAGCTGATGATGGTACAATTGCCTCTACAACAAGTGATACTGCGACAAACCCTTCTGGCTCTAGTAATAGAATTGCTTCAGGCAGAGGCGTGGACCCTGCTGAGTTCATGTCTGGCTTTGGTTCAAAGGGTGCGATGTCATTTGCTGCAGCTACCATGGCCGGGCTTGCATCTGCAAGTGGTAGAGGTATCAGGGCTGGTAGAGATCGTCGAGGGATTCATCCTGGTAGTTCAAATGATCCCCCAAAATTAATATTTTCATTTGGTGGGAAACAGCTTAGCAGGCATTTAACTATTTTCCAAGCTATTCAACGCCAACTTGTTCTGGATGAGAATGATGATGAAAGGTGCACTCCATCTGATTTTCCATCTAGTGATGGCAGCAGGCTATGGGGTGATATCTATACTATTACATATCAGAAGGCAGACAACCCTGTTGACATGGCTTCAATGGGTGGCCCGACATCTCTTCCAAAATCTGCAAAGGGTAAGTCTGCTTCAAATTCTAGTTCCGACATTCAGTGGCAACAGACCTCTCTACTGGATAGCATCTTGCAAGGTGAACTTCCATGTGATCTAGAAAAATCCAACCCTACTTACAACATTTTGTCATTATTGAGAGTATTAGAGGGGTTGAATCATCTAGCACCTCGCCTAAGAGTCCAAGCAGTGTCTGACGATTTTTCAGTAGGGAAGATATCCAGTTTGGAAGAACTTGGTACAACTGGTTCCAAGGTTCTTCCTGAAGAATTCATCAATAGTAAGCTGACTCCAAAATTGGCTCGGCAAATTCAGGATGCTCTTGCTTTGTGCAGTGGCAGTCTCCCTTCTTGGTGTTACCAACTGACCAAAGCATGTCCTTTCCTTTTTCCATTTGAGACCAGGAGACAATACTTCTATTCAACTGCTTTTGGAGTATCTCGTGCATTGTACCGGCTTCAGCAGCAACAAGGTGCAGATGGCCATAGCTCAACAAATGAGAGGGAGGTCCGTGTCGGCAGATTACAGAGGCAGAAAGTACGCGTTTCTAGAAATCGTATACTGGACTCTGCGGCAAAAGTTATGGAGATGTATTCTAGCCAGAAGGCTGTTCTTGAAGTAGAATATTTTGGTGAGGTTGGGACAGGATTGGGTCCTACTTTGGAGTTTTATACCCTTTTAAGTCACGACTTGCAAAAACTTGGACTGGAAATGTGGAGGTCCAATTCCACGTCAGAAAAATCTGCAATGGAAAATGATGCCACAATTGATGGTGATCTGAAAAACAAAAAAGTTGATGATATTTCTGACAGAAAGAAACATGATGTGGATTCTGCTGCTGGGAGAAGAGATCTCATACAGGCTCCTCTTGGTTTGTTTCCTCGGCCATGGCATCCTAATGCAGATGCTTCTGATGGCAGCCAATTTTCCAAAGTCATTGAGTACTTTCGGCTTGTTGGACGAGTGATGGCAAAAGCTCTTCAAGATGGTCGACTGATGGACCTTCCACTGTCAACTGCACTTTATAAGCTTGTTTTGGGTCAAGTAAGCTAACTGCGGAATCTTCCTTGTTGTTTATACCTTTTGCTTTACTAATGTCCTGTATCCTGTTAAACCTTTGGTCCGCTGTTTTAGTTTTTTCTTAATTCTCCCCAGGGTAATGGCTTTCATTATATTTGTATTATATAATATGTTTGTATATTATATAAATTTATTAATCAGTTTAAGGATTTTGCTTAGTTTTTGATGTCCCGTATTCCATATTAAAGTTTTGGTCTGCATGATATATATTTTTCTTATTTTCTGCAGGAACTTGATTTGTATGATATTCTTTCATTTGATATGGAATTTGGGAAGATTTTGCAAGAAATGCAAGTCATTGTTTGCCGGAAACAGTATTTAGAGTCAACGGCCGGTAATAATCAGGAGACAATTTCCGACTTATGCTTCCGAGGTGCTTCAATTGAAGATCTCTGTCTAGATTTTACGCTTCCTGGTTACCCAGATTACATCCTAAAACCAGGGGCAGAAAACACGCAGGTATGTTTCATTCAATGAACGTCTTCAGCTAACTTGCCATTTTGCTAGATGTTTCTAAGTCCATTTTGTTTGTATTGTACAGGTTGATATCAACAACTTGGATGAGTATATATCCTTAGTTGTTGATGCGACTGTCAAGTCAGGAATTATGCGGCAAATGGAAGCATTCAGGGCAGGGTTCAATCAGGTAAATATTTCTGTACTCTTTTTCTTGAGGTTTCCTTATGTTGCACAAGGACTTGAAGAAAAAATTACTAGTATTTTGTCAATTTTTTATATGCATGCATTTCCTAACAAGGCAATTGCCTTGTAATTTGGTTTTATTTCTGCTCTTATCTTTGTATGGTGTGTGTGAAAGTGATCAGTAACTGTATGCATTTACGTATTGAAATGGTTGATCTTTGCACAACAATCGTTTGTTCTCTTTCTACTTTGGTGGAGGATAATCACTCTCTTTGATCTCATAGCTGTGTTTGTTATCATTAAATACTTTTTTAGGATTTTTAGATTGATGATTTGCAGCATTAAATGGATTGATTTTGTAGGGATGATCAGTAGCTTTATATGGACCAAATATAACCCATTTTTGTCGTGGTTGCTGGCATTGAGTGTGATGGTCTTTATAGAAGCAAGTCTAGGGAAGACTTTGCTCACATTTAATGTCTTAAATGAAACTCTTTGTTTCTAGGTTTAAAATTTCTCTGATGAGTGATGCCTGTTCCCATCAGCTTAGAATTCTTAAATCACTTTCAAAGGACACAGCTGTTGAACTTTCTTTATCTAGACTCTCCCTTGTAAATTAGCTTTTCAGATTCTCAACATGTTGAGATTAAAAACTTGAATGTTACAGGTCTTTGACATCACATCACTACAAATCTTTTCTCCAGATGAACTAGACTACTTACTTTGTGGTCGGAGAGAACTGTGGGAGGTAATCTTCTTTCAATTTTATGTTATCTATTAATTCCAATGATTTGGAAACTGGCTGGTCAAATCTGTGTATTTATGAGAATTTTCCAACTTGCAGGCTGAGACATTGGCTGATCATATTAAGTTTGATCATGGATACACTGCAAAGAGCCCCCCAATTGTCAATGTATGCAGTATTGGAAAAAGTGGATTTTCATTGAACTTCTATTCATTGCTTGTCTTTATCAAACCTAAAAGTCCATTTATTGTTTCTTATGTCTTAGCTGCTTGAGATCATGGGAGAATTCACGCCCGAGCAGCAGCGTGCTTTTTGCCAGTTTGTAACAGGTGCACCTAGGCTTCCACCGGGTGGTCTGGCTGTTCTGAACCCAAAGTTGACCATTGTGAGAAAGGCACGTGAAAATGATTTGTGTATTGCTAACGACTGTTGTTTATGTTGGTGGCCATGAATGGTGGCTGTATTGACTTCATCTCAGTCACAGTGCACTGAGTGCTTTGGAGCACTCAAAGCATTTCTATAGATGTACTGATAATTATTTGTGTATTTGACTGCAGCACTCTTCGACTACAACAAACACAGCAGCTAATGCTACTGGGGCATCTGATTCGGCTGATTATGACTTGCCCAGTGTCATGACTTGTGCTAATTACCTCAAGCTTCCTCCCTATTCAACCAAGGTTCTAATTCATTAAACAAAGAACTGAGTTTTTAGCATTCTTTTGGGAATAATTGTTCTGACTTCTGAGTATCATCAATCTGTGTACACTTTACTGAGGGACTACTCTCTGCAAATGGTTAATGATCTAAAAATCTCCCAAATTGCTATATTGTAAGTCTTATGATTAGTACCAGGCTACAAATAGATGTTTAGTATGACTGTATGAGAACCACACCCCAATATTTTTGCTGCCAACCAGCAAAGAAATAGATTCTTATGATTGGTTCTGACAAGCATCCTTCCATCTGTTCTGGGGCTCACCAAACTGGTGATCTGGGCTACAGAGCTATTATTTATGAGAACAGAAATTTCAACAGATTGTATACTTGATGAGTTTCAAGGATCTGTTAATCCTTCATATTATCTGAGTCCTGTTTTTTTATTTTTTATTTATTTTCAGGAAATAATGTACAAGAAGCTGCTTTATGCCATCAGTGAAGGGCAGGGATCGTTTGACTTGTCCTAGGGCCTAAGCTGCCAAACGTTACCTGCTTGTGGAACTTCGGGTCATCTTAAATTTATGGGAAGTAACTCAATTAATGCTCAAGTTACACTGCTCATTGAGAAGTTCTTGGCAGTGCCTTAAACTTGGAGACACTTGAGGTCAGTTTCTGTTTCTTCCTCTGAAGCCATGCTTGTTTTATACACATTGTTCATGACATGCCTACCTGTTTTCCTCTCTACCCTGTAAATTCTTTCATTCATCTTGCAAAGTGACGCACCAGATTCCTTCTTGTTTCTTCAATAATACTAGTTTTATCACTGTCAGCTGAATATGAGTTATTGAAAGTTGAGTTGCTGCCTATCCCAAAGAGAGCTTCAAAGAAGGGAGGACGTGCAGAGCTGTCTGCTATTGCCTGTAAATAAAGTATAATTCTCATGTCCATGAATTTTGGATCCTGCCAAAATCTTATAAATGTGTTAGACAGATTGAAATGTGAGACAGAAAGGAATTCTTTTGAGGATTTTTTTTTGTTCACCATATACTTTTTCCCATGTAATTTCTCAGTTAACATTGCAAAACAGTTAATACTTTCAGATTTCAATCTTAAAAGTGATATGCGGCCATCTGAGTGAAGCAGAAGGGCAGGGTGGCAATGTCAGTACCTTTCAAACCTAAAGGGGGTGTGTTAAATTGGTCTTGGATAATCACGGGTATCATGTATCATGAATTGCTAATTTGTTGCTTCAGTGGTTTGTGCCTTGGATTTCATGCTATGACCATTTTGTAGGCTGAGACGTTCTAGGGCTCCATTGAAAAATCTGTAATGCTGACCATTTTCTTAACTACCCATTTAATAGATGTAAATTGGATGGTTATGATCATCTGTCAGGTTGATTCTTTTTCTTTGTTCATTCTTAGTGGAACCTGTTTTATGTTGATTGTGGTGCAATTTTGCTTCGTGCAACCATGGGTGCTTAAAATGGGTAAGTTGTGCAACTGATAGGAGGAAATTCGAGACCCTCTATGCTTGCAGAAAGCACAGTTGTCACTGTACCAGGGAGATCATATGCTTTTTGCTGCCATAGCTTTATATGGTTCTAATGGAAATTCATAATATCCTTTGCTTATAGAGTTAATTTTTTGGTAAAGTGATCCTTCTGTTTGAACGGGTTAAAAGACTGGCAATAAGCCTGACTTAAGATCGACCAAATTCATTGCATGGGTTCGATTACAGTTGTGGGGCCCATTGTGGTGGTTAATAGTTGCGAGCGGGGATTGTGAGCCAAATGATGCATGTATTATGAAATCTGTGGGATGTGGTCATAATAGGGCATTCAGCTGTGAATTAAAAGTTTGGTATTTTGATCGAAGTTTTGGTGTATGACAATTTAAGCAGGTGTTGGGTGAGAGGTGTTTGATTTGCCCCTACCTGAATGTGGAATAGATAGATGAACTGGGAAAGTTATTTGGAAATTCACTTGCACCCTATGAGCACCGTTGCATATGTATTCGACAGTTTCTTGCGTGTGAAAATATTCGGAGAGTTCCTTCAACCTCAACACCCCCCCTCCCCTCCCCTCTCTCACTCTCTGGTTGGTAATTTTTTTGCTGAACTTCAAAAGGGATTCTAATGTATTTGCTCATTTTCGAAAAACGGTTTTATGAATTGCTTACTAAGTTTTCAAATCTTTCTAACAGCTCTTTTCCAGTGAAGGTGGGGTGGGTGCTGCTGGGTTGGGGGTACAAGATAGAATAAAGAAAACTTGAGAGAAGATGAAGGAAAAAGCAGTACTCGAGAAAAAGTTGCCGGGTTTGGTTGATAACCAGGATGGATCTATCTGAAAGAATATTGGAAAACTTACTAGTCTTTTTTTTAAAATAAACAACTGATTAAAAAAAACCTTTTCTTTTGAAATCTGGAAAAAATATTGTGATAATTTTGAAACCTCCCCATTTTTTTTTTTATTGTCTTTCTAAAGGATACGATTTGGGAAATCTATCTAAAACTGTCCTGATCAAAATAATTAAACCTAATTGACAATACGAGAAATAAATAAAACTGTTTGAAAACATTTAACTTAAGAAATTGGATTTTAACTTAAATCGCCAAGTGTATTTTGACAAGCATGTTGGGTCCACTATGACTCTATGATCAATGGAAATGTTCTCCGACAAACAGACACTAAATAAAGTTTGGATGCAATTTACGAGAAAAGATCAGATCATCAGCATACAAAGCACAAGCATTTTAATAAAAAGATTATGCTAATCTGATTAGAGAATTGCTTGGTAGTGCTAGACAAGTTTGGAACAAGCTGTGCTGAGGTCACGGATTTTGACCATTGCATGTGCAGTGACAAGCGACAGCTGATTTGGATCAATGCCTCCTAAAATTTAATGAAATCTGGGTCTTGGCCTCAGGTCTGTCTGTGACTTGTAGAGAGTTAGAGATAAAAAAAAAAGACAGTAAAACTTATGTATAGTCACTGATATATTATTTGTCAAGATCCATAATATTCTGCATTTTACTGGAAAGAGGATCTTTCCATGCACCAATTTTAGAAAGATCACGTATATGACCATTAGGTAGTTTGTTTTTATTATAAGATACTAGGTTGCCCCGAATCGGATGATGATGATAAAAAGACATTCTCACTGCATAATATAGTCAGCCTACAGACTACAGTGTAATAAAACATAGAATGTATCTGTAAAGATTGCTTGCACCAGCTTAGCATCTCAGCTAATATTAATAACAAATAACTACATAGCAGTACAAGTGGGGTCCAACCTTTGATACTGATTGATCATCTGGTGGGACCCACCGGCATCAGTTAAAAAAAAGAAAAAAAATACTCTTTAGTTGAACACTCCAGACCGTCCAGTATGGTAGAGCTATCAATAGTACAATTGCGGGCAAACCATCAAATGGCTATGATTGTCCTGTGGGGAGCTCTGAGGTATCACCCATCCAAGGTGGTCCATCTGTCATGTGGATTGCCTACAGATGGGCCCCATATGTGAGAAAAAGCTGCCCAGACAAAACCTTCCATAATACAGGCAACCAACCATTAGTAGTAATGCAGTTGCACCCCTCTTAATAAAAAGTCATCTGATCAGATGAGAATTTCTATATTAGCTTGCTGTTGTAGATAGACCAGTTTACTAGCTAACAACTTCTACATTGGCTTGCTGTTGTAGACTGACCAATTGACTGTACATGCTTCCGGGCCTTCTGATCAGCTCATCATGGACGCCAATTTCCATCACCTTCCCACATTGCAGCACAGCGATCCTATTGGCATCGCGGATGGTTGATAACCTGTGGGCAACAATGATGGTTGTTCGGCCTTCCATTAGTAAATCAAGAGCCTCCTGAACTAGCTTCTCTGAGGCTGTGTCCAATGCGCTTGTGGCCTCGTCTAGTAAAAGAATGTTGGGGTCTTTTAAGATGGCTCGGGCGATGGCAATCCGTTGCTTCTGCCCCCCTGAAAGCTGCACTCCCCTCTCTCCAACGTGGGTCTGGTATCCTTCGGGCATTCGGCTGATAAATCCATGAGCATTGGCAGCCTTGGCAGCTCTCATTATCTCAATTTCAGTTGCACCATCTTTTCCATACTTGATGTTTTCATAGATTGTGGAAGAGAATAGTGCGGGCTCCTGCTGAACCAGGCCAATTCTGAGCCTCAAGGATCTCAAGTTTAAACTTCTGATATCGCGCTTGTCAATTAGTATTGCACCAGAGGTGGGGTCATAGAATCTCATCAAGAGCGCAATCACAGAGCTCTTTCCTGACCCGCTTTGGCCTACTATTGCAAGACTGCTTCCTGCTGACACTCGCAAATTCAATCCCTCAAAGACAGTAACATCAGGCCTTACAGGGTATTTGAAGCACACATTCTTGTATTCTACATCACCCCTTATTTCAGACACAGCTTGGAAAGTCGGATCATTTGGTTCTATGGCTGTTTTTCTTTCAAGGATACTAAAAACTGACCCTAGTGACTGCGATCCTTTTACGATGTCTGGTGCTAGTGCGAGAGTCTCAGCTACTGCCAATGCTGTCATTACCAACACCATGAAGGACTTCATGACTTCTCCAAAGTTGGATTCATTCTTCCTAAGAAGCTCTGAGGCATACCAGAGGCCTAGTGCATAGGAACACAATGCGAAAAGCTGAGTTATGCCATAGCCTAGACCCGATATATGCCCACGTAGAAGAGCTTGCTTATTTGGTCTATCCAGTTCAGAGGAAAAATGTGCTGAAATTCGCTCCTCAGCATTGAATGCGGCCACGATTCTGATGTTCGTCATAGCTTCTCGGGCAATGCCAGTGGCTCGTGAATAGGCACGGGTGTAATCTCCGCCAAAACCCTTAAGAAATAGTTGCTGCACATGACATTCACAGTGAACACGCACAGAACAAATCTCTTTTCCAAATAAGCACCATGTGCAAACATATATTCAGAACTCCTTGAGTTTATTTTGGGGCTTGATTGAGTCTACTTAGCTTGGTCTGATATCATATTTATATAAATATTAAGCTAAAATGAATTACTAGTATTAAGTAGACCATGTTGATTGCTGTGTTTATCTGTTCACAGAGTAAATGATACATTTGTAGCTTTCTTTACCAATTGAAGGATACTTTGAAGTTTTAACCAAATATTCAATTCAATTCAACTCAGGAGACTTCCAAGGACAGTGAGTTTATGAGCTATGTGAAAACAGAGCACTCTGGTAGAAGTCTTGTGCTAAGTTAAAAATAAGTTCATAAGATAGAAAATTGTTTGTTTCAATCAAACCATTTGGTACTTACTTCAGCTATTGAGGCTCCAATGAGTAGAGGAAAGGTTGCAATGATAACAGATGCCATGCGCCAACTCAAAATATATGCAATTATGAATGCAGTCACAGTAAGAGATACATTCTGGATGATGGTTGATAGACGGTCTGCAAGAGCACTTCTTACAAGAGTTGCATCTGCTGCCAGTGAGGAAGCCAGTGTGCCACTGTTATTCTCAGTCAAATCGAACCATCCAATCTCATTTCGAAGGATAGCTGCATCTCAAAACAATTGTAAATTTAGTGAACTAAAATGAGTAAGAAAGCTATCAACTTTAAGAAACTTTTACAAAACCAAACAAGATGAAAAAAAGTTTTGTTGTACTTAAAAGTGTTTGTTTTTTTAGTGTCTTATTTATCAGACAACTGAGGTCACCTGGTATGATACAAACATGATTAGATTACATCTTAATGCTTCTGAAACTGCTACGTTAGAGTATCATATATAATTACTGGGATCTTCTCTTTTGAAGGGGATGTTTAACATTTTCATCTCATTTACATATGAATGTAGATGGCTTTTTTCACAAGCCACCTCTTATTGAATTCAGTACAAGAGTGATGTTACTTGTGCTTTTTTATTACTTGCCACTCATAGGCATTAATTTCTCTTATGTAAGGTATTTGTATAATTAATTACTTTTTAATTTCTATTAATTGAATGATACTGTATGTTTAGTAATAGTCCTTGTAATATTTATGACAGACAACTTCTTTATCTGTTTCTTCCATGTTAAAAAGAGACATGCCTCTAAATTGAAATGTGAAAGAGAAGCAAGTGTGAAAAAATAACCTGAGAACATGGATAGGCGAACCCGACTAGTAAGCCGCTCTCCCATCAAAGTATAGAAGTAGTGCTGCAACAAATATATCGGTATGGCAACGACTGCTGCTCCAACAAATATAAGTGCAATCTTTCCAACTTCATGTTTGATGTGTTGGTTGTCATAGCTGTAAAACGCTGTGAGGACATGTGTAATTCCTAGTGCAAATAGAGGAGCTTGCATTCCAGCAAGAACAGCACCCACTGATCCAAGAACTGCATATGGCCACTCGGGCTTGTTCAGTTTAATCAGTTTCCAGATTGATGGAGTTGAGGCTGAATGGGTTTGCCTTTTACTTGTTGGAAGGTCTCTTGCATCCTTCAACTCAGTATTCTTGTCATTTATTTGAATGTTGGTAAACTCTCGAAAATGCGACGTTTCAGAAGAGTTTCTAAACACGAAAACATGCATTAAACATACGAGATTCGTCTAACACGTAGTTCAAAAATATAGCATGCTTGAGAAGACTATGGTTCATGAAAGAAATATGAACGTAAAAAACTTGGAAACAGTCAATGGATTTTAGAACTATGGTCTAGACATTAGGTAATCACTTCTAAATAAATTTATACATGTTGTCACCACTGAGCATGCAGGTGGGCATGTATAATCTAGTGAAGTCACTGGTCAAGAATTATTTACCGTGATTCCATTGAGCTTTGCTGACTCTGATACCCATTCTCATCTGATACCTGCAACCTCACTAGAGTTGCGTAGTCCCCGTCTCCCTTGGACATTAATTCCATGTGAGTTCCGCTTTCAACGACTTTGCCATTCTTCAAGACAAGTATAGAATCAACATCTCGAATTGTTGACAATCGGTGTGCGATGACAATTGTTGTCCTGTCCAACATGATTTTCTCAAGTGCCTGCTGAACTAGGAGTTCAGATTCTGCGTCTAATGCACTTGTTGCCTCATCTAGAAGCAAGATCTTGGGATTTCTCAGCACTGCTCGAGCAATAGCAATTCGTTGTTTCTGCCCACCTGAAAGCTGGGTCCCCATCTCTCCCGCCTTAATTTGAAAAACACTAATATTTAGAAATGGTGTCAAATGATGCCCACAAATGTATCCCAAAAGTAGTTTGTCTAACCCTGACCTGTGTATCATAACCACGGGGCAATGCTTGGATGAATGAATGTGCATTAGCAGCTTTTGCAGCTGCCATAATCTCTTCCATGCTTGCACTTTCTCTGCCATAAAGAATGTTCTCAGCTATTGTGGTAGCAAACAATGCTGGTTCTTGACTCACTAGCCCCATCTGATCCCTCAGCCATTTCAGTTGAAGATTCTTCAAATCATGGCCATCTAATAGTATTTTACCTAGTAAAATATCAAAATATAAGCTGTGCAGCTCTTTAAAATTAATGTGCTCATCCCACTTTCAAAATCAAGACAGGATACTGAAGAGCTATTTATTCTATGCTTCTCAGATATGGAATACATGTATTGATACAGAGCCGTTTTATCCAATTCACTGCTTCAATATGAAAATACACATGGGTGGTAAGAAATTAGTGGACCTAATACATCTTGTACATAATACTTGCTTTAAACTGCATCTTCATATAAGAATGCAGCATCTGGTATCACTACTATGCTGTTTAACTGTATTTTACAGGTATCTTTAAACTGTACCATTAAAAGAAGGTATCTTTAAACTGTATGGTACTCCTATAACTTTATTTTACAGATGCCTATATCCTAAGAATAAACAGGTATTTTGGTTTCCTAAATATGCATATACCTGATGTTGGGTCGTAGAATCGCTCGACCATGGAAATGATAGTGCTCTTTCCTGATCCACTTGGACCCACCACCGCAAAAGTCATCCCAGCACTGATGACAAAGCTTAGATCTTCGAAAACCATGTGTGGACGTGAAGGGTATGCAAAGGATACCTGACTGAATTCAAGTTTCCCAGCAACCTTTTGAAGTAGTAGTCCATTGTCTGACTTTTTAGATGAACTGGGATCGTTTTTTATCATGTTCATCATATTGCCTGCAGCAGCCTGACCTTTCGCAATGGCGCCGAGGTTTGGAGCTGCCTGGCCAAGAGCACTACAAACATAAAAATATGTCAAAAAACATTGAGGTCAATTTGAATGACCAGAAATCACATCAATGTTATGCTGAATGGGTGTTTATCAGATCTTCTATGCATTATGGTGCCATGGAAATTGGGAATCACATAAGGTGGAATACTGTTTATTACTACTCTGTACTATGGAATACTGTTCATTACTACTCTGTACTATCTCCTTAAGTCAATGTCACCAGTGGGTGCTGATAATGATTTGGAATAATGGGAAAAAAATATAAGAATCCCAACTTATGTTATTTCTTACTCCACACCAAAAGAAATTCATAAAAGGAGCATATAACTACTGTTACTACCAAAAAATCTTGATTTCTTGCAATCTGGGGTAAATAAAATAAGGCAAAACCAAGAAAATATTGGTGGATGGTGGTGCTTACAATCCACTGAAGATGACATTGATAATTGTTGTAAATGCTTTGGCACCATTGGTGACCTGATGTCTGACAAGGAAGCTGGCATACCAAAGAAGAAATGCCCATGCACAATAAAGAAGCCCGTATGTAAGGCCTACACCCACTCCTTTTGCAACTCCACTTTTCTTCCCCAATTTCAGTGCATTTGTAAGTGAGTTTGAATATGCTTCTACTGCTCTGTCCTCCCCCACAAACGAATAAACGGTACGAACTTGAGAAATTACCTGGATGAAGGTGGAAGGAAAGAAAAATCAGGCAGCTACAAAAGCCAACATTATTCCAATAGAGAATCACTTGAATTGGTGACAGTCATTCTATAAATAAACCAGTTGGATAAGATGTTGCCATGTACTAGAATTACTGCACTATAGTTTAACTGATTAGCAATTGTGAACACATTGAAGTATAATTACCCAGAGAGATATATAACATTAGTTATGTTCCTTCGAGTCTGTAGGAATATGGGGATGGTCTTAATTTTGATCAGTGATGAAGATCTTAAAACTGAATTTCATGCCTAAGCAGTATGAATGTTCTCCATACCCCAGTTCACAAGTGATTTGATGTTTGAGAAGAATTGAAGGCCATCTGTCCTTGTGTTTGGAGCAGAATGGAAATGGGAACCAAAATAAGATGTGATACTGTTTTTCTCTTTTATTTTGGTCCCAAATGATCTCAGTTCTCAAATATTTATTTGAGGAGAAATTTTGAAGAAACTGTTCACCTATTTCTATCACCTTTTCTGTCCCATCCCAGATATAGCTATCCAATTACAAACTGAATGTGATTTATAAAAATCCCAACACAGCCTATAATCAATTGCTGAATTTATAGAATTCCATAATCGATACTCATTCATTGGGTTAAAAAAAAAAAAAAAACGAAACAAAATGTAAGAGTCCATTGTCTCCGAGATTTTAATATGTTCATATTGTAACCATTATGAATCATAAATAAGTAATATAATTAACTTGTAACCAATCTTAATTGTTCTTATGCTTGACCTGGTTTCTGTCAGGACTCTGGGTTTTCCTCTTTTATTAGAGCAATCATTGCAACTCGATGACAGATAATGTTCAACAACACACTGGGGACAGATGTGGTACCTCTTCTGCTATTTTTCCAGATTCAGCATATGCAGCCTCACCCTTCTTAGATAGAGTAGACATGATTATTGTGTATGTGCCTCCAGCAATAGCAATCAGAGGAACAACAGCTACGGTGAGTAATGTGAGCTGCCACACTGATACAAATCCAACAGCAAATCCAGCAACAAATTGAGCAAGGTATCGTAGACAGTGGCCCATCTGCATTTTAAGATACAATGGAAAGAGCATGCTTAGTATGTAGTTATATTATAGCTTCAAGGCTCACTTGCATCTGTGTTTAAAGATACAAAGGAAACAGCATGTTTAGTGTAGACTTCTACTTCAGGCCCAAGGCCCACTTGCGGAAGTAGCTCACTTAGAAAAGAGAGATCAAAAGACAAGAGAACCTTTCTTCTTCTGAATTCAATACCTATCATTTATACCTTATCACCAATTGCATCTTGCACGAGTATAGCATCACTTGAAATGTGAAAGATGATATTTTCATCTCTTGCCTCTGTATCAAAAAAGTTTATATCTTTCCTTAGAACTGATTGAAGATATTTCACTCTCATGCGGGCCGTCTGTCTCTCCCCAGTTTGCATCCAAAATGCAACCCCTGAAAGACAAAATTTAAAACGAGGATAATCAACAATGATCTTGATAATTTGATAGATTTGAATAATCTGGACAACAGATGTTATCCATTTCTGGGAATCAGAAATAACATATGATCAGATGCAATGATGATAATGATTTGGACAAGACAGAAGAACAATATCCAAAACCAATGTGATTTCTTGTTTCTGTGCCACCCCCAAATGCATAGCAAAATTATGGATACTCTGTCCTGCCAAAACATTCTAATACATGCGATTTGGGGTACATCCAAATGCACCTTAAGTTGGTTAAACTTCAGATGCAGAAACAACTGGAAATTTCTCCAAATGTTGTATTGGGCTTAAGATGTAAGGACATACCCATCCATGCTGATGCCAGGACAACGAATCCTATGTAAACTAAATCCAAAGCACGCTGCAATAAGAGAAAATAAGCAGGATGAGCCAATCTTTGACAGAGGTCATTATGAGAATGCAACAAATATAAGCAACATGCTATAAAATTAGAACCAGTCTTTCATTAGATATTCATAGCTCTTTTGTTTTTTGCCCCACTAGACTGTGATAACTACAGTAAGATACATGTAGCAAACCTGCTATATTCTTGGTTCTCTAAATTTCATGCATGAGCTATTTTAATTAGATGTTGAATTATAGTCAAACCACCAGGTTATACTATAATTAATTTCACCTCCTATGTACTGTTGAAGTAAGATAACTGAACAGAGCTAAAGAGTTCAGTGTACTGACAAAAGATGTATCTATAAATGTCTTGAAACTTGAAAGTACTAGGAGCCCAGTGACATGTCTTCCATAATTGTACAAAAGATCTTTAAGTTTATAATGATAGAAGTTATTACCTTACTTGATTAACGTATGAAGGTCTAAAATTATATTCAGGTCATTATCTTAGTAGGTTTAGATGTACCCAAGGAGCAATCAAATTGAATGTCTTGAAGGAAGGGGTGACTATCTATTTTATTCTGAATTTGTTTTTTTATCAGTAATTTATTCTAAATTTGCTAGGGGTATAGAAATTGGATTCACATAAGGTGGGTCTCCTTTTTCTTGCTCTGCTATACCATATCATTCTTGGCAATTGGTGGTGATGATGTCTTGGTTAAAGAAACAGAAGAAAATGCCACTCCAGCTAATGTGGTTTTCAGTTGTGTTTCCTTTTTTTTTTTCCCTGCAAGGATAGCCATCTATTCTTCCAAATTATTTAATCTGATATGGTTTCGAGTACACCCAATGCACCTTTTCTGCCAACGTTATCCATCAGAAGGGAATTCTTTCTGCTTGATTTCTCTCTCTTTCGGCACCTTCCACATGGAAATTCATCCACTCTCTATGTGGCACACATGAACATCGGTCCAAATTGTTCAAGCTTCAATCAGATAGCCTCATTGCAATCCAGAGAGGGGTCTGCTCGAGCGGCCATCACATCCGATCGAGCGAATAGGTCGGTTTGCCCCAGCGCTGAAATAGAGGCTGGTCCGCTCGAGCGCACCCAATGACCGCTCGAGCGAACCAAGCGCAGTGAACTATGAATTTTGGAAACTGTTATTCTTATTGTGCTCAAACTGTTGGTTTTAGTCCTAATCATCTTAGGCAACTTTAAGCACAACCTAAGGCCTATTTAAAGGACTTAAGGGTTATTCCATAAGAGACAAGCCTCACCTCTCAAAGTTCCGAGTTAGAAATTATCATTGAGAGTTTTTCTTCTCTAGAGTTTTTATGAAGTTGTGCTGCCGAGTTCTCTAGAGCCAAGTTCTTCTGCATCCTTTGTAGAAGATTGTCTTCTTGCGAGAAGATTTGAGGAGTCAGACGCTGGATTGAATCTGTTGCAATCAACGGTGTGAAGTCGTTGAAGCGTGAAGCGACACAAGGTAACTTCAGTCCTTGGGTAGGGGATATCTGGGGAAGAGATCTGAGTTTCTTGTAATTGCGAGATTCATAGTGTTTGATTTGATCCAGTTTGAATCGGTGGTTTTTCACCCGGTTAGGGTTTTCCACCTTAAATTTGGTGTCTTTGTGGTGTGTGCTTGTTTTGTTTATTTCCGCTGCATATTGTTTATTTCTGCACACTATTGGCTTGATTGCTTGAGTACACCAATCTAGAGATCGCAGACCCATAATTAAAATTTTCAATTGGTATCAGAGCGGGTTGCACTATCTTGTTGTGTTTGATCCTACAAGATTTCTATAATGATGCTCAATAGAGAAGGGACATCTACCTCCAAGCCTCCTTTGTTTGACGGTTCTAATTATGCTTATTGAAAATAAAGGATGATTGAGTTTCTCAAGTCCATTGATGATGATGTTTGGGATATTGTTGAGGAGGGCTACTCCAGACCTACAATTGTGGTTAATGGACAAACTGTTCCTAAACCTAAAGCCCAATGGTCTAAGGATGAGAAGCATGCATCCAATTGTAATAACAAGGCTGTGAATAGTATATACAATGGAGTGTCTGCTGATGAGTTTCGAAGGATTTCCACTTGCAAAACTACAAAAGAAGGATGGGAAGTCTTATAGACAGTTTATGAGGGTACAGACACGGTGAAGCAAGTTAAATTACAAAGGCTGAATAAAGAATTTGAAACCATCGTGATGGAAGAAGATGAGACATTTGATCAATTTAATGCAAGGCTGAATGATATTGTCAATGATGTTTTCATTCTGGGGGAAGAAATACCAGAACACAAAATTGTCAAGAAAATTCTGAGGTCTCTACCTTCGAGGTCTGATTCTAAAGTTGATGCTATTAAAGAAAATAAGGATTTGAATACCCTCAAGGTAAATGAACTGGCTGGAAATCTTTAGACTTTTGAAACAAACCGTTTGAATAAAGGAAAATCAAATGAGAATGATAATGCCTTGAAAGCCATCTCAGAATCAAGAAAGAAGCCTGCAAAGAAAATTGAGTCTGATTCTGAATCTGATGCTGAAGATGATATGGCTGAGTTTATTAAGTGTTTAAAAAAATACATGAAGATAAAACGAGCCAATAAAAAGAATTTCAGATCTGAGAAGAAGGATCCTGCAAAAGGGACAAAGTGTTTTGAGTAACAAGGCTATGGTCACTATGCTAATGAGTGTGCCAACAAGAAAAATGGTACAAAGCAAAAGGCTCTCAATACTACTTGGGATGAAGAATCTTCTGAAGAAGAAATGGAAAATGCAAACGATCCCGAGGATGATCCTTCTAACAATGTGAATGGCAAGTATGTGACATTCATGGCTAAGTCTGTGTCTGACAATGATACTAATGAAGATGAGTTGTCAGATCAAGAGAGAGATTGAGAAGAATTGTGCCATACTACCTATGCTGATTGTGTCAAGATGACCAAGTATGGTAACAAGATCACTATCAAGTACAAGGCTACTAAAAAAGAAAATTCTGCATTGAAGATTGAATTAGAGCAAGCACTGGAAAAGATTCATCTCTTGGAAAGTCAGAAAAACTGCATGGCTGAAAGTTTGACTACTGAGAGTCAAAAACTTGAAAAGGCTGAACAAGAGATGAAGAATATGAAAACGGAGTTGCAAACTGTTAAAGCTTAAAATCAAGACCTGTAAGGAAGACTGAAGATCACTCTGTCAGAGCTAGAAGTCAAGCAAGCTTCTCTAAACAAGATGAACACTGGTTCGCAGACTCTTACAAACATCTTGTCTAGTCAGAAGTCTCATTTTGATAGAAGCGGTCTTGGTTATGATCATGGTGCATCCACTTCAAATGCTAAAGGTAAAACAATTTTTGTTTCAAGTGTTGCACATGCTACTCCACATATTGCACTTTCAAATAATGTGTCGAGTAGTTTCAAGAAAAAGAATGTGTTACGCACTGCACGCACATCCACTTGTCATCATTGTGGATTAAAAGGACACATTCGTCCCCATTGCAAGAAGCTGCAAAGTTTACCTAAGATCAAGCAATGGCGGAAGAATTTTTCTCCACCCAAAACGGCTCAAATTTGGGTTAGAAAATTTGATTTGCCTAAGGAGGTTACTCACATTCTACTGAAAGATCAAACTACACAAGTGTGAGTGTCTACCCCCAGCGCCGATCAAAGAGATTATGCTCCCACCCCCAGCGTTGCTACGAAGATACATTCAGGGGGAGTTGCTTTTGAGGGGGAGCTACTGATCCTAATTGATAGAAAGCTGCATGTTCTTATCTTTAGCTTTGTCAATTTATAGACAAAAAGAGGGAGAAAGATGACAGATTAATGGGGAGAACAAGAAGTTCAGACTGAGTCAGAGACAATGCAGATCTACAGTTGTTGATTGCATATTTTTTTTGCTGATTGCCATTTCTTTTATTTTTATAAATTCAATGTATTTTAGGTTTCATTTTTGGGTAGGTCAAATTGTATTGTCTTAGGGAGTTTTGTCCATTAATTGCCAAAGGGGGAGATTGTTAGGAATTTTAGTGTTGGCTAAATTCATGGGTTGGACAAAACTCTGGGTCATTTGAGTTGTAATTTTTATTTAGAAAATGATTCTGAAGATAGAAGATTGGAATGACTCAGAAGAACAAAGTCTGAAAGAATTAGAAGAAGAAAGCTGGAGAAAGATAGCTGAAATTTCGGATTATCCAGAGAGGGGTCCGCTCGAGCGACCATCACATCCGCTCGAGCGAACAAGTCGGTTTGCCCTAGCGCTGAAATAGAGGCTGGTCCGCTCGAGCGCACCCAATGACTGCTCGAGCGAACCAAGCGCAGTGAACTACGAATTTTGGAAACTGTTATTCTTATTGTGCTCAAACTGCTGGTTTTAGTCCTAATCATCTTAGGCAACTTTAAGCACGACCTAAGGCCTATTTAAAGGACTCAAGGGTTATTCCATAAGAGACAAGCCTCACCTCTCAAAGTTCTGAGTTAGAAATTATTATTAAGAGTTTTTCTTCTCTAGAGTTTTTATGAAGTTGTGCTGCCAAGTTCTCTAAAGCCAAGTTCTTCTGCATCCTTTGTAGAAGATTGTCTTCTTGCGAGAAGATTTGAGGAGTCAGACGCTGGATTGAATCTGTTGCAATCAACGGTGTGAAGTCGTTGAAGCGTGAAGACACAAGGTAACTTTAGTCCTTGGGTATGGGATATCTGAGGAAGAGATCTGAGTTTCTTGTAATTGCGAGATTTATAGTTATTGATTTGATTCAGTTCGGATAAGTGGTTTTTCACCCGATTAGGGTTTTCTACCTTAAATTTGGTGTCTTTGTGGTGTGTGCTTGTTTTGTTTATTTCCGCTGCATATTGTTTATTTCTGCACACTATTGGCTTGATTGCTTGAGTACACCAATCTAGAGATCGCTAACCCATAATTAAATTTTTTATATTGTATGCCTCATGTACAGTTGGTGAGTTCCTAGGTAACCAAACATGAGAATAAATCCCAATTTTCCAGTCAACAAACCCTAGAAAAGATCGACCAAAACCCGAATCAGATAGGTTTCAAAACTGCAGACTGTCTCTGTTGATCCACAATTCTTGCATTACAAATGTCAAAATTCAAGCATGGACCACATCAATGGTCATAAATGTTCCTGATCCTAGAAACTAAGAAAGAAAGTTCCTATGCAGTATGCAAACTGATATCTTAAAAAAACTCCTATAAAATCCTACTGTAATCCAGTACATAGACAAGACCCAGATTGTGTTTCTATTTGTTTAGTCCTTAACCCAAAAATTAAAGAAATAAAATCCATGAAAACCCACCAGCCATTTCAGAATCTCAAACAGTAGAGTTACCTCTGCTGGAAATTAGTTCACCTCCTTCAGTTACTTTTACAATGGAAATCTGATAACAAATACATTGAAAACCAAGCTAACAGAGCTGGGTAGGCAGAGTACCTTGGAAATCTCAGAAGCAAGCTTATCAGGATGCAAATAGAGAGATCCCAAGGAGTTAATGATATCTCCAAATATAACAAAGAACATGGGCATAGCCGCTCCATGAATGCAAGCTCCTATGCTGCCCAAAAGCATCAAAACGCAGTCGACTTTATCGGCGTGGGCGAACAATCCTACGAGCGAAACGGAACGTTTCTCAGCCGAAATGGGATGTGGGTCTGGTTTCTCAACTGGGTTTTCCTGAGTCGTCCTATCTGAGAGCTCCACCACCTCCATTTCTCAATGCTCAATGCTCACTGCTCACTGCTCACTGCTCACTGCTCACTACTCAATCTGAGAGCTCCACCACCTCCATTTCTCAATGCTCAATGCTCACTACTCAGGGAGATAGAGAGAGAGAGAGAGAGATGAATGAAAAGAGAACATGTACGTTGTAGTCGTTTGAAAGTGCCATAAGAGTCATTACTCATACAATGCATGTAAATGCTGCTCTTTTGGTTGGCCAACTAAATATCCGGCAGATTAACTGTCAAGACATGATTGTGGTGCATCTCCCTAATCTGTGCACCTGTGGCGCACGTTTGATGGTTGGCCACTGTATATCCATAAATAAATACAAACTAACATATACACATCTATTTTTATATTTTTCTCGATCAATGTAGAAGTCTACGCACTCACGCTATCCAAGTCCTTATCCAGCCGACTCAAATCATCATTGCTTTTACCATTTGAGCTATTAGTTGATTGGCCTATCCTAACTATTTTGTAGTTTGCTGTATGAATTATGTTTTGCCATTCTAAAATCTATCATAGAAAGTTCGCTTATTTTCGGATCTATTGATGCTACTTTTATCCATATTGTCTTTTATCTTATGCCTTGTTTTAAAGAGCCATCAACTAGCATGAAGAAAATTTAGCTACTGACATTCTTATTGCCCTACTCTGAATGAGTCTATTAATTTATTACCTATTGATAATAATCATAAATATTCTCAAATATGCCCATTTATGAGTTTGATCATACATCCTTTTCAACATTCTTATCTTTTACTGCACTCATCCATTTAGACCTCATGCTTTTTTAATATTTACAAATAACTATCTATACCCCTTTTTCTTTATTATTATATACAGCATAACAAAGATGCTCCCTTGAAAATATCACTGACCATTTCTTCATGTCATAGCAACCAAAGTTGGTCAAGTTTGTTTAAAGGATGGAGATTTTTTTTTTCTTATGCTGGTTTATAATAAACTAGGTTTGACTAAAGTTAGACTAACTCAAATTAAAATATCAAATTAAGTACCACAATTCTAACCATCAGAGTTTGGTTTTATGGTTTAACCTAACAGAGAGTAAATTATTGAAAGTGGTCAAACTTCATTTTTTTTTTTTTTTGCTGCCTTTGATTGCCGGTCAAGGTGGCTAACCCATATTATGAAGCCAGGAAGGTGGTTGTACATCAAAACAAAAAACAAAAAAATAGAGGTGGTTGTTTCTAATTATTTTGAAAGTCTAGCTGTCATGTGTGAAGCTTTTAGTGAGAAAGGATATTTGCAATGATGACTGTATGATCCTAGTTCTTCATGTCAAACATCTGCCAATGAGTAAGTATTGGCCCAAATTTTTACTTGAATGATTGAGATAAGAATAAAAAAGATCAATTATTAAGTTAGACTCTTGTTTTCTATACATTATGATCCAAAAAGTTTATACTGATTCCATCATAGTGAAACTTATAATAATAAATTTTTATGGGAGGGCGTGTAATTATATGGCTTGGATCAAACAAAGATGATGATACCGACACATGAATCAAAAGAAGGTGACACCATAGATATGCGCAATGGCTCTTCATCATGAGATCACTTCTCGATGAGGAATTAAGAAAGACCAATACAATGAATGGTTAAGATTCTGATCACATCAGAGTTTATTTTAAGACCATGGTTTATCTAAAGCTAAACTCCACTAACAATCAATGGGGGCAGGAATTCCAATAAATATCCGAAGTCTTCTATCCTTGAATAGAAAAAAGGGTAGAGAAACAAACAAAATGGCTATGGAACCTATTTTGGATTTGTGGACAATTTAGGTTTCAATCCGGATCCATGTTCTTGGATTTGAAAGTTGCAAATTTAAGATTTGGATGTTTTTGTGTTGAAACTTCCAACTAGAAAATCCAAATCCATAATGAACACCAACCATGTGACAGAAATTATGTTTTGGCTGTTTTTTGGGCAGCAAAGTCCAAACAGAGAATTGAAACTGCATAAAATGATGCTACTGAAAATGAACACAGGAGATTAATGTGATATGACCCTGCCCATTCTTTGTATGTTGACATAGTGGTATCTGTTTGGCATGTACTCATGTGCAATGGACCCAATTGTCCCCCAATATGATGATCAAGGCCATGGAAATGCACACTGGGGCTCTCTTCACCACTTGCTGAAGTAGGGAACTCATGGATGGTTGAAATTGAGTAGAATGAGAGGTGAAACAACCTGAGCTAAAATAGGTGGTCATTAATTGGGTTATGAGTTGGAGCTGTACCTTTCTTTGCAACAAATTTAATAGGCCATTGAAATCTCTGACTTGAATATTTATTGGGCAATCTGTCAAAGATAGCAAAGTGCCTTCTCTCACATGGACCGCGTTCCTCATTTTCCCCTTTGGCAAGGGTCAGGTGGTCCACCTGATTAATAGGTGGCTGGTGCACACAAGTAAATGGGAATGGTTGTGGTGGTCACTGTTTTTTTGCATGTAAATGGATCATGTAATTTGGAGTTTATTTGATGTAAAATGTTCCTTCTTATGGTTGCCTACAAACTATTCTAAATAAAGTTGAATCATGTGTTCAAGATTTAGTTAATCCAATGGTGTGCATATTGTTGTTTTGAATAATATTTTATATGTATATCCTACTGTGGGTGTTAGAACCAATAGACGGATTTGATTTCTTAAAGGTGGGCTCCACCCACTTGCATATCCCAAGTGTTGTATCATACTATAATGCAGCGCTGCTATATGATAGCTTTACCCTTGCCTGAATTGATTGTTGGAAAAAGATCCTGTGCTATGTCTCACATGGCCATGCACTATGAGGACAGCCATGTGGGGCAACTTATTAATATTCCATCCAACCCCTCATACACCACTGCCCCACTCTTTCCAAATGTTATGGATTATTTACACCCATCCTCATGGGACTAATCATTAGATTGGAATCATTAAACTTGAGGTCCATGGATAAATGGGTTAGGATGAGTTGGACTTAAATTTTGCATACATTTGGGTCACATTTGGATGTTTTTTCTTTTTTCTTTTTTTTTGAGAGAGAGAGAGCTTCCAATACTTGAGCTTGAGATTTTCACTGAGGTGGGCCACCACCCAATTGCTGGTTGTCTTGACCAACAGATGAATACAGAATTTCTCATGATAAACCAACTTCTGCCACATGTTTTGACTACAACTTTCTGAGCCACTCATCTGAGGTAGTTTTACAACATCTTGGATGATGCACTGTGGGGCCCATTGACTGACCATTCTGATGGCCTGTGTTCGATCTCATGTGTCCGGATATGTTTCTCCATACCAGGATATGGACCTACAAAGAATAGGAGTCAAAGCCCAGATTGCCTGGGCCTTCAGACCTGATAAGTAATAATCTGCCACACAAGCAGATAAACGGTGGAATCCTAGATAAAATGTATAACCATGGATGTATTAGAAAAGGATGCCCATGCTCAGCACAAACAATATAATTCATAATATAAAAAATCTATTTAAAAAAAATATATATATATATATATAATATTTTATATATAAATTATGTTGAAAAGGGAAAAAATCTATAAGAAATCTAAAATATGATGTTTTCCTATCAGGGGCAGAATTAGTAGTGAATTGGTCAAGTTCAGGGTGAGTATGGGTTTAGAAATTTTGACCTGTGGTGTAGTTCGGGTTTTCGATTTGCTTGACTCACTCCGCCCTATTTATCTTTAACTTATATATTACTTAGTAAATCTTTTAATATAAAGTTATCGGTTTAATTCTTATTCATCAATTGAGTAATAGAAAATCAAACTAATTCAATCAGAGGGTAAGTTTGACATCACAAATTAAACATTCATGATGGGCAGGTAGGTCATTGGGTAGAGAAATTGCCAATGGGATGGGATTTGTACAGCTTAAAAACACAAACCCATTGCCATTCAGTCAAACTTCAGTCTATCTAGTATCTGCAAATAGATTGATCCCATGTGACATGTAGCCCTGTGTTTTTACCTCTAAATTAATTAATCAATATCAGTCTGCCTAGGCCTTAAAAGTCAAACTGTGACCGGGGCCGGGCTATACAGAGGTCTCTGACTTCTTTCTGAGAAATATGAGCAGTTTGGATTGGTCAAGAAAGTTAGGTCCCAGACAAGTTGAGTGGCAGGTCAGGTGAGAGGGATTGCCATTCCTGTGACAGGACCAATCAACCAGACCCAGTGGATGACTGAACTTGATTTCCTGCCCTCTTTGGTTGGCTACTTGGCTGTGTAGCAGTGGATCAATAAATTTCTGGAAGGTCATTTATTTACCCGTGAGCACAATTTGTGCTAGAAGGAGCCATAGTCTTATGGTCTATCCTGCATGTATTTAACGAAGTAGCCAAAAGCTTTCCAGATTGGCAGTTTTTTTTTTTTTGAAAAGTTAAGCAAGTCTTTCAATTTTCAATAAAGAATAGATTATGAGGGAAATGGGGGATATTCCATGAATAATTAAAATACAAAGGGATCACAAATTACATAAAGTTCAAACCCCTAATAGAAAAAAAAAAAAAAAAAAAAACACCAGCCCACATCTAGGGCAGATGAAAGTGCCAAAATAGTTTGTAAATCCAACGCTATTAGATAGGCAGGTACCACTCAGTATCATTTTAGTTTTCAACTTAAGATGACAACATAAGTAGAATATCCACCAAAGTGAACCATATTGAATTTTCTAAGTTTCAGCTCCACCTTCCTAACTTCATATCTTTTTGTCCAAGAGATAACTTTATATCAGATTGGTAGATTCTTCAATCTTGGTTATTGGCCCTTTCTTTTTTGTATCATGGACTTTGTTTTCTTTCACATGCTATTACCAAATGCTTCTTCACATTGGAGGGGATTTTAAGGATTGTCTAAGAGACATGAGAGGCTGCACCAACCAATCTATAACTTGATCACCCGTTTGGTTGGCCCCATTTTTTAAGAATCAGTATGATTGAATAGATCAACAGCATCTACATATGCACTTGATGATGAATATAAATAGCGGGTGGCAATGGGTCGGGTCTGGTTAACCTCATTGGATTTAGGGCGTGGTTTTGAGCTAATTCTAATCACTCTTGTCGATCGGCTGGAAATGTAGCAACTCAAACATTAAATTTCTCGGCCGAGTTTGGGTCAGATTATTGGATTATGGTTTAACGGGTGAGATTGGATGGCAAACTGGGTCAGATTGGTGGATTATAGTTTAACGGGTAAGAAGCAAAATCTTCTTATTGAATCAGACATCCACCCAACTTTGTCGAATAGTAATTAAAGCACTTAAACAACTATATGAACAACTTTTGGTTAATTAGAAGAAGAGAAAAAAGTGCCTTGCCAAATGGTACCTAACACTATGCTCTCAACAAAAACCCCACTAACTAATTAGCTAGGTTGGAAATCTAATGGCACATGGAGTTACTATGTTGACTTCAGGTAGGTTATGGATTTGCCACCCTTTAGTATGGACAACTTGAGTATGTAACTACCAAATCAATTTTAAGGCTAATTTTTTGGTAATATAGCAAAGGCCTCCTAGTGAAGTGCTACTGATTATTCCAAAATCTTAGGACTTGTTTGTACAATGAGAGGGTTAGATGCTTTGTAAATTTCTGTTTATAGGACAGGGAGGAATTTTGCATTTTTTCCCCTCATAAAAAAAATCAAAACCATTTATATCGAGAGAAAACACTTATTTTTCCTAAGCAAAAAATAAAAATAAAAAAATTGTTGCACCAAATAACAAAAAGAATATGATTTTTTTTTCAAAAAATTTCTAGTCTATTGCGGAATTCTCGGAATTACGAGGCTTTAAAGATCTTCAACTGCTCGTAAAACAAGGATTTTTGACCGAGTGTTTGCATAGTTGAAGATCTGACATCGATATTATATCGTACTAATGTGTATAGCTTAGAAAAACAGGTGTCACTGGAAATGTCTACAAAATGAGGAATTTTAAATCTGATGGGGCTCGATCTGAAAAATCCTGAAAAATGAGGATTTCTGTTTCTCCAACTTTTTTGACATGTTTAATTGACAAATATGAGGAATCTTCAAGGACTTGATTGCAAATGTGACCTTAGAAATTTTAGATTCTTTCTCATGGGCCCCATTAATCAGATTCCAACCATTTAAAACCAATTACCTCGTTGAGTCCCCTACCGGCCCCATTGACCTCATCTCTCTTAAAATCATAACCATCTATTAACAATCAGTTTTCCAAATGGACGGCCAGAAATGATCAAGCCTCCAAACAAACCGTCATAAATTGGACGGACTAGATCTAGTAGCAACCTTATGATATCACAGTTAAGTGGGACCCACGTGGAGGAAGAAACCGATCCATCGCTCGATGTCAGTTCCAAAATCTTCTCGATCGAGTAAAGTTTCAACGATTCAAATGCGGGAAATAAGCTCATCACGAGGGAAGCGCTTTTTGTCGGTCACTGCTACCAAGAAACCGAAATCGAAAACCGAAACGGCCAAAAAGGAAGCGTTTGGATTTTTCTCAATTCCTTGAATTCCATGCAATTACTGTTTGTTTCGCCGAAATCTGGTCTACATTTCTCAGTTTCCTCGGTTATTTTCGCATCCCCAATTCCGAAACGGTACCGACGTACGCATCCGTTACGGACTATTCATTTCGCGCCCTCCATGTGTCGGATCTGAAAAGGCGTCTCGGATCGATCTGGGAAGAAAAGGGCTTTGTTATCTTGCGATTTTAAATCTGGGTTGCTTTTGTTGATGCAAAAGGAGTGGGCATTTTGGAGGGGGATTTGAGATGGGTTTTTTCAGTTCTTTGTTTGGTTTCTGTGGATTTGGAGTAGGGATCTCTGTTGGGATTGTTATTGGATACTATCTCTTCATGTACCATCAACCCAGTGATGTGAAGGTGATTTTCTTTTTTTGTTTTAATTAATCTTCTGTTTTTGTGGTATCTCCTTTTTAATTGGTTTCATTGGTTCCCTCTGTTGGGTTTTGTTTCTTTGGGTTGATTTGGTTTTTATGCAGTTATTTTTTTTTTATAGATTTGTGATGGTGAGCGACATAGGGTTTTCAATCTATGTGATTTTAATGCATTGGTTGGAAAACAATAGACAAACTAAAGAAAGATTAAGAATCCCAATTGGAGGATGAGAGCTGCATCTTGTTGTGTGTAATTTATATCAATAAGATTCATGATGCCATTGATTGCAAACTCAATAGGATATTTAAGTTCTAGACATTTCTTTTTTTCACATTTTTGGGATTGATTCTGAGAGAAATTCCTGGTGTAGTTTGATTTATGGGTGGCAGAACCAAAAAGGTATCATGTGATGCTTGATTGAAAGAAGCTTTTTATATTCTATTTATTTATTTTACCTGGCAATAGTACTGATGGGCCTTGCTTAATGTGTGGGATCTGGTGGGTTCTCTCATTGGATGGACCATGAGAAGATATAATCCATTTCAGATTTCTAGCTAGTGAAACAGATAACTGCAACCAGTGGTACATATTCATTGAGGGCCAATTGGATGTTTGGATCATCCTATGGGGGAGATTTTGGCTATCGAGTGTCCACCATGGTGCCAGACATTATAAAATTTGAGTAACTGTGCATTTATTTTAGATTGTGACAACATATGAACGATCTGGATAACCACGCACCATGTTTTTGTTTTTATTTTTATTTTTATTTTTATCCATGATTCTGACATGACACTGCTACCCTTTTGACTCTCTAGTGTTTGAGGCACATCTCAAACTTGCTGGCATGGAAACCTGAGGTAAAACTTGAATAGTGCTTCTGAACAGAATGTTATGTACTGCCAAGATCAGGAACCACTGAAAAAGAAGAACATAGCCACCACACACAGCAGTACTAGAAATTCAGTGGTTTTTTTTTTGGTGGAAATTTCATTTATTCAGTTCAAATTTGCTTTCTAAATCTCTTCCCAGAACACCTTTAAGATTAGCATATAAAAAAACTATTTCTCTGTTCTTGACTGAAATAAAGTTTGATACTATTTTTCTTTTTATTAAGTAGCTCTGGACATACTCTGACTTTTTTTTTTTTTGAAAGGTAAGTAGTCACACACACACCCACACACAAACACTCACCCAAGTCCCGGTTGGTTGTTTCTGTGAAAGGGAGGTGCCTCACCAAAACCAGTGAATTGGCTGAACATACTTTGGGTTACACTTAGCATTGTCATCTGGTGTCATGTTTACACTATTTAAATGGTTTTAGTTCATCCGGGTATGTTTTTAGATGTACTTATTAGTATTCTTTTGAATGGTGCAATATTTTAGTATGCATGCTTTACATCTTTTTACTGAATTTATTACACTCATATCAAATTTGATATAATGAATGAAATACAGTTTTTACCAAATAACATTAATAAATACAAAACATACAAATGATGTAAATGAATGGAATGTGGAAGTCTGTACGCAGTGATCTCACTAAAGCAATTAGCTAACACATCCACTGTTACATTTGCTTCCCTCCCAGTATGAGTGGGAAGATCTCTCTAAAGCTATAGCTAACACATCCACTGTTACATTTGCTTCCTTACCAATATGAGTGGAAAGAATCTTGGGCTTTGAGGCGAAATTTGTATCTTGTCGACAATGAAAGCAATACTCCATTTCTTGTTCTCATGATCCTTTGCCCATGATATGACATTTTGAGAGCTAGCTTCCCCAATTAACTGCCCCATGTGCACCATAGGGCTGGGACTTAGTCCTCCTACCTCATTCTTTGCTTCTGCTCATGCTAGTCATTCTTAATTCCTCCCCACAATGCTAAGAAAGCAAGCTTAACCCCTGCCAAGTGATCCTAGAAACTCTTCTCATCTAGGGAAGCAACAGGATTATTCTTACAAGTGTTGTAAACTTGAATTTACAGAATCCTGGTAGGGAAAGTTTCACCTTTAAATAAAGCTTCAAGTATCCTTTGATCTCCTTCCACCATAACATCCCTTAAATCTCCTGTAGAACATTACCAAAAATGATTTAGTTTCTGTTTGGATGAGGTGAAAAAGTGGAGTAATCTTTCCACAGTTTGAATTTGTACTGTTGGCAGTTTTATCCGCATCCAAACAACCCTAGTGTATTATTGCTCTTATCTAGGGGTTCATGGGCCGGTTGGGCCATAGTTGTCCAAGCCTGGCCAATTTAATTATGAGGTTCAGCCTTTTCAGGCCTTTTATTCAGGCCCAAACCTGCCACATGGTTCAGGCCACTCTCAATTGCAAAGTACGTACACGTCTTTGAGCTAAGTATGTCAAGCTGGGCTGAGCTAACAAGGATACATAATTCAAGGACCAGCCCATTAACAATTGGGTCAGGAAATTAGGCCTCCATCCCATGGGTATAAAGCACAGCCTAAATCCAGCCCAATGTGGGCCGAGCTCAGGATGGCCTGGCCCATGAGCATTCCTTCTCATCCGTTAGTTAGACATTTCTTTAATTTTAATAATTTTTTTCTTGTTATCAATTAGGAAAGAAGTTGCACTGTTGCCACATTCTAGGTTTGAACAGAAATGATGCACTACTATATAGATTCTCCTTTTATAATTTAAGGATTACTGTAAATTTGGCTGAACTTTTTTCTATAGGGAAAAAAAAATATTCTTGAAACTATAAACAACTCTTGTGGAATGTCTTTATTTGTTTCATGCCTTCACTAGGATCTCCAAGTACTGGAGATGGGGATATGGTTCAAGTTTTGCAAATAGGAACTATTGTCTTGCATTTTATCTTGATAGTAGATATTGTGTATCTATTTTCAAGATCCTTTCATTAGGCATGTCAATATATATACGTGTACTCAATTCATTTCTCTTATTCGTTTGATCAGGATCCCACAATTCGTCCGCTTGTCGAACAAGACTCAAATTCTTTGCAGCAAATGGTTCCTGAAATACCACTATGGGTGAAAAATCCTGATTATGATAGAGTATGTATACTAATGTTAGTGCTGGTTTCCGTAAGTGATTGATGTTAGTTGAATTCCTTCATCTATATTCTTGATTGCAAACTGTAATTTCTGATCACTGTTTTCTGTTGTGTTATCTTGAAGTTGGATTGGCTAAACAAGTTTCTGGAAAAAATGTGGCCTTATCTGGACAAGGTTTGTTGTTCCAGCCTCCTTTTTTTTTTTTAAGAAAAAAGAACTTCTAATCTTTTTTACACCCATGATTTCTCAGCAGTTGTCAGTTCACAATGTGCTTTTTACTTAATTTTACTTTTAATGAGTAATTCACAATTCTTTATTTAGGCAATTTGCAGGACAGTGAAGGAAATTACCAAGCCAATTATCGCAGAGAATATCGAGAAGTATAAAATTGAGTCTGTTGATTTTGAAAGTCTTACCTTAGGCTCACTCCCACCAACCTTTCCCGGTTAGTCGGTAGTTCTTAACTATGTGTTTTTCATTTGTCAGCTATTAACATTGGATTGCTTTTCAGATTTAAATACGTGTTGTTTCTCCAGGATGAATGATAAACTTCATGTTGTTTGGGATTTTTTTTTAAATAAATAATTTTGACATCATGTCACTTTTTTGCTTTTAAGAAAAAGAAAAATAAGCTTCAAGTAGTACAGCTTGATGCACTGTAAGCCATTGGCATACATACTATGGTTCTATTATTTATGTATTGAAGACATCATTGCTATTACTTCTTTCTGTTTTGTTCTATGCGAATAAGACTACTGGTTCATTACATCATCACTACCTAGCCGTTGGTTTGCTTCCTATATTCTGGAATGGATGAGCCTCTTCTCGATTGAGTTTTCACTGCTGTAGAAATTGTGGATATTCTATCTCTAATTACCTATTTGTAGCTTTCCTTATATTCTAGTTTTTTTTTAATTATTATTATTATTTTTTACTTTTTTAAAGAAAAAACTCTACAGTGTGTATGCGTGCATTCGTGTGTACTTTTTCTCCCCTGTTTATGACTTGTTTCCTTACACATTTTTCTTGTTATTTCTTGCCAGGAATGAAAGTCTACATTACTGAGGAGAAAGAGTTGATAATGGAACCTTCCTTAAAATGGGCAGGAAATCCAGATGTCACAGTTGCTGTTAGAGCATTCGGACTAAAAGCAACTGTTCAGGTCACTGAGTTGGTTTTATGTTCATGAAAATAGATTGAATGCTTAAATCTTCAGTTACCAATAAGAAAAACCTATCACCTGTTCATTTAACTATTTTGATTTCCAAGTGTAATAATCTAAGGTGTCTGCTTGGGAGTGTTCATTCTCTTTAGTCAGTGGATAATATATCTATGTTCGTATTGGTTTTTGAAAATAGATTGAATGCTTAAATCTTCAGTTACCAATAAGAAAAACCTATCACCAGTTCATTTAACTATTTTGATTTCCAAGTGTAATAATCTAAGGTGTCTGCTTGGGAGTGTTCATTCTCTTTAGTCAGTGGATAATATATCTATGTTCGTATTGGTTTTTGAAAATAGATTGAATGCTTAAATCTTCAGTTACCAATAAGAAAAACCTATCACCAGTTCATTTAACTATTTTGATTTCCAAGTGTAATAATCTAAGGTGTCTGCTTGGGAGTGTTCATTCTCTTTAGTCAGTGGATAATATATCTATGTTCGTATTGGTTTTTGATCACTAATGGATTTCAGGTGCTAGATTTGCAAGTATTTGCTGCACCACGTATTACCCTGAAGCCGTTGGTCCCATGCTTTCCTTGTTTTGCAAAAATACTCGTGTCACTGATGGAGAAGGTGTGTTAGAATGGCTAAATCAACCATTTAGACATTCTTTCTTTCAATCGTTATAGATTTTTGTTGTTATCTACTGTTTCTCTTGTAGCACGATTGGTCGCATTACGCCTCTCTGTCTCTCTAACGTGTCTTATGTGTTATAGCCGCATGTTGATTTTGGACTAAGGCTTCTGGGGGCAGATGTTATGTCAATTCCGGGCCTGTACAGATATGTCCAGGCATGTTACTTTCTCTTCTTCTGTATGGAAATTATGTTGCTCTGGATTTGATTGTGGCGATTCTCTGTTTTAATTTTTCATGGTTGCCCACCAACTGGTTGGCAGCGGTGGTCTTAAGGTCAATGTGTTTCTAGAACCTAGCCAGTGATCAAACTGCTTTGGTGGAAGATCTCATCCAACTAGGAAGGTCAAAGTAATTAAAATTTGATGCCATTATAACATCTTAAATACATATTGTTAAACACTAAAGTATTGAAATACTTAACAAAAACCCGAAAATTGTTATAAATATAAAAGAGAAATTTTTTTCTAATGCACACTGCCATGATAGGCTACATTTGAGAATATTGCAGTGATTGGATGATCCTAGCAGATCCTTGAAGGATTCAGTCAATTGAGCACATATCATCGGTTGGATTTTTTCCCCATTTCTAACCTTCCATGAATAATTCTCAAGAGTCCTTCAATCAGTATTAGACAGTTTTGGGCACAACCGGTGATGGATGAACACAAACAATTACACATGCATATAGGTCTGTTGGCGGATCCTTTTCCTATACGTAAATAATTCTTGTGGTTCTCTCTTCTAATCACTCAGGCATTTGTTCCTTCAGGAAATGATCAAAGATCAAGTTGCAAACATGTATCTTTGGCCCAAGACTCTTGAAGTACAAATCATGGATCCTTCTAAGTAAATTCTTAACATTTTACATTTTCATTTAATATCTTGTTTGCCAATTCCCTGGTTTAGTGATTTTTGGAATGAATTCTGTGCAGGGCCTTGCAGAGACCAGTTGGAATTCTTAATGTTAAGGTTATCAAAGCAATGAAACTGAAAAAGAAAGATCTTTTGGGGAAATCAGACCCTTATGTGAAATTAAAGCTCACAGGAGACAAGCTTCCTGCAAAAAAGACGACTGTGAAGCAGAGTAACTTGAATCCTGAATGGAATGAGGAGTTTAGTATGACTGTAAGAGACCCAGAATCTCAAGACTTGGAACTTCAAATTTATGACTGGGAACAGGCATGAATCTCTCTCTCTCTCTCTCTCTCAGTGCTTTTACAACATATCAAGTTGTGCTTAATTTGTTGTGCTTAAGCTATGTTTTGGAGAAATATACTATGTTGGCTAATACTTTAAGAATATCTATGCTCAACCAAACCATTTACTTGTATTATAAGCTGTTCTGGGTCACCTTTTGTGAGAAACTGATCATGCAGTGGATCTTATTGCAGTTGGGAGGAAATACCCAAAGAATGTTCTCCTGCAGATGCTGCCTTTTTTTTATCCTTTTTTTTTTTTTGAATTTATCTTGTCCTTGCTGAAGTGAACCATCAACTGCAGTTGCTTACTTGCAAGGAAGCAACAGGATAGTTAGGATCATCTGGGTAAGAGAGGGTGAATGGGGACAATCTATCTATCTCATCCAACTGAATTGCATGCTGGATTCTCGATGTATGTGTCCCAAACTCCCAATCCATCCAAGGCAAGGGTGACAAGGGCATGTGTTGTCCCATGATAGGTAGGGTTGCACATGGACTCAGCCACATCGGATCAGGCTAATGCTGATCCTATTTATTTATTGAGCCCAATATTCAGACCCGGATTTAGCTCATTAACTTGTATGCCAGTCATTGGCATGGCTCATTAGCAAATTGCTAGGCCCGTTTCTGTTGAATTTCTCAAGCTGTGCTTGGCCATATTGCCAAGCCTTCGTTCAGACATAGTTGAGAATAGCCATTTTAGCTATTGGATAAGAGAATTGATTAGCCCTTGGCGTGTTCAAGGTCTTTAAAAGTCAACCATATGCAACCCAAACTCAGTTAGCATTAAATTGAGCTCAGCCTGTCCTGTCCTGGCTTGCAAGCCTAATGATAGGGCTTGTTGAATGAATGTGGGCATTACCTGTCTGAAGCTGTCCAAGTTAACTCAGTTTTGATAGTGAATAAAATGGTCAGCACGCCCACTTCCATGCAAAATTGAAATGTATATTTGAATGAATACGACCAAGCTGGAATGAGTCATCGAGTCAGAGAAGTTTCAATGCCAGCTTCTTGGCACTCAAAACTGACCAGATTACCTAGCTTTCTTGAATCATTACTCTTTGACCAAAACCCACTTTTCTTTTCTTTCTTTTTTTGTGTATAAAATGCACTTGTATAATATTTTTTCATATAATACCATGTCCTTCTTCTCTAGGTTGGCAGACATGAGAAGATGGGCATGAATGTCATCCCATTGAAAGATCTTAAACCTGAGGAGCCAGAGCTGTTGACACTTGATGTGCTTAAAAACATGGATCCTGCTGATTCTACTAATGACAAGTCACGTGGGCAGCTTGTTGTGGAAGTGACATATAGTCCATTCAAAGAGGAGGATATGGCAAAAGACTTCATTGATGACTCTAATGTTGTAGAAAAGGCTCCCGAAAATACACCTGAAGGTGGAGGTTTGCTTGTAGTTATTGTTCATGAAGCTCAGGATGTTGAAGGGAAGCATCACACGAATCCATATGTTCGGATCCTTTTCAGAGGGGAACAGAGGAAAACTAAGGTATTGATGATATGTCCAGTAAGCCTGGTTCCTACGAATTTAAATTCTAGAATTGGTACATTTCAATTTCTTTGATCATGTGTTTTATGGTGCATTTGGATGTGCCTAAATGGCTGAATCACAAATGGTTTGCATATTGGTTTACTCATTCACCGCATCAGTATGGCGCATGGGTATTGTAATATTATATTAGCATGAGATCTGCATACTTTTCTAACTTTTCCATACCAAGTCAATACTGGTGATTGTACTGATAATGGGTTGATAAGGCAGAAAGACTTGACCAAATGTGTTTTCTGATTGTGCTGCTGTGCATAGCAGAATAGATAGTTATGTTCTGCCAAAACAATCCAACTACTTTCAAGTTGGTTTACATCCTGAGCCTTAGGCTAGCATTACTGATAGATGATTTGCATGTATGCAGCATATAAAGAAGAACAGGGATCCAAGATGGGAAGACGAGTTCCAATTTATGCTGGAGGAACCACCGGTTAATGATAGAATGCATATAGAAGTTATGAGTCGACCACCAAGTATTGGTCTGCATCCAAAGGTACAAATTGGAAAATGGGATTTGGAACAATTGCAGTGCAACCTTTAAACATGCTAGAGTGTGTTTTACATTTTTCCTCTTTTACAATGGCTATTTTCAATCACATGGCATGCACATGATATCTCAACTGGTCATCGAAAAGCCCTTCAGCGGGCCATATCCTCAGGATATACCAGTGAAACCTTCCTAACCATTCAGTTGAGAGATGGGTGAGAAAAGAAATGTTCAGTGAAGTTCAGCTGAGCACCAAGTTTTTTCTTTAAGGTTTGGAGGACGTCCCATTTTAGACCTTGTTAAGAATGATATCATTATGAGTTGGGAAGGAGAGTGTTATGACGTTGAGGAGTTTTCTGATCCTGGGTCTGAAGATATGCATATCATGAGCCTTAATTCGTGGCTCGTGATCCAGGACATTCAGAAAGGTTGACAATGTTTAAAAGATAACCCAGTATGGAAGATCCTAATATCAAGGTTTGACATGTATTCCCTAGCTTAAATTCCTTCAACCGTCTAAATTCAGGCTGCCAACCTATGAGGGTTAGGAATTGCCTTTACTAACACAAGGCTTGTGGCTACAATGAATATCCTGGGGGACAATTGCCAAGGATTCCTCTCCAACCATCCATTACTATCTGTATTGATGCTTTTTCCCCCTGCTGAATCATATAGTATAATTTTCCATTGATTATTATTATTATTGTGTGTTAAGTTTGCAAAGCATTTGAAATTATATATTTTTTTGTTTGATCAGGAAGTTCTGGGCTATGTTGATATCAGCCTTGCAGACGTTGTCAACAACAAAAGGATCAATGAGAAATACCACCTTATTGACTCAAAAAATGGAAAAATTCAACTTGAGTTTCAATGGAGAACATAGAATGTACAGTCCTATTTTCTTGGATGCAGCTATTATAGAAATTGGGTTTTGCTTTTCTGCAACCTCGGAATTTTATTTGGGTTTAACTTGGAATTGCTTGTTGTTTATGGTATAATAAGTGGAAAGTGAATCCCTGTAAATTTAAGTTGCAGATTCCTCTCTTTTTTTCTCCCCAATTGCATCATATGTTTGTGTTCAAGTCTTGCATATTGCATTGGTTTTCTAACCTGTTTGGAGAGCTCAGCCATCAGTCTTCTCAGTCCTATTGTAATCTCACATTCATGGGCACTATTGTGGATGATATGTCACCCAGATCATGTGCCTGCTTAAATAGTCATACTACTGGGCCTTATCATGAATAGTCTATATCTCAATTAATGGGACTCACTACAGCTGGATGAGAAGAGCAGTTAAGCCCATGAGATTGGTAGTCCTGGTCATTGATTCGATGAACCACAACTCACAGGATAAGTTGGCCAAATCTCTCGCATTCATGGGAAATGAACACTGCCGATTCAATTTTTTGTGGCATTTTTATGGAATCCATTCCTTTCCCATTTGTCCTTGCTTGCTGCTGGGGCTTCATCCACTACCAATAGTGCCTGTTCAGGCAATGGTTCACCAACCTTTCAGGCAAGAACTCTAGAGATGCAACTTTACAGGATGAAGTTAAGAGAGTGGTTCTCTTTGGTTCCCAACACTCGGAACTTTGATCCAGATGGGTCAGCAAAAAGTTCTATATGGGCTACTTTTGGTATTAAGCTTGAACCCGCAACTCAAGTCATCTATAACTATAAGGAAAGCGTTCCAACCTACATGGAAGGCAAGGGCCTTTCTTTGGATGGAAAGCAAATCCAGCAGCTCTAGCCTGCTGCTCCCAATTATTCAATTAATGTGTAGGCCCCTTCTAGTCACCGGACCTTGAGGTTTGTACCCACGTAATAGGATGAACCGTTGGATCAAGGGTCAATTTTTTTTTCTTAAATATAAATATAAAGCAGTTAAACACGTGGTCTATCACGAATGGATCTTCTATCCCCATATCCATGATTTGTGGGCCCTCAAATGTTGGTATGTACACATTACACATTGGACGCACAGAAATATTATCTTACAATGTGATGAAAGTTTGGATCATACAATGGACCTAAAATTTTTGAATCTGCCACCTTCATGCATCAGTTTTCGCAATGGGGCCCACCAAAAAGTAGAACATTAATATGTCAAATATGGATAGACAGGCCTTCCCGCGAAAGTGATACGAAAACTTTTAAAGGAGGAGACGAGAGACAAATGCAAGTCGTTTGCTTTATACAGTTGCAGCTGCTGCTACAATCCATTCCTTCCTTTCTCCTTGTCGTTTGTTTTGTTAGTATAAACAGGAATCATCAGCTTTTGTTTTCCTGTTTTGTGTTCTTCTTCAACTTCTTCTTCTTCTTCTTTGAAGCTCCAATGGAGGCTCCTGTAGTCGATCCATTGTACCTGGAGGCCATTGAGAAGGCGCGTCGAGATCTTCGAGCGCTCATTTATAGCAAGAACTGCGCACCCATCATGCTTCGTTTATCGTAATGTCTTTCCCCATATCCCTTTCGCGCTTTCTTAAGTGATTTCCTGCTGAGAATTTGGCCATGCTTATGCAGTCTTTCTTGTTCTATTAGGATTTTTGAATTCTGGGTTTTGCTCTGTGTTTGATTTTTTTTTTCTTTTGAATTGAGGTATTGTTATTATTAGTTGAAATGGATTGGAGTAGCATCAATCAATCAATCATCATCTCCTTCTTCATCATCACCAGCAACAACGTCAGTTATTATTGTTTGTGGGTCTCGGTGGCTCTGTTGTAATGAGTCTCTCTTTGCCTTTTATTTTGCAGACGAATTTACTATTGGGTCTTTTTCTGAATCCTCTTCTTGTTTGGATTTCCATTTTTCTTATCTTTGAGTTGATTGCTTGATTTGAGTTTATGGAGAAATGCACGTTTGTGTGTTTGGGCGTTTTTCTGTATGATTTGATGGCTTTAAGGACCTGAATATTTCTTTTATCAGTCTGATGATCCTCTGTGGTGGATATCACACTATGAATCCGTGTTAACATTTTTTCTGGAACTCCATCTTAGGACCCACATAGATATAATCCAGACCCACTTATTTTCAGTGGAAAGTCGAGGATTGGACTTGTTTGGATGCATAATATTTTTGGGTGAGTCGAAGGTTTTCCAATCAAATAAAAAAAATTGCTTGGTTTCAATTTACTTAGAAACCATCACCGGACACTTATTTAGAGCAGAGAAATGCAGTGAAACAACAGTAGTGCTACACAACAGTGATATTCAAGGGATATCACAGGGGTTGTCCAAAATTTTGGCCAAAAAGTTTGTCCAGTTAGACTTTTTGGTGAAACAAACGCCTACATAGTGCAGTTCCCTTTTACATGTGTCCCAAAATGCATAGCAGAACACATTACCCTTCATTCTACTGAGTATGTGGATCTCTTGTGATTTGGGTTCCATCCAAAACACACCTTTAATCATTGAGGTTCTTCCATTTTTAGAAGCAAAGATGAGAAATATATTAATGAAGAAATAATATGTAAAGGTAAGACGTATCTAGTGAGGCAATGCATCCCTCTTTATGCAAGAAAACAGAAACTTGCTACAAAGTTGTGTTACCTTTTCCACCACTAAAGTATTTCTTGATACCTCTCCTTTAGCCAAAAGAGTAATGCCTCCTCGTTCCGGTCTCTTTGTAAATATGAGGGAAGACACATTAAGGATTCTACCATCTTCTTGATTTCCTTTGCAATTGAGGCCAATCTCCAAGGAGTTTTTTTTTTTGGTAAAAATCCCAGGAGGGTTAGTGCTTCCTTGTGCCACATAATGGCATTGATGAAATGTGCATCCACCACCAAAGGGCCCATACATGAAATTCTAAAGAGTCTAACCAGTTAATTATATTATTTTGGCTCTTTTCCATTCTCCATTACCTTATTGGTTTTGAAAGAGCCAAAAAAAAAAAAAAAAAAACCCACAGAGATCTCCTCTGTCATTTTAGTTGTTAATATATTCCCTTATTGTTGGGCTTGCCAAGAGAGCAGCCATCAGTAATCAATCTCCATTTTTCAGGTCCAATCACAGCCCTTGAATATTTTTACTTTTGTCTTGTAATGGAGCTTCTCATCACTGTAGAAAATTCTCAGTCAAGTTTTGGAGAGGAAATGCCATTAAGATCCTTGCTTGCGTTTCCCGTTGAAAAAATCCTTTTAATTTTTTTTTTCATTACTGTTCTTAATGCATGACCTTTTTCCTTGAAAATTTCTTGTGTTCCATTCTTTCCATATGCCCCATGTAATGGCAAAAGGTAATATTCTCTGAAAAAAAATTGTTCTCTTTTGCGAAAAAGGACTGCTACACCAACCCATCAATCAGATCCTGATAAGTGAAAGGGAATGGAAAGGGGACTCCAAACAAATTAAGGAACCAAATGATGGGAGCATAAAACAATGAATAAGGAGATGATCCATGGACTTTTCAGACAACCAAGATAAGAACCACACATTTGGGAGAAACTGAATTTCTGTCATCCAAAGTGGGTTGAAATTTGATTGTAGCTCTATATGTAATTTGAAGAATGGAAAAAATGCTAGTTATAATTTTAGACATCTTATGCAAATACAAAGCACATCACATGGTGTTCCTGTTAGTAAATTCCAGTTCGAATACTTGATGTTGACACTCTTTTATTTACACTTTTCTTGCTCAACGCTTTGTAAATGTCATCATCTTGTCACTTGAAGCATCAAAGCTCAACAGAGAATGAAGCCTTTTTTTTTTTTTAAACTTTGCAGATGGCATGATGCAGGCACTTATGATGTTACCACAAAGACAGGTGGTCCCAATGGTTCAATTAGGAATGAGGAAGAGTATAAACAAGAATCAAACAAGGGTTTGAAAATTGCCATTGATCTTTGTGGTAATTTTTACTTCTCAAATTCCTTAAGTTTGTAAAGTCTGTGAATCCTTCTTAAGCTAAAATAATTGATTTTCTACTTCTTTTCTTTTCTGGTTTCAGAGGAGGTGAAGAAGAAAAATCCAAAGATTACATATGCAGATCTCTATCAGGTGATCATGGGGGGAATGCTCTTGCCATTTGTTCATTGAGTTAATTCAAACATTAATAATTCCTTTTTTCTATCTGAAATCATGAGCATCTCTTGCATGCAGAGTTCATTAGTTAATTTCTTTCAGATGTCGATGTCATCAATCATGAAAAGGCAAAACTAAGCATATCATCTTGTCACTTGGATAGCGTGCATCTCTTCAGTTCTATTCTTACTATGGACTAAATTTTTTTTATTGGTAATGACACATTATATTAAAAGAAATTATAATAATACTAAAGGCCCCATTAGAGGCAAGGGGCAAAAGATATAAGAGTAATATATCAAGGAGAAACACTGAGAATGTCACCCACGACATGGCATTAAGAGAATCACTTTTCACCACTAACTTTGATATTGAAAAGATGAGGAGATATACATCTGAATAGCATGTCAGATGACTAAAATCTCTGCCTCATTAGACTCCATACACCCCACATGTTTGGAAAACATTGCCAACACAATTTCTTCGCTATTACAAAGCACTCCACCAATGATCGCTAGCCCAGGCTTTCCCCTTGCTGCCCCATCCACATTATATTTAACTCCACTCACTAAGGGAGGAACACAAAATCGCATGCCTACAAATCATTGGGAGCAAGGCATTTCCTGAGACAAAAAAACAACCATAGAAGCAACCCATAAGGAAACAACGACCAGATTACATAAGAAGCATGGTTATTATAAATCAAACACCAAAAAGTGCGAAACACCATACTTTGCTAGTGAACTGGCTACCCTCGTTACCCGAGCAAAGGATACTTGGTGGCCATGGCCATTCATAAGATCTTTCACCTCATCTATCCAGGGTGCTATCTTTCAAAGGAGCACTGCCCACCCTTTCTACACATGCGATCGCACAAGTAGAATCACCGTCCACCACTAGAGTGAAGAGATCCCTTTGTAAGCCTATGACCACCCACTAACGAAGAGAGAAATTCCACTTCATTGATTCTCTTATGGCTGCCTCGGTTCAAGAAGGATGTGCTGACGTTACCATCATCAATAAGGCCACCTATCCCCGTAAAATTCATGATTGCCTCATGTATGGGTGATGAGGGAAAAATAAGATGGAGATAGAAAGAAGAACACAACCACAACAAGAAAGAAGAGACAAAATAGAGGAGCCAAGCTCACTACTGAATTGATATTAATCAAAATAAAACCATCATAATCTTCCCCCAACCATAGGGATTCTACAACTCATATAGCATTCTCCTTCCATGAATACATGCTTAATCCCAAAGATAACTCTATTCAAGACGACATCTTACTAGGTAGTCAATTAAAACTTCCCAAACAAAACACAACTTAATAGGAACTAGTTACCAAACAAAATAAGTACTAGGATTTCCAAGAAGATTCAAAATGAAGCCAACCATTTTTCAAAATCACATTAATTGGTTAAAGGGCTTGTGTTCTCCAATGTTGACCGGATAAAAGCCTTTGGTTCTCCCATGTTACCACATAAGAATCCACATGGCAATGAAGATGACATGGTTCCAACTAAGCCACTGTATCAATGGGCATCAGAATGGAGCTTCCACCCTCTGGCCTGATTTGGAGGAGACCAAAGAAAATTGGTGTGAGCTTGAGGTCAAACTAGGCTATGGAGTCCGGACAGTCATCACTTTGTTATCAAAGTATCTTCCTCTCCTTCCATAAGGACCAAATGGCCACCACAAATGCAAGCATTTAAAAAAATTTACCTTGTTAAGAGCGGTAGCCGATTTCCAAGAATCAAAGTGGATTGTAATGTAATTGGAAAGCGCCCAAGAAACCCTAAACCATGACAACACTGCAAGTAAACCTCCCTTGCCATGGTGCATTTAAAAAGGTGGTGGTTCATTGCTTGTTAGTTATGCATTTGTATTATTGACTTGTTCCTAGCTGGATTTCTTATCCTATTCAGAATTGTCATCATGAGCTAACATAGTTTGAACATATTGGCACTTTCAGCTTGCTGGGGTGGTTGCAGTTGAGGCCACTGGAGGACCAACAATTGACTTTTGTCCTGGTAGAAAGGTATGTAATGTGGCATGTTATTGGGAAATAGTTCACCATCAAGCGAGCTGCCACTTTTTAAATTATCGGTTGGTGTCTTGTTATCAGGATTCATTGGCTTCTCCAGAAGAAGGACGACTTCCTGATGCTAAAAAAGGTTTATCAATATCAAGTTTTTTTTTTTTATCAATATCAAGATTTGATTTTCTCTTTTATCTAGATGCCTTTCATATTATTGACGCCTACGCCCCAATTGGAAAAAAATCTTAAAGAAATAATGATAACCTAAACCAAAGAAGCCCTAATTCCAAACCCCAGCCGTTCAACTGAAAGAGAAAGAAAGAAGAAGCAGAAGAAATGAGAACAGAAAAAGGAAGAAGAGTGGGTAGGGGCGGGGGGCGAACAACTGGCTGACTTGGTTTCAATTCATTTGACCAAAACAAAGGAAAAAAAAAGATGACGAGTGTGGAGTTTGAAGCTGGTGCTGGATCTGTCGCTAGAGCTTGACGTGCTACATTGATTTTTCTCCTTTTTTAGGGATTTTTACGGAAAATGCCTCAAATATCCCTTTTACCTCAAAATTAGTCCTTAAATGCATGCATTGCCCAAATCAATTCTCTTCCATATCGCCCCTTTTTTGTGAGACTAAATTGCCATTCATTTGTTTTTTCGAGAGTTCGTGAGAAATATTTTGAGCTCGTGAGTGTCGACAAAATTGCCTTTCACTTGTTTTTTCGCGAGTTCGTACTTAATGTCTCTAGCTTGCAATTAGGTCCATCCAGCATTAGCATTGTACATGCAGTCTCTGAGTATGTTTTCCCTTCATTTCCTTTGAAGTAAATGCTGGTCTTCCCATTTTCTATTTTTTGAACTTGTAGGCCTTTAATTTGATGAGAATTAGCTCCAAAGCGATGGATTTTCCTTCACTTTTCTCAACTCCAAATGCAGAAATAACTGCAACATGATTCAATCACGAGCTCAAGAGTTTATTCTCGAGCTCAAGAGTATACTTGTGAGTTTGAGAGTTTAACTTTCACCAAATAAGATGGCCTAAGTTGCATCGCGTTAAATGAAAAAAAAATCAAAATTAAATTACAATTTATATGACATTATTGGTTGAAGATACTCTCTGTGTTTGTTGAACAGTTTGATGTAAATGAATGGATTGTGCACTTTCTAGACGATCTAAGATATATTGTCATTCACAGCCACAGTTATTGACATTCACATGAATCTGTAGGATTTAAAAATTCAGAAAGGGAATCCAGTATAGCCTCAATTCAGATCTTCCAAGGGATATGGCTTGCGAGTTTGAAAAATGACTCTTGTGAGCTCGAGACATTGCTTTCGAACCCATGAAAAAAATAAGTGAAGGGCAATTTTGTCGATACTTGCAAGCTCGAGACATTACATGCGAACTTGTGAAAGAACAAGTGAAGGGAAATTTAATCTCAGAAAAAGGGGCAATACGGGAGAGGATCGATTTGGGCAATACATGTATTTGAGGATTGATTTTGATGTATAGAGAAATTTGGGGTCTTTTTTTTTTTTTTTTATTGCATTCAGCTACAACATTTTTTCCTATTGCATTCAGTTTTCTCTTGGGCTGGGCCTATTTTTGCTACATGGGCTGGACTCTGTGTTTGTATATTTGGGTTTAGAGGCCAGACCCAAAATGGAGTCCAAAACAAAATTCACTACTATGTTCCATGGGCTTATACAAGTACACAACCACACTTGCCCATTGAGGTTTTTTTTTTTTTTTGTTTTTTTATAAAATCTCCCCAAGAATTGTATCCATTGCAAGAGTTTGAACACTAATAGGCAATATCATGACTTAATGCCTCATTTGAATGGGATCCCATGTAGAGATGTCTCATGTCTTCACTACTATGTTCCATGGGCTTATACAAGTACACAACCACACTTGCCCATTGAGGTTTTTTTTTTTTTTTTTTAAGAAATCTCCCCAAGAATTGTATCCATTGCAAGAGTTTGAACACTAATAGGCAATATCATGACTTAATGCCTCATTTGAATGGGATCCCATGTAGAGATGTCTCATGTCGTTTTTTTTTAAAATAGCGATGATAACTTGTATTAAAAAGATAAGGTATTACAGATTACACACAACAGAGAGCACAATATAAGAGTGTGCCAACATAAGAGAGAAATATCAGACACAACCCAAGCTACACAGAAAAAGCACTAAGATTACAAGATCGAACAACCCTTTGCTTGGCTAGAGTGTTTGTCATTCCATTCGTGAACCCACTGACATGTTCGAATGAGACCCGAGACTTAGATGCTAAAGCCTGGATATCATTAAGTAGAGCTGCATCTTCCAAGGACCCCCTGAAGTATTTCACCCAAGAAATTGCATTGAGCGAATTGCTCTCCACTATAAGACTCTGTTGATAAGTGATGCAATAGATACGAAGAGCTTCCAAAATGGCCAAAACTCCAGCTTCATGAGAATCTTAATCCCAACATGTTTAAAAAAACATACATAACTCTTCCCCCTTGTGATTTCTCAAAACACCAATGAGATAAACTTCTCTTTTCTGTAATTCTTATCTCTGCATGCGTCCATCGATCCAGGAAATTTCTGACTAGCATAACTTCATGATAATGAATGGTGCCACCACAGCCCGCCTGCAAAGTCTCACGAACAAGTTGGCATAGAAAACCTTCTTTCCCCGATTTAGGAGTAACCATGCCAATATTCTTGAATAGATTATCTGATCCCTTGCAATCATACCTCAACTACCATGAATCCAAATCACTTATATGCTAAAGCTCCTAGAAAATCCCATGATATACTTTTCATTTGGCCTTATGGATAACATTTGCAATGAACACAGAACAATTGTTGTGGGTCAGTTGTTGACTGTGGAGCTTACTTGTAATGGGTCACTTGTTCACTGTAGAGCATATTGTAGCATTTTGATGATCTAACTCTTGTATTAGTACTTTATACTTTATCTTTTATGTTTTTTAGATAATTGAGTTTCATTGTCTATGAAAAAGAAGAAGAGGGAGGTGAAATTCTGTAATATTCAATATGATTGCTTAATGCTGAAAGGTCTGTGTGCGTGTTTAGTGCTTTAGTTGCCAAATTGAATGGAGATCATGATTAGTTGCTAAACTGAATCAAAAGATAATGTTATCATTAATAAACCACTAGAAATATGTTTTACTGGACAGCTTCTGAAAGATACTGAGATGATTACTTCTGAAAGGGACATGGGTGTGTTGAGTGAGGATGCATGAGTTTGAGTGACCAAAGAAGCCAAAAAGAAAGGAAAAAAAAAGAAGCAAATGGACTGGGTTAATTACTTAAACTATTGGTGTTGGTTGTAGGTGCCAAACATCTAAGGGATACATTTTATCGGATGGGCCTTTCTGATAAGGATATTGTGGCGTTGTCTGGTGGCCATACACTGGTAATTCTTTCCAGTGACATCTTAACACATGCATCTATATGCTACAGATATCCATGTCCATGCTAACCTGCCCACTGTATGTTTGCTTTTGGTGTTGTAGGGAAAGGCACATTTAGAGAGGTCAGGATTTGAGGGTGTTTGGTCTAAGGAGCCTCTTAAATTTGGTAACTCCGTCTTTGTGTAAGCTATGATGAAATTTATTAGCGTCTATGTCAATGGAAGCTTTGTTGAGGTTGAAGGGAAGAGAGAAATTAAGAACACAAGTAACACTGGTTTATTGCATTCTAATCAACTCAATTACATTTACCAATATATATATAGAAAAGTAAAGATAAACTTTCTAAGCTAGATTCCTAACTTAAGTAGAAAACACAATCCTAATCAAATAAACAAACCTAATTAAATAAAGAAAGTAATAATAGCCTAACCTACATAGCGTCGCTGGCATAACCCCTCCTGTGCGTGTGCTAAGTCAATGATGACTTCAACAAGCTTTCCATTCAATATCTTGATTGTTTTTATTTGTTCTTAGCATGCATTTATATACTTGGGATGTAGAGTATTGGAAAGTGGGAGGAGGGAGGGGACCTGCCTTTATAATTTCATTTCTCTGGATTTGGTGCCTGCTCCATCACATGAGGAAACCTTTTCATGTTGTGTTCCTTTTGCATAGTGTGTTTTGAGGACCTTTAGAATAACAAAGCTTCCATATAAGGTGTTGTGTGGTGGCCCAATATTGAAATGAGACTTCTGGAAAATAGAATTCTTGAAGTCCATTTCCATGTGCAAATATACTTACTGGGAACTTGCCTCATTTCAACTTTGATCAGGGTGCTGCTAAAAGGGGCAAAAGTGAATAGCGATAAAAAAGAAGGGGAAAAAGAGGAGCTATTGAAACTTCCAACAGACAGGGCTCTGTTGGAGGATCCTGAGTTTCGTCGCTTTGTTGAGAAGTATGCGAAGGTATTGTGCTGATTTTTTACCTACACAAATTTTAAATACTTGTATCAATCATGTGGAGAAAAATGGAATCCAAATATTCAGAATTCCACTTCTCAAATAGTGTGCAAAATCACACTAGCCCAAGACTCAACACTAAGATAAAAGAAGAAGAACAATCAAAAGATAAAAAGTGAGGGAAGAGATTAGCTTCATTAAAAGATGAACATTAACACAAGATATGTACTATTTGTTGATGTAACTTCACTCTCCTCTCTTACTTGTTCAAGGGTTTCATGGACATGGTTTTTGAATGTGTGTGTTATGATTGCTAGGATAATGAGGTGGTTGCATGGGAAAGGAAGATAATTATTGGAAAACCATGGGAAAGATAAGAAGTGGTTGAATGGAAAAATGTGGTATATGGGAAGTATAAGTTTTGTGTATGGAAGTAATGAAGCGTTTGGGCAACGTGGCTTGGTGTATGGAGAAGTGGATAGGAATAATGAAGCATATGGAAATGTGGCTTGGTGGATGGAGAAATGGCTGGAAGTAATGAGATGTGTGGCTAAATGTATGTTGGTAATGGCTTAGTGAGGATAATGATGTGGCAACATGGGAAGATGGAAAAGTGGTTGGGTTGAGAGAAGTTAAGAGAGAGTGTGACATGTGTCATCCACACATGTGCAAGTGGGACCCATGTAAAGAAGATAAAAGCACGCCCCATCACACAAAATTACATAATAACCTCACTACAACACTCAAAAATAAAAAGTAAAAAGTAAATAAAACAAGAAAATAAACTAAGGATTCTTTAAAATGCACTTTAAAATTTAACAAATCAGAATTGAAATATGACCGAATTCTATGTAACAAAATTCAAATGATGACCGAATTTTATGCGTTTGATTTCTAACTAGAATGCATATGGAAACTTTAGGAAAATTTGAAATTGGGAATTTTTTTATTTTTATTTCTTTTCTTTGGCCTCTAGTGAAAGGACCATGGGCAAGGTGGGTAATTAGAAAGTAAACCTAAATTTGTCATTACCTTTCCGTGTTGCATTGGCTGATGCCTCCCTGCATCCACCCATGCTCAAACCTGCACTCTGACTTCTCTCATGAAGGGACTTTGATATTTCTTACTAGCTGAGCTATCAGCCTTGGACATAGGGATCTTTTACATACGTAAACTCTCAAACTGCTTTGTTTCATTATTCTGGAGTTATTATGATTTACTATTAGACTCTGATCATATGGATAAACTGTCAAATAATATCTATTTGATTTAAATTATACAATCGTAAAAAAAACTTAACATGTTGTTACAGAATAAAGGCAAAAGTTAAATGGTGAGCCAACCACTTTCGTAATGTGTTAATTAGGCAAGCTACCAAGGTTAAGCCTTCATTAAAAAAAAAAAATTTGGGGTGGGGGGTATAATTTCAAGATGGTACCTAAGTTTTTGGATAATCTCATACAAGGATCTTATGAATCAGGATTCATTTCCTAATTTTGGGCTGAGCAAAGTTGGCACCTAAAATAATGGAAGTCAGTGTTGTGCATGGACGAGAAAATGGATGAATATCTGAATTCTTTTTGGTGAAAATGAAATTAATTTTCATGTTTTTCTGAACAAAAGCCTTTCTCCTTTCAACTAATTTCTGAATTAGAAAAAAAAAATATTGAAGTTCCAAGGGCGAAGCATTGTCAGAACACATGAGTAACATCTTTGGTATGCCAATTTAAATTCAACAACTGATTTGTCATTAAAACTTGCTTCCTGATCTATTTATTTATTTATTATAATCAGCACTATCTGGCTACCTTTGTATATTGAATTTCTTTGAATCAATGTTTACCTTACAGTGGACTGCATACTATTCTTATGCAGTCCAGTTTTATTATGTGCCTGACCCCCAATTTGAAATCCATACAGCCATTATTTACCATTGGATTGAATCTCCAAATAAGAAAAAAGGGATAGTTAAAAGACGGTTGTACTTTGATGCTATTAAATCAAAGGTTAGGGGTGTCAATGGGGTCTCTTCTTTTTCTTGTTCCTTATTGTAATCCATGATGAAACCTTTCCATCCCCTACCTCCACTGATAGGCATGCATCTAGATGACCCACATGATTTGAACTGCATCCACCTGTAGGAAAACGGTCCCATCATCTGTGTTACGGAAGCAGCAGGGTAAAACTTTAGGTGCTGACATTTTGATTGCCCTTTGATATGTTGAGGCTATAATTCCTTTTTATCTGCAAAAATCCTTTGGCTGTATTCCAGTATACTTGTATCAGTTGATTTATCCTGATGTACTCCTTTTTCTTGAGAGATTTCATATTTTCCTGTATTTGCTACCCTAACATTGTTCTTTTTATTTTTTTTTATTTTTTTATACTTGATTAGGATGAGGAGGCATTTTTCAAGGACTACGCAGAATCACACAAGAAACTTTCCGAACTTGGTTTTACCCCAAGTCCCTCTAGCTCTGCCAGCAAAATGGAGGCAATAACCAGCAGCAAAACGGAGGCAAAGACCAGTTCCATAGTGGTGCAAAGTGCTATTGGAGTTGCCATTGCCATTGCCGCAGCCGCTGCTGTGGCAATCCTAGGTCATTTCGATAAAGTTAGAAGAAAAATGAAGTAAATAGTGGTTCCATCTGTGTTATTCTAGGACAACACAGTGAAGTAGATGGTGCAATGTGCCAAGGGCATTACTTATCAGTGAATTATTCGTACATTTGGAGCAAAGATATGCTCCAACTCTGTCCAAAGTTTGTTTGAGCTTGTCTTATATGCAACTTACATGTTGTGATATGGGCCATATGAGATACTTTTACATTGAAAATAATTGTTGTCAGATGATATATAGAGATCCATGGATTCTTCTTCCCTGAATGCCTGTAACTGGGTTAGTGTTAAATCCAGCGCCCAGCTCATAACGCAGGTTCGAGACATGCAAGCAATCACTTTGTACAGAATTGCCAAAGGTTAGGTTTGCCTCCGGTCTGGACCCTCTCAGGAGCCTACTTCGGTGGGACCTGCACTAGGTAATGATCCTTTTTATCTAGATTGATTACACAAACCTGTTGTAAAAAATGAGCACCTTCCAACAGTGCTCAGGCAAGCAGGTAATTGTGGTTCTATTGATAACCCCAGTGAGAAATGATCACATGCTACTGGCAGCAGGGGATCTTCCACAAATGTCAGTGTGTGTTGTTTTATTTTTAGTTTTTTTAGAGATGAATTTCATTGATGAAGAGAATCAACCACAATCTAAGAAGGAATCGCCATACAGCATACAAGAAAAATACATGCATAAATGATCAGGAGATAAGTATCATTACCTACAACCAATGTATATCCCCCACTATGATCCCAACATGCAAGATTTTTAATTGCTTTTCCACCCTTGATGGTGTGGCCTTAACATCTATGCCATCACCATATGATGGCCAAGTATGCTGATTTTTGGTCCACCTCTTATCCTGGTATTGAGCTTTCCAATCCTCCCACTTAGAAAAAAGGAAAAAAAAAAAAAAAAGAATCAGTGATGATAGTGGGTCGGGGTCCCACATGAGTGTAGCTGACAATAAGGTTGAACTACATTATGTCAGCATATCACTATTGCTAAGCACACAATATGGAAAAGGAAGATTCAGCTTCTACTTGTCTGAAAGTTTGGAACTTATGAATTCCTCAGTAGGATCCCCGCAATCCGTAGGAATCATGTCATTAGAGGTCATTAGAGTAGGATGATTAAAAAGTCTAAATACAGATCAGGTGATGCGAAATGGGGATCAATTCTTGGCAGGTAGGATAGAGATGGAAGAAATCGGGATAGGTCGGATCTCATGCCTGAAGTGAATAGGCCTCGTGCAAAAACACGAAAGCAATTTTCTTTCACGAATCAAAGTCTACGAAGCGAAGAGGCATTGCATCAATATATAGGTAGAAGAAAACCTCTAAAACTAATCTTTACCATTTGAACATTCCTACCTCCTACCATGCCACAAATAAATTAAGAAATATAAACCATTAAAAACAACTTTAAATAAATTAAAAATAACATAAACTAAATGGACAGGGCCCGGTCGATCCATGGGTCATAGGAATGTCCTGCACCATCAGGGTTACATACAAAAAATCATCTCAATTCAGTTATCTTGACCATCTATTTAAGTGCCCCAGCATTAAACTGCTCAGCTTCATGGTTTGTATGTATCAAGCACTAATAAATTGTAGTCCTTGCACTTTACAGTGCATATAGGTGTGAATTGGAGGGCATGAGGGCTTTATTATTATTATTATTATTTTACTAAGGGCATGCCTTGTGGGACCACTTTTTGTGTGGAATAAAAGTATGGAAGAGATTTTTTTTTTTTCTATAGTAAAATTCATATTTGGTACAGAAAATTCTTCCACCTGGAGAAGTGAAAATTTGAATTGACAATTTTGTGATTGGGTGGAAAACCCTTTCTGAGGGGTCAAACTTAATCTTTTTGACAAAATGACTTCTCTATGGATCTGCTTTTTGCATTCAGGGTCAAGTACCTCATCAATGCCTTCAATTGTATCCAGTAGCCAGTGATTTACACTGATGGATCATGTGAAACTTAAATAGTCATACTATAATCTTGTTTTGCAAATCTCATGGTGTGCATCACTTTCCTGGTACTTAGGCTTGGCAACCGATCCTTGGTGGGACCCACTGGATGCCCACAATATTATATGCATTTCCTAACGCAAAGGGTGGCACCTCTGTATCACTAAAATCTTAAATTTCTTTAGCTAACCGCCAAAATTTTGATGTATTAGTACAGGCAACGGAAATATTTTTTAATACTCCATTTCAGATGGAGCCCACTTCTCAACATTCCCCTTTAGGTGGAACTCGGCGCTCATCTTTTACACACGGTTGGCTCTGATATGAAGTACTTTTCAATACTCTCTGCAGGTGGAGCCCACTCCTCTACCTAAAATATATGATAGAGCCGAAACATATGGTACTGAACCAAAAATTTCCCCAGATGGAGGAATCCCATCCCTTCATCTGGTACACTCTACATCCTCTGCCGCACAAAAATTTTCAGCCTTTCAAAGCAATAGCTGCAGTCCGCAAGCCAAAGCAATCTTTTGTAAAAGGTCAATTTGGAGCTATTTCGAGGAGATAAGTCAGGCAAACAGAGGACTGCAATTTGGATATGCCATGGTTGGTCCTCTTTTTCCTATGACATGAACGGTCCTAATCACCACCCCAAGCAACAGCCAATGATGAGGGAAAAGGATCCCCAATCAGGGCAGAGGAAAGAGACAATGTCCGCGCTCCGCCCCATGCGTGGCACCCCGTGATTGGTCCAAACAAATCAGGTTCCATGACAAGGAAGAACCATATCTCTCTCTCTCTCTCTCATGTGAGGACCGTTCTCACGTCTTACGTTGCGGACTATTTAGGAGAGCCTGCCTTAAACCCCCACCGATCAATCTATATTAAATTTGAAGTTAATCTAATACTTTTAACCTTTTCATCCATAGTTCAAAAGTTTAACAACTTTATATCAAATCATAGAAATTATCGCTTAATCCAACAATTTAGTTCTTTTGAATCTGTGCAGATCCATGAAATTACGTGAGTATAGGCCTACATGAGGATTGTGCATGTGTGGTACATTTAGATGGTTCATAACTCAACCCTATGGGGTGGCTCAGTTGGCCTAAGATCACGGTTTGCACCCAGCGGTTATAGGTTCCAAACTGCACTATCACACTGGGGTTATAGGAGAATTTACCTGGCGTCCCTCTGGAATTGGAGGGAGTAGTCCAACCCAAAGGGTTGAGAATCTTCCAATGGAAGAGACAAAAGCAAAAAAAAAAAAAAAAAGAGGGAGGGATGGGTCATAACTCATAAAGTTTGCCACACATATCAGCGTATCTGAATGTCTTCTATTTTTTTTTTTTTTTTTTTGTCATATGTTGCTTAAATTATCTCTTAAAATTCTTAATAGGTGGGCCCTTTATTAGTATTGACAAGGGGGGTGACCATTGGATTGAGGGTCAGGCTTTTTTTAACATAAAGCCATTAAACTTACTAGCCATTAATTAAGAGGCAAGAGGCATGAGATTAACCCCATATATATATATATATATATATATATATATATATATATATGAATCTATCATGAGCAGATCTTTCCTCTCATGTCCATAATTTGTGGGCCCAATAGTCAGCATGTATGGTAAGACCGTAAAAAAAATGAGTAAAAATGAATGGGATGCACAAAAATATTACCTTATATGTATATTATATTAACTTATGGGCCTAAGATCATAGGTTGAAATGATCCCATGGAGCTCAAGTATTCAACAGAAATCTTTGATTTCTCCCCCACCCAACAAGCCAACAACCTTGAGGGTAAGGATGTAAATGGGTCCCGATTCTCCGATTACTCAGAGGTTTCAATATGTTAAAAACCAGGTATTGGTCTTTATTTAAGCCCCAATAAGTAAATGAGTCCGAATCCGGTTCCACCTTGGTTCAGACCCGTGGACCTTACATATTACCTCGATTTTCAAAAATCTATCATAAAAACCATGTTTTTTTAATATAATTCTCTATCTAAACCAGAACCTAGACCCAGGCCCATATTATATATGATTTTGGTTCCGGTTCCAGAGTCAAGAAATCGGGTTTCAAAACTGTTCCGAGTCCGCCATGACCCGAACCGGAACTGGCCAATTTACAACCTTATTCGAGGGGTAGCTTAATAGGCTTAAGACCACTTCTTGCTTCCAAAAAATTGTTGATTCGAAACTGTACTACCGTAATGGGGCCGTAGGAGATTTATCCGGGTCCTAGGCCGTAGGGATTAAGGGATTAACCTGACCAAAGGTTGGGACCCCCTCTTTTATAAATGAAAGTAAAAATAAATAAATTAGTCAACAACCCCAAGGCGTGGGCCCCACCAATCCGTGCACGGAGCACGCAGATGATGCCCTTGTAATATGTATATGGATAGAATAATTGGCCTCCCCTCACCCCAAGTGATCCGAAAGCCAAGAACACAACACAAAAATCCAAATCCTTTCCTTTGCTTTGCTGCTGCTGCTTTAGAATCCATTCCCTCTAGTCTCCTTCTCGTTTGTTTTGTTTGCATAAACAGGAATCTTCTACTCCTGCTTCTTTGAAGTTGTGTTCAAGCCCAAGGCAGAGAGAGGCTCCAATGGCGGCTCCTGTAGTCAATGCAGAGTACCTCAAGGCCATCGAGAAGGCCCGTCGAGAACTTCGGGCGCTCATTTCTAGCAAGAACTGCGCACCCATCATGCTTCGTTTAGCGTAATACCTTCTCCCCCATCCCTTTCCCTCTTTCTTTCATCTTTTTTTTTTGGGTTTGGTGCTGTGAATTTGAGCATGTTTATGAAGTCTTTCTTCTTCTATTTGGGTTTTTGGATTCTGGGTTTTGGTCTGTGTTTGATTTTTTGAATTGGGGTACCACTATTATTGTTGTTATTAGTTCAAATGAATTGGGGTGCCATCAATCATTACCATCATCATCTTAATCATCAGCAACACCAACATCTACTATTATTTTTTGTGGGTTTTGGTGGTTCCATTGTAAAAAGATCATTTTTACCTCTGTTTTCACGGATTCTTACTTATGGGTGTTCGTTGATTTTAACTCTTTCCTTTCTATTATACATGGTTAATTCACTCATTGTTTTCTCATTCCATGTTTTTTTGATTCCTGGTCTTTTTGTCTGATTCTCCCTCCTGTTTGATTTTCCATTTTTCTTATCTTTTCGTTGATTGATTGATTTAAGTTTCTGGAGAAATGAACGTTTCATCGCTTCATTTACTGTGTTTGGACTTATCTCTGCGTGATTGATGGCTTTAAGGGCCCAGAAATTTCTTTATCTGTACCTTTTTTTTTTTGATGTGGAACGTTTTTAGGTGAGTGGACACTTTTCCAATCAAATAAAAAAATTGCTTAGTTTTAAATTACTTAAGAACATCACCAAACACTGATTTGGAGCAGAAAATTTGGTGAAACTAACAAACGTCTGCTCATGCAGTTCCCTTTTGTATATATTCCAAAATGCACAGCAGAAGTGCAGAACAGATAACCCTTCATTCTGCCAAGTATGTGGTTCTCTTGTGATTCGGGTTCATTTCAGACCTACACCTTTAATTATTGTTCTTCCATTTTTTAGAAGCAATAGTGAGAATTTTAGTGAGGAAAAGAGAATATGTAAGGGGCAGAGGTACCTTTTGAGGCAATGCATCGCTTTTTATCCAAGAAAACAGAAACCTGCTACAAAAGTGTTACCTTTCCCACCACTAAAGCATTTCTCGATACCTCTGCCTTACCAAAGAGTCTGTGGAATATGAGGGCAAGGCACATTAAGGATTCAACCATTTTCATGATTCCTTTACAATTGAGGCCAATCTCCAACGAGAGTTGGTGCTTCTATGTGCCCGCTTAATGGTATTGACGAAATCTGCCTCCGTTGCCAAAAGGCCCGTACATGAAATTTCAAAGAGCCTTACCTGTTAATTTCCATGATTCTGGCTCTCTGAGTCTCTAATACCTTATTCGTTTTGAAAGGGCTAAAAAAAATCTCCTTTGTCATTTTTAGCTGTTAATCTAATCCCATATTGCTTGGCTTGCCAAGAGAACAACCATCAGTAATCAATCTCCATTTACCGGGTCCAATCTCCACCCTTGAATATTTTTGCTTTGTCTCATAGTGGAGCTTTTTATCACTGTAGAAAATCCTCAGTCAAGTTCTGGAAAGGAAATGCCATTAAGGCCTCTGCTTGCATTCCCCATTGAAAAATCCATCTAATTTTTTTCATTACTGTTCTAAATGCATGACCTTTTCCTTGATAAATTCTCATATTCCATTCTTTCCATATGCCCCATGTAATGACAAAAGGCAAAATTCTCCATAAAATTTAGCCTCTTTTGCGGAAACGGCCTATCAGACCAACAATCAATTAGATCCTGATAAGTGAAAGGGAAAGGAGAAGGGGCTCCAAACAAATTAAGGAAATAACAGCAAATGATGGGACTTGGGACTTGGGACTTGGGAGCATAAAAACAATGAATAATGAGATGATCCATGGACTCTTCAGATAACCAACATGTGAACCACACATTCAGGAGAGATTGAAGTTCTGTCATCCAAAGTGGGTTGAAATTTGATTGTAGCTCTATATGTAATTTAAAGAATCGAGATAAAAAATGCTAGCTATAATTTTAGCCATCTTATGCATATACAAAGCACATCCCATGGTGTTCTTTTTAGTAAATTCCAGTTTGAATACTCTCTTCTTTACACTTTTCTTGCTCAATGCTTTGTAACTGCCATCATCTACTCAGTTCATGCGTGCAATGGGAAACAAAGAATAAAGCCCTCCTTTGTTCTGCAGATGGCATGATGCAGGAACTTATGATGTTAACACAAAGACAGGTGGTCCCAACGGTTCAATTAGGAATGAGGAAGAGTATAGACATGGCTCAAACAATGGTTTGAAAATTTCCATTGACCTTTGTGGTAATTTTTACTACTCAAATTCCTTAAGTTTGTAAAGTCTGGGCATCCTTCATGTGCTAAAAGAATTGATTTTCTACTTCTTTTCTTTCCTGGTTTCAGAGGGGGTGAAGAAGAAAATTCCAAAGATTACATATGCAGATCTCTATCAGGTGATCATAGAGGGACTGCTCTTCCAATTTGTTCACTGTGTTAATTCACTCACGATGCCATTGACCATTCCATTTTTCTATCTGAAATCATGGGCATCTGTTGCGTGTGGGGTTCTTTATTTAATTTCTTTCAGATGTTGATATGTCATCAATGAAAGAGTGAAAAGTAAGGATAAGAATCATATTATAAAAAAAATAAAAATTCATCATCATCAAAGCCTTGTCCCAATTGTGTTGGGATTCACTAAGGGCCTGTTTGTTTGCTTAAGGGTTGAAATGAAACAAAATTAAGGGTCAAATCAAAAGAAAGAGAAATAAGAGGGAGTTGAGAGTAAAAGCACTAAAAGACAAAAAATTACTCCTCCCCCTTTTGCCATTTAATGCCTTTTAAGGGTAGCTTTTTGTCATTTTGTGTCTTTACTTTTAACCCGTTCCTCTTTTTTTTACTCTTGATTTGACCACTTAATTTTATTTCATTTCACCCCTCATGCAAACAAATGGACCCATGAATTCTATTTCTCCAATCCTATTTATCTAGACCGAAATCCTCGAATAGCTTGCAGCCCAGATCTATCCTTACTATGGACCAGAAATCATTACTATAGGAAATGATAAAGCTCATTAATAAATGAAAGAGGTTTCTTCTCTTATCTACTTGGGTTCTAATAGTTGTGCTGTTGTCATGTAAATGAAAAGTTTATGATTTTCTTCATGTTTTATTATGTTCATTTATATGTTTGTTTCCTTCATAACTCTATGCACAATTTTTTTGGTGGCTGCCACACTGGCTGGCAAGACTGCCTTTGAACGTGGTGAGCGGCATGTGAACCCTGATGCTCCATATGGCCATCAATGTCCCCACCACTAGGCTGGAAGTGGGAACATCCCCAGATTATATTTCTCTGCGGTTTTCCATTAAGGCTAACATATAATTATTGCCAGCTTCTCTGTAACTCGAATTCATAGACTTGCTTCTTCCAATGGTGCAAAATACATTCAATAGTATATTTTTGGTTATTAAATGCATTCTTATAATTGTTCTTTTTAAAAGGCTAATTTTAAATGCAAAGTTGACTAGAGCAAGGATCGAGAGCAAAGCATAATCGATCACAAGTGACCTTCGACTTCCTATATGAGACTCTTAACTCATGCCATAAAGTTGTGCACACATTCTAGCCACTTCCACATTTGGTTTTAAGGATAAACAGACGGGTGTATTTATATTAATTACTGTCAGTGTTTTTATTACCATCAATGATAATTGTTGTTGTGTTGCCATCTATATCCTTTTGTTGATTATCTTTATAATTATCCTTATTCACTGCCTATTTCTCATCAGATCTTATGATGATGAATTATGGATATGATTAAGGGACATATAGGGTCTAGGTTTTGTCTAATTTTTGTCATGGATTATGGACACTAATTGATTGTTAGGGAGGCATTTTTAATTGAACTTTCTAGGATTTCCTTTGTTTTTTTTTTAGTTTGGACTCACTTCTTTTGTTGAATTTCTAATTTTCAAATGGCCTATTGGCTATAGCTGATTTCTTTAAGATAACTCTGAGGTTTTTATTGGTACACGTGTCAACTTGTATGATATGTTTTTCTGGAGCCATGTCTTTAGTTGTGCTTGTTAATAGGATTGCCTGATATATTTAGAGGACGGTAACTATATTGTCTTTTCTTCTTTAACTTTGAATTTGTTTTCCTTGAAGAGGAAGGACTGTACAGTCCATCTTGGGTCTATGGTAGTTGTGAATTATAGAGTATATGCTATTATTATTTCATTTCCTGCATATTGAATCAGTTAGAAGCTCTGAATGTTCCAATAGTTTATCACACCTTTTTATTTGGAAAGATGACAAAACTTTATTAAATAACATGCATTCAAAAGGAGACAAAGCAAAGCTATGACTAGGAGCAAGGCATTTCCTGAGACAGCAAACAACCCTAGCAGCAAACCATGAGGAAAGAAAAACGATATTACATAATAAACGTGGATAGTTATAAATCAAACACCAAATTAGAGCAAACACCTTACTAGTGAATTGGCTATTTGGCTGCCCTCAGCACTGGAGCGAAGGATGCTTAGTGGCCACTGATAAGATCTTTCACCTCATCTATCGAGGGATCTATCTTTCAAGGAGCACTGGTCAGCCTTTCTGCCCATGCGATAGCACTAGTAGAATCACCTTCCACCACTAGAGTGGAGATCCCTTTTGTAAGCCCATGAACACCCACTAGCAAAGAGAGAAATTCCGCTTCATTGATCCTCTTATGGCTGCCTTGGTTCAAGAAGGATGTTCTGACATTACCTATACCATTTGAATAAGGCCACTGATCCCTTTAAAATTCACGATTGCTCTATGCATTGGCATCAGAATGGAGCTTCCACCAGCCTGATCTGGAGGAGACCAAATAAATTGGGTCTGTGCTTGAGGTCTGCCGTCCTGTATCACCTCCATCCAGCGCCTCTCCTAGGTTTCTATAAACTCCCATGAACAGATTTGTAGCCAACACCATAGGCCTGACTCTCTTATTAATAAGAGAAGCTAGGCTCTGGACAAGTCATCTGTTTGTTATCAAAGCTTCTGCTGGTCCTTTCCTTCTATAATGACCAAATGGCCACCACAAATGCAAGCATTTAAAAAGTTTTACCTTCAAGAATCAAAGTGGATTGTAATGTAATTGGAAAGCACCCAAGAAACTCCAAACCATGACAGCACTGCAAGTAAACCTCCCTTGCCATGATGCATTTAAGAGGTGGTGGTTTATTGCTTGCTAGTTTCATATTTGTATTACTGATCCGTTCCTAGTTGATATCCTATTGTCATCATGAACTAACATAGTTTGAACACATTGACATTTTCAGCTTGCTGGGGTGGTTGCAGTTGAGGTCACTGGAGGACCAACAATTGACTTTTGTCCTGGTAGAAAGGTATGTAATGTGGCATGTTATTGGGAAATACTTCATCACCAAGTGAACAGCCACTAATTATTGATTGGTATCTTGTAATCAGGATTCATTGGTTTCTCCAAAAGAAGGACGACTTCCTGATGCTAAAAAAGGTTTATCAATATCAAGATTTGATACTCTCTTTTATCTAGAAGCCTTTGATGCATATGCCCCATTGCATTTATTTTAGATATCTAAGACTCTTGCATGAATGCGTTGACCATTGTTGACTGGAATGGATCTCTTCAAGCCCAATGATGAAGAGAACACGTCATTTACACTCTGAGTATTATTTTGAATATTCCTTGAAGTTAAATTGTGCCTGATGCTATACTAGAGTTGCAGTCTGCGTACAGGATGGCCATCACTATAACTTGATGCAGCATCTTATTTGAGATGCACTTAAAATCATGGTGTTCAATACTGGTACTGGAACTCAGTTTAAAATTGAAAGTGGCCAGCCAACACTCTATGTATAAACTATGACTCAGTTTAAAATTGGAAGTGGCGAGCCAACACTCTGTATGTAATTATGTATAGGTACAGAAAATGTGGATGTAGTAATAAAACACGATTAGGTAAATAACATAAGGAAGTGAACAGATCAGAATGTAAAGTACTTACCAAATATTCTATTAAAATAAAATGTGTATTTACCCTGATGGGTGCTGCGGCTACCGCCTGCTTAAACCTTGATGTGAGAACATGAATGTAATTATCTAACTATAGCCATTAATATCTAAAATGTATGTTTATCATAGTCGACTTCTCCCAATCACCTATGCCTATTGAAAATTTTGTATCAGGATCTTTTTATTTATTTATTTATTTATAAAGCATACTAGGATATGGTTTGATCAATCAAGAAATGTTTGTTTTAAGACAAGCTCTATAATGTCTGTTGTCAACCCAGTTACAAGAGTACTGTGTAAGACACTTCCACATTCTGACATGTTGTGGCAAGCATCAAACCAAAAACAATTTCAGATCGTCCGTCTCCATTTTGGCTGACTAATCCACTAATACATTAGCTACCCTAAGAAGATGTTAAAAACCAAATACTCTTATACTACTTGAGCTTTCTTTTCCACAATCCTGTTTGTCACATTCCATGGGCATGCACAAGTACACAAACACACTTGCCCATGGAGTTGCACAAAAAGAAATCTCCCCAAAGAATAGCATCCATTGCAAGAGTCTGAACTTGAACGGGCAATACCATGACTTCAGCCTCATTTGAATGGGATCCCATGTAGAGAAATCTCATGTCAATGAGATAAACTTCTCTTATCTGTAATTCTATCTCTGCATCTAAACATCTATGCACAAAATTTCTGACTAGCTTACCTTCACGATAATGAATGGTGCCACCACAACCCGCCTGCAAAGTCTGATGAACAAGTTAGCTTAAAAAAACCTTTTTTACCTGATTCAGGAGGTACCATGTCATAATTCTTGAATAGATATATCTGATTCATTGCAATCATACCAGCACTGCCATAAATCCAAATCACTTATATGCTAAAGCTCCTTAGATAATTCAAAGATATTACTTTCAGTTTGGCCTCATGGATAACATTGGCAATGAACATCATGGTGGGTCCCTTGTTGACTGTGGAGCTTCCTCTAGCATCTCTATGGCTAACTCTTTTATTTAGTACTTTTTGCCTCTTTTTTTTTTTTAATTTTTTTTAAGATAATTGAATTTCATCATCTATAAGAAAAAAGAAGAAGAGGGAGGCGAAATTCTGTAATATTCAATATGATTGCTTAATGCTGAAAGGTGTCTGTGTGTGCAATTAGTTGCTAAATTGAATGGAGTGCATGATTAGCTGCTAAACTGAATCGAAAGTTAATGTTATCATTAATAAACCAATAGACATGGGTTACTGGACAGCTTCTGAAAGGTACTGAGATGATTACTTCTGTGAGGGATGTAGCTGTGTGAGCGAGGGTGCGAGTTCGAGTCCCCAATGTAACAGAAAAATGAAAGTTACTGAGATGATTACTTCAACTATTGATGTTGGTTGTAGGTGTGCAACATCTGAGGGATATATTTTATCGGATGGGCCTTTCAGATAAGGATATTGTGGCGTTGTCCGGTGGCCATACACTGGTAATTGCTTCTGGTGACATCTAACACATGCATCTCTATATAATACAGATTTCCATGTCCTTGCTGGATACACTGACCTGTGCACTGTATGTTTGCTTTTGCTGGTGTAGGGAAAGGCACATGCAGAGAGGTCAGGGTTTGAGGGTGCTTGGACTAAGGAGCCTCTTAAATTTGATAACTCCTACTTTGTGTAAGCTATTAAGATTTAATTAGCTTCTATGTGAATGGCAGCTTTCCAGCCATTTCTATTCATTTTTAGCATGTATTGATAGACTTCGTCTATAGAGTATTGGAAAGTGGGAATGGGTAAAATCTTCTAGTTTCATATTTCTGGATTTGTGGTTGCCTGCTCCATCACCATGAGGAAACCTTGTCATGTTGCGTTCCTCTGCTTAGTGTGTTTGAGGACCTGCAGAACAACAAATCCTCCTGATGTGGTGTTGTGTGAGGCCCCCAAAATTGAAAATGAAACCTCGGGAAAATGATATCTTGAACTCCATTTCCATGTGCAAATATACTTACAGGGAGCTTTCCACATTACGACTTTGATCAGGGAGCTACTTGAAGGGGATAAAGAGGGGCTATTGAAACTTCCAACAGACAAGGCTCTATTGGAGGATCCTGTATTTCGTCGCTATGTTGAGCTGTATGCAAAGGTATTGTGCTGATTTTTTACCTACACAATTTTTATGCACTTAACATCAATCAAAATTGAAATTATAATGACAAAATTTTATGTAAAAAAATTCAAAGGATAACCGGATTTTGTGTTTGATTTCTTTCTAAAATGCATGTGGTAGCTTTAGGAAAATTGGAAGTTGGGATAACTTTTTTTTTTTTTTTGGCTTTTGGACCATGGGTAGGGTGTGTAACTAGAAAGTAAACCTAAATCTACTCTTGTTCCATGCTAGAAAGTAAACCAAAATCTACCCTTGTTTCGTGCTAGAAAGGAAACCTAAATCAATCTTGTTCCATGCTAGAAAGCTTTCTCCTTTCAACTAATTTCCAAATTAGAAAAAACTAAAATTTGAAGTCCCGAGGGTGAAGCATTATCAGAACACATGAGTAGCATATTTGGTAATTTAAATTCAATAACTGATTGTGTTATGAAAACTTTCTTCCTGATGTATTTATTTATTTATTATAATCAGCACTATCTGGCTCAATGATCAAAATTGTGGTTGCGGCAGGCGTACCGGTCAGTGGTCAAAACGCTATGTAGTGGGTGATACGTAGCGGTTGCTGTGACACGTAGCGGTGTAGCGGTGTGAATTTTTTAAGTGGTAAAAAAATGAATATTGTATAACGGGCAATCTTGTGTCCTTTTAGTGATTTGAAACCATATAAGAGACGAGACTAGAGACAACTTTAGTTAAGGCTATTGAGGAGAAGAAATAGGAAAAACGAAGTATTAAAAAAAAAAATTTGTTTGATTCTATTAGGTTTTAGACCGTAGCACCGCTATTTTCAAAATAGCGTAGCGGCCCCGACCGCTACGGCTGATAATGTGGCCGCTACATAGCTATTTTGAACCATGATCTGACCACCTTTGTATAATGAATTTCTTTGAATCATATGTTGAGACTATAATGCCCTTATCTGCAAGAATCCTTTGATTGTATTCCTGTATGCTTGTATCATTTGATTTATCCTGATCTACTCCTTTTTGGTGACAGATTTCATATTTTCCTGTATTCACTACCTCAACATTGTTTTCTCTTTTTAACTTGAGCAGGATGAGGATGCATTTTTCAAGGACTATGCAGAATCACACAAGAAGCTTTCCGAACTTGGTTTTACTCCAAGCTCCTCAAGCTCTGCCAACAAAATGGAGGCAACGACTAGTACCATATTGGCACAAAGTGCTGTTGGAGTTGCCGTTGCCGCTGCTGTGGTAATCCTAAGTTATTTTTATGAAGTTGGCAGAAAAATGAAGTAAATGGTGCTTCCATCTGTGTTATTCTAGGACAACTCAGTGAAGTAGATGGTTCAATGTGTTCCAAGCGCATCACCGGTAACTATAATTATCAGTGAATTATTCATACATTTGGAACAAAGATATGCTCCTACTGTCTAAAGAATAAACATTATTGTCCTTCAAGTCTGTTTGAGCTTGTCTTGTATGCAGCTTACATGTGATATGGGCCATATGAGATATACTTAGTTTACAATGTAATAATTGTCGTCAGATGATATATAGAGATCCATGGATTCTTCCCCCCCCCCCCCCCTGCAATACGGTTGGTGTTAGATCCAGCCTAGCTCAGCAAGCCTCGACATCAGGTCCAGGCCTCTCTTTTTTTATAAATCTTTTTTGGATTGATAACATGAACCTACAACCTAGTGGTTGTAACCATGAGCACCTTCCAAATGTGCTTCAAGACCAAGCCCATGCAGCCTCTAGAAGTTTTATGTCCAAAGAGGAAGCCCAGGACTGTGCCAAACAATATTGACTCCCTGATTAACGGTAAATGTGAAATCCCTTTTAAGGCTCATGATTAGGCAGTTGCCAGTGATGATGATAAAGACAATGGGGGTTGGCCAAGTGGTCAGGACCACGGTTCCTCTCTCTTCCGAGCTAGAAGTCTTGGTTTCGATCCTCGGTTCTCCCTCTTCAGGGACCGAAAGTTGAGTCCACTAGTGCTACCACCTGGGGGCCACGGGGGTTTTACCCTGCCTCTCTTTGGGCCCAGAAAGATTAGTTTGACTCAAAGGGTGGGAACCCTCCGTTAGAAAAAAAAAACAAAAACAGAAAAGATGAAGACAATGACTACGATGATGAGAGCTGGTGGTTGTGAAATGGGCTAATGTGCTTGGAGATAAAAGACCTTTGCCCAGCTTCGCGGCATAAAGTTTCGAAGATGGCCTTAAAGGTCCAACTGGACTGGCTCATCATAGCACTATCCATTTAGGGTTTGTCTACTTGCACTCATTTACGTACATAAATGATGCACATGTATAGGGTTACGTATGGCCGTATTTGTTTGCATTTATTTACACATGTGATCCGCAATGAGTTAATGAGGTGTAAATGAAACCATTTTCTTATGAAATTTATCCAATTGAAGAGGTAGAACTACACAGCCACAGGTCCTGTGAAAGTGGTGCTTTCAAACAAAAATGATTCCATATTTCACATGTAAAGTTTTCATTTGCAACGTTCAAATAAGTAAACAAGCAAAGTGGGGTGGATGGCAGATGTGTGTGAAGGGGCAAAATGTGCTTTCATGATGGGGTGTGGATGCTATAGACGAGCTTAGGAAGCCTAGATAGTTTTTACTAGATTTGGAAATAGAGAAATGACTGAGAATCTTTTCTTATTTGAATGGTGCAAATGAAGACAACTTTGAATTCAATGTTGAAAATCACTTGCATCTAATTGACATAAGGATCATTGATGAGCAGTGGCTTTCTCATGACAACTATATTTAGAATCAATATCCCTGTAAATTTATTCAATGGAATGCTAGTAGGATGATGTAATGTCCTTGGAGAACATCTACAAAAAAGTGGACCCTTTCTGGTTTCTTCAGAAACATGTGTTTGAACCGAAATGGAAGAATTTGAATGGAAAGCCGGCAACCTATCAGGACAGTGGGGGTCAACAAGTCAAAAAGAAAAAAAAAATTACAGAAGTAAAGGACTGAGACTTTAATATAAGATCTAGAAGATCAGCAGAAGATGGGGCCTGAAATTCTTTAAAATAAGAATCTATGAAAGATTGGGTACCTATTGAAACGGTATGGTGCTCAAATTAATATTAAGAAATCTGATTATCAGTTGGTACAATGCAACCCTTTCCAATTCTACCTCCCAAATATCTTCTATGGAAGCCCACCATAAAGTAAACTATTACAATTACATTTACATTTCTCCAAATGCCAGTCCAAGTGGAAACTAGCTCCATGCTTGGATAAATCATGTGTTTTTTTAGAATGTAAAATGGAGTTAATCATGTCTCTTGCACATGATCAAGTTCACTAGTACTCCCAATTGTAGTGAAATTTCTAGTTCAAGTAAGATAGGTTTTGCAGGTAGGGTGGCATACAGAGATTGGGATAGATATAAATGGGTTGGGTTGAGAGGGAGGATTTATGGGTCAAAACCCATATTCGATCCGTTTAATAAATAGGTCAGACCTAACCTGACCTGAAAAGGGTTTGATAATGATTTCCTGACCCGCATCCGTCCCCAGTAAGCTGCTTATTGGGTTGTGTGGGTTGATTGTGAGTTGGGTTCACAACCCAATTAGGGTTTTCCCACAAATGGGTCGGTTTTTCTATTGAAAATAGTTCTTTAAAACAAATAGTCAAATGGAACATGGTTCTCTTTTTCATTTCTTTTGTTGGCAATACATATTTGAGTGTGACACATTTTTCCAAAAGCACAGAAACATAAAAATTTGCAATAAAATGAAATGAAAATTGAACACCCTACAAGCCCATCAATTTTGGTCTGTTGTTTTGCAATGAAGTGAGTGGCTGCTAGAAAAAGAGATGAAAGGGATGGTGATGGCATGGGTAGTCAGTCGTCCTCTATTGATGTGTTTGGCAAAACCCATCATTGCAAATGGGTTAGATATTAACTAGATAAAGAAGAGAACTTCAATCTCCCCCCACCTGCACATTCAACCTAAACTTGTGCCACAATATTGTGGACAAAAAAAATAGGTGGAAGGTGTACCAAAGCAAATGCCCACACCCCACCACAACCACACTGCTCCTATCCTCCCCTCCCTCTTTTTTGCCTCTTTACCTTCCTTTATAATAAATGACCTTCTAGAACTTGTTCATATGCCAGTATGCCACTACAACCATCAGTCTACCAATAAAGCTTGAATATTTCAACTTGTAAAGAACAACCCTAATGATTCAACTCTTCCTTGAACATCTCCCATGACAAGAAATCAATACACTTGGAGATAGGACAAAGAGGACCCACATCTCATTTTCCCCTTTCTTATTTTTCATGAAAACCAAATTGACTTCATTTCACTCATCTAGACAAATAAATAACGGGGCCTCTCAAGTTGGTTAAGAACTCCGTATCTCACCTAGCTGTAGCTGCCCAAGGGTTTGATTTTAAGGTATTATAAACTTTCTCACTTATGTGGACTTTCTTTCCACTTATGTCGGCTCTTTCTCCATTTGTGAGGGTGTTATCATGCCTCCCTTGGCCTAGATACCCAACAAAAGCGAGAAATAAAACCCTAGACAAATTAATAAAATAAAAACACATGTACTATGTGATGTCTCATTATGTTTAAGGTCATTGTAAGTGGGTTTACTGAAATATAACAAGGCCGGAATCACGCTTTATGTGCTACATTAATTATATATAACTTACATAGCTTTACACCTACCTGAAGGGTACCTAAAGTTGTGTCTTTTAACTTATTATTGTATGATGATGTAATACCATTCAGAGCCCACCAGCCAATCCCCCAAAGCTTTCCCACCAAATTGCGTCTAGAAGCCAAAAAAGAAATAGCCAAGCCCAGCACCCCCACCTCCAGTCAAACGCTTATAAATCTCCACCTCCAACCCCTCAATGGGTGCCTAATGAAAAGAGAGTGGGAGATAAGGAAATAGAGAGAGAGAGAAAGAGAGAGAGTAGTCATGGGTAGATCTCCATGTTGTGAGAAAGCTCACACTAACAAGGGAGCATGGACAAAGGAAGAAGATGATCGACTGATCGCGTATATTCGAGTTCATGGAGAGGGGTGTTGGAGGTCCCTCCCCAAAGCAGCTGGGCTACTCCGATGCGGCAAGAGCTGCAGACTCCGTTGGATCAACTATCTTCGCCCCGATCTCAAGCGCGGCAACTTCACTGAGGAAGAAGATGAGCTCATTATCAAGCTTCATAGTCTCCTTGGCAACAAGTATGTTTCATCCTAATTGTGCAAATCTAGTTCCTATGTATGATAGAACACAAGTTTCTAACATGTAATTTAAAAGGGTAGGCCTCCTTTGAAGAATAAAATGTCACCTCACAAGTAGTTTTCTTAAAAGGCTGTGCAGTACTATGATACAGCCTATGACATTATAAGGTGCTTATTGATGCAAACACTTTGGTTATATGTTTGAATTATAGTTGTATTGTAGCTTAAGCTTTTGGGAATAGCTTCCACATCTTTTTCTCATGGTGGTATGTTCTTATAGGTGGTCATTGATAGCAGGGCGGCTCCCAGGAAGGACTGATAATGAAATAAAGAATTATTGGAACACACATATTAGGAGAAAGCTCCTAAGCAGGGGAGTTGATCCAGCCACTCATCGGCCGGTTCATGAGTCGGCTTCGGCAGCCACTATCTCTTTTGGGAAGGAAGAGGAGAAAGTCATTGGCTTCATAAAGGATGAGGAGGCTAGAAGCAACCAAGAGACGCCGCGGCTGCGATGTCCTGACCTCAACCTTGAGCTTTGCATTAGCCCTCCTTCAAATCAAGATGAGGACCTTAAGATGGGGAGAAGCCTTTGTTTCTCATGTAGTTTGGGTTTGAAGAAGAGTAAGGATTGCACTTGTAATGGCTTTCTAGGCTTAGAAATGGGTCTCTTGGATTATAGAAGCTTGGAAATGAAGTGATGAGATGGGTTTAAAAGTAGAATAGAAAGGCTTTTTTTTAAAAAAAAAAAAACGAAGTGGAGAGAGAGAAAGAGATTGAATCTATACCATCTCTGTTTTCTCCTTCTTTTGTTTGTGTAATTATTGGTATGTGATACTTACTATTTTACATATGGGTATCTTTATTCATCAACTCCATGTAGACTTCCCTCAAAACTATGATGGAATGTTTCCTCATTTTTCATGTAAAAACATTGGGTTTTCTTCCAATTTTTCATATCATTTCTTGGTACTTTTTAGAATCCCCAAATGGCTTTCTCACTCTTTATTTTTCTTTTTTCTTTTTCTTTTTTTATCCGTTTTGTGAGAATAGGAGGGCCGAAGGAGATGTCCTTACCTTTTCTTCATTTGGTACTTCTAGTTACAATTTTTAAGGAATTCAAATGGTGTATATGGTAGATTAGTCATGTATGCTGACTTATTCCAACTCCAGACCTTCCTAATTGCTTTCCAGAATGTGGATGGAGCACAAAAAAGAAATCACTTTTTTTGACATTGGTGGCCTTCTGAATATTGATTGATGGGCTTCAAATAAACGGCTACAAGAAATTGACAATCGAAGTCAACTGAAGAAATAAAATAAATATAAACAGTAAATCCCATCCAACTGCTGCAATATTTTGCCCCATGTCCAAATTCACCTTGAGCCTGCATCATGAACCATGTGGACTGATTCACATACATGATGGAGATTGACATATGTGATATGGAGGTACCCTTTTCCTACCAAACTTCCATCATCGGGCCTGGCTTTAAACACCATTTCTCTCTACCTGAGAGGAGGTTATCTTTTGTATTTTTCTTCCTGCAAGGCCTATAAAATTCCAGGCCTGTCTTGTTTTGTTTATGAAAGGTGGATTGCATTTTAGCTTTTTGGATAAGCCTTGAGAGGATGAGAAGCAAATGGAGGTGGGTAGGTGGCCAATCCCTTCAAAAAGCAAAGGAAGATATATTTGAGTGATGTGGTATTGTACACTTTATCCAATGCTGCTCTCACTGCTAGCTTCTACCAACCAAATAATAACTAGGGCTGTCCCACCAATAGCAATTATAGATACTAACTGTTTGTGTCTTGCTTTTGTCATGTTATTGCCATGGAAGTATTTGTTGGGTACAGGGTGTTTGTTGGGTATAGGGTCAATCATATGAAGATGAGTTATTGGTTTTTTGTATTTATACAATGGGATTAGGATAAAAGAAAAGTATTGTGTATTATCTTATCTACTAATACAGGTGTGAGAAGATTTGGGTTCTTAGATATGTAGGCCACAATCACCTTACAGTTGAGGTCATTGTACAGATCAGGAGGTATTCACTGCCTCATGCCTAGCACTATGATCACTAATTTGTGTTTGATGATCAAAATTATCTAATTTTCGAGACGATCACAAGAGACAGATCTCCACGATAGAGAATGATTATTGATTCGTGTTAGACCATAGATTATAGACCGATTGCAATTGATATACTAAGCTTCTCCAACACTTTGCCTGCATATATCTTTTTGCGCAAAAAGAAACAAAAGAAAAAGAGAAAGAAAAGGTCCTAATTAAGGTCCATGGCCATCTTTAAACTAAAGAAATGTTTAATCTTCCAAGGTCCTTTAACTTGATCAGATTTTTAAGTGTGAGGTGCTTATGAATTATGAAGGCTTGGGTTTCTTCTCTATCAATAGTCGTGATGATGAATCATCAGCATAAATAAGAAATTTTATCATATCTTTATCTTCTTTATAAACAAAATATAATTTGCTGGTGCAACAATATATACCCTAAACAACAAAAAAATTGTGAAAACACCTTGTCAAACACATTTACATCATTGGGGTACTCCAAATAGCACATATTGCTCTGCTGTTAAAATTTTCAGCAGTGATAATAAGTTCTTTGTCACGTCCGGAACGTGATACACATCTTCTAGGATGTTAATAGCACCGCAACATTATGGGTGTGATTTGAAAATCACCAAACAAATTATTCAAAAAAATTCACAAATTAATGTAATTTTCCTCATCTCTCTCTCTCTCTCTCTCTCTCTCTCTCTCTCTCTCACACACACACACACATTGAAGGTGCAACTAGCTTCATCTCTCTAAAGCATTGGGAATTTATGAGTAATCATATGAGGTTTTTGGTTAGAAACAGCATCCTTTCTGGTTTTAATTAGTCTTAAAGTGGCAAACTTCCTCAAGCCTTAAGTTAAAAAATTTGCCAATACAATGGTGTGCACAGTGCATATCATATGCATTGCTTTTAAGATGAATGATCGATGTTGTAAGGAATCATTGTGTGCAACTCACTATCATCGTAAACAGTCAATTAACAACTTGAATTTTAAATGTAGTTGTCCCAACCACGGATAACCAAAGGCTCAAAAATCGAATGGAGCCCGCGCACGCTGAAAGCCCACACAAGTGGTAAGGAAACCCGCACATACAAGACTAGGTGGCGTATCCAGGATTTGAACCCTATACACCCAGATTAGAATTGTCACTCCTTACCATTCGTATAAGGAGTTGTTCTCAAGTGACTTGTTAGTTGTTATACCAGAATTCACAATTAGCGTGAAAAGCATATTATTCCAATGGCAAAGATCATCAGTATCAACTCAACTCTATCAAATGATGGGTAGTCTGAATGCCTGCTTTATTATTCTCTATTGGATTAATATGAAATAAGTATGGGCTCACACTGGATCAGTTCTCTACCATTCTATCAGAAGTATTATGTATTACTTTTGCCAGTTAGGCCCGATTAAACTGATTTTTTTACCCTAACATGAATTGGGAACTGCCAAATAAAAGATCATCATTACCACTAATCAAATGGATAATCAACAAGAATGTTGGTCAATATATCGCGCAAATTATAAGTAAAATGGACACTTGGAATCATCTAATCAGTATGTTCTCGTATATCTGTTACTAAAAGTTGGTTCCTACAATTTGAAGGTTAAGAAGATAATGTAACTTGTCTCCTCAGAGGGTATCACATGTATTCTACTATGATTAAGGATAGGTATAGGTAAAACAGTTCAAAGATAGCTTAAGAACATTTTATTTTGGGCAAATAAGCTTAAGAACAATGTTAAGCCAAGACCCTAATTAGAACACTTGGTCAGAAGGCAAAAGCCTTTATACAACAACAATAAAGTACTAGAAGCAATGGAGAGTTTGGTGAATTGAGTGCCTTTGGATGAATGGAGAATAGCATCCAAGGCCAAGATCCCAAAAGCAAAGACCCAAAGGAGGGGTCATTTTCTGTGAACATTCACCTACCTTTTCTTTTTTCAACAAGTTAGGTAGGCAAGAGAAGCTTCTTAAACTTATTTTTTTCCCAAGAAGCATTCCATTCCCCCATCTCCTTAATTATTGGCCATTTAATTAGTTAACTATTCAATCAATTAATAATGCGATATCTTCCAAGAACACATGCCTGACGTACATGGTGGCCCCTACATTGTCCCCATCTGATGTGTCTAAATTACTAGAACCCCCACATCCCCACCCAAAGATTAGAGATTTTTCAAAAATGACACCTCATACATCTCTTGTAGATTATAATAGGAGAGCTATTTACCCACATTGATAAATTTCTTACATGGGTGTGTAATTTGAATGAAACGCAAGATGTATTTAGGTAGCTGTGAACGTGGCTATTATTGAAATTGAGGGGTTGGATGACTGGCCAGGATCACGGTGCATCCCTCTTCAGGAATTGAAGGTTGAGTTGAGTCCACCGATGCTCTCTACCCGCTACAAGGAATTTACCTGACTTCCCTCTAGGCCCGGAGTGATTAGTCCCTCCGAAAGGGCTAAGACACCCTCTCTGAGGAAAAAGAAAAAAAAAAGACATGACTATAATTATCCAAAGCCAATTACCAGTAGGGTTGTCAAAATGTCATACGACCTGTTAACACGACACGAACCCACACAATACTAACGGGTTCGGGTCATTTACGGGTCAAATTCGTTAACACGTTAATTTAACGGTCGTGTACAAATTAAACCAGTAACCCGTTAACAACTCGCTTAACAAGTTAAGATTTTTTTAGTCTCTAAGTGTAGCTAGAATTAATTTATATTTATAAAGAAGAAATTGAAATTTATTTTTTTATAATGGGGTTTTAGGTGGGATCCACTCGAGATCCTCACTTATAGTTTCGTGTGGCTTATATATTTTTCTCCTTATATATTTTTATATGGATTTTTTTTTAATTTTTGAATAGACTTAATTACTTAACAGGTAAACGAGTTGGGTCGTAAAACTTGTTAAATTAACGGATCGTGTTTGGACTGGATTTGGATTTGTTGACCCATTAAGTTAATGGGTTAAGTATGAATTGATGTAATTTTAATCCGATTTCATTAACACCACAAGATTTACTAGCCTAGTTACCACATGAAGTGATGAAATGTAGTGGGACCTACTTGGAATGAGACAGGTGGTGATGAATTGACCAATAGGGAGGTGGATGAATCGCATCACCGCCCATTCAAGCTAGGAAAGTGAAAGAGAGCTGGGACTATACCTCCTTTTTATGGGTGATTGGATATGATAGGGCCTAAATAACATCCATCACTTTCAACTGGTGGATGGAATTCTACCAAAAAATAGCATGCTTGATGGAATGGGTGATGAGGACACACTCTGACCTACTTCAGCAATGGCAAATTCATTACAGCGAAACATGGTGGGCAAATTAGGGCACTTTTAATATGGCTACGGTCACCATTGGCTATCCATTTTGCTCGAGGTGACCAAAGTGGAGATATTTTGGTTAAATATTTTCCATACTTCTCCATTTTTACAATATCATAGAATTTTATTGGATTATTAAAAACAGGCATTAAAATACAAAGAAAAAGGTACCATTTAATGGGATATTACTTAATTCAATAAAATTTTAGCGATATATAATCTTTTGTGATATCACAAAAATGGAATAATAAGGAGAGCTTGTGGGAAAAATATCTATACTTTGGCAAGCAGACTTGAAAATTGAAGAGTAATAGTGACCCTACAAGAAAATATCTCTCTCTCAGTCTCTCTCTCTCATATATATACTAATCATTAAATGAAGAATAAACATTCATAATCATGATCCAACAAAATTATAATTTTATGCTAATTTTTTAGTAAAGGACTCATAGCTAGGAATAGTCCAGTTTGTGTGGTCACCTGACTTTGACAAAATTTGACACTTACTAGAATTTTTTACACCTTATATGTGCAAAAAATAAAAAAAATAAAAAATAAAAAATCATATCAATTATGTAGAATTTAGACAACTTTGAAATACTTAAAATAATACCTCATCATTCTCATCCCATGATTATCATGCTTTCAAGTAAGCCTCACATGCAACAATCTCTCTTTCACATAATAAGCTTACCGACAAAACCTAATTTAGATTTAGCCTCAAGCAATGGTGCATCACTAAAAAGAAAACTTTATTAATTCATGTCATCATCTTCATTATCAAAGCTTTCTCGTAAATACTTTATTCATTCATGTCATCATCTTCATTATCAAAGCTTTCTCCTAATTCTTAATCAATTAAATAATGTCATAGTTATGAAAAAAAATTAGTCCTACATGGGCAATGGCAATCAAGTAGTTTACATGAGTAGGGATGGACATTCTTCCAAGGCAGGTAAGGCTTTATGGATATGCATTATATGGTAGGCCCCCCCCACACACTGCTACTGCCACTGCTATTTCTACCAACTCTCATAGCCATTGCTCCCTCCTTTTGGGGTTGGTGGTTGGCAGCCGTTTAGTCATGTGAGCTGTTGGGGACATGGAGTTGGTGTGCCCCACACTTGACCTACCCATTTTGCTATGCATGCAAGTGCACAGATGTCTTTTCTTTAAACTCTCCCAACCAATCCCTGAACCCCGGCCCTTTTCAGCTTTTATTCCGTACAGTTTGTGCACCTAACCTTACCTTCTTCTGTGAACCAGGGACCATGGATCACATCTCTCAATTGGTGGGTCTTAGATAACACTACTACCTAGCTATCTTATGGGTTTCAGATGGACAGCTCAGATGACATTAAAAAAAAAAAAAGTTAGGCTAGGATGTTATGAAATCTTGAGTTAAAAGGAGTGAAACTCTATTTTAACCGTTTAAAATAAATGGCAACCAATTATATGGTTAACTTTACAATTTACATTAATCTGAGTTTATTTTACCATTAGATTGACCATTTAATGAGAAACATGATAATAGATATGCATAAGATATTAGGGAAAAAAAAAATTCAATGCACAACTTTCTCGCGGCAACGTTGAAATTCGAGGGAGGGTTTTTTTTACCAAACAGTCAACTAATGGTGGAATAAACTTATGAGGTAAAGTGATTATTTCTTTACAAGAATTCACAGATTTCTTACTTAAAGGATTTCAAATTATCCAAAATCTATTTGTGGGTTGGAATTTCTAATTCCTCATTTTCAAAAGAACATATGAAGTTTCAGAAAAAATTTATAGAGATTGGAATTTCCAAGTCATTTGAGATTTTTGTTTATGTGTGTGGAATTTAGAATTCTAAACAATCTCATCATGTTATTTGCAAATGCCAATGGCAGGAGATTGACTATCATATCATATGTCCTTAAATTCTAAACATGGCTAATTCTATCTAGAAATTCTTGCACAAGACCAGGCCCCAAAATCCCCAAATTTGTTGATACCCTGTGTACTCAAGGGGTCAGTGCTGAGTTCCAATCCTTTTGACTCAGGATTTCCAAAGTGGACCTGCGAGACACAAGATATGGTGTCCCCTAAATGTGATGTAGAAATTGTTAAAAAAGGTGTTTGAGTAGTTTGGATCTTATCTGAACATCATGTGAAGGGTTTGGTAGACGTGACCGCTGAATAATGTTGGCTCTCTCTCTCTCTTCACCTTCTAGAAGCGCGTGGCATTGAGAAATCATTTTCAAATTACCTTTCTATATTATGTAAAGATTAGTGTGATAATGTTTTTATGAATTGATTGAATGTGAATTGGGAGGATGGGATACGTAGGTAAAGATTGGGATGACATCAAGGTTATTTTATTTTATTTTTTATAGGACAAGAAGACATGGAGGAAATGTTTGGATGTGGAGGTGGAGAAAAGGATTTTCTATGTGAAAAGATTCTTTTCGTCTCCGTTTAATTGCACCTTTTAGGACACATTTGTGTATATGATGTAAAATATCAGTTTTGTGGAAAAAAAAATTGCTTGAGTTTTCTTTCTAGCCAGAGTATTTCATAGGAGTTTATTTTTTTAAGAAATCTTAAAAAATTTAGCTCATTTTTATACTTTTCGGTGAGGAAAATCGGTCACACAAACATGGATTTTACTATAGCACGGAAATCCGTTTCTGCAATATGTACTTTTTTCATGGAAAACCAACTACACAAACATACCCATAATTTTAGGGCTTTTTTTATCTGCGTGAAATCAAGTTTTTAAGAATCATAGGAAATGCACTTTAAATGTGTCGAGAAACGAAGAAATAAAAGTGAATATTCATATATATGACTGTCAAATTATCTCTTCTTTGAAGAAATATGATTTAATAATGGTTACTTAGTTATTTTACATCTCTCAGTAGTTTAGTTTTTCATTAAAATAAAGATGATTTGGTAGCCTTTTATGAATATTTACCTTTACTTCCTTGATTTTAGCCGCTTATTTTTTATTTTTAAAAGAGGCCTAATATATTAATTAGTACCTAAGCAGTCTTTTGTCCTATACACATGCAAGGTGAAAATGTGAATGTAATACCATATTTATTTGGAAACACCATTTTCACATTAATAAATATTGAATGGTTCAAATTATATATGTCTGGAGATTTATCAATATCTAAGTCAAAAAATTAGTTTTTTTAGGATTTAATTGGTCAATAAACAAATTGAATGGTTAGAATTAAAATTTTGGAGCCCATAAGAGTTTGGGGAAAATCTCAAAAAAAAAAAAAAAAAAAAAAAACCCTTAAGTTTCAGCCTTATTAAAAAAAAAGACACAAGTTTCAAAAAAATTCAAATTAGTCCCTAAGTTTTTGAGGAAGTTTTCAATTAAGGACATCAATCTATTTATCGGCAACTTTTTCCCAATTTTTTTAAAATACCAAATTTACCTTTTATTATAATAAAACTCTCATTCACTTTCTCTATATTTTCCTCATTTCCTTCATTGGTATCCTCACGGTGATCAAGAACAACCAATTTTCACACAGCGAGCAGCTGCTGAAACCATGTCATGGTTTTAAATGAAGGGTAATTTGGGTATTCTTAGAATATTGAGGGAAAAAGCTGTTAGAAAATACATTGAAATGGCCAGATGTCCTTAATTAAACATCTATTGCAAAACTTAGGGACTAATTTGAAAAGTTTTAAAACTTGTGTCCTTTTTTGAAATAAGGTAAAAACTTAAGACCTTATTTAAAGTTTTTCTAAGAGTTTGAAAAAAAAGAGAGTCAATAATGGAGATTTGAAACCTCAACTTGTCTGGGGGCAAAACTTACACTAGTTCCACTTCTAGCCAAGACATAATCTATTGGTTTCATACTTTTTTCAAGTACTCAACTTTATACATGAAAATAGGCTCCATTTTTCACGTGTAGAAGCCAAACAGAAATGATCATAAATAACCCTTGTGCATATGCATCGTTTGCATAATCAAGTGAAAAAGAACGACTCCTAACTACATTTAAAAACACATGGTGTATACCGCAGCCAGAACTATAGTCATATCCCATGAAAGAAGTTGATTACCATGGCCATGGAGGACATATGAGCTATGGTAAATTCTATGGTAAGCTCAAGGAACGTAGATATTTAGTGGGGCGTATCTTATGATACATTCAAATTGATCATAAAACAGGGACCCTCTTGATAGTCATCGATCCTTAATTTGGCACCAATCCAAATTGTTTAGATCGTTGGATCAACTATAAACTCATTTTAGATGGTTAGAATATGTAGGTTGTTGATCGATAGGATGACTAGGTGGGCCCTAAATTATATACACAAGCGTGGCTCATCTAAATCTTTCAACCCCCACCGCTCCCATTCCCCTTCAGGTCCAGGTGAGTGCCACAAGAAAGCGAGTTAACCATGAGGTTGCTTTTGGTAAGTAGGTACTAAAGTCAAAGAAGTTGGATACGCGCCAAGCACTGATAAATCTATACACCTCGTATTCACAATATCAAGCCAGGATTAATCCCTAGTCCTCAAATTGAAAGTATCATTCTTAGGTAGTTTGAAATCTTCCATCTAAGTTTGAAGTTTGGTGTCACATGTAACATTCAAAATGAAATGAATGATCTAGCAAAATCTCTTGATAGCACTAGTAGACTCAACATTTAGTCCCTGAAGAGGAACTAAGACCTCTAGCTCTGGAAAAGATAGGAACCGTGGTTCTATCCACTCGGCCAACTCCTTCGGTTAATTCTCGAAGCTAACTAAGTGATTAAAGATCCTTTTTTCCATATTGACATACGTACGATTCATGATGTTGAGGCTCAATTATTGTGACCCTTGGTGAGCATGATACTGTGGCTCTCTATAGTGATATCCTTCAATCCCAGAAGTTATAGAAGCTTCAATCCTTTCCATATTTGACCATAGTATGTAGTCCTTAATTAATGATTCCTCCAATGCCTGCTATTCCTTTGTAGTGTTCAACTGAGCCATCAAAATTCAAGTTAACTGAGCTTGGACTTACATTAGGCAAATTCAAACCTCCCTTTACTTTTATTAGGTTAACTTGGATCAAGTTTCAGATCAAGATAAAAAAAAAATCTGGCTTCTAAACAAAGCATGATGTTTAAAAACCGAACGAAAGTACAAGTTAAGGCCGACTTGATTCTTGAGGTTCAGCCATTACAAACATCATTTTTTTTTTCTACACATAAAATCAATTTTTTTTATACATTTGAAATAACAGAAACGGGATTTTACCGGAAAAATCTCCTTAAAATGGTAGAAGACAAAAAAAGGTCCTTAAATTTCAATATAGAGGCCCTCCCGCTACTTTTTTATTTTTTGAGCAGTAGTACTGCTATTCACGTCGTCATCATCTTAGCCCAGGGTTTGACGAGATTGATTCACCCTCAGGGCTTTCGATTATTCATATTCTTTCCTAAAGATGAATATTCCGTATTAAAATAAAAACCATCAATGAATTTGAAAGGTAGGAAAAGGAAAAGAATGTAAAATCTCTACAAATTCCATTAACAATTGTGGTCGTAAGAGGTTTATGCATGCTTTTGATCTAAGGAATCTGCAAATCTCGTTCCTCGAAATTAGAGATGGTTGCAAGGAAGAAGGACAAGGGTGCATGTGTTTGTTTGTTGTCGAGTTATGATTTTGAAAAAGAACAAGAATCGAGTGAGATGGATAGTCTTTGGGCGTAGGTGTGCGTTTGACATTGGTGACCAGGTTGCAAGTGGCTGGGAGGGTCAAATTTGCTTAGTTACTTGATTTGTATGTTTGGAAATGATTTGAGAAAACAAAGTGGATCTTCATTCAGTTAAACTAGTGAAGAGTGAACATGAAAACTGGAAAAGAAGGTGATTCCGTTAATACTTAGTAGGCAAAAAAAAAAAAAAAAGTCTCTAGACTTTGAGTACCTATTTTATCTCCACCGAATTTTTAAGGAAATTTCTCTGATAAGAACCCCCTGAAAAAATATATCATCAAACATGCAAAACATCACAGACATGGTAGGTCATAATTTGGGTGTTCTCATTGAAAGAAACAGTGGACACAATTTTGGATGTTCTCAATGGATACCAGAATCACCTCCACATTTATAGGGTTAGTTGGTTTCTCAAATCATAATCTTCTCCGAGTCCCATTTGATTTGTCATACCACGTTTATTTCAATGGTCACAGGTGTGGCCCACGCACCTGTTACTTACAGCAGTAATCAAGAAGATGATACAAGAAGAAATTTTTTTAAAAGTTGGGGTGGGAATTTAATTCAACTTTACTTTCCCATGTGGGAATATGGTTGAAGGCACCGTTAACTCAACCTACCATGACACAGATGGATCACACCAACCTCCCAACCATCACCGTTATTAGTGATTAAAACCCCATGACTCAGTCTATGGTGGATAAGTCACATGATTTGATACTTTCAATCACTCCTCTCTACCCCACCCCAACCCACCATAGAATGCAGTACTTTTCTTTCCTCTGTACAAGTGGTGAGGGGGTGATGAATCTCTACCGTCCATCCATCCATCATCCCCAATTGTAGATGATCCACCATACATATATTTTGGATTAGATCATGATCATCTATCTGATTAACAATTGAAAGTGGATTTAAGCTCTGTGTTCAGCATAAAACACAAAGTGTGACCCCATAGGATTTGTTTTCCATGGAATTATAAAAATTTAGTTCATTTTTTTCACTTTGTCTCGCAGAAACACAAACCACACTAAATGCAAACTTTATTGTAGCGTGGAAATTAAATGTTTTCTGCTTTTCAGTTTTTTTTTTTTTTTTGTCAAAAACCATGTATGTACAGTATTTGGCTAATGAAAAATGATTTTCTATGGAATTACGGAGAAGTTAATTTGTTTTCTCATACTAAGAAAATGGAACTTTTACCCTGGTGAAAATTGCTTCTACTTTTTGTACTTTTTTAATGAAAAAAGTGGCTGCACACGAGTGTCCTCCTAAAACTCTTATTTCAACTAATTGCAAGTGGGTTTGTGTCTTATTTAACTATCCCACGTGATATCACAGCCATTGATTTGACTAAACAGATGGCCTGCCCAACAAAATCTGGAGATTTGGTAATCTTGACATGGACATGCATTTGGAAGTCAGTTTTGAAGAAGGTGGTGCTTTGTTGGGGGTTGTTTTCATGGTTCAACCCTTCATGTGTTTCATGGCCGGCCATGACAAGTTTGGATGATTCTGCAGAGTCATGGGCCTCATGGCCCATCACCATCAAGTGGGAGGAGTCGGTACATAAGCTAAAAAGGCAGAGTATACCACTAAACCATCTCTATCATCTGATGAATGAAAGTGGGCGTGTGATTTTGAACTATCATGGATCAACTCAAACCCAACTCTTTTTAGTTTGAATCAGGTTGAAAATGCCTAACCAAATCTAACTTGAAAGTTGGAGTGTTTTTTTATTGGATAACAGCCAAGGTGGTTGGGCCCTTAAGAGACTTGATTGATGCGGGGAAGAAATTCAAATCCAACTTAGAAGTAAAAATAGGGGGGTTAGTCGACGGCAAAGCATAATGCTGTTGTTTAGGTTTGGGTTGGGTCGATAGGTTAAATAGCAAGAATCTGAGTTAAACCCGAACCAACCTTTTTATTAATTGGTCAGAAAGGCCTGCCATTGCTCGACCCAGAAAAAAAAAATCAACTTAAACTTTGAATGATTTGGACATGGTTTGGATTAAGTTAGTGGTTCAGGCAGGTAAAAAATTGCCATTTCCAACTTCATTTCTGATGAACCAGAGTTCAAATTGAGACTACAGTGGACAGGTTTTGTATGAGTGTAGGCCAAGACTTCTTAGAACTACCTGATGAACTCTAATCCCCATGGAAGGAGTGGAATTTCATAATAGGGCATGCCTAGTGATAATTCAAATTGCTCAAAATGAATGCCTAGTGATAATTCAAACTGCTCAAAATACAAGTTCTTATCGGAGTCGTGTCCCACCATAACATTGAGGATTGATGCAAACCCGGATCCGCCAACGGAATTGTTACATCCCACATCGCTCATGTGGGTGTCCAAAGTGAAGATTAAAAGGAGTCCAGTCCTATTTGTCTAGCATGACACGTTTTGACGCTCACTCATGGACTTGGGTGCGTTGGAAACAAAACTGTGCGTAGGGATGTCAATGGACCGGGGCGGGGGCGGGGGGCATGGTCTCCATCCCCGTACCCGCTTAAAAAATCTTCGTCCATCCCCGGTCCACCCCCGCTAACGGGTATAATTTTCATCCCCATCCCCGTCCGCGGGTAAATTTATAATCCCCGTCCCCGTCCCCGCTTCCCCCGTACCCACCTAAGCCTAAGCCTTTTTTTTTCTAGCCTTCCCCCAGCTTCCTTGCAACATGAGATCACACCTGAATCAAGGGTATGAGAAATATTATGACACTTTCAGTACACGAACATCAATAGAGAACTACTCCTATAAAATCATATACATAACAGAGAAATCAAACCAATCATTGTTGCCACGAACACCTGATACATACATTCCTATGAAAAACAACAGCACCTAAATCACTAAATGTCATAACACCATAGGTACACTACATATATATTTATTTATTTATTTAGCGGGTAACGGGGGCGGGGCGGGGCGGGTACGGGGCGGGGGTAAGGGTAAGTCCATCCCCACCTCCATCCCCGCACGGGTTTATACGGGTATCCCCGTATACGTCCACCGTCCAATACGTATAGTCCATCCCCGGTCCAAACGGGGCGGGTTTGGACGAATACCCGTTTTTCCCCGGTCCACTGCCATCCCTAACTGTGCGGGTACGCCTATGGGGGGCTCAAAGCGGACAATATTATGCTGGATCGAGTTTCATCCTTTGAGGGGTGAAGATTAAAAGGAGCCCGGTCCTCTTTGTCTAGCATGACGCGACCCGCCCAAAGCGGACAATATTATGCTGGATCGAGTTGGGCTTGCGCCCAAAGCGGACAATATTATGCTGGATCGAGTTGGGCTTGTGACAGGAATAGACCAATTCCACAAAAGGGTCTGGCCGAGTCACGCAGAATCCCCAATCACTCTCAATCTAAGAGAGACACTCACAACTACAGTATAGTTGAACAAAGTCTTTATTGAATGATGAAAGGTCCCTCTCTCAATGGAGGAGTTACACATTTATAGGAAGGGTCAGACTTTGACTGCCCTCTTCACCAATAGGATTATAATTGTTAAATATTCTCTAACCAGAGGTAACTAAATCTCATAAAACAATTCAAATCAATCTGAATTCAAAATCTTTAAGTTTTCATTAGGAATCAAAACTCCTAATTAGTGGCTGGTCTTGTTGGGCCGGTGGGATGGGCCCAATGAACTGATCAACCCATGGGTCATGGGTCAAGCCAGCATAAAATAGGCTATTAATAACTTGATCAATGAAAATGATTAATTACCCATATATTCTTAACCAAGGATCAAGTTGGAGTTCATCGTAGCTGAAGTGATTTTGTGCTTTCACAACTACTACATATGTGCTGATTTACATATGCATTTGAAGGGTACATAATGAATACACATGTTATTTGGTTTACTATGTCTTCATATTAGGGATTATTTTTTTTGCAAATTAATTTCAACAGATCACATTTATTGTATCCTAATCGTGGAGACGCTTGGTTCATTCTCTGCCCATCGTGGGTTCCACTTATTGATCGAATGAATATGATGCAATGACTACAAAATCAGTATCAAATACTGTATTGGTCTGAGCAGAAAATCAAAATACCTAGCAGTTGTTTCATTGATTTACATCAACTGAATCTTCAATTGGCTGTGATTTCATTTTGAGATCAAATGGTAAGATTCAGTTAATCTGACCGGCTCTGCTTCAGCATCCCTCTTCCTGCTCTGCTTCTTCTATCTGGATCTCCCTTTCCAGAGGTAACGACTCAGCTGGCAAGTCTCTCATGGCATCGATCTTCCTGTCTATCCTCTACAACCTCTGGAAGACCAGGAATGCAGCTATCTTCAACAGTCAACATTCTCCTCTTAACCTGATCTTAGGCAACCTGCAAGATGATCTAAGCTTCTCTCTCAAGAAGATTTCCAAACCTTTTGGCAGCCAGCAACTAAGCTCCCTTCTTAGATCTATGAACATCTCAGGTCACTGATCTTAGAATCTCCCTTGGTAGCTTGTTGTAGCTCTTTTTAGCTGTGTCTTTGTTGATTTTGTTTTTTCTTTTTGTTCTCCTCCTGTTCTGGAGGTTATATTCTTTGTATTCTTTCTTCTCCTTATTAATACAATTACCCTTTTATAAAAAATAAAAAAAAAGTTAATCTGACCGGCTCGTCTTACCAGTGACCGATTAATAGAGATACTAATAAGTAATAAAGATCAATATTGCATGCCATAAATATCAACACAAGCCATGACCCGTTATAATTAACATGTGGACAACCTTTACTTGATCAAATCCACCCAAAGAGATCTATTCTCAATTCTACGCTAAGGTCTCCCTCTAGGAAAAAGAGCATCCAATAGTATAAGATATCATGGGACAAGGGCAAAAAATTCAAGAAAACAAAAGGTAAAAAGAGGCCCTCGGGTGTCAATATGAAATTATTTTGTCCCTACGCTAGTTTACAAAGGTTTAAACGGTATTTTCCATAAAAATCTCTATTTTTTTTAATTATAATGGAGGGTGTCCCAACCCTAGGGCCGGACTAATCCTTTGGGCCTAAGGGAAGCCGGGTAAATCCCTTGTGGCCCAAGTGTGGTAGCGTAGTTTCGAACCCTCAACCTCCGGGTATAAACTATGGTCGTAGGCCAATTGAGCCACCCCTTGGGATTATAAAAATCTCTAATTCATGTGTTGTTTGTTTTGTCAATCAAGTTCCTATATAAATTTTTTACCTTTTCAATAAATTAAAGTTTAAAAGCCCTGCCTAACAAAAAGTGATGACAAGTGAGGCCCACTTATCTTGGCAAATTCAAAACCACAATCACATTAAGATCCTAGAAATTGATCTGCCAAAATTATCACACCAAATCATGAAATTGTAACTCCCTCAAACGTCTATTACATTGCAGTTCTCTGTTGACAGAAGCTAGGAACAAAAGCATTGTAACGCATCAAAAACTTAAATTAAGTTTCATAAATTAGCTCCTGTAAAGGATTTGGATCCACCATGAAATATCATTCATTCTCTCTCTGTTTGTAACATCAAATCACCACAGTCAATTCTGTGACCTAAGATTTGGTAAGAATGGACACCAGCCCTCTCCAACCAGAAACCTTTTTGTATATCAAAATTCATCACACTGCCCCAGAGTTTATATTCTAACCCAGAAATGAGTAAAACTCTGCACAATATTTGCTAATGACCCATGCTTGAGAGACATTACAATCTGTCTTGGAGCACCCACCCCCTCACCCATTCAAGACCTTCATGAAAACCCAATTATTTTCAAAGAATTAGCCATAAAACCCCATCAAAATGGCACATATCTGGTTGTGATTTACAGTTTTGAGTTGTTTCCAAATTCAAAACAGATGATAAAAGGTGAGGAGAACGACTCTTTACCCGAGTGGTTAGAAGTAACAGTTTTGCTCAGGGTTTGAACCCTGGGTACACAACCTTTTTCTGCGTGCGGGCTCTCTTCTCACTTGTGTGGCTTCTTTTGATGTTTGTGGGCTCCTTTCCCACTTGTGTGGGTTGTCTTTCCGTGTGTGTGCGGGTTCTGACTTGCATCCCAGCCCCCTTTGCTTGGTTATAAAAAAAAAAAATTTGAGAGAGAGAGAGAGACGTTCCTTTCCATATTCTTGGAGAATTGATGAGGTGAGAGGAAGGAGAGACAGGATTGCAATGAGCAGCTAAGAGAGGACATGGAGGTAGTGGTATTCATGGACTAGTCCAGGGGAAATCCTGGCCCAGCTCGCCTTTAGAAAAACAAGCCCATATCCAGGCCAAGCCAGACACAGGCCTTAAGTGCCTTGCCTGAGTCCGGACTGCCTTAAACATGTCAGGCTCAAGCCCCGCCCATTTCGTCAATCGGGTCTGACCGAGATTTCTATTACTCTTTTGGGCTTTCTAATCACTTTTTGGGATAAATCAGTCACTAAACTATATGCATTACTTATTCAAGCCAAGCTGGGCTTGAGCTTTCTATCACTTAATCTAAATCTGACCCATATAGTGAAACGAGCAAAAATTTAGATCCAGGCCTGGTCCAAGTTCTAAAAGCCCAAGTTCAACACTGGCCCAAAGATGGCTTGGGTGTGACCCGATCTGGGTCAGCCCTTTAGCACCACTATGTAGAGGCCTTATTGTTAGGATGAAAAGAAACTAAAAGGGTTGTAATGGAACTTAAGAAAATATATATGTATTCAAATACTGAGTTGGGGTAGTAATTGACATGGCTCATTTACAAGTGTAATGTGGGAGCTCCAATAAACTACTTAATTTGTGTGTATTAGCTGCATAACAAATATGGAATTGAGATAATTACATTTGTTTAGCATATAATAAATAAGAATTAAATATGTAGGAATTCATGCCATAACCCTTTAGAGTATGTTTGTTTAGGAATTGAATACATAGGAATTGGGATGATTCATGTCGTAAGTGGTTAAAAATGAAGACAAAGGAGAATATAAAAAATGTCATCAAATAACTTACCTTTTAATAGAAAATAAATCAAGGGAAGATGAGAAACGAATACCTAGCCATCACCCTCAGTGGCGGCTCCAGGAATTCGAGTAAGTTGGGTCAACAAAAACTTATTTTTTACAAATCAAATAAATTTATTTTCCCCTTATCAACATCTGTCATCTACTTTCGATAATTTGACAAATATAATATAAAATTCTCAAATAATTTATTTTCGACAATTTGACAAAGATGACATTGAATTTTCAAACAAAACTAAATATAAATTTTAATACATTATTACTAATAGTTCTTAATCCAAAAAGAAAATCCAAATGCAAGAACTTCTACGAATGCCCTCGACTGTTTTTCATGTGTTGAGATTATTGCATAATAGCTTAATTATCAACATTAGAAAACACATCATTTTCAATATATGTGACCAAGTTTAGAAGCAAATAAATCAATGGGTATACGATATCCTTCTTTGTCTCTACTAATTTTCTAGCAATATCACCACCAATTCCTTTAAGTTTTAAAAATTCGTTGCTAGAGCGCATATCAGCAATGTAGTTTTGAAGTTGATGGTCAAGTGTCATGAGGTCTTTTGTAGAAAAATCAGCAATGTCATCATTTTGAACAAGTTATGGTAAATGAATAGTCAAGGCAAAATGTCTAAAAAAGATGCACAAGTATTCTCAGATTTTTCAGGGGCAACAAGATTAAAATGGTCATAACTCTTAATCCAGCTGTCAGATTGGTGCAATTCATATGCCGTTGGAAAGGTCTTTTCGAGTAGATATCTTTAGAAACCAAGATTGTGTAAATCAGAGCTAAAACGAGGAAGATATGACCTCTGGAAGTTGGTGCTATAATTTCCACTCGGGATTGCAATTTTGCACATGGAAAGCACTAAAAATCTCTCACTCACCTTGCTAGGTCTTTGAAGATTTGTTGGCCAAGGAAGGGACTTGTCATATAAAAAAGATTGCATGCTACAAACTTGGAGCAAAGAAGAAAAGAAAGAGAGCAAAATCTATAAATTGAAGGCATAAGCATCACTCTCATGGGAAGATAGACCAACTCTCTCTAGCATTACTACTGCACTCCATTTTCTTCCTTTCTCTTTCTCTCCATTGAAGTCTTCAAGAAGATTTGGCCAGAAATCACACTTCACCCTTTGGTTTTTCATCTAGAAGTGGCTTCTCATCGTAGTATGTAATTGTTTTTGTTTATTCTTTTTTATCTTATGTACGACTTTGTATATTAGTAAAATTGTTTCCTACTCTTTCAATTTTTCTTTCTTGTCCTTCGGTGATTGGTGCTTGTTTTATGTTTCTTTTCGTGTTGGTGTTTGGACTGTCGGCCCAAAGGCCCTAAGAGCATGATTCAAATTATGACCCCGCTTAGAAAAGAATTTTGAAAGAGGAGAATTCACTTCTACACATTTTAATTTATGTTCTTCCACACATTTAAATTTTTGTTAAAACCACACATAAACTTTTCTTGTTTTCATCATACATTTAAATTTTTGAACTTTTGTTTATTGTCTTTATTTTTATGATCAATTTAATTTTATATTTATTTTGTGCATAGTTTATGGTTGGAAGTAGTGATCATTTTGCATGCATTACATATGGTGGAATATCTTATATGTTTAAGTGGCTGGGAATCTAGTTAAGAAAAAAAGTATATGATTTGAATGATGAAATTCGTCCAATCATAGTGCTAAATGTTGGATCCAACATATAAACAGCACTCTTTGCACAATTTTAGCAAAACTGCATAAACGGTTTTTGGCAAAAAGTTTGAAGTGGGTAGACCAGTCAAATCATGGTATTTTTATGTGAAATTTGGGGAAATTGAAGTTCAGCACGTGGTCTATCACATCCCAAAATTTAAGATCAAAAAGATTTTGGGAGGTTGGTGAACCAGTAGCTTGAACATGGCATGTTAGGCTACTGTGTGTAGAATTTCTGCACAGTTTCAATTTTTAGGTCATGTTTATGTATTCATGTTTCATTCATTTTAATTTATTTTTCACTTCCGTTTTTTTATTTGATTCATTAATCATTATAGTTTAAATTCCATACATTAAACTCAGTCTTAGGTTGCATTAGATTAGGAGAAATCATGCATAAAAACAACCCAACATACTAATTTTCCAAACTAAGAATTTTTTTTTTAGGATAGCATGCATCACATTACATTACTAACTTTCTAACTCAGGTTTCTTTTGTTTCTAGTTTAGTTTCTTAATTTTATTTTTGGTACTTTTTATTCTTGATGTTCTAACTTGTGTGTTCTTTTATAGCAATTTTAGTTTTTAGTTTATGAATTTTAGATTTAGAAAGTTCTCTTTTCATTGGATTGTAATTAATATTTTTGGAAAGTAGGAATGATGGTTGTAACTTTTTTAGTTTATTATTATTTTTTCTAGTTTATTAGGCTAGATTTAGATTTTTAATTTAGGGTAGGTACAAGTTGAGAATGAACCTTAGTTTACATTTCTCCCTGTGGATCGACTTGGTCTCACCACTTTATTACTACATCGCGGCTCTACACTTGGAGCTCACGATCATTTAGAATTTGAAGTCGATGCCAAGATTTTATCAACGCCCTATGAAATGAAGAAAACAGAGAACCTTCTATGATGCATAGATAGAGAAAGAGAACACACAACGGTCAAGTGGAGCTTTACCTTTTTGTGGGGTGAATAATCTAGGGGTAGTTTTGGAGGAAAAGGGCTTCAAATAAGGATTTAGGGATGTAGTAGGAGAGTTGGGAGAGGCAGCCGCAGAAAAGGACTTCATTTCTGCAATATTCATGAGAGCGTCTTTATCAAGACTATCGAGTTCTTCCACGCTCAAATCCCAATCCTCTTCGAACACCGTCTCTCTCTCTCTCTCTCTCTCTCTCTCTCTCTCTCTCTCCTTACACCAGTCACGCAGGCCCAAAATATTCTATGGAATTTACGAAGAACGACACCAGCGTCGCTGCATTTTAACTTGAGCAACGCTAGCGTCGATGTTCCCAAAGTTAAAAAAAAATGAAAATACGCCTAACGGACCACACTTGTGTAATTGTCAAATGCGATGTATTTTCCGGTAAAATCCTCTAAAAAATTTAATGTGTAATGAATCTAAAGTGAAAGATAAAACGTGAAAAGCCGAAGACCTAGTGGTAAAGGGCAAAGAATACTTACTGCCCGCTCCAAAATAGTGTCCACTTGACTTTAATCCTTTAATTGTGTCCACAGCACATCAGTGTGACCTTAACAATAAAGTTAGGTCCATATCTTTTTCTTTTTTTTTTACCTTAAGTTACACAGGTTGGGACCCAAGAGAGCTAGCAAGTTAGCCCACTCAAGTGAAAGTGGGAAAGGAGTCTGCACACACAGGAAGAAAGCCCACATAAGTGGGAAGGGTGTCCGCCCATATAGGAAGAGATGACATACCTAGTATTCGAACTCTGGATAGTCAGATGAGAGCTGAGTAAGGAGTCGTTCTCAAGTTAGGTCTACAGAAAAACCAAATCGCTTATAAAATAAATGTCCATATCACTCATAGAAATCTTCAAAATCTTATTTAAATAGGAGTTGGATATCCTATAAAATAGAGTCTATGGCGAATAATGTGGTTAATAAATATAATTAATAAAGCATAAGATTGTGTTGATCATGTGTCCATGATATACTCAATATTATGGCTGGTGTGACAATCGTTTTTCAATGTGGGCCCAATGTAGAGTTCAACTTCTTCAAACCCAAAGATTCCACATTTATGGAGGGTGTAACCGTGTAAGAGACATGGAGAGAGGTGCGGTGAAGATGAAATGTGAGGATTGGTGTAGGAGGGAAGTCTGTTATTGTTTTGGAAAGGAGTTGGAAAGGCATTTGAGTAGTGAAAGAATCCTCTTTGGCTAAGAAAATAAATCTTGGAATTGAAGGAGAATACCAAAATGGGTCCGGTCCCACATATTAAAAATATGATGGGCCCAAAATGCCCTCCCCATCCTGTTAAAATCCACGAGATTTAGGGCACGTTTGGAAAATTGACAGAAATCCCCTGATTAGAGGTTTTCTTTGGAAACAAGCCATCCTCAAAGAGGATTTCCTGAAGATAGTTTAGTGCATGTTTTTTTGTTGGAATTCCAAGAACTCCTATTATGGGGAATTCCAGACATAGTAAAATTCTTGGATTCTCTTTTGGACTTGAGCATCCAGGAATTCCACCAAGAAATTCTTGGATTCCCAAAGGTCAAAAGAGACCTTTCATGTGTCTGGAATCCAGAAATGCTAGTGAAGAAATATGGAATTCAGAAATTCCAAGGGATAACATATCATATCATGTCCAGGAATTCCTGGACATGAGAAATTCCACTAAAGAAATCGGGCCTTAATGTTTGGTGGAAGAGAAGAATCATAGAGTTTATAGATTGTGTGATCCAACAATCATAAGTTTTTAGCCAATTTCTCATAATCCATGACAAATCAAGGGTTGATCTTTCACTATATAACCATTTTGGCTCTTTAGATATTCTGAACGGCCTAGATCGGGGGGGGGTGTTTTTGCAAATATCTCAAAATACATGATGGATCTATGGTTGAGATTTGGGCCTATAGTTGTGTTTGGTCTCCTATAAATTATTCACGGTTAAGCCCACAAAAATTAGAAAAAAAAAAAAAAAAAAAACATACTGCCAAATAATCTTGGTTTTTACACTGGGGGCATATTTTCTCATGATCCATGATGAATCATGCTCCAAAACTGGACCCAATAGCCATTTCAGGTCTTCTTTAGAAACTGAACGGTTTCGAATATTGCAAATGGGCCCACATAAGTCCAGATTTAATGACCTAATGGCCTACACTTTTTTACAAATATCTCAAGTTAATAGATGAAATCAATAGGTGATTTTTGGTAGAGTAGCCGTTTTGGACCTTCTTAATACTATTAGCAGTTCAGATTTTGATTGTAGGGCCCATATAAATAAAAAAGATGCAAAAAAGGTAGCAGCGCCTTTCTGTTCCAATGCAGATTTTGAGAATTCATTGGGGGAGGGAGGGCCTGACTAACGAAATAAAACTCTCCCATCTGTTTTATGCAGTTCATCAAGCATGAGATTTCCATGCATTCGAGGAAAACCGGATAGAAATCCGTGGCGCTGCCGGCTGCCAAACTTGCCCTTACTGAAACAAGACTTTATTCGGTGTAAGTAGGAGTCACGACATCGACCCCTTACTAAAACTGACTTTCCAATCGACTTATAATTCAATTCAGATTCATCCTCCCGTTCTATTAATTATAACTCAAGCTAGGGTTTTTGAAACCGAAGAAGCAAATCAGATCCATGGACGACGACGAGTACTCGATGATGGCCAAGGTAGAGAAGGACGGCCGCATCCCCCTCCATGACACTAATCAGAAGGTCAATATCATCTGTAAGAATGATGCATTTGTGCCTAAGGAGAAATCTCGAGTTCCTCCGCCCGAACCCATTAAACCTCCAGATATCGTTCTTGTTGAGGAGAAGGATACTCAAGTAGTGGAAGTAAAGGAAGGAGGTGGTGGTGAGTCTGCGGCTGCTAAGAAGAAGAAGAAGAAGAAGGAAAAGGAGAAAGAAAAGAAGGCGGCTGCTGCAGCCGCGGTAGTGGGGGCAGAAAAGGAGGAGAAGCAAGAAGAAAAAAAGATCCCAAAGCATGTCAGAGATATGCAGGAGGCGCTGGCAAGGCGTAAAGCAGTAGAAGAGAGGAAAAAGAGAGAGGAAGAGGAACAGTTGAGGAAGGAGGAGGAGGAGCGGCTCAGGCTGGAAGAGCAGGAAAGACTGGCAGAAGAGGCGAGGCGTAGGAAAAAGGAGAGAGAAAAGGAGAAGCTTCTAAAGAAAAAACAGGAAGGTAAGCTTCTAACACATAAGCAGAAGGAAGAAGCCAAAAGATTGGAGTTAATGAGGAAACAATTTCTTGGGGATAAACCCCAGTTACCCCTTGCCAAAATTGAGACTTCAACAAGCAAAAGGCCAAAGTTTGAAAAGATCAAGTCAAAGCATGGTGGTCCCTTGCAAGGGCATGGTGGGGCAGCTGCAGAGGAGGCCTTGGAAACTGTGGAGGTTTTGGAAAACAAGCTCCACAGCATGCGTGTTGTCGAACCGCCACCCCCAGAAGTCGATATGGTTGAAAAGAAGGTGGTTAAAGAAAATGAGATTGAAGAAGATGGCGACGATGTTGAGGAGTGGGATGCCAAAAACTGGGATGATGTGGGTATAGTCTTGCCTCCCAAGAGTGCTTTTCTTGAGGAGGAGGCTGAGTCTAAGGTGAAGAAAGACACCAAACCCACATTCACAACTAAAAGGGTAGCTCCTCCGGCGCTTGCAAAAAATCAAGAAGATACAGACGGGAAAGGTGAATATCACAAAATTGAAGGAGCGAAAGAGAACAAGACAAAGGCTGCAGCAAAACATGAAGTGAAGAAGACTGAGAGAAAAGAAGCTGCATCAAAACATGAGGAGCAACGGGCAGCTAAGGCTCTGTTGAAAGGGGGTGAAGAATCAGATAACCTCCGCTCTCCAATTTGTTGCATTCTTGGCCATGTTGATACCGGTAAAACCAAGCTGCTTGATTGCATTCGAGGCACTAATGTTCAGGAGGGTGAGGCTGGAGGTATTACGCAGCAGATTGGTGCTACGTATTTCCCTGCAGAAAATATAAGGGAGAGAACAAAGGAGCTTAAAGCTGATGCAAAGTTGAGGGTTCCTGGTCTGCTGGTGATTGATACCCCAGGGCACGAGTCATTCACAAATTTACGGTCACGAGGTTCTAGCTTATGTGACATTGCAATATTGGTGGTTGATATTATGCATGGCCTAGAATCACAAACTATTGAATCCATTAATCTTTTGAGGATGCTGAAAACTGAATTCATAGTTGCCTTGAATAAGGTGAATTCATAGTTACTTGATCAATTTATATTATGAATTTGAATAAGCTTCTGGTTAATGCTGCATTTGGCTACTTGCCATCATGGGAGCAGAGAATCTTCTCTGATTTTGAGATTGTAGATCCCACCCCACCAACCCCCATAATAATAATAAATAAATAAATAAATAAATAAATAAATAAATAAGAGCACCTGAAAATCAAGAGAAGAATTTCTTCACTCCCGGGGAAGTTAAGTGGTAAATGCAGATTCATTATGGGTTATTTTATTAGTTTCTTCTTGTAGTCTGATACTTCTGTGTTTCGATTTCAAAGGTTGATAGACTCTATGGATGGAATGCTTGCCCCAGTGCACCTATTGTCAAGGCTATGAAACAGCAATCCAGTGATGTCCAAAATGAGTTCAAAATGAGGCTCACCCAGGTCATGTCATGTTCTTGCCTTTTCATCTCTATGTTAGGATATGACTCAAGTGAACCATCGTTGCGAACTTGCAACTTGCAATTGCCTTCTTTTTATTTTGTTTATTTATTTATTTTTGTTTTTCAGATCATCGCTCAGTTTAAAGAGCAAGGGTTCAATACTGAATTATATTTTAAAAACAGAAATATGAGGGAGACATTCAGCATAGTCCCTACAAGTGCAGTAAGGTGCGTACCATGAACTTTAAGCTGTGCCATATTCACCAGATCTGATATTGTTTTCCGGTGCTTGGGGTAGCTGATTTAATGACATTTGTTTGTTTCTGATATTCCAGTGGTACAGGCATTCCAGACCTGCTCTTATTAGTGTGTCAATGGACGCAAAAAACAATGGATAAAAAGCTTACTTTTGTTAATGAAGTACAGGTGTGAACATTTTAGAATCTATTTAGGATTTTTTTTTCCGTTTAGATAGCAACACCTGTTGTTTACTCATCATTATCCCATATATTTAACTCTGGCTGCTTTTCACTTAATCCTATTTGCAGCCATACTGTTTCAACATCTTACCAGAACAGTGTGGTTAATGTCATTTAATTTAACTTTCCAATTTCCAACTGTTCTTACTTCTCAGTGCACAGTCTTGGAGGTCAAGGTCATTGAAGGCCTAGGAACAACCATTGACGTTGTGTTAGTTAATGGCGTCCTTCATGAAGGGGATCAAATAGTTGTTTGCGGCATGCAGGTAAGCCGTGTGTGACCCTTTTTTTCTATCTTAAGCTTTATGGTGCTGAATGTCTATTGTTACATATTCGTTGTTCCTTTTTAGGGGCCTATTGTTACAACCATCCGAGCTTTGCTAACAACTCATCCTATGAAAGAGCTTCGAGTAAAGGTGAGTTAGCAAAAGCTACTGTTTTGTTTTACATTTTTTTTGTACATTTTTTTTGCATGTTTTTCTTGTCAGTTTGCTTATTGTAGAGGAGCAAAATTTTCATGATGCATGGTTTAATAGGGAAGAGTTCAAATGCCAGTAACTGCTGTTCTTTGGTTGGGCACTCTTCTTTCTAATCTTTTTTTATTTTTCTTGATGCTCTCCTATTTCATATTTTAAAGAACTCTTTTACCTGGTGCTTTCCTTAATTGTTTTGCCCATTCATCCTTTTGTATTTTCGCTTTTTTGTACATATATAATAGGAAAATATCATTATCATGCTGGTGCAGCCCCAGCCATGATTAATGAAGATCGACACCTCCAACGATGTGATTGAGCCCTCAGACTCATGCCATACGGCAACTCAGAGTAGAACACCCAAAAAACAACTCACGACGATACTACTTTGTGTTTTTATTTTCAATAGCATACCTTACATCCAGAGTCCCCCTCTATAAATAATAGAGGAACATCCTAGAAAAAGAAACAGAATTATTACATAATTGTTAGAATCCCTCCACAGGATTACTAAAACCTCTCTGATTAAATCAAATCAACTAAAATTCCAAATCTAATTAAGGAAGCTAAAATTACGAATAATTTGTGTAAGTTGTGCAGACGGCTGCAATGACATTATGCTATATCTTTTCGTGGTCCGATTTCATGAGTCCTAATTTTTTAATTATTACTATTATTGTTCACTGTACTTTCAGGGATCTTATCAGCATCATAAGGAGCTAAAGGCTGCACAGGGTATCAAGATAACTGCACAGGTGATGTTTCCTTACTGGGTATTTTTGAAGTTCATGTAATTAGACAAGCTTAATTTTGCAATTTTATATTCTTCCAAGGTACACTCATGTCATAATTTTGTGTCCAAACCTTAAACTCAAAGTTACCGCAATGTGTTACATTTGTTTCATTTTAATTTGAAAAATAATTTCAGTATTGCATCCTTCAAATATTTGGCTTAGAGATGAATTTTTAAATATTACTAAATTTCTGTGATGGTGACATCCTTGGTCTTATTCTTGTCATGTAAGTTGTCTTCTGTTAAATTTTCTTGTAGGGCCTTGAACATGCCGTTGCAGGCACTGGACTGTATGTGGTTAGGCCTGGGGATGATGTGGAAATTGTAAAGGAAACAGCAATGCAAGACGTGAATACAATTATGAGCACGATCGATAAGCATGAGGAGGGGGTGTATGTGCAAGCCTCTACCCTTGGTTCACTGGAAGCACTACTGGAATTTCTTAGGAGTCCAGCTGTTAACATCCCAGTAAGTGCAACAAGCATCGGGCCAGTGCACAAGAGCGATGTTAAAAAAGCCAGTGCTATGCTTGAGAGGAAAAGGAATTATGGCACAATACTGGCATTTGATGTCAAAGTGACGCCTGAGGCTCAAGAACTTGCAAATGAGACTGGTGTGAAGATATTCTCTGCAGATGTTATATATCACTTGTTCGATCAGTTCAAGGCATACATTGACAATCTAAAGGAAGAAAAGAAGAAAGAAACTGCAGAAGAAGCAGTATTCCCCTGTGTTCTGAAGATAATGCCAGTCCGCATTTTTAACAAGAAGGATCCAATTGTTGTGGGAGTTGATATTCGACGCGGCATTGCAAAGGTTTTACTCTGCTCTTCTTTTTTCTTCCTATTCTAGGTCAATTTTGTGGAATGTTCATTCATGTGTAGAAAGTTAGAATGGTACGATTCTTGTTTGGCATCAGTTGAAGTGGCAACTTCTCTAAAAAAAACATATATTTTTATTCTGAGAATTTAGTCAGTCCGAGTTATGGACACATATTTCCTCTAAAATTTCAAAGCTGAACATGGCCCTAGAACCATTGTTTCAAGGAAAAACCAGATGCCAATCATCAGTCCGTTCCTAGTTGTACAGCTATGTGCATAACATTCTAATGAATGTGGATCGAATGCAGGTAGGAACTCCCATTTGTATTCCTTCAAGGAACTTTATTGACATTGGACGCATTGCTTCCATTGAGATCAACCACAAACAGGTCGATGTGGCAAAGGAAGGCCAGGAGGTTTCTATTAAGGTAATTAGTGCATGACAACCGAAATGTTAGCAAATTGTTTTCTCCAACCATCTGGTTAGGCCTAATTTTTTTCACTCTCTATCTGTGCAGATCGTTGGCAGCAATCCTGAAGAGAAACAAAAACAATTTGGCAGACATTTTGAGGTCAATGATGAGCTTTTCAGCCACCTCTCAAGTAGATCTATACAAGTACTTGAAGCAAACTATAAGGTCACTTCATGTCTTCTAATAATGGTCAAACCTACACACTTGCACTTGTATGTTATCATACAAACATCATCATTACTTCCATCATCATCTTTGGTCCCAAAATTCTCTATTAAAGACTGAACACTGGAATCTTTTCTTCTTTTTGACTTGGCTTGCCACCACTTGCATCTAGATTGGAATCTTTTTCTTCCATTGCCTGGGATAGAACTCTAGTCTGCCCCCATGATCCAATAGTCCCTGTTATCTCTCGGGCTGTAAACTCTTATTTGTTTTTGTCTCGGCTGTTGTGGGTTATGGACCCGACCAAGGCTGCTATAGGGTACTTACCCATCCAAGGTTGTTTTACATGAAGTGTATAGTTTGGATTATCAAATTTACATGTGTCATACATGAAAACAGCAGAACAAAAATTTCTTACTTCCTGACATTTATGCATCATATAGTATGTGGAGAAGATTGTATACAATTAAAACAACCCCTATCTAAGGATTTTTACAGGAAAAAAAAAAACCCTGAAAGTTAGAAAAATAAGACGGAGGGCCCAAATACTTCGTACTGTCAGCATAGGACCTCTTATTTCATGATATCATGGAATGACCCGACATTCTATGCTATCATGGAATAATCTGATATACAAGTGCCCCAATTCCATGATATCATGGAATAATCTGGTTGTTTTATGATATCATGGAATAGAAGTCCTCTACACTTATTATGAAGTGTTAGAGCCCTCTGTTGTATTTTTTAACTTCAAGGATTTTTATTTTATTTTATTTTTTTTGTAAAACTCCCAAACATCTATATGCACAAAAAGCAGTCAATTTTTCATATCAGTACACGGCCACATGTTGGTATGCAGTCTTGTCAGATAGAAGCTTCAAGAAATTTGCCCATTAGTGATTTCTATAGAACTCATGAAGACTACCCATTGATTGATGGGTTAAGTTTTCAAGGGGATTATGTAAAGAAAACATGCATATCTATACATCGGAGCTATGTACATGTATTTAAACCTGGCTAAAATATTAGATTAATTTTCCAAGAAGAAAATTAAGTTTTATTCCCCTGCTTTCAGAAGGTGTTCAATTCTCCTAGCGATGTGATTCTAAGTTACATTCGCATTATCATTCAAGTTGCATGTATGTATGCATTCTGGCTGGTGTCTCTATGTTGCACATCAAGACCAGCTATTCTGGCATTTGATACTCTATTGGTCGCTTCTCTACTAAACCAAGTTTATTGTTAATGTACAGGATGATTTGTCATCGGAGGAGTGGAGGCTGGTTGAGGAACTGAAGAGTCTCTTTCACCTATGAGAATCAAGGTGGTTCCTTCAATGAGCGCATAAGTCCGGCTTTGTAGATGGCAAGGATTGAAAATCCACACCATATTCCTTTGGGTGAAAATTTTGCTGTTCCAAACCTTGCACTCTTGTGGAACTCAAGAATATTTCAGGATGTCGAATTCTGGTGTGATGGGATTCTATTATAAGTGCTAAAATCAGCATAATCTAGTAAGACAAAGGTTGTTTTTGAATTTTTGTTAACAAAATTTCCACAAATACACGGAGTGAAACATTGAATATAAATACATTATTTTTATTATTATTTCCTCAATTGGTCTTAAATGTTTTCGGGCCTGTTTGGTTAGAGGCATGACAACCAATTGCAAGTGTCTGACATGCTTCAGCTTTTATCCCTTTAGTATTTCATATGCTAATTCAGAATTCTAGCTCACATGAATAGCTACTTGCTTAGAAATGATAGCGAGAGTATGAGCATTTTGGGCGTCATTCCCAAATAAGAATTCTTACTTATCTTGCAAATAACCAGCCCGATTCATCTTTCATAATTGTATTGTCGAGTACCAGACGACTGAAGATTACTCTTTGTTTGAATCTTTGCCCACGAGGCCATAGTTTAAATAGTTTAAAGAGAAATGACCAATTGCGACCCAGGGCCTACGCGACAATCACATAAATGGTGCAGGTCTAGGATGAGAAGAGTTAACGTCCCACATTTTAAATTTGATTATATGCTACCCACGCTTCACATCAAACTCTCAGCAATTTTCGGGGACATCCTCACAATTTACTACTTTAAGGTCTTCCAGTCTTCTAGTTCTCCCAAGATCTTCAGCGTCTGTCCATTCTTTCATTCAGACACTCAGACTCATGTCCTGAAATGTGCATGATCATGATGCCCATTCGACTCACAAAGCTAGCCAGATACATTACAAATTAAGTATATACAGAATTTTTGGTTTCATTGAAGGTTGTCAGCAGGGGCAGCGCCATGTTGAGGCCCGCCCCGCCCTCCCCCCCCCCCCCCCCCCCCCCCCGGGACTCACAAAGCTAGCCAGATACATTACAAATTAAGTATATACAGAATTTTTGGTTTCATTGAAGGTTGTCAGCAGGGGCGGAGCCATGTTGAGGCCCCCCCCCCCCCCCCCCGCCTTTGAAAAATTCATCTTTAATAATATAATCTCTAATGTCATGAGTTGTCTGACATTGCTATGCAGTAGTATAGTGAAATGACATAGTAAATGTTGTTGCAAAATCGTGATATTGTGGATTGACGGAATATTGATAATCTCCATGTTCCTTAGAGTATATATCTTGATAGCCTGAGACATACAAGATCTTGTGGTGGTGCATGTCCAGGTTGTAGTGAAGAAGTCTCATGCAAATCTACACTGTTTGATATGTTACAGAAAGAGAGAGAGCAGTGGTGCTTCCAATATTTATGAAATATAAGCAGTGTATTCAAAATCACATATTATTAGTGATCCTTCTTTGTTTTGTTCTTCTCCTCTTTTTCTCCATTAATCTCTCATCTTCAGTGGTTAAAATTTTGCACGCCGTCTTCTCTATGTCCAGCATTTTCAAGGAACAAAATCATGGTTGAACTTATAACTATGTCAAAAAGGAAACTTTAAAATATGATAGTTATAATAATTGGTGAAATAAAGTTTTATTCAAGTTTTGCCCCCCCCCCCCCCCCCCCCCCCCCAAGATGACATCCTGGCTCCGCCCCTGGTTGTCAGCCCATGTGCTTTGATTAAATTAGCACCATTTGACTTTCCTGGTCCGTGTCCCGTACAAGGAAATAGTCAGTTGTCGAATAGTCAGTTTTCGAAGAGGTCGAACACCCTCATCAGTAAAAAAAAAAAAAGAAAAGAAAAGAAACGAAAAGAAAAGAAAAACTATATAATTGTGAGTTAGTACAAAAATTCCACTTTCCTAATGTTGAACTTTGTAGGCCACTATACGCCACACGTTCAGTATTTGTCTATTATCATGGGGATGAAAGGAATTCGAACTCGTTCTAGAGTAAATGTTAGCCATTTATCATATAAGCGGAGGCTGTCTATTTTTTAATGGTTCAGATTTTGAATGGTGCCACCACCCCCCCCCCCCCCCCCCCCCCAACCCAGAATTCCACTTCTTTCACTCATGCATATCTTTGAGTTGGGGGAGACTTGAAAAAAAATATATGGAAAAGAGGAGATGAGCTTGTGGTGCATATCACAGAGTTACTCTCAAAGGATCATTTTCATATATATATATATATATATATAGGGTAATATTCAGGTGAGAACTATTCTCACATATTATGTGAGAACTTTTTATGGGGCCCAATTGTGGGCCCCATTTGGGGATGGGACCAAGGGGGATGGAAAGATCTATGTGAGACCACCCCAAGTATCAAGTTTGACCCCAAACTCATACCCCTAACTTCTTCATCCGTGACCCACAAGTTTAAGGGCTTCATATTCAAAAAAATATTTAACCCTCGATCCAACGGTTCAGTCCATTCAGATGTATGCTAATCCTTGGGATTAGTAACTATCAGAGGGTTCCTGGTTGCTAGGTTTGTGTGGGTTGCTTGTTGGGTTCCGCAAAAAAAGTTCTCATATAATATGTGAGAACTAGTTCTCACTTGAATAGTTCTCATATATATATATATGTGTGTGTGTGTGTGTGTGTGTGTGTGTGTGTTAGTTAGGGATGTCAAAAGGGGCGGGCCGTGCAAAAAACCCTGGCACGGCATGGCCAGCCATGGGTCGGGCTGGAGCAGGCCGGGTCGTGCCGGGCCAGCGAGCCAGGCGGGCCTGCTCTCTGTTTTTTTTTTCCTTTTTTTTCAGTATTAAAAAAATAGAACAGTACCAGGTCCACTATTGACCTATACAGGATTCAACTTATTTTTATCTCTAATCACCTCACAGTTATTTGTCATAATATGTCAGCTGAAAAGTGGGGATCACTTTGTAGAGTGTAAAGACTCCACTAAAAAGTCTATTAGGGAATAAAATGGGTCTCTAATACCACTAAGTTAATGATCTGGACCGAAAATAAAAGAGTGTGTGTCAAATATTTGGACACTTCAGGTGCAAGTTTGGAACAATAAAGATGCCTATATATCATAGATATATGTATATGTATGTTCACAGTACATACACGATTGTATAATAATACTTTAATATTAAAAAAAAATAGAACAACGTGTTGGCGGGTGGGGCGGGCTGCCTGGCGGACCAATCCCAACGGGCTTGGAGGGCTAGTGCCTCCAGCCCACGTGCCAGGCGGGCCTGGCAGGCCCGGGCCAATGGGCCCAGCCTCCTCGGCCTAGCACGGCCCTTTGACTGGCGGCCCGGGCTAATTGACATCCCTATTGTGAGTGGACCATTAACGGTCCGCAACATCACTGCAGGCAGCATGTCATGCATCCTGGTAGGCTGTCCGTGGTGACGTGACGGACCCTAAGTATTTCACTCACAGTCACCATGCCTAAGGCCACTTTGAGCATCCCGATTCTTTGGGAATAGACTTCCTCATTAAACGGTCCGCAACATCACTGCAGGCAGCATGTCATGCATCCTGGTAGGCTGTCCGTGGTGACGTGACGGACCCTAAGTATTTCACTCACAGTCACCATGCCTAAGGCCACTTTGAGCATCCCGATTCTTTGGGAATAGACTTCCTCATTAAACGAGAGAGAGAGAGAGAGAGAGAGAGAGAGAGAGAGAGAGAGATTGCTTGAACTGTTCTTCTACTGCGAGGAGGGCCCAAATACTTCGTACTGTCAGCATAGGACCTCTTATTTCATGATATCATGGAATGACCCGACATTCTATGCTATCATGAAATAATCTGATATACAAGTGCCCCAATTCCATGATATCATGGAATAATCTGGTTGTTTTATGATATCATGGAATAGAAGTCCTCTATACTTATTATGAAGTGTTGGAGCCCTCTGTTGTATTTTTTAACTTCAAGGATTTTTATTTTTATTTTTTATTTTTGTAAAGCTCCCAAACATCTATATGCACAAAAAGCAGTCAATTTTTCATATCGGTACATGGCCACATGTTTTGTATGCAGTTTTGTTAGATAGAAGCTTCAAGAAATCTGCCCATTAGTGATTTCTACAGAACTCATGAAGACAACCCATTGATTGATGGGTTAAGTTTTCAAGGGGATTATGTAAAGAAAACATGCATATGTATACATCGGAGCTAGGTACATGAATTTAAACCTGGCTAGAATATATGATTAACTTCCCCAAAAGAAAATTAGAATATAAGACTGACGATAAATTAAGTTTTATTCCCTTGCTTTCAGAATGTGTTCATTCTCCCAACCATGTGGTTCTGAGTTACATTCATATTATCATTCAAACAGCATGTGTGTATGCATTCTGGCTGGTGTCTCCATGTTGCACATCAAGACCAGCTATTCTGGCATTTGGTACTTTATTGGTCGTTCTCTACTAAACCAAGTTTATTGTCAATGTACAGGATGATTTGTCCTCCAAGGACCAACTGGTTAAGGATATGAAGAAAACCTTTCGCCTATGAGAATCAAGGTGGTTCCTTCAATGAGAGCATAAGTCCAGCTTTTGTAGATGTCAAGGTTGGAAAATCCACACCATACACTTGCACAACGTCCTTTGGGTGAAAGTTTTGCTGTTCCAAACCCTGCACTGTTGTGGAACTGAAGAATATTTCAGGATGTCTAATTCTGCTGATGGGCTTCTATTGGAAGTGCTAAAATCAGCATAATCTAGGAAGACAAAAGTAGTTTTTGAATTTTTATTAACAAAATTTCCACACCCATTAATCCCACAAACGCACTTGAGTGATACATTGAATGTAAATACATTTCTTTTTCCCTCTCAATCAGTCTCAAATGTTTCGGGGCCTATTTGGTTAGAAGCATGACAACGAATTCAAGGGGGGTGTGGTCCATTCAGGTGGGCCTCACCCTCGGTGTGTAAGTTGCACGCCAGGTCACCTGATATGCAACGCGCGCACGGGTGGGTGGGTAGGTGTGGACGTTCAGGCCCCACCCTCGATGTGTAAGTCACTAAGTTGCACACGGGGTCACCTGAAATCATGGTTTAAAATCTCGGTTTCGGCCGCGGTATCGGCCGGGCCGAAAAACCGATATGATATCGATATCGGTCGCGGTCATCGCGGTGTGAATTTTTTTTTTAATCCAAAAAAATTCGCAAAAATATCCAAAAAATCCAGAATATTAGAAAATGCTGGAAAACAATATTTTTTTCCATTAGTAACAATAATAAATCAAAATCTCGGTCACCTTAAGTCATGAGTCATGTATGTGTCGCAGTTCGCCGTCTTCTCCAGTATTTCATTTAATGTAATCATTATTGATACTCATGATCAATTTATTAGTGTAAAATATAAGAAAATAAAGATAACATATCAAGTATCATTTAATACTAACTCAATTATCAAAATAAGTTGTGAAATCCAAGACCATGAAGATAAAATATTAAAATCTGAAACATGATAGTGAGATAAATCAATCAAAAAGCACTTGGACATCCAAAGGTTTATGGTTTACCTGAAATTAGGGCAGACTAGAGAGATAGAGATTGATGAGCATGATAGCTTAATTCCAAGTAGAGTGTCGCCCACACTCGATATCATCATCATCATCATCATTTATTCGATATGAATTGTTAAAGAATACATAATAGTTAAATAAGGGAGTATGTTGATTTTCTTACCAAAATATTTTTTTTTTTTTTTAAGAAATAGTGTTGGAAATATGCAAGAAAATCAGCTAAAGAAGAGGAGTTGCTCTAAGGAGATGAGTGGAGATGAAGAATGAGGAAAAAAATGAAAAATTTAGGGTTTTTTTCCATTATTCCATCTTGGCCTATATTTTGACCGAGATGGACCGATATGTCGGCCGAGATATCGAAAAATCCCGAGATGATGGAGAATTTAACCCGAGACCGATATCTCGGCTCGGTATCGGCCGATATGAACCGGTATCGGCCGGTTTTTAAAACCATGCCTGAAATGCAGCGTGCGCATGGGTGGGAGTGTGTGTATCGGGACATTCAGGCCCCACCCTTGGTGTGTAAGTTGCACATCGGGTCACCTAATACGCAGCGTGCACACGAGTGGGTGTGTGTATACGGGGACATTCATGTGCTTCCATCCCTCACCATATAGAGAGTAACAAACTTAATGGGGCTCACCTAGGGCCCATGGGCCCCACTGGTCATGGGGGTTGTGGAGGATGGAAAGAGACATGTTGGATGGGCCCATATATCAATTTTGGAGTCAATTCAATGCCTCTAATCCCGTTCATCCGTGGCATACAAATTTAGTGACTATATATTAAAGGAAAGATGTTATATCCAATCCATTTGGATAGGTAATAACTCAATGGATCCAATATTATTTATGGCGTCTCATGTGTAGATGGTTTGGATGTATCATAAAGTCGGCCCTACGATGTTGTCCCTCACCATAACATGGTGAGAGATGGATGCTCATGAATATTATGAGGGTCACCTACCCCTTGATTTTGGGGGGGGGGGGGGGGGGGCATGATGGTCTTGAAAGTATCCTACACAGGAGCAAAACTTGGGCCCTCCTAAGAGAGCAGTTGGATGTATGTCAACACTAAAAGAAACTGAATGCCAATCATGAAGGAGGGGGTGGGTGGGTTGGAAAGATCTCAATTAGGTATGCAAAATATCAACATCACTCTTGCCTCTTCATCGATGGTGAGTAACAGTTGGATGCATGTCAAATTTGGGTTAATGCAAATTCACAGTTGGTAGTGAGTGTGAGGGGGTTTGGATTGATCATAAGTGTGTGCCATGCACCTAAAACTAGAAAAAATCATAAAACGTTCATCATGAGAGATGTTCTTGGGAGAATTCTACAAAATGCCCCTCCCAAAAAGAGGTGTTTTTGCCCCTGTGCAAACATCCAATAAAAACTAGTTGTATTTATTTTTGTTTTAATAAACTCAATTAAGTAATAAATATAGTTTAAAGTCACTAGACTATTAATTTTAATGGGAGATCACTAAATATTAAAAGAAGCTATGTAGATAGATAGAGATTCCCATGCATAGGCAACTAGAATCTCATTTTAAATATAATAATTATTTTGGTTTTAAAAAAAGATTCAAATTAAAGAAGAGGGCTCTATATAAATCAAACTAGATGGCTGCAATCTAGGGCCCTCATCAAATTTCACTCTAATAGGAATTTGATCTACCATGAGCCTCGAGAAATATCAAGTTTTTTTTATTAGTAATTAATCAAAGAGTGGGTAGTTTTAATACGTTTGATTTTCATAAGTGGACCTCTCACAAATTTCTCACCACCATAAAAATATAAAATTCCAAGTTTTCATCACTTAACAGCGGGCCTAGTTCAATTGAGTTAAATTTGATGAGTACGTTGGGTCTGAGTTTAAAAAAGTTTCTTTTGTTGACACCATTTAACTTGGGGACCACATATCAAGGAATTAGGATGGTCATTGACTGAGATTTCATACACAGGCAGTCCTGTTTGGATCTTTTGAGCAGGACTACCCAATATATGAAATTTCAAGTCAATCCAATATCCTAATCCCTTGATCTGTGGCACTCAAATTTAGCTACATTAAAACGTACGATTTTATTTTATAATGATCCAACAAACCAATCCATTCCAAACAATGTAAAATCCATGAGATCGGTAACGCATGGGGATTTAGGGAGAGGGGATTGGATTGATCAGCTGTGGCCATCTCACCCGGTGCTAGACATCCACACTCCATCGAATCGGGATCCTCTAAGGGGTTTGACCCATGGCAACCCTGGGTCTGCTTCCAAGACTAGATCAATCTTCCCTTGTACTAGCGCAGGTTTCATCCTCTCATGTTAAGGGCATGTTTGGTAACAGGAGAGGAATCTTCTCTTCGGATGAGTCCTTAATGCCATGGATTTAGACTTTCCTTAATGCCATCGATTTAGAAAGGATTTATGAAGGAGAAGATTCATTGCATTTCACATTTGGCTAACATAGAGGAATTAGAAATGATTCCTTCAAACCCACATTTGATAACAAAAGAGGAATCTGTGAAAAAGAAATTATGATAAACAAGTATCGATTATCTTCATCTTAAATTCACTTCACACCACCCATCATATCTTATATCCCAAATCACCATATCCATTTAAACACACCCCCAATCACCCAAGTTTCAACTACTTAGGATTTAATTAGAAACTGTACACCAGTATCTCCAATTAAACCCACCTCCAATATTTCCACTAGCTTTAGGCCTATTGTCCATGAGAAACTGTACACCACGAGAAGAATTCTTCTACTTGAAAAACAAGACAAAACTAGACTGTAGAAAAGGCAAGGAAATCATTTGTTGCAAATAAATGTTTCTAGAGTTTGTTCACCTTCGGAAGCATGGCGTTTTCACAAAATCAAAATTGAAATTCTCTCCAGTTTGGAATCTATGTCATGCAGCTCTCTCTGCTTTTGATTCTGGATCACTTGCAAAATGCAACTTTCTCTTGCACGGGAGCAACTTTCCCAGCAACTTGTTTATGAATGCAACTTCAGTCAAGAAACGTGCATTCAGCAAAATATGATCTTTAACAAGCAACTAGGAGCATGAATAATCTGACTGGTTATTATTGCCAAAGGATTCAAACCATTCAACTACAAACTACTTACAATTCAAACCATTTTGCAGGAATAATCTGACTTAGTTACTATTTCCACTTCCACTACAAACCATTCAACCACAAACCACTCTTGCTTATGACAACATCCACTATAAATTTTATTTCTCCACACATGCTATAGAACATCACCAGTATATTCCAGTTGAGCTCCAAAATTGAAAAATGGGTTTTTGCTGGAAGGATAGACAATAAAATATTCAATTTAATTTTTACAAATTATGGATTCCCTGTGTAACAATTTCTATGAATAACAATAGCACACAAGCATGCCCCACCTAATCATGCCTACCACAATTTAGCAATGAAAATGAGCACATCATAGCCCGTCACAACTATCCAAAATAAAACAGCCATCCATCCATTCAAATTACATTGAAAAGAAAAGGTTTATCCATCGTATTTCAATTCAACTAAATAATTTGTAACATGTAAATAGAAAAGGCCAAAAACAACTCCTTCCATTCATCCACTCTAAGCAAAAAAATAAAATTAAAATTGTGACTCCATCCATTCAATACATCCAATTACATAAGAACATTCTTACAACCCAACTTGCAAAGAGTAAAAAAACACATTCAGATTCCATAAATAAAAATAAAAGACAGGAAAATCATGCCAAGTTTATTTTATCCAGGATTTAGCTAATAGCGACTCGAAAAGACCACATGGCAAGACCTACAAAATAAAATGCAGAAAAATCATGAGTCAGAAACTATATTAAACGATGCTTGAATAAATTATTGAGGTTGATACCTAGAAGGGCATCAATGATTCTTCTTCGTTAAATCTGTTCGAACTGACTTCTCCATCAGATCTGAAGCTACTGTTTGTTATATTTGGAAAGACTTTAGAAGTCATGTTGCGAATAATGATCAGCAGAAACAAAAGTTGCAGAAATAAATTAAATGGTTATGACACAAATTATGTAAAGAACATTACCTCTGTAGCAATGTTGAACAATTGCACATGTCGTGTGAAACGCTCAGGGAAACAAATCAAAACCCCACGAACCAAAGAATTCGTGAAATGATGTATGTACACCAAAACAAAAGAAAAGTGCAAAAGAGAGAGCCCCCAAATGTAGGAGATGGAGTTATGGACTCAACACTGATTCAGAAAACAACGTTCAAAGAAACCCTACCACCTACATGAAATAAAACCTTGAACAACAGCGTCTAAAGTACAAAACGGAGCATCAGAACTCCATAGCTACAAAAAATGGAGTTTATGGAATTGGAGGAAACAAAGGAGTGGAATTGGGCAATGTATACTGAATGCTGATGCCTACCAAAAGGAGTTGAGTTGTGCTCCCTACCAAAAGGAAAAGCCCCTCAAACCTTCAAGTTGGTGTTTTCCACCTAACATGAACAATGCACGCAATAGGAGTCGCATATGGGGTCAATCTACTTTCACATGTCATATGGCATCAAGTAATGAAAAACATGGAGAGCTATGCATATAGGTCGTTGCAATGGGCCCCACAAGGTGGATTGGACTACTGTTGTAGTTCAACCGATGGGACTCGATCATTTCTCTTTGTTTTTCTTTCCGACTGGTAACTGATCATGCCCCTTCAGTTTAACCCACTTCCAATCAGCCAAACTGCAATGTAATTAAACTGACTGGATTGGTCAACCCGGCTTTCTTAAGGTACGTTAGCCTTTTATACAGGCTATCCATTTTCCAAAGTGAAGCCTGGTTAAGAGTGCCAGCATTTAGAATCCATGTGCTGGAATAATTCACTTGGAGTGGTTTTGTGAATCACCAATGAAGATGGCTAGGACTAAGAACAAGGCTCACAAAGATGAAAAGGACCATAGAAATAAGATATAATAGACAATAACACATAGTTTTGCTGTTGCTGTTGCTAATACAAAGAGATGAGGAGACGTGACACTTTGTATTCCATTGTTAATATATGAGAGCTGTAAGTACCAAAGATTGGAAATCAATGAGGTAACATATTATTATCTATGAAGCATGGTCATAGACACAAGTGGATATCAGGTAGACTATTCAATTTAATAATGATTGTATATGAAATTTCTAAGCATGAATGCATGATTTCCAGCCATCTGACCCTTGACTGCTAAATCAAGCGTGACTTTCTCGCAATAACTTTGAATCGCGCAAACTTACTTCGAATCGAGCAAAATTGTCTAAAGAACGAGCCCTTGTTGACAAATGTTACCCTATGATTCTCCCATGTGACTAAGAAGACAGATGTTTTCTGGATTACACAGTGTTCCAACTGCTTTCAAGCTATTTACAGATGAAAGTGGCCTTTGTTTTTACTATTGGTTTGGTTCTGTTCTCTGTTTGTGTGTTTTTGTTTCTTTGTTTGTGAGATTTTCTATCTTGATTTCCCACACCCATGGAGAATGATAAAGTAGTCTCTTTTTTTCCTATTGTATCCCTGAAAATTTTTAAAGAGGTGAATTACCCCATTTCAAACTATTACTGGATTCCCATTTTTTTGTTATTCCAGTTCTATCTGAAGCCTTACTACTCACCAGTGTTGGCATCAATGTTAATAAATCAATAAATTAGGTAAGCATCTGTGTAAAATTTACAACTGGTTATGACACAGATCAACCAAGAATTTTGTTACTGATTATTGTTCATATTGGATAGACACAGAACGCCCTAGTGTCTGAGGATCACCATTGGGTAAGAATTGAACTTAGCCAAAATATTATTGCATAACAAAATGAAGTGGGATTAGAGTGTGATTTAATTATTCAAATGGGGCCAATCATGAGTTTTATACAAATAGCATTTAGACTCTGTTGTGAAACTAGGTAGTTTGTTAAATTTTCTGGAACTGAAATTTGAGAGGCCAGTTTAATGTCTACTTTTTATTAGGGTGATGAATAAATTTATTTGCATTAGAACAAACCTCCAAGCTGCTATAGGAGTCATGTTCAACCAAAACCACTACCTTTGAAGATAGCAGTGCAACAATGCAGAGAGGTATTGCTTGGAGGCTTGTGATCACTGAAGATCTCAGGTATTGTTAGCCTTAGGACCATTGAAAGTCTTTGTGTCTATGACTCCATACCACTGTTTTTATAACCGGAAGGACGGAGATTTTATATGAGTTCCTCAACGATTGGATTTCTGAGTTTAGCAAGAAATGGCTCTCCACTTGTTGCTAAAGATAATGCATGCACCCATATAGGAAAAAAATGGAGGAACAAGTCAATGAGCCATTGTGGCCTTTTATGGTCATCACATATGAACTATACGTGACCTACAACCTTGGCTTGTTTTGCACTTGTATGATCTAATTGATACAGAGCTGATTCTATTAGATTTATTTTACATAAAGTTGTTTTAATTAAACCCTTACTATAAATGAAACAAATAGCAATAATAAAAGAACAGGGAATGAAAAGAACATGCTGAATCTTTTCTGCATAAACTCAACAGGCAAATGAATCAACAGGGAATGAAAAGAGCACAACGTCCAATCTCTGACTCGCATGTACAACAGCACAAAGCTGCATCTTTGACAATGTAATTGTTATATGAAGTAGTATACCCTTGAAAGTTGAAAGTCCATGTAAAAGATGTAAACTAATTCTGGACTAACACAAAAGAAAAACTACTTAACCCTGACAAGGTCACACCTGTAGAAAGTCCAATCTCTTTTGAGGGTCAGATAACATCAATAACAGTGACAGAAAATTGAAGCTCAGCTTAAAAGATGAAAACTAATCCTGAATTCACACAAAGGAAGAAGAAAAACTACTTAATCCTGACAAGGTCACACCTGTATAGAGAGTCTAATCTCTTCAGAGGGTCAAATAACATCAATAACAATGAGTCGGTGACAAAAAAATTAAGCTGAGGAGAGCTCGCTCGTCCGAGCCAAGCAAACCAATGATTGCAATACTCGAATGCAGACCAGTAGTATATTTTATTGTCATAGCTACCCAATTCAATTTCTATATACATTCCAAATAGAGAGAAACCGAGAGCATAATATATGTGATTTGCCTTGCCACCCCCCGTTGCGCCTACACTAACTGAAATATAACTATTCTAATTTAAGAAGAGCATCATGTCACCCAAGTTTTTCACATCAACCCACACCTTTTTGGTCAGACAAGCTCGTTTGGACTTGGAGTCAATCATCCCCATTAGAACCACATATCTAACTATAGGATTCTGCCATCACATTCGTATCTAACAGACACAATGACCCTTGCCTTACCAACGATGGGACATCCCCTTTCATCATCTATTCAAAGCTAATGGCCTGTGAATGTTAAACATTAGCAATTAAAAGACTTCAATTGCTAGTTATTGTAAACAACCTTCCCTCGCAAAAAAATGACATTAGATTGATAACTTCATTCCATTAATATATATATATAAATTTTAGGGGTGTCGCCCCATTCGCTGATCTCGTATTCCATGAATTCGTTAAATAATACATTGACAAAGGGAATGCCATTCGAAGATGGAGTCGAGAAGAAAACTCAATCAATGATGAAGCGTGAAAGCTTCCTTAAAAAAGAGAATATATTTATGTGCAAATGAATTAAAAAATAAGTGTACCATGGGATTTTTCTTGGTGATGTGCAACCACACCCAACCTTGACACCAAGATGGCTCGGGATCAATAATGAAGTGATCTGACAGTTCGATCTTGTATTGTCTCCTCATTGCCACACTTAGGTATTTAATAATGAAGTGATCTGGCAGTTTGAATTGTATCTTCTCCTCTCTACCACACTTAGCTCATCCTCGGGATTACTGAGAAAATGAGGGCCGGGAGTTCAACCACGCATTCTTTTTGAACTACACGCCACGAGTGGCAAATACAGCCAAAGCGCATGATGTCGCGTAGGGCAAGAAGATTCAAAATCAGTTTAAGAGGATCTTGGAGAAGGTCTGACCAAAGACTAGTTGTTTTCTCCATGTCAATCTTCAAAGAGTATTGTTCATTAATTTCTATCACACCTATTAAAAAAATAAAGGATAGAAGCCCTTTTTTTAATAGATGTGATAGAAATTAAGGAATTTGAAGATTGACATGGAGGAAACCAATAGACTTTGTCAAAGATTCACCAAGATCCTCCTAAACTGATTTTGAATTGTCTTGCCCTACGCGTCATCCAGCACTTTGGCTCTCTTTGCCACTAGTGGCGTGTAACAAAAAGAATGCATGGCTGAACTCCCGATCATCATGTTTTATAATTCCGATGATGACCTAAGTGTGGCAGGGAGGAGAATATACAATTTCAAAGAACTGCCAAATCACTTAATTGAATACCTAAGTGTGGTAGAGAGCAGACAATACATGATCGAACTACGATATCACTTCATTATTCATCCCAAGCAATCTTGGTGTCAAGGTTGGGTGTTGTCGCATAGCACCAAGAAACATCCCACGGAACATGTATTCTTTAATTCATTTGCACATAAATATACTCATTCCAAGGAAGCTTTCACGCTTCATCACTAATTGGATTTTCTATTCGACTCCAGCTTCGAATGTCATTCTCTTTGTCAATGTATTATTGAACGAATTTATTATGATAGGTGATATTAACAAATGGGAGCGACACCCCTAAAATCATGAATGGAATAAAGTGGTCAACTCTAATGTGTTGCGAGCGAAGGTTCTTTGCTATGACTAGCGATTGGAGTAGTTTGATTACTAATGCTTACAATCCACAAGCCATTACCTTTAAAAAGATATGAAAGGGCCATTAGATACGAATGTGATGGTGGAATCCTATGGTTAGATTTGACGGTGGTTCTAATGACTCCACATCCAAACTAGCTTGTCGTGGGTTTTTCAAGCAGACCTGACCGAAAAGGTGTGGGTTGAGGCGAAAAACTTGGATAACAGAATGCTCTTCTTGAATCCGAATAGTTCTATTTCGGTTGGTGCAAGCACAACCGGTGGTGGCACGGCCAATCACATATACAATGCTCCCGATTTCTCTCGTATATAGAAATTGAATTGGATAGCTATGACAATAAAATATACAACCGGTCTGTATTCGAGTATCGCAATCATTCGCTCGCCTGGGTTGCAATCATCTAAGTTCCATAGTTAATACCAACCATAACAGTAACAAAACCAAGCTAAGGAACATGTTCAAGATATGTAGACATCGGTACCCGAAGGAACAATTTGGAATCATAATGGATAAACAATCCAAACCTAAGTCAATCATTGCCTTCTTTTTACAAGGCATCACTACGCAGCCCAAGGAGAGCTAAAGTCATGGTATCCCATAATAAATCATTAGGTGTCCTATTGCCTCACTTCAACCCAGTTCGATGTGCAGTGTACCTCCTACTATAACGAGACAAACTGACATACATGTTGGCTCGAAACATCCCTCACTCTTAGTCTCCCAATCAGTCCCCAAAACATGGTTCCAAGGGTGCCCAGCTAAGTCCACAAGGCCTAAGGTTTCTATGGTATAAAAATGCACCCACAGTGATGTCCATAATTATCAGAATAATGGGTTATTGGGTCACACCGAGGCTTTAAATAAGAATGAGTATGTACAGGCATTAGAAAAGCTACCGAATAAACGAAGCTTTACATAACAAAAAAAAGAAATAAAAAGCAATCGAATTGGTGAATTCTAAAGAAGTAATAAAACCACCTACTATTTTTTTTTTTTCCCCATCCAAAACTCTCTCAAGTGCATACTCACACTTATCATGAGGCCACAAATAATCAATATGAAAAATAGGGGCTAGCCCTCTCCATTCATGCATTAGACAGCCTCCAAATCCACCATTCTAAACTATACAAATCACAACCTAACCTCACAAATTAATTTCCAATTAACATAAAATGAGCAGATGGGTGTCTAGAGTTGAAATTAAATGCTAGAATCATAAAGAGAAACAACATATCATAGCACAATATACATATCCACTTGCCTCTGGTGAAATGCTCAAATACCCAAAATCCACAACCCTTGCTCCAAAAATGCCCACAAATCAAATCTCAAAGGAAAACACTCCAAACCAAACAACCCATCTACAAAATAGAAAGAGGAGAAGATTGTGAGCTACACTAATGCATTTTTAAGTTAAAGACCCAAATACCCTAACCCACACAAAGAAAGGAGCTTACCTAGGGTTGAAGGAGGTGGAGAGAATCCAAGAGAAATGGATAGTTATAGTGGTGGGGCCCACGCAGAGACTATGGCAGCTATGAACGGAGGTGAAGATGGAGCTTCGGGGGTCCATTCTCAAGGAGGGAGGAGCAAGAAAGGAAGAAGAAAAGAAAGGAAGTAAGAGAAAGAAGTGAGAGAGAGAGAGATGGAGGAGGGGGCTTATTCACGTGGGATATAAAAGGTCGGGGTGGGTGGGTGTTTTAATTTTGAAATTATAAAATATTCTTAATTGGGTTTGGGGGTTCAGGCCGAGATGAGGCTGGAGGGAAATGTTGGTGAAATTAGGTCCCAACAGTGCTAAAATTTTAAAAATCTACAATTATAAAAATGAATTTTAAATTTTTCAAAAATTCCAACACCTATTGTAACCAAATGGATTTGGATATCAACCCAATTTTGATAAAATTGATTTCATTTTAATCTTAAAAGAAAATATTATGTGTGCAGAAGCTAATCAAGGACTGAAGGTATTCTCTTCCAAAGAGGTCGAAGCGAGAATTGTTTTCATAAAGGCAAGAGAGGCTATTTCAAGGCTTGCATTTTATCAGATGCCAAAAAGGTGGTTCAATAAGCTATTAATGGAGCATATTGTTAGGATTTTGAGGGTTGGCTAAATTCATGGGTTGGACAAAACTCTGGGCCTTTTAAGTTGTTATTCTATTTTAGAAAATGATTGTGAAGATAGAAGATAGGAGGACTTTAAAAAGAAAGTCTGGAAAAATTAGAAGAAGAAAGCTAAATGAAAGAGAGCTGAAATTCCAGATCAAGCAGAATGGGGTCCGCTCGAGCAATCACATCATCCGCTCGAGCGGACATGAGGCAGAATGGCCAGCACCGAAATAGAACCCCATCCGTTCGAGCGGACAAAACGGCAGAGTCCTACGAAAAATTAGAAACCTCTTCTAATCGTGCCCAAACTGCTTGTTTTAATCCTAATCAAGTTAGGCAACCTTAAGCACGACCTAAGGGTTATTTAAAGGACTCAAAGGCTTTATTCTAAAGCTATACCTCACCTCTCAAAGTTTTAAATTGTTCATTAAAGAGTTGTGCTGACAAGTACTCTAAAGAACCAGTTTCTTCTGTATCCTTTATAGAAGATTATCTTCTTGTGAGAAGACTTAAAGAGTCAAGCGCTGGATTGAATATGTTGCAATCAACGGTGCGAAGTCGTTGAAGCGTGAAGCGACACAAGGTAATTTCAGTCTTTCGAAAGGGGATATCTGGGGAGGAAATCTGAGTTTCACTACAAGAAAAATTACATTTAGCGGCGGATAAAAACCACTGCTATATGTATGAAAACTGCTGCTAATACCTTTTGCGGCGGAAAAATTTCCGCCGCAACTTTTGTCGTAGAAAATCCCATCGCTGATTGTATTTGCAGCAGAATAGGGATTGCTACAAAAAAATTATCAATAGCGACAATTATAAACCGCCACTAATTATTCCCGTAACTTATAGCAGCAGATATCACAAACTGCTGCTACAAGTTAGCAGCAGACATTACAAATTGCTGTTGTATCTTGTAGCAGCACACATCACAAACAGCTGCTAAAAATGTGAGATGTTCCCCATTAATTCATCCTAACCATTGATCAAAGTTTGACACCTGCTACATAATCTACCATACGATACTTGATGCTTCAGAGAGTAACAACTGCTACATAATCTACCATAATGCAAATCAAGGTAAAACGCTACAAGGTCATGAAAAGAAATGGACTTGGCATTTTTACATCCCATAATGAATGTCACAAACCTTCTTCAGGACAGCTTCTCACCTCCCTTGTTGATTACTGCATTAGCAACTAAACATTGATAATCTGAATCAAAACTATACGTTGAATTATGAAAGGTGGCAATCTGCGAACCAAAACAAATTGCCGTGCCACCAACCCCTATTTTTTTCTAAATTTGGGAGGGAAAAAGGAAAAGAAATGAAGCTTATTCTACGACTCACTCATGGTATATATGATACACATACTCTGACATTCCTGGTCTAGCTAACTCTCACATGAGCGGTGGGGCATTCACAGATGAGCCACCAACACATCCAACCAACCATCAGGAGCTGTTTACTGTTGTTACACCACTAGGAAAGAATCTAACATGGCTACACCGTTTCAACTTGGCAAGAGCATCCACTGTTTTTCCCAGCAAAAGATCAACGTAAACTGCTGCAAGCACCACCGTTGGATGGTTAGGGATAGTAGATAGAGCTTGTGTCACAAGCCGGTGTGCCTGCTCAAGATCACCTAGCATAGCATATGTGGAAGCAAGATTTGAATAAAGTGCTCCACGTGCTTCTTCAGGCTTGAGGAAGTCGATACCTTAGCCGTGACAGAAGTATCAGATTCCTAAGGGCGTGTTTAGCACTTAACTAAGTAAAAAGTGAAGTGAAGTGAATCCAGACAAGAATTGACAAGGGTCATATCAATAGTACACAATTTCAACATTCCCTCATCTTTTCCAAAAAAAGTAAAAAAAAGCAACCTCCTTTTTCCACTAAAAGACAAAAAAAACTCCACTTTTCTATACAAAAAGTCAAAAAGATTATATACCTAACAACTAAAAACAAAACATCATCATAACACTCTATATTTTATTCTCTCTTGATTTGATGCTTCACCTCACCTCACCTCACTTCACCACACATCCAAACATGCCCTAAGGAAAACAGAGCCAAAACATGATTGGAATGAAATCCTAGAGAAATAAAAAAAGAACGGAAACCAAATTGTAGTTGATAGCACAAAAGCAGGAAGTGAAACCAGTGGAGAGGGAGAAGTGGAATATCTGTTATCAACAGTGAGTGGAAAAACAAATTGGATGTCCTTTACCACCAATTAATTAAGTAGTTTACTACAATAATGCTTATCCACAAAAAGAGAAAGCTAGAAAATGACCTGCTTTTCGTTACAATGACTACCTCCTTTGTCTGTAGCATCAATTAGGGTACCTCCTTTGTCTGTAGCATTTAGTGATGGTGGTCATAAGATAAGATCTACAGTTGTCAGTGTTGAATGTTGATACCTGTTTAAGTTTTCAGCAGTTGGTGAATTAGATGCAGCAATATGAAAGAAAATGAGAATTTGTAAAATAGCGAATATTAAAGAAGAAAGAAGCTGAGGGGAGAAAAGTAACAACCTGAGGAAGAAACACCATAACAGAACACAACACCAACAATTCTCAACCCAGTTTATCATACCCTTTTTTTTATTGGTTACAAAGGATTTCATTACTAAAAACCAAAAGATCAAAGGCACCAATCAAAAGATAGGGATGGAAAGGTATAAAAGCATTATACCATCAAACTAGAAAGATCTTATTGTACGGTTCTTCCTGAGAGAGATTGTTTGATTAGATTTGTTGCATTTGCATCATGTGCAATAAATGCTTCATGTAAATCTTTATATCATTCCATGTGGTTCACTTTTATGTTTGAGGCCTATGGCACCAATGCATTTAAGGTCTACATAAACAATTGCTATAGGTAAATCTTCCTTTTCTTTCTTTGCTGAAGATGTTATTGTTATTGTTTTTTGTTTTGACACACATATATATTATATATTCCATTGCTATCACTATGATTTTCCTTTCATTTTGTTTTTTTTTTTTTTTTGTTCATCCTTACTCCTTTGCTTGTGTAAGTGTATATGCATCTGGGGCCAACAAACCAACTTGATACCCATGATACTTATAGATAACATATATTAATAATATGATGTGATGCATCACTAAGCTATGATCCCTCAAAGGATTTAAGGGTTCTTTTGGGCATGTCCTTAGAACGTAAATTATGGATGTTAGAAATGTCACTTTCATTAAGGGAATCCTCATTTCAATCTCACTTCTCCAAAACGAGAGTTCCTCCTATTTGTAGAAAAATAAAGTGCCACTTCATATAGATTCCTTTTCTAGTTCTTTATAGCAATCAAAACAAGATATATTAGAAAAAGTCTTCGTTTTCAATTGAATGGCATTAAAAAACAAGCTAGAATACCTCAAACATCTGTCTATCAAATGGACCTCATGTGATAACAGTAGCCAGATATATACTATGGCAGCATGTAATACATACACCAATCACTAAACGTTGTTTTCCCTCAATACAAAGGAATTTTGGTAGTTGGTGTTTTGGGAATCATAATCAATAAAGAGGAGTGGATTAATCCATCAAGCTTTGGTAAAATAAGGCTAAGCTAAGAGATTCTACTAAATAACCAATTAAAAAGAATCCTGCTAAAATTGATTGTACATATGCAGTGTTAGCTAACAATTGGAATTTGAAAAAATGTGGACTTCTTGAGTGGCCTCCTCCCAAAATTCTATTGTGATCAGTGAACACACCAAGGACTGTTTCTGTTTTTCATAGAATAAACAGAAATGAATATATTGGGTCTCATGGTCAAATTGGAACCGGTCTACTCGGTTCATTTTTCCATTTTTCCTCGCAGAAAAGCAGCCGCACCAAACATGAAATTTATAGTGGTGCGGAAAACCTTTTCATACTTTTTTCGAGGAAATTTGTGTACACAAACATGCCATAAGGGTTTTTATGGACAAAAAGAAGGCAGAGGGAGAGAGATTACATTGTGACTTCCCCAATTATGAAATGCCAGCCTAGCAAGTTTTTTAGCCATATCTTAATTTAAGTACAGGTAACTATTTGGCTAATCCACTATGCATCGCAATGTGGTTTTCTTTCTTTTTTTTTTTTCTTTTTTTTTTTTGGCTGAGGATTTCCCAATGATGTCTAAACCTTCGAATAATCCTAAGCCTTCTATTGGTGCAAACTGTTGGCTATATCCTTCAACTTGTTGTTCTTAGAAAGGTCGTAGTGTATCCAGAAATGCAGCAAACTGTAAAAAAAAAAAAATACATTCCTACCTAATGTGCTTTGCTTTCCCGTTTCTATCCTGCTCTAGAATGTGGAATGGATATCCTCCGTTCTGTTAAAAATAAAAGAAGAAGAAGAAGAAAGGAAACCTATTACAATTTTGAGGAGCATCGCCCGTTACATTATTTATATAAGAATTTGAGAGGAACATATAAACATAAAAAATAGAACTAAAAAAAAGGAAAGAATAAGCTTACTCTGCATGCCCCTCCCATTTAAGGTCTTACTAGTTGCCACAACAAAAATAATTTAGTCCTGCAAATCAAAGGCGTATAACCATATTACTGCCTTTTATTTTAGTTTTGACTTTTAAGAAATGAACTATTATAACTTGAGAAATTTATAACATTACTAGAAGGTTCACTTGCCACCATCATGGTCCCAACAGAGTGATAAAAACTTCTCCTGTGAAAACAGGTCAGTATTAAGATTTTTATGAAGTAGTAGGAGAAATATTTAATTCACAGTATAGGTCATGCATTGAACAATTGAAGCCTTTTTTCATTGGTAAAACAGGTTGCATGTGTGGTTCACACCATCAACTGATGATGTCCCACAAGTAATTCATGCTGGACAAGACTAGCCATCAAATGTTCCATTTCCATGACCATGGTACCAAAAGAGCAATTAAAATTTCTCCCAGTGAAAAAATATCAGTATCGGGATTTTTTTTGAAGAAATAAGATGAACATTTGGTCCACAGTAGAGGTTTAGCATTGTATCATGAGGCCTTTTTTTTATTGGTAGAATGTCGAGAACCTGCAATCACATGATTACAACAATTAAGCACCTTTTATCTGCACAGAAGGATGCATGCGTGATTCTCACCATAAACTGATGATGTCCCAAAAGTAATTCATGTTGGACAAGTCTAGCCATCAAATGTTCAACTTTTTTCATTGAATGTGGACCATTGTTGTGTTTCAGTGTTGACCAACAAGGGGAACCTGTCAGTCCAAGGGTCAGGAAAGGGGGTGGTTGGGTGGACCCCCAGAAATTTAAAAAAAAAAAAAAAAACACACAATAATGATTGGAAATTTATATATTTTTACATCACCCCTCCCCTCCACTCTTCCCCTCTCTGAACTTTTGTCTTTACATAATGGTCCCCCAAAGGAAAATTTCCTGATTCCAACCCTGTTTGGAGCATCAAATAATGGCCGCATGTACAAACACAAGACTCAACAAACTACACAAAATCTAAGGTCGATGATCATACAATTCCTCTAAAAGTAGACTCTGGGACAATCACTCAGTTTTGAAGAACTACAGGGACTAGAGCCTCTACATTGTACAGTTCGCTGAGACACCCAACTATCTGAGGTTCAATGACTCAAATGGTTGATCTAGTGAGATTCACTGTGGTCACCCCAAAAGTAAACCATATTAGAAGATCTGAGACATGTTTCTTGGCCTCTAGCTGGACGATTGTTGCAACCCTTTCATTCATTGCATTCATAAGATAAAGGACAGAGGAAAGAAACAGAAGCATGCATTAAACGACATCCCTTTAAATAAGGAAAAAATATATAATATTTTGTTTCTACAAAAGCATGCACTGTTTTTCTATGCAGGTTAATGACCCACTAAAGATAAGGGAGATAAGTCAAAAAAGACATTAATAAAAGGCGTAAGAATAAATCTAAAAAAATGCAACCCATTCAAAGATTTGGTTTGGGATAAATCAGAATGGAGAAATATTATTCATGGCGCTGACCCTAGTATAGTTGATAGTGAACTTACAAAAATACAAACAAAACAGAGGTTTAGTGAACTTGCATTACCAACATAAATTGATCGAGAATCCACCTCCTCCTTGCTTGCCTGTGTAGCAGCAGCACTAGCATGATCTGGGAGCACAAACCCAGTCAGAAGCATAAAATCAAACACAAGGCAAAGAAAAACCAGGCATAGCAGAAGAAATCAGGCAACCAAGAATTCCATTATAATATACAAACCCCCCCAAAGCTATACTTGATATGCAAATTAAAACATATTCTTTCATTCTTATCAAGATCATTTTGAAATCCCAATCCCATACCAAACCAAAAAACCACAAAGACTGATTTCCCAACAGCAGCAATAAGGTCCTTAGAAGATCCCAATAGATGAAATACTGCTAACAACAATCAGATCTACAGCTAAACAACTGAGTCGGTGCGAATCCAAACAGAAACATAGAATACAGAGATGTTCATTTGAAAACCCTAGATTTACAAACAACAAAGGGCGGGGGGAAGAAGCGTGAGGAGGAAGAAAGAGAGAAATACCTTGTACAGATCCCATCTCCTTCTCGACCTTGGCCTACATTTCTCCAAGAGCCGCGGCTTCCTCTTCCATCTCTTTCAAGCGCTTCTTCATGTCTTCCAGTTTCTGCGGCTGCAACAGAGAAACAACAGATATTTACATATAGAAGGAGAAGGAGCAGGAGAAGGAGAAGGAGAAGGAGAAGAAGGAGGAGGAGAAGGAGAAGAAGGAGAAGAAGGAGAAGAAGAAGAAGGAGAAGGAGAAGGAGGAGAAGGAGAAGAAGGAGAAGAAGAAGAAGGAAGGAGGAGAAGAAGGAGAAGGAGAAGGAGAAGCAGAAGAAGAAGCAGAAGAAGAAGCAGAAGCAGAAGCAGAAGCAGAAGAAGAAGCAGAAGAAGAAGAAGAAGAAGAAGAAGAAGAAGAAGAAGCTTAACCTTGAGAGAGTCGTGCTCGTCTGCAGCGGCCATGTCAACGTCGTGGTGAGTTGCATCCATGTCGACTTCTGGATCTCCAACATTTGGAATCTCTGCACCATAAACCTCGTGTTCTTCTTCTTCCATAATAGCGATCGCCATATACCTCAATCAGCGACGAGCATTGGAACAGATCGAGATCGAGAAGCTGATGCCTCAAAGCTGCTGGAAGCTCCAAACAAAGATTAGGGTTTTGGGGGAGAGAGATCTCAGAGATGATGGAAGATAGAAGATCGGAAAATGCAGGTTTTGGGGAAGACAAAATTGGTTTTTGGGGGAGAAGACGAAATTCCTCTTTTGGGGAAGACGAAAATGGTTTTGGGGGGAGAAGACGAAATGTGAAAATTGGGGAAGACGAAAATGGTTTTGGGGGGAGAAGACGAAATGTGAAAAAAAGAGGAACGTATAGTATAGCAGCTGCTTTATAGGTATTATGTATATGTACTGATATAATATATTATGTAGTTACATAATATATTTTCTGAATATGTATTATGTATAATACATATTATGTATAGTGGCATAATATTTTTTCTGCTGCTATTTGTATTTATGTATATATATTTCCTATACATTTATAGTGGCATAATACATTTTCTACTGCTATATGTATTATATATTTAGATGTAGTGACGGACTATACTTTCCACTGCTATACATTAATAAATGTATATGTGTTTCTAGTGGCATAATATATTTTCTAGGGGTGTAACGGTTCGGTTAACCGGTCATATTGGGAAAACCGTTAACCGAACCGTAACCGCGGTTTTCTATCTTTCAAAACCGTAAACGTATAAAAAAAACCGTGAAAAACCGAACCGTGGTTAACCGTTTTAGACGGTTCGGTTACGGTTAATAACCGTGGAAAAAAAAGTATTAATTTATTCACTGCCAAGTAGCAAAAAGTAACAACAAATATATTTAAATTGATAAGCAAAGTCAATTACAATGACTTATTCAGGAATCATATATTTCATGTTGGACTCAAGCTGGACTAAAGCCTGAGAATTTAATGGTGTTACTTGTACTAAAGCTTCCCCAAAACCATTTTTTGGGGTTTACTGCACCTTCTCGAGCAGCATTCAAATCTCAATTTTAATCTCAATTGGAAGTCCCCAAAGAGATTCCTTCTTCATCACCGTGTATCCTGGCGAGTGTTCTGTTAAAGCCAATGTCAGCTTGAATTTAACTTGTGCAGTCACTTTCTGTGTCACATAAATTTACATTTTGGCACAAGTTCAATGAGAACCAACTTTAGCTGTAAGTTACTAGTCCAGGCAAACCAAAGTCCACATTTGAACCTCACCTAGTTAGATATTTACAGGAGAAACACCAACACTAGCGCAATGGAATTGGTGTCACATAAGAATATTATGGTCTTACATTTAAGAGGATTATGTTGAAATACATGTTTGACACTTTCTACTAACAAAGACAAAAAACAATATGGAATCTGCTTTTTTCTATAAAAAAGCTTCCTTGCTAGTGCGGTTTAACTCTTGCCATAATCAAAACATATACTCTCAGTCCCACCCAAAGGGAGGAAAAATTATGTATGCTGACTTGCTTCCAAATCTCTGCTGGCCTCATCTTCCACCTAGACCAGTACCTTGCACTAGCAACACTTCAGCCCATTAAAACCTGGAACCTTGAAATGCTGATCTCAAATGAAATTCCAAAAGAAGAAAGAAAGAACAGTTCCAACAGTCATGACAATTAATTAGGATATCATTTTGAGATGAAAAATTAAAACAAAGAAAAATTAAAGAGACATGTTTGAGATGGGTCTAAAACAGGCATCACCTTACCTAGGACAAGGACTGCCCCAAGTTGTATGAATTAGTTTACCTATTGCATGAATTAGAATCAACCAAGCATCACAACTTTACTAAAATTATTGTTCCTCATATTTCAAAAAACCTCATAATAGAAGCATGAATTTTTCAACTCAACCAAAAAAAAAAAAAAAGTTTGCAAATAATTTAAGAACTTCGCAAAGTTTTCAGAAGAGAGAAGTTTAGCTATTTCATGAATCAGAATCTGAAAAAAAAATCTAGTAACAACTAAAGGCACCAATAGTCATGTATATAGCACAAATAGCCTTAAAAGATGAAAGACACTCATATTTGTCTACATCACATTTGGATAAATCAATTCCAGTGGATAGGATGAGAAAATCAAGGCAAAACAACAAAGATACACTTTTCCTTATGTTTGAAAAAGAAACCATATGTAAAACAGAGATATCATAAATTGAGATTTTAGTGAAAGCAATGTGGTGGTGCAAGTACAACATTTTCCGGCAAAGTGGTAGTAAGATCTGAGCCCTATGATTTTCCAGCATCCCATTTCTTCTTTGATTTTTTTGCTTTCTAATCACAAGGAATATGTTTTCAATCAAAAAAAAAAAATTATCCAACACCTCAGCTTCAATTAACAAACAAAAAGTTCATGTAAGAATCAAAACATTGTCTCTTCTCACCTTAGATTCAGGGCTGAAAGCTTTATTCACTGCATTAAACCAACCTCCTTTCTTCCTCATCTTCTTATCATTCCTCAATTCAAGCTTCACAGACATAAAAAGTACAAAGTAAACAAAACCCAAATCAGATCAAACAAACCTTTCTCACATGAAACGCCCCAAAATCCAAAAATTCAAAATTTTGAGAACTCTAACAAAAAACCAAACAGACAAACAACCCAAATCAGGTCTAAGAAGCCTTCTTAGTTGCACCTAAGAAACACCCAACATTATAAGCTGTCAAATTCTCAACTTTTGAGAATAAACAAATGACAACTAGCTAAGTAACTCACAGTAGATCTGAGAGGGAAACAAACAACAAACAAAAAGAACAAAAAAATACACTTTGCAAGATCTTTAGAGAGAGAGAGAGAGAGAAACAGAGAAATTTACCAACTCTATTTTCTAAAACAGGAGAACTTTGGCAAGATCCAGGAAACAAAAACAAAAATTTCATCCAACCCACAAATGACCCAACACCCAAGTGCTGAAATCACAAGATCTTTCAACAGAAAAATAAAAACCCATCTTCAGTTCCCAATACACAACAACTTTCCATAGATCTACACACCGAAAAAAAAAAAAGGAAAAATCAAGCAAAAACATAGACACGGACCCAGTAGAAAGAAAACAAAGGTGCAAAACAAGTAGAAAAGAAAAGGGCCATACTTCTATTTTGAATACCTGTGATATGAGAACTGGCCGAATCAAAATCCCTGATACAGGGGCAGAATGCTGCGTGATAGGGGAGGCTTCGCGTGAGGTAGAGGAGGAAGGTGAAGATGGTGGTGCTGCGTGCGTGTGTCCGGCAGAAAGATGGAGATGGAGGTCTGTCTGGTGGAGGAAGATGAAGATGTTGGTGCGTGAGATGGGTTGCAGGGAGAGGCGAGATGGGTTGCGCGACAAAGGAGATGGAGAGGGTGGAGAGATTCGATGGAGAAGGTGAAAGGGAGAACCGGAGAAATGGGAGAAGAGAGAACTGAGAACGAAAGAGGCTGGGCGGCTGGCTACTGCTTATTAGGGTTTGGAAGTTTGGTTTGTATCTTATATGATAAGAAATTTCATTCAGCCCCCTTTGTTTTTTTATTTGTAAACAGTATGGTTAATCGTATACGGTTAACCGAACCGTATTATACGGTTTGGTTCGGTTAATAACCGTGAATTATTACGGAAAACCGTAATCGAACCGAACCGTACGGTTTTTGGATTTCATTAACCGTAATCGAACCGTGAAATTCGGTTATTAACCGCGGTTGGGTTCGGATCGGTTCGGTTAGACGGTTTTTCGGTTTTTTTTTACACCCTATTATTTTTCGCTGCTATACATATGTACTTAGATGTAGATGTGGCGACGGAATATACATTACGCTGCTATACGTAAGTGTTTATAGTGGCATAATACATTTTCCGCTGCTATATATATGTATTTAGATGTAGATGTGGTGACGGAATATACGTTCCGCTGCTATACGTTAGCGTTTATAGTGGCATAATACATTTTCTGCTGCTATATGTATGTATGAATACGTTTATAGTAGCAAAATACAATTTTGGCCGCTGTATGTATAGTAATACTTAGATGTAGTGACAGATACATAAACCGCCACTAATTTTCACTTTTCTTGTAGTGTTTCTTGCAATTGTAAGATTCATAATATTTGATTTGATCCAGTTCGGATCGGTGGTTTTTTACCCGCTTAAGGTTTTCCATCTTAAATTTGGTGTCCTTGTGGTGTGTCTTGTAATTTAATTTCAACTGCATATATTATTGTTTTTTACACACTATTGGACTGACTTATTGAGTAGACCAATCTAGAGATTTTGCACTTAAACTTTCACATATGACTGGCTTATAAATTCTATTGTTTTGGACATCAAATTCATAGCTTCTAATTTTGATCATATCAATTTTAAATTTGTCCCTAGGTTTGATCATATCAATTTTAAATTTGTCCCTAGGTCTTTGAACGATGCTGCTGTTGTACTGGCTAAACATGAGCTGCTTCTTTTACCTAAACTTTTATTGGGAAAGGATTTTGGATGGCTAAGGGGAAGGGGGTTTCTTTGATGTTATGGTTTGTGCGACACTTTGGGTTTGTATGCTGTCTTTGTTTTTTCTTTTTCTTTTTTAATGAATTCCCTGTCTTGAATTTTTCTTTTTTTTTCAAAATGGATTCCCTTAAAAAAAAACACTCAACCGAATGCTTAGAATCATTCCGAATATGTCAAATTGGGCATAATGCAAGAGTGTGAAGGAAGTATATTGATGAAAAGGGATCAAGTGGGTTCCATGTAGATTAAAATGGTCCAATAAGACAAAACCTTCAACATCAATGGTGACAAAGTGACCATACATTGCATACCTAAAATCTAAACCGCTGATACAGCTCCACCTGACCATTTTCATTTCTGTCTGTGCCCATCTAGGACTCTAAGTTACACATCATACTCCCATGTTTTCTCGAGTTTTATGGGTATTATTACTATTACTTACCTAGTGCTGTGGGAATGAGTCTGGATCGATATGGTGAGGGAAAACTCCAGGGTGACTATGAGTCGATCATTCGCGGTCCGCAACATCATTGTGGGCAGCATGTCATGTATCTCGATAGGCTTGCCCCTGGTGATCATGTGGCGGACCCCGTATCCTAATAGGCTACCCGTGGTGACGTGGCAGACCATAAGTGGTCCAGTCGCGGTCACTATGCCTAAGGTCACTTTGAGCATCCCCATTATGTGAGAATAGACTTCCTCATTAGAGAGAGAGAGAGATATTGCTTGAACTCTTCTTCTACTTCTACTGCGAGAAGGAGTGTACAATTGCAGTCAGTGTGAGCCTTGTACTTCCTCCTCCATCTCCTTTTTAAGTGAGAGGGAGAGAGACAAAGAAAGAGAAAGTTTGAAAAGTTGTCATTAAGAGAGCAGAGCAGAGAAGATAAGAAAATATAGATGAAGAATGGGGAAGCAGTTTTGGAAAGAAGGTTGGAGCAGCATCACATGTCAATTCATCTTGTGCGTGGTTGCATCTCTGGGTATAGTTTGCCTTGGCCTTATTTGCACGCTCCTCATCTTTCGTTTCTACATGAACCCCAGCACTGCAGATGTCTCCAACACCCTACATCCAACCCGTATGCACATTGCTTTCATCATCTGCTTTTGCTTCCAAGCACTGTGTCTTATTGCCTGCTTCCTGTACGGTTCCTGGAGATTTATCATCCAAACTCAACCAAGGACTCAATGTAGGAGCTAATGGAGGATCATTATATTTTACTTGTTTGATTTTACCTTGGATTCAGCAACAGCACTAATGCTTGCTATCAGTATAGTTTTTTTTTTTTTCTTCCTTCCTTACCTCTTCTCATGGTTTCTCAAAAAGAGGCCCAACCTCGTTTTTGTTCTTTTTTTTTTGGTAGAGAGGCCCAACCTTGTTTGAGTCAAAATTTTGGTCAAGAAGCAATACAGGGAACGTACGTGCTATCTTGTGCAGTTTGGAATTAATATAGAAGGCACCAGTGACTAGTTCAACATCACATGATCCAAATACAAGGATGTTTGAGACATGAGCGTGATCAATCTAATAATGGACACAACTTTAATTTGAATGTTTTATACCATTAGCTTCTCACCACCTGAACATCTAACATGGAGACATCAGGCATGGATCATCACTATGTGGACATCATTGACAATAGTAGGACCTAGATACAGGTTTATGTTTCCTATCGGGGACCATACTTACTTGAAAGGGTCCAGAATCTAGATCCTTGTCCACTGTGGACCCAACCCAGTGGGTTACAATATGTATAGACCCAACTCGAAACCGACTCTCATATTAATTAGGATGAAAAATGAAGAATCTAATGTGTGCACACTCGGAGATGAATGCCGCTAGGCTGGTTGTCGCCGGCAGAGGTTTTGTTCCAGATCTCTTTTCTGTATATGTTTTTCTATATGTTTCATGGATCTCATCATCCATATATATACCACACTTAGAGAAACAGATTTACCCATCAAAGCTGGGGGAGTGGCTCTCCAATTATGCAAATCGTGTGAGGAAATCAAGGGATTTGGTTGACTGTGTAAGATGAACATTGTGGCTTAGTGGGCAATGAAATGTGTGCGTCCACATGGTCCAACAAAGAAAATGTCAATCATAACCAAGCCTCAAAGTGAAAAGTTCACCTCAAACCCTAAGACAATTTGGGTTGGGTTGGTAGTGCATAATAAAATTATCTAAGTTTGGATTTGATTAGCTGGTCAAGTGCAATAACTCAATCAACCTTACCCAACCGTTTAATATTTGGGTCAGAAATGTTAATCCGCGCCCAACCCTGAAGTAAAAAAAGAATCAACCCAAACCATGAAGAATTGAATTGGGTTTCGGTTAGATTGGAAGGATGGGTCATAAATTATTACCACTTTCCCACTCCTAACTTCATCACCAATAATCTCTAGAGTCCAACAGGAAGCTAGAACTGGGGCCCATTGTTTTTTTGCCACAAGCTGGTGACATGATGGGTTTGCATCTGGAAGTTGTAGATTTGAAACTGCACTACCACACTGGAATTACAGAAGAGTTTATTCGGCTTCCATCTGGGCCCGAAGGGATTAGTCTTGCCTAAAGGGTTGGAAACCCTCCAATAATAGCAAAAAAAAAAAAAAAAAACCCTAAACGATCCAAACAATTTCCATTTGCTGAGATCTTTTTCTTAGATACTTCTGGGGCAATATTGTTTACCACATTTATTTGTCCATGCCCTTCTGGGCAATATGGTTAAGTGGGAATCCTGCACAGTAGCTCAATTTATGTATGATGAAATTTCATGCATTTGGATCAATCCAGTACAGGTCCCTCCGGTGCACCTGGATTGAACCCCAGATTCATCATCTCATGAGTTGACACGTTAAAAAGATTCATGACTTCGGATTTATCATTTATGATATATATTGTTTCAGCAGTCCTAAATAGATGGGATAAAGCTTTTGATCACGACAATGATTATTTGTCATATTGTTTTGGCTTTACAAGAATCCAAAAGGATCCTACAATAGAGCAATCCACAACTACAAGGCATGGATCATTTGGAAAGGGGCAGAACCAGGGGATTTTCTTTGGGGGGCGGATCTCTATGTAAAAACACTAAAAATAAGAAATTTCAGGGGCCATTTGTAAAATAATTAAAAAGCTCCTCACAGTCTAAGAGTTCTTCCCATAAATTTTGGGGAGGCCTGGTTCCACCCATGCATTTGGGTACATCTAGTATTGTAGCCATTCTTAGCCCTACGTGTTGGATGGAATTGAATATATATGAATTCATGGCTAATTGCTTCAGGTAACAGATAATTCATGGCTAATTGCTTCAGGTAACAGATTATCATAGAGCGGGGAGGTGACCGATATAAGACGAAGATGTGTAAATATATGGAATCTAACTGATTGGAACACGGCTTTGATGATGATGTTGAGACTTTATTTTTCTAGAATTTGAATAATTAGGAGGAGATGGCTGGGTATTACTAAAAGTAGTTTGATTGTAGGTCTTTTTTTCCATTAAAGGGCAATTTTCTTGATAACAATGTGTGGCACCATTGTGCGGCCACTTGGGAGTCATTCAACCTCGGTTTACAGGAGGATAGATGGACTAAAAATTGAGAATTTTTATATCCAGCCCAACTTGTGCTGCCCACCTACATTCATGCCTATTAATTAGTAATGCACAAAAAATCCGTTGATCCGTAAAATCGATCCGATCCAATTCGATCCGCGGATTTCTAACCGATTCGAAGGTAAACGGATTGGTGACTGATTAAAAATCTTGTTATCCGTTAGCAACATATCGGTGACGGATTTCACCCTGAATCTGCGGATTCAATCTGATCCGATCCGTTGACATTAAATATAAATAAAAAAATTTAAGGGGTTTAAATATAATTTAAGATGTCTAAATATAAAATAAGAAAAAAAAATGTAAGGGGTCAAATATGAAAATTTTTACAACATGTTTGATTTTTTTATTTTAACATTAGATTGAACGGATTAATCCGATCCGATTCTCCAGAGATCGGATTAGATTGATTTTTAAGAGCCATAAATTGGTGACGGATTTGATCCAATCCTATCCGTGTACACCTCTATTATTAACTCTGGTTTTAAAAGTTTCAAAAATTACCACGAGAACCCATTCTGTTTTTCAAGTCCCACGTGTATTTAGAGTTGTTGTAGTAGGATTAAACTTCCACTGCCCAGAGAGGAGAGAGTCATGAATGTAGTTTGATTGAACTCTTTTTTCTCCCGCCAGAAATAGTATTAGAATTGTAGCAAGACTTTTTAACTTGGTCGTTCATCTCTTCTTCATATGAGGAAAGGAGACATCAGTGAGAGAGAGAGAGAGAGGGTTTTTTGTTTTTTCTGTAAAGCAAAGTACATGGAAAAGAGAGAAGAAAAAGAGGGTTCACTTGCAAGATTTCTCTAGTCATCAGAAAGAGAGAGAGAGAGGAGAAAAAAAGAGAAACCAAGCAGAAGCTGGAAGTTATGGAAGAGGGCAGGGATTCGAGGCAGCTTTTGGAGGAGCAAGAATGGAGAAGAAACAGACATGAATCCTTGTCATTACATGCAGGGGCATCTCTGGGTGCACTTTTCTTATATATTAGTTTGATGCTGATCATCTTCCCTATGCGTATGATTCCCACCAGTGGAGATGTCACCACAGCCATCTTACATCATCTCACCCCATTTCGCATCAAGTTCATCGCTTTTCTGATCTTCCTGGTCTTCCTAACTCTCAGTCTGGTCATCGCATTCACTTTCATGTATTTTTTCCCCTGATCATAAATTGGTCGCAGCACTAGTATTAGCAGTAGATTTTTTTTACCCTTCAGTCTTCTTCATTTAAAGTACTGTTTTATTTTATTCAGACTTATATGGTTGTATTGTGCATAGATTTTTATAATAGTAATTTTTTTTTTTTTGCCAAGTATCATGTACTGAATACTGAGGGAGCAGTTCATCAAATTTTCATTACTGTTAGTGGGTCTCATTGAGATCCTTTCTTATGTTTCAGGATGCCTGTAATGATGTTACTAACAAGCTGAGCTATATGACATGGAAAAAATTTCATGACGTACATATTATTTAATTTCTTTCCATCCCAAATCTACGAATATCTATCATACTATTTTGGTTTTACACGAACCCAAGAGGATCCTAATTCTGATATGCTTCTGTATCGAGCATCAAATCATCCAAATCCTCTAAGGTTTTGACCTAGATCTTTATTTAAAGGAGTGGAACACCACACTGGGGACCCACCTATAAAATCAAAATCATTCAAAATCAACCCCCCACCCCACCGCAAAGAAAAAAAAAAGACCACACACCACACACAAGCAAATTTTTTTTTTTTTTTACGAATTTTATGTTACCACTGCATATATAATATCACGTTTTTCAGCAAACAAAGCTTGGATTCAAGTTAAATTTGAGGATAGCCAATATAGTCGTATGGAATTTATCTCGAGTGGTATGAATTTCGTAAGATAGTCCTGGCGTGGAGTTTCATTCATTTAACTTAGGATTTCTATATGTTAAAGCCTTGGACCATCCAGACTTACAGAGAAAAAAAAAAGCGCAGAAGTGGGCCACTAGAGTAGTTGCACTATAGGACAAAATTTGAAAAAAAAAAAAAACCAGTTGACTGAAAAAAAAAAAAAAAAAGGATGGCCTAAGAATTTTAAAGATAAAAAAAAAAAAAATTTAACAGTGAGGAAGTGATCATGTATTGTAATCATTAAGTTGAAATCTTCTTCCCCTGCCCGAAGTGAATGTGAAGAGTGGTAGTTAGTTTTTACCAAAACGAGAGAGAGAGAGAGAGAGAGAGAGAGAGAGAGAGAGATGTAGTGAGATTAGACTGCCAGGTTGAACTCCTTCCACTGCAGTGTAAAAAGAGTTGTAGTCAGACTTTAACTTCCTCGTTCATCTCCATTAAATGAGGGCGTGAGAGGGAAATATATAGAAAGATTTCTTTCAGGTTTCTATAGTCATCAGTAAGAGTAGAGAACAAAAAAAAAAAGAAGAGCGAGTATGCAGAATCAAGAGGAGGGGGTTTATCGGGAAGAAGAAGGAGAAGAAGATCAAGTAGCGTCCAGAAGAATTAGATCTGAGCTCTATCCATTCGGTCTGTTTGCATCTCAGCTGGGTGTCTACTTCTTCGCCCTTTGTTACATCCTTGTCATCTTCCCTTTGTACATCTTCACTAAGAATGGGAAAGCCACCAGAACCTTCATAGAATACCTCACTCCACAGAGTAACCCACCCACTGCTTTTATCATCTTCCTTGGCTTTCAAGCTCTAGCTCTAATTGCATACCTACTCATCAATTTTGCCAAGCTTCATCATCCAACCATGACCGGGAATGAACCAGTTCTACCCCTTTGATTTTACCTTCCATTTGTTTCAATGTTTGCTTGTAGTTCTACAGCAGTAGCAGTAGTGATTTTTTTATATTTTTGCTATGCAAAAGTTTTCTTACTTTTTTTTTTCTATATAAGAATTAATATGTTTGCCAATTATCATGTTCATTGATTGAAAGAGCTGCTGAGCACATTACCATCCATTGTGGTGGGTCTCATAGGTTCAAAAGAGGCCCAACCTAGGGAGTCATTGGTGCAACAAACTACGTGCTTTGGTGGCCTCCATCTACTCCCACAAAATCTTACTGTTTTTTTTTTTTTTTTTATATGACCCAGGGTATCCCCCGCTAGCCAAACCTTCGGATCAGGGTATCCTCCGCTAGCCCAACTTTTATGAACCATTATGACCCAGGGTATCCTCCGCTAGCCCAAAGGACTAATTCCTTGAGGTGCGTACATGGCCGCATAAATAATTAATACCCAGACCACAAAATCTTTATGTTGAGAGACCCTGGACAGGATCCCCATCGAAGGGTTGGAAATCTCTCATTGGATGTGTTTATTAATTTATTTGGTTCACGTAATTATAAGCCACTAGATTCATGAGTGACCGAACACAGCACAGTCCAAGCCATGAGCCATAAACCCCAAGCTGCATGCATGACCCATCCCACATTACATTATAATGTGGTCTAGATCTTTCTTTCTAGGGTTCATGGTTGGGTTCGGGTCAGTATTTTGAAGTCCAACTGGAATTTCAGGCCACGCTAGGACACACAGACTCAATTATCCAAATCGGTTCCGGATATAAAATTGTGTATGTGCATATATGTATTGAAATATTTAGATGATAACAATCCGCTATTGGTAGGAATGCCAGCTGAAGAAATTCAAGATGATATCAGACCCAATCGGTCGTGAGTTCGAATCGAAGAAGGAATGACTCGGCGCAAAAAAAAAAAAAAAAAAACATGTCGCCAAAAAGCACGTCAGCCGGGCTCCAAATTCAAGATCTACATGGTTCTTCCATGCAGTCCCCTCTATTTCTTTGAGCCATCTGACCTACCTATGACCGAGTGACTCATGTAACATGTACTACATGTGTGGATGAATAGCCAAAAGCTTAAATTTGACACTGGTCTAAATTGCTCTCACCCTTGAGTTGAATGTGGTAAAATTATTGTAGCTTTAAAAACAATTAAACCTTGAAGCCCTTAAATAAATGACGGATATGCATCCAAGTGGCTGCCCTAAAGGGCCAAGAATTTTATCTCTCATGCAAGTCGAGAAGAAACCAAGTGTATATAGGTGTTGTATTCAAATAGCATTTTCTTTATTGTGACCGTTCAAACAGAACTATTAAAAATATGGAACGAGCCAAATCACTAAAATGGAAAAAACTAGGTAATATTTTAAAATATTACAAGCCAACTTAATTATTTTAGTGATTTTAAACAAAATGAAAGTGAGATTTATTTTCAACAATTTTTCATTCCTATCTCAAAGGGGCCTCATATTTTGTAATTTATAACTTGCATTCTCAGCACAAGGCTACTTTCCTAGTTTAGAATCATCAAAAACAAGTTCTTGTTTATTATATTAGGACTTATTTACTTGGTAGAGTATTTGATAAACTCCTAATTGTATTCGTCTTTTAATTAGAAATATAAATTTAACCTAAAATAAATAAATAAATAAATAAATAAATAAATAAATAAAGGCATTATGCTTCTATGCATACATCTAATTGTGTGGTCCTACTGTGTGAGACACCTAAGTAGGCCAACTATATGATCAATTTGAGTGGACCATCTAAATCCCCCAATATTTCATGGATACCAAGGACTAATATCTCTAACCAGCTAAACCACGGCTGAGGTGCTTTTGGGAGAGACAAGGGAAGAAAGGATTTGGGGTTCTCTTCAGTTTTGCCCCCCCCAGCCCCCCCAGCCTAGGAGTTGGTCAGGGGTGCGGTCCCCATTTAAACCTGACTCATTGTCATCCCCAATTTGCCTCGATATTCCTTCATTCATGATTGTTCTTACGCGATTGTGTTTGAATTCTTTATTTGATGGTCCATATAGAAAAATCAAGATGTTTGCTATCATTTGAAGGCCCACTGACGAATGGTTTTCCATATTCATTGTATCGCGTTATTTTTGAGACATGGGTTAAAAAATCCATTATTGGGGCCTTCTTATAAGATTTGAATTGCTAAAAATCCATCTGGTGGGACAGTCTAATTGAGGAGAAACTTGGCTCGATGTTGATTTACAAAGGGATTGTAATTTTAAATGGTTTGGACTTCAATAGGCGGACAGCGGTGCACATACATCATATCATGTAATTTTTCAGACTGCATGTCCTACATGTCGTGGAAGTGGGCTCCACCTAATGGGGGTATTGAAAAATATTTATACAGTCTCTACTAACACCTCGAGGTTTTGATAGGAATGGTCAACTTGAGAAATTTAATATGATATCAAAGTCAATCAGTCCCGAGTTCAAATCCCAAACGACTTATTGCGAGTAAAATTATATGCGTGTCTCCAAAAGCGCACTGACAAGGAGTATTACATATGTTTTCTCCCCTTTCCTTGGAGAGCTTGATAAGTAATATATCAAAAGCTAAAATACCAATTTTCCACTAATTCATTTGCTATCATGTTTTCATTATTTCCTACATCTGATCTGCATTGATTGGTTTAGATGTGACAAAAGTTTACGCCGGTTACAGATGAGGTAGCTTCTTATGCTAGGCCTGAATCTGATTTGGTTTCTAATATAGATATATAGGGGTCTACATAACCCAAAGGCTGCCCATTTTAGATTCAAATTTTAATTCATGGTAATTGGAATGGACTCGAATGATCTTAAAATCCAATGGCCACCCATACTGGATGTAGCTGTGATTCCATTATAAAGTGATGAAGACCTCACTATCATCGATCAAGAATATCAGAATTAGAACCCTCTTGGGCTCTTGTAAGACCAAAACAATATGATAAATCATCGTTGTATTCATCATGCGTCATCATCAGAGTTCCATAACATCAATTTTCAATTTGGGATGGGAAAGCTAGAATAATATGTCATGGGTTATTTTCTTACGAACTATGTAGCTCAGCTTATTAGTGACATCAATTCCAACCCAACCCAGAGGGCTCGGATGGTATATCCGTGAGTCTGAAATTTGGATGTGGATCCAACATCAACTCTTTGATTTAGAATCTTAGATGGGATCTGATACAAAAGATCTGGATCTGAAAAATTAGGATCTGTGTCGGATTTAGATTAAAAATAAATAAAATTAGAACAGATACATCCTGTAATAACCGGATCCAAATTCACCCCATGGTTTTATTATACTCTGGCTCAAGTCATATGTGCAGGGGTGGAACAAGAAAATTGGGCTTGAGGGGGCCGCGATGTTTAAAAAAAAAAAAATTTCTTGGAAGGACCATACATACAAAACTAAAAAAATCTCCACAGAATATAAAGGGAATATGAGGTGCTTTTCTTATTTTAAGGGGGTCGCCTTCCACTATAAGGAGATCAGTTCAATTACTGGGTTTAATCAAGCATTATAGCTGGGACAAAGAGTTTGAGCAAGAAATTATATAGGCAAGTAAAATCAAATCAATAATCAAACGGATCATAAAAAAGATCTACGTGAGACCACCACCAAAAGAAAAAAAATATGTTGAAGAAGTGCTCCTTTAGTAAATGTCCATGATACTTGGCAAACAAATTAATTATTATTTAAAAGACTTTGCATAGTAAAACCATGCAAACAAGTGATCTACAAAGAAAGAAGATGAGGGAAAAAACTACTGGTAATAGGCGACAAAGAACAATAAAAAAAATAAAAGTGCACAGGAAGCTGTAGCCACATATAATGACATCATTTCACTTGGGTTCCTTCTCCTTGCTTCCTCCTCCTCCATAAGCTGCTGCCTCGAATCCCGATCCCAGCCCTCTTCCACTACGCTAAGCCAGTCCATGGCCTTTCTCTTTATTCTTTATTTTTTTTCGCTGTGTCTTTCTGATGACTAGTGAAATCTGCAAGTGAACTCTCTCTCTCTCTCTCTCTCTCTCTCTCATGTCTCCCTCTTATTTTAAAGAAGAGATGAACGTAGGAGGAAAGTGAAAGTGAAAGTCCGACTGCAATTGTAACTCTATTTCTGGCAGGAGAAGAAGAGTTCTACGAGCAAGTCCAAAGCAGACTACAACCCAATTCCAACTCTCTCTGGGAGGAAGAAGAAGAAGAAGATTTAACCGAGGAAGTCTAATCCTACTACAACTCTAAAATAACGTGGAACGGGTGTGGTTCTAACGGTAAATTTTGATACTTCAAAAACTTTTAAGACTGTTTTGACTTAAAATTTTGTCCAAGCAGATGATTGATGATGAGTGACAAAACTTAAATCATCATCAAGAAGATCCCTTAATACACCATCAAAATTTACAACACTGGAGACATCGGTTTTAACTTTTAATCTCCTAATCCATATCACTGGAGACATAGGTTTCATGTGCTTTGTCATTTCAGCTTTCCCCATGGATCATTGCTGGTGGCTCCTATGTCCGTCCTTACAATGATTCCAATGTCCGGTGATAACAAATATAGGCAACAGTGTCCTACTATAAAAAGCCAAACAATTATTATTCTTATATTTCAAACAACGCTCTTATGTCATTCATAACAAAAATACAAAATAAAAATGAACAAATGAAACAAATCACACTTAACAAGTGATGTTTTGGGTACCATTATCTACAATCAACAGCAGTAAAGATGTAGCCAACACACTCATGGTTGAGTTGAGTGACACACATGCTGCCTCCTCAAGTGAAATATCACTCCATGGTAACTTTGGAGAAGAAAATCAGTTTGTAGTACTATTTGCTTTGCTTGGCCTTTGCTTCAGCAGCTACTGCTTTCGCAGCAGATTTTGCCAATGTGGTGGACTTAATGACGCTCTTGGGATTGAGTGCTTTCCTTATCTTGAAAATAGCCCAGGCAGTTCCAAAAGCATGCCCTGCAGCATCAAGGCCTTCCTTTGTCAACTCAGCTGCTTGTTCACCATGCCTGCAACAAAGAAGCAGCATAACCTCCATTAGCTAGTCCTACAGCATTCAGATGATGGTGCTTTAGACAGAAGCACGACAGATAGGTGCCTCGATTGATTGTTCGTGACAAGACAATGATCTAACCATTAGCATTTGAGGCATGGTTTTTTTGACAACCCTAACAAATTTCCCTTCCATTGGTGATGGATGCAATTCAATTCAATTGTAGGCTTCATTTTGATCAAGGCCTATTAGGGCCTTCCTATTTGTTTTACATTTTTTTTTTGAAGATTTCAAGTTATAATGGGTTGCATTGTTGAATGCAACAAATTGCAAAGAAATTCAAGAATATTTTAATCATTTCAGAACATTACCTTTGAGATACTAGTCCAGTTGTCACAACTGACGATGTTGAAAGCACATTCTTCCCAGAAACTTCAACAGCATCACAGATCTTCTCTGTTTTCACCAATTAAAATAATCCATCAATGTTATGAACAGTGGCATGCTACTTAGAACTCATTAGAGTTCAAAGAGCACAATTACAGTGATTATCAAAGAACAGTGAATAATAATCACAAATACGCCCACACACTCATGGTTGAGTGGCGTTAGCACCTCAACATCACACACATGCCCTGGGACCAATTACTGGTCCTTCAAGTTGATTGTATCACTCCCGGCCAATAGGCCAACTTAGCAAAAAAAAAAAAAAAAAAAAAAAGGGTCACATATGCAAACATACTAATTTTATTCAATGATCCGATCTCATGTAAAAATGTTTGGCATATTGGGACAATAGACTCAAAAACCCTTTGTCAAACGATGTTAACCCAGCAATCATTAAAACAGATAAAACCCAGGATGGAGGAGGTCTCCCATTTTGGTTCTGTTAGTTTTGGCACCCAGTAGATCAAAACACTTAAAATTCAAACTGTGGGCAATACTTGTGCATATTCTCCCATGGAAAATCCTATGTAATGTATAGGATGCATAGATAAAAACAATTAACAATTTGTTCGGAACATTCATTCACTCATGTAGGGCCAACATTTAGTGATCTAGACCATTCTTCTGTGGTGGAGCAGTGAAAGGGAGATGAAGTTAAAAGCTCCCATAGACAAATGTAGATAGCTTGTAATTGGCTAGCAATGGATAAATAAAAGAAAACAAAGTGTGCAATGTCTAAAATGCAACTAAAAATTGTTCACTGGATAAGACTTCTCTTTTCCTGACCAATTCGTACTAGGTGTGGAGCTCCCACTGTAAGGGTAGAAGGGAAATGAATACCCAACTATCACCCTAGTAATTCAACACCTAGGAAAGTCAAGGTCTCATCTACTTCTCCACCTTATATGCTTCAACCCTTCAACCCTGACCTCTTCTTTAATAATCCTTTTGTCGAGATTGTTTCACCGTGAATTCCTATGTATTCTATGCAAACAATCAGGTCCAAGAAGTTTATACGGGGTGACAACGAATTAAGCATCTAAATCAGTACATAAAAACAGTTTGTACCCTGAACTTCTAAGAACCAATTGTATATCTATCAGCAGTTACATTAAGCATATCATGTAATCAAAGCATCCAGTTCCTAGTTAACAAATGCAAAAATAAAATAAAACTAATATAAAGATAGAATCTGAAACCATACATACCAAATCCATCCAGTGAAGCAAGGATAATTTCCCCAGGCAGGATGCTGAAAAACTTCTTCCCCACTTTTGAGTTCACAACAGAGCTAGCGAAAAACCCAGAGACCTTCACAACCCCAGATAGAACTCCAGTTGCCACTTTCTCAGACATCTTTGAGACCCTCTTCACCCTGCAACAATCACCCATTTCACATAAACCCATCAACCACACATATCATGAAAACCAAAAAATCATAACAAGTGCAGTTGTATGAATGTGTTTATAATCAAAGGTTGGTAAAGGGCAAGTACTATTTGAAAACCAAAGATCAAACCTTTTCATTCTCTTCATGGCCTGATGACTGACCTCAGTCGGCTTGGAACTGGAATCCATCCTCTTCTTCACGATCTCATTCCCCCACTTCAATCTATCCACAGTCACATCCCCACACCAAAGAATTCCCCTTATCACCTGCCCGGACCCCGCCGCAATCACCCTCGCCACCGACCCGCTATAATCCTCCACATTCGGCGCCAGCGTCGTCCAGTAAGCCGCCGACCGCTTCTCCATCATCTCCCTCTTCGCCCCCGACTCCAGCTCCGCCGGCGCCACCGGGGCATCAAAAGCCTCCGCAGCCTTCTCCGACACCCTCTGCACGGAAAACCCAGCATACCTGTCCAGAACCCCATCCAATTCCCTCAGCAGCCCCTCCTGCCCTTTGGACGCAATCGTCAGCCCGTAATTCAACAGAATGTCTGCCTCGGAGGAGGCCGATCCATCGCCGGCGTCGAGATCGCGGAGGGAGAAGAAGTAGTGGGAGGCGTCGAGCTTGACGGCGGCGACGTCCTTGGTGAGGGGCCACTGGACGCCGTCGCAGCCGCCGACACGGGCGAGGACGGCGACGGTATTGTCTCCCTGGTGGAGGCGGGCGACGGAGAAATCGCCAGCGCCGATCTCGATGCTGCACTGGCGGTCGATGAGGTGGGCGATGGCGCCTGGGATGGTGATGAGAATGTGTTCGGACGATTTGATCGGATCTGGAAATGAATCTTCTTCTGCGGTGATGAGTTGTTCTTCTTCCATGTTGATGGTGGGGTATTGAATGGGAGTAGAAAAAGAAGAAGAAGATAATGAGGTTGAGGTTGAGATTGATGGATGTGGCCCATAATTGTACGGGTGAGATTGATCGATGGTGGGATAGAAAGATGATGAAGATGGGGGAGGATTGGAGAGAAAAGGAGAGTTTGTTTCTGGATTGGATTGGAGGACTTGAGGGTAGAGGGGATAGTTATTATTAGGGTTTGAAGATGCCATGGTTTTTTTTGTCTGTTCTTCTTTTGTTTGGATTCTTCGAAAGAAATAGAAATGGGGGACGATATGGTTCTATACTTCTATATATAGAGATGACTTGATCAACTTGCCTCCTTCTTGAGATTGAAGAGAAGTCGGTGAGGATTGGAGAAAGAAAAGAAGATGAAGGACACGTGTTACTGTTACGGGTTCCGTGGTTGTCACGCGGTTTTTCCTGGATATTATATTTAGGGGGAGTGGAGTGAATATAATTACGGTTGTGCCACAGCCACTGATGCTTCGCTGGGAAGGTATAGGTTTTAATGGAGAAAAGGACAAGGGAATTATTAAGAGTGGGAGTGAGTGATGAGTATGTAGTTGTTATTGGAAGGATTTAGGAGAAGCAGCGTGTGATTAAAATAACAGACAAGACTTGGCGAAAATGGCCGGAAAAGGTACGAAGGAAGATTTGAAGGGCTGTTATTACTTTAAAGTTTTAAAAAATACAAATGGTTTTTTTTTTTTTTTTTTTTATATCAGAGGGTTCCCAACCCCTTGGGTTGGACTAATCCCTCCGGGCCCAGAAGGAAGCCGGGTAAACTCCCCTGTAGCCCCAGTGTGGTAGTGCAGTTTCGAACTTACAACCTCCGGATGCAAACCGTAGTCCTAGGCCAACTGAGCTACCCCTTGAGGTTAAAAAATAACACAATACAAATGGTTATGATATGGAGTATGGAGTATGGAAACAGTACGTATTATTTGTACTTTAGGTTGAGAGAGTAAAAGGGTTTTTTTTTTCTTTTTTTTTCCCCTTTTTTTAGCTAAATCACAACACTTAATGCGATATCAAAATACTTGCATTATCATATAAAGGGTTATGTATAAAGTAGACGATTGCCTTTCTTTATGTTTTCATCTTATTCTAAACCTTTCATTATTTGTTATTACTAACGGCTGCTATCTTCCTTTTGTTTTGCAACGGCCATTTCTAGCTTCCTCCCCCATTAAGACATATTTCTCCCTCTTTTCTTTGTTTTTGTTTTATTTCCTTCTTTTGTGTCTTAGTGAAGGGTTTGGAGACAATGTAACGTGCATGTGGGAAGCAGCCCACAAATGAGTGAGTAGGCAAGTGACAACTGTAGTTACCAACCAACTGAGCAACTCACATGTTGTCACTATTTTATTTATTTAAAGAGGTGTTTTAAATGTGGTTAAATTTGTAGAAACTCAGATTTAGTCAAACATACTGAAATTCAAATGTTGTTATCGAGATATACAAGTGATCGTAAAGAAAACCCCCTAATTGTAATTGGCATTATTTTTCATTATTCTTTATTTTCTAACTATATAACATCTATGGCACCTATAAACATTGATCTTTATTTCAGTCTTTAACATTTATTTAGCTACAACTGCTAAAAGTTTTGATATATTTTTTTTAATTTTCTTTGGATATATATATATTTGCATTTTTAAAAGTCTTTTAACACCTAGATTTTTTGGTAGGTGACGACGTGTGCACTTTTGTGTTTTTTGTTTTCTAAGTTTTGGTAGTATCAACTATAATTGTATAAAGTTTACCTAATGCTAGATGCGGATGTAAAAAAAGAAATTAAAAATTAATTTTCTCATCTTCAAGCCCTAGGCACTACCCTGGCCCTCCAAGGTAGCCATAGGCCTAGGTAGGCCAATGGTTGAGTCTTTTAACAGGCTTAGACTTCCAATACCACCCAACCATGAGCTTGTTGGTGCCTCTTGTCTCTTGTTGTTGGGGGCCTATTTTCTCCTAATTAGTTTTATTTTGGGACAGAAAGTAGTTGGGGACTCTACTCGGTTTGGAAGATTTTAAGGTGACAATGACAGTTAGCCATTGTGTCACTGGGATTTAGAGGTCATTTGTCCATTTAATAAGCAGTTGGGGAGGGATTAGAGACTTGTAAGTCCACGTTTTATCCATAAATCGAGGTGCATAGGAACAGTCCCTGCCCCAACGGCAGAACACTTTCACATAGCAACAGTGGATTTCAAGTGAGATTTACTAATATCCCTTGTAATAGCTCACTTGTATACTTGAAAATTTTATTTTTAAAGCTTTTTTATCAGTACCCTACATTATATTTTAGATTCATAAAAGCAGTGGCACACCCATGTACATCCACGTAGGGGTGGATGCACCCATTGGACCTTGGTCCACTTCTAAGATAATAATGAAAATTCTTTCACTACTTTAAAAATTTACATAAAAAATCTTGTGTCCATCCTTAAAACCCACATGAAAAGCCTGAGTTTGTTCCTAAAACACAATTGGATGTTTGGTTCTGGGTCCACCACTGCACATAGGTTTCATGTTGGATCCTAATGTAATTCATTGGCCCTTACAATTGCTCTCATAGTAAGGTGAGAGTAGCTCTCGTAAGCAGCATCTCCCGTATATATGTAATTCTGGATTCACTATTGTTACGCTCCAAATTCGACCCACTTGCATCCTAACATCAAACCATGTGGTTGGCAGCAATGAGCACCTTCCATTTGTATTGCAAGGTCTTGTAGACCTTGTTATTAATAATTCTATCTTAGGAAATGCCATGTTATAAATTAATGCAGAAGTTCAGACCTACGTTGAGACCACAATAAAGGGTGAGCCTTTGATGATCGCATCAATCAAAATTCAACACATGTTGGGCCCACTAAATATGCTATATTAAAAAGGAAAAGCACCAAGTGAGCAGTGAAATGTTTAAAGGCATTGTCCCATGAGGAGATGGGTGAGGGAGGGCTTCAGTGGTTTCAGTCTTGTCGAGTACAAGTATTAGAGAAGGAAAGTATTAATAACAGGGGGAAAAATTTACTAAGGCCTCTGTATTTTTAGACAATGTCAAAAAGGCCTCCCTACCCTGGTGATTGAAACAAATGCCTGTTGGATTTTATGGACAGATGACAAACATATCCTTTTCTTTTCAAACCAACTCAACTCAATTTAGATGAAGCCCACTTGGATTCATGATGACCAAAGGAGGCATGATGAAGAAAAACCTGATCAAATGACCATATTTCTTAGTTTTAGATCCTCAAAGTTCGATGGTAATGCATTGTGTTTACTTTTTTCTGAGCATACCCTATGGTGAAAATGTCCAAAATAGTGTGAAATCGGAATTTGTCCAATCAAAGGTCCTAGTGGTTGTGAATGGGTTGGATTGATCAAATGTAGCTCCCTCTATGAAAGCCCCAAAATGAGCGATTGTGAGAAAGGGGGGTTTTTTTTTTTTTGGGGGCAAAATCATAATTTGAGTCATTTGAGTTTTTGTCCGGAGCAAATTGGATAAAAACAAAAGCATGGGGGTTTTGTAAAGATTGACTGCTAGTCAAAGGAGCCTTTAGTGAAAACAGAAATACAGGGGTCATTTTGAGGTTGTGTGAAAATACTGGGGCCTTTTTGTTAGAAACTCAAAAATGAAAAGGATTGGAACAAATTAAAGTCCCTTGTCAAGTTACACTGGAAGGCAATTAAGCACAAAATGTTAGATGTTCTGAAAGGAGCAGATTAGAAAATATAAGGGAATGATACATATCTAGCCAGAATTGAATTGAGTTTTGAATCCTGCAAAAAGCTTCATCTTGCATTTGCTACAAATAAAACTGTCAACTGCTGACTCATCATCTACCTAAAATTTCAACAAGAAAGTACGGATTTCGATGGGACCCAACTCGACCACAAGAGTAGTAGAATTAACAGGGCCTCCTCTTACTGGAACAGGACTCTCTCCACTCTCCAATTCAACTTTCCACTTCATGCTCCTCATTGCTGACTTATCCTGGTTTGTGGATAAGCTTGTTTCTTTCACTTCTAGTATCTGCTCAGCAAATTGCAGTAAACATTAGTCAATCTTAGCAGTTCTGGAGTTGATTAGGCTTTTAAGGGATTATGGTGTTGTTCTTCTAGAAATTGTAAAGATCTTGATGACTCAGACAGGAAAACTTTACTAATGAATCAATATTATATCTGAACTAATAAGAAAACACAGATTGGAGACTGCAGAAGATGGCTGTCAACAAAATAGCAAATGATGGATTATACTTAATAAATCATCAAAGATTAATTTTGCATACCGTCCTTTCGGCAAAAATTTTCTTCAGTTCCACTTCAGCTATGGTTGAATACGTCAGATCTTCGCCAACCTAACCATAACCACAGCATAAAAAATAAATGGAAGGCCAGAACATAAGCTCCATAAAGGCATAAAAACTAGCCTTGTTGATTGACTTACCTCGTATAGATGTGCCAACCGAAGCAGTGTGAATCCATCATCCAGTTCCTGCAAAAGCAAGGGACAGTCGTTTAAAAGGTACTAGTGAGAAGACTCAATAAATAGTGCAGAATTTCATGTCAAGTTCACCTGAAGAGTAATGAGTGCAACATTAGGAGGTAAGCTATAGTTAGAATCCATGGAAGTTGCATTTGTCACATGAGAAGCTTTCCATATGTTATCCTCCTGAAAGACCAGTGGTTTCAATAGATCTTTTTTTAAAAAATAAAAAAAGAAAGAAAGAAAGAAAGAAGGAAAATCAAACATAGAAATAGTAAAACTATGTGCTATACCTCATGTGTGAATGATAAAAGAAGTGGTGAATATATTTCTTGACCAACTGTACGGCGCCAGCGTGCTCCACTCCCTAACTTGTTGATGTTTATATAGTAATTTCCCCTGACCTAGAAACAAAGTCAGGAGAAATTTTATCCAGTATTTTAAGATGAAGTTCTTGAAGTATCAGAGACCTAGTCTCTAATCAATTTAATCAGTTATGGATATAACATAGGAAATCAACCAGGAAGAATCATGGATATATAAAGATGTGAAAGATGAAATGAGAGAAATGAGGCATAGTCCCTAAAAGTCTTCCAGGAATTATATGAACACAATAATCATGGATATATAAAGCTTAAATAGCTGTTGACAGCTCATCAGTGGAGGAAGTTTTGAGAATATATTAGCATACCGTAAGTCCCTCGCAAGTATCTCCTACGCACACAGTCTCATCGAGTGCTTCACCAACACCTCTCCCATCATCATCAATCATTCGTCTTGTGTCAAACAGAAAGGATAATTAATGTAAGATCCCTATAATAGCTCTAGGATCATTCCTATAAACACAATAGCATAGGAAGCTCAGTGTTCCACAATAGTATAATGAGGAAATTAAACCTGTGAAGCATGACCTCTAATTCCCCATCATGGATGCTGGCACCTCCAACAGCACGATCAACTAAGACTGAGAATTCTGACTTCCCATCCGTCATGAATATTCCACTATTAATCTGAAAATTCTCAATTATATAAATAATAGACTGTATATAACTTTAATTTCCAGAAGATAGAATCATGATTCATTGTAAGGACATGAAAAACTAGTGTAGCAAGAACAAGAAATAACACTTACAGGATAATAGTTTCCTGCTACAGGTTGATGGACAACAAGAGGCCAGTCTTCCCTGTAGTCACGGACCTAAAGACATAATTTTGGTACACCATGTTAAATCAGAATAACACCTTAGGACATAAAATAAGTAATAAAAGCTTCACATCAATATGGGAGCCGGATCTAAATCAAGAAGGAAGGAGAAAGGGAAAAAAGCAATTATTGAATGGGACATGAAACAAAATAGTGTAGTCAGTTCTAGCCCAAAAAATAAAAAACTGATAACCAGTGACTTGGTTTTCATTACTAACAAAAAAACATATGCCTGCCTGAACACATGACCCCAAAAGGAATATACCATGGCTCATATACTTTGGCATCTTCTCATAAATATATCATGGTTCATATGCCTAACTGTTCGGGCAGAAAATCAAATTGACTACCAAGAAAAGGACACATTTTATGTCAACCAGAACTCCACAAATACTAGTTGGTAACAGATGGAAATTAGTGCTCAAATAGACCAAGGGTGTCAAAAGGATGAGTCATTGGCCCATATGGCAGGGCCCTCATCAAGTCTCCTTTGCCAGTAAAGGCATTGTACATACATTTGTTCATCCAGAATTTTGACCTCAGAATTCAGTCCAGTAACTAATTTTGGGTGAGGCTCAGGCTAAATCCAATGTGGACAGTGCATTATGACATTATAAACTGCCGAGAGGATGCCATAAAACCACTTCGTAATGGATTTATCTCTAAAGTCTTAAATAAGAAGTAAAAATATATAGACAAGACTAATGCTAAGCTATTAGAACTTAGCAAAATAGAATTATCACATAAGAGTATGACAATTACAGAATTAGTAGCAACTCAAAAATGAGAGATATGAATCATAAATATTCAGCAGTACATGCTTCATCACCTGACATTAGACATAGATGTTCTCAAAACTTTTATAGTAAATGAGAAGAATCTCAAAATTGAATAATACCCGCTTTAAATAATCTCTTCCATTAGAATCTGTATAAAATGTCCTATCTGTGGCCATATTTGCTGTCATCCGTGTGATGATCTCCTTTCCAACACCATCATCCAGAGGGATTGGGCCAATCTTCATTTCAGAAGTTTGTGTCAGTAGTAAAGTGGAGCACAATATCACTTATAACAAAATATCTTTTTTCACTCCAAAGAATAAAGCAAGCCTTACATTTTGAACACAACAAATTTAGTCAAGTCCTTATAGTTATAAGGAGATGTGTGTAGGTGAAAGGACTTACAGTAAATTCAACTTCAGCATGATCCTTTTCTTTGTACAGTCTAGTCACCTGAAATAGGTTACTTTGAGGTGATTAATCCTTTCTTCAGGTCTGAAACGGGGAACTATACTGACAATTCAAAAACCCTATCTTGGAATCAAGCAGCAACTTGTTAAAATTATTTGTTTGAAAAACCACTCACCAAAAGAATATTATAAAAAAATGCATTCTAAAATAAGATCGTCATCATCATCAAAGCCTTGTCCCAACTATGTTGGCGTCGGCTACTTGAATTATGTTTCTTCATTCAAATCTATCCTAAGCCAAATTCTCACATAAGTTGCACTTCTTCATACCTAAGCATTCTAGAATCAGATGGTCAATCAGATGGTCTACACAGAATGTGACAAGCCATCAGTGAAAAAAAAAATGATGGGCCATTTTAGTTTTGAACATTCAAATTGCCACACACACTGAAGATGGGTTTTGCAACATTGATGATGATAGGTGTATCTTTAACTAGCCATCATCATCAGCGCAGCAGCAAAGCCTTGTTCCAACTATGTGGGGGTTCGACTACATGAGTTGTGTTTTGCCATTCTAGTCTATCATGGGCCAAATCTTTGGATTGGTTGCACTTTAAAATCTATCATTTACTACTTCCATCCATGTCTTCTACGGCCTACATTTTCTTTGAGGAACCATCAACCTGCATAGAGTAACTTCTCACCGGCGCCTCAAAGAAAATATGTCCAAACCATTTGAAACGAGTCTCTCTTAATGGATCATGTATTGATTCTACCCAAAGTGTGTCAAATGGTGAAAATTTATATAATGTATCATATACTAGACTGAGAGAATTTAATCCGTTCCAACAAATACGCTCACTATGATAGAAAGAGAGAGAGAGGCCTTGCCGCCTTGCGTTCTTGTTAGCAATTTCTTAGTTGATTTTGTAGAATTAGTCTTGCTGGAGGGTTTTTTTTTTTTTTTCTTCTTCTTCTTTTAAAGCGCACGGTAGAGCTCTTTTTTCTTTAGGCTTTGAAAATGACGACGACAACAATGATGATCAGTCTTACATTTAAAGAATCCTATAGGGCTACACAACTGTTTTAACAGGAGCCAACAATTGTCATAGAAAATAAAGGACAATCTACCTGATAGATCCATGAGTTAAACTGCTGATGGACTTCATCAACTACAGGTCCCCGCACAATCTCCAAAGGTACCTATAGTTAAATGAAATGAGTGTAATTAACAATAAATTCAAAAGTCATAGCTAGTTGGTAGAAGAGTTACTTTTATAATGCACATAAATACTACAGATCAAAGTAATTACCGATCTGGATACTGGTGTTGGAGGGGAGCCATTTGGCCGGAATATGTATGCTCCAGAGGCCTTTGATTATTATCATACATAACATAAAAAGTAACAATTAGCTACAAAATATTTAAATTCAAATAAAGTGTACAGTACTGGGCATAAATTACATACTTGTGGATCCATGTCTCCACTACTTGAACCATACCACAGGTAACTTTGCTGAATAGGTATGTCCACCTGATGCATTGTGATGGTTAGTAGGGAAACATCTGTGTAGACTTTCAAAAGCTGTTCCAATTGTATTGGATGAAATAATAAAGATGAAATGATTTTAGACGTGGACTGAATTTAATAACAAACAAATAAGGTATAAAAAGAACTTTTAGGGACTGTTTTCTTAAAAAGAAAAAATATCTCAGATTTTCTATCTTTGGTACTTCAATTTGGAGAGGAGAAAATCCTGATTGCTAGATAAAATGAGTTAGTTGTCAACTATTATTCGAGAAACTCAACTTATACTTAAAAATATCTTAAAATCTTTCTGAGATTTTGGCAGGCTTACATCCTAATACTCAGGGATTAAATGGATTTTCTCAATCAAATTTGCATTCAAATGGTGGGAAATTGAAGACTTCCTTCCCCTGCAAGCAAACAGCCCTACTCTCTTATTAAACTGGAGTTACGCTAGATATAATTATAAAACAAAAACGATGGAAAGAGAATGACACAAAGAATAATTTCTGTCAATTCATGTCAAATACAAGATGGCTCAGGCCCACTTGGGCCCAATATGGCGGCATCCAATCTCGTTGGATTTGGTCAAATATTTGCACAGTTTTCTTCCTTCCTTAATTAGATTGTAATTAGATTTAGTCTAATACTCTTTCTTTAATTAGATTGTAATTAGATTAGCTAATTTGTAGAACTGATTTGTAGCCTTTGATGAGCTGATTTGTAGCCTTTCTGTATTCTATATAATGGGAGAGAATCTCCAATGAAGATACACAAAAATTGATAATTCAAAATCTCTGTTACATGCTACGTTTGTCATGGTATCAGAGCTCTTTGTCTTCTAGCTATCCATCTTCGATTTCTTGTCGAATCTTGGTGATAACAGTCATTGCTTGTGGCTGTTCGTGCATGATTAGCATAGATCTTCATCAACATCTTGAAGTCTGATCGCTGTGGCCCATCTGAGATCAGCACTGCTACTCTTGGGAAACACAATCTTGTGTCTAAGAAGGAAACAGATCAAAGATCTGTAACCTTGGCAACAACCAGATCAGGGATCTGTGTTCATTGTAAACAGAACAGTCTTCTGTCGTGATATGATCAACAGTGGCCCACCTGCGATCATCATGGCTTCTTCAGCAAACTCTTCAGCAGTGGTCGACCACCTCTACTGGTAATTTTGGAGATTTTTTCAGCAATTTTCCAAGATCAGAGTTAGGCCATTTGAATCAACTTGTGATTTTCCAGTTTTCTAAGATAATTTTGATCTCGGCCGTACAAAATCTTGGATTATGGATGGATTTCAATAAATCTTGTACCACTGGAAAGATAAATTGATCCTACTTGCATCTTGTGGATCTGATCCTCACTCAGATCAAGCAGTGGGCCCCACGCAAGGAACCAACAGTCAGAATCAAGGTCGCCTGGGCCTTTATTTTGTGGAAAAAAAACTCTCAGACGGCTTGTTTGTCATTTCTGCACTATTTGCAAGCATTCTGAGTTGATCTGATCCCTCTTGGCTTGGTTAAAATTGGTTGCTGCTCTTGTAATCAAGCTTGGAGATACATCAAAACAGGCTGTTTGCACTGTTTGGATTTCACTCTCTTTTGTTTGCTGCAATTTGGTTCTAGTACTGTTTAAATGGAAAAATCTGAAGTTAAATTGATTCTATTTGATGGGAAAAACTATCCAGTATGGGCTTTTCAATTTCAGTTGTATCTTGAGGCCAAGGAATTATGGGGATTTGTCTCTGGTTCTGATCCAAAGCCTACAGAGGACGATAAAAAGATTTCTACTTGGAATACAAAAGATGCAAAAGTTAAAACATGGATTCTTGGGGCTGTGGAACCTCATCTGATTCTAAACCTCAAACCCTATACAACCTCCAAGGAGATGTGGGGTTACTTGCAGACAGTTTATCATCAAGATAATTCTGCACGACAATTTCAACTTGAGTGTGAAATTGCAGAATACAGTCAAGGCACCTTGACCATTCAGGACTACTATTCTGGTTTCCACAATCTGTGGAGTGAATACGATGGGATTAAATATGCTTCTATTCCGAACAATATTCTTAAAACTATACAAGAACTTCAAGCCTTAAGTCACATGGACCAGTTTTTAATGAAATTGCGTCCCGAGTATGAGACTGTAACATCATCTCTGCTGAGCCGGAGCCCATTACCATCTTTGGATGTTTGTTTGAATGAGCTTTTGCGAGAAGAACAACGCATTCGCACAAAAGCCCATCTGGAACAAAAGCACATTGAAACCTATCCTGTTGCATACTCTGCTAAAGGGAACACTCAGTCTCTTCAGATCTCACAGTCTTCTCTGACTCCTCAGACTCGTGATATGAGCAAAGTCCAATGCTACTCTTGCAAAAAATATGGACACCTTGCAACTCAATGCAACCAGAAGTTCTGTAATTACTGCAAGAAGAAGGGACATATCATAACTGAATGTCGCCGCCGTCCACAAACTCGGACTCCCAATGCTTATGCTGCCCAGGTAGACTATTCTCCTGCTGATGCTGCGTCCACATTTGTGCCTTCACAGCCTGGTTCTTCTTCCCCTGCTCTCACTCCCAAATTAGTTCAACAAATGATCGTCAATGCTTTTTCTGCACTTGGCATCATAGGTAAATCTAAAACCCCTTATTCCATTTGGTGTCTTGATTCCGGAGCATCAAATCGCCTGACTCATTCCAGTGCACAACTCTCTAGCTTAACAAAATATACTGGCAATGCTCATGTTCAAACAGCCGATGGCGGACATCTTCCTATCACTACCATTGGAGATATTTCCAGTATCTTGCCCTTAAAGAATGTTTATCACTGTCCCAATTTAATTTCAAACCTTCTTTCTGTTGGACAACTTGTTGAAAACAACTATAATGTTTCCTTTTCTTCCTCTGGTTGTGTTGTGCAGGACCAGATGTCAGGGAGGGAGATCGCGAGGGGGCCTAAACATGGACTCTTGTTTTCTCTTGATCTATCTACTCCAATTAGGAATAATTCAGCAAATGATTTTTGTTTTTCAGCTCAAAATAATTGTCAATTATGGCATAGTAGGCTTGGACATCCTAATTTTAAAACCATGTCTCACATGGTTAATTCTGGATTGTTAAACTCAATAGGATTTTCTAAGTTTGTTTCCTTTGATTGTACCACATGTAAGCTGGGAAAAAGTAAAAATCTTCCTTTTTCTGTCTCCACTTCTACTAGCATTCAATGTTTTGATTTAGTTCATAGTGATGTTTGGGGTATTGCCCCTCATTTGTCTCATGCTCATTATAAATATTTTGTGACATTTATTGATGATTATAGTAGATTTACATGGGTCTATTTTCTGCATTCTAAAGCTGATGTCCTTAATGTTTTCAAAATGTTTTTAGCATATGTTGAGAATCAATTTTCCACTTGCATTAAAATTTTACGTTCTGATTCGGGAGGTGAATATGTGTCTACAGAGTTTCAAACCTTTTTACAACAAAAAAGAATTCTTTCTCAAAAATCTTGTCCTTATACCCCTCAGCAAAATGGGGTCGCTGAAAGGAAAAATAGACATCTCCTTGATGTTACTCGCTCTCTTCTTATTGAATCCTCTGTTCCTACACGTTTTTGGATAGAAGCTCTTAGCACTGCTGTCCACCTTATAAATCGATTACCTTCCTTTTCTTTCGAAAATGAGAGTCTTTTTTCTCTATTATACAAAACTACACCGTCTTATGATGACCTAAATGTTTTTGGATCGGTGTGTTTTGTACATTTACCTCCTTCTGAGCGTAACAAACTTACTGCCCAATCTGCTAAATGCGCATTTTTAGGATATGCTAGTCATCAAAAGGGGTTTCTTTGTTATGATCCTCAAATACGGCGCATTCGTACCTCCCGTAATGTTGTTTTTTTTTTAATCAATTTTTTTTCCAGCAATATTTGAGTCTGTCGAGTCCCCATCTGTTGTTTCCTTACCTGGTTTTTCAGACAAAACTCCATTTGTTAAATTTGATCCTAAATTCGTGTATCATAGGCGGAGTAATGCGGCAAACACAGATAGTCCCCCTAACGATCGCCCAACTACATCTGGTCCAACTGGAGACCCTCCCTTGCGTCGATCATCTCGAATTTCAGTACCTCCAACTCGTTATGGGTTTACCCACACTTCCTTGATGGCCACCATGTCTTCTACATCTATTCCGAACTCATACTCTCAGGCTATGCAGCATGAGTGTTGGAACAAAACTATGCAGGATGAATTGGATGCTCTTGCGCAAAATCATACATGGGATGTGGTTCCGTGTCTTCCTTCAGTTAAGCCAATTGGTTGCAAATGGATCTATTCTATCAAGCTCAAACCTGATGGAACTCTGGATAGGTATAAGGCCCGTCTTGTCGCTCTGGGTAATTGACAGGAATATGGTATTGATTATGAGGAGACTTTTGCTCCTGTAGCAAAGATGACAACTGTTCGGACTATTCTTGCCATCGCAGCATCCCAATCCTGGCCTCTCTACCAGATGGATGTAAAGAACGCATTCCTTCATGGCGATCTCAAAGAAGATATCTATATGCGCCTTCCTCAGGGGGTCTCATCTATCATCATCGGTGCCGTTGCCAAACTACGGCGTTCTCTTTATGGCTTCAAACAAGCCCCCAGGGCATGGTTTGAAAAGTTCCACAATGCTCTTCGCCACTTGGGGTTTCATCCTAGTCCATATGATCCATCCATGTTTCTTCATCATACTTCTACGGGGATTACTATTCTTCTTGTTTATGTGGATGACATCATCATTACAGGTACCGATGCAGGTATGATTCACCAACTTCAGGCCTCTCTTCATGAATCTTTCCACATGAAAGATCTTGGTCCTCTGAACTATTTTTTAGGTCTTGAAGTTCATAAATCTGCAAAAGGCATTGTACTTCATCAACATAAATATGCTATTGAATTAATTGAAATGGCTGGACTCCAAGGATCTGCTCCCGTCGATACTCCAGTTGAAGTCAATGTTAAACTTCAGCAAGACAGTCGGGATCCTCTCTCAGATCCTACACTTTATCGTCGCCTCGTTGGCAGCTTGATCTACTTGACGATAACTCGTCCTGATATTTCTTATGCAGTCAATTTAGTCAGTCAATTCATGACTGATCCTCGACATCTTCATTTGGCTGCAGTCCGACGTATTATTAAATATCTAATTCGGACACCAACCCGTGGATTATTCTATCCGGCCAACAATTCCCTGACACTCAAAGCATACTCAGATGCTGATTGGGCTGGTTGTCCGGAATACTCGTCGCTCTACCATAGGATGGTGCATGTATTTGGGAGATAGCTTGATTTCGTGGAAATGTAAGAAACAAGATAAGGTCTCAAAATCTTCCACCAAAGCCGAGTATCGTGCCATGTCTGCTGCTTGTTCAGAAATTCTCTGGCTTCGCGGGTTGCTTCCCGATCTCGGATTTCCTGCTGATAGTGCCACTCCTCTCTATACAGACAATACTAGTGCAATTCGTATTACTGCCAATCCAGTTTTCCACGAACGCACTAAACACATCGAGATTGATTGCCATTTTATACGCGACGAATACAAGCATGATGTCATTAGCCTTCGTCACAACTCTTCTGATCTTCAAAATGCCGATATCCTCACAAAGGGACTTCTGCGACCTCGCCATCAGTTCTTGGTTAGCAAATTGATGCTTATGGATTCCCCAGCATCAATTTGAGGGGAGGTGTCAAATACAAGATGGCTCAGGCCCACTTGGGCCCAATATGGTGGCATCCAATCTTGTTGGATTTGGTCAAATATTTACACAGTTTTCTTCCTTCCTTAATTAGATTGTAATTAGATTTAGTCTAATACTCTTTCTTTAATTAGATTGTAATTAGATTAGCTAATTTGTAGAACTGATTTGTAGCCTTTGATGAGCTGATTTGTAGCCTTTCTGTATTCTATATAATGGGAAAGAATCTCCAATGAAGATACACAAAAATTGATAATTCAAAATCTCTGTTACATGCTACGTTTGTCAATTCACAATAGCATGGACAGTAAGGTTGGTCAAAGATGTCCTACTGTTCAAGACTTAATTTGCATTTTTTTTCTTTTGTAATTAGAAGTCATATAATATGAATCTCTATTATAATATATTAAAGCCAAGGGTTTTGGCTTTAATTTTGACTGTCGGTTATGATTTTGAAAGTTATTCTTTTTTCAAATCTTTTCAGTTTTCTCCCCACTTATTGTTGGGAAGTCCCATATCCCACATTGCCTAAGTAAAAGGCTTGACATGTCTTAATATACCTGTATGGACCTTCCAATTATCAGCTTAAGCTTTTGGCTTGGTACATGGTTTATTACATGGTATCAGTCTATCAGAGCGGGTTTTGATCCCAGTGTTCTTGTGTAGCTCACGTGACAGGCCCGTCCATGAAATTTGTTGGGCTTGCACGTGAGGGGGAGCGTTGGGAAGTCTCACATCCCACATCGCATAAGTAATAGGTTTGACATGTCTTAAGACCTTTCATCTATCAGCTTAAGCTTTTGGGTTGGTACATGGTTTGTTACACTTATCTCATTAAAAACTACCCACTTTTATCTCTTCATCGAAACCACTCACATCTACTCCCCATTTTTCAAATTTCCACTTTTCCTTTTCTACAATACCTCCATTTCTACCCAAACTCTACCATTCCCTTTCTTCTCCAGTTCTTTTCTTTCCTTTCTATGTCATTAGCTCTTAGATTACATAAATAGGCACTCTCATAACATTTTCATCTTTCGCTTTCTTTCTAAAATTTATGGATAATTATACTAGTTTAATGATTAATCCCAACCATAGGAATACTTGTTATAGAAAAAAAACAAAAGGAGACTTTCACTAGATTGGATATGTGGAATATACAAGGCCCACATGGGCTTGGCACCAAATGTGGAGTGGCCAAAGGCTCCGCTGGGTCTGTCTTTTGATGGGGTGCACTGGTGCAGAATGAAATTAAAATAAACAGGCATCTAAAAAATATAAACAACAGTCATAATAAATTCCATAATAACTAGATGGGAACAAAACTAACCCCTGTTCTATTATTGAAAATGCGTTTGAGCTGCCCAGATGATAATGAAAAGGACATCTTAAGGTCCCCAGGCCCAACCTCTACTGTCTCATTTTGAGGAGGATCCATAACTGAGAGATATCCACTACCTCCTGTTCCAAATTCCAAAATTCTTTTAGTATGACCAACCAGAAACAAAATAGAATAAAGCAGAACTTGTAAACTGGAGAATCTTGTTGTTACTGGTGGTGCTTTGTTAAAAAAAAAAAAAACAGATTTCTTTTCATTAATTATGACACAATAAATTACAGAAATTTATTTTTGAAAAATTATATATGAAGAAAATAAGTAGAGATCACCTGTCTGACCAGCTTTAGAAATGAAGTAGGTTCTCCATCCAAGTGGGGGCACAGTTACTCCAAATAATAACCAATATTTAGGGGCTTCTTTAGGTGGCACTCCCATATAGGCCTTCGCATAGAAGTTTCTTAAATTGATGGTAACATAGTCCAATGGTATATATTGAGCCTCAATTGTATTACCACTTGAATCTCTTACAACAAGATGGTCATCATTAACCTAACAGAAAAAGGCAGCAAAGGGCATTGAGAAAATTTTAAATAAATTGGAACATGCAACAAACATTAGACCAGGTGCATACATTAGATAAAATGAACATGACAGAGCTACTATTAAAACCATGATTTAAGTTCTACAACGCAGACTTGTAAAATATACGAAACCAAACTAAAGGCAACCTTTTGATAAGATGAAATAAATTGAGCACTAGAACTAGACATTAGGATTGAGTATACCTTCATAAATATGGATTTTGATGGGTGACATTAGGATTGATTGGTTTACAAAATAATTCAACAAATTTTGGGAATAAAAGAATGCCAGAAAATGCAGAACGATCAATGTAGGTTTTTATGTGAATGAAGTTATGCAAGCTATTGAGCGATCAAACTTATAAACTATATAATGAATTTCAGGAGAAATCAACACCCAAGACAAAATTCTCATAATTCAAAGAACCAATTTCTAACTATGGTGCCAATGAGTTCATGATTCAAGTTACTGAAACATCACTTTGATGAGCCGCTTGGCAGAATGGTTACCATGAACAACCTCAAAATTGACAGTGAAAAAGGATAACTAAAAATATCCCACATAAAATGTAACAAGATCCAAACTGTCTTATCTTTTCTCTTGGGTTATCCAGAAATGAAAATAAAGCCAACACCTGGATCATCTTTTTTACATATGACACTTACAATAATTCCCTAAATGAAGTTAATGAAAACAGAAGAAAACCAAAGAACCAGCATTGCACCAACAAATAGAAAATGTTACACTCACAGGAATCCTAATTATGTCAGAGTGGATCCATCCAAGAGGATTGTACACCACCATAACCTGTAAAGGATAGATATTAGAATGTCATAAAAATCATATTTAGAAAATATGAAAACATTTCAGGGTAGTTCTTTAGCTTCTAAAAGTCTAAGCAGCATGAATGTGCCCAAAATTACTTACCAAGCTCTTCCCTTGTGGAATATCTTCCTCAGTTGGTGGACAGTAGCTTATATTGAGCAACTGGCACTGCAATTGACACAATAAACCCACTGGATTAGGAAACATAATTATTTACAAGGGTGTAAAACTATGTGGAGTATGTAATATATTAATATCTTTATAGAGCATGGAGATGCTGGATAACTAGATTGTTGTAAGCTTGATATACGTTGTTCACTGTTCTCAATCAGCTTAAGCTTTTAGAGTACGTGGTTGTCAACATAGATGAAGAAGTAAGGAACTTGTACGTGTGACAGACGAAGGACCAGGTCAAATGCAAACTCACTCATCGCTTTTCATTTTCCTTATTGAAACTAGAATCTAATATATAATTGAGATACTGAACCATATTTCCATTTAGAGAGAGAGAGAGAGAGAGAGAGAGAGAGAGAGAGAGAGAGAGAGAGAGAGAGAGAGAGAGAGAGAGAGAGTATTTAAAAAAAAAGTTCCATTTTTTCAAGAAAAAAAGGCAATTTCATAGTCTTTTCTTCATGTTAAACAATTTTGTGTTCACTAAAACTCAAAGTTAATTCTTAATAGACCAGCTAGATCGGAGGCGTTCTTTGTGACTACAAGGAAAGTATTGGTTTTTTTTTCTCCAAGCATATGGGGACAAAAGATTCTAATGAAGTGGAAGTGTTGGCCATTTCAGAAGTTCTAAAGACCATCTCTCTTTGTTTACAGGATAAGTTGATTGCTGGAACTGACTCCACTAATTCTCTTATGTGGGTGTATTCTTCAGTTAGGGTCCATGTCGTTTTCATTTTCCTCTGAATGAGATAAAATCTTTGTCCCCATCAATTGAAGTAGAGGTTAGAAATGTGGACATCAGCCACTGGCATGATCGACTCCCTGGGTAAGCAAGGGCTACAAAGGGTTGTTCCTTTGGGTGCTCATAATTTTTGGTTTTGTTGAATGTGGAATAGTGCCCTTATACCTATGCCTCTTTTCTAGTTGGTTTCTTCTCTATTCTTTTTGTATTTTTTTCTGTTTGGTCTAATACAATATACCATTGCCAATCAAGTAATACCAACACTATGGGATGCTTAATGGAACTTATAATGTTGCTATCAAGACTTAGGTCTAACAAATCATACAGGTTATATATATAATTAAGGTGAGTAGCCAACCCCTTTTTCCGGACTACATATGCAAATGATTTAAGAACAGTGATCACCTGTATGAATCCCAAGCAATAGCTCTACTTCTTGCATACACCCAGAATGAGGTTTATGATGGGGAAAAAGATAAGAGGAATGAAATATGTAAAGGCACAGAAAGAACATATAGATTGAAGGTCTTTCCATTAAGATAGGTAAACAGATGCTGCCCTTGTTCACAAATGATGAATAAAAGTCCTTCTCTACAATAAATAAAAACATCTTACCTGGATTAATTGTGCTGCTGGAGCAGCACATTGTTTGCTTGAATTTGAACTAGATAAGCAAGAAAGAGCAGAGGTCACCACCAATCCGGACTACGAAATTACACAACAATGAAATATCATATAGGAACAGCATATGTGACCTGGAAGACTGCAAAATGCAAAATCAGGCAACAAGTAAATGAAGTGGCCAAGTGGACTAGTTAACAACCTCATAAGCTCCTTGAGCAAGACGCTTTGCATAGTCATTTGTTGTATGCTGCTTTGCTGTACCAGTTACAGCATCATGATGTTGTGCAATTCCTAAAGCATCTCCCAAGCTAAAGGTAGTTGGACCACACGATTTCCTCCCCACTAGAAATTCAAGTTGTCGTGCAGCCTGTCATTGCAATTTAGTCTTTGTTGATATATCATAATATAAACTCATTTGGTGATAGGTGGGGGCCATCATGGTGTCTCTCTCTGTAAGACACACACACACACACACACAGAGAGAGAGAGAGAGAGAGAGAGAGAGAGAGAGCTGATGATTGAAACCCAGCATGGTGCCTTACCAGATAATATCCACTCATCATACGGACATATCCCTTTAGTGATGGCCGACTAGTGAAAAAACCAGTCCAATAGGCATTTTCCGAGTCTGCATACCTGTATGGAGTCATCAAGGTAGCTTTTATGAAAAAGTTGGTAACAAAACTATCCATAACATATTAGTTGCAACAGAAATGACGCAAGTGCTGCTTACGGAAAATAGTCATCAGTTTTCAGTGGCCAAGATTCATCTGCTGCATTTTTGCAATCTGTGTAAATAGAGGGAGTAGAATAGAATGCATTGACCCGTCCATCCTGCAATATCAAATACCATTGAGTTACATTTCACACACCCTCAGGGATTCAAATACATGACCCCTCGCTCTGATACCATGTTAGTAACTAGAAACACCAAAAGCTCGAACTGTTAGCAAACGACATAACAATGTAAATCAAAAAGTCCTTACAGTTATATGTCCCTACAGAGTAGAGACACTTGGGTCTAATAAAGTTTTATGTGGCCCTATAGACTCAAAGGTTAATGAAGTTTTTTTTCTTAATAGTCGCTTGGGGCTAGTAATTGGAAAATGCAAACAAATGAACTTGTAGTAAAGAAGCATGCCACATCAACAAGGTCAACAAAACTCCTGCTACTTAAAATCTACAACAAATTCATGAATCAAAGGATTTAAATCCATGCTCCACATAAAGAATAGAAAGGAAAGCCGATAGATGAATCAGTAATCATTTAAACAAGAGTAAAAACTCAAACCTTATTCAATATGACAAGTACAAGTTTCACATATAACGTTGGTTATACATGGATGGAAATATTCCAAAGCAATCAACGGTGAGATTTTTAGTTCAATTAAAAATGTATTACTATGATTGAACCATGACAACTGAAACCCTTCCGCATACAATACCTTGTTGACATAGTGAATAAACTTGTCCATCTGTTTGAACCAAGATTCAGCATACTGGTATTGGAAGTCATCACCCATTGTCCACATGATATGATTTGTACGTGTCACATTAGACTGTGATTCAGGAGAATTAAATTGTAAGAAAAGGTCCGATACAGTAAAACTATTAATAAAATAATTCTAGTGTAGCCTCCTTTGTCCTTTTGTTCATAAACATACAGGATTTAACTCACACATCAAACACTCTAAAGTTCAGGCTTACCTGAGTCCTAGAGGCATCTACAAAATCATTAACACGTTGTTCAACATTATAGTCAAATATACGAGGATCATCCTGCAATTGTTCAGCAACATCAGTTAGAACAAGAAACAAAAACTCTGGATGATGAAGTATGGAGTAGGTAGGTACCTGGACAGGTGCAGAGTCATCATTCACTTCAAAATGGAAACCACTAGGAGGACTATAGTGAACAGGAAAAGCACTTGTAAATATCTGGTGGAGGACAACAGGACTTGTCAGCAGCCTAAATCATTTTAAGGGGAAAAAAGGAATATGAAATGGAAACAACAAACCTGAGAAGAGGAACCAAGACTCTTTGACCCAATCCATATTACTTCAAGAGATTTATCCGATTTACGCTTTGCTCTGTCCTGATAATCAATTCTTGCGAAATATAGAGAATCGAAACCAAGCTACAGAAACAAGATAACAGATCAAACCATAAGTGACTGCCCAATAATCAACTGAGTATTCAAGTTTTTAAAACCTCATACTTCTACTGTTTTGTTTGATGTAGAAACTGATCAATGGATGGTGCTGATAAAATCCATAGAATGAAACAGAGTGGATTCATTGTTTGAAACATTCCAAATCATGATTGTGGAAGCAATGCTTTCACTAGAAGAATCTCATCTCACTAAAGGAGTGAAATATTTTAACAAGTAGAAATCCATGCATGAGCATACATAGAATATATGTCACGATTAATCCACAAGTCAAAGAGTCCTCAAAGTCCAAATAGTAACTCAACTTCAATTTTTAAAAAATTTACATCATTTTTGTTCATTGGAGAACTCTTCACATGGAGATCTTCTGTTCCATTGAATGGCAACTTATGCGGATCTTCTCAATCTCAAGTTTCATGACAGAGCACTTATTTGTCTCATCAAGATCCACTTTCATGATAGTCTGAGCCCTATCTCAGCTCCAGCCAAAATGTGACAGGAATGCGAGTTAATCCACTTTCAGAGGTACATGAGATCATAGTAAAAAATTTGCATTACCTCCGCTCCAAGTAAGTATGCTTGCACAGCAGAGTGTCCAAAGGGATCAATCTGCCACCCAACACGTGGAACCTTGTTAAATTGCTTCTTTATCATGCGGTGACCCAGAGTCGTTTGATCAATCATATCTATGTAATGGCATGTTGCTTCATCATGCATACACCAGCCTCCATTTCTGGCCAAAGAAGTCATTTTTAAATGAAGAACATGGTTTTAACTTCTAAACCAAGGTTTTGGACTTCGAATCTGCCAAAGCCAAAACCTTTATATACAGGTAACTACATTGGTCCTAGACTGATATCTTGGTTGGTTTTGGCCCTTTTTCTGAAAGGAAAATAATTGAAAATGTTTTTAAAAAACTGAATCTTCATCTTTTTTTAGGTTTTTTTAAATGCAAATAAATTAATAAAATCTAATCTAAAAAGGTGGTTAGAACAAATATCCAGTACATTTAAAGTATCAAGCATTCAAGCTAAAGCCATGGATAATCGGTATCAGTCATGGCTGAAAACTATATGTATTGAGTGAGACCACTTGGTTTTGAGTGCTAAGATGCAGGAAATTTTGAGTTCCTAGACAGGCCAAAGTTCAAGATAGATGCATCATCAACCAGTGGAGCAGGATCAGATGCAGCTTCTGAAGTTTCTTTGATAGTGGCTGTGAGTAGTGTTATGACAATGGATGGTTTCTAGAAGACACAGTTAGAAACTTAGTAGTACTGTCTCTTTTTTTTTTCATGGTTGTACCAAAAAAAAAAAATGTTTGTATTGTCCGGACCTTTCCTTGTTGATTAATAAATAACCCAATTCAGGGAAAGAAAAAAGAAACATTTTGGCAAAAGAACATGGTAATTAAGAGAGCTTATACATGAACTCCAACTGGCCAGAATCTACCAATTTCTTCACTACTTCTTGTGTTTCTTCACTTTGCTGTGACCACCATCTTTGGAAAAAAGCCTGTGGGCACATCAATTTCTGTTAATGAAAATCGTTTCCCTCAGGAACTTTAAGTAAAGCCTTCACACTAAACACAAGGGTCATTGAATAGATAGGATATAATTATAACCTAGGTTTCCTATACCCCACTTTTCAGATGAATCAGACTGTAAGAATAGAACTTGTACTGAGAGTCTACAAGTTCAAGGAACCAAGGGAGGACATTTTGGATTGTGGAGTTTCAAAGAACATGGCTTTAAATATGGTGGATTGGAAAAATAGCACCATTCACAGCCGACCCAAGTAGATGGGATAAGGCCTGATCGCCCCAACTATCCATAACATTCATTTTGCAAGTTCTTAATGTGCAAATCAGATCATCCAATCAAGGTCATTGATCCTAGGCTGGAGAAGTAAGGCAAGTCCTTCCTCCCACAATGTCCAGTGAATATGGTGCTAAGGGGTTTGTATTTAATCAATTCCCTTCACACAAAACATTAAACTTTACCTGTTCAGCATAAACAAACTTTCGATTTGGATCTTTCATCAGTGAGATGACCAATGAATCAAGGACATTGCTAACACAAGCACCCTGCATCAACAAAAATCAAAAGCCAAAAAGAAAAAGAAAAGAAGAACCATCACAATTAGCCCAAATACATTTGATCCAATGCATGTTAAGTAACATTTACCTTACAGATCAACCCTGTTAAATCATAACACCAATGAATCAATCAATCAATCAATCAAACAGTAATATAGGTGCTCAATCACTCAATTGCAAGGATGGTCCAAATCAATCTCCATAATGCTTCAATTACTGGGTTCTAAACCTTCCAAATACCATTCTAAAACCACCCCTATACATCACCTTCACCACACATTGAAAAAACAATGTCATGATGAAATATAATAACAATAAAATGAAAATGGCAATGACCTGAATACTGTTATTAGATCCAACATAGTACTGATCAATAGTCTTCAACCATCCAACATCATCATGCGTATGCGCGACCAGATGGACATTCAATTTCCCTTCCACAGGGCCAGCTGAGGTATTATACTTGATGAAATCACCCCAAACACAAACAAGACTGATCGCGAAAAGGAAGAGAAATGTAAGGGTGGTGGGTGAAATCGCCATTCTCCGAATTGAATTCCTCTCAACTTGTGATGATTTTCAGGTGTAGTCTGCATTATATAACGATTGATGGAAGATGGTTGCTTGGAGATAATGACAAGATTTGAATGTGGTCAAAAGAGCATTGATTTCTCCTTTTGGATTCTAACAGCCGGCCTTGGGTCAAGATAAGATTTTGATTAGTTGTTAGGGTTTAGGGTTTTTCAAAGGTTTGGATTTGCCGTTTTTGCTGGTAATCTTATTCTATTGGAAGGAAGATAGAGTCGGGAGAGAGACAAAGCAGGAGACAGAGACACGGGGAGGAAGATAGTTTATAGCGCGAATTTTTAAATCGTATTTTACAAAAGGGCCCCTGTGTTCTTACAAAAGCTTAGGAAAGCACTTGTGTTTTGTGTTTTTGCTGAAGCCTCCCTCCCTTGACTCACGGTCAACGTCCGCCCTTTTTCCTTTCCAGTTTTGACTTTTCTACCGTTTTGTTTGCACGAGGGAAGGAGTGGAGTCAATTAAAAGGTCGAATTAAGAGAAAAAAAAAAAAAAACAAAAAAACCGAGGGGTTTGAAAGTTAAATGCATTAAATGACAAAAATTAAACAACACTGGGTAAAAAAATATATATATAGATTTTACTTTACTCCACCCCTCCCCTTATGCAAACAAACATTATTTAAAAGTTTGAAAGACAAACAGTACTCTCATTTTAGTACTCAATGAAGAAGAATCATCTCTCTAACCATTCATCTTAAGAAAAAGAGCCAAATGAAGAAGACTTAGGGCTTATTTGGTATCTCTAATCCTTTTTATTTTATTTTATAGAACCATCTAAAAATAGAGAATAAAAAAAGAGGCTAGAATAATAAAAAAAAACGCGTTTGGTAACGCACGGATTTATTTTAAATACCTCGCATCTGTATTTTTAAGACCCAAAAGCTCTATTTCTCATCTGTTTGCTTTTGGAGAATTAGGATTTTAGAATATTTGCTTCTAAATGTCTAAAGTGGACAGAGTCTAGAATCTTGTGCTAAACGCTCTAATTGTTCAAACCTCTATCTGATTTAGACATTTAGAGAAATAGAGGCATGAAATAGAGATGTCAAATAGGTCTGCACAAAAAATCCGGTATCACCGCAAAAACGAACCGAACCGACCGAACCGGGTGGTTCGAATCGGTTTATAGTGGATCGGTTCGGTTAACGGTTTGAAAATCATAAAAACTGCTTACATTGGTCGGTTATTGGTTTGGGCCCACGGTTAACCGCTTAAACTGAACCGACCGTATGCAGTAACTTAAGTATTGCTTTTTAACTATTTTAGCCTTAGGGTTTCATTTTTTACTACTTTCATAGTCAGAGTTGACAACTCCATTCTCACATAAACTCTATTGTCAGCACTATCTCATAGGGTATCATGTGGAATGAATGTTTCACTGCAACCTTTTTTTTTTTTTTTTTTTGCTTGTGTTTAGTCCAAATTCTTTTTTTTAGTAGAATTATATGTTATATGCGTTTAGTCCAGTATGGATTGTTGTATTTTTATGTTTGCACCAAACATTGGAACAAATGCAAAGGACGGGATATCATCATTTTGAAATTTCCAATGTCTAATTTTCAAAAAATAAAAATAAAAAACAACGGTTTAACTGACCGAACCGTTTGGTTCGGTTCGGTTTGGTTTAAGCCCTCTCCATCTGTCGGATCGGATCGGTTAATTAAAAAACCGACAGGTTCAGTTTAGTTGTTAGTTTTAATGTTAAACCGATCTGAACCGCCCATGTGCAGCACTAATGCCAAACATAGATAGAACTCATTTCTCTATGGGCATTTTGGTGCAAGTGGAAGTGGAAATCAAATCCGCTTAATTTACATGCTTGGTTGTTCGATGTAGGACCCTACGCGGAAACACGCTATTTTTTGCGTTGTTTATTTCTTTCCAGCTTCAGTTTCCACATAAAAGTTATACTCCGCTGTATTACACAAATAACCTCTAAAAGTAGTACATTCCATGGATGGACAAGAACTAAAAACAAAATATCTATGTGTGTATATAATCGTGTTCTTGCCATGTTTTCACAATTCTACTCTTCTTGGACTTCTTTTGCACGTGGTTGGGTGAGTGGGCTTGTAATTGACAATTTCCATGGTGCTTTTGGCAGTTTTGAGATTTGATGGATGCTTCTTATTTTTATTCTTTTATTGCTTTCATTTAGATTTTTTTTTCTTTTTTGAATGTTGACTTTCATTGAACAAGCTTAACACTACAGTACACGAGGGGAATATTGAAAAGCCAAGAAAAGAAAAAAAGAAAAGATAAACACAAACTAACACCATCAAAATTAAACCCACTAACATTAAAGCGAGAGAGACAGAGAAAAGAACACTAACAACTGTAGCAACCAAATCATTAAAGGAAGACAACCTCCCTCCAATTCCTCAAAATGATATCAATAAAAATACCATGAAATTGAGGAAGGAAGGAAGGACACTCATGAAGCGATGGTGAATTTGAATTTATATTCAAGATTTTCAGACGATGTACTGGAGTCCTCAAAGTATCAAGAATTCATCTCCTTCCAAATGATCTGTAAAGGTGCCGGGAAGGCAATTCTCCATATAATATTTCCTTTGAATGATCCGACCTCCAACCACCATGCCTCAAATAATCCATAGATGTACCTCGGATGGGCCAAGCTATAGTGAAACTAGCTTGGGAATTCAGATCAAAGCCCTTGGGCTACTTTACAATTCAATAAGAGATGATCAATTGATTTCTCATCCGTTAAGCACATAGGACACACATTGACTATGATTTTCCTACACCGGTGTAGGTTATCCATGGTCAAAATACCACCTCACAATGCCAACTAATTGAACACCACGACCCTCGGTGGCGAAGTCTTCAACTTCCAAATTCTATACAAAGAGTTTATTGGAGAATGAACCCCGTCATCCGAGTGTGTATTGTTTACCATATTGATTCTCATGGATTTTTTTCACTACCCAGAAGAAAACTCAAAGCCCATTTCTCTAAAGGCAGTAGAATCTATAGATTGTGTTCCTCTGCCATTTCTCACACCCCATCTATCCATTGACCTTTAAAGACAAAGGCCCATATCCCCATTTTCTCACACAATCACCAAGGTTTTAGTGAGAATTAGGGCTATCAAAAGGTCGGGCCCAGGTTGTAGCGGGGTAAGCCCTTGCCGCACCCTCACATATGTGGGTCGGGCCTAATTCGAATGAAATCCCTAGGCATCCTTTCATTCTATTTACCTTGATTCTGATTATTTTAGCCCCATCATAGATAGAACCCATCGTGTGAAATAATTTTTAGTTAAGCATTAAGTGTTTGATTAAAAGTTCTCAATAAATAGATGTAACATTTACGAGGTTATGCCACATTGATAATATATAAAAAAAAGACATGATTAAGTCCTTATCCAAGTGATAAGGAGCGACAGTTTTTACCTGATTGGATTCGAACCATGATATGACACATTTTCCGTGTGTGCGGGCTCTCTCTTGGAAGCCAGCCCCTTTGCTGGGGTACCCAAAAAACAGTCCTTGAAATAAATCACATATTATTAACGTGAAAATCTAGCAATTATTTTTTATATTTTTTATTATTATTTTTTTACTATCGGAGGGTTTCTAACCGTTTGGCTTGGACTAATCCCTCCGGGCTCAGAGAGAAGCTAGGTAAACTCCCCTGTAGCCCCAGTAGTGCAATTTTGAACCTACAATCTCCGGGTGCAAACCGTGGTCCTAGGCCAACTCAGTTACCCATTGGGGTTAAAAATCTAGCAATTATATTAGAGTGAATATGGATGAGTTTGTACTGGATACTTGTTTAGAGTGTAAAAGATGCAGGAGAGGCTCTGGACTCAACTTTGTAACGACAGACTTTGTGAATTGTTTTGACTCTAATGAATTGCTCCTCTGCCATGTGTACTTTGGAAAAATGGCTAAGAGCTACACTAGTTTTTGTCAACTTTGAGCCAAAAAAACTAAGTGGGACCCACTTATCCTTTTAGGCGGAAATACATGGGAATATAATCTACTCCATGAGTAGATTATGGACATGTATTGAGTTGCTATAATCCATTTAGGAGTGAATGAGAAATTGTCTCCTAAACACCACAACTTGAACATGTTAAACATGGAAACAAAAGGAAGTAGTAAACTTGATTCCCACATTGCTTGGGAGTAAAACATTCATTGGGTATAAATATACTTACCTTGGTAGTATAAGATGAGCTCCAAGGGGCACCCCACTTTTGTGGGGGAGGGAGGACCTAGATCAAGGTAGGGTCACCACCACACACGCGCCGCCCCGCCCCGAACCGGGCCGAGCTTGGACTTGGGCTTCACGCGCGAGTTGGGCCTAGCTCGGCCCACTACCAATTTAGTATTTTTTTGGATAAATTTTATTAATAAAATTTCTTTTTACAAATGGGATGTGTCTTTAGTGGTATGTCCTTTCGCATTTGAAAGGGTGTGTCTCCAACCTCAAGAGGTGTGTCCTAAGTAGCATCTGTTCACTGAACAGTCATTGTTCTGAACAGATGCAACCCCATGAAAGAGCAGATGCAACCCCATGGAAGAGACTTGTTACAAGCTATTTATATGCATCTTGTTCATGACTTTTGATCATCCAATTTGCTGCTGTTGCATACCATTTCGAGTCATCTTCATTGTCAAATAGAGAGTCTTGCTGCTACACCTTTGGTTCACCTGTCACACAGCTTGTAGTGCTGCAACTGTTGTGAGACCGATCATTGTATCCTGAGAGGTAATCGCTCTTGAAGTTCGTAAGCACCATTGCGGGGGCGAATTTGTCTTAAAGGACAGTGTTAAAACACTAGCCTTGATCAATCATCTTCTGCGAATTCTGTGATTAATTACTTCAACAACAGAGTATTGTTTTCTGCCAGCAACAGTAAGTAAAATTTTCATTACATGTTTGAGTTACGGTTGTTCTGTTTCACTTCTGTGAGGACTGTATCATATATATATATATATATATATATATATATATATATATATATATACCAAACTATTACTGTATGTACTCTTACTAACACCATGTCCTGTGACAAAGTAAAATTTAACTTCTATCGCAGGCCAAAGTAAAAACTTATCTACATATAAATAGACTTGTAGTTTGATTATTTTACTATTTTACAAGTCAATTGCAATGGCAATCGCAATGGCCTCTGCGTAAACCCTTTGTATTGATGAGTACGAATCCTCGTCATTGCTTTCCAATATTGTATTCTCAAATTTTAATTCAAAAATGAGCCGATCCCACCATCCAATTGAGCAAATGACAAAACTGTTAAGTTCGAAGAGAGATAAAAGTGATGAAGTCATGGGATATGAACTATTCTCGAGACGTTGGATGTTCTTATTCTTCTTTTGTTGCTTGTTTTGCTCCGGTGTTGTGGCAGTCTCTGCTCACAGTGATTGAAAACAGATTGTTCCTTCTTTTGTTGATATATTTTTGATTTATTTATTAATATATCAAACCTTACCATGCAAAAAAAAAAAAAAAAAACTATGAAGACCTTTGTGCCAAGTTCAGAAGCACATTATATATAAGTGAAGGCCAAAAAAAATAAAGGTAATGAAGAAATAGGGTATGAACTATGGAGACCTTTGCTGCCGAGTTCTGAAGCACATGACTCAACAGATACTTACCACAGACACGTCTTTGAAAAGCAGGCGGGGGAGCTCAGACTATATAAACTTTCACACACAAGATCATTTCCATATCAATACTTTCCAGCAAGGAATCACAATGGCATGGCATATGACATTGGTTTTGGAGACATTGGTGCTTATCATTGCTCAAAATCATCCAACTCTCGAAAGGTCTTCTCGTTGGACATTGGAGAAGTTGAAGGAGATAATATATAAAGAAGACGTGATTAGTCCTTACCCAAGTGGTAAAGAGCGAGGATTTGAGCCGTGATATGATACTTTTTCTGCATGTGTGGCTCTCTTGAAACTAGGGGTTGTAAACGGGTCGGTTTCGGTCCGGGTCCATAGTGGACCCCGAACTGGAACCATTAAGGAGAAAGTGGAACCAGATCCGGGCTCGGAACCATTTTGGAACCGGTTTCTTGGCTCCGGAACTAGAACTATATATGGGACGGGTCCGGATCTAGATCTAGGTAGAGAATAATATTAAAAAATTAAGGTTTTTAGGAGAAATTTTCAAAAATTGAGGTAATATGTCAGGTCTCGGGTCCAAACCAAGGTGGAACTAGACTCAGACCTATCGGAGCCTAAATAAGGATCCATACCCAATTTTTAACAGGTCGAAATTTTCGGGTAATCGGAGAATCGAGGACCCATTTACATTCCTACTTAGAACCCAACCCCCTTGGCTAGGGTACCATGAAATAGATCACAATTATTAATGTGAAAATCTAGCAATTGGATTATGGACAAGAGTGGGTACCGAGTAGAATGTGGCTCGGGCTGAGTTAGGTTGAACCTTAACTCGGCCTTCAAGATTACATGGTGAGCTTTTCTTATGATAAGGGTCAACGAAAAAAAAATCAGCCCCATCAAATCTTCTAGCCTTGATTTTATAGACATAAAGTGTAGTAGCCTTTTAAGTATAGATTTTTTGAGACATTCATTCCAATTGAGGAAGGTTTGATGATAGTGGAATTGGACCTAGTGCCAAATCTTTTTTTTTTTTTTAGATTGGGGGATGGGGTGCATGAGAGTGAAAGTCTCAATCATTTATATTTTAAAGCTTCCTCAAATCTCAATAGCATCATAATAATTTATTTGTTGAACGGTGAAACCTTCTTTAAATCTCAGTATATCTCAGTAGGATCTCAATGCTTTCCTTTTCATACTATCATCAGATCTCATGGGCATTTCTCAATTTTTTCTTTCTTAAACCATCTAGAAATCTTGACAGACATGTGCTTATTAGTACATTAAATGGAGACTCCTACTTCATTTCAATCTACCCCAATGGATAGCAAAATTGGCATAGAACCACGGTTTGCACTCGAAGGTTATATCTCAATGCTTTCTTTTTCATACTATCATCAGATCTCATGGGCATTTCTCAATTTTTTCTTTCTTAAACCATCTAGAAATCTTGACAGACATGTGCTTATTAGTACATTAAATGGAGACTCCTACTTCATTTCAATCTACCCCAATGGATAGCAAAATTGGCATAGAACCACGGTTTGCACTCGAAGGTTGTATCTCAATGCTTTCTTTTTCATACTATCATCAGATCTCATGGGCATTTCTCAATTTTTTCTTTCTTAAACCATCTAGAAATCTTGACAGACATGTGCTTATTAGTACATTAAATGGAGACTCCTACTTCATTTCAATCTACCCCAATGGATAGCAAAATTGGCATAGAACCACGGTTTGCACTCGAAGGTTGTAGATTCGAAACTGCAATAGCACTCCCCACTTCTGGGCAGTCAATGATTGAGATTTTATTTGATGATTAGATTGAAGGCGAGGGTTATATGTTGGGAAATATAAATAAATATAAAAGAAAAAAATAATTTGACGTACCAAGATTTTATTTTGTTTATTTATTTATTTTTTGCCTGGGCAAGTGGCCCCAAGAGAGCACACGCGTTCGAAACCGTAATCTTTGATTTATGAGCAATGGTCCTACCCAACTATGCTACCCCTCGAGGTTCCGTACCATGATCCTCATCACCATCAACAAACATCATGATCATCATCACTAGTGGACCCTCTTCCTTCTTCAGTTACATGTATTGGAAATTTGAGTAGAAAAGAAAGTTTCCATCCCACATATTAGCCTTAAAATTCAATTTCATTTTCTGCTTATGTACCCTCCCTCTTCTTAATCAGTTGAAGCACCAGAAAATATATGTAGCAGTTAACAGAGATTTTAATTGGGTCATATGCTACCTTCCCAACCTCAAGGCATGTCTCGTCGACCCACACCCTTTACTTGTCCATGGGATTTGTTCAAACTTTCAATAAGTTCCTCACATGCACTTCCTAAATATGATAGTCATGATTTTACACTTCCTAACTTTGCCTTAAGAAGGGGTTTTAAGGCAAAAAAAAAGGGAAACATAAATATGAAAAAAGCGAGATTTTCAACCATGAGTTTTATAGGAAGGAGGGAGAGGAAAAAAGGTAAGGTATTTTGGGGAAGGAGAAGGAGAAAAAAAGAAGACAAAAACCTTTCATGAAGGCAATTTTTTATAATATTTTTTTATGGAGAAGACTTAATTGAAAAAAAATACAAATAACTTTTATATTCTTATCAAATACTCGGATCTTCATTTAGTTTTTGAAATGAGCCAAAAGTTTTATACTTTCTTGAAGAAAAAACTCCTTTTCTCTTTTACACAATAGCCTCTCTATTAATGCAAATTTCCTGATTCCACCCCTGAACGAAGTGAATCAGTGATCAGTGCATGAATAATGAAAGAGACTGCCTATTAGTATTTTCACTGTTTGATCAGGGGCAACTGGCAAAGTAATATGTTATGTTATTATAATAAACGTGGGGCATGAGTCAAAAGTGTCACGTGAACTGTTTAGTTTTGTTTGTCTTTGGAATGAAATGGCACTGGCTAATGTGTTGGCCTTCAATCAGTTGAAGCTGCGTTAGGTCCTTTCATAAAACAAGCATTTGGTACAGGTGACGGTCCAAATAAGAAAATCTGGTGCCAGAACTCCCAACAAAAAGAACGTGTGCCAAAACAAGAGTAGGGACACAACAAGAGACAAGCAGACAAAACTGCAACTGGCCTCATTTACTCCAACAATGGAAGACACTGCTGCTGCTCTCTCTACTTGGCGTCATTTGCATACATGCACACAGGAAGATAATTCACGAAACAAAGTGAGTGTAATTCGTACCTGCCGACCCATTGTTATTTCAATAATGAATCACCTCACTCTACTGAAAAAACAGTTAGAGTCTGTTTGGATAGGTAAAAAATAGAATAAAGTAAAGTTAAATAAACCATATATAACCGTCAAATGCAAAACAGGGCTAGGTTTAAGCCTAACTGATTGCATGAGGAATAGAATAAAAGTGGAGTAAGTATCACATTATGTATAAAGTAGAAGAAAGTGGGATAAAAGAAAATGAGTAGTAGGTTATTTTGTATGTGTTTGAATGGTTGGTATAAAGTAAGAAAAAAAATTGTTTTAAGTGAAAATGATAGAGTATAAGATATTTAATTATATATAGTGAGAGTAACTTTAACTTAGAGTGAAGTGGAATAAAAGAGGAATTCACATCACTAGACATGTTTACTCATTTTGTCTCTTTGGGGCCATTCAAACACATTAAGAAGTAGAGTTTCCTATTGTTTGGGCCAATTCCATTTCACTCAAATGCGAAAAAACATGACATATTGCAATTATTAAAATGAGCTTCCATGGGGTTCACAATTCACATATTGACTCAAAATAAAAGAAGCTTCTGTTGAGTCCCTCAGAATAACACCCCTCCCCCCACCCACACACGTGCGCGCTCACACAAAAATTTGGTATTTAGAATGTTTTAAGCATTTTTTACATATGCTCTTTCTTTTTAAAAAATGCCTAAGTAATAAGAAATCTCCATGTTTTTTTTTTTTTAAATGACACACACACACGAATTTGTTTTAATAAGTGGTCCTCCCAGATTTCCTGGGTGTTGTCTCTGAGTTAGTCCCATGATTAGATCAACAACATGATGAAAATTTTTGTGCATGATTAATCATATTATTCACTATATGGTCAATTAAACGGTGGGGCAAACTCCTATTAGAGTAAAATTTAGAAAATATCATACCCATTGAGGGTGTTCTTTTTTTGGGGGTCGGATTTTCAATAGGTAGGCTCTATTATAATGTTATACTCCTTCAACTAGAAAACTCTTGTTAGGTTACTTATATTTTTTTCTAGGATGGATGCTAAGGTGAATGCATTTTTTTTTTCACACTTGCCATATAAAATCCCCACATTAAATAAATAAGATGTTGTAATTTCATTCAGAATAGACGAGAATATTTATAAGAATATAATCAAAGATATTGACTTCAACGTATAAGGTCTTTGACTCGGTTGGATTAATCCCCGAGGTAGTGCTTGCTAAACCTATATAAAGATATAGACTTAAATTAGTAAACCTGATTTTATCCCCCAGTAAGAACCTAATCATGTAATATACATATAAAACTTAATTAGATAATAACAATGGCTTTATATAACTCAAATATAATCTAATCATCATCTAAGATGACTCATCCTTTTCTTGTCCAATATTTAATAATATTCCCCGCAATCACGTAGTCCTTTTTGAGAATTAAGGATGTTGTTATTAGTTACAATTAATATAATCCTTTCATTCCTGGTTTATTATTTTGTCAATGTGTCTGTCATATTATACTGATCATGACTATTGTCTTTTTGTATAAAGTCCATTACTATCGTATTCCGCTTTTTTTCAATCTATCATAGCTGGTGGCCCATTGGCTCAGATGTGATATGGCAATTAGGGCTTGATTGCTTGCACTAAATCCTCAATTAAAATTAAGAGGAGTTGGAACTTGGAACGCTGGATTTTTTAAGATGTGTTGGATGGAGGATATTACGATAATGGCACTGACGTTTTTTAGTATTTTCATATACTACTATTGGAATAGCCACAAGCCATGCAATCGTTCCTCGTGCTCAAAAAGTAGATATTTGATGGTTATTTATGAATCTTTTTACTTTTATTATTTTAACTTTAGCCACCTCTAAAGATGCATTTACTTGGCCTAATGACAAGTGGATTTATTTGTTCCAATGTCTTGTCCATGTGGTAAATATTTAAAAATTGCAAATAAGAGCAGATTTCTTATTTCAATGTTTATTCCATCTGGTGATATTCTAAAACTACAAATAACAGAAGATTTTCTCTCATATTCCAAAACAAGAAGATGATTTGTAGCTGTCTTTGTTGTCTTGACCTCTTCTTTTCTAATGATGGCCCACCAAATCAATGGTCCCGGATTCAAATTGCTCTAAAATAATTAAACAACATGTGTAGGAGAGATAATGATGCAATGAGTCAATAACTCTGATGCCAAAAAGAATAGTTAGCAATAGCTGTCATTAGTTAATCACAAGTTCACAACACCTTAATCATCCATCATTACTCTATCTACTTTCCAAAGCTTTGGAAAATTCAACTTCAACTACTAACATTAATAAAGGTAGACTTTGAATTGGCCATGTTTTATTTCTTTCTTTCACTCTTGAATAACGAAAGGAACCTCTCCGTTAGCGAAAAAAAATAAAAAATAATAATATTAATAATGAAAGGGACCGATTTGGACTATGGCTTGACCTCGACCAGTTCAGTCAATGTGCCTGTGGCATGTGAGGACATTGGGGAAAATTGTTTGTATCTAAAGAGCTAGATCAGATGGCCTCTGTTTCTCCTAGCTATAGGGTTCATACATTGTGATACTAACTTATATCCTTCACTCTTTACGCATTTAATAATCTTTTGGTGGAACACGTTTGACTATGAACTTCTACGTTTTCATGGAAACAATTTGGCCCTAAAATCATTCATAAACAAATGTAATATTTGAATCTGTCCACTCATTGATAGTCACCATTGAATTTATTATGTCTAAGACTCTCACAACTAAACCAAAATTAGTAGCAATTGTGCATTTAACCCAACAGGGACTCTCTTTCTCTCTTAACTAAGTGAGATTTAAAGGTGTAACATTTCATTTACAGAAGAAGAAAAAAAAAGGTGCAACATTTCATCTGGATAGAAATGAAAGGTAAGTTAGGGTTATTCATGAAATGGTTGGTGGGGGACAAGCAGATCTTTAGGTCCGGACCAACCTAGTGGGTCCAATTCCTTAAGTGTCTGAATCCTCTCATGGTGTTACTAAGACTTCCTCCAAGTGAAAGAAGATAAACACAGGCACATTTGCGGAAATGCTTTTCTCCGAGCGTGGTTAATTTTTTTATGAGAAAATGCACAAAAATGAGTTAAATTTTCACGATTTTTAAAAAAATCCTGATTTTTTTTTCTATTAAAATAGGAAAAAGCTCCAATAACTAGTTTTCGATAGATGTCATATTTGTCAATTCCATCTTGTTTGTCATTTCAGTTTAGCCTCAAAGATGAAATATTTTGTAATTTCAAAATTTCAGCAAAACTTCTCGTAACAATTAAAAAATATATATATTTATATATGGGAAATGCTCCTATGAAAGATATCACCTTATACAGGAGATAAGGGTGGGGGCCCTCACATTTAAGTTGTTGGTATTGGATATGAACGTGAAGCCCCTCACCCTCACCCAATCTCTCATTTAAGGTGAAAGAATATATATATATATATCAAATAAATCATGCATGTTTCTTGATATAGATATTTAGAAACAAAAACTAGTAAAAATTATGCTACAGATCAAAATGGACCAAAATAAAATCAAAATGGACCAAAATAGATTGGGATGAGCTGAAAATTCAAATTGAAATATTTTGACCCCCATTTCATTTTGGTCAAAGGACCAGAAATAAAATCTTCTTTCATTCAGGTCGAAATAAAACGAAATTAACTACCATGAATGACAATGCTATGCAAACTTTTCGATTTGATAAGAAATAAACTTTTTTATGAAGAAAATAGGTGTACCTGTACCAAATGAAGAGAAAACTTTGGCGCTCATCAATTTAATTTGGTGCCACATAAATGTGCCCTACAACATGGCCCACTCATTAAAAATCTGATAAATATATTACTCATTACATGGCCCATACAGACATAAAGACCAACTAAAAATGAAAAAGAATTCATGCGTTCGGAGGAATCGTGAGTAATATACTGACAAGATACGGAATATTCCACACACCACATGTGTGCCACGTGTAGCAAAAAAAGGAGGATACAATTTCCCATAGTGCGGAGGACTACCAAACCCCGAAGATGGAAAAGGAAGAAAGAAGGAAAGACAGGTCTTGCTTTGTATGTATGGTTTTTGAAGGAGGCCGTAGAATTAGAAAACCCAAAGGTTTCGCGAAGGAAGAGAGAGAGATCGAGAGCGAGTCGAATCTCTCACAGAAACACCTCGACTCACCCCGAGTCAAGCTGCTCAGCACGCCTTACTCACTCTACTATCTGGTAACATTCTTCCAAATCCGAACCTTCGATTTCCTTCATCTCTTTTGAATCCTCATCGCAAAGCCTTCGATTCTTCTTTTCAATCTCTCTATCTCTTGCAATTGATGAATTCCTGTCTTTCTCCGTTCAATTTTATTGATCTGCTGTATGTTTTGTTGGATTCTAAGAAGAAGATCTTCTAGGGTTTGAAATCTCCCTTTTCTGATCCAGGCTTAGGTTTTTTTTTCTTTCCCCCTATTTATGAGCAAAAGATCTATCATCTGCCATTGATTTTAGGTTTTTTGGGAATCAATGAGATTTATTTAGGGTTTCTGTGTTTTTTGAGTTATTGAGGACGATGTTGATGACCTAATTTAGTGGATCTGATTCCGGTCGTGCATTATATGATATTTTTAGTTTGTTCTTGTTTTTCTTTGAAGAACTTCTTGATATCTGTCTATTCATTGATGCAGCAGTTATCAGTCATTGTTGACTGCTTTTATTGATTGTTTTAATCAAGACTAGTGAAAGATATTCATGATAGATTTTGGCTTTTGGATATCAAATAATATGGATGCTGTTGTAAATGTGTGTATTTTAGCAATTTTTATCCATTGAAGACAATTTCACTAGTTTTGACTGCAAGTAGTTGTGGAGAACATTTGATTTTGGAATTAGTTTTGTAATTTGTTTGCTGTTTTCTCCTCTCTGTGTGTGTGTGTGTTTAGTTGCTATTTTGGTGGCTGCGGGGCGAAAATGGCAGAGGCATTAATATTGCATGATTTGGTTGTCTGAAATGAATGTTAGAAGTATTTGATTCTGACCTGTTTGCTTTGGCATTGCAATTTACAGTAGAATATTTATTTTCCGCGTTCAGCTCCCCCTCATATGCTGTGTTTATTGGATTTCTAACATGAATATGATTGTGTATTTTCCAAAATGGAATTAGATAGTGTTTGAAAAGAGGGGTAATAGAGCATAGAGAATGTAGAAAGCAGAAATAGAAAAAAATGAAAAAGAAAACTCTGAGATTCCGAGAGTTATTGTCACACCATGGGGCTTTGCCCTCCAAAAGACGCCTTATGGAGGAGGCAACCCATGTGTGCATATAAACCCAGGCTATGGACTTGGATGTTTCTAATGTAGGACTCGTGCAGTATCCTGGGTGTTCTTTGACGGTTGATGGACAGACCAGATTTCATCCGGATTTGCCACCTTGGCTCAGGCCTGCCGGATCTTGCAGATATGGTAAGAAATGGCTGACCCATCTTCCAAACAGAAGATAAAAGGAAAAAGAAACTCCACTCGTCTTAATCATCCTTTGTTCTGCCAGCCAATCTTAACCATCCATTACTTCTTGGCCTAGCCATATATTTTTAATAAAATAAAAGTCGCAAAACGCCCTGTTCGTATCATCCATCTTTACCTCATATGTATTTTGGCTACAACATCTCCAATTCGTATTGAAATCACAAATTCTTAGGCACTGTAGTGGATAGCTTGAAAAAGCATCCAGAATCAGTGCGGCACCACATTTGAACTCAGTTTGAGCCCTGACTAGAGCTTAGTAATGTAAATAAAATATAAATAAAGGCCTCACAAATAACTAATACTAAAGAAACCATGAGGAATATGATACAGTTATGGCGGAGGCAAGAAAGAATTTATGGTTCATAAGGAGTTGCTCTTGAAGATAGGATTAATTGTTACTCTCTTACCTTTGAAAAGGTGTCATAATGCCTATTCAACTCTTTTCTTATCGAATATGCTACTGCCAGATTAGGCCATAATGCCATATAGTTTTTTTTGGTAGAAATAATGCCATATAGTTAAAATCAGATATATTCAATTTGTTTTACCAAGTTGGGTATCACCTTTGTTTTTTGATAGGTAATCTGACTTGAACCCACAAACTTAAGGTTGCAGTAGTGACCACCTTCCACCGTGCAATGGGCTTTTTTCAGTGGGATATCACCCTATTACCCACGTACCATTTAACTTTTTCATTTGTAAATTGCATATGTTCGGTAAATGGCTCAATAAAAAATGTTTTGAAAATGTCCTTGACAGATCCTTGATAGATGTGATAAACACTCACTGGTGATGATAATGACAATTAGTTCACTCATATTTCATTTTATCTGTGTTTCTAATGTCTATTGTTATTTGTAAATGGCTTGTGTCCTTCACATGTGCACTTCATGTAGTATAGATGGATTGTTGAGTAAACAGTAATTGGTTTATCCCACTTGTTTCTAACAAACATACCTTTTAGAGAAATCAACCTGACTATATTTGACACATGATCAAACAAGTGGTGCATATTACTTTGATTGGATTGTAATTTTTGGCCATTGGATATACATTGAAAAGTTTGTAATATGAGCAAGTTGGATTAGACAAAGGTAACTGAACATGTGTTAAATCTTTTAGTAGATGCTTTCAGCACCATCTGACAGTGGCACACGATCATTTCTCTACATTCTATATTACTTATTCTAAAAGCCATGCTTTTAAATGGTATCGGTTATGAAATCTGTTGCCAACCAATTATGTGATACATGTTGCAGATTACATGCACAGATGATTAAAAATAGCCTGCAGCAAGGTACTTATTGTCACAACAGCAAGGTTCAAGTTTAAGTCACATTGCCAATAAAAAATATATGGCTTGTCTCAAATTGTCAGGATTGGCTTTTGAAACTTGGAAGTAAAAAGTGGGTTACAGAAACAAACATGGTACTGGAAGACTTTTTTACCTTGACTGAGATGAAGGATGGGCTCACTGCCCTTGCTAGAGTTGACGAGCTGGTTAATGTGATGCAGACATCTGATGGTATCATGAAGGACACTGGTGACATTGCTAGACAGTGGTCGACTGTTGCCACTATCCTAGCAGCCACAGGAAACAATGATTGTCTTAATCATTTTATTCAGTCAGACGGACTTCAGTTTCTCAATCAATGGCTTCAGGTTGCTCAAAAATGCAAAGTTAACACAGGTGACAGCTCTGTGGAGGAGTCAATCAGTGGTCTACTGGGGGCACTGGAGAAGCTGCCTATAGACGAGGAGCGCTTAAACACGTGTGGAATCAGGGAAACCATCAAGCCTCTCCTTACTCACAAGAGCCTTAATGTCCAGGAAATAGCTAGAAGGTTGTTTGATAGTTGGCATCAGATTGAGGATACAAACTCATTTAGCCAGGATGTCATTAAGGGTGGGACGTGCTGTGATGGTAATGAGGATGAAGCAAAGTTGTCGGATGACATGAAAGTAATTGCAGAGGATAGATGTGCTAAATTTCCAATGCATGATGCATTTCCAATCAAAGAAGCTGTTGAAGGAAGTTTATCAGAGCATTCAGAGGCTACAGGAAAAGATGATGACTCCCAATCGGAGATTTTTAAAGATGTAAAAATCACTGCATCTAATCAAGATGCATCTCCAACATCTTCAAAACATGAAGATGTAAATGGGCACCAAGGAGGTGTGAATTCATCAAGCTGCTCTCCTATCTCAAACACTCGTCGGGAGAGCTCGGGAATCACTGAGCACTCGTCGCTATGTCCTGTAGAAGTAACTACATCAGTTGGGACATGCAGTTCTTTGGTTCCAGGAGATCAGAGTCTTGGTGATAAGACGCACTCCTCTGTGTGTCTTGTAGAAGTAACTACATCAGTTGGTACATGCAGTTCTTTGGTTCCTGGAGATCAGAATCTTGGTGATAAGACACACTCCTTTCAATGTCCTGTAGAAGTAACTACCTCAGTTGGTACATGCAGTTCTTTGGTTCCTGGAGATCAGAATCTTGGTGATAAGTCTTCTGATGTTTCACTGTTGAAAGATGGGAATGTTGATGACAGGTCTTCTGATGATAACAACGGCATGGTGATTGAGATGGCTATGAAGGAAAGCAGTAAACATAGTAAGAAAGAAATGTGTTCCACCCATTCCAAATTTGATCAACTTGATGATTTGTCTGCGTGCCCTGCAAATGCTCAGAGTTCTATGATAGAACCTGATGAATCATGTGATATGGATGTTGAGAGCTTGTCTTGTGAAAGGAGGACTGCATCTGCTGGTCTGGTTGATGACCATGGTGTAATGGAGGCCCAGATAGAGAGTGGGACAGTTGATTGTGGTATGCCAAAATACTCGAGAAGCACTGCAGAGGCCATATCTGATGTACAAGAGGGTAAATGTCATGCTAATTTTTTGCAGGATTTAGCCGACAGTGGGTGCATTTCAAGCCAGCCCGAGGGTCCAAAGGCATCCTGTCATAGGAAAGAAGCCTTTAGAGCTGTAGGCAATATCATCGAGCGTGTTAGCAAGCCAGATTTGTATGCAAGGAAAGGAGACGCTTCTTTAATTGCCTTCTTAAAGCCAGCAATGGATACCAAGGAGTTGGGTGAGGTGGATGGGACAGGTTCGGATGTAGAACTTGACTACGGGTTAGATGATGCATTGGAAGTTGCTCGGAGAGTTGCTAAAGAAGTAGAGCGAGAAGTTGTTGACTATAGAGGACCATTCTGCAGCTCTTCATCTGGGGGAAAGGTGTCAAAAGGTGAAATCATGCAGCCCAATAGCCCTGATTCTGTTGGATGCAAGCATGATGAATCCATGATAGAAAAAGTAAATGAGGATGGAATATCAGTTGAACAAGATCTTTCTGATGGTGGCTCATCTCCTAAGAGAAAGCGCTTACGGACTTCAAATGAGAGTGACTCTGAACCAGACTGTCAGACAAGTGAATTGGAATTACCTAAAACAGCTGCAGTGACTCAAGAAACAAATGATAACAATCATAAGAACATGTGTGATTTTGATCTAAATGAGGATGTTAACACACAGGAAATTGAATGCTCAGTGACAGTTATTCAGCCAATCTTTGTGACTGCACCCATCCCTGTAGTTGCTTCTTTAAAAGGAGCTCCTGTATCGCGCACTACCCCTTTGCACTTTGAAGGGGAGCTGGGGTGGAGGGGGTCTGCAATGACCAGTGCCTTCCGTCGTGCATCTCCTCGAAGAACACCAGATCGGGAAAAGACATCCTTGATTGAGGAGAGCAGCAACAGTTCTAAGCAGAGACAGAACTTACTTGAAATTGATCTCAATGTGGCTGTGGGTGACGGCGATGTGCTCAACCTAGCATCATCACCAAAGCATGTCCCTGAATCATCTGGTCTTCATTCAGCAGATTCCTCTGTTGAAGTCAGTTCAACGAAAGCAGAGAGGCTTAAGTTGGACCTCAACCGTGTTGGGGACAGCGAGGATGCTTGCATACTTTATTCCTCGGATTGGAAAGTGAAAGGGCAACTCTTTAACCACCAAAATGGCAAGCGTGTTCAATCTCCTGCATCATCATCATCATCAAGGCGGACACCCATGAGAGACTTTGACTTGAATGACGACCCAGAATTCTTTGATGCATTTGTCTCCCATGATCACAGGGTTAATGATGATAAAGCTCAGTATCAGAATACAAAAGCATATGGAAGATTCAAGCCGGATGATCCTGTTGTTTCAATTATGGGTTCAAAAATAGATGTCAACAGAAAAGAGTTTGTTAATCGAGATCCTTCCTTTCTGATGAATGGGCTGCATGTTGAATCCAGTGCCACTGCTAGTTTGGTAAGAGCAGGTGCTACGTCACAACCTCCATTGATGTTTCCTCCTATGCAACATCCAACATATGGCTACAATGGCCTGATGATGAGACCCCCCATGTCTCTCCATCCACAGTTTTATGGTGCCCCAGGTAACATCCCTTACATGGTTGATTCGAGAGGATATGCTGTTACACCCCATATGATGGGATCCTCATCTGCTGCTGCCTCATCCTTTGCAAGGCCTTTCTTAATGAGCGCTATGGATGCACCATTGGGTTCTAATGGAGCTGGGTTTTTGCCATCTGGCCTTGATTTGAATTCTGGTGCGACATCAGTGGCTGCTGAAGGGAATGAAATGGGAACCTTTAGGCGGTTATTTGTCCAGGGTCCTGGCAGTTTGATGGAGGAGCAGATGAAGTCTGCTGGTGCAGGAACGGCAGTGAAACGGAAGGAACCAGAATATGCCTGGGAGATGAACCCATTTGGTTACAAACATTAGTCTTTGTGGCGTTAGTTATGGCTAGGTGTTTCGAGTACTCTTCATTTTCTAGGCTCTTTAATTATCAGTGCCTTGGTAATGAAGGGAATTGACTCAATTGATGCTTACTTGGGGGCCCAGGAGAGAGAGAGAGAGCGAGAGAAGTGGTAAATTTAGTTTGTACTCTGGGACGGACGAACGAACAGATTGAATAAGGCCTGGGTAGGGAATATGGTGAAATTGATTTGTGGGGTTTAATTAATTATCTTTTTTTTTTCTTAATTTTTTTTCCGTGATTTTATAGGGGCTATTCGCAGCCAGCGATAAAGCTGGGGCATACATATCTGTATATTTCATAAACTCTTCTAACACCAAAATCAAGAAATTGGGGATTACAATGAATGTTTCTTAATCTGCTTTTGGGCATGGCTCCACTGCTGTTATTAGTTGCTGGTATTGAGCAAAGCTTTAGGACTGTATTTGTCTTTGCCCGTTTGCTACGGTGTTTTCTGATTCTTCCATCGGTGTTCTTCATCTCATCATCATTGTAATCATCTTTTTTGCCATCGGCCAGTCCTCTACTGTTGGCTGCACAAGTTATATTTTTCCAACCTTGAATTTGATGTCAATTTTAATTACTTAAAAGCTTGTAACAATTTAATGATTCACCATGGGGCAGTATTCTAGGTGAATGCAATAACCCACACATACCACTTTGCTTGCTTCTTCTTATATTCTCTCTTTCTTTTTTCTTGAAATTTGGAGCAACTTGTGTATGTGCACACACATTATATATCTTCATTACATATTTGTTTTTATTTTCCTATTTCTATTTCTCCTCATGCATTTCTCAACACATTCATTTTAATGTACAATTTTTCTATATATCTATCTATTATCTTTTTCCTAATTTTCTATTGTTTCCTTGTTCTACATTGGTTTCATGCAAACTGTGGGTCCAAGTGCTACATTGTGTAGATATTGCTACTGTGGGAAGTGATGGGTATGATAATTTATTTATTTTGATGGGTAACAAAATTTCATTAATAGGAACCAACAAAACGAAAATGGTCTTTTACAAAGGTATAAAATCATTATGCCAATAATGAAGAAACAAAGAAATCAAACCCCAAGAGAAAAGCTACTTTTGTGAAAGCAACAGAAGGAAAAGATCTGTCCACCCCTTGCTACATAGGTATGGTCTTTTTACTTTTATTCTTTAGAATTTTTGGCACCTGTGGTAACTGCTACTAGAGAAAGGTAGGAGCAGTGGATTCAACCATCAACCATGAGGTGATAATAAACAGGTGATCAGATGCTGGGAGAATGTTTATGTTATTAATTCTTGGGAGTCCAACATTTATCGTTTTTCATATCTTCTAGGATACTAGCAGAAGAGAACACTGCGATATGGAAGGGCCATGAATAAGAATGATTATATAAAAAATTAAAAAAATATATATTAAGAATTTTATACCATAAGACGGCAAGGAAAGCTTGTACAGGAGCATTATTTTTTTATATACACACACGTATGAAGAATATAAGTTAGTGCCCCTCTCGGTACATACACAGGCATCCTCCCATGTAGGGAGGGAGGGAGGGATAGCGCTTAGGACCAGCCACATGTTCTTCACTGTCATCGTCACCATATCTGTCAGAGAGGACCAGAAGAATGTGAAACAAGCAAAGAGTCACCACTTTGCGGTGCATAAATCTCATCTGAGTGAACACTTCGAGGTGCATAAATCTCATCTGAGTGATCCACACTTGACATATTTTCCTCTATAGGCATGAAGCTGGTGGGAACATCATTAATTTCCTCCATCTCATTTGCCATTGATTCAAGAGAGGTGTTTGATCTTGCAGATATAAGGTTGGCATGGTGATGAGCATGTTTAGGTTTATCCTTCACTCTCTTAATCCACCCATGAAGCGATTCTCTGACATTCTCAGCAATCAGAGCTTTCTTAAACTTTGATCCCATCTACACCAGTAAAAAGAAAGCATTTTAAGATATCAAACCAAAATTACACAACACAAGCCAAGCCTAACATTTCTCGATCCCATCCCAGTGACCCACCACAAAAGAATGCATGACATGTTTATATGGGGTCCAACCCAGCCGGTGGGGCCCATCTTTATATCAAATGGCTCAAGAAAGAAAAAAAATCCGTCCACATCAGGGAGGGTCTACACATATACATAAAATGTGGCAATTTGCTAAATTTTCTCAACTGTTCATTTTTAAGTGCAGCTCTCCTATTTTCAGGCCAGGGCACAAACTGTGGATCTTGGTGCAGTTTTTCTTTTGTAACTCCAAACGATAAAAAATGTGAAACCAGAATAATGCAACATATGTATGCTTAACTAATTGTAAAATAAGGTTGATTATATTGGCGATTGGTATTGCTGAAATTTCAAAACAATGCAGAATTATAAATATGATGATTTATTAATATCTTTCAAATTCGGCCAAAAGATTGTAAAATCATACTGATAATAATTTTAAAAAAAGATCGTGAAATTAGTAATCATTTTCAACCAATTAGATGGGCAACGAAGGTAATCAGCCGGAAGCATAAAAGAAACATACTTGTGTTCACACATGCTCATTCTTTATTTTTCCTCTAGGATTATAGTCAAGTTACCATAGGTCTTAGCTCCACCACGCAAAAAAAACTAGTAAGTAAAAATTAATCCCAAGAGTTGAGTCAAACCTGTGTGATGATAACGTACAGAGGAAATGTGATATAGCTACACCAAGATTGAAAAATGACCCTGCAATATGGAAACAATGTTGAGTTTTCAAACATCTATATGATTTTTGGATGAGATTGATTCCATCTAATTGAAAAATGTCTGTCATGATTTTTATTTACAAAACAAGTGAAGATATGAATAGCCAGCAAGAAGCATTTCTAGCAATTAGATTGTCTAGCATAGTTTCATTGGCATTGTTATAGGTGAGTTTTTATTTCAGTCTCAATTGCTCGTTATCAATGATTCCCAAAAGGTTGGTCTCCCTTTTCCTTGTTAAAGAACCACAATGCCTCCAGGATAGGTGCTGCTCTGCTGAATCTACTCATAACAATTAAAACCATTTTCTATTATAAAGAACATCCGGATAATCATAAGCAGAACTGCAGCATCATTTTTGAACAATGGTCGATAAACTCAGTAGTTAATTATTAAAGCTGCATTAAGATCCAAACAATCAAAATAGGATTGACTTTCATGAACAAATAACAAGTAATAAATAGCAGGCTCAAAGACTGCATATTGCATGTAATAGCATATAAAGCGTACCCTGATGTCAAACGAATAATGAGGAATGCACGGTTTTTCATGAAACAGGAATGCCCCTTTATCTCCCACTGAAGAGTCCAGAAAAAGTTAAAACAGAAATCGACAACATAACAATAAATATTAGAAGAACCTATGTTGATGCATCAATTGTTTTTTTTCAAAAAATCAATACAGTAAAAATATACTTTGATTTGATTTTGTTTGGTCTCTGGATATGAAGTAAAAATATACTTAGATTTGGTTTTATTTGATCTCTGGATATAGAATGAACTTTGATTCACAAGGTATGCACTTTCATAATGAATATCACGCAAATCCAGATATCATCTACCTTCATATTGAGAGCAACCTATTGCTGGATACTTCAAAATAGGCAGCATATCTGATACTTCAATTTTATGGACGTATATACACCACTAATCAAAGTTCATTCTATATCCATTGGTTCTTCCGATATTCGGTACTTCACAAAATAAATGCAGTAAAAGAAGCTTTGACTCAATCACCTATGGAAGTATATTCATCACAAATTGAAGTTCATTCAACATTATTTGAAGGTATAGTAACTTTAAAGAAGGCTTGGTCGAATGTGAATATAGAATGCTAACAGCATGAGTAGTGCACTGATTACTGATTAGGCACCTCAGTTGGGGAAGCACGTTTTAGGATCAAGCCCCGGAGAAGTGTGCTGTATCAGTTTTGCACGAACTGATTGTGTAATGACCAAAAAATTACTTAAAAGAAAAAAAACAACAACATGTAACGGTTTCATAGCGCCATAAATTCATTTAACCACCTTAAAAAGAGAATTAGTGCAGATGCTTACCAGTGACCAAAGAAATGTTGCCATCTCAAATGCATTCTGTAATTCAAAATGACGAGTTAACACCCTCGTTGAATGATAAATTCTCTATTGTTAAGAGTGCATGTGGATCCACCCACAAGTAGTTAGTAGTGTTGAATACGTAGGTGGAATAGATGGTTATAGTGCCATTGTGGATTTAGGCCAGCAAGGATTTCAGAAAACACTGGACGCTACATTTCTGATCCAAAAACAATATCCATGATCATATTTAGCATTATTTGATCCGAAAATGGATCTTTTTCCCTTTATTTTTTGATTGCCAGTAAAGCATACAGTAAGTATTCACCCTATTGTGGTTCCCAACTTCAACCCCAAACACTCAGCAGAAAGGATGGCAATCCTTCCACCAAATATTCAAACGGCTTATGAATTTGTGTACATCCAAAATAAACACTTGGAACATCTTTTATCCACTCATTACCTGGAAAGAAATTATTTGTATCAACCACAACAAAAGTTTGGGCTGCCTAAACCAGAAGAGTTCATCACGTGGCTTTAACTGATTTCCTGATTGATCTGAATCCATAACTTCAAGGGCCAATTGCGACACAATATGATGCATTTTTGTACCAACTAGCAGAATCAGCTTTTATATTTGTTGAAGAACAGAATAAATTGGTCAGCAACACTAAGACAATAAAACCAAGACAAACTGAAGAAACAGGACTAAATCAAATGACTCGTTCACGACTACGTTGCACAATCAAAGAAACAGGAGGTTGAAGACATACAACAGCTGGAATGAAAGATAGCCAGAAGTACGCATTTGTGCCTGAAATGAGGAATCATTTCATGCTTCAGAGATCAAATTTAATGAAAAAACAGTTCAGCATACACAAGAAATGTTTCTTTTGATGAGAATTTACAGTGTTAATTTTCAGCTTATGGTGCCCTTATACTGAACATACCGGATGCATAATTCAAGACTGTCGAGTGTATATATGATATGCCCTAACAATGGAGGATGTCCAAACCACCTCCCTGATTGGAAGAACCCAACATACTACTTTGGAAATCCCTTTTTTTATTACTATCTGTAGATTCTATCCTCAATTGACCATTAATAGGCCACTTATTGAAAAGTTAGGAGCATAGGACACCCCAGTCAGAAGGTTTCCAGACCATCCGTCCATGGTGGCACTTAGCATCACAAGATACTGTATATTTTCTGTAGTGTACACTATTTTAGCGTTAGTTCTTGAAATAAAATACATGTGCTTCAGGAAAATTACCATGGAAGTTTACAAATATGCAAAGTATGGCATAACCCCAAAGTGGAACACTGCAGAATTTGTCACCAAGAGATCAAAGAAAAGTTATTGGCATCCGAATGAAATTTATAAACATACAGAAAGAATGTGAAACATGATTTTAAATGCTGTTCAGTGAGGGCAGATATTGAATGTGATATAGACCAGTGAAGAATCAAAAGGCAGATGTGACAGGTACTCATCTTTTAAGAATAGCCACTATGTAAATTTCTATTTACAGAAATTAAAGGTCCTGAGTCCCCAAGGCCCCTCGTTCTGTACGGTAGTTTGAGACCCCCATTTGTGTTCAGGTAGGGGCCATTTTCTGGCAACCCTCAGTCCAAATAGTGATCTAAACCAGCTTTGTCGACCAAGAGCCAATAATAATTTCATCGTCATCGAAGCCTTATCCCATCTATTTGGGGTTGGCCGAGTGCCAAAATCAATTTAGTCATCATATTCTATGGCCCTCCCTTCAACTAAATATACTTGAATGTAGCATTCTGAATCAAAATTATATCCTACACGCCTCTCCTTTTTCTCATACTATGCGCCGCCAAAATTATGAAAGTGAAATAAAACCCATTAACAATTGGACATATAGGGCATTTCTTTGCATTGAAGCAGTCTATTTCTCCAGTGTGTGAATTTGTGTGTATGTGTAATATGGAGCAACAAACATTTCCTGCTACATTTAACTGTAGGAGAAGGGAAGAAAAAAAATTCAAACAATATGGAAGGCTTACATTAGCTATATAGAAGGATAAAATGCAAAGGGGGGGGGGATCCTAAATGTCCACATTTGAACAAAGACAGCTAGCCAAGAAATCATAAAATTAAAAAATAAATTGTAAATGTAAAACAAGGGGTTGATAGGTCTTCTCTTATGATTGCTTTCACTATTTTTCTTTTTTTTTTTTTGTCATTTGGTATAGATCTTCAATACCATTATCTTGCATGTCTTTGAGTTAGGGTGTTGTGGTTTGGGCTGTGTCTTTCTTCTTCTTCAGTATAATTTATTGTTACCAATAAAAAAAACATAAGAAAATTTACATGACCTTAGGCAATCTTGGCATGAAAATTACAACCAATCTCTACATAATCCATCTATCATAAAAAAAAAAAAAAAAGAAAGAAAGAGAGTGGTTCATGATTGCTTTCACTATTTTTTTTTTTTTTTTTTTTTTTGTCATTTGGTATAGATCTTCAATACCATTATCTTGCATGTCTTTGAGTTAGGGTGTTGTGGTTTGGGCTGTGTCTTTCTTCTTCTTCAGTATAATTTATTGTTACCAATAAAAAAAACATAAGAAAATTTACATGACCTTAGGCAATCTTGGCACGAAAATTACAACCAATCTCTACATAATCCATCTATCATAAAAAAAATAAAAAAGAAAAAAAAAGAAAAAAAGAAAGAAAGAAAGAAAGAGAGTGCATTTGCAATCATGAACAATTACATAAATCTGATCAAAGAAATCTAACTGGTATATTTGTGTACAATTTCAAACGTATGCAAGTATTTTAGGGTTTCTTAAAATTGCCGGGCATTAACAAAAATTACAGAACTTCCCAACTTTATTATTTTAGTGGACAGATGCTAATTTACTTTCTGTAAAGTTGGTAATTAGTTTTTTTTTTTCACCTTCTACACCTCTCCCAACGTAGACAAGCTGAGCCAATTGCACACAAGCATCATAAGAATTAGTTTATTAAATTTCATATAAGTTAATCAAATTCAACCTCAATAGCCATTTTCCTTCTGCGTTGTATAATTATTAAACAACCAAAAGGGAGCAACATTATAAAAGAAAAAAGTGAAGCAAATTTGTATTTACTAATGACAAGTCTGCAACATACAGTAACAAAATTATATTTTAGTGCAACACACTGCAGTACTGATAAGTTGATACCTGATGCTTACAATACACCGGAATTCTTCATCCATACTACGGAGCATGTAGTTATGGAAATCATAGGAAAGGTGGAGGTTGTGGTTCTACAATTAAGGTGAAATAACAAGGGAATAAGCAAAAGATGTAAAGATGTTCAATTATGAAGTCGCATCTACAAAAGAGATACTAAAGCATTCCACTCTAATATGGCAAAACAAAATACATGAATAAAAGATGATACTCCTGTCAAGTCCGAGTTGCAAATACATCCCAAAAGCTTAAGGTTTTAGAAAGCAGAAAACCAATCAACCCACGTGCCAACCTATGCAATGCGTGCCTGCCCATGTGACCTGGGAGAACACCACCTCCCTGGGGTTCGCACTCACGACTTGGCGCAACTATGATACCATGTCAAGTCCAATTAGCCAATATATCCCAAAAGGTCGTTAGGAAGCAGAAGACGTCATTCGAATTTGCAAACCACATGTGCCCGCCCCTGCAACCCCACCCCACCCCCCGCCCCGCCCCGCACACTCTATGATGCATTAGCAATTCTCCATGGATACAAGAGGGCCACTTAACCACATATGAAGATACCCATTAAGGGAATAGCTTCAATAAGACCAGTTAATAGAACATTAATCTCAGCTTCATTAACACATAAAGAATGTCAAGAGGCTGCAAAAACGCATATGAGAAATAGACAGAACTACGTTAAAAGATGACCACCAGAATGATTATTTTGGAAGAGTAGGTAACCACAGGTTTCACTTTGCACCTGGGGAATCAGAAAACAGGAACTAATTCACCAGGTTATTGTGTTCAGGGACTGTGCATGCATGTCTAGTGTATTGTTTGGAGAGTTGTTCTTTACATACATCTATATTGTTTGTCCATTCTGTCTCTTAACTTTTAGGGCAGGGTAAATACACAACAGGCCTACCTGATTAATATCTTGGATTCTGCTAATGTGATTGAACATGGACAGGCTCCGTATACATGCACACATGGTTTAGAAAATCTCATTCTTACATGATTTTATTCAACCAACTTCAGGAAATTTTGAACATTTTCCACCTGCTTCAACAGAAAGTGGAGGGGTGGGGTGCTAATGGAGAGAGTAATGACGCCATGGGGTACTTAAATAATGGAGATGATAGCTGATTTCTTAAAAATAAAAAAAAAAGGTTTATATTCCCCCCTGAAAATGAAATAAGACCGCAGTCAATAAATTTCACACTTGACCGGTTGACCCTTCTTCCCTTTATCAGAACTTCACCACTCCTCTTGCCGCATAAACCATGTTAGAAAGACAGATATAAGATTGAAGTTCAGGAGTCATTCACTATAATACTATCAAAAGAAACTCACAGTTATGAAGCCCAAACGCAGTGCCATATAGTCGGCTCGGTTGATAGAACTCCAAAATTGACGGATAAAGCACAACTGCAGATGGAAGTATCAAGTTTGAATTACTCATAAAAAAAAAAAAAAAAAGAGTACGTATTTGATTACTCAAGTGAATACAAAGATCTTCTAATTTTAATCTTCATTGGAAAAAAATGTACAGAAAAATTATTTTACTATACTGGGTTTATACAGCACTGTGGCTAATAGATTCAGTGACTTCCACTGATTAGCATAACCAAAAACCTATTTTTTACTGGGTGTAATAAAAGAATAGATGGGATAAGGCTCCAATGATGATGATCAGGATTTTTTTCTTAATGGTATGATCAGGATAATTTTCTTTTGCTGGAAATGATGATGATGGTGCAACAAAAAAATGTTTCCTGGCCTCAGAAAATAACCAACAAAAATATTGTCCTGTGACAGCCTAAACAAACAAATAAATTTTGAGGGTACAGGATTACCATCCAAATGAGGACTTTGTTCTTGCTCCACGGGTGTGATGTATGGTGGAAAACAAATGTAGATTGGCGCCTAATTACCATGTTCTTAGAACCAACCCCCGAGGAATCTATGTTAGAAAGTTAAAAGTAAAAACACATAGAATTGTCAGAGAAACTGTCATGGAGTCATTTGTCAAAAAATGACTAAGAACATAGCTTTGAGGAATAAATATTTCTGAAAACTTAAAATAAAAACAAGACATGAAAACCTAAAGCAATAAAAAGCTTCAACATTTATCCAGCTTAAATAAAACATAGCCAATTCAATAAAATCATTAAAAAAATCAGTATTTAACACTCATGAGTTCATTCAGTATGGTATAGAAAATGGATTTTGCACTTAATAAGTGTTCTTCAAAACCAATACACTACTATTTTATTTCACCTCCAGTTCTTATGTCACAATCTCACAGATCAAACTACTCACTTGAGAACTAGACTGAATTTCAAATCACATGGTCCTCCACCCTTTGAGCTTCACTCATACAAGACTCCCAGAGCAATGCTTATGTATATGCATTAGTGCATATCACATATATTATATTTCTTTCAAAATACTGATTGTTAAAATAATATTAATTATAATGTAACCTTTTTTATTTATTTATTTTTTACTTATATACTCAGGATATTGAGGCCTTGACAAAACATTTGCTATGGAATCTACATCATGGCTATTTGAGTAAAACATGAATACAGATATTGAATACATTTAAATACATGAAAGGAAACAAGAAGTCATTTTCATCTCTGTCCGTGATGGTAACTTACTGCATCAAGGTTTCGAAACACGGATTCCAGTCAAATCCTTGATCCTCTAGTCAAGTCGACTTGGCTAAGTAGGACTGGTCACACCTTAGGTCCAATAACCAAACCAAGCCTTTTCCCACTAGGTGGGGTCAGCTATATGGATTTGACGACACCAATCAAATCTGTTTAGGGCCATGTCCTCCGTTAGATCCATGTAGGCAAGGTCATGTTTAATAGTTTCTTTCCAACTTCTCTTGGGTCTCCCTCTCCCTCTCCTACTCCGGGCAATCTTCATGCTTTCGCACCTTTTAACAGGTGCCTCCCTTGGGCACTTTCTAACATGGCTGAACTATCTCAGTCGATTTTCTCTTATTTTATCTAACATGGCTGAACTATCTCAGTCGATTTTCTCTTATTTTATCTTTAATCGGTGCTATTCCTACTTTGCCCCTAATCTCTCATTCCTAATCCTATCTCTCCTTGTGATCCCGCACATCTCCTTGCGAAACTTTCTAAATAAAAAGGGATATGAAAATTGCCTAGACAATTGTTCTTGAAATTCATAACCACCAATAGATAACTTTAACTAAAAAGGAAAAAAAAAAAGTTCAATTAAGAACGAGTGAGTGCTCACCTTGTAAGTTCTGGATAGCCATTGCCATAGCTTGAGATTCCCAGCTCCTCCAGCTATATATCTGCAAAAATAGAAAGTACGTGAACAAATCCAAACAAAGAGGATCTTGAAATGGATAGAAACACACAATGATGGCTAACTTTGTGCAGTAATTCTAAAAGGGGAAGAATTTACCTTTATCATGGCTAGTGCAACAGTGAAAAAGCTATAGGAAACATGGGTAATGCCAAGAACAATCAATAGGCGATGGAGCTGCTCAAGGCTTTCAAATGAAGCAAATGGTTCATGACCCTGCACAATGAAAAATAGGACATTAAAGGTGTGAGTTTATTACAGGCACATGCACAAGTGAGAATAGAGTAGGAGGTAACTGATGTTTTCAAGGGTATGGCGGTCAAGAGGGAGAACCAACATTGGAGTTTGAATTTCTCTGAAGTCGATATATTGAAAAACATCTAATTCACAGAACGAGGTTTGAATTTCTCTTAAGTCGATATATTGAAAAACATCTATTCACAGAACATTGGAGTTCGAATTTCTCTTAAGTCAAATGGTTCACCAACATTGGAGTTCTTTATCATTTAAAAAGGCCATATGAGAGCTCAAACAAGGTGCACATACCCAGTTCAGAGAATTTTATTTATTCACAGGCAGTTTTTGGATATGTCAAAGCCAAGAGTGATTAACACTATAGATATTCTGTGGTAAACTCAGTGCTGCTTCAAAAAGTACGGACATTAGAGCTGATATTTGTTATCTGAAGCTAGTGCTAAAAAAGGGCATATAGGTTGTCGCTGACCCAAAAAAGAATGTGATGATTAGATAGCTAAGTTGGTAACCGTTAGTCTTAATGTTTGAGCTGTATAGATATGTAAACTCATTAACATGAGGATTAGTTGTAATGTCCAAGATATTCAAAGATGTCCTTTTCTCCTTGACTTTTATTGAGATTTGGCATTATTGTCCACATATGAAAGAAGATGGTTCTTGGAAGGGCCATAGGTATTAAAAAAAAAATGTCCAATAAGAGAATGGGGTTTTCCAAAATTGTGGTGCATATGCCATATTGTTGGACTTTGTGGTGGGACCCACATGTCATGTTGTTTGTGGGCTCGACACCAATATCAACCCCCCTTTCTCACATTCCCTCTCTCTATTGCCTTTCCTAGGAGATTAGATTTCCTAATGCAGATTAGCCATCTACAGTGGTTTGGATGGGAATGGAAACACTCAACATAGTTGGGACAAGGCTTTGATGATGATGATGACGACGACGACGACGATGATGGGAATAGAAACAAATCTAATTGGTATAAATCTGAGACTTCAACATTAACCAACAAACACAAACATGGAAAGTAAACATGGTCTTCCATCCCACAATCTAAAATACACTACAAACCAGAAAAATTGCCTCATGCTTGATCATCATGGTGTTATAATTACATTGAACCATTTAATAAACTCAGCCACATACACCAGTCACCAGAGGATAAAACAAGTTTAAAAGAGAGTAATGTGTTTGATTAAATTATCTAACTACTTCTAATAAAGTGGCCAAAGAGCCCTATATAAACTAAATCATCACAGAAGAAGAAAAGAAAAATAAGATACAATTATATTAGATAGGCTTGAGATGAAATTACCTTAGGACAGTAATTATGAAGCCCTTTGCTCTCCTGCTCCAGGAAAACCGAGTGATTAGAAGAAGAGTGTAAGGCAGCAACAAACTTTTGTTTCACATTCACCTTATGGGCTTCTTCTGCACATGGATAAAATCGGGCACTAAATACAGAAGACTTAACGCAAATCTGAGCAACCCAAATCGTCCAATGACCCAATGACAAAGAAAGAAGCCCAAAAAGCATCATCTCTGCCACCAGCAAAAGCAAAATCATTAGAACATAAAAACATACCAAAACATGAAACTATCAACAAGAAAAATCAGCAATACAAAAAACAAAGTCCCATCTCTTAAAACCAGACTCTTTATCAGCACGGGTGACCTGTGAATCAGCAATCACTAGTGGACCCCACAATTTTCAAATAGTGACCACTCTTCCCATTATATACCTGCAAATGGACCTTTTAAAGAGAAATATAATCAAGGGCCACCAGTGATTGCTGTGTCCATTGCAGAAAATTGATCTGATGGCTAGGACAGCTATAATTCAGTCATTGATGGTGGGGGTCCTCAGATAAGTGTTCTCCAATCTCCATCATTGAATAATAGGGACAGCTTTGGGAATGATTTTTTCTTTTTCTCTTGGAGACTCCAATCGTTTGAATCGAACATTGTAAAACAGAGACCTTATGAACAAAAAAACACAAGAATACTAAAACACAAGAATACTAAAACCCCATCTAAGGAAACCCAAAATCTCACCCTCTTTGATCTTCTCAAGAGCAGCAAGGAGAGCTTTCCTCTTAGTTTTCACCAACCACTAACAAAAGAAAGCAAATGTAAGAAACAGTACACATTCTTAAAACACTAACAAACACAAAAAGGCAAATCAATCTAAAGCAAAACAGAAATGGAAATGAGAAGAATTCTACCTTTCTACAGTTGTTTATATAGCGCTGAATGAGGAACCCAACTGCAACCATGGCAGTTATGACAGTTGCAACAGACCATGTAGGTGTCTCTGCCAAGGACCTTCCCACCCCCATCTGTTCCTCAACCATTTCTAAGTATTTCCTTTCTGGGTCTTTTTCTTGCAATGCTATTTCATTCCAAAACCATAAAATTTCACTTCATCATCATCATCATCTTCTTCATCTTCTTCTTCTTCGGGGTTCTTTCTTTTTAGACCAGCTTTACTTCCTGTAAACTTTGTTATGGTCGTTTTTAATGCAGGAGAAGAAGTGAAGAGGAAGAAGAACCATTGGAAAGGTCATTTAAGGTGGGGCCCAGTGACTGGTGGGTCAAACAGCCGGCCGTAGATTTTGACGTGAATGCAGTGAGGGCATGGCCTGTCCGAGACTGGCAGAGCAGTTGGGAAGTGACATGCTCTTCACTTCTTATGAAAAGGACACCTTCTCTGTCCAGGCAAGAGTGTAATGATACCATGCTCCGCAAGTCCAACTCCATGAAAAAAAAATTCCAATACCCGTGAGAAAAAAAATCTTAGCAAATCATGAAAAGTTTAACTCATTTGTGTGCTTTAATTTTGTTCGTGGAAAAATAATCGCATTTTATATAAATTTTATCATTCGTCGTTGGTGGTGGTACATTGGGCTGAAAACGTTTTTAGGTGGGGCCAGAATAACTGGAATAAGTGAAACATTGATCATTCTTCATATTCTGCCATGAATGAGCCCTCCTCATTCCTCCATGTAGTAAATGTGGCAGGACTCGTGGTTGTTTTGCATTAACCTCTGCATTGTGTTGTGGACCTCCTAACCTAACTTTTGGGGCAATGACAGTGTGCATGGTGGGGCCATCCAGGTGAAGAAAGATCCAAGATGGCCAGCTCATGTAACATGTTGGTCTGTCACGTTATTAACGCTCTGGTTGCTTTTTTTTTCCTATGCATATGCCAAAAGTTCATTTGAATTCTAAAATGGCAAATAGGGGGCACATGGGTCTGTTCTTTATGGGAAAGGGAGCCCCATTTGGGTGGGGCCCACCTAAAGATGGTGCAGCGTTCAGAGGGAATGAGTGAGAGTGGTGTGGCCACTTATTACGTCCGTTTTGCACTTTATTAATTAAATAAATACAAGTCAAGCAAAGTTGCTATTTTTATGATAAAACGTTAGGTACTTTATTTAAAACTCTCCTCATCTTTTTGAAATAAAAAGTAAAAAAAAAATTATCTTTATCCACTAAAATATAAAAATACTACACTTTTTCATATAAAAAGTAAAAAAGATTCCATAACAAACAACTAAAAATAAAATACCATCATAACCCACTTATATTTTATTCTTTCTTCAAAATCAATTTTACTTCACTTGACTCAATTAGTAGAGTTACCAAATGGGCAAGCACTTGATTTTAAGGCAATGGAACCATGAGATGGTCCTATTACAAGTGCTATTAATATATATTATAAACGTAGGAATCGATTTTGAAATTGGAGTCCAATTTTGCAATTGATTGAGAAATTGGAGTCCAACTTGCTAATCAATTGTAAAATTGGACTCTAATTTCAAATCAATTTGAGAAATTGGATCTCAATTTAATTTCAAGAGATAAACTTTATCAATCAATTCAGAGTCCACTTTTGTTAAGCTTCTTTATGTGAATTCAAATTTTAATATATATATATATATATATTATGGATAGGTGATTAAATAGTCCAAATGAAAAAATCCACCTTGTTCGATAACTCTATCCAACCAAGTTAAAATGAGTCTTCTTTAGGTGGATTTAAAATTTTAATATATTTATTATGGTTTGAAAATCCTTAATGTTTGTGATTTTTAAAAGTGACTCATTAATAGTGATTTATACATATGGGCTTTACATACAATAATTTTTTTTAAAGTGGACCTCATATTCTAATTCCTAAAGAAGGGCCACATGCAATTTTGCAAATGTTAATTTACATAAGACTTAAAGTCTCATACTCATTTATATAAAAAGTAATATTTACTTTGTATAAATGCCGGGCTGGGCCATGCTTCGAACCATAATAAATGGTATATTTGTTTGTTTTAAATTTATTTTTAAATTTGTTTGTTTTATAATTATTTTCTCATTAATTAATAACTTATAAAATAGCCACAAATTAAATGTATTTTTTATTTATGGGCCCGGCCTTACCACGGTCATGCTTTGCTAGTGTTTTATTGTAGTTGAATTCACATTTCAAATATAGTGGACCACCATTACTTGAGTGAGACAGGTTTGCCGACTTCAGCCCATGACAGAGCACGAGACTTTTAATCCATGGTCCCCGTATGCAACCAACTGCCAATTCAGTTGGAAACATGGGCCAGGTTTGTCATCTCAAACATAAAGGGTTATGTCTTCCTGTGGAATGTAGAATATAGACTATTGAACAAGTTGGTCGTCCAGGGCCCAGGCCAATGTCTTGACAGACACAGACGCAGATCACTGATAGGTGGGGCCAACTAGACCAACGGCTGAGATGTAATCATGTAAGGGTGTCACATCTGCATGCTTTCTTCTTAAAAGGCAACTGGCGCCAACATTATCCAGTTGTCTCTCTAGTAGTTGTTCTATTTTTAAATAGGAAGAGAGTGATGTGTCTGGTTGTCTGACCAGTTTTGAAGTAGAAACCTCAGAAAGGTCCTTTTGGTGGTTGTGCTTTTTCCTGGCCGATGAGCTCAAATTGACAGCAACATATAAGACCAACTGGTTGATTTGGGGGCACCAAGGAAACGTTAGGCTAAAAGCTGATTTTTGGTTTATCAGATTTTGACCCAAATTGAACTTGGGGTGAATTCGGGTTTTGGCCGTCCAATTCACTCGGGCTCTGCTTGTGGCTAATTTACAAATTACTTGGTAAATTATAATGTACAAAACCTGTGTAGTGTCGATGGACATTTGCATGTGTGGTGGGTTTCAAGCGTAAAGCATCCTCCGTGCAATCATTACTTGTTACGAGACAGTTTTGGTATCACAAATTAGTAATTTGTCGCGAGCCTTGATCGGGTATAATGCATTATGGTAGGTGCAAGTAGAGAAGGGCCACAGTTTAGGCCAACACGTACCAAACCTGCTCCATTGACATCCACAGCTGAAGTGGGTGTGTCAAAGCCCAATGAAGAGATCAACGAGTATGCAATATGGTGCCTTCTTGACACAGTGCAAAACAGCAAAAGGTAGGACAGCAAATGCACAATATATTAAACTCGCAACAAACTCAATTACCAACTTTGCAGAAACATAGGAAACAGTAGACAAAATACTTTTACAGGTTCTATATCACATTACAAAGGGAAGCCTCCATATAATGTAATGGCCCGTATACATGATGTGGTGGTAAATAGGCCTCCGCTTCTTCGACTTCGCTACTGCATTCCTTATGATGAGGGTAAATGGTTCCATATGAGTCATGTACTCAATTTCACAGTGGGGATCAATCACAGGAAGCGTGTGGGTGACACCCAGGTGATCCGGACTCATTGCTTTAAACAGCAATCACCTCAAATCATGGACTCAGTTTTTCTTTCTATGGAGCCTTGATTTCTTCACGCAAAGTTTGAACATGGGGGAACATATGGAGTATGGACTCCTCTCAAACAAATAAAGATAATTAAGAAAGATTTTTAAATTTTTTTTGCCAATGATGTGCAAGAAACCATTAATGTGCATGCAGGGTTTAGCTGGGATGATGTACCATGGATACAGAAAAACAGATCAAACAATTCTTAATGATTGAGACAGTATGCAAACACGAACACTAGAAACTGAGAAAATTAAAGAAAGAATTAAAAATGAACTATTTTCAAATTCATGGGCACAGGACCAAAAAAAAAAAAAAAGAAGAGATAATTCTGCATGAATCCAAATCATCTGTCATGGACATGGCCTCTACATATCTCTATACTATGTTAACATCATTGATGAAAATTTCCCATGTTCTTTGTCTAGCTTTAACTGCATCAAAAGAATCAATAACATTTGTTTCTCATCTACAACATTCTGATCTTCCCCTCCAATTTGTTCCTCCTATGACCTGCTTGCATCAGCAACATGTTTGTCAGAGTTGTTAACATGGCATTTGTGTTGAGCATTGAAGGATTTCATCAGGGTGTTACTTACTTTTAGTACAATGAATGAGTATTCATGATCTACTGGAGCATAAGTATATGAAGTAACATTGGAGACAGCAGCCACTAGAAGCAAGCAAAAATCCAGCTCATTTTGTGTTCTTTTTTGTAACTCAGCAGCTACATAATTCTGAACTGCGATCTCCAGTTTCAACCATTTATGCTTAGATTCAGAAACATGGCACAAATCTTCTTTCGAAATTCATCAGTTTCATGACTTGGACTGTTATGAACTCTAGAATTTATGTGAGTTCTGATCATGTTGCTTTCTCCAACGTTTCAAGACGTGCATACAAACAGCGGCACCAGCCAATGCAACTGCAGCAAATGCCATGATTGTTGAATTTCCAAGACTCCGATAATAGCCACCCTAGACATGAAACAAAACCATAAGCGAAGTTACACTCATCTGATCAATAAATTTACAGCAGATGTAAAAACTATGGCCAATATTTTGAAACAAAACTTAGATTTAATGAGCCCGAATGTGGATGGAGAAGATAAATTTGATCAGAATTCAGATGTCCATTTTTTTATTTTTTTTGAAGTTTTGTATACCAGACTCTTGCTGCATTTAATTCTCTATCAGCTTAAATGGTTAAACCTGCCAATCTGGAAGATTTTGGGGCATAAATCATCCATTATGATTAGCATACAGTCAATGGTATGAATCAAGAGCAACATGCCTAATTTGTATAGAAATGGATTTTCAATACCCTAAGTTGGCCTGACACATCATTCCCCCAAACCCTTTTTACCCAATCAGGGCTGCAACTGGGCTGAGACTTTTAAATCCATCAATTCCCCTTTTTTTTACCAAGCCTCATATTTATGATCCAATCCAGCCCATGTGCCCAGAAGTTAGCCCCTACTCCAGGCCATAGGCAAGAGACCAGTCTGTACAGACTTTAGGCATGGACAAAAGTCATCTATGGGCAAATAGACATGGCCCAACCCAGACCAAATCTGTGCAAGCCTGGGTTGTCCTTGCAGAGTAGTAGGCTTGTCGCCCTTTCTCCTAGTGAAATTAAATGGAGCAATTGATTATAGAGCACATACTTGGATAAGAATGAACAAAACTGCAGCATTTGCAGGTGCTAGAGATAGGCTTATCATTCCGGCGCGCAACTCAACTGGTACCAGCCTGCCACAGAACCACAAAAGCTTCAATTATCTTCCCAAGAAGAACAATGACAACATAAAAAGAGATGCAGAATTTTTAGTTTACATGGTCCTCAATCTAGCAAGTGAAGGTGAAATTAGGCCAACACAGGCATGGAAGATGCAGAATAGCATCACTAGAACACCAATTTCCTGCAAATCAAAAGTGCAAGGCTTCAATATCCAAACACCTCAACAAATTGCAGCATCAGATCAGATAGCTTCTCCACCATCTATTTCCCATGGAACTGATACCTGATAATCATAAGCAACTATGAACAAGGCCAAGCCAGCAATAGCAAATGCAGCAGATATAAAATCCTCTATGGTGACGGACAGTGGCCCACCAATGAACCATGGAACTGCTGTGCTTCCGAACATTCTGGCAGCCAGTAAACATGGGTATATCATAGATAAATGCACTGCACGCCCATCAGCCTGCAACCAAAATAGAAGACGCTGATGAAAGCATTACACAAACCATGCAACTCCCAAGACAATCGACTCGAGCCCATGAGAAGGTGTGTGCATTGGTGGATCGGTGTCTGTGTGGCCGCATGCATATGGTGGAGGTTTGACTCATGTCCCAACTTACGCAGAGTTCATATGTTTCCTTTTGATGTGTTGTTTCTAGTTAGGAAATACAGAGATGGATCATTGTATCAATAAAAAAATAACAATAATAATGAAGATGAAAAGGAAACGAGACTCAGTTAGAAAATGGATTGGCAACATTGACTGACAAATCATTTGTCCCCGCAAGATGAAAGAACAAGAATGACGACAATGAAAAAGATGATGAGTCCTTCCACATCAAAAGATGGACAGATAAAAAAAAAAAAAAAAAAATCATATATCTCCTAGGGTATGTTTGGTTGAGCTTCTTAAAATTTAAAAGTGCTTTACTTCTACAAAACAACTTTTTAGTGGAAAATATTGTTTGGTTAAGGCGACTTTTTCACATGCTTTTTAACAATAAAAGCACCGTAGGATGTTTCGTTGAGACATAAAATCAGCTTTCAAAAATAATAATCAAATAATATCTTTTTTTTATATTAAAAAATGATTACACAATATACAAGACCTTTATAGGTAAATAAAATAGCCCCACATAAAATCCTAAATGCACCATTTTATGTGGCCTCAACAAAATAACTTTTACAATCCAAAACCTCCCTTATCTTTATGTTGCCTTGACCCCATTAACTCTGCCATGCATCCTTGGGAAATGGTTCCTGCCTCCTTGTGTTTTTTTTTTTCATGCTAAATATGAATGGTAAATGGGTGTTAAAGCAATAATGAGTCCAGGCTTGTTAAAGGCGCGCGCCTGGCGCACATGCAGCGCCTCAAAGCCCTTGGGCGAGGTGATGTAAAGAAGGCGCGGTAAAAGCGCATAAGGCACGTGCCTTTGAACGAGGCGTGAGGCGCGCGCCTAGTGGGCTTTGGTCAATGCGGCCCAAAACTTAAAATTAAAAAAAACAAAAAAAAAGGAAAGAAAATGGTCCAGCCCAACAGGTCAATGAGCTTAAGTCAGAAATTGGTCCAGCACTCCAGCCCAACAAAGAAGAGCATATATCGTGCCCAAGGTCAGAAACGAAACAAAAAAATAAAAGAGGGAAACGGCAGATGCAGAAAAAGACGACGACGACGACGACGAAGAGGGAGAAAAGGGAGGAAGAAGCTGCTCTTCCGGTGTTCCGGCTTCTTCACACCGCTGTGCAGGTACATCACGTTCTTTGCTTTCTTTTTGTTTCATTTATTTCTTTTCCTTTTCTTCTGCTGCTACTGTTTTCTGTTTTCTCTCTTCGCTTTTTTTTTTTTTGTTTTGGTGATCTCTGCTGCTAGTCTTGACGGTGTTCTTGCTACTGTTTTTTTTTTTTTTTTTTTTCGTACATTGTGTTTCTGCTTCAGTTTCTGCTGCTTTTTTTTTCTGCAGCTTTTTTTTTTCCTGCTGCTAATCTGAATACTTCTGCTGTTTCTTGTGATGTTGCTGCTGCTGTTTTCTTTCTGTTGTTGTTGTTGCCACTGATTTTCTTTCTTTTTTTTTTCCTGTTCATCAATCAGATCATGCTTTCTTTCTTCTTCTTTTTTTACGTAGTTTGGTTGCTGTAAATCTGCTTGTTCTTTTTGCTTTTTTGCTTTGCTGCTATTTTTATTTCTCGCAGCTGTTTCTTTTCTTTTTTCTTTTCTTTTCTTTTTGTTATGCTGCTGCATTCTTTTTTTTTTTTTTTTTTGGTGATCTCTGCTGCTACTTCTGCAGCTATTTATAGATGTCAACGCCATCGGAAGGTAGTAGTAGAAAGGACCCAGCAAGGCAGTATGCCCATTTGGAAAATCCACAAAAAATTAATAGGTTCAAATGTAATTTTGTGGCAAAATATCAAATGGAGGTGTTGATCGGGTCAAGCAACACCTTGCTGGGGGTTTCAGGAATATTACTACTTGTCCAAAATGTCCAGCTGAAGTTAGAGAAGAGATTAGAGAGTACATGACAAAGAAAAAGAAAGAAAACGAAGAAATGAATATGTTGCCTCATTTTGGTGAATTGGCTAATGCGTATGAAGAAGATGAAGAAGATGATATAGAGGTCATTGAACGTGGTAAAAGACCCTTGGCTCATGGTAGTGAAGTTTTTAGTGCTCGTGAAAGTACTACTATCTCCACTGTGTCCAAACCTAAAAGGCCAAAGCCAAAAGGGCCTATTGATGTATTCTTTAGTCCCAATCCGGATGTTGTTGTGCAAAATCGAAAAGCCCAAGGAAAACAAACAAGAATTGATGCAAATGATCCGTATAGAAAAGAATTAAGAGAGCAGGCATGTTTAAGATTTGCAAGGTGGATGTATGATGCTGGAATTCCTTTTAATGCAGTTAATTGTGATAGTTTTGGACAAATGATTGAAGCTATTGGGCAATATGGTCCTGGTATGAAACCACCAAGTTACTATGAGGTGAGAGTTCCTCTCCTCAAAAAAGAGATAGAGCATACTAATAATTTGATAAAGGGTCACCGGGATGATTGGGTAAAGTATGGATGTTCTATAATGATGGATGGGTGGACTGACAAGAAAGGGAGGACATTACTTATTTTTTTAGTGAATTGTCCCAAAGGAACCATGTTTGTGGAGTCAATTGACGCTTCTAGCTAATTGAAAAGTTTGTGGAGCGTATTGGAGAAGCTAATGTGGTCCAAATTGTCCTAGACAATGCTGCAGCTAATGTGTTGGCGGGTAAGAATTAGTGGTTATTGGAAAAAAGTTTTTTATTTAGTAGTATTAAAAGAATCAGTTATCTAAAACTCTTTTTTATCTCTTTCTTTGTTTTGGTTCTAACAGGGAAGTTTTTGGAGGCAAAGTTTGCACACTTATATTGGACACCATGTGCTGCCCACTGTTTGGACTTGATGTTGGAAGACATTTTTAAGATACCAAGTCTCAAGAGAACATTTGAAAGGGCTATTTTGGTACATGGGTTCATTTATAACCACCCAACTTTGCTAAATATGATGAGGCGGTTTACACAAATGAAAGAGTTGATCAAGCCTGCAAAAACTCGATTTGCAACTGCCTTTCTCACTTTAGCAAGGATTCATCAACAAAAAAACAACTTGAGGAAGATGTTCACTTCAGAGGAATGGACAACAAGCAAATGGGCAAAGGAGCAATAGGGTAAAAGGGTTGCACAAATTATGTTAATGCCTTCATTTTATTTTGGAACACTGCTGTCAATGCCCTTAAGGTCTCGGGTCCTCTTCTTTGTGTACTTAGATTGGTTGATGGTGAGAAAAAGCCTCCCATGGGATACATTTATGAAGCTATGGATCGGGCTAAAGAAGCCATTTCAAATGCTTTTGGTGGAAAAGAAGAAAGATATAATAATATCTTTGAAATCATTGACAGAAGGTGGGATGTTCAATTGCATCGTCCTTTGCATGCAGCTGGATATTTTTTGAACCCAGAGTTCTTTTATTCGAATCCCAATATTGAGCACAATAATGAAGTTATGACAGGGTTGTATAATTGCATATCAAAGCGGGTCCCAAATATTGATGTGCAAGATAAGATCAATCAAGAGTTGTCTATTTATAAGCAAGCTGAAAATTTATTTGGGTTGCCTATGGCGATTAGGCAAAGGGCGACAATGGCACCGGGTAAACTATTTTATCCCATAAGTTTATTCCATTATATTATAAAATTAATTTTTTACATTTATCCCATAAATTTATGCTAATTACCTATAATAAACAGCTGCATATGGTTCCAAGACCCCAAATTTGCAAAAATTTGTGATAAAAGTTCTTAGCCTGACATGTAGTTCATCTGGTTGTGAGCGAAATTGGAGTGTATTTGAGCATGTGTATTTTTCTCAAGTCTAATGAATTTAAAATATTTTTCTTCTCTATATATAAATTTTAATATCTTTTTTAATTGTTGGAGATTCATAGCAAAGAAAGAAATAGGTTGGATAAAAAACGTCTCAATGATCTAGTATTTGTTAAGTACAACAGAGCATTGAAACGCCGATAATGTATGCGTGACATACTTGATCCCATTTCTTTGAAGAATATTGATGAAAGCAATAAGTGGTTGCTTGGGAGGATAGATAGAGAATTGGATGAAGATGATGAGTTTGTGTTTGATGATGATATTTTGACATGGGGTGATGTTGCTACAGCTTCTGGAGTTGGAGAAAGTAGTCAAAGAACTAGAGCAACATCAACTTCAAGGGCAAGGGCAACACCAAGAGTGACTAGATCATCAAGTGTTCTTCAATTGGTAGATGAGGAAGAGTCAGAGGAGACGGACGAGGAAGACGTGGATGGATATAAATCCAATGATGAAGGGCAAGATTATGACTCACTTGGTGTAGATGTTGAGGATGATTGTTAGGTCCTCCTTAGGAGCATCTGTGTTGTTGCTTTGACTTTGAAGTATTTTTGTGTGGTGGTTTTATGTATGATGTCACACTTTTGTACTTTTGTTGAATGTTAAGCATTTAGAGTGATGGATGCTTTATGACTTTTAGAGTTCTTCTAATATTCCTCTTCTTTTTTGCTCTAATTTGTGAATTATCTATTCATACTAAAATATATAATTTTTTATCTACAATGTGTGTCTCGCTTCGATGAAGCCTACGCCTCGCCTCGCGCCTAGACCCCAGGAGACCTTAGCTTTGATGCGCCTCTCGCTTTTCAAAACACTGAATGAGTCCTTATCTATTGTTGTTGTTGGCCTGCATTAGACACATTCAAACCATCTTAAACACGTTCCTCTTATCCATTGATTGTACTATAGTTCATTAATTCCATTTTCATCATTAAGGGTCTTTTGTTTGTATGGAATTGAAGTCCTAGGAATTCTAAGAAATGAATTCTTAAAAGTGGCTAAAATTGAAGAAACAAAGGTGAAGATTCATAATGACAATCAGATAATCTCCCCTTTAATGGAAAATACATAAAGTAAAGATGGAAAATAAATACCGAACCATCACCCTAGTAAATCTAAACCTAGGAAAGTGAGGGTCCTATCTACATCTCCACGTTATATCTCTCTCCCCTCATATCTTAACTTCTGTTGAAACCATTCTACCATGAATTCCTTGAAGTTCATTTCGATGCAAATCATATACTCTAGAGAAAGGAGGGAAAGAAAAGGGGAAGGGAGGAGGGGAAAAAGGTTAAAAAAAATTTCCAGATGCCCGCACACGTGCTTCCTGCTAGAGCAATAATATGCATTTTCAATGCGAAGTGCGTTGAGTGTTATTGAGTTTTTCAATTTTAATTTTTAAAAGGCACTCTTAAAACCCTATTAACTAAGCTTTTTAAGGCTTTGGAGTTATTCCAAAGTCAAAATCCTAAAAAGCCCAACCAAACACAGCTTTAACACAGTCGGTTGTGGCCTGTGATGATGTCACATATAATTGCAGAGTAAACAAGGAATAGTGGACCACTATAGCAATACAGTATACGTTGCATTCCCTTGCAAAGGAGGGTTTACGTTTGTAGGCTCAAGGATGTTATAGTATACTCAGGCATTGAGTTTGTACAGGCAAGGCATAGAGCTTGGCAATCCGTATTGTTCATATGATGGACTTGCTATGGACTTGGGAGACATTTTAGATTACACTCCATCTGCAGTTGGAACACTCAAGTCAATAGTGGGGCATGAATACCTTTTTTTTTAATGGTAGTGGGGCATGAATACCAAAAAGACCCAACCTGAACAAAATCATGGATAAAAAGTATACTTGGGCCAAGGGTCATGTGCGTTCTCCTTATGAGATCCTGGCACAATGGTCGACAACTCTGCTGACACTTCGACTGTTATGCTTAGTGCACATTCTTTTGAATACATATTTGACTAGTGCCACAGCTCATTAGCTCACCAGACCCTCCAATAGTGAGTTCAGTAATGGAACAGACCACACTGAGAACAGATCTCATATGCATTGATTGATTGATCGAGGGAGAGAGAGAGAGAGAGAGAGAGAGAGAGAGAGAGAGAGAGAGAGAGAGAGAGGTTACAGTGAAATGGGTTGTTAGTTCCTTGATGAGTTTGACCCCCTTTAATATCCTTTCAATTGAATAATCACAATATCTTATTCCCTGATCAACTCCTTAATAATATACAACAATATCTTTAAGTTTCCAGCAGTCTTGGATCTACATTTCTGTGAGGTCCACCACATTCTGTATGATGCTCTTGGGGTGTGTATGGTACCATCATTTTGACATACACCACCAGAAATATTCTAATTTCAAATGCCTAAGTAACAAACTCCATCCAAATCTTGGCCCTAACCTGCCCGCTCTTGACATCGCCATTTGGTTTGACCAAAATCAATTCTATCTAATATTTCTCCTCTTTGGGGTTTAGGTCTCACCTCTAGGTCATCTATTGCTAAAGCAGAGCAAATCTCTTTTTCCTATCAGTAATTATTAAAGCAAATTAATACAAATAAATCAGGAATTGGCTTTACAAATGTCTTGACCGGATCTTTTCCTTGTAGACTTCATATAACAATTTTCTCATTGTTGATGCCTGGGGATGATGATGACTAAAACTAATGGGCAGTTCAAAATGGCAGTATGTTTCATGGATTTTCTCGGTTCAGATCAGAACTTACCACTATAGTTGGTGCCCATAAAATCCAAAAGATTGCCGTGGAAAAATGAAGACATGCCTGTGCCAATGCTAACAGCCATATCATTTTATCTGTCAATCAGAAAAAAGTTACTTAGAAAAAAAAATTAGACAATTGCAAAGTTGGTGTTGACATTGAAGTGCTGTCAATAGTTAGAGATGGTATATGATGAAATGATACAGAAGACTCTAATTGGTCGAGTACAAAGCAAGCATCCACAATCATCTTGTGATTTAGTTGACGTGGTTGGGCAAATACAATATGGGGCCAAGCAGAGATCATTTCAATTGGTATATTGCAGCACTTCTTCAATGTATTGTATATAACAGTACTTTATCCAGAACAGCACGGCACAGAAACGATGGAGCAGCAACTGTTGCATACGTGTTGCAATCATTATGGTTATTTGCACAATGCACAGTTCATCCAGTGAAGCCCATCTTCGAAGTATTGTGGTCCATAGCTTGCACCGACCAGATTATCCTCATTGTCAGATTGATGGACTTTCGCTAGGAATGTATACTATAGCTCAATATTGCCTTGATGATGCAATTCCAGCCACTGCTGTGTCAAATAAAGACATCTGATATTGGTGGTTTTGGTAAATGCCCATCCACTGGTATTACGCTGAATGACAAGTTAGATCCTCATACATGTGGCTGTGTTTTTGCTCAATATAAAAATCAGAGACAAAAGCATTTATAATGAACAAAGAAGTAAAGATTTTTACATGCACATCTTCCTTGACTGGACATGTAAAAGATTGAAAGTGCATGTGACCAGCAAATAGAATGAACAATTTCCATGTATGAATAAGCCTGTTTGTCTCAAGAAATTTCCTTGAATTGCAACTACAAGACAAAGCGTGAAATCTTTGCAACTACGAGTCGAGACTCGCCAGAGACAGAGCCTCATATATTGATAGTTAAGGAATTTCTCAAGTAAATGAAGCCTTATGGTTATGGCTTTAGTACAAGCTCAATGTGGTCTATTTTTCACCGGAAACATCCCCATCTCAAAGGCATAAACATATATGATGCGGGTGAACAGAAACATTGATTCCAAAGTGTCTGTTTAAAAAATGTCACTAGACAGTTCACACATGATGATTCACAAATTTGCTATGTTGCTCAAATTGATGAAACAGCATGACAACTAAATAAGTAAATACAACTATATGAGAGCATTGGTTACTTTGTGTACTTTGAACAGCGTATAAATCATAACATCCCACTTAATTAATTAGTCTTTAGTTGCAATATTTGCTTCAAAGTTAAAATATACGATAATGGTACAAGATTTAAGCATGTGTATGATAACTTTTAAAGCAATGCATGTAATTTATACCATTAAAATAGTTCCTCATTTAGCAAGGCTGTAAAGAGGTAGGGTTCAGGTTGGATCAGATGACCAGATCCATATAAGAGGTGACACAGCCAATATAGGTTTAACACATTGGACCTAGACCCGGACTGGATTATCTATTAAACATCAATACCAAATTTAAATTGGATACATATTTCAAACACTTCTACACATATACAATGGGCCTTTTCTCATTTTGTCATCATACTTTTTTATGGACTAAGTACCCTTCCGGTAACCAAATAAATGGGTCTAGTCTGATTGAACTTGGACCCAGCCTAATTACTAATCAGGTCACAAATTCCCACCCAATAATTAAACCGAACCTCTTTATTCTAGTGTCATGCATTCTTGTGCATCTCTAGTATCAGATTGACATTACACCAACATATAAGAGCATGTGGGACATGGTTTTTGTGTGTGATCAGTCACTGAAACTGTTTATCCCTTAAATAGGTTACCCTTACCATGAAGAATATGAACAGAAAAATCCTTCCTATAAACCCAGAAGCCTGATGCTGGTGAACTTCCACTCCATTCTCTGCTGATATAAATGGCACAAATCACCGATAAAACAGCAGCTACTGTAAAGGGGAGAACAATCCCCTTTTCTGCACTACTTCCAACTAGCAAATTGGAATGAACTTGACTCCCAACAAGAGATACGGACTCCGAAAAAGTCATTAACCAAAATGTGTCATTTAATAAATCCTTTCTGTGACCTAACTGCAAAAAAGAAAAAAGAATGAATGCATTAAAACAGATAAGTATTTCAACATAAGTATTAACATCTGACACAAACCTTCTCATGTTCAGCTACCATCCATGTCTCAAAACTGAATGATGATATGGAAGAGGCAAGTGCCAAACAGCTGGTCAGTATCCAGTTACTTGGATTCCTAGTCACACTCTTTATGACACCCACCAAAAGATGGAGGATGCAGAACAACAGGCATGCCTTCTTATGACCTCTACATTACCAAAAGTTGATCAGAGTTGGTACTAATGTTCTAAAATCTGACATTAGGAACTTGAATTTGACAACAGGTTGAGATGAGATATGAAAAATCCTTTTCTATTATTAAAAATGGAAAATTTTTCCATCATAAAAGTTTAAATTCAACATATGATAATGAGAAAAGTTAGTTATTTCAATTACAATAACATATTATGCCTCCATTGCACATCAATATGTGTAGTTATGACTTACGAGTAAAGAACTACAGTAAAGAACTAGATACTAAGTCGTGATAAATATGTTGTTGTCTTGCTGAGATGGATTAGATGTTGGTGCCTGGTGGTGCTTTGTACAAATGATTACTAGAGATGATGCTTTGTAGTTTAATTTATGCATAACCCTGTGGAATAAATTTAATGCTTTGCAGTTTAATTTATACAGATCACAATTTGATGTGACTAGAGATGATGAATATGTGTTTATAATAACAGGAAGAACAACAATTGTGGCAGTCACTGTTAGAGTGAACAAAAGTTAGATTACTTCACTTTGGAAGTTCTTGCTGAGAATTTTAAGCATTTAAATTCATCAGTCACATCCAAACATCCAAAGTTTTTTAGGTCTTGTTTGTTTGCATGGAAATGAATTCCTATGAATTCAAGGTTCAATGGGTTTCCACGAAGGAATATTCAAGAATTGAGAGGTGTGGAGATCTAGATGGGACCCTGACTTTCCTATGATTTGAGTTACTAGAGCAATGGCTGGTTATTCATTTACGACCAAAGGACAAATCATTTGATGGCCATTTGTGGATCTACACCTTTGTTTCTTCAATTTTCGCCACTTTGATAAGAATACATTTCTTAGAATTCCTACAAATTTAGTTCCATGAAAACAAACGGGCTCTTAGAGCTGATTGGTAGAACTATTAAAGCCAGCCCAAAGATGACAAAAGGCTATTAATGCTGATGATGATGTTGATCTAAAGATCCAAAGTTAGCATGGACAAATCAATATGGATGATCAATATCATCATCATCATTATCAAAGCCTTGTCCCAACTATGTTTCCCCAAAATCATAGTCAACAAACTGAACTTGAGCAAGAGTGGTGCCAGTGAGTAAACATTGTAAATTATAATAAACATGGTTAAAAATTCGATAAGTGCATATTGAGAATCTAAAGTAGAAATGGTGAGAGAGAGAGAGAGAGAGAGAGAGAGAGAGAGAGAGAGATATCACGTTTACATTTTTGTTCCCTTATATATTTAGATCTCCTTAAATTATGCAGTATCTACCAAATGTAATATTGCACACGCAGCCAAAAGCCCAACTAGTGGAAATATGGTTGAAAAAAAGATGAAAGGTTCTCAAACGACTATTGTCATCCCAATAATAAACAATGTGAAAAGAAACTATGAGCCAAAGCACACTTACAACACATCAGAAAGTACGCCTAAGAAAGTACCAACAAGAAGAGAAGCAGCATATCCCACAGATAGAGTGACCACCATCCACTCCCTGCTGAGACCATAGTAACCATACTCAAATTCCCCAAACACCGATCCAAGCCCTTCAATGACTGAAGAAATAAATACATAAAACAGAATAGTGTCATAAACATCAACGTTGGAATTAACCAAAGAAAGCAGGAAAGAAGCTAAATGAAGTGAAAATTAGTTTATCAGATCTTCAGTATTTAATAATAGTGCGCAGTACGCAGATATATGAAATCCAGAAATCAGCAGAAACAATTAACCCAGTGTATTAAAAACAAAAGGAGAAGGAACTGATGGATAAACTAAAATTTCAGGAGATTTTATGTCCTGCATATTGAAAAAATTAACAAAGAAACTGAGTACTGAACTGAAATCAATAGAATTAGCCATACTGAGACAGAAATAATAAAACCCAATCACACCCACTAAGCAAAATGCCAGAAAACAAAAACCCATTTCACGAAATTAGCAGAGACTCTGATGAAGATGGAAATAACATCAATAAAATCAATGACACCCACACCATGTAAATAGCTAAAGCGAGATAAGCAAACTGAAATCGAGAAATTCAGTCAAACCCAGATTACAGAAGCTGCAATAATGCAAGCAACAGTCCTGAAATCACCAAACCTAAATCATACTCAACTGTAAAGATAGCAATAATCGGCAAGAAATTGTATAAAAAACCATGAGAGAGGAGATCAATGGTCACAATCCAATCCAGCCCAATAATTGAAAACAGTAGACGATGAGAAAAAAAAAACCGACCTGAAGCAAGAGAATAAACGAGCAAGAAACGCCTCTGAAAACGCAGAAAAGGCGACCCCAGATCGAAGAATGAATTGGACTTTCCAGAGGTGTTTGCGAAGTAGGGAAGAAGGATAATGGAAGAGATACAACAACAGAAGAGGAAGATGAAGGAGAAGGAACTGGGTTCCCACACCTGGGTCTCGATCACCACACCCATTACAGAGAAAAATGGATGGAGAGATCAAAATACAGAACCCTAGAAAAAGAAGAGATCCAGATGAGAATCGATGGGAAAGATGTTTGGGAGTTGAATCCGAAATGCAACGAAATTTCGAATTATGCGGTCGCTTGATAAGAATATAAGAAGTACTGCAGAGCATTAAATTTCCCTCATTTTATTTGGGACCCTGAGTATGAGGGGGTCCCTTGCAAATCAGCTTTTCCACTAACCCTCACCCCGTTTAGTAATTTTACTTTTAAAATAAAGTGAAGTGAATTGAAATAAAGAGATGGAATAAAATATAAATGGGTTATGATGATATTTTATTTTGAGTTGCTTGAAATGAAATATTTTTTTTTTTCTTGTACGATGAAATAGAGTTACTTTGTCTTTATTGAATAAAGGTAGTTATTTTTTTACTTTTTTTTTAAAAAAGATATAAAGAGTTTTGAATTAAAGTGCCTCTAATTTGATGCTTGACTTTACATGAGAAGTAAAATTACCAAACAGGGCAATATTTTTATTTTTATTTATTTTTCTAGTACCTAACTTAGGGAGGCTGGACCCAACCATTAGTGAGGTGAGGGAAGCAAAACTCGGGTGAAATAAAATAGTGCTTGAAGGAAAAGGGGTGGCATGCCCAATATTCAAACCCTATGTGGCCTGAAAAGAGTTGCCCCCTTATGGTAGTGAGATAAGAGGCCATTATTATTAGCCCTTCAATATCATGAGATGAAAGACTACCATAAAAAAATATGAGTCATGTAAATACTTACAGGGGTACTATTGTTTTAAGTTTAACAAAAAAAAAGAAAAAAAGATGACATTATTGTGACATTTTAATTAAATTTCCACTTCGTTTTGTAAATTTGCATGTTTTTTCAATTTTGGATATATCTTTTCTTTCTGTATTGTTTTATGTTTGTGGGAGAACAGGTGATACTATTGAGACATCTTAGCTAAATATCCACTGTATTTGTAAATTACTAAATTTACATATATTTTCAATTTTGGGTATACTTTTGTTTTTGGATTGACTGTTAGGAATGTGGGAAAAAACAAACTCTGATTTTAAACTTGGCTGTAAATAATATGTATAATATTCTTTATGACAAAAGGTGGATGTTAGATAGGGAAGCAGTGGGTCATATCCAGACCCAAATGCCACAATAAACATCCAAATTGACCTCCTTTTATTTTCTTGTTTGTCCTGGCCTAGCCATATTATAAGAGGTCATGAATCCATCTATCTATTCCCCCCTCTGTTGGCACCCCAACCTAAGGGGCATAGGACCCAAGAGAGCCCACACATATCGAGCAAAGATTGCATCTCGGAATGTATACGGAGTAACATTAGTGTCTATGGAGTTGAGGCTAGGCTTGAGATGGGTAGTCTACAATTTATATTGCTTTTGGGTTGATTAGTGTTTTTTTTTTACATAGTGCATAGGGAGTAAATGCATAGAAATTCCAGTCATTAGTGATTAAAATGAAGATCTAAGGTTAAAATATAAAAAATGACAATCAAATAATCTTTTTTTAATGAAAAAGTGAATCAAGAGAATAATAGAGATGAATACCTTGGGTCACTCTAAAAATTCAAATCCTACAAAGGCTAAGGTGTTATTTGATTTGCTACCTTATATCCTACATCCATCACCACATGTCATTTACACTTCTTTGAGACAAGTGGAGATCTGGTGAGAGATGAGGTTGCTTCGAGGATGATGGGTTCAAATGAGTTTGGAGTGGGGCTGCAGACAAGCGGGTTAGTGTTGGGATAAACAGTGGTTTAGATGGCATATGGTCTTGGTGCGTGCAAAATTGATCTATAAGGATGTTATATAATATGGAGAGATGTTTGATTTTTTTTTTTGTTTGTGGGGTTTTGTGAAATATAATAGTTGACAATATCATCAACGGAGGTAGTTTGGTAAAAGAAACAAGTATATACTAATACAACTTTGTCGTCATCTTATTATTTTCCTTCATAAATGTATTTAATTATAATTTAAAATAAAAAAAAAATAAAAATCCTTACATTAAATTAGTATTAATGCAAGTAAATGGATGCAGTCATGCAGATAATTGCAAAAAACTTGATGCAGATAACTGCAAAACAACTGCAGCTAATCATAGGAGACCATATCCATAAGTAGAGAAAAAACCCATTATTATAATAAAATGGGCTACCCAAATGAACTGCCATATCCAAACAATCACAAAGTCCCCACACAAAACACCAACTAATCTCTTCCCACGTATATCCTAACGCAACCACCCAATAAAAACTCGCCACGTACCACATCAATTCACCACGTCACAGCCGGTATAAGTCCCACTATGCAAACGCCACTTGTCCCCTATAAAATCCAAACCGTTAAATCCTCCACCCTGGTAAATGAATTTCATCTCCACCGTCAGTCTCCATCTGGCGGGGATATCTTATAAATAAACGACTCCATGCCCAAAATCTCCTATTAGAAACGAAGAAGCAGAAGCTCACCGCGATTGGAGGAAAATGAGGAAGTGGACTCTTCCAGCTGCTCTTCTTCTTCTACTTCTACTCTCTCTTCTTCCCGATCAAGGCAAGTTAGGGTTTTTCTTCTTCGCCATTAACGATCCTATCGATCTCTCAACTGTTAGATCATCATTGTTGTTTTTTCGTAGATCTAATTCTGCTTTTCTCCATTAGTTTCGATCGATCGAAGAGATCTGATAGTCTAGGGCTTCTTCTGTTTAGATCGATCGAAGAGATCTTCTACTTTAGGGTTTGATCATTTGATTCTGATGACGATGATATGCATATATTTGATCTGATTAGTGTTTTGCTTTTGTTGTTGTCTTTGATTTAGGTCGCAAACTGCATGCGAATGCGGAGGAAAACGGCGAATCGGAAGGACTTGTAGATCCTCCGAAGGTGGAGGAGAAGGTCGGAGGCGCCGTTCCGGATGGATTATCCACGGATTCGGATGTTGTTAAGAGGTGCGTGTGGTGTGATCTTGTTTTTGATGGATCTGTTGTCTGTCTCCCGTTGATTCTGTTTACGAAAAGGGAAATTTTTTTGGTTTAGAGAAGCGGAATCGATGTCGCGGAGATCTCTCCGCAACAGTGCGGAGAAATTCGAGTTCCAAGCAGAGGTTTCGAGGTTGATGGATATAATCATCAACTCGCTCTATAGCAACAAGGACATTTTCTTGAGAGAACTCATCTCTAATGCTTCCGATGTAAGAATCTCACTCATTAAGCATAGTATTGACCTATTCTCCTCTAAATCTCTTGTAGTTTAGATGGCTTTGAATATGTTGAGATTTGATCTGTTTGTTCTTTAGGCATTGGATAAGATCAGGTTCCTTGCTCTCACGGATAAGGAGATTTTGGGCGAAGGCGATAATGCAAAGCTTGAAATATTGGTTAGTAGTATATTTTTAATTGAAAGAGTGAGTTGTTTTTTGCGAGAGTAGCAAGAAAAGTTGAGTTTTTTTTTAGTGTTTGAGGTTGTTATGCTATGTATGCAATGCAGATGAAGTTGGATAAAGAGAAGAAGGTACTTTCTATTCGCGATAGAGGTATTGGAATGACGAAGGAGGATCTGATCAAGAACTTGGGGACCATAGCAAAATCTGGAACTTCAGGTTTTCTTCTTGACTATTGACAATCCATGTGTATTGTTACTTGTTAGTGATGTTTGTGGGAGAAAAATAGAGAGGGAGAGTAAATTAACTATGAACTTTTCTTTTTAAACAGCTTTTGTGGAGAAAATGCAGACTGGGGGTGATCTAAATCTCATTGGCCAGTTTGGAGTCGGGTTTTACTCTGTATATCTGGTTTCTGACTATGTTGAAGTCATTAGCAAACACAATGATGACAAACAGTAATAAGCCAAAACAATTTATGTTCTCTAGGATTTGCTTGTTTTGCTCCTCTGCCTGTAGGCAGGTTCATTGTTTGGAATTTCTAATAGTTGTAATCCTTGTGGTCTTTTAGGTATGTATGGGAGTCGAAGGCTGATGGTGCCTTTGCTATTTCTGAGGATACGTGGAATGAACCATTAGGACGTGGCACGGAGATCAGATTGCATCTCAGGGAAGAAGCTGGTGAATATTTGCAGGAAGATAAATTAAAAGTGAGTGTAGCGAGCCTTTCATATGAATACATATTTTGCTGGTACAAAGTGATTGGTTTGAGTCTTTTATGTTTTACTGGTGTAATTTACTGCTGTGGACTGTGCTGGAACATGTAAATGGAAGATTATTTGCAATATCCACTGCAGTAAATTGACCCAGCTGCGGATGTTTTGACCTTCATTGGACATTGTATTTGTTGTGAATGTGACCTCGATGCATTTCTTTCATGAATAATACCCTGGATAAACTCATGGAACTTTCTAAATATGGGGTTGCACTTTCTGAAGTGATCTCATTTTGAGATGCATGTTGCTTGTACTTGATTTTTATGCATACATATATTTCTTTGGGCATAGAAAGTGAACTGATAAGAAGTGTTCCTTAGACTACCGTTAGGACTTTGGAGAGAAAATCCTAGTATTAAAGTATACATAGGTTGGAAGATAAGGGATTTGGGAGGGGACTGCACACAATATCTAGTTGACCTGCACCAAAGTGATCGCCCTCCCCAGAAACACCACCACCACCACCACCACTACCACCGCCACCACCACCATCATTGGCTAATAACCAATAGAATATTTTTGACCACCCTCTGCTTGGTAACATGTGGTGTCTAGATGGACTAACCAAATTAACTAAAAGAGGGAGTTGTGTATTTTCCATCTACCAAAAGTTAGCTCAGTCTGTCATTCTTAGCCATTAGATGGAGGGGTTTGAAATAGATGGTCGAAGTAAATATCAGTGAATGGATCCCAATTGGGTGGCTAGAAATGTCATGTCGAGTTGATTTTACTAGGTGGCTAATAGATGAGTTAAGCTTTGAGGGTGATGAGGATTATACTAATCCAGAACCCTTCTTTTGGTTATTGTGGTAAGTGGACCCATTGGCATGCATGATTTACCAAGCTTAGGCCAGTCAGAATCACCCTTTTAAATGCCCCAATCTCTTGCTATCTAGGTTCCATGCCTCTCTCCATTGAAAGTTCTTTTTAGGATGCATTTGACCTCATGGTGTACAGGTGTGCTCCTTTATTTACCTGGTACATGAAACTGTCGTACAGATCTCTTGTTACTTCTAGCATGTTATATGTGTCCCCAAAGCTCTTGCGACATTGTTTTCTACAACCCACTACTGAGGTCAAGTAGAAATGAGCACTATTTCTACTCAATTTGCAAAGATCTTGGTATCCTTTTTCCACATGATCAGTCTACTGCCTTATTTTGGTACTTTTGGCAACATCTCCTTCTGTGAGATGTGGTAGTACCTTGATTGTTTAATGCCCTCCACTAAACTCTACATGTGAAACTAGTTAAAGCTAAAGGCAACACCTCATAATGTTTGTCTGAAACGTGAATAGTCCTAGATGCACTCTAGGCATAGAGCTCTCAGAAGTCTTGTAGGTATTTTTAAGATTCTGTTGTTTCTATAAAAAATAAATAAAAAAATGGTTTTTTTTTTTTTTTTTTTAATTTACATGAAGTTTTAGCCCATTTGTTTGATAATGTCCTCTATTGCTATAGCCATTGTTCAGAAAATTGGAATTGCATTGAAAATTGTTTAAGGGGTCAGATTGAATCATAAATTGTTATTTTTTTCCTTTTTCTACAAAATAAAAATACTAAAAAAATTAGCTACTCATGATCTATCAATTTTTCATGTACCAACATCAAGAAAATGACAAATAAGCTATAATTAAATATTGTGAAGAATCTGATTGACATATCAATATATTAATATTTGAATCATTGAACTTATTTAAGATATCAATATATTTGAATCATTGAACTTATTTAAGATATCCTGAAACAAAAACTATCTTTATATCAAGATTCAAAACTTGTATGTTAACTATTGACAAGTATCGAGGACGCATCAATGTTGTCAATGTCCAACTATAATAAAACTTATAGTTGTCCATTGATTTGTCAAGATATGCAAAAAAGGAAAAAGAAAAAAAATTCACGTGCTAATTTGTTCAATTTAAATAAAAAATACCAACCATATACATTTTTTGAAACTGGGAAATGATGATAGTGTATGCATTTTCATTAAATTAAAAAGGGGAAAATAATACTTTCTTTTCTTATTTGGAGCCTGTTGCCAGACATCCACCTGCGAGTACCACCTCTGAAATTCAAACCGTTCAAGATCACTTCTAACCTTGTCCTATCATCCCGTAAAATTTCACTCTAATCAGAGTTATATCTACTGTTAAGTTGATCATGTCTCATGCGTTTTAGATATGATTAATTTGACGATGAGAATTACTCTTATTGGAGTGAAATTTTGTAACTTAAATGTAGAACAAGGTGGGATAGTGATCTTGAGCTGTTTGATTTGAAAGGTGGGGGTTCACTAATGGATTTATTGTAATGAGCTCAAAGTCCGGCCTTAGAGAAGCTGGCCTCCAACAAGATGGATAAGTATTGAAGAAAATGGAAAAAGCTCATGTCTGATCTGATTAATCACATAATAAAAGAAGTACAAACCATCTACTTTTTTTTCTAAGTTCGAAAAAATTATACTGTATGTGTTTTCTTTTGGATTTGAAACAATGGAAAATAGTACATTCTTATATGGAGCTCATTGCCATAAATCCACCGGTGAGTATCACCTTTGAAACTAAAATTGTTCAAGATCACTTCTAACCTTGTCCTTGCATCAATGAAAATTTCACTCCAATCAGAGTTATGCTTGCCGTTGGATAGACCATATCTCGTGTTTTAGATGTGATAAATCCGATAATGAGCATATCCGACAATGAGCATAACTCTTATTGGAGTGAAATTGTCCAACTTAAAGTAGAATGGAGATCTTGAGCTGTTTGATTTCAGCACTGGGCCCACTTGTAGATTTATGGAAGGGCTCAGATTCCTTCCCTAAGAGAATTTGAATTCCAATTGGAAAAAGTAAAAAAATAAAATAAGATTTTATTAAATACCAGAGTGCGGCTATGAATTTCTTTATGGAAATTTTTTTCTCCAAACCATTGGATTTTCTTCAAGAAGGAATCCAATATTCTTAATCCAGATTTGTAGTTTTGCTTTTCCAGCATTCCAAACAAAAAAAGGGAAAACATATGAAGAGAATCAATTTATCTTTGGCATTTCACGAATAGGGTCGCATCGCATGCAATTTTGCAAAAAAGGCATTCAAATGGATGACTTTTAGCAAAACCTTGTGTCTGAAATGATTTTCATTCACGACTCGTCTTTGATTGTATCCAACTACAAAATCTGGGAAGAAATTTGGAAAATATGGGATTAATCTTCGCAATACGAGGCAAGTAGCTCAGTTTTCTATTTGAAAAAAAAAAAAAGGTTTCTTCTTGGAAGCTCTCAATATCTACTTCCAATAAGAAGCAAATGCTTATAGAATTTAACTCAAACTGGAAATAATGTAAAAAAAAAAAAAAAAAGAAGGAAAAGAAACTATTGAACTTCATTTCCCCCCAAACATTCTGTTTCTTATTCCTGCCTCGCTTGAATCCTAAGATTCAGACAACACTGAATCATATCGTTGGATTCGTGTATGAATCTTTGGTTGTATACTTGTATTTATGTATGAATTCATAAGCATTTGTGATTCAACACAGGGATCTGAATAATTTTCCCAACAATTCATTTGAATTGTACTATTCAAATCCCAAATTGTCCAGTTTTGATAATAATGGAGAAGCCTTTATTTTTTTTTTTTTTTTGCTATCCGGTATAGAAACAATCAATTGTAAGCAGTATCTATGAATTGTTCTCTTAGTTTGTGTTTTAACTGACCTGGCATTGTTGAATAGAGCTTAGCAGTGTCCAAAAACTTGAAAACTGGACTCCACCCAGAGAATATTAAGTTAAGCACTTAAGTTAACTTGGCCGAGCCTTAAATTTTCTAAAACTTAAAACTTCGTATAAACATACAAAAAACACCACTGACCTTCAAGAAAAATGGCTGTGGTTAGTGTTTAGCTTCTAGGTTGAGACCAAGTCAACCAAAACCTGACATGCTTAAAGTTTCATTTGTATTCAATGTTTTAGATGATCCTTTTGCAGGAGCTGGTGAAGAAATATTCTGAATTTATCAACTTCCCCATATATCTCTGGGCAAGCAAAGAGGTTGATGTAGAGGTTCCTGCCGACGAAGATGAATCGGGGGAAGAAGAGGAGACAAGTATGTTTTAGTGCACTTCCAATTTATTCAGGACTCTGCAATGCTTTACCATATATTCTTGTTCAAATATTAATTTTGTTCAGAAGCATTTTCATGGTTACCTTGGCTTTGCATTTTATTGACATTTATAGTGGTTGCTAGCAGCTGAAAGTAGTACTACAGAGGATGAAGAAACGGGAGAGGAAGACGCTGATAAAAGGCCCAAGACAAAGACAGTTAAGGAAACAACTTATGAATGGGAGGTTTTGAATGATGTGAAGGCCATATGGTTGCGCAGTCCAAAGGAGGTGACTGATGAAGAATATACGAAGTTCTACCACTCTATTGCCAAGGTGATTCTTATATCCATACTTACGGACAATAAATGGGCTTGAAAATCTTCAATCATTTTATAAAGAAGTATATATTTATTTTTTTGAGTCTTTCAAGTGAAGGTTCTTTGTTCATATTTCTTTTGTTTGTTTCATCAGGACTTTAGTGATGAAAAGCCATTAGCTTGGAGTCATTTTAATGCTGAAGGTGATGTGGAATTCAAGGCTGTTCTGTTTGTTCCTCCTAAGGCTCCTCAGGACCTGTATGAAAGTTACTACAACAGCAAGTCCAACTTGAAGTTGTATGTTAGACGAGTATTTATCTCTGATGAATTTGATGAGCTTCTACCCAAATACCTTAGCTTTTTGAAGGTAATGTGAGAATCTTTATCAGATTCCTCTATCTAGTTCGATTAGGCTGGTTACTCATCTAATTTTCTGAAAGTCAGGCTTTACAGTCTAAAGCTTTTATGGTTTATGCAGGGTCTTGTTGACTCTGACACACTACCACTTAATGTGTCACGAGAAATGCTTCAACAACACAACAGTCTGAAGACAATCAAGAAGAAACTTATCCGCAAGGCACTTGATATGATTCGGAAAATTGCAGATGAAGATCCGGATGAGTCTGACAATAAAGACAAGACAGGTATAAGCTTAATAAGATGATGAGAATTTTGTGATAATGTTGCTTGTGTTATTTCAAATAGTTTTTTTTTTTTAATATTTTTAAGTCTCTTAAAACTATGGTTGGGGAAGTAGACACTGAAAAAGCCAGTGAGAATGATGAGAAGAAGGGACAGTATGCCAAGTTCTGGAATGAATTTGGCAAGTCCATAAAACTTGGTATCATTGAGGATGCAGCTAACAGAAACCGTCTTGCAAAGCTTCTCAGATTTGAAAGGTAACATTTCTTTTATTCATTTGAATTTTACTCTCTCTCTCTCTCTCTCTCTCTCTCGTGTGTGTGTGAGTTTGTTTGCCGATGTGCATATAATAATGATTCATATGACATGCAATTTTGTTTCAGTACCAAGTCTGGCAGTAAATTGGCATCACTAGATCAGTACATTTCAAGGATGAAATCTGGACAGAAGGATATATTTTACATAACGGGATCTAGCAAAGAGCAATTGGAAAAATCTCCGTTCCTTGAGAGGCTTACAAAGAAAAACTATGAGGTACAATTTTGGCACTAAATGATTGGAAGGAATTGTCTGAAAATCTTGGTCATAGGTCTGGAACATTAAATCATGTGCTTATCCGTAACATTGCCAAGTTATCTTGTTCAGGGTCTCTCTCTCTCTCTGATCCTTGCAGCCACCATTAAGCATGTGGCATGCTTCTCATCTCATAAGCTTCTCTGCGCTCATCCTTGCAGCCACCATTAAGCATGTGGCATGCTTCTCATATCATAATCTAGGATAATATCAGACAGCTCTGAGAAGTGAACCGTTAAACTAATTTGAAAATTTTACACATTTATTTGGTACATACGGCCTCCAGCCTGATGGGTATGTGCCCCTTTTTTTTGGAAGGTGGTCTATATGGTGGACCCCATCTCATTGCACATGTTTTAGATGACGCACACCCCATCTTTATATATATATATATATATATATATATATATATATATATATGGGGATTTTACCAAAAAAATTCACTTTGTGGCCAGTACACCAAACATGAAACTTTAGCCAAAGTTGCACCAAACAGGGAATCCGTACAGAAAAACCAACTTTTTTTTTTTACCTTTTTTTTAGTGGTCGCTATCGACCTTCATTTTTTGTGTTGAGGGTCGACTGCGACCCTCGCTATAACAAGTGAGGGTTGCTGTCAACCCTGACTAGGCATAAACTTCTCATCTTCTTCTTTCTTCCTCTCTTCTCCAAACCTAATCCAATGTTGCTTAATATGATGATACACAATCAAATAATATAATATAATATAATTAGTATGGGTCCAGCTGGTCTAGACTCTATATCTAGTAGGGTGGATCTAGTTGGGCTCGGGTCCTTTAAACTAGACCTGTGTTTCAAGTCCAGGTCTGGGTCTGGTCTACCCTTTTACATGGGTAATTGCTGCAGTAGTATAACCTGGTAACATATGTAGAAGTGTCAAAAGATAATGATGAGGGACTCTTGTTTGTTATTAAAACTTGGAAGTGTCCACCTAATACATTAATGGAGTAAGAGTCTCCAGCACCCTACCTTTTACTCGTATCATTACATTTATGAATTGGACTGTTTGCAGACATTCTCCCAAATTCTACACTAATGAAATACCATCCATCCAATCTGTCAAAAGATCTCCATTTCATATCTCTTTTTTTTTTTTTGTTCTATACAACTCATCTGCTGTGAGCAGCCAACAAGCATGTTTGCATGAGTGATTAAAACTTAAGATGGTAAAAAATGGTGGGGTCCACCTGATGAATGGTCTTGGAGAAAAGGACCGTTTCAAGTGATGCTTGGCCCGGCAACTGATTCAAATATGTCCTGATTTGCAGATCCTCTTGGACTAGTGTCACCAAGACATACCCAATCACATGGCTAAACCGGGTTATGTGTGCTGGTGACGCTTTCTCCAATGCAATTATTTTTGTAACTAGTTACCACTAACAAGGAAAAGATGCCAAAACATGTTTTAGACTTTTCCTCCTTGTGGAAGAGATGTGGGAAAACCTCCTCAAAGTCCAATGATGGACTTCTGCATCATTGGATTGGTTTTGGGGAAGAGAGGAAGAAGGAAGAAGATGAGGAGTTTATGCCTGCTTAGGGTCGCCGGTGACCCTCACTTGTTATAGCGAGGGTGGCCGTCGACCCTCAACACGGAAAATGAAGGTCGATAGCAACCACCGAAACGAATTCCCTAGTTGGTGCAATTTTGGCAAAAGTTCTCTGTTTGGTGCATTGGCCACATAAAGTGATTTTTTTGGTAAAATCCCCTATATATTTTGATGATGCCATCTTTGAATAATTTGGAGGTGCAGGTTATTGAAATGAGGTGCATTTTGATATTTGCGGATCTTGGGCTGAACTTCCTTCCTTTCCTTTTAGTTGATAAAAAATACCCCTGATTGCATCGATGGCTAAACTTCTGTTGATCATTCTTCACCATATTTTAACAAGAATGACAGTGGAACCTCAGGTGCATTTCCACAATCCCAACGCTACTTTATCTAAAACTAGTTAAGGGTAAGATAAAGTTATATTAGTTCAGACTGAGGCAAAAATAGTGTATGGAGCAGTTCTTTCCATCAAACCCTGCGATGTTTATAACTGAATCCTCGGTAGAATTTTTTTTATTAAAATATTTGGCAGAAGGTGACCTATGTTACAGTGCCATCCATCCAAAAAATTCATTGCATGCAGTTGAAGTTATGAAATTGTAGTTTTGCTATAAAATGGCCGTCTGATTTTAAAATCTTAAGTTGTTAAGTAGGTAATTTCTATGATATTTTCAATTTGTTATGCATTTGTCTTTACCATCATTTACTTGAGTTGCTATTTTATGCGCTTTTCTTGGTTCTCAAGATCTTCTGAGAGAAATCTATGTTGCAGGTTATTTTCTTCACTGATCCAGTGGATGAGTATTTAATGCAATACTTGATGGACTATGAAGACAAGAAATTCCAGAATGTGTCCAAGGAGGGCCTAAAACTTGGGAAGGAATCGAAGTTCAAGGACCTCAAGGAGTCCTTTAAGGATCTGACCAACTGGTGGAAAGATGTTCTTGCCAGTGAGAATGTGGATTCTGTGAAGATAAGCAATCGTCTGGATAACAGCCCCTGTGTGGTGGTAACATCTAAATACGGGTGGAGCGCAAATATGGAGAAAATTATGCAGGCCCAGACTCTGTCAGATGCCAATAAGCAGGCATACATGCGTGGCAAGAGGGTTCTTGAGATTAACCCAAGACATCCTATCATCAAGGAGCTCCGGGATAGAGTTGTCAAGGATCCACAGGTATTGACTGATATCAATTCCAATTTGAAAATCGTGAATTTGCTGCAATTTTTAGTCAACGGATCGAAGGCCAAACCACTTGGCCGGATAATTTGGTCCAAATTTTTGGACTATCAATTTTGATTGTGCCCGACAGTGATGCCATGATAAAAAAAGAGTAAGAAAATTAACCAGTCGTAAAGAGTTAGAACTACCAGTTCATCCTTGTCTGACAACTATTTTGTACATTTGTATGTGGTTTTGGGCCTTTGGCCTTCTTTTGACCAGTTTGTCAGTTTAGTTGGACCACAGACCATCCAAGGCACTGGTTCTGCTTATGGCTGGTGACCACAGTTGTGTGATCTCTGCACCACAGTTAGGAATTTGGGAACTTGGAAGTCAACTAGGTCAACTTGATTGTCAAGGTTCATAGAGGAGGCCAATGCATAACAATTGGTTCAAAATCCAAGCTATGGCTCACTTGATTGGCTGTTGACTTGTGTAACTTGGCAGAGAAATGGAGTCCTGCCAAGTCAAGTAGACTTTGCTGATTCAAATTGATTTTGTGAGTTTTAAGGCAATTGGTTGTTAGAGATGAATCATTCAATATGGTATCCTACTTTTTTTTTTAATAAAAAATAAAATGGCTTAGCTTGACTGAACTTGTTCACGTATCTGGGTGCGGATGTGGGCCACCAAAAACTTGTTAGATTCAGGTTCTGTAATTTGGAAGGCAAATGAATTCACAAGGTTTCTTGTTTGGATCTGTAATTTAGAATTTGTTGCTTGTCATGCCTGCTCATGTTTTCTACAAACTTTGGGATGCAGGAGGAGAGTGTGAAGCAGACAGCAAGGCTGGTTTACCATACGGCATTAATGGAGAGTGGTTTCATGCTCAATGACCCCAAAGATTTTGCATCTAGCATTTATAGTTCCGTGAAGGCTAGTATGAACATCAGCCCTGATGCAGCTGTGGAAGAGGAAGATGATGTAGAAGAAGAGGCTCAGACTGAAACGAAGGAATCACCCAAGGGAGATAATGATGATGCCGCTGACGATGAAGCAGAAACCTTCAAGGATGAGTTGTAATTATTAAGAGCAGTCTCATGCATTTCTGAAAGATTTTGATAGGAACCACCTGAGGAAAATGATGGCTTCCATCATTTCTGGGGTAGTATAGTTGAATTTTATCATGTAGTTTTGACTCGGCAATCAGCATGCAAGTTGTGCAGCCATATTTATTAACACGAGGTTAAAGTTTAGTTAAATCAGATTAATGCCTCATCTTGAAAAAAACGCTGCTGTATTAGGGCTGCCTGCCAAATTGTCACAGATTCCAATGTCTGAGCAAAAAACTAAAGTGCCCATTGAGATCTTAAACCAAAATGCAGTCAATGTGCTCCAGTGTCAGGTATGGGTTTAACCTCTATTACCCTTGAAAGACAGTTTTTCTTTTTCCATGACCTATCATGGGATAAACAGAATTATAAGTAAATTAATTACATGAAAACTGAGTTAAAAAAGGATCCAAATAAGGCAATAATGCCTTGATGATTTGTCGCAGAGGTTATCATGGATTACAAGTCCAGCGAACCTTATTATTATTATTTTGTTTTATTTGTTGGACTTTTGGGATGCGTTTGTGTAATGCTGCATAATAGAACATGGAACAAATTTATGATAGAAGACGGAAAATTGATGTTCCATTTCTGCAGGGATAGAAGAGAAATTGATGTTCATTTTCTGTGACAAATGCTGTGGCAGCACAAACAGGTCCTTGATCTGATGGTGTTGGAAAATGGGGATCCTCACTGAAGATCATCTAACCCTAAACCCTCGACTACGGCCATCCCACAAAGGACCCTGATTCTTTTTATCCTGGGGCATCCAAATTTCCACATTAAATGGGGATATTCACAAGAGAAAGGGGAATATGGTTCAGAATGACATCATTCTCAGAACAGATTTTGGCATCAATTTCAAACCAGCTTCATTGTGGATGTGTCCGGGACTGAAAGTCTTAAAACCGGCCCCATGATTGATTCCTTTCCTAAATGAAATATATATTGCTTCTAGTTCTAGATATAAAGAAGAATCCTTGTCTTTCCTTTGGCACCGGATGCTCTTTTTGTTTCTTCTCCCGCATGTGTTTATGCAAAAGTCAAACTGATTGCAGAATCTCCACACGGTCGGTTATTTAATGTCAAGTAGGTGTGTGAATCTCTCCAGATCAAACCACATTGTAATGTCGGTGAACTAGAAATAAATGTCATTGAAGTTTTGTTTATAGTACAATTTGTTACTTGTTATCTATCTCTGTAGAAAACAAGGACTCGAATTACAGACTCTTGGAGGCATTGAAACTTGAAACATATTAGGGGACGTGACCTATTGCTTGGGCTCTCCCACTATGAGGTTGGAGCTCATGTAACTTCACATTGATGGTTTATGGTGACTCGTGAATTTCCATTTGGTATCAAAAGTGTGGCCCAGTGGCGATCTTGCGTCTCTCATGCTTCTGCTATAATTTCATTAGTCTTTTCTTTTCTCTCTCTCAATAAAATCAAGCATCCTCCCTCATTCACACATCATCTAGACGTTGCGATTTTAACACTCTTTAGAGTGTCTCTTATACAGGAGAATCCCAAAGCATCTGTTAGATGTTGATGGCCATATAAAAGAGAAATACAATAATTGGCTCAGTGGAAATGAGCATCCCAACCCCAGATGAAATTGGTTTTATATGTAGCAGTTTATTAATTTTTTCCTCTTTTCACATAGAAAAGCATTGTACCAATGCATAGAAAAGTGACAAGCATGGAAAATAAGATGCTCTTTTTGACAGCAATGAGGAATACTCAGGATTAGACAAATGCGTCCTTAAACAAGAGTAGATTTCGCTGCATGAGCCACAAACGAAGGCCTGCTCACTGTATACTGGTTAGACAAATGAACTCTGGGCCCTGCTTGTGCAGGCTGCTCACCAGTCACCAACAGGCCTAGCATTGCATAATCTTATACTATTGAGTTGTGGTCCACTGCATTTTGAAGTGTCCATAATACTTTATTTATGATTTATTTATTTATTGCTTTCTTTGATTGGAGGAGATAAATCTCGGGTCCTCAAGAAAGAAAGTTCAGGGTGGCGCCATGCCCGTGGATGCAACTTGGTGGGATTGGAATGCGCACAAAATAACTATATGATTTCATGATCATGACCATTCATTTAACACCTTCAAAGTTCAACAGTTTTATGGTCTTACATTAGATGACTAAAAGTTTGATGAGAGTTAAGAAAGACCCCTGTATGTTGTAGGGGGTTTGATTGATCCACAAACATCTCAAGTGGACCACCAATTACATGAGTGCTTAGATTGTTACAAAAAATGCTCGGTGGGAAAGGAACAAATGCACGTGAAATGACTGAGTTTGGTTACACTGATATTTATGGAAATATAGTTTATTTTCTGCTAATGAATAAAAAAAAGGACAGTAGAGGCGTTTTAACGTCTATTTTATATTATTTCATCTTCTCTCCCACTACCCCGCAAAATTTCAGAAAACCCTTTTATCTTTTATAAAATTATATAATTTCTTACATATGGCCCCTCCAAAATCTCAAAAAAAAAAAAAAAAAAAAAAAAAAAAAAAACTATATATTTAAAAACTACATGCGTTTTTTTTAATATGTGGCTCTCCCAAGAATTCTTTTCTACATATAGGCTCCCAAGGAAGAATTCTTGGGTGTGCCCTTCCTCTCTCCTTTTCTCTTATCTCCTTTTTTATTTTTTTACCTTCAAAGGAGAAAAATAGAGGTAAATAACGCGAAGAAAATATGATTTTTCAACTACACATATTTCATTGAATCCAAAGGCTCCCAGTTCTCTTAGCATTCACATTTTGCTTGGATTTTCAATTATTTTCAAATGTGAAGCCTTCAAACCACTGACCTGTCTAACAATGAATGCTGTGATAAATGGCAAAACTTTAGAAAACAGTAAAAAAACAATTCAAACAAAGCCACAAGAAAAATAGGATTAAAAGAACCACCCTTGATGAATTGATATGATTACAGGAACATTAAAGAAGAAATCGCGGCAACAGTAAAAAAGAAGCCCAAGAATTTGGATGATCAGCACCTAAATTTTCTAAGTAAACTTTATTCTTGGATTGTTCCCAGCTGTGCGAGTGGACAATATTAAAAACATCTCATCATTTACTTGTAGACCCTTGTCACAAAAAGGCCCCATGGGGATCCTTAAATTACTAGTAACTCTAATTACTTGCAACTCCTCCTTCAAAGATCAGGGCACTGCGTGCTGCTTACAAGACATAATCTCGATCAGGCGTAAACTAAGTTACCAACACTCTCTGTCAAACAACCACATTGCACAGAATTCATAGTTTCTTTACTACCAAAACACAAACTCGTTTGAAGTCTTTCCTTATGTATCCTATTTGTAGTATCTCTTAACAGTAAACAGTCCTCAAAAAATACACCACTGGGATCCTTAAATTACCTGTAACACTGATTGCTTGTAACCCCAACTTTTTTCCAATATAACCAATGTGGCTCACAAAATATGAATCTCCATCAAGCCTAAACTGAGTTTCTAACATTCCCTGTTTGCAAAAGACCAAACAAGCCAATTGAAGTTCATACCAAAATCAAAAGGTGGTCCTGTTGGGCATATGATCAGGGATTTTTGCTTGTGTTTTCATTAACCTTTGGATGATGCTTCTACATAAAGCCCGTCCAACAGCAATCCCACTAAACCAAGATTCTCTCGGGTGCAGCCTTGCACAATCACAGAAGCAGCAACTTGCATGTGCACTTGGCTACTTTCTCACGTTTATTTCTATATTTCCAAGAATTGGATTTCTTTCCTTACCACATGTTGCAACTTTTGATAAAGTGCACTGTGTCTCAACCTTTAATTGGTGGAACTTCCTTTTCCCAAAGGGGAGAATGAATCTGTTCCAAACAAATGGTGGTGGGATTTCATTGTCGGCATGTTTGTGTATTTTAAAATCCAGGAAAATGGGTAGAAAGATAGTTGAGAAAATGGAGTCCTATAACATTTGGCTATACAAATTCCAAGAGGGCATTTTGAATTGACCATCTACCAAAAATCAATTCGATCTATGTACTTATCTATCTCTCGTGTCTGCTTCAAATAGATGATTGAAATAAAACAAAGTGCCTGTTTGGACGTGGAGAATCCACGCTGGGTAGAAAATCACCACTTTTCTTATTATCCTTACAACTAGAGATTGATCCTTGGTTGTTTATTTGAACGGGAGGTTCCATGCCACTGTTTCACTAGATTAAGGAAAAAGCAAAAAAAAATTCACCTCCATACTTTTATCTGCATTCAAACAGGACCACGGAAAAAAAGAAAGAACGTTACAGTAGTCTCTCTGTGCACATTGTCATCGAATATGGGCCACATTCAATCATGCCACTTATTATATGGTAAAAGCAAATGTTATTGATGTCATCTCTTGTCTCCACCTTTTGTTTCTTTCAATGGCCTTTGGTTCCCAATCATATCATCTGCTCTATTTCTCTTAGCATTCACATTAGCAGAAAGGAAAATGGTGGAAAGAATCTTATCTCGAACAAGAGCAGCTTGCATTTTCTAGATTTGTTTCTTTAAACAGAGCTTTCTTTTGCACCTTTTTGTCTTTGAAAATGTTGGTTATGGTTGTTTTTTCTCACTGCCAATCAAGTTGATTGTGAAGAAATAATTGAACATTTTAACCCATTTTATGCTTAAGTAGTATTATGACATGATAAATAAAGCCAATGATCTCATAATTTAAATCAATTCCAGTCCCACTTATCAGAGGTGCAACAGCTACATGAGCTTACTCAATCAATTCTAATATAGCCTAAGCATTATAAGTAAAATTCCACAACTAATTTGACCATGAATTTTCATGTATTCTATGCAAACAAACAGGCCCTTGAAATTTTCAGATCATTTCACCTTTGCTCATGCACCGTTATCATGGCTAACAACCACTAAGCTTGCTGTTGCAGCAAAGTGGTTTGCTCTAAAAGATCCCACTGGCCACTACCCATCTGACTTGGATTTACAGTGAAGCAAACGCTTTCCTTTTCTTTACAGAAATTCACTGAGAAGCATCCATTGCAGAAGAGCCCTTTTTCATTTCTTCACTTTTGCTTTAGCAGTTGGCTCCACATGACAATCAAATATCATATTTTCAATTACAATGACCCACACATAAAATCAGGATGTGAGAAAGGGCATTCATTAAGAAATGAAGTTTGTCACTTGATGCAAAATAAAATCTGCCCATAACAAAATGCCAATGACAAGGACACATTTGGATCTTCAGAAACCCAGTGAAGACAACTTGTTTAACTCAGGGCTCATGTGTTTGGATAAACCAAGTTACCTCAGTCCTTGCCATAATTAATCATAAGTAAGCTGAATCACTTGGGATGACCCAGTTCTGATGATCTAAAGAGGAAGGGCCTAGATACAAATTTAATTAAATCATCAATAAGAGCTGTTTTTCCTTGCTGTAGCTCCAAAACACAATCAAACAACATATTTGCAATTACAGAACCTCATTATATATAAACACTGTTTTTTCATCTAATATGAGAAAGGGCATTTGATTTGAGTTGAAGCAATTCCTTTTCAAGAATGCAAAGCAAAACCAAAAGTTCCCATTAAAATGAAAATTGGCAGGGGCTCTATTGGAGAAGGGGATAGTGCTACAATAAGAGACAGGCCATCAACAAGATAATAGTAGCAATAAATCCAATTTCATGGGGGAAGGCAGCTCTACTTGCATCTGCAGTGGCTAAGCTTGCTAACCATGAGTCATCTGCCAACATCACACCTGCTTCCCCTGTTTGAGTTGTTGTTGATGTACTTGCTGTTGTTGCTCTTGAAGGAGATTCTTTTGATGACTTTTGACTGCAATAAAGGTAATTGCTTAAATCATACTAAATGAAGTAAAGTGAACAAATGATTATCAAAGAGACTTTTTTTTATCATATTACCATTTAGTTTTAGGTTTCCATCACTAAGGCATCATCAAGGTAATGAATAGAATAATATCCAGATTTTTTTTTCATCAACTTGTGTGTGGATAAAAAGAAACTTAAGGGCATTAGTTGACATGATTCTTAATTTGAAATGCTTTAAAAAAACCCATGCAAAAAGGACTAGAAACTACTGGATTTTTTTACATTTAAGCCCCTGTTGTTAAAAAAAACTAGAAAATGCCTCTGTAATGTGAGTTTAGGAAAGACTTCCTATTGTTGGGCCAAACAGTGCACATTGAGTTTTATTTTTCATGAATGCCAAAATACCTTATTTTATACTCAATATAACCCACTAAACTCAAGTTCCCTCAACCCAAGGCACCAAAACAAACAGACAAATGTACGCGCCACCCCACCCCACCCCACCCCGCCCAAAGTAAAATCCTAATGGCTGTCTTTTTATCCCCCAATTACCCGACCCATCCCAATTGTTCAAAATGGTTCATCTCCTCCCTTCACCTCTCTTATCTCTCCTTCCTCATTATTTCTTAGTATATTACTGGAAATGTTGTAAAAAACAAGTAATCTTTAAAAATAGATAAAATACTATTAAAAACTATATTAGAGATTTTCCTAATTGTACCATCCTCTATTTGGACTTTTTTTTTTATGATTTAATTGCAATATAGCATGATTTTCTTATCATTGAGATGTTATAAAGGAGATAAATTAAGAGAAACTCGTTTGAGATCGTTAGGACATACGTAACAAACGCTAGCAATGATGTTGGTGAGGGAAAGTCTTTTTTTTAAAGCAAGTTAATGACCTATCCTATCATCGATAGATTGAAGAGGATACGTGAGACCCTAATCTCGCTGTAATCTCTTGAAAAAAGATCACGTCAAGTGATCCTGTAACCTAAAAAAGGAAAATTCGCATGGATAAAGGGAATCCCATAAGAATTCGGAAGTTAAATATACTAATGCAGAGTAGTACTAGGATGGGTGATCGCGTAGGAAGGATTCGAGGCCTGCACGTTGTTCATCTAAAATAAAAATTATGAAAAACAACTTCTAAAAAATAGAGATTGTCCTACCTAATCTTCTTCCAACTTCCTTACTAAGTGAGAAACCTTTCCACATAAACAAAGATGAGAATCTTCATTACCTTGGGAGAGAAGGGCAGAAGGTAATCTGATAATCAGCTCCGGTACATGTAAACGTACTTGTAGCATCATCATACGCATAACTATACGAGCTCGGACACGCCGACTTAAACATCGCCGAATACACCGACGGCCGGCACCGGTCCGGCGTCCCGTACTCCCCACTGCAACAATACTCCGCCCTCCCAAACGCCTCGCAGGCGCTCCTGCACCCTTCCGCCTCCCCTTCCCCCACCCTCAGCTCCGCCGGACACCGCTGGTTCAGGTCCGCAACGCACCCTGTCGTCCCGCACATCCCCGACCCGCCGCTGCCGGCCACTACCATCGGCAAATTATACCCATCCACAAGGCTGACGTCGTAGAAGTCCTTCCCGCCGGAGCCGCCGAGGGTGAACTCGGCGAGGGTGGCGGGTGGGGCGGCGCCGGCGCCGTTGCACTCCACCTGGCCGGAGCCGCAGTCTCCAGTGGCGCACGTGCCGCTGCCGGAGCTGTCAAAGGTGCAGCCGGTCCTGCCCCAGAACCTGCCGGACCAGCCCGTGGGGGCCTGGAAGGAGCGAGAGCCGCCTTTGGAGAGCTCGAAGCCGGTGGTTTCCAGTGCTTGGCTTCCAGCATTTGATAGAATTCCAGGCCAAACTGTGTAGTCGCAGTTGTTTGTGAATGTAAATGTAGCCCCTGATCCTCCTACACAAAACCACACAGGAAGAGTTTTAGTTGCTGAGTACTAAATTTACTATGCTAACAAATCCTACTAAAACCTCCATCATTACTAATAGAGGAAGTGAAAATACTTTTAAACACTCCCCCTCTACCGTGCCGGTAAGCAAACATTGCAACCGGTTAGCTCTGAACCACACATTGCAACCGGTTAGCTCTGAACCATATTAAATTTGCTCGCTTGCAAATCCTACTCATGTTTGGGAGGAGAATGCTATTAGAATTAGAATTTAGAAGAACCTGTTACCTCTGAGGAAGAGTGTGAGAACAAAGAAGAGGAGGGTGTGAGAAGAGAAGAAGTGGTCCATGGTCTTAAATTTTCTTTTTTGGGTCTTGGTCTGTTTTGTTTGTCTATGGTTTTGTGTTTTGTGTTTTGTGAGGAAGGAATGGAAGGATATGAGTTAGTGGATTGATTGGGGAAATGGGTGTCTGGTTTTGTGGGGTTGTGAGGAGGGATAGTAGCCGAGGCAGGGCTTTTTGCCTTGGTAGATGGCAGTGAGAGAGGACGAATGGAGATGGTGTTGGAGGAGATCACCCATAAAAAACAAGAAAGAGAGTTAGAAATTTCTGCTCCTGAGATAGGTGTGAGAGAGAGAGAGAGAGAGTGGGAGGGAAAACTCAATCAGCTAGCTGTTGTTATGCTCTATAGATCGTAAGTTAAGTAAATTATTGGAGTAGGCATTGCATGCTGCTGATTGATTGCCGAAGGGGTAACATGTTAGGCTCCGTCCCGAGTTAATCACGATTAACTCTAATTAATTGAGCTTAAGACTAATTAAGCCGGTTTAAACAACTAAATGGTGAATTATCGCCAAATGAGCTTGAATTAGCCTAACCCTGAGTAATTTAGGCTTAATGAAATAGTAACTAAGCTTGTGAAATGAATTGAAAAGAATTAAATGGAAAATGAAGCTCAAATGAGCATATTGAGGACTTGTGTGTAAATACGGAAGTATACGTATTTTGTCGAATACGGAAACTCTTGATACTAACATGTGTATCTCGACGAGTACGATGATTTTCATAAAAGACTTGCGTTGATGTGACGAATATTGGATCGAATGGACATTGAATTGACTCGAAATGTAAATGAGCAAGTGAACGGGGGGCTTAATGTAAAACGGGCCCTTATATATGAGAAAGGAACTCATTTGAGTTCACTCACGCACAGTAACCCTAGGCAACATCCGTTTCTCCTCCATTTCATTCTTCCTTCCATTTTCTCTTCATCAAGGGTGGATTTGAGGTGAATCAAGCGAAGAAGGAGTTCATCTTCTTCCTTTTCCTCATCATCTTCTTGGAGTGGGTTGAGATCAAAGCTTCACGTTGGAGGATTTCTACTTGAGTCAAACTAAAAGAGGGGTTTTTCTCTATCAAAGCTTCATTCAAGGCAAGTGTATGCATTTCTATTGATTTTAAGCTTTTATAGAACTTGTATGAACTCAAGGAGTTCATTTATGTGATTTTCGTTCAGAGCTTCAGAAGCTCGAAACTGTATTTCTGGGCGAATTTCGGCTAGCCGCGAGGCTAACCGCGAGCCAACCGCCAGAAAATCCGATTTTAGCGAGCTTCTGGAAAGCTAACCGCCAAATTTCGGTTAGCCGAAGTTGAGATTTCGGCTAGCCGCGGGGTGACCGCGGGGTAACCGCCGAGCTGACCGAAATTGGTCAGAAAATTTCTGTCAGAAAATCAGCTTCTGGGAAGCTGACCGCGGGCTGACCGAACCTAGTTCGGCTAGCCGCCAGCCGAATTTCGGCTAGCCGCCAGTACACTCGGCTAACCGCCCTGTGCAGTCGCGGCTAACCGCGAGGTAGCCGCCGAGGTAGCCGAATTTGACCATTTGATTTATAGTAAGGAAAATTTCGGCCAATCGCGAGGACCGCCAGTGAGTCTTGGCATTTATGAAATTTGATATCACTTATGAGTCAATGATGATTAGTAGTATCGTTATACCTCCATAAGTGTTAACTAGAGTTATCCTAATGCATAATCACATAAGTAATATCATCAAAAGTAATACTTGCATTGATAACTAAAGTTGCACTCAATGGTTCGTTAAGGTTGGATTGAATACTATACTGAAATGAATAGGAACTGTTATCATGAATAGGAACTGTTGTCAGGTTTGGCATGGCACTACCTAGTGGTTTCTGAACTCAGTATGAATTTGAATTGAATGAAATGATTATTCCTGCTGCAGCAGATGAGAATGGGGTGTTCCGGAGCCCGTGGTGACACCAGTGATCTCTGATCAAGACACTGGGAGATCCCACCTTGTTTGGACCAAAAGGTCATTGACTAAAAAGTCATATATGGAAAAGCCACTAAGAAATATTGAACATCATTAATGAAATGATTATGAATTGCTTCCTTTGGAAGATTAATGAATTGAATGGAGTTGAAACCCTTGCTAGTGTAGTTGCCACATATTTGTCGTTATTGCTCGTGTATATCATGGTCATTGTTAATTGTGTTTATTATGGGTTGCTTAGGATTGTTACACGATGAATTATAGGAATTATGAAATGTCATAGATATGTGTTACCTTGTTGAACCGTCGTGTTCACGGTATTACTGATGATATTACAGGCTCAACTACCCGTGCCGGTCCCTCGGAGACCGTCCAGGCAGCGGAGGCGGCCCATGCGCTACCTCCAGGAGGTTTAGCGGAGTGGACATGATTGAGAGAGAAGAAGATAGAATCTTTTGGAAATTCTTTTGGAAACTGTTTTGTATAATTGTTTTGGTATTGTAAGTACTAGAAGGATATCCCCTGCATTGTGTTACATATGCGGTGGTTGATCTTAGGTGTATGAAACAATGTAAATGGACGTTATGATTCATTTTGTTTAAATAGGTTGTCAATGTATATTATTCGTATATTCCGCACTGTACATTGGCAGGTTGTATGTAAGATCCCTTGTAGGCTTCGTTGTAACTTCGGTTAAACGGGGTTTACGGGAGTAAGTATGTTCATCGCGACCCGGGGGTTAACCCTAACGACTCTGATCTCGGGGCCGGGTCGTGACATAACAAGAGTTACTCGTCGATGGCCTCTCTTCTCTCCCTCAGTTCCGGACAAAATTGAGGAGGGCGATTATTTATAGATGTATTGTTGTAAGATTATTAAGATGGAACTGAATCTATAACAAACTTTAATCTCTTGTTTTTTGGGTCACCCAGCTATTGGGCTGGAGACCATTTGAACCCATGCCAATGGGACAGTCCACGGGTGAGGTAAGGGGGTATGTCGAGTTGTACCCTGTACAACTAGGTGAGAACTTATGCCTGGAAGCACTAATCTCAACTTTACTGTGTTGATTTAGGTTTTATAGGCATCTGGGATCTCCAAATGAAAATTATAAGAAATCAACAAACACACTTATATTGGGAAGCGCAATATAGCGCCCGAGCGTTTTTTTTTAAGAGAAAACGCCCCTCCTAGTTGGGTCTATTGAGATATATGATGATCATTGAAGTCCATTGGATAAAAAGATCTATATGAGGCTTACCTATATGCAAAATCTTGAATCCAAATGATATTTCTAACCCTTTGATCCATGGTCCTAAAATCTAATAGTTTAAATGCATCATTTTATTATGATTTCAATCCAACGATGAGAAATAGTTGGACGAGTGTCAAACTTGGACTTGCAACTATTCGAGGGGGGACGGGGGAGTATGTGTGAAAAGAATAAATTGGCCCAACATGGGCCCATGATTATAAAAAAAAAAAAAGAGGGGCGGAAGATGGGCATTTTTAAAGTATGGCATTTTTGAGAATTTATATTATATATATACTGTTTCATCCAATCTACATTTGTCAACTATGTTAAATCTCTTTTTTTTTTTCCATTCCAAGAAAGCAATTAAGAGAGTGTAATAGCTGGCATAAGATTTTACATAGTTAGCGAATGTGGGTTGGATGAAACAGTATCTCCCTATTTCTACGAAATATGAGAGCCGGACTCCTGCTGTATATAATTCCCACATAAAAGTAGGGAAAAATGAGCTATTTGAAGAATTCACCTTTTACAAATAGGCCTTCAGGTACTCGATCATAGCTATTACATGGGCGAGAGATCCATCTGGGGCTACATAGAAAAAATTCGGACAGTTTAGGATGAATACCATCCACTCCAATAATAGATCCTCATATTTCATTTTAATAGGAGAGGGTCCCACTGAATGATGGAACACTTCATTGGAAATGTGACATGAAGCTGATGTGGTATTTTTTGTGGGAAAATCTCAAATAAGGCCTTAACTTTTTACCTTATTTCAAAAGGAAAAAAATTAATAATAAAAGACAAAAGTTTCAAAATTTTTCAGATTGGGCCCTAAGTTTTCTAACAAGTTTTCATTTAAGGACAATTGGCCATTTAAAGGCATTTTCTTGATGACTTTTCCCTCCAAATTTTTAAATATCTAAATTACACTTGAATGAAATAAAACCCTTTTTCGCACCCTCCATCTTCTCATGCTTTCCTTTATGGGCGTCCTCATGGTGATTGACAGTATCTAGCATCCCCATTACAATCGGCAACATTTGTCACTACCAAAAGCATGACATAACTTTAAATAAAGGGTAATTTGAGTATTTTAAAAAATTGAGAGAAAAATTCACTATAAGCTTAATCGAAAATGAACTTGAAAGCTTAGACCCCAATTTGAGAAACTTTGAAACTTGTGTCATTTATTGAAATAAGATAAAAACTTAAGGCCTTATTAAAAATTTGCCCTATTTCTTTGCCAAGGCGTTCATCCGGTTTCGTGCTCAATTGGATGGTGAGAATCACTCTTATTGAACTTAAATTTGAAAATATATCCATGGAGCATGTAACAGATGTGATTTATCTTGAACGGTCCGAATTAAGAGCCCCTCGATCAAGTAACCATAGAGGCCCCGCATTATTGAAATTTGGCCATATAGTATCAGAAGTGTCAGTTGTAAGTGGGGCTAATGCCCTGTTTCTTTAGTGGAATTTCTGCTAGGAATTCACGATGTCCTGGAATTCCTGAACATGATATTGTGACATGTTGTCTCCTGAAATTTCTGAATCCTATGTTTTCTCACTAGTATTTTGGATTTCATCCATATGAAAATTCTCTTTTGACTTTTGAAAATCCAGAAATTCCCCTCCCTTTGTATTTTGGTGAAATTCCTGGATGTTCAGCTCAAAAGAGCATCCATGAATTCCACTATACCTTACGGGAATGCCAGCAAAAAGATGGGAAGGCTCTTGTACTTTTATTTTATCTTTTCTTTAGTTTGTTTATTTGTGTTTGCCTTTTCTTCTAAATAAAGTTTTATTACCGTTATAATAAAAAAAAGCCGGAGCGTCGGGTTTGTCTGAGTCGGCCGAACAAAAAGACCGAAATGATTGGCCAGAATATGGCAGGAAGGATGAGTCGCGTCTAGACAATGTCGTTCGTCAGTAGTGCCACGTGTCCACAATCGAATGGAGCCGTTGGAATGTGATAAAGCATATTCTCCACCCCGATAAAGACCAGACCGTTTTTCTACCTCGACCTTCTCACCCACGGCGGCCATGACCTCGGTAGCCGTTCTCCTTCGACCTATTATAATAATAAATCATAATGAGAATGGAAATTATTTATGTACTAATAGGATTGTTGAATCATTGGGGGCCCCAAATCAATAATCATGAGTTCAACCTCTAACCCTTCCATAATCTATTTCAGTATTTTTTCTTTCTTTTTTTTTTTATGATAAAAAGGGAAAAGTATGTATGGTCCTAGCCCCGTTTGGTTGTAAGTATTTTGGGAAATTCACGTTCAGATAATTTGAATAATTCGAGAATACTAATAAATACGGAAAAAAATTGGATTTTGAAATTAAGAAAAATTAGCTAGCCAAAAGTGTCATTTAAATAGCTAGCTCAACTAATTCCCACAAAAAAATTTACAATCAAATAGGAAATTCATAAATCCTAATAACAACCATTGCATTTTGTCAACCAAATGTCAATAGCCATATCTTTTTTTTATATTTGCTATTGGAGAGTTCCCATCCCTTTGAGTTAAATTAATCCATCTGGGCGTAAAGGAAAGTCGAGTAAATTCTCATATAGTTCCAGTGTGGTAGTCCAATTTTGAACCTAAAACATCCGGGTGCAAACCGTGGTCTTAGGCGAACTGAGTTACCCTTTGAGGTTAACTAAACATCTAGCCAAACCTATTTATCATAAAGATGGTCTATCCTTTTCATAATTTTTTTAAGCCGACTTGGGCAGACCCTAGGTTTTTGAGAGATCAAATTGATGTGAGAGTGAATCTTAATATATTTTGGGGAGAAAGCTACCATCACCTGCTAGTAAACTTGAACCGGGGATTTGAACCCTGGAGAGTTGGGTGAGAATGAGGTTCGCAACTATTGAGCTATAGGTATGTGCTCATAAGAAATTTGAGAGACTCTTCTGTAGGGACCACTCATGGAAGACCTAAAATGCACGAAAAAGGTTTGCCTCTTCTTGTAAAGGTCTTCAACAATTTTCACTCCAAATGGAGTTGGGCATACACCAATTTTTAATCTAATCTGAGTTGTATCCAGTATCTAACTTTTGAAAAACATTTGTTTACATGCTTATACTTCATTAATTTGATAGTGGTTAATACTTATTGGACTCAAAAGTTTTGTGAACCTCGAGCCTCATTTATTTCTCGAGTCCGAGCATCATAGGATCTTGATTCTTGGTCAAAATGATTGAGTAGACGACTTGCAAGTCTTATCATAAGGTGTGGTATGGGTGTCGCTCTTGTTCTTCTCTCCCATTCACTTTTTATATTACCAGTAGGGTTGCGAAAGGATATCTGACTTTTTGATTACCCGAAAGTTTTGATCCGTAAAAAAATCGGGTCTGAAATCGATTTTAGGGTCCAATTCATAAATGAGTCCGGAACCCAATTTAGATTCCGATTGATAAACGAGTTCGATTCTGAGTCTATATAGGTTCCAATCCATAGACCCGGGATCCAACATATGAGTCTTTGATATTGCAAACTGTATCTCAAGATTAACTTCGTTTTTTTTTTTTTTTTTTGACATCTTTATGTATAATACTAGAGGTGGTAGATTTGAATTTAATGCACTGTTATAAGTTGAATAATAAGTTTATTTTAAGAAGAGATTTAAAAAATGAAGAGGAATTGAAACTAGATTCCAGTCTTGTAGGTAGACCTTATTCCGGAATCGAACCCAGTCTAGAACCAACAAAATAGGTTCCGAGTCAAAAATGGATCCGGATCCGTTATTTGGAAACGAATCCGGGTTCGTGTTTAGTATGGTTCTGACCCGGAACCGTTCTGTTTGCAACCATAGTTACTAGTTTCAATTACAAGTTTGCATCCAGCTTCTAGCAAGGTAGATCCGTAATTATTCAAGCCATTAATCATAGAGGGGGACAACATGAGGTTGCTAAATCGGTTGGCAACTCTGAATGTCACTTGGCTATTCAGAGATCAATTCCTGGATATGCCACTCTTTCCACATTTGTGGACTCTCCTTCCCGCTTGGGCTACCTTGGATCCGAACCCCCTTGGTTGGGGTAAAAGAAAAAATCATATAAGTGTAAACATGTACATTCGTGTTCTAATAGATTGGGGTTTTCAACTAATTACACATTTCCTGTTTAATTGTAGCAACATATATTGTTTCATGTATAAGGGGAGGGGAACAGCAAGCATCATTTTATCTAAACCACTTTAGAGCCTCTTTTGGGGGTGTCATGTCCAACCCACCACAAAAATGGCTTTATTCCCCTACCTGCATCATTTCTCTAATGACCTGGGATTGATTGATAGTGGACCATCCAACCAACGTCCAAGATTAGATGAGAGGTTGGTATTAAATGTCCACGTCAGACAAAGAAAGGGCTGTTAGATGACAAGTGGTGGAAGATAGCATAATGGAGTTGTATGTTGGAGGTAGGGCCCATTTCTTTCTACTGTGATTAACCTCATTCAAGGGCATTGGATTCCCCTGATTGTTCTTTTTAAGTGGGACAAAATAAAATGAAGGATCTGACTCCTGCTTTTCCCACAAGAAACTATATCCTACTAGTCCATTTGTTCAGCAGTAGAAGAAGAGTACAAAATTGATCAACTGACATAAAGTTTTAATTCACAGGTGTTTGGATGGAAGAAGTAAAAGGAGATTAAAATAGGTGATGTGAATTTTTCTTCTTCTTCTTTTTTTTTTTTTTTTTTTTTTTTTTGTTACATAGAGAGGATTACACGTAAATAGGAAAACAAGAAACAAATAAAGCAGGGAAAAAAAACAGAAATGGAAAAAGAATAAATCAATCCAAAAAAACATCACGAGACTGCAAGCACTCCACTTGATCTATAGGAACTGAAGATCAGCTCTGTGAAGATAGGTATTGAAATTAGAGCTATTGACTTCTTCATTTTCTTCAAGTTCTATCCTTTTGAAAGCAACACTTCCTTTTTCTTTAATATACTACTCATTTGCTGGTGAAGGAAGGAGGCAAATGTGAATGTTTTACTTCATAGGTATTTGGATGAAAGAGTAAACTTTCGTTGCGACATAAAGTAGGAGACTTGCCCCATTTTCTCCCACTTTATTTTAGTCTCCCCTAGTGTAATAACTTGTGGAGAAGTAGATTTTTGTCTCATAATACTTTTCACTTTAATCCCATTTTCTTTAATTTTATTTATGATTCGAATCCCATGCATACACACAGCCAAGACTAATAAGATGAAAAAGAATATAAGATAAAGCCAGATGCGAAAAAGCAATCACTTTTTAATTTAATGTCTATTTCATTACCATCTAATATTTTTCATGGGATCTATAATAAGTCTTTGCATCTAGCAATAAAGTATGCTCTAACTAACTTTGTCACATGTCTAATTTTGAAATCTCAAAGCAACTATGAAAGCAGTAGAGAATCTTAACAACGTGTTTGTGTATGCATCAACAACTATGAAAGCAGTAGAGAATCTTAAGAACATGTTTGTGTATGCAAAAATACTCCAACTATTTGTAATTTCGATAGTTGCAAGTAACTGAACAGTAAAGAAATCTTACTAATGTGATGCCTTATATGCTAATCATTCACTAAAATTCTTGTTTTAAATGGAGCGGTCTGGAAAAAAAATTCTGTCATCCATGAAAGGATACTAAATTGACAGATTTGGAACATATCTCATTCAAATTGGGGCAAATGAATGCTAAAATAATCATTGTCTAGACAGTTTAAGCCTACTGAAGTTGATTGTAGCTTCCCTTCTTTTTCTTTCTTCAATCCTCCAAGCTCCTTCAAACCCGATCTTGTGCCATCTTTAGGCCCTACAAAGATTGCTAGTTTCTATTTGTATCTATGGTGATAATCTTCAAGCTTCAAACAAATTGGAGATGTTGCATTGGATATATTACAGTTTATGATTGATGTTGGATGTAGGGCTCTAGGGTAGGGGGGATTTGGAGGTCTAGATGTGGATTAGCGAATGGGGCTTACATGAGCCCAGTGTAAATAGATTTAAGGAGTGGGAGTCTAACGGGTATATAAATGGATTTATCATTGTTAAACTTTGATGCCCTTAATCAAATGATTACCATTATTAGATGATTCCCATCGAGATCCTATTAGAGATAAAGAATTGGTTAGAATATGCAGGGGTGTACCCCACATACATGGTCATCGGGACGCTGATCGAATTCGGGTTCTACTTCCGAAACTCAAATGAAAATCTTGGGTCCGCCATCAAAACTCCCAAAAATTTTGCCCACAAAATCCAACTATTCGTTTGGGTTTGTCTCTCTCAAACGAAAATCCTGAATCCACTACCGAGGATACGATTAGAGATAATTTTCTTACCTTTACATAAAGATTCGCCTGAGATTTTATCTCAATGGATTCATTCTTTAAAAGCAATATCTGCTAATCCAGGGATAGCAGTATATTAATTGTGTGTGTGTGTGTGAGGCCCAATGAAATATTGCTTTCCTAAATATCTTTAATTTCTAGCTATATCTTGGGTTTGAATTGGTTTCCCACATGGCCCAATGAAATATTGCTGTGCTAAACTGTATCTCAAACTTCTAGCTACATCTTGGGTTTGGATTGGTTTCCCACAAAATTACAAAAAATGCCTCTTTCTCATTAAAATAAAAACCATAGAAGATCATCACCATGATCATCATTGTCACTTCAACCTTATCGTCTTGGTCTAATGGAAAATTATTTTGCCTCAGCTACCATTCATATCCTAACAGATCCTTGAATGAGAAAATCTGCCACATGGAGCAATATCTTGATGCCTAAGTGGTTAGGATAAAAAAAAGATTAGTTTAGAACATAATATAAACTTGCAATCATTGAGACAACTTGAGTTGCTGATATCAACTTCTAATAAAACAAAAGCTAATTAGAAAATCATCTAAAGGCACGCACTTAATTCACAATTATAGAAAGCAATATTGGTATTAAAAATGGATGATAGGGTCCATGAATTGGGTGTATGAATTATATATGGGATTCTAATGGAATCATGTTGCATTGTGCACAATCACTCAATTGAGTCTGACAAACGCATAACTTACCCATGTTCGCAAACCCTCCCTGTATAAGTTTGATTTGGTTACTACTAAATGTGTTTGATTTATGTTCTTTTGATAGTTTTTGTATAAGTTTGATTTGGTTACTACTAAATGTGTTTGATTTATGTTCTTTTGATAGTTTTTGTTTCTTAAGTGGCTTTTTATCTACTTCGTATCGTATTTTCTAGAGTTTTTGGTGAAGGATCTAAGGCGGAGATTTAAAACATACCATCACTCTCTCATGACTTAATTAATTAGGGTGATGGGTGGGTAATTATATGTTATTAAAGAAGAGATTATTTGGTGGCCTTTCTTGGGTTTTTTTTTTTTTTTTTTTTTTTTTTTTAGCTTTTTATCCATTACTTCTCTATTGTAAATGATTAGGACCGCTCGATTGTAGCGCCTACCTGATGTGAGGATTTGTCATTTAGAGAAAATCATATCCATCAAACATCAGTAAAAATCCGATTAATCTAAGGCTATGTAATGAAAGATTGTAATAGAACTCTCCTTTTACTGACAATCTATTTCATAGCTTTTGATTCAATGACTAGGATTTTAATCTGCCATGAATCCACAAGTTTTTTATGAGTCCTTGGCGGTGGGATGTCTTCACGGAACTCTTGTGTGGCTGGATCTCAATGATCATGGTAATCGTGATGATCAACTTAGGGCTCCCAACTCCCTTATATAACTCATCTCGAGAAGTCATGCTTCCTAAAGACTTTTCCACCAAGAAACCCACGTCGCCTAGTTATAATGGGATTCTACTACGTGGGGATAAGATTTGATCTGCTAATTTATCCGATTATTGCGGACCCCTATCTTATTTACAAGAGATCAAGTCTTTTGATTATAGTAGGACTCTTATCTTCATTGGCAACTGTCATCTGCTTGATCTGATGTAGGACCCGTGGTATGCGAGCCACACAATTTTCAACATGAGAAACTAGTGTTAGGGCCCGTCTGTTATTTCTCCAAATAACCAAGGTTTTGGGATTATATAATTTCTTTTTCAAATTTTCAAGGGCTTTCAAAATGCTCAAGGGAGTTGAGCATTTGTGATTCCAATTGAGACAAGATTTGAAATCTTCAGATATCCCCAAACTTAAACTCTCATATATCCTGTAACTAAACATGCCCTTTTTTTGTTTGGTTAGAGGAGCTACAACAATGCTTGTATGGGGGGAGGAAATGAATTCGCCAAATATAGTCTCCCAAATTAATTTAAAAATGCTTAAATACATGCTAGCACTAGAAAGCTAAAATTATGAGATTTCAAAGCCAAAAGTGATTTTTCAGAAAATTAATATTTAGAATTCTAGCATAAATGGAGAATTCCAAATACTCTAGAAATTCCCAAGACTCGCAAATCTCGTCAAAATTATGTCCAAACAAACAGGCTAATGTTCTTTTACGTCTTAAATAGTAGTGCTATTTCTTCAATAAATTTGGATTTTTCTGCTCAGGGCTTTAATTATAGTTTTTGTATTCACAGCCAATGGTTGATTGGGAGACATCAGACAAGGCATGCAACAAATTCTCTTTCACTTGGGAAACAAGAAACAAATCCGTACCACATTTTAACATCAACAAATGTTCATTCCCTTGGGAAATAAGGCATGCAACAAGCCAGCAGTGATAGATGCAAGCATTTCAACAGATTTTTCTCCTGCTTTTCAACAACTATCCCTTTCCTTCTGTTTCTTTGAAGTCTCGTATAAACAAATCTCTCCATCACAACCGACCCCCTCCGATTCGACAGTTACCCCATGTAGGACAGACATGCAAAATCTACAGTAAAAGAAGGGTTTTCCTCTGTACCTCCTCTTTTTTTTTTTCTCTGCTTTTCCTTCTTAATTTTGCATACTTCAGTCGACAGCAAAAGAAGGGTTTATCCTCTGTACCTCATCTCTTTTTCCATTGCTATTGTTTCTAAAATTTTCAAAATCCACAGCAAAAGAAGTGTTCTTTCCTCTGTACCTCTTCTTTTTTTCCTCTCTTTGCTTTGGAGGGAAAAAGGTGATAACTGATGATTTGAAAAGAGATTGACCATTGCCGACCAGTGCCTGTTACATCGGTGCCAAGAGAAAGAGATACACAACTTGACTTGGCTTTTACGATGAAAAGAAAAAGATAAAAAAAAAATTAAAGAAAAAGAAGAAGCTTAACATAACTTGAATTTTTTGTCAAGTTTCAGCTTCCCAAATTGATGTTTTTACCTTTCCTTTTGTCCTATTTTACAAGTTGGTTCTCAAAGGACTGAGCAAAAGAAAGTTCAATTACGTACTTTCTTTATAGCTTTACCTTATTTGTTCAATCATCTTGTCCTTTGATTAAAAGTGTTCTTTGATTAATGAACTTTTGCTTTTAAACATTACACAATCTAATAAATAAAAGAAGTCAAAACCCAAGTTAACCTCGTGCTTTTGCTGAGAACAACTCCTTATCTGACTGGAAAGGAGGGACGGTTTTTACCTAATTGTTTAGGGTTCGAATATTGGGTGCATCACCTCTTTTCGTGTGTGTATATAGGCTTTCGATTAGGTCTCAGCCCCTTTGCTTGGTTTAAAAAAAAACATGTGCTTTAGCTACCTATTGCTGATTTTACATTCAACCCATTAAAGCATGTATCATGCTCATATTCTTTATTGGATAGTATGTGCAACTAATAACTAACACACCTCCAAATCAAAATGAGGACCACTTGCATGGTTAACAATATTGACAATAGGAGTGTGCACAACACAATATCAGTTCAAGGAGATTATCCTAATCCTTATTATTTTTTAATTCTCTATCTTTAATCATTATATATATATATATATACTGTAAAAAGATGTTTTCATGGTATTTAATGATAGATAATGTGGTGGTACAAGATTCGGATTTTCTGAATCTCAAGATACGACTATCATAGCAGATAAAAGATGATCGAAATTAATAATCAGAGATTATGTTAACTTTTCAACTACTAAAACCATATATAATCATACATATATAGTAAATAAAGAACATGATTTTCATAACTGAAAGCATGTGAACCAGAGATTATGTTGGATCATTGCCAAATTCGAGATAGAGCCAAATCACGTGGTTAAGTGTGTGTAAAGTGATTAAATTGATGATTGGTGAGCCCGGTATGAATGCGGAAATAGGGATGCCAATACATGAGGTGATTTGGAGAATTTGCCGTTTAATAAAAAAATGTTTTTAATTATAAATAATCTGTCGTTAATAAACATGTGATCTCCTCATAATACGTCAGAATGGTAAAAACATGAACCTAAGTTTGAGTCTTTGTTCATATTCTATTCGGTCGTTTATATCCATAATCCTCCCCTTACCTCAGTGGTAAGAGGCGTCAGTTTTCTCACTTGGGTGCCAAGAGTTTGAACCCTGGATATACCATCTTTCCTCACCCAAGAACACTCTCATCTCACCTCGCCCGAGGGCGGGGTCCCAGCCCTATATCTGGATGCCAAAATGATAAAATAAAAAAAAAAGGGGTTGGATCAGGTTCTAAACTAGATTAAGGAAAAGATGATGTAAATTAGGATAAGCAGTGTATTTTGATAAACACGGAATGCAAAATAATGAAAACAGTAGGTCATAAGAAACCTCAAAAGACTTGACCCAAGAGTACAAATTGCCTAAGATCTTTTATGTAGGCCTTTTTGCACCCAGCTTTTTATGGAAGTCCTCATGGGCCAGGATAGCCTGGTCCTGACCTGGCTCAGGCGGGGTCAGGCTTTAGGTTTATACTTGGGTCGGGCCCGGATCTTTCAATATTTAAACTGGGCCTGGTTAAATGTTAAAAAGCACGAAGGAAGCCCAGACCGTCCCGGATTGACTACAGAGGGATAGGTGGGGACTCATGCAGGCAGTTACAGCCCATGATGGAACGGGCCTGGATATGCCTCAGTTTAGCCCCACTGGGCCATGAACAACCGTTGCTAATTTACCGGGCTGGAAAATAGGTCCGTTTTCCAGAAGTACAGCTTATAATTCAGACCAAATCCAGTAAGAACCACGCTGAACTTTGTTGGGTGGCCTACTTGCAACCCAAAGAAAGATTTCTATCTTTTAGATAAAACTGCATAAAATATAATCTAATCATCACTTAATGTGCCCTACAACACATTGGTCTTAAAACAGTTGATCTTGGAATCCTTATCCACTGTGGGGATTCGTTGCCAACCCCAACCCACACCAATTATGGGTGGGTTTGTTAGTGGTTTTGTCGGGTTTGGGCCGAGCATGGAATTATACCATGGCCAAATTGACTCAGGTAGGTTGTCACCGAGTCAAGCGAGTTAAGCAAGATCTCAATTCATCCATGTGAACTTGCCAGAATGGATTGATATTAAAGAAATAGAAGTGATGCTTAATGAAGCATGGCTTGTTAAATTGGAATGGATAATATAGGTCCCAGAGTGATTGCGTGGTCCCAGTAGCTAGAGGACGAAACAAGCAGTTTGTTGCCAAAGTAGGGTGGTCCAACTCATCACATGCTTACTTTTGGGGCTCCATCTCTCACCATGTGCTGCCCATGTCGTTTAGGTGGGCCTGTGCCCATGTGAGCCTGTAAAATTGATTGACTCATGGGCGTCGATTTCTGAGACATCATCAGCATGGTTGTAGTATGGCTGATACGGATAAGTCCTTGTCAGTGATGACTGTCTGGGTAGAGATGGTTGTATGGTATGTGCGAACTACCAACCTAGAACAGAAGGGGCTGTGTGTATCTATCGGGAAAAAACAGGTCACATGGTCCTTCTACTCCATGAGTGATTGGTTGGTGTTGCCTTTGAAAACCAAATCAATCAAAATCACTCTTCCACTATATCATCTTTCAGTTTAACATCGGATTGCTCAGGTCTAAAACATATTATTAAAGTCGAGAATAAAAAAAAAGTGGGCAATGCGGCAATGTGGTTGAGGCCGGCCCCAAGACTAAGACAGCGACCCACATCACCAAGGTGAGCCATCATGCACTTAGCTATGGATTCTGCCTTGAAGCCTTGAACATAAAGCCATTTTTAGGTTTCTGAAAAGCCCATTAAATGGTTAGAAACCAAGCATAAGAATCTGAAATTTTCATGGAAGCCTATGGAGTATCATCTGTCCAACACTTCCACCATTCAACCATGCTATTAATGCTGAGGGTTTGCGTGCGCAAAATCACACTAAGATAGAATGTGCTTAAATGAATCCTCTTCATCCTCACATGATGGGAGCCCTTTTTCAAACATATTCATCCAAACATAACTATTTAGAGTAGAGGAAGCTTCCCTAAATTACAACATTTAATAGATTGACTAGCCCAATAACCCGTATTAAGCACGTGCATATTTACCAATAAAAATTGCAGCAACATATATAAAAATTAACATTAAGAGAAGTTGGGTTAAAAGGAAAGTGAAGCATAAGTAGAGTAAGTGTATATGAGATTGGAAATGAGCTTGTTGAAAAGAGAAGAGAGAAAAGTGGAGTTGTTGCATGTGGAAGTGAAGGGAGAATGTGGGTTAGTCATAGAGAATTGATATAACTCCCGATCAAATCAGTGATTACAGTTAAAATTAGCTTTAAAATGCTTGACTTTAATTAGGGATGTAAATGGGTCCCCGATTCTCTAATTACCCGGAGGTTTCAACCCATTAAAAACCGGGTTTGGATCCTTATTTAGACCACGATAAGTAAATGGGTCCGTGTCTGCTTCCACCTTGGTTCGGAACTGTGGACCCGAAACCCGACATATTACCTAAATTTTCAAAAATAGCTCATAAAAACCATATTTTTTTAATATCATTCTCTACTTAGATCCAGACCCGGATCCAGACATGTCCCATATATGGTTTTGGTTCTGGTTCCGGAGCCAAGAAATCGGTTCTGAAACGGTTTCGGTTCCGGTTCTACTTTTTTCTTAACGGTTTCGGTTCTGAGTCCACCATGGACCCATCTCATATATGGTTTTGGTTTCGGTTCCGGAACCAAGACATCGGTTCCGAAACGAGTTCGGTTCTACATTTTTCTTAATTGTTTCGGTGATAGACCCGGACCGGAACTGACTCGTTTATAATCCTAGCTTTAATATAGTATAATTGAGTACACCGGAATTATCCATGGCGATAATATTATAGGCCGATTTCACAGGAACCTTACCTCTCTTAGAATACGGCCAAATTCTTTTATTCTCCATTGGTTGGTAAGGACTTTAAGGACATGTAAATCTCATGGATGTCATATATATATATATATATATATCCTTAGGATTAACAAATGAACATTTCTGCTTTTTTCCATGTCCCAATTCTGTTATCTTCAGGAAGATCTTTGACAACCAGATTAGGATTAAAGTTAGGGGACATCTCAGGAGACCTTTATCACATGGGATCTAGTTGCAGTATCATATAGAAATTCTATTACTGCTACCAGCTATATATCCACAAAATATTCTCGTTAATGAATCCAAAGGCTTCAATAAAGCCCCTCCAAAACTATGAGTTTCCTTTCTTAGCACCCACCTCTCAAATAGGTCTATTGGGGCAATACTTGGGACATAAGAGTTTTTCCAACCTAAACAAGAGTTTTCCAACATAAAGACTTTTTCTGGTCAGAAGAGCCAAATTATTGAGATTTGAATCCTTGATTCCCAGAACCCCACTATAAATCAGTATACAAATTTCTCTCCATTTAATAGTATGGAGACCCTTATACCATATACATATGCATAGTCCAAGGCCAAACTTATGTACAGAAAAACAGAGTTAGGCTCATGGACCCAACCAATCTGCACCCAATTCAGGATGGGCCCGGCCAATGAGCAGCTCTAACCTCATATGTCTAATTTTTTTATTTTTGTTTATTTTTTGTTTTTGTCATTTGTTTTGGGAGAAATCTAATACCTTTTGTTTTCCATTGAAGATAATGGCAATTCTTAAACTTGAAAACAAACTCAATAATTGATCAGAAGTCCAGTTTATGAGATCCATATTTCTTTTCCTTCAGATCACTCAGACATGTGATTGCACCATTTAGGGTTGGCAATTGTTGGATTGGCCCATTGCTGAGTTGGCTCGACCAGCTTTCGAATTGATGCTAGGTTGGACTGGTGCATGATTCATTTATGTTTTTAATTAAGTCTTTTTTAATTAAGTCATTCTGCATAAAAAGTTCATAAATGGAGAACTACACACAATTTGATCATTAGGGCTGTCTGTTGGCATCGTCTATATATTTAAGCAATCTAGTGCAAGTGGTTTAACAAAACTGGGCTACAGCCTGTCCAAGTTGTTTAAGTTATTGGCCTGTATATTTAGGCCGAGATCCATGCCTCAATTTCGAAACTTTAAAATCACCTAAATTTTTGGATGATGTGACGGACTGTTATTGGTCCACTCACGGTGAAGATATAATAAATGCGACAGGTGATCCGGACTCGATTTCATTCCCTACAAAGGAAAACTTTCAAATGATGCCCTAAGTTCCAGCCTCATAACGTAAATGGGTTTAATCAGTTGGTAGTATAAAAGGAAATTTTTCTAGAACCCCTTTGAGGTTTGCTTTATTTCTAGACGATACTCAAAACTACAAAACATTTTTCGGGCAATATAGGTGAGAAATATAACTGGATCGACTAATTTCAACTTTTGTGATTTTATCCGAATAATATCAGAAAACACTAAAATAATTTTTTTCAAGATGCTATATAAATAATTTGAATACAAAAAGGGCAAAAAGGATCATGAGAAGAAATCTTGCCATTGGACTCGGCGACCCAAGGATTCACATCAATTTTGTTTATATTTATACTATAAAAACGTTGAGAACTAATTAATTTTTTTTAAAGTAATGGCACGATATCCTGAAACAATTTAGAATAAACTTTATAAAGTAATAAATTAGATTCTTAAACCTTAGGATGATGGCTGTGGCGATCTGCTTTCTACTAAATGATGACTTTGGTTATTTTAATATAGAAGAAATTATCCGAAAAATCTCCTTAGATGTCCCGTGCACCAAAAAGGCCATCATAGTTCATCTTTAATAGTAAAGGCTCTCATGCCAGTTTTCAGTACTTTTGTTGAGCACCGATATCGTCATTCATCAGTTGATTGATGATATCTCCATCTCCCTAAAGTGTAATTTCATTTTAAATATACATCTTTTTCAAATTCAATTCAACAGTGAGTGAAGGTTTAATGATGCCAGATAGTAGGATGTGACCAAAATATCAAAAGGGTTGCACTAATCAAAAGTGAGCCCAAGTGGCCCCTATAGGGATGGCCTACACATGGGATCTTCTGGTGAGAATGTTTTCCAGTGGTATAGTATTGTGATGTTAACCTATCTAGCCAAAGATCAATCATTGGGCAGCTACGTGAAGGTGAGATGCCTTATCTAGTGAGTTATGAGCCAAAGATCCAGCGAAACTAAATTTGACCCGCCTATTCAACCCTAACCTGGCCCTAATTTGACCCATTCAGCCCGATCCAAATAAAATACGGGTAGAGCACAGGTTAAATCTTTCTGACCAGCAAAAAATGGGTTACGTTAGGGTTAACCCACTTAACCTGACCGACCCATCAATAAAATCCCAATCTCCCTCATAAGTCATACCTTTTGTCCGGTAGACAGAGAGAAAGAGAAGAAGGAAGAAGAGGAGAGGGTTACCCTAGACAAGACCCAATCCCCTCTCTTATTCTCTCTGCAATTGAAACCCCAGACCAAAACCCCCTCTTCTTCTCTCCCTCTCTCCAAAACCAACTGAAACTTCATACCCAAAGCCCATTCTTTTCTCCAACACAGCGGGTCTTGTTTGCCCCAAAAGAGAAAGAAAAAAACACAGTGAGTTTTATAAAAAAAAAACGAAATGAAAAAAAAATCAAGCACGGGTCGACCAGGCCCGATCAATCATGGTTACGGGTTGGGGAACCTGACCCGTTTTGAAAAAGGTCGGTTCCAGTTGGTCTCCAATCCAAAGACCCACCCGTAACCCAACTCGTTTTGAACCGACCCAACCCGTTTGCCAGCCTACAGTTTAATTGAATAAGCTATTGAGGATGAGAGGCCTCACAAAGTGTTAGGAAAATTGTGTGGCCTGACTGCCATTGGGTTCACGCCAGATTGAGTCCAGCGGTATGCCGCGGATGAACTCCCAACAAGTCTTGATTTAGTTGAGTCAGATAAGGATCAAACTCTTGGTGGTAGAGTTTGGATCAAGTTCAGACTCTCGGTTGACAGAATTCTCACGCTAGTCAAGAGATGTGAGATTTTAGGAGGAGTAGAATTCGTAGTAGTCGTGACTCTCGTATGGATTGCTATATATAAGGGAGATGAGAACTCTTGCTATATTATCTAGTAGATTTGAGAACATTCGCAGCGAGCTCGCAGGTCTACCCACACCGGAACGTATAAGGTTCTCAGCGAGTTCGGTTCTAATTTGCACCTGGAGGTCCGATTGCAGGTTTAAAACTGCACTATCACACCGGAGCTACATGAGAATTTACCTAACTTCCCTCTTAACCCGGAGGAATTAGTCCAGGTCAAAGACTTGGGAACCCTCCGATTGCAAAAAAAAAAAAAAAAAAAGAAGTGAAATCTGATCACTATTGAAAAGACAAAAATAAATAAAAACAGAGTTACAACTAAATCACCTTCCAAGCAATGGCTTCATGGCACTTGGTTGAAACATGGACTCAAAAAAAGTCCCATGTATGAGCTGGTGTCAACGTACCACACAACATATGGTCCAAATAATAAGAGAATATATTTTAGAATGCTAAAAATTATAGCAACTGGCCACCCAATTATTTCTTTCATGAACCATCCGTGCTAGGTGCAGTTTACTTTCAAGGATGGGACAAATCCTGGATATCCAATAAATCTGCAGCTATCTTGCATAGGCCAGGGTCACAATGCAGCGCCTTGGTGCATCCCCCTTCTTCAATGCAATGTGGGGCCCACCTTTACGAAATCGGAGCCGCTCATCAGCTCTAGCACCCATCGTATTAGTTAATTTTAGATTTAGCAAAGGAGTATCATGGGTCATACAGATGGTGGGAAAACAGGTAGGGAAAGAACAATTGGAGAAAACTGCATGTCCTACATACAGATTTTTTTTTATAAGCTTGGACCTCAATATTAGGTTAATTAAAGACTGTTGGGTGTGTTACACTGGACAGTTTGACTGGGTTCTCAGTTTGTACAATCCCCATGGTTTAGTTAACCAACCATGATTTGATGCTTCACCATCCATGTTAACTCTTTAAAATCTTCCTTAGTGGACCATCCTTGAATGTATTTTAAGGATCCCCAAGTTCTTTTGCTCTCAGCAGATTATTATCTTCATTATCCAAGCATGGTTTCCAAGTAGGGCCTTCTCTGGCAACTTTTCATTGTGGAATTAGCTGTTCTTAGGAGACCCAAGGAATCTTTTGGACCTGTTGATGGATGTTCTTTAAGACTTTAACAACACATTGACCCAATATCTTCTACTTAATTAATAGGATTTGACACATCCTTGATTGATTTAGTTTCTAATGCAGTTCGCAGCATAAATGCTGCGATGGCCCACTTGGCGTAAGGCCCAACAAGCTAATGTGGCCCATCTCCTAAAATCAAGTTCACTTGATATAATTGACTGGACCTGGCTTCAATTTTGGATTTTATATGCCATGGATGGTCTCAGATGTTAATTGCTGGGGCTGAGCAAAGTAACTCGGTGAGTCACACCCAATTTAAAATCTGGCCAACTTGGACTAGTTTTGGCGAGTCCGAGTCAGATTTGAAAGTACATGTCCCTACTGATCTCCACCGACACTATGTTTTTGAGGAAATCATAAGAAGTAGGAGTCAAAATACATGATTGCTGTTCTACAATCTCAATTCCCACAAAAAAAGAAAAAGAAGTGAGGAATCTTAAGATTTAGTGAACAGTTATTGGTATAATGACAAAAATAAACATGGGATTTAAGTAACCTGGACAAGGATTTTCCAGCCTAACCTTTACCTGGAGAGTATGGGGACACCTCAAAAGAATGTCCCTCAAAGCAAAATGATATTGTTTGTTAGGATATGACTCCATTTCAATGATATTGTTATACAAATAGAGGCATGACAGGCTCTTTGGTGCGGAATTAACCATCATTTAGTCAATGGGAGGTGAAAGGAAACAAAAGGATCCAATAGGAAATTGCTTCTCAAGTCAAATGTTCATTTCAAATTCATAGCTTTGAGATCATCATACCCGAAGGCAAATGTCCTTTGTCTTGAACACATAAAGGCACTCTAAATGTATCAAAAAGAGATGAGAAATGGGGAAAAAGATGAATCTAGTGGAGCTTCAATCATTGCCAAGAAATAAAGCTTGAAGTGTTTCTAGATTTGAAGAGTCCCTAGTTTATCTATCTAAGTTGAAAATCTTTGCAAAAATAAGCATATGGATTGATTAGTTTCCACCAAACTACTTGGGCTTGACAAAATTATGTGAGATGTTACATTTGCACTGACCCCATATTGCTATTAGGTTGGAAAAAAAAAATGATCAAGATAATCACAGATTGATTGATGAGAAAAGACCAATAAGATGATGATGCTGGTTGAAATAAAATGATCATCGGATAAGACTTTTGAAAATATTCAATAAATCATGACCATACAATATGTTTGTCACATTGGTCACTTGGTTTTGGATAAAGTCAAATGAAATTATCTGTATAATTATCTTCTAAGATGGGGGGGTGTCATTAAGACATGAGTTCACCTTCTAAATTTGCATTTCTTATGGAAATGTGAATCACATAGAAGATGTGGAGGGAATAATTGTTCATCATTAATAGACTTTGCCATGATCTCAAGTGCTTATCACTTACCAACTCCATTTTCTCCCAAGCATGCCCCTCTGCCATTATCATTATATTACACACCTACTCTCTCTCTCTCTCTCTCTCTCTCTCTCTCTCTCTCTCTCTCTCTCTCTCTCTCTCTCTCTCTCTCATGTAGTCTTTCTAAGGAACTAATGGTGTAGAAGAATCCTAGAATCCAAGAAGAATGACAGGTCGTGCATTATTCATCAGATGGACGGTTTGCTATTCAATGCATGTGGGGTCCAGTGGTTGTCAACCAAACTGTTCATGTAATAGGCCGTTGTTGTGGGTGGAGAATATTCCAAAATACTCCCTTGTTCAAACCTTAGCCCCATAGTCAGATGGTTATGTACTATATATACTGAATGATAGCACTGTAGCAGCCATCCTACCAAAAGAAAGGAAGGGCTAGAAACTTCCAATTTTGAGGCATCTTGCATGGGTCCGGAATCTCCAGTTTCTGGTTTGGTGATGCTCTTCAGTGGGGCTCATTTATTGCAATTTGAACCAGTCAAGACATCTACTCCTTATTTGGAATTTTGCCAAATTTATAATGATAAGAATATAAGAATAGACTTAGCTGTGAATATAAATTGATTACATATAAGAAAAAATGAAAGTAAAATATTATAAAAAACCTATGTATTCTTATATGTGATCAACAAAGAGAAATGATGGCCGGCTAGCTTCTTTCAGAGTAAAATTTAGTAAGAGACTATAAAACGAGACATTTGTTTTGAGTGGTTCAAATTTTAATAATTAACTCCATTGAAGAGCATCACCAAATTTCTTGTGATTTCATAAAGCAGTGGATCGGGACTAATTCTACCTTTGCGATAAGGTAGAGCACATCATATAGGATTATTGTTTTGAAGAGTACGAAATGCACATTTTGCACAAAATGTTAGAGCTGAAGAGTACAAAATGTGCATTTGCTAGTATTATTGTTCTGCAAACACTGAGAATGCATTAGTGTTATTCATAACAAACACCATATCTTCATTGTGCGGCCCACTTCTCACCTAAGTGCATGCTACTCTTCAGTCCTCTTCTTCCCCTTCCTACATATATACCATTTAAGGTTCTTGTGACACTGCCAATGATATTCATTGTTGCTTTGAAGTAAGCCCCATCACCCCAAGAAGGAATGTGTGCAAATCATCTCACCTGTATATAGAATCCAATGGTCAATATCAATATGATATGAGTGATATCTCTTATGCTTAGTAGGTCCGGGTTGAAGAAGTGGGCCCCATCCAACAAATGGATAATTGGTCATGAGAAGTATTGATTGAATATTTAATGTGTGATAGAGACGCTATATTATTCATTATTGTTTTGAAGTAAGCCTCATCACCTTAAGAAGGAATGCGTGAAAATCATCTCACCTCACAGAATCCAATTGCCAATATCACTATGATCCAAGTGATATCTGGTGCGCAGTCTGGACCCTCTGTTGTAGCTATTATAAGAGCTGAGTAATAAAAATTTTTAGCTTCATTGTTGCGATTCAAGATAAATCTCATCTCTTCTATATCTAGGTCGTCATGGTTCAGCACATGATGGAGATCGTGATTAACACCACATGCGATGTCGCTTCATTATATGGTAACATTTCCATCATATGCTCAATCGGATAATGAGACTCATTCTTTTTTAATTAAAACTTATGAATCTAGGTATAAAGGAGATGGGATTCAACTCGAATGGTCCAAATTATCAGCATGTAGGCCCCACAATAGAGTTTCAAGAATTTGTTACACAGTTTGGTGTAGTACATGCAAGGAAGGATCGGACCTCCTCTTGTGCTGTACAAATTAATGGAACGTTGTTTGGCATGACAGAGGTGAAGGGGTGGGGCCCCACCCAACAAGTTGATAATAGGTGACAAGTATTGATTGAATTATTAAACTGGTGATCGTGACACTCATATTCATTGTTGATTCAGTAAGCCTCCCCACCCCCAAGAAACAGAGGGAAAACATCATCTCACCTCTTTGAATCCAATGGTCAATATCGCTATCATCGGAGTGATATCTGCCCTATCCAAATGTTGCTTGGCATGACAGGATTGACCCTTTGAAATCAAGTGGGACCCATCCAACAAGTTGATAATTGGTGTAAAGTATTGATTGGATTTTGGTTAATGGGTGGTTGTCTAAAATCACCAGACTTAAAGAAGAATCAATTAAAGGATGCTTTCACTAAAGTTAATCCATAGGGAAATAGAAATGAATACAGCAGTGAGTTGTAATAGTATATATGGGGGGTTTGAAAAGTATGAGAGAGAGAGAGAGAGAGAGAGAGAGAGAAGAATCTCTGAAAGGAGGAGGCAGGCCTGATGGGGAGAAAGGGAAACATGAGAAGAATGTAGTAATAACATTTGCCGTTTCCCAAGGGCACATGATCTTACAAAGCTACAGGCCCAAAGGGGCCATGTGAATGGAGTTGGCCGATTCTCACTGTCTCGAGTCCATAAAGCCATGTGGAAAAGCCGCTTTGTAGCTCGTTTAAAGCAAACACGCCCGTTTGGCTGCAATCATGCGGTCTACATTGGATAATTCTCCCCCAAGCACCCTTTCCTATTGCTATCATTCCAGTTTATTTTATTCCTTTCCTCTCCAAATAAACCCCCATCACTTCTTCACAATTACATTACATGCACCAAATATGTCATATGCCATCCCTTAAAACTTACACTAGTTTAGGCCATATCTTAAAATGTAAATGGGTTACAACTTACAGGTTCAACTCAGATCAATATATAGTCGACTCAAATCCAAGTAGTCCTTCCAAAGTTGTCAATATGAATGAACCCATAGGTCAGGTTTGGCAATCAAAGCCTCTAAGATTTCCTTTTAATGAGAGATTATTAAAGAAGTAAAGTACAAGAAGTGAAAATGTAGATAAGATTCTTAGATTCACATTCCTAGGATTTGGCATTCAATTTTCACTAGATAAGAGAGTATTTGGTAACTATTTGCTGAAAAGTAATAGTGAATTGTGTATTTATTCTGTGTTTGTACAATTACATGTTGAGAGTGAATTAGTAAGCCAATTGTGCATATAAGGATAAGATCTGAGATGGATTAGATTCTCACTAAATATGGAACTGAAAAGACATGATACACAAATGCTTAGTTGGGTCAATGATCTCAGATTTGGTATGACATGGCTATGCTTAGGTGGGTCAGCCATCCTTATCATGAAGGACCAGATCTTGATTGCTTAATATTTACGTATCTTCATCATTGTTATTTCAATTTTAACCACTTCTAGAAATACATATCCTAAAAATCCTGAGAATTCCATAGTTGCAAATGAACGGGCCTTAACACAAACGAAGTCAAGTCAATACAATACATCCATTAATTTAGTCACGAATGTCAATTAGAACCTTTTGCCAAAGATGAAAGGGTTAACTTAAACCTGTAATCAATTTGTGTTCAAATCATGTTCCTACATCAAATTAGTTGAGTTTTCAATTTAGAGTTTACCAAGAGTTAATTCAGATTAGGGCCTGATCAATCAAATGCAGCAACCCCATTTCTCCATTCTCCAAGGCCAATGGGGGTGGTGGCATTTTTGAAATTCCTGTCGCCAAAAATGGGCAATCACAGTAGTATGAACTCCTTTCCACAACCCAAGACCCGCTCGTGCGGACAAGGCTCCCACGCTCGCATGAGTATTTTAAGCGCGCCCAATAAACAAACCAGGCTCTTTCAACGAAACCCGCCAACTTTCTTCCCAAAAGCGGTTTTTGGGTCCCCTTCAAAACCACCCATCTTTTTAGTCTAAAGCCATCTCACCCCTCCTTCCTTGTTCCCTTGTCTTGTATAAATACACTGAAGCTATTCCCTTCCCCTTGACTCCCAATCAGCAGAAGAAGTAGTAGAGTAGGAGTTTAAGAAGAACTAGTGGAGAGAAGGAAAAACAGAAAGCAATGGAATCATCTGATAAGGTGGTGGAGACTGTAATGGGGGGAAGCTATGTGGAGATGGAAGCTGAAGGAAAGCCCAAAACCATGAAAACCCAACTGTCTAAGTTCTTCTGGCATGGTGGCTCTGTTTATGATGCTTGGTTTAGCTGTGCTTCAAATCAGGTATCTTATTTTCTTCCTCTCATACTGGGTGTTGTTTGTTTTCTCTTTTTACATGAAAGTGGAAGATGAGAAAATGTTGAGAGTCATAAAAACATATACCCTTTTTTTTTTTTTGCTTGCTCTGGATATGAAAAGATTGGAACAATATTAGAGTGGTATGTGTTTCTTCTTTTACTCTCTACAAGAAAGAAATAACATTTTCTGTTTTCTAACATACGAAAGACAAGCTTTTAAGTTTAGAGTAGAAACTAATAATGGGTGTTTTCCCTATCTCCCTTTTTTCTTCTAAACATGATGTATAGGCTTAGAATATAAATGGGTGTAGTTCTTTGTCTTTGCGAGAGAAAAAAGGCTTGGAAAGATTAAATAGATGATTTTTCTTCACACCCATGTTTCTGGTTTCTTTTGTGGCAGGTCGCTCAGGTTCTTCTCACCTTGCCCTACTCATTTTCACAGCTTGGAATGACCTCTGGCATTGTTTTCCAGCTGTTTTATGGCTTGATGGGTAGTTGGACTGCCTATCTCATAAGTATTCTATATGTTGAGTATAGAACCAGGAAAGAGAGGGAGAAAGTAGATTTCAGAAACCATGTGATCCAGGTTGATATCTGCATCAATTGCTTTGAATAGCATATTCTATTTCATTTTTTTTTCCTCTAATGTTTTTATCACACCCTAACATGGGTTCTATCTTTTATCCTTCTTTTTTTTTTTGGTCTGCTAAAAAGTGGTTTGAGGTTCTTGATGGCCTTCTTGGAAAACATTGGAGAAATGTGGGTTTGGCCTTCAACTGCACTTTCCTTCTGTTTGGATCAGTAATTCAGCTCATAGCTTGTGCAAGGTATGTGGTTCTTGCCACTGCAATATCATCTCTTCTTTACATTCCAAAAACCAATATATATATATATATATATATATTTATATATATATTTATATAAAGTTCAGTCTTCCATGGAAGCATAAAATCAGATCTCAACACAAGTGGGCCACTTGTACTACCCATTCCCATTCAGGCCAAGTCCCACCAAGGATGATCAATCTTTTTTTCCCTTATAAGAATGATCCTTACTGTTATACATTTACAATTAAGATCATCTCCAAGGGAAAAAAGAAAAAGAGGACTGACCCATTAACCAGCAGTAGCATGTGGACCACAGAAGCCGGCCTTCATAAAGAAATGCAATAACTGATTTTCATTGCATGGCTGCAGCAACATTTATTACATTAATGATAATCTAGACAAGAGGACTTGGACATACATCTTTGGAGCTTGCTGTGCTACAACAGTGTTCGTCCCTTCCTTCCGCAACTACAGAATATGGTCTTTTCTAGGTCTGATAATGACCACATATACAGCTTGGTATATGACCATTGCCTCCCTCACACATGGACAGGTAGGCCAAATATATTGCTTAATAGGAAACATGGGGGAGCTGATATCTACATCTTACACCCATTTTTTTATGATATGTGACTGCACCATCTTATGCTTTCATTTTCATTTAGTAGAAAGAAAGGGCATGTGTGCAAGGAAAATGGGTGTAAAATATCGTTTCCCTGAAAGACAAAGACCATGGTTTTGTCTCCCTCTTAGTTTTGTATTGCAGAAGTTATAAATAACAGAAATAATAAAAATAATATGGCATCTGCAGGTGGAAGGGGTTAAGCATTCAGGTCCAACTGGACTGGTTCTCTACTTCACGGGAGCTACAAATATTCTCTACACATTTGGAGGGCATGCTGTTACAGTGTAAGACAAGGGACATATCTCACATGCTTACATTTCCCAAATTATCCTGGTTTGCAAATATATATCATTCATGCATGCAATTATATTTTATTTTCCATGGTTTATAAAGCTTGAATATGAAGTTGTCAATTAGATAAAGCTAATAAGGCCATGTTCGGCAACCAAATACTCGGGAATTTCTTGTTGCTTTCCCAAGACTTGGAACATCCACACTTTGCAATTATAAATCTTCCTGGATTTGGGCCAGTGATTCTCAAGTCCGACCTCCCCCAATAAGAATCAGAAATCCTCATTTTTGTCCACTTACGGAAAGATAACAATTTTTCTTAATTAATCTTCAAATCTATAGATTTCTTTTCTACCAAAAAAAAAAAAATCTATAGATTTCTCACAGTATACTCACATGCTACCAAACGTGCCCAAAAAAGCATTGTTAATTCCACCAAAAGTCATCTCTTACATTTAGTTGGAAAATAAAAGAAGAAGAAAATAATAACTTTTGAAGGTTCATTTTTTCTGGGAAAATTAATTGTAAGTTGAAGTGGACAGTTTTCTCCACATACTTTTTTCTACAATTTCTCTTAGTTCAGTGGGGCCATAACTGCAAGTTGTAGAATGTTGGCATATGAGCCCCATCAGTGGGCTCACATGTGAGTGAGGCCACAAAATCTTGGACCTCTCTGTTGACTCAGTCGGCACAAGAATCATTAACTTGCTAGACGTTCTCCCAGTTGCATGCCTATTCCACCGGCAATTTAAGTTGAGTGGATCTGACCTCAGTAAAAGAGATTGTGAACTGACAATATCAAATAAGCAACCCAGAAATATCAGAGCTGTCGTGTCATATCTTACACCAAGCACTACTGCATTCTACCAGTAGAATGTAGAATACAGCAGTGTATGAATAGAGTTTAATATCCTAGCTTTGGATGTGGATTAGAGAAGCTAAAGTTTAATAGCTGACTTATTTTCAATCAACATAAAAGTGAGACCTTTCCCTCCTCCCAATTCTAGGTGGGGTACCCCTATATGACTCATAGACATAAAGGACGACCTTCAACTTCCTTTCTAGATTCCTGTTTTCTTCATTTTGCTTTTTGCTTAGGTTACAAATGGGTCCTTGATTCTTGAGTCTGATGTCTTCAACTTAAAAAAAAAAAAAAAAAAAAGGATTTGAAAACCCAAATTAGGTTCCAACAAACAAATGGGTCCAATTTTAGAACCTAATTTTGAATTAGGGAAAAAAAAAAAAAAAGGGATCCAGTTGGGAACCATAAGTTTGGTGCACCCCTCTTGGCCAGAAAAAAAAAAAAAAGAACAGAAAAAGTTAGGTATACCCGAGTACCACGAGTTTCAATCACCTCTTGGGACGCATCGAAATAGCTGTACACCTTGAACAGAGATCCCTGATCCCCACTGTGATAGAAATCAGTGGGACCAATTAAAAGCTCACCACTCACTGACCCCTCTGTTGCACACTAAAGTGGACCTTAATACACTAGTAAATGAACGATTCTAATTTGCAGCTGGTGGGTGTTGGCAGGGAAATCATGCACGCAATGTGGCAGCCTCAGAAATTCAAATCTATATACCTACTGGCAACTCTATACGTTCTAACACTGACTCTTCCATCTGCTGCATCTGTCTACTGGGCCTTTGGAGACATGCTTCTGAATCACTCCAATGCCTTTGCCCTCCTTCCGAGGACACCCTCCAGAGACATGGCTGTAATCCTCATGCTCATTCATCAGGTGGGTTCTATTTAACTTTTTTTTTTTCCCCCTCTTCTATATCTCACGTGGCCCCCAGACTATACTTTTAACGGACAGAGACAAAATAGGGGTCTTGTAGCTAGAAAAGAACGTAAAAAAAGGAGATGCTGATGTACTGTTGTAATGTTAATGTTGGTGTGTGTGGTTGTGAAAAGCAGTTTATAACGTTTGGGTTCGCATGCACGCCTCTGTATTTCGTGTGGGAGAAGGCGATAGGGATGCATGACTGCAAGAGCATGTGTAAGCGTGCATTGGCAAGGTTGCCTGTGGTCATTCCCATATGGTTCCTGGCTATCATCTTCCCTTTCTTTGGTCCCATCAACTCCGCCGTTGGATCACTCCTTGTCAGCTTCACCGTCTACATCATCCCTTCCATGGCCCACATGCTCACCTTCCGCTCTGCTACTGCTAGAGAGGTATATATATTTAACACCATCTGTCACCAGTTGTGTGTTTTGATAAGAAAAATGGATGGCCAACAAGAACCAATGATCAAGTTTGGACCATTATTCTGATTTACGATGGGCCCCATTGGATGGGGTACTTGGTGATTTTGTTGTTGGCTACCCATTTTCTTTTTCTCTTGAGGGCCTGTGTTGATTGATGTAATGTATGTATGCTTCTTGTTTGTGTTGTAGAATGCTGTGGAGAGACCACCATCATTTGTGGGGAAATGGGCAGGGATGTATACAATCAACTTGTTTGTTGTGGTGTGGGTTTTTATTGTTGGGTTTGGGTTTGGTGGGTGGGCCAGTGTAACCAACTTCGTTCATCAGGTGGACACCTTTGGGCTCTTTGCCAAATGCTATCAATGCCCACCACCACTGCCTCACAATACCACTCTTCCTCTTTCTCCTCCTCCTCCTCACCACCAGCTTCACAAACCATGAACATCTTCCCTCTTATTTTTGTTCTCACTGATCTAGGCATTTGCTAGAGAAAGAAAAAGGAAAATAGAAGATCACTCACTGCATGCAATGATCCCCCTCAAGGAGGGTTTTGGTAATAGCACCTCTCTCTTCTCCCATATTCAGCTTTTTGTTTACAATAGTTACTGTTTGGAAACATTGTAAGAAATCCTTGAGAACTTGTATGTTTATGTCAATCTCTCTCTCTCTCTACATGGTCAGTTTCGCTTGTCATCATCCTACGGCTTAAATTCATCGATATAAGGTCTACATAATGAGTTTGGATCATGAAAACAAAAAAAAAAATGCTATAATTAATTACTCAACAATGTGGTTTTGTGCAAGGGAAAATAGCTCCCAAGTGATGGGCAATTTTCTCCAATGGGACTTCCACAAGGCTGCCGTGCAGGCCCCATGATCAGAGCCTTTAATGCAGGGGAGTCCCACTTTTGTAACTTTTGTAGATGATGAAGATTGATAATCCCACATAGTCCTTGTGCATAGGCCTGTCAATGGGATGGGTTGAAACGGGTAGAAAGCCCGGCCCGGCCTGGCCCAAGCCCGAAAGTACAGGGCTTTATAAAAAAATTTGAGCCCAGTGGGTTGGGCTTGGTCAATAATTTTAAAGCCCGGCCAAAATGGGACTGGGACTGGGCAGAGTTAGGAGAGGCATTCTCCAAGTTAATTTTGATAAAAAATTTATATTACCTAAACTGCTCGTTACTAACAGTAAAAAAACGGCTAGTTAGGAGGGGCATTCTTGTAACTGTGCCCTCCATCAGTCCATCTCTTTTATAAGACGTTGCAAGCCCTAAAAACATCCCACACTTTTTGCGACGAAGTATTCTCGGCCGTCTCTTGGTGGTCGCTAAAGGGTATTAGCGACCGCTATACCACTTTTAGCGACGGCTTTTGGCGGCCGCTAAAAGTCCCTTTTCTAGTAGTGCTGTCTCTTCTGCCCAAGATTGGTTTAGTCATGACCCAACTAGTGATGGTGATATAGATAATGATGGGAATGTACTAATTGATGTTTTAGACATATTAAAAGAAAATTAATTTCTGTTGATTTCTTTTTTATATTACTTGACCCATATAGGATACTCATTCTCATTCATTTTATTGATTTTCTGATTTTCTACTTAAAAAAGAAAGTTTTTAACTGATGCTACATTACTTTAACTTGACTCATATAGGATACTTATTCTCATTCATTTCTATTGATTTTCTAATTTTCTACTTTTACCGAAAAAAAAAAAAGTTTTAATCATTTCTACATTATTTGACCCATATAGCCTATAGTATACTCATTCATTTCTATTGATTTTCTAATTTCCTACTGTCGCTAGCAAAAAAAAAAAAAAAAGTTTTTAACTTCGCCATGTTACTTGTTGCATTGCATTGCCGGTCCCAAGCCTGAAAAAAAGAGGAGGGTTTAAAGTCGGGTTCACACCGGTGTCTGGTGATAGTAAGAATAATTAGAGAATGTTTTGCTTATCTCCAGGATCGGGCTAAGCCCAAGCCCGGCCCTGTCCCAGCCCGGGCCCGTACGGGACGGGATTAGATGTAAGCCCGTTCAATTTAAGGCCGGGATTGGACAACACCTGGTAGGCCCGTCCTATTTTCGGGACGGGACTGGACAACCCAAGCCCAGGCCCGCCCGTCCCATTGACAGGCTGTGCAGGATCGTAGGTGAAACCACAAGCGATTATGATTATCCTTCTTTGAGTTAAAGGACCTGAAACAAGTCCATTATTGAACATAAATTATCAATGTTTCCAACCATTAACCATTCGTGTAGATCTCAATGAGATTCGACCTATCTATGTAGATAAGAGGGCCCCACATCTAATTGAAGGCTTAACAAACATCAGCCTCAGGTTGAGATCCTCGAGTGGAACTTAATCATGAAAATGAACCATTGCTTAATTTTTTTTATTTCTAATCCAGCAATTGGAGAATAGTTACACGGTAATCATGATATCTGTCTCCATATTGGGATTCATGATTGGACCCAATGCATGAGCGGCAAGGATATGGACACCAAGGGGGGCCAAGGAAGTTCCCCCTTTGCTATCCTGGCATGAGCAGTTCAAGAATCCCTATGTGATATAATTCAGATCTGATCTGGGCATAAATTTTAGGGATATAGCCCACAAAGCAATATCTCCCTCCGCGATTTCGCACACATTTTACTTACAATATCCCAGGGCCGTGCAATATCATACTATTATTTTACAAATTGTTCTGCACGAATTATATAACCTTCAAGAAGAAGGTCGTACCGTCAATATCCCTAAATTTTATACGCTATCAAGATCATAGTCATGAAAATTGCCATAAGTGGATAACATCATCCATCTTCCAAATACGGGCATTTTTGTGTAACACTTTCTCGTGGAAAAGTAGACGGTTTTCTGTGGAAAACTCATTTTTCCAGCATTTGGTGAAGAACAATTCCGCAGAAATGTTTTCCTACCTCGTCAACATTTTCTTTAATAATAGTGGAAATTGATTAACGGGAGGGGGGGTTATGGAAAATGAATTTCTTCGAAAAACTTCTCATTTTCCTTACTATTGTCCATTTCAACCCAAAAACCACAACTCTTTCATTTTTTATTTCTTTATATAAATTATTATTTAATATTAAATAAATAATATATATGTAATGTTATTTTTTTTCAAAAAATTATCACCAAATAAGAAATTTTGATTTTCTATAAAGAATCCATGGCCACACCAAACATATGCACCAATTCAATGATAAACCCTTTTTGCATCAAACATGAATTTCTAAACTCTACAAAAATCCTTTTATGAGGTTTTCATTTCTATGGAATTTGCTGACATGACAATTTCCTCTTTCCGCAAAAATAGTGTGCACACAAACATGCCTTATTCAGTGCTAAAAACACCCACAATAACTTGAAAATCTGTCAGTGCTTTCACTTTAACTATTATTAATTTTGAATAGTTGCTTTCAAGAGAAAACTGCAGACTAGGCTATTTCTAATAACAAATTTGTACTTTGTTCCACTGTTTCTACCCTTTTTATACACGAGTTAAAAGACAATTTCTAGTTTCGCCTACAAATCTAGAGGGGAAAAAAAGAGTATAGTTAGGCTTATGAAGTTGTTCCCCAACCATTTGTTGAAGCACCCCAGACATGTCAATCACTAAACGTATTAGTAAAAGGAATCATCAAAATAGCCCGCTCTGATGATAGGATGAACAAGCCACTGATTTTAGGATCCAAATATTGACAAACCACATCAACCCGGGCAAACCCCCTTTTGCAGTTCACTGTAGGCGCATCCAAGCTACAAGAATAAGATATGTAGCACATATGGAGGATGGGGGTGGACGTAGTATCACTCCAATTAAACAATACTAACCTAACCGATTAAGACTTTTCATGTACATCATTTTCAGAACAAACTTTATGATTAAATTCAGTTATGGTTACTGGTTAATCAAATGTCAACTTGTAGGTCTGGATTTTATAGTGAGACCTACCAAACAGAATTAGAGTGTCTAAAAGAAACTTACAAGGTGGATGTTGTTGGAAGTGGATCCATGGATAGATTATAGTGAGGAAAAAAAAACAAAAAAAAAACGACAATGTAATCAGTCTCCTTTTTTGCCTCCTGAATAACCATAATCATACATCTTAAATTGTGGGTTTTAAGCTTCAACCATAGTTAAAAGACTTTTACCAAAAAAAAAAAAAAAAACCATAGTGAAAAGACAGTAAAAACTTTTGTGAACATTTTCCTACCATTATCAAAGTCTGAATTTGTCCAACATAGAATACCAATGGATTTCATTGAGAAAAGTGAACACACCAGGGTGAGTGAAAAGGTGGGGCCAAAGCTCCCAAAAGAACATTACTTTTTGAATCATGGAACAAGACATGTCAAGGGATGACAAACAATTTTGTCTAAAAAAGGAACAAGATTCTAAGCGTGGAATTACAAATAGTTGTAAGTTGGCTACTTTTCTTGATTGCATGGAAGTGGGACAGAAAGGAACAGAGGAGATTTTCATCACATGGAGGATTTTACAGAATATAAAGAGACACTTGAACCAGAAAGCAGCCAGATGATGTGACGAGGCACTCAAATTTTTGAGTAGTCACAGGAAAAGGAATGGTAATCTCCTCTACAGCACATATGAAAACATGTTCCCCCTAGGAACTACCGTTGGGACCACCTTATGGACGTCCATACATCCTTGTTTTTAGGCTACACTGACGAAGATTCCACTTTGGCAATGTTGGCAATTTGTCCTCCATCACACGGGAAAGTCCACCCCGCCCGACCTGGGGGACCGAATTCGGGCCCGGTCCCCAGTCGGGCCGTTGGATCCCTGGGGGACTGTGTAGCAAGACTCCACACGGGAAAGTCCACCCCGCCCGACCTGGGTAACCAAATTCGGGCCCGGTCCCCCAGGAGGGCCGTTGGATCCCAGGACCGGACTCGAATTCGGTCCCCCAGTCGGCCGTGTAGCAGGACTCCCATCACACCCTAAAATGTCAACATCTCAAACAAAGATTAAAAAAAAATCCAATTGTGGCTTGGCCCGATCATTAAAAAAAAAAAAATAGAATTGAGTTCCATGAATGTTATCTAGTCTACATGTTCTACAAAAAAATAAAAAAACCTACTGATTGAGGAGTTTGGCTGCGCATCTCAGTTGATTCTATGCAGACGGAGTCCAACAAAGTATACAACTGAAAAGGATAAGATGTCTCCTCACAAATTTAATATAAGATAAATATGATTCATTCAGACAGTTGGGATAAGGCTTGGATTATGAAGAATAGATGACCCCAGATGCCCCGAAATGAGCAAGCACATCAGCAAGAAACTAAACTATATTATCTTTTACCAAACTCTCTGAGAGTCCTCTGTTACATTTGTTCTGCTAAGATGAATCAAACCAACCAGCCCATAACCATCCCTCAAAGACAAAGATGCTCCTAACATTCAGAGATTCCAACAATGATCCTCACTGAATTAATTTCCGAATTTTCTTTATTTTCAACAATGATTTATTGGAATCTTTAAATTATTTTCTAAGATAACTCTACTTCTCTATCAGAAATATCCCCCGTGTAGAAAAGGAGAAGGGGTTATATAGACACAAAAGGCTATGGTGGGTCTCTCTCTCTCTCTCTCTCTCTCTCTCTCCACAAAAGATCGCGGCATGGTACAAGTAGAAATTTAGAATGCACCTAGCAGTGCTCCAAAAGAGAACAATTAATTGTAACTGAATATGAAAACAAACAATGAGAAGCCAAGCAATGGCAGTGAGCTCACACAATTACCTGTCAGGCTCAACAACAAATCAATCATTAAAAGATCATAAGAAACAGGCAATTTATAGGTCATAACCTGAACTCCTAAAAGGATCTCATATGATACAAATTGCAAGCAGGTTGATGATTTTTTCAGGTCACAGACATCTCTTCTTCTTTTAAGTGGAAAGTAGAATGTATTTATGAGTAATGCACACTTTCAAGGCCCTTCTGATTACGATGATGAAGTAGACTAAATTTTTTTTTGCAGGACCAATTTATAATGAGGTTGGATAGAACAATAGTTAGACACATTTTTGCCTTCTTTCCATCCAAATTCCATGACATCATCCAACACTCACCACTAATTGATTGGAGGCAGCAAACAGCCCCATGGCATTATACCATATAAATTATAACTTTCAATTAGCCTAAACACCCTAAACATACAAAGGGTTCATAGCCAACCATTTTGGAATCACACTAGTAGTAGTAACTTGGAGTAAATCCAAACAAATCCTAAAACCCCTTGTTAACACTATCATCTTAGCTTTCATCCAATAAATATGAGGTCAGGTTAATGCATTAGGAAAAGAAGAAGAAGAAGCTATGACCATATATCCTGACTTTCTTCTTTTGAACACAAAAGCTATTCAATATTCATCACTCTACCATGTGAGACTGTAAATAGACCACTAATCATGTACTTAAAAGTCATAAATCCTTATATACTAAAATAAAATAAGCAAAAGAACACTAAAATAAAGAACCAAGCAAAATTCAAAGATAACCACATAAATCACACAAAAGAAGCAACTTAAAAAATTCAACAATGAACCAACAAACTTAAAAAAAAAACCACACCAAATCAATAACAGATGAAACAAAGAAGATCTAATCCATTGACCAAACCACATATGTATATCATAAAAGAAGAGAATCAAAACAGAGAGATCCAGATTTCAGTCTCTAAACACAAACCTTTACTTCTCTTTGCAGAGCATCAAGAACAAAAACACCACAATTCCAAAAGAAGATCTCACAAAGTAAGAAAAAGAAAATTGAAAACCCACCTTCGCAAACGACGATTTCCAGCATCAGCCGTCTAGATCCAAAACCCAATTCAAATTATCCGATGGGTACCCAAAAAAGATCTAAATCCAGAACGAAATTAAACAAAAAGGGGAGAGTACTAACCCCACATTCATTTCATCGAGCTGCTAGGGCATTCTCTAGCAAAATGCCCTTGCTCGCCGCAGTTGTAGCAAGATCCGCCGCCGCCACCTCCTCCGCTACCGCCACCTCCATACCTTCCACCGCCACCGCCACCGCCGCTACTCTGATAGCAATCCCTCGCCATATGCCCCGGCTCCCCGCAATTATAGCAACTCCCGCCGCCGCCGCCGCCTCCTCCGCCGTAGCCTCCCCCTCCGCCGCCATCTCTCAACCCACGCCCACCTCTACCACCGCCGCCTCTTCCACCGCCACCGTTGAAACCGTAACCGCCACCACCACCACCACCACCGAAACCGTATCCACCTCCACCGCCTCCACGGCCTCCGCGGCTACCATACCCCCCGCCGCCTCCGCCATCTGATCCTCCGCGGCGATCGCCTTGGACGGAGGAGCCGTTGGGGCCGGTAACGTCGACGGCCTTGGTGCGTCCATCTCCGCCCTGCTCAATCTCGAACTCGACGGCTTCGCCCTCCGCGAGGCTGCGGTAGCCGTCGGATTTGATGGATGACTGGTGTACGAAGAGATCTTCGCCGCCGTCGTCCGGGGTGATGAAGCCGAAGCCCTTCTGGCCGTTGAACCACTTCACGACGCCGCTCGATCTGCTATCCTGCGCCATTGAACAACCAAACCCTAATACCAGAAAACCCTAATTCCTCCTCTCTCTCTCTCTCTGCTCTCTCTCTCTTTCTGTCTTTGGATCCTTCTTTTTCTATTATGATATGTATCTTTTTGGTTCTTTGCTTTGATATATACTGTATATGTGGGATGTGGATTTCGCATCGTTAGCCACGTGGCATATTGGGCTAAAATAACTGATTGGAGATTACTATTGTGGGCCCAAGGATAATTTCAAATAAGATTTTAAGTTTTTGTCTTATTTAGAAAAAAAGACATAAGTTTTAAAAAAAATTTAAATTAGTCCCTAAGTTTTCTTGTAAATTTCAATTAAATACATCCGGCCATTTAAGATAATTTTATCATACTTTTTTCTTTAATATTTTAAAAGTATCTAAATCACCATTTATTTAATGTCATGACATGGTTCTAAGAGGCATTTCAAGCAGTTAATCATCATGATCATCGTAGAAATACTGATTGTCAATCACCTTAAGGAAGCCGATAAAGAAAATGAGAAGAATATAAAGAAAGTGAAAGATGATTTTATTTCAGTAATTTACATATTTTAAAATAAATTACAAAAAAAGTTTTCTGAAAATAGCTTGAAATGGATGGATGTTCTTAATTGAAAACTTTCTAATAATTTTAGGGATTAATTTAAATTTTTTTTGAAACTTATGTCCTTTTTTGAAATAAGGTAAAAAGTTAAGTCCTTATTTAAATTTTTTTTTATTTAGACCTTTTGAGTTGTCACGAGACAATAATAATAATAGGTCGCAGGACTACCTTACGTGGGAAGGTGCGTTATTTTACGCTGGAGACCATACACGTGTCTGTGGATGTGATCGTGACCATTGATTGGAGAGATGGGAGAGAGTACAAATCACCTGATGCTGATCTGATGGAGAAGGAGTCAGGACGAGGGAGGCTCTGATAGGTAGCATGATGGAAATCCATGGCCATGCTTGTCTCACCCATTTTTAACAATCTGCACAAAATCCATGACTGTGGTTACCTCAGCAAATTTTTGGGAAAGAAATTTTGCCCCCGTAAATTCTTAAATATTTGGACCATGAAAGTCTTCATTTATAAAGATTTATAAAGATTTGGACCATGAAAGTCTTGGCATATTTGTGCTTTTTTTTTTTTTTACTATCGGAAGATTTCTAATCTTTTTGGCTGGACTAATTTCTCTAGGTACAGAGGAAAGCCGGATAAACTCTCATGTAGTTTTAGTGTTGTAGTACAGTTTTGAACCTGCAGCTTTTAGGTACAAACAATAGTTATAGGCCAACTGAGCTACCTCTTGGGGTTAAACATATTCGTGCATGAGTGCACTATATTTATGTAAAATCTGCAGCCCTACAAATCATGAACAAGGAATCTTTATTCAAAGAATTGCGAAGAATTTTTGTATCTACCAATGTACACTTAGGCCATGTTTCTTCAGTAGAATTTTTGCCAGGAATTCACCATAACTGTCCCCTGAAATTTCTAAATTTCATGTTTCTTTGCTAGCATTTATGTATTCCAGCTACATGAAAGGTTTCTTTTAACCTTTGGGAATCCACGAATTCCACTTCCTTTATATTTTTGTGGAATTCTTGGATGCTCAAGTCTAAAGAAGCATCCGAGAATTCTACCTTGTCTGGGAATTCAGAAATTCCCCATAAGGAATTCTTGGAATTCCAACAAAGAAACAGGTCCTTAACAATGGTAAGTAAGTATATGAAGATTTTAGACTAGGAAAAATCCTCATTCGTAAGGATTTTCTCAGCCGACTCCTTTCATTGAATTTAATAACTCTTATTTTTGTAGATTTATACATTGATATTGATTTTTCTTAGCTATATGGATTTTTTGGTACCGATATCAATGTGAAATCATCAACTATACAATTATGAATTTTTATAATCTATTAAAAATCACACTTGGTCAACCAACCCACACACCAAATTAGTGTTACAAGGAGTATTTAATCCTTTCTAGGTTGGGTCTTGGACATGAACTGGCTCTTCAAATTAACCACTCCCATAAGGTTTTTAATAGTTTTCAAGGCTGGGCCCTGGTTTGACAGTGGATCTTTACAAGGGGCAATGCCAGGTCTCAAAACCTCTTGTAAGAAAGGCTTCACCAGAAGTGGGGCCCACACACAGGCAAATAAAGTGGTCATGCTTGCTTGTAGTCTAGCCCCAGGGGGTCAGCTTTGGAGGTTATGGTCGTGTTTTTTGTAAGTGTATATAATAAGTGCAATCATGGGGATGGGAGAAATCGGACGGTTGGGGATTGGCAAGAGGATAGATGGGAGACCGTTGGATTGGTTGGGGTTTTCCTGTAAAAGTGGGAGGTGAACCCTGCTCTCTCTCTCTCTCTCTCTCTCTCTCTCTCTCTCTCTCTCTCCTGTTTTGAACTTTACAAGAAACTAACACAACTCACATTACACTACTGATATAGTCCCAGAAATGGGTTGTCATGGGACCCACGTAAGATCTAGCAATTAGTTAGGAAATTGTGTGGCCCGTATGCCACTGGTCCCATGTCAGATCAAGCAGGACTGATGCCAACAGAAAATACAATCCTACCTAATGTAAGACTTGATCTGGTCCCACTAATAAGACTCCCAATAGAATTAGTGGATGTGAGTTTCCTGGCGTGTGACTCTTTGGACTTATATGGGAGCCCTAGGGTTGGTTATTATTATTCCATCATATAGGAGAGACCAGAGGATACCGAGCTTTCCAATCGCCGAAACACACATAGATTTCTAGCCACGTGTTGGAATCTCCACATTGGCGGATCTCTCAAAAAAATCTTAATATGTAATGCTAGAAGAGTTGCAATTAGGATCAAACTCTAAATAAAGAGTTTGGATCGGCATTGAACTCAGCTAGCAAGAGTTTCCAGAAAAGGGTAGAGTTCTACCGTCATGATGCTTTGGGAGTTTTTCTTACTCGAAGGGAGTTGGGCCTCGGGTGCCCTTGTTCCTTTACGATGAAAGAACAAGTATTCGCAACGCGTTTGCATGATCTTATCTTACACCAAAACATACAGCAATATTCCTACTTGTCAAGAATACAAAAACCCAACAACTCCTTGAATGGATAAAAGTAAATGCCTCTCTCCTTTTACCTTTCTCCAAATTTCAATCAGACATGATCTAAGCCCACTAAGAGATTGACCACAAAATAAGTGAATAAAAATATTACGAAAAATTCAAGTGTTTTTCTGTAATTAATCTAAGAGCTTGATTCTCATTCTAGTGAGAATTAGAGGAGACTCTCATAAGATGAAGAACTTTATATAAAGTGGTTCAGACATTTCTTTTTTTTCTTTTTGCTAGAGGAAGCACATGATATACAAATGAAAACAGCACAAAAGCTAGAAACCTATAAGACTATTAGATGCCTGATCTACAACCAAAAAACCAAACAAAAACAGGCCTCCCAAAACCATGAGTTCCCTCTTTAAGTAGAGTTAATGTTTGGGAAGTGGGGAGGGGAGGAAAATCTGAGGGGGAAGAAAAATGAAGGGGAGGGGAGGGGAGGGGAGGGAAAATTAGGGAGAAGAAAAGTGAAAAAAATAAGATTTTGTTTGTTTGTGGGATAGAGAGAAAATTACTATTTTATTCTTATTTTTATAAAAACTTCAAAATTATATTTTATAGACAAATGACAGTTTTGTAATTTTTCAACTTTTCCTCTCCTTTCCCCATTTTCCCCCCTATTTTTGGGGGAAAACTTTTTCCATTTTCCCCTCCCCCCCACCCCCCATTTTCCTTCCCCCCTTTCCCAAACACCCTCTAAAAAACTTTTCCCCCCACTTTCTCCTCTTTTTTTTCCTCCCCTTCCAAACGGAGGGTTATGGTTCCCCAAACGGCTAACACATTAAGCAGGTGAGGAGGAGGAAGAGGGGCCTACACACGGATTAGTAAAGCGAAACATCTGACAGTAGGTGGCAGCGGTGTGTAAGTCCGGGATGTATTGCTCATGAGCTGCTTGAGGAAAGAAGGCCGGGAAGACTTTTCACAGTGAGTTCTGCCAAGGAGCTTCACCAATTTTGTATTAATCCAACCACTGGAAGATTTGAACTCTTAAAAAAAGACTGAACAGTCTATTGACATTTGACACTAACTGATGAATTCCTTTTATATAAATTTTTAAAATGAGGCTCATTAGATGCTGGTAATAATATTATTAATTCAATAAATGGACACTCTATATAGTACTCAGTGCTTTTTTCCATGGATCAACTATTTTTTGACATTAGATAAGATGATATTCACCTTCCAATTGACCTAAATTTTTTTATTTTCAACACGCAAATTGTGATAAACCCCTGTCCATATCCTGTCTTAAGAAAAAAACTTGAGTGTACTGCTAATGCTGCTAAAGTTGTACATTGTCCCTTATCCATGCAAAATGTCAGTTTTCCACATAATTGGTCACATGGATAGACTAAACCCCAAGGACTTTTGCCTCTATAGATGCTTATGGTTTGCATTCTTTTCTTTTTTTAACTTCATTTAAAATAATGGTCTTTGTATTTTTTTAAAAAGTTTTGGATGAAGTAATGATTTTGTTTACTCTTTACCAGCTTAGCTTTGCCAAGAGTTTTGGTCATGACACTCTCTTATAATCTTACAATTGATTTTGTATTTTTTGTTATCCCGACTAAGGGGGCTGGACCTCATCGAGAGCCCTCGGATGAGGTGATAAAGAGCCCTCAGGTGAGAAAAGGAGGTATGCCCAGGGTTGATCCCTCAACAGCTACATGAGAATTGTCGCATCTTACCACCGTTGGATTTTGTTTGGATCCTCAAAACCCAACTGTGTTATGCACAATCTAGCTATAAATCTGTTCACTTGGAAGTTGAAACTGGTTATGACAGAACACAAAAATTCTCATACAAGAAAATCAGGCTATCCAAACACACTAATCCTGTTTATATATAAACCGGGTTATCCACGCTAGAGTTTCTGGAGATCCAAATGAAATCCTTCTTAGTTAGCGAAACAGCTAAAGAGACTAGACATGGGGAGAAATTGTTATTGGTTTTTTTTTAGAAAGTTTTTGGGCCTCTTTGTATGATGCGAGGAATTGAAAGGCTGATTTTGTTTTCTCAAGCAGGTGTTTGGTGTTCTACTTTAAGTTGGAAAAACAGAAAGTAAATAACTGATTTGTTGTTTCCCCACAATACAAAAAAAACATAGTGTTGGGTATGTGGGGGTTGGGTTTGGCTCGTTTTGTAGGCCTAACCCATTTGTATTAGCCCAACCCATTTGTATTGTGGTTGATGGGTAGTTTAGACTTGATGAACATCTCGAGTTTCAGTGCTTTCGGGTGTATGGTGCCTAACGGCACATTTGGAGGCAGTTTTGATTTGGTCACTTAGTATGGATGGTGAAATTTCGCCAAGGGAGAATTGTTGATAAATGGCTCAATTCAGCCGTACTCTCCCAGCCACCACTGTTGACTTCCTGGCTTCCTCCATGGCACTGATTGCAGCCCCTTTGCTTGACTTCGATGAAGAACTTCACATGGCACTTGTCAGGTGGTGCATGGGCTGCATGTGAAGTTGTCTCCCTTAGAACTCTTATAAAAGGAGGGAGGCTATGGACTAGAAGGAGTAGGGAAGGGGGAAAGGAGAGTGGCAAAACAGAGGATAAGAAAATGTAGTCTCTTTTGTAGTGGTGTTTCGTACACCACATGAGAGAATAAGTGAGGCATTGAGCGAACATGAGAGAATAAGTGAGGCATTGAGCGAACAATGGAATTGGGAATGTGAGAGAAATCTCATATGTAGTATACCTCCTCTTGTATACCTCCTTTGTAGTGAATTACTTGTCATCCTCCCCCGTGGACGTAGCCCTCAATGGGTGAACCACGTAAACCCTCTGTATCTCTCTTTACGTGTGTGGTTTGATTGCATGTGTTCAAACATTTAGACCATCGATCACTGGTATTTCCATTGCACCACTTTTCTCAAAAATAAGTGGTATCAGAACCCACCACGACGCTTCCGCACAACACATAGAACTGATGCTTTGAGAGGGTAGAACTTGAAATTCATCGAAACGACGCTAACATGATAATTTCATTGTACATATCGGGAACTATTATTACACACTGCATAATCCAATTCCCCCCAGAAGATGGCAGTTATAGACTCGATTTAAAGATGACACTACTCTTCTTATAGTTGAGAAAACAGTTTGAGCTCATGTGGTTCTCACCAGATACTGTCATAACTCATAAGTCTCTTCGGAGAGAGACGTTCAATAAAACTGAAATATATGTAACACAGATTTTGCAACAATCTGCACAGTACTCAAAACCTCAAGGAATTCCAGTACCAGGCAGTACATGTGTTTCTGGTCTATGGTAAGCCTACTCCATGTGAGCATGGAAGGCAGGACAGATCTGGTTGATCCATGTAAGCCGTGTTTGAGTTCATGCATGATTGGAGATCAGTAAATGGACCCAAGTTGTAGACAAGTTGAATCTCTCTCTCTCTCTCTCTCTCTCTCTCTCTCTCTCTCATAAAAGCATCCAAAACAATTTAAAAGACCCGAAGCATATACAGTGTAATTCATTCAGCAAAAATTAACTTGTGAACTTAAAATTTATCAGCTTTGGGGGAAAAAGGATGAAATTTATCGATGGAACTGAGAATGTTACAAGATATTGAAGTTTGCAAGAACCTCCGATACCATGAAGTGTCAGACAAGGGTACATCACCAATTTCTGACTGTCAAGCTAACATAAGCTAGCGCAAGACTCTTATGATTCCTCTTCAACAGTACTTGCAAGGCTATGACGATATGGGCCCTTTATAAGAAGTTGAGAAATTACAAAAGCAGAGTTACCTATCTACACAGAAGATATAGAGGAAATCACAGAAAGATGGCCTCTTCAATTTGCCCCAGAAAGTTATGCATCAGTATACTTCAACATTCCATTGCCCTGCCTTCTTCAACTGCCTTTTGTATTCAGTCCAATCAATGCCTGTGAAACAGCACACACCCGATAAGGAGGAGTAAGCAAACTCTATTGAATCCTAAAACCATTAATCACCAATCACAAACAGTTCTTGAGGTGTGGTGCCTAGCCCAAGGAAACTGCATCTTTTTTTTTCTCTTTTTTTCTTTTTATGTTCTCATTTTTTAACTAGCAATGATACTGGTGTGGCCCACCTTAGAAGATATAAGCCATTCTTAATCTGGTGCACCCCATTAAGGGATACAATTCTTGCCAATTCCATATTTAACAAGGCAAGATCAAATGGTAAGCACCCAGCAAATGTTTTATTCAAATTTCAAACTTAATTAGTGTTATATATTTCTTGTATTCTTACCTTCTTTGGCAGCCAATGACACCATAATGTCATCAATCCCCTTCTCCATTCCCTTCAACCCACACATATAGACATAGGTACTGTCTTTCTTTAGTAGTTCCCACAACTCCTCAGCATATTGTGCCATCCTCGTTTGGATGTACATCTTTTCACCCTTTTCATTTGTCTGCTCTCTGCTTACGGCAAAGTCCAGCCTGAAATTGTTGGGTGCCTTCTCTTTCATCTTTTCGAATTCCTGCTCCAGAATTACCCATCGAAACATTTTCAGCAGCTATGTGAGCAATCTACTCTCAAATGAGCTGACGCAAAGAAAGTCAAGGAGCTTAAAGTTAGCAAACCAACCTCTTTGTAAAGCAGTGAGCTACTGGTTGGAACACCCAAGAAGAGCCAAGCAAGACCATTGAACTGCATTACAGTTTTAAGTAGTAAAAATTAATAATCTGAGAAAAACCAAAATGATATTGAAACAGGAAATAACAAATACTCAATGTGTTCTGAATGAACAGTCTTGAGGTAGCTAGAAGTTGAAAACCAATTCTTTGGTAATATAATCAGCTAGTGAAGGGATTTGTATATTGTCGTGCAGTCTCTAATCATTTCACAAAGGTGATTTGGATGGTTGGTACGATGTACCCTACCATCCAAATGCAAACTCCACTGATAAGAAATGCAAACTCTTAGCCAATTGTTTGCCAATATAAGTTTAAGAAAGAACTCCAGGAAAGGTTCTCATACAATATATAGTATGGCCAAATTTAACTGATCTCTAATCTGGGTTTTTCGTTTTAATATTTCTTCTATGTATGATGAAGTCGACAAGATCATGATGTGGAAGTTAATAGCACGAGGTTGGAATGGAGTGAGACAAGGGATTCAAGTTGGGGAGCTGGAAAATAGTGGTTTCCGGTGTAAGAATGTATCAAGAGGCCCAGGAAATAGGAGAAGGAATAAGATCCCAAAGTGGGATCAGAGACTTGGATAGAATGCTCCTACAACTACAATCTGGATTCTGGAACACCAACTGTATAGAACTTCAAATTCTACTCTACAAATATATTACTCATGCTCAAAACCTAATATGTTTCTCCAGTCATCAGGAATTTGAGGAAAACAGTAAAACCTTGTAGTCATCATGCTTCTCAAAGAACATCTTCCACAAGAATGAGCGGAATGGTGCAATTCCAGTTCCTGTTCCAAGCTGCAATGAAGAAATACACAGTAATAATTTATATTTCTCATCCAAAAAGAGCAGTCTATATGAAAAAACCACTGAACCAGATATAATACTCTGTCTAACAGTTCTTAATTAATATTGCAATAAAAATCATGGACTTATGGTGGAGAATGTAAATATAATATTTGAGATCCAAGTGTTACCATTATAATAGTGGCATTAGGATCAACAGGCATAAGCATTTCTTTTCCAACAGGTCCAGTAATCTTCACTTCAGCACCAGGAATCAAGTCACCTGAAATAAATTGGATTATCATGGCTAGCTTAATTTTAAACTGTTGACTGATGCAACTTTGTTAAGAAATGACAACCCAAAATTCTTGACAAGACCAAAGCATCCATTGTAGAAAAATCATAGATTTGAATGACTCAAGCTCAGGCATGCAGGAAACCCATAAAATCTAGAAAGGTAAATATAAATAGGTCCTAAAATTCCTTACAAAGAAAATTTGAGCAAACTCCTTTAACTATTTCCCCTTGTTCATTTGTATAGACAAGCCTCTTTACACAGAGAGAAACCTGTAAAAAATAGATGAAATTTCATTTCAACCCCTCAGAACATCAAATGAATAGAACATTAGCATTAGTGAAGCAGAAACTGTGTCATATATTTATACTGATAAAAACAGTAGAAAAATGAACTCCGAGACAGAGCAGAAACATGCCTAATTAGAACTTGGAACAAACACGTCTAAAATTATGAACCGTGCTGATCTAAGATAAAATTTAGAATGTTTTATCATAATGAATATGTAAAAGATGGAACATAGAAAACATGAAAAGCATATAATTCCCAAACATACAGTCTTGGAATCTCCAAAGTCGCCAATAGCACTGCTTGCAATCGAATACAACCTCAACTTGTGTGGCTTTCCATTCTTATCAATCCCATCGGGAATTACACCAATAGATTGACCTTCTCTGTATGGAACCTCCCCTATTTCAAACAAGCAAATCGAAACCAAAGTTTCAACAGAAGGGGAAAAAAAATTTAGAAGAGCAAATGCAATTCAAATTAGAAATTCACCACAATTAGATGAAAAGAAAAGGCAAGAAAAGAATGAGAGCTCATGCTAAATATATAAATAAGTAACCCATGTTCCATAGATGTAATTTACCATGCTCAACCGTGAGAAAACATCCTCTCTTCAACTACAAATGGTACAGAGTTACTGTTATCTAAGGTCTCAGCCTGTTGAGAAAAAATATTAACAGTGTAATCAAAACCATTTTGCGCTTTGGAAATTTATAGTAAGCTGTACATGATTGTTCATGTTTAATACGGGAAAATACAGATGGTTAGGAGCATCTGATGAGGTACTGGAGAATCTTCCAACTAAAATAGGGACCATCATGCCAAGGCTCTGAATCAACAAATCATGGAATCCAAAAATTTACAACTTTTGAGTTTAAGCTACACTAGTGTCCATATCAAAATACACAAGTAACAGGGCAATAGTGAGAAATAATCAAGTAAAATGACACTACCATCAGCTGTGATACAGATGAGCAAATATGAACTGTGTAGTAACAGTTCTCATCAAGGTAGTCCATCGAATCAAAATAATTCCATCACCAAATTCTTGATCAGATCAAAGTGATATTCACCCTCACATTGAATTGAAAGCCATCTTGTGAATAAGCAACTTGAATTTAATGATGAATATCTCCAATCCTAACGGTTCAAAAAAAAAAAAAAAATCTCCAATCCTACAGTAAGAGTCACTCTGAAGTCTGATCTGATCCATATGCAGGAAAAATGTAGAAGAAGGCATTTCAATCTAATTGGGCCCTAAGATCATCATGGTCACATTTAGCAGTTCACCCTTTACTTCCTAAAAGGAATAAAAAAATAAAAAACAGAGACAGTTAAGTCTAAGGCAAATCAAGAAAACCAAATTGAGGGAGTCAAGGAGGGAAAAAAAAAACAAATTGGAAATTCAATCCAAGTGCTGAACACCATGAATAAACCCAACTAACACAACAATTCAACAGAAAGAAAATAGAAGGAAAAATAAGTACTTGAAACATGATTCTTTTTTTTTTTTTTTTTTTGTGAAATTCACCACAATCAGATGAGAGTAAGTCAAGAAACACACCCTCAGTGGTAAACACCATATGCCAGGTCTCTCCAGGGGCATCATCACCAGTGATCTTGGTGTTGAGCAGGCACCTGCCAATATAAGGGTTCTTGGGCTTGAACTTGTTGACCACCACACCTTCCTCATTCTTCTTAGACACCTTCTCTACCTTGGCAGGTGCTTCTGTGGTCACCTGTGCCCTGATAGGAACAACCACTTTTCCTCCACCACACACATTCCTGGAATACAAGCATGTCTGCAGGAACCCAATTCAAGTCATGAGCAAGGAGTTGTAAGAAGATAGAAATCAAAGAAAAACAACATGAAACTCTGACATTGATTTTTTTTTTTTTTTAATTATACTTTGTGGAAGCTGATTCTTTCTGAAGAGGTGATGGAGGCTCTACTGGAGAGAGAAGTTGACTTGGAAGAAGGGAGAGAGACAGCAGCTGAGACTGCAGCAGACATGGTTCTGGTGTTTGAGATAGATAGAAGCAGAGGAGAGACTTGGGTTTGTACTGTTTGAAGATATCAGATGGTGTGGAGCTTTTGGAGGAAGAGGAAATGCAAAGATGTGGAAATAGAAAGATGGGGTTGAAATGAGGATTAGATGATTGAATTGGGTGGAGGAGAATGCAGTGGCCATGGTTTGAAGGAGTTGGATCTTTGAGATAAGCCTACTATTGTGACTCACTTTTATTCTACCCACAGGAACCAAACATTATGGAAGAGGTTGTAGGATAGTTTGACAAGGACAGTAGCACACATTTGTCTTTGTGGACCCCACATTCCAGCTGACCTAAGTGGAACTATTAGGTCAGGAGGAACTGCTCATCATTTTGGCCGGACCCATGACCTAAATAAAACAGTGACCTGTCCTAGTGGATGCTTAATAGAACAACTTTAAAAAAAAATTAATTGAATATGTTAGAAGATAAATTGCAAAATTTGGAGAACAAAAATATCACATGTTCATTCCTCAAGCTCTGTGTGTGTGTGTGAGAGAGAGAGAGAGAGAGAGAGAGAGAGAGATGTAGTGGAATATAGAATATTTTTAGGACTTTTTTTGTGATGAGATGATTATGTGCTCAGCATATTTTTATTTTCACATGAAAGAGGAGCCTGCATTCCTATGCTTCCCACAGGAAATTAAAATCCTCTATTTGAGAATCTATTCGAAGATCGGTTCATTATTTTTCATTTTGTGCAAAAAATAAAAATGCGTTGAATCCTCTTTTCATACATACAAATGAACTAGTGGCGTGGTTTATTTGCAATCATTTACATATGTAAACGATTCATATGCGTAATGGCTATACATCAACACTTTTGTTTACGCTCGTTTTATGGATCCCATGGATAAATAGGTGTGAAAATGGTGCATACATAAGGCCATTTGCACATCAATATTATCACACCTAAAGATGTGTGAATCACTTTTCTTGCAAAAGATGTGCAAGTCTCTCATGTGACTGCATTTCTATGGACCTCATCAACCACCCTTATTTCTTTTTTATTCCCATGAGCCTTATATGTGTATTTCAAACTGCTCAATTTCAATTTATTAAACTAATAAATCATAAGACCTCGAAGCTAATTATCTTAAATATTTATAAATCTTGAATAATATGTGAAAAAGTCCATTTTCTCCATTTTTGTGGGCTCCTAATTCATGGTCCAAAATGTTTAATATCATTTATTAATGATAGGTTTCAAGATGTTTAGTTTGATATCTTAAATCATTACGGATTTTGAGAGATTTGTGAAAAAAAATTCCCAAATATCCAAATATATCTAAAACCATTTGGATGTACTTATTTACACAAATGAAAATGATGAATTTGACAAGCTTGAAAAATGTGTTTCATAGGCATGGCATTTGCGTTTATAACATTTACATATGTAAAATCAATTTTCACATCCCACGCTTAAAAGGCAAATGACCGTGCCCGCATCTCGCTGATGTGGGCCACTGATTAAACAAATCTGGATCCTTCTTCGCCAACGTGGACCAGTCACTTAGGAAGTTATAGTGGCGCCATTCATGAACCTTGTTGACATAATGTTGTTTAAAACATCTATGTATAAGACGCTATACTTAGATCCAATTAACTAATCAGTCCTAGTACAATGCATTTTCATGAAACTTTATCAGATAACTGTACTACTGATTCAACCTCATTTTTACAATAACAATAGAAATATTAATGCTTTTGCTCGAGCTGGGACCATATTACTAGGCCTGTCAATGGGCCGGGCTGGGCTTGGGCATGGGTTGTCCAATGTTGTCCCGAATATTAGATGGGCCTACCAAGAATTGTCCAATCACGGTCCTAAATTGAGGTGGCCTATGTCAAATCTAATCTCTTGCGGGGCTCGGGCTGAGTATAGGCTTTAGCATTTTCATCAATGGAGACGTCTTTTTATTCTTAATAGGTGAAGCTCTGTTAGTAAAGATGATAATGATGGTTGGACAAGGGGTGGACCAAATTCCAGCTTGATCAAATATCAAAAGGTCTAGATACTAGATAGTAGATATTAAGTCTTCGGTTAAGGGTGATAAATCTATAAAAAAATTTCAAACCGAAACTCAATAGTGGATTCAACCCAAGTATAAAATTGAGTCAACTACTAATTCATGGTGTGGGTTTTTGGTGTGGAGTGGGAAGGACTGAATTCATGAGAAATGGTGAAGGGAAGAGTCATTTGGGAGGGAGTTTTTTTGGGTTCCATTGAAATATATAAAAGTTAGTAAAATAACCTTGCGGGCGGGCCGGGCCTAGACTGGCTAGGCATGCTCTGCCCATTTCCAGTCCCATTTTGGCGGGGCTTTTAAATAATTGTCCTAGTCCAGCTCGCTGAGTTCAAATTTTTTTAAAAGCCCTGTGTTTTCAGGCTTAGGTCGGGCCGGGTATTAATTTCAACGGGCTAAATCCACAGGCATAGTTACACATCTCACTTTACTAGGTATTGTGTCCAGAACTAGACCCACACCCGGTTTTCTTCTTCTTCTAACTTGAAAACTGAGTGTGGCTCGACATATGTTCATGGCCCCGCTCTAAAATGGTCGCTCTTATTTATTTTTATTTTTTTTTCATGCAGTCTGCGGTCTGCCGTGCATTGGCCCAGGCAGACAAATAAGTCGAAATATGTGATTAGGCAACGCTTCAAGCAAGGTCCAAAACACCAGCGTTCAGGGAAAGTATCCACTAGCCAGGGGCGGCAAGCACAGGCACGCGGGTGCAGTCATACCTGTTAAATTACGGTGCGCTTCTTAAAATCTAATTAAAATTGTGGGTCCGCTCTCAAAATCCATATGAAAATCCATGGTTTGCTCCAAGACCAAACTACGTATTAAGGTTTGCACCCCTCTAACAAAAACTCTGGATCTGCCGCAGAGTTGCCCGATACAATCAAATGCACTGCAAGCTGGAGCCACCACAAGTAGCATCAAGAACAGCATAACCACACACAAATCCTTGGTAGAAGAAGCCATCTTCTTATCTGTAAAAAGTAGATATCCTAACTACAGCTGTTTGCTGGTTGAGAGAGAGAGAGAGAGAGGTGTTTTGGTAGGAAACGGAGTTCTTTTTCCTTTTCTTGGGTAATTAGCATTGAGGGCAGCTGCCTTTTTTTCCCCCCTCTATTGGAGGGTTGCAACCCTTTGAACTGAACTAAAAATCCCACTTATATTCTAGTAGAGTAAAGGTATAAATAACCCACTCTATTAAGGTAAAAATCCCACTTATATCCTCTTTTTTTTTTTTTTCTTTTTTTGGCTAACGGAGGGTTCCAAGCCCTTTGAGTTGGACTAATTCCTCCGGACCTAAAAAGAAGCCGGGTAAAACCCTTGTGGCCCTAGGTGATAGCACTAGTAGACTCAACCTTCGGTTCTTGAAGAGGTGGGAACCGGAGTATAGATACCAGGGCCTCTAGCTTCGAAAGAGAGATGAACCGTAGCCCTAACCACTCGACCAACCCCTTGGGGTTACTTATATCCTCTCTTAATCTCTTCCCCATTAGGCGTTTTATTTGTCTCAATACTTATAAACGCTTCTCTCAATAAGAGGAATTTTTTTGTAGTTTCTCTTGATTTATGTTGGTCTCCTTGTTTAAATGATAGTAACTATGCAGGAAGCATGAATCAATCTCTTACCTGTCCTGTCACCTAATAGCTTACTGAACACCAACCAATCTTGATCAATTTCCTGTTCTCAGATTGACCGAGCCAACCCAAGCCCAATCACATCGGGTTGTATTTGGGGCTTTATTCGAAAGTCCTGGGCCAACCGAAACCCAAAAGAATGTTTATACATTATGGAAATAGGTAGTGACTTCAGTTTGGGCTGAACCTAGGTCTCTGAATTTTAGGCCAACAGAACTATTCCCCCCCCCCCCCCCGCCCCCCCCCCCCTCTCTCTCTCTCTCTCTCTCTCTCTCTCATCCATGTGCACACACGTGCTTAGGGATGTGAATGGGTCCCTGATTCTCCGATTACCTAGAGGTTCCGACCAGTTAAAAATCTAGTCTGGATCCTTATTTAGATCTCGATAAGTAAAAGGATCTGGGTCAGGTTTCACCTTGGTTTCGACCCGCGAACCGAGACCCGACTTATTACCTCAATTTTCGAAAATCTCTCTTAAAAACCATATTTTTTAATATAATTTTCTACCTAGACTCAGATCCGTTATGTTATATGGTTCTAGTTCCGAAGCAAAAAATTTGGTTCTGAAACGGTTCCGAGTCTGGATCCGGTTCCACCTTCTCCTTAACGGTTCCGGTTCCACCATGGACCCGGACCGGAGCCTACCCGTTTACAACCCTACACTTGCTAACTACAAGTCCTTTAATATAATTTAATTCCTCGTGTATCTTTAACAAAGACGTGTTCTAGGAAAAAATCTTTCATACTTTCTTTTTTTCATTACATGGTCATTGTGGGACCAGAAGACACTAAAATCTTCCACTTCCACATTGCTTTCACTGAAGTCTGAATGCATCTTCTCCTTCAGACCAAACATCGAAAGTGTCGGCAGTTTGTGACAGTATGTATAAAAAGGCTTATAATTTTATGTTTGAATTGAGCATGCTAGGATGGCAAAGAAAAAAAAAACTAAGAATAGTCCCTTTTTTCCAATGAAATGGCCTCGGGTCAAAGAAGAGATCTACAGTGATGAACATTTTAATTTTGTCATATACTTGAATTTATTCTTATAAGGAGAAAGATAAGGGATCTTCCTCTTTGTGCCTCTTTTGGGCACACTCTCATGTAGTGGATGGTCGGGCATTCATTTTCTATTGGCGAGGGGAGTATTTGATGGACTCACTCAATTTTTATCTCAAAACTGTAATCTTAATTTGTTCGATATATAATAAGGCGTTGATTGGGATTGCTAAAGATTCATTATAGATGAAACAGATGATTGACCAAAGCTTGTTTAGATAGGTGGAGAAAGCAAGTGGAAAAAACTGCTTGCTCTCTCTGACGCCTCCACTTTATCTAGCTTTTTTCTCCACATCTTATTGCGAATGGACTTTAAATTAGTCCATAGGCAAATACAAGGTGAGAATTTTGTTTAGACTTAAGTGGTGGTCTGTAGGATCTTACACCCTATTAAACTACCACTTATCCCAAAAACCAATTGGTGAGAGGAAATGACACAACAATAGTTTTATGGTAAGGGCGAGAACTCGACCACAATTATGACCTTTCAAGACCATGGTGGGGGCTCATACTCAATGATGAGAAGCCCAAATCAGCAAATGGTTGGGTTGCCCATGGGCTAAACCTCTGCCGTGCCAACTGCCAAGTCAAACTTTGCTTGCGCTATCTTTTGCTTGTGGGCTAGGCTGGGTTTTTTATTACTTGATAGCATAAACAGGTGGTCCCAAGTGTTTCCATACCATAGCACACAAACTTCAGCCTCCAAGCAAATCAACCACATGTAAAAATACATAAAATGAAAAAGGCAATTGAAAGGAAAAATCAAACCCCAATCCAAAGGAAGAAAAGGATTGGATGCATGTCCCTTGTTAATTAACTCCATGTTTTAAAGTAAAAGGATTTATAAATAGGGATGCATCCCCCTTCTTTAATGCATGATGAGGCCCATCTTTTCGAAATCCGAGCCGCTCATTAGCCCTATCATCTTATATGGTGTGATCAATCCATAAATTATTTTTTAATTATATAAGATGACCATTATCCATTTTTTTTTCTTGTATTAAAACACGTGATGAACTTCTTTTACTTTCTAAGGTTTGGAATAAGAATGGAAGAAGTTCCTCATATATGATCGATTAATCCTACACTTGGTACGGTAAAATTATTCTTGAAAATCTGAAAACAACTAATATGATGATCCATTAGTTGTATCCATCATCAACACTTAAATTTGTCTCCTCAAGCCAACAAGACAAGATGATTGATCGATCTTCCAAGGTTCCAAGGCACACACTCATGGTGCCAAAAAAGGATAATAAAGAGGATAAAAAGGATTTGTAGAAAATAATGATAAACAAAACTATAAAAATATGCATTTCTCCACCGACTCTTGATGCTGTACGGTGGGTCGGTGATTGTTTACAAATATAGAAAACAACGTCGCTGTTTAGATACAACGTACAGACCTCATTGTTTCCCTTGCTTGAAAAGTTTTATATGTTTTTTCAATTCTCAACAGGAACAGTCGACTCCCTCCTGTTTCCAAGGGTTTCTAAAGTCACTACTCTTCTACAACTTTTCCAGGGAAATGAGTTTGCATTTCAGAGCTTATACCATCCATTCCTGTTACAAGAACAATAATTTTCTGCTTTTCTTCCATTGCTTACAGACCCATTAACAAACAAACTCGGTTTTCAAACTTTCATTGCTATAAACAGAAGTACAAGCATTTTGGATACAAGAGTGTTCTTTCTTTCTTTTTTTTCCTTTCTTTGGATGGTCAAAACAGAGATTTCAATCCAAAGGCCAAAAAATAAATAGATAAATTTCTATAAAGGAATTTGTACATCCAAACAGACGCCAAAGAGAGAGATTTCTATCAACCCTCTTACTACTACGAGCACTGGAGTATAGATGATGGAGAGATGGGTCTGCTCAACTGATTTTAATTTATAGATTTTGGAGTGTAGACGAACTAAACCATGCATGGTTAGATTAAAGGGAAAGTGGATTAAAGATGACACATCCTGTTATCCATTTATTATATGTCTAAACACATCTAAGAGATTGTTATCTATATTATTTTATGTTTTGGGCATTATCTTCATGTGGTTAATGGTGATCACAAGAAATTAATCAATATAATGGAAAACCTACATGTAAGATTAAATTGCAACTTATGATTGTCTTACTCACCGCCTCTTCCATTTCCAAACTTTCTATAAAGAATAGGTAGCATGTTCATTGTTCACCCAGCCCATTGTCGACCACACTATATGAAAAATTAGATGCAGGGCATGTTAGAAAGCATCAGATTTAAGATCATAGTTAAAACATAAACTCAGTCATTTATCTACTAACTATCCATTCCTTTATTTTAAAATAAAAGGTAGTGGTGTAAAATTGATTTTTTATCAGGTTACTGGTTAATGACATACACTCTTGAGGGTGACAATGGGTTGGGTTGGATATAATTGTTAGTTTATGGTTTCAATACCAAGAGTATATGATGTAATTAATTGATTAATTTCTTTATTTATCAATACAATTCATATTTTTCCTTTCATGAGATGAATGGTATTTTATATACTTGCACATAACTAATATAAATGACATAATGGTTCATAAGATGAACCGGAGTCCACAAAGTATACTAGATGTAATACATGTGTATGGATGAGATCCACATACAGGAGATATGTATTACAAATCTTATACTTAAATATCTTCACAACCAGTGATGAGATTGGACACCTCATCTGACAAGGTTGCAACATTTTGATTACTATGAGATAGTGTGATTTATCTCGATCATCAGAATGTAAGATTCTGGATCATAATGCTGGTACATTGGATGTATTGAAAGATCATGAGAAGCACCTTATATACACTGTCTTTATTTTAAGGTCTGCTCTCATAATTCCCTAGCAATAGGCTCATAATCCTGAGACATTAATGAACTCAAGTTTCTATCTATTCATTTGCTTTGAGTCACCAATGAGTGAGGCCAATTGTAGGTCAATACCTCGGTGATTTGGGTACTTGATAGTAGAGCTGTGGGAACATTCAATGGTCAAGATGGAATCTATCTTTAATATCCCCTTGTGCCAATTAATGGATTTATCATTAGTAAGTGCGCACCCATTCCGATTAAGAGTTAATTGGATCGGTACCATATGATCATTATAATTAATTGGGGCTCAAGGATAATAAGATATGGATCTAATTTGGTGGACAGGTCCATTTGATCCATGGATATAGATGGAGGGGCCTACTTGTGGTACTGTGGAAGTTTAGGGTCTTCATTGTAATTTATTCCTAAGACTGGAGTGCAATTGCATTTATATAGTGGAGTTATTTGCAATTAACTGTGGGCCCGGATTGCACATGAGATGTGGGGTCACGTGTCCCAGTTGGAGCCAGTTTTCTAAAGAATCCCTAGTGGTCCCCACGCTAGCCCAATATATTAGAAAGATACTAATTCTACTTAAACTCTAAAAGGAAGGTTACTATTTCTATTTGGAGTGAGACTTCTAATATTGGTAATGGTAAGCTACTAATTATTAATAGAAGTATGACTTCTATTTTAATTAGAAATGAGAAAGTTACTAATAGTTGTGGAAGTGAGACTTCTATGGTAATTAGTAAGGGAGATGTTTACTAATTTGTAATGGGAGTTAAACTTCTATTTCAAATAGGAAAAGAGGAGTTGTGGAAGGCTATAAATAGAGGAATAATCCTCTCAAATTCGTGCATAATTAATAGAGCACTTTTCAGCCCCTTGTGCAAGAGTTGTACAAGTCATCTTCTTCTCAAAGTTCCCCTCTCTTTCACCTTTGGTTCCTTAGAGTTACTAGTAGGGTTTTCTCTTTAGGATTCCACAATCTTCTTGAGAAAAGAGATCTAATACGGGATATAGCGTTGGAAGATCAAAAGGAGTTGAAGATTCTGATTTGGATTGTAAAGTTGTTCATTACCAAAGTAAAGAAATCAAATCCTCCATTAGAGCACAACAAAGCTCCAAAGGTATATCTACATCCTTGTATGTTGTGTATTTTGTAGAAGCATGTTTATGTTCTGTTTTCTATCTTATAGATAGTATATGTTGCTGTACATGGCTATGAGATTGAGGGAATTGCATCCTGGTTTGGGTTTATTGCATTCTAGACAATTGATCCCTGCATTAAGTGGGTCAAAAGTTTTGAAACCTATCTGGAAGGCCCACCTATATTCCAACAATAATCATATCCGATTGGGATTAGAGGTCTTCCACATCCAAATTGATATTGGTTAAGGTCATATTTGACAACCAAATCTTTGAAGATTTCTTACATGCTTTTTTTTTTTTCGAGGACCTGAAAATCTTCATTTGACAATTGTAAACCCTCAAGGGTTTGGGCTAGTGGATATTCTTATATTTGATGATTTTCAAGTCCGATTTCCACTCTTAAGATTTAGATATCCTTAGTCTTGTGGATTTACACAATGATATCTATATAAAAATCCTTAGATATGTAAATCTTCATGGCACAGTTGTGCAGCACGGTAGGAAATTAGTTTCGAAAACTCCTCCTAAAATTTAGATTTATTCCATATGGTTCTTTTTCTAAATTAGTTCCGTAGAAAATAGATTCCGACCATCATATTTTAGAATTGTGAAAAAAATTAATTTCGGATCCAGGCTTACAGAGAGAACCGTATGGAATAAATCTAAATTGTAAAATGAGTTTTTAAAAATTGATATAATATGTCAGTTCTTGGAATACGGATCCCAATTTGAAAGAAGGCTTGCTGGGCTAGTATCTATATTTGAGTTCCTCCAAATAAATATGCCCTCAGCTTATTACAAGTCAAATTCAGGCTCAGCTAGTTTCTAAATTGTATGATCCTAGTCTCCCACTTCTCAATAAAACAATCAAAAGGATTGGATAATTTTATCCCTTTCAAATATGGGAGTTAGGAATTGAGTAGTAATTCTCACATGGATCCTTGGTCAACACTGGTTAAAACTGTATCTTCATGCCAAGACAAGATCGATTGACCTTCGAAGGAGGGCATTGAAAATACTACTACTGCAACGCCATCAGAAGAAGGGCATTGAAAATAATAACAAACAAAGCCAAGAGTCCATAAAAAAAGCATTTCTCCACCGACGCTTGACGTCGTACGTAATTGAGTCGGTGATAACTTACAAATATATAAACAGCTACAACAGAAGCTCACTGTTTTGAAATAAAACATATCTAATTATTCCCTCACTTTCTCTACTATTCCAACTCCCTAGCTCCCTTTTCCAAGGAATTCAAGTTACTTACTCTGTCTACCTTCTACAAGTTTTCCATGGAAATGGGTTTACTCGTGGCTTACAGAACCATTAACTAACACAATCTCAAACAGTTTTTCAAACTTTGATTGCTGTAAACGAAAGTACAAGCATATTGTATACAGAGACTTTTTTTTGGATTGTCAAAACAGAGAATTCAATCCAAACTCCGAAGGCCAAAAAAATGAATTTCCTCACAAGAATTTGTACATCCAAACGAACCCAAAAGCCCGAAGAGAGATTTCAATTTTCAATTTTCAATTTTCAATTTTCAATTTTCAACCCTCTTACTGCTACCAGCACTGGTCCGTCTCCCACTTCCTTGGACTGCCAACCGTGAAAGCAGACGCATACGGTTTCCCGGATCTGAGAATCCTACGGTCGTAATCGGCTCGCTTATCCGGATCGGAGAGCGTAGAATACGCCGCGTGGATCTTCATGAACTCGCTTGCTGACTTGTCCTTCTTATCCAACGCTACTACGTCCGGGTGGCAGGCACGTGCCAGTCTCCGATAGGCGCTCTTGATCTCCTGACAAGTTGCGCGATCTGATAGGCCGAGGGTCTCGTAGAGAGAAGCTGATGTGGCGATCCTCGCCGAGTTATAGGAAGCGACGGGGCGCGAGTACGTGACTCGCGAGTTATGAGACGTAGATGGAGTCACAGAAACACGAGAGCCAAAGAAATTGGGGGAGGAGAGGAAACACAGAGAAGACGACGCTGCAGTAGTCATGTTGTGTGACTTGTGACTTGTGACTTGTGAGTAAAGCTGAGATGGGGAGGAATGATGGAGAGATGGGTCAGGTCAGAGGGCTTTTATAGATTTGGAGTAGGGATGGATTTAACCATGGTTAGGTTAATTAAGGGGAATGTGGTTTAAGGATGAGTCATCACTTTATCTCTGTATTTTATGTTTGATGACTCACGTCCTAGGAGAATGCTATCTATATTATTTTTATGATTTGGCCATTATCTTCAGCATGTGATCACAAAAAAAAAAAAAAGAGTCAATAATACGAAAAACCTACGTGTAAGGATAAGTTACTATCTGTGATTGCCTTAATCATTACCTCTCCATTTTTTTAATAACTTTCTAAGGAAGGATACTTGGCAGATTGGTCCAGCCCTTTGTCTCTATTAAATTAAGGTGTTTCACACAGTTTTTCAAACTAGATTTAATGGATATTAGTAAGCACCATTAGGTTTAAGACCATAAAATAAATAGTAAGAACATAAATATAATCAATTATTTATGAACTTTTTTTTTAGTTTTTATTCATTAGGCATTGATATCAAATATATTTTAGGGGATTTAATATTTTAATGACCTTTAAACACCTAATTTCCAATTTCATGACTAAAGGTCTCTAAATGTCACAAGACTCGTTTGACTCTCATTATATATATTTTTTTCTTTTGTCCTAGATCCCATGATATCATGGAATCCAAATAGTTTTTCAATTTTTAACATTTGAATTACATGATATCATAGGTTTTTAAACTCTCATCATATCATGGGATCGAGGGCAAGAAAGCAAAAGAATAGGGCATACCAGAGTTTGACTTTGATGACATTTATAGAATTTTAGTCAAGAAATTGAAGACCGCCTGTTAGAGAGGCATTAATTGAAATGTCAAATCCCCTGAATTTTGTACTTAGCTAATGGTTAATGCACAAACATAGTACTTTAGCATATCCTATTGGAGGGTGACAAATGGGTTGTGTAGGAACATGGATGGGTCTTAAACTTTTAAACCAAAGGATTTAGTAATTTTTCGTTTTGCAAGTTTATGCACGGATAATAAATATTTCTCGGGCTATAAACGTCGATATCCATTTAAATCTACATGAAACTTTCAATAATACAAATTTTGAGTGAGAATTTCTCAAATTTGAGGCATCAAAGAATCCTCAAGCCTCCGGATTCCTCATGTGCTCCACCTGATAATGAACATCAGATCGAACATGCTTCAAATGAACACTTAAATCTCCATTTACGAGTAGTGACGTGTGAGACTCAACCCCTTTAAGAGGGAATCCGATGTCCGAACATGGGTACAGAAAAAGCCACATCAGAGGGTGGATGATTGTTCTCTTCCCTCTACCCCCACACCCGCCCCCTTACGTGTCAACTTCTGTTTGGTCCAAACAGGAGGTTCACTGTTTGGACGAAACAGGAAATCTGTTTCCATTTAAGAGTGTTTTTGCTAGTTTCATGTGGGGTCCAGCGCCTAATCAGAATAGAGTAAATCTCTACTCTTATAAAAGAGTGTAAACTGACATTTGTTTTTCACTACACCCACCTTATAATGAAATGGAGTCCACTCTACTCTTATAAAAGAGTGTAAACTGACATTTGTTTTTCACTACACCCACCTTATAATGAAATGGAGTCCACTAAGATGACATCATCCTTCTCCTTTTTCTCCTAAGCCTTATCTCTTAATATCTTCTTGGGTTTTATCATTTGATGACATCTGCCCATGGACTCATTTGATGGATGGGTAAAAAACTTCACAAACACCGAAATGTGCCTCTTCTTCTTTTCTCACCGCCATCCTCTGAAAAAGGGCAAAAAAAAACCCCTCTATCTCTCCGTATGCAAGATGTCTTTGATTTTGTTTGGGATGGCAGAGTACAGAGATTGTTGACATCTGCCCATGACCTGCGTACATGCAGCAACTCATTCCTCTTCATTCAAAACTCAACTCACACGTTAAACCCCTTCTTTCCCTCTCGACTTTGTCTTCACACCGCTGATTTCTGAAAATCCTCTTCACAAGCTTCCGATCGATTCTCTCCTCCACGTCTCACATCAAAGGTATTCTATATTCTCTATTTATTTATTTATTTATTTTGGTTGTTGGGTATTTTTTTGCAATTAGTTTCCTCCTCTCCCTCTATAGCGATTCCAATTGTTTCTCTTTTCCATATCTAACATCAAGGTATTTTTTATTATCTCTCTTTCTTAGATTTTGTTGTTGGGTATTTTTTATGCCAAACTTTTACCTGAAATGAGCACGTGCATGCAACCCTAACCTTCTGGCTGAACATCTTAATTGCAAAAAAATTTCGGATTAACATTTTGGGGATTTCCACTTCTCCGTCCGAACTTCCTCCAATGCATTCCTTCAATTTAAATAGAAGCAGTTACTCAAAAAAAAAAATTGTTAAGAAAATGCTTCAATATGGTGGGTGGAACAGAGATGGGCATTGCCTTAGTTTAATCACTTATTAAAAGTTTATCTATTTATATTTTATCTTATTTTTAATGCTGATAAAATACTTCAATTTTATTTGGGCAGTGAATTGAAGTTGGTTTTTGCCCTGTGGCTTATCTGGTAAGGGCTCTGATAATGGACATGTATCATGAAAAGAAAAATAATTAAATATCTATATTAAAACCACTAGGTGGTCTACCAAATGTATGATAAGTTCCAACAAAGAAGTCTCTCGATTTGTCCCACCTGCTCACCTCTCATGAAGCAACCATTGAATTTGAACGGAAAATATTAGGCTTTTCCAGGGCTTTTGAGGACAGATTCCATGGCAAAGACGTGGAAATCCGATGCCACTCGCCTCGACGAACTCGATCGGATTATCTATTGCAGCTCTCTACACGTAGGCCATGAAGCAACGGAAGCTCGCCTTTGTGATCTTTCCTTTCATCATAGAAGAAACGAAAGGTTTTGTTTAATTGATTTTGCTTTCTATTTCTGAACTGTTTACCTATTGTGATTTTTTCTCCCCATTTAAACTGTGCAGGTCCTCCATCAGGATCGAATGGGAAATCAGATTCATTGATGTGAAGTAACGGTTTTTCTCTTGTTGATCCAGCAGGTATGAGTCTAATGCTCTGTTTTGATTTATTCTAGGATAGATAAAATTTCCATGAAAGCATGAATGAAAGAGGTTCTCAAAGAATTTCTTTATTTGTTACATGTATCAGCTGTTTGATGAAATGGGTATGCAGAAATGGGTAAGTAAATTTCTTTTATGAAAGAGGTAGTGATAGAATCCTATGATTTACATGACTTTGCTCAAATTTTCATGAAAAGTGCTGTGAAATTTTATATTTCAAGATAGGTTGTGAATAATTTCTTAATTTACATGATGAAGGAGTTGATATGTTTTGGAGTCCAGACCCAGTTATTAAATCTGACTGGGACCATTACCACTGTTACCAATTTTAATGTTAATTGCTTGAAGCAAAACTACAGCTCTAATAGTTAGGTAAGTCTAAACACAATGGCATCATTTATAATTTTTTCTCTCGGGAATGTCCAATAAAGTAGATTGCAATTTGCCTTGCGTATCCCATCATTTTACCTGGGCAATGTCTGATATGAAAATTGCAATTTTAATATAAAAGTAGATTTAAACTTTCGTTCCTCAAAAAAATTTTATTTGATTTTCTGCTTAGATATAAAATTTGTTCTTTCTTTCTTTTCTAAACTTGAGACTAAAACATGCTTTACATTATAAACCTATTCAGTTTTTATTGATTTCCAATAGAACTGTTTGTACAATAATCTATTACTCTCAGTGATGGATTTTTTTTTAACATCATTGTGTCACTGAATATTAATTTCATGTAGGGTGTATAGATGAAGATCTGCAACAAATTAATAACAAGTATGCATATGACCAACCAGCTGAAGTTTATTCCCCCAAACCACATCTTCTTGACTACATAGTTTTCTTCAATGTCTAGAAAAAACTTCAACTAAAGTTACAATAAGGATTGTACACGTTCTTGCCTGCTCTATCCGATTTGGACAAAGCTTTCACATTCAATTAGTACATTACAATGATGAACCCATTAATGGTCATTGTACCCCCACCAGCCCAGAAATTGTAGACCCAGCCATCAAAAAAACACAAAATCACATACTTCTGAGTTCATTACTTGCTTACTTAACAGGTTAACTCAAAATATGGTTGCCAAGAAATAGAACATAATGATCAGGTGGGAAAGATTATAACTTGTTCGACTTTGCCAGTTTGATGTGAACCTAGGATCATCCCATGCATGTAGCAATGGAAGTGGTACCAATAACAAATCATCCCTGAAGGCAAATGCTATAACCATCAAGCATTTGAAAAAGTGAATGCAATTCCTCATTTGCTTATCATTTTAAACGAGTATGTTAGTAGTTCGTGGCGTATCTTTATTTGCCATGAATATTGAACCAAACCGAATGTATGTAATGACAGCTTCTTTGAAACTTGGTGCTATTCAACAAGGCAGAGTTGGGGGAAGCATATTTAACATTTTGCACTGAATAAGTTAACATGAGCTTTTTCATCAAACAAATCAACACAGAAACCTGACTTTTGATCAAGGAGACATATTCAATAAAGTGTTGGAAGCTGCTGCTGCTTCTTCAAACACAGGAGTTTGACTTCTAAATAAAAAGACATCTTTAATGGTAATGGAAGAACTCCTAGACTCTCAAAATTTTGTCCACCATTGTGAAAAACAAACCACCCCTCCATAAAAACAAAAAACAAAAAGTAAAAAAAAAAAAGAGAAAAAGAAGCTCAACCTAATAAGCTCAGGAGTTCCTCAGAATCCGCTGATGTGGCTGGCATGGCTTCATTTCTCATATTTTTTATTTTTTATTTTTAGGCCTAAAATTCTTTATTTAAAATAATCCAGTTCGGATAATTTTTAGTGAATCCCTCATCTATAGATAAACAGTACCCTTCATCTACTCTCTACAGGATTGGTGGTTTCTCAAGTGGGCCCCATAAAGTGTCCCTTCTATTCATATTAGAGATCTCCATTGAGATTTACCTATATGGCATAAGGTGCAAGTGTGCAGGAGGTTTTTCTGTTTAATAGTATCTTATACTATCTTGACAGAATTTGTGGGTGGAGTTGGGTTTGGCTTGACTCAAAACCATATATCACTTGCCCACAGTTGCAACCTTACCTGTCATTGACTTTAGTGGTTAGCTCATTACGTCTGATGTTTCACTATAATAGTATAATGTCAATATTTCCAAATTCAAGATCAAATCAATTCAATCACAAATCCAGCTTTGGCTCATTCTCGCAGGGAGTTTTACAGAGTAATTTTCTCCCCTTAGCAAGTTGTTTAAACTTTACTCATGAATGATATACTTTTTCCTCTATTTATAACAACTACATCAACAAAGATAAATTGCTAGCTAATGTGACAAAAAACTAAATCAATAAATAAAACACCAACATCAGAAACGTTTTTATCTATGTGTAATATGCAACTCCACATCCTCACCAAACAAGTTCTATATTTCCTCACCAAAAAAGTTCTATATTTGGGTTGTTTTTGTTTACTGATGTCAAGGTTTTTGTAGTGATTATTGAATTCGTTTAAAATGATCAAAACCCATAAAGTCAAAGTACATCTGCATGATAAAGTAGTTTTTCTTTTTTTGGAGAATGTGGCCCCTTCTTTTTGAGATTTTTATTAATCTTATAGCATTTTATTTATGTATTTATCTTTTTTACAGGATTTAAATGAATCGAGGTTTGAGCTACTAACTTGGATTTAAGGATTAAAACCGGTATTTTTTGGAATTTCCCCTCTTTTTTAAATATGTCTTTGCGTTATTTTGTTGTTGTAAATATTTAAAATATATATATATATTGATGATATAATTTTGATTGTGTGCTTTTTGCAGGATTTGCAAAACTGGATGTCAAAATTTGACACACAAGTTAAGGTCTGCTGTAATGTGAGTGTTTTTTTTTTTTTGTGCTTCCTCTGTATGCTATTTCATGTTGAATGGTCTTTTTTAAATTGCATTTTTTTTTATTATAGTTGTTGTTATTGTTGTTTTTGTTCTCTTTCTTGTTGAAGGTTCTTTCTTAAATTCATTTTTATTATAGTTGTTATTGTTTGTTGTTATGTTTCATCCTCGTAAATTTTTGTAATGAGAGAGTAAAATTATTCAAATTCCCATTATGGAGGTTCTTGGAGAATTCAGTTTATACTGTCTAGGCAATCCTCCATGATCCCTACTCCATTTTCATTCCCCAACCAATTTTTTCCTCTCTCGACAACCCTTATATTTCATGGTAGAGGAGTGATTTATTGGGTCTTCAATAGAGTATTGCTATAAATGTTCATTAAAAAAAAAAGGGCTCCAACTCCACGGCATAGATGAGGTTGGTATATGGGCTACACTTTTGCTTTTTTTACTATTAAGTGTATATGAAGCTAATGAAAAAAAAAATCATCATGCTAATTCCTTGATTGGAGTTGAATTCCTTTCAACTTGCATATATTTCCTGTGAGATTATGTAGAGATATTGGGTTGTAGCTAAACCAACTACTTAAGTACAAGAAGAAAGTTATTGTTTCATTGTATATCATATTTCAAATATGTATATTGCATTTTTATTTCTCTAAAGCAACTAGAAATCTTACCTGCCTTTTTCTTCCTGCCAAAAAAAAAAGTGAGAAAGTTGAGTGCTTGAAATTATTTTTTTACTCTCTTTCAATGATTTTTGATGGGTTGTGACTTTTACTCGGATTTTTGATGTGGTTACTTGTTCTTTTTCGTCTTACTTGATCATGGTACTTTTTTAACGCATGCTCTTTTGTTTGGTTGGGTGTTCTTGATATTTGCTTATTCAGATGAGATTTTAATAAATTGATGGTTTTAATATGGAATTTCTGCTATGGGTATTCATCAAATTTCATGTTCTATGCTTTTGCCTTTTCGTATTTTTGTTGTTGTTTTGTTTTGGATTCTGCTATGATTGAAATCGGTCTCTTTTTTTTTTAAGAAAGTTATTAGTTAATTTATTTATATACTTATATATGTGTACCTTTTATTGATGATTGGATCCATCCTTCGATTGAGTATGTTAGTTTTCTTGTCTAGGTTTTAATTACTTTAACCATATGCTTTATGCATGATCAATCAATCAGGTTTACTCTCTTGTTGACTTTTTGTGGGTCTAAACAAAGAATTTGATGTTATTGCATAGGTTGCAAAAGACCCAACTGGGAAAGAGATCAGTACTCTTCAGCAGCAACCTTAGATACTTGTGAGACAAATATCAAATAGCAGCTGATCTTTGGCTTTGCAGAAAGCTCATGAATTGCATCAATACATGTGCTTTCAAACTTCATGATTTTATATGAAAGGATGGAATCATACAAGACCTATTCTTATGACCATTTTGGTAATACTTTTGTTCATGTTTAACTTTTTCCAATATCATTCACCGCACCATGGTATTCTTTATTTTTTTTGCCTAACTGAATATATATAGGCTTTATCAGTGTTCTATTCTTCTATTTTTGGGCAAAGGTCCATTCCTCAGATGTTGTATAAGGAACTTATAAAGAGGTTGAGCTTATTACATAATCACAATTTATTTGGATATTTCTAAAATCCTTCTTTATATAAAAAAAATAATCTAATTTCCTATTATTTGTCACAGAGAAAATTAATCACATTATATCAATGTAAATGTTAAACTATACAAGGCAAAGCGATGTACAAGATAAATAAAACATAATAATGTCAAACATATGTTGTTAGCCTTTTGCATATTGTGTCTTAGTGATTACTGTCAAATTTTGGTTGGCCAAGTTGGTAGATGTTTAGTATATTGGAATAAAATCAAACAAAATATCCCAAAAAAAAAAAATGTCAAGTATGTTTGGATGCACGTGCCTTGCACAGGGCCTAACTAGTATTTCTAAATTTATTAATATGGATTTGGTTGAGGAATGGATATGATCAAAACCTGCATGTGTCGGCACTCGGCCCACACACGACTCCGTGTTGTCAGTTTTAAAAGCATAAAAATATAATGTAGTACGTTACACGTAGGTGCCATAATGAAATCAGAGGAAAGGAGGGTTCCACTTCCACAGTAACAGTTCCACCAATACTACACATTTCCTCATCCGTCCAATCAACCGACATCATTTTTAAATACGGGAGAGTAGTGTTACAAAAGTATAGCTTTTGGCCACGTTTGTGTACACTCTCTTTCCGTGGAAAGAGGAAATTGCCACGTCAGCAAATTTTATAAAATTAAAAACTTCGAAAAAAGATTTCCGTAAAATTTAGAAATTCATATTTGGTGCAAAAAGAATTTCCTCATTGAATTGGTGTAAATGTTGTTTGGTGCGGCTGTGAATTCCTTATAGAAAATCAAAATTTCTTATTTGGTGATATAATTTTTTGAAGAAAAATAACATAACATGTATACTATTTATTTAACATTAAATAATAATTTATATAAAGAAATAAAAAATGAAAGAGTTATAGAGTTTTTGGGTTGAAATGGACAAGAGTGAGGAAAAGAGGGAGAAGTTTTCCGTGGAAATCCATTTCCCATACCCCCCATGGGAAACCCATTTCCACAATTATCAAGGAAAATGCTGACGAGGCAGGAAAGCATTTCCGTGGAATTGTTCCGCACAAAACACCGGAAAAATAAGTTTTCAGCGGAAAACCATCCACTTTTCCGCGGAAAAGTGTTACACAAACATGCCATTTAGGTTCATTACTGCTCGTGTAGATGGAGAAGCGTTTTGCATGTGGCTTTTACATGGACCATGGTGGGGTCAATTCAATGGAAGAAGCCCATATCAACCAAGGTCAGGTTGTCCATGAGCCAGGCCAAAATAGATTCGAGTTAGCTCAATTGACTAAGGTGACTCGGCCAAAATACTTTAAAGACTCGATCAAAACTCAAGAAAATTTTTAGAAATTGTTGTTATTAAATGTATATTGTAAGTGCCTAAAAATTACGAACTTGATTAACAGAAGATTAGGCTCTCAATTTGATTATTTGGGAAATGATTAGCCTCCTGAAACCTGAAAATGAAAGCAAAGACAAAGGTCAGAGCCCTTAACTGTAGGCAGCCGAAGGCACTCCTATGCCTGAGTTAGTTTGATTACTGAACTAAGGAGGAGTGAATGTGGGAGAAGAGAGAGTGTAGATATCTCTGCTTGCATACATTTGGAAGTTTTACCTCATGCATATATATAGGCGTGACAGTTGACTCTTGGGGCAGAGTCCCATCAGGCCCTTCCTGAGTGGAGGTAGGTGAAAAGGGGAAGTCTCATCGGGTCATGCCCTGCTTTCTTGTGAATCCCGCTTTGCCAATGATAGTAGACGCTCAGTCAGGGATTCTGGACGTGATCGTCGGATAGAGACAACTCCTTTCCTGACAGTATGTTCTACAACGAGGCCGCCCTAACGTCTGACACTTCTATCGAGATCGAGTACTTTTTACCGAGATCAGATAGTATTACCGAGATCATGTAGTATTACCGAGCTGCTTAATGCCGAGACCGGGATACGCCTAACTGGTACCGCCACCGAGTTGGGATGCCTAGCTGAGCTGGTACTGTTATCGAGCTAAGGAGAGGCGCCTGGCTGACACTAAAGGGAAAACCGAGCTCAGGTGCTGGGGCAAGGTGCCGAGCTCAGGCGCTAGGGCAAGGTATCGAGCTCAGGTGCTGAGGCTGAGGCAAAGTGGTACTATTACCGAAATTAGGACAATCTCGGTAGTATGAAAATATCCCCACACATATATAAAAAATAACTTTAAAAAATATGTATCCACTGTAATAGTCCTATAGGCCCTATTTGGTTCAATTTCTATTTTTGTAGATGCAGGGGATATTCGACTCATTTATTTCCCTTCCTCTTATTTTCATCATTATTTCTCCGAGTCCTTTCACTTTTACCAACTAGCACCACATTGTTTTGCAGTCGTCACTGCATGGAAGCGGAAAAGCCTGCGCAGACAATGAGACCGCGGATATGACCGACTAGCCCTATAAATCTAGGGTTCCATATTAGAAAAAATTCCCCATTGAAGATCAGACCTAGCTACATACTTACAAACAATAGGTAATGATTTCTTCTTCACTTCTTCTGATTTTGCAATATTATAATCTGTATTGTATGTTTGATCTGATCCAGATCTGTGTGTTTGGAAGATTTGTATATGCTTTGGATTACAGATTTTAGGAGTTTAAAGATTTGTTTAGGCTTTTTTTTTTTTAGAGTTGGAGGCATTGGAAGGTTTAATTGCTTCTTATTACATGATTTTGATGATTTTTGCTTCTTTTTTTTCCCCCTCTTGAGGGGTCAAGAGAGATGTGGATTTTCAACTTGGATTTTGATGATGTTGGTTGATCTCTGCAAAATTCTCTTTGAAAAGAAATGGACTATTTGGTGTCTTTGGAGTTTGGATGAAATCCAAATGGATCATTAAATCTTAGTCTAGTCAGTAGTGTAAGTATCTAAAAATTACGGACTTGGTTAGGAGATGATCAAGTTCTCGATTTGATTATTTGGAGAAGGATTAGCCTCCTGAAACTTGAAAGGGAAATCAAAGACAAAGGTCAGAGCCCTAGGCTGTAGGCAGCCGAAGGCACTCCGATGCCTGAGTTAGTTTGGTCACTGAATTAAGGAGGAGTGGAAGGGGGAGAAGAGAGAGTATGTAGATATCTCTGCTTGCATACTTTTAGTGGTCTTACCTCATGCATATATATAGGCATGAGAGTCGACTCTTAGGGCAGACGTCTCATTAGGCCCATCCTGAGTGGAGGTAGGTAAAAAGAGGAAGTCTCATCAACCTGCTTTTCGCCTCAATGACTGCGGATGAGACCGTGAGATAAGGCTGGCTACTTATCTAGGTCTGACGCTCATTCTTCTGTCAAATCGTGGCAGCGCATTTATGACCGTAGGACAGCAGAGACCGAGATCAGGTTAAAACCGAGACCGAGATGCGCTTCGCAGATATTTTCACTGGAATGAGTATTGGGATCTTTCCGGGCTGGCGCCCTGCTAAGCTGGGCAAAACCGAGATCGAAAACTATTTGGCATTAAGAAATGCCCCCACACAAGTAGATATAGAAGTTGGTCAAACAAATGGTAAGCAAGGATGAATAAAAGGAAGGAGATTTTTTTTTGACTGATGGCAAGGTCCACTGATGAACTACTTTGTGGATCATTATGCCACATTTATTTATTTTTTATTCTTAAATGATTACATGATCGGTTCAAGCAAGACAGTAACCAGTGGAGTACCCTTAAAATTGATCCTAGGATCTGTTCCCATCGCGGGACATATGTAATAGATGTTACTGAATACTGACATTGGTGGTCAACATGTTCAATTTAAATGCAGTACTAGCCCACTTATGGGAGTTGGTGTTCCTGTGTTCGCCGGGTTAGATTTCCCTATGATCGCATTTTCATTCATTGCTGCGTTGTTCTGTAAAATTTCGTTAGGGCATATGCCAATCAGTATTATTTGTTAGAGTAAGGGGATACCCAAAAAAGTTCTTTTATGATAAATTTCGTGGACTTGCTAATTTACAGTCTGTGAATGGTTTCAAAATGAGGATAATCTTATATGAGCTAAGAACGCTGTTTTGACATCCATTTGATGTAACTTTGAGTTGAAATGAGCAACAATTGCCATAACAATTCTATTCATTCTCTAAGTAAAATCTTTGGCTATGAGTCGGGCCTTGAACCGTTCAACTTTTCCTTTGGAATCCCTTTTAGTCTTAAAGGCCCATTTACAGCCAACGGCCTTAGAACCCTTAGGTAGTTCGACGATATCTCAAACTTCATTTGTAGCTATTGATTCTAACTCATCCTTAATGGCATCTAACCATTTATCGGAATTCTCATTTTCAATGGCTTCCTTAAACGTCCTACGATCTTCTTTAATGCCAATATCAAATTTCTCCAAATATACCACATGGTCAAATACACCACATAGTTATCCGGACTAGCAGGTTTTCTCATTCGAGTTGGCCTTCTTAACATTTCGGGATCGGGTTCCTTGATGCTTTGTTGTGTATTTTGATGTGAATCATAATTTTGTTCAGAGAATGCCTCATTGATGGGATTTTGAAAACTTTGTAGTTGTTGTTCCTCTTGATAATCATTAACTATGATATCAAGTGGGACAACAACTCTACTTTGTTCAATAGGCAACTCAAGTGGATCCCTTATTTCATTGTAAGTTACAATTCTATTTTAATCACTCTCACTTTTCTCATGATCCTCTAATAAAACCTATACCCTTTAGACCTTTCCGGATAACCAAGTAAATATCCACTGATTGTTTTAGGTCTAATTTCATTTCTTGTGGGTTAAAAATTCTCACTTCAGATGGACAACCCCAAACTCGAAAATGATTTAAGTTAGGCTTCCTATTGGTCCACAACTCAAAAGGAGTTTTGGAAACTGCTTTAATAGGAACACAATTCAATACATACATTGCCATCTTTAGTGCCTCTTCCCACATTGAATAGGATAAGTTTGTGTTATTAGCCATATTCATTACTGTAAGTGCAGAAAAATATACTCACAAGATCAGGATGCCTTCAAGGACTTACTCAGAGTACCAGAGAAGGAGCTGCGCGTCTGTTGAACCTAAAAGGGGAGAAGAGAACGGTCAAGGGACCCTGGCTGGGGCAGCGCAGGGCTCTCCGACGCTCAAATTAGCAGTGATCGGAGAAGAAGGAGAAGGAAGGTCTGTGTTGCATGTAAAAGAGAGTGCATACCTCCATCGTGGGTCATCCTTATGCTTTATATGAGAGATCACTTTGGCGCCTGCGCCGGTGGGCCTCGTGATGTGACTAGGGTCTCATCAGCCCGCATAGTCATCAATGAGGGTCCATCACAGCCCTCATTGCATTTAATGAGGGTCCGATCAGCCTACATTGCATTTAATGCTAGTCACATTGGGCCTGATCTTGCCCTGATCTGTTGACGGCTGAGGTCCCATCGGACCCCTTTCTTGGGCCCCGCTTTTATGGAGGCTGTAGCCAAGGGATGCAGTTATAATCTGTGTAGCCGAGACTGGACGGTGTGGTGCGGCCGACCTGGCCACCATTTACCAACATCAGCTATAGGTGCCGAGACCGAAGCAACGACGGGCCAACGGTCGAGACCGATACCGATCCGCCTTACCGAAACCGAATAGGGAGTGGGCTCGCGAGATGGCTCCCACACAATTACCATATCCATTAATGTTATATTCCTTCCTTCGACTACACCATTTTGTTGAGGTGTGCCTAGGGGTGTAAATATCGAAGGTGGGGTTAGATTCCCCCTTCCGTGACGGCTGGATGCCATTCCCCCTAATTGCCATTATCGAAGGTGGGGTTAGATTCCCCCTTCATCCCCTTCTGAGGTCCTGCCTCCGAGCATGGAACCTCTGTCCGTGCCAACTGATGCCCAACGGCTACAAGATCATCATGAGCATAGCCGAACTGAATAGGATCTTAGGAATCGATCTCGGCGTCCATGACATCGAAGATGTTTATGATCTCTGCAAAACCCGAGACGGCAACAATTATTATCTTCGGGTCAAAGCCAAGTGTTCTCCTCTCATCACGGCCTTGGAGGACTCGAATAAATACGCCGGATATGATCGGCTACTCGTCTCCGGCAACTGGGAGTTCGGAGGGGCCGAATCCGAGACCACATGGAGATCCCAGGTCCCGCGGACCTTCGGGACGCCGCCGAGTAATGCCCTGTCCCTTCTGCCGGGTTTCGGATTATGACTTTCCTTGCTAACTAATTGTAAGTCTATTCTTTCCTTTTGCAGGCCTCCAACAGCGAAGACGGGACGCCAACCTAGACCGCTGGCGGAGGAACAACGCCTGGCTGGATAAGATCTACCAGTACCGAGGCCACTACAACAGGGCTGCCTTTTCCTTACTAGAGTACGAGCCGAAGTACGCGTCATACACGCGGAAGTCGGGCCGTCCTGGGGAGATAGTCCTTGCTTTGGCCGAGGCTGCGAGCGGGCCTGTCGCTGTTGCCGAAACTTCCTCGTCGGCTGCTGCGGCCGAGAGCGATCCCTTGAGGGAAGTCGAAAACTTTTCGGACTCCGAAGAGATGGAGAGGCGTCGGCCAGCCTATCAACCGCACAATCTAGCAGCGGCCATCTTTGGCGAGCAGAGGGCCGCCTCCAGCCCCCGTCCTCCCGCCTCCAGCGCCCGTCCTTCTCGCTCTTCTAGCACCTCGATCGTCCTAGCGGTCCCCGAGGCCCAGCCCGCCGCTGAGGAGAGGGAGAGGCCCCGAAAGAGGACAAGGGGGAAGTCCCCTATCCGCGAAGACCAGCCGCGGCAATCGCTGGCTATCAGGGAGAGGGCCAGGGCGGAAGAGCCAAGCCGGTCCGAGGCCTCGCTGGATCGGCGCTCCGAGTCGCCTCGCGCCGTGGTCCCTGCCGAACCGGAGGCCTTCAAGCCCGATCTGGAGTTGTGGCCGGGGAGGCCCCTCAATGTTGAGGATAAGGTCGTGGGGAACCCGCCTGTGATTACGGCCCTCAGCCGAGCCTGCGCGCTTCCTAGAGACCTTGAGAGGCATCAGGAGGAGGACAGTTCTCAGCTACTTATGAGGACACTGCAGCACTCCCTCCTGGTAAGTATTGAATCTTTGGATTAGATCATAGTAATGCTGGTTTCTCTTTGCATGACACTGATCCTTAGCCGCTCCTTGTAGGCTGTCCAGAGGCTTCCGCTGGTCTTGAACAGGATCGCGGAAGAAGACGCTCGGCTGAACCGCTTGGCGGAGGAGAAAGAACAGGCCGAAATTGCCTTGTCGGCCAAGAGCGAGGAGCTGAAGGAGGCCGAGGCTAAAAGGGCCGAACTGGACGCCCAAGTGGTCTCGGCGGTGTGCGAGCTCTCCCAGACTAAAGCTGAGTCATTGACCTTACAGGAGAAGCTCGTCGCCGAAATGAGGAGGTCGGGCGAACTCGCGGCCGAGTTGGAACGAGAGAAGGCGGCTAGGGAGGAGGTGCTTGCGTCTTAACAAGCATAAATAGACGCCGCCTTCCTCGAGGGAACAGAACACGCTGGCAGGGACTACACTGACCAGATAACACAGCTGAGCCAGCAACTGTTCCACCTCGGCTGTCGGGCCGCGCTCAAGGAGTACGGGGTCCCGGAAGACCACCCGTTATTTCTGAATCCTCCTGAGTTCCGGCCCCCATCTCCTGCTGAGACCACAGCCTCACCGCCGCCAGAGACTCCTGCTTCTCCTCCGCCAGAGACTCCAGCTTCTCCGCCTCCAGAGATCCCTGCTCCGCCGGAGGCTTCAAGCGAAGCGGTTCCGGAAACCTCCGGAACCGTTGCGACGGTCGAGGACGCAGTAGTTGTGATTGAAGACACCGAGGCCGAGACTTCCTAAGCTTTTGTCTTTGATTGATTTTTTTTTAAATGAAAAATGTATAGTAAACTGGGAATGGGATGTATGAACATGCATTTATCAATAGAATTTCAGTTTGCTCAACTCTTTTTGCTTATGTTTACTTCCTGGCTCGGCTTGTTTGCTTTCATTTTTGCATTCCGCTTTCTTTTTCGCACGATTCCAAGAAGCGATTAACATACCTAGGACGCGCCGTTGGCACTAGTTCCTTGCCGAGATCAACAGCCTCGGCAGCATAGCCGCCATGCCCTAATGGTAACTGTTATTTCGGCTTCACGTCTAGGTGGCTGGGTGCCAACCTTAGACATTGGTCATTTCGGCCTTTTAGTCTAGGTGGCTGGGTGCCAGCCTTAGACGATCTCATCATGGGCCATTTCGGGCTTCATGTCTAGGTGGCTGGGTGCCAACCTTAGGCATTGGGCACTTCGGCTACTCGTCTAGGTGGCTGAGTGCCAGCCATAGACACTGGCCACTTCGGCTACTCGTCTAGGTGGCTGGGTGCCAGCCTTAGACACTGGCCACTTCGGCTGCTCGTCTAGGTCGAATTTCTGACACTTCTCGCATTTTTTCGCGTATACCTGCGCGTCCTTCTGCATATATGACCACCAGTAACCCTGGCTGATAGCCCGGTAAGCTAGTGACCTTCCTCCAATATGGCTTCCGCAGATCCCTTCATGTATTTCAAAGAGAAGATCTTCGACTTTGCTTGGGTGCACACACTGGAGGTACGGGCCTGTGTACGACTTCCTGTAGAGCTTGACCTCGGGAGACAGCCAGAACCGTGCTGATTTCAGTCTGATTCGGTGCGCTTCGCTGCTGTCTTCGGGCAGCTTGTCGTCCTTGAGGTAGGCGACGAAGGGGTCCATCCAACTCGGGCTGAGGTCAATACACGACACTTCCCGAGGTTGATGGAGCTCGATGCTGGGTGCGGTTAAGGATCCGACTTCGATGGTTCTCTTTCTTCCTGCTTCGACAGCGCTGGCCAAATTTGCGAGAGCATCTGCATGGGAGTTCGCTTCTCTGCCTATCTGTTTAATTTCGGCCGCGCAGAACTGAGAGAGCAGCTTCTTTGCCAGGGCCAAATACGCAGCCATCCGATCGTCGCGAGCTTGGTAGTCCCCAGTCAGCTGGTTTGCCACCAACTGTGAATCACTGAAGACCACCAGCTGTTGAGCTCCGAGAATTTTGGCGCTGTTCAGTCCGGCTAAAAGGGCTTCATACTCAGCTTCGTTGTTCGACGCCTTGAAATCCAGGGTCAGAGCCTGCTCGATGACTAGTCCTTCTGGCGATTGGAGAACAACTCCAGCTCTGGCTCTTCTCGAGGTGGAAGATCCATCAACGAAGACTTTCCAAACTGGGGCGAGGGCTTGGCATTGTGATTGTTCAGAGCCCGTGGGCGTCTCATGCCTCCTCTCTGCTTCGATCCACTTAGTGAAGTAATCCGTGGCTACTATCAGCGATCTTTTGTTTCCCGGAGTTCGGTGGAGTGGTCCCACTATGTCGAGCCCACACTGGGCAAATGGCCACGGACTAGAAAGCGGACTGAGGTCCTGTGTTGGCTGATGGAGAGAGTGGGAGAATTTCTGACACTTCTCGCATTTCTTCGCGTATACCTGCGCGTCCTTCTGCATATATGGCCACTTGGGGTCAACTGGCTTAGCGCTGAAGCCAATGAGGGGAATTCGGGTCTCTTGCAGGTCCTTCTCCATCAGTCCAATTCTCCGGAAGCTATCGAAATAGAGGACTTCGGATGAACTACCGGGGTCGACAAGGACCTTCTTTACGGTGCAGTTCTTCACGCCTTGCTTGGAGCAATCAAACTTCAGGGTTACGATTAGCGGGTCGTTATGGGGAAGCTGCACCCCTTCCAGGTCTGCATCGGTAAACCTGATTTCAGGCCGCTCCCTCCGAGTTCTTTTCGGTGCTGATCCGAGCTCAGCGGCCATGACCTGCTTACTGTGGGAGGCTTGCCTGGCCTCGGCGCGAGCTCGGTTACTCCCCTTGGGCGGGGGAGCCAGGTGGATGACGTTAATAATCTTCTCTGACCCGTCGCTGTCATTGCCCCTCTCATCTCGGCGTGGCGCTCGGGTGTCGGCTCTGGTGTTCGCCTTGACGAATTCCTGCAGGTGCCCCTCTTCGACGAGCTTCTCTAAGTGCGTCCGCAGTGTTCTGCATTCTTCGGTCTTGTGGCCGCCCTCCTTGTGATATGCGCAAAACCTCGTCTGGTCTCGGATGGACGGGTCGCCTTTCATGGGCTCTGGCCAGATGAAGTACGGCCTTTTCTTGATTTTGTACATGATCCTGTGGATGGGCTCCTTGAAGACCGTATTGATTGCCTGATACGCGTCCTCGGATAGCCTAGGCCTTTTGCTTCTCACCGAGGTGAATGTCTGACCCCTCGCCGAGCCGACTGGCGCCCTGGGTCTTCTGACTCATTTCTTCGTGACGCATCTCTTCGAGGTTCGTCTCTCCGGGACGGCCCCCTATCTCTCTTGGAGGGCCTCTCACCTCGGTCCCTCTGCACGGCCCCGTGGTTCTCCCGAGCCCTGACTTGGTCGTCCTCCTGGGCAATGTAGCGGTTGACAATTGACATGAGCGCCGTTATGGAAGACACCGGGTTTCTGGCTAGATCCTTGCGAAGGTCACTGTCCGGCAGTAGGGCGTTCCGAAATGCGAAGACGGTCACTTTGTCCTTGGAGTCTTCTATCTGGCTGTAGATCGTCCAGAACCGCTTCGCGAACTGGGTAACGCTCTCTCCCTGCTTCATCCTCAGGGCCATGACATCTGCATCTGTCTTCGGCAGGATCCTGTAGGCCTGGAACTTCTTCATAAAGGACTGCTGGAGTTGTTGCCAACTCGCAATGGACCCCTCCGGGAGCGCACAGAACCACTTCAGGGGGAGGTCACCCAAACTGGAGGAGAAGACTCGACAGTTTAGATGACCATCGTCTCCCCAGACAGACATCCTCTGGGAGAAGTGCCTGAGGTGTGTGGCTGGGTCCGAGGTCCCGTCGTAAGTGACGAACCTTGGGACGGTGAACTTCTTCGGCAGGGGATACTTCTTGATATCGCGAGAGAAAGGAGACGCCCCGAGATTAATGGAGTCGCAGCAAACATCTTTTTGGTCTCGACCGAGACCAGCCACCTCCAGATTGCGCTGGACCGTTTCCCTTATGCGCTCGTCCAACCACTCCTGATCATGGTACCTGCTTTCCGGAATGGTTTCTGAAGCCCTCCTCGAGTAGCTATGGCTGGCGCTCGAGCCTTCGTCTCGGGTTCGGTCAAGCCTTTTTTGATTCAGATGGTCCCTCAAGTCCTTCTCGGGGGAGTCGGGGCGTCTGCCACGAGACATCCTCCTCTCGTGCTGTCGCTGTGAGCGCTGCTGCCGCCGAGAGTGCTGTTGATGTCCTGCTGAACCCGTAGCTCTTTCCAGCTGCTGCTGGAGCTGGAGGATCAGAGCATCCCTCTCCTTGATGGCCTCGTTCTGCGCTCTAATCTCTTGGAGAGTGGAGTCGAAGTCATTACTGGGATTATATTCTTCATCCTTAGAGTCCTCTACATCCTCAGCATCCTCTACCTGACCAGAAGGACGTGGTCCGTCGCCCACTGGAGATTTGCTCCGCTGATCTTGTCCCGTCAGGAGGCCTCCTGCAGGTTGCTGCTGAGAGTTTCTCTTCCGGAGAGTAGACTCCAAGAGAGGATCACGCTCCTGAACGTTGATTCGGACGAGGCCACGCTCGACGTCGTCCTCTGCAACTGGCTCCTTCCCGGACCTCTTCTTAGCAGGGAGGAGGTCAGAGGACGGTCGTGCACGCCTTGCCTTGGATGTTTCTCCGCCTTTCGCAGCTCGCCTCGTCATGGTGATAGGGAAAGTTGCAGAAATCTTCCCCACAGACGGCGCCAATTGTAAGTGCAGAAAAATATACTCACAAGATCAGGATGCCTTCAAGGACTTACTCAGAGTACCAGAGAAGGAGCTGCGCGTCTGTTGAACCTGAAAGGGGAGAAGAGAACGGTCAAGGGACCCTGGCTGGGGCAGCGCAGGGCTCTCCGACGCTCAAGTTAGCAATGATCGGAGAAGAAGGAGAAGGAAGGTCTGGGTTGCATGTAAAAGAGAGTGCATACCTCCATCGTGGGTCATCCTTATGCTTTATATGAGAGATCACTTTGGCGCCTGCGCCGGTGGGCCTCGTGATGTGACTAGGGTCTCATCAGCCCGCATAGTCATCAATGAGGGTCCATCACAGCCCTCATTGCATTTAATGAGGGTCCGATCAGCCCACATTGCATTTAATGCCAGTCACATTGGGCCTGATCTTGCCCTGATCTGTTAACGGCTGAGGTCCCATCGGACCCCTTTCTTGGGCCCCGCTTTTATGGAGGCTGTAGCCAAGGGATGCAGTTATAATCTGTGTAGCCGAGACTGGACGGTGTGGTGCGGCCGACCTGGCCACCATTTACCGACATCAGCTATAGGTGCCGAGACCGAAGCAACGACGGGCCAACGGTCGAGACCGATACCGATCCGCCTTACCGAAACCGAATAGGGAGTGGGCTCGCGAGATGGCTCCCACACAATTACCATATCCATTAATGTTATATTCCTTCCTTCGACTACACCATTTTGTTGAAGTGTGCCTAGGGGTGTAAATATGGGCGGGCGGCTCAAGCCCAGCAAGGGTCAGGCACGGATAAAATTTGTGCCGTGCTTGGCCAAGACCCCAAGCCCGTGGGCGGCACGGCCCGACCCGTCTGTGCACAAGTCCAGGTAAGTTATATTCATCATTGGGCTTGATTTAGATTTGACAGGTCCTTCATTATAAATGCAAATCGGATTTGGACCTTCAAAGCACATAGGCAAATGGGAGAATAGCAATGTTCTATCATGGATCCTTCATAATGGGCCATACAAAAGATGGACGGTTAGGATATCACAATCATACAACCACCTTTAGAAAGAAATGCCAAGAAGGCAAGAATGTTGAATTCTAGATGAGCTCCACTATCATGTGATGGGCCTGGATGATGAGCTACTGCTCTTCAAATATCATCTCATTTGACAAATTCACAGTAAGAGAAAAAACAATTCAATGTGATCCACTGATTATGGCCCATCCATAGTAATGATCATGTGAATTCTACCGATCACTTCATATGGGTGAAAAAAAAAAAAGAAAAAGGAAGAAGAACCCAAGTCCAAGTCCTTGTGAAGTCCAACTAAAAAAAAAAGAAGTGAGCTGCCCACGGGCAGCACGGCACGACCAGGGCAACTTCTTCCCCACTTATTCTCCAATAGAACATATGGTTTGATTCTTCCCTAGAAATGGTAAGTTGCCCCAATTGTATGTCACTACTACTGCTATCGTTAAATAACTTGTAGAAGTAGCTCTTTCAACGCTTCTTTATCTTCTCATCCTTTACTAATACCTTTTCATCATCATCCTTAATGCATTTAACTTGGTTTAAGTCCTTGATTCGCCTATCTCTGGCTTTGGCAAGCTTGAATATCCCTCTTTCGCCTTCCTTAGTGTCAAGTCGCCTATATAGCTCCTCAAAAGCCTTTGGCTTTGCTTCACTAACTGCATTTTTAATTTCTCTTTTTGCTTCTTTATGCCTCTCCAAGTTCTTTTCATTTCGATCCTTTTGCCAAGTTTTAAAGCACTCTCTTTTAACTCTTATCTTGTCTTGGACGGCTTCGCTCCACCACCATGCCTCTTTCTGTGCCGAAGCACCCTTTTTGGATTCTCCTAAGACTTCTTTCCCTACCCTCCTAATACACTCTGCTACCTTATCCCACATAAATGATTAATATAATTTAATCTTGACCAATCAATGCCCAATAAATTTTTTTAGAACTCAATTAGACCCTATAAATGTCTGATAGAAAGATTTGATGGTAAAAAATACCATTAGAATAATCAGAACCATCGATCAACTATAATTTACAATTTTATAGTTCAGGGTCAACTACTAAACCTTAATTTGGGTCACTAATATATCTTATTTTGGTCAATTGAATGTACAAATATGTACCATCTAATAAGTGGGTCCAACTGAAAAAATTTCTCCAAAACTGAAATGGGCTTAGTGTGCCCTTAATGGGTCAGGCCCAATCCATGATTGGCCCAGACCATAACCTGACCCAGTTGAAAACTTAGAAATGGATAGAACAGATCGGGTAGTCGAGCTGAACCAATCCTGACCCAGCCCATTCAGCTTGGGTAGCCAGGTCAAGTTTGTAAGGTCAGGTTGACTCGACCTTTCTGGCGTGCCCTGGCCACCCAAAAAAGGAGTAAACACAATGTTTGTATGACATAAACGTTACCAAATGCTCTGTGCGGTGTCTTGTGCACAGTACACGCACAAGACAGCGCACAAAATCCTTTTTTTAATCTTTAATAATAATGAAATAAAATTTATTATAAAAGCACAAATAAATAAAGAGAAATACAATCATCTCTGTTACTATTCTTTCTAACACCCATCACATTATCATTATCAAGCTACTGACATGCCCAAAACGCAACATGAGGTTAAAACCTCTGATGTATTCTTAAATAAAAATATTTTAAATTACATAAAAAATAAATCTTTCTTTCCCATCTTTTTCAGATTGGGTTGGACACTGTAATCCTCATTTTTGGGGCTATTATTATCCAATAAATTGAATACCCTTCATCAAATACCCAAAGTTTCTTTCCTTTGGGTATTTGAGTTTTTACTTCGAAAAAATTCAGAGAGGCTCGATAAAACGATAATGGATCATTTGATTGAAACCAGTAGGCTCTGATACGAAATGTTAGAAAACATTAGGTTTTTAAACCCTCTCGGAAATCAATCCAATAATACTGTTAACATTTAATCTAAACCAGTCAAGTAGTAAAATGGTACCTGATTGTTTCATCTTGAAACTCTGATCCAACAGAAGGTTGGTCTTCAATGGGGAATCACAACTCTCTTGTTTTGTCTTTTCTTCTCCTATAAGTGATGGTTGCAGAGAAACTATCGTAGCCAAGAGAGTTATTCGGGTTGCCTTTTATAGGCCCTAAATCTCTCCTTCCATCAAGAAGAGAATAAATACCTTTTAACCCTCAAATTAACATAGATGACAGTTATAAAAGGAAAACTTAAATCAAATTAAAAAAATCCAAAGAAGAGATAACCGATCCTTTATGTTTGGTCATTTGGGCCATAACATTCGGTCCAACACAAATGGCTCATTTAGTATATTTTTTTCATCTATAAAAACTCTAAGAATAATTTTCATAGTATATTTTCTTTTTTTTTTCTTGTTTGTTTTCTTCTACGTAACACCTAAAAGAAGCCCTCAGGTTTCAATAAAATTATTACATTAATTATATACATCACTTTGTCGCAATGTTTTGTTAATCTAATCAATTTCAAAAGTTCTAAAATTTATAAATATAATAATTTAATTAGCATGGGGCTTTTGTGCGAGTACCATGAATATCTGAAAATATAATTAAGTAAATATTGCAATAAATTGAATTTATAGTGTCAACCATCAAAATCACAATTACCCATTATCTAAAAATAAAACCACAAAAAGGCCCCATCTCCTCACAAGATACCATTTTAAATCGAGATAGAAGATATTTTTCCCCAAATAATGTTTCTATCAAATAAGGAAAGTTATTATTTGAAAATCTTCCAAGTAAAGTAGTTATCAGCATATTAGGAAAATAGTCATTTAGAGCATTTCCGATAGGGACAATTACCAAAAAAAGCATCAAATAGTCTAAAAGAACCAAAGCAATCTTAGAAACTAAGAAAGGTCCAAAACAATCCTCTAACCCAAAAGGTAACTTGGTAACTGGGAAAGTAAAGTGTCCGTACTGACATTTTTTTTGTTTTTGTTTTTGCCTTTTCAACGAGACTCCAACCACTCTCTCTGTACTTTTCCCTTCCGCGCTCATCTTATCCCCTGTTTTTTTCTTCTCTTCCCTTCCTCACCAATCGTTCCTCTTCCTCAGCCTTCCTCCCCATCGTTCTTCTTCCTTAGCGCACTCGTGTGGATCGATGCATTTTCATTCCTCTTCTATTCCCTTCCTTATTCCCATGCTCCTGCTCAGTCCCCTTGGCACTGTTTTGCATCATTGTTGACCATCTCCAAAGTTTATAGAGTAACATCAACTGCATCTTATAGGGTAACAAACCCCAACTACACAACTAAATTAATGGGAAGTGAATGTTCCCTAGCGAAACTGTACTTCTTCACCTGTACAATTTGAGTATCATGAGTCAAAATCTAAAATGTTGTTTGCCCACTTACTTTTGACATTCATCAAATTGTATCTCCATGGTTGCATAATATACCATCAACAAACACATATCTACTGTGTTAGACATACTTCAATATAGATGAACATGAGATCCACTTGCATGTTTTGCACAAGGCAAAGTGTGTTCAATTTACAAAAGGTTCAGCTCAAAATACATTATGTAGTTGTAACATATATATGCATACCAATGTTTGAGGCAAATGTTAAATTGATAATGCATTTACAGAATGTGGTTGCTTGTATAGTGGCAACCAAGGAAATGCCTCACCCCTTTGCTTTTACAGAATGTAGTTGCTTGCATTTTGGAAATGGGTTTCAAAGAGAGAGTACAGAAAGAAAGTCACGGCTGCATGTGTGGGTTGCAATGTTGAAAAGGCAAAAGAAAAAAAGAAAAAAATGTCATTTACCATATGAACACCGTACTTGTCCAGTTGCTAGGTTAGCCATTTGGTTCTTTGGATTGTTTTGGACCTTTCTTAGTTTCCAGGATTGCTTTGGGTCTTTTGGACTATGTGACGCTTTTTTTGGTAATTGTCCCTTTCCGATATCAGCCACAGGGAAAATAAGTGGCAGATACCTTATAATTCTCTCCTAAAAAGACTCTTGAAGCTTTGTATTCCAAATCTAATTTGTTTCTTTGAGTAATTAAAATCCGAACAAATGCAAGATTTACCAGCATAACAAAAAACTCCGAACTTTTGGAATTGATGAAAAGTAAAGAAGTGCACAATCAAATGAAGAGTCTCGATCACCTATCGCATTTGTTATATCTTCTCATGAGTGGACAAATAACACTCTCACACTTCATCCAAGAATTTATGTGATTTTGAAGTCTAAAAATTTTAAATCAGACGAAGGAGAATCACCTAAATTTTTGGATGACGTGTCGGAGTATAACTGGTCCACTCATACTAAAAGTATGACAAATGCAATAGGGGATCCGGGCTCTCAAATGAATAATCACCTACTTAAGATATGAGATATACATGGCTCATCTTAAGGCACTTCCATTATATCCCACAAGTAAATACCAGATGGTTGCCCAATTGTCGCGGTTTTGACTGCCTCGAGTTCAATTTGCAAATGATAAAGTTTAACCAAAAGGGATACCCTAAATATTTACCAAAACCAAATCATTTCACCAAAACCCAACCACCACAATATATCAAATCAGTCATTGAAAAAAACAGAATACTTTATAAAAAAATCACACTTTTTTTTTTCACTTCACTGAAGCATGACTGCAAATCATGTCAAACAAAAGCTGACAGAACCAATTCAAATTTGGTGACAGTTAGAGATGCACAATCAAATATCTGATGAATAAAGAAAAACGAGCACAGTTAGAGATGCACAATCAAATATCTGATGAATAAAGAAAAACGAGAGAGAGAGAGAGAGAGAGTCCCACCGGAGGTGAGAAGGTGAAGAGGACACCACTCACCTATCTCTCTATGCTATTTTACTTTCTCAATCTGGTTTTGATTTTGCTGTGGAAATGAGGAGCCGCGCAAGTGCTTTGTGGGAAATGAAGAGTTCTAGAGATGAATACAGCCCTTGTAAAAACCAAATGAAAGGGGAAGAGTTAAAATGTGGTAACTGGGTGAGATAAACGTGTTATTGGAAAGTTGATTGTCATTTAAAACATGTTAAAATCAATTGAGAGTCAAAATAGACAGCTGATTTTTTAATTGAAACGCTTATCCAATCTAGCACACAGATAAAGAAGATTTCACAGCAAAGGGATCTTAGAAGTTGCAAGTTTACTCACACAATGAAAAGGCGAGTCCAGTGGATGAAACTCAATCTTGTATTTTGGTTCACGAGAGAGTTGCGACCAAATGACCCCCCTACTGATCACAAGGAACAAGAATAGCCAAATCAGTGCTGATTATATTGAATGAAAAAAATTCTACTGAACAATCAAATAGAAAAATTAATGAAATCTCTAAGTTCTAAAAAAGAAAAGGAAAAAAAAAAGAAAGAAAGAAATATCAAGTGTTTCTTATTCATTACTCTCAGAGGATATGCTAAAAAACAAAAATAAAAGTCATGCCATTTAGTAAGCCAGAATCTAAATAAAAATGATAAAATGCATACATTAGAATAACAAATGTATTTTATTTTTCCTGTAAATTAAGTATTCCTATTATTTAAATGGTCAGCAATCTGTTAGTTTTGGTGTTTAAGCCAAATATCTACAGCAATTGATGTGATTCAAGTAGCCCTAATTGCTCATTTTCATTGGTTATCTCAACCTCCAAAATTTCTCACTATTTTGGTTGTTGGTTTTTAGCATCATTTAGCATTCAAAATGATATAATGTTGGCAGGGGAAGAAGAAGAAGAAAAAAAAAAAACACATACACATGGTAATAGATGAAAAATCCATGTGAACATTTCTAAGATTAACAAAGTATTGCTCTAAGCATGGTTGGCTTTCCCTGATTTTGGGGTCAATCTAATACATATATAATTTTTATGTTCTGGGTCAAAAACAAAAAAATAAAAATAAAATAAAATAAAAATCTGATGCTATTGCCAAGATTTAACCCATACTTACGCTAAATTGGAATTTGACCTTTTTAAAACTAAATCATAGAAACTATGTGATATCCAGCTATGACTTTCATTGCTTACAATCATAAACACCCTATAAGAAGAGAAACCCTTTAAAGCAAATGCTTTTCAAGTGCCACTATTCACCACGTCATTGTTTTATGCCAAAAACATAACTATTTCTATAAAAAGAGAAAGACCTACAAACAGAACATGTACTACAGAATCGAATCAATGCCCCCATGGGCGAAACAATCATCAATCGAAGGTGTCCCGTTAAAATTGGACAAAAACAGAAAACCCTATTTTTTATTTTATGATCATAGATCGATTGACACCTAGAATTTGTAAGAAATGGAAAGAAAAAGCAATGGCGATTGTGAATTGAAAGGGAAGAGGGGTACTTGTGTGAGCAGAGAAGATCTGCTCGGCCGAGTATTTGCTGAAGAGATTGAGAGAGAGGAGAAGAAAGAAGAGCAAGGATCATATACATAGTGTTGAGGTCAATGTCCACCCTTGCTCTTAAGCGGTCATAATTGTTGTCTTGGTCTTGCCCTCGCCCTCAACATAAAACTATTGCTGTGTCATTTCCTATCACCAATTGGTTTTGTGATAATTAGTAGCTCAATAGGGGTGTAAGATCCTACAAGTAGTATCAATGTTTGATAGGTTGGGTTTTCGAGTCACGGGACACGCGTTTTGCAAGTTCGCAGCATGAGTCACGGCGGGTGTGCCGTTGAGGGAGGATAAGAAAACTATTGCATAGGATTTAAAATTGAGAAAATAAAATTGATGGGAGAAAGGGGGTGGAGAGGGGTCAAAACAAATTGGAAGAGACAAAATCAATTTAACAAATCTAGGTTGATTTCTCAATTGGAACACTCACTTTCATATATAAGAATAGGAAATGCTATAAGTTCCCAAACAAGATCATTTTGCTAAATTTTGCCATTCTATTGGGCTTCACAGGGTGTTTGGATGAACTGATTGACAGGGTGAAAATGATGTCAGGCATTGTCCGCAAACAAGACAGCAGATTTTAGAAATAAGTCACTTGGTCTATGTGGGTATCGGAATCCATGTAATATAGAACCGGGCATCCTAGCTGCAGGACACTTTAGTCTACTGCCCTCTCATGTGCTGCAAGTGGAATATATATGTATCATGTTTGCCACTTTTATATGCAGTGATGGTGACAGTCAGCAGACCCAATAGAAGATGATCTGTGGATCACATGAAATCCAAAAAGCAGACAAAGCATGCTGCTCCTTCATGCTGTCATTTTAGAAGTACCATTCAACCATGCTTTATCATTTGAAGGGTGAAAACTTTGTAGTTGTAGGTTCAAGTAACCATTGAAAAAACAAGAAATTTATTGATTCCTCCTCAAGTTAATTCCCTCTAAGAAGTGTCCATTTGCAAACTATTTATCGTATGTCCTATAACCAGATCCTGCTTCACGTGGGATTGGAGGAGAGGGAGCTTTTGTTGCAGTTCATTGCGTCATGGACAAGGAGTTCTGTTTTGGCATCTCCAATCAAAGCTGAGTCCTCTTTCTTCTCTTTCTTTTTCACTCTATTGGGGACTTTTTACACCTAGAACTCTCACATGCCAGTGTCCTCAACAAGCTACAGTCGAAACTTCTATGCTTGGTCTTGCTAAATGGACCATCTTGATCATTTATCCTTGTATCAACTTCAATTATGTACATGTGTTTTTAGTTTCATTTTACTTCCCTAATTTGTTATCCTTTACTAAATGGTAATTTTCATGTTTTCAATATCATCTATTTTGTATTTCTCCAATGTCCTTTTTTCTCACCTTCTTTTATTCTATTTCGTCATTTCTTTTAACGACTTTGTTACATGCAACAAGTGCAATATATTGGGTTTTTACTAACACTATAGAGCAAGACTCTCTTCTAAGCTCAAGTTTAGAATAAGGTAAGTTCAAGTGTGTGGTGGGGCCCACCTGAGGATCCACACGGGGGTGGGGGGGGGGGGGGGGGGGGGGGGGGTGGGTGGGTGGGTGGGTGGGGGGGGGGGGGGATTTCAAGGACTCCCAGAGATCTTCCTTTATGCAAAAAATCAGTCATAACCGTGATTTCTATCATCTCCATATGGACAAAAAAGTTTAATGGTCAATAGTCTATTTAGATCGATACATAGTCGTCCAACGGTCCAGTAAATTTGGATTTAATCGAAAGTTGGTGGACATGTGCAATTTAGAGGGGTCATGTGCTTGGTCCATTTGGATGGACCAATGGTGGACCCCACAAACACGAGCCTATGAGATTTTATCCTAGGCTTGAGCTTATGAGGGCCTTGCTCAACAATATATATGATATGCCCTTTAAAGCGTGCGCGTACACAGACACATATCCATCCCTCACTATAAGATGAGGGATACTTACATGACTTCCCCTTTTTACACATGAATATTTTTTTTTTCTGCTTATGACCATATATAGCTTTTCCTCTTTTGCATATGAATATTTACAATTATATAAGTGTCTCTCACCTTATGGTTGAGGGATGGATACACATGAATATTCTCCATATATATATAATCATTCAACAAATTAAAAAAAGGAAAAAACTCGATGACCTTTGAGGAAAAACATGCGGAATTATTCAAAACACAACCCCAGATGAGGTTCTCACGCGCCATGCAACTTGCATAAACTTCCTAATCAACTAAGCAATAAGGATCTTTACCAAAAAAACAAAAGAGAAAAAAAAAAAAAAGAGCAATAATGGTGAGCACAAGATGGTGCGAAAAATTCAATTTCCTTTGTGCATAAAAAGTGAGACCTCTCATCATCAAAGGCATTGACCAAACATCCTACTAGGCTGCGTAGATGAATTCCCCTATTGTTCCGTATGAATAAATTATAGATTCGAGTATTTACTTTGAGTGTGAGTTGGTGTGGGTTTAGCGGGCATCACCGGATAGCATAGTCTTACTTTGTCCAAATTTTTAGAGACTAGTGGAGCCCTGCACGTGCAATGCACGTGCACCGAACACAGTAAAAGTTTTACTAAGAAAATCTTGAAAAAATAAAGTTTTTAAAAAATTCAGTAGAAGCTTCAATACATTTAAAAATAAAATTTCAACAGAAAATCAGTGATTGTAAATTGCAAGGCCCGTGCAATGTCCAAATACAGCTGACACTACTTTTTTTTTATACATTTGAAAATAATAAAATAATGATATAGTGAGAAAAAATGAGATCTAAAAAGACAATCTATATTGAATTTATATAACTTTTTGAGGATATAAATCATATATTTCTAGATATTTTATCATGAATGTGTACAAAGAAATTTCAATTTACTTTATATAACCTGTCAAGTCGACTTATCACTTTCCTGGTAGACTTGACCTGCTAAAGTTGGAGTCCAGTCGATAGCATTGTCAAATTGATAACCTGTAATTTTATAAAAAAATAAAAATAAAAACTAAGAACCAGATGAGCTTACTGTTGTAACCAATTACCATGAACATTATATGTTCACTACATAATCATATTCAATTAAGGAATTTTTTTAAAATTATTTCTTACCTAAGGAAATCAGAATAACGAAACTGAGATAGTGGTTTTAGTCTTAACTTACAAAGAAGAATGACATCTCACACCAACCATCAAGAATAATGAAGTAATCCGGCTTGTCCTCAAGCAACATGGATCAACAATGGTGGAACTATGATATGAACTCTGACAACTAAGATTTATATAACACCCGTTGATCAATATTAGTATTTAACATGTGCTTTGTTTTATTTTATAAGACGGACCACTATCAGGTAAAAAGCGGCAATACCTCTCAAAGAGTCAGCATCTTCTTTTGCTTGATACAAAGTGCTATATTTTATATCCTGTAAGAACAAGGATAATACAAAGTAATCATAGAAGTTCAATTAAATGGAAGCTCACATATAGAGATATCCATAGGGAAAAAATATAAAAAAAAAACTACAAATACAAATATGCCGAAAGAATTGGACCTTCCTCCTAAGAAATACATAAGAATGTAACCCAAGTATTCTAGATCAACTCTTCTACTCTGTTCTGTATAGAGGATGGGAGTGCTAATCAAAGTAAGAAAAATTCGAAACAAACAAAGACAAACTGAATTTGTTGCAACTCAACATCAAATACTTATTTTAGTTGTTTACACTTAAAACAACCACTTCATTCATTGACTCTGAAGTTAGTAGTAACGCTAGCATAACAAGGAGTTTCTATGAGATTCTCGTTTTCCCTTTAAAGAAAGGCATGATGTTTCATTGAAATATATGAAAAGAGTAAGAGGAACAAGAAGAAGAAGCAGGAGCTTGCAATGATGAAAGAAATAAATATGTTAGAAAATGATCAAAGTTTTTCAATTTAAGCCTCATGAGTAAGAGCAATAATAAATAAATATATTCATGCCCTTTTATAATAAAAAAAATTCACAAAAGTTGTATATTAAGAAACTAAAAATTGTACTGAACTACAACAATTTTACGATAGCAATCTATAAGACCTACCACTAAATTGCATTTATGAAATTATCTTTAGCAATCATTAATATCATAAGAGAACCAATAATAAGTAGCAGTTATCACATTATCCAACTTGTGATTACTCTTCCAACAGGGGTATAAATCAAAATCAATACACCTATTATGTCCGATTGAAAACTCAATTACTCTAATTAAATAAAATACAAACACATGAAGCAAAAGGGAAAATAATATTAAATTTTTTTAATGGTAACTTTCATTAAAAGAGAGAAAAAAATAGGGCCGACATAAAATGAGTTTAAGTTTGTACATTGTACTTTCTTATTTATGATATTTTGTTAGTTGCTACTTTTTTCGAAAAAAGAAAAAGAAAAAACTAAACATAAAGCAATAATGCAAATGAAGTACCTGTATATATGGGATGTACTTATAAGTTTTGGAGGTCCCTATACCTTTTTCAAAGGCATACAATTGAAGGAACATCAAATTATAAATATTTAACATCAGTGTGCAAAAGATTAAAGGGTTAATATTTAAAAAATAATAACAAAGGGTTACATCTGTACAAAGAAAATAATCTCATATCTTCTGGAAACCTCTCGGAGCCCTCTGATGTTTTTAACTCTCAAATTTCAAATACAAATACCACTCAAGTATCTTTTAGTTCCACCAAAAAATAAAAATAAAAATAAATAAATAAATATAAACTATTTGCATAATTAGCATTGTTTCAGGTAAAAAAAAAGAGAATGTTAATTCTCAGGTAAAAAAAAAGAAAAAAAAAAGAAAATGTTAATTCTCTCGTGTGTAGTCAATTTGGTATTTGAATTATAACACAACCACCAATTGGCCACCAACAACAATAACAAAAGTAGTAAGCTAGCTAATACCTTTTGTTGCGACGTTTAAACTGATGGCGAAGTATTTAAAGTGCGCACAAAATTGTAAGTATTGAACACCAAAAGGTAGTAAGTAAAATACACTTGATTCCTTTTCTTTTGATCCATTATAAAATACACTATTCATTTTCACTTTTATTTTCATCCCATCTTAGTTCAAGGTTTATTATTGAAAAAGCACATGGCATTTAAGTTTTCAGAGTTAAAAGGCGGTATGTACACCATGAACCACATAATGGAGTAAATAGTGCATAGTTAAAATCTTTTTTTTTTCACACCTTGGCTTAGTTTATTAACCGGGGTGGATAAAATAGTGCCACGAAAGACTAAAAAAACTTTCTGAATGATAAAATCTAAAATATTTTTCCTGTGAAATGATTCTTTAATGGTACCATATCTCATAATTAATTTTACAAAAGACAAAAAAAAAAAAAAACTGAATAAATATTTGGAAATTAGTGAACCAAATGATTCAATGAGAACCACGAATGAATGCTTATTGCTCTTATCCCACTCTTGGCTTATTGCTCTTATCCCACTCTTGAAGGGTTTGGAGGGGGATGATTGAAGAGGCATTGGTCTAAAACGTAAGAATTTAACTAACATAAACTAAAACAGGAAAATTAAACAAAATAAAATGTCATATTCTTATACAAATATGGATTACGTTTTTGTCCTTTTGAATATTAGCACCTGTACTGCTTAAAAAAAAGCCCTTCCCCTTCGACTCTATGCAGAACGAAAACAGATTCTGATAGATAATGGAAAGCTTTTCCATGCCTCATAGCATCTTCCTTTTAGTTATTGTCTACTTTGGTTTTCTCAACCAGGATACTTTCTGTTTGAGTTTTCCATTTTCCTATCTCACATAACAAAACAGTATCAATTTTACATTTTAAATGCTATGCACAAATTCATATTCCAAACATAGACTGAGAACTAAATACAAAGTTCTACCATAAGGAAACACGAAACATGCACAATTTGAAAGCATGCAGTTAAGATTCAAGAAATAAAACAAACATATAATTAAAACTATCAGAGCACGAAGGCTATCAATAGGCCTAACTTTGGCCCAAACAGGAATGAGAAGGAAAAAACCAACTCTTCACCATCATTTTCTTAACTCTGGTTGCACCCATTTTTCTTAGAATGAAGATTTTATTGCAACATTAAAAAAAAATTGAATAAGAAGACACAATCAAACAATAATAATTTCAATAGACAATGCTCACTTACATGTATGAAAACTCCCTCCATTCCAAAAGAAGCTAAGAGTCAATGAAGAATCTGTTAAAATATCATGTTCTTCCTTACACAATTACTCATAGAGGAAAAACCTCATACCCACAAAATTCCCTGCATTGAAAATCGTGTAGTATCTGAATAAGAAGAATGTTAAAAGAAAAATGAAAAAAGAAGAGGAAAAAAAAAAAACCAACATTTAAGATATTGATTTGAGATAGATTCCAATCTTATCCACATTTTCCTTTTCTTTTCTCCATCACCTAAAAAAAAAACAAAGAAATCTAAAAGAAATTACTCAATTTATTGGAATGTATTAAAAAGAAATTTTATTACGTTTAAAATATCAGCATCTACTCAATATAAGAGATTAAAAAAATTATTAGGATCGTATGTGCCAAGTTTGGTCTGTATCCGAGTTCATTTGGGTATGGTATGGGGGTAGTTAGCAATTTTCTAGAGAATTTAGGGGGCTTTTTCGTAATTTTAGATTTTTGAGATTATGGTACTGTTGGTTAGATTTTTTTTAGTTCCTAAACTTTAGTCTTCTAGATCATCTTGATCCGGATCCTTAAAACCCCTCTAAATCCAAGCCTGACCTAGAGTCTATTTTAGACAAATTGTAAAATTCCCATTATGTCCCCATCTTTATCTATATATAAAATACATATACATAATAAATATATATAAGGGTGGGCCCCACAACTTGCATTTTATTAGGCATGTGGTAGTGAAAAAAGTACATCATCTTTCTCTCTTTTTTAGACATTTTATAAGAGTAGAAATTGGGAAATTCCCATTATGTCCCATCTTTATCCATATATAAAATACATATACATAATAAATATATATAAGGGTGGGCTCTACAACTTGCATTTGATTGGGCATGTGTGTAGTTAAAGAAAGTACATCATCTTTCCCTCTTTTATAAGAGTAGAGATAGAGATAGAGATAGAGATTTATAAGAGTAGAAATTGGGAAATTCCCATTATGTCCCATATTTATCCATATATAAAATACATATACATAATAAATATATATAAGGGTGGGCCCCACAACTTACATTTGATTGGGCATGTGTGTAGTTAAAAAAGTACATCATCTTTCTCTCTTTTATAAGAGTAGATAGAAAATTGGGAAATTCCCATTATGTCCCATCTTTATCCATATATAAAATACATATACATAATAAATATATATAAGGGTGGGCCCCACAACTTACATTTGATTGGGCATGTGTGTAGTTAAAAAAGTACATCATCTTTCTCTCTTTTATAAGAGTAGATAGATACCCAAGTCATTGAAAAAAAAGGAAAAAAAAAAGTCTTTGAGTCCACTAGTCACAGGTCATGATCTATATGCTAGATGACAAACAAAACGGACTCCATAGAGCCCAATCCCAAATCCACCAAATACTACATCCAATCAAGGATGAGCAAGCTTGTTACCAGCACTATAGTGACACTTTGTTAAACGACAAGCTTTGGTCAAGCTCAAAAACTCATGATGAATGAACAATTGAAACATCCAACCATCCAAAACAAACGATCAGTGGGTCCCTCCTCTGATGACCCACAACCCAAAAATCTTGTCCATTGAAATCAAATCAAATCCCATCCATCCATCAACTACTTTCAACCATCACTACATAACACGCGATGCACACACTACATTCTCAGCGAGTCGTAAAGCAAGAAAAAGAAAAATATGGAATCCTAGCTCCGGATTTTACAAATAACAAGTACCAAACAGCCAACTTTAAAAATCCCCTTTCTTTTTACGATACGGACATCGGCGTGTTTCTCGAAGTTGGCGATCGATCATCATCCTCCGTCCGATCCAACTCATCTTTCATTTCCATCCGTTGGATCTTCCCTCCTCCCACTCTACTCATCTGTATGGTCTAACTAGATTCTTCATAACGAGAAATCCGAAGAAATCCGAGGAAATCCCAATCCCGACTGCAACAGCAACAACAAGAAGAAGAAGATTGAAGATAAAAAGGTCAGTGATCTCAGCTGTTTCTGCTTTCGTTGTTGATTTGGTCTCTTTAATCGGTCATTTCATTCATAAAAACCCTAGAAATTACTGTTCTTGCTTCCCCAATCTATCGTTTGAATCGATTAATCAGATTGCCTTTTGATTCTCGTTTCAAAGTTCAATTCTTTCTTGTGAAGCTGCGATTTTTACATCTTGGTTGTGAAATCTGATTTGAAATTAGGGTTTGTTTGAGCTGTGGATTTGCAGTTTTGAGGTTTTTGAGTTGAATTTAGGGTTTTGTAGAGTTATCCCCCTTTTTTTTGCGTTGGAAACAGTGTTGGTGCTGTCGGAGAGTCGATGGAGGTAGAAAACGAGGATTTGCAGCTGGGAATTGGGGAGAGAGGGGTTTCTGGATTTCACAGAAGGAGTGATTCGGAAGGGGATGAGGTTTTTGAGGAGGCGGTGGCGGGGGTGAAACCTCATGGGGAAGAGGGTCTTGAGAATGAGACTTTTGAAGAAGCAATGGAGCTTCCTGTTGGTGGTGATGGAGAAACTGCTGTTGAGTCGAAGGAAGACGAAGATGTTGAAGAAAGGATTGTGACTGCGCCTCTCCCACCGGCTGAATTGCATCATGGGGGGACTCAGGGTTTGATTAAAGAGAGGGAGGCGGATGCGCCCGGAGCTTCTGCTGCTGTTGGGAGTGTTGAGAAGGAGAAATCAGAAAATGGGGAGTGGAATTTGGGTGACAGTCAGAGTACTAGGATGATTGATGTTGAAGTTGACGAGGCTCAAGATGGACTTGATACTGTTGTTCCTCAGGAAAGCAAAGAAGTGCCTGCTATTATTGAGCCAGGCAAAGAAGCACCTGCTGATCTCGAGGAATGCAAAGAAGCGCCTGCTGATCTTGAAAAAAATAAAGAGGTGCCTGCTATTGTTGAGGCAGGCGAAGAAGAGTCTGATGTTGTTGAGGAACCCAAAGAAGCACCTGCTGTTCTTGGAAAAAGCGAAGAGGCGCCTGTTGATCTTGCAAAAAGCGAAGAAGAGTCATCTGTTCTTGAGGAAAGCAAAGAAGTGCCTGCTGATATTGAGGCAGGCAAAGAAGAATCTGATGTTGTTGAGGAACCCAAAGAAGCACCTGCTGTTCTTGGAAAAAGCGAAGAGGCGCCTGTTGTTCTTGCAAAAAGCGAAGAAGAGTCATCTGTTCTTGAGGAAAGCAAAGAAGTGCCTGCTGTTATTGAGGCAGTGCCTGATACTGATGGGGAAGCCAAAGAAGCACCTGCTGTTCTTGAACAAGGCAATGAAGTGGTTTCCGCTGATGTTCATGAGAAATTAGAGAATGGGGATGCTGGTGAGACGAATTTGGGCAAGATTGGGAATGGTCTTCATGAGGTAAGTGCTGATGAATTGGTTGATCAGACTCAGCAGCACAATGTCAGTCCAGAATTGAAAGACACTTCAGGCTCAGGCAGCATGGATGCTTCTGCTGACAAACAGGTGGAAGCCACTCAAGGTGAAAGTCCAGCTCTGGTAGTTCCTACTGAATTAAATGGGAAATGTGCAGCTCGAACAGATGAATCTGTAGCAAAAGATTGGCAGGATTATCCAGCTCAGCTGTATCCAGATACTCGAAGTGGTGGTTCTGATCACTCTGAAGTTACAGACAGAAGTAAAGAACTGAAAGTAACCAAAGATGTAGAAGAGAAAGATAATGGAAAGAAACTGAGCATTGGGGAGAAGTCAGCTCCAAGGGAATTGCTCAAAGGAAAATTCATAGTGTATGATGAATCGAGCTCAACCACTAAAGGTGGCACTGTGCCTGGCACACAGAATGCATCAGCTGTTAGTGGTTCTTCTGGTAGTTCTATAGATCTTCCTCGTGCTCCTCCTCGTCCTGCGGGTCTTGGATCTTCTGCCTCACTGTTGGAACCTGCCCCTCGTGTGTTGCAACAACAGCTGCGGGTGAATGGAACACTACCTCAGCGGCAAGTTCAGCTCGTGGAAGACCCCGCTATCATTGAGACAGAGGAGTACGATGAGACCCGTGAAAAGCTTCAAATGATCCGGGTGAAATTCTTGCGGCTTGCTCATAGGCTTGGACAAACCCCACATAATGTTGTCGTGGCCCAAGTCCTATACAGGCTTGGACTTGCAGAGCAGCTTCGAGGGAGCAGAAATGTGAGCCGCAGTGGAGCATTTAGCTTTGACCGAGCAAGTGCCATGGCGGAGCAACTTGAGGGGGCTAGTCAGGAACCCCTCGATTTCTCTTGTACAATCATGGTTATTGGAAAGACAGGAGTTGGTAAAAGTGCAACCATCAATTCCATTTTTGATGAGGTTAAATTCAGCACGGATGCATTTCATTTTGGCACCAAGAAGGTTCAGGATATAGTTGGGACAGTTCAAGGCATAAAGGTTAGAGTGATTGATACTCCGGGTCTTCTATCTTCCTGTTTGGACCAACGTCAAAATAAAAAGATCCTCCACTCTCTGAAGCATTTCATCAAGAAGACCCCTCCAGATATTGTTCTGTATCTTGACAGGTTGGATATGCAAAGCCGGGATTATGGTGATTTGCCATTGTTACGTACCATCACAGACATATTCGGACCTTCCATTTGGTTTAATGCCATAGTTGTTCTAACACACGCTGCATCTGCTCCACCCGATGGGCCAAATGGTACTCCTTTAAGTTATGAGATGTTTGTTACTCAGCGTTCTCATGTGGTTCAGCAAGCAATTCGCCAAGCTGCGGGAGACATGCGGCTCATGAACCCTGTCTCTCTCGTAGAGAACCACTCTGCTTGCAGGACAAACAGGGCCGGTCAGAGAGTCTTGCCCAATGGTCAGATCTGGAAGCCACACCTATTACTGCTTTCATTTGCATCAAAAATTCTGGCTGAAGCAAATACGCTTCTAAAGTTGCAAGACAGTCCACCTGGAAAGCCTTTTGGAGCTCGTGCAAAAATACCTCCATTGCCTTTCCTTCTGTCATCTCTTCTACAGTCGAGGCCCCCACTTAAGCTGCCAGAGGAGCAGTTTGGTGATGAGGAAACTATGGATTATGATTTGGACGAGGCATCCGATTCTGATGAAGAATCAGAATATGATGATTTGCCACCATTCAAGCGTTTGACAAAGGCCCAACTATCAAAACTGAATAAAGAACAGAAAAGGGCGTACTTTGATGAGCTAGATTACAGGGAAAATCTTTTCATGAAGAAACAATTGAAGGAAGAGAAAAGGCGTCGGAAGCTATTGAAGAAAATGGCAGAATCAGCTAAAGATTTGCCAAATGATTACAGTGAGAACTTGGAGGAAGAAAGTGGTGGTGCAGCCTCTGTGCCTGTTCCTGCGCCGGATATGCCCTTACCCAATTCTTTTGATCCTGACAATCCCAGTCATCGGTATCGTTACCTGGACAACTCCAACCAGTGGGTTGTGAGGCCTGTTTTAGAAACCCATGGTTGGGACCATGATGTCGGTTATGAGGGTGTGAATGTTGAGCGTTTATTTGTCATTAAAGAGAAGATACCCTTTTCCTTTACAGGTCAGATCTCAAAGGATAAGAAGGAGTCCAATCTCCAAATGGAGTTAGCCAGTTCTATTAAACACACTGTAGGAAAAACAACTTCCTTTGGTTTTGATATGCAGACTTTTGGGAAGGACATGGCATATACTTTACGCAGTGAGGTGAGATTTAGTAATTTCAGATGCAATAAAACAGCAGCTGGTCTTTCAGTTAACATTCTTGGCGATGCATTATCTGCCGGAGTGAAGCTTGAAGACATTTTGTTGATTCACAAACGACTCAGGTTGGTCATGACTGGGGGTGCCATGACCAGTCGCGGTGATGTGGCTTATGGGGGTACTCTGGAGGCTACTTTGAGAGATAAGGACCATCCTCTAGGTCGGACGCTATCAACTCTTGGACTCTCCATTATGGATTGGCATGGAGATCTTGCTCTTGGCTGCAATTTACAATCTCAGTTTCCTGTGGGAAGGACCACAAACATGATTGCTCGTGCCAACTTGAACAACAAGGGGGCCGGACAAGTCAGCATCCGCTTAAATAGCTCGGAACAACTTCAGATAGCTTTGGTTGCCCTGGTACCTATATTCCAAAATATATTCAAGAGTGGGTTGTTTGGTTCTTCTCAATCAATGGAGTAGGTTGCTGGGGAATACTATGTTCTATGTTTGAAGCAGCTGGCGGAATTAGGACATAGCCTTGATACCGATCCAATGCCTTTGGTCGGTTCCAACTGTGAGTGAGACTAAACTGCTGGTTTTTATTTATTTAGATTGTTAGATTGCTTTGTCTCTACAGTTTTATAATGGCATTTCTCATTTGGTGAAAATTTGTTTAGTAAGAAAAAACAATAATCTTGTTGTAGGGCTTGATTTGTGATTAGAATTGCTTCATGTGCAAGTGGTGCTTATTAATTGCCCAATGAAATCTCATGGTTCTTGGGATGGATGCGTGCACATGTTCCTGTGCACAAAGGGAATTTTCTCTTACAAGGAGTCTACATATATAACTTATCTGCGGACCAGCTTGCAGTTGCACGGCTCGCCTGTATGGAATATGGATGCCAGTCATGGGGCTTAGAAGGAGTGGGAATGGTAAGGTCTATTCCTGGATTAAGGATGAACAAAATCCTTGCATACTCAAATCACTGTAGATATGGACATTGAGGTCCAAAAATCAATGGTGAAAAGATTAAATAAAAACGTGTTTCAATTGAACGGCGAGTAAGAGTTAACTAAGTGTCAAACTTGTGTTTGTATTCATGGGGGGATAGAAAGTGGGACAGGAAAGGGTTGGATGGGGCAGTAGATTTGACCCTACAAGCTGTTCCACAAATAGCTTACATGCAGACTTAATGTTTGCGCATTTATAAGCATATGAAATCTTTTTTTTTTTTTTTCGGAATTGTAATATAAAAGAGTAGGCATTGAAGAAGATTTCCTTGTTTTGCTAATCAATTAGCATCTTAATTGCTCAAACGTAGAATGACTTGGAGTATGTCTACTGTCACATGCATTGATTTTTTTCCATCCAATTGAATGTAGGCCACGGATAGACATTTCCATTAGTAACTCAACTAATGGCACAATATGGATGTGCCACCAGTGGCAGAGTGGAAGGTGCTTACTGCTGCAATCTTTAGGTTGTGGGTTCAAGTCGAGTTACCAATAAATAAAAAAATTTAAAAAGGTTATGTCCATTCCCAGACCAACAACTCCTTCCATTCAATGTTCTTTACTATGGAAGCAAAAATGGTGTAAATTTTGGTTCTCTCTATTTTGTCTTTTAGTGTATTTTAGATTGGGTCCCACTTGCGACAATGGATAATTTGCCCAACAGTTTGGGTAGCACAACATGATGAATGGTGGATTTTCTTCAGTAGAGAATGAGTGGGCTCTCAATTGACTTTGAATTGCTGACTCAGATGTAGTGTTCTATCAAAATTCAAACTACTCAAGGTCTGCCCCCCCCCCCCCCCCCCCCCCCCCCCCCCCCCGAAGTTGGGCTACTGTATCTTAAGTGATACTTTCACAGTTTCACTTGAGGACCCAAGGATCGATCCCTTGGCATGGCTGTGAAACGAAAGTGCCAATATCACTCAACCGCGACCATGTTGGCTACTTAATGCCTATTTACTATTTCAATAGACTGGACACGCAGGTGTAGAGTGTTATAGCAGAAACTAAGGTCCTTGTTGTGGCATAACTTTTAAGATCCATACCTTTCCTTGCCTATGTTTAGAGAGCTATTTGCCTTTTCAGGTTTTACTTTCTTTACAGCTCTTGGTCTGTTTACTAAGTTCATCACTACAACCAATTTCAGGTAACCAAGTTTTATGATCTTGCTGCTATGTACTTTTTCCATTATTCTATTTATTACCATTTCTGTTGGTGTTGTGTTTTTTACCATTCAATTACTCCAGCTGATTTATTTGTTCTTCGTCTTCCATAGATTTATGTTACAAATTGATTTTTTTCTCGCAGCAATATAGATATTCTGTGTGCATATGCAATATTTTGCTTATGTTTGCAACATGGGCATAAAAATATGCTTTTTTTTTTAATATTATTGACAGCATTGAGGAATGCAACTTCTTATCTGCTGAAACATGAATCTCCTGCATGACTTGGTCGGTAGTTGACACATGTTCATGGTCTCTTCCCAAACCGTCACTCTTCTCTTTCATGTGAAGGCTGAACTAAACAAAATTAGTGGCTAGATTGCTAGAGAACTCACTTGGATGATTCTCAGTGGCACTGAGTAGCTGAAAAGAATGCATTTTCCAAAACATGTGCGATTCTATCAAGCAGCAAGGCATTCAAGTCATAGAAATCCAACACATTCTTCATCAGCACAACCAACCCTTGGATTCTCTTGCAATGCTCCATTTGGGCTTCCCTTTTAAACCATACATGATGTTCTGGAACTTGTGGATTCCAATATCCCTTTCAGCTGGTAAAACCTTGCAGTGTAATGTTCATGACCAGGTGCAGTGTAATGTTCATGACCAGGTGCTTTCATCTGGTGAAGCTTTTAGTAAAAAGAGGAAGAGGAGCTGGAGCAGTGTATTGTGCTCAATCAGTTTGAAGAAGGTAGTGGTGTCATAAATGGTATGGATGGGCTCCTTTCTTGATTGACAGTGTATTGTTTTCGACCAGGTCTTGTGTAAAGGGGCCCGATTTTGAAGCAGCAGCAGCAGCAGCTGAAGAAAAAGTGCAATGTATTGTCTTCTCTTCGACCAGGTTTTGTAAAAAGAGACCCTGTTCACCAGGAGTAGGCGGTAACGTGAATGGCATGAATGGGCTTCTTTCTAGCTTGAATAGCAGTATTGTCTTCAACCATATTTTGTGTAGGGAGACCCAATTCATAATAATAAGAAGATTTTCTGGATGGTAGTCTGACTGGAAGTTGATAGATCATCAAAACATTGTTGTCTGGTTCTACAACAACTGCTTACCAAGAAAAGAGTGCAGTTCAATGTAAAAACATTCAAGCTAGGCAATTTTTTCGAGAACTGGCGAAGTATGCATGCACCTTTTACCAGTGAGCAAGGAATTAGAATCTCCATCGTGCAATGATTGTTGGATGAATCGAACTGGCCAAGTATTCCCGTGTCTTTTACTGGTAATCAAGGAGAAGGCTTTTGCGTCATTAGAATCACCATTGTGCGATGATTGTTGATAAATCAGTCTGGAAACTGCATGACAACATGGAAAATCTAGACTAATGATACCAAGATTACATGATGGAGTGGAAGAAACCAGAATGGTTTTTTTTTTTTTTTTTAAATAAAAAAAAAGAAATTCATGCATTGGAATGGAATGGATTGTGGTCTCAATTCTAACCTCATTCCAACAAGTTGGTCATATTTGAGGGATGTTCCGGACTTTGTGCCTTCCTACATGTAGTTAGTTGCCAGTTACTGTTTTCTTGGCCAGCAACCCTTAAAAAAAAGGTTCATATGACTCTAGCAATCATTGCTTTTGCGTACATGCATGATGGTACGCAGCAGAGGAAACTATTTTGAAATTTGTGGCTGACGCTTGTTAAAATTATGAACCCCAGACTATCTTCAATTACTGAAACCTAAAGAGTCCAATATAAATTACATTCAAGGCATGAAACAATTGCTTGTTTCTCAGGATGATTATGATCAAGCATGAACACAGGTCTCCTCCCTACTTACTGCAGAATACGGATGCGTTCATGCAATAAATTGAACGAAGGGCTCGCTAGAGATCCTTGTGCGATGATCTGATCCGTTCTGATCTAGATATGAGCATGATTCACACACTGATCAGGGCCTTGTTCTCATTTAGTTTTAAGTCAGGAAAGCAAGGCAGCAACACATTCTCCTACAAGGCCCCATAAAAAAAAAAAAAAAAAAAAATGTAGTAGCTATCATCATCACCCATCAAGATGATCATCATATATTCCATCCACGAGGCCAAAACCTATAGAGAGAACCACGCCACATTGTAGGGTTGCACCCAGTATGAGCCTTCTAGGGACTATGATAATTTCTCCTTGAAGCTAGAATACATTTCTCAACTGTCTCCCTTCCCTTGGGAACATCCGGATTATTAATGGGGGCTTTATGTTAGTAAGTATCTTGGTGCGGTTGATGACACATCCGGAAGTCCCACATCGAAAGTGGTGGAGAAGTAGAGTGGCTTTACTTGAAATAAAACTGGGAAGTGAATGGCTACAAAGGCATGATCCTTCAGGCAGTAAACGGGATATGATGAGTGGTCAAATCTCGCTTATGGTGCGAGAGGGGTGTCCGCCCCACGCCTGGTTACGACAAACTGGGCGCTCCAATTTGACCGATCTGATCCCTAAACACTTCAATACATAAATAAAGTTTGGGTCTTTTTCAAGTTTCACTACTCTTTCATAGGAGTACGTGCAATATGATTTTTGGCCTTGAGTTTTATTAGTTCGATTAGCAAACATAAACGAAAGTGCTCATGAGCCTGGCCTAATTATAAGTAAGGCCTCCTAATATTTGTCCAAGCATTTGCTAGCCTGTACCATCTGATAAGGAGCCCGATTTGAGACATGCATCAATCCACAATGACAATGGGGAAGCTTATGTCAGACATTTATGATTTGTGTTAAAAGCTTTGGCCGGATGCATGTCTTTATTTCTAAACTTGATGAAAGTGGTTCATAGAATTTGATCTCTTTACCAATTACATAACCAAATGCGCAGTCACCCAGTGAAGGAGTTATTGGTGTCTTTTTTTTGTAAGTGGGAGATGTGAAATAGTTTCATATCTATTTAGGTATGAAAATAGTTTCATTTACAGGCCATTTTCATATTTTAGTGATGCATTATATGCATAAATGAGAACAAATAAATGTGATGATGCATAAGCATCATGCATCTAAATCCTTTATGTATTCTACCAAAGAAATTTAAAAATCCTTTATGTACATTAATAAGTGCAAATAAATGAACCCCAACTGATCCTCTGCTCTTGTCCTAGTACAATAGAATAATAAAGCTAGTTAGAAGATGTAATGAGAAATAAACATTAAGATTTGAGGAGGGCTTATCTTAGTCACAGGTAGTCACCCACGGGCAGCCATGGTGGGAAGATTCCCTCCACCAGAAGAGAAATTAAAGTCAACATAGGACGCAAGACCGCGTGAAGGACTCATCAGGGATATTACTTTGGATGAAATAAGGGCCCGCCAATCAACTTGAGTCATCCAAACCAATGACCGAAATAACGGTTGCGGCGAGTGTAAGTAGCCAGTGGCTAAAATGTAGGGATGCAGTGGAGTGAATTTTTTCAGTGGTGAATATTGTATTTTTTACTGATTTGAAACCATATAAGGGTAAAGACAACTTTAAGAAAGGCTATCGAGAAAGGTTTTAGACTGTAGTGCCGCTATTTTCAAACTAACGTATTGGCTTCTGATGGGCCAGGCCCAAATGTTTAGGTCCACGATGGTGGGTTACACCTAAATGGCTCGGCCCACGGTGGTGGGTCGGGTCTGACTGACCCAAGTTCATGATGAACCCGGGTCGTTATCTACCGTTAAGGGTCCGGTCCGATCCACCGTGACGGGTCAGATGACAGGTCAGGTCCGGTGGCCCAGAACGTGTAGCTAGCCAAGTCCAAGAAACTTAACCCATGCCAGTAGGTCAGGGCCGTATGATCTCAAATACAAGTCAGAGGATTGCTTCGTCTTGGCGGCTGCGATTCAACTGCTTTTACCGAGTCAGGCGGAGTATTTCCTGCCCACTACACCTGTTCGAGGACGCCCGTTGGGGCCACTCCCGTTGCATGATCTCATGGGATATCGCTGGAGAGTCGCCCCGACTGTTAGGGGACGACTATAAAGCCCCCACCAATGCTTGAGGGGCAGGATATATGTAACTTTTGCTCAGTACTACTCAACTTGTAATCTCCACACCTCTGATTAGTAAAGAAACAAGGCAACCCTGCCTTTTGTGAAGTGGACGTAGGTCACTCTTGACCGAACCACTATAAATTTCTGTGTCACGTTAAATTACTGCATTTATTACTTGTTACTTGACCGGTGGTGCCCGAAAACACATTTTTGGCATCATCAGTTTGGCGCCGTCTGTGGGAATCCGAAAAGAATTTCCTTTTTTCAAAAAGCTATGCCGATCACCAGATCAACAAGGCGACAAGATGGTAACCCCTCGCGCGAGGGCGAGGGTAATCCTCCACCGACCAACCCCGCACCGAATGCTCCCGCTCCCTCTCCTCAGCAGATGCTGGAGACCATGCAGCAGCTGGTAACCCAAAACCAACAAATACTGCAGCTCATGCTGGCGAGTCAGGGAGGAGCACTAGGTGCAGGGCCGCAGGAAGCACCACACTCGGAGCAACTGGTCGCTCCACGCAGAGGGGCACCTCACCCGGGCGCCCGTCAACACGGTGCCCGGGGCCGAGGCGCCAACCGAGGCCGCCTTCCCATGGGCGCCCAACCCCTGGGCGCCCAGGGTGGAGGACCACAGCTGGGCGCCCAACCCCTGGGCACCCATCCTCATGGCGCCCTGGGCGCCCGTCATCATGGCGCCCACGCCCAGGGGACGTCTGCTGGAGCTCCGCTGGTCGTCCCGCACGGAAGACTCTTGGTCGATCCTGAAGGCCGCGCTCACCTCGACGTACCTCCTCCTCCTGGAGGAGTCGCAGGCGGGTCGAACCATGGTGGACTTCCACCTCCTCCCTCTGCTTCCAATCATGAGGATCCTGATTTCCAGGAGGAGGGAAGTGGAAATTACAACCTGGAAGACGAGAGCCAGTTCCAAGGTCAATCCAGAGAAGCTCCCAACCTTTAGGACGAGAAGATCAAAGAGATGCAAAATCAGATCGGCAACGTCTTCAATGCCATGAGGGCACAGGTACCAGAATCCATTGACTATCTGGTACAGCGAACGGATACACCGTTCAAACCCTCCGTGGCAAACTATCCACTCCCCAGAAAATTCAAAATGCCAACCATGGAGACCTTTGATGGGACCAAGGACCCGTTGGATCACTTGGAAACATACAAAACCCTAATGCAACTACACAACATCTCTAACGAGATCATGTGTAGAGCATTTCCAACCACCCTGAAGGGCTCCGCACGGCAATGGTTCTCCAGTCTGGCCCCAGCCTCAATCTCCACCTTTGCAGAGCTAAGCAAGTCCTTCGTGTCGCACTTCATTGGAGGACGCCGCCCCCAGAAGCCTGCCACCCACCTGCTCAGCATAAAACAGGACCGAGATGAGAGTCTGAGGAGTTACCTCACTCGTTTTAATGAGGAGGTCCTCCAAGTAGAGGAGCCCAGTGACAAAGTCGCCATGACCGCCTTTCTGGGAGGCCTCCGTTCATCCAGATTCCTCTTTTCAGTAATGAAGCGACCACCAAAGAGCATGACAGAACTATTGGCAAAAGCTCAAAAATATATGAACGCTGAGGAAATCAACAGGTCTAGGCGAGGTGAATCATCTCGTGGGTCGCCCAAAAAAGCTTGACCTGCCTCTGCACTGTTCTCAAACAGGCAGCCTATCTCCAGCTTAGCGGCTCTCTCGTGGGTCGCCAAAAAGCTTGACCTGCCTCTGCACTGTTCTCAAACAGGCAGCCTATCTCCAGCTTAGCGGCTCTCTCGTGGGTCGCCAAAAAGCTTGGCCTACCTCTGCACTGTTCTCAAACAGGCAGCCTATCTCCAGCTTAGCGGCTCTCTCGCGGGTCGCCAAAAAAGCTTGGCCTACCTCTGCACTGTTCTCAAACAGGCAGCCTATCCCCAGCTTAGCGGCTCTCTCGCGGGTCGCCAAAAAAGCTTGGCCTACCTCTGCACTGTTCTCAAACAGGCAGCCTATCTCCAGCTTAGCGGCTCTCTCACGGGTCGCCGAAAAAATCTTAGCCTACCTCTGCTCTGTTCTCAAACAGGTCATCTGCAACCCTGGGACTACATTAAATTAGCGTACCCAACTGTCTGGCCGCCCAAATGAGCCAAACCAGTTGGAACTGCGCCTATAAGGGCACCTGACACGGTCTGCTCGCCCAAAATAGTTTTCCTTTTGCTCGTCTGGATCAGCATCCCTTGGTGCCTAATGGACTAGAGTAGCCTGCTCACCCGCGTGCTCGCCCACATTGGCACACACCACCTTGGCGCCCAGTTCCTCCTCTGCGTAGACCACGGGTACCACCCATCCGTGGCTCATCGCAGGAAGTGCTTCTTCCATCGCTTGTTGCAGCCTCGCCCGCGCCCAAGGGGGCGCCCCGGCTAGCAGCCTCACCTGCGCCAGCAGCAGCGGGCGCCCAACACCAGCGCCCAGCATCCAGCAGCGGGCGCCCAGCACCAGGCGCCCAGTAGTGGGCGCCCAGTAGCACCAGCGCCCACTTGTTCGTCGCCCACCAATAAAAAAAAAAAAAAAAAAAGCACCACCACATGGGCGCCCCTGCACATGTGGTCCCCACTCGTTGTTTTGTTTAGAGGCTTTTCTATTGATTTACAGGGGAATGTGGATATGGGTCGAGCTACTTTAATGTTATTCTCCCAATCATCTCTCATCAGCACCAAGTCGTCTCCATATCCTACTTTGTAGCAATCCTCTGCATCTGCGTCGTTGTGGGCCACCTCCTTGAAAAGAACATATGGGTGAACGAATCCATCATCGCCAGCGCCCAGCACCTACACCCGCAGCAGCGCCCAGCAGCTGGGCGCCCCATGTCTCCACCGCAGCGACTGTAGCAGCAAGTCAGCAGGTGCAGCAGCAAGGGGGCCCACCTGGATGCCCCAACTCTCCGTGGCAGTCAACGAAGCATCAGGAGTGACCTCGCCACCCGCAGCAAGGGCGCCCCCACCTGGGGCGCCCGTGGCCTGTAGCCCCATCGCCTGCACGCCCGCGCCAAGGGGGCTGGTCGCCCGCACGCCTGCGCTCAGGGGGGCGCTCGCCTGATCGTCCGCAACGCGCAGCAGCGCCTGGCCGCCGTTTGGGGCGTCCCCGCCTGGGGCGCCCGCCGCTTGGGGCGTCTGGCCACCCACGCCTGCGGGAGACTCGCCTGCCTGGCGCTCGCCTGATGCCACCTCGCCCAACTGGCGCTCGCCTGATGCCACCACGCCCACGGCGCCCAGTGGCCTCTCGCCCACCACCGTAGCACACCAGCAGCCGTAGGGGCGCCGGCCAGTCTTCCATCGCTTGCAGCAGGGGCGCCCCAGGTCGTCTCCCCTCGTCGCCCACTGCTGCCACGTCGCCCACCTCAGGGGCGCCCCCGCCTGAGGTCCGCTATCTCGCCATGCGCAGATCGACCACCCGCCGGCCCGCCACGCGCAGCAAATGCACCAGTAAGGGGGCCCACCTGGGCGCCCCAATTCTCCACAGTAGCCTGCGCCATAGCAGGGGCGCCCCCTGCCTGGGCGCCCCGTCTCTCCTCGCCCGTGTGGTGCCAGGCAGCGACCCCTGCAGTAGTGGCGCCCCCACCTGGGGCGCTCGACGTCTCGCCTCCGGCATCAGGGGACCCCACACAAGTCGCGCCTGACCATCTGGTGACGATCGACTGTCCACCACGCGCAATCAGCGCAGCAGCGGGGTCGCCCAGGCATCTCCCCACGCTCGCCAGACGCCCCTTGGCCGACGCCACCACGCAGCCAGCAGCTGGGGCGCCCCCACCTGGGGCGCCCAGTCCGGCATCAGCGGCCTCGCCCGCAGCTGGGGCGCCCCGTCCATCACTCATCTCGCCTGAAGCGCAGGCCACCACGGCAGCAGCACGTGGGGGCGCCCCGATCAGATGCAGCTGTCTCACCTGCAGCGCGGGCGCCCAGGCGCGTCTCCACCTCGGCAGCAAGCACTGCAGCTGGGCGTCCCTGTCCGTCCTGCAACAGCCTGGGCGCCCACCACAGCAGCATCCTGGGCGCCCACCACCAGCAGCAGCCTGGGCGCCCACCACCAGCCTGGACGCCCACCACCAGCAGCGCTCCTTGCCAGCGCCCGTGCTCGCTCAGCACCTGCTCGCCCTGCACCTGCCCCGTCCAGCACCTCAGCACCTGCTCGACCACCGCCGGGGGACACCCCCGGACCCCCTATGCAGAGGGCATATATTAAAAGAGGGTTCAGTGTTCAGAAAAGCTATAAACCGCTCGACATGAAGAAGCTTAGATTGTACTAATGTCTCCCTTTCAAAGTCTTTTTTGACGCGAGACATTGAGGGGCAAATGATGGGCCAGGCCCAAATGTTTAGGTCCACGATGGTGGGTTACACCTAAATGGCTCGGCCCACGGTGGTGGGTCGGGTCTGACTGACCCAAGTCCATGATGAACCCGGGTCGTTATCTACCCGTTAAGGGTCCGGTCCGATCCACCGTGACGGGTCAGATGACAGGTCAGGTCCGGTGGCCCAGAACGTGTAGCTAGCCAGGTCCAAGAAACTTAACCCATGCCAGTAGGTCAGGGCCGTATGATCTCAAATACAAGTCAGAGGATTGCTTCGTCTTGGCGGCTGCGATTCAACTGCTTTTACCGAGTCAGGCGGAGTATTTCCTGCCCACTACACCTGTTCGAGGACGCCCGTTGGGGCCACTCCCGTTGCATGATCTCATGGGATATCGCTGGAGAGTCGCCCCGACTGTTAGGGGACGACTATAAAGCCCCCACCAATGCTTGAGGGGCAGGATATATGTAACTTTTGCTCAGTACTACTCAACTTGTAATCTCCACACCTCTGATTAGTAAAGAAACAAGGCAACCCTGCCTTTTGTGAAGTGGACGTAGGTCACTCTTGACCGAACCACTATAAATTTCTGTGTCACGTTAAATTACTGCATTTATTACTTGTTACTTGACCGGTGGTGCCCGAAAACACATTTTTGGCATCATCAGCTTCAATAGCTACAGCCGCACAACGACTGCTAATTTGAATAATGATCCAGACCGCCAGACGCTTCGTGTCGTTAAAATAAAAACATGAGTTATTTGCATAAAACAAAAACAAAAATGTATTTTCCTTTTTTTCTTAAACTAAGCGGCCATTTCGTTATTTTGACTCATGAGAAAATTTCCACCTATTCTAAAATGTGAAACTTTTAAAATAAATGCCTTTCCTATTCAACTTGGCAAATTTAGCCTTAATATATTTTAGACCCACTGTAAGGTTTTTCAAGTAAACCACACTTTAATGAAGTATCACACAAAATCATGTTTCATCCATAGTGGGCCCACCTATCTAAAATCTGGACCGCTCATAAAGAATGCCTCTACAAATTCACTCTAAAATGACATGGGCTGATGTAAGATTGATCACCTATAAATACACTCCCATAAAATATTATAAAAAAACTACTTGATTTTACGTGCAATCAATCCAACATTGGGCACATCTTCAATCATTTCAAAATATGATGAACACCTACACAAAAGGGGGACATTTATTTTATATGGTTGAGATTTTTAATGGGTGAATCCCACCGTAGAGAGCCACTTATTTTTTACTAGTTTCAAGCTTCCATGACAAAATTTCCTTGAATTGAGTGGTTAAATATTTGACAATCTGTAACAGGTCTTTGCTCGACGTTGTTAGTCCTTGAATGGTTAACAATTAGATCCTTAGATCTTTAGTAGGTGGGCTTTGCTAAAGCTTGTAATTAGATCCACTGAACTTGAATGCATGGAAATTTGTGATCCTCTGTTCTTGGGGCCTGTTTGCAAAATTCTAAACCTAATAATAAATGATAAATATAAATATATTACTTGCACATAGGGAGCACCATGTTGGACTCTCAGGCATGGGCCAATTAACAATATGATTATAATCTCCAGTGACACCTCATGCATCTCAAAAATAAAATCATAGAATAAGATACTTGCACGCATGACGTGGTGGTAGTTGAGTCCACTACCCAGGTTTTTTTTTTTTTGGGGGGGGGGGGGGGGGGAGGAGATAGTGTTCTATTCATTAATTATCGAAGAAAGATGCATCATGATTACTAATATAGGCATCCGGCCTGTACACAATCCCACCCTCACTAGACTATTTCTATGCGTTCTCGATCCTACGTTGAGATTTGGTAAAAAAAACATGTGAATGATGTCCCATAAAAGAAAATCCTGCATAGAGACAATAGAACAATATCGCCGAAGTAATCAATAACAGATAAATAAAAATAGATTGTTTGCACGCATTTAAAAATAATGAAAACAAATTTGAGATTCATGTGTGATTGCTTGTCCATACATAATAGTAATGATAATAATAAATTACTTGCACGCATAGCATGAAGATGGGGGGAGTTGGGACGTGTTGGGAGCACTGAGGGGCGGACGAGAAAATGGAAATAAGGGGGGCCAAATGAAAATTAGTAAAAGAAGATTCTCTTAACAATTTAAGTGTCAAAATAAAAAATTACAAAAAAATTAGTGGTAAAAAACAAAAGTTTGAAAACTTAAGGAGGGCCATGGCCACCCCCGGCCCACATGTAGGTCTGCCCGTGGAAATATCCATCCCAACCAGTACAAAGTGGCTTACCAAACAAAAATAATAATAATAGTAAAAGTAGAAACTAAAAAAATTGAATCACATAAATTTTACAGCTACAAATCCCACAATGACTCTAAAACAAAAAAGGACACACATCTCCTTTTTATTGACCATAATTATAAGTAACAAACCATTCCATGACCTTATGCAAAATAATAATAATCCATCCATGACTGCTTTGCTTTGTTAGAAATGTATGACTGTTACATTATACTGGACGATGGCATCCCCTGTAGTGATATTGAACCAATGGGTCTTGGCCATTGCGACCCCCCTTGCGAACCGGAATAGACCGGTTCCCCCAACTATGGGCATCTCCCGAACCGGGTTAAAGGCCGGGTTCTTGCCCATGATGCTAATAGAGCTGCCATTGTACCTGCCATGAGTGAAACTATAGGCCATGGCCATGAGCAGGCTCAACTCCCCCTGCCCGGCCGAGCCATACATCCCTTGGGCACGACCCAAGAGCTTGGACGTGGGCTCGGGCCCTTCGGTGAGGGGGTCGTCGGCCATCATCACCACGCCGAAGAGGGTGGCCGACTGGTTGGTCGCCGGCGCTTCAGCTATTCTCACCGCGCTCGGTGTCTTCCCACTCAGTGTGTCGTGGAAGAAGAAATGTAGATGACTCACCTTCTCCTTCCCCAGACCAAGGCTTTTGCGCCAGTCGTCGACTGGCCTAGTTTTCCAGGGCTTGCTTTCAGCCTCTGGGAAGGCTATCATGGACATGAACACCACAACCACCACCACCACCACCAGTTGTTTTCCCATATCTCTCTCTCTCTCTCTCTCTCTCTCTCTCTCTCTCAATCAAAAGAAGGAACAAGGGTGGGGAGGGTTATGTAGAGGAGGTATTTGCATATAACCACATAAGTTTTATCAACTACAAGTAATCATCTTTAACCATGCAATCTCTTTTAGTTTAAAAATCTCAGTCAATTTTCTTCAGCCGCAATTAAAGGGTAAGAATTGGCATGTTGATAAGATGGATTTGATGTGTCTTACTTTAAAAGGATGAAAAGGTCTATATAATTAAACTAGGGGATTATATTTGATTAACTTGACTCGGATTTGATGGCCCTTTAATGCTATTGTCTTAAATCTAAATCTGAATGAGGCTAGATTTAAGGAGGCTTTTCTACTTATTCTGGACAAAATACTATCGACTCCATCAATCATAAAAAAAAAAAGAAAAAGAAAAAGAAAAAGGCCAATAACAAGTAAATAAGGTGATTTAGAGGTTTTTTTAGATTTTTGAATATAACCCCTAAGGTTTTTAGGATTTGTAAATATGCCCCTGAGATTCTAATATTTATAGATAAGCCCTTGATCAACTTGCCTCTGATTTGATGGCCCCTTAATTAATGCTATTGTCTTAATTCTAAATCTGAATGAGGTTAGATTTAAGGAGGTTTTTCAACTTATTCTGGACAAAATACTATATATTGATTCCATCTATCATAAAAAATTTTGGCCAATAACAAGTAAATAAGGTAATTAAGAGGTAATTTTTTTATCTGCAAGTGTAAAAATGAAAGGACAGGTTTGTTATTTGTGGTTATATGTAAATTTATACTTTTATATAGTTGTGGTTTCACCGTTTATTAGGTCAACTGCTTTCATTTGAATATCGGGGAACTGAAAACGGGCTGCTGTGGGGACAACAAGTCAATGGTGGGACCCAAGCATCACTCTACCTGGACTCGAGTGAAATACTAAATAAGTAGATATTATCCCAGGACTGTTTATTTGCACTAAAATACATTGGAATTTAATACAGAGAATTTATATTACAAGTGGTTGAAATTTGAAAAAGAAGAAGATCATAGGTCAATTATAAAAATAAGTGTAAAATCACATTCCCTTCTATCTAAACAAAAAAAGAAAAGAAAAGAAAGAGAAGTGAATAACCAACCTCATCCTTAGTTATTTATTTCCGATCATTCTTTGATTCTATTTATATAAAAGGAGATGTGATTTGATGTTGATTTTTTAAAATTCATTTTTGGTCTCTATTTTAAGTCGCTTATGGCTTAAATTGTATGTATTCAATTCTTATGTATTGTAATGCAAATAAGCAAGTTAGAGCAGACTGCACATTGTACAATTTCAATCCAACTTTTGGGATCCACTTCTATACATTCCTATAAAAAAGGGTAGGATATATGGAAAGTTCCTTTCTTATATATTTAATCCAACGACGATTAAAGGTTCAATGAGCATATAAATGGAATCGCGAGAGATCATGGGAGCATAGGAGTCCGAAAGGGGATGCACTATGATCCCAAGTAAGCCCCTATAGTCTTGTAGGTGAGAATATTTCCTATACCACACCCATCATCGGTCGGTGAGGTGATGAGTGAGATATTTGAGTAATTGATAGATTATTTTGTGCAGTGGAACTCATATCCTTGATTTTGGATGCCCCTACTAGCCAATTGATCCTGAAGAGTGATATGCAATGTTGGTGATCATCTCTAATTCCCCACTTCTTTTATCTCTGTTTTTAGCCGCCACAGCAGTACATCAGAAAGGTCAGAAGCTTAATTGATAGATTTAAGGGGGATGGTGTTTTTTATTTTTTATTTTTTATTCAGAGAAGGAACTAAATTTTCAGAAGTTTAGGTTAGGTGGGTGTATTTTATATATATATATCATAATGGTCAGAGATTTGTGTGTGGTTTTTTCCGTCTGATGTTCTTTTCTTATTATTTATGAGTCACGCAAGTAAACAATCTTTAAGTTTTTTTTTTTTTTTTTTGGTGTGTAAGGTTTGCAGACAATAAATTTGTTGGGTCATTTGAGCCCATCCTCTTGTGAAAGTCCATATTGGATTTTAACTTCAAATATGTAGCTCACACATGTGAGTATGGAGATTTTTAAAAGCCCCATTCTCTTCGTTTAACCATTAAAAGAAGCAACAAGAGAGAGTTGAAGAGAAATTAGAAGATAAGCTATAGAATACCAAGGTGAGTTCCTTTATTTGAGAGTGAGAAAGAGAGAGGTTTTTTCTTTTTCTTCTTTTTAATCAAGAGAGTGAAAGTAGAGTTTCTTATAAATAAGAAGGTGATCATTAAGTTAGTACCTTGTGAAGAAGAAGCTTGTAACTCCCTTTTGCATAGTGGGTTTGATCTAATGGCTCCATGGCTTTGTGGGTTTTCATGTAATAAATTTGATGTGTTTTTTTTTTTTTTTTGTTCTTACTCTCTTTATTTCTCTTCTATTGTACTCGTTGTGGTTGCTTGGATTCAATTGCACATCCTTTTTGAAACTCCATAGAGGGAAAGAGTTTCTCAATCTCTCCAACAAGATTTGCATTTTGAGGAGCTAAAACTTGAGGCTAGAATCACATGACCGAACTGAAATTGAGGACACTACTCCTAGTCCACATTTAATCTATCTATCCTTGTCTATCTTGGTTGTCATTCGTTTAGGGGTGGCCCTAATGAAAATGGTTTGGATTTTAAAGGTGAGTCCCGACTCTAGTAGTATGAGAGTTATAGATTGAACTTGTGTTTGGCGTCTCATTCAAAAGGCCGGTATATTTGTTGGCATTAAAATACATAGAAATTGAAAATATAAGAATTCATGGTGAAGTGAATGTCCATAGCAAAAGATTATTAAAAAGGTGAGGGATATATGACATAAGGTGAGGGTGATAGAAGGGTATTCATTTTCCATGCATCTTCATTTGATTTTCTTTCCCTGAGAGGAAAGGCTAATTGATGGTCTTTTTTTTGGGAAATCACATTAGATCTCCGATTGTTACTACTTACGATATGAATTATATATATATATATATATGATATGGGAAATATTCAAGTAAGAATATATATAATTCCTATATATGCATTCTATTGTAAACAAACAGGCCTTAGATAGTAAAATGTCTCATCATTAAATTAGAAAAATGTATTAATAGACTAACAAAATAACTCTAAAAGGACCCTCTTGTTCTTCTTTCTTGTTTCTTGCATCAAATTTTATGCCTTCCGCATGTTGCCAAATCAAACTTTACACAGTACGCTGATGGGAACAGAAGCAGTTTACTAATCAGTTACGTGCATCGTCACAAATACCACAAATAATGATAATAATGAGGGACTTTTACCTTTCAATCCCCCTTAAAGTAGTGTTCCATGAGATAATGACAAAAGACCCCAAAATGCCAGCAAAATCATTTGACTCTAATCAAAAGTTATTTTTGACAATTTTGCCCAAAACCCATGATACCATGGGATTTTGTTCCAAAATTTTCTTGATGATTTTTATCTTTCATCATATATTGAGTTTTGAAAAATAAAATCCACATTTATTATTCACTCAGTATTGGGATTTACAACTCTGCTAATTTTCTATTACAAATCTTGCAAAAAAAAAAAAAGCCATGATATCTTGGGATTTACAATTACTATGAACAACAAGAAAAATACCTTTTTATCTTTCACCATATATTGAGTTTTGAAAAAAAAAATCCACATTTGGTAATCATTTAGTAGGAGCTATAAACTTGTGAATATTTTTATAAATTCTGCACAAAAAATCAATGATATCATGGGATACACTTGTGATATCCTGGGTTTAATTAGTTTTTGAAATCCCATTGTATTGCGATTCAATGTATCATGGGATCTTGGGAAAAATCTTCAAAAGAAAAAAATTTACCAAAATCAAGTGACTTTGCTGTTATTATGGGGTCTTTTTTAATTATTTCATATAATCCAAGTTTAAGAGGGATTAAACCGTAAAAGGCCCTAATAATAAATTACGTACTTGCAAGCATAGCATGGTAATAGGGGAGTTGGAATCCTGTTGGGAGCACCAACTCTGGTCCACCCACTTTATGAAAAAAAAAAAAAAAATTTTTTCCATCCCAGCCAATACATGAATTACCAAACATACAATAAATAAATAATTATTGATTCCTACAAATTAAAGCTAAAAATCACAGTCACATGAAAATAAAAGTGGGCACACATCTCCCTTTTATTTTATCCATTATGATCACAAGTAACAAACCATTCCATGACTTTTTTTTGTTAGAAATGTATGACTGTTACATTATACTCAACGATGGCATCCCCTGTAGTGCTATTGAACCAATGGGTCTTGGCCATTGCGACCCCCCTTGCGAACCGGAACAGACCGGTTCCCCCAACTATGGGTATCTCCCGAACCGGGTTCAAGGCCGGGTTCTTACCCATGATGCTAATAGAGCTGCCATTGTACCTGCCATGAGTGAAACTGTAGGCCATGGCCATGAGCAGGCACAATTCGCCCTGCTTGGCCGAGCCATACATCCCTGCTTGGGCTCGACCCAAGAGCATGGACGTCGGCTCGGGCCCTTCGGTGAGGGGGTCGTCTGCCATCAACACCACGCCGAAGAGCGTGGCCTAACGGCCAGTCACCGGAGCTTCGGCTATTCTCACCGCGCTCGGTGTCTTCCCACTCAGGGTGTCGTGGAAGAAGAAACGCAGATGGCTCACCTTCTCCTTCCCCAGCCCAAGGCTCTTGCGCCAGTCGTCGACTGGCCTAGTTTTCCAGGGCTTGCTTTCAGCCTCTGGAAAGGCTATCATGGACATGAACACCACCACGACGACCACCACCACCACCACCAATTGTTGTCCCATCTCTCTCTCTCTCTCTCTTAATGAGAAGATTAGGAACAATTAGTGGCATGCCATCACATGACAATTGAATGTAGGCCACGGATAGACATTTCCATTAGTAACTCAACTAATGGCACAATATGGATGTGCCACCAGTGGCAAGTGGAAGGTGCTTACTGCTGCAATCTTTAGGTTGTGGGTTCAAGTCGAGTTACCAATAAATAAAAAAATTTAAAAAAGGTTATGTCCATTCCCAGCCCAACAACTCCTTACATTCAATGTTCTATACTATGGAAGCAAAAATGGTGTAAATTTTGGTTCTCTCTATTTTGTCTTTTAGTGTATTTTAGATTGGGTCCCACTTGCCACAATGGATAATTTGCCCAACAGTTTGGATAGCACAACATGATGAATGGTGGATTTTCTTCAGTAGAGAATGAGTGGGCTCTCAATTGACTTTGAATTGTTGACTCAGATGTAGTGTTCTATCAAAATTCAAACTACTCAAGGTCTTTTCCCCACCTAAGTTGGGCAACTGTATCTTAAGTGATACTTTCACAGTTTCATTTGAGGACCCAAGGATCGATCCCTTGGCATGGCTGTGAAACGAAAGTGCCAATATCACTCAACCGTGACCATGTTGGCTACTTAATGCCTATTTACTATTTCAATAGATTGGACACGCAGGTGTAGAGTGTTATAGCAGAAACTAAGGTCCTTGTTGTGCAGAGGCGGATGTGGTATGAATCCAGGCCCCCAGTGGATTTCTAAGTTTCAATTATAATTTTTGTGGGGCCCACTAATTTTTTCCATAAGGCCCCCAGTGAATTTTCTGGGCCCTCAATGGATTTTTGTACCCCAATATTAACTTTAGGTATTCCATATTCTTATCCTCCCTAATTTTGATTGTTTTAATCACTTTCTTATAGTATCACCGCGTTCTCAGTCTCCTACAAGAGTTAATACCAAGGAAAATTAACAGCAGTCATCGCTGAAAACAGTTAAAATAAATTAGTATGCAGAGGCGGAGGTAGTTCCCAGCCCCCCAGTGACTTTTTGGGAAAAAAAAATTATGTATACTAAGTTAGGCCCAAATCAATTAGGCCCCAGTGACATTGAACCAGGCCTCCCAATGAAAACTCGTAGAGAACAATTGTGATAAATAAATATGTCTTGTTTTATTGCTTCAAATTATTATATTATATTTGTTCCATATAAAAGGTTTGGGGTAAATCTGCACACTATTTGTCCTTGCTAGGCATGATTTGCAATGCAGTGGAAATCTACAAACTATCTGTCTTTGAATGCACCTTTCTGTGTATTAGTTACTGATAGTGTATGTAAAAGGTCCACTACTTTTTTTGTGTATTGTTTTTTCTCAAGCATGAAGAAAAAAAGAAGAAAAAATCATTTGCAATCATATAAATAACCCAAAAAAAAATTCCGAGGGCGTTGCCCCCGGACCCCCTACTACTTAATCGTGCCCCCAGTGATTTTGAATCCTGGATCTGCCACTGTTGTTGTGGCATAACTTTTAAGATCCATACCTTACCTTGCCTATGTTTAGAGAGCTATTTGCCTTTTCAGGTTTTACTTTCTTTACAGTGTTTACTAAGTTCATCACTACAACCAATTTCAGGTAACCAAGTTTTATGATCTTGCTGCTATGTACTTTTTCCATTATTCTATTTATTACCATTTCTGTTGGTGTTGTGTTTTTTACCATTCAATTACTCCAGCTGATTTATTTGTTCTTCATCTTCCATAGATTTATGTTACAAATTGATTTTTTTCTCGCAGCAATATAGATATTCTGTGTGCATAAACAATATTTTGCTTATGTTTGCAACATGGGCATAAAAATATGCTCTTTTTTTTTTTTTTTTAATATTATTGACAGCATTGAGGAATGCAACTTCTTATCTGCTGAAACATGAATCTCCTGCATGACTTGGTCGGTAGTTGACACATGTTCATGGTCTCTTCCCAAACCGTCACTCCTCTTTCATGTGAAGGCTGAACTAAACAAAATTAGTGGCTAGATCGCTAGAGAACTCACTTTGATGATTCTCAGTGGCACTGACTAGCTGAAAATAATGCGTTTTCCAAAACATGTGCGATTCTATCAAGCAGCAAGGCATTCAAGTCATAGAAATCCAACACATTCTTCATCAGCACAACCAACCCTTGGATTCTCTTGCAATGCTCCATTTGGGCTTCCCTTTTAAACCATACATGATGTTCTGGAACTTGTGGATTCCAATATCCCTTTCAGCTGGTAAAACCTTGCAGTGTTCATGACCAGGTGCTTTTCTGTCTGGTCTTGCAGTGTAATGTTCATGACCAGGTGCTTTCATCTGGTGAAGCTTTTAGTAAAAAGAGGAATAGGAGCTGGAGCAGTGTATTGTTCTCAATCAGTTTGAAGGTAGTGGTGTCATAAAGGTATGGATGGGCTCCTTTCTTGATTGACAGTGTATTGTTTTCGACCAGGTCTTGTGTAAAGGGGCCCGATTTTGAAGCAGCAGCAGCAGCAGCTGAAGAAAAAGTGCAATGTATTGTCTTCTCTTCGACCAGGTTTTGTAAAAAGAGACCCTGTTCATCAGGAGTATGCGGTAACGTGAATGGCATGAATGGGCTTCTTTCTAGCTTGAATTGTCTTCAACCATATTTTGTGTAGGGAGACCCAATTCATAATAAGAAGAAAATTTTCTGAATGGTAGTCTGACTGGAAGTTGATAGATCATCAAACATTGGTGTCTGGTTCTACCACAACTGCTTACCAAGAAAAGAGTGCAGTTCAATGTAAAAACATTCAAACTAGGCAATTTTTTCGAGAACTGGCCAAGTATGCATGCACCTTTTACCAGTGAGCAAGGAACTAGAATCTCCATCGTGCAATGATTGTTGGATGAGTCGAACAGGCCAAGTATTCCCGTGTCTTTTACTGGTAATCAAGGAGAAGGCTTTTGCGTCATTAGAATCACCATTGTGCGATGATTGTTGATAAATCAGTCTGGAAACTGCATGACAACATGGAAAATCTAGACTAATGATACCAAGATTACATGATGGAGTGGAAGAAACCAGAATGTTTTTTTTTTAAATAAAAAAAAAAAGAAATTCATGCATTGGAATGGAATGGATTGTGGTCTCAATTCTAACCTCATTCGAACAAGTTGGTCCTATTTGAGGGGTGTTCCGGACTTTGTGCCTTTCTACATGTAGTTAGTTGCCAGTTACTGTTTTCTTGGCCAGCAACCCTTAAAAAAAAAGGTTCATATGACTCTAGCAATCATTGCTTTTGCGTACATGCATGATGGTTCGCAGCAGAGGAAACTATTTTGAACTTTGTGGCAGACGCTTGTTAAAATTATGAACCCCGGACTATCTTCAATTACTGAAACCTAAAGAATCCAATATAAATTACTTTCAAGGCATGAAACAATTGCTTGTTTCTCAGGATGATTATGATCAAGCATGAACACAGGTCTCCTCCCTACTTACTGCAGAATACAGATGCGTTCATGCAATAAATTGAACGAAGGGCTCGCTAGAGATCCTTGTGCGATGATCTGATCCGTTCCGATCTAGATATGAGCATGATTCGCACACTGATCAGGGCCTTGTTCTCATTTAGTTTTGAGTCAGGAAAGCAAGGCAGCAACACATTCTACTACAAGGCCCCATAAATAAAAAAATGTAGTAGCTATCATCATCACCCATCAAGATGATCATCATCTAGATTCCATCCACAAGGCCAAAACCTATAGAGAGAACCACACCACATTGTAGGGTGCACCCAGTATGAGCCTTCTAGGAGCTATGATCAATCCTAGAACAGGGTTTCAAATATAATTTATTCTCCGCTATTATCTCTGCTTGAAAGAACAAAGATGTTAACCGAGTATCGTATCCACTGTGACAAAGAAGACTAAGTTGCGTTGTTTCCTAAATTCCTAAACTAATCATATTGGAAAACAAAGTTCTGATTATTAAACTAATCCTACTAGAAAATGAAGTAATGGGTTGATGGGTTTGCAATTTCTAAATTAACAAATTGAAAGACAAGTTTTTGATCCAATTAGAGAAAAGTCTTAGGGTATGAATCCACCGTAGCCTCGTGCAATGGCGAATATAGGTCTAGGGTTTCACTGTCAATGCTTTCCAGACTCGTTCTGGTTACAAACCTTCACAGAGTCAACAAATAAGGGATGCGGATGCAAATCGGGGCATAACCTATCTCTATGGCATAGATTATCTTAGATCTAACAAAAACATTCATTCAAGCATCATATTATATGACTTGGTATTCCAAACTATAAGAATAAAACACCAAGAGAGATATTGCATTAATAAACGAATCCAATCAATGGATTAAATCAATGTCATATAATCAAAGCATTTAAAATAAAGCCCTAGAACCTATACATTGCCATAAACAGAAAACTAAAGTTTCATCACAACCCTAAGATGGAGATTTAGTTACTTATGGAAGACGATTGACGAAGAAGTCTTGACGAAATCCCCATTGATGCTCTTCCCCAAGCTCCAAGAAAGCCTCCCAAAACTTCTCCCAAGATGTGAATATCCCCAAAAACGAGTTTGGGCTCTTATTTATAAGTTTTGGAGTGAAAAAGGTCTTTAATTCGTGCATGAGATGGATTCCCGTCGGGTCCGGGCCCACTGGTCATCACAGCGAACTTCGCGAGGTCATATCTCCCTCGATATAGCTCCGATTTATACAATCTTGGACTCTACGGATATCTACTCGAAAAGAGATTTCCAACGGTACGTAGATTTCATGGATTCGACACTCGAGTTGAAAGTTATGACCATTTCAAGTTGCTGCCCTTGAAAATTCCGAGAATAATGGTGCAATTAGAAGACCTTCCATGTTGGCATGCTATGGGGTGAGTGGGACCCATGTTGGACATCCAAGGCATGTTTGGACTCTTGCTTTGCTTTCTTATTTGAGTCTCTTCCCATATTTGGCATGCTTTCTTACTTGCAACTCCGGTTTGTCATTCTTTGTGAGATTTCTTCCATTTTAGCTCTGAATTTCACTCATTGCATCTGTAGTACCTACAAATAATAAAATAACATAATTAAGCTAATTAATCTCTTTTGACGGTATAACCAAGTTCTCATTAAAGGACATGACAACTTTTTTTTTTTTTTTTTTAAGAAATGACTGTGCAATGCCTAGGTCCCTTAAGCTTTCTAATTAACCCATGTAACGAGCAGTCAGCCAATGACTCCCAAGACAGATGTCTTTAGGGCACTAGGTATGACAATACCCGATGGGCTTACTGGCTCAGGTTAAAAAGGCTACGAACCCAAACTAGTTACAACTTTTTTTTTTTTTTTTAATACGGTCCCCAACAATAGGCAGCCCTTTCCATATGCCCGACTTAAGTATAACCGATGGTCAACTTTCCATCATAATTGCTCTGAAGTTTTCACTGGTATGGAAATCATAGTTTCACATTTCAAATTTTCTATATAATACGTGTCAAGTGAAAGATCAATAATTCAACAATTTCTCAAAAACTCTTTCCTAAAACAAGATAGTGAACCATTTCTCTCTTTTTCCTCACAAAAAGTTCCAAAAACAGGGTATCTTCGTTTCACAAAAACCCGGTTAGAAATCTCCCAAAAGACTAACAACACTAGCAAAAACTCCTTTTTTTTTTTTTTAAACACCAAAAGAAAAGACAAGGAAAAGGAAAAGGCAAGGAAAAGACAACAAGCAAAAAGAACTACAGCTACTACAACTACTCCTAGACTACTCGAAAGGTTAATACCCCACCCCCCAACTTAACCTAACATTGTCCACAATGTTAAAAACAAAATAAAAGATAAAGGACAAGGAAAGTAAATGAAAAGGAGGGATATCACCTGGGTACCGCTTAACAAGAAGTGGAAGGGAGGAAAACGGGGAGGACGCCCCCCAACTCAGACCAAAGTACCTACGGAATGTTAGCGGCAAGCATAATAACCAAAAACAAAGAAACCCTAAGAAGTACAAACGAGGACGCCCCCCAACTCAGACCAAAGTACCCGCGGAATGTTAGCGGCAAGCATAATAACCAAAAACAAAGAAACCCTAAGAAGTACAAACCAAACTTGAAAAAAAACATGACTAAGCACTTCCTTCATGTCTACCTCCTCCAGGTTAGGAACTAAAAATCTCTGCATATCTCGAGAATGTATAAAACCAGCAATGCAAGGAAGACAGGATATGCAAATGGAGGAATCAATATCTTTCAACTCAGCCACTGAACAACCGAGTGCATTCTTGCGCAAGTCCAACACATTCAAAATGTGAGCTTCCTGACCATCAGACAGATCAAGAGCAATGATAGCCGGCAAAGTATCCTTAGGGTGAAGAGCGTTTTCTACAATCTCATCAACAACATTGACTGCAAAGCAGTCATCTTGGTCTGAAGGTTGATGAGAGGCCCTAAAAGCATTCAGCCTCACTTTCATATTCCCGAAGGAAACATCCATAACTCCGGTTCGGCAATTAATGTTCGCATTGGCCGTGGCCAAAAAGGGCCGTCCAAGAATGACAGTAGTGTGCTTCCGTGAATTTTGCACTGGTTCAATGTCAAGGACGATGAAATCGACAGGGAAAAAGAACTTGTCGACCTTGACCAAAACATCCTCAATTATTCCCCGGGGCACCCTAACAGACCTATCAGCAAGTTGTAAGGTAACCGGAGTGGGCTTTAAGTCCCCTAGCCCAATCTGCTCATACACCGAGTAAGGCAAGAGATTGACACTCGCTCCCAGATCCAACAATGCATGATCAATAACGTGACTCCCAATTGTGCAGGTAATGGTGGGAGTGCCAGGATCTTTCAGCTTGGGAGGAGTGTCATTATGGAGAATTGAGCTCACTTGCTCGGTAAGTAAAACCTTCTTTGGCACATGAGATTTAGATTTGCGTTTTTGAGTGCACAAATCTTTCAGAAATTTAGCATAAGAAGGGACCTGCTTGATAGCATCTAGCAAAGGCAGGTTAATCTTTACTTGCTTAAACACCTCTAACATCTCATCCATGGTTGCTTTCTTTTTACTAAAGGGAGAGGGTGTGTCAAGACAAGTGGAAAAAGGGGCTTTAGGCACATATGGGGTGCCTCGTTTCCCTTAGAAACCATTTCAGCCCGAGAGCTCTTGGGATTTGTTATGGGCTCTTTCACACCTTGCTTAGGCTCCTCAAGCCTAGTCTCAACCTCACGCCCATTCCGTAATGTGACAACCATTTTCACTTGCTCATGATAAGTATCATTATGTTGCGAGCCACTACCCACATCAAAAGAATTCTTAGGGTTAACCGTGGGTTGGCTAGGCAAGCGTCCCTCCTCTCTTTTGTTAAGAGCATTAGCTATTTGCCCGATCTGGACCTCTAGCTTAGCTATGGATTGAGAGTGGGAATGGACCAGCTGAGTGGTTGCTTTAAACTCTTTGAGCTCTTGCAACACTGTCTCCACAAATGATGGAGTTCTTTGAGGTGGTTGAGGGTTGGGTTGCTGGTAGGATTGTTGGGAACGATAGGCCGCAGGATTGTATTGAAAATTAGGCCCATTTCCCGGTTGAGAGAATGAAGTGCCTTGACCAGGCGACTTCCATGAAAAGTTGGGGTGATTGCGCCATCCCGGGTTAAAAGTATTCGAAAATGGATCATTACCCGGTTTGGAGAACCCCTGTGCAGCATTCACTTGCCCTTGCACAAATTCAGGGAAGTGGGGTGCTGCAGGACAATTGCTCATAAAGTGAGTGGGACTGTTGCATAAAGCGCAAGCATCTTGATGTGCAGGGGGCTGGGAGATGAAGATTGGAGAGATTGTCCTCCAGAAATCAGCTGATCTAACTTTTGGGTCAAGACAGCCACTTGGGCTGTGAGCTCATTAGAGGGCTGAATTTCAAATACCCCCTTAGGTTTTTGCAAAATCGAGGCTGCTGGCCTCTCCAATCTAGCAGTGGAGGCATGGTGCTGAAATGTCTCACTCATATTCTCAAAAAGCTCTCATGCATCATCCTCATTTTTCAGCATAATTGATCCCCCACTGGCGGTGACTACCATATTCCGCCATTCAGGATACAATCCATCATAAAAGAACTGAACCAATTGCCACTTGGCAATTTGGTGATGAGGACATTTTCTAATGAGATCCTTGAATCTATCCCACGCCTCATGAAATTGTTCATTATCAGTTTGGGCAAAAGATGTGATAGATCTCCTGTACTGATTTGTTTTACCCACAGAGAAACATTTATCCAAGAATTTTTGTTGCAGTTGGGCCCAAGTAGTGATAGAGTTTGCAGGTAAAGTACTCAGCCAATACTTGGCTTTGTCCTTCAATGAAAACGGAAAGAGAAACATTTTCAAGGCCTCACTACTGAAATTGTTGATTCGCACCGGGGAGCAAATGACCAGGAACTCATCAATGTGGTTGTATGGGTCCTCATCGTTCAAGCCATAGAAAGAAGGAATAAGATTGATTGTGCTAGGCTTGATTTCATATTGAGCTGCCAGTACAGTAGGCAGTTGAATACACGATGGTGACGCGTATTCCGAAGGAGTATAGTGCTCCTTCAAGGGTCAGAGAGGTGGAGGAGGGGGTGTACCGGGTGGGGTCTCCTCTTTTTCCTCTGCCATTGGTAAAGTTGTGTGTGAGGAATTAGCAGAGTATTTAGATGATCTAACCTTTCTAAGGACTCGCTCTAAATTTTGGTCTATAGAAACCAAATATGGATGACAAGAGCGACGACCAAGCATGCACACACAAAAATTTACTGCAATTATATGAAAAGAGTCAGAAAGTCTAGGCTTACCACGCCCTTGGGAAGAGAGGAGAGATTTCTTTGAGTAAAACTTTGTGAACTCTCGTAGATCCCTGCACAAATTCTAGAAATCTGTGTTAAAATCAATGCCCTGCAGTAAGGATAATAAACAATGTGAATAAAGCTGAAAAAGTAAAATAAATTAAATTAAATAAACTAAACTAATATCAGAATTAAAAGAAACAAACAACCGTGCAAATTGTCCCCGGCAACGGCGCCAAAATTATGATCAATCCTAGAACAGGGTTTTAAATATAATTTATTCTCCACTATTATCTCTGCTTGAAAGAGCAAAGATGTTAACCGAGTATCGTATCCACTGAGACAAAAAGGTTAAGTTGCGTTGTTTCCTAAATTCCTAAACTAATCCTATTGGAAAATAAAGTTCTGATTATTAAACTAATCCTACTAGAAAATGAAGTAATGGGTTGATGGGTTTGCAATTTCTAAATTAACAAATTGAAAGACAAGTTTTTGATCCAATTAGAGAAAAGTCTTAGGGTATGAATCCACCGTAGCCTCGTGCAATGGCGAATATAGGTCTAGGGTTTCACTGTCAATGCTTTCCAGACTCGTTCTGGTTACAAACCTTCACATAGTCAACAAATAAGGGATGCGGATGCAAATCGGGGCATAACCTATCTCTATGGCATAGATTATCCTAAATCTAACAAACACATTCATTCAAGCATCATATTATATGACTTGGTATTCCAAACTACAAGAATAAAACACCAAGAGAGATATTGCATTAATAAACGAATCCAATCAATGGATTAAATCAATGTCATATAATCAAAGCATTTAAAATAAAACCCTAGAACCTATACATTGCCATAAACACAAAACTAAAGTTTCATCACAACCCTAAGATGGAGATTTAGTTACTTATGGAAGACGATTGACGAAGAAGTCTTGACGAAATCCTCATTGATGCTCTTCCCTAAGCTCCAAGAAAGCCTCCCAAAACTTCTCCCAAGATGTGAATATCCCCAAAAACGAGTTTGGGCTCTTATTTATAAGTTTTGGAGTGAAAAAGGTCTTTAATTCGTGCATGAGATGGATTCCTGTCGGGTCCGGGCCCACTGGTCATCACAGCGAACTTCGTGAGGTCATATCTCCCTCGATATAGCTCCGATTTATACAATCTTAGACTCCACGGATATCTACTCGAAAAGAACTTTCCAACGGTACGTAGATTTCATGAATCCGACACTCGAGTTGAAAATTATGACCATTTCAAGTTGATGCCCCTGAAAATTCCGAGAATAATGGTGCAATTAGAAGACCTTCCATGTTGGCATGCTATGGGGTGAGTGGGACCCATGTTGGACATCCAAGGCATGTTTGGACTCTTGCTTTGCTTTCTTATTTGAGTCTCTTCCCATATTTGGCATGCTTTCTTACTTGCAACTCCGGTTTGTCATGCTTTGTGAGATTTCTTCCATTTTAGCTCTGAATTTCACTCATTGCATCTGTAGTACCTACAAATAATAAAATAACATAATTAAGCTAATTAATCTCTTTCGACGGTATAACCAAGTCCTCATTAAGGGGCCTAAAATGTATCTTTTAGGCTCTCATCAAGCTATCATAATTTCTTCTTGAAACTAGAATACATTTCTCCCTTGGGAACATCCGGATTATTAATGGGGGCTTTATGTTAGTAAGTATCTTGGTGCGGTTGATGACACATCCGGAAGTCCCACATCGAAAGTGGTCGGATACATGTCTTTATTTCTAAACTTGATGAAAGTGGTTCATAGAATTTGATCTCTTTACCAATTACATAACCAAATGCGCAGTCACCCAGTGAAGCAGTTATAGGTGCCTTTTTTTGCAAGTGGGAGATGTGAAATAGTTTCATATCTATTTAGGTATGAAAATAGTTTCATTTACAGGCCATTTTCATATTTTAGTGATGCATTATACCATAAATGAGAACAAATAAATGTGATGATGCATAAGCATCATGCATCTAAATCCTTTATGTATTCTACCAAAGAAATTTAAAAATCCTTTATGTACATTAATAAGTGCAAATAAATGAACCCCAAATGATCCTCTGCTCTTGTCCTAGTACAATAGAATGATAAAGCTAGTTAGAAGATGTAATGAGAAATAAACATTAAGATTTGAGGAGGGCTTATCTTAGTCACAGGTAGTCACCCACGGGCAGCCATGGTGGGAAGATTCCCTCCACCAGAAGAGAAATTAAAGTCAACATAGGACGCAAGACCGCGTGAAGGACTCATCAGGGATATTACTTTGGATGAAATAAGGGCCCGCCAATCAACTTGAGTCATCCAAACCAATGACCGAAATAACGGTTGCGGCGAGCGTAGTAGCCAATGACTAAAACGTAGGGATGCAGTGGAGTGAATTTTTTGAGTGGTGAATATTGTATTTTTTTACTGATTTGAAACCATATAAGGGTGGAGACAACTTTAAAAAAGGCTATCGAGAAAGGTCTTAGACCGTAGTGCCGCTATTTTCAAAATAACGTATTAGCTTCAATAGCTACAGCCGCACAACGGCTGTTAATTTGAATAATGATCTAGACCGCCAGACGCTTCGTGTCGTTAAAATAAAAACATGAGTTATTTGCATAAAACAAAAAAAAAATGTATTTTCCTTTTTTTCTTAAACTAAGCGCCCATTTCGTTATTTTGACTCATGAGAAAATTTCCACCTATTCTAAAATGTGAAACTTTTAAAATAAATGCCTTTTCTATGCAACTTGGCAAATTTAGCCTTAATATATTTTAGACCCACTGTAAGGTTTTTCAAGTAAACCACACTTTAATGAAATATCACACAAAATCATGTTTCATCCATAGTGGGCCCACCTATCTAAAATCTGGACCGCTCATAAAGAATGCCTCTACAATTTCACTCCAACATGACGTGGGCTGATGTAAGATTGATCACTTATAAATACACTCCCATAAAATATTATAAAAAAACTACTTTATTTTACATGCAATCAATCCAACATTGGGCACATCTTCAATCATTTCAAAATATGATGAACACCTACACAAAAGGGGGACATTTATTTTATATGGTTGAGATTTTTAATGGGTGAATCCCACCGTAGAGAGCCACTTATTTTTGACTAGTTTCAATCTTCCATGACAAAATTTCCTTGGATTGAGTGGTTAAATATTTGACAATCTGTAACAGGTCTTTGCTCGACGTTGTTAGTCCTTGAATGGTTAACAATTAGATCCTTAGATCTTTAGTAGGTGGGCTTTGCTAAAGCTTGTAATTAGATCACTGAACTTGAATGCATGGAAATTTGTGATTCTCTGTTCTTGGGGCCTGTTTGCAAAATTCTAAACCTAATAATAAATGATAAATATAAATATATTACTTGCACATAGGGAGCACCATGTTGGACTCTCAGGCATGGGCCAATTAACAATATGATTATAATCTCCAGTGACACCTCATGCATCTCAAAAATAAAATCATAGAATAAGATACTTGCACGCATGACGTGGTGGTAGTTGAGTCCACTACCCAGGTTTTTTTTTTTTTTTTGGGGGGGGGGGGGGGGGGGGGGGATAGTGTTCTATTAATTAATTATTGGAGAAAAATGCATCATGATTACTAATGTAGGCATCAGGGCTGTACACAACCCCACCCTCGCTAGACTATTTCTATGTGTTCTCGATCCTACGTTGTGATTTGGTAAAAAAACATGTGAATGATGTCCCATAAAAGAAAATCCTGCATAGAGGCAATAGAACAATATCGTCGAAGTAATCAATAACAGATAAATAAAAATAGATTGTTTGCACGCATTTAAAAATAATGGAAACAAATTTGAGATTCCCATGTGTGATTGCTTGTCCATACATAATAGTAATGATAATAATAAATTACTTGCACGCATAGCATGAAGATGGGGGGAGTTGGGACGTGTTGGGAACACTGAGGGGCGGACGAGAAAATGGAAATAAGGGGGGCCAAATGAAAATTAGTAAAAGAAGATTCTCTTAACAATTTAAGTGTCAAAATAAAAAATTACAAAAAAATTAGTGGTAAAAAACAAAAGTTTGAAAACTTAAGGAGGGCCATGGCCACCCCCGGCCCACATGTAGGTCCGCCCGTGGAAATATCCATCCCAACCAGTACAAAGTGGCTTACCAAACAAAAATAATAATAATAGTAAAAGTAGAAACTAAAAAAATCGAATCACATAAATTTTACAGCTACAAATCCCACAATGACTCTAAAACAAAAAAGGACACACATCTCCTTTTTATTGACCATAATCATAAGTAGCAAACCATTCCATGACCTAATGCAAAATAATAATCCATCCATGACTGCTTTGCTTTGTTAGAAATGTATGACTGTTAAATTATACTCAACGATGACATCCCCTGTAGTAATATTGAACCAATGGGTCTTGGCAATTGCGACCCCCCTTGCGAACCGGAACAGACCGGTTCCCCCAACTATGGGCATCTCCCGAACCGGGTTTAAGGCCGGGTTCTTGCCCATGATGCTAATAGAGCTGCCATTGTACCTGCCATGAGTGAAACTATAGGCCATGGCCATGAGCAGGCTCAACTCGCCCTGCCCGGCTGAGCCATACATCCCTTGGGCACGACCCAAGAGCTTGGACGTGGGCTCGGGCCCTTCGGTGAGGGGGTCGTCGGCCATCATCACCACGCCGAAGAGGGTGGCCGACTGGTTGGTCGCCGGCGCTTCAGCTATTCTCACCACGCTCGGTGTCTTCCCACTTAGCGTGTCGTGGAAGAAGAAATGTAGATGGCTCACCTTCTCCTTCCCCAAACCAAGGCTCTTGCGCCAGTCGTCGACTGGCCTAGTTTTCCAGGGTTTGCTTTCAGCCTCTGGGAAGGCTATCATGGGCATGAACACCACAACCACCACCACCACCACCAGTTGTTTTCCCATATCTCTCTCTCTCTCTCTCTCTCTCTCAATCAAAAGAAGGAACAAGGTTGGGGAGGGTTATATAGAGGAGGTATTTATTAGCCAGCCCATTCACACAATCAAGAAGATCACATGATCCTCTTAAAATAGAATGGTCAACTCAAGATCTACCCAAATGAGTCAGCACTTATCTTACCAAGATCATGACAGATGGATATTCCAATCTTCATTCCAATTTTGTATGATATGATTTGATGTAAATTCCTAAATATCTGCCAAATGGCTTGTACACTGTGATCAATATTCATTTATAAATATAACATACTCAGTTCCTTCTACTCATACATTTTGAGAAAGAAGGCAACATATTATATTCATCAAAGGGCTCTCTCATTTATGTACCTTTGTTTATATGGTATCAGAGCCACTGATCCGGAAAGGGTGGCCTATCTCATTAAAATCACATAGCACTGCAACGTTGTCTTTCTCATTGTGATTGCCCGTCTACTGCAAAGTGGCGTGCTGCCTCTCTCGGCACTTGAAGCATCTGCTGCAACTTCTTTCACTCATCAGGTCATAAATTTAACCCCTTGCATTCAAAATCCAAAAGCTTGCATTCTCCTTTATTCATAATGGCCACAAATTCTATGATGGCTTCCACTGGAGCCCCTGCCATTCCCAACATTGCCAACTTGATCTCTTTCAAGTTGAATCATGATAACTACCTTCTCAGGCGTAGTCAAATTATACCGATTCTGCGCACACATGATCTATATGGTTATGTTGATGGGACGATCATTTGTCCACCAAAGTATCTTAGCAAAGATGATGATGGTGAATTGAGTAGCACAGCAGCCTTAACTGTGAATCCTGAATATACAAAATGGGTGAAACAAGATTCCCTTATTCTTTGTTGGATTAACTCGACACTTTCTGAAACTATATTGTCGAGAATCTATGGCTTATCTACATCCAAAGATGTCTGGCAAAGGTTGGAACATCTCCACCTCATTCAATCTCAGTCACGCCATCTGCAGCTCCGGCAACAGATCCAATCCATGAAGAAGGGCAGTATGCCCATTACTGAATATCTTGACAAGATGAAAAATCTTGCAGATGCATTAGCAGCCATAGATCATCCTATCCCTGATAAGGATTTTATTGTTCTTATTCTTAATGGCCTTGGACAAGAATATGCTCCAGTCATCACTTCAGTGGATAATCGTGAGGCACCAATCTTATGATGAACTTTTTGGACAGCTTATCACTTATGAAATGCGGCTAGATAGCTACTCTCAAACTCAGAACATTGCGCAGCCAGCAACTGCCTTTCTTAGTCAACGTGGATCTTCATCCACTCAAGTTGGCAATGAAGGTAACAATCCCAAGAGCACTCAACGTGGTCGTGGCCGCGGCCGCGGACGTGGAAATGGTGGTCGTGGTCGTACCACAAATGCAGCCAATACAAACTACAATAATCGTGGTTCCAATGTTCAATTTGTCAAATTTGCAATAGGACAAATCATGTTGCCCTTGACTGCTTTCATCGCCTTGATCTATCTTATCAAGGGAAACCACCACCACAAAAGCTTCAAGCCATGGTTGCAAACAAACAACCTGATAACATATGGTATCCAGACACAGGGGCCACCAATCATGTCACTGCAGATCTTAAGAACCTTCATCTTCACTCAAACTACCAAGGTGCTGATTCCATAGCTGTCGGAAATGGTAATGAACTTCCAATAACCAACATTGGTTCTGCTGCTATCAATTATAAAACCTCTAATATGATTTTCAACAATATACTTCATGTTCCTGCCATGACAAAAAATTTGTTATCTGTCCATCAATTTGCTCAAGACAACAATTGCCATTTTGTCTTCACTAATACCTCTTTTTTGTGAAGGACAACAATACAGGGAAGATCCTCTTCCAAGGCCAGAGTCGTGATGGTCTCTATCCATTTCACCTAGATCTACACCACACAAATAAGTCCGATTGTTCTCCCTCTGCTTTATTCACCTCAAGGATCTCTAGCCACATCTGGCACAAACGACATGGGCATCCGGGTCATCAAACACTTCAACAGCTCTCCAAGATGCTTCCAATTACTGGGCCCTTGCCCACTATCAAAGTCTGCACTGCATGTCAAATGGGAAAGAGTTCCAAACTCCCTTTCTCTACTTCTTTTTCTATTTCTTTTTCTCCCTTAGAACTCATCCACTCGGACATTTGGGGTGCATCACCTTATGCTTTAATAAGTGGTGTTAAATTTTATATTACATTTATTGATGATTTTAGTCGTTACTGCTGGATTTTTCCTTTACCATTCAAGTCTCAAGCTCTTGATGTATTCAAGAAATTCAAGGCCCTTGTTGAAAATAATCTTAACAAGAAAATCAAATTTCTCCAAACTGATGGAGTGATGGTGGTGGAGAATACACAAGTACTGCTTTTAAGTCTTTTCTTGCCACCAATGGAATTTCCCACCATTTATCATGCCCTCATACACTCAAGCAAAATGGGCTTGCCGAACGCAAGCATCCGCATATCATTGAAACTACACTAAGCCTTATGGCTCATTCTAATCTTCCAAAAAAATACTGGTTCGATGCAGTTTCTACCTCAATTTTTCTGATCAATCGTCTCCCCACTCAGGTTCTTGAGAATGTCTCTCCATATGAGAAATTATTTAACATTGCACCAGATTATAATATGTTGAAATCTTTTGGTTGCACGTGTTACCCATACCTTCGACCCTACAGTTCTACCAAATTGGACTTTCGTACCACAAAGTGTGTATTTCTTGGGTATAGCCTAGGGGTGTAAAAAAAAACCGAAAAACCGTCTAACCGAACCGATCCGACCCCAACCGCGGTTAATACCCGAATTTCACGGTTCAGTTACGATTACGGTTAATGAAATCCAAAAACCGTACGGTTCGGTTCAATTACGGTTTTCCGTAATAATTCACGGTTATTAACCGAACCGAACCGTATAATACGGTTCGGTTAACCGTACTGTTTACAAAAAAAAGAAAAAAAATAGGGGGGGGGGGGCTGAATGAAATTTCTTATCATATAAGATACAAACCAAACTTCCAAACCCTAAGAAGCAGTAGCCAGCCGCCCAGCCCCTTTCGTTCTCAGTTCTCTCATCTCCCATTTCTCCGGTTCTCCCTTTCACCTTCTCCATTGAATCTCTCCACCCTCTTCATCTCCTTTGTCGCGCAACCCATCTCGCCTCTCCCTGCAACCCATCTCACGCACCACCATCTTCATCTTCCTCCACCAGACAGACCTCCATCTCCATCTTTCTGCCGGACACACGCACGCAGCACCACCATCTTCACCTTCCTCCTCTACCTCACGCGAAGCCTCCCCTGTCACGCAACATTCTGCCCCTGTATCAGGGATTTTGATTCGGCCAGTTCTCATATCACAGGTATTCAAAATAGAAGTATGGCCCTTTTCTTTTCTACTTGTTTTGCACCTTTGTTTTCTTTCTACTGGGTCTGTGTCTATGTTTTTGCTTGATTTTTCCTTTTTTTTTTTTTCGGTGTGTAGATCTATGGAAAGTTGTTGTGTATTGGGAACTGAAGATGGGTTTTTATTTTTCTGTTGAAAGATCTTGTGATTTCAGCACTTGGGTGTTGGGTCATTTGTGGGTTGGATGAAATTTTTGTTTTTGTTTCCTGGATCTTGCCAAAGTTCTCCTGTTTTAGAGAATAGAGTTGGTAAATTTCTCTGTTTCTCTCTCTCTCTCTCTCTAAAGATCTTGTAAAGTGTATTTTTTTGTTCTTTTTGTTTGTTGTTTGTTTCCCTCTCAGATCTACTATGAGTTACTTAGCTAGTTGTCATTTGTTTATTCTCAAAAATTGAGAATTTGACAGCTTATAATGTTGGGTGTTTCTTAGGTGCAACTAAGAAGGCTTCTTTGACCTGATTTGGGTTGTTTGTCTGTTTTTTTTTTTGTTAGAGTTCTCAAAATTTTGAATTTTTGGATTTTGGGGTGTTTCATGTGAGAAAGGTTTGTTTGATCTGATTTGGGTTTTGTTTACTTTGTACTTTTTATGTCTGTGAAGCTTGAATTGAGGAATGAAAAGAAGATGGGGAAGAAAGGAGGTTGGTTTAATGCAGTGAAGAAAGCTTTCAGCCCTGAATCTAAGGTGAGAAGAGACAATGTTTTGATTCTTACATGAACTTTTTGTTTGTTAATTGAAGCTGAGGTATTGGATAATATTTTTTTTTTATTGAAAACATATTCCTTGTGATTAGAAAGCAAAAAAATCAAAGAAGAAATGGGATGCTGGAAAATCATCGGGCTCAGATCTTACTACCACTTTGCCGGAAAATGTTGCACTTGCACCACCACATTGCTTTCACTAAAATCTCAATTTATGATATCTCTGTTTTACATATGGTTTCTTTTTCAAACATAAGGAAAAGTGTATCTTTGTTGTTTTGCCTTGATTTTCTCATCCTATCCACTGGAATTGATTTATCCAAATGTGATGTAGACAATTATGAGTGTCTTTCATCTTTTAAGGCTATTTGTGCTATATACATGACTATTGGTGCCTTTAGTTGTTACTAGATTTTTTTTTCAGATTCTGATTCATGAAATAGCTAAACTTCTCTCTTCTGAAAACTTTGCGAAGTTCTTAAATTATTTGCAAACTTTTTTTTTTGGTTGAGTTGAAAAATTCATGCTTCTATTATGAGGTTTTTTGAAATATGAGGAACAATAATTTTAGTAAAGTTGTGATGCTTGGTTGATTCTAATTCATGCAATAGGTAAACTAATTCATACAACTTGGGGCAGTCCTTGTCCTAGGTAAGGTGATGCCTGTTTTAGACCCATCTCAAACATGTCTCTTTAATTTTTCATCTCAAAATGATATCCTAATTAATTGTCATGACTGTTGGAACTGTTCTTTCTTTCTTCTTTTGGAATTTCATTTGAGATCAGCATTTCAAGGTTCCAGGTTTTAATGGGCTGAAGTGTTGCTAGTGCAAGGTACTAGTCTAGGTGGAAGATGAGGCCAACAAAGATTTGGAAGCAAGTCAGCATACATAATTTTTCCTCCCTTTGGGTGGGATTGAGAGTATATGTTTTGATTATGGCAAGAGTTAAACCACACTAGCAAGGAAGCTTTTTTATGGAAAAAGGCAGATTCCATATTGTTTTTTGTCTTTGTTAGTAGAAAGTGTCAAACATGTATTTCAACATAATCCTCTTAAATGTAAGACCATAATATTCTTATGTGACACCAATTCCATTGCACCAGTGTTGGTGTTTCTCCTGTAAATATCTAACTAGGTGAGGTTCAAATGTGGACTTTGGTTTGCCTGGACTAGTAACTTACAGCTAAAGTTGGTTCTCATTGAACTTGTGCCAAAATGTAAATTTATGTGACACAGAAAGTGACTGCACAAGTTAAATTCAAGCTGACATTGGCTTTAACAGAACACTCGCCAGGATACACAGTGATGAAGAAGGAATCTCTTTGGGGACTTCCAATTGAGATTAAAATTGAGATTTGAATGCTGCTCGAGAAGGTGCAGTAAACCCCAAAAAATGGTTTTGGGGAAGCTTTAGTACAAGTAACACCATTAAATTCTCAGGCTTTAGTCCAGCTTGAGTCCAACATGAAATATATGATTTTCACTGAATAAGTCACTGTAATTGACTTTGCTTATCAATTTAAATATATTTGTTGTTACTTTTTGCTACTTGGCAGTGAATAAATTAATACTTTTTTTCCACGGTTATTAACCGTAACCGAACCGTCTAAAACGGTTAACCACGGTTCGGTTTTTCACGGTTTTTTTTTATACGGTTACGGTTTGGAAAGATAGAAAACCGCGGTTACGGTTCGGTTAACGATTTTCCCAATATGACCGGTTAACCGAACCGTTACACCCCTAGTATAGCCTTAACCATCGAGGTTATCGTTGTTTGGATCCTCGTAATGACCGTATTTACCTTTCACGCCATGTCGTGTTTGATGAAGATAATTACCCATTTATGGATGGCATGACCACGCACTCAGGCTCAATGGAATATGGTTCGACCTCGTTAGTCGTCCCAAGTAGTCAACCTCCATTTTCTACTCCCAAGTATCCTCCACCCATCTTAAATTCTCCTACCTCCATGGACACTTGTCCATCCCAAAACCATGCCTCACCAACTCAACAAAGTCCTTCACCTAACCATGCCTCACCAATTCAACAATGTCCATGTCCACCAATCTCACCATCTCCAATTTTGGCTCATGCCCAACCTGATGAACAGTCTTAACCAATATCTACTGCCATAGCAACAGAGTCACTTCAAGCAATACCTACCACCATGGGTGCATTGTTGAAACAAGGAACATGGACACTGGTTCCTCGCACTTCCAAACAAAATCTTGTTGGATGCAGCTGGATTTATAAGATAAAACATAGGTCTGATGGGTCTATTGAACGGTTCAAAGCCCGCCTCATTGCAAAAGGATTTCACCAACAACCTGGCATTGATTATCATGATACTTTTAGCCCAGTGGTTAAGTTTACAACCATTTGGCTGGTACTTTCTTTAGCAGTACATTATTGCTGGCATATTCGTCAAATGTATGTTCAAAATGCTTTCCTTCATGGAGTTCTTGCCGAAGAAGTATACATGGTTCAACCACCTGGATTTGAGGATCCTCAACGGCCCAATCATGTATGTAAATTGCACAAAGCTTTATATGGTCTTAAGCAAGCGCCTCATATGTGGTATACACGCCTCACCGACTATCTACTTGGCTTAGGATTTCATGGTTCTTCTGCTGACACATCTCTCTTTATCCGTCATGCTGCAGAATGTGTTCTCATAGTTTTGATTTATGTTGACGATCTCATTGTCACGGGCAACAATCTAAACGCAATTGATCACTTCCTCATTGCTTTGAATAGGGTCTTTGCTATGAAAGACCTTGGTGATCTACATTTTTTCTTAGGCATTGAAGTTCATCAAACTCCAAATACAATGTATTTATCTCAGGCAAAGTATATTGGTGACATTCTTACTCGGGCCAAGATGGATGGAGCAAAACCTCTAAGCTCTCCAGTGGTGAGTAATGGAAAACTTTCCATTCATGAAGGTGATCCTCTATCTGATCCTACCACATATAGAAGTATTGTCGGTTCCCTTCAATATCTCATTATCACCAGACCTGAGATTACGTTTGCGGTTAATCAAATTTGTCAATTCATGCATGCTCCTCGTACTACTCACTGGAATGCTGTCAAGCGAATTCTCCGATATCTCAAACGTACTATTCTCTTTGGTCTAGAATTTCGGCCAGGCTCAATCACCCTTACTGCCTTCACTGATGCTAATTGGGCTGGATGTCATGATGATTGGCGTTCAACCGGTGGATACACTGTATTTATGGGTCATAATCCAATTTCGTGGAATGCTAAAAAGCAAGCTACTGTGGCTCGCTCAAGTACTGAAGCTGAATACAAATCCCTTGCTCACACGGCAGCAGAACTCTCTTGGATCCGCATGCTTCTTCGAGATCTCTCCGTCTATTTAAAATTGCCATCGATTATTTACTGTGATAATTTGAGTGCAATCTCCTTAACTTCTAATCCTGTTCATCATGCTCGAACTAAACATGTGGAAGTTGATTATCATTTTGTTCGTGAGCGGGTTATTCGTCGAGATTTGGAAGTTCAATATCTTGCATCGGTTGATCAGATTGCTGATATCTTTACTAAAGGTCTCACATCAGCGCGATTTAAACTGCTTACATCCAAGCTTAACGTTAAACAAGTTTCGTCAAGCTTGCGGGGGAGTATCAGCCAGCCCATTCACACAATCAAGAAGATCACATGATCCTCTTAAAATAGAATGGTCAACTCAAGATCTACCCAAATGAGTCAGCACTTATCTTACCAAGATCATGACAGATGGATATTCCAATCTTCATTCCAATTTTGTATGATATGATTTGATGTAAATTCCTAAACATCTGCCAAATGGCTTGTACACTGTGATCAATATTCATTTATAAATATAACATACTCAGTTCCTTCTACTCATACATTTTGAGAAAGAAGGCAAAATATTATATTCATCAAAGGGCTCTCTCATTTATGTACCTTTGTTTATAGTGTTTGCATATAACCACATAAGTTTTATCAACTACAAGTAATCATCTTTAACCATGCAATCTCTTTTAGTTTAAAAATCTCAGTCAATCTTCTTCAGCCGCAATTAAAGGGTAAGAAATGGCATGTTGATAAGATGGATTTAATGTGTCTTACTTTAAAAGGATGAAAAGGTCTATGAAAGTCCACGAGGATCCTAACCCTAGAGGGGGGGGGGGGGGGGTGAATAGGGTGAGCTACAACTAATGACTAATTATGACCAATTTTAATTTCTTAAACTAAACTAGTCACAAATGGTGATTATAAGAAAAAATGCGGAAGCTCAAATAAACAATCACCACAAAAGCATGCACCACAACACAATATTTATAGTGGTTCGGCCAACGTGCCTACATCCACTACCGGCTTGTGTCTCCAACACCCCACCGGATTCCACTAAGTATGCTTTTTACTAGGCTAAGCAATAACCCTTACAATGTGCTTTTCTAGGCTAAGCAATAACCTTACAAGATGCTTTTCAAAGGCTAAGCAATAACCTTACAAGATGCTTTTCAAAGGCTAAGCAATAACCTTACAAGTTGCTTTTCTTAGGCTTAGCAATAACCTTTACAAATATAGTTTTCTCAAAGAAAGTGTCTTAACAAAAGAACACTCTAAGAGATTACAATTTAAGCTCAATGGAATTGCCTCTTGAATAGGCTAATATGAAAGTGAAAACTAAACTCACACAAACACTCTATGAATGCAAAGATGTATGCTTATGAGGTGTGTGTGTGATGGCTTCAATCAAGTTCAAAAAGAAGGCTTAATCAAATATATTGCTTAAAGCAATTCAAAGTTTAAAGCTCATAAAAGATTGATTGAAGTCTTATGCAAATCACATGTATGAAATTCAACTTGTTTATGACATGAAAATCAAGGACTAACAAGTTGTATGAAAATGGCTAAATTAGAACATGTGATGCATGTGCATGTTGTTTTCAAAACCAAATTAATTTAACTAATGCTTAAATGAATGAAAACAACAAACAATGTTTCAACCAAGTAAAAGACTCATGCTATGAAAGAAAAACAAAGATTTTGTCTAAGCATGATTAATAAAGTTAACAACTTGGATTGAAAACAAAGGTGAAGAATCCAATCTTAATTAGACCAAAGATTAGAAGAAGAATGGATTCAACACATCATAGTTATTATGCTAAATATCATATACCAATAGTTTAAACAAAGCACATAACTATGATTAATAAAGGTAGAGCTTACTTGGTGGTTTAACTTAATAATCCAAGCTTTAGCTCTCCTAATTGCCTCCTAGCCTTTCCAACTTCATCCCCTTTCAATGGCTCCAAAATGCTCTCAAAGGTTCAAGTTTCAAGCACCAAAGAAGGTTGGAAATGAATGGACTTTATAGCCAAAAAGTTGCCAACGGCTAGTTCTCGGTCGACCGGCAAAGAGGTCTCGGTCGACCGGGAAGGTACAACGGTCATAAAAATGACCGTTGGAGGCTTACAGTTCAAAAACTGTACACTTGTCCTGCAGTGGTCTCGGTCGACCGAGACCCAGGTCTCGGTCGACCGGCGACACTGCCGGGACACCCCCAAAAATTCCAACTTTTGCATTTTGAAGATTTTCTTTGTGGAATTTTGTGGGTCACTAAACCAAGCTTAAAAACATGTTTTAAAACATTTAAAAACATGAAACACACAAAGCCTAAAAAGATTCAAAGGTTTAAAACCAAAGGCTAGCTTGATTTGAAAAAAAACTCTTTTCAAATGAAAATGCATACAAAAATGATTCTTTTTGTGAAGAATGTATGCAAGGCTCAAACCTAAATTCTCAACATGATTTTCCAAACATAATGCACAAAGAATTAGGTTTTCAAAAGAGTTTGGGTTCTAAAACTAATGCATCCAAGTTTAAAACCAAAACATGCATAAAACAAATACTTTTCCAAATCTTAAAAGCTATGCATGTATAAAACTAGATTTCAATGTTTCTAAAAACAATGCATGTGTGAAATATCAAATGATGCTAAAGTGCAAATGCATCCATCAAATTGCAAATACAAAATCCCTAACAATCTCCCCCTTTGCAATTTGATGGCAACTTACTCATCATAGAAATTAACACACCAAGTCTTCAGCTCCCCCTAAGCTGGACAAGTCTTGAAATCTTCTTGGATGCTCCTTCTCTTAGCTTGGGCTCTTGGGCTCTTTTCTTCAATCTTCTTGATGCTTGGAGCTTGATCATTCTTCAAGCTTTCTTTCCATCTTCCTCTCTTTAGCCAAGCATCTTCTTTAGCTCCAAGCTTTCTTTCTTCTATTTGCTCTCCCCCTTTGACCATGCCTCTCTCTCCCTTTGGCAAGGTATGCATTCTCTCCCTTTGAGAACTTGAGTTCTTTCTCCCCCTTTGATGGATAGGAGATCTTCGAGTACTTGAACTCTCGAACTCTCTCCCCCTTTGAAGAGTAGGAGATCTTTGAGTCACACTTGAACTCTCTCTCCCCCTTTGACATTAAATTGCAAAGGTACCTACACACATGAGACAAGAAGAATACCTTTAGTAGCACCTGTTAACAAATGGAATCGAAAATGAAATTCATAACAGGCTATCATGTATGGAAGTTATCTCTAAGGGCTCAAAGGCTATCCAAGGGTGAATTTGATCAAAACTAATACTTCCTATGAAGGTTTACACTCCCCCTCAATCCATTCTCTTCTTTTGTCAAACTCTTGACAAAGATTTAACTATTAGATTCAAGAAGTAGATGGTTTAACCAAGTGAGGGTCAACTTCAAGGAAAGGATTAGATTCATTTAACTATAAGGCTCATATGATCAAATTACCAAAAGAGAGCAAGGTCTAATGAGAGAAACGATCATGGATACCAATTGAAATAAACATATCAATTGAGATTAAAGGATGTGACTATAAACTCAATCACTCTAAAATGGATTTAAAAGTATAACTATTATGAGAAATCCAAATTAGAGCTATCCATGATATGGGGTTTACTCAAACATAGCATCAATCAATATAACTATGAAAATCATATGCTATGAAAGTTTTGAACTCATTTCATTCAATTACTAGATATGACTATTAAAGTGCAAGAATGAGTGAAATGAAATTCAATCATGAAGCCAACCTCAACTAATAATCAACCAATATTATGAACACATAAACATGGTGGTCATGAGATATACCTATAAGAGCAAGTGAGGAGGCAATCATGAACATCATGATGTTAATGGTGTGGGACATGGAACAATTATATAACTATCAAGCTCAATCCAATGTACACATGGTCTATCACATACACAAGATAAGATATCAATTGGATATTAAATCAATGGAAAGTTCTACCAAATGAAACCAATTGAATATGATAACATGATTAAAAGCAAGGATGTGACAAACACAAGATTCCATCAAGCATCATAAATGCATATTCATCACTTTTAAAGATATGACTATTGAGCATAGTGATGAACAAGGTAAATTGCAATGCAAAAGGATATTACTTTGTAAAACATGCAATTTCCAAAGTGTCCAAATCATATGAATTCAACTACTAAGATATCCACCAACCAACATAAATGCAAGGAATGGATTTCAAAGAGATTCATATGATTAAGAACACTACTTATGAAGTTGAAACATGTATAAGGATGACATCAAGAAAATCTACATGAATCAACATCATAATCATCCATAAAGATATGACTATAAGGCATAGAGGATGGATTTGGGTTCTAGTATGGTTTCTACAAATATTACTAAGGTCACAACCATACATGGAACCAATTGTCATTTGCATATAAAAAGCATAACTAAATAAGTAAGGATGCAAACAACATACAACAATTGATCATGACTAAATTAGCTATGAAAGCCTTTAAAGTCACAAACAATTTAATCATGTAGAAATGCAAGGCAAGACATATAACTCAAGGAGTGCAAAAAGCAAATCTAACATGAAGAGATTATAATCAAATGATTTTGAAAACCATGAAGTGTAACTAAGAATGGTGCATGAAGACAAAATCAAATGATCATAAATAAGCAATGCATTTTAATAAATGTAACTAAAAGAAACAAAATGCAAATGCAATCATGACCAACAAAAGGATTAACTTATAAAGCATAGGTTGGTCAATGAGGTCCAAGGCCTTAAGGTTTGTCTAAGTATAAAACTTTGGGAATCCACCTAAGGTCTTGTGAGGGTTGAACTTTGAGGTCTAGTTTGGACTTCTCACCAACTAAAGGAGATTTGACTTGATAAATTATCAATTTAAACTTATCACCATGATATTTAGATTTTACTAAATTTGGCTTAGAATGGTGATTAGTCTTTTGAGGTTGGTGATTCTTCTTCATAGGGGATTGTTTTCTATTCTTCTTATTTTCTCCCTTTCTTTGACTTTTGAAATTTAGATTTAACTTTGTAATTTTCTTCAAAAGTTCTTTCATGTTTTGACTTAAGGGAGGTAGGTTGAGAAGCTTTTTGTTAATAGATTCTTTTAAACTTGGTTTGACTTGTTTAACCTTTTTAGAATCTATTTTTGGAGACTCCTTGTTAATTGGTTTAACTTGTTTAAGATTTATGGAGTCTTCCTTTGTTTTTAGTGTCTTACCCTTCAAGTTTGATTTTACTTTCTTGAGTTCAAAGATGGGTTTAGACACATAGCTTCTTTTCCTTAGTTTGCACTCAAATGTAAAATGCCCTTCAATGCCACAATAATTACATTTTGATTTGGGCAAGGGAGGAAGAGTGCTAGAGAAAGAGGACTCACCTTGCTGCTGCAATCTTTAGTTTGTGGGTTCAAGTCGAGTTACCAATAAATAAAAAAATTTAAAAAAGGTTATGTCCATTCCCAGACCAACAACTCCTTCCATTCAATGTTCTAGACTATGGAAGCAAAAATGGTGTAAATTTTGGTTCTCTCTATTTTGTCTTTTAGTGTATTTTAGATTGGGTCCCACTTGCGACAATGGATAATTTGCCCAACAGTTTGGATAGCACAACATGATGAATGGTGGATTTTCTTCAGTAGAGAATGAGTGGGCTCTCAATTGACTTTGAATTGCTGACTCAGATGTAGTGTTCTATCAAAATTCAAACTACTCAAGGTCTTTTCCCCCCCTAAGTTGGGCTACTGTATCTTAAGTGATACTTTCACAGTTTCACTTGAGGACCCAAAGATCGATCCCTTGGCATGGCTGTGAAACGAAAGTGCCAATATCACTCAACCGCGACCGTGTTGGCTACTTAATGCCTATTTACTATTTCAATAGACTGGACACGCAGGTGTAGAGTGTTATAGCAGAAACTAAGGTCCTTGTTGTGGCATAACTTTTAAGATCCATACCTTTCCTTGCCTATGTTTAGAGAGCTATTTGCCTTTTCAGGTTTTACTTTCTTTACAGCTCTTGGTCTGTTTACTAAGTTCATCACTACAACCAATTTCAGGTAACCAAGTTTTATGATCTTGCTGCTATGTACTTTTTCCATTATTCTATTTATTACCATTTCTGTTGGTGTTGTGTTTTTTACCATTCAATTACTCCAGCTGATTTATTTGTTCTTCGTCTTCCATAGATTTATGTTACAAATTGATTTTTTTCTCGCAGCAATATAGATATTCTGTGTGCATATGCAATATTTTGCTTATGTTTGCAACATGGGCATAAAAATATGCTTTTTTTTTTTTTTTAATATTATTGACAGCATTGAGGAATGCAACTTCTTATCTGCTGAAACATGAATCTCCTGCATGACTTGGTCGGTAGTTGACACATGTTCATGGTCTCTTCCCAAACCGTCACTCTTCTCTTTCATGTGAAGGCTGAACTAAACAAAATTAGTGGCTAGATCGCTAGAGAACTCACCTTGATGATTCTCAGTGGCACTGAGTAGCTGAAAAGAATGCGTTTTCCAAAACATGTGCGATTCTATCAAGCAGCAAGGCATTCAAGTCATAGAAATCCAACACATTCTTCATCAGCACAACCAACCCTTGGATTCTCTTGCAATGCTCCATTTGGGCTTCCCTTTTAAACCATACATGATGTTCTGGAACTTGTGGATTCCAATATCCCTTTCAGCTGGTAAAACCTTGCAGTGTAATGTTCATGACCAGGTGCAGTGTAATGTTCATGACCAGGTGCTTTCATCTGGTGAAGCTTTTAGTAAAAAGAGGAAGAGGAGCTGGAGCAGTGTATTGTGCTCAATCAGTTTGAAGAAGGTAGTGGTGTCATAAATGGTATGGATGGGCTCCTTTCTTGATTGACAGTGTATTGTTTTCGACCAGGTCTTGTGTAAAGGGGCCCGATTTTGAAGCAGCAGCAGCAGCAGCTGAAGAAAAAGTGCAATGTATTGTCTTCTCTTTCGACCAGGTTTTGTAAAAAGGGACCCTGTTCACCAGGAGTAGGCGGTAACGTGAATGGCATGAATGGGCTTCTTTCTAGCTTGAATAGCAGTATTGTCTTCAACCATATTTTGTGTAGGGAGACCCAATTCATAATAATAAGAAGATTTTCTGGATGGTAGTCTGACTGGAAGTTGATAGATCATCAAAACATTGTTGTCTGGTTCTACCACAACTGCTTACCAAGAAAAGAGTGCAGTTCAATGTAAAAACATTCAAACTAGGCAATTTTTTCGAGAACTGGCCAAGTATGCATTCACCTTTTACCAGTGAGCAAGGAATTAGAATCTCCATCGTGCAATGATTGTTGGATGAATCGAACTGGCCAAGTTTTCCCGTGTCTTTTACTGGTAATCAAGGAGAAGGCTTTTGCATCATTAGAATCACCATTGTGCGATGATTGTTGATAAATCAGTCTGGAAACTGCATGACAACATGGAAAATCTAGACTAATGATACCAAGATTACATGATGGAGTGGAAGAAACCAGAATGGTTTTTTTTTTTTAAATAAAAAAAAAAGAAATTCATGCATTGGAATGGAATGGATTGTGGTCTCAATTCTAACCTCATTCCAACAAGTTGGTCATATTTGAGGGGTGTTCCGGACTTTGTGCCTTTCTACATGTAGTTAGTTGCCAGTTACTGTTTTCTTGGCCAGCAACCCTTAAAAAAAAGGTTCATATGACTCTAGCAATCATTGCTTTTGCGTACATGCATGATGGTACGCAGCAGAGGAAACTATTTTGAAATTTGTGGCTGACGCTTGTTAAAATTATGAACCCCAGACTATCTTCAATTACTGAAACCTAAAGAGTCCAATATAAATTACATTCAAGGCATGAAACAATTGCTTGTTTCTCAGGATGATTATGATCAAGCATGAACACAGGTCTCCTCCCTACTTACTGCAGAATACAGATGCGTTCATGCAATAAATTGAACGAAGGGCTCGCTAGAGATCCTTTTGCGATGATCTGATCCGTTCTGATCTAGATATGAGCATGATTCACACACTGATCAGGGCCTTGTTCTCATTTAGTTTTAAGTCAGGAAAGCAAGGCAGCAACACATTCTCCTACAAGGCCCCATAAAAAAAAATAAAAAAATAAAAAATGTAGTAGCTATCATCATCACCCATCAAGATGATCATCATATAGGATGGAATCATTCCATCCACGAGGCCAAAACCTATAGAGAGAACCACGCCACATTGTAGGGTTGCACCCAGTATGAGCCTTCTAGGGACTATGATAATTTCTCCTTGAAGCTAGAATACATTTCTCAACTGTCTCCCTTCCCTTGGGAACATCCGGATTATCAATGTAGGCTTTATGTTAGTAAGTATCTTGGTGTGGCTGATGACACATCCGGAAGTCCCACATCGAAAGTGGTGGAGAAGTAGAGTGGCTTTACTTGAAATAAAACTAGGAAGTGAATGGCTAGGAAGGCATGATCCTTCAGGCAGTAAACGGGATATGATGAGTGGTCAAATCTCGCTTATGGTGCGAGAGGGGTGTCCGCCCCACGCCTGGTTACGACAAACTGGGCGCTCCAATTTGACCGATCTGATCCCTAAACACTTCAATACATAAATAAAGTTTGGGTCTTTTTCAAGTTTCACTACTCTTTCATAGGAGTATGTGCAATATGATTTTTGGCCTTGAGTTTTATTAGTTCGATTAGCAAACATAAACGAAGGTGCTCATGAGCCTGGCCTAATTATAAGTAAGGCCTCCTAATATTTGTCCAAGCATTTGCTAGCCTGTACCATCTGATAAGGAGCCCGATTTGAGACATGCATCAATCCACAATGACAGTGGGGAAGCTTATGTCAGACATTTATGATTTGTGTTAAAAGCTTTGGCGGGATACATGTCTTTATTTCTAAACTAGATGAAAGTGGTTCATAGAATTTGATCTCTTTACCAATTTTACATAACCAAATGCGCAGTCACCCAGTGAAGCAGTTATTGGTGCCTTTTTTTTTGCAAGTGGGAGATGTGAAATAGTTTCATATCTATTTAGGTATGAAAATAGTTTCATTTACAGGCCATTTTCATATTTTAGTGATGCATTATATGTGCATAAATGAGAACAAATAAATGTGATGATGCATAAGCATCATGCATCTAAATCCTTTATGTATTCTACCAAAGAAATTTAAAAATCCTTTATGTACATTAATAAGTGCAAATAAATGAACCCCAAATGATCCTCTGCTCTTGTCCTAGTACAATAGAATAATAAAGCTAGTTAGAAGATGTAATGAGAAATAAACATTAAGATTTGAGGAGGGCTTATCTTAGTCACAGGTAGTCACCCACGGGCAGCCATGGTGGGAAGATTCCCAGAAGAGAAATCAAAGTCAACATAGGACGCAGGACCGCGTGAAGGACTCATCAGGGATATTACTTTGGATGAAATAAGGGCCCGCCAATCAACTTGAGTCATCCAAACCAATGACCGAAATAACGGTTGCGGCGAGCGTAGTAGCCAGTGGCTAAAATGTAGGGATGCAGTGGAGTGAATTTTTTCAATGGTGAATATTTGTATTTTTTACTGATTTGAAACCATATAAAGGTAAAGACAACTTTAAGAAAGGCTATCGAGAAAGGTCTTAGACTGTAGTGCCGCTATTTTCAAACTAACGTATTGGCTTCAATAGCTACAGCCGCACAACGACTGCTAATTTGAATAATGATCCAGACCGCCAGACGCTTCGTGTCGTTAAAATAAAAACATGAGTTATTTGCATAAAACAAAAAAAAAAGTATTTTCCTTTTTTTCTTAAACTAAGCGGCCATTTCGTTATTTTGACTCATGAGAAAATTTCCACCTATTCTAAAATGTGAAACTTTTAAAATAAATGCCTTTCCTATTCAACTTGGCAAATTTAGCCTTAATATATTTTAGACCCACTGTAAGGTTTTTCAAGTAAACCACACTTTAATGAAGTATCACACAAAATCATGTTTCATCCATAGTGGGCCCACCTATCTAAAATCTGGACCGCTCATAAAGAATGCCTCTACAATTTCACTCTAAAATGACATGGGCTGATGTAAGATTGATCACCTATAAATACACTCCCATAAAATATTATAAAAAAACTACTTGATTTTACGTGCAATCAATCCAACATTGGGCACATCTTCAATCATTTCAAAATTTGATGAACACCTACACAAAAGGGGGACATTTATTTTATATGGTTGAGATTTTTAATGGGTGAATCCCAACGTAGAGAGCCACTTATTTTTTACTAGTTTCAAGCTTCCATGACAAAATTTCCTTGAATTGAGTGGTTAAATATTTGACAATCTGTAACAGGTCTTTGCTCGACGTTGTTAGTCCTTGAATGGTTAACAATTAGATCCTTAGATCTTTAGTAGGTGGGCTTTGCTAAAGCTTGTAATTAGATCCACTGAACTTGAATGCATGGAAATTTGTGATTCTCTGTTCTTGGGGCCTGTTTGCAAAATTCTAAACCTAATAATAAATGATAAATATAATTATATTACTTGCACATAGGGAGCACCATGTTGGACTCTCAGGCATGGGCCAATTAACAATATGATTATAATCTCCAGTGACACCTCATGCATCTCAAAAATAAAATCATAGAATAAGATACTTGCACGCATGACGTGGTGGTAGTTGAGTCCACTACCCAGGTTTTTTTTTTTTTGGGGGGGGGGGGGGGGGGGGGGGGGGGGGATAGTGTTCTATTCATTAATTATCGAAGAAAGATGCATCATGATTACTAATATAGGCATCCGGGCCTGTACACAACCCCACCCTCACTAGACTATTTCTATGCGTTCTCGATCCTACGTTGAGATTTGGTAAAAAAAACATGTGAATGATGTCCCATAAAAGAAAATCCTGCATAGAGACAATAGAACAATATCGCCGAAGTAATCAATAACAGATAAATAAAAATAGATTGTTTGCACGCATTTAAAAATAATGAAAACAAATTTGAGATTCATGTGTGATTGCTTGTCCATACATAATAGTAATGATAATAATAAATTACTTGCACGCATAGCATGAAGATGGGGGGAGTTGGGACGTGTTGGGAGCACTGAGGGGCGGACGAGAAAATGGAAATAAGGGGGGCCAAATGAAAATTAGTAAAAGAAGATTCTCTTAACAATTTAAGTGTCAAAATAAAAAATTACAAAAAAATTAGTGGTAAAAAACAAAAGTTTGAAAACTTAAGGAGGGCCATGGCCACCCCCGGCCCACATGTAGGTCCGCCCGTGGAAATATCCATCCCAACCAGTACAAAGTGGCTTACCCAACAAAAATAATAATAATAGTAAAAGTAGAAACTAAAAAAATTGAATCACATAAATTTTACAGCTACAAATCCCACAATGACTCTAAAACAAAAAAGGACACACATCTCCTTTTTATTGACCATAATTATAAGTAACAAACCATTCCATGACCTTATGCAAAATAATAATAATCCATCCATGACTGCTTTGCTTTGTTAGAAATGTATGACTGTTACATTATACTCGACGATGGCATCCCCTGTAGTGATATTGAACCAATGGGTCTTGGCAATTGCGACCCCCCTTGCGAACCGGAACAGACCGGTTCCCCCAACTATGGGCATCTCCCGAACCGGGTTTAAGGCCGGGTTCTTGCCCATGATGCTAATAGAGCTGCCATTGTACCTGCCATGAGTGAAACTATAGGCCATGGCCATGAGCAGGCTCAACTCGCCCTGCCCGGCTGAGCCATACATCCCTTGGGCACGACCCAAGAGCTTGGACGTGGGCTCGGGCCCTTCGGTGAGGGGGTCGTCGGCCATCATCACCACGCCGAAGAGGGTGGCCGACTGGTTGGTCGCCGGCGCTTCAGCTATTCTCACCGCGCTCGGTGTCTTCCCACTCAGTGTGTCGTGGAAGAAGAAATGTAGATGACTCACCTTCTCCTTCCCCAGACCAAGGCTTTTGCGCCAGTCGTCGACTGGCCTAGTTTTCCAGGGCTTGCTTTCAGCCTCTGGGAAGGCTATCATGGACATGAACACCACAACCGCCACCACCACCACCAGTTGTTTTCCCATATCTCTATCTCTCTCTCTCTCTCTCTCTCTCAATCAAAAGAAGGAACAAGGGTGGGGAGGGTTATGTAGAGGAGGTATTTGCATATAACCACATAAGTTTTATCAACTACAAGTAATCATCTTTAACCATGCAATCTCTTTTAGTTTAAAAATCTCAGTCAATTTGCTTCAGCCGCAATTAAAGGGTAAGAATTGGCATGTTGATAAGATGGATTTGATGTGTCTTACTTTAAAAGGATGAAAAGGTCTATATAATTAAACTAGGGGATTATATTTGATTAACTTGACTCGGATTTGATGGCCCTTTAATGCTATTGTCTTAAATCTAAATCTGAATGAGGCTAGATTTAAGGAGGCTTTTCTACTTATTCTGGACAAAATACTATCGACTCCATCAATCATAAAAAAAAAAAAGAAAAAGAAAAAGAAAAAGGCCAATAACAAGTAAATAAGGTGATTTAGAGTTTTTTTTAGATTTTTGAATATAACCCCTAAGGTTTTTAGGATTTGTAAATATGCCCCTGAGATTCTAATATTTATAGATAAGCCCTTGATCAACTTGCCTCTGATTTGATGGCCCCTTAATTAATGCTATTGTCTTAATTCTAAATCTGAATGAGGTTAGATTTAAGGAGGTTTTTCAACTTATTCTGGACAAAATACTATATATTGATTCCATCTATCATAAATTTTTTTGGCCAATAACAAGTAAATAAGGTAATTAAGAGGTAATTTTTTTATCTGCAAGTGTAAAAATGAAAGGACAGGTTTGTTATTTGTGGTTATATGTAAATTTATACTTTTATATAGTTGTGGTTTCACCGTTTGTTAGGTCAACTGCTTTCATTTGAATATCGAGGAACTAAAAACGGGCTGCTGTGGGGACAACAAGTCAATGGTGGGACTCAAGCATCACTCTACCTGGACTCGAGTGAAATACTAAATAAGTAGATATTATCCCAGGACTGTTTATTTGCACTAAAATACATTGGAATTTAATACAGAGAATTTATATTACAAGTGGTTGAAATTTGAAAAAGAAGAAGATCATAGGTCAATTATAAAAATAAGTGTAAAATCACATTCCCTTCTATCTAAACAAAAAAAGAAAAGAAAAGAAAGAGAAGTGAATAACCAACCTCATCCTTAGTTATTTATTTCCGATCATTCTTTGATTCTATTTATATAAAAGGAGATGTGATTTGATGTTGATTTTTTAAAATTCATTTTTGGTCTCTATTTTAAGTCGCTTATGGCTTAAATTGTATGTATTCAATTCTTATGTATTATAATGCAAATAAGCAAGTTAGAGTAGACTGCACATTGTACAATTTCAATCCAACTTTTGGGATCCACTTCTATACATTCCTATCAAAAAGGGTAGGATATATGGAAAGTTCCTTTCTTATATATTTAATCCAACGACGATTAAAGGTTCAATGAGCATATAAATGGAATCGCGAGAGATCATGGGAGCATAGGAGTCCGAAAGGGGATGCACTGATCCCAAGTAAGCCCCTATAGTCTTGTAGGTGAGAATATTTCCTATACCACACCCATCATCGGTCGGTGAGGTGAGTGAGATATTTGAGTAATTGATAGATTATTTTGTGCAGTGGAACTCATATCCTTGATTTTGGATGCCCCTACTAGCCAATTGATCCTGAAGAGTGATATGCAATGTTGGTGATCATCTCTAATTCCCCACTTCCTTTTATCTCTGTTTTTAGCCGCCACAGCAGTACATCAGAAAGGTCAGAAGCTCAATTGATAGATTTAAGGGGGATGGTGTTTTTTATTTTTTATTTTTTATTCAGAGAAGGAACTAAATTTTCAGAAGTTTAGGTTAGGTGGGTGTATTTTATATATATATATCATAATGGTCAGAGATTTGTGTGTGGTTTTTTCCGTCTGATGTTCTTTTCTTATTATTTATGAGTCACGCAAGTAAACAATCTTTAAGTTTTTTTTTTTTTTTTTTTTTGGTGTGTAAGGTTTGCAGACAATAAATTTGTTGGGTCATTTGAGCCCATCCTCTTGTGAAAGTCCATATTGGATTTTAACTTCAAATATGTAGCTCACACATGTGAGTATGGAGATTTTTAAAAGCCCCATTCTCTTCGTTTAACCATTAAAAGAAGCAACAAGAGAGAGTTGAAGAGAAATTAGAAGATAAGCTATAGAATACCAAGGTGAGTTCCTTTATTTGAGAGTGAGAAAGAGAGAGGTTTTTTCTTTTTCTTCTTTTTAATCAAGAGAGTGAAAGTAGAGTTTCTTATAAATAAGAAGGTGATCATTAAGTTAGTACCTTGTGAAGAAGAAGCTTGTAACTCCCTTTTGCATGGTAGGTTTGATCAAATGGCTCCATGGCTTTGTGGGTTTTCATGTAATAAATTTGATGTGTTTTTTTTTTTTTTGTTCTTACTCTCTTTATTTCTCTTCTATTGTACTCGTTGTGGTTGCTTGGATTCAATTGCACATCCTTTTTGAAACTCCATAGAGGGAAAGAGTTTCTCAATCTCTCCAACAAGATTTGCATTTTGAGGAGCTAAAACTTGAGGCTAGAATCACATGACCGAACTGAAATTGAGGACACTACTCCTAGTCCACATTTAATCTATCTATCCTTGTCTATCTTGGTTGTCATTTGTTTAGGGGTGGCCCTAATGAAAATGGTTTGGATTTTAAAGGTGAGTCCCGACTCTAGTAGTATGAGAGTTATAGATTGAACTTGTGTTTGGCGTCTCATTCAAAAGGCCGGTATATTTGTTGGCATTAAAATACATAGAAATTGAAAATATAAGAATTCATGGTAAAGTGAATGTCCATAGTAAAAGATTATTAAAAAGGTGAGGGATATAGGACATAAGGTGAGGGTGATAGAAGGGTATTCATTTTCCATGCATCTTCATTTGATTTTCTTTCCCTGAGAGGAAAGGCTAATTGATGGTCTTTTTTTTGGGAATTCACATTAGATCTCCAACTGTTACTACTTATGATATGAATTATATATATATATATATATGATATGAGAAATATTCAAGTAAGAATATATAGCATTCCTATATATGCATTCTATTGTAAACAAACAGGCCTTAGATAGTAAAATGTCTCATCATTAAATTAGAAAAATGTATTAATAGACTAACAAAATAACTCTAAAAGGACCCTCTTGTTCTTCTTTCTTGTTTCTTGCATCAAATTTTATGCCTTCCGCATGTTGCCAAATCAAACTTTACACAGTACGCTGATGGGAACAGAAGCAGTTTACTAATCAGTTACGTGCATCGTCACAAATACCACAAATAATGATAATAATGAGGGACTTTTACCTTTCAATCCCCCTTAAAGTAGTGTTCCATGAGATAATGACAAAAGACCCCAAAATGCCAGCAAAATCATTTGACTCTAGTCAAAAGTTATTTTTGACAATTTTGCCCAAAACCCATGATACCATGGGATTTTGTTCCAAAATTTTCTTGATGATTTTTATCTTTCATCATATATTGAGTTTTGAAAAATAAAATCCACATTTATTATTCACTCAGTATTGGGATTTACAACTCTGCTAATTTTCTATTACAAATCTTGCAAAAAAAAAAAAAAGCCATGATATCTTGGGATTTACAATTACTATGAACAACAAGAAAAATACCTTTTTATCTTTCACCATATATTGAGTTTTTGAAAAAAAAAATCCACATTTGGTAATCATTTAGTAGGAGCTATAAACTTGTGAATCTTTTTATAAATTCTGCACAAAAAATCAATGATATCATGGGATACACTTATGATATCCTGGGTTTAATTAGTTTTTGAAATCTCATTGTATTGCGATTCAATGTATCATGGGATCTTGGGAAAAATCTTCAAAAGAAAAAAATTTACCAAAATCAAGTGACTTTGCTGTTATTATGGGGTCTTTTTTAATTATTTCATATAATCCAAGTTTAAGAGGGATTAAACCGTAAAAGGCCCTAATAATAAATTACGTACTTGCAAGCATAGCATGGTAATAGGGGAGAGATGGAATCCTGTTGGGAGCACCAACTCTGGTCCACCCACTTTATGAAAAAAAAAAAAAAAAATTTCCATCCCAGCCAATACATGAATTACCAAACATACAATAAATAAATAATTATTGATTCCTACAAATTAAAGCTAAAAATCACAGTCACATTAAAATAAAAGTGGGCACACATCTCCCTTTTATTTTATCCATTATGATCACAAGTAACAAACCATTCCATGACTTTTTTTTGTTAGAAATGTATGACTGTTACATTATACTCAACGATGGCATCCCCTGTAGTGCTATTGAACCAATGGGTCTTGGCCATTGCGACCCCCCTTGCGAACCGGAACAGACCGGTTCCCCCAACTATGGGTATCTCCCGAACCGGGTTCAAGGCCGGGTTCTTACCCATGATGCTAATAGAGCTGCCATTGTACCTGCCATGAGTGAAACTGTAGGCCATGGCCATGAGCAGGCACAATTCGCCCTGCTTGGCCGAGCCATACATCCCTTGGGCTCGACCCAAGAGCATGGACGTCGGCTCGGGCCCTTCGGTGAGGGGGTCGTCTGCCATCAACACCACGCCGAAGAGCGTGGCCTAACGGCCAGTCACTGGAGCTTCGGCTATTCTCACCGCGCTCGGTGTCTTCCCACTCAGGGTGTCGTGGAAGAAGAAACGCAGATGGCTCACCTTCTCCTTCCCCAGCCCAAGGCTCTTGCGCCAGTCGTCGACTGGCCTAGTTTTCCAGGGCTTGCTTTCAGCCTCTGGAAAGGCTATCATGGACATGAACACCACCACGACGACCACCACCACCACCACCAATTGTTGTCCCATCTCTCTCTCTCTCTCTCTTAATGAGAAGATTAGGAACAATTAGTGGCATGCCATCACATGACAATTGAATGTAGGCCACGGATAGACATTTCCATTAGTAACTCAACTAATGGCACAATATGGATGTGCCACCAGTGGCAAGTGGAAGGTGCTTACTGCTGCAATCTTTAGGTTGTGGGTTCAAGTCGAGTTACCAATAAATAAAAAAATTTAAAAAAGGTTATGTCCATTCCCAGCCCAACAACTCCTTACATTCAATGTTCTATACTATGGAAGCAAAAATGGTGTAAATTTTGGTTCTCTCTATTTTGTCTTTTAGTGTATTTTAGATTGGGTCCCACTTGCCACAATGGATAATTTGCCCAACAGTTTGGATAGCACAACATGATGAATGGTGGATTTTCTTCAGTAGAGAATGAGTGGGCTCTCAATTGACTTTGAATTGTTGACTCAGATGTAGTGTTCTATCAAAATTCAAACTACTCAAGGTCTTTTCCCCACCTAAGTTGGGCAACTGTATCTTAAGTGATACTTTCACAGTTTCATTTGAGGACCCAAGGATCGATCCCTTGGCATGGCTGTGAAACGAAAGTGCCAATATCACTCAACCGTGACCATGTTGGCTACTTAATGCCTATTTACTATTTCAATAGATTGGACACGCAGGTGTAGAGTGTTATAGCAGAAACTAAGGTCCTTGTTGTGCAGAGGCGGATGTGGTATGAATCCAGGCCCCTAGTGGATTTCTAAGTTTCAATTATAATTTTTGTGGGGCCCACTAATTTTTTCCATAAGGCCCCCAGTGAATTTTCTGGGCCCCCAATGGATTTTTGTACCCCAATATTAACTTTAGGTATTCCATATTCTTATCCTCCCTAATTTTGATTGTTTTAATCACTTTTTTATAGTATCACCGCGTTCTCAGTCTCCTACAAGAGTTAATACCAAGGAAAATTAACAGCAGTCATCGCTGAAAACAGTTAAAATAAATTAGTATGCAGAGGCGGAGGTAGTTCCCAGCCCCCCAGTGACTTTTTGGGAAAAAAAAATTATGTATACTAAGTTAGGCCCAAATCAATTAGGCCCCCAGTGACATTGAACCAGGCCTCCCAATGAAAACTCGTAGAGAACAATTGTGATAAATAAATATGTCTTGTTTTATTGCTTCAAATTATTATATTATATTTGTTCCATATAAAAGGTTTGGGGTAAATCTGCACACTATTTGTCCTTGCTATGCATGATTTGCAATGCAGTGGAAATCTACAAACTATCTGTCTTTGAATGCACCTTTCTGTGTATTAGTTACTGATAGTGTATGTAAAAGGTCCACTACTTTTTTTGTGTATTGTTTTTTCTCAAGCATGAAGAAAAAAAGAAGAAAAAATCATTTGCAATCATATAAATAACCCAAAAAAAAATTCCGAGGGCGTTGCCCCCGGACCCCCTACTACTTAATCGTGCCCCCAGTGATTTTGAATCCTGGATCTGCCACTGTTGTTGTGGCATAACTTTTAAGATCCATACCTTACCTTGCCTATGTTTAGAGAGCTATTTGCCTTTTCAGGTTTTACTTTCTTTACAGTGTTTACTAAGTTCATCACTACAACCAATTTCAGGTAACCAAGTTTTATGATCTTGCTGCTATGTACTTTTTCCATTATTCTATTTATTACCATTTCTGTTGGTGTTGTGTTTTTTACCATTCAATTACTCCAGCTGATTTATTTGTTCTTCATCTTCCATAGATTTATGTTACAAATTGATTTTTTTCTCGCAGCAATATAGATATTCTGTGTGCATAAACAATATTTTGCTTATGTTTGCAACATGGGCATAAAAATATGCTCTTTTTTTTTTTTTTTAATATTATTGACAGCATTGAGGAATGCAACTTCTTATCTGCTGAAACATGAATCTCCTGCATGACTTGGTCGGTAGTTGACACATGTTCATGGTCTCTTCCCAAACCGTCACTCCTCTTTCATGTGAAGGCTGAACTAAACAAAATTAGTGGCTAGATCGCTAGAGAACTCACTTTGATGATTCTCAGTGGCACTGACTAGCTGAAAATAATGCGTTTTCCAAAACATGTGCGATTCTATCAAGCAGCAAGGCATTCAAGTCATAGAAATCCAACACATTCTTCATCAGCACAACCAACCCTTGGATTCTCTTGCAATGCTCCATTTGGGCTTCCCTTTTAAACCATACATGATGTTCTGGAACTTGTGGATTCCAATATCCCTTTCAGCTGGTAAAACCTTGCAGTGTTCATGACCAGGTGCTTTTCTGTCTGGTCTTGCAGTGTAATGTTCATGACCAGGTGCTTTCATCTGGTGAAGCTTTTAGTAAAAAGAGGAATAGGAGCTGGAGCAGTGTATTGTTCTCAATCAGTTTGAAGGTAGTGGTGTCATAAAGGTATGGATGGGGCTCCTTTCTTGATTGACAGTGTATTGTTTTCGACCAGGTCTTGTGTAAAGGGGCCCGATTTTGAAGCAGCAGCAGCAGCAGCTGAAGAAAAAGTGCAATGTATTGTCTTCTCTTCGACCAGGTTTTGTAAAAAGAGACCCTGTTCATCAGGAGTATGCGGTAACGTGAATGGCATGAATGGGCTTCTTTCTAGCTTGAATTGTCTTCAACCATATTTTGTGTAGGGAGACCCAATTCATAATAAGAAGAAAATTTTCTGAATGGTAGTCTGACTGGAAGTTGATAGATCATCAAACATTGGTGTCTGGTTCTACCACAACTGCTTACCAAGAAAAGAGTGCAGTTCAATGTAAAAACATTCAAACTAGGCAATTTTTTCGAGAACTGGCCAAGTATGCATGCACCTTTTACCAGTGAGCAAGGAACTAGAATCTCCATCGTGCAATGATTGTTGGATGAGTCGAACTGGCCAAGTATTCCCGTGTCTTTTACTGGTAATCAAGGAGAAGGCTTTTGCGTCATTAGAATCACCATTGTGCGATGATTGTTGATAAATCAGTCTGGAAACTGCATGACAACATGGAAAATCTAGACTAATGATACCAAGATTACATGATGGAGTGGAAGAAACCAGAATGTTTTTTTTTTAAATAAAAAAAAAAAGAAATTCATGCATTGGAATGGAATGGATTGTGGTCTCAATTCTAACCTCATTCGAACAAGTTGGTCCTATTTGAGGGGTGTTCCGGACTTTGTGCCTTTCTACATGTAGTTAGTTGCCAGTTACTGTTTTCTTGGCCAGCAACCCTTAAAAAAAAGGTTCATATGACTCTAGCAATCATTGCTTTTGCGTACATGCATGATGGTTCGCAGCAGAGGAAACTATTTTGAACTTTGTGGCAGACGCTTGTTAAAATTATGAACCCCGGACTATCTTCAATTACTGAAACCTAAAGAATCCAAAATAAATTACTTTCAAGGCATGAAACAATTGCTTGTTTCTCAGGATGATTATGATCAAGCATGAACACAGGTCTCCTCCCTACTTACTGCAGAATACAGATGCGTTCATGCAATAAATTGAACGAAGGGCTCGCTAGAGATCCTTGTGCGATGATCTGATCCGTTCCGATCTAGATATGAGCATGATTCGCACACTGATCAGGGCCTTGTTCTCATTTAGTTTTAAGTCAGGAAAGCAAGGCAGCAACACATTCTACTACAAGGCCCCATAAATAAAAAAATGTAGTAGCTATCATCATCACCCATCAAGATGATCATCATCTAGATTCCATCCACAAGGCCAAAACCTATAGAGAGAACCACACCACATTGTAGGGTGCACCCAGTATGAGCCTTCTAGGAGCTATGATCAATCCTAGAACAGGGTTTCAAATATAATTTATTCTCCGCTATTATCTCTGCTTGAAAGAGCAAAGATGTTAACCGAGTATCGTATCCACTGTGACAAAGAAGACTAAGTTGCGTTGTTTCCTAAATTCCTAAACTAATCATATTGGAAAACAAAGTTCTGATTATTAAACTAATCCTACTAGAAAATGAAGTAATGGGTTGATGGGTTTGCAATTTCTAAATTAACAAATTGAAAGACAAGTTTTTGATCCAATTAGAGAAAAGTCTTAGGGTATGAATCCACCGTAGCCTCGTGCAATGGCGAATATAGGTCTAGGGTTTCACTGTCAATGCTTTCCAGACTCGTTCTGGTTACAAACCTTCACAGAGTCAACAAATAAGGGATGCGGATGCAAATCGGGGCATAACCTATCTCTATGGCATAGATTATCCTAAATCTAACAAACACATTCATTCAAGCATCATATTATATGACTTGGTATTCCAAACTATAAGAATAAAACACCAAGAGAGATATTGTATTAATAAACGAATCCAATCAATGGATTAAATCAATGTCATATAATCAAAGCATTTAAAATAAAACCCTAGAACCTATACATTGCCATAAACACAAAACTAAAGTTTCATCACAACCCTAAGATGGAGATTTAGTTACTTATGGAAGACGATTGACGAAGAAGTCTTGACGAAATCCCCATTGATGCTCTTCCCCATGCTCCAAGAAAGCCTCCCAAAACTTCTCCCAAGATGTGAATATCCCCAAAAACGAGTTTGGGCTCTTATTTATAAGTTTTGGAGTGAAAAAGGTCTTTAATTCGTGCATGAGATGGATTCCCGTCGGGTCCGGGCCCACTGGTCATCACAGCGAACTTCGCGAGGTCATATCTCCCTCGATATAGCTCCGATTTATACAATTTTGGACTCCACGGATATCTACTCGAAAAGAGATTTCCAACGGTACGTAGATTTCATGGATTCGACACTCGAGTTGAAAGTTATGACCATTTCAAGTTGCTGCCCTTGAAAATTCCGAGAATAATGGTGCAATTAGAAGACCTTCCATGTTGGCATGCTATGGGGTGAGTGGGACCCATGTTGGACATCCAAGGCATGTTTGGACTCTTGCTTTGCTTTCTTATTTGAGTCTCTTCCCATATTTGGCATGCTTTCTTACTTGCAACTCCGGTTTGTCATGCTTTGTGAGATTTCTTCCATTTTAGCTCTGAATTTCACTCATTGCATCTGTAGTACCTACAAATAATAAAATAACATAATTAAGCTAATTAATCTCTTTTGACGGTATAACCAAGTTCTCATTAAAGGACATGACAACTTTTTTTTTTTTTTAAGAAATGACTGTGCAATGCCTAGGTCCCTTAAGCTTTCTAATTAACCCATGTAACGAGCAGTCAGCCAATGACTCCCAAGACAGATGTCTTTAGGGCACTAGGTATGACAATACCCGATGAGCTTACTGGCTCAGGTTAAAAAGGCTACGAACCCAAACTAGTTACAACTTTTTTTTTTTTTTTTTTAATACGGTCCCCAACAATAGGTAGTCCTTTCCATATGCCCGACTTAAGTATAACCGATGGTCAACTTTCCATCATAATTGCTCTGAAGTTTTCACTGGTATGGAAATCATAGTTTCACATTTCAAATTTTCTATATAATACGTGTCAAGTGAAAGATCAATAATTCAACAATTTCTCAAAAACTCTTTCCTAAAACAAGATAGTGAACCATTTCTCTCTTTTTCCTCACAAAAAGTTCCAAAAACAGGGTATCTTCGTTTCACAAAAACCCGGTTAGAAATCTCCCGAAAGACTAACAACACTAGCAAAAACTCTTTTTTTTTTTTTTTAAACACCAAAAGAAAAGACAAGGAAAAGGAAAAGGCAAGGAAAAGACAACAAGCAAAAAGAACTACAGCTACTACAACTACTCCTAGACTACTCGAAAGGTTAATACCCCACCCCCCAACTTAACCTAACATTGTCCACAATGTTAAAAACAAAATAAAAGATAAAGGACAAGGAAAGTAAATGAAAAGGAGGGATATCACCTGGGTACCGCTTAACAAGAAGTGGAAGGGAGGAAAACGGGGAGGACGCCCCCCAACTCAGACCAAAGTACCTGCGGAATGTTAGCGGCAAGCATAATAACCAAAAACAAAGAAACCCTAAGAAGTACAAACCAAACTTGAAAAAAAACATGACTAAGCACTTCCTTCATGTCTACCTCCTCTAGGTTAGGAACTAAAAATCTCTGCATATCTCGAGAATGTATAAAACCAGCAATGCAAGGAAGACAGGATATGCAAATGGAGGAATCAATATCTTTCAACTCAGCCACTGAACAACCGAGTGCATTCTTGCGCAAGTCCAACACATTCAAAATGTGAGCTTCCTGACCATCAGACAGATCAGGAGCAATGATAGCCGGCAAAGTATCCTTAGGGTGAAGAGCGTTTTCTACAATCTCATCAACAACATTGACTGCAAAGTAGTCATCTTGGTCTGAAGGTTGATGAGAGGCCCTAAAAGCATTCAGCCTCACTTTCATATTCCCGAAGGAAACATCCATAACTCCGGTTCGGCAATTAATGTTCGCATTGGCCGTGGCCAAAAAGGGCCGTCCAAGAATGACAGTAGTGTGCTTCCGTGAATTTTGCACTGGTTCAATGTCAAGGACGATGAAATCGACAGGGAAAAAGAACTTGTCGACCTTGACCAAAACATCCTCAATTATTCCCCGGGGCACCCTAACAGACCTATCAGCAAGTTGTAAGGTAACCGGAGTGGGCTTTAAGTCCCCTAGCCCAATCTGCTCATACACCGAGTAAGGCAAGAGATTGACACTCGCTCCCAGATCCAACAATGCATGATCAATAACGTGACTCCCAATTGTGCAGGTAATGGTGGGAGTGCCAGGATCTTTCAGCTTGGGAGGAGTGTCATTATGGAGAATTGAGCTCACTTGCTCGGTAAGTAAAACCTTCTTTGGCACATGAGATTTAGATTTGCGTTTTTTAGTGCACAAATCTTTCAGAAATTTAGCATAAGAAGGGACCTGCTTGATAGCATCTAGCAAAGGCAGGTTAATCTTTACTTGCTTAAACACCTCTAACATCTCATCCATGGTTGCTTTCTTTTTACTAAAGGGAGAGGGTGTGTCAAGACAAGTGGAAAAAGGGGCTTTAGGCACATATGGGGTGCCTCGTTTCCCTTAGAAACCATTTCAGCCCGAGAGCTCTTGGGATTTGTTATGGGCTCTTTCACACCTTGCTTAGGCTCCTCAAGCCTAGTCTCAACCTCACGCCCATTCCGTAATGTGACAACCATTTTCACTTGCTCATGATAAGTATCATTATGTTGCGAGCCACTACCCACATCAAAAGAATTCTTAGGGTTAACCGTGGGTTGGCTAGGCAAGCGTCCCTCCTCTCTTTTGTTAAGAGCATTAGCTATTTGCCCGATCTGGACCTCTAGCTTAGCTATGGATTGAGAGTGGGAATGGACCAGGTGAGTGGTTGCTTTAAACTCTTTGAGCTCTTGCAACACTGTCTCCACAAATGATGGAGTTCTTTGAGGTGGTTGAGGGTTGGGTTGCTGGTAGGATTGTTGGGAACGATAGGCCGCAGGATTGTATTGAAAATCAGGCCCATTTCCCGGTTGAGAGAATGAAGTGCCTTGACCAGGCGACTTCCATAAAAAGTTGGGGTGATTGCGCCATCCCGGGTTAAAAGTATTCGAAAATGGACCATTACCCGGTTTGGAGAACCCCTGTGTAGCATTCACTTGCCCTTGCACAAATTCAGGGAAGTGGGGTGCTGCAGGACAATTGCTCATAAAGTGAGTGGGACTGTTGCATAAAGCGCAAGCATCTTGATGTGCAGGGGGCTGGGGAGATGAAGATTGGAGAGATTGACCCCCAGAAATCAGCTGATCTAACTTTTGGGTCAAGGCAGCCACTTGGGTTGTGAGCTCATTAGAGGGCTGAATTTCAAATACCCCCTTAGGTTTCTGCAAAATCGAGGCTGCTGGCCTCTCCAATCTAGCAGTGGAGGCATGGTGCTGAAATGTCTCACTCATATTCTCAAAAAGCTCTCATGCATCATCCTCATTTTTCAGCATAATTGATCCCCCACTGGCGGTGACTACCATATTCCGCCATTCAGGATACAATCCATCATAAAAGAACTGAACCAATTGCCACTTGGCAATTTGGTGATGAGGACATTTTCTAATGAGATCCTTGAATCTATCCCACGCCTCATGAAATTGTTCATTATCAGTTTGGGCAAAAGATGTGATAGATCTCCTGTACTGATTTGTTTTACCCACAGAGAAATATTTATCCAAGAATTTTTATTGCAGTTGGGCCCAAGTAGTGATAGAGTTTGCAGGTAAAGTACTCAGCCAATACTTGGCTTTGTCCTTCAATGAAAACGGAAAGAGAAACATTTTCAAGGCCTCACTACTGAAATTGTTGATTCGCACCGTGGAGCAAATGACCAGGAACTCATCAATGTGGTTGTATGGGTCCTCATCGTTCAAGCCATAGAAAGAAGGAATAAGATTGATTGTGCTAGGCTTGATTTCATATTGAGCTGCCAGTACAGTAGGCAGTTGAATACACGATGGTGACGCGTATTCCGAAGGAGTATAGTGCTCCTTCAAGGGTCAGAGAGGTGGAGGAGGGGGTGTACCGGGTGGGGTCTCCTCTTTTTCCTCTGCCATTGGTAAAGTTGTGTGTGAGGAATTAGCAGAGTATTTAGATGATCTAACCTTTCTAAGGACTCGCTCTAAATTTTGGTCTATAGAAACCAAATATGGATGACAAGAGCGACGACCAAGCATGCACACACAAAAATTTACTGCAATTATATGAAAAGAGTCAGAAAGTCTAGGCTTACCACGCCCTTGGGAAGAGAGGAGAGATTTCTTTGAGTAAAACTTTGTGAACTCTCGTAGATCCCTGCACAAATTCTAGAAATCTGTGTTAAAATCAATGCCCTGCAGTAAGGATAATAAACAATGTGAATAAAGCTGAAAAAGTAAAATAAATTAAATTAAATAAACTAAACTAATATCAGAATTAAAAGAAACAAACAACCGTGCAAATTGTCCCCGGCAACGGCGCCAAAATTATGATCAATCCTAGAACAGGGTTTCAAATATAATTTATTCTCCACTATTATCTCTACTTGAAAGAGCAAAGATGTTAACCGAGTATCGTATCCACTGAGACAAAAAGGCTAAGTTGCGTTGTTTCCTAAATTCCTAAACTAATCCTATTGGAAAACAAAGTTCTGATTATTAAACTAATCCTACTAGAAAATGAAGTAATGGGTTGATGGGTTTGCAATTTCTAAATTAACAAATTGAAAGACAAGTTTTTGATCCAATTAGAGAAAAGTCTTAGGGTATGAATCCACCGTAGCCTCGTGCAATGGCGAATATAGGTCTAGGGTTTCACTGTCAATGCTTTCCAGACTCGTTCTGGTTACAAACCTTCACAGAGTCAACAAATAAGGGATGCGGATGCAAATCGGGGCATAACCTATCTCTATGGCATAGATTATCCTAAATCTAACAAACACATTCATTCAAGCATCATATTATATGACTTGGTATTCCAAACTATAAGAATAAAACACCAAGAGAGATATTGCATTAATAAACGAATCCAATCAATGGATTAAATCAATGTCATATAATCAAAGCATTTAAAATAAAACCCTAGAACCTATACATTGCCATAAACACAAAACTAAAGTTTCATCACAACCCTAAGATGGAGATTTAGTTACTTATGGAAGACGATTGACGAAGAAGTCTTGACGAAATCCCCATTGATGCTCTTCCCCATGCTCCAAGAAAGCCTCCCAAAACTTCTCCCAAGATGTGAATATCCCCAAAAACGAGTTTGGGCTCTTATTTATAAGTTTTGGAGTGAAAAAGGTCTTTAATTCGTGCATGAGATGGATTCCCGTCGGGTCCGGGCCCACTGGTCATCACAGCGAACTTCGCGAGGTCATATCTCCCTCGATATAGCTCCGATTTATACAATTTTGGACTCCACGGATATCTACTCGAAAAGAGATTTCCAACGGTACGTAGATTTCATGGATTCGACACTCGAGTTGAAAGTTATGACCATTTCAAGTTGCTGCCCTTGAAAATTCCGAGAATAATGGTGCAATTAGAAGACCTTCCATGTTGGCATGCTATGGGGTGAGTGGGACCCATATTGGACATCCAAGGCATGTTTGGACTCTTGCTTTGCTTTCTTATTTGAGTCTCTTCCCATATTTGGCATGCTTTCTTACTTGCAACTCCGGTTTGTCATGCTTTGTGAGATTTCTTCCATTTTAGCTCTGAATTTCACTCATTGCATCTGTAGTACCTACAAATAATAAAATAACATAATTAAGCTAATTAATCTCTTTCGACGGTATAACCAAGTCCTCATTAAAGGGCCTAAAATGTATCTTTTAGGCTCTCATCAGGCTATCATAATTTCTTCTTGAAACTAGAATACATTTCTCCCTTGGGAACATCCGGATTATTAATGGGGGCTTTATGTTAGTAAGTATCTTGGTGCGGTTGATGACACATCCGGAAGTCCCACATCGAAAGTGGTGGAGAAGTAGAGTGGCTTTACTTGAAATAAAACTGGGAAGTGAATGGTTAGGAAGGCATGATCCTTCAGGCAGTACACGGGATATGATGAGTGGTCAAATCTCGCTTATGGTGCGAGAGGGGTGTCCGCCCCACGCCTGGTTACGACAAACTGGGCGCTCCAATTTGACCGATCTGATCCCTAAACACTTCAATACATAAATAAAGTTTGGGTCTTTTTCAAGTTTCACTACTCTTTCATAGGAGTATGTGCAATATGATTTTTGGCCTTGAGTTTTATTAGTTCGATTAGCAAACATAAACGAAGGTGCTCATGAGCCTGGCCTAATTATAAGTAAGGCCTCCTAATATTTGTCCAAGCATTTGCTAGCCTGTACCATCTGATAAGGAGCCCGATTTGAGACATGCATCAATCCACAATGACAATGGGGAAGCTTATGTCAGACATTTATGATTTGTGTTAAAAGCTTTGGCCGGATACATGTCTTTATTTCTAAACTTGTTGAAAGTGGTTCATAGAATTTGATCTCTTTACCAATTACATAACCAAATGCGCAGTCACCCAGTGAAGCAGTTATAGGTGCCCTTTTTTGCAAGTGGGAGATGTGAAATAGTTTCATATCTATTTAGGTATGAAAATAGTTTCATTTACAGGCCATTTTCATATTTTAGTGATGCATTATACCATAAATGAGAACAAATAAATGTGATGATGCATAAGCATCATGCATCTAAATCCTTTATGTATTCTACCAAAGAAATTTAAAAATCCTTTATGTACATTAATAAGTGCAAATAAATGAACCCCAAATGATCCTCTGCTCTTGTCCTAGTACAATAGAATAATAAAGCTAGTTAGAAGATGTAATGAGAAATAAACATTAAGATTTGAGGAGGGCTTATCTTAGTCACAGGTAGTCACCCACGGGCAGCCATGGTGGGAAGATTCCCTCCACCAGAAGAGAAATTAAAGTCAACATAGGACGCAAGACCGCGTGAAGGACTCATCAGGGATATTACTTTGGATGAAATAAGGTCCCGCCAATCAACTTGAGTCATCCAAACCAATGACCGAAATAATGGTTGCGGCGAGCGTAGTAGCCAATGACTAAAACGTAGGGATGCAGTGGAGTGAATTTTTTGAGTGGTGAATATTGTATTTTTTTACTGATTTGAAACCATATAAGGGTGGAGACAACTTTAAAAAAGGCTATCGAGAAAGGTCTTAGACCGTAGTGCCGCTATTTTCAAAATAACGTATTAGCTTCAATAGCTACAGCCGCACAACGGCTGTTAATTTGAATAATGATCTAGACCGCCAGACGCTTCGTGTCGTTAAAATAAAAACATGAGTTATTTGCATAAAACAAAAAAAAAATGTATTTTCCTTTTTTTCTTAAACTAAGCGCCCATTTCGTTATTTTGACTCATGAGAAAATTTCCACCTATTCTAAAATGTGAAACTTTTAAAATAAATGCCTTTTCTATGCAACTTGGCAAATTTAGCCTTAATATATTTTAGACCCACTGTAAGGTTTTTCAAGTAAACCACACTTTAATGAAATATCACACAAAATCATGTTTCATCCATAGTGGGCCCACCTATCTAAAATCTGGACCGCTCATAAAGAATGCCTCTACAATTTCACTCCAACATGACGTGGGCTGATGTAAGATTGATCACTTATAAATACACTCCCATAAAATATTATAAAAAAACTACTTTATTTTACATGCAATCAATCCAACATTGGGCACATCTTCAATCATAGCAAAATATGATGAACACCTACACAAAAGGGGGACATTTATTTTATATGGTTGAGATTTTTAATGGGTGAATCCCACCGTAGAGAGCCACTTAGTTTTGACTAGTTTCAATCTTCCATGACAAAATTTCCTTGGATTGAGTGGTTAAATATTTGACAATCTGTAACAGGTCTTTGCTCGACGTTGTTAGTCCTTGAATGGTTAACAATTAGATCCTTAGATCTTTAGTAGGTGGGCTTTGCTAAAGCTTGTAATTAGATCACTGAACTTGAATGCATGGAAATTTGTGATTCTCTGTTCTTGGGGCCTGTTTGCAAAATTCTAAACCTAATAATAAATGATAAATATAAATATATTACTTGCACATAGGGAGCACCATGTTGGACTCTCAGGCATGGGCCAATTAACAATATGATTATAATCTCCAGTGACACCTCATGCATCTCAAAAATAAAATCATAGAATAAGATACTTGCACGCATGACGTGGTGGTAGTTGAGTCCACTACCCAGGTTTTTTTTTTTTTTTTTTTCGAGGAGGGGGGGGGGGGGGGGGGGGGGGGGATAGTGTTCTATTAATTAATTATTGGAGAAAAATGCATCATGATTACTAATGTAGGCATCAGGGCTGTACACAACCCCACCCTCGCTAGACTATTTCTATGTGTTCTCGATCCTACGTTGTGATTTGGTAAAAAAACATGTGAATGATGTCCCATAAAAGAAAATCCTGCATAGAGGCAATAGAACAATATCGTCGAAGTAATCAATAACAGATAAATAAAAATAGATTGTTTGCACGCATTTAAAAATAATGGAAACAAATTTGAGATTCCCATGTGTGATTGCTTGTCCATACATAATAGTAATGATAATAATAAATTACTTGCACGCATAGCATGAAGATGGGGGGAGTTGGGACGTGTTGGGAGCACTGAGGGGCGGACGAGAAAATGGAAATAAGGGGGGCCAAATGAAAATTAGTAAAAGAAGATTCTCTTAACAATTTAAGTGTGAAAATAAAAAATTACAAAAAAATTAGTGGTAAAAAACAAAAGTTTGAAAACTTAAGGAGGGCCATGGCCACCCCCGGCCCACATGTAGGTCCGCTCGTGGAAATATCCATCCCAACCAGTACAAAGTGGCTTACCAAACAAAAATAATAATAATAGTAAAAGTAGAAACTAAAAAAATCGAATCACATAAATTTTACAGCTACAAATCCCACAATGACTCTAAAACAAAAAAGGACACACATCTCCTTTTTATTGACCATAATCATAAGTAGCAAACCATTCCATGACCTAATGCAAAATAATAATCCATCCATGACTGCTTTGCTTTGTTAGAAATGTATGACTGTTAAATTATACTCAACGATGACATCCCCTGTAGTAATATTGAACCAATGGGTCTTGGCAATTGCGACCCCCCTTGCGAACCGGAACAGACCGGTTCCCCCAACTATGGGCATCTCCCGAACCGGGTTTAAGGCCGGGTTCTTGCCCATGATGCTAATAGAGCTGCCATTGTACCTGCCATGAGTGAAACTATAGGCCATGGCCATGAGCAGGCTCAACTCGCCCTGCCCGGCTGAGCCATACATCCCTTGGGCACGACCCAAGAGCTTGGACGTGGGCTCGGGCCCTTCGGTGAGGGGGTCGTCGGCCATCATCACCACGCCGAAGAGGGTGGCCGACTGGTTGGTCGCCGGCGCTTCAGCTATTCTCACCGCGCTCGGTGTCTTCCCACTCAGCGTGTCGTGGAAGAAGAAATGTAGATGGCTCACCTTCTCCTTCCCCAAACCAAGGCTCTTGCGCCAGTCGTCGACTGGCCTAGTTTTCCAGGGTTTGCTTTCAGCCTCTGGGAAGGCTATCATGGGCATGAACACCACAACCACCACCACCACCACCAGTTGTTTTCCCATATCTCTCTCTCTCTCTCAATCAAAAGAAGGAACAAGGTTGGGGAGGGTTATATAGAGGAGGTATTTATTAGCCAGCCCATTCACACAATCAAGAAGATCACATGATCCTCTTAAAATAGAATGGTCAACTCAAGATCTACCCAAATGAGTCGGCACTTATCTTACCAAGATCATGACAGATGGATATTCCAATCTTCATTCCAATTTTGTATGATATGATTTGATGTAAATTCCTAAATATCTGCCAAATGGCTTGTACACTGTGATCAATATTCATTTATAAATATAACATACTCAGTTCCTTCTACTCATACATTTTGAGAAAGAAGGTAACATATTATATTCATCAAAGGGCTCTCTCATTTATGTACCTTTGTTTATATGGTATCAGAGCCACTGATCCGGAAAGGGTGGCCTATCTCATTAAAATCACATAGCACTGCAACGTTGTCTTTCTCATTGTGATTGCCCGTCTACTACAAAGTGGCGTGCTGCCTCTCTCGGCACTTGAAGCATCTGCTGCAACTTCTTTCACTCATCAGGTCATAAATTTAACCCCTTGCATTCAAAATCCAAAAGCTTGCATTCTCCTTTATTCATAATGGCCACAAATTCTATGATGGCTTCCACTGGAGCCCCTGCCATTCCCAACATTGCCAACTTGATCTCTTTCAAGTTGAATCATGATAACTACCTTCTCAGGCGCAGTCAAATTATACCGATTCTGCGCACACATGATCTATATGGTTATGTTGATGGGACGATCATTTGTCCACCAAAGTATCTTAGCAAAGATGATGATGGTGAATTGAGTAGCACAGCAGCCTTAACTGTGAATCCTGAATATACAAAATGGGTGAAACAAGATTCCCTTATTCTTTGTTGGATTAACTCGACACTTTCTGAAACTATATTGTCGAGAATCTATGGCTTATCTACATCCAAAGATGTCTGGCAAAGGTTGGAACGTCTCCACCTCATTCAATCTCAGTCACGCCATCTGCAGCTCCGGCAACAGATCCAATCCATGAAGAAGGGCAGTATGCCCATTACTGAATATCTTGACAAGATGAAAAATCTTGCAGATGCATTAGCAGCCATAGATCATCCTATCCCTGATAAGGATTTTATTGTTCTTATTCTTAATGGCCTTGGACAAGAATATGCTCCAGTCATCACTTCAGTGGATAATCGTGAGGCACCAATCTTATGATGAACTTTTTGGACAGCTTATCACTTATGAAATGCGGCTAGATAGCTACTCTCAAACTCAGAACATTGCGCAGCCAGCAACTGCCTTTCTTAGTCAACGTGGATCTTCATCCACTCAAGTTGGCAATGAAGGTAACAATCCCAAGAGCACTCAACGTGGTCGTGGCCGCGGCCGCGGACGTGGAAATGGTGGTCGTGGTCGTACCACAAATGCAGCCAATACAAACTACAATAATCGTGGTTCCAATGTTCAATTTGTCAAATTTGCAATAGGACAAATCATGTTGCCCTTGACTGCTTTCATCGCCTTGATCTATCTTATCAAGGGAAACCACCACCACAAAAGCTTCAAGCCATGGTTGCAAACAAACAACCTGATAACATATGGTATCCAGACACAGGGGCCACCAATCATGTCACTGCAGATCTTAAGAACCTTCATCTTCACTCAAACTACCAAGGTGCTGATTCCATAGCTGTCGGAAATGGTAATGAACTTCCAATAACCAACATTGGTTCTGCTGCTATCAATTATAAAACCTCTAATATGATTTTCAACAATATACTTCATGTTCCTGCCATGACAAAAAATTTGTTATCTATCCATCAATTTGCTCAAGACAACAATTGCCATTTTGTCTTCACTAATACCTCTTTTTTGTGAAGGACAACAATACAGGGAAGATCCTCTTCCAAGGCCAGACTCGTGATGGTCTCTATCCATTTCACCTAGATCTACACCACACAAATAAGTCCGATTGTTCTCCCTCTGCTTTATTCACCTCAAGGATCTCTAGCCACATCTGGCACAAACGACATGGGCATCCGGGTCATCAAACACTTCAACAGCTCTCCAAGATGCTTCCAATTACTGGGCCCCTGCCCACTATCAAAGTCTGCACTGCATGTCAAATGGGAAAGAGTTCCAAACTCCCTTTCTCTACTTCTTTTTCTATTTCTTTTTCTCCCTTAGAACTCATCCACTCGGACATTTGGGGTGCATCACCTTATGCTTTAATAAGTGGTGTTAAATTTTATATTACATTTATTGATGATTTTAGTCGTTACTGCTGGATTTTTCCTTTACCGTTCAAGTCTCAAGCTCTTGATGTATTCAAGAAATTCAAGGCCCTTGTTGAAAATAATCTTAACAAGAAAATCAAATTTCTCCAAACTGATGGAGTGATGGTGGTGGAGAATACACAAGTACTGCTTTTAAGTCTTTTCTTGCCACCAATGGAATTTCCCACCATTTATCATGCCCTCATACACTCAAGCAAAATGGGCTTGCCGAACGCAAGCATCCGCATATCATTGAAACTACACTAAGCCTTATGGCTCATTCTAATCTTCCAAAAAAATACTGGTTCGATGCAGTTTCTACCTCAATTTTTCTGATCAATCGTCTCCCCACTCAGGTTCTTGAGAATGTCTCTCCATATGAGAAATTATTTAACATTGCACCAGATTATAATATGTTGAAATCTTTTGTTTGCACGTGTTACCCATACCTTCGACCCTACAGTTCTACCAAATTGGACTTTCGTACCACAAAGTGTGTATTTCTTGGGTATAGCCTAGGGGTGTAAAAAAAAACAGAAAAACCGTCTAACCGAACCGATCCGAACCCAACCGCGGTTAATAACCGAATTTCACGGTTCAGTTACGATTACGGTTAATGAAATCCAAAAACCGTACGGTTCGGTTCAATTACGGTTTTCCGTAATAATTCACGGTTATTAACCGAACCGAACCGTATAATACGGTTCGGTTAACCGTACTGTTTACAAAAAAAAGAAAAAAAATAGGGGGGGGGGCTGAATGAAATTTCTTATCATATAAGATACAAACCAAACTTCCAAACCCTAAGAAGCAGTAGCCAGCCGCCCAGCCCCTTTCGTTCTCAGTTCTCTCATCTCCCATTTCTCCGGTTCTCCCTTTCACCTTCTCCATTGAATCTCTCCACCCTCTCCATCTCCTTTGTCGCGCAACCCATCTCGCCTCTCCCTGCAACCCATCTCACGCACCACCATCTTCATCTTCCTCCACCAGACAGACCTCCATCTCCATCTTTCTGCCGGACACACGCACGCAGCACCACCATCTTCACCTTCCTCCTCTACCTCACGCGAAGCCTCCCCTGTCACGCAACATTCTGCCCCTGTATCAGGGATTTTGATTCGGCCAGTTCTCATATCACAGGTATTCAAAATAGAAGTATGGCCCTTTTCTTTTCTACTTGTTTTGCACCTTTGTTTTCTTTCTACTGGGTCTGTGTCTATGTTTTTGCTTGATTTTTCCTTTTTTTTTTTTTTCGGTGTGTAGATCTATGGAAAGTTGTTGTGTATTGGGAACTGAAGATGGGTTTTTATTTTTCTGTTGAAAGATCTTGTGATTTCAGCACTTGGGTGTTGGGTCATTTGTGGGTTGGATGAAATTTTTGTTTTTGTTTCCTGGATCTTGCCAAAGTTCTCCTGTTTTAGAGAATAGAGTTGGTAAATTTCTCTGTTTCTCTCTCTCTCTCTCTCTAAAGATCTTGCAAAGTGTATTTTTTTGTTCTTTTTGTTTGTTGTTTGTTTCCCTCTCAGATCTACTATGAGTTACTTAGCTAGTTGTCATTTGTTTATTCTCAAAAATTGAGAATTTGACAGCTTATAATGTTGGGTGTTTCTTAGGTGCAACTAAGAAGGCTTCTTTGACATGATTTGGGTTGTTTGTCTGTTTGTTTTTTTGTTAGAGTTCTCAAAATTTTGAATTTTTGGATTTTGGGGCGTTTCATGTGAGAAAGGTTTGTTTGATCTGATTTGGGTTTTGTTTACTTTGTACTTTTTATGTCTGTGAAGCTTGAATTGAGGAATGATAAGAAGATGGGGAAGAAAGGAGGTTGGTTTAATGCAGTGAAGAAAGCTTTCAGCCCTGAATCTAAGGTGAGAAGAGACAATGTTTTGATTCTTACATGAACTTTTTGTTTGTTAATTGAAGCTGAGGTGTTGGATAATTTTTTTTTATTATTGAAAACATATTCCTTGTGATTAGAAAGCAAAAAAATCAAAGAAGAAATGGGATGCTGGAAAATCATCGGGCTCAGATCTTACTACCACTTTTCCGGAAAATGTTGCACTTGCACCACCACATTGCTTTCACTAAAATCTCAATTTATGATATCTCTGTTTTACATATGGTTTCTTTTTCAAACATAAGGAAAAGTGTATCTTTGTTGTTTTGCCTTGATTTTCTCATCCTATCCACTGGAATTGATTTATCCAAATGTGATGTAGACAATTATGAGTGTCTTTCATCTTTTAAGGCTATTTGTGCTATATACATGACTATTGGTGCCTTTAGTTGTTACTAGATTTTTTTTTCAGATTCTGATTCATGAAATAGCTAAACTTCTCTCTTCTGAAAACTTTGCGAAGTTCTTAAATTATTTGCAAACTTTTTTTTTTTTTTTTTTTGGTTGAGTTGAAAAATTCATGCTTCTATTATGAGGTTTTTTGAAATATGAGGAACAATAATTTTAGTAAAGTTGTGATGCTTGGTTGATTCTAATTCATGCAATAGGTAAACTAATTCATACAACTTGGGGCAGTCCTTGTCCTAGGTAAGGTGATGCCTGTTTTAGACCCATCTCAAACATGTCTCTTTAATTTTTCATCTCAAAATGATATCCTAATTAATTGTCATGACTGTTGGAACTGTTCTTTCTTTCTTCTTTTGGAATTTCATTTGAGATCAGCATTTCAAGGTTCCAGGTTTTAATGGGCTGAAGTGTTGCTAGTGCAAGGTACTAGTCTAGGTGGAAGATGAGGCCAACAAAGATTTGGAAGCAAGTCAGCATACATAATTTTTCCTCCCTTTGGGTGGGATTGAGAGTATATGTTTTGATTATGGCAAGAGTTAAACCACACTAGCAAGGAAGCTTTTTTATGGAAAAAGGCAGATTCCATATTGTTTTTTGTCTTTGTTAGTAGAAAGTGTCAAACATGTATTTCAACATAATCCTCTTAAATGTAAGACCATAATATTCTTATGTGACACCAATTCCATTGCGCCAGTGTTGGTGTTTCTCCTGTAAATATCTAACTAGGTGAGGTTCAAATGTGGACTTTGGTTTGCTTGGACTAGTAACTTACAGCTAAAGTTGGTTCTCATTGAACTTGTGCCAAAATGTAAATTTATGTGACACAGAAAGTGACTGCACAAGTTAAATTCAAGCTGACATTGGCTTTAACAGAACACTCGCCAGGATACACGGTGATGAAGAAGGAATCTCTTTGGGGACTTCCAATTGAGATTAAAATTGAGATTTGAATGCTGCTCGAGAAGGTGCAGTAAACCCCAAAAAATGGTTTTGGGGAAGCTTTAGTACAAGTAACACCATTAAATTCTCAGGCTTTAGTCCAGCTTGAGTCCAACATGAAATATATGATTTTCACTGAATAAGTCACTGTAATTGACTTTGCTTATCAATTTAAATATATTTGTTGTTACTTTTTGCTACTTGGCAGTGAATAAATTAATACTTTTTTTCCACGGTTATCAACCGTAACCGAACCGTCTAAAACGGTTAACCACGGTTCGGTTTTTCACGGTTTTTTTATACGGTTACGGTTTGGAAAGATAGAAAACCGCGGTTACGGTTCGGTTAATGATTTTCCCAATTTGACCGGTTAACCGAACCGTTACACCCCTAGTATAGCCTTAACCATCGAGGTTATCGTTGTTTGGATCCTCGTAATGACCGTATTTACCTTTCACGCCATGTCGTGTTTGATGAAGATAATTACCCATTTATGGATGGCATGACCACACACTCAGGCTCAATGGAATATGGTTCGACCTCTTTAGTCGTCCCAAGTAGTCAACCTCCATTTTCTACTCCCAAGTATCCTCCACCCATCTTAAATTCTCCTACCTCCATGGACACTTGTCCATCCCAAAACCATGCCTCACCAACTCAACAAAGTCCTTCACCTAACCATGCTTCACCAATTCAACAATGTCCATGTCCACCAATCTCACCATCTCCAATTTTGGCTCATGCCCAACCTGATGAACAGTCTTAACCAATATCTACTGCCATAGCAACAGAGTCACTTCAAGCAATACCTACCACCATGGCTGCATTGTTGAAACAAGGAACATGGACACTGGTTCCTCGCACTTCCAAACAAAATCTTGTTGGATGCAGCTGGATTTATAAGATAAAACATAGGTCTGATGGGTCTATTGAACGGTTCAAAGCCCGCCTCATTGCAAAAGGATTTCACCAACAACCTGGCATTGATTATCATGATACTTTTAGCCCAGTGGTTAAGTTTACAACCATTTGGCTGGTACTTTCTTTAGCAGTACATTATTGCTGGCATATTCGTCAAATGTATGTTCAAAATGCTTTCCTTCATGGAGTTCTTGCCGAAGAAGTATACATGGTTCAACCACCTGGATTTGAGGATCCTCAACGGCCCAATCATGTATGTAAATTGCACAAAGCTTTATATGGTCTTAAGCAAGCGCCTCATATGTGGTATACACGCCTCACCGACTATCTACTTGGCTTAGGATTTCATGGTTCTTCTGCTGACACATCTCTCTTTATCCGTCATGCTGCAGAATGTGTTCTCATAGTTTTGATTTATGTTGACGATCTCATTGTCACGGGCAACAATCTAAACGCAATTGATCACTTCCTCATTGCTTTGAATAGGGTCTTTGCTATGAAAGACCTTGGTGATCTACATTTTTTCTTAGGCATTGAAGTTCATCAAACTCCAAATACAATGTATTTATCTCAGGCAAAGTATATTGGTGACATTCTTACTCGGGCCAAGATGGATGGAGCAAAACCTCTAAGCTCTCCATTGGTGAGTAATGGAAAACTTTCCATTCATGAAGGTGATCCTCTATCTGATCCTACCACATATAGAAGTATTGTCGGTTCCCTTCAATATCTCATTATCACCAGACCTGAGATTACGTTTGCGGTTAATCAAGTTTGTCAATTCATGCATGCTCCTCGTACTACTCACTAGAATGCTGTCAAGCGAATTCTCCGATATCTCAAAGGTACTATTCTCTTTGGTCTAGAATTTCGGCCAGGCTCAATCACCCTTACTGCCTTCACTGATGCTAATTGGGCTGGATGTCATGATGATTGGCGTTCAACCGGTGGATACACTGTATTTATGGGTCATAATCCAATTTCGTGGAATGCTAAAAAGCAAGCTACTGTGGCTCGCTCAAGTACTGAAGCTGAATACAAATCCCTTGCTCACACGGCAGCAGAACTCTCTTGGATCCGCATGCTTCTTCGAGATCTCTCCGTCTATTTAAAATTGCCATCGATTATTTACTGTGATAATTTGAGTGCAATCTCCTTAACTTCTAATCATGTTCATCATGCTCGAACTAAACATGTGGAAGTTGATTATCATTTTGTTCGTGAGCGGGTTATTCGTCGAGATTTGGAAGTTCAATATCTTGCATCGGTTGATCAGATTGCTGATATCTTTACTAAAGGTCTCACATCAGCGCGATTCAAACTGCTTACATCCAAGCTTAACGTTAAACAAGTTTCGTCAAGCTTGCGGGGGAGTATCAGCCAGCCCATTCACACAATCAAGAAGATCACATGATCCTCTTAAAATAGAATGGTCAACTCAAGATCTACCCAAATGAGTCAGCACTTATCTTACCAAGATCATGACAGATGGATATTCCAATCTTCATTCCAATTTTGTATGATATGATTTGATGTAAATTCCTAAACATCTGCCAAATGGCTTGTACACTGTGATCAATATTCATTTATAAATATAACATACTCAGTTCCTTCTACTCATACATTTTGAGAAAGAAGGCAACATATTATATTCATCAAAGGGCTCTCTCATTTATGTACCTTTGTTTATAGTATTTGCATATAACCACATAAGTTTTATCAACTACAAGTAATCATCTTTAACCATGCAATCTCTTTTAGTTTAAAAATCTCAGTCAATCTTCTTCAGCCGCAATTAAAGGGTAAGAAATGGCATGTTGATAAGATGGATTTGATGTGTCTTACTTTAAAAGGATGAAAAGGTCTATATAATTAAACTAGGGGATTATATTTGATTAACTTGACTCGGATTTGATGGCCCTTTAATGTTATTGTCTTAAATCTAAATCTGAATGAGGCTAGATTTAAGGAGGCTTTTCTATTTATTCTGGACAAATTAAATACTATCGATTCCATCAATCATAAAAAAAAAAAAGAAAAAGAAAAAGGCCAATAACAAGTAAATAAGGTGATTTAGAAGTTTTTTTAGATTTTTGAATATAACCCCTAAGGTTTCTAGTATTTGTAAATATGCCCCTGAGATTCTAATATTTATAGATAAGCCCTTGATCAACTTGCCTCTGATTTGATGGCCCCTTAATTAATGCTATTGTCTTAATTCTAAATCTGAATGAGGTTAGATTTAAGGAGGTTTTTCAACTTATTCTGGACAAAATACTATATATTGATTCCATCTATCATAAAAATTTTGGCCAATAACAAGTAAATAAGGTAATTAAGAGGTAATTTATTTATCTGCAGGTGTAAAAATGAAAGGACAGGTTTGTTATTTGTGGTTATATGTAAATTTATACTTTTATATAGTTGTGGTTTCACCGCTTGTTAGGTCAACTGCTTTCATTTGAATATCGGGGAACTGAAAACGGGCTGCTGTGGGGACAACAAGTCAATGGTGGGACCCAAGCATCACTCTACCTGGACTCGAGTGAAATACTAAATAAGTAGATATTATCCCAGGACTGTTTATTTGCACTAAAATACATTGGAATTTAATACAGAGAATTTATATTACAAGTGGTTGAAATTTGAAAAAGAAGAAGATCATAGGTCAATTATAAAAATAAGTGTAAAATCACATTCCCTTCTATCAAAACAGAATAAAAAAAGAATGAGAAGTGAATAACCAACCTCATCCTTAGTTATTTATTTCCGATCATTCTTTGATTCTATTTATATAAAAGGAGATGTAATTAGATGTTGATTTTTTAAAATTCATTTTTGGTCTCTATTTTAAGTCGCTTATGGCTTAAATTATATGTATTCAATTCTTATGTATTGTAATGCAAATAAGCAAGTTAGAGCAGACTGCACATTGTAAAATTTCAATCCAACTTGTGGAATCCACTTCTATGCATTCCTATCAATAAGGGTAGGATATATGGAAAGTTCATTTCTTATAGATTCAATCCAACGATGATTAAAGGTTCAATGAGCATAAAAATGGAATCGCGAGAGATCATGGGAGCATAGGAGTCCGAAAGGGGATGCACTGATCCCAAGTAAGCCCATATAGTCTTGTAGGTGAGAATATTTCCTATACCACACCCATCATCGGTCGGTGAGGTGAGTGAGATATTTGAGTAATTGATAGATTATTTTGTGCAGTGGAACTCATATCCTTGATTTTGGATGCCCCTACTAGCCAATTGATTTTGTGAAGTGGAACTCATATCCCTGTGACTTTTCCTCAGCCTTCCCCAGTCTCTCCCCTTCTGGATAACACCGTCCCTTCCACTCTGGCTAATTCCGGATCCTCCTCCCCTGCTCCTCCACTCCTGGCTACCCCAATCACCTCCTCTCTCTCACCCTCTGCTCCTATAGCAGATCCCTCTCTGGCAAAGTCTCCTAGGAATCCTATGGCACACCACCGCAGGCTACCACCCACAGGCAAAGGGAAGCTTCCCAGCTCTGCCCCTGGCTCTGGCCCTATTACTAGGAGGTCTAGATGCAAACGCACCTCCCCCCCTCCCCCCATCCATGTTAAAGGTTCTTTACTGGAACTGTAGGGGAATAGCTAACTCCCCTACCATTAGAGCCTTGGCTAACTTGGTCCGTAACCATCACCCTGATTTGATTTTCATCTCAGAACCAATGTCTACCTTCTCCTCTACCCAAGCTCTTAATCTGTCTATATTTGGCTTTGACAATTTTCATTCTAACCTTCCTTCCCCTGTCTCCCCTAACCTCTGGTGTTTCTCCAAGTCCTCCCATCCTCTCTCAGCCTCTGTTGCTAATGCTTCTTCTCAGCATCTTACCATGTCCTTTTTCAACCAAACTTCAGGCCTCACCTACCTCATTACTGGAGTTTATGGCTCCACCAACCCTTCTCACAGGAAAGATCTCTGGCAAACTCTTATTCTTACCTCCTCAACTAACTTGCCCTGGTGTGTCATTGGTGATTTTAATGCTATTCTTGCCCATAATGAGAAACTAAGCCTTCGCCAAGGAACCCCCTCCTCTCTCAAAGATTTTCAATCCACTGTCTTGTTAGCTGGCCTTTCCAATACTAATTCCATAGGTAGTCATTTTACTTGGTCTAACAATAGGCAAGGTCTATCCTATGTAGCTGCCAAATTAGACAGAGCTCTAGTCAACACCCACTGGTTAGCTACCTTTCCAGACCCAATAGTCCACATCTTGCCTAGGCTTTCCTCCGACCACAGTCCCCTCTTACTATCCCATTCTAACCCCTCTCCTGCCCCCTCAGCCCCCTTTAAGTTTGAAAATAAATGGTTCCTACACCCTTCTTTCTTAGATCTGGTCAAAACCAGCTGGGAAGTCTCCATAGATGGGAATCCTCAATTTGTTCTAGCCCAAAAGCTCAAAGCTCTCAAGATTGCCCTTAAGTCCTGGAGCAAGAACATCTATGGCCTAGTTCACCAGAACATTATTACTGCAGAAGCCTCCATCCTGAGATGCCAATCTAACCTGGATTCCTCCCCCTCTGATCCTCTTAGGAAAGACCTTTTAGAAGCTAAGCTTCATCTTCATGAAACTCTCAAAGCCCAGGAGATCCATTGGAAGCAGAGATCCAGAATCTCTTAGCTAAATGAAGGTGACAAGAACACCAAATTCTTTCACCATTCAGCTAAAGCTAGGGGAGCTTTCAACAATATCAACCATATCTCTGTCAATGGTTGTCTCACAGCAGACCCCTTGATCATCCAAGATCAAGCTGTCCAATTCTACTCCTCCCTCTTCAAACCTCATGCCAGTCATCTCAATCCCATTCTCTTTCAGTCAGACAGTCCTAAGGTTTCAGACTCTGAGAACTACTCTCTAGTCTCTATTCCGTCTGATTCAGAAGTCAAAAAGGCTATTTTTTCCCTTAAGAAAAATAGCTCTCCAGGCCCAGATGGTTTTAATGGCTATTTCTTCACCAACACCTGGGACATCATAGGGAATACTGTTACCTCAGCAGTGCAACATTTCTTCCATTCAAAAAAAATCTTGCGTGCTTCCAATGCTTTCTTTTTTTCTCTCATCCCAAAATCCAATTCCCCTACCACCTTTGCAGACTTTAGGCCAATCAGTCTTCTAAATTTCTCTTACAAAATCATATCAAAAATCCTAGCTTCTAGGCTCTTCATCCTTCTTCCCAACCTGATTTCCTCTAACCAAGCAGCCTTCATCTAAGGCAGATCTATCCATCATCACTCAGCCCTTACCTTTGAGCTCTTCCAAAAACTCAAATCCAAGACTAGAAAAGGCTCTCTTTGCCTAAAACTAGACATCTCCAAAGCCTTTGACAAACTCAATTGGACCTTCCTCTTCTCAACCCTTAGATTTTTCAATTTCTCTGAAGATTGGATTTCTCTCATGAAGGAGTGTGTCTGCACATCCAAATGCTCAGTGTTAATCAACCGATCTCCTCAAGGTTTTTTTGGCTCTTCCTGTGGGTTGAGACAGGGAGACCCCTTATCTCCCTACCTCTTCATTATTGAAGAGGAAATTCTCAGCCTCCACCTCCACAACCTTCATTCCCAAGGTATCATCCTCCCCCTCTCCCCTATCCCCCTCACCCCCTGTCACCTCCTTTATGCTGATGATATAATCATCTTTATGCAAGGCACAACCTCTGGAGTTCTAGCCCTCCAAGACCTCCTAGACATTTACCAATCCTCCTCTGGCCAACACATCAACCTTCTCAAGAGCCATCTTATCTTAGGCAAATGTGGCAACAGAAGGAAAGCTAGGATCTGCTCTATACTTGGTCTTCAAGAGAATCAAGCTCATCTCAAATATCTGGGCTTCCCTATAGTGTTAGGCACTCCGAAGCGTATTCATTTCCTCCCCCTGCTGGATTCCATTAATGCCAAACTTTCAGCTTGGAAAGCCAAAACTCTTTCTGTTGCAGGCCGTCTTATCCTTATCAAACATGTTCTCTCCAGCATTCCTATGCACATAGCCTCCATCCTTCCCCTCCCTAGTTCCATTTGTAAAGATATTGAACGTCTTATGAGGCACTTTCTCTGGTCAGCAGGGGCAGAACTAGGGGCCGGCAGGGGCCATGGCCCCCCCAAAGATCTAAGACTTTCCTCAGTTTCCTAGTGTAGAAATCTTCTGGCCCCCCCAATCTTTTTAAGATTTGTGATTTACACAATCTTTGTGATTCCCACAATTTTCGGTGGAATGGAAGGAAATAAATCAAGAAAGGGCAGCCTGCACTAGGATTAGGATTTCTTCCATTCTTGATTCTTCCATGCCCTGCGATCAAACCAAACCCATCTCTGCCCAGCCGCCCTCCTGGCTCCAGGCTCCTGCACATCCCCCTCCCTCCCCTGGCAGGCAGCAGCACCTCCACCTAGCAGGCAGCAACACCTCCGTTTCTGTTGAAGCTAGCCATTAGAAAACCCAATTTTATTCAAGAAATCTCTGCAATTAAAAAAAAAAAAAAAGACCCATCTGATTCTAAAAAAACCCATCTGATTCAAGAAAGCCAGCCATTAGAAAACCCCATTTCACTTTCTCAATCTCAACCCATCCGCACGGCCGCACCGCGATTCACGCTATCAACGGCAGTCACCACCGGGACCGACAGACTCCTCTTCCTCTCCTCCCCACCTGCATCTCATCACCATTCAATTTCACCACTGACCAAACTACCAGCAGGTACCAATACGGCAATACCCATCTTGAACCTATCATCTACTCATGTGTTTCAACTTTCAACTTTTGTATTATTTTATTTCACTAATATGTGAGTGACTGAGTGTGACGTTTTATATTTTTGATTTGCTAATTGTTAATTTGTTATATTGTCCTTTTTGATGTGTAATATAAATCTCCTAATAGGATATTTGTGCTTTGTGTTTTCTTTATTTTTTAGTAATTAATTGAATTCTATTTGTTTTTTTTAATTACTGCAGTTAATAATAATTTTATAAAAATTTTATATGATTTTAATTTCTGATTTTTTTATAGGAGTCCTGACCATGGTTAAATCATCAACTATTGATTCATTTTTTAAGAGGAAAAATGCTCAAAATTTAGAGGATAATACAATATCACCCTCTATAACCAATGATTTATCTCAAGAACCACAAAGTTCACGCCCATCAAAATCTCCAAGAGTTGAAATTAGAGAAATTGATATTACTTCTTTAGAGCGTGATCCAGGATTGCGCCATCAAATTTGGGAATATCATGTTGATCAACAAGATGAAATTAGACGTGCTTACATCAAAGCTGGGCCTTATCAACATATGCTTTCTGTTTATCCGCTTTCTAGATTGGAAAAACATCCACGGCGATTTCAGTCTTCTTGGTTTAGAATGTTTCCTTCTTGGTTAGAGTATTCTCCTGTGAAAGATGCAGCATTTTGTCTCCCATGCTTTCTCTTTAATAAAAAGACAACTGGGCGTTTTGGAGCAAGTGCATTTATTGTTGAAGGATTTCGTAACTGGAAGAAAGTCAATGATGGAAAGAAGTGTGCTTTCTTAAATCATATAGGAAAAGATCCAAACTCACCACATAATGCATCTGAACAATCTTGTAGAGATTTGATGAATCAATTGCAACATATCGAGAAGGCACTCCATACACAGTCTTCTATCCAAATTGCAAACAACAGATTGCGATTGAAGACCTCTATAGATGTTGTCCGTTGGCTTACTTTTCAAGCGTGTGCTTTTAGAGGTCACAATGAACATTCAGACTCTAAGAACCGCGGTAATTTCATTGAAATGATTAAAATTCTGGCATCATATAATGAAAAGGTTGCGGATGTTGTACTAGATAAAGCCCCTGGAAATGCTACATATACTTCACCTAAAATCCAAAAAGAAATCTTACATATTTTTTCAGAGAAAGTTCGAAATGCAATTCGAGAGGAAATTGATGATGCAAAATTCTGTATTATTGGGGATGAAGCTCGAGATCAATCTAAGAGAGAGCAAATGGCTCTTGTTTTAAGATTTGTTGACAAAAAAGGGTTTATACGTGAGATTTTTTGGTCTTGTTCATGTTAAAAATACAGCATCACAAACTCTCAAAAAAGAGATATCAGCGGTGCTTTCTCATTATAATCTAAGCATTTAAAATGTTCGGGGGCAAGGATATGATGGTGCAAGTAACATGCGTGGTGAATGGAATGGGTTGCAGGCTTTATTTCTGAATGATTGCCCATATGCATACTATGTTCATTGTTTAGCTCATCGTCTCCAATTGACTTTGGTTGCGGCTTCCAGCGAAGTTATTCCTATCCACCAGTTTTTCTCGAAACTAAATTTTATCATCAATATTGTTGGTGCATCTTGCAAGCGTCATGATGAATTACAAGCTGCTCAAGCTGCTGAACTTGAACGTTTGATTGCCATTGATAAAGTTGAAACTGGTAAAGGGCTTAATAAAATTGGCACTTTGCAACGGGCATGCGATACTCGTTGGAGTTCTCATTATAAGTCTTTATGCAGCTTATTAAATATGTATAATGCAACATGTTCGGTTCTTAAGAATATTATTGATGATGGATCTACATATACTCAACGTGGGGATGCAGACTCAGCTTATGATACGATAACATCTTTTAAGTTCGTCTTTAATTTGCATCTTATGAAAGAAATATTAGGAGTTACTAATGATTTGTGCCAAGCTTTACAACTCAAATCTCAAGATATTTTAAATGCAATGCACTTAGTCTCTACTACAAAAGCGATCATTCAAGAGTTGAGAGAAAGTGGCTGGAATAAATTACTTGATAAAGTATTGTTGTTCTGCAAAGAACATGACATACATATTCCTGATATGGATGCTCGATATACTGCAGGTAGAGGTCGAGTTCGCCATCAACAATATCCAATTACAATAGAGCATCATTATCGAGTGGATGTCTTTACTGCTGTAGTGGACTCTCAATTACAAGAGTTAAATAGAAAGTTTAATGATCGTACTATGCAACTTCTCATTCTTAGTTCTGCCTTGGATCCCAGGAATGGTTACATGTCATTTAAGATTGATGATATTTGTAATCTTGTGAATCAATTTTATCCTCAAGATTTTAATGATCAAGAAAAAATCCATTTGAAGTTCCAGCTACAACATTATGAGCGTGATGTACCTCACCATCCATATTTGAAGGAAATGAAGACCACATCTGAACTTTGCAATGGATTAGTAGAAACGGGAAAGTCAGACATCTATCATCTCATATATCGATTGATATGTCTTATATTATTCTTCCAGTTTCAACAGCAACAACAGAACGAACATTCTCACCCATGAAGATTGTTAAAACTGCACTTCGCAACAAAATGGAAGATGAATTTCTTATTGATTATTTAATTGTATATATTGAAAAAGAGATTGCAGAGAGATTCAGTATTGAAACAACAATTGATGATTTCAACTCAATGAAAGAACGTCGAGCACAACTTCAATAACTTGATTATTGCATATTTGTTTACTAAATTTTACAATTTTGTTTCAAGTTTTTTTTTTTTTTTTGGCCCCCCCTAAACAAAATTCCTAGTTCCGCCCCTGCTGGTCAGGTAATTCTTCTTCCTCCAAACTCCACTATGTTAACTGGTCTCAGGTAACCCTTCTAAAGCTGGAAGGGGGTCTTGGAATCAGACGCATCTCAGAAGTTAACAATGCATCACTCATTAAGCTGGGATGGCAAGCTTCCACATCGAATTCCCTATGGTCCTCCTGGTTCAAGAATCGGTACTTCAAGTTCAGGAACATCTCGGACTCATCCAACACTTCCTACGGTTCCTGCATCTGGAACAAAATTCGTCGTCTCGCTCCTCACATCCACCAAGGCAGTGCATGGGTCTTTGGAAATGGAGAAGATATCAACATTTGGCATGACATCTGGTTTGGTGACAGGGCCTTTTCAGCAGTCTTCCCCAACCAGGTTTTTCCGCAGAACCAGAGCCTTACTTCCCTTTTCCATTCAGGCTCTTGGCATCTCCCTTTGCATATGCCTAAAGCAGTTCTAGATTGGCTCTCTTCTGCCACCTCTCTCCTCTCTCCCAACCCTTCCGTCAGAGATATCCTTACCTGGAAGGCTACTACCAATGGTCAACTCACCCAATCCAGTGCTTGGAATACAATCAGATCGAGAGGCATCAATCTTCAGTGGCCTGCCCTGATATGGAATGGCATCTCTCTCCCCAGAATCAGTTGCTTTGGCTGGCGCCTCATGCTCAACAGAACTCCTACAGAAACCTACCTTCAGCACATAGGCTTCTCCTTAGCCTCAAGATGCAGCCTATGCTTCAAAGGAATTGACACAGTCAGCCACATCTTCTTCTCCTGCTCGGTAGCCCAGTCCCTTTGGAGCTGGCTGCTCCACTCAGCACAAACTCAGCACTAGTCTTCCTGCTCAGCTTCTTCAATTTGGTTGTCCCTCTCCAGGGGCAGTGACTCTGCTGGGAAATCAATCATGGCAGCTATCTTCCTGTCTGTTCTCTACAACCTCTGGAAGATCCGGAATGCAGCAATCTTCAACAATCAGCACCCTCCTCTCAATCAGATCCTCAGCATCCTGCAAGATGATCTCAGAATCACTCTCATGAAGATTTCTAAACCTTTTGGCAGCCTTCAACTAAGCTCCCTTCTCAGATCACTGAACATCACAGGTCACTGATCTGTCTTTTTTGTAGCTTGTTCTGGCTTTTGTTTGCTCTGTCTCCTTTGTTTTCTTTTTCTTTTTGTTTTCCTCCATTGATGGAGGCCTATTCTATGTATTCTTTCTTTTGTTTTTTTAACACAATTACCCTTATATATATATAAAAAAAAAAAAGATCTTGAAGAGTGATATGCAATGTTGGTGGTCATCTCTAATTCCCCACTTCCTTTTATCTCTGTTTTTAGCCGCCACAGCAATACATCAGAAAATTCAGAAGCTTAATTGATAGATTTAAGGGGGATGGTGTTTTTTTCTTTTTATTCAGAGAAGGAACTAAATTTTCAGAAGTTTAGGTTAGGTGGGTGTATTATTTTTTTCGAACTAAATTTTCAGAAGTTTAGGTTTGGGTGTATATATATATATATCATAATGGTCAGAGATTTGTGTGTGGTTTTTTCCGCCTGATGTTCTTTTCTTATTATTTATGAGTCACGCATGTAAACAATTTTAAGTTTTTTTTTTTTTTTTTGGTGTGTAAGGTTTGCAAACAATAGATTTGTTGGGTCATTTGAGCTAGGCCTGTCAATGGGCCGGGCCGGGCCTGGGCTTGGGTTGTCTAATCCCGTCCCAAAAATAGGACGGGCCTGCCAGATGTTGTCCAATCCCGGCCCTAAATTGAACGGGCTTACATCTAATCCCGTCCCGTACGGGCCCGGGCTGGGACAGGGCCGAGCCTGGGCTAAGCCCGATCCTGGAGATAAGCAAAATATTCTTTAATTATTCCTACAGTCACCAGACACCGGTGTGAACCTGACTTTAAACCCTCCTCTTTTTTCTAGGCTTGGGACCGGCAATGCAATGCAACAAGCAATATGGCGGAGTTAAAAACTTTTTTTTTTTGCTAGTGACAGTAGGAAATCAGAAAATCAATAGAAATGAATGAGTATACTATAGGCTATATGGGTCAAGTAATGCAAGAATGATTAAAACCTTTTTTTTTCCGGTAAGAGTAGAAAATCAGAAAATCAATAGAAAAGAATGAGAATAAGTATCCTACATGAGTCAAGTTAAAGTAATGAAGCATCAATAAAAAAACTTTTTTTTTTAAAGTAGAAAATCAGAAAATCAATAAAATGAATGAGAATGAGTATCCTATATGGGTCAAGTAATATAAAAAAGAAATCAATAGAAATTAATTTTCTTTTAATATGTCTAAAACATCAATTAGTGCATTCCCATCATTATCTAAATCACCATCACTAGTTGGGTCATGACTAAACCAATCTTGGGAAGAAGAGGTAGAGAGTAGAAGAGGCAGAAGAGCGATTGAGTGTGAGATGTTTTTAGGACTTGCAACGTCTTATAAAAGAGATGGACTGATGGAGGGCACAGTTACAAGAATGCCCCTCCTAACTAGCTGTTTTTTTACTATTAGTGACGGGCAGTTTAGGTAATATAAATTTTTTATCAAAATTAACTTAGAGCAGGCCGGGCCGGGCCTGAACGGGCTGGGCATCCTCTGCCCAGTCCCAGTCCCATTTTGGCCGGGCTTTAAAATTATTGACCAAGTCCAACCCACTGGGCTCAAGATTTTTTATAAAGCCCTGTATTTTCGGGCTTGGGACGGGTCGGGCCGGGCTTTCTACCCGTTTCAACCCGTCCCATTGACAGGCCTAATTTGAGCCCATCCTCTTGTGAAAGTCCATATTGGATTTTAACTTCAAATATGTAGCTCACACATGTGAGTATGGAGATTTTTAAAAGCCCCATTCTCTTCGTTTAACCATTAAAAGAAGCAACAAGAGAGAGTTGAAGAGAAACTAGAAGAGTAGCTATAGAATACCAAGGTGAGTTCCTTTATTTGAGAGTGAGAAAGAGAGAGGTTTTTTCTTTTTCTTCTTTTTAATCAAGAGAGTGAAAGTAGAGTTTCTTATAAATAAGAAGGTGATCATTAAGTTAGTACCTTGTGAAGAAGAAGCTTGTAACTCCCTTTTGCATGGTAGGTTTGATCAAATGGCTCCATGGCTTTGTGGGTTTTCATGTAATAAATTTGGTGTGTGTTATTTTTTTTTTTTTTTTTTTGTTCTTAGTCTCTTTATTTCTCTTCTATTGTACTCGTTGTGGTTGCTTGGATTCAATTGCACATCCTTTTTGAAACTCCATAGAGGGAAAGAGTTTCTCAATCTCTCCAACAAGATTTGCATTTTGAGGAGCTAAAACTTGAGGCTAGAATCACATGACCGAACTGAAATTGAGGACACTACTCCTAGTCCACACTTAATCTACCTATCCTTCACTACTAGAAAAACCACTTTTAGCGGCCACCAAAAGCCGTCGCTAAAAGTGGTCCGGCGGTCGCTAATGAGCCGCGAAGAGATGACCGCGGAAAGTTCGTCGCTAATAGTATTAGCGACGGCAAGCTGGCGGTCGCTAAAAAAATTTTAAAAAAATTTTAAAAAAATTTCGGAAGCATTAGCGGCCGCCATGGCGGTCGCTAATACTGAAAACGGCGGTCGCTAATACAATTTATTTATTTTTTTTATTTAAAAAAAAAAATTCAAGTATTAGCGGCTGCCATGGCGGTCGCTAATACTCCAAACGGCGGTCGCTAATACAATTTTTCTGTTTTTTTATTTTTTTTTACGACTATTAGCGACCGCCTCTGGCGGTCGCTAATACTCCAAACGGCGATCGCTAATACAATTTTTCTGATTTTTTTTTAGTTTTTTTACAACTATTAGCGGCCGCCTCTGGCGGTCGCTAATAGTGAAATTTTACTTTTAGCGGCCGCCACTGGTAATATGTTTTTTTTTTTAAATCCGGTTTTTTCTCATTTCTTTTCCTTCTTTTTATACCTGTACCTGATATATTATCAATTAAAATTACAAATACTACCATCAATTAAAATTACAACTACTACCATCAATAAAATTACAAATAACAAAAGAAAGTCTTATATTAATTACATTCAAAACATTACAAAAGTTTCAACAAATTATATCCATTACAATTACAAAAAAAAAAAAAAATGTCCGTACGGGGTGCCATGGTAGATCCAATGCTCTCAAACCTTAACAGAAAAAGGAAAATAAATATTAATAGGTAACTATAAAATTTGACAATTTATACTAAATATAAAAAAATTAAGAATTAAAATTAAAATTTAAACCTATGTTTTAACTGTATGAGCAATCCGGGAGTCGGAATCTCGTTCCGTCAGTTCCTGCAAGTCATGAATGACTAGGGGCCCGTGCCCGTCAAGTTTCGCTGGCATTAGAACCCGTTTGCTCGTTTTGGACGCCCGAAGACTCGTTTTCTAAATTTTAAAGTAACATTCTAACTTAAACCTATGTTTCAACTGTACGAGCATTCTGGGAGTCGGAATCTCGTTCCGTCAGTTTCTGCAAATCATGAATGACTACGGGCCCGGGCCCGTCAAGTTTCACGGGCAATGGAGTCCGTTTGCTCGTTTTGGGCACCCGGAGGCTCGTTTTCTAAGTTTTAAGTTATAATTCTAACATAAACCTACGTTTCAACTGTACGAGCAATCCGAGAGTCGGAATCACGTTCCGTCAGTTCCTGCCAGTCATGAATGACTACGGACCCGTGCCAGTCAAGTTCCACTGGCAACGGAGCACGTTTGCTCGTTTTGGGCGCCCCGATACTCGTTTTTTAAATTTTAAGTTATAGTTCTAACATAAACCTACGTTTCAACTGTACGAGCAATCTGGGAGTCGGAATCACGTTCCGTCAGTTCCTGTAAGTCCTGAATGACTAGGGGCCCGTGTCTGTCAAGTTTCGCTGGCAATGGAGTCCGTTTGCTCGTTTAGGGCGCTCGGATGCTCGATTTCTAAGTTTTAAGTTAAGGTTTCAACTTAAAGCTACATTTCAACTTTACGGGCAATTCGGAAGTCGGAATCTCATTCCGTCAGTTCCTACAAGTCATAAATGACAAGGGCCCCGTGCCCGTCAAGTTCTACGAGCAACGGAGCCCATTTGCTCGTTTTGGACGTCCGGAGGCTCAATTTCTAAGTTTTAAGTTAACGTTCTAGCTTAAACCTACGTTTCAACATTACGAGCAATCCGTGAGTCGGAATCCCGTTCTGTCAGTTCCTGCAAGTCATGAATGACTAGGGGCCCATGCCCGTCAAGTTTCACGAGGAACGGAGCCCGTTTGCTCGTTTTGGGCGCCCGAAGGCTCGATTTCTAAGTTTTAAGTTAACGTTCTAACTTAAACCTACGTTTCAACATTACGAGCAATCCGGGAGTCGGAATCCCGTTCCGTCAGTTCCTGCAAGTTATGAATGATTAGGGGCCCATGCCCATCAAGTTTTACGAGCAACGGAGTCCGTTTGCTCGTTTTGAGCGCCCAAATGCTCGATTTGTATGTTTTAAGTTAACGTTCTAACTTAAACCTACGTTTCAACATTACGAGCAATCCGTGAGTCGGAATCCCGTTTCGTCAGTTCCTACAAGTCATGAATGACTAGGGGCCCATGCCCATCAAGTTTCACGAGCAACGGAGCCCGTTTGCTCGTTTTGGGCGTCCGGAGGCTTGATTTCTAAGTTTTAAGTTAACGTTCTAACTTAAACCTACGTTTCAACATTACGAGCAATCCGGGAGTTGGAATCACGTTCCGTCAGTTCCTGGGAGTCATGAATGACTACGGGCGCGTGCCCGTCAAGTTTCACGCGCAACGGAGCCCGTTTGCTCGTTTGGGGCGCCCGGAAGTTTGATTTCTAAGTTTTAAGTTAAGGTTTCAGCTTAAAGCTACATTTCAACTTTACGAGCAATTCGGGAGTTGGAATCTCATTCCGTTAGTTCCTGCAAGTCATGAATGACAAGGGCCCCGTGCCCGTCAAGTTTCATGGGCAACGGAGCCCGTTTGCTCGTTTTGGGCGCCTGGAGACTCAATTTCTAAGTTTTAAGTTTGGCTGACTGTACAAAAATCCTAAACCTCATTGCCACACCACTAGAAACCTCCAAACCAACATCAATTAGAATTAGCATGTGCTAAGAAATGTTTATCATAAGCATACAAATTCTTGAATACCCTAAATAAGTGATTTTTATTCCTAAGGAAACAAGTACTCAACCCATTCAGAAACAATCTCTATTGTGAAAAAAAAAAAAAAAAACTCTCACATCATAGCATAAGACATAACAGGAATCAACTTAATAATATTGTACTACAAACCAAATTCACATCACACCCAAAACATAAAATTGTACTACCAGAAACACATCTATATTACGATTCATTTGCTCTCATTAATATAACATGATAGAATGGATTCATCTCTGCTCTCAAGCACAAGCAAAAAAAATGTGAATCACAAAAAAGTGGCAGATACCAAGATATGATTACTTATGATTGTATAGCTCATATAAATCAGTTGATACATGGAAAAGAGAAGACTTCCAAAAATCAATTGATATGTGAGAAGAAGAGAATGAATATTTTTGAGATTTTGGAAAGAAAGAAACAAAATATATTCAGCAGCGGGTGACCTTGAATTAATTCATATTAAAAAAAAAAAAAAACACGCACTATATTTCAGAGACTGAAAACACGATCAAGTCTGATTTCAAATAAAAAGATGACTCCCACAAATGATGGCAACTCTTGTCTTTCCTCTACCAATTTCTGCTATACTATTTATTTCTTGCCTTTATTATCATGAACCTATATTGCAGACATTTTCTCCTGACTGATATGATGTGGACTTTCACTTTTCTTTAGGAGACTTAGATCCAGAATGAAGCATTTATAGTATAGACTTATGGAATACCTAATAAATAAGACAGAATCACTGGCAAAGAGTCTCTTTCCGCTCACAAATAAACTCCAACCAGTCGTAAGTAAATGCCGCTTTGGCTGACCTGTAATCATGAAGAGGAACAAGAACTAGCTCTCGGTTACTTGAGTATGAGAATAATAAACATAAAAGAAGTATCTGCAAAGATTTCAAAAAAATTCAGTGGGTTATTACTTCAAAAAAATTCAGTGGGCGATCATTTTTGCATGGAAAAACTTGATCCAGTAGCCTAATAAATGACCAAGTTGATTCAAAACAGGTGACCAAGATTCAAAATGTTAATTGGAAAAGGAGAACTTTAATTGGGCACCAAAATTCAGTTTTTAACCGCCTAGTGAAGTTTCAAGTGAATATGGAGTTGGGACAGCATGAAGTCCAGGGTCAACTTTCAACTATAAAAACTTTAGAATATTCTTTCTTTCTTTTTTTAAAAGGAACGTTAGAATATTCTGAGGGGGCACAAATTCATGTTACCTCGAAAGATATGGCGAAAAGTCCATGAATTATCATGCAAGTCTTTGGCCACCAATTCCTGGGAAGGTGGCTGCATTGAGAAATCCTACATGCAAAATGCCACAAGATTTTTTTTTAAATTAAAAATTAAAAAAAAAAAACACAGGAGAATGCTATGGAATTTTGAATAGAAAAAAAAATAGGGTATGAAGATTTTATATACAAGAGGTGGGAAGATCTTCTCTGCAGCACGATGGGGTACAGAAAATCCTCCATGAGTGCTTGTATCACTGGGTGTCAGTGTCTTACAGAAAAACTCCATCTGTGGTTTAATTGACTTGAGTGCAAGTTCTGATGCCAGTAATATCTCCTTGTCAAACTGCATTACAGTTTCAAACAGGCTGAAAATTTTAGCAGTTAAACTTCAAGAGAAGTAATGACCGCATCATATTTACATAAACATAAAAGAAAGGTACACGCGTCCAGTTATGTGCTTGTGAATTGTGATTGTGGGAGTTTCTGTTCCTTCAATTGATTTTACATGAAATTCCATGCAACCGAACAGTGTAAGAAAAGTTGCAACAGAATCTCAATAGAACAGAGGATTAAGCATGCGATTCTTTCATCAACACTTACAGTATTGACTGGCTGAAGTGTCATCTGAGCATACACTTCGTCTGTCTCTGCATCTACCTATAAATTACGAGGAAAACAAAATTATATCCTTGATGAATAGACTCACATAGGAATAAAAATAATAATGGAACTTCATCACTACAGTAGGCAACAATATGGAAGAACATGGAAAAATGAAGAACACAGTGTCCTACATGCAATCTGATATTGTGAAGGAGGCAAATCAACTTCGAGGGAAGATGGTTGTCATTCGTTTAGGGGTGGCCCTAATGAAAATGGTTTGGATTTTAAAGGTGAGTCCGACTCTAGTAGTATGAGAGTTATAGTTTGAACTTGTGTTTGGCGCCTCATTCAAAAGACATGTATATTTGTTGGCATTAAAATACATAGAAATTGAAAATATAAGAACTCATGGTGAAGTGAACCCTAGCAAAAGATTATTAAAAAGGTGAGGGACATAGGACATAAGATGAGGGTGATAGAAGGGTATTCATTTTCCATGCATCTTCATTTGATTTTCTTTCCTTTAGAGGAAAGGCTAATTGATGCTCTTTTTTTTGGGAAATCACATTAGATCTCCAATTGTTACTACTTACGATATGAATTATATATATATATACATATATATGATATGGGAAATATTCAAGTGAGAATATATATAATTGCTATATATGCATTCTATTGTAAACAAACAGGCCCTTAGATAGTAAAATGTCTCATCATTAAATTAGTAAAATGTATTAATAGACTAACAAAATAACTCTAAAAGGACCCTATTGTTCTTCTTTCTTGTTTCTTCCATCAAATTTTATGCCTTCCGCATGTTGCCAAATCAAACTTTACATAGTACGCTGATGGGAACAGAAGCAGTTTACTAATCAGTTACGTGCATCGTCACAAATACCACAAATAATGATAATAATGAGGGACTTTTACCTTTCAATCTCCCTTAAAGTAGTGTTCCATGAGATAATGACAAAAGACCCCAAAATGCTAGCAGAATCATTTGACTCTAGTCAAAAGTTATTTTTGACAATTTTGCCCAAAACCCATGATACCATGGGATTTTGTTCCAAAATTTTCTTGATGATTTTTATCTTTCATCATATATTGAGTTTTGAAAAATAAAATCCACATTTATTAATCACTCAGTATTGGGAGTTACAACTCTGCTAATTTTCTATTACAAATCTTGCCAAAAAAAAAAAGCCATGATATCTTGGGATTTACAATTACTATGAACAACAAGAAAAATACCTTTTTATCTTTCACCATATATTGAGTTTTGAAAAAAAAAATCCACATTTGGTAATCATTTAGTAGGAGCTATAAACTTGTGAAAATTTTTATAAATTCTGCACAAAAAATCAATGATATCATGGGATACACTTGTGATATCCTGGGTTTAATTAGTTTTTGAAATCCCATTGTATTGCGATTCAATGTATCATGGGATCTTGGGAAAAATCTTCAAAAGAAAAAAATTTACCAAAATCAAGTGACTTTGCTGTTATTATGGGGTCTTTTTTAATTATTTCATATAATCCAACTTTAAGAGGGATTAAACCGTAAAAGGACCTAATAATAAATTACGTACTTGCAAGCATAGCATGGTAATGGGGGAGTTGGACTCCTGTTGGGAGCACCAACTCTGGTCCACCCACTTTATGAAAAAAAAAAAAAAAAAAAACTCCATCCCAGACAATACATGGCTTACCAAACATACAATAAATAAATAATTATTGACTCCTACACTTAAAGCTAAAAATCACAGTCACATGAAAATAAAAGTGGGCACACATCTCCCTTTTATTTTATCCATTATGATCACAAGTAACAAACCATTCCATGACTTTTTTTGTTAGAAATGTATGACTGTTACATTATACTCAACGATGGCATCCCCTGTAGTGCTATTGAACCAATGGGTCTTGGCCATTGCGACCCCCCTTGCGAACCGGAACAGACCGGTTCCCCCAACTATGGGCATCTCCCGAACCGGGTTTAAGGCCGGGTTCTTACCCATGATGCTAATAGAGCTGCCATTGTACCTGCCATGAGTGAAACTGTAGGCCATGGCCATGAGCAGGCACAATTCGCCCTGCCCGGCCGAGCCATACATCCCTTGGGCTCGACCCAAGAGCTTGGACGTGGGCTCGGGCCCTTCGGTGAGGGGGTCGTCTGCCATCAACACCACGCCGAAGAGCGTGGCCGAACGGTCCGTCACCGGAGCTTCGGCTATTCTCACCGCGCTCGGTGTCTTCCCACTCAGGGTGTCGTGGAAGAAGAAACGCAGATGGCTCACCTTCTCCTTCCCCAGGCCAAGGCTCTTGCGCCAGTCGTCGACTGGCCTAGTTTTCCAGGGCTTGCTTTCAGCCTCTGGAAAGGCTATCATGGACATGAACACCACCACGACCACCACCACCACCAATTGTTGTCCCATCTCTCTCTCTCTCTCTCTCTCTCTCTCTCTCTTAATGAGAAGATTAGGAACAAGTGTTGGGAAGCTTATATAAAGCAAATATTTGCATATAACCACCAGAGTTTTAAGTTTTGACAACTACAATTAATCATCTATAACCAATCATTTTGCGAAGAAAAGGGCATCTATAACCAATCTGTTTTAAATTCTAATTTTAAAATCTCAGTCACAATCAATGGTCTGATTTTCACCTGGACTTGACGCATTATATATATATATATATATATATATATATATATTAAAGGTGGAGTTTGTGAAACGCAATTCATGAAACAGAGGGAAACGACCATGATCTTTTGTGCTGTGTATTTTATTCATCATTTGATGCAACATTTTTTTTTTCTAGGTGGGAAAGGTAGAAAATGATTTAATTTTTCTAATTAGAGAGGATTTCAATTTCCTATAAGAGTGATAAAAACTCAAAATACCTCTATGCCACAAAAATAGAAATATGCACATTTGCAAAATCCTCTTGTCCCTCAAACACATCCTAATAGGATGAAAAAGTCTACAAATGGTATGTGATTCAAATTTAACTAGGGGCATTACCCTGATTAAATTGACTCGGATTTGATGGTCCATTATTAATATTATTATCTTAAATTTAAATCCGAATGAGGCTGGATTTAAGGAGATTTCTAACTTGTTTTGGACACAATACTATCGATTCCATCAATCATAAGAAAAAAGGGCCATTAGCGAGTGGTTAAGGTGGTTGGCCGAGAGGTTTTTTTTTTTTAATCAACAGGAATAAGAATAAAAGTGAACGTAGTTATTTGTAAATACCAAAAAGCGCAAGTGGCTACATATATATTTTACTTTTATATCCATGTGATCTCTGTTTCTCAGGTCAACTGTTTCCATGCACCATTAGAATATTTGACAACTGAAAACATACAGCAGTGATGACGGCAAGGCCATGGAATAGTTGACTTTTGGTGGGACCCAAGCATCAGACTATTTGGATTCCCTTTGAGTCATGGAACACACTACACCAGTTATCCTTTGTTGAGGTTATAGTGAAGATTGGAGGAGTTCCATCTCACATGGTCCAAGGACAGATTATTTTGAGCAGTCCTCATATTTTTTTTTCTTTGATCCTTTTTCCTAGGAAAGAGAAGTTCATTAAGGGCACGTTTGTGTACACACCCTTTCCGCGGAAAGAGGAAATTGTCACGTCAGCAAATTCCATAAAAATGAAAACCTCGGAAAAGAATTTCCGTAGAATTTAGAAATTCATGTTTGGTGTAAAAAGAGTTTCCTCATTGAATTGGTGCAGATGATGTTTGGTGCGACTGTGGATTCTTTATAGAAAATCAAAAAAAAATTATTTGGTGATATAATTTTTTGAAGAAAAATAACATAACATGTATATTATTTATTTAACATTAAATAATAATTTATATAAAGAAATAAAAAATGAAAAAGTTATAGGATTTTTAGGTTGAAATAGACAAGAGTGGGGAAAAGAGGGAGAAGTTTTCCAAGGAAAACCATTTCCCATACCCCCCATGGGAAATCCATTTCCACAATTATCAAGGAAAATGCTGACGAGGCAGGAAAGAATTTCCGCGGAATTGTTCCGCACCAAACGCCGGAAAAATGGATTTTCCGAGGAAAATCATCAACTTTTCCACGGAAAAGTATTACACAAACATGCCCTAAAGAAAAGACAAAAAATTAAAACATTACAGCCCATTACAAACGTTAAAGAAATTTGGATCCCTTGGGCTCAGGAGATCAACATCTTGGGTAGGGGTCGGATGATTTGCATATAAGGCTGATTCAGGAAGGTTACTAGGTTAGTGTGGAATAATTTTGGAGGGGGGGGTAGTTTAGAGAGGGTATCTGCCACCTTGTTATCTGTCCTAATGCAAAATCTGATCTCCCATGATTGAAGCTCTGTAAGAAGTTCTAAATGTTTTCTCCACCAAAACATGAAGGGCATGTTTTCGTAACACTTTTCCGTGGAAAAACGGATGGATTTCGGCAGAAAGTCCATTTTTCCGGCGTTTGGTGCGAAACAATTCCGCGAAAATGCTTTCCTGTCTCGTTAGCATTTTCTTTGATAACAATAGAAATGAGTTTCCCATGGGGGTACGGGAAATATATTTCATCAGAAAATCTCTCCCTCTTTTCCTCACTTTTGTTCATTTCAACCCAAAAACCCTATAACTCTTTTATTTTTTATTTCTTTATATAAATTATTATTTAATGTTAAATAAATAATATACATGTTATGTTATTTTTCTTTAAAAAATTATATCACCAAATAAGAAATTTTAATTTTCTATAAGGAATCCACAGCCGCACCAAACAACATCTGCACCAATTCAATGAGGAAACTCTTTTTGCACTAAATATAAATTTCTAAATTTTACGGAAATTCTCTTTCCGTGAAAAGGGTGTACACAAACATGCCTGAAGTGTCTTGAGAGTTGGGAGGGAGTTGCCAGTCATTGAGATATTCCACCTGCATGAGACTGTCCCATGCAAGGACTACTCTCGTGACTCCATTTTGCATGAGTAGGAATATGCATTGATGTTGATCATCTCTGATGGACCACATCTTTTTATATTTGTTTCGAGCTGCCACAACAGTACAAATCGAAATATCAGAAGCTTAATTGATAGATTTGAGTTATTTAAGGGGATGATGGTTTTTATTTATTTTTTAATATTCACATTAGGAGCTAAACTTTTCAAAAGGTTAGGTCACGTACTATTTTATATTTTATGAGCCACGTTGGGTGGTAGTGTATGGATGACCTATTTTTGTCTACCTGGGCCTAATCATAATAGTAAGGGGTTTTTGTGGAAAAAAATTCTCAAAAGTGGGACATTTACATCAAAGTGTCTGGCTCTTAAATTATAAAAAAAAAAGAATAGAGATTTTATATTGTGAATGAATGTTGATAGGATCAAACAGTATCTTACTAAAAGAAAATATAGTAACTATAATGACTTGGGACATCCAAACTCTGTGGTGGGTCAAAGCTATAGGCCTCACATGGTCTAGTTTTTAATAAAAAGGGGCCTGGCATCTGTTAGGGGACCCTTGGGCAATGCTAATAGGTGAGCTGCATGCTCATGGCCAGGCCAATCTGTGCCTAATCCAGGCGCAACCCACTTTGGCTGAGCTTGGATATATAATTTGGGCCTTTTTAGTATTTAGTTGGGGCTCACATCTAGTGATAGAAAGCCCAAAGCACGGCCTGACCCCATCTGAATAATGAGTGCTTATAAATTAGTGATAATTTGTCTAAAAAATTGCTAGAAAGCCCATACAAATAAAAAGAAAATACCAGTTCAGCCGAGCTGAGCCCGATTGACTAAATGGGTGGCCTTGGGCATATATTTATGTCCTGTGTCTAACTTTGACCAGACATGATCAATCGTGTGTTTCTAAAGTCGAGCCTGGCCTGTATATGCCTCCGCTCAGTCCAAACGGCCCATGAACACCCCTGATAATGGGGCTGGAATTCCATGATCTGGGCTCAGAAAATCACATATATTTAAGGCTCAACGTGCAACATGTCTGCTGTATTTTCTCTGCAATTTTATATAATAATATATGTACACAGCTGTTTATCAAAACAACCACTAATATGTTAATTTATTAAGCATATGGGACTGTGTAATTAGGGCCAAATTAATCCTCTGGTCCACCTAAAATTACGTCTAGGCCTCATAACAAGCATCCAAAAAAATTAAATAAATTCTTTTCTCGATCCACTTAAATGGATGCGAATTGATCCACATGAAAAGGCTGCATGCAGTTCATAAAAATGTAAGAATATTTTCAAATTTGCAGTTTTACTTGGTGCATGTTGAGAGAATTTCACAAAAATAATTAAGTCTTACATATTTAAAATATGAATATTATATACTTAGTTAATGTATGAATATTATATAATTATTAAAAGACATTTTTATCATTTTTTTTCTGGTTTTACCCTTTATCCTGATTTTACCACTACCTGAAGATATTCTCAATTTTAAGAATATTATGAAATATCACAGTAATATCGGGAAAATATCTTTTTGAAAGCTGTTGTCATAACCTATCAAACAAAAAAAAAAAAAAGAGAGAGAGACTGTTGTCAAAATATTGCAGATATTGGATAGTGGTTATAACGCCAGTATTTTAGCTGGTAGATAACATCAGAGTCGCTCAAACATAACTCGCATGAAAAGGAGTTTGGGCACCTTCCTTTGCAATTAAAATCAAAGTCACTCTAAGAGGTTGGATATTTCTAGCAAAAGGAATTTAAACCAGTTGGAACTGACTCTGCAGATTTTGAACTGAATGGGACAACACATGTCCAATAAACCTAAGCCCCAATCATCATTTGAGAAGAAAATTACGATTGACGACAGTAGAATCGACTAGCCGAAGTTTGAGGATGATTCTCTTTCTTTGTGAATTGGATACATTGAGCCCCTTTACAAAGGGAATTAGACCTTGGGTGAGTTAAGAGAGCCATCGGGAGGAAAAGTGGCATGCCCACGGTGGATTCGGGTTGAGATGCCATCATCCACTCGTATGTTTATTTTCTACTTTACTATCCTATTTTCTTTCAGCCACAAATTGTACTTAATTATAATTAGGGATGAAACAAATGGCAAAAATCACTGCAAAACTGTACTTCATATTAACTACGTACATTCAGCACTGAAAAAAAAAATAAAAAAATAAAAAAGACCTAAAGATATCCGTTGGCCAGAAACAAAATGATTCAGAATGAAATATTTTCCAGAGTGCAATAAATAAAATACTAGTTTTCATGGTGGCTCAATCTAAAAAATTTCCTTCACAAATAATCTTTCCAACCTTAACTCTACTCCAGCTTCACATAATACTAGATTTGGACATTATGGATTAAGGTACGTAAATGTTTTCCTTGTCCATGGTGGGCCTGGTTGCCTGAGGATCATCGGTTGGGGCTATTACATGCTTCCTCTGTAAGAGATCTCCAAAACTCTACTTTGGAGCTCACATAATGATAATCCGGACCATCCAAGATAATATCATTCACTCCTTGTGATATGTCCTCGGGTTTCAATTCAATAGTTGTGGGTCCCACTGTAAGATTGAATGCATGACAAAAACCTTGGCTAGATATGGATGTGGTATAATCACGTTATAGTCATGTGCTCAATCGGATGGCGGCACCCACTTCTATTAAGCTAAGATTTGATGATATATTATAAGAGAGGATAACATTCATGTTGGACGGTCTAGATTATCATCATGTGAGCCCCACTGTGGACTAAAAAAAATTAAAATAAGTGATGCTTGCTCTAGGAAACATTTATTTTTTTTAAATAATAATAATAAGCATCTCATATTTCTTTCTTTCGTTTTTTCTTTTTTTATGACAAGGAACCTGTAACCCCCTTGCTGTTTATCTTTAATATAAAACCCTGGATACACAACGCCACCCACTAGCACTTTATTTCAGGTAAGACCCCAAACGATTCAAAGCCGGATTTACTAGCCACACAAACAATTTAAATATGGATACAGTTTAAGTGTGGGTAGCATCTCATATTTCTACTGTTAGCTGAGTCTTACCTCCAGTCCTTTGACCAGGTCTTCCCTGGTATTAGAACAAAAAAAATGCAGCTGTCATGACGACAACCTTTAGAACTGGGTAACAAGTCATTAATGATAATGAAAGATCTGGTGTTAATTAAAGATTCTGACGGCGATACCCTCCTCTTCTTCTTCTTCTGTGTTTTTTTTTTTTTTTTTTTTTTTTTGAATGGTAAGATATATTAAAAACTTAAGAAAGGTACAATAAAGATAGAAAGAAAAAACATGCGTATGTATTAAAGTTATATATCAATACAAAACAATAAATTACAAAGGAACAAGCAAAACTACCTCTTTTTCTATCTTCAACTTAGCTAAAGCATCCGCCATGACGGCGATACCTCTTGATAGACATTCTGACAAGTAGATCGATGTTAATCAAAGGTTATGCCATAACAGAAATTCTGACGGCCGCAATCACCGTGACAAGGATGGATGACTCAAATACAGATCAAACAGTTTACGGCAAACCATACAAGGTCTTCCCAGGAAACATGCAAACGAAGGGAGTTTTAAACGGACTGAGCCAAGGTGGGTAGAAACAAAAGGAGTTTTAAGCAGGGGGTGGAACCAAGGTGGGGAAGAGGGTGGCCACGCCCCTACACACGCCCACCCACCTACACAAGTTTTCTTGAGAACTCTCCTTTTACATAGGGTACCCTTAGAACTTTTTTTCTTTACATGGTGGCCCATGAAAAACTTCCAAGAGTAGTAACATCCTAGAAGTACCTATATAACAAGGAAACAATATCAAGAAATTAAGATGCTAGGCTTTGAGACAAGTTGATTCAGCCATGTTAATGAACTTAGTCATTGTGCACCCCCTAATATGTATATATTTCATAGTGGTATGTCAGGCATATGGATGTCATTTAGTCAAAGGGACGTCTTGGTGAAAGAAAAAGATAAAATGATGAGCTGATGGAATTGTATAATGTTAACATTAAAACACATAATATGTAGAGGAAGTACTTCTAGTTTTGCACTTTACTAGCATAATAGAAGTCAAGTAAAGCCTCTATTTTTAAGACAAGATGTCACATCAAAAGTACTTTAATTTAAAATTCCTCCGATTTAAAAAAAAAAAGTAAAAAAGCAACCACCTTTATCCACTAATAATAAAAAAATTTCTACTTTCTTATACAAAAAGCCAAAAAGATTCCATAACAAACAACTAAAAACAAAATGCTATCATAATCCATTTATATTTTATTCTTTTTTAAAAATCAACTTTACTTCACTTGACTCTATTAGTATAGTTGTCAAACTGGGAGTTGAGTCGCAAAACATCTAAAATATATATATATGTACTAAAGACACAATAGCATGAGGGAAAGTGGCATATACCAATGAAAATATGGGTAATGATCGGCACAGTGGGCTTAATGTTTCATGATAGTGGCTTGATTCCAGTATAGGGAAAAGGGTCCTAAATCCTAATAAAGACATGCTTGTTTTGGCTTCTCATTAATTGAGACACACTACCTCCAAGATACGCTATGTGGTGAGATGCCTAGGATTTGTTTGCAAGAGGGGTTCGTGCAATTTTCTCAATGTTAGTAGGTTCAAGACGTGAAAATATTACTGTACTCATCAGGAGAGGAATTGGATTGTACACTGGAAAAGGCAACTTCTGATGAGACTTTTCACGAGGTTTCTAGATTTAACTTATGCATTGCACGTCGATGGTAATATGTGAACTCAAAATGATTGTAATATCTGATCTCTCCTTGACACGACATGATTAAATCCTTCGTTCATGGATGTAACCCTGACTGGTGATTAATAGGAGAATGTTCTCTTCAGTTTGTATGGCACGAGGAGAGAAGATGGAAGGTCTTTTCACGGAAAAGGAGAATCATAAAAATCCACCCTAAGAGATTATCCTTACCTGATTTAACAGCTTTTATATTTAATAACATTTTAATTATAGATTTTATTTAGATTCAATCCAATGGTGATTAATTGGTTAATGACTAATGAGTGTATAAGAATTAATGCCAAATCATGAGATGAAAAGAGTAATAAGGGCTGTATTGATGAAAGGTGGGTCCAAATGGCCCCCCACAGTAATATAATATCTCTACCTCTCTAGTGTATACCAAAATCCGTGTGTGCAGTAATAGATATTACATAAATCAAATGCTACGTTACTAGATACATGTGCTTTACTCGCATCCAGTAAATATAGTTAAAACAATGATTATATTTTCAGTGCGACACATCTTCTGAAAATTAAAATGGGATACTTTCACGCAAAACATGGTGGTGGGTGAGTACCAAATCCCCTCCTCTTCCTTACACTTCACGTTTATGGGAGTGAAAACTCCACATAGGGCATATCTATTGAAAATATGAGACACTCCGCAATGTTTTAGATTTCTTCAAACTTTACCTAAATTGAATTTGGTCCGGCATAAGATGGAGTATATGATTAAAAATGTGATCAACACCCAGGGGTGGAACCTAGATATAGGCATTGAGGGCCATTGTGAAAAAGAAATTCTTGGGGGAAGGCCATTGCTAAAAATGACCTTAAGTTTTAAATTATCTCAAGGTTTTTTTTTTCTTTTTTGTAATTAGGGGCTGGGTGGGGGGAATGGCCCCAGCCAGCCCGCACTTCCGCCCCGAACAACGCCTATACGCATAAAATCAAAGAATTTCCAACATGAGGATGCATTCATTTTTTAGCAACTTAAATTCTCGGTAGATAGGCCCACTATATATCGAGTTTCACTGCTGCTGAGACTGACATGACAAGTAGGGCGGTCAATCGTGTCGTGTTAACAAATTCCAGTTACGGGTTAATGAATTCGTTTTAAAATCACCTCAATCTGAACACCATCCGTTAATTTAATGGGTTACACGACTCAACCCATTAACACGTTAAATAATTAAATCATTTCGAAAATTAAAAGAAAATCCATACAAAAATATATAAGAAGAAAACTATATAAGCCACACAAAACTATGAGGATCTCTAGTGGATCACACCTAAAACCCCACTATAAAATAATAAATTTTAATTTATTCTTTATGAATATAAATTAATTATAGCTACACTTAGGGACTAAAAAAACTTTAACGGGTTAAGCGGGTTGTTAACGGGTTACTAGTTTAATTCATACATGACGCGTTAGCTTAACATATTAACGGGTTTGACCCGTTAACGACCCGAACCCATTAAGAGCCGACCCAAACCCATTAATATCGTGTGGATTCGTGTCGTGTGGCATTTTGACAACCGTAGTGACAAGACCCGAACTGCTGCTGAGACTAGGGATGGCAACGGGGCGGGGCGGGGCCGGAATTGGCCTGCCCCATCCCCGCCCCGAACCTCCATGTCCCCGCCCCGCCCCGCAATTTGGGGTATGTTACATACCCCGTCCCCGCCCCGACATGCCCCGCGGGGCGCCCCGCCCCGATGTGGTACAACCATAGATATAATAAATTAATTTTGAATTGACTATAAAAAAAAAGTAAATTAATTTATTTTACATGTTAAAAAGCACATGAATGATTCATCTATGTTGTCTCTATTCTTTTAATAATATTAAAAAAAATCTCCCAAAATAGAATAAAAAGATCTCCCCGTATAAATATTTTATAAGTGTGGGGTACTGTTAGATTGTTTAAATTTTTTAAAATGATCTAATATTAATAATATAAATTTTCCTTTTTCTGAAATTTTACCTATTTAAAGTGAGATTTATTCTTATAAGATTTTCTCTAAGCCTTTGAAGGTCACTAACATACACTTGAAAATATCATATATGCTTTGAGACATTCTTTATAAAAAAAGACAATATCTCTCTAAAATATCATGAACTCCATCAGTACATGGTTTCACTTCATTTCTGGTATTGAACTCCACTCACTAATAAAGAGGTTGATTACATATAATTAACATTAGTATAATTTATAGTGTTGTTAGTATGATTAGAATCATATTAAGTTACTAACTATAATTTACCTTGCTATTTCTAATCATATAAGTTATTATAAGCGTATAGCATGATATATCTTGTAATGTTATATCAAATTAGTATAATTTATATTGTTATTAGTATGATTAGAATCATACCAATTATAATTTACCTTGCTATCTCTAATCATATATGTTATTATAAGCTTAAAGCATGATCTATCATTCTATCATATATTTATATTCGTTTTATTTAATATGATTTATCATGTCACAATTTAACATTATATATGATTAAAGTAAAATAAGTTTAGATAGTTAGATAGATTTTTTAACAACTTTAATTTCATTAAATTTGAATTAGAGGGAATGGGATCATATTATATGCTTTTATAATGTCTAGGGTTCATTCAATTACATGTTTAACTTTAAAAAAAAAGTCTTCAATCAATCTACTTAACCCTTAATAACAACATAAAATCAATATATACATTTGCATATAAATATGCTTATTTATTATAAAAGAAATCTAAAATATATATATTTTAGAAGATTATTAATTTCGGGGCGAGTTACGGGGCGGGGCATGGGGCGGTATTTCGGGGCGGGTTACGGGGTGGGGCATGGGGCGGGGCAACGGGGCGAGGTAAGAAACATACCCATCCCCGCCCCGCCCCGGATTCTGGATAAATTTTTGCCCCGTCCCCGCCCCGTCTAAGAGTCGGGGCAGGGAAAACCCGTACGGGGGGGGCGGGCACTCCGGGTTGGGGCGGGTCGGGTTAAAAATGTCATCCCTAGCTGAGACTTCTCTGGGTGTGCACCAAATTTCCTCAACATACGATGTATATCCCTTCCAACTAGTACAACTGTCTGAGAGTCATAATCCATTGATGCCCCCGGCTTCTTTAACATCCAAATTGCAATATCTGCAATGCAAATTTCTGCATAAAAAGTAATAAAAACAATATTAGTAATAGTAATAAATAGTATATAAATATACATTAGCTGTTGCAAGCATAACATGTTGGAAGGATTCTTTTTTTAATGTTATATTGAGAACTCAAGCTCATGCACTATGACACAGGCACATTTCCCTCATCAGCCGAGCTTTAGCGAGGGACATGATAGTAGATAATTTAATTCCTTTAATGAGCACCATAGACTTTGCTCAAGCCCCTATGGATCGAGAATATCCATAACAACTAGTACAGCAGCCTACCAAAAATAAACAAAGGGGATTTTACAGGAAAGAATCCTATTCCATAGGACCGATGATGACCCAATAGCACGTTGGAGACAGGTTGTGCCTTTTTTTTAGTGATATAATCGGTATCGACTATTCTGTTCTGTTAAGCAAATAAGACATTTACATTTTGGAAAAAGTCTAACTAATAGATTAGTCGATATCGACTATTAGGGCTAAGTTGTGATGGTCGATATCGACAATTCTATCATTTTCAACAACTAAGGCAGTTACAGGTTAGAGGAAATATGACTGACAAATTAGTTGATATCATTCATCATGCTACCCTGACTTGCGTAGATGCCGCAATCCCTCCTCCTCTTGGTTACACTATCGCCGAGGATAGCTTAGGGGATTAGAGAAGTAGAAAAGAGAGAGAGAGAGAGAGAGGAGGGAAACCCTAAATCCTCAATTCCCCCAATCCAGAACCCAAAATTAACAAACCCAAATCCATCCCTGCCCAACCTAATCTCATCACTCATTGACAAACCACGCCAGAATCCAACCCTTCCACCTTCCCGCCCTACCCCCTCCCTGCCTCTCTCAAAACACCCATTTCTCCTTCCAATACCGAACGCAGAACCAAAAGAAGAAAGAGAGGGAGAGAGAAGAACAATGGCAAAAAAAAAAAAAAAAAAAGAAGAAAAAAGAGAGGAGTGCCAGATCCAATGTACCAGACACCCGACTGCAGCAGCCAAGCTATCATTGCCTCACCTACCTTGCCGTTGTCCCTTGTGCTCGCCTCCAACAACACCGTCGTTGTCTAGCCTATTCATATCTTCTTTGCTTGCAACATGCTGACAGTCGATTTCGACTATTCCAAAAAAAAAAAAAAAAAAAAAAGAAATAAGCCGAAAGGGCCCAAAGGACCCCTTTTGTCTACACCAATTTACTTGGTCATCATCGGTCCTATGGGGTTTTTCCCCATAAAATTCTCTTTAAAAAAAGAAACAAAATAAAAGGAAACTGGTTGCACACTTTTAAAAATAATGAAAACAAATTTGAGAGTCTCATGTGTGATTGCTTATCCATAAATAATAATAATAATGACAATGATAAATCACTTGCATGCATGGGATGGTGGTAAGGGAGTCGGACTCCTGTTGGGAGCAACAAGTCTGCTCAAACACCTTGAGAAACAACCATGCCAGCCCGCACAGTGTCCTTTTAATTGATGCCCACAAATAGTAATTACAAATCACAGTCATTAAAAATAAAATAAAAAAAGGTCCCATTTCTCCTTTTTATATTATTGAATGCATTAGAGAGAGAGAGAGAGAGAGAGAGAGAGAGAGAGCCACAATAAAAGTAAACAAGAGAATAACCAAGCTCCACCATCACTGTTCAAAATAACCAAAAACTACCCCAGATTGACCTAACTGAGCAAGACCATGTCCATGACTGCTTTCTTAGAAATGTAAGACCGTTACATTATAATCAACGATGGCAACCCCCGTAGTGTCATTGAAGAAATACTTCTTGGCGACTGCAACCCCACGTGCCAACCGGAACAGACCAGTTCCCCCAACGATGGGCATCTCCCGAACCTGGTGCGTGACGTGGTTCTCACCCATGATACTGAAAGAGCTGCCGTTGTACCTGCCACTAGTGAAACTGTAAGCCATGGCCATGACCAATGTGATCTCGCTTTGCCCTGAGTAGCCATAGATCCCTTGGGCTCGACCCAAGAGCTTGGACGTGGGCTTGGGCCCTTCGGTGAGCAGCTCATCGGCCATCATCACCTTACCAAAGAGCGTAGCCGACTGGTTGGTCATCTGCGCTTCGGCCACTTTCACCGCACTCGGTGTCTTCCCTCTCACCGTGTCGTGGAAGTAGAAATGTAGATGGCTCACCTTCTCCTTCCCCAGCCCAAGGCTCTCGCGCCAGTAATCGACTGGCCTTGTTTTCCTGCGCTCGCTTTGAGCTGATGGGAAGGCTATCAAGGACAAGAACAAGAACAACCACAGCAACACTAATTGTTTTCCCATCTCTCTCTCTCTCTCTCTCTCTCTCTCTCTCAATGTGAAGAAGGAACAAGGGTGGGGAGGCTTATATAAGGGCATGTTTGGCACTTAACTAAGTAAAAGTGAAGTGAAGTGAATCCAGACAAGAATTGACAAGGGTCATATCAAAAATACACTATTTCAACATTCCCTCCATCTTTTTCAAAAAAAGTCAAAAAAGCAACCTCCTTTTTCCACTAAAAGACAAAAAAACTTCACTTTTCTATACAAAAAGTCAAAAAAATTCTATACAAAACAACTAAAAACAAAACATCATCATAACACTCTATATTTTATTCTCTCTTGATTTGTTAACACCTACACGAAAATCATCTTTAACTAGTCTCTTGTCATTTAAAATTATCATTCAATCTTCCTCAATCTCAAAACCGAAGGTCTGATATTGACATGTGGATGATATCCATTTAATGCATCTTAAATTAAAAAGGATGGAAAGTTATATATATATATATATATATATATATTAATATGCTAAAGCCTCAGAGGATATGGACTCATTGCGTAACACCCCACCCTATACGTGATTGGATTCAATTCATCAAAAGGCTTTATGTAGTAATCGACTAGCCTCTTGGCCCCCTCCCACTTGCACCAGTCCAAAGCAGGGACACACACTCGAACTAGTTGAGAGTTGACTCTGATACCATTTGTAACGCTACACCCTATACGCATGCAAGGTAATGATGCAAACTCTACATATAATCTCATTCACTTGTTTCTCTATAGTCAATATAGGACTCCGGAACATCACACATTGTTCATATGCAGTCTTGCTTGTGGTGCCCACTTAGAGCATCCCTATCAATGGGGGAGAGGGTACAGAGAAAGATAATCTTATGGATAAGGGTAATCCAAACAATCAACATCTAATTTAGATTATCATAACTCTTAATTTAACCATAGATTTTTCGAAGTTTAATCAAATGGAAAGCAAAAGTTTAATGACTATAAAATTGGACATGGTACGAGATCATTGGGCGAAAAGAGTGTGAAAGGGATTCCACTTATCAAAGGCAGGCCCATGTACTCCACCCCATAGAGCCGCCTTAGGAAAAAAATTCTGCTAGTCTATTGATGGCATGGTATGTGATTAAATTAAGCTAGAGGCATGCATTACTATGACTCGGATTACTTGGTGGTCCTATAAAGTTATTGTCTTAAATTTAAATCTTATTGAGGCCGGTTCTAAGGAGATTTTTTATTATTATTTTTCTAGACATCAAAAGTTGCCATTAGCTAGCTAAGAAGGTGGTTGAACGATATCTTTCGATCAACTTGTACCACTAAAAAGGCAGGTAGTTTGGTGCATTTCAAAAAATACAAGTGGTTGTGCAAAATTTACTTTTTAGATCCATGTGATCTCTGTTTCTTTAGTTCAACTGCTTCTGTTTATATATTTGGGAACTGAAAACATGCAGCATATGAGGCATCAAGACCCGTGAATTAAGGGTGCTCATTGGCTGGGTCAGGCCAGGCTGAGGAATATCCAGGCCCAGCTAGACTTTAAAACACAGGCATAAACTTACATGCAAAAGCATGTACCTAGAACTACAATGAGAAAGTATGGAACCATGCACAGCAGCAAATGTGCTGATTGCTGCAAGAAAGTATGGAACCTTACACAGCAGCAAATTTGCAGATTGCTGCACCTCAAATGTTAAATACAAGTGTGGATGTAGGGTTGTAAATGGACCAGGACTGGGCATGAGAAAACCTACATATTGAGTAGGTCCTGGTGGGTCGACTAGGAACCCAACCAAGTGGACCACTGTTGGGTCAACTACAACAGGATTCCTTTTTGAGGAAAAAAAAAGTATCCACGGAAAAAGTAAATAAAAATTAATTTAAAGTACTGACTTTCTTGGTGTACTCAATCCGACATTAACCACTCGAGTCTGATCAACCCACTCGGCCAGAAAACTAATTAACCTATCAACAGTCAAGATAATAAACAATAAATGCCGCGAGAAGAGAATGAATGGTGGTGGTGGTGATGATGATGATGATGAAATGGCAAACGTAAATTAAAAATGGGCCCAACCATTGCACCTCTCATGTATGGTTGGCCTACCGATTTGGATACTATGCAAGGAACATGTGATCCATGTCCATGGTGGGCCTGGTTGCATAAGGTTCTTCATGATCAACAAGAGTATCATGTTAAAAAAAAAAAATGATATTCAGTGATGCATGCTGATGGAAACATAAGAAAGGAAGCGGGTACAGAGCTAGCTAGGATTTTCTTCTGCAGGGACAAAGTTGATCGATGATTAATTTTAGTGGGCCCATTTATGAAAAATTTAAACCATTCGAGAAACGACCCCTTCCCTTATTATCTACATAAGATTCACTTAAAGAAAAATGTTTTGCTACACATAGATCACATGTAAAGTCCAATTCTATGGGGCCTATTTGGGCAAACCTTTGATCAGTTTAATTAGCAACTTTCATACTTATATCCCCACTTTGATTTGGCACCTTACTAAGTTTAGATGCTCACCGATCCTTTATCCACTATTGGATTGGATCCCATAAAAAAATTATTATTAAAATAGTGTTAGACTTTAAGCTTGTTAAATTAAGATCTAGGATATAATTTTAATGTCCTTGGATGTCATCTACACAATAAAGACGGTAAAAAGGGAAAAGATAAAACAAATATGATAGAAGAGTTCCACGACAATAGGCCCACTTAATTGTTGAAAAAAAAAACATCCTCATATCGTGTGTCGACCTTATCAGATTTCACTCAAATGGCCCAACTTAAGATTGTTGACTTTAAAAAAGATATTCCATAAGATTCTTATAAACAAAATTTAATTTTTTTCATATAGGTCAATTTTACTTGGGCCTAAATCATATTGAGCTATACCTTTTTTTTTCTCATAAAGAATTAGAATATTTATTTTATGGGGTTTATGTTTTTCCAAAGTAGATGTATTTAAACTGGAGTAGTGCTTTCTTTTTCTTTTCTTTTTTTAACCCGCCCAAGGGGGCCAAGACCTAAGACAACACTTGCCCACATGGGAGAGAGAGCCACAAATGTGGGAAGAAATTACCCACGTTGGTCGAAAGAGCAGACCCAAGGATTGATCTGTGGCAAGCCAAGTGAGAGGCAAGATTGCCAACTGAGCAACCCCATATTAGCGATTAAGGTAATGTATCTACTCACTTGTGTGGGCTCTCCTTTTCACTTTGTGATCTTTTTCTTCCCACTTGTGTGGGCTATCTTGGGTGCCAACCCCTAATTAAGCTACTCCATGCTATCTATGTGTCCAGAAAAAAAAAAAAAAAAAAAAAAAAAAAGGGGTAATGGTCTACCTCTCCTGTGTATACCATCATCTATTTATGCCTAAAAGAATAGAAATGACTTAAACCAAATGCTAGCTACTCCATGCTATCTATGTGCGTTGCTGGGTACATATGCTGATATGCATTATTCTTGTCCAGTAAAAATCTATAGTAAAAACAATGATTATGATCTCAGGTGTGTACGCATCATCTCAATATAAAAATGGGTTACTTGCACGTATAACATGTGTTCCTTAACACTCCACGAGTTGGAGTAGTGAAAATCCATAAATGGAGCCAATGCATGACAAATCTGAACCGCTCATGATGAACGCCACCTTTCTGCCTTTTCAATGTACCAGATGTCTTCAAACTTTACCTAAATGGCCAAATTGGATGGGGTCCTATATAAAATTGAGCATATGATTAAGAACGTGATCAATACCTATTTGGATAAAATTTAAGGGCATCAACTAAAAAGAGGATGCTCTGATGCATTCTTTTTGGGCAGCTCAAATTTTCAATATAGGCCTCATCGATCATAGGGTTTCACTCCTAGTGAAACAAAATATATGAGTAAACAAAGGGACAGGAAGTGAGACTTCTATGGGGATCGGCGGATCGCACCAAGTTTCCTCAACCTCTAACAATTTAACAGAAAAAATGCAGGTACTTTTCACCTATGAACATTCCTGCATATGCAAAAGTTGATGTTGTCATGATCTGGCATCATGCATGACTTAATTAAGGGGGGTTATATTCTATTGATGGCCCCCTACCTCTTTAGCTTCTAGATTGAGATGTCCGCAATCTAAATGCCCCTTAAGAGAAAGTTTTGCATAGAAGTCATAAAAAAAAATAATAATAATAATAATAATAATAGTAAATAACAGATAAATAGAATTAAATTGTTTCCACACATAAAATGGCAATAGGGAATTTTCATTTATTTATTTATTTTTTTGCTACAATGGGAACTCGAACTCTCACACAATGGGAACTCGAACTCTCACACACTTCACTTAAAAAAAAAAAAAAAAGAAAAAAAAAGAAAAAAAAAAAATAGAAAAACATCTCCTAATAATTTTACTTTATTCATCATGATCACCAGTAACAAAGCATTCCATGACTGCTTTGCTAGAAATGCATGACTGTTACATTATACTCAACAATGGCAACCCCCGTAGTGGTATTGAAGATATACGTCTTGGCCATTGCAACCCCACGTGCGAACCGGAACATACCGGTTCCCCCAACGATGGGCATCTCCCGAACCGGATGCGTGACAGGGTTCTTACCCATGATACTGAAAGAGCTGCCCTTGTACCTGCCACTAGTGAAACTGTAGGACATGACCATGAGCAGGGTCAGCTCCTTCTGCCCGGCTGAACCATACATCCCTTGGGCTCGACCCAAGAGCTTGGACGTGGGCTCAGGCCCTTTGGTGAGCGGGTCATCGGCCATCATCACCACACCGAAGAAAGTGGCCGACTGGTTGGTCACCGGTGCTTGGGCCACTTGAACCGAGCTCGGTGACCTCCCTCTCGTAGTGTCGTGGAAGTAGAAATGTAGATGGCTCACCTTCTCCTTCCCTGCCACAAGGCTGTCGCGCCAGTCGTCCACTGGCCTAGTCTTCCAGGGCTTGCTTTCAGCCCCTCTGAAGGCGATCATGGACATGAAGAAAAACACCACCACCACCAGTTGTTTTCCCATCTCTCTCTCTCTCTCTCTCTCTCTCTCTCTCTCTCTCTCTCTCTCTCTCTCTCTCTCTCTCTCTCTCTCTCTCTCTCTCTCTCTCTTCTCAAATGTGAAGAAGGAACAAGGGTGGGGAGGCTTATATAGAGGAGATTTCTGCAATTAAGAAGCCAAGTTATAACAACCACAAGCAATCATCTATAACCAGTCTTTTTTAATTTAAAAATGTCATCCGATCTTCCTCAATCTCTATCAAAGCTCAGACATTGACATGTTGATGAGTTGCATTTAATGTGCATTACTTTAAAAGAATGGAAGGTGAAAATTTTCTAGCACAAGCTAGCGGATTGCATATTGCTCATAGAATTCGGATCCTTTTAAAGGCTTTAAGCTAGAGAAGTTGAGTTAAAAAGAGTAGAACTCCATGTTTGGCCCGCTTTTGAAATCCGAATCATTCAAAGTAAATGCCTTCAGGATAAAAGGGATATGTCCTAATTTTAGTTTCACTGAAGTACACGGTAGGACGAACTCCAATAATGTAAAACTTGAGGATACCCATACAAGGCCGGTTCGGGACAATTTGAGGCCTAAAGTGACAATCATAAATGAGACCTCAGATTATCTATTCTTTTTTCTCTTTTTTTTTTTTTTTTTTTTTTTTGTTTTCAGTTTTGAGCATCTGGATTCGTATTTTGTAATAGATATATTTATTATTTATAAATTATAACTAATAATATTTATAAATAAAACGAACACTAATTATAATAAACATACGATACGAGCATGGAATTAAAAAAATCTTAAAATCATAAAACAATAAAACTTGATTTATTTATTTATCATTGTTGGCCATAAAGATTGTAGATGTACATAAATTTCGAATTTGATCCAGTTTTTTCATTATGAAAAAAATGGATTATATTTGAGTTAGTGGGTTATGATTAACATATATTATAAAAAAATCACATATATTGTCAGAATATATCCACATATATTATTAAAAAGAAGAGAAAATTAGATCAATAAATCTTTAAAGAAGAATGCTTTAGAAATAAAAAATAATAATTATAGAGAAAGACAATCTATGAGAGAGACAGAGGGTGAGAGAGTAAAGAGTACGTGAGATGGAAAAACGTTAGGGGAGAAACATTCATTTGAAAAACCTCACTGGTGAGGTGGCAAGGAGGTAGGGTTGAGATTTGTTGACATTTAAAAATACACTGTGTAGAGAAAAAGAAGGATGACACTTGCTTTAACACTTTGTTTAAATGTGAAAAGATGGTTTTAATGAGATGTGATACTAACTACTATTATGGGGCCTTGGGAGAAAAAAAAATATGACAGTTGCTTGAATGTTTTTTTTAGAATTTGAAAAGATGATTTTTATGGGGTCTTATTTTTAGGAGGCTTAAAGCAAGGGTTTTTCTTGTCCAATGGTCGAGCTGCCGCTAACCCCATATACGTGGAGGACATTAATTATTTTGATCGATTTGGATTTTAGTAGGTGGGGTCCCATGGGAAGTTCCTCTCCTTTAGTTTAGGATTTTTCTCGCTTAACACCTAGCTCAGAGGATCCTAATTCAATATTTATATCCAATCTTTCTTGTAGGGCCCACTTAGAGCTTCCCTATCAAGTGGGGGGATAGGGTAGATGGAAAGATAACCTTATGGATAAGGGTCCCTTGATTTACCAGCCTTAAAGTTTAATAGGATGTCATCCATATATCTTTTTGCAATTCAATGGAAAGGTGCGTAAAAGGTTTGATGCGGGTCTAAAATTGGGCCTAGTGCCAAATCATTGAATGAAAAGAGTGTGAAAGGAGATACACGGATAAAAAGGTGGACCCAAGTCGACTCCATAGAGGCATAGAGCCAATCTAGGAGAAAATTCCCCAGGTCTATAGATGGTATGCCATTCAAATTCAAGAAGGGCATTACTCTTACTCGGATTTGATGGTCCTCTAAAAGTTATTGTCTTCTTAAGTTCAAATCTTATTGGGGCTGGATCCAAGGAGATTCCTCTATTTATTCTGGACAAAACATTATCAGTTCCATCAATGATCAAAAATTGGCAATTGGTTATGGTGGTTGAACGGTATTCAACTGGTGTAAGAGTAAGAGGGCGAAGGTAGTTATCCATGTGATGTCTATTTCTTAGTTCAACTGCTTCTGTGTACGTTTGAGAATGTGGGAACTGAAAACATGCAGCAGTGAGGCAGCAAGGCCCAAGAATGGTGGACAGTTGTGGGACCCAACCACCAAACTAACTGGATTCTCTCGTGCCAAATACTCCACCTATTACCTTTTGTTGGGTGAATGAGGATGGGAAGAGTTCCATCTCTCTTGGGACACATTATTTTGACCAGTAGAACTCATACTTTTGATTTTGGATGCCCCTCCTAGCCATTGGATCTTGAGGAGTGATATCCAATGCCCAATGGCATTGATCATCTCTGATGGACCACCATTTTCCATATCTGTTTCCAGCTGCCACAACAGTATAAATCAACAGAACAGAATAGTAAGTGATAGGTTTGAGTTACTTTTAAGTGTATTTTCCTTTCTTTTTCCCCTCTCTTCTAGGAAGGAACCAATCAGAAGTTTAGGTTTGCATGTGATCTTTTGTGTCTTTTTGTGAATCACGTTGGGTGGGAAGTGTAGGGATAACCTGTTTTCACCTACCTGGGGTTAAAATACGTAGAGAGGGCAGATGCAAACACACGTGCGTGATAGATTTGTTTTTAATTGTTTGGTATGGAATTTTTTTGAATTTTTGTATAGAAAATATTAGGGTTTTTGTTTTTTAGTGGAGAAAGGATGTTTTTTTTAACTTTTTTGAAAAATTTGGAAGGAATTTTGAAATTGTGTACTTTTGATATTACCTCTTATCATTTCTTATCTGAATTCACTTTACTTTACTTTAACTAGTTAATTGCCAAGCATGCTGGTTTCCTCACCTTTTACCTGAGATCTACTTCCCTCACCAAAGGGTTGGGTCCCAACGCCCCGGGCTGGTACCAAAAAATGTAAAAAATAAAAATTCAAGACTAAGAGAGTATTTAGTCAGTAGTCACATGACTGAAATATTAACTGGCTCTGAGATAGCAGATTGTCTCATCATTAAATTAGTAAAGATGTATTAGTACTAGTAGCATAACAAAATCACTCCAAAGGACCTATGGTGCTTCTTTCTTGTTTCTTCACCATATGTTATGACTTGCATGCTGCCAAACTTGTGAACTCGAGTGCCAAACTTGTGTACTCGAGAACGAGAACAGAAGTACTTAACCGATCAGTTACCCGCATTGTCACAAATCTGGTTCTTGAAAAGCTGCGGTTCACGAAAATGTTAGAATATTTTAAAAGTTGCAGCTGTTTATTTTTAGGGAAAAAAGCACTATACCTACCTGGACTTTGGCCGTTTTGCAGAGTGATCCCTGAACTTTGGTATTTGTGACTAAACCTACCTGTAGTTTGAGTTGGCATGCAAAATGGACGGATTCTGTTAGTATTAACAGTGTAGGTCGTATAAAATCTGTTTGGTGCATACTGGCGCCAAGTTACTCTCCCAAAAAGACACATTTGCCCCTGAATCAGCCTATAAAACATCACATTTTTCCCCTGTTCTGTTCTCAATATTCATGTGAGGAATATTTTGGATTGTTCTTTTTACTAAAGTCACTTTATTTTCTTGAGGTGCTTAGGTCTTCAACAGGAACTAGAAGGAAAAACTTGGAAATGGAATGGTAAATCACTAGGGATTTTAATGGAAGTTTAGACATGGTTAGAAATGGGCCACGCTTGGAACTATGTTCTCTTTTTCTATTTTATAGAGGATAAAATGCTTACAAACATCAACTTCTAAAGATTTTCTTTAGGGACCAACAAGAGAGTTTTGGAAGTCTTAAATGGAATAAAAATAAAAGAGACAGGAGACAAGACTAGATTGGCTTGAAGTGCAAGTTTCAAAAGATTCTTTAAAACTCATTTTCTTCATGCTTCTTTTTGTGATTCTTTACACCCTCCTCTTGACCAGATTTTCTCAAGTCAAGTATAAAATAATCAAGTATAGATAAGTCAAACCTGATCATCATCAACTCCCATCTTCTAATGTAGTTATACAAAATCTAATCCTTCTTGAAGAAATTTAAACCAAGCTAGATCAAGGCCATTTTGCACTACCCATTTGCTTAATGCCTGGTGAAAGATTAGGATTCAAATGAAGGGGGCTTTATGGAAATGATATACAAAAGGGTGAAGGGTGGATATCTACTACGGACCATAAACTTATTAGGATCTAAACTCATGTTGGAAAGGGCGTCCAATCTTTCCAGCCCAGCAGAAAAAACATAGAATTTGGATCCATTGAGGATATCCACTTTCACTCTTAGCCCCTCCAATAGAACTGAATTTCTTGGTCTGAACTTATTGAACAACAGACCATTAGTGAACTATCAAGGTTAAATGTCCAGCTATTGAGAATAAAATCATTAAACCAAAAGACATGTAATTCACATTTAGTTATCGAATGATGTGCTACAGATCCTCCAAACATCTGGTTTGTCCTAACAAAAGGATTAGGCAGCATAAAACATACTTGCGTTGCTAATGCTCATAATGTAAAAAACAGAGAGGAAAAAGAAACTATGAAAAGAGTATATACCAAATCATTAGAAAACTTTAGGGAAAATGAGATTATTATCATTCAACTGTGAATCTAGATATAGCATATATTCATATTCTAAATGGGATCAATAATATCAATGGATTTCTTGAAAACTATCCAATAAGATGGAATTTTCAGTTCTGCATTAGATCCATACAAACAGCTGAAAGACTCATCATCTACTCATTTCAAAGTCCTGAAATGATTGATCCATCTAAAACGCTACTAGAATCATCTAAAGTGCTACACAGACTTACACACTAGGCCTTTAATTCTTCGTCTTTCTTCTCTTCTTCTTTCATCTTCTCCTCATTTTTTTCAGTAACATCCTCCTCTGTAACTACCTTCTCTTTCTCCACCCCCTCCATTTCTATCTTCTCCTCCTTCTCCATCTCCATCTTCTCTTCTGCCAAGGCTGCCACCCTCTTCTTCATCTCTTCCAATGCATTCCTCATCCCCAACTCCACATCATCATTGCAGCTCATAAAAATCTCTGCAACATCAGCTGGGGTCATCTTAGCAGCAGGCAGCACCTCCTCAACCTCCTTCATAAGCTCATGGTCATCTATGCCAAGGTAGTTCTTGGCCAGGATCAGAAATGCCTTGAACTCACAGTGGCCGAGATAGATATGCTTATCCATCCGCCCCGCCCTCAGCAATGCTGCATCAAGCTTGTCTTTGTGATTGGTGGTGAAGATCATCAGCCGCTCTCCCACGCAAGAAGACCACAGCCCATCCACGAAATTCAGCACCCCAGAAAGACTAACAGTGCTATGGGTGCTCTTACCCTCCTCTTTGTTCTTCTTCTTCTTCTTCTTCTTCTTCTTCTTCTTCTCCTCCCCCCCTTCCCCCCTTCCTCCCCATCAATATATGGGCCCCACAAAATGACATCTTTGATCTCTCTTTCCTTGTCTTCTTCTTCTTCAACCTTCAATCCCACATACAATACCTAATCATTGAGACCCACCTCAAATATAATAACAGTACAGACAAAGTCTATCCAACAAGGGTTGACTGTGGTCCCCTCCATGTGTAACAGCCACCATCGTTAACCCACAAAAGTAGCAGACAAGTGGGGTTTCTATTCCACCAACATTCAAACAGAAACAGTAAACAAAAGAAACAGATTTTTTCAAGAGGAGACCATTTTCGACATCGAAAGGTCAGTGCTTTGAAACCGTATCAGACATCACCATAACAGAGAAAGAAGTTCAAAATCTTAAACCCATGGTCATCGGGAATGAGATCATACATCTGAAACCGCTGATGGACCTTCGGTGTGGATCTATTGTTCTTCTTGAGAGATCTGATGCATGCAAGGAAGGAGGAGAAGATTTCGCCTAAAATCGCCAGAACCCTAACCGCAAGTGAAAAGGGGAAAAAGGGGAAAAAATCGCTAACAGTAAAGGGCATATATCAAGGGTAAATTTGTCATTTACTAAATTCCGTCACGGCAGTTAGTATTTGCATGTCAACCCAAAGTACAGGTAGGTTTAGTCACAAATACTAAAGTACAGGGGTCACTCTGCAAAACGACCAAAGTACAGGTAGGTATAGTGCTTTTATTTTTCCCCTTTATGATGAAGGTATCCGTGGTATTTGACCCGTGCACCCGCAACACACATGCACCAGGTAGATCTAGAGTGTATCGAACACACAACATGAAGAGCAAACCCACTCCAATTACCAACAAACTAACACGCAGGTAGGGTCAAGACTGCAGTTTTACTTGGTGCATATTGAGAAAATGCCACTAAAACAATTAAGTTTTATATAATTAGAATATAACATATTAGATACTTATATAAAAAAAAAAAACCGTTTTCTTCAGTTTTTGTACAGTGTATAAAGTTTAAGGAAAAGCTCCACCCATTTACCACTCCTAGGTAGAAAGGGGCAACCCAAAGGAGCTAAACCCAGCAAAAACAGATGATCAAAGGGCATGAAAGACCCACAGGCAGGGCAAAAGTAGGAGAAAACAGATCTCCCAAACAAAGACAGAGAAACCCACTGCTCGGGTGAAAATAAGAGCAAGTAGAATTTTAGTGTTGCAAAGAAGAAGCCATCTTCACCAAATGAGTGGCTTCCTTATCCAAAGTTCAGCAGATGCAACAATTAATTTCTATAAAAGAATCTTGCCAATCCTGAGGGCAGTGAAGCGCCTGTCCCCAAGCTGACTGTGAAGGATCAATCAAATCCTCATGAATCGAACACTTGACAACAAGGAAATCCTCATGAATCGAACACTTGACAAGAAGGATAGAAAACAGATGGGTCATTTAATTTGTATCCAAGTAAAGTGCTGTCTCCAAGCTGGTTTTAAGTGAAGAGAAAACACGTAACTGGTAAACTGGTCCTAATCATCATTTGAGAAGAAAATCATTGCAGAGAGGACAATGCAAATTGACTAATTGTGGTTTGCGGATGATTCTCTTGTGACGATTTCCCAGCTGCACTGAAGTGAATTGGCAAGTCTTACTCGTGTCGCGTTTTTTTTTTTTTTTTTTTTTTGGCTCACTGGCCAGGAGGAAGGAGATTCAGACCTCCCACCAGGGATTGATCCCTGGTGGAAGGGATGAGAGCAGGATGCCTTACCAACAGGCCATCCCTATTTTACCAACATGCCTTACTCGTGTCGGTGTTGTTTTCTGGTTTTCTATCTTAATTTTCTTTTAGCTACAAATTGTAGTTACTGCAGAAACAAGTGGGAAAGAAAGTGAAATTGGAAACAAGAGAGACTAAAAATCACTGCAAAAACTGTACATCACATTAACAAAAATCAAACACTAAAAACAACTATAATAATAATAATAATAATAATAATAATAATAATAAAACAACTAAAGACGGTCACTGACCAGAAACAAAATGATTCAGAATCAAATGTTTTCCAAAGTGTAATAAAATAGTAAATATCATGATGACTCAATCTAAAGCACTTCCTTCACAGATAATCTCTCCAACCTACACTTTACTCCAGCTTCTTCCTGCCTGCATCCTGGTGTTTTTGAGGCTCAACAGGGAAGAATTTTATGCCAGTAAGGTCACCAACTCTGCTTATAACCTGCAAGTGCGTTGCATTTAGAAACACCAATCAAGATAAAACATAAAAAGAAAGAACATCATAATCTGACATCACACAGCAGATCATAGTCATACTCATGTAAACATAAACCATAAATGCAAAATGCATGTACCAAACTGCAATGAGGGACTCCAGAATCATGAGCAGCAGCAACTGTCCAGAGATTGCTGCACCTCAAATCTTAAATACATGTGGGGATATGTAGGGATGTCAATGGACCAGACCTGTGCATGGGGAAACCTACATGCTGAAAAGGACCTGCTAAATTAGTTCAAAAGTCCACACTCAGTGGCCCCCTTTTGACAGCCCTAACGAAGGGTACGGCTCATCATTCACTGAATATAATAAAAGCTACCATATCTGGAAGATATCAAAGTCTTCAATCAGCGGCCTCCAAATATAGTTCATGATATTTCATTGGTCTGGAATAGAAGATAAATAATGGATGGTTAGGATCTTCCAATTTGGGAGATTTTTAGAAATAGTCAAGCCCATCATACCAACCATACTTTTCCAATGTGGTTGTTCCTCTAGGAACCCAGCACAGTTGACTCAGCCCAGTCACATGCTGAGTGACTAGGTAAGGTTGAACTCAATGTGGATGGGTTTTAGTTGAAACCCAGCTGAACCACCAGGTCAATTTAGGACTTCGCCTGACTCTTGCTTACACCGAGTCGGTCAGTACATCTTAAAACATTTTATCCTTATTTATTAAAAAAAAAAAGAAAATAGTAATAAGACTGACATAAGTAAAACTGTAGATGTCAAATATATTTCAATTAATACAAAAAATACTAAAATAAGAATTATATGAATTGATACATAGATTTACATAGTTCTTATATTTTAGTTATTTTAAATATGTCAACCCGCTTGGTCGGAAAACTATGATATCAACAGTCAAGACGACAAACAATGAGTGCCACAAGTATGGAAAGGGGTGGTGGGAAAAGAAAAAAAAAAACTAAGTACAACATGCAAAAACAAATTGTACGGATGTTAAACATGGCCCAACCAATGCAACTCTCATGAATGGACCCACCAATCTGGACATTATGGATTAAGGCCTGTGTATTCCATGTACACAGTGGGCCTGGTTGCCTAAAGTTCTTCATGATCCACGAGTATCACGTAAAAAAAAAAAAATGACAATCAGTGATGCATGCTGAAGGAGTAAAGGACACCTAAAACAAAAGGCATCATCTCATATTGGTGTGAGCTGGGTCGTACCTCCAGTCCTTTCACCAGATCTTCCCTTGTATGAGAAGCAGAAATGCAGATACGTACTCTGGCCAATAATAGTGGAGTTGCCGGAAATGCAACCATCACAACAGCAACCTATAGCACATGGTAGCAGGTCATTAATGATGATGAAAGATTTGATCTTAATCAAACATTCTTACAGCAATCTCCACTTCACCGATGTAAATGAAAATTATGCCTTAAAAAGAAATTCTAACAGCCACAATCACTGTGAGAAGGATGGGTGACTCAAATATAGACTGAACATTTTACCACTAACCATTCAAGGTCTTCCCAGGAAACAAGCAGACAGAGAGTTTTAAGCAGGGGCTGAACGAAGGTGGGTCCAAACAAAGGAAGTTCTAAGCATAGGCGTAAACAAGGTAGGGCAAACAGTGGCCATGCTGCCACACCCACCCACCACCAACCCATGCAAAAGTATTTTGAAAACTGTGTTTTTTCTGGAAAATTTCCTGGGTCCGCCCCTGGTCTTTAAGTGCCATTGTCATAGTAACATCCTAGGAGGGCCTGTATAACAAGGAAAAAATATTAAAACATTAACAGTTTAGAGCCAGAGACAAGTTAGTTCAGCTATACTAGTGAGTTTAGTCATTGTGCACCTCCCAATATATATATATATGTTCCATAGTATTTCAGGCGTATGTATGTGTTATTTATTAAAAGGGTCTTGGTGAAGAAAAAGATAAAGAAAATTGATAGAATTGTATAACGTCAACAGTTATAAACATAATGTGCAGGGCAAATGTGTCAAGAGATGACTGGCAAAAGATTTGAAATATAAGTAAAGACACTAGCAAAGATGGAGGGAAAGAGAAAATTAGCCCAGATCAAATACCTATGAAAATAAGGTGATGAGTGATGACAGGTGACAGTAGGCTTGATACTCCATGATAGTGGCTTGGTTCAAATTTCAAGAAAGGGTCCTAATAAAGACATGCTTCTTTTGGCTACTCATTGAATTTGAGAGACAATGCCGCCAATATATGCTAACTATGTGAGATGCCTCCCTAAGAAGTAACTCTTTTCCAAGAAGGATCAAGGATGAAAATAGCGGCGTGGCCCGCCGCCAAAACGCTACGAAGCGGGCGATATGTAGCGGCGTAGCGATGCGATTTGAAAAAATCGCCAAAAAAATCTGAAAAAATTCCAGAAAATCCAAAAAATTGTAAAATGAAAGAAAATGTTTTTTTTTTTTTTTTTTTGCAAAAGTAACTAAGGTAAGGGGGCGTAGCGGTCCCCTCACTGTATGAGGTCTTGTATCACTGTATAAATAGAAAATAATAGTAATGATCATTTTTTTCACATGTGTTCATGTTGCTTAGTTATACTAACTTAGAAACTAATGAAAGGCTTATATAAGAAAAAACTATGTCATGAAGTCAAGACTTAAGAATACCTAAAGAAAAAAAAACATCTACCAAAGGGGGTGTCTAATAGGATGTACTTAGAGAAGAATCATTGAGAAGAACTCTCTATATCGACTGTAATTCGGCGAGATCATATGCTTTTTGGTGTTCTTTTAAACATAAAAGGGTAGAAGAGTTGTGTAGAAATGTTATTTGGAGAGAAGAAGAAAAGAAATAAGTCTTATTATGCATTTAAAAAAAAATTGAAAAGTAGGAATTTTTCTCACCCCGTAGCGGCCGTAGCGGTCCCGTAGCGGACGTAGTGGCCGCTACGGGTGCGACGGCCGATAAATCGGTCGTAGCATAGCGGTGGCGGCCGCTACGGCCGATATAGCCGCCGCTACGTAGTTATTTTCATCCATGAGAAGGATTTGTTTGCAAGAGGATGTGAATTTTTTTTTCAATATAAGAAAGCTCAAGACGTGAAAAAATTACGACGCGGAGAGATTGAGTAGTGCACTCTGAAAGGCTTTCCTGTTGAGACTTCATAAGAGGTTTCTAGGTTAAACTCATGCATTGCACAATGATTGTGTCTCTAAACTCTCTTTGACAAGACATAAGTCCTTCATCCATGGATGTAACCCTGAATAGTGATTGATGTAAAGTCTTGGCCTCTCTTGGATAGGCATTTATTTGGATATTGTTTTTCCTCATTTTGTAATCTCCACATCCTTCCCTTAAATCATTGCACACCTCCTAAAATGCAACATTGCGGCAGAATTATTTTTGAAGAAGATGAGGGTGGTACTAATCCTTGAACCCTTGACCTCTTATATGTACTCCTAATCATGTAATCATGCAACCAGTAAGACACAAGGAAGATTGGTACATTGCGGCAGAATTATACAAACCCAGAATATTCTGAGGTTGGTTTGTGTGCTCTCGTGTGCTTTCTTGATGCAGATTTCAGAGAGAACCCCTTTTCTACTTTTTAACCAAGTATGTAAAGCTAGCATTTAGAGGAAGACTGAATAATTCATTAGCATAACAGTAGAGCCAATAATGTTAGAAGTCTTCAATCCTCCTCTCAACCATTAAGCAAAAGAACCAAGGGTTGTGCATGCTATTGTAAGGCAAATCTGTAACAAGCTATGATGCCCAGATACGGCAAGGATACGGTAGGGACACGCTATGGATACGGCAGGGACACGAATTTTACATATAAAAAGTAACGTATCAGACACGATATGTTGCCCACTTTGAAGTATCCGTGCATCATAGGTAACAAGCTATGGTATAAATTTCCAACTCACTTGAGCATTTGGTACCTAAGTCAAGCATAAGTTTTGCTGAAATGAATTGTCTCATTTGTGTATACAAGTGCAATGTGTGTGGTGTTTTGTATGTGTATTCCTCAACTACTGGAGAACCATATTAAGTATGAAGAGAGAAGAAATGTTAGGCTGAAAGACCTACATTCTGTCTAAGACACTCTCTAGAAAATGCAGGGATCTTTGCAGGATTGTAAAGCATTATTGGTATTACTGGAGAGTCGTTGTCCCCAAGAACTTCAAAGCCCATCTTTCGTAGTTCTGATCGGAAGAAATTGCTGTTCTCACGGATTCGTGCAAGTTTCTTAGCCCCTGTATGGAACTATACGTAAATACTCATAAATAATAATAATAATAATAATTTAAAAAAAAAAACAATAACAATAAAGATTTCGAGGCTGCAAGGAGCATGTCATCAAGCAGATAAACCAGAAAGAATGTGGGAGGAATGTCTTTATTTACCTCTAATAGAACCATCCTCTCCAAGAACAACTTTCACAGCAGATATAACTTGTTGTACAGCAGGAGGCGACATGGATGTCGCGTAAAGATGGGCCGGACAGGAGTACTTCAAATACTGAATAAGTTCCTGATAATGACAAGTGGCTTAATCAGTGGACTCACAAAATAGGTCCTAGTTTCCTTTAATATATATTTAGGTGTCTTGAATAATATCTCATGATATAATGAGGCTTCTTTTCCCCTGATTGGTGACATGAATATGCAACCTTGTGGTTGCTATAATGAGCACCTTCAAACTATGCTATGGGCTTTTTTCCCGATATAATCTATGATGCCCTAATATGGATACAGATAGGACACTAATACAGGGTCATTGCTTTGGTGCAATGGTAAAAGTCTCGGGCTCCATGCGTGATAACGCAAGCTCGAGAGCTGCGAGCAGCCACTTTGTGCAAAACTGCCAAAGGTTAGGTCTGGCTCCAATCTGGACCCTTCCGGGACCCTGCTTTGGCGGGACCCGCGCTAGTAATGACCTTTATATGGACACTAATACGGGGATTGAGGATACAACTCTGGACTCCGGTAGATATGGATACACTTGGGGCTGGCCTAATTTTTCTTTAGAACATTCCAGAACTAATAACTATTATTGTTTAAATTCCTTTCTAACCTATCCGAGGACTTGGCTCAGGATAGATTAGAATGGAGAAGCAGAATTCATGTAACTAAACCCAACACAGTTTGGACCAAGCTTTGATGATGATTCCTTTCTAACATCTTTATGTTGAAAAGCAAGAAAATTAAAAGAGCTAATAAAAAAATAATAAACTTGATATCAGTGCAATATCGGGTACCAATACGAGCATCATATCTGTCCAACACGGATGTGCTCTGCATGTACAAATATCCGGGTATCATAGGGTTTAATGAGCTAATATTAATCCAGCAGAAAATATCAGTATAATTGGAGTGAGATTTGGGCCCAAGTTGACTCACAATGACTTGACCTGGCACATACTGAATCCAAGTCGACTTGGTAGATCTTGGGCTTGGCTGATTTTTAAACCATGTTTGGGCCAGTACTTATTCAGTGGAAGGGATGCTAGATGAATGATTATGGACACTCTCAGGTCTCGTTGAGATCTTTCCCTATCCCAAACCATGCATGGAATGCATACTGGTGGACAATAACCAATGGCATCATGACATCCCAATGGTACCAGAAATGGATCTCATGTATGTCGACTTTCTTTTTAAAAGTTACAGACTTAAGTATGTTTATCATAGTTTTTTGATAATTTAATGTCAATTTACTTATTTTATTGCTATCCAAATGCCCATGGGGAAGAATGGTATATTAGTCAGTGAAAATGAAATTTCATGTTAACAGACTGTTATGAGCGTTATACTTGTATATAAATTAGTGTCCTAGATTTTGGGAACTAGACATCTTATCCGTGTTACTCATCCGTGTGCATACCAACATCCATCTATGTGCATCCCAATTCCAAGGTGCAGTGATATAAACCAAATGCTACTCCATGCTAAACAAATGTTTGAAGAGGAATATTTGGGTATGAACCGGTCATAACTATTGAGTTGTAGGAAGGGTGGTATTGGAAGATCTCTCCTCTGGACTAGTGGATGGGCCCACAAGGGCACAATCAAATGATCATAACCATACGTGGGCCTGAAAGTTTAGTGGTTACATATGCACTTCTAAAACCCTTAAACTTTAAGGCCCTTAATCAGATGGTCATGTTCATCAGACCATGCCCATGTGGGGTCCATCCACTAATTTGAAGAGGCACTTTCCAACCCCACCCTTCCCCATTGATTAACAATAAATGAGGTGAGCCCCACAACCACGTTCACAACTTCAGAAGTTGCAGATTGGTTCATAGTCGAACATTCTTCATATTTCAAACATAGAACTTAAATGTGCAATAGAAATATACTCAACCTTGGATCCTGCAATATAGCCTCCACATGACCCGAATGATTTTGTGAAAGTTCCCATCATAACATCAACATCAGCGGTATCAACTCCTAAGAGCTCACAGACACCTCTTCCTGTTTTTCCAATTGCTCCAATGCTGTGGGCCTCATCTAAATATGTATATGCCTATTCCAAAGTTCAAAAGCAGAATGAGAACCAGCACAAACTTGAAATTTACCATGCCAGTTAAAAGGCTTAAAAATCAAAACACGATTGTATTCAAAACTGTTAACTTTAAAGAGGTAACAGGACAAGAACCTATTACATAGTTGGAAGGTGCTCTTTGTAAACTATGAGATTACAGGTTCAAGTCATGTCACTTACTAAAAGAAAATTTAAGAGAGGATAAACTGTTGTTGTCATCATTTTGTTTCAGCTAAAGAAACCAAAACACATGAATAGAGCAAGATATTCCAGCTACTGTCTGCTTTTGTCATTTCAGAGAGTTCAGGATGATGAAATAAACTGAAGCAGCCATGTTTAAGCCTGAATCAAGTAGAAACTCTTGCTTCAATGTGGCAGAAAAACAATTTTTGTTCATAATTATGTTATAATTTTGGACGTAAATTGGGGGCATAAAAAAGCATTCTCGGTATGTGAATTTTTAAACATTAAATAAAATTAAATAAAATATTGAGAAATCAACTTATTTTCTCAAAGAGATATTTTTATCTAAAACCTGCCTACCTTCTATTAGTCCACTTTTAGCATATTTTTACTGGTGAAGGAGAGTTTGGATCACCTAAATTGACACTCATAAGGACATACTAGAGAAAAAAGATGGACATAGGCAAGTAAGAATTAATTTTCATACAGAGAAAGGAAACCAAAAATAAGCTTGACATATCAAAAGATGTTCAGAACAGTAAAAATATCACTGTTGAATTAATGCAGCTTAATGCAAGGGAGACAGAACACAGCACTCAGATACCAAAAGGTTCCTAAGTTGCATGTATTAAAAGAAAAGATGTTTTCTGTTCACGGTTGTAAGTATTGGTCAAAACAATAAAAAGAAAAAAAGTTCCTAAGTTGCATGTGTTAAAAGAAAAGAAGTTTTCTGTCCGCGGTTGTAAGTATTGGTCAAAACAATAAAAAGAAAAAAAAAAAGGAAGAGAAAAAGAAAAAACTAGCTGTTCACATAAACATAGAACAGAACAAAAGAGACAACAAAGCATTTCATGATAGCACATAATGCCCTACACATCAAAGGTGATACTGATAACAGTTTCTTTTGAAAACATGATTGTATAATATATATTATATGAAACATACAGCCCTAAATTTTGAACATACAGCATTATTTTTTTATTCATTATCTTTGAGAGAATCAAAGTACATCAGAGTTAGATTGCCACTTTCTTATTTTTTGAATGGCAACAAGACAGGAAATTAGCAAAAAAAAAAAAAAACATGAAGGGTAAATTTGTGTATCTTTATTTCCCTATCTTCTGTATTTTTCTCCTTCTTACTTGAGCGTTTGTTACCTTCTCCAAAACATGAGTACATAAATAAATTATATGACTTCTATTTGTATAAAGTTTAAGTAAGTGGAGTGAATGAAATAGTGGAACCCCAATTGATTCAACAATTTAATTCCCTTGGATTAACTAGCAATACAAGACCTACATGACATATATATAGGTCCAATAAATACCTAAATACTACAAAAGAACGTAGATAAACATCCAAACCTAATATTTTATAGTATTTTGAAGTGGAACTCATTAAGTACCCAAATAGACAATAAAGCTTCCATGAATATGATGATGCAACTACTGATGATGAGTATTTTTGGACCACCTAATCAATGGAGAGAACTTCTAGTCACAAGTGGTCCCCAGCCCCACAAGAAGTTTATCATCCAAATGGTTGGCAAATAGAAGATGGGATCATCATGCAATGTTGACTGTAACACGCTGTAAATTCATGGAAGCGTCTAACAAAATATAAGATGTCCACCCACTACTGGTCAAGGTAGTCCATTTGGAACAAAACCACTCCCTAAGTGAGTGTTGTTGGAAATTTATACTAAAAACATACTTTATGTATTTGTCTTTGACTGGTTCATTTTATTGTATATTTTGTCTTCTCATCTAGCTGAGATTTTATATGGGCAAATGGTTGAATTATTAATTATTATGCATGTGAGTGTCCTTTATTCTATAAAGTAGACAAATTGGTGTGTAGAGTTTTACTTAAACACGGAATACTTATTTGTCGGTTCTTATGGAATATAAGTTGTTGTTCACAATCTAAATGGATTTGGACACACCATCGGTACGATTGTAGCATGATGTTTCAGCGGGCTTGTCTTGGCTGCGGGAAACGGTATAGTTTCAACTCAGTATGCTAGTACACTATGTGTATTGAACAGTACCGTGTTTTTAGGTTTATTGTCTTTATACTGACTATATAAGATGATGAACATCCAAATGGTTATTATGAGTGCTTGTACTCTTAATCCCGACATAAATAATAGACACATACATTTAGTGTTTCGCATTTTGATTTACAAAGGAGTGAGATCTTTCATGGGTCAATAATCTCAGTGAATTGGATGACCACACTACGTGTACGGTGGATATTAGTTTATTGACGGAATCCACATCCCGTAATAGGGATTGATGATATCCCCTTGATGAAGCTTTTAAGTTTTGATTATGTCAAACCCTGCAGGTGGACTTAGTGTCCGACATATCAAATAAGTTAAGTGTAAGGTCTCAAGGAATTATAAAGATATCGATTAAATATAAATGTCAATAATTATTTAATCGATGGATATCTGAAATCTTAACGTGGGGAGATTAATAAGCATTTAATAACAAGAAGCTCGAAGTATTATTTTGAGAATAAGGACTGGAGTGCAATTACAATTCTTTAGTGGACTGAATTGTAATTTATGGAACTAGGATTCTAATTTGGGTCGAATTAGGGTTTCCTATTTCCATAAGGAGCCTATCATTATTTCCTTCTTAAGGTCCCTATTGTAGCCTATAAATATGCGTTATTGCTCTCTAGGTTAACATACAAGAATAACAAGAGAGAAATCTCGGTTTTAGAGAGCAGAGGAGAATTCGCAGAAGATGCCCACTCCCTGTGCGAGTTCTAGCATATAGGAATACAGTAGAAGATCTTGAGGTTTTCGGGTTACTGTAAGATCGAGATCAAATCAGAGAGATCTCGCAGGTATGATTTCATCATATTAGTTCAAGCTTATTTCCGCAGTGATCTGTACGCAATATCTAGAGATCCTGGTTTCTACTCGTTTCTAACAAGTGTGACTTCAACTCAATTATCAATCAAATCCAAAGTGAGAATTATTCATGTTCACATTTTACTAATCTTTGTCACTTGGTAATCTCGGGATTTATCTTACAAAGACAAACATCAATTCAACCAAGAGAGGGTGGCTTTGATCCAATGGTCTATATTGAAAACAAATGAACCCCAACATCATTTTTTTACTGGTCACACATCATGTTTTCTCTCATCAAGACAAAAAAATGCAAACCCGATAAAATAAAAAAATATAGATAAAGAAAGAAGACAGAAAAATCTATCTTGATGCGGTTTACCTTGTACTTCTTGCAAACCGCTATGATCTCAGGAAGCTTGCAAAGATCCCCTTCCATGCTATAGATTCCCTCAACAAGAACAATTATCTTCTTCCAAGGTCTATGCGTCCGGGGCTGTCCCTCAGCGATTTGTTCTCTCAGCACTTCCTCCAAGTGAGACGGCACTGAAAGAAGAGTGGTAAACATATAAGATCATGGGAACATTTGATATAGAGGTTCTTTTTTATGATAATACATATTGGTGACTCAAGTTGAAAATAATAATGCACTGTATGCTCACTATTATGTTGAAAAACACGAATAGTAGCTCCTGATCCTCTAGCACCATTGACAATTGAGCAGTGATTCAAAGAGTCACTTATTATCAAGCCTCCCTGTGTATAACCATGAGACAGAAAGTTCAGTGATGTAGGAACTAAGAAAACTACTTCAATGCCATCTGATAATGCAGAATGGGTAATTTATATATGTTTGGAAATATTACAAACCTTTCCGATCAGGGCTGGAATGATTGTAGAATTTGTTACATAGCCCATACCCAAAACAACTGCAGCTGGCTTTCCCACAAATTTTGCAACCAACTCCTCCAATTCCGTATGCAATACAGTAGTGCCTGATTTCACAACTGCCTTAGCTTAAACTCAAGTTTATTATAGTTGTGTTTGTATGGTGTAATTTAAACACGCACCGCCATCTACACGGGTACCACAGGTGCTTGGTGAAAATCTCTTCAATGCTTCAATTACACGTGGCGTGCAATATTCTTCTGCAGCTGCAAATCCTAGGTAGTTATATGATCCTAAGTTAAGGCATTTACTCGTCTTCGCAGTTCGTCTGCATTAAAAGCAACCAGCGAGATTACATATCCTCAATTCAATCTGGATCCAGCAGAATATTTCATTCAGACTCATTCCAAAAGATAACAGAACCGAATTGAACAGTCAATTATTCTTACATGGCCATCATAAAACAAAATGAAGGCCAAACGACAATAAAAGTCAAAGCTTAAAAGACACCACTCACAATAATGTCTTGTTACTGTCATTAGAGTAACGTTCAACAACGTCAATCCAAGCATCCGGAGGACTAGCTATTGGTCGTCCAAAACAATCCTGACAAGAGAGAGAGAGAGAGAGAGAAGTCGACATATCGACAACATTATTGCAAATTTAACCCTTAAACAAAACCATACCCTTAGAAAGTAAAAATGCAAACAAAATCCAAGAATTTTTAGTATAAGGACTTTCGAGAGAAATGAAATTTGAATAGCCCCGAGGAAGCATTACACAAATAGATTCATGCCTTTAAGGAAATGGCTAGAATACCTTATGAAAGATTCATCCTAAAAGAACATATAATTGCTAGGAAAAATCAAAAGTGGGAATATAACTCATGAACGTTACCATTAAATTGCAGAACACATGCAAATCTATAATAAAATTGTAGATAAAAGAATTTTCTCTTGGAATCTTCATTCGACAAAATCTGTTTTTCATGGAATCATTGCACAAAAACAAAGAATTCAAACTTCCATACAACATTACTTGAGATAAAGTCACCAATATCTGTTAACCTAATCACACATTCCACGCAAACTTCCCTGGATTATGTCCATTCCACATATGAAAAGGTTAAACCGGCACCATTCATGCACCCCCCCCCCCCCCCCCCCTTCATCCAGAAATGCAATTCATAGTGACTCAAAGTCACAAACCCCCCCCCCCCCCCCCCCCCCCCCCCCCCCCCCCCTTCATCCAGAAATGCAATTCATAGTGACTCAAAGTCACAAACTTTGCATCATATTACATCAAACTATGAACATGGCAATCCAATTAACAACCATCACACAATTCAGAATAACCAACAAATCTCCAAGTAGACAGATTGAAGAAGGAAAAAAAAACAAAAGAAGACCATTACCTGAATACGATGATACAAACGCCGAGTGTAGAAATCCTCATGCCCTATGCAGATTGGGGCATATCCCTGCTCAGAAGAAAAGGAAGAAGAAAAAAAAATGTCAAAAACAACGAACTCAACTGCATCTAGAGGGAATCAAGGAAGACGAACCTGGAGATTTCCAGAAGAGGGCCAATCGAGGAACTTCCGAAACAGATCTCTGATATGTCCAAAGGCAAACAGCAGGCCATAGCTGAAGAGCGTGGTGAGAGCGGTCAGATAAGGGATCTTGATCATATCGTCTGATCGATCGATCCGACGGTAGAGAGCAGTAGATACAGGATCTGAAACCGGATCGAACAGAGAGAGAGAAAGATAGAGGAAGCTTTAGAGGTTTATCGCATCGAAGAAGAAGAGGTTGAGATGGTTTTGGCGCTGCAGAAGATGAGTAGAAGAAGAAGAAGACGACGAGGAAGGGAACGGTTTTGAATTGAATGTGTGGAAGTCATAAAAGCCAGGCAAATTGGACTGTGGATCACTGGAACGTGGTTTGACTCTTTGACAGAGGATGAGATGAGAATGTGATGAGATGGTTGATGTGGGGGCCACTTGATAGACTGAGTGGGCCATGGTTGGGTGATCTGGGCTGTTGATCTCATGTCATTTGGATTCAGATATTTAGATGAGAATGGTGGTCACTATCTGTGTTTTGCCCCTTTCTCCTTGTACAAATATAATCTCCTTCTTAGAAAAAGATATTTTATGCAAACAGTTTGGCATGATTCTAAGGAAGAAAAAAAAATTTCCTGGATCTTTTGATAATTTGGAAGAGCAAGTTGACTGGGGAAGGTGTTTTTTTAAGGTCTCCTGCTGGCTCTTTTAGCACTTCCCTTGTCTCTTAAGTATAGTAAATGTTGATTTTTTCTTTTCTTCTTTTTTCTGGTAGGAAGTAGTGTAAATATTGAGGAAGATGCTGTGGCAGTTATTTGTAAAGGTTATATGAGAAATCTGCAAATTTGAGAATTTGTCATTGTATGAAACAAAACTTGTATCACTATGCAAATGAGTCAGTTTGGGGGGGATAAGAATTTGGTGGATCTGAACTCATATCCATTTTCATAGATCTGAGCTCATTCCTTAGGTCACGATTTCTAACAAGTTAGAAATTTGCATGTTGGGGGATTTTATACCATCCCCCTTTCAATTAAGGATTTGCACATCCTATACGATGGGATGAGACATGAGAACTTGAAAAATGAAGATCTCAAATGGCCCAAATCTTTGGGGATTTCAATTGCCAAACATAGGAATTTCAAAATAATTTTGTGAAAAATCAAAAATATTTTCTCCAAAGATTTGGTTGTCATACGTAAGCTAAAGAGAGTAATAAATGATGAGATTGCCTATGGCTTTAAACTAAAGGCCTGTTTATTTGTATGAAGAATGTAATACAAGGTGGAGATGTAGATAAACTTGGGTTTCCTCACATTTTATTTTCTAAGGTGATGGCTAGGTCCCTATTTTCATTTTCTATTAAAGAAAGAATATTCAATGGCCATGGATGAGTCTTCAAACCCTTGTTTCTTCTTCTTGGAATTCAATTCCTGCCAACAAATAGCCCTTGAAAACTTCAGTCTGATAAAGAATGGTGACCATGCTGTTTTAGTAAAGGAATAATTATAATAGGTCTCACATGGAACCAGGGTAAGCAACCCACAAAATTGTTAAATTAGGAAGCGGCAAACCTCTCCACACTGCAACATCCGTAGGGATGAGGAGTATCAATATGGATAATCAAAATGTACTGTCAAAATTGCCAACCACATAAATTGTGAGAATGCAATGTCCCTCTAGGACAAGGACAATGGTCCTTTTCAAGAGGGATGTATTTGTTTCATTGTTTATCAATCATGTATTGTCATTAAAAAGTACCCAACAATATAATGATTTACACACACTTATCATTTTTATGAAGTTTGAACAATTGGATTTTAATCTTGTAAGCTTTAAAAAAAAAAAAAAATTTTTTATAACGTAGGGTTCCAGTCCTTTGGACCAGAATAATTCCTACAGGCCCAGGAGAGAAAGTCAGATAAAATTTCCTTGTGGCTCCAGTGTGGTAGAGCAGTTTCGAACTCATAACCTCCAGGTGCAAACTGTAGTCCTAGGCCAACTGAGCTACCCCTCGGGGTTAGCTTTTAAGATTGATGTTAGTAAGAAACGATTTTACAAACAAGGATATGGTGATTTTCCACACATATAAAATGTGGAGAGTCTAAAGAAACCATTCAAGATAAAAAGGCAGACGCACCAAAATCAGTCATTGATCCTAGGTAGGCTTGCAAATGGTAATCCTCCTATATCCTATCGTGTAGGTAAAGTTTGCCTATTGGTAGACTGAAAAGTCTCCTCATGACTAAGGGGATCCAAAAAAATCAGCCCACCAAAGTGACCTATATACTGGTCTTTGATTTAATTAACCATAGAGTTTCTTGAGATGGAATCCAAGATTGGGCGATAAGACTATCAATGGGGCTCTTGGGCCCACAATGCTGAATTTCTCTTGCAATGGCTTGTAAGAGAACATTTCCTCTTATATTCATGTTTGATACTCTAGTTAGACTTAGGGCTTGTTTGGCAAATCTTATCTTCACGAAACAGATCTGTATGATATAGATCTATTTCAAATGGAGCGGTTTGAAATTGATGTTTTACAAATAGACTGTTTGGTAAGACATAGATATTTTAAAAATAGACTGTTTGGTAAGATACATGTAAAAATAGATCTAATGGTCTGGGCATTTTGCAAATATATCAAGATCTGTGATCATACAACGGTTGAAATTTTATCTCAAATACGTGTTCCACATTTTAATTACTATAGGCGGTTTGGATCTTCATTTTGGTTTGGATCTTGCATTTAGGGGCCATGATTTAAAAAAAATTATATATAAATGTCTGTCGTTTTTTATAAATATCTCAAAATCTATGATGATCCAATGGCTAAAATTTGGACCATTAGTCGTGAATGATCTTTTGAATATATCCAATAGTTTGGATCATGATTTATGATGCCTGAATTTAAAAAAAAAAAAAAATACCACACTGCTGTGTACAACTTAAAGACTCAATCACTAAGGCATGGGACATCAATGGTCAAAAACGTTTTTGTAAATATCTCAAGATCCACTTTGAATTAGAGGCTCAATTTTGGGCCCATAGCCGTTTTTGGCCCTCCAAAGAGAACCAACGGATCGGATCTTGAATGTGGGGCCCACAATGTCCGAAATATTACATCAAATGGCTCACGTTTTTTTGTAAATATCTCGAGATTCGAGAAAGATCAACGGCTGAAATTTGGACACGTGGCCGTGTTGGGCCTTCTTCACATTTCTAACGGCTTGGATCATGATTGTGGGTCCCATAAATTAAAAAAAAAATGAAAAACCGGACTGTCCTAGGAGGACGTCCATAATACTGTTGCACAGATGTCTACCCGCTTCAGACCTGTATATCAAATTGGATTATGCTAGTTTTTGGGACTTCATGAAACAGACTCAATTGGTCTAAATGCTATATGAAATGGACACAGTAAAACCTCATACCAAACATGCTGAAACCGAATTCAATCCATTTTAAGACAATAAGAGGGAAAAAATAGACATGCCAAACTGAACCTTAATAATATACTCTTTAATTGCTTTGCCACTATATTTATTTATTTCTTGAAACCTTTTCAAATTATACTAATGTACCCTCGATCTTATTTTGGATTTGGCTGGGATTCAAATATAACAAATAAGTTCTAAATCACATCTGAAACCAAATCTATAAAGATACCAGATTTAGATGCACCCTAATCTTTGGTAATTTTTCCATCTCTACCAAGTGATAAAAAGTGAGGGATAAAACCTTCAAAATATGTTAAAAAAAAAAGCAAGCTAAAGAGCCTATTTGTCCATCTGCTTTAGCTTTTTCTCCCCCCATCTCTTAAAGTGGGGGTGTGTACCCCTCCTGCTGCTGGCCTGCATCTGCCTTTTTTTTTTTTTTAATAGCCTCCCAATGAACCATGGAACCAGCTTTATTTATACTCTACCCTTTTTCTTTTACAGGAACTATGATCCCACAACCCTTGACCTCTTTACCATTACAAAGAATGGGTTATCAACCCTTAACCAAACCAAATGAGCAACACCTGGTTGCCATGTGTAAAATTGTTTTCATGGCCCCACCCCTTGGAATATATTTCAAGCACATCTTCTTCTCCCCCTCCTTGGCTCCTTCCTCCCAATTTCCACAAGTCAATGAACCTAGTCATTGTAAAAAAAAAAACCTGCAATAGAAACCATACAGCACACACATAGCTATAGAAAATTACACATCAACCGGCTCCACAGCACCCAATATCTCATCCCTTTCTTGGACTCTTCCAATAGTCCACAATATTAGTCAACATCCAACCATGGCCCACCCACCCCAAAACACATCACCTCTGCAATAAATTATCACAAACTTCACATCCAAATGCCCTCTGCAATAAATTATCACAAACTTCACATCCAAATGCCCCCACCAACTACCTACTCCCAGCCCTTCACAGTTCACACCCATCTCAAAATGCACAAAAAACATAGAACCACCATTAATTTAGGGTTTGTGATCTGAAAGTGGATAGAAGGAGAAGAGTCTGTAAACACTATTAAAATCAAATTATTCCAGCAAAGACCTCTCTACAGATAACAGAGTCTTTGGCCTCTTATCCAAGATCATAAGCCAAACATACCAGCACCCAGAATTTGAAAAAAGAGGGACACAAAAGCCACAAAAGACACTATTAACTCTTCTTGATAAGGGATCGGATCAGATCATATTAGCTTTATAAGAACCAGATCAGATCAGATCTGATAAGATCTAGATCTGAAGGTCTTCAGATCATCAGATCAGAGCTGGCCGCAGTCGGCGATGGTGACGGGCTTGGAGGTCCTCCCGCTCGAAGATCCGACCTTCTCGATGGCGCGAACGACGTCCATCCCTTCAATGACCTGGCCGAACACGACGTGCTTGCCGTCGAGCCACTCGGTCTTAGCGGTGCAGACGAAGAACTGGGAGCCGTTGGTGCCGGGGCCGGCGTTGGCCATGGAGAGGATGCCGGGGCCGGTGTGCTTCTTGATGAAGTTCTCGTCCGCGAATTTGGCGCCGTAGATCGACTCGCCGCCCGTGCCGTTCCCGGCGGTGAAGTCGCCGCCCTGGCACATGAAGCCGGGGATGACGCGGTGGAAGGAGGAGCCCTTGAAGTGGAGGGGCTTGCCGCTCCGCCCCTTGCCCTTCTCGCCAGTGCACAGGGCGCGGAAGTTCTCGGCCGTGCGCGGCGTCGTGTCGGCGTAGAGCTCCATCACGATCTTGCCGGCTGGGGCTCCGCCGACTGCCATGTCGAAGAAGACCTTAGGGTTTGCCATCTCTCTCTCTCTGTCTCTGGTTTTTCAGATCTAACTGGAAAAAGGAGTCGGTGAGTAGTTAGGGTTTGGAGCGTGACTGGGGTTTATAAAGCGATGGGTTTGAGGAGGTGATGTTGTTTAGATCGATCTGAGCCGTTGGATTCAGGTTTTTTTTATTATTTTGGTTTGTGGATTAGGGTTTGGTGGTGGGGTCGAGGGGACGGATATTCGCATACGAATTTGTCGCGACTCGCCTTTGTACCATATATAAGGTCAGATGTTTGGATCAACATGGGCCGGGCAAGGCCCATGCAATTGAGCTGTACTTTTAGGCCCAAGGTCTGACTACGGGCTTTTTTCACGGCCCAAAGACCACTATATCTAGGACATGGACTTTGTATTGTAAAGTAGTCCGGACTCCGGATCCGCTAAGTGATCTCCCTCATCTTTCTCGTGATTGAAATTGAAAGAAGTAGAACCCCACAGCGGGGAGTCCGGTCCCTTATTTCGTAATAACAGGGAAATAGTGTTTCATCATATCCACATTCGGCATCTATATAAAATTATATGCCAACTATTGCACCCTCTTAATTGCTTTTTTGGGACTACCTAATAAAATCGTAGCACCTCAAATGTTTGGACGTCCCCAAATCTTATTTAAAAACCAGTTGGTCCCATTGTTAGATATTAGTGAAACAGCGCTGCTACATGGCCTGACTGGGGGACCGGGCCGGGAATCGGTCCACCCCAGTTGGGCCATTTAGATTTTTTCTTAGTGGAAAAGTGTCAAAAGCATAAGGAGATCACTATGGGACCTGAACTCTTTATAAAGATCTAACAGTCAGCCCTACAAAAGATTTAAGTTCTTGAAATGTTACTCTTATTCATCAAATCTAAGTATGGATGATCCAGATCTAAAAGTTAATTTTAATGTGTTGTCCATTCCTTTTTTTTTTTTTTTTTGTAAGTTAAGTCACCGCTAGGGGTTGATCGCTAACGAAGGAAATCTACCACCACAACCCCACTTTGTGGGGCTTTGATAGCTTCTAAACTCCCAACAACCACTTAATGTTTCAAAATGGACACCATTTCTTTGCACCCAAAGCCTGGACACCAAGTTGTCACCTAGAGCCTCTACCGAAATTCGAAGCGGACACCTCTAGGTTGCAACGAAGAGCCTCTACCATCGAAACATATTCCATTTCTTTTAATGGATTTGTATCTTTGTAGATAATTAGATCCAGATTCATCTTGTATATGATAGAGCCTAATGAACAGTGTAAACATTGTTATAATTAATCCAAATTAAGCTCAAGAGGATTAGGCCTGTCTAAACCTTTGGACCTGTGGGCTATACCCAAGCCTAAATATTACACAAGGGTTAGGCTTGGACTAGCTTCTCCCTGGCCTAATTTAGCCCATCATGGGTAGGGGATGTAAATGGGTACCCGATTCTTCAATTACCCGAAGGTTCCGACTTGTTAAAAACCTGGTTTGGGTCCTAATTTAGGCCCCGTTAAGTAAATGGGTACGGGTCTAGTTCCACCTTAGTTCGGAACCGTGGACCCGAGACCCAACATATTACCTTAATTTTCGAAAATCTCTCATAAAACCTATATTTTTTTAATATCATTCTCTACCTAAACTCGGACCCGGATTCAAACCAGTCTCATATATGGTTCTGGTTCTGATTTCGAAGCTAAGAAACTGGTTCCGAATAAAAACCCAGTTCCACTTTCTCCTTAACGGTTATGTATTCAACATAGATTCGGACCGGAACCGACTCGTTTACAACCCTAATCATAGGCCATGAAAGCCACGATGGAAGTTAGAAACTTCTGGATCAAGATATTTGGAGGCCAGACTCTTGTAGTTTGGTTTTGAGGCCAAAGTAAGGATTTTTATATGAGTTTTGAAGGTACACCTGTGATTTTTATGGGATTTTTTTGAAGTGGATGCAGAAATTTTATATGAACTTTGGAAGTGTGCCCGTAGTTTGGTGGGTGTGGCTGCAGCCACGTGCTTGTAATTGGGTCCCCCGTCCGTCCCTCGTACTAGCCAAAAAGAGAAAAATAGGAACTAGCAAGTTGCACAACTTGTGAACATGCCATTTCTAACGATTGATACTTATCTATTTGGATGGTCGAGATTGCCTGATGGCTGAGACTTTCCCTCTGCATGGTCAAAATCAAGCCAATGTCATGGTACGAGTATGGTCCCAACTCTCAACTATCTCTTGCATGAAAACGCGTTAAAGACTGGCTAAAGATGTCGTGTGAAAGCGATTTAGGCCCCTCCACATTACAACAGGAAATGTCCTACACCACGTGTTCAGATGCTTTCATGACCACCCTCTAATTTGAACAAATCCTCCCTCATCACCACCCTCTAAATCCATCCACGGTGGAAAAGTCTTTGATCAAATCCTCCCTCATCACCTCCAACAGCTTGCTCAGTTTGGTTGGCAACCTTATATGTTTCCGTAGCTAATTTCTTGTCTGTACCTTCTCACGGTATGAATAAAGATGTAAATGGATACTCGATTCTCTGATTATTCGGAGGTTCCGATCCGCTAAAAACCGGGTCTGGATCCTTATTTAGGCACCGAAAAGCAATTGGGTCCAGGTCCGGGTCCAGTTTCACCTTGGTTCGGACCCGTGGACTCAAGATCCAACATATTACCTCAATTTTCAAAAGTCACTCTTAAAAATCATGTTTTTTAATATCATTCTCTACCTAAATCCGGATCCAGATCCGGATCCAGACCCGTCTCATATATGGTTCTGATTCCGGTTTCGAAGCCAAAAAAACCGGTTCCGAAATGGTTCCGTGTCCAGATCCGGTTCTACCTTCCCATTAACGGTTCCGGGTCCGAGTCCACCATGGACCCAGATCGGAACCGACCCGTTTACAATCCTAGGTATGAACTTCATCATCTCGCTTACATGGACTCTCTCAGGTCTCAACCCCTTTTAGGTGCCAAAAAAACTAAATTTTACTCTAGCATAAGCCGAGAATAAAACAAATTTTGATTACATATCCCACGTAAAATTAAGTAAAACAAATGTGTTTTAACATTACATTGGTCTCAATTAAAATCCGCCCTATAGACCCATTAAAGCTAGGCAAGTCAATTTTGACATGTTGGATTTTACATATGGGCAGAGCCCCATTGATGGATTGATTCATGAGCATGGACATATAGACACAAAAGGATTGATCTGATTTTTAGGTATGAGAAAAGTCATGTCTCGCTCACGTGCTTCACGCTCCTCCCTCCCTCTCTCTCTCCCCTCTTAACGAGGAGAGGAATCCAATGACAAACTCAACGGTCCAATTTTGTTTTTCAGTCTTCCAACGGCTACCTGTGGTCCCCCAATCCTACGGCTCAGATCCTATTAATCCGCTGCTGTAACGATTGTAACGAACAGAAACAGATCTCAAGTATATAATAAAATAATGAGTAGCCGTTAGACTCTCTCTCATACACTCGCCTATAAATAATAAATCAAACAAAACAGCCAAGATCAAACACTGCCAAGGTTGAAGAAACATCTGTGATTAAATACACAAGCTGCTCCAAAGAGTAATAGATTTTCACAAATCCAATCATCTATACACACACACACACACACCTTTCAGAGATTTTCTAGTAGTTAGATCTTTTCTTTGATTTGCAATTTTTTGTTTGTATATTCTTTTCATTCTTGGTAAAACTCATTTTTTTTTTTAATTCTTCTGTACTGCTGCTAATGGAAGCTGTTATGTTAAAACGTTCATCTCCTTGCCCTAAAAGACGAAATCCTAGAAAACATTTTACCAATTTCTACAATGCAAGTTATTCTAATCTCTTGATAACTCCTCATTCAAGTCATCATTCAAGTCATTTCTCTGGTTCTTACTCTGATTTGCATGGGCGGGATTTTGTCCTTAATCCCTCCCATCCAATTCCAACTAATTGTCATGGGAAACTCAGTAGAGTGATCAAAGATGACAGGATTACAACCAAAAGGATCAAGACTAGTGGAAGAAAAGGAGAAGGTGTGCCATCAACGGCCACGAAATGCTTGGTAATCACATCTACGGATTGGTTAGGTCCAGATCCAAGTGAACTTCCCAAGGAGATTCCAGGGGTATTAAAATTAGCTCCTTCCTCTACATGTATAGATGATGGACTTGAGAAATTTTCAGGTTCTGTTTGTTCTCACTCCCCTGAACCCAGCAGTTTGCCCCTGCCGAAATTCTCCATGGCGCAAAAGATCAGTTGCAATGCAGAAGTGGGAGGGATTGATATTGGCGCGACCAATCGCCTCCGATGTCTCCTTGGCATTTGATTACAAGTAACTTCTTTTTTTTTCTGGATGAACAATCTAGTCTATATTCAATTTGACTCTTTGTTTTTCATTGAAGAAGCATCAGGCTGTTTTGATGGTCGATCAGCCTCTATTTTTACACACGGGGTGATCATGAGAAAAGGGTAGGAAACATTAGCAAGTAGAGATAACAGGTAGAAATTTGCAAAGGGACAGAAGGTTCTATTGTTTGTGCTGCAACTACATATAAGTGAAATGTGACTATGATCATGTACGTAGGCTGGGTTGGAGGAGAGTCCGTTTTAAACAATAAGCCCTTTTTGTACAGAGTTAGATTACCTGTAGGAGTTTGGTTAATGGCATCCACAGCAGATGAGAAAAAATTGTATTAGCCAGAGGTGGTGTGATTTTATCCCCCTTTTTTTTCCTTTTATTCTTCCTAACGTCTTCTTTCAGAACAGCAGACGATGAATTGGTACTACAATGGTCGGAGGATTTGCATTTCTCTTATTCAGGAGCCCACTCTCTCCCGGTACTTTTCTTGCGCTTTTTTTTTTTTTTACAGGGTCCACCTATGATCAATTCAATCCCTTTACTCGGGCACCTACCCCCGTTAATTTGGAGATTGGTTATAGTATGATACTCAGGCTACAATAAGTCTACATTCTTTATAGTCAAAGAACTTTTAAGTCCTCAAGCTAACTTGTTTGACGAACCTAATATTCTGCATACCTTTACTCTGGCATCAATTATTGCCTCCTTTAGTACTAATCTTCGGCCTAACTCTACATAGAAGTGGTTCCCTTTTTATTAAATGTACCAGAGAGCAATGGACCACTCCAGATGAAGTTGCCCAGAGATGCGCTCAAAGGGGAGGAGATTGCGACCTGACTATTCAGGAGAAGCTTGCCAAATGATTTGCAGGATATTCTTGATGTGTAACTGGAATGAAGAAACAACAGATTTTTAGTGGCAGTTCTGCAATGAAGTCCCAAGGCAACATAGTTCAACCATCTCTACTACATATATGTGATAAAGATGTATGTTGGGTATTACTTGGTCCAACTCTGTCCAAGTCTCCGTAGGTAAACTGGCAGCGGGATTCCAGTTTGGCTGAGAGCTGTGTACTGGTGTGAATAAAATGTATCAATGATGCTTTCACACATCTTCCTATGTGCTGTCCATGGGCAAGTACGACTGTCATTACAGAAGTCATTTGTAACTTGTGTGTGTGTGCGTGGGGGGGGGGGGGGGGGCGCATTATGCAAACGTTAAGTTCCTGGACTGCTTTCTTTGATTGGTTCTTGTTTCCTATCTTTTGAGTGTATAGTGCAAAATCAAATTCGAACTACAAGTTCCTACACATTAGTCAAGACCTGCAAAATACTGACTTGTTTCAACATAAACAATATAACATGCTTCTATGGTGAAGGTAGCTAATCCTATAAGCAAAAAAGAAAAATAAAAAGGAAGGTAGCAAATACCAAGCCAGACCCATGGTGAAACATAAATGCACTAGGGTTGGTTGTGGCCAAACGTGGGCCAAAAAGGCTCCCTCCTTCCCACCCCACCCCCCACGAGCAGAATTTTTATGCTTAATCAAGATACAGATATGAAAGGAAGAATGCTCAGGAATCATGATTCAATAACTGATATCAACTTTGAGACAAAAGTTGTAAATTATGCGCAGATGTTGCGCTGTATACAACATGGGCCCTCATATTCACATGATACCTTCAGTTTGTAGTAAGCCTGGGTACACTAGTGCCGCAATGTGTTTCAATGACTTTAATGATGCTTTCAAGCATGCATGCTCCTCTGCAACTGGTAACACGGAGAAGATGACAATGTCAGATAATACAGACTGGAGATGACAAGAACATTTATCACTAAACAAATGAAATAAAAAAAAAAAAAAGGGGGTGGAAATTATTGGAGATGACATGAGTACCTTGTATCAGTTCTTTGATTTCTTTCGAAAAATCTTCAACACGCCCTAACACAGGTCTAATTCCACAAGTCTGTGAAACACATAATTCCAAATACAATGCCTTCTCTGCTATTTGCAGAAGTAACACACACAAATCTTGAATTTCTGGCTCTAACAATTTCAACTTGCTGGTCTCACATAGTTCGGTAACAATAGTGATTGCCTGGTCCTGCATAACATTTTTTGTTAACATGAGAAACTTTGAACAGGCTGGAAACTTAATGCCGCTTATTATGAAATTTCCCACAAATACTTGAAATTCCCAAACAAGTTGTCATATATTAACTGAATAAGATACACCTAATAGCAGAGACCATACAGTGTTGTATTTTGGCAACATAGTTTGCGAGTCATACTTTCCACTCGCCCTATCTAGAGCATGCTCTCAGTAGCTATAGAATGTCGTGTCCTGGGCAAGGTGCAGGCCTACCTATCCTTACAGGCCAGACATGACAGCCCAGCCTGACCTGACCTGAATATACAAGGGGACTACTAATATAGTTAGTAACAAAAGGTGCGGGCCTACCTATCCTTACAGGCCAGCCTGACCTGACCTGAACATACAAGGGGACTACTAATATGCAAACATGACAGGCAGGATTAATTTATAGACCAGTGGGCTGCTTACACAAGCTTCAGTCATGCCCAGCCCTCATGCAAAATTTTTTGAAGTGTTGCTAGCTTACTGCCATGAGAAGAAAACATATTAAACATTGAGAAGAAAACATACAAGGGGACTGCTAATATAGTTCGGTAACAAAAGGTGCGGGCCTACCTATCCTTACAGGCCAGACATGACAGCCCAGCCTGACCTGACCTGAACATACAAGGGACTACTAATATGCAAACACGACAGGCAGGATTAATTTATAGACCAGTGGGCTGCTTACACAAGCTTCAGTCATGCCCAGCCCTCATGCAAAATTTTTTGAAGTGTTGCTAGCTTACTGCCATGAGAAGAAAACATATTAAACATTGAGAAGAAAACATACAAGGGGACTGCTAATATAGTTCGGTAACAAAAGGTGCGGGCCTACCTATCCTTACAGGCCAGACATGACAGCCCAGCCTGACCTGACCTGAACATACAAGGGGACTACTAATATGCAAACATGACAGGCAGGATTAATTTATAGACCAGTGGGCTGCTTACACAAGCTTCAGTCATGCCCAGCCCTCATGCAAAACTATTTGAAGTGTTGCTAGCTTACTGCCATGAGAAGAAAACATATTAAACATTGCACCTGTAAGCCATGTAGAATGTCAGGCATGGGAAGCTCAGGAAAATGTGCAAGATCGATGAACCCAACCTCCTCTGCTCTTTTAGCTGCAACCTTAGCTTGGAGACAGAGAAACTTCAGAACAAGAAAGGAGATTTTGTAGATCTGTATAGCTACCACATCAGAAAAATAGGTCCTACGGACTAAATCATTATTTCCATCTGCCCGATCCTTGCTTATGATAGACAATGCAGTGGTTGAGACGGTAGGGAAACTAGCTTTGGACACACAACCGCGGGCAGAAAGCATAAACCACCCATGTTTGCTGTGAACGTATGGTGGTTTTGAATTAAAATCTTTTTCCTCTTTGAGGATTGGAGGGCATAACAGAGGCACAGTCCCACTGGGAGATTCACTGACTCGTTGAGCTCCCCTACTGATAAAGGCTAAAAGATGAATACTCATCTCCCTAAGACCTGAATCCACATCTTTCATGGCTTTACTCCATTTGCGGTGATGTTTTGCTAGTACGCAGATGAACATGAGGGTGTACTCAGTTTCCCTAAGTACAGTTAGAGAAGTTTGTGATTTTTGACTTCGGGCTCTCTTCTTATGACTATCAATGGGCAATTCTGGGGCAGAAAGGTAATAATATATCAAATATGCTTTCTCAAAAAAGAAGTAGCGGATGACACTGTCCATAAAATCAGCACAAAAAGAATCCTCCCCCAGAGAATTAATCATAGCTGTGACAATTTCCATTGATAGTCCCCATATACGGTGGGGTTTTTCTTCTTTCTTGGGTGCAGCAAAAATCCCACTGCCATCTTGGTTGTTCGGAGGACTATCATCCAATAAGAGATTTAGCAACGCCTTTAGAGATGAAAAGAAACTAAAGGTTTGAAGCATTTCAGCACCTCCTCTGAAACGTGCAAGGGTCAAAAGAAATTTTAAAATTATGAGAACAGAAACATGAGAATCATTTTGTTGGAGCTTCCAGAGAACAAGCGGCAGCTGCAGATGCTTCTGTAAGATGGGCAACCAAGTACTTGAGGTCAAGAAGCCTTTAAGTAGTATGTCTATTGCAGCCAACGAGAGGTTACAGAATTCTGCAGTTTCAACACACTGGCAAAGAACAGGTAGCAACCCCAGACTAACAAGAGACATTTCGGAAACAGCATCAGAGACATCTGAATCTGACTTTTCCAGTGAATGCAACTTGGGACAACTGAATTCAACTGATGTCAGAAGCAATGTAAGAAAGAGTACTACTGGTTTTCTGACTAGAACAGTAGAAGGCCTGATATCACACAGCATTCTGAGGCCAAAGCCTAAGGTTTTCAACACAAGTGCACAAATTGGTAAGCACTTCTGTCTGTTGCGTGGAACTTGTCTGAATAGGACCCGGATAAGGTTGAGCAGTAATTCTGCTTGCGTTGCAAGACAGTTCAGTATAGCCTCAGATGGATCTGAAGATGGAACTAATGATTCTGATGTCAGCTGCAAACATTTGCACAAGTAATTAATGCAAGATTCCACAGGTGTCTTATCCATCCCTCCAGGTGATATTGTCCTTCTCGTAGTTAACTGCAAGGGGCCAAGAGAGAAAAAAAGAAAGACAATCAATACGGCTCCCCACCGTCGATTTAGGTATAACATTACTCCAAACTGCAAAGTAAAAGGCCTGTAGGATATCCAAATGGATTTAAAAAAAAAAAACTCACATTTCCCTCATACAAAGATAAAAAAGAAGTCAGGGCTTTCAGTGCAGAATGCTTGGAATCTGCAAGAAATGCCATCAAATTTGCATCCTGCATGTGCAACAACATTCTTTCGCCGATTGCTTTGGATGACTTCCAACCAGAATGATCCCAGAAATCTAATCCTAAATCTTCTTTAACACGTACAGGGTCAAACAAATAGACAACATTACTGGGATGGGAGAAGTCCATGACATTCTTTTGCTCACTTGTCTGAAAATTTTCCAAATGAAGCAGAAATTGTGAAAGCTCCCTGAAAGGACCAGGAGTCATCTCTCGACCCTCCAGCTCTCCTTGGAGATGAAAATATAGATCACTGAGTACTAAAGTGTTTAGTTCCTTCCCCTCACTGCAAAAGAAGAGAGATTTAAAAACATGATCTGCAAAAATTAAAAAGATTCACATGCAATGCTGAAAAGACAATATTACTGGAATAAAAAAAACTCATCAATAGAAATACTTTAAGAAAAAAAGAGCCCAATCAATTTATTATGCACATAGCACCTTAAAGATGCAACCCAAAAAGAAAGTGGAGGATGGAAGAATGAGGTGATAAAATTAATGCTCTCCAGTTATTTTCACAAATTTTATCATTTTACCTAGGTACATTTGTAGCATAGAGATGGTGATGAAATTGGCTATGAATACTGATAGCAGTTACTGACAGGCAGATTGGTATTCTATTGTATTAGGTTTATACAATTACAATATTCTAAGACTTTAGTAGTGATTTTCCCATTGAATTTAGGAATCTGAAGCCAAGTGGGCTGTATTCAGGTAGGGATCTCAGCAAGAAAGGATTGGTATTAACTTACTCGTATAATCACACTACATGATTCCCCAAATCACAAGTACGACCTTAGTACTATTTACTCCATTTTAACAATTAAGTACGCCTGCAGTTCCAAACCCAAGTATATAAAAAAGAGATGCTTATCATTAATTATCCGAGTCCAGGAACTCCCCTTTGATCCAAGTCTCACTAATTGGATGATAAATTTGTATCATTATTTTCAGAAACAAAGTTAAATAATCATTCCTTGTATTTCTATCTGTATCTTGATCACTCGTTGGATGATACATAAAATCTTGCATCATCACTTCATCAGAGTTAATTAATATGTAACTTACAGGTGCAGTGGACACAAGTAAGCATTTTCAATCTTTCCTAATGAACCCCTGCACTATATTCTTGTCATTAATATCAAACCATTTGTAAATGCATGGAGAAACCAAAATAGCGAATTTTGTCTATCAATAATATTACCATAATAAAGAACATAGTCACACTAATCATCATCCTCAACATCAATTAAGACTTACCCACATCTATCTGGTGTACAGCTTTGTAAGTTTTGTTACTCCTTAATCCTTATTTAGGGTCAAGTTCTTCGTCACCCCACAATCTAAACATATCACTCTCGAATACTTCATTCCAAATCTTTATGGGCCCCTCCCTCCTAGTATCTTCTACTTGTAACACTTCATCTCATCATGTAAGGGTTGTCTCCAAACTTGCACGTTTAATTGCACAAAAAAGAAGGAAAAGAAAAAGAAAAAAGAAAGATGCAAACTTACTGAGTTTGAGATGCACACACATGAAGATGCAATGTATGCTTGACAGAAAGAAAAATGATTTTAACAATTGGTTGGAATAGTTGACATCCTACCTGTAACCATGTACTGAATATTGTGCTAATAGCTCAGAAAATGCGGGCTGTTCCCTCAACTGCACAATACAAAAGAGTGGAGCAATCAAAATATGTTTTCCTCTTGCTAATAAAAATGAGAATATGTATTTAAGGGGGAAAATAGGACTAACTTCAATAAGTTGAAGATGTCTGGGGAAAAAAGACCAACTTCAACTAATTGAAGAAGTCTGAAAAAAAAAAAAAAAAAAGGGGGACTAACTTTAAGAAACTGAAGATATCTTATACTAAGGGGACTAAGTATTTTGAAAAGTACAGTTGATGAATTGAATAAATTTAATAATTGGAACTGCTATATCTGCTGCAAATGCTGTCAAACAATCTATTAGACAGAAGAACTGACCTTTTCAGATATCTTATTGATCTTTTCAACTAATGAGAGAGAGACACTCCCAGCATCACCGATTGATAATTTACCCATTACATGCACAATGCAAAGACTCACAGACAACTGAAGACAACCAAAGAGAATTATTAATGCCAACTGAAAATATAACTGAGGTTAAATTAGCAATACATTTGTCAATAGTAACCAACAAAACATCGATACTCATCACTTAAATTCACTTAAAGAGTAGAAATGATAATAGGATTTTAGATATCCTCTCTAGCTCAATACATTGAAGACAACAACGGGTAAAAAGAATAGTTTTCACAACTTCAGTAAAAAGAATCAAACAGAACAACCAATAAAATGATGGTAAAGTTACCGTTCACTTGTGACAAAATTCAAAAGAAGAGAAATGATGGTAGAATTTTAGATGTCTCTCTAGCTTGATGCACACATAAAGACTGTCAGATTATTTTGCACTACTTCAGTAAAAAGGATCAAGCAAAGGAAAACACAATAAAATGATGATAAAGTTACCATTCAACCCTTTAACGTTATAGAAGGAATATTACGCAATAAGACACCACAATGATCCTCAAGAAAGAAGAAGAAATAAAAACCACAAAACAAACCAAAACAGATTGTACTGTTCACAATTAGATCAAAACAATGTCATTATCAACAAGTAACGGGGAAAATGCATCCCATCCATACGTTTCATATGTGCAATGGAGTGAGATTGTGGGAGCTATTGCTCCAACATCTATTAATTGGAGAAAATGGATAACATAGTCTGTCATGTTGTATGTACACATAAGTCAGGTAGGGTGCAGATGTTAATGACACCGACAAAGCAGTTGTGCAAAAGAAAAATGCAATGCAGATATATGTTGGAAACAAAGTTTTGCAAGGAAGAAGAACCAAGTTTGTATCATAGCACATTCGTAACCATATCCACAAGCAGCGGGACTTGTCATTCCTGTTTCACTAATAGTTTCTTTTATAATATGATCATCTGATTAGTTGTTACTAAGAAAGAGGGTATATTAGACATTCTTTTCTCTCTTAGCTTTTTAACAAAACATATAAGATAGACACAAGATGGAAGGCCTACATGTTTCAAGACAAGATGGAAGAACTAGATTAAAACTAGAGTTTTCTTTATAGAATGGTACATATATAGTCATGTAAAGAGCTGTGCCTCCAAAACTTTTGCCGAAGATTATGGAGTGTCCCACTGTCCCTTTCATATTATATCCAATACTCAGCAACAACCGTCTCTCTGCTGCAACCGTGGGTGTCCCTTGTCATATATGGGCATCATATTCATATATCCCATAGGAAATGGATAACAAAATGATTATTTCAAGTTCCTATTTAAAAAAAAAAAAAAAAAAAAAACCCTAATAATAGCAAGGCCAAACATTACAAGACTAATATGGGCTTCTGCTGTGGAATCATCTAATGACACAATTTTAATACTCATCTAATAAGAGAAGAGAAAAGAGAATTTTAAATAACTTTACCTTAGCACGAAGAACAATGTCCTTATTAAATCCACAAGATGAAAATAATTTGATCTGGCTTTCCATAACTGAGTGCTCAGACCAGGTAGACAAAATACCCTTAAGTTCTGACAAACTATCAGATTTTGCATCCTCACCACCAGGTGCGCTTCCGATCTTTCCCCCAGACAATTCAGAAGACTTCTTTTCAGGAATCTCTTGTTGAGACATTCTTTTTTGTAGAAATATTTCATTTGCAATAATCTGCAAAACTGCAGATTGACACTGATACCTATGTGCCAGGCGAAGAGTCTCAACATCTTCCAGCGAATCAGGTGAGCAACTTTTCTTGACAGCAAGTGCCGAAATAAATGATGACAAATGTGCCCAGAACTTTTCCGAAGTTTTTAGCATCTCCAGGACCTGATTGTAGTGAGTAGCTCCTTGCCACAATACCTTCAGGAAGTTAAGGACACTCAGCAGGAGATGAGGATGGCTGAAAATACAATAAAATTCATGAAAAAAAAAAACTTAGTCTTTTACCCAATTGAATTCAAACTGATTTACTAATACAAAAGGGGTAGTGGATTGAAATCACTGAATGATGCAGGCCATGGGCCAAAACAGATTTACAAAAAAGGCCAAATCTCGTGTTTTAAGAAATTCTATCTTGTTATTGCGATTTGCTTAAATTTAGAAAGATGTGTAAATCAATATCTTCAAGGTCCTTTATTAGAAATTATAATATCTAATTAAGAGTCAAAGGTTGTTGACTACTCTAATTAAAGGTATAATCTCTAATTAAGATACCAAAAAGGGATGACAACTATTCTACATAAGGGTTGTCAAGGATCCACATTAAATCAATTGACATCTTTCTCCATTCCTATCTTGAGTTGTGAAAACTCTATTTCTCATCTCTTAGCCTTGTGTGAAGACTCCTTGCCATCTCCAATGTGTAAAGACTCCATTGACATGGCTCCAAGATGTGTATGAAGACTCCACGTCGATCCACTCTTCACTAATGAAGACCGTAAAACTATACTTGTTACGACTCATGAATACCAATATTCAGTATAAATTATACCGTTCAATAAGATCTTTGGATCTTTTGACATATTGCAGAAGAGAGTCAACAATACTTGCTTCCTTGGAGCGCAAAGACCTGAAAGGATCAGCTTTCAGAAGCTTGCGTTTCACATTGCCGTTATTGCTCACTTGTAGTGCCCCGGTCTCCTTTGTGGATATTAATGAAAGAAGAAGAGAAGGCTGCAATAAAAGAAATTCTGTTATGGGGGAGCATATGCAGAACAGAAATCCAAAGAATCAGCTGGAAGTCATAAAAAGCCGGCTGCTACAATAATTAACTTTATTAACATGAAAACATACAAAAATTACAGAGATGACTATGCACCGGCTGAACAGTATAATAGAGAGAAGATGTTCCATACACCCAAAAAACTAAAAATAAAATAAATAAATAAATAAAAAGACAAGATAAACTAATCAATCCCAATTATTGGATACCAATCAAGTAGGGATAAGGGATTTGGGGAAAGCTACTTTCTATTGATCTCCTTGTAATTGAATTATTTTTGAGTTTTTTTTCTGAATCACTCAAGACATTCATTTGGGCACATCAGATGGTCTGATATTACTAATATGGACTAAGTCACTATTTTGAGGTCAGCTACATGAATTCTGTTTATCCATTCAAATCAATCCTAGGCCAAATCCTCAGATAGGTTGAACTTTTTCAGATCTATCCTTCCTAATTTCATCCATGCCTTCTTCAGGCTACTCATTTCCTTGAAGGGCCATCAACCTACATAGAGTAACTTTCCTCACCACCACCATTGTTCTCCTGCATTGGACATGTCCAATTGTCCAAACCATGTCAAATGAGTCTTTCTTAATTCATCACCTTTGATGCTACCTGTAAATGCACCAGAATGTGCTCATTTCTAATCCTATATTTCCTAATTTTACCACATATTCATCTCAACATTCTCATTTCTGCTACAGTGATTTTTTGCACGTATTGTTTCCAATATTCTACTCCACGTCATTACTAGTCTAATTGCTATCTTGTAAAGATTTTCCTTCAATCTTGTTGGTATGTGCCGATCACAAAGCACCCAATAAGTACAACATAAATTTTTTGAGAGTCTCTACAAGGGTGGGCCATGTTATGTAATTGTTGTTTGTGGGGTATAATGTTCTTATACCCTCTTGTGGGTTGTCTTTGTAATGGTTTCTTGCTCTCTTAAATAGAATCATTCTTGTTACCGATAAAAAAAAAAGGAGCACCCAAGAAGCAAGTGACAACTTCAACTATTTTTCTGCGATCCCAGGCTAGGATAAAAGAAGAGGGTTGCGTCAGGTTAACATCCGACGTAAAACTTTTGTCACATCTAAAACATGAATTCTGAGGCACTGTTGCAAAACCTACGATATATTTCAAAATCCAAGTATTTGTCACTATAGGAGGAAATAAGAAATAACCATTAGCAAGTCAGTGTTATTAAACCTTCAAATTGATTTTTATCATGTCTAGTGGCATAAATCAAACGCCTTGCCCTAAGAAGCCTAAAAGAGACATTTTAAAGCAAGGCAAGGAAGAAAAAGGGATTAAAAAAAAAAAAAAAAAACCTCATTTGGTTGTTTGGAACTTCATCTGCAAATCATGTCATAGAAGCGTCATCGGATTAAGCCACTAAAGCAAATGAATTAAGCTCTCATGTCCAACAGGCTCTGGCAGATCGAAGATGAATCAAAGGACTTGACAAAGAGCATATACATGGCCAAACACGGAACAAATGGATGGGACTCGGAGAGGCCTCATCTGTTACTTTGGCATTTGGCAGGATAACTCTTCTATTGAAGATGTTTTTATCGATAGCATCACACTCCGAGTTGGTGATGGTTCTCAGATTCGTTTCTAGATAGACATGGGTATATGAGAGACCCCTTATCAATACGTTGCTCACTCCATGTCGGTGTGAAGGGAAGGCTGGCCGACTACAAGGATCAGGCTATAGTAACCATCATGCTTTGGGATGAGTTCAAGAAGAAATTTGACCGAAGCAATAAGGGCTTCAATTTCAAAGCTTACAATCCTAACTCAATCGGTCTACATCCTAGAAAGGGGCAAGAATAAAAAAATTGCAGGCTAGAAGTGTTGAGGTAGATGGAAAGATGGACCTTAATCCTCCTAGACTATGATGCAACTCGAGGACAATTCTTCCAAACTAAAGAGAATGACACAAATTGATGACTTTGGAAGATTCCAATAGGGGTCCACATCCACTCAATGAGGCCCCAGATGTGGAGAACTCATAAAAGAGTACTGCATTTATTCTTTTAGTTATAGTCCAGATTTTCTAATAGATGGGCAGGTTTGTATCTAAAAAGATGTCCAAATGACAAAAATCAAGTATGTTTGATCGGTTGTTTGGCTACCTATCCAATGCGCCCAAAGTGTGCAGTTCTGATAAATATTAAAGTCATGACCCATTTAGTAATAAGGACCAATTCAGTAATAAATTCGAGTTGTCCTAGTTGGTTAATGGAAAAATCCTGCGTCAAAATTTTGATGCTGTCAGAATTTTTCGGTTGAAAGATGCCAGCCAAATACCTATTGTTATGAGACTTTGAATTCCAACATGTAGTAGTCAAAATAGCTTATATATGATGTAACGTCCAGCATAATGATGTGATTCTGTTTTTCTTTTCAATGAAAATTGTGGTTGCCCCCCTTCATCATAGTGATGGTGTAAGGTTGCTCCTACCCTCTGTATTATGTCGTGGAAATTAAATGTGAGAGAAGAACAATGATTATAGCAGTTCTTTTGCATAACAGGGGGTTTAGCAACATTTGTTGGCATTTGAAAACGTTGTGCCCCAACCACTCTGAGTTTGTTCCAGTACGCCCGTGTTTTACATGCTATCATTTTACGGTCCATTACATCTGCACTTCCATACATTTGGAGGATGGTTGGGATCAGACACGATCTTTATTTCAGAGGGATGATCTCTATCTTCTGCTTTTTCATACAGTATCATACGCACAACTTTTCCTCTGTTATTCATTTGGATACCTTCTGAAAAGCAATAAGTTTCCAATTACACTTCCATCCAATTAGATTGTTTAGTGGATTGCTGCAGTTAAAGATGAAAAGGGGTCAGGTCAATATTGTACTTGAACCCAAACCAGAATTATTGACACCGGCCTGTACCTTAAGCCATACCTGAATTGGATGCAGATTATATGACCATACCCACACCTGAATTTTACATTAAAGACTCAAACCCAGACCCAGACACAATCTAGGCCCAATTACTCTCACAAATATTCAGGTTAAATATGTTAAATCCACGGCTGCAGGTATATACTATATGGCTGCAGCATCGAGTATTCAGGTTGAATATGAAATCCATAGACATTAACCCAGACCCAAATTTTATTCAGGTCAATGCAGTGGGCCTGAACCCAGACCTGACCTGTAAATGCGTCTAGATATTGGAGCCTAGCCAGTTTTTTCAACTCAGTCTCTCTTTGGGTATTCAAGTATATAGGGAGCCATTTTCATCCCTAGCTGCAGTATTTCATGCCTAGGAAGAAAAAAAGAAGATATTTTGCTGATAAGGAAACAATAAAGGTAGCTTCACTAATGAACGCATTGATGTGTCATCACGTGACTACTGTGATGGTTAAGGCTTCCTCTCACCGGGGAAAAGGAGTCGGGATTGACGAGGGTGAGGGCTAACCTAATATGTAGCAAACAAAAAAAAGGCACATCAATATGATAATATGACCTGTGAAAGCAAAGAGAAATGTCAAGAACTACTAACTGTCAGAAAGGATTTCAAAAAAAAAAAGAAACGAAGTTGCAGAATCTACCAGCCAGTTCTGGACTACTACTCATCCCTTAAAAAATCAAAAGCCAATGGTAACGTAGAGAAAAATGCAATAGATCTCATTAAATTCATATAACTGTTACAGGTTTTCAAATTTTATTGAAGTGCACCCCAACACCTACATACCAATGGAAATCAGTTCATCTTAAAGAAGTTTACAATTTAACAGATGACAATCAAATCTTTCCAATAGTGGATGGTGGCATCAGAAACAGACCTGGTGACAAGCTGCAGAAGTAAGGATTTGCACTATAGCAAGAAACAGATCATCTTTTCTTTCGGTTTCTATATACATAATGTCACAGATGGAAGCATTTAAACTCCTAACCTGATAATAATAAAATAAAAGTGTAGTTGAAGCAAAACAAGTTGATTCATCATATGAAATCTGTTGACGCAAAAATAAAGATAAGTAATAAAAGATAACAAACCTGAATATCATCAGAAACAAGACATGCACCTCCAAATGAATAAGGCTGAGCCTTCTCTGCCACACCGCATAACATAGAAAAGACTCTAGCAGCCGCCACTTGTATTGCCTACAAGTAAAACTCAAAAATCATGCTCACAAATCGAATATACTTGGCACGTGGTTTTTTTTTTTTGTACTCAGTAAGCACCGAGTGATTTGTCTATGATAATGACAAACAGATCAAGTGATCATATGATGAGTCACTATCCCGACAGCTAATACACGTATATTATATCCATGACGTCCACGGTGCAATGGACGTTATATTGATACGATCACAACATGACAGTTAAAGAGTTGCATGCTCAGCATCTCGAACTCTTGCATTGTAACAAGTGAATACCTGCCTCAGAGATACATTTCATTTTCAGTGAAATTCTTCTTGCTGGATGTCATTTTATTACAAAATAGAGACAAATTTATCATTTTGATATATCATGGTTCTAGACATTTAGAAGGATTCAGGTTTAATAGAATGAAACATATTTATAAAAAAAAAAAAAAAAAGGCTACTTTCTTCATTTTAAAGAAAGAAGAAATATAAGAACAATCAAGCAAGAGAATTACCAAAAAATAGAAACAAACAAGACACAAAAATAACAAAACTAAAAATACTCTATGGTTTTTTTTTATATTACTGTCCTCATGATTGCTTTCTGTTATAGTGTTTTTAGCCTTCATGCTTGTTGTATTTCTTATCTTTTTAAGTGAAGGAAATGGCCAGAACATAATACAATATATAAAAGATTTTTTGAAAAAAGAATGCACTTATTTGTCAGGTCCAAACTCGGACAAACTTGGCTGAGTTTTCAAGGCAACTCAATATTTTTTAAACCAAAGGAAAACAGATGGAAACAAGTCTTTCATTAAAATTCCTTGAGATACAGTCAGGTAGAGTTGACTCAACAAGTTTCTAAAACATGTTCTTAATTTAATTATATTAAGGAAACATAACACACAACATAGAATAGCCAAACTGAACTATCCTTTTGGGGCAAGTATGAAGCTCTAGACATGGTTTGCTCGCATTGTCCAAAGTGGCACCATAGTAGTTCTTTTCCTTTTTTTTTTCTTTTAACTATCGTTGCCTTTAATATGTAAGGGCCATAATTAAAACATCCCATGGGAGGATGTTGGTGCATTGAAAACTCAGACTTGGCTCTAGATCCAGGTTCAGGTAAAAACAAGGGGTGTTTCAGGTTTTTTAATGGTTACTGAAAGTTTTATTACAGAAAAGTAAATGTATTTGTAATTTAAAAACAACAGCATGGCAGATAAGCTCCAAGATCCCAAAAACACGACAGGCCAGGCACATCCCAAAGAATGGACAGAACATACTAACTCGGCAAGGAAACTACATATCTTAAAAATATGATTCTAACAAGACAATAGACAAAAATACCATAGTTAAAGAATTGAAGACATTTTTCATTTATTTATTTCAAAACTTTGAGATGAAATTTGTTCAGTAGAAACAAATAAAGTAGACACCTATTGACACAGACAGCAGGGATGAAAGAGAAACTACATAAATCAACAGAAAAAAAGGACGAAGAAAATAACAAACAACCAGCATAATGTACCAAAGAAAGATTGAATGTTTAATTATCAAAAAGATCAAGTTTTAATGTAGAGTTGGCTCTTACAGAATTGCGGTAGAAAGAGATCAAGGATATCAGTGCTGTCACTACAGGGATAGGTTTAGTTGTAGAAGACAACATTGCTTGGTGAAAAGTTGGGAGGCCACAAGGGAAATCCTGCAAAAAATTTCCAAATATGCCCCTGAATGAATAAACAATTTCTCTAGTTTACCTTACATGAAGGTTTCTTCTATTACAGTCACACATGCCAACAAAATATGGAAAGAATAGCAGAAAAGAAAAATGTTTAGAATTAAATCCTAAAAATCCCATTGAATTCACGTTGTCAATTAAATAAGGAACACCAATATTTTTCATACAAATACAAACCATTTAGTAGAAATCAAGTTCCATTCATTGAACCCAGGATACCAAACCATTTAGTAGAAATCAAGTTGCATTCGTTTAAACCAGGATACCATGAGGCTGGACAGGGTGTCATTTCTAAATACCATTAGCACATATTTAACAAAAAAAAAATGAAAAAGAAAAGAAAAAAAAAAACCTCATTATCACATCAAAAACTATAACATGGCATAACGAAGTTCGGTAATTACATATCACACCTTTGAAAGATTTAGTATGGCAAACACAATATCTAGCACAGAACAAATTGCAAGGTGCAACCCTTCAATCTCCTCTACGTCAAAAAGACGGCTGACGAACATTCTCTGCAAAATTGTAGATTTCCATTAAGTAAAAAAAGGAAAAGAAGAAGAAACATGTATGAGAGATTTACCAAGGAAAAAAATACTAACCTCCAATGTCTCTGTTGTTACACACATAACCCGAAACAACGTATCGTGAATGGAAGAATCAGAAAGTAAAACATCCCAAAGAAGGCATCCAAGCTTTTGTGAGCCCTTTATCAATTTAATGCATTTCTTCATAACTTCAAGCACCTAAAATATTAGCAAACAATTGCAAAAATGAGAAATAAATGGCACTTTTGAGCCTCCAGCCAAAAATTAAAAGTTAATGACCTAATACATATAAAGTCATCCAATGTTTGAAGTTGAGAAGATTTCAGAGAGAAGCAGTATCCCTTGTGTGCACAGCAACTGCAGTTAAATTTTGGGAAGATCAGTTAGATGCATGAGATACTAACCCTATATCTTTATTAAACTTACAATGGGCAAAGAGTATGGGCACATGCTGCCCAAATGAATGCCAAATATAGGGCCAAAATACAGTGCTACTGTTGCAAAGAATATGGGCACATTGCCAATCAATGCAAGCAGAAAGTTTGCCACTATTGCAAGAATCTTGATCACATTATCTCAGAATGTCGACGGCATTCACAAAATAGGAACAGTGACTATCATGTTACCACTGAGGGATCCACTAGCACAGCCACAACCAACCCTGCCATGCCTACGCAGCCTGCACAGCCCACATAGCCTGCACGGCCCATCCTAACTCTGAGGTTCAGCAGATTATTCACTCTACATTCTCGGCTCTTGGTATTTCTGGAAAAACTTCTAAACCCTCTGTTTTGCTTCTAGATTCTAGGGCTTCAAATCACAAGACATAATCCTCTAACAATCTTGTTCCTGTTAAGATAGGCCCAGACACCCAGTTCAGTCACACATGTTTAAAGTATGCCCTTGGTTTGTAAAGAGTTTTGGAATTGGTGAAAGACATATTCCCCCTTGAATCGGATCAAGGAATTTTGATACTCTTAGAAAATTGATTTTTCAATCAATGCAATGTATTTTTGAAATGCACCAAAGACCTCAAGTTTTGCACGCAAGAAATAAATCCAAGTGAAAGGGCTATACTCATCTATAAATGTGATAAAATACTTATGATGTGAGTGCACAATAGAAAGTGCAATCCCCCAAACATCCGTATGAATTAAACCAAAACACTTTAACAATATCATTATGTAATGACTGATGGTGTTTGTCATATTCGCATCTCTTTTTATGGATTGAAACAGGCGCCTACAGCTTGGTTTGAGAAATTCCGGAAGACACTTCAACTTGCTTTCTTTCCACAAATCCAATATGATCATTCACTCTTCCTTCGTTGTACTTCTAAGAGCGTCACTATTTTGCTTGTCCATGTGAACAACAATATCATGACAGGGTAAGATCCATTCCGGATAGCATCTTACAACTTCAGCAATCCCTACATGCTTCTTTTCAAATGAAGGATTTCGGTTCTCTCACTTATTTCTTGGGGCTTGAAGTTCACAGAGTTCCAGGTGATATGTTTGTTAATCAACGCAAGTACACGAGATCTTATTTGTGAACCTCGATTCCAAAATTCTACCCTAGTTCATACGCCATCGTCATTATCATCATCAAAGCCTTGTCCCAACTAACATGAATTCGGTTTCCCCATTCCAATCTATCTTGAGCCAAATCCTCAGATAAGTTGATCTTCTTCAAATCTATTTTTACTACCTCTATCCACGTCTTGAGCCAAATAAATAAATAGACATAAGCTATGCAAATGACTCCAACATTACATAAATAAAACAAGAAAATAGATGGGTTAAGGCCAAAGGGCTAGTTGATGAATGGATCATGGGTCTGTCCTACATCAAGATAAGAATGTCGGGTTGGATGTGTGGTAAAACTAGAAAAAGAATTAGAAATGAGCGCTTTCGGGAGTATCTAGGGTTAACATCAAGAGGTTTAAAAACTCATCTAAGATGGTTTGGACATGTCCAACACAGGCCAGCAACGGCACCAATGAGAAGTTTTTCTATGTGAGTTGATGGCCCACCAAGGGGAAAGGGGTAGGCCGAAGAAGATGTGGATGGAAGTAATAATAGATTTGAAGAAGTGCAACTCATCCGACGATTTGGCTTGGGATAGATCGGAATAGAGAAACAGAATTCATGTAGCCGAGCCAACAAAGTTGGGATAAGATGATGATTATTGTATTCGGGCTAAAAAGCTCTCATCTTAAATTGAAAATAGCACCAACAAATTCCTTAAACCCATTTACAAAAGACCCAAATAGAGAATAAAACCATGGAATATTTTGGAGTGCAAACGGAGGAGAAACATCTAGTGAAACTAAAAGGTACCTTCAAAGTCACTTGCCAACGGGCATGCTTCAACTTGTACTTCCAATGCTCATGATTAACTAATACATATTGTAGAGAAAATACGAGAAGCGCAGATAGCATATTGTCCTCTGCACCAGTCTCAACAAGCTGCAGAGTGAAGTCAAGCACTGTAACAGCACAAGCCGCTAGAATCAGTATTAAGTACCCTTAAATGAATTATAGATGTAAAATACAAATCGGCTCAGGCCCACTTTTATGGCTGTCCCAATTCACTTGTATTTAACAAAAGATACACATGAACAACCAGTCGCAACAAAGCCCGATTGATAATTGCACAGCAACCACTTGTATTACACAACGCACACACAAATGAAACAGTAATGAATTTTGGTTTACAGATGCAGGACTAGTAAATTGTCACTGCTACCATGTAAAACATTGAAGTGCAAGAGCCAAGCTTAACCAAATTTCTACAAAGCGAATTGGTGAAGAGAAATAATGTAGGCAGAAATTGGAATTTGGAAGACATGGCATTTTAACATGAAATGTGTTAACACTTAACACCCACAATATCAGTTAATTGCTCAAATAAATACAAAAATGGAAAAAATAAAACCTTACATGATGTAAGAATTAGAACAAAATATACATGCCTGAAATAGTCAAGGAACAACACTCCTCATTTTGCTCGCAATCAACTAACACCATTCTTGCAAGCCCTCCTGAGAGTAACCACATGCCACTGAAAAATATATATTTGCCGTAAATGGTGAAAGAGGCTAGAGCATGATTTAAGATATTTAGTATGTAAATTAAGCTGGCTATCATTCATAATTCAAGCATTTGAGTAGCAGTCTTCAGTGTATAATACCCCACAATTCAGGGACAAGAAACTTGACAAAAGGATAATACAAGACTCAAAAATTGGCACTGCAAAGCTGAAACCCATGCTGATATTTGACATGCATTAATGTCATACGAAAGAAGAGAAACTGGACTCTGATTATTAGAATGTGTGCAATGGGATTTACAACATGAAGTACCAACACAAATGCACTAAGTGAAACATAGCACATACTTTGATCAATCAAAATTTTTCTTCAATAATCCAGTTAACCATACAAGCCCCATGCCCATAACACAGATATTGCAATAGGTATACCATCTCTCGATGCTCTCATTTTCACTATCATTAATAAGGCTGTTTTTTCTTTTTGTTTCAATTATCCATTAACTTAGTTCTAGTTCATAATCAACCTTGTCAGTATGCTCTGTTCTCTAAAAAGCTACACAGAAAAATTCAATAAAAAAGGAATCTTCTTATAAAGGAAAAGATACCCCCCAAAATATGAAAAGCAATAGGGTGCAATAGTATTCCAACAAGATCAAAACTATGGGAATTGGGAACAAATAATATTCCAACAAGCCACAAATATTCAAATAATAAGCTGACATTTAGAAACTTTTTTGGCAAAATACTCACTTTGATGACCCATTAGTGCCTAGATCGAACATATGTGCCCGTGAGGCAACTGCAGCAACATGAGAAGGAGAGCTACATTGGCAACAAACATGAAATAATTAGACAAGGAAAAATTCTCCACACAAGTTAATGTAGCCAATCTGTGAAAGAACATGGCTCACCATTTAAGCATCTTTGACAAGATTCTGACGCACACGGACATCAATCCTATATTGCTAATGTTAGATGACATATTTGTAGCCAATGTGCAGAGTATTTTGACCACATCAACACTGTAAAGAAGCCAAGAAAAATATACAGTGAAAATACAAACAGAAAAGGAAAATAGGATTGATGAAAATTTTAAAAAAACAAGTGAATAATAACCGACCGAATATTACTGTCCATGTACCCATTCTTTTGAGCTACTTGCACAGTTAATGAGCTGTCAATGTCCATCAAAGGAAAACACAGAGCCTAAAACACAAACAAATAGTGCAACCAGTTTATTTGAATTATATATTGCAGTTCAAGGAAAGTTTAGCAATTCAGGTGAAAGCAAGCTTCAGACAGAAAATCACTGTATTTTTAAATCTTACATAAAACCAGAAATCTATACAAGTACTGAAAACCATAAAAGAGAATGCTGAACTAAGTCCTAAGCTAAATGTAAACAATATGGGTCAATTGCCGATTATCTTTTCTTTCTTATGTTAACACAATGAAAGGGTTTGGGAGGTATAAGGTATTCCAGACAGGTAGTCATTCACACGAACCAAGATACCCATATCAAGCTGCCAAGTAAAACCCATCTAAGTAGGGAATTTGGAATTCAAATGAGGCCACTGAAATAAGTGTCAACGCAAGACATGAGCAGGAAAAGTAGACCTTCTGACATACAACATACATATTTGAAATGTGTGCAACTCATTCACATTCAGGAAAGCTGCAAACTGCAAGTCACAAAAATGTGGCAAATGAAAACCAGTTTCAATGCTAAAGCAATGATGAAGAACTATCCTTCACATCCAATGTATGCAAAATTTGGAAATAATTCTACAGATGTGCGAAAGTGACACAGACAAATTATAGCCACAGGCCCACAACAGAACACAAGACATATAAAAATGCTTCATGTACAAAGATGTGTTCATATTAGAATCAGATAACAAAGATACTGATGGGAACTGAGAAGGATCCTTGCAGCAAAATCATTCATACTGAACAGAAACGAACCCAGGATGTACTGTGAGGCACCCTAATTTGGCACTGATCCATCTTTTTTTTTTTTTTTAACCATTGGATTCAATTGTTCACAATTATGAAACCATCACAGGTAGGGACGGTATATCAGAAGTCTCCAAAACCCCATGGAGCCACAGGAGGTCATTATTTGATCCATAATCATAGTACAATTATAAAACCATTAAAAATGAGACTCCTTAAATTACTGAAGCCCTTCTCACCCATGTTGCATGGATTCGTAATAAGTAGGGGTGGCAATTCCTAACTCAACTTACAAACCCAACCCAAACCCTTCCCTAGTCATTCAGGGTTTGGGTTGACTGTTTTTATTTTAGGACCGGTTTGGGTAGACATTTCTAACACGATTAATAGATGGGCCAGGTTCGGGTGGATTCCAGATTTGTTTGTTAACAGGTTTGGTTTGAGCCCAAACTTATTCATTGACCGGCCACCCAACCTAAATCAAAGTTATTACATGATGACCGGTGAACTCGCCTCAAGCCTCACCGCTTTTATTTAGGGTATGGGCTGACCCTTCTAAATTTCAACTTCGGTTGGGGTTGACATTTCCAGCCAATTAATAAATGGGTCAGCTTTGGGTTGGGCATATACATGTCACCAGTGTTGCCCAATCTGACCCAGCCCATTTCCAACTCCATCAATTAGGTTATATATATATATATATATATATCATTTACAATAGATGATTTCTTCAACAAAATATCAAGCTGGAATGATGAAGAAAACATTTTTACATCACAAACAAAAGAAAAAAAAAATTCACTTGGAAAACCAAAATGCAAATGTAAGAGTTTAAGAGCAATCTGAATCATAAATTACCGTGTTAGAAGACACCATCCGGCAAAGAAGGTCAAGAGTAACAAATACTTCCTCATAACTATTCAAATGAAATTCCCGTGCCAAACGCAAGAGCAGCACATATATCCCAGATTGCATGCACTGCAATATAAAAGCCATGTAGAATATAAACAGAATCAATTGCAATGTCTTGAGTAAAAACCACAAAACAACTCTTCACTAGCACACTTGTTGGCCAAACTAGAACTGTTCTTCAAAACAAGCTACATCTGACCAATCAGCAATTAGCATCCATTAGGGATGGCAAGGGGACGGGTTAAAGTGGTGACCTGCCCCGACCTGCTCCTATTAGGACAGTTTCGGTAGTGGATTCATCGGGTCAGGTACAGGTATGGCTTTCTAGATTTTGACCCGAGTCCGGTTCATGGAGGGTTTGCGTCTTGGTTGTGATTGACCCGCCCAACTCCATTTGTTATTAATTGACATATAAATCAGTAAGACTTCAGACACAGACAAAGGTTCTCAAGTACAAGGTGTAGCAGACAGTGAATACTCTTCCATTGGTTGTAGGTCTGATTCCTACCTGTGCATAAATTTATATTTAAATATATGAGGAATTCTTAAAAACTCCCCATTTTACTCCCCTATGTTTTTAGGGCATGAAGCCCACCTTAAGCCAATCCAATCATTTCACACATACTACCCCCTATTTGACACTCATCCAACTTTTACTCACCCTTGGATTGAAATCACAAGGAAGTGATGCCTCTAAAACCATTAAACTTTGGGCCCATGGATCAAGGTGTTAGGATAATCTAATAGAGTTAAAAAAATTCACATAGGTAGATCTCATCTAGATTATTCTATCCGGTGGCATCCCATGGTTGTCATGCATGATACACCATAGTGGGCCCAACTAGGAGGGGCGTTTTCTGAAAAAAAAAATTCCCCAGGAGATTTCTAGCACTCCCCTATATATAAACATACATATATATAAACTAAGTGTGTGTGTGTGTGACAAACTCCACCTGACCCGTACCTGTCACAGTAAGGGTTTGATATCACAAACCATAAACCTGTCACAGGTTGGGCCGGGTACAAACAGAGCAAGTATCAGTCAGGACAAGTGTGGGTTTAGGCCAACCCATACCAAAACTGACCATTACCAATTTACCATAGCGTAGTGTGTATTTCCTTTATATTCTGTTCTATTTGTACCTTGCATGTCCTCTTATGTCAGCCCTACAGGTACTGTTCAATTTTAAATTATATTTCATTAGTTTTAAGCTGATTTGACACACTCCACCAGTGTGCAGTTTTTCTTTTTTTTCCCCCTTTTTTTCTTAATGATATGTGTAGCTTATCAATCCCCTTCATGCAATTCATTCAAGCTTCTGACAACATTTAATCCCCTGACAAAAGATAGAGCAACAATTAAAGGTAAAGCTAACCTAAGCAACATATGTGTACTGGTAACCAAAGCTCATCTGAATAGGACATCATCTCAATAGATAGAAAGGAGGAGCAATGGAAATATGAAAAGGACAATGCTTCAAAAAATACAACAATGTAAAACGATATAAAAGCTCATCTGAATAATTGATAAAAGTAGATAAATTCATCTACCTCATAACATATAGGTGCAAACCCCCTTAGCCACCATTGACAACTTAAACAATTTACTATGAAATATGAATACTAAATCATGACCAGGATATTAAAAAACTAGTTCCAAGTAAACTTATAAAAAAAATATAAACAACACTGACTTACATAATGCTTAAAACAAAGAGAGTTTTAAGTCATTCACCTCCCAACGAATTAGAGAAATATTGCTATCAACGATTTTCAAAACACGACCACGGGTTTCACCAGGAATGAGAAGCCCCTCAAACCCAGGAACATGTAGCGGATGGCGTGTCTCAACCATTTGAGAAATGTTGCTGACAACAGAATCACCAGAGATCTCAAACAAGGACGATATGCCAACCATCTTATCTAAAAAATTGTAGCTGTCATCATAAAGAACAAGAACAGACAATTAGGCAAAATGACCACTGATGCTTATAAACAAATTTAGATTTTACAAAATACAAAGACTTGACTATTGCAGAATACATTCTCTGATTTTTACAGTGCAATTGACACTTGACAGGATGATATTACATGCAAACTATATTTTAGAAAAATAATAGCTATAAAGATATTTGTGTTAAGTTTGGCCCATGATCCATTAAGGGGCCCAAGGCCCATCAGTCCAACATGTTAAGTTTGGCCCATGATCCATTAAGGGGCCCAAGGCCCATCAGTCCAACAAACCTCTTAAGTCTCGTGGATTTGATTGAGTCAACAATTGATATGGCTGTAAATATGTAATTAGTTTCTTTCCTAACTTAGTTAAGTGATTAGCTAATTTCCTTTTGTATAGAGCTTTGATTTAGGCTTAATTTAGGTTTGTAATCTATATATAGTTGTGATCATTCTCCAAGAGAGGATACGAAATTAATACATTCTCAAAAGAACTTCAGTTCATTCTTCCCTTTGTGATTCAAAGATTGTCATGGTATCAGAGCGGGTTCAAGAAAATCATGTTCTTGATCTTGATATAGAATCAAGACATTCAAGATAGAGAGAAATCAATCTCTCTTGTGAAGATCGACAGATCAGGGATCTGTTTCAAGGAATTCCGTCACTGAGTCATCCCATCTTCATGGTGGCCCACCTCTGATCATCAAACCATCATCAGAAATCTTTCCAGTCATGGTCGTCTGGAACTTCTAGGAATATTGGAGATTTTTTCTCAATTTTTCAGCACTCCCAGGTTGGTGATTTTCCCAGTTTCGTCATTATCTAGAAATTTATTATTGTTTTCATCTGGACCGTCCAGAATCTTGGATCTGTGGTGGATTTCGATCATTCTTCTTTCAGTAGAAGGCAAGTTTCTCAGCTTCATCAGATCAGTGTTCTGATCTGTGTCTAGATCTATCAGTGGGGCCCACGTACAAGAACAGTGGCCAAATTCATGGTCGCCTGGGGTTTTTTTGTGTGATTTTTGTGGTTCTGTGCTGTTTTTATCTTCTCTGTTGATCGGATCTTGGTTTCTGCATACAGTACAAGTGTTCTTATCTTTTAGCCTTCATCTCTTCACTGTTGCTGGTTTTCTGTGCTGTTTTTTTTCCCTTTTTCATTGATTAAAGATGGAAAAATCTGAGGTTAACTTGATCCAGTTCACCGGGAAAAATTACCCCGCTTGGTCCTTTCAATTCCAAATTTACCTTGAGGCTAAGGAATTATGGGGCTATATTTCTGGGTCCGACCCCAAACCAACAGATGATGAGAAGAAGATATCCGCCTGGCTTACTAAAGATGCTAAAATAAAAACATGGATCCTGGGTTCCGTCGAACAACATCTGCTAATGAACCTCAAACCTTACCCCACCTCGAGAGAGATGTGGGGATATCTGAAGCAAGTATACCATCAAGATAACTCAGCACGACAGTTTCACCTTGAATGTGCGATTTCTGAATATGCACAAGGGACCTTGTCAATCCAAGACTACTATTCAGGATTTCGAACCCTCTGGTCGGAATATGATAGTATTAAGTATGCAGATGTGGCTGCAGATGTTCTGATCGTGATTCGTGATCTTCAGGCCTCTAGTCAGCGGGATCAATTTTTAATGAAATTACGTCCTGAGTATGACAGTGTCCGATCGGCCCTGATGAATCGGATGCCTTTACCTTCTTTAAATATCTGCCTGAATGAACTCTTACGCGAGGAACAGCGTCTTTCAACCTCAGCTCATATAGCTCAACATAAGGCTGAGACCTATCCTGTCGCGTTTTCAGCTACTAAGGCTTCTCAGCCTCCACCTCGGGACATGAGCAAAACTCAATGCTACAGCTGTCAACAATTTGGGCATCTTGCATCCCAATGCCAACAGAAAGTCTGTCGCTACTGCAAAAAATCGGGACATATCATCTCTGAGTGTCGCCGCCGCCCTCAACGTCAGATTCCACAGCAACAAACTCCCCAGCATCAGGTTTTCCAGCATCCGCCTTCACAGTCTCCGACTCCACATGCTTATGTTGCTTCTTCAGCTATGCCTGCTTCCACATCTACATCCTCACAGTCTGGGTCCTCCTCTTCTCTGACTCCTGAATTGGTACAGCAAATGATTGTCAATGCCCTTTCTGCTTTCAGTCTCTCAGGTACCTCACCCCTATCTTCTACTTGGTTTCTTGATTCCGGGGCATCTAATCATATGACTCATTCCAGTCATTCTCTCTCCAATGTGACAAACTATAATGGTAATCTTCAGATCCAAACTGCTAATGGCGGCACTGTTCCCATTACTGCCCTTGGAGACATCCCTGGTCCAATCCCATTGAAAAATGTTTTCCTTTGTCCAAATTTAACTTCAAACCTTTTGTCAGTTGGGCAACTTGTTGAAAATAATTATAACATCTCTTTTTCTTCTTCTGGTTGTGTTGTGCAGGACCAGATGTCCGGGAAGGAGATCGCGAGGGGACCTAAGTGTGGACGCTTGTTTCCGCTGGATTTTTCTAATCTTTCTAGGACTAGAATTGCCAATGATGTGTTTTGTCTTTCTATTAGAGATAATTGCCAATTGTGGCATAAAAAACTCGGACACCCTAATTCCAAGGTTTTGTCCCTTATGTTAAATTCTGGTTTGAATAAAACTATTGGCTTATCTTCTTGTGTTCCTTTTGATTGTGCTGCTTGTAAAATGGGAAAAAGCAAAATTCTTCCTTTTCCAATTTCCACTTCACATAGCACTCGGTGTTTTGATTTGGTTCATAGCGATGTATGGGGAATTGCTCCAGCTCTTTCTCATGCTCACTACAAATATTTTGTGACTTTTATTGATGATTTCAGTCGGTTCACATGGGTTTATTTTTTGCATTCTAAATCTGATGTTTTCAACATTTTTAAAAAAAATTTAGCTTATGTTGAGAATCAATTTTCCACCTGCATCAAAATCTTGCGATCTGATTCGGGTGGGAAATATGTGTCTTCGGATTTTCAACATTTTTTGCAAACCAACGGCATTATTTCTCAGAGAACTTGTCCTTATACTCCACAGCAGAATGGAGTTGCTGAAAGAAAAAATAGGCATTTGCTTGATGTCACCCGTTCTCTTCTTCTTGAATCATCAGTTCCTACTCGTTTTTGGATTGAGGCACTAGCTACAGCTGCTTACCTTATCAATCGTCTGCCTTCCACCTCTCTTCAAAATCAGAGCCCATATTACCGATTATACCAGACATCTCCATCTTATGATGATCTTCATGTTTTCGGCTCTGTTTGTTTTGTGCACTTACCTTCTTCTGAGCGGACCAAACTAACCGCACAATCTGCTCAATGTGTGTTTTTAGGCTATGCCCCCTTCCAGAAAGGGTTCCTTTGCTACGATCCTCACATTCGTCGCTTGCGGACCTCGAGGAATGTAATTTTTTTTTAACATCAGTATTATTTTCAAAAACACATTGAACCGCCTGACTCATCACCCTTAGTGTCTTTACCTGGTTTTTCGGACACCACTTCAATTGTTCGCTTTAATCCTAACTTTGTGTATCACAGACGGAACAAAGAAGCGCCTCCCAGGGATCCCCCTCCTGATCTATCTCCTGCATCTGGTCCACCTCCGGCATTTGATCCATCTAGCCATCCTTCCTTGCGACGCTCCTCTCGCATTTCGGTCCCTCCCGACCGCTATGGGTTCTCCCATTCTTCCTTAATGGCCACTTTGTCATCTTCTTCCATTCCCCAATCCTATTCTCAGGCTGTGCAGGACAAATGTTGGAACCAGGCTATGCAAGAAGAATTGGCTGCTTTAGACAAAAATCATACGTGGGATGTTGTCTCTACACCTGTGGGTATAAAACCAATTGGCTGCAAGTGGATTTTTTCTCTAAAGTTAAAATCAGATGGCTCTCTTGATCGATATAAGGCGCGCCTGGTTGCTCTCGGCAATCGGCAGGAATATGGCATTGATTATGATGCAACCTTTGCTCCCGTCGCCAAGATGACCACCGTTCGCATAATTCTTGCTGTTGCTGCTTCTCAGTCTTGGCCTCTCTATCAAATGGATGTAAAAAATGCGTTTCTTCATGGTGATCTCAAAGAAGACGTTTATATGCGTCTGCCTCCGGGGTCCACATCTGGGAAGGGTATGGTTGCTAAGCTCCGTCGCTCTCTCTATGGTCTCAAGCAAGCTCCTCGTGCATGGTTTGAGAAATTTCAGGATGCCCTTCTACACTTGGATTTTCATCCCAGCCAGTATGATCCTTCCATGTTCTTACATCATGATCCATCTGGGATTACTGTACTGTTGGTCTACGTTGATGATATTGTCATTACTGGTCCTAATGCAAAAATGATTCAGGTACTCCAAGCTTCTCTTCATCGGACATTTCAAATGAAGGATCTAGGCCCCTTACACTATTTCCTTGGACTTGAAGTTCATCAATCCCCTAAGGGTATAGTTCTCAATCAGCACAAATATACAGTTGATCTTATTGACTTGGCTGGGCTTACCTCTTCAGCTCCCGTTGATACGCCGATCGAACTGAATGTTAAACTCAGTAAAGAGGAGGGTGATCTTCTTCCGGATCCTACCGCATATCGCCAGTTAGTGGGTAGCTTGATCTACCTCACGATCACGCGTCCTGATATCTCATTTGCGGTCAATCTCATGAGTCAGTTCATGACTACTCCTCGTCATCTTCATCTGGCTGCTGTTCGTCGCATCATTCGGTACCTTCTTCGTACTCCGTCTCGCGGACTGTTTTTTCCATCAGCTAATCCTATTTCTCTCAAAGCGTATTCCGATGCTGATTGGGCCGGTTGTCTGGATACTCGCCGATCCACTACAGGATGGTGCATGTTCTTGGGTGATAGTCTGATTTCCTGGAAATGCAAGAAACAAGACAAAGTTTCCAGATCTTCTACCGAGGCTGAGTATCGAGCTATGTCTGCTGCATGTTCTGAAATACTTTGGCTCCGCGGTCTGCTCTCTGCCATTGGATTTCCTGTCGACGGCGCTACCCCCCTCTATGCTGATAATACGAGTGCAATTCGGATTACTGAGAATCCGATTTTTCATGAACGTACTAAACACATCGAGGTTGATCGACACTTCATCCGTGATGAATTCAAGCGTGATGTCATCAGCCTTCCACATGTCTCCACTGAACTTCAACTTGCTGACATTTTTACTAAAGGTCTCCCCAGACCACGTCATCAATTCTTGGTTGGCAAATTGATGCTTGTTGATTCTCCCGCATCAATTTGAGGGGGGGTGTTAAGTTTGGCCCATGATCCATTAAGGGGCCCAAGGCCCATCAGTCCAACATGTTAAGTTTGGCCCATGATCCATTAAGGGGCCCAAGGCCCATCAGTCCAACAAACCTCTTAAGTCTCGTGGATTTGATTGAGTCAACAATTGATATGGCTGTAAATATGTAATTAGTTTCTTTCCTAACTTAGTTAAGTGATTAGCTAATTTCCTTTTGTATAGAGCTTTGATTTAGGCTTAATTTAGGTTTGTAATCTATATATAGTTGTGATCATTCTCCAAGAGAGGATACGAAATTAATACATTCTCAAAAGAACTTCAGTTCATTCTTCCCTTTGTGATTCAAAGATTGTCAATTTGGATTTGGAAATTTAACGGTTAGAAAAGGGTCTTATCCTAAAACAATGAACGCAATATAAAGAATCAATAGTTCAACAGAAATACAATGCACGAGGACACAAGGCTTTAGTAAACTATTGGCAAATCATTACAAATATATCACACTTAAATCATAATTATAAAACACTATCAACCTTCATGCAACCATGAAACCAATCATCATTATTCATTAGTACAATTTTAAGTTCTTTCTAAAAAAAAAATGAGCAAACAAGAGAACAAACTAGACCATCAACAAAACTATCTTTATCCCAAAATTGCATGCAAAGTGACTCCTGCACCATATGAAGACGATACAAATTTCATTCCTACACAATGAAAACAAAGCTCGCCTAATTAATGAAATGTACTTAAAATGACTAAACACATATAGCATAAAGGGAAGAACCAACCTAAAATAGACAATAAGAGAGAGAAAGAGAGAGAACATACACACATTCAGCAGGCCAAGTTCCTTCACAAAGAGCTGATAATAAGCGAACAAGTTCAATAATTCGAAATGGAAACTCGCTCTCCAAGGAGCAAACGAGCGAACGAATGGGACCGTCAACAAAACTATCTTTATCCCAAAATTGCATGCAAAGTGACTCCTGCACCATATGAATGCAATAAAAATTCCATTAGAAATCCTAAGTAGAAAAATATTGGTAAAGTTTTTCTTTAGCTTGATGCACAGCTCAAAAATCATTAAAGAATCAAACCTCTCCAGAGTAGATCTTACAAAGGATATCCAATATCTGGGTGAAGGTAGTGTCCTCCGTCTACATCACCATGAAGGTAGCATAAGCAGAAAGACTCACTTCTCTGTAAAAGAATTCATATAAAAAAGGAATAAATATACCTGTTGAGTCATCTCATAGGATGCAACAAATGCAGAAATTAAAGTTCTCAAAACACTTCGATAACCTGCAACAGGGCTCTGCAAGCACATTTAGAAGAAGATTAACAAAAATACTCAAGCATGAATAACATAGTTACAAATCCATCAAAGACAGTTAACATATTTAATAACTTCACAAGTCTCATTACTTAGAGACAGTAAAACTTGTTCCAATTGGAGTATTTCTATTAAAGGCATCAAGCACTTTCAACAGGATCTTTCTAAGAAATTTTCTTTGAAATCTATACTTGATGCCTCCAATCATCTTCCAAAAAACCCAAACACCCAAAAAAAAAAAAACCTCTATAAATCCATATGAATCCAGTGATATAAACCTTGCATTATATCCCCAATAGTAGGCCTGTACAATTGCGACTAATGTCAACCTCAGTAGGGAACATTATGCAGGATAGACCCATGGTCCCCTATGGGTCAACCCACCAATGGGCGCAGCCCCTCTATCTCGATCAAGCTCCTTGGGCCCAGCCCATCTATTTTCATGTTTTAGCTTATTTAGAGTTTATTTTATGGTTTATGTTGGATGTTTTAATCATGCGCACCAATGTGTTTGGATGGTTCAGATTAGTTTTAGGTTTTATTATTTTCCTATATAATTAATGTAAAGCCTCTTGGCTTTAGAAGACAGAGAGACAAGATTATGATAAATGAAAGGGAAGCTTTTGCAATCCCTCCCTAAGTTTTCTTCGAGCTCTCCTTGAGATCTCTAACACGACAAGGTCAGTGGCGGAGGGAGGGGGGTCACTTTCTTTGTTTCGCTAGAACATATGAGCAAAGTTTGGAGGCTTTTGGTTTTTACAATTTTGCCCCTCCTCATTATCCTGTTCTTTTACAAAAGGAGAGAATTTAAAATAATAAAAAAATTCATTGAGGCTACTTTTGTCCTTTGCTTGATTCCAAAAAAGTAAGTAAATCATCTCCAAGTTTTAAGGAGAGTTCTTCTCTCCAAAAGAGTGGTTTCTCTCATGACACTTTGAGATAATCCTTTCTTTAAAACTAGTTGGATTATGGCTTATTGGCTATCCTTTGGATTGAAATAGGGGTTGGTCCAACTGCATTTACATTTAAAAATATGATGTGCTCAATCTTATGGTGGGACCAACTTCTATTAGAATAAAATTTGGGGAAAGTCCACTTAAGAAGAAAACATTTATTCTAAACAGCATGAACCCATGAATAGTTGAGTCAACTTTTGCTTGCCTCTCTAGGAAATCTAAAAAATATTATCGGTCGCCTCTATAAAAAAATTCTTATTTTGCTCGATGTAAGTCAACTTTCACTTGCCTCTCCTGGAAGAAAATCTTGGCTCCGCCACTGCTCATGGTTTAGAGTTTGGTGAGAAACCAAGTCAGAAACGCCTTCAGATCAGAATTAGGTGAAAGCCCAATTTTCCAAGTTCGTCTAATCTATCCCCCTACCTCTCCATCTCTTCTATCTTGCCTACCCCGCACCTCCCCTTCATTTTACATCAGAACATACTAGTAATTAAGGGGCATAATTTTACATGTGTGATAATCTATGGTAACCGGATAATTAAAAATGGACAACTTACTCATTCTGCATCATCTCTAATACTTCATTTTTATGCGTAAGATCTATGACCCAACCATGTCCATGCTACTTTCTTGTTGTATCCATGTTGTATCCAGGCATCATAGGTTACAATAGCATCTATGTAGTACTACAGAGCATCATATTGTGTTCATGATTTATTAAGAAAAAAGGATGAGTCTTCGACCCAACACAACATTACCCTTCTAAGTTCTAGGTAACAGCAAGGTTGAAAAATTTGTAACTCGGATTCAACTCGTCTAATGCAAAAAAATTGACTCGGATACAGTCAACGCAGAGACTCGGGAGTCATGTTTTTTTTTTTTTTAACAATCTCAAAAATATTTAAAAATGAATCTATTACTTATAAAATATAAACATACATTTATTTACAAGCATTAATAATAATCAATTCATTTTAATAAATATATATATGGGCAAGAAAAGTACTACAATAAGGAAAATAAAAGAAAAAATATTGCATATTACATGATTGTTAGTCCAAATACAGAATGTAAAAGATTAAATATAAGTTTTAAATTACATTCTAGTCATCATTTTTTTAATTACTAACTCCAAACCTCATGCATAATTACTTATAAATAAATCTTATTCGTTTAAAATTAGATCTTCCTATTAAATGGTTTGGAATGCAAACAACTTATTAAATCGAAATGGCTTGGCCAAGTCTCCCCTATTTTGACTCGGACCTTTGTCAAAATGAGATGACTCGGGAGAGTCAAGAGTCAACTCAGAGAGTTTTCCAACCATGGGTAATAGACTATATTTTTCTTCTCTTCTTATCCTCCCTAGAAGATCCTATCAAACTTTTTCCCCTTTGCATAAGCTTGTTAAATGATGTAACATCCAAACGTAGTAGTAGTAGTTATCTCGAATCCTAAAGAAAATTATTCGTATATATGCAACAAATCCCATTTACATATGAATCTTAGGATTCAAGTGTGAATCTTACGATTGAATACTCGTTTCATCAAATCTTACGATTCAAACAATCCAACGAAACGAGAATAGCTACAACTAATAAGTTAATATTATTAATCTTTTAAAAAAAAAATCTTTCTTTTTTTTATCAATTTTACTCTATCAAAAATTATTTAGTAGTTAACGAAACCTCTTTAAGAATTTTTATAGCTTTGCGTGGGTTTTAAAGATGAATAAAGAACATGCATTTGATTATAGTGTTCGACTGTATGTATGGGGCTTGTCTATATCTTCTTCTTTTTATTATTAATTTTTTTCCTTTTTTTCTTCATGAATACTTAACTTCAAGAGATATCCTCCTATGTAAGATTAATGGTTTGGGTGTTATTTTTACTTTTATATTTTGATTTAAATATAACAAATATAAATATATATATTGATAATTTAAACCATTTTAACCATTCAAAGAAAAACTATTTAACTATTTACGTATATCATTTATTATATATTAATATATGTCATGATGTTCTTGATATGATTGATGGGCTTATTTGTCATTGTATTTATACTATACTGCTATGAATGGGGAAATGGATGGACTACGTTTTTCTTTTTCCTTATAATTTTTAATTATTTTTCATTTCTATTAAGAAAATTTTAAAAAAATCCTACAATTCGTGATACAATTCACGATTCGATTCAATTAATGGAAATGAACAATTTGCGATACGATTTTGATTTTCAGAACAATATTAATGATAATAATAATAAAAAAGAGGAATTTACCAGAAAAATCATCTTAGATGGCCACTAACCAAAAAAGGCCCCAGTAGTTCATATGACACGGAAGTGGTCCCTTTCGTTTTTTTATTAATGTTTTCATTGAGCGAAGACGTCGTTGCTCGTTTAAACCTTACAAAACCACCAAAACACATATTTTTCCTTTCTTTCTCCTCTGTCATTTTCCCCTGCCTGGCAATGTCTTAGCATCCAGATGAAGAACATCCAAGAGCAAAAAAGAGAGGCAGGCAACGAAAGATCTTCTATTTCTTAATTTCTCCTCTTCTTTTTTTTTTTTTTTTGTAAAGTCTATTTATTCTACTCTTAGTTCTGTTTGATTTATATCCTGAGAAAAAGCTCGAGTCTTGTGTGGTTTTGTTATTGGTGGGGTTTTCGATCTTTTCCCTCATTTGGGTGTAGTGGGGTTTTTGGGTTTGTTGGGAATGCGGTTATTTTGGGATGCCAACGACCATTTTCGGCTAATATTACATGGGGTGCGAGAGATTTCCCGATCTATGTAATGTCTTAGTTGTATTCGTTGATTTGCAGTGGGGTTTTCTAGGTAAGGATGGATGGGTGCGAGTTTTGTTAGAAAATATGGTTGGTAATGGGAGATGGAGCTGGTAAATTCTCAATGTGGGTTTTTCTGCATTTGATCATTTTGTAACTACTTTAAATGCCAGCCATTCAAAGCTTAACTCATGCATTTTCATTCTAAATATACCTACCACTACATTTGCTCACAAGAAAACATGTATCCAACAACCATCAAGCACTACTTTAAATGTCAGCCCTTGGTTAAAAAGTCACCATTAATCTTGCCCACCAATTCTCTTTACAATAACTAAAGCAAACATCGAATCTAATGAATTTTTGTAATTGTGCTTGCAATGAAGCATGTAGAGGATGTATGTTGGTTTCTTTGTATCAAGTAGTGCGTGTGCACATCATAGTGAATCTAATGAATTTTTTTTCCCAAACTAAGATCAACGTCGATGTCGTCGCTATGAAGTCTTGCTAAAGGTTAGAATGAACTACGACCGCAGAATCTTGAAACGCTTGGTCCCATTGAAATGAGCGATGACGTCGACGCTAGTTGAAAAAGGGTAAAAAAAAACAGAGAAAAGTTTGGTGGGAAGACCAATTTTTTTGGTTAGTGGCCATCTAAGGTGATTTTTCGGGTAAATTCCTCTAATAATAATAAATACCTACTATTCTAAGCACAGCCAGCAACCCAACTGTTCAGGTAAATTTAAATCATAGTTAATAATTTCTTCATCAAAACAAAAACAAAAACAAAAAAAAAGGGCTTGAAATGAAACCTCACATTAGTAAATGAGCCATCATAACAACAACCGGACAGTCAAAACTCATCATACAGGAATACAGAAATAAAGAAAGCAGTTTCTTTAAATATTTTGATTATATAAACAAAACCATAAGATATGAAGGAATTTTTTCCACTTACATCTGATTCCCTCAATATATCATTGTGAAGAATTTCAATAATATAGTTCAAAGGAGCAGCTTCAAAGGCTTGGCGAACATATCCTACATGATCGATCTCCTGAAAAAATATACTAAATTTTTTTATGCCAGGAATATCCATCAAGCAAACATTTCATATTACCAACATACCATAAGTGGATTATGATCTCCTTTTTCTGGAAGTGACAGCATCAGACAAAGAAAAACTGCCCATGCCAGAATCAAGGGTCCCGCTTCTACTGCCTCCAGAGCATTGAAACTTGAAACAATAGCATCCATATCTTGCATATCCACCAATGAAAATGTAGAATGATGCTCCCTGATAAGCATGGTTACAAGAGATAAAGCAACATGAACAAGCAATGAAGTGGACAAAACTAAAAGAGATATATTGTACTCAATTCAAAATATATTCCACCAATGGTCTATTGTGGACCAAAGAATTGAAGAGACAACACAAAAATTTGACAATAACCTGAAAGGCACTTCATCATGAACCAAAAGTAGAAGATTGTCAAGGTCCAAAGTTTCAATAAGAATAAGAAGCAGCTGAACTTTAGCATGATGTAAAGAATTTCCCGCTTCAGTTGATATGACCAGTTTTCCAATGCTTAAAGATTCAGATAAAATACCCTGAAATCCAAGTATTTGCACAAGGTTTAAAATGATATATGTCCATTTTGCTTCAAAACAAGATATCTACCCCATAAAAACTGCAGATTGTCATATAAAAAAAATTTATGTTACCTTAAAAAGTAAGCAGAGTCTTTTCCACTGCTCGTTTTTACAAGTACAAAAATTCTCATAATAAGCAAGGAACAAGATGTCCAAGATCAGATTGACTTCGATTAAAGTCTCCTCTGCCCACAAAGTCACAAGGTCGACTTCCTACAGAAAATCCCCCAGCAATGAAGATCAGAATCTTTAAAAAAATAAAATAAAAAATAAACAACAACAACAACCAACAATAATGGACCATAAAATGATATGTCAATGACCAGCACTGCTATCAAAGGGTGAAAGCCTGGCAGACAGCTAGTCAAGCAATTGATTGATGCAGCAATGGATAGCCCATGTTCAATGGATGGTGGAATCAAAAGATCTATGTTTGTGGCTTTCAGAAATGTCAATCTTTCATTAGTCAAACAATTGGACTAGATTCGCTGTAATGAATGTTTCAATTACCTTTCCAACAGGTCTAAGTTCATGCTATTTTGACCCTCCTAGAATTACTATTTAGTAGGAACAAAAACAACTAAATGAATGGGAAAGTGATAATAAAAAAATTGATGACATCAATTATACAATAGACTCCAAAGTCAGATTCAAATAACCATTCAACATACCATATGTTCAGGAGGTTTTGAGGAAAGAAGGTCTTCAAGTATAGATGATAATTCCTTCTCTAATCCACCAGAAACTAGGTGCAATGCCTCCTCTTGAAATGCTTCATTTTCATGAGATCCATTTCCAACATATACTGCAACTCAAGATATATTATACAAACATTTTCAGATACAAAAGCCCCAATAGTAGGATCACCAGCACGATCTAAATCAGCATTCAAAACTATGGATACAAAAATCAAACAAGCATGCCCGACAAGGATGTGAATGTCGAAAGAAAGCAACTGATATGAGTAAGAAAAAAAAATCATTAAAGAATGTAGTGGCACACTAAATTTTCGTAAGGCGAGATAATAGGAACCATAAAAGAAAAAAGAGAAAATGCCTGCAATCAAAGAAAAAGAAAGAAATGAATGCACAAGGAAAATTTTTGAAAATGTTTCCATAAGAAAAAGAAAATGAGAGCGGAGCACAGTTTCCTAGTTCGCTAATAAGGTCCTTAAACTGCAAACAGTTTGTTTAGAACAGTTTGCGATAAAGTTGAGTCCTATAAATCCATTAGTGAGGCCCATCTAAGAAATCCAAGCTGCTCAGAAAGCACAAGTCCCCTATATATTAAAGCTAGTCCATATCCAATTCTAACTAGGGTGGGTCCCACGTAAGATTGATCACCCGTAAAAAATGGTATTTCACTATGGTTTTATTTTAATAATGTTTTATATGCTTGATCAATCTGAGCATAAGTCGAACTCTCATTAGAGTGAAGTTAGACCCAGAGTTAATACAAGGATGGTTAATTTAAGTATTTTGATTTTAGATGCAGGCTAGTGATAGAATTAAAGGAAAACTCAGCCGAATTGGTTCATCATGGAACATGTAACTAGAACTTCAAATCAAACAAATGAAGTTACCCCAACATATTTACAATCAAGTTAAATCTTGAATTATGAACTAAAAACTTGAATACAAATTGGTTGAAATACAAAGTCGGTAATTGTGGAAGAGTGCATCACCAGATAGAGAGAACAATGCCCTTCTAAGGAATGAAAGGATCCAAGTATTGAAGGTATTCACTGTTGCAAGGTTGGACAAATTGGGATGTTTTGCATGAATATTGTGCCTTCAAAGGTGAGAAAGATTGATATTTGGTCTCTCCTCCTCATGGTTGCTTGAAATTCAATGTGGTTGGGGCAGCTAGAGGGAAGCCTGGGCTGGCAGGAATTGAATGCATTTTTTGTAACAATAAAGGGAAGCTACTGTTTTTGTTATCCAAGCATATGGGTGTTAAAGATTTCAACACCTGCGGAGGTGCCAGAGATTCTTGAAGCTATCCGTATTTTTCTCATAGATACCTTCATAGCTTGATTATTGAATGAGAGCGACTCATCCAATGCTTTGTTTTTATAACAATAAATTTTTATTTCAGTGCAAAGGGATAAGACAGAGACAAAAAAGCAAACTAATTAAAAGAAAAACAATATTAAAAAAAAAAACATTAGACATCAAAAAGGATAGTATCTCGAGAGAGCCCTTCCTTTGCAAAACCAACAGCTATCGCATTGGATAGCATCTCATCCAATGCTATTTCATGGATGAAGTCAACCGTTGACCACCCTTGGAAATTCTTCTATTACTTCTAAGAGATCAAAGTGTTTTCTTTGTCTTTTCAAATTAGTTTTCAGCATGTGGGTACTGGGTAGGACGGCAAATGGAATGGCTGATGTTTTAGCCAAGCAAGGGTTGAAAAGGTCGCAAATTTATGTGTTGAAGGCTGTTTGTGTTCTGTTGTATTTTGTTTGCATATGGTACAATCCTTTTATACCTACGTTGTTTGTGTCCTTGGTTGTAGGCTGTTACGCCATTTTTGTTTCCGCTTTCAATAAAATTTTAGTTTGTTACCAAAAAAAATCCCCAGAGAGAATGGCTATAGAACAAAAAACCTAGTGCATTAGATAAAGCTGAGATTACAACAACAGCGATGATGATGATGAAATTAATCCTTTACAATCAATTTTGAAGAATGACCAAGAGAATATTAGGTGAAGCAAACTCCATTTCAAAAAAGAAAATAACTAAATAATAAAAGACAAGAAGGGGGGGGGGGGAAGTTTTCCATTACAAAAAAAAAAAACGGAGGGCATCACATAGTACTTACAAGCAAGCAGGAGAATCTGCCTGATACACTTCAGCAGGCACTGTCGCTCAATGTAATATTGAAGCAGTATCTTTGGAACAGCAGACAATAAACAAAAGTCAGCGCCATGGTAATCATATAAGATTTAAGTTTTTAGATAGAACTATCATATAAGGTTTTTTTTTTTTGGTAATCCTTATATAAGGAAATTAAATCCTAAACTCTCCTCAAGAGAATATTCCTAGTCCTACTAAACAAATAAAACAAAAGTGACCTGCCCTAATCTATTCAAATTAAGCAAGCAATTGCAAGATATTTTGATAAATAAAAAAGGAAAATTGTTGGCTTATCAAATCTTGAATTAGCCATCATTCACTCAGTTGAAACTTGAGTCAAGTGGGACGCATATACAGGCCGAATCATTCCCTTCACATTTGAGGAAGCACGCCCTCAATTGCAAGTTGCTTTGATGTCCCCCTGAACCAAACACTAAGAACATGGAAAAGATTTCCAAATTCCATTCCTTGGGATTTGATGATTAGGTCTACTGTTCTTTGGTTATATCACATTGCAGTCATTGTTGAATGGCCGTTCTCTACAGAGAGTCCATATGATCATCCAAAATCCAAAACATGCCGCCATCTGTCTGGTAGATTCACTTGAAAGTTGCAAACATGATCTGATCATCAATGGAATGATGTGTTGCCACTCACAGTCAACGAAATAAATTGTGCCAAACCCATCCCATATGTAATGGACCCTTCACATGCAGATCCACCAACTTCAATGAAAGAGGTGACATATTATATCATAGCTGTAAATTCTGTTCCGGTCCCCATTTCAGTTGGGCCCCATAGTGGAACGCTCCAACATTCCGGTCATTTCTGATGTTCCATTTTTGAAAATATGCGATCGAAAAATGAAATATATAAACATATATTAAAGAATATCTAAAATTGAAAAAAAGTAGATTGCAAAAATAATACTAAGACTACATACTTTCATCATTTAAATTAAAGTAAAAAAGTAGATTGCTAAAATAATACTAAAAATGCATACTTACATCATTTAAATCAAAGTACAATCAATAATTGACTATTTTCTAGTTTTCACTTCATACAAATTAAAGTATAAAACATGAGCTGGCATTGGGCCCAAAAACTTTTAGGGGGGCATTCCGTTACACCCCTTGCCAATTCCGGAACATTCCAACTGAAGTTGGCCCAGACAGAGCAAAGTTGACAACCATGACATATATTTGTCCTTTGCACGTGAGCTATTGCTATTTGCTAGATCTCTTACCTTAAGATCCATAGTTGTATTCGAGTCTAGTAGAACTTCCAATATAGTTTCGTGTTTCCATTCAACCATTTTTTGCTCTGTGATCTTGTGGTGCAAGATTCGTCATATAGGCATATTATGAATTGGAGGATGATTAGCCAACAACATAAAATGTTACCGTAGTTGGTTTGCATGTTTGGTAGCCCAAGCCAAGCAATCAGCACGTTCTCTTTAGTGTTGCCTAGTTTTAACACAATGCTCTTCCCACCAGCAAAATAGTTTGGATTTGTCTCGTTCCAAACAATGACTTGACAAACTGATTCCTCAAATCACCAAAGGAAAATATTCTATGCATTTCTTTAACCCCCAATGATGTCAGAACATGCTCTCTAAGGAGGCCAAAGGTTCATATGCAAACCTTGACCACGATCAGCTAGCTCTCACACCCAGAACTTCTATAACCCGCCAAAATCACTCTTTGCAAGACTAGCGCCAAGGTTTGAATAACTCCTGCAATGCTACCACCCAAAGAACAAATGACCTCACTTATTTAATCCCAAAATCTCTAATGTTTCATTTGGTTTAACCTCTTTATAAAGATGTCAATATACAGGAAACTAAACTCTAAGCTCTCTATGATAATGTTCTTATTCCAAATAATCAAATAGAAGGAAAGTAATCAGGCCCAAATCTACTTAAATTAAGCATACAATTATAGCATATTTTGATAAATAGAAGGGAAATTTGCGTTCTCATCAAATCTTGGTTTAACCATGATCCTTGGTTGAAATGTGGACAGAGAGAGTCCGATGAATACAGCCACATAATGGACCAAATTCCAAGCCACCTTCTCAAAAAAGACAACATTTTTTTTCATCCCACCAGTTGAGATATAAAATCATTATCATCATCAAAGGCTTATTCCCAACTAGGGTTGGCTACATGAATTATGTTTCTCCATTCTGATCCATCCTTACTACTTCCATCAATGTCATCTCGGCCTACCCCTTTTCCTTGGTGGGCCATCAACTTGCATAGAAAAATTTTTCTTCAAAGGCATTGTTGCTGATCTGCGTTGGCCATGTCCAAACCATCTCAAACAAATATCTCTTAATTTATCACCTATAGATGCTATCCCTACATGCTCCCAGCTCTCATGTTCGATTCTCTCTTTCCTAGTTTTACTTTTACCACACATCAACCTCGATATTCCAATCTCTGCCACGCTCATTTTGGGCACGTGTTGCTCCTTGATTGGCCAACACTCTGCTCCAAAGGTCATAACTTATCTAATCGTTGTCCTATAAAATTTTCCATTCAATCTTATTAGCATGAACCGATCACAAAGCACTTCAGAAACGGATCTCCACTCCACTATCTCATTCTTATCCTATTTTGACATCTTCCTCAATCTCTCCATCCCTATTAGTTATCGAGTTAGGGTATTGGAATGAATCTCTTTATGGTATCTCTTAAGCTTCAATTCTAACAAGTGTTTCAGGTACTTAAAAATCATTGATGAGATATAAAATGATCTTTTTTCTTTTATAGGGAATGTGACTTGAACCCACAATAATGGAAGTTGCAATTTGAGCACCTTCCACTATGCCAAGGGCTCATTGTGAAATTATAATGATCTTCACTAATCATTCCACAAAAAACTCTTGTTGCATTCTCTTTGTTCGCTTGGAAATACTCCATTGGACACCAAAAGATAGATAAATAAAAAATAGGAAAGCTTGCCTATCCCAACCTAATCAAATTTATCCTCTCTCCAAAAACAAGTAGGAGCTTTCCAACTAGATATTTTTTTTCATGAATACTTTGCAGACAGGATCCCATAAGGTTTTACCTGACTTCCCAATACAAGGAGGCATCCAAATGCAAGCCAAGGGGTCCAAGGCAAATGGTCCAAGATCGAACCTATTGCTACAGTGATTAGCCTGAATCTAATGCAACAACTGAGACCTCCAAATCACACTCAGAAGTCAGATCCACAACAATCTAAATGAACCACGATAAATCCAAATCAAAACACCCACATTTCAATTCAAGCACGAGTATTTTTCACAAATTCAATTGGAACCTCTTAACCGAGCTTTAGATCTTGGAACAGCCACATACCTAACCATTAGCTTCAGTAAGCAACAAATGGAACCACAGCAAGGAGAACAAACCAGCAGTCAAACCTTGTGATTAGAATGTTGGTAGCAAATGCGTGACCGAGCCGCAACAAAATTGCACAAAAGAGAAGATGGGGTCAAGGTTAAAGGCCTTGCATTGGTATAACTTTTTCAAAGAATACTTGGGTATTTCCACTATAAAGTCAAAAACATCATTTTCTTATTTGTTCTCCAAAATAACAATAGCCTCCAATCAATTACAAAATGTTTATACATTATATAAGATAAGAAAGCTCAAACGAATCTAATCCACTGACACAATCATAACATAATCCTAATCATCAGATTAGCCAACAATGAACCTATTAAATCAGAGTCCTAACCTCACTTAATAAGGGAATTAAGAATGATTTGACGGAAAAACAAATCCTCCTTTGCTTTGGGACACGAGAGAAATGGTCAGGCATTCAGCCCCAGGTGGATGATGGACCCCACTTGGATTTCGGTGCCAAATCAAGTCCTTTGCCGGTCAAAGGCATCACAGACCCAAATAGGATGAAGAAAGAGTACCTACTCGACAATTAAACACACTTCAAAAATCTGAAACAATCTCACAAAAATCAAACCACACACGTCTAATCCAACCCACCCCCTTTCCTAAAAAAAAAGAGGCCTCCTCATAAAATCTATAACAAAACCAGGCCAAATAGTTGTCCCAAAAATTTATGTTATTCTGTTCACTCTGGAGGGACAAATTGTTCAGACATAATACTTTTATGAGAAATATAAAGAAGACTACATTGTACCAAGTAAAAATGAAATGAAATGATAACAACAATACTTCATCAACACCAGCAAATGAGTTTTTAGAAAGCAGCTCAAAAGAATCAATCAATGATCTAATGTAAAGATATCGAGTTTTTTTTGGGTACATCAATATGCTTACATCCACAAGATTTTAAAAGATGGGCATCCTTTATAAAAAGGATATGTGGACCACCTTGGCCCCCTTGTGATAAATCCAACCCCTCGCTCACTACACTACTACCCCAAACAAACCCCCCCCCCGCCCCCCCAACCACACACACACACACCAACACCAACACCAACAACAACAACAACAAAAAAAAAAAAAAAAACGACGACGACGACAAATCACCCAAATTGACGGTAAGTGGGAAGCATTTGTCACTCCCTGCAAAGTGCTAACTAACGATTGTTTGTGACCAATTGGATTGAAGCACCCCACTTTTTCAAATGTTTCAGCATTGATATTTGGGGCATTAAAATCCACACCCATAATTATCTCATTAGGCTGATTTTAGGGCTATTATTATTCATGCATAACCTTCCACTGCCTCACCTCCCTTGATTGGAGGTGGAACCAGACGAGCCCCGCAAGTGGCTCACAAACTATTTTATCAATATGATTCACCTATTGCTTATATCCAGCAGATCCCTTATGAGAAAATCCCCTATATATGCATTACAAGATATAAATGAACAGCATGAAATGTAGAGAACAGCATCAATATTTCCTTCATAAGAGCCAAATGGAGAATAATAAATGACACTAAAATAATTATGTAAAGAAGGTAGAAAGGAAAGCTACTAACCAAATGAAGAAATCCATGAACATTGTAACCTTCAACTAACTGGTCTTCTTCCAAAGTTCTGTTGACGAGAATGTACGATTGAACTTCATCTAAACACTGAAAATCACCAAACAGAACAGTTTGATAAAGACTGCTCACAATTTTATAAAATAATTCATAATTAAAATATAGTATGATCCAGTTTGCTTCAATTTTCATCGCTTCTGCAGTAAATTCCAGCATAATTTTCATATTGGTTAAATATCCAATTCTGAGAAGTAAAAAAGAACCTAAATTACAGGTATTACACCATTTCAGGAAAAAAATTTGGCAGTCCACTCCACTGTAAGACTGGCCCTATCTAAGAGTGGTGAATGACAATCAACCAGACACAAATTGTTGAGCAAGCATCACATTGGAGTGGCTAATCTTAGTTTTATCCTTCAAATATAGTATTTAAATCCACAAAGATCAACTGGAAGTGCAAATTAACATCAAATTGAAAGGATTGTTCCATAGTTTCATAAAAATATATGATTTTCCAAGGTAGATTGCCATTTAACTAGTGAAAAGTTACAAGCAGTATCAAGACTGCCTTTCTTCCAACCAAGTAAATACTTGCCAGTACTTTTACCAAGACACTAAAATCAGTTCCATCTCCTTAATAGTCAAGTTCAGCCGTGTAGATCTCCCTCCACACACCAACATCAGTGGGAGCATTACGTCTAAAACCCAAGATTCGTATGAAGTTTCTGTAACTAATTACAATTTCTGCAGGCCCATATAGTTTTTGCAACTAATACAGATTCTATAACAGCATATAGCCATACAATTCCTAGTTAAAACAATTTCTGCAAGAGCATTATCAGTGAAAAGTAATCCTTCCAAGTTAGAGAAATCTTCATACAAACATCAGATCTTCCAATTGCTCGCATCGCAATTAAACTGCGGCAAATCTTACTATTCCAGCTTATAAACCAAACAGAAGCTGAAAAAAAAAATCAAGCAACATCCACAAGGCAACTTACGAGGCAAGAGCTGACTTTGAGGGCTGCTTCTTTCAGTTCGGATTTTACAGCCAATCGATGATGCGAACCGAGAGAAAGATGAGGAGAATCCAAAGCGGACTTGGACTTGTGATTGGGAGGCTTGAACATGGAAACGGAGTTCAAGAACCATGACCGATTGCTCTTCAGCTTGTTCACCTGCACGAAAGTAGTATCAGATTTCCATGCAAGGAAGGGAAGAAATTGAAGGAGGAGAAAGACCTAGGGTTAGGGTTTTACCAGAGAGGGAGGAGGGGAATCGGGAGGGAAAGGGCAGTTTTCGAGGCCGTTGAAGAGTAAGAAGAAGGAGTCCCACCAGAGAGACTCGTCGAGAGAGGAACCAGAAGAGCTCGCCATTGTATTCAACAAGAAGAAAAAGAGAGAGAAGAAGAAGAGTTTTGGAAACAACGAGAGTGAGTGGAAATGGCAGATCCCGCGCTTTTTGGGGTTTTCGTTTCTCTCCTGCTTTTTCTACTTCTACTGTAGTTTTATTGCCGTAGAGAGTAGTACTAAGTACTAACCGAACGCTACCCAGCGCCCTAGCTGCGAGGGAGGTTACGGGAATTTTATGTTTGGGTACTTTTAAAGGATTGTTTATAGGGTTGTAAACGGGTCGGTTCTGTTTAGTAAGAGGGGAAATTAGACCCGGACCTGGATCGGAACCAGGAAACTGGTTCCGGAACCGGTTCCAATAATTTTAATGGGAACCGGAACCATTTGTGAGGCGGGTTTGGTTCCGGTTCCGGGTATGGTTCCGAGTATAGACTAATACATGTGTTCTTCTTTTTAAAAAAATTATGCTTTTTCCATATTTCAATTTGATCACCTGCAAACACTAATGTGACTTTTGTCTATCAATAACATGCACTTTTAACAAAAAAACTCAGAAAGTAGAAAAGTAAAAAGGATTATATTTTCATATACGAAAGTTACCTTATATTAGTGTATATTGGGTCGGGTCTCGGATCCACAGGTCTGAGCCACTATGGATCTGTAACCGGACCCGTTTAGGTATCGGTTCCAAAAAAAGGATCCGGAACCGGAACCATTTGCTTATCGGAACCAAAATAAGGACCCAGACCCGGAACCTAACGGATTGAAACCTTCGGGTAATTGGAGAATCGGGGACCCATTTACAACCCTAATTGTTTACATGTACGGTGAATTGAAGTATGGTGAGGTGAAATATCAAATTAAGAGATAATATAATATGAGATGTTATTATGATATTTTGTTTTTAGTTGTTTGGTATGGAATCTTTTTCACTTTTTGTATATAAAAGTGAATATTTTTTATCTTTTAGTGGAGAAATGAGCTTACTTTTGAAAAAAAAAAAAAATTTACGAGAGAATTTTAAAATTATGTGCTTTTGATATAACCACTTGTCATTTCTTGTCTGAATTTACTTCACTTCACTCCAACTAGTTAAGTGTCAAACATGCCCTAACGTCTCAAAAATTAGGGCAGCTTTGGCAAATGTTATTTGTATGAAATCTACATGAAACATATTTGTTTCAAATGTCCCAGTTTGAAATTGAAATAGATGTTTTAAGAATAGTTTCATTTGATGGCATTCAAAAAAAGGATTGAAATAAACCATTTAAAACCAACGATTGAAAGTTTTTCACAAATCTTTAGAGATTGATGAGGTAATCAAGCTTTGAGATTTGATCACATGGCCATTTTTAGTATTTCTAAGTGGATTAACGGTTTGGATATTAACAAACGGGCCCATACAGTCCAGAAAATCAGATTAAGTATTTATTTTTTATAAAATATCTCAAGATCTGTGATAGATCAACGACTTAAATTTGATCTCATAGCTGTGCTCGGGTTGTTATGTCCAACAAAACATGAGGCTATCCAGAGGGTCTCATATTTTTATAATTTTCTCGAGATTTATACCAAACCAGAGGCTGAACTTTTACCACATGGTGGTGTCTGACTTTGCAAAAATGATTAGTGGTTCAGTTTCACACAAATCTAGAAAAAATTATCAAGTGATTATGTGTTTTGTCACAAATATTTCAAGATCCGTGATAGATCAACTTCTGAAATTTGATTTACAGGCTATATTTGACCTTCTTAATGATTCTAATGATTCAAATCATTGTTTATAGTCTTAACATTTAAATAAATGCAGTGCTAAAACTACTGCCCATTTATTGTGTCCTTCCACTTCAGATGGTTTCGTTCGATCCGACAAGTTTGTGACGCTGGGCAAAAGAGAGGCTGTACCTCTTTATGAGGTTTGTATATTTCTAAAAGAAGATGGACGATTATATCGGCATGTTTAGGGGTTTCACTTGTAAAGTTAAGTGGAGTAAATATTATTTTAAATAAATAATAAAATATAAATAAGTTATGATGGTATTTTATTTTTAGTTGTTTGTGATGAAATATTTTTGGTTTTTTTATTAAAAAATTGAGTTTTTTTGTCTTTTAGTAGATAAATGAAGTTACTTTTTTACTTTTTTTTTTAGAAATATGGTGGGAAATTTGAATTAGAGTGCTTTTGGTGAGATTTTTTTTTTAGAAATGGGGCTTTACCTTACTTGACTCTACAAGTAGTATTGCCAAACAATGAAATTTGGGAAACAATGATAAACTCTATAGAGATTAGCCTTCTCGGCCTTTTGACTAAAGATCAATGGTAAAAGAATTTGAGAAAGAGAACAATACAGTGGAATTGAATACGTTGGCCACTGTGCGTGCAGTGTGTGGACTCATTGCTCAAATCTACAATTTGCAACACACTCCCGCTTGTGTATGGGCACCGTTTGCCAACACACTCATGGTCAAGTGACGTTGGCACCTTGTATCACACACATGCCATCTCTCAATATTCAGGTTGATGGTGTCACTCCTTACTTAGCAAACCAACCTAGTGAAGGGAGAGATGTAGAATAATATATGGACACTGGTTCAAATTTCACTACAATCGAAGAGAGATGCAACAACGGGTGTGAGTTATTGAAATTTTAAGATGATAGCCGAACCAACACTACTATATTCATGTATTAAGGGCAACGCCACCAGAATTTTCGTGTATTATATGAGAGATTTTATAGTATTTTGTATATGGCCTCCAAAAAACCTTTAGTAAGATGCCCATGAAGAGAAATTTAATGGTTCCACCCCTGGTTGTGGGCTCACTTGAAGCCGCACCAATCATGGATGAGGTTTGAGATAGAAAGATCTAAACGAAGCCTACGTTTGTAAAAAGTTCTACCTCCATTAGATCATTTTAACCCCTTCCATGACCCTCGAATTAATGGTTTATGAGATAACTTTTTTTTAGGATTTCAATCAATGGTAAGCAATTGTTGAATGAATGTTAGATTTGGGCCTATTCCAATCCACAAGGAGTAGTGAACGTGAGGGGATTGTATTGATAATAGGGGGTCCCCCATGCTGAAAAAGAAGGGGTCCATACAGTCTCTCAAGAGAAGGTCCTCCTGTGGAGACTTCTCTCTGTCTAATATAAATAGGGTTATGCAAACTTGCAGACCTCCTGTGGAGACTCCTTATGCCATGCCAGTTCACAGTGAGGTGCGATATTAAAAATAAAAAGATCTAAATAGGACTTATATGTGCGCAAAATTTTAACTCGGTTAAATCATTGCTCCTTGGTCAATGACCATGGATTTAAATGACTTTATAAGTCATTATTGTGGGTTTCAATACTATGAACATGTGCAATTTGAGGGGGCAATAGCGAGTGCAAGGAAGTCGGATTAATTCTAGGGGTCTCACTTGCTAAAAAATATAAAAACATAAGAAGAGTCTGCGTGAAGTCTCTCACGAGAAACATTCTTCTAGCTTAATCTTGAATGCACATATATGATCTTCTCCCATCACCCACTGATGGATATATTTTTATTGTACTATCATTGTCTTGAATGCACACATATATGATCATCTCCCATCGCCCACTGGTGGATATATTTTTATGGTACTGTCATTGCGCACAAAGCTATAATTGTCCATGGTCAGCATAGATGCACCTGTTGACCATTTTGTTGCTAGGCCAGAGTAAATCTAACGCAGTGTTTTCGTATTCTCTTTAATACAAAATTTTCCTCATAGAGTTTTACAAAATAATTAAGTTTAAATATTAATTATACGATTTTATAAAGAAAAATCATAAAACAACAAGATAGTTGTTCGTATATTAATTTGGACGAAATCACTCAAGTTGATGATATCATCAATTAGTTGATGATATTGTCAACCTTCATCGTAAAAATCGATATTCTGCCCATCTTCTTCTAACTAGTGATGAAAATGTTATGAAAATCATTGCATTTTATATTTTAATGGTCTTCTTTTAGTGGTCTCGGCAATCTTCCTTAGGTGAAATGCTTAAATGAGGATTTTCTCTTGATTTGGTGGCGGCTTCAAGTGAGGCTGGAGGAGATGAATTTGGTACATTGTTGTGAACATTTAGAATTTGAAGCATTTGTTTGAGGAGATTTCATGGGTTATGATGTTTGTGAGCAACATGTAGCTATCTATATTGGGCAATCTCTGAGTAATGAATGTGAGAATTCTTTCAGAGTATTGTATTGTTTGTGTGGAATTTTATATCTCAAGAGTTTTTTTTTTTTTTTTTCCTTCCATTAATCCGGAGTTTTTGGACTAACTTTAATAATTGATTTGATAGTGGACAGATTGAAAATACAATATTATGTGATTTGTGAAAGACTTATCAAATCCTTCTTCGATGCATTCATCACATCCTTTCAAATTTTCTTCATTTATTTGAAATTGATATTCATCTTCTACCAAATATCGGCACCATCTCCTCCAAATTAACCTAAAAAAAATTGGGTTTGATTCAATTGAAGAAGAATAAAAAAAGTTGTAGGAGATTGATGATATCGTCAACTGGGGTAATTTTATTTTAAAAAAATATACAAACAATTATCTCGTCATTTTATGATTTTTCTTTATAAAATTATTTAATTATGATTTAAGCTCATTTTTTTCGTAAAAATCTTTTTTTTTATTTATTAAAGCTGTGATCTAATGATAAAAAAAAACAAGATTTCATATTTCTTCACTTTGTCCATTAATGTTGACTTTAACCATGACCTGCGTGTAAAGTTCCCCTTTCTTGAAATAACAGTACGTGATGTGGCCACAAACACTTTCAAAGGTTGGTACAACCAAAATTACATTTATTAAAATTTCTATTTCTGAGTACAAGGGCACCAAACTTTTGGGGGGGCCTAAAATTTCAGGTTTTAGAAAAAATATTGGATCAATTTGGCAATTTACTATTAAAATAAAAATGAAAGTGATGTAAAACAGCAAATCAAGAAAGAATAAAAATAACGGATTAGGATGATATTTATATTTGATCTGCCTTTAAACAAAGAAGAGTTTTGCATGGTACAATGGTAGGGCATTCTCTTTATTGTGGAGTATGAGGTACCAATTGAACCCCAAGGGGTAGCTTAGTTGGCCTAGGACCACGGTTTGCTCCCGGAGGTTGTGGGTTCGAAACTCCGCTACCACACTAGGGCTACAGGGGATTTACCCGGCTTCCCTCTGGGCCCGGAGGGATTAGTCCAGCCCAAAGGGTTGGGAACCCTCCGACAGCAAAAAAAAAAAAAAAAAAAAAAAAGAAAAAAAAAGGTACCAGTTGGAACTTTGAGTAGGTAGCAGTATTGTAACTTTTTTTTTTCCTAGGTGATTGCAGTATTATACCTGTAATCGCTATAGGTAAGCCTGGATGCCACTGGGACAGCAGATGAATTAAAAAAAAAAAAAAAAAAAACCCTGCCTCCATGCTATTTCTCTCAAGTTTCAAATTAATATAAGGAAATTGGTACTATTGAAATTTGTAAAAGTGAAAGGGCCAATGGAAGCATCTATGATGTATTGGATAGGGCACATGGGTGCTCCTGGATCGGGCCAGCCAGAGTAATATAAGCTCGGCCCATTTAATTTATGGGTCGGAGTCAAATTAAGTGGTAGAAAGTCCAAAGCCCGGCCCAAATGAAAGGCTTGTTTAAGTAAAAACAAATTTTCTTTGGTGGACGAGAGTAGTTGAACAAACATTCTCACACACAAACAAACCTCCTAACCAAGTGAGCTACAAGTTGGGTTAGAAAATGTCTTCCCTTTTAGTTATGAAATATGATAGACTCGGACTTGGGCTTAACATAATCTAACTGGGTTGGTACCGGGTTAGATACTTATTGCCCGAGTCTGGCTCAGCTTGGCTCGGGCCTGTTGTTTAAAATATGGGTTGGGTCATGCTGTGCTTTGCCCTAGGCACCCTAGCTCAGCATGGCACAACGAAGTCCCTGGGCTATGCCGTGCCGTGCCATGACCAAGTCCCTAAGTTGGGCTGTGCTGTGCCACGGCCCAAGGCTCCCTGGCCCAGCACAACCCATCCTTTGGGTTGTATTAGGCCGGGCCGGTCATTGCAGTCAACATGCCATGCCAGCCCATGGCCTGGGTTTTTTCGTGTTGGGCCGTGCTGGGACTGGGTGGCCCGGCCCAATTTACACCTCTAATTGCCCCACACTGGACCATATGAACATAGTTTTTTTTTTTTTTTTCAGGAACATCCTCGAATCCCATCCACAATCACATTCCATGCAGGGTATGCTTACTTGTTCAATGCTCTATTAGAGGCAACAATAATATTTCATTGGAAGAAATGGGAATATTTTTCTTACCAATCACAACAGCTAATATTACATGCACCCATCAAGGAGCACTATTACATGCTAAGCAAGCATAATACCACTTCTAGCGTGGACCTCACAGTTTATCTATGAAACAATTAAACCCCATGACTCCTAAGTTAGAAGAACATAGGACTAGATTACCAACGCTCCTCACCTCTTTAATCTAGGGAGAATAAGGTGGAAGAGGAGGAAATGGCTTCTTCTTATAGAGAGGAGGGAATTCGGGAATAGGAGGCAATGGTTTCTTCTTATAGAGAGGAGGGAATTCGGGAATAGGAGGCAATGGTTTCTTCTTATAGAGAGGAGGGAATTCGGGAATAGGAGGCAATGGTTTCTTTTTATAGAGAGGAGGGAATTCGGGAATAGGAGGGAATGGCTTCTTATAGATAGGAGGGAGTTTGGGAATAGGAGGCAATGGTTTCTTCTTATAGATAGGAGGGAATTCGGGAATTGGAGGCAATGGTTTCTTCTTATAGATAGGAGGGTCGGGAATTGGAGGCAATGGTTTCTTCTTATAGATAGGAGGGTCGGGAATTGGAGGCAATGGTTTCTTCTTATAGATAGGAGGGAATTCGGGAATTGGAGGCAATGGTTTCTTCTTATAGATAGGAGGGAATTCAGGAATTGGAGGCAATGGTTTCTTCTTATAGATAGGAGGGAATTCGGGAATTGGAGGCAATGGTTTCTTCTTATAGATAGGAGGGAATTCGGGAATTGGAGGCAATGGCTTTTTCGGAGGAAGCTCCGGAATAGGAGGCAATGGCTTCTCTTTTATGGGAGGAAGTGGCTTTTTGTAAATGGGAGGAAACTTGGGGAGAGGAATAAATGACTTTTCATCCATAGGAGGAAACTTGGGCATGGAAGGAGGGAAAGGCTTTTTAGGAGGAAACTTTGGGAAGAGTGGTGGTAATGGCTTTTTGTGGATGGGTGGAAATTTGGGTTTGAGAGGAGGCAATGGTTTAAAAGGAGGGAGTGGCTTTTTAAACACTGGGGGCTTGTAAATAGGTGGGAAGGGTTTCTTAAAAATAGGCTTCTTCTTAAGTGGGAAGTGTTTGAAAAGTGAGGCAGAAAATTTGGATGTGCAAGTTACTGGGGTGAAGGACAATTTGCCTGCAGTAACAAACGTGTGCTTTTGATTGTCTTTTGACTTGGGGACTATCTTTGTGGACTCAAGACCATTCTGGGCTGGGCATGGCTCGTGAGATGCACCATGGAGTTGTGCAATGCATTCTTCTTTTAAAGCTCCATCGTCATTCAGAAGTTCTGTGGGAAGCTTTGCATGGAATTTTCCGTCTTTGTCAAGCTCACCAACACCTTTGGTCTTAAACTCGCTGTTAGCAGCCTTGCAATCAATTGCTACATATAGACCTGCTCAAGGAAATAAATACAAACATTTCTAAATGATTGAGACAATAATCAGTATGATTTTCTTGGCTAATGATTGATATATTAATAATATGACACTTTAACATCTTGATAAAAATCATATGCGCTGACTATGCACCATGTATACAGTCACAATACATGGTCAACATGGAACATACTCTACTAATGATGGATTGAATCCGTGCTGCAGAGATTGTTTGATATCAGTCACCATCATCATTTTCATCAAGGCCTAATTCCTACTTCCGAATTATTCCTTGAACAGGTTGCACTTCTTCAAATCTGCTTGAAGATTTGCTTACCAAAAAAACATGTTTGCTATTTAAAAAATGTTCCATGGTTTCTCCCTTGCAACAAAAGCTGGACCCACAGTTCAGCAAAGCTACTTCTGGGTCATGGCGTGGGATGTTTTAAGATACGAACACCAATGGAAGTAGATCATTATATGTTCAAAGAAGTTTAAAAAAGGCAAGGGGGTTATAAATTCCCTCAGTGGGAAATAATCACTGTGATCACTCTGCTATATATGATAACAAAATTTTGCACATGTCATGAAATTCATTTTAATCTAACAATATATATCACTCTAATCAAGCTGATATAACTAGCTCGAGCTCTCCCCAACTCAGAATTTTGATCCAACAGCAGTGATCAATTAAGCATGTAGTATGTACCCCAATATATACAAATCCATACCTGAGAATGCATCTTCGCTCTTAAGCTCCTGCTGTGCACAGTCTGCACACTCCACTGTACCGACCACAACAGCAGATCTACCATTCAGAGTTTCATCATCACAACAGCAAAGGCCCACCAACAATAGGGCCCACAGGATGGAAAGGCCTGCCCTTCCACCCATTGGAAGAGCCCCGGATAAGGAAATCCGAGCTAACTAACAGTTATAAAAGGGAATGAAAAATAAGAAGCAAGAGAAGGTAGGCATCAGCTTCTGCTACACCAAGGTCTCCCAGTCACCCCAGCCATTTATAGACAAGTGCATAAAAGGCCCACGTTCAGGCTACAACCACCCTCATAATGGTTGCACCATGCCATGCTCTCATTGAAGACAAATGAAGACTAATCCCACCGCTTTTGCAGATGATGCAGATGAGATGCCATTTAATTCTTCTTTTTAATGATTGCCTACGATGCTCCCAACTGCATCCCAACTCACCTTGTGTGGTTTGCCTTGCATGCTTCTATACCTAGATTTTCATCCACTAATAAATTGCACCTTTCAAAAAGGCAATTGAGGCTTTCTAGATTACGTTTGCATGGTAGCCAAACGTACAGAAGGTCAGCATTTTTTTTTTTTTTTTTTCTTTTTTTTTTGGTAGAAAGTCAGCATTAACTTCACGATCTGGCCAGCACCAGTGACTATCAAGTCACAGGCTGGAATTGGAAGGAAAACTTACTTTGAGAGTGAGTGCCAGCTCTGTCTCACAGTCACGGTTAGCTCACTTTTGATCAGTGCAACCCCCTTTAATACTATTGTTATCTTATGATTTGGCGTCGGACACAATTTTACGGTCATTGAGCCCTCACTCTTCAAAAGAAATCTCAAATCTATTGATTAAACTTTAAGAGCGCGTTTGTATGGTCAGTTTTCCATAAAAAAAAATAAACATAAAAGTGAGGATTGGATAAAAACTTTTCTGCACTCCATGCTAGAGGAAAATTGCTAAAAATGTGCTAGACCTTCCGTGATTCCATGGAAAAGCTTTTTCCTATGTGGGGTTGAAAAAAAGAAAGGAATTTTTCTGCAAAAGAAAAAAAAGTCTCTAAAACTATCTTCTAACAGAAAGACACACAAACACATGTATCAAATCAAGGGGCAGAGTAATCTGATGGGGCTGAGACTGGGAGGAGCCCTCTCCATATGCTTCCTTCCTACTAATAGACATGCACCTAAGTGGACCCTATGAGTTAGACCACACATTTTTTGTATTGGTATGCTCGTAAAACATTTTTCCGATGACAAGTACCCAAAATCTCCCTGGGTGGGTTTCATGAAGGTCATCCTAATTAACTTAGGATTCAATGATGAGAAGTGAGTTGTCTAAGAAATCATAAAAAGGCTGTAGTAATTAGCTTAGGGTTTATGTGTTACATCTCCTCTACACCAATACATTGATTGCCCCATTGAGATCACATAAAAAGGTCATAGTGGGGGAGGGGAGTGTTGTAAATTTCCAATCAAAGATAGCCGTTTAGATTAGATTAAAAAAAGCGCGTATTTGACTTCATCGCATTCTCCAAATATGATCTAAATGGCTATTTTGTATTGAAAATTTACTACACAACTCTACTATGACTTTCATACGTGATCTCAATAAGACAATCAATGTATTGGTAGAGAGAGGAGTTATAACTAGGGTTGTATACAGGTATCCGATTCTCCGATTACTCGGAAGTTCCGACCTGCAAAAAACCGGCTCTGAAACCTATTTTGGATTCCGATTTATAAACGGGTCTGGGTCCGGAACCTAGTTTAGGTTGCAATTGGTAAACGAGTTCGGTTTCGGGTCCATGTAAGTTTCAACCTGTGAACCTGAGACTCGACATATGAGTCTTTGATATTGCAATTTGTACTTTAAAACCAACTCTTTTTGGGCATTCTTATATCTAATAATGAATGTTGTAGACTTGATGCACAGTTATATAAGTTGAATGATATTCTTATTTTAAGAAAAAATGAAGAATAAATAGAAAATAAAATCGATTTTGGAACTAGATTCGAGTTTTTTAGGTGGACCCTGTTATGGGTTTTCTTATTGAAACCGGGTTTGGAACCAACAAAATAGGTTCTAATTCAAAACTGGATCCGAAACCGGAACCGTTATTTAAAAACATGTCCGGGTCCACTACGGTTCCGAATCGGAACCGTCCTGTTTGCAACCCTAGTTATAACTCCTAAACTTTATATATAGGTTTTCCTAGACAACCCCTTCCCATGGAGCCCTAAGTTAATTAGGATTTAAATTTCTCTTATCATAGAAAACTCTATTAGATTTACAACTTTCCTTAAACACCAAAGATATCTCTATAAGGAGACTTGCCAATATAGGAATTTTTAAGTAAAATTGGTCATCTAAAGTGGAGGACCCACATTTGTGTGTGCTCATTGGGCCACACTCAAGCCCAATAATTCAAACAACCCTATCTTACCCTTAAACCCTTAAAAAAAATGTTTGGTTTCATTGTCACTTTCATTATTCGTTGTCATGAACTCAGGATGAACATTGGTTCCACCATGACATCCTTTTAAAATTTAAAATAAAATTCCAAAAAAAAAAATCTTAGCAAAAGCAGAACCAAGTCCTATTTCTTCCATTTTTTTTTTTTTTTTTGTCTAAATCTCAAACTAGTTACTATTTTGGAAAACCCAATCTAGATTTTTCTTCCCTTTAGCGAGCATTTCCGATTAGGGGGTCATTTGTTTCGTCCCATTTAGGTATTTAAACACCCCACATGTAAAATAGTTCCACACCAGTTACATTTTTTTGCAAGATTTACACGCTTCGCTGTAAATCACATTTCATTTTGGCGTATAAATCATGTGCAAAAGGACCCCTACATTTTCACACCTCAAGAGGTGTGAAACGGAATCACTTCCACTTTGGTTTTGTGGTGCTTCAGTGACATTTCGCCTATCGTGACTTATTTAGTTTTGTGAGCACTTAAATTATGATCTGAACCGTCAATCATGTTAGGAGGGCAAAAAGCAGCTACGACACCAAATTTCATCTGTTGGATCATCATAAATTGTGAGATATTTATGAAAAATATCAGACCATTAGATCTTTATTTTTGGACTTTTGTGGGGCCATTTTATGATCCAAACCATTAATCCTCTTAAAAAGGCTATTTTAAGCTATGATGGTGAAATTTCCAAGTGTTGAGTTAACATGGATCTTGAAATATCTTTGAAAAAACACATCAACATTTGGATGCATGTACTGTTGCTATAGTGCATTCCACAAGTTGAAAATGCAGTCCACTTTCTTAAAATTTTTAGACCATCTGGGGCCTCTAATGCAAGATACGAACCATAGACCTGCTTCATAAGGCCAAAAATGCCTAGTGGATCAAATCTCAACCCGTTGATCCTTCATGAATTGTGATATATTTGAAAAAAAAAACCAAGTCATTTGATCTTCAATTCTGATTTTTTTGAGCCTCTTTTCCCCCGATCCACACCATTAATCATCATCAGAAGACCAACAATGCTTATTGGGTCAAATCTCATCACGGATTTTTCAAAATCAGTGAAAGACATGTGAACCGTTGGATACGATCAAATTCACATTTGAAGAGGTGTGAAAACGACAAACGATTGATTATGTTTCACATATGATTCATTTGTATATGATAATAACTTATTTGTGAGTCATTTATACGTGTAAACCATTTTCACTTCACTCATGAAATTAACTTCTCTAACCATTATTGCTACTAACGAAGATCAAACCCTGATTATTTATGTGGAGAGGGAGGTGCATTAGTATTGAACCAGCTTTCCCATTAGGGCCGTTTGCCAACTCTACTAATAGAGTCAAGTAAGTAAAGTTGATTTTGAAGAAAGAATTAAATATAAGTCGGTAATGATAGTATTTTATTTTTAGTTATTTGTTATGGATTTTTTTTGATTTTTTGTATAGAAAAGTAGAATTATTTTGTATTTAGTGGATAAAGGTTGTTGCCTTTTGATATATTTTTTTAAAAAGATAGAGAGAGTTTTAAATTAAAGTACTTTTGATGTGATATATTAAAAATGTAGAATTTATTTGACTTTTACTATAATAGTAAACTGCCAAACTATCTTTGATAGGTATTATACATTAAAGCAAAAGAAAGTGAAGAAGAGTATTAATTGTCGGTCTCAATCTGAAGTCGGCTATGAGTTGAGAGGGAGAGATTAAGAAAGAGTTAGTTTTGTTTGTACTGTTTCTTAACAAGATTCTCCATTCTAATAGGGTGAGAAAAAAAAGAAAAGAAAAGGGCTTTTGACCGTACGGTCATCTCTTGAGTCTATCCCAAAAAGAAGACTATTAATTGTCGGTCCCCATCTTACGTCGGTCGTTGTTTGAGACAGAGAGATAAGACAGATATATTAAGAAAGGTTTAGTTTTGTTTGTCTGCTTTTAATGAAATCTTCCTTTCTAACAAGGAAAAATAAATGGTAAAGGACTTTGAACCCTACTGCCATCTCTAAATAACGATTTCCCACCGCCACCCCCACACCTACCTTAATTTTAAAAAAAATTCTCCTACAGACTCTCTTTGATAAGGTCAAATAACTTAAATTAGATTATGCATGCAGGGAATCCTAGCTATAACGAGATGTGGAAAATGGTCTCTGATGAGCAGAATGCACACTAGGGCCTACATAGATGCAAGTTTATCAACGGGAGGAGGGCAGATAGTAATGTCTACTCATGTAAAGAAGGATCCAAGAAATCAGCCACACTCATTATCCTAATCCTTGATTTAACAACTTTAAAGTTGAAAAATGACATTTTAGGTGTATTTCTTCTTGAGATTTAAACCGGTGCCGAGGCAAGGTCCAGTGAGCGTAAAATTGGACCGATGGCAGATCTTGGGACGAAAAGAGGATCAAAACAGCTGCATTGATGAAAGATGGGCCCCAGATTTGCAGTTGCTCGCAGGAGAATATTTTCCGCATGCTTTATGCATAGTTAATATCATTTAAAACAAGAGACCAACATTAATCAAGAGAAACTACAAAATAAATCCTGTTTATTAATTAGTATTGAAACGAATGAAACGCCCAGTGAGTGAAGAAAGATATATTAGTGGGATTTCCACCTTAGAGAGGGTTAATTATGCCCTTTACTCCCAAAAGTAAACTGTCATGTGCTTACAATAAACTTATTAGGAACTGCCCAAACACAACAAAACTCCATTTCCTATAAATACCTCTCTCTCTCTCTCTCTCTCTCTCAACCAGCAAACAGCAGTAGCAATTAAGGATACCTACTTTTATAGATATAAGAAGATGGCTTCATCTAACAAGGCTTTGGGTGTGGTTACCTTGTTCTTGATGCTACTTGTGGTGGCTCCCACTTGCAGTGCATTCGACTGGGAGAAGTTTTGGCATGATAATAACAGGCCAGTGGGTAGTTACCCTCAATACTGGTGCTTTAGGCCTTGCTTCAACCGCTGCCTATTTGAAACATTTGGAAACACATTCGTTTGCACAGGCCGCTGCGGACTCGAGTGCTTAGTACTTAAAAAGAAGAACAGTGACAATTTTAGAGCAAGGCGCTTGCTGGCCTTTGAAGGAACTACAATGGGCCCATTGTGGGAGAAGTCAGGACAAAGCACTGTAGGGCTCACAAAGGAACAATCAGAATTCAGAACCATGCAAGGTAAATGATGGGTCTTGTCACTGACAGGGCCATGAGCCGGTTGGGCCATACTGGGTTTTGGTTGGACCAAAAAAAAGAAAAAAGGGTGTGGTTCTAGATCTGGATACAATACCTACCAAATTGAGATATGTAATAAGGGCCCAGTTCGAGCGAGCCCAAGCAATAGTATTGCTATTGTTATTGTAGAAATAATGCTGCATTAGCACTGTAGTTTTCTAATAAAACTTCATAAAAATGCATTACAGTAGTGCAGTTTTCTGAGAGAATTTCTTAAAAATACATTATAGTAGTATTGACTTAGTGGGCCACACTTGTCACTGGATACGAGCGTACCATTGATTTGGTCAATTTAAACTTTTTCTTTGGCATGGGATTTAATTGCTGGTGATTCCAAATTTTATGCCAATTGGAATTGGTCCCGTAAGATTGAGCATGTCATTCTTAATAATATGCGGAATCTTATAGTGGGTCTACCTTTTATTGGAGTAAAAGTTTAGGATAGCCACTTAAGAGGAGCGAGTTTATATTGAACAGTTGAGTTATTCAATAAGTAGGTCCCATTCTAAACTTCCACAAGCTTGAGTGAGCCACTCAAAGGATCCAAACCTTTAACTTTGCATTCTCAAATCATTTACATTTTTACATTTCATTTTATTACGACTTGGAGGAAAAAGATATTTTTAAATAATCAGTAACAAATTTGAGAATTGTAAAATTCTCGCCACCCCCATTCACAATAAGAAATTCCTGGCTCCGCCTCTGTCCGCCCCTGATTTGTGCTACGCTTACATTAGAACAACCGAACCGTTTTCATATATACATCAACTTAACTCCTCTTCTAAACTACTAAAAGCTAGACTGAAAATATAAAGAGAAAAAAAATGAGAACCACCACATTTCAAAAGGCAGATTGGACTTGCTCCCAGCAATTTGGAGGGAACTGAGTCAAATGGTTGACTGAGTCTTCAAAAGAACTCAAACTCCCCACTTGACAATGGTGCTCTCCAAGTCATTTTTCGCCGACTTTTGAACCATGTAACTAAGGCTCAAACCATTCATCTCAGCATGGCTTCTTTAATGCAGTATAGCTCTTGGCCCTATTTAACTGAAGTCTTCTCTTCCTTGCCTGAGCAGCAATGGCTGACTTGTAAAAGTCCCTTTTAGCAGCTTCATCATTAAGAGGATTTATGTCATGACTACAAGGGTAAAACACAAGGGGCTCATATGGGTGGTGGACAATGGGAGCCTGCTTTTCTTGATCAGCAGACCTCTCACATGGTTGGTGGATAATTGGAGACTGAATGATAATGGAAGCTTGTTTTTCTTCAAAAGCAGGGTTAAAATCTTCTGTTGGCTCTTCAAAAAAATCTATGTTTTTGCAGGAGTTCAAATCAAATTGTTCTCTCCTTTGGTATAGTCCCAACTGCATGCCATGGGAAAAAGAGAAAAAAAAAAAAAAATTCAAAGAAAAGTTCAAGCCTGAAAGGGGAAAAAAGGCCAAAAAAAAGAGACCAGAAGTTTAAAAGTACCTCAAATTGACGTGATTTTAATTGTAAGTTCTCAGCTTTCAGCTTTTCATAGTAGTCCCTCACTTTTGATATATCCTGATTTCACAAAAGAAAAAATAAAAATAAAAATCCAGGAGAAGAATATTTCTAAAGAAAAAGGTGTTCCTGATTGCTCCAAGAACAAAAGAGCATGATCGATTTGTGATATAATTTTATCTTCTCAACTCAAAGATCATTAGTTAGGAGTAACCATCTATTTGGTTTTGCAAAAGTGAAATTAGATTTGTCTATCACATGCGATAAGGGCACTAAAAGTTCTACTAAAAGCAGATTATCTTCGCTCATGCATGCTAATTTGGTAGGAAGGGCTAGAAGAGCAATAAAAGAAACATTATGACAATTCAATATAGACCAGAGATCCAAAGTTCATATATGCATTACAAATTCCAACGAATTGTTGCGAACTCAAACAATTCAAAAATGCCGAATTGACTGGATCGAAAAATGGATTGTTAGATTCGACCTATACAAAATTCAAGGGCATCTCTACCCAAATAGATAACTATGGGATTGACGATCCGTTTGCGCATGTAGATTCGTTGCGAGGAGATCTACGCAGTAGCAGGTAGGAAAAGACAATCCAACGGTTCATAAAATTATGATAATCCCTTGAACGGCTAGTGGCATCTGGACTTTTCTTTTAATTTAAAAAGCCGATATGCTTCCAAATCAACACTACATGACCTTGTAAAGGCTGATATCTTCAACGGCAAGAACTTAACCGTGTGAAAGCGTCGGATGGACACACTATTGCATTCTAAGCGATATCGCGTGTATGATCACAATAATCGAATAATCATAGTGTCGATAAGTGTTTTTTAATTGAAGATCTAGTGGTCAGTACTAGAGATAAACTACAACATATGTAATTATATGAAATCCATAAGAGCAAGGGGGCTCAAGCGAGTGGGGTTCCAACTAAGAGGACGTTGGACATGAAAGTCTTGGCCAGGGCCCACTTGAGGTAATTGAACAACCCGATTAGGTACGCCGCTTCGGATTAGGAAATAACTAACAAATTTAGGTGATTATTGCAGTTTAACTGAAATCGTGGATGAATTGGATCCAAGCAGTCAAAGTGTAGGATGCACAGTATTAACTAAAGGCTATGATTGAGGAAATATAATCAATTGAAAATAACTAAGTATGATAATTGGTCCATCTATTGAAAGATCGGAAAATCATTGGATATAAATGGGCTATTCAGAATAAATTAAAATCGGACGGATCATTGGATAAATATAAAGCACGATTAGTGGAAAAAGTTTCACACAAGTGGAAGAAACAGATTATGAGGAGACTTTTCCCAATCGTAAAATGTCAATTCATAAGAACTTTAGTTGCGATAATAGCATACCGTGACCTAAAATTATACCACATAGATGTCAAAACCGCATTCTTAAACGACAAATTAGAAGAAGAAATATATATATATATGAAACAACCCGAGGGTTTTGTGGTGGAAGGTCCTTGGGAGAACAACCCAATCCTTGGAACATACTATAGCCCCAGGAGGCGAAGAACCAACATCAAGGTGCCAAACCTTCCCGTCGATGTGAACTCTTGAGGGGTGCTCTCCTATCTTTTGATTAGGAAAGCAGCACATACCAGGGGGTAATGATTGTTTATTAAAAACACAGTTTTCTGCTAAGTGGTAACACGATGTATAGAGTTTGACACTTGCCCGGTGCTGGAAGGTCGGAAGGAGAAGTGTTATAAGCTTTGAGTGGAAGGCCCGGTAAACAGCGGCAATCCGATTAGCCAGTTGGTACGCCGCTTCGGACTAGAAAACAATTGACTAATGTAGGTGATTATTGCAGTTGAACAGAAATTGTGGATGAATTGGATCCAAGCAGTCAAAGCGTAGGATGCACAGTATTGGCTCAAGGCTATGATAGAGGAAATAGAATCAATTGAAAAAAACTAAGTATGACAATTGGTCCATCTATTGAAAGATTGGAAATCATTGGATGTAAATGGGCTCTTAAGAAGAGATTAAAATTGGATGGATCCCTGGATAAATATAAAGCACGGTTAGTGAAAAAAGTTTCACACAAGTGGAAGGAATATATTATGAGGAGACTTTTCCCAATCGTAAAAATTTCAATTCATAAGAATTTTAGCTACGATAACAGTATGCCGAGACCTAAGATTATACCACATAGGTGTCAAAACCGCATTTTTAAACGACGAACTAGAAGAAGAAATATATATGAAACAATCCAAGGGTTTTTCGGTGGAAGGCCACGAGGGCAAAGTGTACGAATTGAAAAGGGCATTGTATGTATTGAAACAACCCTTCTAGATAATGGTATAAAATTTTCACCAGGCCATTGGTGAAATTGGTTTTGTCCCCAATAACGCAAACACATGTTTCTATATTAAATGCAGTGGGAGTAGTAATTTGTATTTGTCATTATATTTGAATGACATGTTGTTCAGCGGTGATGAATTGGTAGCCATAAATGAAATTAAACAGTGGTTAGAGTCAAAACTCGAAAGATGACATGAGTGAAGTAGAGTATGTTCTTGGCATAAAGATAACCCTTGATAATTCAAACATGTTATTGACTTTATCACATGAGTCTTATTTGAAAACTGTGTTGAAAATATTTGATATGATAACGTGCAAACCAATTGACTCTCCATTAACAAAAGTGTGGAATTGTCTAGTGATTAGGGACCCACAACAGAGTGGGATAAGAAAATGATGAGAATAAAGCCTTATGCTCAAATTGTGGGAAGTATATTGTATGTGATGCTGTGTATGAGATCAGATTGTGCATTCGCCATGAGTCTCATTAGTATAAGATATCACATACCAACCCAAAAGCTCAAGCTGATAGGTGAAAGGCACTCCCCTTTATGTGGAGACCTAATAGATTTCATGGACGAGTCTGCTACGCGAGCTACAACATGATTGACTCTGATACCATGTAAGATACCATATACAAATCCAAAAGCTTAAGCTGATACGTGGAAGGCCCAAATAATTATATAAAGCCATGTCAAACTCATTACATAGGCGATGTGGGATGTAAGACTTTTCCAACAGTTAGTAGATTCCTAAAGGCACGTTTGGTCAACGTAGAAGTATCCTCTATTTGGAATTGACATGCATAAATCAAACTATAAATACATGCATATATGACTTATTCAAGTTGCAATAAAGCCTTTAACCAGAGTTGGTTTGAATACATCTTGTCTGGCTTAAATGTCAGAGATAAAAGACTGGCTTCTACTAGTCTGGTTCAGATCGGCTCGGATCGGTTTAGCGGTTTTTTTGTGCACTCCTAATCGGTAGCTATGAAAGTTAAGAATATTAAAATAGAATTTAAGAGAAGTTGCCAGCAGTACTCAAATATATCAAATAAGATGAAATTATAATAGAAAATACAGAGATTATGATGTATGGCCAATGATCTCGATTCATATTCAATAATAACAATAATAATAATACAATAAAAAAAAAAAAAACTCACATGTTTTAGTTGTTGTTGTATATTAAGTAATTCACACACGGTCTCCTCGAGTGCCTTGTGGTTCTGCCAAGAAAATCAAAAGACTCCTAAAACAAATTGTAGTACAGTGGCATTGAGAAAAAAAATAAATAGAGAAGAATAACACACAACTAGAGACAAATAAATAAACAATATTACCTTCTTCTTGAAAACTCGAGTTATTCTTAATTGTTTGGACTTCGAATCTGTATCACTTGTGGAGGAGGAGGGAGGTGTAACAGGACTCTCCACATCAGTTTTCAGTCTATTATTAATAAAAGTGCTCCATATAACTCTAGTTCGTTTCTTCTTTTTACCCCAGCAAAGCATAAACTTTGAATCCGAAAACTGCATCAAAATCTCAGCAGCTTCTAGTTCTTCTTCAGTAAAACTGATTTCTTGAATCTTACTTTCTACACTTGCAGTAACTGTCATTTTCAACGTACAACAAAAAGGGAAGAAGAAGAAGGAGAAGACAATGAAAGGTGGAGGAGCAAGAACATCAGCACATTATAGTTCGTTGAAAAAGTGGATTGGGAGCAAGCACTGGTGCTTGAAACATAGATAGATTCCTTATAACAAATCCACAGCGGGAATCTAGCTAATTAAATGCCACATGTCAACGAGATGGTGACGTCAAGGGGATCTTCTTAATTCTTTTTAGGGTTTAGGTGACTTTTTCTATTTTTGGTACTACGATGTAGGTAAGGTAACTGCAAGAAAGAATCGGCAAAAGAAAAACACAGTGGGCCCTACTGCCAGATGGACCATCTGATCCATGCATGGGCCCTACTTAAGTTTAGAGGAAAACGTAAATGGTCCAAATCTACTTGAGGATTACTTTTGGATATTTTACTTTACCATCAATATGACGCTACCGCCAGCATTCCTTGCGGGCTGGGCTCATGATATATATAAATAAAGTTGATTTCATACTAAATTCTATTTTATGATAAAGGTTGACAAGGTTTTCACACTTTCACGTAGGCTGGTTTCCAAAGGAAAAAACTCCACTTAAAATTCTTCTGCCCACTGTACCATGCAAAATATGTGTATGGTAGACTATTAAAAAAGGATTTAAGCAGTTGTAAACAGGGTGTAGCTCGGGAGAGCCCAGCTAGTGTCAAATTTTATAACTCCATATTTGCTTCGGATTTGGAAAAAAAAATAAAGAAAATACTACCAAATCCGCCCGTTAATTAAAGCGAGTCTCATTAAGAATGTACCCTCATTCTGAGAATGAGTTGTGCCAATGTTCCCATTCTGAGGATGGACTGAGGCTTACTTGTTTGGCAACATTATGTTATAAATCATGTTTGGCAATGTACTATTCTACCAAGAAATATCAACATATCCATTTTATAAATAAAAAATAAATTATTTCTGGCTCATAGAGTTTTCAATATTATACTCATCACCCATGAACTTTGGAAATTCAATCATTAAACTATATATATAGTAACCAATCATCTGTGCTTTAATAAGTGGCGGACCCAGGATTTTTGTTTGGGTGGGGCTAAAATTTTACTAGAATTTACATTTGAAAAAAAAATAATTTTCTTGACGTTTGCCCTACTTTTTTAATATTACCAAATAACACTTATACGTTTTTCTTTAGAAAATGTCCAACTCATAGAACTCAAATAGATGCATCAAGTTAGTGAAGATTGGGCAATGAAGAGGTTGTTAACTAGAAGTACTAAGAAGTATTAGATGGATAAAAAATAATTCAAACCTAATCTCAGATACTCAAACTCACATTATCATGTTTCACTAAATTTATATGTCAAAATCAATGCCCAATGTGGGTCACTGCAAATTCAAAGTGAGTGGGTGTATGAGATAAACTAAATATAAGAACATTTGAGGACACCCATCATTTCCCTTTTCACTTTCTTAAAGCCTCCAATCTTTGGATAATGGGAGTGGAATTCTATCTTTGGATCATAGTGGGGTAAGAAGACATGAAAACATAAATGAATTTGGTTATCTTTGGGTTTTTGTAGATACGCTCAGATTTGGTAGTTTAATGCTTAGGGTATGGATTAGGACTCGGGGGTTCAGTTTTTGGAATTAGGATTTGAAAATTAAGCGTTTTGATTTAGGTATAGAGTGATTATGAATGATTATACTAGATATGTTTGGTAGATAAAGATGTAGTAGCCTATAAAGTACATAGGGAACGGCGACGAGGAGCTCGATCGACAATTGACGCGAAGAGATTTCAAAAGAAAAGGTGGAAAAAGAGGGAGAGTTATGTATTGCCGCAACACATCTTCTTTTCTTTTCTTTTTCTCCTTTTTTTTTTTTTACCAACGAAACTATACATATGTGGGGCTATCTTTAGACATGCAACAAGTTCAGACATGTGGGGCATGCTCCAAGGTCCCATTCAACTCTATGGTAATTTCAATTTTGACATGGGACGACTGTCCTAATCGTGCTCCAAATTGCTCGCCCCTGCACCAAGACACTATTGAAATCTAATATAGATTTCAATTTTGACATGGGGGCGACCGCCCCAGGTCAGTACAATGTACGTCCGCCCCCTGGCTTTAATTACATAATGGTGTGAAATTGGATTTATGGCCTCTTAAGAAAATACTGCTTTCTAGATAAAAGATATGTACATAACAGAAAAGAATATTGAATCTTACTATGTTTGCATTCATACAACAGCCGTCCTTATCCTCGTCAGAATTTAGATGATTCAGATAAGCTTAACAAAAAAAAAAAAGAAATAAAAAGGAAAAAAAAAAGATTTTTCCCCAATACGGTTGAATAATGAATACTGCCAAGTGCCAATTGAATGAAAAATATAGAAAATTGACCGAATAGAACAAGGATCAAGTTTAACTATGATTTTTTCTTGATTGATAAGTTTACCCAGTATAACCGAGAGAGAGAGAGAACTCTACGGGAATGTAGAAATGCTCTCAGGGGTTGAGAGCCAAACGGAGCTCTAAACTGCCCCAAATGGGAAAATCCTCACAGGGTGGGCTGCCCATTCAATGACTGACCAGAACCAATTCTTAAATTGAGTAATCCAAGGGTCCACTCCGTAGAAGGTCATGATTAATGAAATCACTTATTGAGCCAACTAGATTGGTTATGTCAATTGTACTACACATTAATCCACAAGAGTTCTACCAGCTCAAACCTCTCCTTTGAATGATGAAACTACAGCGGATGGGCCATGCACCACGAATTTTCCAATAGGATCGGAGTCTGCTTCTAATATCAAGGTGGACCATGAGAAAGCTAACTTCAAAAGTAGAAAGTCCGGTGTAAAAGCCATCTTATTAAGTGTCATCTCAATGAATCAACGAAGAACAAACAAACAAATAGCAATGACACTGCATCAGACACAAGCCGGAACTGCTTCAAGATGATCCCCATTGACAAAGACATGGTCCATGGCACAATTCAAAGCACATCATCAGGTCAAGAATCATATGATTTATTTTTTTATTTTTTATAACCAGGTCAAGAGTCATATGATTCATCCTAAAATCATTTGCAATATGACAATGCCTAAACAAAATTGTTTTTTCCTCCATAAATACTGTGTAAGCTCTAAAATCCAACTATGCATAGCACCACTAAATGGTGCCAAAATTAGGATAAACAACCTTGTAAATACTACACAATTCATTGGCAACAGTAACTCATCTTCTGACAAAAAGTTGAATAAGTCATGCAGGTGATATCACACTTTCAATTTACTCCTCTGAAGCAGAAATATAGAGCTGACCTACTTCTTCTTCTTAGACTTGTTAGAAGACAGCGATTGAGCATAAGCAGTGCCCTGACCAACACAAAAAAATGCATAATATGTTCACATTAGTGGAGCCCCAAAATTCTCACCGGACCCCATCACAAAATGGGGTAAAAACCTAAAAACGGCATCGCAGGCAGGGCCACTTTATGCTAAATGATTTGAACACCATAATCACAACTAAAGTTGATTGTGGTCGGAGAAGGCAGAAGAAAACAAATCTCATAGAATGCACCTCTGCCACCATACCCAATATATTGAGTGGAAGGGAAAGCCATCCAATCCACCAAAATATTAATTCAGATAGTAATTGGTATCATAAAAAATAAAAAAAAAAGGCATTTTGCGTTATAACTTACCTGCAACCATTCATCCATCGAGGCATCAGTAGTCTTAGTTCCCACTTCCACCTTTGGTGTTTTCTTGGTTTTCTGTGCAAATGAAGAATCATGCACAAAAGGAAGTGGTTATAGTTAAAACACAACACAGAACAAGAGCAAACAAAATAATGAAGTAAGAGAAAACCTATAAAAAAATTGGTTTTGAATATTAAAAAGACGTCAATCAATTGCCATAAAGAACTTCTCTTGTTTCTACTACCGGTCCCAAGCCCTAGGGATGGCATTTTTAACCCGACCCTCCCCAACCCGGAGTGCCCGCCCCGGCCCCGACTCTTAGACGGGGCGGGGACTGGGCAAAAAAATATACCCCGAATTCGGGGCGGGGCGGAGATGGGTATGTTTCTTACCCCCACCCCACCCCACTGCCCCGCCCCGAAATTAATAACCTTCTAAAATATATATATATATATTTTAGATTTCTTTTATAATAAATAAACATATTTATATGTAAATGTATATATTGATTTTATGTTGTTATTAAGGGTTAAGTAGATTGATTGAAGACTTTTTTTAAAATTAAACATGTAATTAAATGAACCCTAGACATTATAAAAGCATATAATATGATCCCATTCCCTCTAATTCACATTTAATGAAATTTAAGTTGTTAAAAAAATCTATCTAACTATCTAAGCTTATTTTACTCTAATCATATATAATATTAAATTGTGACATGATAAATCATATTAAATAAAACGAATATAAATATATAATAAAATGATAGATTATGCTTTAAGCTTATAATAACATATATGATTAGAGATAGCAAGATAAATTATAATTGGTACGATTCTAATCATACTAATAACAATATAAATTATACTAATTTGATATAACATTACAAGATATATCATGCTATACGCTTATAATAACTTATATGATTAGAAATAGCAAGGTAAATTATAGTTAGTAACTTAATATGATTCTAATCATACTAACAACACTATAAATTATACTAATTTTAATTATATGTAATCAACCTCTTTATTAGTGAGTGGAGTTCAATACCAGAAATGAAGTGAAACCATGTATTGATGGAGTTCATGATATTTTAGAGAGATATTGTCTTTTTTTATAAAGAATGTCTCAAAGCATATATGATATTTTCAAGTGTATGTTAGTGGCCTTCAAGGGCTTAGAGAAAATCTTATAAGAATAAATCTCACTTTAAATAGATAAAATCTGAGGAAAAGGAAATTTTATATTATTAATATTAGATAATTTTAAAAAATTTAAACAATCTAACAGTGCCCCACACTTATAAAATATTTATGCAGGGAGATCTTTTTATTCTATCTTGGGAGATCTTTTTTTAATATTATTAAAGGCATGGAGACAACATAGATGAATCATTCATGTGCTTTTTACCATGTAAAATAAATTAATTTACCTTTTTCTTTATAGTCAATTCAAAATTAATTTATTATGTTTATAATTGCACTACATCGGGGCGGGGCCCCGCGGGGACGGGGTATGTAACATACCCCGAATTCCGGGGCGGGGCAACCCAATTCCACCCCCGCCCCACCTCGTTGCCATCCCTACCAAGCCCTGATTAAGGAGAGTTGCATTAAGTGGGTTCACAGCCAATGTAAAACTTTTATCACAATCCAAACATGAATTCTGAGAAAAATTCTGTGAGATGGATCAAAATGAAGAAATAGAATACATGTAGTTGATCTCAACATTGTTGGAACAAGGCTTTGATGATGATGATGAACTCACATGAAGATGTCATCATTCATAAATCATCACGAGTTTCTCATTTCTCCGTTTAGCCAACACCATTTACCATCAAAGGAGATTGTCTAAACTTGATCAAATAGGTCGTGAACAGGGCAAATTACAAATTGCAAACAAGATTGTCAACATTATTCCTAAAAATGCATAGCCTTGAGGCAACTATTATTAATTGAGCTTTCATGCTCAATCCAAAAGTTCACTCAGATTGTATAATTCCAATTTTTTACAGGCTATTAAGGTTCAATCTTATCTTATCTTTTTTTTATTTTCCTTTTGAGCGGATGAAATGTCATTTATAATGTAAATAGAAAAAAAGGATAACACAATGTGATCAACTGTATAAGAGGGGAAAAAAAACTGCAGAGCGCACCAAAAAAATGCATGCCAGCCAGAATAAAAATAATCAGACAGACTATATAATTTAACCAGTTAACCAGAAAAATGCTCCAGAATATATATATATATTTTTTAAAAGGAAACTCCTTGACCCAATGTTTTTCCCCCAATGGTAACATGACTCGAATCCACTGCCTACAAATTGTGACACTGGGCACCTTCAAAGGTGCTATGAACTCTTGCCTCTTGCCCCTATGTTTTCACTCTCATTATTTTAATATTCATTTTATTTATCACTCTTGCAGTCATCACCTAACTTGATTATCAATACCATTCCGGTAGAACTCCAGTTTATTAGTTAGGATGGGTCCAAAAGGTTACACGACCAAAAAAACAGAGCTTCTAAAAGGTCACTTCAATGCATTCACACATGAACATCCTTTGGGTTTTATGTTGTCGCTCCATGATATTTTTCTTGAAGTTTTCAGAAGTTTACGCAATTTGAAAAGAGAGTTTTGCTTTATGTTTCTCGTTCTTTCTTTTAACCTTTTTTGAAAGATTTGGGTTTTGGTTAATGTTTCTCTTGTATCTTCTTGAAGGCTGTGTAAATGATTGTTTCTTTATGTGATTGCAATTCAATTACTGTTATCTTCCACACTCTTCCAGAAATTCTAGTCATAAATTCCTAGTCATAACTTAGAATGGGTCCACATGTTGTGCAAATAGACAGCTTTTAAAAAGTCACTTTGAATGTGTTCACATATAGACAAGTTTCTAGAAACTCCTATTATGGTTGTACAAAGACATTTTTTGCTCAAATTTTTTTTTATTATCATATTTATGCAATTTACACACAATTTGTGGTTTATGTTTCTCCAGTTTCTTTTTTAAGGTCGTGTTGAGGATTTGCTTCCCCATGTGATTCCGATAACTTTTTTCTCTTCTACACTTTTCCATAAATTATTACTGGTGATTTTGGAGGTTTATAAATCTACCAGAAAAGTTGCATTATATTTTTGCTTCCCATATGGCTGAAGGGGAACCAAAAAAGAGTAAAATGATAGACCAACACCGAATAGTTTTATAATTTTAGTGCAGTAAAATAGAAAAGTGAATAGACCAGCATCTATTTTTGGAGGTCAACAAGCAAGACACTCGTACAGCCGTGAGTAGGGATGTAAATGCATCGGGTTCGTTATGGGCCATAGTGACCCAATTAAATGAAGATATTGGACCCAGCTGCGACTCTGGTGGACCTGACTCCAGTTCCAACTCCCAATTCAAAGCATGCGCGCGCACAGATATATATAATCTCTGGACATTGAGACTGGAAATCATGATTTGATGGTTGCAGACTCAATCCTCTACCAAATTGCACTGTGTATCTGTCCCTCAATGAGGGTATAGAATGATATTGCTATAAAATTATAACCATACATTTATATAATATATAGTAATAATATTATCCGATCATCAATAGGGTCCTAATCAAGAGTCCATACATGTACACATTGTACTAATTTACTCACCTTGGAGAAGTTCTGAATTTGCCCATATATCCACAGACCAAGAAGGCCAGCCAACGCAATTCCAAGGGAAAATAGGAAAACAGATTCTATGCTGAGAAAACCACCCGCCTCAACAACTTCAATAGTACCGTTATAGAAGATGCTTTGGTACGGATGTTGATCAATCTCATAAACAATGGTACCCACAAGATCAAATGTACCCGACTGCAATGAAAAGAGAGCATCAAAGCCAAATATCTTACATATATATATATATATAGAGAGAGAGAGAGAGAGAGATGTTTCAGCTGAAGTAAGGCTTTGGAATCAGTGTGTTGAAGTGAGGCAGTTGTAGTTGTACTGAAAGGATATTATACCTGCAAGTACTTGTTAACAGCAAAGATATATGGGAAAGTTGCCTGAACAGAAAATGGCACAGAGGAATTGTAGAACTCCTGAAACAAAACAGAAAGTACTTGATATCCAATTAAATTTATTTAAGCAAAATAAAGACTTCAAAGGAAGTACTTAAAAGCAACCATGTTAGGTAATTAAATGATCAAGAAATTAGACATGCAAAAGGATGACTGAGCCACATAGCCAAGCCAAAAAGAGAAGGAATAAGGGTTCAACATCAACGATGATGATGAATTAATTGAAAAAGAAGTAACTAGAAGCTCAAAACTATGAATAGAAGAGATAATTTCTTTATATAAAAGGCAATCATGTGAAACAATCACTCATTTAATTGGTGACGAGACATTAAAAAAATTAACTAAAGATATGTAAATAATCAATATAGAAGGCCATGCTTGGAAAAAGAAGTGACAGGATTCAAGAGTCTTTAATGCTTGGTTAAGAATAAGTGGCATGTTTGCATTTGCAGATACCTAAAAGGGTAATCCTCAAAATAGAATGAGTTGTAGAAGTGCACTCACTTTCATACCACCATAAGTAAACTCAATCTATAAATATTTAATATAGAAGCCGCACTACATAGGAAAGGAAGTGATAGGAATGTTCAAAGCTTAATAAAGAATACATGATATGTTAAGGGATAATCCTTAAAATAGCACAAGTTGTAAAAATATACTATTTTCATACCAACAAAGCAATGACCAGATGCAATAATAGATCAAACACCTCGAGTCATACCATTAAAATAATAAAAACAATGTGTAGAGCATGAATACTATCACGACCATGTATGAGTGAAAATATGAAGTTTGAAACTACATTGTCAAGAATAAATTGCCAAAATTGTAAGGCATGAATGAGAAACAGAACCTAACCATCCAGTCAATTCCAGTTGGAAATTGGAATCGGCGGAATGAGCTTGTTCCCATTCCCATTGTGGAAAAATGAACAATTTCCCAAATTTTTCATTTTCCATTTTTAAACATCTAAAAACCCAAACTAGGGAAATAAGAGCATTTTCACACTCCACCAGTCAAATGAGATGGTTTGTATCTCCTTAAAATCATGTTCCATACAGGAACTTGTAGAAGATAACAGGCCCAGCAGGCCCAGCCCATGTCCCAAGCCCACTCATGGGATATACACAAATTTGTACATGATTAGATTTAGTCCCTAATTTCTCTCCTTCTATGTATAGGATATAATTGATTCTTTCCATTCTTTTGTTATTCTGATTTGTATCTATTTTGTAATCTTTACTTAATTAGAGCCTTGATTAAGGCATCATATCAATATAAATATGATAGTCGATGCTCTGTGTTGGCACGACCTTCTCCCACTGTGATTCTTCTTCTTCCTCTCCCTTGTTTACATATTATTACATGGTATCAGAGCACTGTGGGATCCCTCCATATCAGTTCCATCTCTTCTCATGCAATTGAAGACTCTCTCTCTCTCTCAGTAGAATCTCTGTCGTCATTCTGCAAGGTGACCATCCAAGGTGGGCCATCTTCCGATCATCCAGAAATCAAAACTACTCACCACCACAGTGGTCGCCCCTTTTCTCCAAGATTTATGGGCATTTTTTCAGGATTTTTAGCACATCAGAGGTAGGCCATATACTGCCACTTGTATTTTCCCAGTTTTACTGGGCATTTTTTCAGGATTTTTAGCACATCAGAGGTAGGCCATATACTGCCACTTGTATTTTCCCAGTTTTACAAGATAATTGTTATCAGATCCGTTCAATTTTGCGGATTTTCATCAGTTTGCCTTGCAACCTGATCTGGAAGTTACGAAAAAGTCTCCCACAGAAGACTGTACTCTCTGATCATTGGTTTGATCCCATTGTGGGCCCCACGTGACCACTCCAGCACCAAAATAGTGGTCGTCTGGCACTAATTTTGGCACTGTCGGGTTATTTTCTTGGTTGGAGTTCATCAGATTGCTCCAATTAATCATCTGAACCAGTCATTCAGCCTCTCTTGCTGATTATTGCTGTCTAGTCATCTGCATCCCTATCTGTCGAAGGGTTTTTGGTTGGACATCTTCTCTGTGATACATTTTTACTGTCTTTTGAGAACATGGAAAAGTATGATGTTATACCCGTTAAGTTTAATGGGCAAAATTATATGGCCTGGTCCTTCCATCTGAAGAATTTCGTCGAAGGACAGGGGTTATTTGGCTATCTGGATGGAACGGTTACAAAACCTCCTCCTCCAAGCACCACAGACTCCAAAGCCATAGCCACCTGGTCCAAGGAAAATGCCAAGGTGATTACTTGGATTCTGAACTCCATTGATTCCTCCCTTGCCGTAGCTCTTCAAGCATATAATACAGCAGCAGATATGTGGGCTCACCTCAAGAAGGTCTACCATCAAACCAACAAAGCCCGGAAATTTCACTTGGATAGTGAAATTGCTAAATTTACTCAAGGGGATCGATCTGTGCAGGAATACTTTAATGGCTTCCTCACCTTATGGACCGAACGGGATTCCATGTTGATTCAGACAGTCTCTCCTGGCTTTCTCTCCGAGGCTCTTAAACTCCAAGAGGAAACTCACATTAGCCAGTTCCTTATGAATCTCCGACCAGAATTTGAATCAGTTCGGTCTGCCCTCATGAACCGCGAACTGTCGGCTAATCTTGATACCTGCTTTCAAGAAGTACTTCGCGAAGAACTTCGTCTCACCTCCCAACGGGCTATTCTTGAAGAACCAAAGGCCTTCCTTGCACCCCTTCCGGCTGACTCTGCTCTTCTAGCAACCCCAAATCAGAAGATCACTCAATGCTATGAATGCAAAGGCTTTGGACATATTGCCAAGAATTGCCGCAAGAAGTTGGTTTGTCGTTACTGCAAGAGGTCTGGTCATCTTATTGATGACTGTCGTAGCCTCCAGCGAAGGAATGAGACGCAGCCTAAAAAGCTCCCCTCCAATCTGCCAAGACAGAATCTTCCTTCTGCATTCCAGGCTCAAGTACCGTCATCTGATGCAGGAAACACTTCATCTGGGGCTGTATCCATGACTCCTGCTCAAATTCAAGAATTGATCCAGAGCACGGTTACCTCTGCATATGCGTCAATGGGCTTTTCTGGCAGTCGGTATCACTCTCATTCTCATATAGCATCTCCTGCTTTTCATTCCTCTGCTTCTCTTTCCTCTCCTATTACCTCTTCCACATGGTTTTTAGATTCAGGAGCCTCCAATCACATGACATCTGTAGAACATAGCTTTACAGATTCCCACCGTTACCTTGGAAAAGAGAAAATAACCACTGCTAATGGGGATCAACTACTCATTTCGGGAGTTGGTACCATTACTTTATCTTGTGTTTCTGGCCAGTCCATCACCCTTCCCAATGTTTACTTTGTTCCCAGATTATCAGCCAATCTACTTTCTGTAGGACAACTTATAAATGATGGCTATCTTGTTCACTTTTCTTCCTCTGGTTGTGTTATACAGGAGCGGCAAACTGGGAAGGTGATCGCGACGGGGAGTAAACATGGGCGCCTGTTCTTGCTGGACATTGGACATCATTCTTTCCTTGCTTCTTCTTCTAATTTCAATACATTGTGGACTGTTTGGCATAAACGTCTTGGTCATTTGAATAATGCGTTTTTGCTTTCATTGTTTAAATTTGGTTGTTTGGATTCTACTATTGATAATAAAATGATGTCTTCTTTATCTCAATCGAAGTGTGAAACTTGTTGCCTAAGTAAAAGTCATATTTTGCCTTTTCCTGTTCATCATGCTCGTGCTTTGGCATCATTTGACATTATTCACTCAGATGTTTGGGGCATTGCTCCTACCTTGAGTAGGACAGGATTTAAATACTATGTGACTTTTATTGATGACCATTCTCGTCATACTTGGATTTACTTTATGCGCATGAAATCTGAAGTCTTCTCTATCTTTCAAAAATTTTATAACATGGTCCACACCCAATTTCAGACAGAAATCAAAATTCTTAGATCAGATTCCGGTGGAGAGTACATGTCTCATGAATTCTCTACCTTTCTTTCTGATAAAGGAATTCTTCACCAAAAATCTTGTCCGCATACTCCTCAGCAAAATGGGATTGCGGAAAGAAAGAACAGACATATTCTTGAAACTGTTCGGACTCTGTTGATTGCATCCTTAGTCCCTCCCAAATTTTGGTGTGATGCTGCACAGACTGCTGTGTATCTTATCAACCGTCTTCCTAGCACTGTTCTAGGAAAGACTACTCCTTATGAAGTTCTCTTTGGTCAAACCCCTTCATACTCTCACTTACGTGTTTTTGGTTGCTTGTGTTTTGTTCATCTTCCTCCAACTGAGCGCACAAAGTTATCTCCACAGGCTGCTAAATGCATCTTTTTGGGTTACAGTAATGAGCATAAAGGATTTTTGTGTTATGATCCATTAGAAAAACGCATGCGCATCTCTCGTAATGTAATTTTCTTGGAACATATTCCCTTCTTTTCTTTACATTTGGATAGTCATCCTATTGCTGTATCTTATTTGCCACAATTCTCGGAGTCTGAGTCTCCATCACCTCTTCCCAAAGTCTATGTCCGGCGGAACAAAGTCCCTCCTCTGGCGACTCCCTCTCCAAATTCTTTCCCAGCGCCGCCTTCTGCATCTTCAGGTAATGACACTCCTTCTGATAGCACCATTTCTCTCCGACGCTCTAGTCGTCCTTCTGTTGCCCCTAACCGCTATGGTTTTCCTGCTCTTCTTACTTCCTTAGATAGTACTCCTATACCCACTTCATATTCACAGGCCTCAAAGATTGCTTACTGGCAGGATGCTATGACCGAGGAATTAGTGGCTCTTGAAGCAAACCGAACATGGGAATTGGTACCGGCCCCGGATGGAGCCTCTGTAATTGGCAGCAAATGGATATACTCTATCAAAGTCCACTCTGATGGGAGCCTTGATCGTTACAAAGCCAGATTGGTTGCACAGGGATATAAACAGGAATATGGAATTGACTATGAGGAAACATTTGCACCGGTGGCGAAAATGACAACCGTTCGTACTCTTCTTTGTGTCGCAGCAGCCCGCAATTGGCCTCTATGGCAAATGGACGTCAAAAATGCTTTTCTACATGGGGACTTGCGCGAGACTGTTTATTTAAAACCTCCCCTAGGATATGCTTGTCCTCCAAAGCATGTGTGCAAATTGAGGAAAGCTCTCTATGGGCTTAAACAAGCTCCCAGGGCTTGGTTCGATAAGTTCCGGGCCGCAATCCTTCAAGCCGGATTTCGTCAGAGTCACTCTGATAGTTCCCTCTTCATAAGAAGGACATCAAAGGGCTACACATTCCTCCTGGTCTATGTTGATGATATGATTATCAGTGGAAATGATACTGCCGGCATTACAGATCTCAAACACCACCTTACTCGCCACTTCAGAATGAAGGATCTTGGTCCTCTTACCTACTTTCTGGGGCTTGAGTTTGTGCGTAACAAATCCGGCATTAGGGTCCTTCAGCGCAAATATGCACAAGATTTGATCACGTCAGCCAGGCTTGATGATGCTCACACTTTCGATACGCCTCTGGAATTGAACAGCAAACTCAGTTCCAATGATGGCACTCCCCTGGATGATCCATCTGTTTTCCGGCAGATAGTTGGTAGTTCGCTCTACTTAACTATGACTCGGCCGGATATTTCTCATGCAGTTCACACCGTAAGTCAGTTTGTTAGCAATCCCCACAAACCACACCTTGCTGCTGCTTTACGCATCCTCCGCTATGTTAAAGGAACTCTTCATCATGGTCTCTTTTTCCCTTCTGATACTTCTCTGCACTTATCAGCTTATGCGGATGCTGACTGGGCTGGCTGTCCGGACTCTCGGAGGTCTACCACTGGCTGGTGTATGTTTCTTGGAAAATCTCTGATTTCATGGAAGTGCAAGAAGCAAACCACTGTCTCAAAGTCTTCTGCTGAGGCAGAATATCGGGCGATGTCCTCCGCCAGTGCTGAAATTATCTGGCTCCGCCGCCTTCTGTGTGAATTGGGTATTCTTGTTGGTAGTTCCACACCTCTCCATGGGGACAATACCAGTGCTACCAGAATTGCCAACAACCCGGTCTTCCATGAAAGAACAAAGCACATCGAGATTGACTGTCACTTCATCCGTCAACATGTTGTTACCGAGAAGATAACTCTGCCTCATGTATCTTCTTTCAACCAGTTGGCGGATATCTTCACCAAAGCACTTCCCAGACAGCGTCATCATGATCTAACTTGCAAATTGATGTTTTCAAACTTACCACATCAATTTGAGGGGGAGTGTAGAAGATAACAGGCCCAGCAGGCCCAGCCCATGTCCCAAGCCCACTCATGGGATATACACAAATTTGTACATGATTAGATTTAGTCCCTAATTTCTCTCCTTCTATGTATAGGATATAATTGATTCTTTCCATTCTTTTGTTATTCTGATTTGTATCTATTTTGTAATCTTTACTTAATTAGAGCCTTGATTAAGGCATCATATCAATATAAATATGATAGTCGATGCTCTGTGTTGGCACGACCTTCTCCCACTGTGATTCTTCTTCTTCCTCTCCCTTGTTTACATATTATTACAGAACTATCCAAAGTTTCCAAACCCCTATCTACCAAACATATGAGACCATTTTTTTTTTAAATGGTAATTTTCATTATAAAGGAAAAAAGAATGTAAAGTATACAAGAGATCTATGAGGATCATCAAAAAGAGAGGAAAAAGAAAAAGGAATCCACACAGCTCAGAATAAAATGTACAAAAAGGAAAAAGACAATCATGTGTGCGTTAGCTCCTTGTTGAGCCAAAGGATGTGCTTCCCAAATTAGCGCTGCACTTTACATGGTCAAATGAAGCTTGGAGGGATTAGACCAAGTCTCTTATTTCCTCAGCTATATTTGCTCACCTCCGCAGAAAAGGGCACTGACCACTTGCCCGCCAGATGGCACAGGAAGAGACAGCTCCTACAAGGCTACAATGACATGATGGAAGTTAAAGGCGGGAAAGCCTCCTTCACACCAATCCACAAAGCCAACATTTGAGCAGCATTTGCTGCATGGAGGCCTATGGGATATCTGAGCAAGTGATCAATGATGCCAATTTATCTCTAACAATCTCACCCACGCCAAACATACTTTTGTTTCTGGGAGTACTACCATCAAAGTTCAATTTAAATTTTCCCACTAGAAGAGGGGCCCATTCTAGGACTGTGGCCACTAAACATGTTGGAAGTAGGTGAACTCATGTCAACTTCAATAAAGTTATCTTTTTTGATAACTTCAATAAAGTTATCACGAAATGCATCTAAGAAATCAACGAGGCAACAATGAACTTGAAATTTGCCTCTAACATCTCTAAATCCATAGATTTCCGTTCCATCAATGACTACTTCTTTCCTTCAACAGGACCCAAATCATAGCCATGAACGATGCATTTCATATAATTCCTCCTCTAGGAGATCTGACACTCAGCTTCCAAGCCCCAATCAGTACATAAGGGTGTTTGAGAGGGGCCAAGTGCAATGGCCTCACATCATACCAAGAGGTGGTCAACTGATTCTGCATTAGCTAGGCACATAAGATAGATGATTATTCACTTTCCCCACCACAAGTCATCCATAGTAAGGATGTCTAAGTTGAGCCGTCCGCCCGAATGCAAACACCCTTAGAGGGGTGTCATTCTCCTTAGAGATGTCATCAAGAAGGTTGTGCCAATTCATGTTGGGCTATATGTTTGACTCTTTCATTACTAGCTGTCATCAAACTCTAGAGTTGTTGACTTTATTGAATCAAGTTGAGTTTCTTTTTCAAGCATTGCATTTCAGGTTCAAAACATGCCTTCTATAATATTGCAACATCTACCAATAATTCCTCAATATGCTATGTCAGACCCCGACCCAGGTTTAGTATGTTTAATTGTTTATTTAGCCGTAATTTGTATTTAAGTGGGATTAGAAGACGATTAGTTGATTTTTTTTAAGCTAGATTAGACTTTAGAATAGCTTTGGGGAATTTGGAGAGGTGTTAGACTTAATTTGACGCGGGCCCGGGCGCCGGGCGACGCATGTTGTTTTGGGAGTATTTATTCTTGATTTCGAAAATATTTCAATTTTTACTCCTTTTGATTTGTCTTATTGATCTTAACAACTTTCGTGTTTTGTCCATTTGAATTTGAAACTCAGAAATCGTGTTTTTCGAGAAAAAGGGCAAAAATGACTTTTCACACCAAATCTATGCATGAATTTCGAAATTTGCAAATTATGAGGAAAATATACTTTTTGGAAACTAGATATTTCGACGACCAACTTCGTCGATCTCATTCGGGACCCACAAAGGATAGATACAGCTATGTGAAGATTTGAGGGCCATTGAGGCCCACTTCCTCAACTTAAACCCATAAACCCACGTTGGGTTCTTCTTCTTTTCATTTTCCTGCAACTCAGCTGAAGAAGAGTCTTCTTCCACCTCCATTTCCAGCCACCTTCTCTCCTCTTGCATGTACCCTTCTTGAAAGCCATTTGGAGAGAAAATTTCACCAATCTCTTCCCCTTCCTCTTAGCTTCCTATTGATACTATTTTTGAGGATTTTCAGTTGGGTTCATCATCTTCTCCAAGCTCTTCTCTTTGTTTAAAGCTCTTCAAAGGTTAGCAATGGCTTCCTCTTCGAATTTCTAGTTTTAATGGACCCTTTAGAACTCTTTTTCATGCATGCAAAAAGGGTTTCTTGAGAACTCCTTTCTATTCCAAATTTTGTCGATTTTGAATGGGTTTCTTGGGACTTTTGGTGTAGATAGGGTGCAGCTGTGTTAGAGCTTCTCTTGGAGTAGATTGTGATCCTTTTTGCACTTGCGGCAAGTGAATAAATTAGACTTGAATGCATGCAAACAAATGGGTCTTCTTCTCAAAGTTTTGTTGAATTATTTCTTAGATTTGGAATGGTTGTTCTCTCTATGATTTTAGATCAGATTGTATGTGATTTTCATGCAGGAAATGGTGACTTTAGTGCATGAGGTCATGATCTGTCACTGTCTTGCAATGTTGAAAAATGGGTTCTCCAAGCTCTCTTTTTTTCTCTTTAAAACACATTTCAGCTTGAATTCTTGTTTGGTGATTCTCTTTAAAACACATTTCAGCTTGAATTCTTGTTTGGTGATGATCATTGGAATGAAATTGATTAATGTGGTTGAATGGAGTTGACTGGATGTTGGTAGAAGTACAGAAGATTGTAGTTGGATGATGGAAATGCAAAGGGATGGAAAGGAGGAGGGAAATTCAAAAAAACAAAAGCAAGAGGAAGAAGAAAACAGTGCAGGTTGGGCATGCAGAGCCCAGTCCGCTCGAGCGGGCCTTGGGCCGCTCGAGCGGACCAGGCTCTGACCTGTCTTCAGGCATGATTTCAGGCCCATCGCTGGACTGGTTTCAGGTCCATTTCTGGCCCAATTTCAGGCCTGTTTTCTGCCCAATTTCAGGCCCAATTTCTGGGCTGTTTTCAGGCCATTTCAGGCCCAATTTCTGGGCTGTAATTTCAGCCCATTTTCCCCATTATTTGAAGTCCATTTAAACCCATTGAAGCATAGTAGTATGAGATGTATACACTAAATCAAATTACCTTAAATCATGAAATTTAAATGGGAAAAATGATGGAATTGTTTGATGTTAGAATTACCTGGGAAATTTAATTAAGTCTTAATATACACTTTATATCCTTAATTGTCGGAGATCTTCAGTGACACAAAGCTCCGCATATATTATCAACATTAAGGGTTTAAGTGTATGTCAAGACGACCCGTGGTAAGCCATTAAACCACTATACATTAATTCATTCCAAGTTAAGAAAATTTGTATATTTTCTACAAATTGTTTTGAAATAGATTTGAGTAGTTTGCAACGTTTGGAAACATCGGTAAGGCTACTCATCTGATTCGTTCGAATTTGTCAATATATATTTGTCTGGAGTAGTTCCTTTTATCGATTTTGGAAATGTATTACTATGATTTGATTTGTATCAATTCAGGTTTTGGTTTTGAATGACACCACTAAGCTTAGGTCACCTAGTTGGGCTGATCACTCGGCTTGGGATCTTAAAACTATTTGCCAACTGCAGTTTGGATTCTGTCTATTTCAGGTCCCACGGGTAGTGGCAACGGTTCTATTCCGGTCCCACGGGTAGTAGCAACGGTTTTGTATTCTGTCCCACTTTATGTGGCAACGGCTCTGTTTTTCCGGTCCCACGGGTAGTGGCAACGGTTTCTATCTGCTCTTGTTACTTCGGTAATAGGAGAATATAGCTAAATGTGGACTACCAGTATTTTTACTCAGTTTTGTTATATTCCTTTTAAGTTACCAATGATTCAGAAATGGTTTCTCTTTTTCATAGATATTCATTGTTTACACTTTCAAACATCTTATAAATGTTATGTTATTCTTACTTCTCCTTTATTTGTTTATTTGCTTGCCAGACCGTCGTGTCTGATACTCCCTTGTTTGGTGCCAGATCTCAACCCCGCTCCCTTTAAGGCGGAGCGAGAGGATGAAGCGGGTGAGCCGGTTGGACAAGAGTGGCAGCCCAACGATGTCATCTAGATGTCCGGTTAGGTCATGAGTTCGAATCACTTTTGGGGAAAGATGATGTTATTTTGGGAAACTTGTTTGTAGCCTTTATTGGCTTTTTTTTTTTTATGATGGGATTGTAAAACTTAAACTACTTTCGATGATGTCACTTTAACTAATTATGGGCTTGCTATGATATATTTCTCAGTATGATGCACAGGTTTGATTGTCCATTTTATTTAATTGATTGGACTAAGTGTTTGCTACATCGCTTCCGCACATTGTTGAATATTGTGAATATGATTTATGATATCATAATGGATCGATTTTTGGATCCTTACCGTGGAAACTGTGGGAAACTAGCACAAGGTGGACGAAATTTTCTAACCCGTCGTGCCACGTCCCCCGGATTAAGGACTTGATTATCAGGGCCTCGGTCTAGGGGGCGTGACATGCTAGGACTACATAACATTAGAAATAACTAAGGGGTCGCTTGTTTTCACTCATTTACATATGTAAATGATGCACATGCGTAACACTTACAGACGATCATGTTTCTTTATATTCATTTACACATCACATGTATAAATAATGTACGAAAATGGTGTGTAAATGATACCATTTTCAGTGAATCATTTACGCATCTGAAGAGGTGGTAAATGGCTACATATGTAAATGGGGAAAATGCACTGATGCAGCATAGACCTCATGGCCACATGCGTAGGGCCGACGTACATTTAGGAATTTATTTTCATGTCATTAGTTTCTTTATATATTGTTATTAGGATTAGATTTCCTATATTATTTGGTTTCCTAGTTTTATTAGGTTTCTTAAGGCTTAAGTTTACTTTTACTATTTATATGGCATTGTAGATAAATTTTTCTTAGAGTTGTTGAATAATGAAATTGGGTTTTCCCATTGAGGTGCATCCTCGTTTATTGTCTCTTCGGAGATTGATTGTGTCTTCGGACACGTGCTTCAGCACTCATTGTGTTTTTAGCACTACCATGCAAGCCCTAACCCCTAGGGTCTGCATCATGCACCAATACAAATATAATGAGGCATCCCTCCATTACAAGCTTTGGCACTTTTGTGGGCCCCAAATTGGTCATCTGAGCAGTTCATCTTCTTTATAGGTCTACAAAATGCAAAGAGGTTTAATTTCATATCTTAAATCTTCATAGATTTTGAGAAATTCGTGAAAATATCTAAAAAGAATCCTAATCTGCAGATCTGATTTTCCGCACTTGTGCCCCCAATTCATGATCTAAACTGTTCAAATTCCCATATTAATGATAAACATCAAGATATTTCTTTTTCATATCTTAAATCTTCATAGATTTTGAGAAATTTGTGAAAGAAGTCCAAAAAATTGAAACCCATCAACACTTGTATGTACGCATTTACTCATGTGAAAATGGTGGTTTTGGCAACTATTGTAATGTGTTTTGCATATGGAACATTTACATATGAAAAATTACATATGAACCTTTGAATATGTAAAACCATTTTCATGGATAGAAGGTAGACGAACCCTAGGCGTGTTTGGCAATTAACTAGTAAAGTTGAAGTGAAGTAAAGCCTCCATTATCTAGACAAGAAAAGGCAAGGGGTCATATCAAAAGTACACACATTCAAAATTCCCACATTTTTTTTTCAAAAAGAAAAGTAAAAAAGCACCCTCCTTTCTCCACTAAATGACAAAAAAAAAACATATCCTCTTTTTACACAAAAATTTAAAAAAGATTCCCTATCAAACAACTAAAAACAAAAGACAATCATAACCCCCTATATTTTATTCTCTCTCGATTTCATGCTTCACCTAACTTTACTTCAATTCACCATACATCCAAACACGCCCGAAGGAAAAGTCCAAACATGCCCGAAGGAAAAGTCAAAACTCTTCATTGGCCACCTCCTCTTGCCCTTAGCTAGATTCTGTCTATACGTAATATAAGCCAAATCTTGCACTCCAACCCCAGTTTCAGACTCCAACCTGAAAAGACAAGTCTCAAAACCTAAATTGAATCTCATGTTTAAACCCAAACCCAACACCAAAAATAACCTTTCAACTCTCTAAGCTCTCTCTAAGTTCTACAAGGCACCAAGTTGAAAACCCTAAAAGTCCATAAAGTCCCCTTCAATTTATATAAAAAATTTTAAAAAGGAGGGGCATGTGGGCTGGCCGCCAGCACGGCACGACATATGTCGTGCCATGGGCCAACCCCCTACTGGCCTCAGCACGGCTGGGCCAGCCAACTAGCGAGCTGTGCCTTACACCCCTAGTTGAATCTAGTGGTGTCAAGGGTTACGAGTCTATGATCCGTGGCGGAGTCAGGATCTTCTCCCAAGAGGGAGAACAATAGATGACAAACAACAGGCAGAACAAGGATTGTTTTACAAAGGGAATCAATAATATTTTTTTTAGATTTGATGTTTTTTACTTATCATTTAAAAATAAATTTATTTATTTTTTACAGAATTTTATACGTACATCTAAAAAAATCATAGATTTGAGTAAACACCCCAATATTTTAAAAAGATAAATTTTCAAAACTTTGAAGATAATTTAAAAAAAAAAAACGACTACTAATATGTATCTAAACCACTCAAAATAATCATTTGCTCCTTGTTTTAGGAGTGAAAATTGTATTTCACTCTAATCAAAGTGAAGCCTATATTGGATTGATCACGCGTAAACCAGTCCACCCATAATTAATTAATGAAAATATGTTAATTGATTACTTGTGATCATTTAATAGGCCACAATAGCTACAGTGGACATGGATGGTTGAAAATCCATTGATTAGTAACTTGTGATAGTTTGATCGGCTGCGATAGCTGTAGCAGGCATAGATGGTTGCGAGCACACTACTAGTAGCCAGTAACCAATGCCATAAAAAAGTAAATCGTCAAGTATCCATGCTGCTTAGAATAAATGTCCTCTTCTTAAGTGGACTTTCCCCAAATTTTACTCTAATAGTAATAGGTCCCACCATAAGATTGAACACATCATATTTTTTAAATGTAAATACAGTGGGGCGAACTCCTATTTGAATCCAAAGGATAGCCAATAAGCCAAATCCCAACTAGTTCTAAAGAAAGGATTATCTCAAAGTGTCCTGAGAGAGAAACCACTCTTTTGGAGAGAAAAACTCTCCTTAAAACTTGGAAAATGATTTACTTCTTTGGAAGCAAGCAAAGGACAAAAGTAGCCTCAAAGATTGTTTAAATTCTCTCCTTTTATAAAGGAATAAGAAAATCAGGGGAAAAATTGTAAGAAACCAAAATGGCTCCAAATTTTTGCTCATATATTCTAACAAGATGCCACGACCCCCACTCCCTCCACCCCCGTCTATGATTAAACAATATTCTAGCTTCCAAGGCACCTTGCATGGACCAGGAAACTGCTCTTACAAAAATGACTTGCCCCTTTTTAAAAGGGAAATGCAAACTAAGATCGTTCTCCACCCAAATCATAATTGTAGGCTTTGTCACTGAAGCCTTATCTTTTGAAATAATATCCTTCCAAGCTTTTCACGAATGGAATGGATCATAATCTCTATAGAGGCCCATTGGTAGGATTTTCAAAATAGTAAAGATTGACTAACCGGTCATTTTAAATTGTTTTATACTTTTCTGTGAACAAAACACTATTGAATCAAATAAATCAATACCAAACTTCTTAATAAAACAAGAAGTAAACAATCAATAAGGCAAGGGTTGCAGAATAGAAATTTAGAAACATCAAATAAATTAGTTATTCTAAACAACCATTCAAAAAAATAAATAAACAAATAGTGATATCCTATACTAATACTATAAAGGCGTGTGTTAGCAGAATGGTAGCCATAATAGGAAACGAAAAATGGAAGTAAACAGTCAATAAGGCAAGGGTTGCAGAATAGAAATTTAGAAACATCAAATCACCTGCACAGTTAGATTTTGGACATACAGATGATGATCAAAAGGAAGATGAATGCTGGCCCTTATTGCAATGACCTTCAAAGCTGACTCACCTACATTCCAAACAAATAATATTCCATTAAAAAATGAAATAAAAGATGATGCCATGATGGCCAAACTTACCAATATAAGTGCAGAAGAAAAAGTAAATAGCAAGGCATTGCCTCCCCAATTACGCCCTAAATTAAAAGAGTCAAAGTGGAATTTCAAGATTCGGATGAATGACATATAAATGTTTGATGCACATTTCTTATAAAGCATAATATGGCAAGTTTATACAATCTGATGGTCTAGCAATCAATCAAGACTCAAATGCACATTATACAAAGAAAACAACATGATGAGCAAACCACATGTAGAAACTTCCTTTTGCTCTGGAAAAATACTCATAACCCACATACCCACGTGCTTCCCAAGTCCCTACCCCCACCAACAAGCTACAACCAGAGACCTTTCTGTTGGTTAAATATTTGTATTTTCTACTTGCAGTCAATTCATTGATAGCTCAGTGGTAAGGCATCTCCCTCTTCACAGTTGCCTCACCATTGAGCTATAAAATAAAATAAAAAAACAACAACAAAAAAAAGGCAAATGCATCTAAAGACATGAAAAAACTAGACATGAACATATTAATGAATACAAAAAAAAAATGCCACAAAGATCGCAAGAACTACAAGCATAACCAGTTTTTTTTTTTCTTACCGGTTTAAAATTCTCGAGAATAGGAGCATACATGCAAATCTTTTAAAACAAAGTTTGTGGAAATCATAGAGATCAATAAACAAAGCACAGGTAAGCATCTGCATGGTGCGCAGTGCAGACACAGAACATATAAAAGAAGTAGCTTATGGACACAATGAATGGCCACTCTACCTACATGTAGACACAAAACAATAATACCAGAGTTTAATACAGACAAATGAGAAAGCAAAAGGAATCCAATGCCAACAATAACTTAACTGACAGAGAAAAATCCATATACACTAAAACTCAAAGTTGGTAGGCAGCCTTACCTTCATTATTATTCATCACTCCAACTAGTAGCTCAGTCTCTTCACCAGCTGTCACCACTGAAGCAATGAAGTTCGTTAAACTCTAAAAATAGAATATACTGCTCCAAATAACACAGATAACTTCATTTTCTTAAGATAACTGCTACTTACGTCGTTTAGGATTTTTAGGGAAAACACAGACTGTATCAACTCCAGGAGCGGGAGCAAAAGACCCATCACCAAAATCTTGGACATCATCACCAACAATCCCAAGGTCACCTCCTTCAACAGCTTCAGCTACTTCCACATCGTTCGATTGGCATATTACAACTGTCCAGTAAAATTGAGAATTAATTAACGAGAACTTTGTACAACAAAAGACGTAAAAAAATTCGACGCATGCAACACGCTACAGTAAAATGCCTAAAAACTTCAACAAAAACAGAGAAAAAAGACAAGTGAACCAACTACCACGTCGAATGTTGTTTCAGAAATCTTTGGCCAATATTGTAGGGAAGACGATATCATTGACTACACACCTATAACCAACAACTGAAACTCCGGGCCTCGAAAGTGAGATTATTAAACTAGATAAAATGGCATATGTTTGCGTCAAACTAACATGTTCTAATTTCACCCATTTAAACTTATATGGCATAACTCCTAACAAAAAATTATCTATGACATATTTTTTTACAGGTATGGAAAATCACCATTAAAATGAAAATGTTGTGATATTTCAACCAATCATTGCCACCATTGAAGCCTTATCATCCCATGCATTTGAGGCATGCTTATTGCTTAATGAGATTTAGTTTGCCATTCATCCCTATCTGGTACTGTGTTCTTTCCCAATCCACAATCCATCACGATATTCTTTCAATAGTCAATACTAGGCCAAAAAATTTAAATACTAATAAATTATGCATATTTTCTATAGGGGATGTAATTTTCGATTATAGTGATAAATTGAAAATGTAATGATATTTCTTTTGAACTTCATGCAAATTGTTCTCCAATTCTTTCATTAATTGTCACATTGCTATTTGATAAATACCTGAGCAAGAAAAATGAAAGGAGTGTTAAAAAAAAAAAGGATCAAGATATCACCATGGTAGTACCATGGAGACATCCTTCCACCATAAATGAGTCTGAAGGAACAGAGAATCAGAGTTTCCCAACGAGTGGGGGGCACGTATGGATAAACCAACCTATGTTAATCAACAAGATTGGAACATCTTCTCCATCGCTTTTCTCCAATTTCCCCCACTAAATGCCAACTTTCTCTACCATCTACTTGAAGTACATTCATCTAAGCCAGACATAATATGGTGAACATGGATTTACCTCACCAGGTATACACTTCCAATCCACATTCATCAATGATCAAGTTGAGATCAAATACATACCAAAACACTTAAAATGTTTGTGTGGTTAGGAAGTCCAGTTTTAATCTAGAGGTCCTGCCTTCGAATCCCTCAAGGCCTTACCCTATACATAGGGCTAGTGGGTGGTTCAAAGTATCCATGGGTTTACCAATGGTCAACAGAAGTGGCGCGGGTTCCCATGTTATTAAAAAAAATAATAACTTACATATTCTAAGAAATTAAATAATTTACTAACTTCTAATGCAGTTTAAAAAAAAAAAATCGGTATCAGACTTACAGTACAAGTGCTTAAAATCAAGAAAAGAAATCGATCCACAGAAAATCGTATGAATCTTCTAACTTGAAACGAATCTAAAGCCAGAAATGAAACCTCAAAAAAAGAACATCTTTCGGGAGTGAAACGAGTGCAAAAGGTAGCATGCAACCCGGTCCATACAATTTCATCAAGAAAGTGAGAGAAATCAGTCTAAACACAACTGTAATTTATATTAGCAAGCAACAGATCGAGAGACTTACAACGCAGTTTTTTGCAATCAATAAAGAGAATGATCCGTAAAGATCCACATAAATCTAACTTCAAGTAAATCTAAAAAAAAAAAAATCAAACGAAACCTTAAAAGAAGAAGAAGAGCACAATCTGAAATTTTTGGGATGCAATTCAATCCATCTAATTTCGAAAAGAACGAGAGAAATCAGCAGTAAACTTATAGTGCAATGTATATAACAACAGATCGAGAGAGGAATCAAATCATAGCATGCAGATATCTTAGATCTCAAGCAGGCGACTGAAATTTAAAGCGAAGATTGATGTTTTTCAGATCCCAACCGATAGAGAGGTATACGTACCATTGAAGAGAAAGGGGGAGGCGAGGAGAAGGAGGAAGAAGAAAACCCTAATCCCCATGGCTGAGAGGGAAGCGAAGCTGAGTAAACGAACGAAAGCGCCCGTACTAGTTTTACGACGAAGGGTGGGGGCAGTCCGAGGCCGTGGACGACGAGTTTTTTTTTTGTTTTTTTCCACCGAACGCGGGTGTCGTTCCCTTTTTATACACGTGTTGAGAAGTTAAGGATTGATCTCTATCAGGACCCACCACAGATGGAAGGTTGAGATCAGATGGCTCGGACTTAGGTCAATGGTCTAAAAATTGGGCGCACCTGGACATTGGACAGCCCGACCCAACCTAACCCATGAATTATCAACCTTCTTCGGAATCCAATCACTCTAACTTAGGATTGTAAAGGGGTTGGTTTCGAAGGAGAAGGTGGAATCGGATCTGGATCTTGTGAAACCGGTTTTTTAGCTCCGAAATCGGAACCAGAGTCATATTTGGGATGGGTCTGGATCAAGATCCGTGTCTAGGTAAAGATTGATATTAAAGAAAATATGATTTTTATGTGAGATTTTTGAAAATTGAGGTAATATGTCGGATCTTGGGTCCAAACTAAAGTGAAACCGGACCCATTTACTTATCGGGGCCTAAGTAAGGACCCAAATCCGGTTTTTAACGGGTCGGAACCTCCGGGTGATCAGAGAATTAGAGACCCATTTACATCGTTATCCCAAGCCCTTCATGTTGGGGGGGGGCGGAAGGGGGGGCGGACATTTGCAATGGTTGAAATAAATTTTTCAAACATTAAACTGCATTGGATGGAGCTCATTTTTTTTCTGCACAAAACTAATTCCCCTCCATCCTCTCATGGTTGGCAAACATTTAGATGAGCCCTTAAAAATTAGCTCATATACCACACCATCTCCCTCGACAGCTTCTTTGGATTACGTATTCACAAGCTTTGTAGGGGACAATTCACTTTGTGCCATTGTGAAGGTGATTCCCCTTGTAATGGCAGGACTAACACTATGTTGCGGAGAGAACTAAGGTAGAGCATATTGATTTAAGGAAGATTTTGCATTGTTTAGCTCTAAAATTGTATTCTCAACCCTTTTTCTCTTGCATCCATACGACTTCCTAGTTCTTGATTTTTTTTTGAAAAAATAATGATAATTATGTTTTTTTTATTGAGCTCCAGTTTACCACTGGATCAATTACAATTGAGAGAAATGTGTACGAAGTTCTGCAATTGTATACAAATTTCAGCTGACCATAAACTAGAGTGTCTCGACATTTTATGAAGGTTTCATCAGAAATCACGTCTAACATAGTGGAAAGACATGGAAAAATAATTAGTAATCACAGTGAAATCCTCTAAAGGTGGTAGTTAAAATGAAACTAATCCAACGTTAAAATTAGAATGGCCACACCAAGCAATGCTCAAACGGATTGGATTCACACAAGGCATCTCCATATGAAAGAGTCTATACATGCACAGCGAGCTCAAAACTAGACTGCCCTTCGGCGAAAAAGTTCCTCTCAATAGAGAATGAAGGATTTTTTACCCCTAGGCCAACCCCAGCGAACAGAACGATAAGCATAGCAGGCCACATTTTTGAATCTACTGATGTGAGACTTTTTATCATTAGCAGGCAGCTACTATCACCACCATTACCATCTAGAGAGAGAATGTCGAACATTGCTATTGATGATTCAGGCACTCTTTCAATGTGAGGAGTGTGGCTAAAAAATTCTAGAAGATACACGACATCGACATACATACTGATTCACGTTACGCGGTTTTTTCAAATAGTAATCGGACAAAAAAGTACAAGCATCTTAGCATGGCATGTAAAAATAGTATTCTCGCTTTATTCATCACTGTGGTCTAGGGCTAAGGAGACACAGTGAACAGAGCAGCTGCCAACAGCGATTAATCCCCATGAATTGTATACCGCTCCCATTTCTTTGTTGGATCATATATCTGTGACAAAATTTGCAAATCTGATCAGTCACACAAAAATGGCCCTTGATGATGCCAAACCTCATTACACACACACACACACAGAGAGAGAGAGAGAGAGAGAGAGAGAGAGAGACCTCCCATCTAGAAGCAGGGAAGATATGCTTGTTTTTCTCATACCAGTGCCTCTCCACCACCTTCCCAGCATGGGACTGCAAAAATCACCAGAAACACAGAGTAGGCAACTAGGCATAACGGTATCCTTATTAAAAACAAAACATAGAACTTAAATGCATAAGTTACAAGGAATGATCCTCTGCACAAATTTGTAGGGTGTATCACCACCCAAACCAAGACTAAGCAAATAATGTGGCTAACAGCCACATGGTCTATTTTTAATAGCAAAGAAAGTATTATGTTCCCCCATAATAGAATTTACCCACATTTGGATCTTTAACTATATTATGTAACTTTGAATGGCAAATTCCAGTGACATGAAAAAAAAAAATATATTCGAGACCTCTATATGAAAACAAAGGAAATTGGCCTCCTTCCTATCTACCAGGCTAACTACTTATCAAAAGAATAACTAGGGCACACGAAGATGATTTGCATTACACAGCTACAAACCTACTAGTGCTCAAAGAAAGGGGGTTAGAAACAGAAAAGTATACCTCATCCTTCTCTATTGTTGCATCTGCAATTGTTCGCACATCTTCATGAACATCGAAGTGGAAAAGCTGTAGTAGCAAAAAAAAAAAAAAAAAAAAATCAGAAAAATGAAATAAACAGTTAACAATTAATACAATGTCAAGATAGCCAATCCATTGTTAGCTCAATGGGGAGGCACCTCCCTCTCCACATAAAAGCTTTGTCTTCTTGGTGAAGAAATTTGATTAGAGAATACAAAATTCCGTTCCAACAAACACATCACATCGGACCTCATTTTAAATAATTTATTTATGCTTCGATTAAAAAACTCAACATTAGGTAGACTTATCGATGATGATGCTATATGCTGAATTGGTGGTTAAAATCAATAGTTTATCGCATTGGCCCATGCTTGATCTCCAGCAAATTCATCAGGTGCAAAATAAAAGTATCATTTTCTTCAGAACGCATCATTCCTTTCTATTTTTCATCTCTCCACTATTATCTTTTAACCAAATCGACCATTAAATCAATTTTTTTTAAAGAAATAAACTCCATATTGTGACTTAAAAAGAAGCTTTCATGATTCACTATCTGCAATTTTCTTTCTTTTCCTATAAAAAATGGTACAGTTTTAATTAGGAAAAGGTTGAAATGAACTTCTCAAGAATTGTAGAGTTTTTAGTGTACTACTGCCAAGACTTGCAATAAAACTTAACTACATTTTAAACACTTCCAAACTTAATGGAATATCTATCACCAATCAATAAAAGAAAAATGAACAGTATCAATTTCCAGGAGACCATTTTGTAGTCCATAAGGAAAAGGCCTAGGCACACAATTGGTTAAGTGGCATGCAATTCATGGGGAAGTCCAATCAGTTCAACCAGGACCCACTTTAAGCCAAAAGAATCCCACTTACTCCGAATCCTTCTTTTTTTTCTGTTTAGACTAGAATATTAGAAATAACACTCCCGATTCATTCATGTTCAAGAACTGAACTGTGAAAGCCCCATAACTTCCAAAAAGTAAAACCAGGTAAAGAATGAACAAAAATCATTTTCAGGTAAAATCTAGATGCAACAGTTCTGAAAGCCCCATAACTTCCAAAAAGTAAAACAAGGGAAGAATGAACAAAAAGCATTTACAGGTAAAATCTAGAAGCACCAGTTCCTTCAGGCCCTTGACTACTTGAACTACAAATCTTTTCTCTTTTTTTTTTTTCAGTTATTAAAACAAAGGAAGTTTGACAAGGCATGTTTCTGATTGCCAATCTACATAAATAATAGATCCTTGAGGTTCGTCAGAATAAACCTGAACAATAAATAACAACACAAATTAAACTTTAAATAAAATAATATATCTCATATTCATGGGTTTAAGGATTACCGGTCCACTTTTGCCCCTGGCTTTGTTGATGATTAGCTCATAAAAACTGTGTTGCTGAACCCACAGAAAAAACATAGAGATGATAAATAGAGATAAGTATACTGCAAAGGTCCTTTGCAGCAAAAACATTAAAAAACATTCACAGTACTCACATGGGGAATGATCAAATCCTCTTTTACATAAAGCAGGTTCTCAACTGAGGTTGTTCGAATCTCTCGGAACTCAGGTGCAAGTTGCTGCTGAACAGCACGTAGAAATTCTCCTATGGCATCTCCTTTGCGGACCTGCAGATCAGAAATGGGCACCAGTGCTCATTCAGAGACAGTTTATACAAGAAACCAGAAACAATCACTCAAACAAGATAGAAGCCTTTCACTACCTGGATCACTCTCCTATGGCCTGTTCCATCCCAGTAGCTGTAAGTAATTTCAAGGGGCTCATCTGAAATATGGTGGAAGAACTGTTCAGTAGAGAGTACCAATTATAAGTTGTAAAGGATAACAATACATGAGGATTTTAAAATACTTCGAATCTGTTCTTGCTCACGAAGCCACTGCCTCCGCAAACGTTCACGCTCAGCTTGTTCTTCTGCTTCTCGCTCACTGAAAGATTATCCTCGGCAGTCCTAGGCTCCAAGGTTAGTTAAAAATCCGAGCATAAAAAAAAAAAAAACACTAATACAGTTTGGTTAACACTAATTACACATCCAATTAATGAGATGTATAATACCTGTCTGGCAAAAAGCTTGTTTCAACTGTTGGATCCTTGCCTAGTCCCCCATGGCCAAATTTCTTTGTTTCTTGATTGTCTGCAGAGAATAAAAAAATTAACTAAAGAAACACAGATGATAAACATAGCAGGAACACTTTACCAAAAAAAAAAAAAAAACAGCAGGAACAAACCCATGACATACCTCCATTAATTCTTAAAATTGAACTTGAAAAGAAAAAAAAAAGAGAGACATAACAAAACTTTGCGTAATACAATTTTCAAAAAATAAAATAATAACAATGAAATGCACAATCTTTTTTTTTAATGTATAACAGTTAGTGGGTGCCCATCCCATGTAAGAACACTGTTGGTCATGCTTGCTAAAGAAACCCAATTTCATAGAACATGATAAATATGACAGACACAACAACTTAGGCTGGCCAAAGTGTGTGGGAAAGGTCAAACCTGATCTCCTAATCGCCTAGGATATCATCCACTGAATAAAAAGATTGAACTTTACACCCTCCCTCTCCAAGTTGGTGGGAAAGGAGTCCAAGTAACCTCATTTATGGTATGAGAACAAGACATAACCTAACTGTAATAAAACTCGTTTGTCAACATTTAACAAATACTAACAATCAATTCTTTGGTAACAAAAATTTCTATAACCCCCATATAGAAAAAAAAAATACACATCCACAAATCAGAAGTTGCAGTTAATTCACAAGAGCAAAACAAATATTCTCACCGCTTTCTCCAGCCTCCTCATCACTCTCATTCTCAATATCGTCAGCAAAAGACAAGCGCGAGTTCCCCTTCCCTACCCTCCTCTTTTTCCGTTTTTGAAGTTCAAGTTCCTCCTCTCTAAAATGTCAATCAACATGATAAAACATCAGAGACATAAGTTTATAAAGGTCTCTCACCAAATCATAATAAAAATCCACCCACTCTTGTTGCAACTTTTGGAGCTTCTCCTTCTCCTCCTCTTCTATCTTGTTCCGAATATTGACCCTCTATAGTAAAAACAAAACCAAACCCATATCAGAACATGTCCGCATTACAAACTCTCTGCTCCAATACAAGAGCAAAACATTGCCAACAACAGCAAAAAAAAAAAGACATTTTTACCTTCTCAACATATTGCTCTCTAGTAACAAGACCAACAGTTTCCTTTTTAAAAGCAGTCTCAAGAATCTGCAACCATCACAATCAATTTACTCAAATTGCACTGAAAAAACCATCATAATGCATAAAATTGACACACACAAAGTGAAAGATATCACATAATCCACCATTAAAGCACTGTTTGCATCAATCAAAGGTAAATGTCAAAAAATGAGCATAAAAAGACATCTTCTTTGAAAAAAAAATGTTATTTGATGTTCATTTATGGGAATTTAGCTTTAATCCACCCAATGTATTTAATTCCTATGTATTCTACAATGCAAACAAAACAAGCCCTAAAGTACCAAAAACCCACAAAAGAAAAAAAAAAGGATCATAGAACCATCGACGATCAGAACCAAAAACCCTAATCTTGCCCTAGATTTAAAAGGGATAAAAGCGGGAGATGGCGAAAGAAGAAAAGATGATGAATGAAAGAAGAAACCCTAGATAGAAAGAGAGGAAGATGATGAAAGAGGAATAAAACCCTAGGAGATGAAATGGACCTCGGAGGTTCCCGAGCCGAATTGGAGGAGACCGGTTTGGCCACCAGCGGATGCGGATTTGCTCTTGAGCTCTTGGATCTTCCTCTTCTCGACTTCTCTCTGCTTCTGCAGCCTTCGTATTCTCACAGCGTCTTGGGCAGTGCCCACGTAACCATCGCCCATACCCGCCATCGTCTCTCTCTTTCTCTCTCTCGACTTTCGCAGGAGTAGCGACAACTAGCAGGATGAAAATGGAAGCTTTATTTATTGTAGAACCAGAAGACGTACGTAGGCTTTTAAATCAATCAGATGGGCCACGCAGTGTGGTTGATCTTGGCCGCTCATCATTAGGATCTTCTGTTGGCACATGCCAAATCAGGCTCTAGTTATCTTGGGTAAATTTCAAATTAATATCTAAGAAACATATTAAATCAATAAATCAAGAGAATTTTACGAAAAAATAAATTTAAAATCTTAATTTAACGGTTTCACGTAAGAAAAACATAAAATCACAAGAGACTTGTTCGACAATTTACAATGTCAAGTTCCATTAAAAAAAACCTATGTGTTGCTTCTTCTTTTTTTTTAATCTAGTGATGAAAAGCTTGTAAAAATTATTGTATTTTGTGTCCAGTTGTCTTACTTAGGTGGCCTTGACAATCTTCCTCCGGAACATGAGAATATCCAAATCCATCTCCTCCGACCTTACTTAAAGCCACCTACCAAGGGTCCGTTTGGTAGTAGCATTTTGGAAATCAGCATTAATGTTGATTTTTAAATGCTAATGCTAATGCTGTTTGGTTGGACATTAGCTTATAGCATTTATATTGTTGAAGTAATTGTGCCAAATTACATAAAAGGACATAAAACAATAAATGTTAAAAAACAGTTAAAAAAAACAGGGTTACTTTTGTCATCTTAGGGGTTAAAAATTTTAAATGCTACAAGAATGCTCATTTTTTCAGCATTAGCATTTTGCAATGCTACCAAAATGCTAATATAAAAATTGTTAATACTGATTTTTAAGGAATGTGTTTGGTTACAAATGAGCATTAATGCTAAAATGAGCATTAATGCTACACATAATGCTGGTACCAAACGGTACTTAAATCTTGAGAAAATCCTCATCTTATCATTTAATCGTTCCATCGAACACCTTGTACTCCAAATTCACCCCTTCAAAAGTCACGAGAATATACTTTAATAAGAGCACATGCTAAATCTAGAGAAAATCCTCATATCGGCATTTTATCGAACATTGTACTCCAAATTCACACCTTCAAAAGTCACGAGAATGCACTTTAATAAGAGGCGATAGATGAGTGGAAATCAAGTATGGGACCCACACACTTAAGAAAGATTGCTAAGATCACCTAAATAAGACAACCGGGATACAAAATGCAATACTTTTGGAAGTTGCAATGGAAGTTGATGATATTGTCAACCAATTGATGATATCGTCAACTAAAGTAGTTTTGTCAAAAAAAGATGTACAAACAACTCTTTTGTCATTTTATGGTTTTTCTTCCTAAAACCATTGAATTAAGATTTAAAATTATTTTTTTTTGTAAAAATCCCATATATCAATTATTGCAATCAAATTATCATAGAAAAGTTTTTTTTAGTTGTTATAAAGTCGAGCAAAATCACGTCAGGCAAATTGTAAATTCTTGAAGATTTGGATGAATGAAAATCTTAATTTTGAGAATCTTTGAGTTCCACATCTTTAAGTAGAATTTTAAAAGCTCCACTATAAGTATTTGAGCATCAAAAATATTTTTTCCTCAATTATACATATTTTAAATAGTATGCATCAACGTGCATTTGAAATTCTCAATTCTCAACTTTTTATCGCTCTTTTTATCCGTACCATCTTAAACTGGTTCACCATGCTATACAGGTCGTGAAAGTTTCACCTTAATAAGAGACTGGTCCATTATCAGATTAATTAGAAGATAAGCAACCATTGATTTAACAGGGCGAGTGAAATTTGGCTAAGGCCTACCTGCATTACTTTAGGATTGAAATACCAATTAAAAAGTTAGATCCTCTCAAAATACAAGTGGGACTCATCTATCAAAAATTTAAACTCGATTTAAATTGGCACTCAACAAATTTTACTCAAATTAAAATTGGGTGAATCGTCCCGTTCATCATTTAAAAACATGTCCATAAAATACTAAGTAACAAATCAAATTTTTTATTTTTATTTTTTATAGTTGACAATCAACAGTGGACCCAACTCCTTGAAGTTTTGAACTTTATTCGAAATATTCAGATGAAAATCAATTTTAGAATTTTTATATACAATCCATGGATTCCATGCCATATTTTAGGCCGCTTCACACACAACCCCTGTAAATTGGAATTGAAGCATCATTTTGGAATGTTTCATTTGGAGAATGCACGAAGAAAAACTTGTTTGAGAGAAAATCTCTCTCTCTTTATATATATATATATATATATATATAGAGAGAGAGAGAGAGAAATTCTATAGGTGTGCAGAAAGGGAGAGATGCCAAATAAGTTTTTCTTCATTCACTCTAAGAATCAAACATTCCTAGAACGATGACAAACAGGCATTAAGCCTCCAACAGTGGAAATCTTTTTATACTGATAGGGCATGGAAAAAACAAAAGAAAAAGAGGACAGATTATAATCAACATGTATCCCAATTATTTGGGGTCTAGTCATAGTGAGGGGAGGAGCATTGAGTTGATTTGCATAAACAGTGCTGAAAAGCGATTCATTAAATTAACAGATGACGTATTAGAGAGTTTCTGTAGAACGCAGAATTGTCTGAAGAACATGCATAAACAAGACACAAACTCCCCAGAGACCAAATCTGCATTCCATTCAATTACTCACACAATACATTTTGATGAGGGAAGACTGAAGAAAAACTCTCACACCAAAAACATGTACAGAAGCATGGAAGGACCTTCACCAAAGGCGTGTCGGATCAAGCTCAGCCAATCTTCATGATGTCACCGGTCATCATGAGCTTCTGTAGATCTGCTCGACGACAGGAAAGTGATTTTTCACACAGCTTCTCAGTCGAAGATGTTGACAAAAAAAAACTGAGGGCCACTTGGTTGGTTTTGATCTAACAGATAAGATTACTAACCCAGCAACAGCTTCACCTCAACTTCATCTACTTCTCTTCTTGTTCATCTATTCACCATCTACACCTTGTGAGAATTTTGAACACCAGATGGGCCAGGCATATTATGCGAGCTCATGCTTGCAGTTCTCAATAATCTGCGGAACTCTGATAAGCTTATCTTTCCATCTTTGTCGATGTCAGCCTCCTCTAGAAGTGGGTCAATGGATCCCCTCAGTCCTGTATGCTGCAAGGGCCAAACAACACAATTAATAGTAATGATGTCAATATGTCGTGATCTCCTCTCCCATGAAGTATTAGTTATGTTTTGCAAGAGTCGTTATTCATGCTCCTTGGGCATTTATCAACCATTGGGGCCACATAAAGAGATGACCGGCACACAGTTGCTAGTCAAGAAATATGATTGTTAGCCTTCTCACCAGTGAGGACCATGACCATTAGCAGAGGCGTCGAGATGATTAGCACTGACCTGGTGAAGTTGAATGTGGACTATAAAAATACTTTACTCCTAAGAAAATGTCTATTTAAATGCTTCCAAATTAAGGTAAGGAGCAAATGTGATTGTTTTGAACAATGGTCCATTACTACAAATCAGATGTCTAGTTCTAATCATCCATCAATAGATTCAAATGGGTTACATGGGGCAATACACACCAGGGGAGGTTGAGATGCCCTGCAATACAACCTGTCATGATCTCACAGTCCATGACCTCTATCTATTCCTGTATGCAGTCTACATCAGAATGATATTAGACATTTTAAAATCTTCTTCAATGATTCACAGATCTTTTAGAATTAAAACAGAGTAATAAATAAAACCATGTTTCCAAAATTACCATCTTCAGTTCCTCAGGGGTGATATATCCATCTCTATCCACATCGAATTTCTCAAAGGCCACTTGAGAGCGCTCCTGCCACATTTCAGAGTCATGCTCCTCCAACTGATGCACACGTAAAGCTGCCGCAATAAATTCAGGGAAGTCCACAAGCCCATCTGTGTTGCTGTCAATCTGCCTCAAGCAGGTTATACTAATGTCAGAATTTCAAGGTAATGCCAAAATTCACTAAGTTCATGCTTGAAATAATCATTATATGCTATGCATAAATAGAACATGCTGTAAAAACTAGAGATAAAAAGATCTTTTGAAGCATGCATGTGAACCAACCCTTTGAATACAAGAACATTAAAACATACAATTGTTAGCTTTTGGGTGGTCAACATGAGAGGCATGGTGACAGTTTATTTAAACTATTCATTAGTAAATGGTAGAAGATGAAACTAACCAAAGGCTCTCTACCAAATGACCATCGAAACTACACCACAATTGCTATAAGGTTTTTTCTAGTAAGTTGGCAGTAGTTTCCTGAATGTTATCTACCTTACGGACTGTCTGAATCATTTCCACCTGAAAGTTTTTTTTTTTGGAAAAGTTACAAAAATTATTAATCACGAATGAAGGCACGCACACAAAAATCTGGCTAGATAAAACATGTGAACCATCAAGCAACAAAGAGTCAAGGAAACATCCTTATTTTGCTATCTCAAAGATACAAGCATGTATGCCATCTTGGCAACAGGGAAAATAGTAGAAAGCAGAAACCATGGGAATGGAAAAACACTTAGATAGAGAGCATTTGAATAAAAGAATTATCCAGTGATGAAATTCCATATAAAATGAGTTAAATTTAAAGAATATGTGCATACCGCTTGAAGAATCTCAAGCACACGTGGCTCCTTCAATTTCCAGGGAAGATCTTTTGCAAGGGCCTATAAAATAAAACAATTACGAATGAGAAGAGCTAAAACATATCAGCCATGAAAAATATGACAAACAATGGTTTTGAAACAGAAAGCAATGACAGATAATACACATAACAAAGTGCATAGCAAGAAAATTAAAAAAGGGAAAGAACAGATAGTAACTACAACAGCATTTTTTTTCCCTTGTCGGTGTTCAGACTTCTAACACAACTTTAGAAAAAAAAAAAAAAGAAGAAAGAAATAAAAGGAAAAAAAAAACACTCAATACACAGATAATTGCAGAAAAATGTATTCACATGCTTCTGTCTAAGAGAAGAAAACCTGGTAATTGAGTTTTTCTAAGTTTTCGGCACTGCAAAACTAAGTGTAAAATTCTATGAAGAGAATGTGAAGAAATGCATACCTGTCTCATTTCTTCAAGACTAATGGTGCCACTTTTATCCACATCAATTGCATCAAACTGATCACGGAGATCTGCAATCTCCTCTTCACTAAATGTTGTTGCCAACGCCTACAAAATTAGCCAAGAAGTGTGCAAGTCAGAATACACAAGCCATTGTAAATGTGTCATGATAAAAGAACCATTTTACTTAAAAATATATATATATATATATTCACTGGAAAAAAAGGAATATACGGAGGTAAAATAAAGAAAGCCAACCAAAGCATAGTTTGTTACCCTGAGAGCAAATTGCTTCAAGCGGCTGTATTTCACAAATTGGCGCAAGTTGGATAAAACAGAAATGTCCACAGGGATTTCTGATGCATCTCCTCCTTCTCTCACCCATGGATGTGCTGGAATTAATAGGAAAACAAAAATAAGAAGGAAAGAAACATCATAAGAAAGTTGACTAAAAGAAAGAAATGTACCTTTAAAAAAAAGTGCCATTCAGAGCCATATTCACTTAATATTAAGCGCCTTTTTTTTGTAAATACTTAATGTAAAGCTTGAAAGCACATTACTGAAAACGAGATGCACGTTGTAAAAAGCAAAAAGTGCTCAAGTGCAAAAAAATCTTATCGGGGTTTTTCACAATACCTTCAAAGGGCTACATTGCATGCATGTATTACACAAATCATGGCTTTGTGGAAACTCGCCAAGGCATACTATGTTTACAATTTAGATGCATGCCAATCAGATATTGTGATTCTTCATTGTTGATTTAGAGGAAAAAAAAAATGAATGGGCAAGCCTAAAACCAAACTATCAGATGATCCTAACTATCAGATGATCCTAACCATTGCAATCATGGACATTAAATGGATGTTCAAAAAGAGAATGCCCAGCAATTTAAATTCACTGGAAAAGAAAATAGCAGGTTCAGATCATGCGAATGCTGATTTTTGTCTAACCTCCATCCAATAAGGCCCATGCCATCAAATGGATGTTCAAGAAAAGAAACTCAGTAATCTAAATTCGCTGGAAAAAAATCAGAAGGTTAGGATCATCTGAACAATGATTTTTTTTCCTGGCCTAAATTCCATCTAGTAAGGGCCATAAATTGGGTGCTCTAGATTGGAATGCATGTACAAGCCGCCACCACTGGATGAGTTACCATAAACTAGTGGGTAGTGGAAGACAAATATAGAAGTCTGTAACTTGAAACATAGTAAGTAGGTGCTTTCTGTCAGCAAACCCATGTACCATGTATACTTTAATTCATGTAGTGGCTGGAAGCATGTCCGACTTATGGTATTACATTATAGATCCAAACAAGATACATACACAAGGCTTGAGCTGCAGTCAGTCTTGCACGAGGATCCTTCACTAATAGCTTCTTAACAAAATCTTTAGCACTGTTGCTAATGCTTGGCCAGGGCTTCCGGCGAAAATCGGGCTTGTTTCTTAATACCTGCAAATAAACAAGCATTGAGGAGGTCTATTGCTATAGTGGCATAAAATGACTTCAAACAAGAGAACTATACACGGGTATCATCATTGCAGTTGTAAAACCTTGGGCCCAATCAAATTTTTGAAAAACTTCCAAAACAGGAGCCAAATTCTACATAATGGATGTGCTGGGCAAATATTCCTGAATAACACAAATTGGTCATGGGTGTAAGCAACTCTTCTAACCAACCCTTAGATGGGCCAGGGCTAATATGACAAGCAAAATTATCGAATACCTCAAAAAATCCCTTCATTTAAAGAAATGTTTTCAGCTTGCTTTATGCCCCAAAAAATAAACTGTGGCAAGGTTCATATGGTTGGTGACCGCTCAAAATTTCAGTGTGTATATTGGGTTAACTCTAATATATCATTACTCAACACTCCATCTCACATATATGAAGCTATAAAGTACAAAGGTAAGTACACAGAAAACTGGTTGCCTTCATTACTCTAGTAGCAATAGAATATTCAACTTGCTTCACATGTCAACAAGAACCACTGCCAGTAGCATCTTTTACACCAAGATGTAGATATGAATACATGGATATTCCTTTGTCAACATAAACTTATGAGGTACAGATCCATTTCCAAGAGGGAATGGTCAATAACTGAAGTGAGCAGTTTGGAACTGCCTCCAAAGGGGTTTATTGATCAATAGTAGTTCTAGGGAAATTACAAAAGCTGATTGGAGTTAAGATCGTCAATGGCGGAACCTCAACTCTTGTTTGAGGGGGTGAAGCTGGTGGAATCAATGTAGATGGGCAGTTCAGCATTCATCCAATCCTTGGACACTTTCATTCTGAGTGAAACCAAATAGGGAGATGTTAGGTGTTTCGCTTTTACTTTTGAAGCAGTCTAGAATCTAGATCCATTGGAGTTGCACTTTGGATGATGCAGTGCCAGGCATGGGAGATCTTTTTGGCAGTAGTCGTGGCGGAGTGGGGATTGTTTGGAAACGTCTCCATGAGACTTAGAGGTAAGCAAAAAATCAAACCCATCAGGTCATCCTAACCCCTTGATCTATGACCCTTAGTTTAATTGATTCAAAAGATATCATTTTTTGGATTTCAATCCAACGGTAAATAATGGTTGCATGAGTTTGGTCTAAGTGGCAATTCAACCGGAGTGGAGGGAAGTGGTGTGTGTTGATCATATGTGGGCCAAGGGTCAACAGGGGTCAACAGCATGGTGCTTAATTATGCCCTTAGCACTGACACATAGTACTAAATCAGTGCATTACAATTACCTAAACATTTACATGGCATTTAGGTATGCTATGTGGCATGCATGGACTTGTCAAATCATGAGAATTAGTCCAAATGGCTCCTTTTTTAGCACTCCAAGATAGGAATACAGCTTACCTCCTTGAATATTCCATCCTCTGTCTTATCCCAAAAAGGACGCCTTCCACAAAGTAGAATGTATGTGATCACACCAATACTCCAAACATCAGATTCAGGACCGGATTTGCGTTTCAATACTTCTGGTGCGATATAATATGCACTGCCAACAAAGTCTTGGAACTTCTTTCCTGCATTATTCCATCTCGAAGGATCATGCACACATCCATCAGAAAAATGTTTTCCATCTCAAAGACCACATTGGATGCACCCAAAGTCACTACTGGTGCATTGCTTTGTATAGTTGGCACTGAAGAACTTGCATTTATCCATTGCAATGCAGTCGAGACTATGCCGAAATTGGAAACCACATTAGTTGGTATACTGTTCTTGCAACTTTTCTGCCCAAAGATCAACACCTGCAATTTGCAGGATAATGACTTGGGATGGAAAAGCAGAAAGTATAACATGTTATGTGGCGTCCAATATCCAAGCCAGATCCTAATGCATAGCAGAGAAACCATCCTGCCAGAATATTGAAACAAACTGCTACTTTGGGCACATTCAAATGAGTCAGAAAAACTTCTGATGAACCCCACTAAAAATAAATCCTCTCTCTATTTATTTTTCAGGTCATTTAACCATTCTGGTCAAACAGAAAATCCAAGTGAAGAACCAAACAGCATCTTACTGACCTGGCCTTATAAAGTCTGACAGACCAAAATCTGTGGCCTTGAGGGGCGAGTTCTCTTTTGTTGATTTGAAAAGGAAATTCTACACAAAGAAATGTACAAATTATTTTCTGGTCTAGTGAGAAATAAGCTGTGAAACATGATTTACCAATTACTCCATGAACTAGAAGTAGAACATCTTCAGCTGGTTATCCAACCATTACCTCAGGTTTCATGTCACGGTGCACCAAACCATGTAGATGGCATTCAGCTGCAACTTTGAGCATCTGTCTCACTACAATCGCTGCATCTTTCTCACTATAACGGCTATCCTTTCTGATACAGACACATGATGCAGAACTAAAATCCGTAAGGTGCAAATATTCTTAATGAACTATGAGAACCAATTACAGGACACAAAGAAACTATTTAAATGTTCAGGACACATCCAGGCATATCCCATTCAATGTTGAATATGCCCAGTGTACAGTTACTTGCAAACATGTCCTACACAGAACGCAAATATGTCTAGGCTAAGTATGCAAGATAAAAATATTTTCAAATGATATTCAGAGCCAAAGTGCTTGAAACCTCATAATTGGGTGAAAGTACAATGCAATGAGACCAATGTCCCATGCAGTCATGCACCGCCAAAAATTTTGAAATATGATGACATAAAGAAAATGGACAATCAATTACATTTTTCATAAAATACAAGAATTTAGCAATCTTACTTTGCCAGTATCCGGTCCAGTAGTTCGCCACCCTCACATAACCTGATAAATAAACAACACTTGTCATAAAGCAGGCCATCTGTCTTAAAATAGTATGAACATAAGACATCAGCAGCCGCAGAAAACTTAGAAAAACACATGTGGGAATGTAAAGCTGCATAAGAGCTCCGCTGAAGAATAATATGCAAGCTCAGTGATAGTGAGTTTCAAGTTAAATATGTAACAGCTTAGCAAGTTGCTTTCTGAGAAGAAAAGTCTTAGATTGAACAATCCTTTATCTTTGGAGAAGGCAAGAGAAACATTCTCATAGAAATTGAAGATTTTCATTTGAAATAAATTATGTATAAAAAACTAAAGAAAAGAAAAGAATCAATGACACAACGATTTAAAAAATCAGTAGAAACATGAGAGATCTATATTTAGGAACTAAAACGCTCGAATCGGTGGAACTCACTCCATAACTATGTAGACATAGGAATCATCTTCAAAAGCATTATGAAATTGAACAACATTCTCATGGCCAGTCAGGGCTTCCAATATCTTGACCTCTCGCTTAACATCCTCAACAGCAATAGGAAGGATCATCTGCAACCAAAAATAAACAACTTGCTATTTAAATGCTTCATGAAGAAAAGAGAAGGTACTATTTTATGTAGGTTTAAGTGGCCCGGTTATCACAGATGTTACATTGCTGGAATTTAAAACGGAAGCTAGGATGTCTGCCCACATTAAAATAACAAAGGTACCACAATTGAGGTTTCAGGACTTGGCTCACAGCGGATGACCAATCTACTAAGACCTATAGAATTCATTGATAAGCAGCATGCATCCATCCATCCAATAAATGCCTTGAAAAGCAGAATTGATTATAGGGCGTTTGGTTTGGTAGCGAGTGTGATGGTTTTGGATTGATCATGGGGGGTCCCACATGCTAAAAGGAGTGTGCTCACAGACGGTACTCACATGAGGGTGCTCACTTGATGATTTACAATATATGTGTGGGTGGGTGGGTGTATATTCAAATGACGACTACTAAAATATTGTGACGTCGAGTTGTAAAATGCACCATTGGGTTGTAGACAAACAACAAAGCTGATAAGGCTAATTCCTTGTATTCAGAAAGCCTCCATGCAACAACTTTGTTACCATGTCTTTATCATTACAACTAAATATGTACATTCAAAGATGATTGCAATCAGTAAAAGCATTCTCCACACTCAATTAGTTATATTAATTTTTCCTTTCATTTTGACTTCACAACACATTTGGATCTTCATGAAACATGTTCGAGTAAGTCAGTTTATGGGTGGATCCGGGTCCATGTGTTGGATAACCTCAGTTACCTGTAAATAACAGTTGTTTTTATCTTTGTCATAAAGGATCAAAGGAAGACAAAATTACATGTAATTAAATTTCCACGTGAACCCATGGCAACACAACCAATTTAGATGAGCCAAACAGGGCATAAGTAGCAGTTTGCCGTAGTTTTGTAATGATCACCATCAAGTCTATCATATGACCCATTCACTAGGGAAACCAATCCTTTAATTTGAAAATTTTCCACACGAAATACAATTTGATGAGAACTGCCTTTTCCCACCAAAGATCTATACTAAATGACATCTAAATGTCCTGTATCTGAAGAGATTCTTCAACAAGTAACTAAAGAACAATCACTTAAATCATTTTCCAGTAGCTAAGTTTCAGACAAACTACTCAGGCCGCAAAATCCTAACAGAATATGAAATCACTATAAAATCATGTAATCTGAAAACAAATGGATTACAAATCCCAAATCCAACAAAAGATTATCATCAAAACAAAATCTGCTTATGAACAAACAAATCTAAAGTCAACAAGTGAAATCCTCAACTGAGAAATCAAGCCAAAAATACCGCACAACATTACTTCCTTGGAAGATCAAATTCTCGAAGCTCAATCGAAGCCCGAAAATCTACATCGCATTACAAACTAAATCATATCATATCCATCGATCCCTAAAAGTCAACGGCACAAAATCAAATCGAAAGCCAACTGATTAAAAAGAAAATGCAACAATTCACATAAAATCCCAACCCAATTGCAGAAATCAAGGAACGGATCACCATGAAAAACGTGTTTTCCACCATCCAAACACTCCAAGAAAAAGAAAAATCCACCACCCACCAAACAGAAAACGAGAATTCACATAAATCCCAACCCAATTGCAGAAATCGTGAAATGGGTCATCATAAAAATTGTATCTTCCACCATCCTAACTCTCCAAATTGCGTAAAAAAGAAAAACCATAAAATCCTCAAACCAGATTCCCAAAATACCTTATTCTTTTCAATTTTCTTCACAGCAACACGATCTCCACTCGCCCTGTCGGTGGCGACGTACGTGTACCCAAACTGCCCATGACCCAGAAGCTTCCCTATCGAATACTTGGAATCGAAATCCTTGTCGTACCCAAAATCCGTTCTTTTGCCGCAGGCCACGACCCCATTTGGCCGCTTCGGGTTCCCTTTCCCCTTGGGCTGTTGCAAATGCTTCCGAGGCTTTTCCTGCTGTTGCTGCTGTTTCTTTACGGTAGTTGTAGTTGTTGAAGGCTTGTTTTCTCTCTGGTTATTGTTGTTGCTTTGGCTGCTGGATCCGGTAGTGACCTTGGAGGTAGAGAGACAGGACCCCATTTCTAGCAAAAGGTTGTTAAATTTGGATTTGTGTACAGAAGGCAGAGACTGAAGGAGGAGAAGGAAGGATTTGGATTAGAGAGACAGAAAAGCAGGTGGAGAAGGTCAAAAGAAGAAACTATTTTGTTGCTTATTTTTTTTGTACACACAGAGAGAGAGAGAGAGAGAGAGAGAGAGAGAGAGAGAGAGGAAAGAGGGGGGAATGCAGAGGCCCCTCTCTCTCTCCTTCTTCCTCTCTCGCTTTCTCACGACTTGAAGGTAAAAATGCCATTTTTTTTATTTATTTTTTTGTATTGCCGTTTTTACGGTTTTGTTACCCCATTATACAGTGGTTCTTCGCAGTGAATCTTTGATAGATTCAATAAAGTAGGCCCCCGCTGCTTGAATCTATGGTTACGATAGAATGAAGAAGATTTTAACCAGGGAAAAAAAAAAAAATGGCCATGGCACTGAACAGAAAATTTTAGTCAATAGTGCACCGAATAGAAAATCCGTAAAGAAAATGTAACTTTTTTTTAATTATTTTAATTTTTTTGCATTTGATATTTATTTTTTGTGTTGAGAGTCGACTTCGACCCTGAGCAGGTATAACCTCTTCACCTTATTTCTTCTTCCTCGAGTGTTTGAGCTTTCGATTAAAGGAAGAGAGAACTGGAAGATCTGCCACTTAAAGTTATTTTTTTTACAAATTTCTCATAGAAGATCCTTCCAGAAAATAAACTCTTGCAATATCAAACCCAAATTTCTAATATGTTATGGTTTTGTACAACATCACATGAAACATATTTTACTAAAATGAAAAAATGGATTGGATGAGCAATTCAAAAGTTAAGATCCACGTTCATTTGTACTTTGGGTCAGAAAAATCATGCCCATATAAGAAAATACCGATGGCTTAAATTAAAGGAAAAGATGTTACCAACAAGAAAACTAGAGATGAGGAAGAGAATAGGACACTAGCAGTTCACATGATGTACAACAAATCGACAACATTTATTAAGGACCGAACCTTTCTTAAATTGACGAACTCACCAACAACATTTTTAGAGTCGATTAGCAATTTACTATGTTAGATATTCCCGTCTTATCTTCCTTTAATCGAAAACTTAAACACTCAAGGAAGAAGGAAGAAGGTGAAGAGGTTATGCTTGCTCAGGGTCGACTGCGACCCTTACTTGTTATAGCGAAGGTCGTAGTTGACCCTCAACATAAAAAATGAAGATCGAATGTGACCACCTAAAAAAATGGTGAAAAAAGTTACATTTTCTGTACGGAATCGTTGTTTGGTGCACTACTGGCTAAAGTTCCCTGTTTGGTGCAGTGGCAACTTAAAGTTATTTTTTTGGTAAAATCCCCTATAAACAATCATTTTGAAAGCATTGATTCAATTATTGATTAGCTATATGGATTATGTTTCTTATTTAAGTATACCGCAGGTCGAATTTTTGGATGTGTCTGCTTTCATCCACTTTGTATTTTGGCATAACTCATTTTCTTATGGGATTTTCACCTATATGTTGAAGTTTTTTTCATTGGCGTTGTTGTCGGCTTACATAAAAAATGTTCAAATCATCTTAATCGAATCTTTCTTAAAAGTTTTTTAGTGCATTTATTTTTTGCTCTATTTTTCTTAGATTTACTCCTTAATTTTTATGATTGATTTAATATATTTAAATCTTGAATCATCTTTGAGTTTTTTTTTTCTAACGGAAGGTTTCCAATTCTTTGGACTGGACTATTCCCTCCGGACCTAGAGAGAAGCTCGATAAAATTCTGTGGCCCCTAGGTGGTAGCACAAGTGGACTCAAACTTGAATCATCTTTAAATTTAATAATGTATATTACAATGTATTTAAATCTTGAATTGAGTCGAACTTCAATCAAGTTCAGCTGTGGCTGGAACGCATATTAATTAGGTTCACATGGTGCCAATATGAACACGTCCGACCTATTTACATCTCTAGGACTCAATTTGAACTCTTGATTAATGATTGAGTTTGTTAGGGCTTTATGACGGCTAATGAAGAGAAACAGCAAGCAATAAAAGAGTAAACAACACCACACTCAACCCAAAATCAGTGCAGAACCAAAATCTAACCACGACACCAACAAAAGCAAAACGAAACAATCAAACATGCTTAGCTCCTAAGCCACATGAAAGAACTACTGGCCTGCCCCATTTTAGCAAGGAAATGGGCCTGATGTATTTTAGGGTCGTTTGTTTGCGATCATTTATATGTATAACTGACTCACATGCATAATGATTATATATATTTATACTTATTTTGCGCTCATGTAGTTCAAACAAACATGATAAAATATTATTAGTAGGCAAACAATGTACATTGAAACACATGCGTAACACTTGCATATGTATAGATGTTACATATGTAAATTGCATTTACATATCTCATATGTAAAACACAAAAGACCTCTTATTAGTGATATTAGTAATTTTGGGTCTTGGCAAATCAAAAAATAAAATGGACCTGACCCATTTATTGATTGGGTAAAAAATGTCAAACCATAACCAACTCAATTAAGAAAAGGTCAACCCTAAACCTTGAATAGTTGTGATGGATTTTAATTGGGTTGGGTTGGTATGATGAGTTAAGAATTGTCGCCTAACCATGGTTTTAAAAGCTAAGAATAAATTAGGGATAAGATTAAAATGCCTTATTTCTTTGATAGACTTTTCATCATGGAGGGGCTTCTGTGTATTTACAAAATAGATTTTGTTCCAAAGGACCAGGATAAATAGTAAATGTTAAAAAGTAAAAAATAGCTTTCAATACTATAGACAGTTATAAATAATTAAAGCTGAAAGATAGGAACTCCAGAATAATCCTCTTTTAGGATCTTCTTGTTTATTGACCATCTCAAGCTATTATTTTAACTCACATCTAGTTTGACAAGAAACAATATACAAGTGTTTAAAAGTTCCAACCAACCAAGTCTCCTTTTTGTTTTATTAATAGAGAGATGATCCCATGTATTTCCAAGAGATTCCTACCATGTGAAATACTTTTGTTCAATCTTATACCATTAGGTGAATTTCACCTTCTACATTTCTGGTATCACTATAAATCTCCAATGAAAGTGACACCATGCTTTTATTAAAGCGAAAAACTCAAATAAATCCTTAACTTTTTTGGAATTTCAAATAAGGGAAAGCTCTCCTAAGCTCAAGTTTATAATAAGGTAAGTTCAAGTGTGTGATGGGGCCCACTTGGGACCCATATGGGGATATATGAGCATACTTCAATTGATTAGAGGGGAGATTGATCTAACAACTCGGCTTGCGAAAGTGTGTCCCACTATGTGGAAGATTCAACACATCTAGTTGCACTAATATAAACAAAACACTAGCACTATAATCCATGTTTAGCACAGGTATGGCCAATGCTGCAACTTAAATATTCATGCATAATAAAAATATCCATAAATTTCAGAAAGAAAGCAAAAGAAGAAAAGATTATGAGAGTACCGGTTTATATAATCTAAGAGCTAATCACATAGAAATAAAAGAGGAGAATTGGAGGAGAAAGGAAATTAATTGTAGAATTTGGGTAGAAAGAGAATTGCAGAAATGAAAAAGTGAAAGTTTTAGAAGTGAGTAGCAGATATGATTTTCGGTAAAGGGATATAGTGTTGGAAAAATTTCATCATGTGGGGCCACACGTGTAACTATTAAATGTGTTATGCTATCTTTTGTTAAGCCTATATTAAAGTGATCTGATTAAGAATTAAAGTTCTAAGGCTTAAGGGTATAATTGTCATGAGATTAATGTGTAGATACCAGTATGTTATTTCTAATTTGATGAGGGGCTAAATTAGAAATAACAAACCTATGATATCTTATATATTAGGGTTATGGTCCCCAATTCATATGGTGAATTCCTATTCTCTCTGACATCCCATCATCAGAAGAATCAAGAGGGTTTTTCTGGGTAGCCATATTAAATTGGAAGATCAACAACCTGTGAACAACTTCATTCAATGGATCCAGGTATGTTTCCGCTTTACTTCTCTCAATGATTTGACATGGAGGATCTTGGTTTATTAGGGTTTCCTAGATCAAAGAACTTGGTGTATTGTTTGTAACAATTGGTATCAGAGCGTCTCCATGATCCATCCCTAGATTGCTTAAATTGTTCTTGGCTGCATGGATCTAGACCTTGCACTACGGATTGAACAACCCGCTTCTCTTACGGATGCAAGTTCTCCTGATGATAAGAAGAACTTTGAGAAGTGAGATCGCTCAAATCGCATGAGTCTTATGATCATCAAGCGCGGCATTCCGGAGGCATTTAGGGGTGCGGTATTTGAAAAGCTAACCACAGTCAAAGAATTCCTAGCCGAAATTGAAAAATGTTTTCTGAAAAACGAAAAGACAGAAACAAGCACGCTTTTGCAAAGCTTGATTTCTATGAAGTACAATGGCAAAGGGAACATACGAGAGTACATTATGGGAATGTCTCATATTGCTTCTAAACTTAAGGCACTGAAGCTCGAGCTGTCTGACGACTTGCTCGTGCATTTGGTATTAATATCACTTCCTGCACTATACAGTCAATTTAAGGTCAGTTATAACTGTCAAAAGGAGAAATGGACTCTTAATGAGCTCATTTCTTACTGTGTGCAAGAGGAAGAGAGATTGAAGCAAGACAGAACCGAAAGTGCTCATTTGGCTAGCACCTCTAAAGATAAGGGCAAAAAGAGAAAGAAAAATGAAGCTGCTAAGGGTCCAGCAGAAAAGAAACAACAACCAACAACTGAGGGTTGTTTCTTTTGCAACAAGCCTGGATATGTGAAGAAGGATTGTACCAAATATCACGCTTGGCGTGTAAAGAAAGGTACATTTCTTGCTTTGGTTTGTTTTGAGGTAAATTTAGCTTCAGTACCTAGAAATACGTGGTGGTTAGATTCTGATGCTACTACTTACATCAGTGTTTCTATGCAGGGTTGCCTGAGCTACCGAAAGCCAAGTGATGCTGAAAGACACATCTTTGTGGGCGATGGAAAGTCGGTAGAAGTAGAGGCAATAGGGCATTTTAGGTTGTTATTAAACACTGGTTATTATTTGGATTTATTAGAGACTTTTATTGTACCGTCTTTTCGACGGAATTTGGTTTTAGTTTCTTTATTGGACAAATTTGGTTATTTTTATTCGTTTGGAAACAATCAATTCAGTTTATCTATAAATTCAAATGTTGTTGGAACTGGTTCTCTATGTGTATATGACAGGTTATATTTGCTTGATACAATTGTTTCTTATAATGAATCCTTGTATGTGGAATCACGAGGTACTAAACGCAAACGTAGTAAAGAAAACTCGGCTACATTATGGCACAAACGCTTATGTCACATCTCTAAGTCTAGAGTTGAGCGACTTGTGTCTGATGGCATTTTAGATTCCCTTGACTTTACAGACTTTAATGTTTGTATTGCTTGCATCAAGGGAAAACAGACCAAAATGAAGAAATTAGGTGCCAATAGAACTACAGACATCTTAGAATTGATACACACAGATATCTGTGGACCATTCCCTACGGCTTCCTGGAATGACCAACAGTATTTCATATCATTCATAGACGATTGCTCTCGCTATGGATACCTCTTTCTCATTCATGAGAAATCACAGTCTTTGAACGTGTTCAAAACATTTAAAGCCGAAGTTGAGAACCAACTCAACAAAAGAATAAAGAGTGTCAGGTCTGATCGTGGTGGTGAATACTACGACAGATATGATTGTTCAGGTGAACAACGCCCAAGACCGTTTGCTAAATTCCTAGAGGAATGTGGAATCGTCTCACAGTACACCATGCCGGGGTCACCTAGCATGAATGATGTAGCTGAAAGACGAAACCGGACTCTTAAGGATATGATAAGGAGTATGATTAGTCATTCCACTTTACCAGAGTCACTCTAGGGAGAAGTACTCAAAACAGCAGCTTATATTTTGAATAGAGTGTCAACTAAAGCAGCTACAAAAACACCTTATGAGCTTTGAACAGGCAGAAAACCTAGTCTACAATATTTTCACATTTGGGGATGTCCTGTTGAGGCAAGGCCTTACAGGCCACATGAAAAGAAATTGGACTCCAAAACTGTGAGCAGCTACTTCATTGGCTACTCTGAATGATCTAGAGGCTATAAGTTTTATGATCCCACACTTAGATCAATTTTTGAGACGGGAACTGCAACATTTTTTGAGGATGTTGAGTTTGGGGGGAGAAATAAGGTTAGAGACATTGTCTTTGAGGAAGAATCGGTTACGATTCCCACTATTGCTTTTGACAATGTGCAGGTTTCTATACCTGTCATTGATCAAGAAGCGAATCCGGATCCTCAACAAGACAATGTTGATCAACCCCCCATTCAAGATGAGGAACAAACTCAACAACTTCAAGAACCAATGCCATTAAGGCGGTCCACTAGAGAGAGGAGACATGCTATTCCAGACGATGTTTTTCGTATTTCTCCAAGAACATGAGGAAGAAATTGGAATGGTGGAAAATGATCCAATCAACTTCTATCAAGTCATGCAAAGTTCTAACTCTCAAAAGTGGATTGATGCCATGAATGAGGAATATAAGTCTATGCAAGACAATAAGGTTTGAGAACTTGTCCCATTACCAGAAGGTGCGAAGCCCATTGATTGCAAATGGATTTTTAAAACCAAAAGGGATTCAAATGGTAATGTGGATAGGTATAAGGCTCGTCTTGTAGCTAAAAGCTTTACCCAAAAGGAAGGGATTGACTTTAAATAGACTTTCTCTCCGGTTTCATCGAAAGACTCTTTTAAGACAATCATGACACTAGTTGCACATTTTGATCTTGAGCTTCGTCAAATGGATGTCAAAACAACATTTCTCAATGGTGACATTGACGAAACAATTTATATGGTGCAGCCAGAAAACTTTGAGTCGGAGACCCAAAGAATATAGTCTGTAAATTGACAAAGTCCATCTATGGACTTAAGCAAGCTTCTCGTCAGTGGTATCACAAGTTTCATCAAGTGATTATCTCGTTTGGTTTTGAGACAAACGTTGTTGATAATTGTGTGTATCACAAATTCAGTGAGAGTAAACACATATTCTTGGTTTTGTATGTCGATGACATATTGCTTGCCAGAAATGATATAGGCATGTTGCATGAGACCAAGAGATTTTTATCAAAGAATTTTGAGATGAAAGATCTTGGTGACACCTCTTTTGTATTAGGGATCCTGATACAACGAGATCGCTCTCGGGGTATTCTTGGATTATCACAAAGAAGCTATATTGATAAAGTGCTCAAAAGGTTTGGCATGCAGGACAGTAAACCAAGTGACACCCCTGTCTTTAAGGGAGACAAGTTCAGTCTCAATCAATGCCCTAAAACTAACCTTGAAGTTAAGGAAATGCAGAAGATTCCTTATGCATCAGCTGTAGGAAGTCTAATGTATGCTATGGTGTGTACACGTCTGGATATTGCCTACATTATTGGTATGTTAGGTAGATATTTAAGCAATCCAGGGATGGATAATTGGAAAGCAGCCAAGCGGGTTATGAGGTATTTACAGAGAACAAAAGATCATATGCTCACATATAAGAGATCGGATCAGTTGGAGATCATAGGGTATTCCGACTCCGATTATGCTGGATGCCAAGACGGTCTGAAATCCACATCAGGCTACATCTACCTGTTAGCTGGTGGAGCTATATCTTGGAGGAGTGCCAAACAGACACTCGTGACTGATTCCACCATGGCAGCAGAGTTTGTAGCATGCTATGAGTCATCCAGCCAATGAATATGGCTGCGAAATTTTACCACTGGGCTGCGAGTTCTGGAGGGTATTGAAAGACCACTTAAACTATATTGTAACAATAAATTAGCAGTGCTATATTCCAACAACAACAAGAGCTCAATTAGGTCAAAACATATTGCTATTAAGTTTCTAGTTGTGAAGGAGAGAATACAGGATGGACAGATATCCATAGAGCACATTGGGACAAACTCCATGATAGCGGATCCGCTTACAAAGGGATTACCACCCAAGGTCTTTCATGAGCACACTGCTCATATGAGTGTTATTTTGTGTGAGGATATCACATTATAGTGGGAGTTTGTATCATTTTATGTTTTATTGCTTTATGTTTGATTTTGAACACACTTATGCATTTATGTATTTGGATATTATTTTGATCAGAAATACAGTATTCGGTTCATTTCCCTCTGTTATATTGTGTTAAATATTGATCTTCCTAAGGAATACAGTATGACCAGTTGGAAATAGACATGTATAGATCACATTGCATGTACTTTCCATGCTACGCATCCATGATTGATCTATGTCATTTGGTTATGTTGGTGTACGTGACCATTGATGGGTTTAGTCATGTTGAAAGTGACGAAGACCTCTTTGATCCTATACCGGCATAATCAATTGACGCGATTGTTTGGATATATCTTAAAATTATGATAGCAAACTTTTGGAGCTCATACAGTCATACACATTTGTTAAGATACACATATGGCACAGCGGGAGATTGTTGGAAAAATTCCATCATGTGGGGCCACACGTGTAACTATTAAATGTGTTATGCTATCTTTTGTTAAGCCTATATTAAAGTGATCTGATTAAGAATTAAAGTTCTAAGGCTTAAGGGTATAATTGTCATGAGATTAATGTGTAGATACCAGTATGTTATTTCTAATTTGATGAGGGGCCAAATTAGAAATAACAAACCTATGATATCTTATATATTAGGGTTATGGTCCCCAATTCATATGGTGAATTCCTATTCTCTCTGACATCCCATCATCAGAAGAATCAAGAGGGTTTCTCTAGATAGCCATATTGGATTGGAAGATCAACAACCTGTGAACAATTTCATTCAATGAATCCAAGTATGTTTCCGCTTTACTTCTCTCAATGATTTGACATGAATGATCTTGGTTTATTAGGGTTTCCTAAATCAAAGATCTTGGTGTATTGTTTGTTACATATAGTTGGTTTGCATGAGCTAAAGTATGGAAAAAATTGAATTTAAAAAAAAAAATTATTACTGACTGTCAAAATGATAACTCACCGTCATAATTAAAGCAAAAAACCTCATGACTTAATATATTATAATTGGAAGAACTGTGTAGATAGGACACTTCTTTATCTGAATTTTTTCTTTCTAGGAGATTCACTTGCAAACAAATCTCAATCGATAAAAGCTTTCAAAGGTCAGGACGAGCTTTTTAAGGTGTAGCACTAACAAGTATAAAAGGACTTTAAAAGATTGATCCGAACAAAGGAAAAATAAATCTGTCTGACTGAAAATGATCTGAACAAAAGGTCATGTAGTAAGACAATTTAAATGAAAAGATAGTAGAGTTTGTCAGGTAAAAAAAAAACCGAAAAGAAAGCAGAGTTTTTATTTTGGTTCCTGTGGCCTTATATCAGATGATAATCAATATCCAATGATCCTATCTTCTTTTTTTCAATTACCAAGATCTGATTAGTGGACAGTACAAGCTGTATTTTAAGTCCTATCATAGAAGTTAGAACGGCCTTTTGTTAAAGTTGTAGGTGGTAGGTGACCACAAGTGCACATTGACAAAGTCTAAGGGGTGTTTGGCACTTCACTAAGTTAAAGTGAAGTGAATCCAGATAAGAATTGACAAGGGTCATATCAAAAATACATAATTTCAACATTCCCTCCATCTTTTTCAAAAAAAGTAAAAAAAACAACCTCTTTTTTCCACTAAAAGATAAAAAAAACTCCACTTTTTTATACAAAAAGTCAAAAAGATTCTATACCAAACAACTAAAAACAAAACATCATCATAACGCCTTATTTTTTTATTCTCTCTTGATTTGATACTTCACATCACCTCACCTCACCTCACTTCACCACACATCCAAACACGCCCTAAAGGGAGCTGGTAAAAGGTAAATGGGTATAAGGCTTTTACTCCACGTTTTTTGTTTTTGTTTTGTAAGTCTAGAAGCTTTTGATTTTTTGGATAATAATCCGGGGTTGGGACCCAATTGAGAGCCCCCCCACACAAGGGTGGACAGTCCACTCAAGTAGGAAAAGAGTTCACATATGTGGGAATGAAGTCCAGATACATGGAAAGAGGTGGCGTATCCGGAATTCAAATCCTATGTGAAAACTGCTTATTACTCACGTAAGGAGCCGTTTTTTGGAGAAGATTTTGCTAGTTGACTATTAACAGCTCCAGGGAAAGCTTGGGATAAAAGGGTGAGGTTTTTCTTTTAAAGAATTCATGTCTGAGAAATCTTTAAATCTTTCAAGATTTGCCCCTTAGTAGAATTCCAAATCACCCTTTGGAAAGAAAGATTTGCAAATATCAACGAAGTTGGAGTTTTGAGAATCTCAAAGATTAGATAAATATAACACAAACTAGAAGTTATAATTGAAATACTATGTGCTTGGGTGTGTTAGGGAGAATGCCTGAGTTTGAATCTCAATTCGGAAAAAAATGAAAGAAGTAAAAAAACTATGCCTTGCACTTGCTGTTTAGTTCCACCAAAACTGTTTTAACCATGCATTGAATCGAAATCCTATGTGAATGGTGTGTTCAACTGGTTGAATCGGTAAGCTGTACTTTCCAGGTCAATTCAAACAACGCCATTTAACCATGTGAATATCCAGTGAAAATGTTGAATCTGTCAAATCGTTCAATCTTAAGAATCAACCAGGAAGTAAAATTGATAAAAATATGATAATTAAATAAACAATCTATATAGAAATTACGTAATTCGTTAATCTGTAACCTTAAATAAACATAAAGTTTACAAAAATTATTTTTAAGTAGCCTTCATCAGTGAGATATCCGTTTTAAGGCCATGTGTTAAAAAAAATGCATGTAGTTTCAAAAAATAGTTAAGAGATTATCAAAACTTTTAAGGCCCAACCCCCGGGGGTCTTGTATGAGTGACCTTTATGAAACTTAATCTTGGTCGTTTCAATTTTAGCCACCATTAAGTGATTCTTTTTCTAAATTCCTACAAATTCAATTCTATACAAACAAACATGCTTTAACATCAGCCCTACAATACATCAGTGGCATGCCTTTAAAATGTAGGTGCTTGAAATTATGCTCCCATGTGTATGTGAGTTTTACACTAATCAAAGTAGTTGGATCACTCTCAAATTATTCATGTGTAAAATATGCCATCTTGTTGCATATTAATTAACCACATGCTCATTGATCTGATGGATGTCCTAACTACTATTGGAGGGATAGTTTTTTACACATTGTCATGATAGGTGTTCTTAAATTCAGGGTCCCACTTTATTTGAAGGCGTCACTACTCCTTGATAAGTTCCTTTATATATATATTGAGATTGGGATTCCAGGTTAGACTTCATTTCTCTAATCTGAGATTGTGACTGTCCATCTGCTTATACTTTAATTTTTTATATTAAGGTGCTATGCCTGCAAGAAATTGGTTGCTGCGACGACGGCCCAGGAGACTGACTGGGTCCAAGTCTTTAATACCTGACGGCTGACAGCTACACTTGTGTTATTTCTATTCATCTAAATCCAAGTCTTCGGATGTTTTGGGCATTAAAAACAAAAGGCTCAGAACTCAGAACCCTAATTACTAGACTGAAAACAGGATTTCAACCAACCTGAAAATTGCCAAAAACCATTACATAATGGCATGATCCCAAGCTGCTACCACCACACCTCTGGTGTGTGAAGCCTGCCTTGGATCAAATTTCATTTGTATCATACAAACACCTTTATACAGAATTCAACTCAAATTTCAGTCCAAACATAGTGAAATAACCATGCAATTGATCATAAATGAAATATAGTTATGAATTTTTAAACGATCTCCGTTTAGAGAAATATGGGATATATATATATATATACATATAGGAAAATTTTAAAAAATGCCCCGCTTTGAAAACACCTCTTTTTTCCGTGCCTCTTATTATTATTATTATTATTTATCATGGGGCTCATGTTGAGTCAATCTAATCTTTTCACACATACCACCTCCCCCCAATGAATAGTCTTAAGTCTAACTCATCTAACATTTCCTCACCGTTAGATTGAAATCATGATAAAATGACGCCTCTAAACCATTAAATCTTAGGGTCATGGATCAAAATGATATGATGATCTAATAGGCTCAAGACTTTGCATATAGGTAGGTCTCACATGAGTCTTTCCATCAAATGGACTTTCATGATTATCGTGCATCACAATGGACCCAATTAGGAGGGGTGTTTTCTCCTAAAAAACGCTCAGGCACTATGCAACGCTCCCCATACATATATACATATATTGACCTTGGGGCAACATCTCTATCGGGCTTTCTTATGAGTTCTCTTGTGGTGTGTCTCTCCTTAGATGAAAGATTTTTTTCTTGTATGGCCAAAGGGACTAATTTTGAGCCTCTTATGAATTAGCTCCACCTTTCATTTTACAATTTGGGGGGGTGTGTGGGTTCCATGGATAGATGGCGGGTGGGTGGGTGGGTTCCATGGATAGATTTGAATGTAAAAATACGAAATTCATGTCGTTGATCTCAACAAAGTCGTGAGAAGACGATGGGGGGTGGGTTCCAAGGATAGATTTGAATGTAAAAATACGAAATTCATGTCGTTGATCTCAACAAAGTCGTGAGAAGACGATGGTGGCGGATACCATGATGGGGTCCATAGGCAGAAAATTGCCTACAAAAAGCCTCCTATGGGTAGAGGAGTGGAATAAACCAAAAGGACTCAAAACCTTAATATCAGAAGATGACAAGGACGGACTACATGCGACTCATGCGGCTTGGATAATGAAAATAAGCTAAAACCAAAGTAGACAAAAGCAATAGGAAGACCTCCTACAAACATGGAGCCAGTGAATCCACCACTTCATTTGGCCTTTTTGCAATCTTTGATAGAGCTCACCCCATCAATGAGCTTGCAAAAATAACCAATCATGTAGAATTAAATCTGCATTCCTCCTTTTTGGACCCATGCATTCCTCCTTTTTGGACCAATTCAACAACACTAGAAGAGTCACCTTCAACAATTAATGATACTCGAAATTATATGTTGAAAGTCCTCACAGCTTCTCTAAAATTGTCTAGGAAGACAAAAAAGGCTCATATCCAAATTAATTGAAGAGGGTCCTACCTATTTCAACTTGCCCTACCAAGTGTCTTCCCATTCCCATTGAATTTCCATGTGCCTAGCGGGAACAGATCCCCGGTTTCGTCCAAACAGGACTTTTCTCTTTCCTCCGCCCCAAGCGTGTCAGTCCCTGTTTCGTCTAAACAGGGCTCACCTGTTTTGACGAAACAGGGGATCCGGATCCGTGCATGGCAGCTTCTTCTTTTTCCAAGTAAACTGCACTTGGCTAAGACAACCTAGTTGACCAGGAAGTTGACGAACTTCTATAGTTGATCAAGCCCATTCCCTATCCATATGGCTACAGAATCATTAATTGCAAGCCTCCTTTTCAACCTTACATTCTAAAATTTCCTCTCCATGTTTAAACACTCCACCCAACCGAACCCCATCTGACAAACCCCGTTTTCTGTAGAGCTTTTTTTTTTTTGCGCACAGATGTGAAAGAGTGGCATGTATAGAGATCGTTCCCTTAGTATTGAGTGAGATAATACGCCAACTGAGCAATTCCTTATTCTCTTGTTATGACTATAGGGATCTTCGGGGCAGCTGCTGAGCAGCAAAAAGCCTCACTATTCAATCCTTTGGACACGGCAGTCTTGATAGAGCTGCAACTTGCAAGTCGTTCAAAAAGACACAGAAGAATTTTACAGGTCGACAGTGTACAAAATACTCGGCAGAAGTGTTCTTCCAAAACCATCGACTTCTCTAGTCACCGTTTCTCATCTCTCAAGGTGATACTCACTTTTGACCAACCCAAACCACTCACTGGCCCACCTTATAATTGGCACTTGTCCTGCCTACCGAGACAGTAATCTGATCATTAACCACTGTTGAGTTCGATTTGGAAAAAAAAAGACTACTCCAAATTGGAGGTCATCTTAATTTGATACTGATCTAACCACTAACTAGTGTTGAATTCATTTTAAATGCAGTTAGTTGGCCCATCTAACAAAATCTGAAGCTCTATTTTGGCCATCTTACAAAAACTTCTTAAACTATTAACTAGCCCCCCCTCCCTCACCAAACCACAATAATTGGATGCATTCTTAGTTGTGCCCTTCGGGAGAAAGGTTCAGAATTTAGATCCCCGAGGGCACATTTAACAAGTGAGGAATCCTCCAATGTACGGATCTCTCACTGCCCTAGATCAGAGATTCCTTACTAAAGATTTCACATCACTGTGGGATGCATATAGCTGAGCAAATCTATAAAAATGAGAATTTTCAAGTCTTATAGAATAGGGCCGAACCCGAAAAATCCTCAAAAACATAAAAATTCCCACCGGCCCAAATCCACGAGGATTTCACATCACTGTTGTATAAGTGATTGTATTTGTGCCCAACTCATATTGTGATGGAATTTGACCTTTAAGAGTTTTCATAAGTGGATCCCACTGAAACTCCTAAGTCCAGGCCTAACCTAAAGTGGATTAGGGGTGACAGCCACTTTAGTGTGGGATCTGGTTTGAGGGTTAAAGCTTACAGAGAAGGAGAGCGTTGGGCTGCTGCTTGCTTGATTATAAAAATTTCCGATTGAGGCCAATGGCAATGGCCTTCACCATATCATGCAACTACAGGGCCATGTTGTAAGGCCCATTAGGGCAAGGTTCCCAGGTTGTAAATGGTAAGACTGATTCAGGTTCAGGGCATCTAAACAGTCAGCCCCAAGTCATTTACCCAATTCATTATCAAAAATATCGTTACAAGTATATAACAATCATATACTTATATAATATACTCAAGTAAATGGACATCTGGGAATGGTCCATACTAGATCCGTACCGGTATCTGAATTTCCAGGGTAGGTGATGGTACTTTGAGCCCATTTACAGCCTTAAAGGAGGAAGGGGTTCCAAGGTCCACAATTTTCTATACAGCCCTATGCGCTGTTCAACAAACGGGTACCTTTCCACCAATGTATGATTCCTGTTCCAGTCTACAGATCAAAAGAGAGATGGCCAAACAGTTCCTTTCACTCCAATAATGATTTCCCAGACCACCCAATAAACAATGGCTGGAGTGGAGGCTTAATTAAGCTTTCTCAGAATTGACTTGATGATCCAACACCTAGAAAGTCATATAAAATGATTGTGTGCAATTCCCACACATCTTTTTCCACCTGATCATAAATCCCAACTCACCACAAGGTCTAAAAAATGCATTGATTTGTAATGAAAGTTTTCCAGTTCACACTTCAATGTAAATGCAGCATTAGAAGATCCACATGTGCTTCAAATGGCTGTGCCTTCACTATGCTAGAAACATACCACTACATGGAATCAAGGAAATTTAATAAGGGTGCATGTCTTACGTGGCACCCTTCTGTTTCTTGGTTTTTTTCTTGATAGGGGTAAAGTCGCCATCTTCGTCTTCATCACTTGAACTGTTGTTTGCTTTGCGCTTCTTGGATGTCTTCGATGCAGTTTTGGACACGGGAGTACTCTTCACAGGAATCTTCTTCACAGAAGCCTCTTTTGTTGTCTTCTTAACGGAGACGGTCTTCACTGGTGAACTGAACTTTAGTTGCTGGTTCTTCTTCAGTTTTAACTCATATGCCTTCTTTGCTTCTGCCGGTGGTAGCAGACCCCACTCCATCATCCTGCAATCACATTAAGGGGGATCTGTGGTATGTCACATGGGCCAAAAACTGCATGGAATGAATATATGATAGGAAACTAATACAAGGATTATTTTTACTGCAAGGAACCATTGATAGGTGATCCAGACAGTTTATTTGCTGGGTACCACCATTATGTCCCAAAAGTCTCCCAGCTTGGAAGGGCTTGACCCTCGATCAAATGACCCACAAATATACAGTTAAAACAGAAAAATGTCAACATTCAGTGACAGCAACCAACAATCAAAGGGTTCAGCAGCTGAAAAACAAGACGTGCTGACAACTGCCTAAAATGGTGACAGAAACTCAAGTATCACAAAGGGTAAGAAAATAAGATGCAGAGGGTAGAATTTCACAAACATTACACACTATTAAAACCTGAAACAATGGAAGGACAATGAACGGACATCAAATGGTGTCGGACAGGGTCATCTTTTGCAGCAACAATTTCAGTTCAAGCCTGTACAGGATGTGTCTAGATGTACTCCAATTAGCCAAGAGTCTCGACTGCTCTAGCAAAATGAACTTTTGTATATATGTTTTTTTTCCCCAAATGGTCTTGACTCTGCATTTGGGACAACAAATGAAATGAAGAACGAGCAAATGGGACATAGGCTTTCTGCCTTCTCAGCTACACTTGAAAATCAATTTGAGGTGGAATAGACAGAGAAAGAGCATGTAAAGTGATTTTAATTTCTGTACCACCCTAGGCAGACAATACAACCAAGAATTCGTTCAACCATAAAAAAATTTCTGCCTGAACTTGGACTAAATCCAAAAGCATACCACAGAGTTAGCCATGCCCTACTAGACACCAAAAATGGACTTCAGCTAAAAGGATTGGCAGAAGCTGTCTTGGCCCACCCCAAGAAGAGATAATAGCCTGGCAGGATGGGGATGACCACCCATGATGACCACACAATTGACAAATAGAAATCAGTTCAGCATTGCTTACAGAAACAGCAACCAAGCACCTGTGGCAAGCAAGTGGTCTTAGTGTGGATGCAGAGCACAAATGAAAAGCATGGCACCCCAATTTATAAATGCCAAGTGGATGACAATCAACTCAGCGGCAGCACAGAATGACAAAATTGGTAACATGCTGTGCGTGTGGGTGTGTGAACAAGCACGTGTCAGATACTCAAGGTCTATGATACTTGGATACTTGTACAAGCCCAACGTATCTGTGTTAGACCGATAAGACACTCGTACCGGTACCTGGTACTGCAATGGTACTTCTACGGTACAAGTTAATCATATCCTACTTACCAAGTCCGTTGTTTCATATTAATTCTGTTAATTTTCTTATTTCTCAACATAAAAAAATATTAAGTAGGAACGTAAACAATAATAATTTCATTCATTTAAAAGCAATCTAAAGAGAAGATTAGGACACCCATATTCATATCCCTGTCTTAGATTGTCAATAGTGAAGAGTCGTATCCTCGATCCCCATATCCGTGCCCTTACCCGTACCCATATCTATGAATGATAGCTTAGGGTTGCCTATGCAAGTTTTACTCTTCCACTTGACCCTATTTAAAAGCGTGCTCTCAATCCCTTGATATGATACCATGTCTTTTCTCACTAACACACCCAAGATCTTCAATCCTCTCCCATCTCATAGTTTCTTGGATATGTAACCCTTCAATTTTCTTACAGGGATTGTTTCTTGCCCTTGCACATACCCAAACCATCTAAAGCTATATTCCTTCATTTTTTGGGCAACTACCAATAGGTTTTCTCTTATGTAGTCATTTCTAGTTCGTCCTCTCAAGTAATCCCACACATCCTTTACCATGCTCATTTCACTCACATGAGCTTTAGCTTATCATTTCCTCAATGCCATGCATTTAGCACCCGAAAAAAGAAAGAAGGTCCAACTACCATCTAATGAAAATATCTTTCTTAATCAAAGTGGCAAACAACTATCACATAACACGCCAATAGCTCATCTCCATTAGCCCATCTTATGTTGATCTTATTTGTTGTATCTAACTCAACCAATCATTTTGTTCTGCTATTGCTCCTAGATGTTGAAATGTATCACACTACAGTACTTGGTCATTTTCAATTTGAAAATCTCAACTACTCTACTATTCAATCTACCAAACTTGTAATCCTATTATGCCTTGGATTACAAGTCTTAGATCTCCTACATTTCATCCTATTTTGACTTGGACGCCTTCAAAATTCTAAATTCACACTCTCTTTCTTGTCTGAACAATTAAGTACCACATTATCTTAAAACTACAAACACCATTAAACATCATCTTTGGTATCTACACGAAAAAGGTTCATCACCATCGTCATTTAAGTGGTCAATGAGTACCATCTGGTCCTAATGCTTTTTTCCCCTTTTCATCCTACTAAAGCGGTCTTTACTTCTAATTATGATAATTCTTTGATCATACCTTGATTTCATTCTACCTCGTAATCTGCTTCACTTGTATATTTCGCATTTAATTCTTTAAAATGCGTCCCCCATCTATCCTAAATCTCCTTTTCTTTAATCAAGACCAGTTCATTCTCATATTTAATGCACCTCACATGCTTTGGATCTCTAGTTTTCCTCTCCTTGATCTTGGCAAGCTCACAGATATCTTTCTCCCCATTCTTAGTTCCCAACTACACAATTTATCATAAGCTTCATATTTGACTTTCCTAACAGTTTTTGCAACAGTGTTTTTTGCTATCTTGCACATAGAAGTCTTATAGTTTCTCACCATTCAATAATGTCTACTTTTTCCACAATAACCTCTTCAGACTACTGAATCCCACCACTAAGTTTCCTTACACATGCAACTCATCTTCTCCTTGGACTTGCAAGTACCTCTGAGTGACCTGTTTAATATAACCCTTTGTTTGACACCACACTTCTTTAGAATTCATATCCCAGTTCCAAATACCATGCTTTGAAACTTTCTTTGAATGCTATTATTTTCCCTTCTAGATCCCACCACCTGATTTTCACTCAATTCTTCACTTCTATTTTTTTTTTTCTAGAAATAAGACTTCATTCATAAAAGTAAAGAAGAAACATAAAATTGTTCGAAATCACATTTATATAAACTACAAAGAAACATAAAGTTGTTCGAAATCACATCTATATAAACTATGTGTCTAAAGACTACATCTACTCTAACAAAAGCTGAAATAATGCAAAAGCTCATAGATCAGTTGCTCCTTTGAATCTTTCTGATCCTTTCAAACTTTTGATGATTATGTGGAGACTGCAATGTGATTTCTCTCATCCTTCTTTTTAGTGACTTCCATTCACAGCTGTTATATTGCCATGATGTTGCTGCAAGTGGATCCTTTTATGAGCCCGTTTATTTGATCACCCAGGATCTTGCTGTTCCAGTGTCCAGATCATCTATGGCAGATAATTCTTGTAAATGATTGACGTGTCTGATTGAACATGTACAAGCATATCTACCACATTCTCTAAGAAAGTCAACTATAATAATTGGAACAAAGAGAATTCCTGGCTAATGTGAAATTTGATGCCATCACTCTGACTATGGTCGTATTAAAAAATTTATGCACACCAATAGGCCATAATCAGGAACATGTAATCACAAAAACAAAAACAGAACAGGAAAAAAAAAAAAAAAACATTTGTCTTTGGATTGGTGTCTCCATTCATAAATTCTACCTTACACCAAAAGGAAAGTTTGTATTTATTTAAAATGCTAACACAAAAGTATTCACCCAAGAAAGATCAAACTATGGTGAAACTTAAGCGCCCATGATTGAGGTATAAGATTGAGTGCACAACATAAGAACCTACAATCTATGATACCCGGATACTTGTATAAGCCCAACGTATCCGTATTGGACCGATACGATACTTGTATTGGTACCTAATACTGCAACGATACTTTTGGGGAATAAGTTTAACATATCCTACTTATAAAGTCCATTATTTCATATAATTCTTTTAATATTTTACTTTTCACCATAAAAAATGCTAGAAATGGACAAAAACAATGATAATTTCATTGATTCCAAAGTGATCTAAAGAAAAAGTTAGGACACCCGTATCCGTATCCGTGTCCTAAATTTTCAAAAGAGAGTAGTAGTATCCCCAATTCTCATATCAGTGTCCATATCCATATTCGTATCTAGGCATCATAGCCTACAATAGCATAAGACTTAGGTACAAAGTATCTGGAGTTGAAGACAGGTGATCTATTAGATGATGATAACTGGTTTGCCTTCTTATAGAATATGTAAATTCCATTATTCGAGGGAGGAAAAACATATCTAATTTGAAACCGGACAAGATGACTGCGAAAGGAATGACAAAGTGCAAGCTTCTACTCCATTGTAATGCAAAAGAAGTGTTGTTGGGCAAGAGGTAGGCCCGGCAGAAATCATGGTAAGAAATGTTCAATGCAAACAGCTCTCCATGAATTGCATGTAGAAATTCCATATTAAATGATCATAGTCATCCATCAAGGACCTATAAATAGAATGGCTAAGACAAAGTGAGTGTCCAACAAGCATCAAAGGAAACTCTACGATAATCTATGATACCCGGATACTGCAAATTACCTGTGGTATCCGTACCGATACGGTCCGATACGGATACCGGTACGGGATACGGCAAGATACGGCTTGGATACGGGGGGCCAATTTCAGGATACGGCTTGCATTATTTGTCGCCCAATATGTCGGCAGATTTTCCATTTCAGCCAATTTCTTTCTTTCTCTTAGTTTGATCAAAAGGAAAACAAAAAAGAAGAAGAGGAGGAGGAGGAGGAGAGGAGGAGGAGACCCACCTACTTCGACTGCTGCTGCTACGACCTTCATGTGCCAAGTATTCCTCCTCTTCTTCTTCCTCCGTTCTTTTTTCTTTCTTTCTTTCCTTCTTCTTCTTCTTCTTTCTTTTTTTTTTTTTTCTCTCATTCGTTTGTGCCCTAGAGATGCCAACAAAAGGGCAGAAAAGAATCCATTGCTCTTATGTTTCTTTCATTTTTTAATGTTGGGCTACTGGGCCCATCAGCTACTCAGCCCATTTTTCTTTTCTTCTCTTTTTAATGTTGTGCTACTGATCAATCAGCCACTCAGCCCACTTTTCTATTTTTTCTCTTTTTCTATGCTGAGATATTGTATTGTGAGGCCCACCTCATTGAAAATTTAAAACAAACAGTGGGCCTTGTAATATTTGAGCTCTAAATTGAGATAAAATAAGCATTCCACCTAAAATAAATCCCTACCCAAATATTTATATTTATATATTTATATATTTATAAGAATGCCGTACCTGTATCCGTATCCTAAGATTTTGAAGTTGACATATCGGACGCTCGTTCCCGTGTCCCGTATCCGTACCTGTGTCCGTATCCGGGCATCATAGACGATAATCACCCAATAGCCAACAGTATCCAAGCAGCTCCACAAAACTGCATTGGATTCTCTAAGCAAATACCGCATACCTAGCCAACCAATATTCCCCAACACACTAGCATGGATTCAAGTGTAGAAACACCAACAGGTGAAGGAGAACACCTTAAGCAAATAGGATTCAGACAGCAACACTCATCAATGAAGTCTAGCCGGTGACCTAGAAAAAAGGTTTAGAGCCTAATACACATGAGATTGCAGGATTTCCAGATGCAGGAGAAGAGAATGGCCATACTCACCAATTTGTTCTGAACAAATCTCCCATTCTGCTCCATCTAGTAGAAATGAAAGTTTTACCACTCACGGACTGGAAGCCAATTCTCTAGGTGTCAAAACAATCCCTAATATCACTCAACAACACTAGCTGATACAAACCAGGAAAAGATGACGCTCCAACTGATATCACAACCCAAAAATGCAGCAGCATGTGACCAACACACTCAGCATGCAAAGAATGCACCCACTGAGACTACTAAGCAAATGGTCCATAGTAAAGATTTTGCTGTGCCAATCCAAATAAAAGCAGTCATTCTCAGAGGAGCATGGATACGCCAAGGAGAAACCAATGAATTTGACAAGCCTTGTTTTTTTTTTTTTTTTTTTTTTTTTTCCTTCAGATGGTAACAGTTACTTACGTAAACAAAATAGAAAAATAATACAAAGGCCACTTACAATCATGACCATAAAATGAAATAACCACCACCACCGTTGTCATCACCATCATCATCAAAGCCTTGTCCCAACTATGTTAGAGTCGGCTAGGCTAATACAATGAAATAACCAAATAAAAAAATGGTTAGCACCACCATGCCAGACTTCGCACAAAGATCAGTAGGGGAAAATCAACAAAATCTTTTCTAGAGGAGGCCTTAAGAAGTGTCCAAGAATCATGAATGTTGAGCAATAGTATATGCAATGACAGCCACATTATGAAAATTTCCCATATTCCTCTCTAGCCATAAGGAAAAGAAAACAAAGACTAATGAAGACGACCACATGATGTTACAGATTCACTGCACAGTAAGAAGAAAGACTTGATTGTAAAGGAACTGCTCATATACTCCATGTAAAATTCTTTTATCTACCCCAAACAAGGGAATATGAACATTTTTCAACAGAAGAAAGAGAAAGGTCACAACTGGTTCATTTCCTAATGGGACAGTTCTGTCTAAACACAAGGCACCACATGAAAAATTCCTCCCACCTCTACAACAACCTCCATCATCTATGGCAATTTGAAACAATACAGGAAAACGCTGACTGAAAGTCGCATCGCCCATCGACTTGTCATACCAAAATAGCTTTCTGAAATATCTTCACATTCCGGAAACTCTCCCTCCTTGGAACAGCATAAATTGTGTTCCAACTGCCCTGTACAAAGTTCAATCTTATTCTTTTTTTCTTATTTCTTTTTTTTAAGTTATTTCTTTTTTTAACATGCTTCCATAAGCCCTCTCAATGATCTCTTAATTGCTACAACCATTAGCCTAGTAGCACCTTGCTCAATTGCTTTGAGGGTCTAACACTTAGACCACCATTGGCTCTCAGTTTGCTCGTGTTAGGCAAAAGAAATAACTTTTTTTAACTGCATGTTTGTCCATTGGGACCTTCTGTGCCTCTTTCTCATTCTTTCAACCTTTTTCACAATCTATTTGATGTTTCATGTGTACTTACTTTCTCTCATGGTTGGATGATTTTTCTGGTCCATTTAAGACTTAATTGTAATGGTGATCTCGTTAAAATTGCTCAATTTTGGACCGTCACAGGAGAATAGAAGAGAAACTACCGGAGAATACTCTCTATTAAGGCCCCTCAACGCAAAAGAGTTTCAAGGTGTCTCTATGTCAAATTTGAACAAATATTTATTGAGTTCGATCAGTGGTACAAGTTTGGTGGTTCATGTCCTCCCTAGGTGGGCACCTCCAACAGTCCAACACCAGGTAAATTCAACTCAAACACTAATAAAAAGCTATATCGACAACCTGGGACCATTCATGTGAACCAATAACTAAGAAAGAGGAAAGATGGCCTTAAAATTCTCAGTTTCAGATGGAATTGATACCAATGGGAAATATATCCTAGTGATAAAAAGGGAAAGCTATAAATTTTTAGAATACGCCTTCAAGGACACATTGATAGTAGAGGAATATTCGATTGCTTGGACAAGTCAGAAAGCGAAAAGGCCTAGCTGGTAATCCTTTATCATCATATCTCCGGTGAAGTCAGCCTTCACCAGATATTTAAGTGCACTGTTCTGTCACATACTCACATCCCTAGATAGACTAATGGAAAAATTAGAGACTCCTAGGTAGGTATCATTTGTGCGACCTGTTTCAGTGGAAGTGGATCCCCTGTTTGGTCCAAACAGGGGATCCCTGTTTGGGCCAATGAAGGGGATCCACATCCCCTTCAAAAAAAAAAAATTTTAAGTGAGAGGAGAGGGAGGGGGGAGATGTCATATGTGGCAGGCCCTGTGTGGTCCAAACAGGGTTTCCCTGTTTGGACCACACAGGTGATCCGGATCCTGTTTCAGTTGATTCGATTTGCCAGTCTTTCTTTCTTTTTTTTTTCTTGGGTTACATTGGGTGAGTGGTATAGTACAGTGGGTCTAACCTAGGGTACCAAGGATCGATCCCCTGTCGTCCTTGGGAAGTGAAATGCCTTTACCACTGAGTTATTTAGTGGTTCGGCATATTGTATTGTTTCATTTACTGTTTGTCCCTTGTCCTAGAGCGTATTGAGCAGGCTTTGGTTTTTTTTATCTTAATATGAGCTCATTACCTCGGCCACAAATAAGTAACATTGGAGCAGATCAATTTACACTCCAAGAGTGATTAAATTAAAGCATCCAGCTTATTAAATGAAGTAGTGATGAATGGCATGGATTGAAGATTTACTGAAAACATGGTTGCAACTTGTAAATAGGGTTGAGAGAAAAAGAATTTGAAGCCAACTCCAAATAGATGGGATAAGGCTTGATAATGATAATGTTGACGACCATGATTTTAGCAGTTTTCAAATGATAAACTAACTAGACCTAAGGTGAAGCAATCTACTGATATGTACACAAATCAAATAATAGCATTGAATCATTCAACAGATCAAAAGGCTGAGAGGAAAGCAAAGAAGACATGACAACAAAATAAAACTAAACTAAAACCCTCACCAGAAGGCCGCCATTTCGCTGCTGGGAAGCTGCTGATACAGTGTTTCATAGAAAATCCTCAATGGGTCTCTCTAAAAAATGAAAAACAACAAAAACCATCATCTGAAAGCCACAAATTGAAATGTAATGCAAAACCCAGTTCCCAAACAAACAAAAAGCAACACTTACTCCTTCAGGTGGGTCATGCTTCTGACCCGGCAAATCATACACTTTCTTCTCCTTCTTCTTCTCCTTCACCCCCACTGCAGCAGCAACAGAAGCAACCTTCTTCTTCCTCACCAACAAATTCACCTTTTCCTTCTTAATCGTCTTCTTATCCTTCAACCCCAACCCCTTAAAAACCATTCAAAAAAAAAGAAAGGAAAACAACCCATCATTCAAAGAAAACAAGGAAAAACCAGAGAAACCCAGATGAAGATGAGGGAAACCGAACCTTCTCGACCTTCTTTGGAGTCTTTTTAATGATGGGTTTCTTTTCTTCGTAATCATCATCGTCTTCGTCGGATTGGGGTTCTTCTTTCTTGATATTTGCAGCTGCCTTGAGGCGAGCTTCTCGGCTGCCATTCATTTGGATGGATTTCTTCATGGATTTCAAAGAAGAACTGAGAGGAGTGTTGTCTTCTTCTTCATCTTCCTCCTTTTTCACTTCCCTCTTCACAGATTTCTCTTGCTTGGGAGACATTTTCAGGGAAAGGGAAGTGAGAGGGAAAGGAGTTATTGAGTGGAGATTCAATAAAAATCCCTCTTGTCTATCCCCACAAGTGAATGGTCCAAGCCGTCTATATCTCCATCGTGACCGTCCAACTGCAAGGCAATTTTGATTGATTGGATGTTAGGGTTTTGTTGAATAAATCAATGGTTTGGATCAATTTGAAGGAGAGATTGTAGGTGGTCCCTCTGGTCCAATTGAGTCCATGATTTTGTTATTAAAATGCTTACACTCATGATAGAGATTCTACTCAAAATACGGCTTAAGTAGGTTTTCCACATCATCGCAAGAATAACGTTGAAATTTAAAGGCTAAAAGTGACATTTCAAATCTTGGGTGCACATGTGATTGCATTTTTAGTAAGACGTTTTTTTTGGGAAAACGTTTTTTATAATCTAATATAAATGCTTTTCCACAAGGGAAAGAAATATGGTTGTTTGACTTTTCTATAAATACGTATAAGAAATTTATTTTTTATTGTGGGACAAAGAGGCAAATTCAATTCTATTTAAAATCACAAAAATTCCATGGTAAAATCAACCATTCACCATGCATTTACATCGACTTATTGTTATTATCTTCTTATTTATTTGCTCTAGTAAATGCTCGTGCTACGACACATACTGTCCAGGATTTTCATCATCAAACTGATACAAGTACAATTAGAGACCAATTTCCAAGTATAATTCACCAGTAATCATGCACTCAAGCTCAAATTTAATTAGGTCATACTACTTGTTTTGTATTACTCTTTTTTATTCTAAACATATTTGATCTCATGCATTATTTGTATGGATGCAAAATGGTAAAGACACCTTCCTTGGATGCAGTTGAACTCGCCAATAAAATGAGATAGTACATACTGTGGTCTAGCATACATGCATTGCACCTATACTTTGCCGCACTTAAGGATGGCAAATGGGTCGGGTTAGGTTAAGATGGCTAAATTAACTTCAATCCACACAAGATGTAGGTAAACTCGACTTGACCAACATAACCTGCATTCAATGATGATCAACCCGTTAAATTCAATTGAAACAGCAGAATCTTGGTTCAAACCCGATCCTTTCAAATATAAATGCTATATTTGAGCTAAATTACATAAAAAGAAAAAAAGTTGATTCAACACGGCTGATTCCATATAAAATAGACTAATCAAGTCAGGGGCGGCCCAACAAATTCGGAGGCCCTAGGCAAGAATATGAAAGTGGGCCCTATTAATAGGCAATAATTATTAAAATATATTTTTCTAGCTTTTTGAGATGCAAAAATATTGATTAAATTTTTATATTCAAGTTTTGTTAATATATCTTTTTCAATAGATAATATAGCTAACCCATTTAATCTTTCTTGTGACATAGTTGATCGGAGATAAGATTTTATTAATTTAAGTTTCGAAAAACTTCTCTCCGCTAAAGCAACTGTTACTGGTATTGTTAACAATATTCTAAAAGCTATACATGCATTTGGAAAACAATCTAATCGTTTTATATAAGTTAGGGTTTCAGCTGGAGTATTAATTTCAGATTGTAGAACTTTTCTTAATACAGTCAACTCTTGAAATAAATATAAACCATCAATATCAGAAAATAAGTCATGCTTCAAAAAAGTTTCAAGGTTAAGACAATAACTTTTCAAGCTATCATCATCTAAGGATTTTAATTTTTTAAAACAAAATAAAAAACCAAAAATATTTTCATATATTTTGAATTGTTCAAATCTACTCTTGATCGAAGAAATAGCTAGATCAACTATAAATAAAAAATACTCAATTCTAAAAGACTCTTCAGCTGATAGTGTTACTGCATTCTCAATTGTATCACCAAATTGTTTTTTCCTAAAAATTTTACGTTTTTCTCGAAATACTGGTTCTATTTCCATTTCAAGTGCAATCTCTTTTGATGAAATCAAAGCAGAGTAAAATCCATTTTCTCTATATGATTCCAAAAAAGAAATAAGTCCTTTTAATTGATCAATAGCAACATCAATATGCATGTCTTTGGATTGTAAATTTTTACTAACTGTGTTAATAGCAAATAATATATCATACCAAATATTCATACCCAATAAAAATTCAAAGTTTTCAATCTCATATGTAGCTAAGCATGTGGTTTCACTTCTTGTTTTAGGATCTTCACTAATTTTTGCTAATTGAATTAATGCATCTCGTATTTTCGGAGTCTGATACTTGATTGCTTTAACACTTTCGATACGACTTTCTCATCGCGTTTGAGATAATGATTTCAGAGTTAACATAGATATATTATCTTGTAAAATTTTCCATCGTTTTGTTGAAGAAGAAAATAATGAGTATATACGTTGTAATACTCCAAAAAAAGATATAGCTTTAGGACAAGAGTTAGCTATATAACAAAGTACGAGGTTAAGATTATGACATCCACATGGTGTGTAAAATGCTCTTGGATTTATATTTAGTAGTCTTTTTTGTACACCTTGATGTTTTCCTTTCATATTAGATCCATTATCATATCCTTGTCCTCTTACATCATTTACATCAAGTCCAAGTTTTTTAATTACATTTATAAGTTCATCAAAAAGGCCTTTCCCAGAGGTATCATCTACTTCCAAAAATTCTAAAAAATATTCTTCTATTTTTATTGGACTTGTTGAAATATCTACACATCGCAGTATAAGAGTCATTTGTTCTTGATGACTTGCATCAGGAGTACAATCAAGTATTACTGAAAAATATTTTGCTTCTTTAATCTTATTAATGATTACACTTTTAATTTCAGAAGCTAACATTTGTATTAATTCATTTTGTATCTTATGCCCGAGATAATGATTATGAATTTCACCATCTTTAATTCGTCGAACATGTTCTTGCATTATTGGATCAAATTCCGCAATCATTTCAATTAAACTTAAAAAGTTTCCATTGTTGTCTGGATATATTTTCTCATTCTTCCCACGAAATGCCAAATTATTTTTAGCAAGAGTTTTTACCACAGCTAAAATTCTTACAAGTACTTTTTTCCAATAATCTTTCTCTTTGTTAATTTGTTCTTGAATATTTTCATCAATAGTTTTATTTTTTGACAATCTTATTTCTAAATCAACCCATGAATTCATGTTAGCAATATGTTCATTAGTTGTTTCATGAGTTTTGAGCTTATAACTAAGATTTTTCCAATCTTTAGTTCCTTCATTAACTAATTGACTTGTGCTAGGTTTTGAATTGAATAACTTATAACAAAAGCAATATACTCTATCTAAATCTTTTGAATATATTAATCATTTTCTATCATGCTTTTCTCCGTTTGAAAATTTTCGAGTGTAATATGTAATAGAAAAATGTCTATTATTTTCATCATTAGGAAAGTCTAAATTATTTTCCCTAATAGGACTTCTTTCAACTAATAAGTCTCTTAATTTTGTGTCAATATTTTTCCATTGTCCTGGATCATAGATATTTATTGGAACATAATCTAATAGTTCACTAACATGTTCACATTCTTTATCAGTTTCTACTTCACTAACAAATTCACATTCCTTACCAATTTCATTTTCTTTTAAATCTTTTTGGCATTCCGTTGATTTTTCTATATTATTTAATTGTTCAATCATTGAATCATCATTTGAATTTGTTGTTGTTGTTGGTTTATCACTAATAACAAATTTATCGAGTGCTCATTTTTGAGATTCAATAAATTCATCTTGTTTTTTTTTTTTTTTTTTACGTTTTTCACATCCAGAATCATATCTTCGAGTAGACATACTAATTATATAACTTGCAGTTACTACAATGAAAAATTATAACACAAAATTTATAAAAATTAAATTAAACTAAAATAAAAGTTCAAGAACAACACAACCTGGTACTGTTCCGTTCTTCGGTACTGTTGGCAGTAAGATTGATCCTTTTGTAGCAACAACATTCAAGCAACAGCAAAAGGCAGCACTTTCGTTCAGAAACTTCACGCAGAGGCCAGAGAACTTCATGCAGAGAGAGAGAGAGAGAGAGAGAGAGAGAGAGAGAGACGTTATATCTTGAACAAAAATAAATAAAAATTCTGCCGTTAATGTAGAAGTCTAACCGTCTAAGAGAGAGAGAGAGACAGAGTCAGACTACCCTTTCTTTGTAGAAGTCTAACAGTCTACTACAACTATGAGCAATTTTCTAAGTTAGTTATTAAAGTGTTAATGGACCTATCAATAAAATTTGGGCCCTCTCAAATCTCAAATCAGTCTATCCAAAATATATATACCCATATCTAAAATAGGGGGCCCCAAAATTTTGCAAAAATTGGGGGCCCTAGGCGGCCAACTAAGTGGCCTAGGCCTAGGGCCGGCCCTGAATCAAGTACCCAATAATTAAACACCAAATTGTTTAAATGATTTTGGATATGAGGATCAACCCTAACCCAACCCATTTAAATAGATTAAACAAGTTATCGAAGTTGACCCTAATCTTATCTTTTTAAAAAGAAGGTCAAGTTTTCTTGACCCGCATATAATGGGGGTCGAATTAGTCATAGTAACCATTCTACATTGCTTCTCTTTCGTCTTAATTCATTATTATCATCATTATTTTGGTAGAGTTTCTTAAACATCTTTAAACACATGCATTGTCTGCGTTGATCCAATGGTAAGGACACCTCCTTCATGATGCATTTGAACCCGTAGATTAAATGAGAAAATGTATATATATATATATATATATTGCCTACAATGAACCCTTGTGGTTTAGTAGTATTATAGTCTAACATATATGCATTAGAGAAGACAATATGAGGAAAAAAAACAACGACATCACCTCATTTAAGTACGAGATCCGAGTAGTTTTTATGCATCAAGGAGAGGAGATTGTCTCGAGTCCAAGTTGAGTTTCACAGTCATGAAAGAGTATCTTCCTGTTTTTTCTTGACTCAGGAGTCTAGAGCCGGCAAAAATCAACCTGACATGCCAACCCACCTGACCCAACCCACATAACCTGATCCACCTATTATCCAGGTCCATTGCAGGTGAAGCTTTTCTTTCCTTAAATTTCTTTTCCATAAATTCCATCTTAATTTTTGTTCTACCAAAAAAACGAAAACATCCACAACTCAGCAGTCGGCCCCAACCAGAATGGAAAGAGACTAGTAAATATTATATCAAGTGACAATGACATGAAGAAATAAATGGGGCGGCTGTTTAAGGTGATCAGAAGAAAAGGACAGGGTTTGTGTTTGTGCATATAGAATCACAGGAGAAGTGGGGGTAGATGCCCTAAGAAATGCATTTCATCTGTGCCACAGTTTGGATTTCTATTCTTTTCAGAAAAAAATGATACTTAACCATATGTTTGACATCACAACCCTCTCTGTAATAGATTGTTTGATTCTATATTTTAGTAGTAAGGATCTGACATTCATTTGCATATGGAATGGTCTCTCTTTTGTTTGGGCTCATAAAAAGAAAAAATAGTCCCTTCAGATCATCCTGCCTTTATTTAATAACTTCAAAGTTTAGTAGTCTTTTTAGTTTATTTGAGATTCAACCCAATACTAGATAAAGATTTGATAAGAGTAAGAGTTGGCCTGGTATTGATAGATCATGGGAGGATTAGAGTATGAAAGGGACTGCACTAATCATAGACGGGCCCGAGTGGGCTCCACATAGTTGGATTGCATGTGATGTTGCTCGTAGGAGAACATTTTTCTATGGCCACCTTTTTCTTTTCTTTTATTTCATTCGTAAATACTCATATACCCATCCACACAAACTACGCAAGTCCTTCATTAACACAAGCGGATTGGATGGATGCTTATAGACTGAGTCATCAGTGTATTGGCAATGTAGTCTCACATGGGTGTATCTAAGTGGTTCAAATTGAGATTCTTATGCAGACGTTGTCATAGGGTCGTTTCTCAACTGATGGCCATGATTGTAATAAGTGATAACAATACAATATAGTTACATGAAAAATTATCTTATTTTTCAAATGAAGGAAACATGGAGAAGGGTGAAATGCAAAAGCATGTAATCTCATCAACCTTTTTGCAATTGTAGTATATATGGATTAGTAAATCAAGTGAGTTTTTAGATGGATAGCCTAAATCAATAATTAATGTAAAATACCATGATGCATGTACTGAGGACAACATTTTTCCCACTGTTTACCTAATAAGTGAATTGGATTGATTGGGATGCAAGTTTTTCTTTTTCAAAAGTACATCAAATGCTGAATGATCATTTAGTAGAATCCTTTATGCACATGAAATCCTTTAGTTGTTGAAAACCTACTTGAAAAATCCATGAATTGATAAACAGTTCAATTTCTAATGACTATTAGATTTGATACATGTGAAAAACATGGCTATAGTGAAAATAATCCTAATTTAATTGAAGTTTTATATATATTTATGGGGAAGAAACAAGTGCATCTAATGCACTCAAGATTAGCAAAAGATAGGTCCTAATTGTGTATAGAAAATATATTTATTAATAACTCACTATTAACTAGCCTTCTAATCATATTTTTCTTCAATCAAATATTTCATATCGCTTTCATTGGAGGAGGAAAGTCATAAGTAAATAGGTAACTCACAATGCAATAATTTTAAATCTTTAAGTCTAATTATTCACATAGAATATATAGGAACTTATGCTCATAGGAGCATTATTGAATGATTATTAAAGAGGCAGGCCAAGAATGAAGGATATGCGGTAACGATATGGATGCAACTAGGCCCATCAATCTAGCTCTTTAATGAGAGCACTTGCCCCAACTTTGCCCTCATAAAGCATGTAAAATAAGGGCTTTTATTTCTCCTAAAAAGCCAAAGGGTTAGGCTTGCCTTCTATTTTGAGGGTTGGGTTTGGAACACACTAGGCATTGGCCCATGAAGGTAGGATAAGGAGATAGGTAATTCAGGCCCCCCAAGGACTTTGACCTACCTTGAGCCAAGCAATATAAATTGAGAGCAAGGTAAGTATAACTCTAGGCCTAGCCCGATTCTTTGATCGCCGTAGATGCTCCTTCACTTTTTCGAGATTTGAATTACCAAGATTGTGGTAAATTTAACTAGCATTTCTTGTGGGGCTACACCTAAGTGCCCTCAACCCCAATTGTGTACGGTGATAGGAGCTCGAATTATAATCTTAACCACTTGATCAATGACCAATAAGTTTTCACCATCCAAAATGAATCTACAGTTAATTCAACAGTACAGTTCATTCGGATGGGTGCCAAACCCAAGATCAATGACTATCAATGGGTCCTTATTTTATAGTCCACTCGGGTGGATCAATAGGTGGGCCTGCTCTCATGAAGTCTTCCCTTTTAATTGTTTTTGGAAATAAAAAACCTTACAATTCGTGTATTCATCATTGACATGCTAAACAAGACTGCATGCTCATATTTAAGTTGACCTTACTTGGGTACATGAACATCTATATTGACATCCATCTTTGAGAAAACTATTCATTAAAAATACCCCAATATCTTTGGAAAATTGATGCATTTCCTTGCAACAAAAAATGTTGCAAACAGATCTATAGGGTTATAAACGGGTTGGTCCCGATCTGGGTCCATGAGGGACCCGAAATCGAAACCATTAAGGAGAAGGTGGAATTGAATCCGGAACCGTTTTGGAATCGATTTTTTGGCTTCAGAACCAGAACCATATATAGGATGAGTCTGAATCTGGATCCGAGTCCAGATTTAGGTAGATAATGATATTAAAAAAAACATGGTTTTTAGGAGAAATTTTTAAAAATTGAGGGAATATGTCAGGTCTCAGGTTTACAGGTTTGAATTAATATAGAACCGGACCCGGATTCATTTACTTATTAGAGCCTAAATAAGAGTTCAGATCTGATTTTTAAAGAATCGAAACCTCTAAATAATTAAAAAATCAAATATCTATTTACATGCCTAGATTTGAGATCACGTGACTAACCTAAAAGCCAACGAGCCTGAGAAAGAAAAGGCCCCCGTGAGACCATCCGGATACATTGGACCATACCCATTAAAAAATTATTTATGATTTGAATCACATGCCGGATGGTACGATCAAGATCCTCGATCGGTGCATGAAACCCTACGCATTGTAACATTCAATGCATCATGTCACATACTCTGACACAAGAATCCGCATCCTCTAATGCATGGTTTGTTTCTACCAAAAAAAAACCAAAAAACAACTGCATGGTTTCTTCGAGGGTGCGTTTTTGTACAGAACCCATCGTGGCGGAGAAAGGATAGAGATTCTAGGTGGTTTGGTGCAGCGAGATTTCCTTAATTTCCTTCTTTGGTGATGATCCGGTTTTGCACCTATCTATATTGAGAAAATAAGTATGGGTGTAATGGTTTGGTGAATCATTTGTTTTGAAAAAATTGTTAATTGAATTGTATTTTACAAATTTTTGTTTCTAAAAACTATAATATAACTGTACATTAAAAAGTTGTTAAAAATCAAACTGCGGTTAACAATATTAGACATTTCGGTTACGATTAATTCCAATACAGGCTAAAAAGAAAATATATTTCATTATAAAAGCAATATCTATACATATCAAATAAAATATAAACAAAAATGATTGAAATACAACTATTATAAAAAAATATTTATTTAGAAAGCAAGATGAGGAAAGGGGCTTAACTTAAGTCATTTTATTTCATTTAGGCCATTTAGCTTTTTTTTTTTTAAATAGTGTAATGGTTCCGTTAACAATGTGTTTTGAAAAAAAAAAAACAATTAATCAAACCGTATTTTACAGTTTGCTTCGGTTAATAACCGTGATTCGAGACTGAGAACCGTAATCAAATCGTGAAGCACGGTTTTTCAATTTTAATAACTGTAACCGAACCGTCGGTTGGTTAAAATGGTTTTTAATTTTTTTTACACCCCTAAAAATAAGTTTTATGTTTTCTCTTCCTGTGACTTCTGCATAAATGTTCCGTAATCGTTCAAAATAAATGCCTACCAACTATACGGTACAAGATGAAATTTTATTTCAAATTGAGTCGTTTTTTTAACATTAAATTAATTGGTTGAAGAAAAATACAACAATTTAAGGAAATCACATAAACTTTAAGGGAGCATTTATTTGTATCAGCTCCCTCTTCCGCAGCACTCGATTTTCGACTAAAACAAGTGAAAAAAAATCCCATTCAACAATAAAAATAGCAACTCGTCAGAGCGTCTTTTTTTCAGATCCAAAGATCTACCGCTACGTGAGACAAATGCTCCACATCATTTCTATTCATTTTTGTGGAATTGTCGTATGCACAGAACCTCCTCCAAAAGCATCTATTTTGATCAATTCAGATAGGTTGGCGGTTATAGCATGAAGTTCCATATATATATATATAGAGTGTGGCTACCTACACACTACAAATGACTCTTTACACACTACATTAAAAAAAATAAAAAATAAAAAAATAAATTCCTAAACTACCCTCGCCATCTCCTTCCTTCTCTCTCCCTTCTCCTCGTTGTCCACCGCCCACCCTCTCCCCTTCCTCTCCTCTCCCTCTTCCTCATCATCTTCCTCTCCTTCTCCCTCTCTATTTCCCTCTCTTTCCCTCTCCCTGCTCGTCGCCGCCCGCCCACTCTCCTTCTCCCTCTTCCTCTCCTTCTCCCTCTCTATTTCCCTCTCCCCGCTCATCGCCGACCGCCGCCCGGTCACCCTCTCCCCTTCCTCTCTCCCTCTCACGGTGGACAAGCAAATGGAGAAGAATCAAATGCTTTGGATGTAAAAAATAAAAATAAAAATTTACCATTGAAATCGGTGAATCCGATTCGTTCGGCGTTACAGGGCCGAACGAATCGAGTTTTCTCGGCGTTACAGAGCCGAACAAACCGAGTTTGCTCGGCCCTGTAACGCCGAGAAAACTCGATTCGTTCGGCCCCGTGTTGCCGAACGAATGTAGACAATGGGTAGTTTAGGAATTTTTTGTTTTTGTTTTTTTTATTTTAAAATGCAGTGTGTAGAGAGCAAAATGCAGTGTGCAGGTAGCAGCTCTCATATATATAATCTCAAGGGGTAGCTCAGTTGGCCTAGGACTACGGTTTGCATCCGGAGGTTGTAGGTTCGAAACTGCACTACCACACTGGGGCTACATGGGAGTTTACTCGGCTTCCCTCTGGGCCCGGAGGGATTAGTCCAACCCAAAGGGTTGGGAACCCTCTGATATAAAAAAAATATATATATATATATAAATATAAATAAATATATATTTTTAATACTGGATTTCTTTAGGTTAAAGCCTCAAGGATCCGGACCCGTTGACCTGAGGCTCATGAACTTGTTTGCCGTGCTAAGCCATCTCTCAAAGCTATCGTTTTTATTTAACCTTTGCGAGCCATCCAATCAACGGAATATTTAACAATGACGGCATTTTGCAAACTCCGAAAAACTTGCAAACCTTAAATCATCAATCATAACGATGTGGACACGTACGCACGTGATCTCATCCTACGGTCCACATCATTCGTTTCCCCAATCTCATTATCACTAATCACATCTTATATTTATGCCTCTTCTTTCAGCTCTTTCCATTAGCTTCTCTAATCTATAATCTCTCTCTCTCTCTCTCTCTCTCTCTCTCTCTCTTCGAAGATCAAATCCCAACTTCTCACTCGTCTTCCTTCTCTTTGAATCAAATCACCAAACCCTAGTTAATCTGATCGCAATCTCTTCCGTTTCGATCCGCGGAATAAAGATGCAATCTTTCGATTTCATGTTCAGATCTTCTTTTCTCCAGGAGCAATTACAGATGTTAGTTTCTGTTAAGAATCTCTCTCTTTGATATTCTACGATTCTGCTGCGTTCTGCAAATTCACAGACGGAAGATACAAAGCTTTGGACTTGGAAGAACAGAGACCGAATTGCAATCCTGCTGACGCCAAAGGTAATCTTTTTTTTTTTTTGCCCTTTTGCCCTATCCTCAGATGAAAAAAAGAGGTTGATCTATAAGCTAATCCCAAAAGTGTCGTGCTTCGAATCACAATCGGAGGTGAGCCAAACGCGGCGTAAAATCATGGATTAGTTTGTCCTTCTTTTCAGAGAGTTACGTAAGATTAGCGGTGGATTTTAAAGGAAAAATGTGGGATTTGGAGAAAGTTTTCTTTTTTCCATCTCAAATTGATGTGAAATGTAGCTGGGACATGTGTTATCCTGGTGCTGTATCAGCAGTGAGTGTAAAAAGTGTGGAGAATAGGGATTTGTAGATTCTGATCTGTGATTTTACTTGTTTGGGAGTGGTTTTGATTGGGTTTAATAGCTGTCTTCATGTTAACATATTTCCCAAGCAGTCCTTGCGCAGTTCACTACTTTTAATCTAATTTGAGACTTATATTTTCATAATTGTCAAATTTGACGGGCTAGATTCTGCCAACATTGATTTGTTAATTTGTTTTAGTTTTTTTGGTTAAATTTTGATGTTACTGTTTATCAAGAAAAGGAGATTAATTGTTAAAATCTGAGTATCCAAGCAAAAGTTTCATGGTAAATGGTTGAATTTTGTAGATAAAAATCGTGAAATCACGAGTCCTCACAGTCATTTTTGTCAAAGCTCAAGCAGAAAATGATCACACCCTGTATTTTTTTTTTTAATCCAGAATTTTAGCTTTGAAATATTAGTCATCTGTGTTCTTGTTCTTATGGTCTGGTCAAATTATTTCCAATCCTTTGATCTTGCATACAGGTTTCTAATGAAAATTTGTCTGTACCAGATAGCTTGAATATTTTGCATTCTTGTTGGTAGTATTTTTTCCCCTTCAAAATTTCAGAGGTATTGGTGGGCAGAGGCTTTCTTTTTCTCTTGATGTAGAAACATAATTGTGTGTTCATGGTGATAAATAGGTGGATATGTTCATGATATAAGCAGAAAGGAGCAGAAATAAATGGCACCTGCAAGCAAGGCAGACAAAAAGGCGGCTTTAGATGTGGCCTCATGGATGTTTAATGTTGTTACTTCTGTTGGAATCATCATTGTCAATAAAGCCTTAATGGCCACATATGGCTACAGTTTTGGTAAATACATTGGACTTTCCTACTCTACTCTTATCATAGTGTGTATTTATTCCTTTGTAAATGCAACCATATCCTTTATTGAACAAGCTGTTGTTGAAACTAAGACCTTAACCACAATGTGATTACTGTCGCTCTCCATCATGCAATTCTCTTTTGATCAAATGAAATAAAATACTAACCACAAACGAATCCTTGCGCATTTGATTATATGTAAATGATGTCAAGAGTAAATGCACAAATAACTTTGATTCTTCCTTTCTCATCCATCCAGTGTAAGCTTTCTAGAATTTGAGACAACTGATGAATAATTGTATTTGATGAAATCTATTGGGCTCGTTAAGATATTCTTCAGTAGACATGCTACCACTGGTGGTTAGATTAGATGATTTGAATATCTGTTCTGTACCAGCACCAGATGAGGTGAGATGTCATTGTGTTCAAGATAAAGTGGCTTTTGTGATTTACAGAACTTAAAGGTCTTCTTTGCTACGTGATAACTTTAAACTCAACTCTATTTTGGGTTTTGAATTCATATTCTTTGACTTAACACAAAAGATGAAGCAATTCAAGAATCATCCATACCAAGACCCCGGCCACTCTGAACCAAACCAACCCATGCCTGACCAAGTTTGAAAAATTCCTGGAACTAAATTGGTTTGCTTTGATTTGGTATGTTGCCAAATTGAAGCAAATCAGTGTGAAAGAATTCCTAAACTGCTTCTCCAGAGCAAGATTTAAACAAGCAAGCCTTTTTTCAACCATATTTATTAATCAATCAACACAATTTAGGGAGCCTCAACCAATAAACGTGGACGTACAATCAGTTGATTGGCCTTACAGTCTACTGTTCCATGTATGGTCAAAGGGAAGGGGGAATAGTAAAATTTTGAATCTCATGCATCAATCACATTTCTAAATGCTGGCGCCAACACCATCACACAAACACACACTTACGTAGTTTTTTTTTATTTTTTATTGGATCATTTATTCTTCTTGTCCCAACCATGTTGGGCTTAGCTGCATAAAATTAGTTTTTCCATTCCAGTTAGTCCTGAGCCAAACCTCAGATTGGTTTGTACTTCTTTAGTCCTTACACTTCAATCCATGTCCTTTCGGCCTACCCTTTTTCTTTGAGGGGCTATAAACCTACAAAGAAAGTTTCTCCTCACTGCAAAGTTATTGGCCTACGTTGGACGATTCTCTCTTGATTTATGATCTATTAATGCTAATTGCTACCCTTCAATGCTCCTGAATGCGCTCATTTGTGATTCTATTTTTCCTTATTTTATCACACATGCACCTCAACATTCTCATCACTATTGCATTTCATTTTTTTTTTTTTTTTTGCATATGTTGTTTCCTAATTGCCGAACATTACTCTGTAGGTCATATTAGGTCTAATCGTTTTATTGTATAATTTTATCTTCAATCTTGTTGATATGTGCCGATCACAAATCACTCTAAAAGCTAGTACCCACTTCAACCATCTTTGCTCTTATCCAATGTTCAACATTGTCCTCAATCTTCCCATCCTTTCTAATTGTAGAGCCAAGGTACTGGAAGGACTCTCTTTACAGTCATAAAGCTATAATTCACCAAGCATGGGTAAGTACTTTGAACGTCATATTCAAAGAAGATCTGATCTTTGTGCAACATTTTAGATTTCACATCCACAGTGTCAACACTTTGTCAATTACTCACATCACCCAAATGTGTGGATATATCCTCCCACCATGAGAGGAACATATACTTTGAAAAGGGACCTCATGGGTAAATAGCATGGGTGACATCCATAAAATTGTTAATATTAATAACAAAGAAAACCCTAATATCAGTCCTTGCTGTCAATCCCAAGCACTGTAAATTCTTATCCCACTTCTACAGTTATCTAGAAGTAAAAAGAATACTAAATGCAGTTTCCTACTTAAGCCAACAAGTAAGGATTCGTTTAAATACAACATTATATAGGGATTCTTTATCTGCATGTCTTCACATTGTTTTTAGTACTTCTTTTTATTTCCCTTTTTGGCCAATGTGGGCTAGGTGGCTAGCCCATAGGCCCAATTTATATGCAAGTTGCACTCACTCCAAAGCGAATGTATTAATAAGAAATTAAGCAAGTAATACGCTACAGTCCATGGCTGTTGCTCAGCTGGCCAGGGATATCATGTAGTGAGCATGGGCGTAAGAGTTTGAGTATCTTCCAAAGCAAAATAAAAAAAATAAAAAATAAATAGTGAGCTATATGAACATGTTGCTGATGGGGGCATGGTGTTTTCCTTTTCCTTCAAATCTTTCTTCCGTGTTAAGCACACATATCTCTAATGATGAGTTGGACATCCCCACTAGGCTAGCGATGGTTGGTATCAGTGAAGGTTTCAATTCCTATGGTCCTGAACCTTGGGTAAATGACACTTTTTTGGTAGTAAAACTTTTGCTTTTAGCTTTTCCATCTATTCTCTTCTCCTCTCAACTTCTGTTTTCTGTTTACACAAATGCTCTAAATTGCAATTCATTTGGGCAATGAATGATGATGTTACTGGTTGTTTATTGGAATTGAAGCATAACTTGAGGGATTAACGTAGTGTTTCTTAACCTGGATGCTGCATTACTTTCAAATATGTACATCTGCCTCGGAGTTAATAGAAGTATGTCTAATAGTTTAAGGCCAATACGCTCATGGTTGAGTGGTGTTGGAACTTTGGTATCACTCACATGCCCAAGGATCGACCCCTTAGTCTTCAAGTTTAAAGTATCACTCCTGACCAGTGGCCCAACTTACGGGGGAAGAAAGAAGTATGTCTCAGATATGTCTTTGGATTGACTAGACAACCTTTGCCCATGTCCAAAAGCTTAATTCTGACACCTGCCTTTTTTAATGTTGGAATTGAATAAGACATTTTTTGATCCAAATCAAGTAATTCAGATTTGTTTTAAGTTACTGTTAGAAAATTGAAATTTCCCATTTTTCCGTTCAATTGATGCTGCTTAATAAACTGCTGGTTCTGACATTAAAGTGGAATCCAATCATTTTTGTAGCGACAACATTAACCGGCCTGCATTTTGCCACGACAACCCTGATGACTCTAGTTCTTAGGTGGATGGGATACATACAGCCATCCCATCTACCATTACAGGAGCTTCTGAAATTTGTCCTCTTTGCCAACTTTTCAATTGTTGGAATGAATGTGAGCTTGATGTGGAACTCTGTGGGATTTTATCAGGTTTGTTTTAGCAAGCAGTCACATTTGCTTTCTTTTTCAAGCATAGGAAAGATGTAAATTATGGAGTAACGGACATTATTTTCTGTGTGATCTCCAGATTGCCAAGTTGAGCATGATTCCTGTATCATGCTTTCTGGAAGTTGTCTTGGACAAGATCCGATACTCAAGAGGCACTAAGCTTAGTATAGGTGTTGTTCTCCTCGGAGTTGCAGTATGTACTGTTACTGATGTGAGCGTGAATTCTAAAGGCTTCATTGCAGCCTTCATAGCAGTTTGGAGCACTTCTCTGCAACAATATGTGAGTAATCAAGTGTTGAAATCAGTTCTTACGCATTCATTTTTCTTGTCCAAGCAATTTTAAATCTTAAATTGTCTGTTAGTTCTGATGAACAAAGTTTTTTCTGTTCATTTTTAAACCACAACAAGTGATTGCACTTGCAGATTGCAATGGCTCATTAGTGTAGGATTTCACAACCTTTTGTGCACATTTGTGTTGCATTATACTAATGTTACCATTTTGAACGGTCCTCTTCCAGCATCATCATTGGATGACATCATCCAATAAGCATCCAAAAAAAAAAAAAAAGCAATGTGTTTTGGTGCTGTTATTTTTCAGAAGTCTATTTAGAGATGGCAAGGTGTATCTTTGTCCCTAAATCGACATCCAGATAACAACTAACTTCAAGTTGGATATGGGGTTGATATTATCCAATCCACCTCACGAAGTGCGAAAAATGCTATAAGAAAAGACTGATACTGGCTCCAAAATTTGTTTCCATGCTCAAATCAACCTTTCCAGCAAGGATATGCAACTTTAATAGAAGAAATATCCTAAGTATGATTATCAAGAGAAGGTTATATTTAATAGTGATATTGTAATTTAGCTCATCACGTGATCATTCTAAATTGATTGCCACAATGTTTCTTGGTTATATGTCTGTTGGCTTGCATATAAAAGGATAGAAATGTTGTCTTCAGGTACTGTGAAATTTAATGCACATCAGCCAGCATGAGTGATATTTAATAGATTAAAACAGGTGAAATCTTCAAGTTTCTCAACATCTTAATCTGATCAAAATGTCTTTTGTCTTTGCAGTATGTCCATTACCTTCAACGCAAGTATTCGCTTGGATCATTCAATCTCTTGGGCCATACTGCCCCAGTCCAGGCTGCAACACTGCTGGTGTTAGGGCCCTTCTTGGATTTCTGGTTGACAAACAAAAGAGTTGACAAGTATGACTATAATGTAGCTGCTACGGTAAGTACAGTTAAAAACTCAAAATGAGCACATTTATGATATCTAATACGTAATGAGGCATTTGGTTGTATGGAAAATTTATTGATAAGCTAGATGTTTTGACTGGATTGGTAAAAATTTATTCTCCCAAGTGTCAAAGTTGAAAGGAAATTGGAAATGCGAGGATGGAAATGTATAGATATATTTTTGTATTGCCATTTCCACCTCAAATCAATTTCCAATACATCTCAGATCCTTTGAAATATGTTGCATGTACTCTGTATGGAGCGACATCCTGACCCTTCTCATGTCTTTTTATCTGGTCTTTTAAAGGAAATCTGTAATTAGATTGTTGTGTCTTGTACACTATGCTGGCACCGATTTGTGTCGGTGTGTATGAGTGGTTGCTTGTCTGCCTGCATGTATATGTTTAACTTTGATTTGCACAAACTGCATTGGGACATTTCCATTTGATTAGCTGCATTAACACAGATGATTGAGCGCTAACGTTGCTCATTTCCTCCTGTTTATTCTGCAGTTTTTCATCATCTTGTCATGCACCATTGCAGTAGGAACCAACCTCAGCCAGTTCATCTGCATTGGCAGATTCACTGCTGTGTCTTTCCAAGTCCTTGGCCACATGAAAACCATCTTTGTTCTGGTCTTGGGTTTCTTTTTCTTTGGGAAAGAGGGCCTCAATTTACAAGTAGTTCTAGGCATGGTTCTAGCTGTGGTGGGTATGATATGGTATGGAAGTGCATCATCCAAGCCTGGAGGAAAGGAGCGTCGGAACAATTCGAGTTTGAGTGATAAATCTCAAAGGCATGGCGGGTTGTCAGAATCTGGAGAGCGTGATGAAAATGTTTAAAGATGTAGACTCGTCTGAGGGAGGACTAAACTCTTGTTCCAGTCCTTCTCAAGGATTCGGCACAGATGCATCGGAGGATAGCTGATTCCAGTAATCTCTCTAACCACAAGATAGTGCTTTTCGTTTCTTTTTCTTCTTTTTTTTCACCGAGTAATCCACATATTATTTTGAGGGCTGGGCCCATGACTTAAATGGGCGGTGCTCAAGGTCACGACCAGCAGGCTGCAGGTCTTTACTGAAGCTTTTACCTACAATTTTTTTTTAATGTTTTTACTTTGATTTTAATTCCTCCTGAGAATGCATGGAGATTACCAAAGGAACTTACCTTTTGCTTCAGGTTCCTTTGTCGTAATTTGTATGCCCTCCCTTGCTCATTTATAAATCAAATTATTTGCAATATCTTTGTAACCTCCCTCTCTCTCCCTCTCCCTCTCCCTCTCTGTCTCATTGATTCATTGTACTCACTTGTGTCATAGTATGAGACTTTTCATTATAGTATGAGATTTCTCATTAATTTATCATGGAATGGTGCGTTAATGCTGATGAATTGGAAACTGTTTGATAGTGCACATTTCATTCCAAGATCTATGAAAAGATGAGACAAAAAAAGAAAAGAAAAAGTAGGTGTATCATGTGACAAAGGACATCTGTGTTTTGGACATTTACCAAAAATTGATTCTACTGTAATCTTATTTAGCAAATCTAACGTAAGTGTAGATGAAAAATACAGTGAACACCTTTCAATCATGGCTTCCTTTCTAGAGGATTCATGAATCTGCCTCTTGGTGAAGTAACCACAAAGACCCTTGTTAGCGTTGTGGCTTATAAAAAAAGTATTAACCGGACATTAGCCACACCCAGTGGACCTGGTTTAAGTTTGATAAGACTTCAGATTTGCATTTACATACAAAGGTAACTTGCTAATTAGCTACCGACAGGAAGTCTGATTAAATGGACATTGCTAGGCAACCCATCTGAGGCCATCGGCAGCAGTTGAACTTGAAATCTCACCCTTCATCTTGTGAGTGGTCCTTTCTTGGCATTAAATTGGATGCTAATAAGGTCTTAATACATATGTTTTTTTTGATAGATGGGTGTGGTGCCAATTTTGTGAGATAACCTATCTACCTGTGATTGATCTTGGGCAGCTGTGTGAGATGAGACACCCTTGCTAGTGGGGTGTCTTGTATTTTCTCTAATACATATGATTTTTGGTAACGGGCTAATTTAAAACAATCTTTGTACATGGTGGAGCCCCCACACTACCTCTCCATTATAATATTAAAAAAAAAAGAAAAGAAAAAAAAGGATTTGGGCACGTTTGTTCAAGTACATTTCTGCCGAAAAGTGAGGAAAATTTGACTTTTCTGTAGAAATGTTTTATTGACGATGTAAATACTTTTATGCCTAGGAAACCGTAAAAAGGAGCTCAAAATTTCAAAGTCATGTAAGATTTTCATGTGCCTTAGGTTGTCCAGAACGAGTGTCCCTGGGGTTCAAGGCTAAAAGATATTTTGGCTGGGGGAGTGTGTAGGAGCACCCACACAAATGTCCCCAGGGACTGTAGCCTCAATGTGACTATAACGAAAGAGTTCCTCCTTTCGAAAAAGATTAAAAAGAAAAGAAAGCATACAGTGTCTCCATCTTGTTTCCAGATGCAGAGGGTAGATGGGAGGGCATTGATTATCCTTGGTTTGGTAGTTATTTAGCCGCGTAAGCTGACTGGCAGGACTTGTTTGAATTCTAAGTAGTCAGGTGGTAGGATCTCCATAGTCCACTAATTCCATTCAACCCCCCCCCCCCCCCCCCCTTCCTCCGCCCCCCTTTCGCCCCCGCACATGGAGGCCCCTGTTTGGTCCAAACAGGGATCCTCTTCCCATTTTTGGAAATGGAGAGAAATCAATTGAATTCCATTCATAACTAATCTATCATCGATCTGTGGGCGAGTGTACATTGTTTAATCATCAAATTCAAAGGTGGTAGATGCAGATATCTAGAGTTTCTAGAGAACCCACGTGCAATGTTGGTTAGGTCTGACTGTCTGAGGACTGAGGAGTTGGTGATTGGGAAGGAGATGTTGAACTGGTAGATGGGACACCATGAATACCAAATTGTCCTCATCATTTATTTTACTCTAGACTGGGTCAGTGTCTACTGGCCCTTGTTTATTTCCTTCTCATCCTTCTTCTATCAATCAGGCCATCAATTAAACAAGAGTCAGGACCATACGATCAGCGGATACAACCCACTACTTAGCCTACACAAAATAAAATATCCCTTCCTTCTTTGCTTTGCCCCAAACTTTGCATGGCTGATTTGATGCACGATAATCATTGATGGCAAAACGGGGCCAAGGGGTAGTGTATGTTTTGTTTAACTGCAATGATAATAGTTGGATCAATGTTAGATTGAAATGGTAATCAATTCATGGAAGGTAGAAGAGTGTGACAGGATTTGATTATTGCTCATGCTATATAGAAATGAGATATAACTCCAGCAAAGCTTGTTTGTGAGAATTCATGACAAGGTTTCCTACGGCCGGTTTGTTTGCATTATAATGTAGAGGAATTGGCCGAATCCATAAATCTCACTCCATAAGTGGTTAAAAATAAAAAATGAAGGTGAATTAATTTTCTAAAATAAGCATCAAATAACCTTTCTTTTAATGAAATGTAAAAAAGAAAAAAAAATTGAAGATGAATACCCAACCATCACCGTAATTAGTCAATATATAGAAAGTGAAGGGGTATCTTCGTCTCCATCTCATATCTTTCATCCATCACCTCTTTAATAATTCTTATGTAGAGCCCACTTCACCATGAATTCTTATGTATTTAATATATATGCTTTCCAATGCAAAACTAACATGGCCGTTACTATTATTGGGAATCTTCAATATATCAGCAGCAGTCATTCCGGCATTTAAATTTTGATCCGCAAGGATTTCAAAACCATTTCCGTGGACTAGCTTTTTCGACTTTTAAAACTTCACATTTTTATATATCCAGCTTTCAAAATTCTCAAATATCACCTCATTCCCTATCCCAACACTCACACAAAAGCACAAATTCTTCCACACACATCCTCCAAACAAACATTGCTGAGATTTCTTCTTTTTATTTTAGTTTTATTTTCCTCATTTTGTTTTTTTTTTCTCTCTCTAAATGCCCCTTTTGGTAATCCTGATTTCCCTTTCACTTTTATGGCAATCATTTCCTCACACCTCACAAATTGCCTGTCGTTGGTGAGTAGTTAGTCACGAGGTTGGTTGCAGCTACCACCCCACGTCACCCATTCATTCAATATAAACATCCGTCCCCACTCGGTCTTCTTCCAACACCACCCCAAAAAAGCAAGAGAAACAACAACTACTTTTCACTTCAATCTCTCTACAAACCAAACACAAAGAAAGATAGAAAGAAGAAAGAGAGAGAAACAAGAAGAGATCATATGGCTCCTGCTGCAGTCCCATTCCTGCCAACAACAACAGAAGAGAAGACTCTCCGACAGAACTTCATCAGAGACGAAGACGAGCGCCCACAGGTAGCTTACAACCAGTTCAGCAATGATATACCCATCATATCTCTTGCAGGGATAGACTCTGAGGATGGCCGAGCTGAGGTCTGCAAGAAGATTGTCGAGGCGTGCGAGGACTGGGGAGTCTTCCAAGTGGTCGATCATGGAGTTGATGCGGGTCTGATTTCGGAGATGACTCGCCTTGGGAGGGAGTTCTTCACTCTCCCTGCTGAAGAGAAGCTGCGATATGATATGTCTGGTGGGAAGAAGGGAGGTTTCGTCGTCTCAAGCCACTTAAAGGTATGTATGGTTGTTTTACCATCTTCTTCTGAATCTCATATATTTAGAAATCTTAATCAATTTGGAGACACCCCTGACCCCATAATGTTTGTTGAGTGATTTTCTATCATCCTAATCAAATACAGATAGCCTAGTTTAGTGTAATACTTTCTTTCCAGACCATGAAATCTGCTGGTTTCTTTTTTTTATAAGTGTAGGGATAGAGAGAAGAGGGAGATAGTGCAAACATCATGGAAATAGATGAATTTTCAATGACAAATTTCTACATCAATGAGCAAACATTAGATTTGGCACATATGTCAAAAAAGAAAAAAACAGAAGTAGAAGAAGAAGAAGAAGACTGACTTCGAAATTTCTGTACAAATATCCTTGTTAGTTGTGCTGTTGTTGGACATGTGTAATTATAATTAACATTATAGGTGCTTAGATTTATAGATACACGAAGTTTCCAATATACAAACAGGAAGACTGGATTTTTCAAAATGTGTGGGTAGAATTTTAGTCCTTGATTTGAAAGTGGAGTATTGCTGGGGAATTAAGTTCATGATAGGGCTTTTATTTGGATAAAATTGGGGCTTCTTTTATTGACTAGACTTGGGGCTTTCTGCCTAAAAATCAAATAATATGTTCTATGGGGCTGTTTTTGTTCAGGAAATAGTTTGTGAAAACAGAAATGATTTGTCAAACCATTGAATAGCTCAGTAGCAGAGGCATTTGATTTTCCAGGGAAGACAGGGTGTTGATCTCTGCTATCCCACTCATCCATTCAAACTTGTGAAAATATACAAGGTGATTTTAGATGGCAGATAGGAAATGAAATCTCTCCAAGATGATGAGTTGCTAGTGTGGATTGAGGGATGTTTGGTGTAATTGAATTCCTATGATTGTATTCTATTAAGTAGTTAAAAATGAAGAATCAAACTTTTATATATATATATATATATAAAATTGACATTTAAACGACCTTCCTGTCAATGAGAATTGAATCAAGGGAAGATTTGAGAAATGAATGCTCACCCATTACCCTAGTAACTCAATACCTAAGAAAGTCAGGGTCCTATCCACATATCCACTTTTTATCCTAAAACCTCTCTTCTCATATCATTTATCCTACACCTCTTTAATAATCTTTCGGTAAAGCTCATTTGACCCTGAATTCCTATGTATTTTATACAAACAATAAAGTCATATGCAAATTATGTTTGTAGGGAGAGGCTGTCCAAGACTGGCGCGAGATCGTAACCTTCTTCTCCTACCCCATTCTCAGCCGTGACTACTCGAGGTGGCCCGACAAGCCAGAGGGGTGGAAAGAGGTGGCCAAAGTCTACAGTGACAAGCTAATGGGTCTAGCCTGCAAGCTGTTGGAGGTGCTGTCTGAGGCCATGGGGCTTGAAAAGGAGGCACTGACAAAGGCCTGTGTGGACATGGACCAAAAGATGGTCGTAAACTTCTACCCCAAGTGTCCCCAGCCCGACCTCACCCTTGGCCTCAAGCGCCACACCGACCCTGGCACCATCACCCTTCTCCTCCAAGACCAGGTGGGGGGCCTCCAGGCCACCAAAGATGGCGGAAAGACCTGGATCACCGTCCAGCCGGTCGAGGGCGCCTTCGTTGTCAACCTTGGCGACCATGGCCACTTTCTCAGCAATGGCAGGTTCAAGAATGCTGATCACCAGGCCGTTGTCAACTCCAACTACAGCCGCATGTCCATTGCTACATTCCAGAACCCAGCACCAGAGGCCATCGTCTACCCGCTGGCGATTCGGGAGGGTGAGAAGCCAATCCTTGATGAGCCCATGACCTTCGCTGAGATGTATCGGAAGAAGATGAGCCGAGATCTCGAGCTTGCCAACCTCAAGAAGCAAGCAAAGGAACAGCAGCAGCAGCTGGAAGCTGAGAAAGCTAGTTTAGGAACCACCCAAGCAAAGGCTCTCGATGATATTCTTGCTTAAGATTACCAGTAATAGTAGTAGTTGCCTTTTATTCTACTTGTATGGCAGCACCTCTCGTAGATATTGCTACTACATATTGGTGTGGGGTGGGGATGATGCATTTTAGTGTTGCTTTCGGTTGTGTGTTGCTTACTACCTCTGTGATCATGTTGAGCCCTTGAACCACTTGAATTGCAGTATTTGAGTGTTGAAGTTTTGTATTGTCCATGGTGAGATGTGGGCTGTGAATACGCAGGGTTTTTGCATTTCTCATGATATAATAAATGGAGTTTATGTCAGTCTATGAAAGTGATAATGTTGAGCAACACTGAGGGTCTGTTTGGTTGCATAAAATTCATGGTCAAATAAGCTCCACTGAATTATGAGGAGAGAGGTGAAGGATTTAAGATAGCAATATACCTTGCCTTCTTAGTATTTGAATTGCTACGGTAGTGGCTGAGTATTCATTTCTCACCTCCCTTTGGTTCATTTTCCAGTAGAGAGATAATTGGATGGTCATTTTTGAAAATTTATATTTATTTATTTAATTGTAACCATTTTGAAAAATGAAGTCTAAAAAATCCTATATATTCGATTACATGAAACAATTCCTATATATATATTCAATTATATGAAACAGACATGCCCTAGGGTGCTCAAAATATCAGGCTATCAAGAGCTTAACCCTTGGTTATAGGTCTTAAAAGTTCATGTGAGTACACATTTTTCAAACTTGCTGGGAGAGTTTTTAAGGGCAAGTAATGTTAAGATCATTGTCAAATTAGGATTTTTGTGGATACAAAAGGATTAATTTGTGTAAAGGGATTTAATTGATCATAGGTGGGCTATTGTAGCCAAAACAGGAGAGCACTTGGACTTGTATGGTATGCATCCCACCAAAATCTTGGATTATTGCATCTTTTCAAAGAGATAGTCTTATACATTTTTCAGGCTTTCTGTATGAGATATATGAAACTTATTGTTCACAAAAGCTTTCTAAAGTACGACCTTTCTTTTTCTAGCCTTGAATCTTAATTGTGAAACTTAAATTAAGGAGGTCATTAAAGTTCTACTTACTACCCTGGCTAATGACTTTGCTTGTTCCTGAAACCAAATCCCCTGCAGCTCTGTTGAAAACTGATGCTCGCTTGCTGGATAAACAAGCATTAGAGCAGGTTCTTGACAAAAGGGCCAGGAAGTCATTTTTCTCCCATTTCGGCCTGAGTACCAAAATTCTAAACTACTCAGACTATGGCCCCTTGCCAAATTCTACATTAATTATAGTTGTCCTACTCGATCACCAATTAAGTGTTTTATAGCGATTGATATGACAATGGGTTTGACTCTTATTAGAGCAATACTTTTCAAAGGCCCTACACACAGAAGCGTGCGAGCTGTTTAGATTTTCATGAGTGAGCCTATTAATTAGCCTCCCAAATTCTCATGGTCGAGACTTATGATGTACGGATACTTTAAAATGGGCAATGTAAATTGGGCAATGTATCATATTGTATTGTATCTAATACTTTCCTTTTTATGTGTAAAATCTGTGTCCCACTGTGTCTATGGTGTGTCTTTGTCGTATCCACGCCGTGTCTGGGCATCATAGGTCCATACCACGGACAATGACAGAGTCACATAAGCATCCTCCAGGTGGACCAATGATCAGGATCATCCAAACCCAGCATCATTCTCAGCCATTTGCATGAGGAAACCAACTCTGCCAGCGCCAGCTCATTTTACTGTTAAGAATATTCTTATTCCTATCGACAAATTTCTTAGGCCTGAGGCCATCACTACAAATCTCAGTAGGGGCATCTTTAAAATCCAAACTGCACAAAATAGCTTTTGATTTATTATTTTGCAATCAATCAGATTGGACAAAAATTCTCCTGATATTATTATTTTTGCTACATGGACATTCGAACATTCCCACTCCCACTCACACACCCATATTTCAACCAACCGAGCTACAGCTTGGACAATTCTCATGTTATTTTGATCAAGCCCAGGCCACAGAGAATTGATATGAACTGTTCTGTAGGTCTGTAGATAGAGCCTCAGTTCTACTTCTGGGCTTGATAATTATGTGGAATAGGCTTGGACTCACAAATGCTTAATCATAACAAAACGGACCAACATATTTAGCACAAACTATAAATTTAGCAGAGGGGGTGAAACTCAACTTAGAACCTACCTTTTAAAGCACGATGGATTGGCACAGGCTTAGATATTGTTCACAATAACTATGTAGGCCGAGCTTAAACAAGCTCTAACTCCGCCCAAACACCTGTATCATTGTTTAAAAATTACTTGAAAGCTCAAATTGACTTTCAAAATTATGGAGAGTGAATCGGATGAGACTGAGTGAGTACTCAGGCTCTACGCGACTCTCCAACTCAATTCCACTACGCTAGTTCGGGTGAACCAACTAGGCCAAGGATTTCTGCAGTGACTATGATGCTATAGTCACTGCAGAAATCCTTGGCCTCTTCTGCTGGCCACGTTGAAGTTGATTGAGAACACTCTTTAACATAAGAATGTGTTCGTGTTATGCAGGAATTCAATGAAATATCGGAAGCTTTTCCTTACTACCAGATAAACTTGCCATAAGCTACAAACAAAAGGACAAGAAAGAATAAAGGAAAACTGGAAATTGCTGTAACAAGGACAAAAGCACACTCTTTATCTTACATACTGTTAAGAGTTCTATATCAAGCAGAAACCAAAGAAAAAAAAAATAAAGAAAAAGAAAAAAGGGTGGTGATCATGAACTGTCCCATATATATATCAAGAGTCCCTACCATCCATTCAGTAATTAGGCCCCAAACTAATAATCAAGTCACATGTGGGGCCCACACTCCATAACAAAAATTAACAGTTAATCTGACCTCCAAAGGGGTCTAAACCACTGTGAATGGAAGGATGACTGATAAGAGATCATCACCAACAGCACCACCACCAGCAACGCCACTCCCCACGGTGACCCCCCAGCTCGATGCATGGCATTGGGTTCAGACCGTGGTAGCCGGAACAGGAACGTTCTGGTCGACGACAAACACCAGATGACCAAGATCAATAGGAGAGGAGTTAGAAAGATTATAAACTGAAAGTGGATCATGGTCTGGTGGAAATTTGTCTTGTACTCCATATATCTTGAAAAGGAGAGTAAGAGGATGAGTATGGCGAAGATGGCCAGTAGAGGGAAGGGAGGCAGAGATATGGAAGAAAGGGTCTGGTGTCTCCACCCATGTTTCCAGTCAGGGCCCCTTCTTGAACCTAAGAACCAAGCCATCTTTGTGTTGTTATGCTCTAATAAGCTTCTCTTGGGGTGATGTCTTATTAACAAGAGTTTGGCTTTTATAAATATTTATTAAAGGTGGCATAGATGTTGAGAGACATTTTGGTATATATGCTTTGGGTATTAGATTCTATTTCTAGATCACCTTTTTTTCTGTGGCTTAAAGATGCGCCTGGTCGATTTGGATGCTTTGGTTGGTTTGTTCAATTTGATATGATTTTATGAAAGAAAGAAAGCATGGAAAGTAAGGTACTTGATGAGTTAAAGTTCTACTGAAGAGAGAAAGGAACTCGATTCCCTTCATTCAGCCCAAGTAAGGTAGAGAGAGACCGACTAATATTCACACGCTTCCTCAATGTTCACAGGCTTCCTCATTTATTTTTTGGTAACCCAACAAGGGTGTCGGGACCCAAGAGAGAGCCTGCTGCCTGCACAAGTGGGAAGAAGGCCTACACACGTGGAAAAGGAACCCGCACAAATGAGAAGAAAGTCCGCACAATTGAAAAGAGGTGGCAGGATTGGAACCCTGGACAGTCAGATGAGAATCGCCACCACTTACCTGTTCTCAAGCTTCCTCTTGTTTTACAGGTTTTACCTAGTTATAATATAAAAGCAGGGGGGGTCTAGATAGAACTCGGACGAGTGGATGGATTGTAGAAAAATGGACGACTCAGTGAGATACCGAGTCCACTCTACTTGTGTTAACCTGGACAAGACTCAGTTGACTCGGCCAAAACTTTGTAAAATATAGATTCCAAGATCTATTTTATTATATATATATATATTAATAGTGATCTTTGACCTCTGGAATCAGTCAAAACTCCAAACGAGTTTGAAATGATTCGGCTCACTGGCTTCCAAAGCCTAGCAGTTACTAAAGTTTTCAAACTACATATGGGCACAATGTCACCTAATCTGGTTACAGTTATCAGACTCCCTAATGAGAACAATGGCACCAGGGAGACTTCCCTTTACAACCATGCCGTTGCATGGCTCATTTTTCTTCACCTAAATGGAATATTTGAAAAACCAATACCAAAACAAACCATCATATATAGACTTTTACCTATCACATGTTGAAGACCTGACCTGTTGGGTTGGGTTACCAGTGAGCGTAGTGCAGTGAAATGATAAGTCTTGTTATTTTTACTAATTCAATGCTACATCGAATGCCTCTGAGTAGAATGAAATTAGGTGCTCTGCCGACTTCTGAGGAGGGTTGGATTTGGTCCAGTAATTTGCCTGATTAGAGTGGTCCCAGATGTGTGTGGGGTTTGCATGTGATATTTCAATGCCAAATGTTCCAAAATACTAATACATTAGGCTTGTTCAGATGCTCTGTTATTTTTTCTTAATTTACCATGCATGCTTGAAGCTGAATCTGTGTTGTTTGCCTAAGGTATTTTTCTTCAATGATTGAATTCCCTTATCTGTGTTTTAAAGCTTCCTAGCCTATAGGACAATAAATGCGACTTATATCGTTTTTTAATCACAAACTTTCAATAGTTTGCTGTCCGATCAATCGGACAGAGGCTCCCATCGATCGGACCTGGTGTCCAGAATGGATACCGATTGAAAGTTCTGCAGGCTACCAGAATAAATACTAGTTCTAAATAAACCAATCAACATGTAGCGAAAATAACCAAACAAACAATATACAACTAACAATCTATCAAGCAATCACCACAAGAACGCAAACACAATATTTAATGTGGAAACTTTATCCAGGGAGAAAAATAACGAACCAGAAATCAAGAGTTCACGAACAGTCCAAGATATACTCAAAGCTCCTTTCCTTCAGTCTTTACTTCGACCTAAAAACTGTAGTTGTTCTTGCATAAATTCCATTGCCATGACATTCACTGTGGACCATTCTCCTTACTTGATCTCTTCACATCTTGTCAGCCAAGATTAACTATCTTCTACAAAAAAGTAGAAGCAACAACAACCTTATGGAGCAACATTTCAGAACAATCGCTCAATGGCTCTATAGAATCTCTCTCTCTAATATATCTTTACTCAGATTGATGAGAGAGGTGACGTCCCTAATTGAAAATCTTCAGTATGTACACCCATGCTTTAGGGTTGGGAGCAACACCCTATTTATAGCCCAAAATTCGTGCCTTAGATTTAGAACACAAATAAGACTTAAAGTGAGAAACAAAGTTTCAAAAGAAAATAATTCATATACAGTTTAGGAGACTTTCCCGTATAGCCCGTGCCTGTCCGATTGATTGGACCACCCAAAATAACTGGGACGCATCAGACCTCCAATCGATCGGACTGAGGCTCCGATCGATCGGACATGGGAGATTCGCCTGGTCTTTTTTTTTTTTTTTTTTTTTTTGTTTGTTCAGCTTTTTTGGCAACACAACTACAGTCCATTCTAAAATAAATTAGAAAATACAATTCAATGGGCGCAGAATTTTATCCAACCCATGAATTAACCAATATAAAAATACTAACATCACCCAAATATCTCATTTACCTTCTTTAAAATACCCACCAGACATGGATTCAGGTTGTTCATCAGAAATGGATGTTTGTCAAAAAAAAAAGAAGAAAGTCTCGAGTACCTGAAACCTTGAAAAAAGTCCTCAAATATCCGAAACCTCCCGAATATCCAAAACCTCGCATGTAGCCTCGTATGGAGGGTTTTTTTTTTTTTTTTTTTGTTTTTTTTTAAGTATTTCAGACAGAGTTGCACATGTGATGTCGCACGTATCCCCATACGTGATATCTTAGGGACATGCAATATGGCATCTTTATTGTATTGTATGAATAACTCACCTGGAAATATTTAAACTTCAAAACTTTTTTTTGGTAAATGTCCTCATCACAAATAAAATACAGTCTATTTGGTCCTGCTCGGATGTACTTTCTGGCTGTAAGCATAAACGCGGTCTAGCTCGTCCACTAACTAATATGGTCCAGGAGGCAGTACAGTCTAGGAAAGCACATGAAAAACTGGTTTAAAACATCTTCAAATCGCTCACATCCACATTCCACTGAAAGGAAATTATGGATAGGACCTACTCCTCCTCCCAGGAGTTCATATTTGTAAACCCTGTATTGGTGGAGGAGTTCATATTTGTAAACCCTGTATTGGTGGATCCTTTGGAAACCACAAAATCCTATTTTTATTTGAGTAAATTCTGACAAGATTAGGAATAATACCATTTAAATGCTTCAGGGAAAAAAATGGATTCTCCAATTTCAGTTACCATGGGAGGTCCAATACCTACCTAAGCCCAAAGAATTATGATCCTCTTGGTCTTCTTATTCTAGCTCTATAAATCCACCAAGGGTCCCAACTTTGAAAACCAAACTACTAAAATTGCTGTCCTTGTGTTGGCATTGAGCCAAGTTTCACTACAATCTTGGGTTTACTCAAATTGTTCATATGTAAAAGGGAGTGCAACCGTGTATTTTATATGTAATCAATGTGAGGGTGGACCGTAATAGCATTTTGGATTGGAAGAAAATCCTTGTCATTCCATTTCCATTCTTCGGCCCTCTTTTCTGATATGATGCCGGTTGTTTACCCTTATGCTTTAAGGATCTTAAAATCAAGAAGGTTTGAGGAAACTCCATCATGGTCTGGCCAATCAGATCAAACATGGGCCCCACATGTAAAGAGTGGCTCATCAGGACGGTATAGGTCAGTAATGGTTTGGAACCTTCATATGGATATATTATATTCCACTTCATGTTGGGTTTGGCAACCCAAGTCCAAAACCATACCAAAATTGACCTGAATGAAATCTAATTCTTCATCGTCATCATCATTAAAACCTTGTCCCAATTTAACTCCCCCACTTTTTACTGCCTGTCCTAAGCCTAGGTAAATGGAGGAGGGTTTTTGAATTCTTATTTGAGTTGTGACAGAATTTTGCCGTTTGGTTGGAGTTGCGTACCAGGTTCCATACCATATCTTAGGCTCCTTTACATTTTGACTGTATAAAATTTAAAAAGTTATCATATGATAGTACTCACTTGAATATTTACCCTATTCTAAATAGTATAATTTATTTCAAAACCCTAAGTTCAAACTTAAACCCGACTAAAATTCTATGAGGGTGGCTAGAGCACCACCTGAATACAAAGAAACCCGGCCCAAATTCTATTTCTCGCAACAAGTCATACTCAAGTTTGGCCTGGCCCAAGTTGTAATGTATAAATGTAAGGTTGCACCCAGATATCCTCAGGGGTGTTCATGGGCCAGGCAAAAGCTTATCCAGGCCCGTCCTGGATATAGAAATACTTGCCCAGGCCCGGCCCAATCCAGACACGGGCCATAAAAGTTAGGCCAGAGCCCGCCCATTTTATCAATTGGGCTTGGCCAGATTGGGCATTTTATCACTTTTGTGGGTATTTGAGCAATTTTTTGGACTGATTAAATTAAATTACATGCATTTCTTACACGGGCTGGACTGGGCTTTGGGCTTTCTACCACTTAATCCAAGCCAGTCAAAAGTGAGCTGGGCCTGGACTGGCTGACCCGGTCCATGAGCATCCCTAATATTATCCTATCATCCAATTATCAAGTGTCTTCAATCCAGCGGAAAAAAAAAAATCCGATTTGAAGCTTTATTTTGGTTCTGACAAAAACAAGAAGAAGAAGATACGGATCCAGGAACTTCTTTCAGATCCAGTTAGAAATCAGATCCGGTTCCAAATTCCTGTAGTTTCCAACCCGAGGACCCGAATCCAGACCCGTTCAATCAAAGGTGACGGAAAGGTACTTCACACAGAAAGGAACATAAAATGGGTTGCATATCCTCAGTGTTCTTGTTATATTTCTATCTTAATTTAACTGTTTGCTTGCGGTCTTGGACATGGTGGTGGCTTACTACACGTTACAACACCATCAACAAGATAAGGACTCCTCTTCCTTCCTCCCAATCCCATGACTTGAATTACAAGACAAACAAACTCATGGTTGGATTCTTCTTCTTCTCTTTGATCTCTCCTCCTCCTTTCATTTACCATTTATAATCTGTTAATGCTATAGACACAATGTTGCAAGCTCTGAGAAGCTGCATCTCTTTGGAGTAGAAATGGTGACACTCAATTGTAACGAGGGAGGTAATGAGATCGTTTTCTTCGACGTCGAAACAACGGTGCCTGTTCGAACCGGACAGCGGTTCTGGGTCCTGGAGTTTGGAGCTATACTGGTCTGCCCGCGAAAACTGGTGGAGCTGGAGAGCTATTGCACCCTCATAAGGCCCGGCGACCTATCAGCGGTTGCATTGACATCGGGCCGGTCAGATGGGATCACGCGCAGCGCTGTGGCCACTGCTCCAACGTTCGAAGATGTGGCAGACCGGATCTACACCATTCTAAACGGTACTGATTATATTAATTTTTGAGGTTTGAATTATATATCAACTAGCAATCCAAATCTGAAAGTTAAAATAGTTAACCTGAACCTGTATCGCAGAGTTTAGATATATAGCTGATTTGGCAGGTCAAACATGTAATAATAAGTCATATTTGGAATGGGATAGCAACTACATTCTCAATCTGAACTTCACCAATAATTAATCAGACTGGAAATGTCAACCCAACTAGTGAAAAGAAGTGTTATATAGTAACCTTGAGTTGGGTTATAGGGTTTGGTCGGGAACCACAATTCTTAAGCCCACCTAAGTGTGTAAATAACCCAGTATTGGCCTCGGTTGGCTTGAACATGGTGAACCCAAGTATGTAACATTTAGCAAGGGCAGACCTGGCCATTTCATCAATCAACTGAATATTTAGCCAGCCTATGGAAAATATCTTTAGCCAGGATAAATGAAGAAAATTGTTTTAGGTAGGTTGCCAGCCAGTGTCAACTCTCTCACAATTGCAACATGAAAACACTAACTTCATGTGATTATGGCAAACATCTTAGTCCAACGGGCAAGCCCATTTCATAACCAACCATACCCACTGCTGCATTTTTGATGCAGTGAATAGTAGTCTAGAAGGAGAGCTCAATATAACCAATCAATGTAGGACTTGCTTGTGCAAAGAGAGGATTCTGATTTCTACTTCCACACAAAAAGGAAATCAGTATTCATAAATCTTAGGAAATCAAAATCCTTTCGGTCAAGAAAAAGTTATTCATTTTTCCTTCTTTTTCTGTAAGGAAAATCTGTAGCACTAAACAAAGGGACAGTAGGATGCATGAAAGACGAACTTTTTTCTTTATCACGAAATCCTCTCGTCACATGGATGTACATTATGATATGTTACACTCGTAATTTAGATTCATACTCTAATGTGCTGCATTGACATGGAAAAGTAGTTGGCATGGGTCCTCTTGCAGGGAAGATATGGGCAGGACACAATATTCAACGGTTCGATTGCGCCCGAATTCGGGAGGCGTTTGCAGACATAGGCCGTCCTGCGCCGGAGCCCATTGGGATGATGGATTCATTAGCTGTTCTATCGCACAAATTCGGCCGGAGAGCAGGGAATCTCAAGGTAATGAGCTACATGATTAGAACTTAGACCAAGTTTCTTACTCACTATGAAATCCATTGGCTATATTAAATTGTCACCCTTCATGTTAACATAACAAGCAAGTAATTGGTCCTCCTATAGATGTCGACGTTGGCTGCTTATTTTGGGCTCGGGCAACAGAAACACAGGAGCCTTGCCGACGTCCGGATGAACCTTGAGGTCCTCAAGCATTGTGCAACTATATTGTTCCTGGTAAGAGATACTCAACCACCCACAAATTTTGGTGTCATCACTCCCAATGAATTATAATTATGATTACCATTGTTGTTGTTGTTGTGGTGGAAATGCAAACCCCCCCCCCCCCCCTTCCTTTTTCTCGAATATCATGTTAATGACCAGAAACACCAACAGTTCGAACGGTTAGTAAATAACAAAACAATGTATACTAACGGGTCTCGACAGGAAAACATATCCTAGGAAAACAAGTTTACAAAAACATTTCATTGAGAAGCATGTACTGTTGGTTTTCTTTTTTTTTTTTCCTTAATAAGAATGCTGACAGTAAAAGAAATCCGCATAAATAGTTGCACTAGATGATTTTTCATGAGAAACCAGAGATTTTGCTTGTTTTTCTGATACCTTTTATGGGTTGTGCGGTGGTCCATATCATTACCAGGAGTCGAGCCTTCCACACGTATTGACTGGTGAGGTTGGTCAGGGTTCTTTTAGTATGACGACGAGAAGCAAAACTAAGAAGAGATTGAATGAGGAAGAACTGAGGAGAAAATCTCCTCCAGTTTCTCCTCTAAACCAAAGATCACTCCCTTACGAAAAGAGCAACTTGGGAAAGGTATGTTTTTCTTTTCCTTACATGTGTAGTGGGGAATGGAGATGTTTGCTTTGTTTTGAGGATTTGTTGAGCCAATGCGAGTCACATAGTAAATATCACTGAATTTCACTGTAATAGGAGTTGGTCCCAATTTACAGTTGTTCATTTGAATATGAACGCGATTAATACATTACTATTCATATTCATTAATTATATTGTTAATCAACAATTAGTATTACGGTAGTACCAACTACTATTACAGTAAAATATGAGATTCCTATATATGAGGAGGCTGTTCATCTAGCAGCTCCGATTTTCAATAGGTGGGATATACTTCAACTTGAGATTTCTCTTGTGACTCAGACAATGGACATCAGATGAACTGAATAAATTGTGTTTTTAACAGATGGGGCAGACAATGAAGGGCATCTTATGTAGGACACAGGAAAAACAGCCAATCAGCAACTTCATAAGGCATGCACATGCACTGATGAGATAACAAGGAAATGGTGGAAGCCAATGATGTATAGATTCTTTGTTGATCTATGTGCAGATTATTTGGGGGAATACTCATCAATGTACCCCTATCATTCATTCATTTAAACTCATATTCCTAATAATATATTTGCATTATGCTTCATAGTTTGATAAGAAACCTATAGCAGATAATTAAAAGAACAAAGGTATTGACAACATCCAAAAAGACCATGGCTGGAAAGATTACAAATATGGATCCAAAATGGCTCTGCGTTACTCACCCACTAAACACGGATGTCCTATAAAAAATTCTGCAAGAGACAATATGGTCAGGGCACCTGGTATAACATCAATGAAAAGGCGATTATGTGAATTTTTTTTTTTTTTTTATCAATCAAAAGGAAAAGCGATTTCCATTAAATAATTTTCTACATCATCACAAAAAAAAAAAAAAAAAAGTCTTTTGGCAAGCTTTTGGGCAAAAGCTGCACCACACAAAACTATGGGAAAAAAAAAAGGACTCATTTCTCGTAAAAATGGTGTTACACAAACATAACCTAAATAAATAATAATGATCTCATGCTTTGATAGGAAATGATTATCAAGCCATCACCCTTATAAATCACATCCTAGTCATGCTATCGCCCTTATAAATTAATTCTTAGGAAAGTGAAGATCCCAATTATGCATCTTCAACTAACATTTTTAACTGCTCGTCTCTTTAATAGTCCTTTATTGGAGCCCACTTAATTTACCATGAAATAGTAAGATGTCAATACAAAGGAGGCAAATGGGCCTTACATGAATTCCGAAAGTGGTGATGAAAAAATGGGTTTGTCTTTTTAATCTTGTTTTTCTGTGCTTGATGGGCACAATCTCACCGTATCTAAGCTTTACCCCATCTGTGAAAAAGAGTTGATGAGACAGTATACTACCATAAATGGGCCAAGTTTCTCTTGATAATTTTATTTTCACTATATCCACCACCACAGGGACCCTGAAAAAACTGCTGAAATTTGAAGATTTTCAAAAAGCCAAAAGTGACACTCAGAAGGCTGAATTCTTGATATCACACTGTTCCATAGAAATTTCTCCAAATAAACAGGGCCATAAAGCTCTTTTCCATTGTGAATTTGACAAAAAAGAATATTTTATTAAAACTTATGTAGGCAAGGGCTAGAAATAGAATTTGTATAACCGACCCCAATATAGTTGGAATAAGGCTCTGATGAGGACGGCTCTTTATGCAACTTTAAAAAAAACACTTTTTTATCTTTCGTGAAAAATAAGTGGCTCCACCTAAGAACTTCAAACAGAGGGCCCATGTGATTTCATAAAACATGAGTCAAATGGAGATGATTCACACCCATGACCACATCTAACCAAAATGACTTGCTGCGGGTGTCCATGCCACGAACATTCAAGCAATGTAACAAATACAGAGAAATAATATTTTTATGATCTAATAATCAGGATTACTGTTGAAAACAAAAAACATAATAATTTAAAATGATAAAGATTAACAGCAGAATCTACACACAGGAACTGGAAATTCCCCAAGTTTTCTTTTTTGCTTTGGTAAATACTCACACAAACAACACTGACCCAAGTCCTTCACCATCAATGCTAGAGCTCGGGATTGTTTCAATGGAAGAAAGGTGCCTCACCACTGATCAACCAATGAAATTCCCAAAATTCGTTATGGAAAACTCAGTTTTTAATGATATGTTGCAAATTTATTGCAAAATTATTCGAAAACATCTTTTCTTGAATATATCATAACTTCAAAATATCAGCAATAATCACTACATTGTTTAGGAAAGCTGTGAAAATACTTAGGCTGATCTGAGCTTAGTTTTGGGACCTACTGGCCCATTTGAATTTTTTTAGTTTCCTGCTAGAGGCAACTCACCATCATATTGGCTTTCCACCATTAGTCTGGGTTGGATTAATGAGTTCTGCTGTTTGATTACACAATCTAAGCTGTCATCTTATGTTGCCACTTTCTAACAAGGCAACTTGTATAAAAATCAGTAAGGAAACACAAAACGAAAATCCATGTAACTCAGCTGGTTAGAGACCTGAGATGAAAGTGCACGAATTAGAATCCTCCATACAGAACAGGAAAAAAAAAAAGGTCTAAAGAAAATCATCATAACTAAAATATAAATAGAAAACGAAAATCAACGGTCATTCGTTATGGCCACAATTTGTTATCACTGTCAGTGAAGCCAACAAGCTCCTAATATCTTTTTTTATTCTTTTTAGAAAAATGAAGAGTACATTTGCAGGAGTTTTCTTGAATTTCTCCCATGATTGAAATAGTGTGCGGGAGAGGAGTCTGGTTCTTTGACTTTTACAGAGACAGTGACGTGATTTATAAACTTACACTGAAGGTAAAACTCACTACAGATTATAACAAAAATGGCAAGTTCACTTGTGCCATCACCTCGCTCGAGCTTCCACATCAAGGATTGTAACACACTAGCCATCTCTGTAAATGATGCAAGTGAAAAAATCAAAATGATATAAAAAAATAACAATGGGATGTATGAATAATTGAAAGATTAGGAATATATAAATAATATGAGCATATGAAAGCATTACCGGAAATACATTTAAGATGCAAAACTGTAGATGTACAATATTGGAGGGGTCTGTCGACCGTGGGGTAGACTAAGGGATCATCAATCCTTACAGTTCTTTGCCGAATAAAACCTTCATCTCTCGTATTACTGCTAATCTCATGCAGCAGTTTGGTATTGAGCCCATGCTTTGAAATAATATTTCTACGGATCATACAAACCAGAAACCCAGTTATATGGATATTGGATCCAAATAAAGTAAAGCATAAGCTTCCTCAAAACAACTAAACAAGCAAATGCTACCTTTTTTTGGATATACGTATGTCAGCCACATAATGAGACGTTGACAGGACCTATGGATTCAAGGCTCGCACCCTTTCCCGGTCCTCACACTATCTCAAGCGTATTGGCATTTGGTACCTGGGCAACTCTGGCCATCGAAGGGGATCTCAATTTAGCAATAACCTAAAAAACATCATAGAATTAAACTTTCCCATCATATTGGAAATTCAATTTGTAATCATGCTGCAGTGTCGCTAGGGTGCTTCTGCAAGGGCCCTCTACAAAAACACAAACGAAAAGAACAATTAGGTTCCCGCCAAGACATCAATCATGCAATTGTTCTTAAACAGATCAGTAAAAGACTGCCAACCTCCCAGTACAACATGAAGTTGTTGAAGATCATCTGGCGAGCATGCATCAATTAAAGCATAGACACCTGGTCTTAGAGCTGCATCTATTTCTCTGAAATTAAGATTTTATGTTAGAAAATTTTGGAAACTCAGGTTAGTCAAGTAAAATAATCCCTGGGAGCATTAGCACATGTTCAGTTTCCTGATGCACCATTCCATACAGTGGGCACATGGTTCTGTGATCAGGTGGTTGATAAAAGGTTTTTAAAATGGTTGTATCCCACTGCACCCCATAGGCAGTGGGGCCCATCAAAGAAATGTTTTCTACAACTATACCATGGGGTGCACTTGAATGGAATGAGTAGATAAGCATACTGCACATGACCTGCTACATCCAGACCAACAAGTCATCAGTCATGCAAACACCCAAGAGGCTATTTAACCAATAGGAGTTGCAGCTAAAATAGTCATTCATGCATTTATGAATGCAATTTTATGTGTGTAGCAACAAGAAAGAGAGGCTGACCTTCTGATGCCAGTTTTAAGAGGGCCAAATCCCGAAAAAATCCATATGTAGTTAGACAGGAAGTGGAAGGAGTACCTTCCGAGAATGTCTTTCTGCTGCCTTATCTGCTTAAGGATTAAAAAGGGGGGCAAGAAATGGGTTTTTTAAGTGCAAGATGCAAAGCAAAGCTCTAACAAAAAATAAAATAAAAGGAAAAGGAAAGAGAGATTATTTGCCAATTGTGAGAGGAGGTTAAAAGATAACTTCAACGGTAATATTAATAATTATTGTAACAATAATAGCTTTTATTGGTATAATGTTAATTAATATTATTATCATCATCATGCCCTTGCCAAGACATCCTTGGCATCTCGATGGGCCCTTGTGCCATACACAGGAGAGGACTATATGCATGACTTTTGTACTAAACCATATGGAGTAAGGTAAACCACAACCTTTTTTTTTTCCAGATGACTTGGTTTGTAATTTTTGAAATAACTTATAAACCTCTCACTGATTTTTGAAATATCTACACTGTTACACCTACTACCTATAAATGATGCAAACACGTGAATCACTTGGCATACGAACAATATAGTTTACACCTTTTAATCAATCTGCAGAGTAAAAAGGCCTGGAATGGGAGCTTCAAAAAGATGGCACATGTTCTTCACTGGATCAAAACAAGTAAATGAGCCCACACTTATGTGAGTTTGGTATTCTGATTTCTGAAATGACATGACGTATTAGCTATATCGCTGGATAGCTTTCCCTACCTGCTCCCTTTTCCTTTCTCTTATTTAAACATTCTCACTATTTGAGGTTAACTGACAACAAGCCCATTTGACTTGTCCACTGCAAGCTACAAAAAGAAAAGTGACAAGTGACATCTAGCACCACTTTCCTCACAAGGCCTGTAAGTAACAAAAAAACAAGTGGAAAACCATGAACACGGAAGAAGCACAATATCTAAGCATATTGTTCCTAGCATCACACACCTCTTCATAAATCCTTCTGAGAAAGCTAGCACATTTTATTCCCTCCTCTACTTCCCAAACAAGATAGCCATTTCTGCTAGCTGAACCAGAATCTACCATCTCCAAACAGTGAAGAAGAGTGGTTACTGAATCTTCAAGCAGAGCAATGCACCTTTCAGACTCACTGCAAAGTAAAGATGAGGTTGAGTGCAAGTAGATTAATTAGTATTCAAAATATCAAGGAAATCAAAGCATCATACATCATCATCATCATCATAAGCAAAGCCTAGTCCCAACTATGTTGGAGTCTGCTACATGAATTCTATTTCTCTATTCCGGTCTATCTTGAGTCAAATCCTTAAAAAGATAAATCAAAGCATCGTACATATTAGCTTAAATTGAGTAAATTTGTATAGAACAATGGTTAAATTATAGTTCACTAATAAAGAAGAATTAAATAAAAAATCAGAAATGAAAAGAAATCAGATTCGAATGCCATGGAACTCCAAAAAATAGGGCATTAGATAACTCAATCTTTCCAGTAACTAGGAAAAAAATTGTAATAAAGAATGAAGGACATGCAAGTATAACAATTGAATGCTCTCGATAAGAAGGTTGACTATACCAGAAAAGCTTAACCAAACTGAACAAACAATTAATTAAATCTATTTTTAAATAATAAAATTGAAATATATGAACCAAAAGTAAAAAACCAACTTCAACAATAGAAACACAATGACAGAGAAAGGACATGCAATATGTGCAATTTTAAAGTATAAAATTTAAGTTTTTCTGGCTCAAGTCACTGAATATGAGTTGTTTTATGAACTCTGGTGGAAAGAGAAATCAAGCACTCAAGACACTTGAAAGGCTGAAACACCCAGTCAACGCTGTGGTGATCATAACTGAATCAACCATCATACTGTACCAGATAATTCAATTCAAATAAACACTGCATCAACATCGTATCTATACCTGGTACTCCAATACCAAGTTTAAAAAGGCCAAAAAAGAAAAGAAAAGGACAACAAAATGAACATAAGAAAGAAAAATAAGCTTCTCCTCACAGCGCGCGCACACACACAGAGAGAGAGAGAGAGAGAGCAAAGATTCTTTAACAGAACCCTGAGCCTCCAAATCACTCTTCATTCTACACCTACTTTAGAACCCACAAAATCACTTAGAGGGTGCCCATGGCCTCAGACCAGCACCAAGATAAAAGAGAAACCCCAACTTCCTGTAAGATCCTGACTCAATTTAATAGTATTTAAATTTCATGATATTAATTTGGAAAATAAATAATCAAATTGGAGGAAATTGACCCACATTGAACAATTCGGGCAGAATTAGGGTATAAACTTGATTAGGGGATGATTTGGGAAAAATAGCACCTATTTGTAATTTTTAGAAAATATGAGGGTTTTTCGTAATTTCAGAAATATGTCAATATGGGTCTCATTTGATAGAGAAAAATTAATGATGAAACTTTCCTTAAAGTGGAGAACCCATCCAGGTTGATTTAGTACCTCGAAGAAAGACTTTTAGGTTTGAGCCATGTTAATAAAAGAGATGGGGCCACATGTGGAGAGTGCCGCGAAAAATGCTCATATTTTCTAAAAATTACAAATAGGCCCTGCTATTCCCAAATCATCCCCTAATCCAGTTATGCCCTAATTGTTCAATGTGGGTCGATTTCCCCCAATTTGATTAATTTGATTATTTATTTTCCAAATTAATATCATGAGATTTAAATACTATTAAATTGGGTCAGGATCTTACACTTCCATAAATAATCTGAATTGTATTCCATTGTGGCTGAAAATTATACTTAGACATTTTTAGGAGGCACATAATTCTTTTTTCATATTATAGTCCACCAGCTTGACAATTTCCTCATGTAAAAAGTATCACAAAAGACTATCGACAAAAGATGATTACAAATTTGACTCTTTACTTTCCTACACAATGCCATCTAGTCCCCAAGGGACTTGCCATAGGACCTAACTAAAAGGAAAAAACCCAAGGGGGAAAAGGCAAATATGCAACTGCACCAGCATGTGTGCAAGAATAAACCAAAAAAGGGTTGTGCAATGAGTAGTGGGGTTGTTGCCATCTTGTTTTTGACCACGTCCAAGCCATCTCAAATGAGTTCCTTAATTTATCACCTATTGACCCTTAAATGCTCCCAAAAGTGCTCATTTCTGATTTTATCTTTCCTAGTCTTACCATCCATCCATCTCAATATTCTCATATTTACTATACTCCTTTTGTGCATTTTGAGAGAAGATCATTCCATGAACATGCTAGGGTGTTCCCCCTATAAGCATACATTGCAGCAGCTTTCGGCTCAGAATGGAGAAACAAATTTCATGTGGCTGACCCCAACATGGGGCAAGGCTTTGATGATGATGACCATGACCATGACGACGGTGACAACGACAAGTCTCAAAAGGACATCATGGAAAGCCCATGAATCGAACACACATGACAAAATGCATACATTCCATTAAAAAACTTTTAAGAAAGAAGAACACATATATGCCTATTTTTCTACAAAAGACATAACACTGGTTCTGAGACCCAAAAAGAAAGAATGACAAGCATATAAAAAAAATTGCTTACAAACAGAAAAAATAGCAGAGCACAGTACCTTTTCCGGTGTCTAAGAACAGTATATAGTAATTTGCAGCATGCAGCAAAAAGGTCAACAGAGAACTCGCGATCTATAAGTCTCACCCCTCTAGCTGTGAATACTACAGAATGAGAGGTGATTGGCAAAGCCCTCAGCTGAGAGAAATGTTTAAAAAGTGTTGATGGCATATGTAGCGAGTGGCCAACATGGGTAGAATCCATTTCAAACAAAGCATGTCTTCCAGCAACTTTAGTGAGCACCTCAACACACATAAGAATCACTGATCCTGGGTCTGGATCAGCTTCATCTTTATCATGTTTTAACTTCTCTTGGAAAAATATTAGAGGACTCTGGAGGTGCAGAACTATGTTGAATAAAGCACAAACCATGCTTTGAACATGTCTTTTAACAACATTTAAACGCTTGCCTCCTGCAAAACATGTCTGAAGTCAACATATGAAAGCTTAAATTTTTTTTTTTTTTTAGCAAAAATGGAATTGGACCCAAATCAATGTAATACTTCCTGACTTGATAAATTCAAATGAGTGCTGATTTTGCTGATTAAGTTGAATAGCTTTCTTTTAAAAAAGCAAATCCCAAAGCAATACCCATACCCATACCCATGCCCACACCCACACCCACACCTAGAGATGTCAAACGGGCCGTGCCGGCCCAGCTCCGGCCCACCCGTGCCACGGGCCGGGCTGGCACGGCACGGCCCACTGGCACGGCCCGCCATGGGGCGGGCCGGCCCAGGCGGGCCTGCTGGGCTGGTCTGTTTTTTTTTTTTTTTTTTTTTCTCTCTTTCTTTCTTTCATTCTTTCTTTCTTTCTTTCTTTTTTTTCTTTCTTTCATTCTTTCTTTCTTTCTTTCTTTGTTTTTTTTTTCTTTCTTTCTTTCATTCTTTCTTTCTTTTTTTTTTTTTTTTTTCTTTCTTTCATTCTTTCTTTCTTTTTTTTTTTTTTTTCTTTCTTTCATTCTTTCTTTCTTTTTTTTTTTTTTTCTTTCTTTCATTCTTTCTTTCTTTGTTTTTTTTTCTTTCTTTCTTTGTTTTTTTTTCTTTCTTTCTTTCTTTCATTCTTTCTTTCTTTCTTTTTTTTTTCTTTCTTTCATTCTTTCATTCTTTCTTTCTTTGTTTTTTTTCTTTTTTTCTTTCTTTCTTTGTTTTTTTTTTCTTTCTTTCTTTCATTCTTTCTTTGTTTTTTTTCTTTCTTTCATTCTTTCTTTGTTTTTTTTCTTTCTTTCTTTCATTCTTTCTTTCTTTGTTTTTTTTTCTTTCTTTCTTTCATTCTTTCTTTCTTTCTTTGTTTTTTTTTCTTTCTTTTTTTCTTTCTTTCTTTCTTTCTTCCTTTCTTTCTTTCTTTCTTTTTTTCTTTCTTCTGTTGGGCGGGCTGGCGGGCTGCGGGCCTGGCATGCCCAGCGGGCCGGTTCCAGCGTGCCCAGCGGGCTGGAACCCCCAGCCCATGGGCCTGGCGTGCCTGGCGGGCCAACGGGCCCAGCAACTTTGGCCCAGCACGGCCCGTTGACTAGCGTGCTGGGCCGGCCCGGCCCGGCCCATTTGACATCTCTACCCACACCCACACTTGTTTCAAGTTCGGGATGGTAAGTTCCAAGGCAAGCTCTAGCAGTAACCAGTTAGATAGACATTGACCTGTCAGCGTGCTTATGGCAACTGTTGTCATACCAAGAACTAGAGCAATAGAATACAGAGAGAATGCTTCTTGATTATTGAATGCAGTCTATCACTGCTATAGCTTTAAAAATAGACATGAGACTGGTTAGTTCGGTACAATTTGGACATGGGATTGTTCATAAAATAAAACAAATTAATACTATCAGTGGTTCATCACAATTGCAAAATATCTAGCCAAGTGTTGCCATCCTCCTGCCCTAACAGAGTTATTAACAGAGTACAGATTTAGCATACCTGAAACAGTATCAAGGATCAAATCCAAGCAGTCGATCCCAGCTGCAACAAATGAGGAAACTCTTCCACCTTCTGCATTACCTGCTTGTATTTCGTAAATCACATGGCAACCTTCCTGCACCCCGACCAATGCTCTTTCTAAAGCCTGTACTGCTGACAATAGATGTAACTCCAATGCCTTCCTGATGAGCATTTTGAATGACGTCCTAAGCCTAGATTTAAATGCATTTAAGCTGTACTGCTCATGACAAAGAGATAGCACACCATTGAAAGATCCTTCTTGACCTTTGAGTGTCTTGGTTCTTGATTCTGTCTCATGAGATGCTAGAGTAGCCAGTTTGCCTTGCAATGAAATACATTTCCCTATAGCTTTTAAATGTATACCTATCAGCTTCGCATACACATTTCTAGTTGCTACAGGATCGGTCATAGGAAAATAATACCCCAAAACTTCCAGATATTTTATCGTGCCCTCTAACCAAACAAAAGAAAATGGATGTGGTGTCCCAACCATTTCCTCAAATTCAGACAGCACAAAATATGAAGTTCCAATCAGAGCAACTGTTGAAGTTGATATGGATCGACAACATCTGACCCAAACCTTTGAGAATCGTGGAGATGATAATAAATACTTTAGCCTCAATATTGCTGAAGAAGCAAAAAAGAGCTGTCTGATTGTAAATGCTACTTCGGGTCTTTCACCTTTCAACAAGCTTCGCAGCAAAGACTTATTCAAATACTTTAGTTCAAAGGAATTTATTTTATGAGCTTTAGTAAGAGCATTCACGGTGCCATTTGCCAGCAAGGACTGCTTTTTTGATGATCTGGAACTTTTACGGATATTACCTCCACTTTTATTTTCATCATATGAATCAGATGCCAAGTAGTCATCCTTTCTGTACATCAAGCCTGTTTCTTGCTCATCGCTCGGAGAAATTACAACATCACCTCCAGAAGTTTCAACTGAAGTTCTCAAAGTTGTCTTTGAACTCACCGATTTATTAATACCATCTAATTCAGGATGATTGTCAAAAGCACATAAACTCTCAGGCTCTATAGTATCACCTACTATAAGTATATTCAAGCAAAAATTCACAAAGTCCTCAAACACATCTATACAGAGATGGTACTCTAGAACATTGCAAAACCTCTTTTTTTGTGATTGTGCTTTCGCCTCATCTATACTGTCTAAGGCAGATGCTATGCCCCATAAATAACCTTGACAGCAAGACATCATAGAAGACAATTTATTCCAGTTTACAACTCTGCCACCAGCTTCTAGTCTAGAATTATGAACAGTTTCCTTCAAAGTAGCAAGTGAGTTTCTTGTTTCATCTATCAAGAATCTAAAATGTTCAATAGTGTCAGAGGGCAGATCAGCTTCAATGACACTATCCTGTTCATGGCCTCCATTACAAATGTGCATTTCTGTGCTGGGGCTTTGCTCAGTTATTACGGGCTCCAATGCAGCTTTCACATGACTTTCACTTAGGATCGAAAACATATGAGCTGTGTGATCCATCAATGAGAACATCATATCTTTCACCTGCCTAGCATGATCCTCTTCGCAAAGTGCAGGTGACAACCTAACCACCTCAGACACTGACTTGAAGAGCCAGGTGACAGAAAATGAATTCTCAAATAGTATCGGTATAAGAGAGGATTGTCTAGCTTCCAGGTTCTCCTCAACCGATGCCACTAGTAGATATCTCAAGGCCCTCCGGCAGGATACAAACAATTTGAAGAGATCATAATGACCGTGCAAGAATAACTCACCTTTATACTCCAACAGACTAGCAACCACAAGACTGAAAAAACAGAATTGCAGCAAAAAATTATATAGATAAACAAAAAAAAAAAAAAACCCTCAAAATAGGATGAACTTCCAAGATAGTCTAAAGTTCGTCAAGCACAGTATATTGCAATTGATATGCAGTCACTGAAATGTACAAATCACATGTAAGAAGCACACAGTAGTAGAAACAAGGTGACAAGACCACTTCATTAATCTACAGAAGTCATTGTTCGGTTTGTAAAGTCCACAAATTAAAGTTAAGCGATTCACTATGTAGCACATTGATGCAAAGCATAGTGACTTATGCAGCAGAAAAGTTAGCAAGAAATCATTCAACCATGATGATCACCATGTATTCTCATTGCTGTTACCCTGTTAGCACCAAGGATAATGAAAAAGATTGTATGAAAAAAGTATGCATGTTTATGCCTATTATTTTTTTCACTTTCCAATGCTTACAAATTTTTTTTTTTTTTTGACACTACTCACCATGAATATTTTGGTAATGCTTTTAATCTAAATCAATTGGCACTTCTCATGGAACGTAAATAAATAAATTATTGCTATCACCATTGGGCACTGATCAGACATTCAAATAAGAATTAAAAAAAAAAGAAAGAGTAACATCATAACATCCTAAGAGAACTAACAAAGAAATAAAAGAATCAAAATCACCTTTCAATATTGAGAACATGAGTTAAATATATTGATAACGATCTAGAGCTTTCACATCCTTTTGGAATCCAACATAAGATGTTCAGCAGACTCTGACAAGTTGTGAGTTCCATGGAATCCAAATTAAAGTCTTTCCCACCCTCTTGGAGATTTCGGTTCTGCAGATTACAAGAAACATGATCCAGTTCCATTGCTGACCCATCAAAGTGATCATGTGTATCATTAACCCTATCTGCTTGTGCTTGATCAAATTTAGCTAAAACCTTTGACCAATCAGGTATGGAGCCAAAGCTAACATCACTTGAAAAGGAACAGTGAAATACAGACGATAGTGATTTTGTCAGGATGTGGCAAATCCTTGATGTCAAATGCCTGCGGAGAAACTAGGAGAGAAGATGACATAAGCATACAAGATACAGTCAATGAAAAATTGGCCTCTTAGTAGTGTGACCACTGAAAAAGAGCAGTTGAACCAGGTGAACCCATAAAAAAAAGAGAAGAATATCTTCTAGATGGAAGAGAGAAATATTTGTGGTAAAAGAATATATTCTTACTGTTTGTTCATAGAGAATTGCATCAGTGAGAAGTTCAAGTGAAATGCAACGAGGTGTGACCCTCTGGCAACTAGATTCTTCCAAATTCTGCGCTCCAATAATCTTGAAGCCACTGATGCAGGACAATGAATTGTAAAACAAAAGTGATAGGAACTTCTTTAGACACTTTTTAGTTGCATGAGGGCACCAAAGATCAGTGTTTTGGCAAAGTAGCCACCAAATGGCAGTGGGCAGGGACTCCTCATCCACAGAGCAAACAGAGAAATCCCAAGTATCGAATTCATCCATGGCCAGCTTTTCTTGACCTGTATCAGTTACATCACCCTTGACTAATAAAGATGCAGACTGTTTCTTTTTAGCCATTAACTGAAGATACTCCATCACAAAATTGGTCAGATCTGTTGCCTCTTGCTTAAAAGCTGAGATCTGCATTTCCAATTTTTTGCTTTCATTGTAAGATGTAGGTAAGGCAGCATCATCCAGCAAGTTCGTCTCAGCCATTCGTGCATCCTTCTCTTGTACAAACTCGAAAGCTTTTATCTGCCTATTCAAATCAACAAGCCTCTGGAAGGCCATTGTGTGCAAAACAAAAACCAAGGGTGCCTTGCCTGTACATCTTTTCTGAAGAAATTTGTCAGAAATGGACTGTATGATGGTCACAAGAGGAGTAGAAGGTTTGATTATCCAAGAAAAATACCCTCCATCCGTCCAGTCGCTCCTCTCTAACCATGCCTTGCCCGAGAATGCTGTAAGACAATCCCCCATTGCAGCTGATGCCTTCTTCGATGAACCAGGAGGCATCAGGCTAACTGATTGGCGGTATAAGCTTCTGCAGGATATGTATATACGAAAGAAAAACAAAAAAAACCATGACATGCTATTTCTGGATTCACGCTTCTTATGACCAGAAAATTTTCTGCCTGCAACCTCTAAAAGGAACTCATCAAACTTATCTGACTGGTTGTGCACCAGACAACCCAAGCTCGGTTGTATTGATGTCACTAGGTCCTTCATTGAGTTCCCAACAAGTATACTATTGCCTGTTGTGACAGTTAAAGAATCAAGTACGAGTGTGTATATCTCAGATAAACCCTTCCCTAGAAGTTCAGCTCGCAAACTTAAATCCAGCATGCTGCTATTTGGTACTCTTGTTTGTGTCGATTCTTCTCCAATGGCCTCCAAGGAACTGCTTTTCATCCATTCCAAAGATTTATTAACATCCATTTTTAACTGTTTAATACAACCACTTGATTGCCCTTCTGGTATGGATTGGACTGCAGTCGTAAATGCATGTCTGAGTTCCTGTGAACATAAAAGTGTTGCCAGTGATTTCACACATGCTTCAGGGAGAAAATAAGGTGTACATGTTACAAGCCTCGATTGCTCCAATCCGCCATCACTGGAAGGACATCCCAGAAACCTCACAGCATCACATAGTGCAAAAATGGGATCGGTCACCTAAATCAGTATCAAAAGCATAAGAAATATGTCAATGCAAACCAAAAGAAACACCACCAGAACAAGAGGACAGAAAACATGGGCCATCAGACCAAAAGAAACATCAATAGAACTAAAAATAAGGTAAAGAAATATCAGACCAAAAGAAACATCAATAGAACTAAAAATAAGGTAAAGAAACATAAGTTGAATATAAATTGAACATATAAGGATAAATTAGCTTATGATCGTTAGAGTAAATCATTTAGCTTCTGAATTTCTTTTCCAAATTACAACTAGTGTGATGTTTTAAGCACTAAAGTGAGAGTTGCTTTGTCAATAAGAAGACGCAATACTCCACTGACCTGGCGAAGTTCACTGTACACATTAACCAACTGGCATCCAAGACACAGAATCTCTGAAGCTATGTGTTGAGTTTCCACAAGAGACAGATTGATAGCCATGAAAGAAAGCATCAGAATCCATAAGCCAAATAAATCATCCCCAATGACCTTATATTCAATCTCTAGAAAGTGGCTAATAGAGATTATAACCTCCTTAGCTACTAATAGGAGCATCTCTGAATAGCTCCTGTCTTCTTCCATGAACACTGATCGCCATAGTTCATGTATTTGGGTTGTAAATGAAATAACCAGGTCGTAAACCTCCTTCAAAAAATTAAAATGGGCTCCTTCAGGGGTATCCTTTGTCCGAGAATATATCTTTTCATGCACAAAACAGGCAAGCAACTTGTTGATCGACTTAAGAGTCAAGTGGGCTTCTGATATGAAAGTTAAACGAGAGTCGCCCACTTCAGACCATTTTGTTTCAGAAAATCTTTTAATGCTGAGAATCAGAGGCTCCATGAACTGTACAAAGATGTCAAATATCGACTTACACATTTCCTCATCTAGATTAACCATAGAACTAGACTTTTCTGAAACTGAAATACGCTTCTCAACAGAAATCTGCAGCTTGCCTCTCGTATCTGCATGTTCAGAATGTCTGGAGACCTCTGTTTTTCCCATTTTCTCAGTTCCTGCAGTGAGTGCAGGTACACCCTTTTGCTTCGTTACTCTTCTAACAAATAAAAGCAACAGCTGTCCCAATCCACCCAACACAGATAGCTTCTTCTCAGATACAAGCTGTTCTAATTTTCGAAATAAATGCTTGTGATAGCTTTTAATATAAGGTTTTGATTCCTTCACTCCGGTCCTCGAATCTTCAGACTTCACAACATACTTCTCTGAGCTGCGAATGGATAAGAACCCATCAATATGCGCCGGGTGGAATAGCCCACTCAACAAAATGTCTTCAATTATTGTCAAAAAATCACAATTGCTTCCAATCACAGGAGAATTCACCAAAACCAGCACTGCCAGCAATTTCTCCAGAAGCCTATCAACAACAACAGGAAAGGCGTTCTTCGGGCTAGGGTGAGCTCTCAAGTAGTTAGCAAAAGGCTGAAGCACTGAGGAACAAAGGCGTAAAAGCACATCAACCGCATTGCTTTCCCAATGATTCTCCGTGAAGATCTTGCAAACGAGACTGAGCGACACATCGGCTGCAGTCACCCATAAATCTACACTGGCATTGAAGGATTGGCCATGCGAAGAGAACAACAAAACGAAGCACTCCGAAACAATCTCGAACAAACTGAGACACTCACCGGGGGTGGAGCCCAATAGAGCATGTCTAATTACACAAGAGACCGCGCGGAGCAAATTCGGCGAAAAGCTGGGCTGTGAAGACGATGATTCTTTCAGGCAAAATTTGAAAACACCCCACGACCGAGAATCCAAACAAGGATCGTATTCCTCAATATCAGCAGCAGAAGCTTTCTTATCAACAGAAATCAGAAGGGACTGAATCCAGTCGTTGAGAAAAGAAACCAAACGCCACATCGAAACAGACTCGAAACGTGGGTCAATATCACCCCAGGCATCATTTGCAGGGGCAGAGGTAACGAAATCGAAAGCGAGTTCGATCTTCCTAAAAAAAAAAACCCACAACTGATATGGGTTAGTAAAGAAGTGAATGTTTGCAGACAAGCTGTTTGTGAAAATGTCTGATAGAGAGAGAAAGAACAGACCTTTGGGCGCTGAGCTGTTTGCCTTGAAGAGAGAGGATAAAGTCAAGATTTTTCCAGTTTACGCCTCTTCGCCATGGGATCTCTGGGACGTTGTTGGTGGTGGTTTTGATGTTGGTCTTTGTGTGTTGTTCCTTCTCTTCTTTTACTTCTTCGTCTGCTGCTGCCGATGGTTTTTCCGTAGATAGCTTTCGAGGAGTTTTGGCATCTCGTTCGTCGTTGGTGTCTTGGGAGATTTTTCGCTTCCGCTTCTTCGTGGGGGTTTTGGTTTTGGAATTGGGCATCTTCTTCAACTTCGTTTGATCACGAACCAGTGATGAAAGAGAATTGACGATGAGAGCTGCTGTATTCGAGATCTTTGGAATCGACAATGTCGCCTGCAGTGAAGTGTAGGGTTTATATGTTGTGAGGAAGGGGTTTTGCGTTTTTTTTTTTTTTAGAAACCCCCTTGCTATTTCTCCAAAATGTACAGGGGTCAGAAGGGCTCGTGCTGATTTTTATCCCAAATTAAGCTAATTCATGATAGTCGTTGATTGGCCGGCCCCACAAGAGATTGATGACTTTTAGCCTACGGATTGACTCTGCTCAATTTCCTTCCACTCGCAGCGCCAAAACCCTAGAAAAGACTTTTCCACCAAAACCTCTCACTACAACTTTAGAAGGCCAAAAAGAAAAGGACCAAAATCGTTTTTCAAAATTAATTTTATTTTTAAATATTTTTATGTAGTCCTATGGACCAAGTGAGAGAATGTTGGAATGAGTGGGTGGCCCACATGTCTACGTTAATAAAATCTTTATTGTTCCATATCCATATTTTATTTATTGATTTTTATTGAGTCAACCAAGTTTTTAAGGAATTGCCATTTATGCTAAAGGTCAAGGGATATTTATACTAAGGGTCAAGAGATTGACAGAAATGTTAAAGAGATTTGCTCTTTTTGATGGAACGAGAGATTTTGGTTTTTGGGGTCTATAAAAAGTTCGTTGTGTAACTCTCTTTCCTACAAATGAATCTCTGTAATTAACGATCACTTATCGACGAAGAAAAGCAAAGGACAATAGAGTTGTGATTCCCACTCAAGATGGTGTAATCAAGTACCATTTAACTCATCTAATGGTTTATATTCATGTAATATCATTGGATTGATTCCAAAGAAATCTTTCATGGTTGAAAACCTAAAATATTCTAACATTTTGAACGTTATTTCTATTTGACCCAAGCCATCTTAGATTTGAACAAAATGTATTTTTGTTGGTTTGAAGCTTCAAACGGATAAGATTGTTACTAGGTTGGGATTGGTCCAATCATTCGCATTTGGGGGATAAAAAATGATTACATATAGTGTTGTTAGACTCATTCCATTTCATATTTGAGTTGTTGGAGTTTTCAATTTCCATTTAGACATTGAAATGAATACAACTAGTGATCATATAAAATCAGAGTCTTAACCCAAAAGATTTTTCTCCAAAGTTCTACTTTATTATTTAGTTAATTTCTTATTTCAGTAAATAGTATAACATCATTTGGAAATAACCTGCACTGAAGTTTCTCATTCTGTGTTGTTGTTGTTAACTGTTAAGTTGCCCTATCAATGCAAGTAACCTAGGATTCAAAGCAAAATCCTAAATATGACCATCCATGGACTCTTGCTAACATTTTCCAATTACATATTTTCTCCTGAAACCACTAGGAGAATGCCAAAGTAAAACTTTGTTTTAAATTGGTTTCTACTTGCTTATGTATTTTTTTATCCTGAAGTTTTGAAGGTGAACTAGCAAGCAAGGTGTACCAGTTGGCATCTGAAAATAAGAAAAATGCAGGCTGCTGCTTACCACCATCAGCTCACTTCTAGTGCTTTCTTTTAACCCTTCTTTGGCTGTTGTGTGGGTGTCACTGGGGCTGTTGGTCAGGAGTTCCCTCATTTTCTTTCTGACCATAATTTTCCTTATCCGAGTATCCGCATGCTGGCTACCAAACGCTCTGCTGGCAATCACCTTACTTTTGAGGACAAGGAGTACATCATAGAAGCTATGATGCACGGATACTTCAAATTGGACAATGTATCATGTTGTATCATATCTAATACTTCGCTTTTTATATATAAAATCCGTATCTCAACTGTGTCTATTACGTGTCTTTTTCGTATCCGTGCCGTATGTGTGCAACACAGCATAGAAGGGCTCAATGAGGATAGTTTTGGTGATATCGACGTCGCCCTTTTCGGTGCAGGTAGATCCATAAGCAAGAAATTTGGACCTGTTGCAGTTTCTCAGGGTTGTATCGTCATTGACAATAGTTCGGCATTATGAAGGTGTCCCACTTATCATCCCAGAGGTCAATCCTCAAGCAGTGGACCACATCAAGTTTGGCTCAGGGAAGGGGGCTCTCATTGCCAATCCCAATTGCTCCACCATCAGGTGCTTGATGGCTGCCACCCCTCTCCATCATCATGCCAAGGTATTATGGTTTGCTGTACTAAGCAATCTTTCTTTTGCTCCTTTTCCATTGCATTTGGATGGTACCATGAATTGCGAGTACCAGATTAATGTTATTGGTTTTTCTTTACATTTGGGATAGTGCCAATGCAATTGGTCCATATTTGGTGGGAATATATATATATATATATATATATATATATATTGAGTATATACATGTTTCTGTTTTCGTTCTTAATAATGCTCCATAACAATGCTGGTGGTGGTGATGACGCATTGATCGAGGTGGAATCTTTGAAGCACTATTGCATTGCACCTAATGTAATCTTAAAATCTCTTAATATCTGAACTTCCATGCAGTATGCATTTAATCTTTTCTCACACAATGTGCCGGTTCTCTCTAATGGGTATAATGGAGAGGAAATGAAATTAGTGAAATAAACGCAAAAAATATGGGTAATCCGTTTTTTTTTTTTTTTTTAATTGGTAGTTTGGTACAAGCCCTCTCTCTGTGTGTGTGTATTTAACTTGTTTCTAAACTTTGTTCCAGAACGACATGAACATCAAGGTGACTGCCACTTGTATATATATGAGTTCCTGTGATGTGTGCACATGCTGAGAGTGAAAATCTTCAATTTGGGAAGCCAATTGATGAGGTAATGTTGTAATGTGGTTTATAGTGTGACTCTTTAGCTCAGATTTTGAGTTAGAATTTGATGATGCTGATTTCTATTGCCAGCACTATGCTTGATGTTATTGCTTTTTGAACTTACATGATATAGTCTTGAAACTTTTGCCTTGACTTTGGGGCCCCATTGGCCAGATTGCACCATCCTCGTGAGGATAGTTGTCACCTGAATAAAGCTCATATTAAAAAAAATAAAAATCTATGTATGACCAGAGCCCAGCGGGCCTGTCCTAAGTCCAGCCCAATAAGGGATCCATACCCTAAATCTGGGTTTGATACCTGGCCTTTTGGGCCCATTGGATAGCCTGAATCCTCAGTTACTGGACTCGGGCTCAGTTGGTTGGGCTGGACCTGGGTCTGTTTACATACACCCCATTGGATAGCCCGAATCCTCAGTTCCTGGATTCGGGCTCGGTTGGTTGGGCCAGACCTGGGTCTATATACATACACCCCTACTTGACTGAAAACAAAATCTTCTCTTACTAATTTTCTGTTATGTTCCCTTGGATGACTTTGGTTACTTCACCTAATGACTGTTGAATTAGGTCCATAAGGGGCTGATGAGGCCAAGAAGATAGAATTATTTTAAATGCATGGTTAAGTGGAAATAACAATACAATATCCATTTTGTGATGGTGATCCACTGATCCTGCTTAAAATTTCCAGTTATCCAAATGGACCATCAGTCTGTTATGGCTTTAGTTATCTACCATGTCTCCTTCCCCAATAGAGATGTGCTATTGAGATGTTCTAACATACATATGGTCATTGAAAGCAAATGTACTGCTGCATTAAGCTTGGCCAATGAATTCTGGGTTAGTCATCAACCTGGTGGGTCATACAGATGCTTGGTTTCTGATGTGCACTGTGGAGAGATGGGTATAGAGTGAATATTTTTTTAACAATCATTCAATTTCCAAATGGCATTGCACTGAAAAGGAAGGTTTTGGAGCAGGTTGGATATATTCGTCTGTGGTGATCAGATTCGCAAGAGAGCTGCTCTTAATAAGATACAGATTGCAGAGTTGCTGCTCTAATTTAAATGGGGTTTGAATGTTTGACACACAGAAGGTCAGCTATGTATTCCATTTTTTTTTCAATCCAAGATGGTGTGTGATATCCAGTGATTTTGTCATAATAATTCTTATGGGGTACATCTGATAACAACAATTATGATTTTTTTTTTCATATTCTTGCTATATGTTTTTTAGTTTTTGCCACATTGGCAGCTCTTTGTTATACAATGATTAGAGAAATTATGGTGTTCTACACTATTTATGTATCAGGGAGGATTCTACAACTACAGACCTTTAACTCACTTTAATTGGACAAGTGCAGCCATTTGCGTGGTAGAAATTTTCAGAAAATAATGGTTGGGTTGATTTCTTTCTTTAAGATCTTTTGCATCTTTTGAAACTGGTGTGGATTGTCCAATTGATGTGTTTTGTGAAGTCTTGCTCATTTGAGTTTGAAGTGAGTTATTTTGACTTGTTCCAGATGGTGATTTACTTTTTTCACATGTCTGTGAAACAAATGGTTCAGATCATGTGATTGTTGTGATTTTTGGGCTGATGTACATACAAGGCCTAATTGGTGGTTGGTTTGCTACTTACAATGCTTGCCACATATTCAGTTCAGCCACCCATAAAGAACTTAAAAGTAGCTGCATTTATTTCCTTCATCTGTCCATGTGCTTAGACTCTGGATTCTCTCATTGTGTTCTGAAGGCTTTAGAGGTAAGACTTACAGTGGTACATACATGTGGTTAAAAAAAAGCTAAAAATAAGAAAAACTAGCAAAAATCTTAGAATTTTCATTTTCAGAAATTAGTAACTCATTTTGTGGAGTATCTGCCCCCATGTCACTAAGATGTCTTCAACAAAACATAAATTCTTGATTTTTCATATGTTAGCATGTTGATTAGAGATCGATGTCACTTTAATCAAATGATCCTAGTCCATTTTAGTGCCTCGAGTTTAATGGCTGCACATTGTACAACTTTCTTGTGATAATGTTTAATGGTGATCAATGTTTGAGTTAGTCTCAAACTAGTGCTAGCACCAATATAAAGGGGTAAGAGTGTGAAGGGATTGGTTTTAGTAGGTGGCCCCATGTATTTAAGAACAGGTGCACCACTATGAGGGGCGTTTGGATAAAATAGAGATGTTCTCCTACGAGCTATTGCATATGCAATCCATGCTCTCGGGGCGCCCTTTCTCACTCTCATCCCCTCATGATTTGGTACCAAGCCTATATTCACCATCATCAAACGTTTATCTACCGTTGGATTGAACCCTAAAGAAATCTTATGGTTAAAAGACCACTGAAGTTTATGGCTTTCAAATCAAGGGCTAAGATTATCTTAAAAGGCTTTTCTTTTTTTTTTTGCCCAGACATTTTCATGTACCCATCCTCACTAATAAGAGGGCATCTTAAGTGTGGGCATGAGCTGGATTATGTATTGCTCATATGCACTCTTCTGGTAGAACATTGACAATAAAATGCATCTCTTTGCTGCTCTTCGATTTAAATGATGAAAACTCCTCTTATAAATGTACGCAGATGGTTTGCTATTTAATCAACTCATATGCTTGGGGGGCTAATCTTGTGTCCAATTACACTCTCAATATGGTGCACTATTGATACAAATGTTTTCTTGGTTTAGGTGGGATTTTGATGTTGTTGGTGGGGAGTAAAGATGAGAAGAAGGGACTAGGACCTTGTTTTGGTGGAGAGATGGAAGAGGAAAATTGAGTAAAAACAGAAAACCCCATTTTGCGAGTTTAAATAAGGGCATTGTAATTATTATTTAAAAAGATTGAAAAAACACTCATTGGCAATTTATGAAAAGTTTGAAAGATTAGAAAAACTTATCACACCTTTTTGTAGTAAGTAATTTATGAGATCTTTTGTTTGAATAGAGCAAAAATTTCTTTTTTAATTTTTTTTTAAAAGTTTTATTTTCCTTCTTAAACTAGATAGCTCATCATAGTTTTGCCCTGTGGGGATACAAAGAAAGTTGAGTTTCTTCTTGGAAAGTCACTTATTAAAGAATCTAAACCACTCAAAGTACAATTCATCTTCTTTTATGCAATAAAATCAAGTTTTACTCAATATGAATTAGTCCCATGTAAGAGTGAGCTTCAATAAAAAAATAAAAAAAGTGTAAAAGTCTCATTTTTTTTATACATAATTGGTAATATTCTCTATCTTATAGTGGGGCCCCTTTTATATTGGAGTAAAATTAGTCCATATAAAAGAGGATGTTCATTTTTAATGGTTTAAATCTTCAATAGATGGGCCCCACTTTCAACTTTCACTTCTCTCAGGTTGTATGACTATGATATGAACTAGTTTAATAAATAAATAAAAAATTAAAGGTGACTCGTTTTGTACTCTTCTCCACTTCCATCAACAAAGCACGGCTTTAGCCCATCTTTTCTTTTTTGCAAGAAGTTTAGTTTTTCTACCACCAAAATAAATAAATAAAAGGAAATGCAAATTTATGACAACTGCCAATTTGAAAATCAAATTTTGTGTCAAATATTTGCATCCAATTTATTTGGGGCTATGTAATTTGAAGCAAAACAAGCTTGGATCTATGTAAATATTGAATCTGAGTACGATACAATGGTCAAAATGTGAAAAGAAAGGATATTGTTAAATTCGCAAGGATGAAAATTATTTCGAGAAACCTGAAAGACTCAAATTTAGAAATTGAAATCAAAACAATCAAAAGAGAATTATTGTGAAACAAAAAAAACCCAGATGGTGGAGGTGTTTTCATTGCTTTGTTTGGATATCCCTTTAGTCTGATCTAGCATTTTCCTTGAAAGGCTTGAAATAAATTATGGTATCTTCCATTTCCTATATAGTTTTAGGTGGTACTATAAATAGTAGCAACTGATAGTTCAAATGTGTACTTACTAACCTTCTGACCTGCAAACAGTGAAGTAATTCCCTGAAATCAAGGATCATGGGAAACAAATGAAATGATTTTACAAGAATTGGGGCCTTAGAAACCATACATCTCCTAGGTTTTGCAGCCGATAATTAAACATTTCTTTCTCGATTAACGGTCAATCCAATTGTCAGGTGCCACAGATATCCTTCTTGTACCATTGTCTTGAGAAAGTCCAACCATATATTTTTAATGGAGTTTTATTGGGATTATGGAATCTTGTTGCAGAGCAATAATGAACTTACATAGAATACAGTTCAAAGCTTTTTTGTTTTTTATATTCAGTTTTACCATTCACACAAGACCAAAAAGTTGAAAGCAAGGCCCCCCAAAATTCAGTTTTTAACATTTGATCTCTTGATGATATATATATATATATGGGGTCAGCTCTCCTAAGCTCAAGCTTAGGATAAGGTAAGCTCAAGTGTGTGGTGGGGCCCACCTGGAGACCCACATGGGGATGGGGGTGGGGGGGATTTCAAGGACTCCCTTGGATCTTCCTCTCTACAAAAAATCAGACCCAAATGCGATTTATATCATCTCCATATGGGCCCAAAAGTTTAATGATCAACGGTTCATTTGGATTGATACATAGTCAATCCAACGGTCCAATAAATTCGGATCTAACCGAAAGTTGGTGGACATGTGTAATTTAGGGAAGTCATGTGTTTGGTCCATTTGGATGGACCAAAGGTGGGCCCTACAAGCATGAGCTTACGAATTTCTTTCCTAAGCTTGAGCTTAGGAGAGCCTTGCTCTATATATATATATATATATATATATATATATATTACATTGCCCCTTCGAACATGATAATGCCCCTTTAGTAGCTAGTTAGGTTGGTCAAAATCTAATTCCAAGGGGTTGGTCGAGTGGTCAGGACCACGATTCATCCCCTCTTTCAAAGTTAGAGGCATTGGTATTGATCATCAGTTTTTTCCCTTTAAGGAACCTAAGGTTGAGTCCACTTGTGCCACAAGAGTTTTACCCGGCTTTTCTCTTGACGCGAAGGGAATAGTCCAACTTAAAAGGTTGGGAACCTTGGTAGCAAAAAAAAAAAGAGGGGGTTGGTCGGGGTCTCACGTGATTGATCCAAACTATCTACCTGTATTTGATGAGGATATGAAGAGGAGCTGAAAATATTTACCATTGAATTGAGTCAGGAAGACTGGAACCAACATCTCCATGTGAAAAAACAGAAGAAAAGGAAATACACTAGAATATGGTGGGCCCTCATCTCATCTGTTTAATTGTTCACGAGATTGAGAAGGACTGGCGACAACTCACAGTCCACTTCCTCATGTATCTCTCCACAAAAATCTGAAAACGATCTGAGTACTTAAATGTTTGACCCCACATCTTATGGTCCCTGGTGGCTTTAGGGCACACTATTAGAAAATTCGAAATGGACCATTTCATAGGCCCTTGGCAACTTTCATTCTAATAAAAGTTCATTATTGTTCTTTTTGGGCTCTTGGTAAATATAGTCATACCCCCACCCACCAACAAGCTACACACAAGCAAGGTTCCTTATCTTAAAAGCGGAGTTTTCGCTCCAATCGAAAGTCTTGAACACGGGTTATCATGCATTGCACCAATAAAAAGATCAAAATTAAATTCAAAACCCTTAATTTTAATATATTATAATTGGACTAAATTCTGAAAAAGCCTCAGTGTACATTTATATGAAGGGAAACTACTGAAAAATAATGCCGGATAGTTGGACTTTGCATCCTACAACATGGATCTCCATAGATTTACCATTTTTTTCTTCAATTTTCATGGCAAAAGGAAAAATTGAAGTCCAATAATCCCCCTTAATGATTTAGCTCCCATTAGATTAGAATGTAAAAAATAATATTCTACTAGTTGGAAAAATAAATTTGATGATGACTTGAAGAAGGATAAGCAAAGGGTCTCACAAAACCCTCCTGTCATCACTTTTATCAAGTGGCTGCATCCATCTCTCCTACACAAAAAGTGTTCATCTCAAAAGGAAAAATCTAGGGTTTCTATTTTAATTATATATACACACACTACCTACCTATAAAGCGTACTAGCATAAATATCCGTGCTAATTATGGATATACATCAAAATATAGAATTATATATGTGTTAGAAATAGGGAGGGAAGTCCATAACTCGGGGTAGTATAATAGTGCAAATTGGAGGAGGTTATTTTAATCGTTGTAAAATCTGAAAGTAATTTTTGATTAAAATATAATTTATGGTTAAATTTAAATTAAAAACCTTCTAGATTAATATATTATAATTAGATAGATAATAAGCAGCCCACCCGGACCATAGACCATAGACCATAGACCATAGACACTGCAGTTTCATCATACTCTATAACAAAAATGAAGTAACCGGCAATTGCCGGTTGCTTCTGCATCCTGCCCACGTAGGTCCCAGCTGTATATGTAACAAAGAAATAATTGGACGACGAAGACGACGACGACAACAAGAAGAAGACACGTAACGCCCGCCCCACCAAATGACACGTCCAAGTAGTACGGTAACAAACAAAGTTTGGAGCCTGGAGGGGGTTTGGTGTCTATATCATGTGCCTCACCTGCTTCTCTCTCATCTGAGTCTCTCTGATTTTGTGTGTGTGTGTGTTCTTTCTCTCTCTCCTGCATACACACCACATTAACAAGAACTCCAACAGCAAAGAGATTGCTTTGTTTTCTTGGGAGAATTCTCTCATAAAGAATCTCTATCTGGATTAGTTTCTGCTTCATTTGTTGGTTTTATAGGTCAGTAATTCTGTGTTTGTGTTGGGTTTTTATTTTATTTTATTTTCTAGAACATATAACACACACAATGATACAAACAAGAAGTCCAATAAGAGATTGGGTTGTTGCCCAAAAAGAAGAGAAAACAGAGATTGGGTTTTTCTTGTTAGCTCTGTATGAAGAGTTTGTGCTTCATTTATTGGTGTTTTTAAGTTACTGATTTTTTTTTTTAAAGAATACACACAAACACAAACACAAACAAGAACTCCAAGAAGAGATTGGTTTGTTTTCTTGGGAGAGTTCTATCATGATCTCTATCTGAAGGAGTTTCTGTTTCATTTCTTGGTTTTATGGGTCAGTAGTTTTGTTTGTGTTGGGTTTTTTCTTCCAGATGTTTTTGTTGGGTTTGGGGCATGATTTTAACCTAGTTTTGGGATTCAGTAGATCATTTTTGTAGCCTTTTGAGCTGTGGGTAATGCCATTTTTGAGCTGTGAGTAATGCCATTTTTGTAGGTTCGGATTTCATGAATGCTATTTTATATTAAGGACGAAGGTTTTTTTTTTTTTTTTTCCTTTGTTCTTCTTTATAAGTATGTGATGGTTATTATTTTTCGTGGAATTGGATGAAATGTGAACTGGCTATTGTAAGGTGTGAAACTATCATGGGTTGGAAGAGTTGGGTTAGGTTGCATTTGGGTTTTTGGTGTTCTACTATAATGGAAACGATTTTGAAGTAGTGGGGTTGGTAAATATGGAAGGTATTGATTGCTATATGGAGGACTTAGGATTTTCATTTGAGTGGTGCAGTCCAAAATAAGCAATTGGGTTTTGGGAACACACCCAGGATTTTCACGTGAGTTTTGGGGGTAGACGCAGGATTTTTATGTGAATTTTCTAAGCAGAGCCAAAATTTTCATTATAGTTTTAGAAGCGGACTGAGGTCGAACGGGTGCAACCGCACCCACATGGATATACTTGGGTCCGCCCCAGGGTATATAGGAAGGAGTTGGGTGGTGGCCGGTGGGGCGGAGAGGAAATATATGTCTGTGTGTGTATGATCTTTGCATATGCAGAAAATGAATAGGGTCTCTAGGTTGGACAAGTTTTAAGCCCTTTGATGAAGTGCCTGTTTCTGTGCCTTTTGTGGATAAATCCAATTCAAAAGAGTGAAAACCAAAGTGCTAATTGAATTAGAATGGAAGAGGAAGGGGGTTTAGAATTGATCATAGGAGGCTCCAGGTGGGCCTACAGGCCCCCAGACCATTCTAGCTCAATAACTCACACATAACTGAGAGTAGAAAATTCTGAAAAATGATAGACAGTAGTGTTATGTTGGATTTGCTTAGGTTCTTCTTCCCTGGTTTTGCCCAAGTTTCCTTTTCTGTTCTGGGTTTGCAATGATTTGATTGGATTTAATAGTGTAATGGGTAAACTTTTTTTTAATTAGTTTTAAGTTTCTTGAGTTCATGACAGATTCTTTGAAGCCTCAGAACATTACCTGGGAGCTCTGTTATTAAAGAAGTTTGGATATGTCTGCCCTTGCTATGGATGTAGTTCAGCGTACATGTGGAAAAAATCTTGATCCCCTCAGTGTTGGGACTGATAGTGAAGACTCAGATCTCTCATCAGATCTCTCAAGGTTGCCAGATAAGTCCAACATACACGCATTGGAAAGAAATAGATCTTGTGATGAAAAGTCCCTCAACGAGCTGGCTGTTCTTATATCAAGTGACCTTTCCTTTAGGAATATTGAAAACTTTCGAAGTGCGTCGGGTAATCTTGAAAGTATATTAGATACTGGGAGATCTGGTATGAGTACACCGAGATCACAAACTTGCTTTGAGTCTCATCCCATGATTGCTGAAGCATGGGAAGCTCTTCGCCGTTCTTTACTATATTTCCGTGGTCAACCTGTTGGGACAATTGCTGCTTTGGACCACACCGAAGAAGCACTTAACTATAATCAGGTATATTTGTTTCTTATTCTTCTTCATCCTCTTTTTTTCTTTCTATAGTGGATAAAATTTGTATTACAAGAATTGTCATGGAATATAGTCGTTTCTATACTTGTTTGCTCTTGGTTAGCAGGGCATCTCATTGCCCTGCTGTGGTCCTGATGCTGTACATGTTCTAATCTTAATGATGTTCCATTATAGTTAAAAAAAATGTCAATCTTCTTACTGACTGCAAGGTATAGGATGCATATGTATTTATAAATATTCATTGTAGTTTATGTTTTATGTATATGACCAAAGCGCCATTTTGGTTGAATAATTTAGGTATAATGGATGATCAAAGTTTCTATCGTTCTTTAGGAACTTGTATAAACCGGAAATCACATTAAGTGGCATACTGTTTTATTGTGATTTTTCTGCCCATACCAATACTAGGATCTATGATTTTGAATTAAGATGGCACAGAAACTGTGTCCCACTCCCACTCAGTGTGGTTTTCAGCTTCTATCCCAACCAAATGAATATTTAAATCACAAAACCATCTTTTCCTTCCAAAATTCTCTAATTGAATATGGAGAGGGTACATCACCAAATGTAGCCTTAAGTAGTAATAAGACAAGGAAAAAGCAACGAACCCACATTCTGATTTCAGCTCTCTCCAACCAACTGGTGCTGTTTGATATGCATGAGAAATATAGAGTATATTCCCATAACATGAATAGAGTTTTCTGGGTGCTCAATTGTGTATTTTTGGAGTTCATTGTTAGGCAATACAGTTGATTGGTGCAACGGGCCTCACTGTGGATGATGGGTGCCCCAAAAATCTTCCAAATTGGAGGATCATAACCTTTTGATTGGTAGCCGAAAAATGGACAGTTAAGAAAATAGTACAATGTTATTCATGAGAATAATGGACAAAGGGCCAATGACTAGGCTCTTTCAATATGAGGTATTTTTTAGATGCTCTTTTGAAGAAAGCCTGGCCCCTATACATGGCCCAAGATGCGGGCGCTTTAGTAAATATTACATACATACATACATATATATATATCATTGTGCTATTTTTGAAGTAAACATTGGCAATAGAAATAATCTTTTTAACGTTCTGTAATTCTCTTTATTCTTAATTTTATAGTTGTCCAAGTCTGGGCCTAACACACCGACTCTCGCTGTGTTCTGTATGACACCTACATAAACTACACCTTTTTTTAGTTGCAGCCCAAATAATTCTGTTATATCTATTTAATTCATTTTCCAACTTATAATCTTTAATATCTTCTAATGTAGTTTTCCCCCCTCGGTTTATTTGATTGTTGTAGGTGTTTGTGCGGGACTTTGTCCCGAGTGCGTTGGCATTTTTGATTAACGGAGAACCAGAAATAGTGAAAAACTTTATTTTGAAAACTCTTCGCCTTCAGTCATGGGAGAAGAAGATTGACCGCTTCAAGCTAGGAGAAGGTGTAATGCCAGCAAGTTTTAAAGTACTCAACGATCCTGTTCGGAATTATGAAACTTTGATTGCTGATTTTGGGGAGAGTGCAATAGGAAGAGTTGCTCCTGTTGATTCTGGATTTTGGTGGATTATATTGCTTCGTGCATATACGAAATCTACAGGAGACTCTTCCTTGGCAGACAGGCCTGAATGCCAGAGGGGTATGAAACTTATTTTGACAATGTGTCTCTCAGAAGGGTTTGACACATTCCCTACCTTGCTTTGTGCTGATGGATGCTGCATGATCGATCGCAGGATGGTGAGTTTCCAATTCTTTATTAGTTGGATGACAAGCTTCCCATTGCTTCCTTTTTTACATATTTTTTCTTTCTTTCCTTTCATGGTTGGGCATTAATCTTATAGGCTCTAGCTTTCATTTACTCCTATTATCAATGCATCTGATTTATGCATGTGCTTTTAGATTTGATATCGAAAGGAGGAAACTACTTGGAGATGTGCATTGAACTAAATATACAGCCTTATTGATGAACTTGTGGAACCCCAGATAGATGGGATATGGATTCAATGATGACGATGATGATGAGATGATGATAAACCCGTGATTAGATGTAATCATCAACGAATGCTATTTAAAATTATTTCAATTAATGAATTATATTTTGAATTGTTGTGATACTTGACATTCATTGAGTTCTTGTTGTTTTAGTCATGCATGCAGAAAAAATTATGAAGTTTTATTCTATTCATATGGGCATCTAAAAGAATTGTAATTACTAGAATTTTAAAGAATTTTCACCAAACTATGGACTGGTGTTTCTCCTTGATCTCAGGTGTGCGATCCTGGATCTACTTTTAGACTTAGTTTGAGATTCCACATTTGGATTTGAATTCACGCCATCAAGTTTTAGCTTGAGATTTGACTTTTGGATTTGAATTGATTCTCTTCATATGTCATATTTGGTATTAGAATTGTTGGGCATGTGGATTGGCACTGTTACTGCGTTATGATCTTGCATTATGTTCATCCTAGAAAATTGTTAAACTATTGAACCTTTGGTGCATATATGTTGGATGTGGGTGCATTTTCTTTCTTCAGGTGACATTAAGAACATAGTTATGTTTTCAAAGCTGGTTATGAGAATGTAAGAGATCTTATGAAAAAGAATATGAAACCATGGAAATGAACTGAAAATACCATCAAAAGAGTGAAACAGAAATTTCATGCTTCCCTATGTATGTTAAACTTGCTGTATGCTGTAGGACCATGCTTCTGTACATCCTAGACATGCCGTTGAGATAGCACTATAGTGTGTTAATGATTGGACGCTTATGGGCTGCATGAATTTCCTTTTCCATTTGCCGGTGCAGTGACTCCAATCTGAAATATTTCAGAGTAAATTAACTGTATTGCTTAGAAAAGATATTTTCTTGCTTTGCCTGCCTTTTTTATAATCTGTTTCATGGACTTTTCTGTTTGCATTACAATTATATGTTATTTTGGCAGGGTGTATATGGGCATCCTATTGAAATACAAGCACTCTTTTTCATGGCTCTAAGATGTGCTTTAGTTTTGTTGAGGCAAGATGATGACGGGAAAGAGTTTGTGGAGAGAATAGTTAAGCGACTCCATGCATTGAGCTATCACATGCGTAGTTATTTTTGGCTCGACTTTAAACAACTAAATGATATTTACCGGTATAAAACAGAGGAATACTCTCATACTGCAGTTAACAAGTTCAATGTAATTCCTGATTCAATTCCAGATTGGGTATTTGATTTTATGCCAACTCGTGGCGGTTACTTCATTGGAAATGTCAGTCCCGCAAGAATGGATTTTCGTTGGTTTTGCTTGGGTAATTGTGTTGCAATACTATCATCACTGGCAACCCCTGAACAATCTGCAGCCATTATGGACCTCATTGAAGAACGTTGGGAAGAACTGGTTGGAGAAATGCCTCTAAAAGTCACTTATCCGGCCATAGAAAGCCATGAGTGGCGGATTGTAACAGGTTGTGACCCAAAAAATACAAGGTGGAGCTACCACAATGGTGGATCTTGGCCTGGTGAGAATCTGCAGCGTTTCAATTATTTCTTTGCTTCATTTTGAGCAAACATGGAGGGCTTGCTAGAAGGGTTTGGACACATCATAACACAAATTCTTCTAATGTAGCCTATATCAAACTTAGTGTTGGAGGTTGAATTTTCATTTTGGGCCCACCTCTCATGAATCCAGTTCAACCGAATGCCTACCTACTGCTTATGAATTGGCAGGCACCTGAGTATCATTCCAATTGTTTATGATCATACTTAACACGTGATTAACTCCATTTGCAATAGTGGACTGCCTACAACAAAAGACTGGTGCTGGGTCTGGTTTAGAAGGTTGGATTCATGGGAGGTAGGGCCTGTCATGATAAAGAACATTTTTCTCCTGTATTGTTTTGTTGTATTCTGGTCCTACTTGAATAATTTTTTTTAAAATTTTAAAATGAGGAAGTTTTGGAGAAAAAGAGAGTAAAAAGACATTCATAATATCTAAGTTTCATTTGTTCTTCTGCTGAGTATTAGAGCTTTACCTTCACATTGGCAATATGCTAAAATGCTCGCATTTAGGGACAATTCTTGTTCTCCAAAAGCAATATTGCAATTGGAAAAGATTTTTTTTTTTTTTTTTCTATTGTTGCTTAGCCCTGGAGGGTAAGAGCCATATTTCTGTTAGACATGCACATGTACATTGAAACTTATGGAAAAGCTGTATATGCCTTGTTTTCTGTTGATGAACACAAGCATCATTTAATGAGCCATTTTTAAAACTGGGTTTATAAACTTAACTCATTTTTAGTCAGAGCACGTCATGATGGCAATGAAGCCTTGTGTTCCTTGTTAATATTAACCAATGGATCTGCTTACATCGTTGTTGTGCATGCAGTGCTGCTTTGGCTTCTCACAGCTGCGTGCATCAAAACTGGGCGCCCTCAGATTGCCCGACGTGCCATTGATCTTGCAGAGAGCCGTTTATTGAAAGATAATTGGCCTGAATATTATGATGGAAAGCTCGGGCGATATGTTGGGAAACAGGCAAGGAAGTTTCAGACCTGGTCCGTTGCTGGCTACTTGGTGGCAAAGATGATGCTTGAAGACCCATCTCATTTGGGAATGGTATCGCTGGAGGAGGATAAACAGATGAAGCCCATTATGAAGAGATCAAATTCATGGCCATGTTCCTAATTCAACTAGTTTCTTTTGTTTAGTACATAAAACTCTGATTTTGTAGCAGTTCAAGGAGAAATTACATTGCAGTTTTTGTGAGTTGATGCTAGGTGCTAGTTAGACTTGTCTTCTCCCTTAGTGGGTAAATGAAGTGAGATTACATGATACGCTTGCAATTACAATGGATCAGTACTCTCTCTCTCTCTCTACTCTCTCTCTCTCTCATGATTAGGGCCTACATGTGGGTGGATGGGCTAAGCACATCAACAACTTGGAGCACCAAGGCATGAGCCTTACTCCTACATTACAAACTGAAAATCCTTGGAGAAACTGTACATATTTGTAAATGCTGTTCTCAATGTTTTTTGTTTGTACAAATGCGGTCCGCATTTTGGAAAATTTTAACCGACTGGCTGCTAAATAAGAAAATGCAGCAACTGTCCAAATTAAACAGGGGCACTTGAACCCAATCTGTCTGCGTGGAATTGAATGCATAGAATTTATGGTCAAACTGCCCTCAAGAAAGGATTATTTAAGAGTGAATTTGTACTGCAAGAGGAATCTGTGGTATGGAGGAAAGTTGTTCGGCTTTTTCTCGAAATATTTTTTTGTTTGGTTAAACACATTTTCCTTGCAGAAAAGTAGATATGAATTGATTTTTCTCAATAAAGAAGATATTGATTTCCTAAATGAGGTGTAGGAATGTAAAATTTCATTTTTGTTGAAATGAAAGTCTACGGAGAGCGAAACACTCACGCTGCAAAACAACACCTTTTATTGGAATTTATAGAATTTTTGTATGGAGAAATTCTTAGACATGGTGGAATTCCTAAATGCGCCCTTGCACTTGAGCATTTAGAAATCTACCAAAAAGCAAAGAGGCTAGAATTCCATAGGTCATTTGAGACCCTTTCAGTTTTAGTTGGCTGAAATTTTGAAATAATTGTGACGAAACATGACATTTTCAAATGCCAGGGACAAGATGTCTCACATCATGTTCAAAAAATCATAATATGACATTCTTGTTAGAAATTTTAGTAAACAAATAGGCCATAATGAGAATTTGTCATGCTGGGGATTTCCGAGAGATGTATAGTATGGTTCTTGCCCTTTGCATTCGGAAATGTTATGTTTTCTTTTTTAGAACTTTGAATTTCAACCAATTGAAAAGTCACAAATGACATTTTGAATTTTATGAATTTCAATCTCCTTAGCATTTACAAATGCTTCTTTGGCCATGAGGATTTTTGAATTCCATGTGGGGGTGGGGGACAATATTTGAAAAATTTATAAATTCTCAAAAAAAAAAGCACTCTCCCCAAAACAGGGGTAGAAACAGGATATGTTCATTGGGTTTTTTTTTTTTTTTTTTTTTTTTTTGGGGGTTGGGGTGGGGGAGTGGGGAGGGAAGAACATGCCTTGAGGTGAGGATCGAAAGATAAGGTGAAGATATAGGTGAGACGGGGGAGGAAGAACATGCCTTGAGGTGAGGATCGAAAGATAAGGTAGATATATAGGTGAGACTCGGGTGGGGGTGTGTGTTTGTTGGGGGGGGGGGGGGGGGGGGGGGGTATTCATTTTGTATCTGAAAAGAGATGCTTTGATAGCTTTGATGGTGGTTTTTGAAAATTTAATACTACTACTTCAATTTTATCTACTTTAGAAATATAATTATTAGAATCCTGTGTGTTCAATTGCATGAAACAAATATGCCCTCAAAACTCTCCAGAGAATATCTGATCCTCACCTATTGCATCATTGACTAGTTGATTTTAATGTTCTGTGAGACTGATAATCTACAAGGACCCAATATATGACATATTTGTGCGAGGGATCCATCCAATCATGCATGAGGACTTTTATATAAACAGATCCTAACCCTCCAAGAATGAAGTCCTCCGGGCCTTAAAATATATAGGAACATTGAAAAGGCAAGGAAGCAGAATGCCAGAGGTGCTTTATGGAGTCTTTGAAATAATGATTTAAAAGTTCATCGCCAGCGTAAGTAGCAACTGGTCAACACTCTAGAGGTGGGGAAAGGGCCCTGAAAGATGTGACCTAAGAAATTGATAGTTTAGGTTTCAAAAGAGATAAGTATATTTTGATCATTAAGATTTTTTTTCTGAATGCAACCCTGTTTGTGCTATATGAATTTTTACAGGCTATAGGTTGAGAAAGATAGTAAACTGGATTCAGTATTCAATCAATAATAACAGTCAAATACTTGTGTGGTCGTTCATAGCTTGTACAGGCTGGAGGATAGGCTGGTTGAACTAACCCCAGCCAATTCAGCCTGTTTGCTTCTCTCTGTCAGAACTATATTGGGTCAGGCTAGGCTTTCCTGTCCAAAAGAAGGACCCGACCCAATTCCAAATCCAAACAACATTAGCTAATTCCAGCCTTTAATTAACAAGTCCCAGGCAAAAGCTTGCCCATGACCACCCACAGTGGGACAGGGTTAGCCTACTGGGGTATAATGACAAATAAATACAAATTTAAGATATGATTAAGGACAACAAAAGAACAAAGAAAGAAAGGAAAAAAAAAAAAAGGACCACCCTTCTGTCTTCCATCTTCAATGTCCCTGTATTATATATATTTTTGAAAGTAACTTGTAGCTGTCCTGTGTTGACAGCAGGATAAATCAACCTACAAGAGCTCTTCTGATTTGTTGACTGCTGTCGTCATTTTGGGTCTTGTGAGTCTAACAATATGCAGTATACTGTCTAGGGTGGGCCCCCACTCCCCATAGGCCATGCATAGCTGATCACATCCTTCCCAAGTACAAAAAATGAAAAATGCAGAACAAAGAACAACTTTGAAGGCCTACATAACACACAATTGGGTGCTCTTTTCTGATAATTTCACAAAAATAGAAAAACTTTACTTATATATAGAGAAAGTTGCACACATCTCATATTTTTCATCATGCACACATTCAAGAGCAAATCATCTCTGTTTCTCTTTCACACATATTTCACAAGAGTACTAAAGGAAAGACAGAGCAAGGAGTGGAAAGAAAGATATATTAGACATATAAAAGGTCTTAAGGACATTTGCGTTTGTTCCCATGAGTTGTCATGTTGGCGTAGCAAGGGCACTCGTCTAAGTTGCCTGCAGTTCCTGATGGTACGCAGTTGCACCTCGCACAACATGTCCCACAAGCCCTCTTGCAGAGTCTAGGCCTTGATGACAATCGACACCTCGCAGTACAAGATGCCCCACAATCTGTCCAAAAATAACATCATCAACACCATTGACTACATGCAACATCAAAAATTAGTGGAGGCAACAATCATGGACTATTTAACCTCCCACTTAAGAACCCACTTAGAAGGAGGACTTGATCACATACCTATCTGTTGAAGGAGATTTCTCTCACCCGCAGTTGTAGGCAGCTGCAACATGGCCAATAAATATATGTTATAGTTTAATTAATGAACAAAGAACATGAAGAAGGGATATTAAGTTGTGTGTTTGGGTGTACCGAATGGGACTGAGATCCAAAAGCATCATCCATGAAATTGAGAGCAAGGAGAGTGAAGACAAAGAAGGCAAAAAAAGTCTTCGACAGAGCCATTGAAGGAGAACTCAACAGATGAAGGTAATGAGGAAAGGGTATTTGTAGAAACAGCCAATTGGAGTGTGTGTTGGTTTGAGAAAATGTGAGGGGCGTTGGGGTTATTTATAGTGGTGTATGGGACAGGGCTCGAACATTCCAGCACGCGTAGACGCGCAATAGTACTGTGAAAGATAAGAATGGAAGTAATGAGTAAGAACTACGTGCTATTGACCCCTTGCATTTCAACTCTCTACGTCTTATACGTGGCACTTCCATGAGTCCCACTGTCCTAAAAAGAAAGCTTGGATGGAAATTTCAAGTTCTCTCATTGCCGACCCAACCACTACTGCTCCATGAATGGCAGGAGAGCTTTGAAAAACAAAAAAGTTGGCTAGGGAAGCGAGTGTCACAACTAGTTGCAATTTGTTTTATCGAAACCCCATGATACCATGGTAGCCTTGGACCTGTGAGCTGGAACCATCAAATCGGTCTTACATTTATTAGTTTTTAGAGCCCTCTTTTCTCTAATGTAGGGCCTGTTCATTTCACATCACTGAATTTTCTGAAGACTGTATTTTGAATCAAGAGAGATGGCAAATAAATATAAAGGCATCACTTCAGTAATACAAATTATAGGAAAGCCAACGTCCCTTCTATATTACTGCCTATATTACTGCCGTAAATCCATTATCTAATGCCTCGTGTCCTTCAATGCTTACCTCTTTAATAATCTTTGATGAAGCTCATTTTATCATGATTTTTTTTTATTAATTCTATGCAAATAAATAGAAATCAAAGAAGATTGGTAGGTTTATGATTTCATGTCAAGAGTATTTCACCAAGAAAAAGGAACGCGGTTTGGTGGAGTGTGTCTGTCATTCCATGTAGAGCATCTTAGAGCAAGTAATGATGCTCCGCCTTTGCACCTTATGTCATATTTGACGAAGATAGCTCATTCGATCACACATGATTATTCCACTCCCACGTCACAAAGATGCTACTCCCTCTCCAATTATAGAGTAAAGCTTTCCAGTGGGATTTAACTTTTTGAAAATTCAAGCCACTCAAAATGGATACCTTTCTAAGTAAGAGTACTTGGTCTCTCTTATGCCACGTGTCAATCATGGCCATTGGGAATGGTTTTTGGTCCCACTGATGTATTTATACGGCTTGTACTCTTAGTCCTCCTTCCAATGGAAAAAGGGAAAATGCTAAATTTCAACAGAAAAGATAATTAATGGTTTAGGTTATTTGATTACTGTGACAGATGAGAACCACTCCATCCACAATTTGGCAATAACCTCCCCCAAATGACATTTAACTTTAACCCATAGTTTTGATGGTTATGTAATACTAGCTAGGAGCCACTGTTTTCAAATTGTGAAAAACACAAGCCATATTTCAAACTCGACATACATTGAATGGATGAACCTAACTGATGGTTCCTAAACCGAAATTATTGGTATGCCGTATACCGACTTCCCTAGCAATCATTTGCATACAATAATATGTGATTAAGATATATGACTAGACACACCCATTATCAATCTAAAAGAGATCGAGCAACCCAAGCACCGATCATCATCATTGGATGGTACCAGTTGGGGCCCACTTGCATGGATGATCATTACAAATGAATAGTGTAGTGATATTGGTTGGTGTTGGGTGTTAATCCAATATCTACCTTTATCAAGAGAAAGGACAATGTTTTGAGTAGAGCTGGCTAATGTGACCACTGCTGTGGATGCTATTGAAGTCTAACCTAAACCAGCTGGAACTGGGCCGCACGTGCATTGCATGCTCATCGTTTTCCTGCTTTTGTGAGGGGGGTCTGAGTGAGGGAGGGTTGGGTTTGGTGGGAGGGAAACTGGTGAAGGCAACTCACTGAGATTAGAATATGAGTATATGACCCTTGGGAAGACACAGCCTAGCTAGGGATCAAAAGGGCTTGGGACTTGTGGCTGACAACTGGATATCTTTTGATCCTTTCATTTGGATATCTTTTGATCCTTTCATTTGGAGACTGAATTGCCAGCGCCTTTGTCTTCATCTTCTCATGAACAGTCTCTTATTGGTAAACTATGCATGAACCTGGCATGAAATACATTATCCATCCGGCCCTAGGAACTGAAATCATCCTAACCATAGTTAACTAGTTCAAAGTTTGATTAATTTGCATTGCATTGGGGTACCATTATTAATTTGATATTTAAATTGGTCAAGAAATTCGGTTGAGAGATACTCATTGATTTGCTGCTTAAATTGTATTAGTAATTTTGTGTTCGCTAATTCATGGGTTGGACAACACTTTGGGTCCATCGGGTTGTATTTTCTGATTTATTTTAGAACGGATTATGGTAGTGTCGCCGGAAGAGTGGAAGCAAAGAATAGAAGAAAAGAAAAGAAAAGACCAGGCGAACCTCTCCAGACCCGATCGATTGGAGCCTCAGTTCGATCGATCGGACTGTTATTGCCCCCAGTTATCTGGGTGGTCCGATCGATCGGATGCACTGTCCGATTGATCGAACAAGCGCAAAATTTTGGAAATGTCTCTTATTTTGATCCGAATTAGTTTCCCTTTGAGGCTATGTTTTCCAATTTGAGTTCTACTTGTGCACTAAGTCTAAAGCACTAATTTGGGGCTATAAATAGGGTGTTACTCTCAACCCTAGAAACCACCACTCTCATTAATTTGAGCCAGAGATATCTTAAATAGAAATTATTCTCTAGAGCTATTGAGATATTGTTCTGAATGACTGCTTTAGATAGTCATTGTTGCTTCTACCATTCTTATAGAAGATAGTTAATCTTGATTGGCAAGGTACGAAGAGATCAAGTAAGAAGAACAAGGCACGGTGTATGTCGTGTTAGTAGATTTTTTGCAAGAGCAACTGTAGTCCTTAGGTCGAAATACACACTGAGGTAAAGGAGCTTGTAAGTATATCTCGTAACTGTTTGTGAACTCTTGATTTCTGGTTCGTGGTTTTTCTCCCTTGATATGGTTTCCATACTAAATATTGTGTCTGCCTTCTTGTGTGGTGTGATCGGTAGATAATTAATTCTATATTGTCCGATTGGTTTATTTCCGCTGCATTTATTGGTTAAATTAGAACTATTGATTCATTCTAGTAGCCCCCCAAAACTTTCAAATTGTTTGATTCGAGTTTGAATTTGACAACTTCAATGAATTGCTACAATCCACGTTTAAAATTCAAACCACTCAAAATAATTGCTCTTTACATTTACTTTAGACAAAAAATTTACCTCAATAAGAGTTCGACTTACAATTTAGATTGAAAATGAGTAGAACATATGGTTAAAATAAAAACCAACATGAAATCTCATGTTTTACTGGTCATCAAGGCAAGGCCAACTCTTATTTGAGTGAGATATGGATTAGTGGTAACATATAAGGGTGCACTGTTTTTTAGTGGCTTGGGTTTATAGGATAGGACTTACAGTACTACATTTGAGATTAGTTCGCTAATAACCCACTAATCAAACTAAGAATCAAAGCAAACTATTTGCCATTCGAACTAAATGAGTTGTGATCCTAACCATGGCTGGCGTTGCATTGAGGGAGTTGCAGACTAGAAGTCACAAAAGAATAAATCAATAAATGCCCAAATTGTCTCTATAAATCAAACTTAATATATAATCCCAACTGTTGTCTTAATAAATCAGCTGTGTCAGCATAGTCCAAATTATCAGGCCCGCCCTTTTGGACCGTTCCTTTGCATGGAATTAGATTCTTGGAATTCATGGTAGATGTATTCATTTACCATCTCCCTTTAATTCATTTTCTTTTAAAGGAAAGCCTTTTGACAGGCATTTATGGATCTTTACCTTTGTTTTTTGAGCCTTTTGTACATTACCCCCTAACATTTGTAAGATTTGTAAATAGGCCCCTGAGATTTTAGTATTTGTAAATAGGCCTCTGTCTTTTTTTTTTATATACATTTTATGTCCCTAAAATCAATATTCCTAATAAGAACAAGTAGCCACCATGAGATTTTTTTTGGATTTTTAAATAAATGACCACTTTGCCCTTACATCCATTAGTTTATCTCAAGTTCCAATAGTTTCTCTTAATAACTATCTCATACACATAACTAGGGGTGGACCTTGGTACAAGGGCTTGGGGACTGAATCCTCCACCCACATTTGAGAAATTTTTAAAATTTTCTCCTCCCCTTGCAAATTCTAAAAATTAATATATTTTTTTACATTTGCCCCTTTCCCTCAATATTTTTTTTATATAGAGCCAAACGCCACTCTCCTCGCAAATTCTAAAAATTAATATTTTTTCTACATTTGCCGGTTCCCCCAATATTTCTTTTACACCCCGACACATGAAGCATAATCATGTATTTTAAAACTTTCATTAATTCAATGGTAGGTCATGTATGAATTGGATAAATTATAACTAGTTATAAGTATAGGTATTGATTGTTGTCATGATTGGATTTAATAAAACGATCCATGTATTAATACAAAATGAATTTATGTAGGGTTATTCTCTCTCACTAAGTGCAATTGTAAATGTTACATGCTTAAAAAAAAAAATGAGTCCAAGCTTTTTAAATTATGCATATAAGGATATAAGAGATGGCCAAAAGTATCATTTTTGTCCAAAACCTAGGGTGGTTGGAATACTAATGATTTTGGAGACATAAAATATATTAAAATGAAAATACAGGGGCCTATTTGTAAATACTAAAACCTCAGTAGCCTATTTACAAATTCGACAAACTTTAGGGGTATATAAAAAAAGCTCTTTTTTTTTTTTTTTTTTAATATAAACACTCTTAGGAAACATGTCTCAATTCACTCAATGGACCTTGGGTTTTGAAAACCCACTTTTCACTCAATAAATGGACCTTGGATTTTGGAAATCCACTTTCCTTGAGACAAGTGATGGACACTTTCTCACTTCGCACATGCCACTTTGACATACATGTATTCGATCATCACCGTTCATCTTATTTTGAATGAGATTATGTCCAAGAACCATGCATGTGTTGTAATAATTACCTATGGTGAGTCGCACTGAGTAAGCTTGGAACCCCCATATCTATAGCCTGGGCACTTGCATCTGACCTGCCATCATATGTGACCGATGCTGCCATATCCATTCGAGTTGGGGTATCCAGAGCCAGAGGGTCAGTTGAGCTTTAGCCCAAAACTTCGACCTGATCAGTCTAAGCCTGAAAATTTGTGCTTATCAACCTAAAGGCCTGACCGTTGGACCGCCCTCATTAGGATGACAGCTAATATGTCTGATCCAATTATAATATATTAAGTTAATTAGGAGGTTTTGACACTTCAATTTTAACCGTCGGTTATAATTTTGTCCGACGGTTATGTAATACTCATGCAACTGTTCACTCTTTTTTCCATCAAACCACTAATGTTTCAGTTGTTTCTCAGTAACTATACCATTTTTGCTCCAATTTCTCTATTTCTATTTTATCTAAATTATCCTATATAAAGATGAAATTTTTTTTAGTATGTGATTATTTTTTTGTATGTGCAAGGAAATACAGTGTTGAGCACATGTTATTGGGCTAGTTATATTATATTAAGTTAGGAGGTTTTTGGATTGAATTTTGATCGTTAGTTATGATTTTGAATCTTTTAAGTTTTCCCTACAATTATCGCATATAATCTACCTTTGAAACCACCTCCTCTCACCTCTGCTCCCACTTTTTCACTTTTGAAACTTTTAAATACCTTCCTTTTTATCCAAAACTCTATAATTCCGATTCTTCTCTTTCCTTCTTATCCCATTAGCTCTTAAATTACGTTAATCGGCTCTTTCATGATAACTTTTTATTCTTTTGTTTTCTTTCTATAATTTACGGCTATTTTTTATTATGCATAAATATTGGTCATACCTGGCTATTTTTTTATTATGCATAAATATTGATCATACCGATGCAGAGCACGAGTTTTTGTGCTAGTTGCTCATTAAGTATGGAATGTATCAAAAGTTGCAATTTCATGAAATCCAGAAAAAAAAACTAATACTAGAATAGTAGTGTGATCTAAACCATATTTCCCTGCAAAATAACAAATACCCATGGCTCTAATATACGGTTAGCCAACTGATCTCAGAATCCATTTATGGGACGGTCTGGATTGTCTTGGTATGGGCTTCATACAATGGTGCACAAAACAGTGAGACCATCTTGTACTTTACAAACGGGTTGATTATGAACAAATTCATGCCAGTTCTGTACTCAAACCTCTAAGTAATTTAGTACTGGTCCAGATCAGTGACAACGCTAGACCTGTTAAGCCCTGACTTTGTATATCCCTGTTTTGACAGCCCAAGACCTGGTTGGTTGTTTTCATACTCTAGAAAACTAAAAACAGTAACCTCCTTAACCCCATTTCTTTTTGTTTCAAAGCTCAATCTAACTCGAACTGAATCAACTCACCTTTAAGGATGAGCAATGGATCCGAGCCTTAATCACCTTTAACAGCCTGGCCATAATGGGTTATTGGCTTAAAGGCTTGATGGGCTAGCTCAGCTCGGCAGGATCCGACTCTTTCAAACACAAGACAGCTGAGCAGGCGACCTTACCGGTGCTCTTCTGATTTGTTGACCACTGTCTGTGGTGGGTCCCCCCTGGCTGATTATAAAATCAGTGGCTAAACACTTCCATCGAACATTCCAACAGAGGACTACTTTTCCCACTGCACTTATTTCATGGTTATACTAGTTGGAATTAAGATATCACCCATGATTTTTATAGAACTCATTATGAGATACCTATCTCTACCAGTTTATACCCAAGAAAACTATGTTCAAGGGCCATACATCACACACAATTGGGTGCTCTTTTCTGATAATTTCACAAAAATAGAAAAACTTCACTTATATATATAGAGAAGTTTACACACATCTCACATTTTTCATCATTCATACACACGAGCAAATCATCCTTATTTCTCTTACATATATCTCACAGAATACTGAAGAAAGACAGAGCAAGCACAGAGAGAGAGAGAGAGAGAGAGAGAGAGAGAGAGAGAGAGAGAGAGAGAGAGAGAGAGAGAGAGAGAGAGTATTTTAAGGACATTTGCGTCTGTTCCCATGAGTAGTCATGTTGGCGTAGCAAGGGCACTCGTCTAAGTTGCCTGCAGTTCCTGATGGTACGCAGTTGCACCTCTTACAACATGTCCCACAAGCCCTCTTGCACAGTCTAGGCCTTGATGACAATCGACACCTCGCAGAACAAGATGCCCCACAATCTGTCCAAAAATAACATCAACACCACCATTGACTATATGCAACATCAAAAATTAGTGGAGGCAACAATCATGGACTATTTAACCTGCCACTTAAGAACGCACATAGAAGTTAGAAGGACTTGATTACAAACCTATTTGTTGAAGGAGACTTCTCTCACCCTCAGTTGTAGCCAGCTGCAACATGGGCAATAAATATATGTTATAGTTTAATCAATGAACAAAGAAGAGGAAGAAGGGGTGCTGAGTTGTGTTTAGGTGTGTACTGAATGTGACTGAAATCCAAGAGCATCATCCATGAGATTGAGAGCAAGGAGAGTGAAGAGAAGGAAAGCAAGGAAAGTCTTTGACAGAGCCATTCAAGAAGGAGAACTCAACAGATGGAGGAAATGATGAAAGGGTCTCGTAGAGAAAGATAATCGGAGTGTGTGTTAGCTTGAGATAAATGAGGGAAGGGCCTTGGGGTTATTTATAGTGGTGCAAGGGCAGGGCTCTAACATTCTAGCACGCGTAGACGCGCAATAGTGCTGTGAAAGATAAGAATGGAAGTACAATGAGTAAAGACTACGTGGTATTCACCCCTTGCATTTTATGGGAGAGGATCTCCTGTTTGTTCCAACAGGGGATTCGGATCCGCATTTTAACTCTCTACGGCTTATACGTGGCACTTTCATCAGTCCCACTGTCCTAAAAAGAAATCTTGAAAAACAAAAAACGCTTAGCTAGGGAAGCAAGTGCCACAATAGGGAAAAAAAAAGAGACTATTTGACTATTGCAATTTGTTTAATCTAAAGTTCATGATACCATGGTAGCCTTGGCCCTGTGAGCTGGAAACATCAAATCGGTCTTATATTTATTAGTTCTTAAGCCCCACTTTCTTAAAGATTGTATTTTTGCAAGTGACTAAAATTTAGAGAATTATAGTTAGAATATTGAAAAATGATTATAACGGAGACTTAATCAACGGAGATGAGAAATGAATATCCTGTTATGATTCACTAAACAAGTCAGAGGAAATATAAGTTAAGGTCTCATTATATTTTTTACTCTTCACTTCTTTAATATTCCTTTTGATAAAGCTTATTTGATTATCAATATCTATATATTCAATTTCTATGTATTATATATAAATAAATAAAAACAACGCAGGTAGGTTGGCTTATGATTTCATATTAAGAGTAGTTCGGCAAGAAAGAGCAGGCAGTTGGTGGATTGTGTGCCATTCCGTGTAGGGCATCTTAGAGTAAGTGATGATGCTCCCCCTTTGCACCTTAATGTCATGCTTGATGAAGATAGCTCATTCGATCACACAGGATTCCCACGTCACAGAGATGCTACATCCCTCTCAAATTTGGATACCCCTAGGGCACGTTTGTGTACACACCCTTTCCACGGAAAGAGGAAATTGTCACGTCAGTAAATTCCATAGAAATGAAAACCTCGGAAAATGATTTTCATAGAATTTAGAAATTCATGTTTGGTACAAAAAGAGTTTCCTCATTGAATTGGTGCAGATGTTGTTTGGTGCGGCTGTGGATTCCTTATAGAAAATCAATATTTCTTATTTGGTGATATAATTTTTTGAAGAAAAATAACATAACGTGTATATTATTTATTTAACATTAAATAATAATTTATATAAAGAAATAAAAAATGATAGAGTTATAGGGTTTTTAGGTTGAAATGGACAAGAGTGAGGAAAAGAGGGAGAAGTTTTCCGAGGAAAACCATTTCCCATACCCCCCGTGGGAAACCCATTTCCACAATTATCAAGGAAAATGCTGACGATGCAGGAAAGCATTTCCGCGGAATTGTTCCGCACCAAACACCGGAAAAATAGATTTTCCGCGAAAAAGTATTACACAAACATGCCCCTAGGCTTGGACTAAGAAAAAAGTCTAAGGAGTGGAGCTTTGCAGCATACTAATAGAGCTCACCTTTTAAAAATTCAAGCATCTCAAAATGAACGCGCCCTCTAATATATAAGGGGTACCCACAAATTTTACCCCTTAAGAGTTGGTCCCTCTCTTGCTACTTTGTGGACGGGATATGGTTTTGGGTCCCACTGATGTGTTTTAGGCTCTTCTTAGCTCTACTTGCTACTAAAGAAGAGAAAAATATTAGACTTCAATAGAAAAGCTCAATGGTTTAGGTTGTTTGACAACTGTGACAGCTGAGAACTACTCAATAATCAATATACAATTCGGCAATAACCTCCCCCAAATGACATTTAACTTTAAGCCATGTCTTTACTGGTTCTGTAAACTAGCTAGCTGCCTGTGAAAAAACACAGACAAGGCCTCATCTGACATCTTTAATTAATCACAGTTTATTCTCTAATATAAACCATTTAAATCTCTCCCTAAATTAACATGCATTCACCTTAGGGCATGTTTGTTTCCATGTTAAATTTAGCTAGACCCTAAATGAAACAAATGATCTAATTCAAATATAATTGGACCTAGCTTTAGTATAAAAAATTGGAAATCCTTTTAGAAAGTCATATTTCCAACTCGACATGCATTGATTGAATGAACCCGACTGATGCTTGTTAAACACTAATTATTGGTGTGCCGTATACGGTATACCTACTTCTCTAGCTGTCATTTGTATATACAATAATTTGTGATGAAGATATATGACTAGACACAACCATTATCACAAAGAGAACAGCACAGGCCCACCAAGCCTCATCATTGGATGGGTGCAGTAGGGCCCCACTTGGCATGGATGGTCATTACAATTGAATGGTGAAATTGGTAGGTATTGGATGTTAATCCAATATCCACTTGCAGGGGGAAAAAAGGACAAAATTTGAGTTGAGCTGGCTAATGTGACTTGTGGATTGTGATTGAATTCTTACTCTAACCTAAACCAGCTGAAACTGGGCCGCACGTGCATGGCATGCTCGTCGTTTTGCAGCTTTGATCAGGAGGGTGAAACTGGAAAGACCCACCTCAGTAGCAAGAGGGAGAGTTGGGCTTGGTGGGTGTTGGGATCGAAATCTGGTGAAGGCAGCTCATGGAGATAGGAACTTGAAGAGACAGCCAAAAGGGGGTCAAAGAGGCTTGGCATTGGTGCCTGACAACTGTATTATTCCTACTTTGGGCACTGCATTCCGAGCAGCTTACTCATCCTCTCATCAGTCTCTTTTGGTGTGCTGTGCATGAAGTTGGCATGAAGTACACCCTTCCGACCATTGAATTGAGAACATTCATAGTCATCTAGTTCATTAGTTATATCAATTGGCATTCAAGTTTGCAATTCCTAATTTGAGATTTAGATTTGTCTAGAAATTCACTTTCGTGTGATTAAGAGCTTGAGCTGGACAAATTTGGTGAAGCAATTCATTTAATTCCATCCAATAAGTGTATCCCTAAGTCCACTTTTAAAATTCTAACCACTCAAAATAATTCTTCCAGAAATATACTCTGTAGATTAGATTTTGGTTCAATAAGTGGCCGGTCCATAATAAGATTGATTTAGTATAAAACACATGATTTACAGGACTTGAGTAAGAATATTTGGTGAGATTAGTTCGATATACCAGTTATAGAATTGAATTAGATGTTTATCCTTATAACTTATCTTTAGAGACGGCCCTCTCCTCTTTCTTTCCAAAAACTCTAATTTCTCCTAAACCTACTCCATTCTAGGGTAAATGATAAAATTGTCCAAACCCTCTTTTCTTGAGGTATCTTCATTCCATGATTTTTACATTTTTCCCTCTGGCATGATTTCTCTTTTCCTATTCTTTTACCAAACCTTTGGTCATTGGAATTTATGTGGCCCACCTTTGTGTGTACAATTCACCTTTACATATTAAAGTGAAATTTGATATAAAAAATATATTGGGAGTGGTTGTTCTTGATCAACTTTAAACAATGAAAGGTGGGGATCGAATAGGATAAACTAATTATTTATCCATTTCTTTTTTTATAAGAATTGATATTTTTTCCATGATACAAAAAATATACATTTTCTGGATCCTAACACCAAAAACCATGTTGATTGATAGTTAGTAAGGATAAAATACTCATGAAGTTTTAGTTGTTTATCTTGGTGGGGCCAATTTGATTGCATGAAGATAATTATTAGGAATTATAATGAACCATTTTACTACTAATTTTTTATCCTGAATATATAATAACTTGCTTATTTGCCTGGAATCGAGGTCTCAAGGATTTCAAAAAAAAAATATTATTATTAAAATATGATTGGGCCAATTTATTAGTATGGATCTGGATTTCTAAAAGTTTAAAGGAACCCATTACGCCATTAAAGTTAGAACCTACTTGTTCACGTGAAATTGAGTTCCTACAAATTCAAAGAAGCCCACTTTACCATGAGATCTGTTTGTATTCTTAGAAAATCACTTTACCATGAATTCCTTATCTTGATAATATAATTGAAGATTTTTTTTTCATGGAATTGAATTCTTAAGAAATGTTGTCTTATCATTTAAAAAAAACTATTGAAAAAAAAATCATAAAGTTACTGACTATTTCTTTGATTTGAAAATTAAGGTCAATCTTGGATTTAGGATATATTATAATATGGATAACTGCCGAACAACTTAGTTCAAAATCTATTGAGTGTTTTGCAAACTTCCAAACAACAACAATATTGCAATATTGTAGGATTAAAATATGTTATTATGTAATATTTCATTCTGCTAGTATTTAAATTTAGAAATATTTTATTGTGTACATATCCAAACATTGCCTAAGATCTAAAAGAATATAAGAAAATAAATATTAGATCACCACATCTCAATGACATAATAACTCTATATATTCTCATCCAAACCCTTTTACACTTATGCATTTTCAACCCATAAATGCAATAATAATGGTTTGAATGTTTTCATTGACAAAAATCCCAAACCCATTTATAAGAATGCATTTTTCTTATGTCTTATCCCACGCTATGTGTATTAATCCTAAAATGATATAATTGTAGTTGTGAGGAAATATTTAAACTTTGATAAGGGAGAGGAAAAAGTCTTCTCTAGAGGTAAGTTATGGGAAAAAATCTCATTGAAACTATAAATAGTTCAAAATGAACTATCTCCAATTCGAAGGCCTTCTGCATAGGGATGTGAACGGGTCGGTTCCTAGTGGACCCGGATTTGGAACCATTAAGGAGAGAGGTGGAATCAGACCTGAAATCAGAACTATATATGAGGAAGTTTAGGTCTAGATAGAGAATGATATGTGGAAAAAATTTAATTTTAAAGAGAGATTTTCAAAAATTAAGAAAATGTGTCGGGTTCCAAGTCTATCATTCTGAATAAGTTTGGAACTGGAACCTAAAAAGGACCGTAGTGGGGCCTAAATACTAACTTAAATCCAATTTTTAATGGATTAGAAACTCCAAATATAACCAAATGAATAGGGGCACATTTACATTCCTACTTATTCGTGTACTAGGTATCTATAATATTAACCATTACAAGATGGAGTGGTTGTTCCCTTTATTTAAGTTGTTCATGTCACATCATCCAAACAAATATCAGACTGTGTCCCACCTCCCTGTGTAGCAGCAAACTCCATTATATGCAAATTTTGCACCACCCCCCCCCCCCGCCCCCCACAAAAATATGTGGTTTGGACCACTTACCCTATGTTTGGGAAGGAAAAAAGAAAAGAGAAGAAAAATTAATTTTATCTTTTCTTATTTGAGAAGTCAAAAAGTAGGGGGGAGAAAAGTAAAAAAGTATAATTTTGTTGGTTTGTGAGGTAGAGAGACAAAGACCAATTTACCCTTGCTTTTGCAAAAATTTTAAGGATAAAAAAGGTAGTTTAGTAAGGGCCCGTTTGGCATGTCTGTTTCTATCCTCTACATCTCTTAAACCGGTTTCAAACCGGTTTTAGACTGTTTGGTATTGCTTTTCAGTTGTCTTTCTCAAATGGAGAATAGACATAAAGTGTCTTTTCCAAAAACCACCGAAGTTGATGAGATTTGAAGTAGACATCAAACGTTGAAGCGGATAGACATCATCGGCACAGTGCATTTGACGATATCACTGGGCAGTCCGATTTCTCCTCTTTTTTTTAATTTTTGGGCCCCTCAAGCTCCATCCAAACCGTTGGATAGATTTATAAGATCAAACACGGCTATGGGTCAAATTTTCAACCGTTGGATGTTCATATATTTTGAGATATTTGTAATAAGCCCTAGAAGTTTAGATCACCGTTTCTAACTTTTGTGGGCCCCACACTCAAGATCTGAACCGTTCATCCTATTTGGAAGGATAAACACAGCTACTACCCCAAATTTTGTTGACTAATTCTTTTTTTATCACAAGAAATTAGCAAAAAACTATAGACCGTTGATTATATATGCTTACCTGACAAAGCTTTGGACACTGTTCATACTGTCCCATTTTTTTTGTTTTTTCTTCAATTGTGAAATCCTAGTTTACAATCTGAACCGTAAAAAGCTCTTAACAAGACTAAAAATGGCTACCACACAAATTTTCAACCGTTGATCCTTCACCAATCTCTAAATATTAGCGAACAAATGTGAACTACTTGATGTTAGTTTCTATTTATTTTGGGCCCCTATATCAAGATCCACACCGTTGATCCTCTTTGAAAGGCTAAACATGGCCGGGGGTTGAATTTCAGCCCCTAATTCTTTGTAGATCTCGAGCTATTTGCAAAAAACCTATCAACCATTGATTTAAAAAAGTCTATTTTAATCAGATTTTTTGTCTTACCAAACACACTTTTTTTATAGCATCTATTTCAATTAGGGTTATTTGAAATAGATCTGTTTGACACAGATCAGTTTCATACAGATAAGATTTGCCAAACAAGGCCTAGTTTTCCACAAATTCTTCTCTTTTGCCCTCATTTTTCCCCTGTTTTTTTTTTGGGGGGGGGGGGGGATTTTTGAGTGGGCCCCACACTTTTTTTCCCTCCATTTTTCCCTCCCCCACTTTCCCTTCTTCCCCAACACCCTCATTTTTCATTTTCCCTCCATTTCCCCCCACCCCCCCCCCCCCCCCGTTTTTTTTTCTCCCCCTCATTTTACCCCCTTCCCAAAAAGACCAGTAGGGTGTGCCACATGGGAAGATAATTTTTTTAAAGAGATGTGATTTTATTTTTGAAGAAATAAGATGTGACATCTCAACCCCATATGACACTCTCTGATTGGTCCAAACAGGGGATCCGTTGCTGAAGAGGAAATGAAAATGTCTCATCACCTATTATGAGTTAGGGAGAGAATAGACTCGTCGACACATCCTAACAGATTGATGACCCTTTTAACTGTGTGAAGATTACATGGTTGAATGACTGAAACTAGAGCAACTCTACTAATAGAGTGAAGTAAAATAAAGTTTTTATTTTAAAAAAAATATCATACTAAAAACACTTTAATTTAAATCTCTCATAATATTTATAAAAAAAAAGGTGAAATAGCAATCCCCCTTCTCTACTAAAAGACAAAAAAACTACACTTCCCAATACAAAGGTCAAAAAGATTCCATCACAAATAATTAAAAATAAAATACCACCATAATCCACTTATATTTTATTCTTTATTTAAAATAATCTTTACTTCACTCAATTCCATTAGTAAATCCCTCAAACTGCGGTAATGAGCATAAAAGGAGATAGCTAATCAATGGTGGGCCCAATGGAAGCCACAGAGCTACAAGAGAAAATCTCCTTGCAATAATATATCTTCCCCTGTACTAGTCTAGGCCAAACTTCATTAGAGTAGAAACTGTGATAAATGTATCTTAAACATGTGATTCAACTCTGATTCCTAGCACAAGGCCATCAAATACTTACAAGAACTGAAAATTGTTGTGGTTAAAATAGGGGATATGGAAAATAAAAACTTTGAGCAAGTTGTAAGCAGCCACACTGTATTGCTTGTCTTGTAAAGACACGCCAAGAACTTGAGTACTAAACCCAACTTGAGTCAACCCTACTGAGCTTAAATTTAACTGGAGTAAGAGATTTTGAATTCTAGTCGGGTAGGGTTCTGTACAGGTTCCATCTGAATCCCCATAGGGTACATCTAAACACAGATGGAAATTTACTTAATGCATATGCACTGATAGGAAATCTGACTTTGCCCACTGAGTCTACATCTCTGAAGTGATAGGAAATCCATCTGTACACGTCATTGAAGGACTATACAGATTCCACATGCTGTCTTATCTCCATTATGTGTGTTTTATTCCCTTTGTTTTTAGCGCAGGTATATCTATCAGGAAACATTGACCTGTGACCGACTCTTATATTCCGGGTCGGATTAGGGTCTATTAACGGGTTGGATTGGAAAATTCAATATGCACCCCTTCACTTTTGAGTACACCCACCTTTTTTTTTTTTTTTTTTCTAAAAAGTCATTGTTCATAAAAAAAAAATATGGGTGTGCAAAGCAAAATATGCAGGTGCATATAGAATTTCTCCTCATCAACTTACCAAAGACTGATTCTAAACACAGATGGAAATTTGCTGCATGCAAATGCACATCTTTTAAAGGGGTGGATGTGATTGTGATGTGAAACGCTGGGTGGGTTTGACGGTCAGAAATTAATGGAAAAGATGAGAGAAAATGGATGGGAAGTGATAGACCATATCTTTGGTTTGGCGTGCTGTGGCGTGCCCTTTTCTGTCTTGTAATTAGCGCCAAGAGAGAACTCAACATGTGTGCTGCTGTAGTTTTTTTTTTGCCTCGGGAGTCGCGCCAAGAGAGAACTCAGCATGTGGCCAAGTGGACCCGATCCATGACCAACCTGGCGCAGTTCTGAGCCCATTGGCTGAGACTCGCCACAGATGACATCATCTTTATTTATTTATTTATTTATTATTAGTACTGACTTAGATAAAGTCAAAATTGATGCAAGATTGAGAGATCAATTGACCAAAAGAGGTAAGTGCTCCATTACAATAGAAGAGGGGACCCATCTCATGTGGACCCCAGCTGCCTTTGTGGCTAATCATGTAAATGCAGGAAACATGGGCCCCACTTTGAGTGACCTATTGAAGAAGGAACCGGACCAAACAGAGAAAGACACATAAGGGGGCGGATGTGGGGACTCTTTCCTCCACCCCCACATCCGCAGACACTTTTCGCCTGAATGATACTATAATACTGAATGGAGAATTGTGTTTCTTCAATGAGAACGGATTCCCTAAGGGGGTGGATGTGTGAGGCCCCACCCCTTGTGGGCCCTCTAATTGATTTCTGAATACTATTTATTACTAATTATTAGCTAATTATGTTAATTAGGTATTAATCAGGGTAGTAAATTTCCTAATTTTTAGTTAGATTAGCTTAGTTGAGTTAGGTTGGCTTAGTTGTATTAGTATTAGGGCTCTTTGGCAATTTTAGGGGTTATTAGTGAGTGGAGGCCCTTGCTAGGAATTAGAGTTAACCATAGGGGGTTATTCACAAAAAACACCATTCTAGAATCTTCCCCACCTAAAGACCCAAATGCCCCTAACCCTAACCCTAATCCCATACTAACCTAAAGGGCATTCTAGTCCTTAGCCACCCCTAAACCCTATAAATCCAGCACATTTCCCCAAAACCCTTAGTTACTATTCATTCTTCCATTTCCCTCTTCTTCCTCTCTCTCATTTCTTCTCCTTTGAGCTAAGTGCTGGGACTGTTCTTGTGCTGGGAGAAAGACTTAGGAGCTACATCTTCATCTTCTTCTTGCTTTGGATTGGCTTGGTTTTCTTCTCTTCTCTCTCTCTACAATCTCTCAATTCCCAAAGGCAAGTGCAATATACTTTTAACATAGAATGTATGTTCAGTTTCATTTGATTCTGTGATGATTAGTTTAGTTATGTTATTATTCATGTATTAAAAACTACTTTGAGCTTAGATTTAGGGTTGGTTGGCATTGATGGATGGGTTTCATCCCATTTGGAAGATCAATGGGCCTAATTGGTGTTGGATGATGGGCATTGTAGTGGTTTTGAGTTTTTCAGTGATTTGGTGATGTTTGGGAGTGATTGGAGGAAGTTTGGAGGAAAAACGGGTTGAAAAGGGGAAAATCCTGAAAACTGGGTTTTCCCCAATTCCACGTGTACCCGGTCGACCGGCCTGCAGGCAGGTCAACCGGGCACACTGAATTCTGGGAGAAAACCAGCCCCAGTTAAATTTCTTGCAGACTGAGTTTTTCAGTGTACCTGGTCGACCGGACACACTGTTTCTGCAGGAAATAACTGGGAATGGGATTTTCCCTCAGACCCGGACACTCAGTGTGCAAGGTCGACCGAGCTCTGCTCCAGGTCGACCGAGCACACTGGAATTTGCAGGAAAAATGTCTGAAATCTGGGACATCACCTTTTCTAGGGATTTTGGTATATGCGGTCGACCACCCAGGCCAGGAGGTCGACCGGACACACTGGGAACCATTGAAAACAAATTAAGTCTTCTAGGAGGCCTGACCTAGTTTTTCCAGTGCACTCAGTCGACCCACCAGGCCAGGAGGTCGACCGAGTACACTGCACACCAGGTCGACCTGGGGGTCAACCCCCAGTGTGCCAGGTCGACCGAGCCTGTGCCAGGTCGACCGAACACACTGGGATCAATGATTTTCCAGTTTTCAGAAGTTTGGAGTTTTGATCAGTTGTGGGGCCTATTGACCATCCAAATGGACATTTATCAATGTATTAAGCCCGAGTCAACGGTGTGGCTCAACCTTAACTCGTGGGGACCACCGATTAGGGTTTTTGTCGTTTAATCTAAGATGATTCGATCCTTAAATGTTGTCAATGATGCTCGTAACCTCAGGAGCACCAAACACAGTATCCTTTGGCATCTGAGACTTCATTTATGGATCAAATTACCTGAGATGGGCCTGGACCTAAATGTGGTCCATTACCTAGGATTGGACTATTGTATCTCCCTATTGATTCTCATATTGAAGTTCATACTTCACTTTTCTCATTTACTGTACTCTTATATCCTTAGTGTAGCTTTTAACTGTTAATTAAATGGAAATTGAGGACCTGAACCTAGGATATCTTAGAGGTGACCCGATAGTATGATTTGGAGAACACTGACCTGTGTCTGTGGCTAGGCGGGCCCTTTTAGGGCTTAAGTGTAGATATGTGTACCCTTAGATTGGAGAGGTGGTTTATGTGGGAATCATAACTCCTTATGGATTAAAAGGAGCTGTTTATCAGTAGAAATGGATATATTGCCTCGTTTGGACTGTTTTAGACCAGGCCATGAGATTGATGGGCCTTGGTATGGATCCAACGAGTGGGCTTGGACTTGAATTATAATCCATTGATTAATTGATATATAAGCCTCTTAGAGACTTGGTTAGGACCTTGTTCACGCAAGGCAAAGTCTAGACAGACACAGACCCTTAGAGTTTCTCGAGTCGGCATAGACATTCACTCGGTTGATTTAAGCTCAGCCTGTGCACTGATCATCCCCGGTAGGAGCTATTATGAGTGTTGAGAAGCTATCATGATGAGCTATGTATTGTTAAACGGACGGTGTGATGCCGGGTCCGGTCTTTGAGTGATGAGTGTATGAGATGGTTGAGTGATTTGCGGGGTTAGTAATCCCCAGCACTGGTGAGATTCTCCGCCGCAACCGTGTTCAATATGAGAGGGCCGCGGCATAATATCCCGCGGTATTCCAGCTCGTGTGAATGTGCCATTTGTAGTAGATTAGATGTTGTATATTTATCCTGATTCTTTATGCTTATCTTGCTCAACTGCCTAGTTCGTTTACCTTGTTATTCTTTAAATTATATACTACATGTCTCTACTCTTTTGATATATATATATATATATCTTATGTTACTTGTATACTGTGACTTGCCAGATCTTTAGATCTGACCCATCTTATGTTACTTGTATACCGTGACTTGCCAGAGATCGCAGATGATGCGCTTGTGCTCGTAGAAGCGCACGTAGCTGGAGAGTTCGCGTGGGGCCCGGCCGACCTTGATGTCGAGCCGGAGGACGGAGAGCCGTTACCAGGGCTTTGAGAGTCTTATTTTGTTTGGGCTTTTGAGCGAAATTTTGTAGTGAGCCGGGTAGTTATCATAAATGTAATTAACTTTTGCTCTTAACAATTAACACCTTTCAAACTAGACTACTGTTCTGCTCTCATTTAATATATACGATACCTATTGCTTCTGCTTTACTTGTTATGCTTCCGCAACTTAACCATTGATAGTATATTGTTCAAAAAGTTTTAAATTGGACCTCACTGCGGGCCAACGATCTTGGAAGTTCTCGGATTTTTCGGGAAGTAGCGCGTCAACTTCGGGTATTCGAACGACTTTATCGGTATCCGGAATTGGGGCGTTACAGGATGTGGGGGCGGAGGAAAGAGATTTTCTAGGGGGGCTCCACTTGGTCACATGCTGAGTTCTCTCTTGGCGCGACTCTCGAGGCAAAAAAAAACTACAGCAGCACACATGCTGAGTTCTCTCTTCGCGCTAATCACAAGACAGAAAAGGGCACGCCACAACACGCCAAACCAGAGATATGGTCTGTCACTTCCCATCCATTTTCTCTCATCTTTCCCATCAATTTCTGACCGTCAAACCCACCCAGCGTTTCACATCACAATCACATCCACCCCTTTAAAAGATGTGCATTTGCATGCAGCAAATTTCCATCTGTGTTTAGAATCAGTCTTTGGTAAGTTGATGAGGAGAAATTCTATATGCACCCGCATATTTTGCTGTGCACACCCATATTTTTTTTTATGAAAGTGACTTTTTAGAAGAAAATAAAAAAGGTGGGTGTACACAAAAGTAAAGGGGTGCATATTGAATTTTCCAATCCAACCCATTAATGGACCCTAATCCGACCCAAAATATAACGGTCGGTCACAGGTCAATGTTTCCTGATAGATATACCTGCACTAAAAACAAAGGGAACAAAACACACACAATGGAGATAAGACAGCATGTGGAATCTGTATAGTCTTTCAATGACGTGTACGGATGGATTTCCTATCACTTCAGAGATGCAGACTCAGTGGGCAAAGTCAGATTTCCTATCACTGCTTGCAAGTAGCAAAAATCCATCTACCTATAGAATTATTCATCCCCATAGGTAGGTTAGTACCGTACAATTTAGGCCGGGTTTGGAATTGAACATACCTTGTGTGGATTCAAGTCGGAAGAGGATCTCCTATTTGGTCCAAACAGGGTTGAAGGGGTGCCACATGGGAAGCATTTTTTTTTTTTTTTTTTTTAAAGTGGAGGAGATGAGATGTCATTGATCAAACAGGGAATCCTCTTCCATTCAAGTCCCATTGCCAATCGGGAAAAATGAAAATGCTAGTATATTTTTATGGTACTTACTATCATGTTAATCTATGTAACATTACAATATACACAAGTACTACCCAGAAAGGTTTGAGAATACATTTCATACCTAGATGGGTTGAGTCGCTTGGGTAACTAGATACATAACTCATTGAGATCTCTATAATAAGACAATCATATATCTCTAAAATTTGATACTCGTTTAAATCATCAAAGTTTTGTTCTAACTATGTTAGATACTTGTTTTTTGAAGTGTTTTATAACATACCACTAAGAGTGATAAAAAAATGAAATTAGAAGACAAAATTTTCATATTCATTGAAATATTTAATATAAATGCTTTCACAATAAGCATCCTTTTCATCACTCAATCCTTTGTCAACTTAGCAAAAGTGCCAGTTGCAGATTAAGTCATGTTAACAATAAATAAGGTACATGAAAAGAAGCAAACTACTTTTGTAGTAAGTTACATTTTGCCTTGCCCATGACTGAGCAATATCGATTCTTCTCACTTGGTCTTGAATACAAAGTTAGGATTAACCCAAATCAGTCTGGCATGTTCTTTGCAGTTACTAAATTCTCCAGTCAATGTCTTTGTTTCAAGAGAATAGAAATCCAGGCCATTACAACCTCTTTGAAATGTTGAAAAATAAATCTTATTCTCCATTCCTCTCACAACTGAAGACAGAGATGTTGATTAAGATTGAGAAACAACATATTGTCTCCTAATTAAGCTCTTCAACTCGATCCATTTCTCCACATGTGGACCCTAAGAAATTGTACGCCCATCCAACTGAAAACTTGAATTTGATTGCCATGACAAAAGATTGATAGAATCTCTCCTTGGGACTCCACTAAATAACAGTCATCATACTTAGGGAGAACTCCTTTGGGCTTTTTAACTAAACTAGTTATGGTTGTGGGGAGCTTCTTTAGCCTATGATGCACGGATACTTTAAAATGGGCAACAAATCGTATTTGATACTTCACTTTTTATGTGTAAAATCTATGTCCCTGCCGTGTTCTTATGGTGTGTATGCCGAATCTATTTATCATTAGCTTTAACCTCATGATGGCTAAAGTACCTCTGGCGTTTAGATAATAAAAGGAGTACGCATCAAAATTGTAGCTGATTATTAGTCTGAGACAGGAGCAACCATCCATATTTTTGAATAATGAAATGTTGCATCTACTAGTTCTGGGATATAGGGAACACACATCTTTTTAGACTATGGGTCAAAGAAGTTGCTATGCTGATTTTCTATGAATAAGAGGATTGGGCTCTTGGAAGAGGAGAATGGGGTTCTCCATCGCCATGGCTTGCAAGAAGTAGATATACAACATGATCTGATAGAGTCAAACGCTGTGTGACCAACATTAGAAGATCCAAGGGGAGATCTGACCACTGTACTCTTTTCAAAGCCCCGGAAGTTTTTTCATACTGTGTATCTTGGATAAATGTTGTATTCTGCATAATAAGTATTTCTTTTTCATCCATATATAAATAATATATTTCCTGAAAAAGAAAAACAGATGTATAACATTGTGTGTGTGTGTGTGTGAGAGAGAGAGAGAGATGTGGACATCTTCAATGTATATGAAAGGGTATAATTACATAGGTCTTACATACCAATTGTAATATATTTGTGTTATAATGATATAACTTCATCAATTTTGAAAGAACATAAGTAGGAAATTTTTTAAAATGGGCCCTAAGTTTTTGGGACACTTCGAAATAGAATAAAATAAAAATAAAAACACATTTCAAATTGAACCTCAAGTTTTACCAATCTTCTTTCAAAAGAGGAAAATCTGCCAGATCTCGGACCATCCATCATTTTTTTCTTCTTTTTTTTTTTCTAAAAATGCCTTGGGCTGTATGTTGCAATGAAGAAAATAAGGGATCTTTATAAAAAAAAAAAGCCTTAAACACTATTTAGACGAATGGATTGTGAAAAATACATAATTAATGAATTAGGGTGCGGTATATTTTTCTTAGACAGAGTCACGCTCGTTATGATATCGTTACCTGCTTATCTACTTGATATTCAATTTGCATATATCTTGCCCACTAGAATTGATATTTTAGTTTCTCGATCCATCTCGATTATAAATAAAGTTTTTCTAAATATCAAAGACTAAAAGAAAAAATATACACTTGGAATGGATGAACGCATTAACAAATCCAATCCTTTTTTGAAAAAAAATACATAAATGGAAGACAAAGGAAGAGAAAGTACAAAATGAAGAGGAGAAAGGTAGAGAGACCACTATCTTCAACAACACCATCGGCCAAACCCATTTTGTTTTAGTTAATGTCAATATTGATAACAATTAATTGGGTAATTTCTTTCCCAAAAAGATCTGGCTTTTTTTAATACAAAAAAGGGCTTCTAAGATATTGAAGAGAAAGATCAATGACAATCACCACTACTAAAGGCTTCATGGAGCTTGGAGAAAAAGAAGGCTCTCATTTCACTATAAGCATATAGTTGGTATATAGTAGCGTCTCAACATTAGAATATTCAAAGAAGGAGAGAAGAGAAGGAATCTTTTAAATGTGTATTATCCTAAGAAATTTGATGTGTTCATCGATTCCAAGCGTGTCTTAATTAAAAACTAGGATGGAGAAACTAAAACATCGATTATGGTGGATGCATAGTTATACATTAACGATATCACCATGACGGTAATTCTGTGCTGCACCCTAATTCCTCAATTCTATGTTTTTCATAATCAATTGTTCTAATCAGAATTTAAGGCTTTTTTTTTTTTTTTTTGTAAAGATCCCATAACAAAAAAAACAGGATCAGCTCCCCCCACCCCTTTTTTTTTATTCTCTCAAACTCATTCAGCCTGCACAGAGGTAGATGGGTTCGGTGAAGATGCTGGCATTGTTATGGTTTGGAGCTGCTGTGAACAGAGAGTGGTGATGGGGGCATGGAGATGGGTTTTGTTTGGCTATTAGGGTTTTGTCTTTAGTTGATGGGCAAAGAGGTGAAGTGGGGTCAGAGGAAGGGCAGGGGGCTCTGTTGAGTTATGCATTTCTAGTGGGTTGCTTCAAGAATGTTGTTAGATGAGTAATTGGATTAATGGGTGAGATAAGGAAAGAAGATGCAGTGAGGGACGTGACACCACCTACACCCTTTACATCACCATCTCTCTACCTACACTAACCAAAGACCACGTCCCTAGCCATAACTCACCATCATTGATCAAACCTCCCAACATCTTCTCATCACTTCAACACTCCTGCAACACATTCACCTAGTCGTCCACTCAGGCAGCCCCACCTGTTACTCAACCCAATCACAACCCCCATCATCAACCACAAAACCTCTCTTCCTCTCACCATCTCCATCGTCATTTTCTCCCAACCAAACATGTTAGGTCTGACAATGTCAAAGTTGTTAGAGTTGTTGTTTACTTCAGCTAATAAAGCTCCTGTTTACTAGGAGTCACTAGTTAGAATCTGTTTTGAATTAGTCTGTAACAAACATCACGATTTGTACGTGATTGTTACTGTTGCTTTCAGTATCTCATCATGTAAAGGCTATATAAAGCCTGAAGTTATTTAATAAACTCATATAAAGTATTTCCAGAACTTTGTGTGTGATTAAGAGCCTTTCATATTCTGGTATCAGAGCTTCGAAAGAGGCCTGATTGTGAGCAAGTTTCAAGTGAGTGAAACACGAGAGATTGGGAGTGAAACACTGCGAGTGTAGGTGAGTGTGACGATGGCTGAGGGTAACAGCTTTTCACAAGCGTGCATTCCCAAGTTTGATGGGGATTATGATCATTGGAGTTTGATCATGGAAAATCTCCTTAGATCAAAGGAGTATTGGAGTGTCGTCCAGGGAGGCTATACAGAACCAGAACCAGCCGGTGAAGAAGCATTGACACCAGCTCAGAGGAAGACTCTAGAAGAAGCAAGGCTGAAGGATTTGAAGGCCAAGAATTATCTCTTCAATTCCATTGACAAGGCCATCTTGAAGACAATTACTCAGAAGGCGACGGCCAAACAGTTGTGGGACTCAATGAAGGTTAAGTATCAAGGAAATGCACGGGTGCAGCGTGCTCAACTTCAAACTCTTCGCAGAGATTTTGAGCTACTGGAGATGAGATCGGGAGAGACGGTAAATGATTATTTCGGGAGAGTGATGGTGGTAGCCAATGACATGAGAAACTGTGGTGAAGACATGCCGGATGTCAAGATCGTTGAGAAGATTCTCCGTACTCTTACCGAGAATTTCAATTACATTGTGTGCTCGATTGAAGAGTCGAAAGACATTGATAGTCTTTCAGTTGATGCCTTACAAAGCTCGTTGCTGGTCCATGAGCAGAAGTTTCGAAAGAGTGGTGGAGATGAGCAAGCACTGAAGGTTAGTTATGATGAAAGAGGAAGCAGAGGCAGAGGAGCTTCGACTAGAGGCCGAGGGAGAGGCAGAGGGAGGCAATTTGACAAGGCCACTGTGGAATGTTATAAATGTCATCAACTAGGGCATTTTCAATACGAATGTCCTAGTTGGAACAAGAAAGCCAACTATGCTGAGATTGATGAGGAAGAAGAGATGCTTCTGATGGCTTTTGTGGAAACTAACAATGCAAAAAGGGAAGAGGTGTGGTTCTTAGATTCTGGATGCAGCAACCACATGTGTGGGAAGAGACAGTGCTTCTCAGATTTTGATGGTACATACAGACATTCGGTGAAGCTGGGCAACAATACAAGAATGGAAGTGATGGGGAAAGGAAATATACGGCTGAAACTCGAGGGCGCAACTCAGGTGATTACAGACGTTTATTATGTGCCGGATTTGAAAAATAATTTGCTCAGTATAGGCCAACTTCAAGAACGGGGATTAGCTATTCTTATAAAGCATGGAGTATGCAAGCTTTATCATCCAAGAAGGGGTTTGATTATGCAGACATGGATGACTGCGAATAGGATGTTTGTGTTGTTGGCTAGTATGGTACCAGAAAGTTCTACTTGCTTACAAACAATGACAGAAGATGAATCGCAGTTATGGCATCGGAGATATGGACATCTGAGCTATAAGGGGCTGCGGACATTAAGATACAGAGAAATGGTGAAAGGCATTCCACCATTAAAAGCTACAACTAAGTCATGTACCGATTGCTTGGTAGGCAAGCAACACAGAGAGGCGATTCCAAAAAGGAGTCAGTGGCGTGCTTCCAAGAAATTGCAGCTCGTACATGCTGATATTTGCGGCCCAATCACACCATCTTCTAACAGTGATAGAAGGTACATTTTAACATTCATTGACGATTATAGTAGAAAGGTGTGGATATATTTTCTGATCGAAAAATCTGAGGCATTCACAACTTTCAAACATTATAAGAGTCTTGTCGAAAAGGAGTCTGGAGTACCTATATGTTCTTTACGCACTGACAGAGGTGGAGAATTCACCTCCACAGAGTTTAATACTTTCTGTAAAGATAATGGTATAAGCAGGCAACTCACAGCAGCTTACACCCCACAACAGAATGGGGTAGCCGAACGCAAGAACCGAACTATCATGAATATGGTTCGGTGTATGTTGACTGACTTGGAGGTACCAAAGAGATTCTGGCCAGAAGCTGCGAGATGGACAACACATGTTCTCAATAGAAGTCCGACGTCGGTAGTGAAAGAGAAAACACCGGAGGAGATGTGGAGTGGAATTAAACCTAAAGTGGATTACTTTAGGGTTTTTGGATGCTTAGCCCATGTTCACGTGCCAGACCAGAAAAGAAAGAAGTTGGATGATAAAAGCTTCCCTTGTGTGTTATTGGGAGTAAGTGACGAGTCGAAAGCATATCGGTTGTTTGATCCAGCAACCAAGAAGATAGTGACAAGTCGAGATGTGAGTTTTGAAGAAGATAAGGGCTGGAATTGGGGAAGAACAGCAGAAGAAGTGAAACAAGATGTATTGGTTTGGGAAGGTTGTGATGAAGATAAAGCTGAAGAGTCCGAGGATGAAGACCAAGAAGCTACTGTACCAGTGGTCAGTCAAGAGGCACCAAGTGAAGTTCCTCCGGCAGCAAATAGATCAAGGAGAGCTCCTCCATACTTGCAAGATTATGTATCAGGAGAAGGCCTTTCAGAAGGAGAAGATGAGTCAAACAATCTTGTAATGTTTGCTTCCTACGAAGATCCTTGTTCCTTTGAAGAAGCAGCAGTAGAAGAAAAATGGAGAAAGGCTATGGACTGTGAGATGGAGTCCATTGAGAAGAATGAGACCTGGCAGCTTACACCACTACCAACCGGAGCAAAGAAAATTGGTGTAAAGTGGGTTTTCAAGACCAAAATAAACGAGAATGGTGAGGTAGACAAGTACAAGGCCCGATTGGTAGCTAAAGGTTATGCTCAACAGCATGGGATCGATTACAATGAGGTCTTTGCTCCAGTAGCAAGATGGGATACAATTCGGACGGTTCTAGCACTAGCAGCACAAAAAGGTTGGAGTGTGTACCAACTTGATGTTAAAAGTGCGTTTCTTCACGGTGATCTGGATGAGGATGTGTATGTGGAGCAGCCGTTGGGATATGTTCGTAAGGGCGAAGAGCAGAAGGTTTACAAGCTTCGGAAGGCACTTTATGGCTTGAAGCAAGCACCGCGCGCTTGGTACAGTAAAATTGAGGCTTATTTTCTCAAAGAAGGCTTTACACGGTGCAATTATGAGCATACTCTCTTTGTCAAGTCCGAAGAAGGAGGTAAGAAACTATTAATTATAAGTCTGTATGTTGATGACTTGATCTTTACTGGTAATGATGCTTGCATGTTTGAGAAGTTTAAGAGCTCCATGAAAGATGAGTTTGAGATGACAGATTTAGGGAAGATGAAATACTTCCTTGGTGTTGAGATTATGCAGAAACCAGAAGGCATCTATTTGAGTCAGAAGAGATATGCAGGTGAGTTGTTGGAGAGGTTTCACTTACAGAATGGAAATTCAGTCAAGAATCCGATTGTACCAGGTTCTAGATTCTCAAAGGAAGGAGGAGGAGCTAAGGTGGATGCAACCTTGTACAAACAATTAATCGGGAGTCTCATGTATATTACTGCTACAAGGCCAGATTTGATGTATGTGACATGTTTGTTAAGTAGATATATGGCTAGTCCCACAGAGATGCATATGCAAGCAGCAAAGAGGGTGCTACGTTATTTGAAGGGTACTGTGTCTTTAGGTTTGTTTTACAAGAGAGGTGATGTAACAGAGCTAGCCGCCTATACAGATAGTGATTATGCCGGGGACATCGATGATAGAAGGAGTACGAGTGGTTATGTGTTTCTGTTGAATGGTGGGGCAGTTTCTTGGGCTTCGAAGAAGCAGCCGGTGGTGACGCTGTCAACTACTGAGGCTGAATTTGTTGCAGCAGCAGCTTGTGCCTGTCAATGTGTCTGGATGCGAAGAATTCTGGAGCAGCTTGATTGTTTACAGTTACAGCCTACAACTATTCTATGTGATAATTCTTCAGCAATTAAACTATCCAAGAATCCAGTTCTACATGGCAGGAGTAAGCATATTGATGTTAGATTCCATTTCTTAAGGGATCTTACAAAGGAGGAAGTTGTAAGAATTATTCATTGTGGCACAAAGGAGCAAGTAGCTGATATAATGACCAAGCCTCTGAAGCTTGATATGTTTATAAAGCTGCGAGAAGAGCTTGGAGTGTGTGAGGTACCACTGAGCTTAAACTGAAACTGAATGTTACTGTGTTCAGTTTAGGGGAGGCATTGTTAGGTCTGACAATGTCAAAGTTGTTAGAGTTGTTGTTTACTTCAGCTAATAAAGCTCCTGTTTACTAGGAGTCACTAGTTAGAATCTGTTTTGAATTAGTCTGTAACAAACATCACGATTTGTACGTGATTGTTACTGTTGCTTTCAGTATCTCATCATGTAAAGGCTATATAAAGCCTGAAGTTATTTAATAAACTCATATAAAGTATTTCCAGAACTTTGTGTGTGATTAAGAGCCTTTCAAAACACACCTCTAAGGCCCCTGCCCTTAATTAGGTGGGTTAGTATAATTACTTAAGATTAAAGTTAATTAAGATCACAGAGATCAAATTTGAACCTGGAGAAGTTTGTTCGGATTAATCTCGAACGGGATCTTAAAAGGAGTGCTTTTAAAGAGTTTCAGATCATATGAGAATCTGTTCATAAAGAAAACCAAGAGATCTAGAAAAGTTCAATAAAACCAAACCTTGTAGAGAAAAGAAAAATAGAGAGAATACCACTACCACCTGCCACCAGTTCATGTGGTGCCATTACTGCTGCTTCTTCTCTCCTCTCCTTGGCTTCTTTCCATTTTTCTTCTTTTGCTTTTATCTCTTTCTTCCATTCTTCTTCCCTCTTCCTCCCCGTTGATAACAACCATAGATCCTCTCAAGCTCAGATGGTCAATAATAATTTAGAGTCCATATCGCATGAAGCACCAACCGAGGCTTCTTCGAGTCCTATTGGGAGAAGGCCACCTTGATCTAACCCATGCCAAATATCATTCACGTCGTACTTACCACGTAGGGTAGAAAAACAAGAGGGAGCAAGCACGTACGTGACTTCCTTCTTATGTGTTATATATGTTTTGTGGCTTTTTTTAATTAAAAAAAAACTTATATATATATATATATAAACTAGAAAGGCCCTCAATATTGAAAGAGAATTTTACTGAAAAAAAAAAACCCTATTTAATATAGGCGAAAAGGGCCTAAAGATATAAATCAACCCTAATAGTTTTAGGGATCTTTTTTTTTATTTTTTTTTCTTTTGTTTCCCCGAACAGAGATATCCCTGCTCACATTGAAAGTTGAATTGGTAAGAAGATTTTATATAATACTAGCGCGGGCCACAAGAAAATTATATATTTTCGTAATAGAAGAAATAAAATAAAATAAAATAAAATGAAAAAATAATAATAACAACAAAAAGCAAAGTAAATGCAACCAAAAAAACAATTAGTGTTTTAAAAAATAAGCATTTAAATAAATTATAATAGAAAACACTAACAACAAAGCGAACTGAGCAGTTATTGCACCATGTGTATAAATATTATAATAAATATTTCATTACAAAATATATCAAATCTCATCAATTAAAATAAATTAGAGGAAGAGTGTAGATCAATTAAAAAAAAAATGGCCTTAGTTTGGCGACTCTAGAGTCAAGTAAGATAAAGCCCCCATTTTTCAAAAAAAAGTTTCATCAAAAACACTTTAATTCAAATTTTCCACCATATTTTTCAAAAAAAAAAGTAAAAAAAAAAACCTTATTTCTCCACTAAAAGACAAAAAACTCCACAACTAATACAAAAGGTCAAAAAGATTTCATAATAAATAACTAAAAACAAAATACCACAATAACCTACTTATATTTTATTTTTTCTTCAAAATAATCTCTACTCTACTCAACTCCATTAGTAAAGCCCCCAAACATATTTAGAAATTAAAAGAAGGAACTGAATCTTTAGGCCAACACAAAGTCAGATCCGGTTAATAAGCGGGTCGGGTTTTGAAAAAGTGGGGCCCACAATGCATTGAAGAAAGAGGATGCACCATACTACAATGCAGTGGCGCTACATTCTAGCCCTGCTAAATATGAAATCCAGAAGAATAATTATCCTGGAATAGTAGTATTGTCATCTAAACCATATATTTTCCTGCAAAATAACTGATACCCATGGCTCGAATATATGTGGTTGGCCAACTGATCTCAGTGCCTATTTATGGGATGGTCTGCAATCTGGATTTTCTTAATAGGGGCTGCTTCCAACGCTGGCCTTCATGTAATGGTGGGACATCTGGGATCACAAAACAGTGAATCCATAGTGTACTGTACAAATGGGCTCATGTGAAAGTTTTTAAGGTCCAAATCTAGACCTGATTCATGCCAGGTCTGGACACAACATCTACATTGTAATTTAGTACTAGCCCAGATCAGTCCACTAGGAAAATGCGAGCCCAGATAGAAATGGGCCAAGCCCGCCTCATAAGACGCGACTCTTGTAATTAGATGTGACATCCCTCCCCCTCCCCCTCCCCCTCCTTCAAAGGTAAATCCAACTTGCTCCCTCTCTCTCTCTCTCTCTCTCCTTCTCCTTCAAAGGTAAATCCAACATGTACTGAATGAACATACCTTACCCATGGATCCAAGCCCCAATCGCTTGTAAAAGTCTATCCATGTTTAGGGATCTAGGATTAAAGGTTTGATGGGCTAGCTTTTGTACTTTTTTGAGATATTCAAATCTTCATGTATTTTTTCTAAAAACAAGTTAAAACTTTTACGCTATTTTGAAATTATCCCGTAAATAAATATTGTATTATTCTAAGTTGGAGGCTCCATAGGTCACATTGGACTTGGGTAGCTTTGATTTCTTAAGCTAGCAACTATATTAGTTGGGAAACTCCAAGTGTGCCGACTCACACCTGCCTTGCCCCTTACCTAACTCAAAGTGACGAGCCCAGCTTTAGAAACACAGACCCATATTCAGCCTAAGCCCTAACGGGCAGTAAGTTCCTGGACTAAGACCGACCCGCCTGAAAGCCTGAAACATTTCAGGCCCAAGCCCTAATGGGCAGTTAATCCTGCCAGATAGGGCCAAGCTTTCTATCACTTATTTGGAAAAAAAGTCATATCAAAGGGTAGCTCAGTTGGTCTAGAGCTACGGTTTGCACCTGAAGGTTATAGATTCGAAACTGCACTACCACACTGGGCTACATGGTATTTTACCCGGGTTGGGAACCCTCCAATGGCAATATATATATATATATATATATATATATATATATATATTGGAAAAAAGTCAATAAACTACAAGCACGACTTGTTCAGGATGGGCTTGGGCTTTCTATCACTTAATCCGAGCCCAGCCCAAATATTAAACAGGTGGTACAATTACGGCAAAAACAGAGGGCTGGGCCCATTCCAATATGACAATTTCCAACGGCTAGTTTGGAAGCACCCACGAAAGTGAAAACCATCACGCATAACCAGCACGCTCTAACGGTCATATTACCATTCGACCCCAATTCAAATCCTTAAATTCTCTCTCTCTCTCTCTCTCTCTCTCTCTCTCTCTCTCTCTCTCTTCTAATCTGCGGAAAGAATTCAAGCAATTTAGGCTAGCCAGATCAATTTCCTGCCAGCATCCGACCACCATCTATTCTTGCTTTTCAATCTCATTTGCTTTCCATCATCTTCTTCGTCTTCCTCCAGACCTGCGTCCTTTTCTTTTGGTTATCAATGGAAACACCATCATCTACTAGACGGGTTACAAGATCCCAGAACTCGGCTGCATCAAGCAACTTACCCACATCAAGTATTTAGTCCTTTCCCTCAGAAATTGATTCAAATTCCAAAATTCTTCTTCTGGGTCGCCCATTTCTTGACCGAGTTCCTCTGATTTTTGTCTCTGCAGGGAAAAAGGAAGCAAACGAAAAGGGTCTTTCAAGATCGAAACAAGGGAAATCGGATCGCTCGGTGCTTATCGACATCACAAATGATTCCCCCATCATCGGGCTCGCAGCGGGTAGTTTGGAAACCCCTTCGTCTTTGGCCAAGAACCGTGGCCGAGCCAAACAGACGCCTGGGTCTGGAGAGGCTCTGCTTCGTGGTCAGGTCAAGGCTCTGTTACAGATGGTTGAGGAAGAAGGAGAGCTTCTACCATCACTTTCTTTCAATCAACGTCCTCTTCTTCCTTTTCAAGCGCTTCTTAACTCGCCAACAACACTTCTTGCTCCGACCCCAACCAATACACCCCTTCTATCGAATCCTTCGGAGGGTGGAAACACTGATATCAAGGGCTTGATGTCTGTAATCCCAATAGCTGAAGCGCAGGAACAAGATTCCAACATCACCCAGGTTTTTGTTCTCGGAGAATTTTCATTTGACCATCACTATTTGTCATTTGAATTCGTTTTTCTCATCTGGGTATTTCTTGGTTTTTGCCATTTTGAATTTTTGTTTCAGGCGGGCTTGATTACTGCAATCCATGTAGCCAAAGTGCAGAAAGAAGATACCAAGATGATCCAGGTCTTTCTTCTTGGGAGATTTTCATTGGATCACCACTATTTCTCATTTGAATTCGTTTTTCTTATCTGTGTATTTCTGGGTTTTGGTCAATTTGATTTTTTTTTCAGGCACCAACTAATGCTCTAGAACAGGAAACCGTCGGTTCTTTTGAGGGTTTGGTGACTCGGGCATTACTGTTTGATTCTCCTGGGAAGTCAGAAGTATCTAATTCCTCCAGAGTCTCAATTTCTTCTGTGTTGACATATGAAGGGTGCTCCTCCTCTGTAGAGGGCTTGCTCGAAGAAGATGATGGTTCTGACTGGTCTGTTCAGGTGAATGCAAGTTCTCACAAGGACGAGGAAGAAGAAGAAGAAGAAGAGGGCGAAACAATCAATGGGTTGTGCCAAGGACTGGAGAATATGTGTGTGGAAGAGACGAAAGGGATGCTTGAGTTTAAAGGTCGGCACACGCGATTTATCTACAATGACAAGGATGAGATTGAGGGAGAGAAAGAAGTAAAAGGGAATGATGGTTCTGTAGTCTGCTCTGTTTCACCAAGTATTCTCTGCTTGAAGGGATTGCCTGTGCCTGAAGGGAAGCATCTGCGCTTTCCTGAGGAAGACGAAGAGGATTGAGTGGAGGTGTCTACTCCTCATCTGCTGCTGCTGCTGCTGCTGCTTTTTTTTGTTCAAGTTCTGATTTGTGTCTTTCTTTGGCACCAATTACTAATACTTTGAAACAATGCTGGTTTTGGTGGTTTTCTCATAAATCTTTAATAAGAGATTACTGGTGGGGTTTGGTTTGATTTCTTAATGTCTCCTTTTCACTTACCACAATTCATGACTTTCACCTAGGCTTCTTTTTATCACTCTAAGTTACACTCAGATATTCATTGGGGTATAAAAAGAGGTCTTGAATTAATGACTGTTTCCTTGTCCTACAGTAGACAATGGAAAGAGTTTTTTGCCAATTCATAAAAAATACCATAAGACTTTCTTTTCTCTCTACCAAATCCTCAGCATTTGGTAGACATGACCTAAGATGACTGTTCTTTTGTCTTATTTTAAGCAAAGAAAATTAATAGCAGATGTAAACTGATGCTTTTAGGCCTTCTATAAAAACCCTTATATATAACTTGGATCAGTTATGCTTTTAGGCCTTCTATAAAAACCCTTATATATAATTTGGATCAGTTATGCTTTTAGGCCTGCTCCGCCCTTAAGCTTACATTTAACTGTGGTGTAATTGGGTAGGTTAACCAATTATGCCCATCCACCCAATCATCAAACTTTTGTTTTCCTGATACACTGGGATTTGAGCTTATATACTCTACTCACATCACACTCTAAAATGACTGCTCCTAACCAGCTGATCAACAGGAAAGGGATGCATTAACATTTGAATTTCTACACTGATGTCCCCGATCAGCTGAGTTACAAGCAAAGGGATGCATCGACAGTGAATTCAAACAAAGGGTAAGTTAAACACATATCCATTGCGACATATATATATAATTTGGATCAGTTATGCTTTTAGGCCTGCTCCGCCCTTAAGCTTACATTTAACTGTGGTGTAATTGGGTAGGTTAACCAATTATGCCCATCCACCCAATCATCAAACTTTTGTTTTCCTGATACACTGGGATTTGAGCTTATATACTCTACTCACATCACACTCTAAAATGACTGCTCCTAACCAGCTGATCAACAGGAAAGGGATGCATTAACATTTGAATTTCTACACTGATGTCCCCGATCAGCTGAGTTACAAGCAAAGGGATGCATCGACAGTGAATTCAAACAAAGGGTAAGTTAAACACATATCCATTGCGACATATTATTTGATGATCATGTGCATTCAGGTATAATGATTACGGTCCCGGCAGTACAGTTTTTTAATTTTCCAATTATTTCTCAGATGTGGAACCATGATGCTGCTTGAAAATAGTGTATTATACCATAGTGTAGGATCCATGATGTACCCAAAATGGGGGCTGATTATCTCTAGAAATTGCATGATCTTCAAACATAGAGTCCAACACTGAGTTAAATCAGTCCCATTGCCTGGGATCTGTTTGATGATCCTGCAGGTACAATGACTGTGGTCCTTGCAAATGAAAATGATAGTGGAACCATGCTATAGAACTCAAAGCTCTCAGTCAGTCTGAAAATAGCATCACATCATAGTGTTAGGGTTTTAGGTATGTATAAAAATGAGGCTGATGATAATCTCTAAAATTTGTGAATTTTATCTATTTTTGGACTTTCTAGACAAATTTCCAAAATTCTTTTAGCTCAAAATTAAGATCAACAACCCCGCCTCTTATCAAATGACCAGGGATCAACCTTAGTGAGTTCCAAATTACTGCGTGTTCAGGCTCTCTCTCCTTTCATGTGCAAGTTTCACTCTCCGTATAAGAGGGTTCTCTCCTAGGGTAGGAGTCCCAGCCCCCTTAGCTTGGGATACCAAAAAAAAAAAAAATTTGCATACCAATTATTGAGAACCCAACTACCCAATTATTGAGAACCCAACTAGTTACACAACAAAATAGATCGTTGTGGGATTAGGTACTCGGGTTCTTGGATTTTATTCTTTTTAGAAACCCATGGACACAAAGTCTCAAACGAGGGCCTGAATTTTATTCTGGTCCATGTTGGCCCCAAACCTTGACACCAAATGAAGGCCTTGAACCTAAACCTATGACCAACATTTTCATTTCTAGTTGGCCTTGGATTTTATCCTTTCATGTTTGGCAGAGCACAGTTTCAGGACAGGAGGCTTGAATTAGATGGATGACTTCATATTAGATGCCACTGCAGCAGTCAGCAGCATTCATTTCTTTAGAGGCTTCTGTGACCTTGATATGCATGCGTGTTCCTCGAGTGCCTATCAACGAGAAACTCATGTATCACTGGGTGGGTGACTGGTGAAAGGAAGTGAAGAGGTAATCAACCAATTTCTGGGTTAGAAGATGGGAGAACCTCTCATGCTTGGAAGATTATTTAAAAGATCAGGTGGGCAATTCCCAGCTCAACCCAGTCTGAATTCAGAGTGTTGGGTAGGGGTGCTCAAGGGCCTGGCACAGCTCACTTTGGGCCGGGTGTAAGCCTTGGGCTTCGGAAGACGGGCCATGAATAGATTGATAATTTTCGCCCATTTAATATTTGATGGGTCGATCTTGGATTAAGTGATAGAAACCCCAAGTCCAGTCTAACCCAACCTGAATAAATAATGCATATCATTTAGTGACTGATTTACCGAAACAAGTGATGGAAAGCCTGGCCCATCTCAGACCAGTCCAATTGACTAAACGGACCGGCTTCGACGTATGTCAAATTTGAGCCAAATTCAAGCCTGTGTTTTTAAAGTTGGCCCGACTGCATATGCCTCGCCATGGCCTGTGCCGGCCCATGAACACCCCTACTGCTGGTCAGTGTATCTTTCTACCTGACCCATCAACCTTACTTGAACCCAACTTATATGTTCAGGCTCATTGAACTCTAACCAGCCAAGCCGACCCAAAACCCCACCTATTAATACAAGATTCCAAACTTTTAACTTTCAGGTTGATTTGGGTCCAATTACTTTCCCTACCAAGTCAATCCGGATCTGACCCGAAGCCTACCCGACCAGTGTCATTGCCATCTCTTTACTAATCATTATCAACTTGATTGGTTGAAATTGGCCTTTTTTTTATTTCAGATTATTTGATTGATAGGGCCAGATCATGTGGGACCCTTTGATGAGACACATGTCCAATCAGGTAAATGGCTTATATCAGCAATATGTGTGACTTTGAGAGACACCTCCTACCTTTCGATTGAACATAAAATGCATTTAATTTTAACCAGTCAGGTGAAGTCAACATATGCATTATTTCCATCATAATTGGGAAGTTAACATCATCTGTTGAGATTAGTGTTCCTAGTAATGATTGTTACATATCATGTGGCCCAGAAAGTGAACAATGCTGACAGCTGAATGGTGAGCCCTCTAGTGAGTTGATGGGTTCCAACTTCCAAAAGAAAGTATCATGTAAGCATCAAATAGGAGCCAGGAGGTGCAACCAAAATCGCCCCATTGTGTAGCTAGCATGATTTAATGTTAAGATCACCATTAAAATCTCCTGGACTTTCTTAATCACATGGGATGGATGCTTTTAGAAAGAATAAATTAGCAAAAAGACCGCAAAACATCATTGTCACTGTCAAAATAACAACAATATCATACAGCGGGGCCTAGTTACCATCAAACTAGACCCTCACACATGCACCTTTCACTGTGAATTCACGGACATCTTGAATTTGACTTGACTTTCATTGAGGGCCTGTTTGTTTGCATAAAATATTATGAAAACAAATATATTAGGCTTTATGGTACTCATATGAGCTCAATCTAGGATTATTAAAGAGGTGCGCAGTGTGGGACATAAGGTGAGGGGGTGAATGAAATGAGACAGTAATGTAGAAGGATCTTGACTTTTCTTAGATTTGAATTAGTGACGGCTTGGTATTTATTTCTCACGTCCCCTTGATTCAATCTTCATCCAAGGGCATCAATTTGTGCAGTTTTTTTTTCCTCGAAAAAAAATTAAAGAAATTAGAAATGCTTTTCCACATTAGGAAATGGTTCTATGTTTGGTGCGATTGTTTCCCCACAAGGATAAGTAGGAAAACGAATAAGTTTATGTGATTTTATGGAAAAAGCAATTTTGAGGGGGCTTGTGGGATTGATTTTCTGCAAAATATAGAAGAATTGTCTACAAAAGCACTTTTTTTCGCATTACTACACATATGTAACCTTTAAAAATGCAATCCTAGGAATTCAGTTGCATGAAAGAAACAGGCCCTTATTACTAGAATGAATCACAATAAAAGATGCATAGATAAAAATAAGAAATTTTATACACATAAAATCAAAGGATAAAAATGATTTGACTGAAGGGTGGTGATCAACCCTTAAACTACCCTTTTTTTTTTTTTACAGATAAGAGGATTTTTTTCAAAAGAAACAAAAAGGAAAAACAAGATTTCAAACTAACAGGCCCTCCTTAGAACCTATAAGACAGCCTGGTGGCAATCCATATAGTGGCCTGCAGCAGGCAGGAAAAATGGGGAGGAAACCTAAAAAGATAAAAAAATGTAACAAAGTAAAGATCCTGGAAGGAGCCCACGTCACTAACAAGAAACACCTTGTCCTTCCTATTCCACATACTATTGTGATTAGCATTCATGCATGTGGACATCCACAACAATGAGGAGGTCCTTTTAGATAGACAATTCATATTTCTTTCTACTAACCCTTTTTTGAAGAGATAAATATCATTTATTCAATGGTATCTTGATGTTGTACTTCTAGAAAATTGTAAATTGAAAAAAAAAAGAAGATAAATTTTGGAGAGTTTGATCCTTTTAAAGAAAGAAAAGTAACTTTTGAATTGCATTTTGGATATTTGATTATCCAAATGTGGGTCTCTTTGGGTGAGTGTTGTTTGTCCAAAGCTCTAAAATTAATTTTTATTTCTTTCTCCTAATTTATATTCTTTTAAATGAAAGGAGTAATGGTCCAGTTGAATCTTCTTAAGCTTAACTTAGGGTTCATGCATTTGAATAACCTATTTAGTCACAACTGTTTTACCTTTTAAGTACCGTGAGCAAATATATGGAAGTGTTGAAAAAAGTATTCACTAAGGGGCTGTTTGGCAAGTCTATAACCCCACCTCTATTTCTCTTAATGAGGTTTGAAATAGATATTTAGACTTTAAGACTGTTTGGATGGTACATGTATGTATCTTTTTTATATAGACAAAAAGACATTTTATGTCTGTATGAGGAAGAACCAAAACTTATCCTTTTCCGGACAGATGTTTTCATCTAAAGCGGGGAGATGTGATGCTACAGTGCCCATTGAAGTCAGTCCGTGTTTTTGTAATTTTTTGAAATTATGGGCCCCTGGGTGAAAATCCAAACCGTTGTATGCCTTAATGACCTCAATAACGGCTATGACATTAAGTTTTAACCGTTGATGTTGCACAAATCACGAGATAATCTCAAAGAGATTTAAACCATTGGATCTACATTTCTAACCTTTTGTGGGACCCTCTATCAAGATCAAAACCGTTGATCCTCTTCATAAGCCCAAAAACAATTATAGGATCAAATTTCAACCTTTGATCCCTTGAGAATCTCTAGAAAATCATACAAAATGGCGGAACCTTTGATATCAGCGCTTTCAAACTATCTAGGTTTCATCACTCTTATTTTTTTATTTTCTTTTTAATTGTGGTGTTCTCAACTTCAATCAAAATTGTTGTTTCTCTCTATCATGTTAAGAAAGACTATGGCATGAAAACTGAACCATTGATTCTTTGTCAATCTCGGGATATTTGTGAAAGATTGTGGACCGTATGATCTGAATTTTTTCATTTTGTGGCCTTGTATATCAAGATCTGAACCGTTGATCCTCTTCCTAAGCCCAAGAGCGTTTATGGCGCCAAATTTGAGTCCTTAATTCCTTCTGCATCTTTAGAAATTCATGAAAAACATTGAACCGTAGGATCCTCAAACGTCTAGTTAAATTGTGAAATGGTCTTACCAAACGGTCTAAATGTAAAATGTCTATTTTATACAGATCTATTCTAGACAGATCTATTATCCACATGTCTGTTTCATACAGATAAGATTTGCCAAACAGGGCCTAAATGAGTTCGAAGCCCCTCCAACAGGTTGTCTTTGACTTGTCTAAACAGATGACAAGCAACATGCTTATTGTAGTGTTCTTTTCTCAAATTGATCAAAATGTTGGTAAAAGACTAATTACATTCATTTTGTATTTGGTGGAGCCAATGTGCCCAAGCGTATCATCAGTCGAGCAACATACACCCACATATACTATACAAGTCCTAACCAACAAAGTAAGAGATGGACCAAACCCTGATGAAACGTGATTTCAGACATTAATTTATTGGACAATGAAGGCACCTTTATTGGCTGATATTATGGCTTCTAGCTAATATTTTGGTTTATTTTTACCTTTCCTCTAAAAGAGATAGTTTCCTTTCAAAATTTTATATAAATGAAGATTTTTGGCCCTCATTTTTACTCTTAAAGTTTAGATGAGAAAATATAATAAATGGCGGCGAGAATAGAGTTAATACATGCTTAATTTGGAACGGACCCATAAAATTGCTATGGTTGAAACCAGTGTTGGCCCTCGGCTTTTTTAGTCTTGACCCTGTAGTGCCTTACTCAATTTGAGTGAAGGGAGTAGAGCTCCATAGTCGAGCCTATTTATAGAAAGTCCGAACACTCAAAATAAATGCCCTCTCTTTCAATAGATGTCCTCAAAATCTAATATGTAGAAGCCAGCGTCACTATAAATTGAGCAAATGATTAATAACGTAATTTATACATATGGATGATAAAGGAAAGGATTGTCCAATAACTATGACTCGGTTGTTTAAGGATGTCATATATGAGTTGTTGTGTTGTAGTTTTAGTAAACAAATAAAAACATGATCATAATGCATAAAATTGTGTTAATCCTATTATTAATTATATGCTTAATTTTGATGTGGAGTTAATTTTTATTAGAGTAAAATTTGGGGACATCGCATTGAAGAAAAAACATTTATTTTAAGTAGTTTACACATTCAACCAGTTAAGCCCCATTGTGTACTTTCACATCACACACACACTTTTAGAGGTTTTAGACTAAAACATTTTAATAACCCTATATGCGAAAAAAGTACTCGTCTAACAGGTTGATTTCCTTCGTATGTTCACCATTATTTATATTTGTGTTACTCAATGATTCTGTGTAGTGGAACTTTTTTCTACATAGGAAGGAGCAAATTCAAACTAATCCTTTTTTTATTATGTGAAAAAGCAGTCTTATGATGTATGATTTGGTGAGAAATATATATCACCAAAGAACTCCAACCCCCTCCCTCTGTCTTTGGTGTTTTTATAATTTAGCTAACCACAAAAAGGCTCATGTATTTAATTTTTTTTTTTTACAAAAAAGCATCTTGTCTTATGTCCAAATGACTTTTAGAAAAAAATTATAATTTCTCTTTTGGGTAAAATTCTTGTGGGTGTGACTTCTTAGTCCTTTACATGAAATGTAAAAATAAATAATTTTTATATAAATGGTTATCCTGAAGGATAGGGTCAAAACTCAAAATGCATACCAAGATACCAAAATGAAAATCTTTAGTATAGATCTGAAAAAACCATCTGCATCCGGGGAATCCTCCTTTTTTGAGTTATTGATGGTGTTTGGTTTTTTTGAGGGTTGACTAATTCATGGGTTGGACAAAATGCTGGGTCCATTGAATTGTAATTTTTATTTTTAAAAAATAACAGTGATTCTGCTTTGAAGATAGAAGTTTGAAAGAATTAGAAGAAGAAAGTCTGGAAGTATTAAAAGAAGCTAGTACAGGCCCATCCATTTACTTATTGAACCTAATATTCTGGCTGGATCCAATCCATGACCTGAACTCAGGCCCAGGACCAGCCCATTTACAGAAATATACACACAAACTTTGTGTCGGTATGCTGGGCTTGCCGGGTCGTTAAGACTATATCAGTCCAGAACCAGTCCATTTAAAATTTGGTAAAGACATCTCATCTCGGCACGGTCCACGGGCCTAAAAATTGAGCCCAATGTGTTTTGGGCTTGGTCAGGCAACGACGGATGACCCGGCCCACTAGCAACCTAGGCCCTTTAGCTGTGAACAATTTTTTCAATGAATAGATGCTATTGATTGATGAGAGGAGTAAGGTTTTAATTTCAGTTACGTTTGTTTGAAGATAGGCAATCTAGTCATCTGTAGATGCCAATAAAGAATCACAACAACCATTTGAATAACTGAACCCTTGTCCCCACTCTCCATATGTTAATGGTGCGTGCTGTTTATGTTTCCTCTCAAGGACATGAGGCTCTCCTTCTGGACTCCTCTGCCAATAATCATTCTTACAAGCCATTTTATACAACCCACTGTGTCATGTCATGTGCTCCAATGTGTTGCCCACCTATGCCTGAACCAAGTGATTTCATAGGATTTACAGTGAAGAAACATTCTCCCAATAAAGCGTGTTTATGCAATTGAGATTACTAATTGAGCTGAACTTTGCCTTTTAGACATTGATCTCTCCATTGATCATTGAGAGTAATTTAGATTTGGGTACGTGGATACTTATAAATGGAGCTTTTGCTAGTTGAGTTATTTGATCTAAGGTCATCAAATGGAAATCAATAGACACAAGTGCAAAGTCTATATTTTAATCATCTATTTACCAGTGTTAGATTGGTTTGCGATCTCTAAGAAACTTCATCTTATATAATATATAAGCTATATTGAAGATGATATCACCCGTGAATATGGTTACAAATGAGTATCCGATTATCCAAAAGTCTTCAATTCCTAATAAAATAGGGGTATTCTATTCTTGGATTGGAAACCAAATCTTTGTATGTTCCAACTCTAGGATCCGGATCCATGGCAATTAGACTCACTTATTAAAATTATATATATAAGTTTAAAGGGCTTAATTAAAAATCCTGATCACTTATATATTCATACTTGATAGTGCTAACTTTAATTCAGTTTACATCTTTAATTCAGGGGTTCTCACTGTGCATACTTTTGCAGACCCTTTTTGGAGAAAATTCACACCTCTATATTTCTAGTGTCCTATTGCGGAGGATTTGCACCCTTCTTATTACCCAATGAAAGGCCATTTGTTTTGAATAGCCAGAAGCAAGGAAGAATAAGAGTTAAAAAAAGGTGTCTCTGTGCATCAAAAGAGGCATTCCACATGGAAACTCAGTAAATGATATAATTTCTACAAAACTACCACTAGTTTTATGCAGATGATTGAATGGTAAAAACATCAGCTTCTGGTGAAGAATATTTTGCACATGATGAGACCTGAACTTACCTCTTGGACGGTCAAGATCATCTGGCTTGATGGCAGGATCACAATTGATGGGTGCTCCCACAGAACTCACAAGCACTTTTATTTAAATGTAAATAAAAAGATTACTAGTCACGCAGCAACCATGACTTCTTGTTGCATGTGCAGGTACAAGAGAATCAAATCATCACATGAAGATTAAAATAGTCCAGATTTGTTTTAACCGCGGATTTGAAAAAATCGCCGAGTAATTGTGTTTTTTTGTTGTTGTGGGTCCCAGTCAATATTCCTCGTGATTGGGATTGGGATATTCGTTTCTTCTGCTTCTTCCGGACATTGCACGCCCCAAAATATGAGTGAGTACCCGAATATCTACCAAAGTGGTTGTTGCTTTTGGTACTCCGCCGGAGCTGCTGATTTGTTGGGTGCTCCACCCTCAACACTATTGGTTGTATAGATTTGGGTGTAACTAGTGGTGGACCCAGCCTCAAGGTTGCATGGGCTGACCTATATTTATTTAAAACACATGTGGGGTTAATAAATTTGGCACCACATGGACCTACCTAGCATCAATCTATCTAACCTTATGACACTCACTAACCCATTCTTGAATTGACAATAACCTTAATTTGACGTTAATTTGAATTATACTTATAATAACTTGATTGAATTTAGTAGGACTCGTAAATTATAGGTGTAATGATGTTATTGGAGTGAATTTTATCCAAAATCATTCTACGATATGAGTTTTCTATCACATTGTCCTTATGTTTGGTATACATTTGAGTGGGCCTCACAATGTGCTTAGATTTTCTCTCATATAATGTGAGAGGTATTATTAAGCAGAAGAAACCCCTATGGCCTTGTTTCTTAAGCAGAATTCATGATAATAATTTATTATGTCGGGAATTGGGGACAACGTATTGATGTTTCTCCCAATGGCATTTTAGATGCAATATTTTTTTAGTCAAAATTAACCTTTGGAATTCTTAAGATTTTAGTCTCTTCGGCATTTAAAATTGTCTAGTTGTGAAAAGGATTTAAGAATCCAATGCATGGGACAATTTTTGGAGAATTCATGATACAGTAAATAACAGTTTGTCTAGAATTTTAGAAAATAAAACCATAGTATACTATAGATGCCAATCGGCACCGGTGGCATAGTGGCGAGGCGCCTATCCACACATAAGCAATATAGGGATCAATTCCTGATTGTAGCGTTGGTGATGAGCGACTTATGTTGGTGGTTATTTGTGTATATGTGAGTATTTATTGGAGTGAAAAACAGTAGAATATACATGTCAATAGATGCTTGCAATTGCACAATAATGTGCATGAGTAGGCGACAATATCATCAATTATTCTTTCAAACTTATTTCAAGTTATCATTTGCACATATAGTGCTTACAATTAATGACTTTAAGTAATGACATATTGTGTTTTTGAGAGTGTAAGGTATCTCAAAAAATATAAATTGTAAGTTAAACTTCGTTTATATAAAAAAAACAACTTTGCGTCATTTTTAATTTTGATAAGTAGTTAAAATTTGGAAAATTTATGTTAGTAGAAAGTAAAAATTCTTTGATTGTAATCTCCTTCCAAATTCTGCAAATCCTTCCACAACAATGATATTAGAGGTTCAACATTGGAGGATTAGAAGGAATAAAGAAGTTATTTTATGCTATTAAAACTTGCATGCATTTAGAGTTGTTTTTTTTTTTTTTTTTTTCCTTTCTTCGAAAGGTAATGTGACTTGAACCCACAACCTCGATGTTGCAGTGGGAAGCATCTTCCACTGTAGCTAGAAAATTAGAATATTAACTTTAGAGAAAACTATATTTTGAAAGCATAATCAATGTTTGAAAACTTATGATTCGGACTCAACTCATCGAATGCAAAAAAAATTACTTTGATATAGCCATCACAGAGAACTCAGGAGAGTCATATTTTTTTTTTTAATAATTTTTAAAATATTTAAAAATGAATCCATTTCTTATAAAAAATAAAAATATATTTATTTACATGCATTCATGATAATCATTTCAAATTAAAAAAAATTATATATGCAAGAAAAGTACAATAATAAAAAAATAAAAGAAATAATATTATATATTACATAATTTATTAGTCCAAATATTAAATGTAAAAGATTAAATATAAGTTTCACATTACATTCAAGTCGTTATTTTTAAATTACCGACTACAAACCTCATGTATAATTACTTATAAATAAATCTTAATTATTTAAAATTAGATATACCTATTAAATGGTTCGGAATGCAAACAACTTATTAAAATGAGATGACTCAGTTAAGTCTCCTATATTTTTGACTCGATCATTTATCAATATGAGATGACTCTTGAGAGTCAAGAGTCAACTTGGAGAGTTTTCCAACCATGAGCCTAAGTAACATATATCTATATATGAGTCTTGTAATGGTCCTAGCTTAAATGTTGCTCTATACAAATTGTGACTTAATTCCCATCTCTTCCCTCCCATAGGCCTAAAATGCTCCAATTGACCAGTATAACTTATTACTTATTCAGCTCAATGAGATCAAGGTGTGAAGAGAATGATTCCATTTAGATCTTTCACTGAAATTTGTACCAACATACTTTGACAATTTAATATATCTACATGTGAAATGATTATCTCTAAGAATTTGCAAAATTTTTCACTTACACACATTCACCGTTTTTTTTATTAAAGATACTTACATACATATTGAGGGAGGTAGATGCAGCGGAAGCACGGATCTATAATTACTGGCTACTATAAACACGATCGATAAGGGCAGCGTCGGCTTGAATCAGGCACTGGTATGGAGATCTGTGACTGTTTACAAGAGATCAGTCACATATGATTCACTCTTCAAAATTTAAGGGCAATGATGGACACCCTAGATGTAAAAGATGATGATGGAGAATTGTAGATCTAGTGGAATGAAGATGAATTGTTGAAAGTAGTACCAACTGATAAATGTCTATAAATAGCCGTTTGGCTAATGGGTGATAAGATCTTTATTCAAGTTCGAATTGAGAGATGATTAGGATAAAGTATTAGACCAATCTCTCTCAATATGAATTTGAATGTAGATATGATAAAAAGATCGAGAGTTAGATAAAACTCAGGCTATTCTTATCCATATCACATAATACTCCTTGTGAGGGGTGTATCTTTGTGAGTGGGGTCCACCCACGTGTAAACACAAGTGGGCCTCATCACAAATGCCAACAAATTTGCCTAATAACATATATGTTCGTTACAAAACATTCACAAAATTGCAGGTAAGAACTACAAGGGTCATTTAGCACTAGTACACGACATTAACCCTTTTTAAGACAAGAAAGATTTGTGATTTTGAATGAGACAATTAGGAAGATTTGTGTGATTTTGAGTGTAGATTCGGTCTTATCATTTCATTGCTTAGAATTAGATAGAGCTGATCAAAACAATTTGTCTGTAGCAGGAATGATAATTGAAAATGACAATGAAATACCTTTTCTAAGTGTCATTTGCATGTAAAGAAACGGGTGAAGAAAACAAGAGGGGATTGTTGTTGGTCCAAATTTGTACTAGCTAGAGACACTTTCTTCTACTATATTTTATCATACAAACATGCCTAGAGTTATTTTATTTTATACCCTTAGGATTTGGGCTCTTCAAAATTCATTTCTATGTGAGTGCAGACAAATGTTTTCAACCATGTGTATGAAGGGTGATTTATTTGAAAAAATCCAGAAAAAAGTTGTTCAAAATCTCATTCTTTCCATGCCAAAAAGGTGTTGAACCAATCCAGTGAACCACAGAAATATCCCATGCAGAAAATCGAAGCATTAATGGTATCCTTGATATATACTATACAAATGTGGCCTAACTTAAGCACAAGGAAAAACTAGTCAAATAATATTTAATTTTGAAACCTTTCCATTATAAGCAATTACTAGTAAAAAGAAAAATCTAGCATTAAACATCATTTAAAGTCATTTAAGGTATGAGATAAAAGAGGTCCAATTGTCCAAAGCATGCACAATAATGCAAAAAACAATCAATTGAAGAAGGATCCAATATGATTTTGCCCGAAATCAAATAAAAGTGGGGTCCAAATTGTCTTGGGGTCATCGTTCATTTAGTTAATTTCTTGAGGATTAACTCCAACGACTCTATTATTAGAAAATGAAAAACGAGGAAATTATGTGTTGGTTGTAGTTTTGGACTTGTTAGGCATCACTTTGAGAATGTTTCATTTTGAGAACGAAGGAACAAAAACTAGTTCGACAAATGTTAGTCGTTAAAAACTTATAGTCCACCATTAAGCGGTCTTGTATTGCACTCATTTATATATGTAATAAATGTTTAACATGCACACCATTTACCTATGATTACATTTATTTGTACTCATTTATACATCACACGTGTAAAATAAGGAATGAAAGTAGTATAAAAAAGAAGTCATTTTCTATGAAAATCTCCACGCTTAAAAATGGTGTAAAACGACCAAAATCTCCTCTATAGTTAAGAACACACCTCATTATGCTTTCATGCACGCAATTTTTTTTTTTTTTACATGCATAAATCTACATATATGTAAAATTCACATTATATATACATAAATTCCATTAGTCAGTTAAAATCCTTAATTCTACTGAAGTGGTCAAAACAAAAACTTTGCCCCCCCTACCAAAATCTGATTTGACATTTGCCAAAACCAAACCCTATATTCCATACAATCTCCATACAACCAAAGAGGTTGTGCATGCATATTAAGTATACCCAAAAAAAAAAAAAAAAAAGAGAGAGAGAGAGAAAGAAAAAGTTATATATAGATACCAAATTGATCCAAATGCAGCTGTCAACCATCTGATCTTAAATAGCCCAGCCCATTTCCTTTGCACCTCAACACAACCATAAGATCAAACAGTCACAAAGCAACTAATCATAGAAGATCAGATGATCAGTGGCCCATGCCAGATGAACGTCCAGGATCACACCAGATGAGATTTTCAGATGGCTTGTCTCATTTTCTAGAGAGCACTGGACGTGTACCTTACCTGCTGCTCTGAAAAGGAGAAGCGGAAATATAACTAACAGAAAAGGGAAGAAAGGGTGGGGGAGGGGATGTGGAGGAATGACATTGCTTTTCAAGGGATAACGCAAAAGCGCTGACACACGAAGTCCTGCTGTGCTGCAATCGGCGCAACGCGCGCCACGTGTCCACCATCCAGGCCAGTCAATTCTCAGCCGTCCATCTAGCATCATCAGCCATTTCTCAAATTTTGATTTCTGATTTCACATTGAGAAAGTGACCACCTTTCTATAAGTAGAAGGGATCCAACGGCCCAATAAGGCTAGGCTCAGATTTCCATCAACAAAATCTGGACCGTCCAATGGATGTGGAGAGCAACCGACATGCTGACGTGGTAGAGTCCAAGCAGGCAGCTTCACCAACTGTATTACGTGTAGTCCGACGTGGCGACCCAGGTGGGTTGTGGGGTCAAGGATAGTTTATAGGTTGATGTGATCGGATTGATCTGGACCGTTGATTCTCTTGATGACGTGATAGAGGGGTGTTTTTCAAAGCCGATATAAAAGCGTAGAGAGAGAGAGAGGGGAGAGGAGCGGTTTTGTGAAATGCATTTAAAGGCGATATTGGAGGACGGAAGCTTTGATTTTTCCGTCTCTTTGGAGTGATTTGGTCGACGAATCGGATCGGAGGAGCTGCGAGATCGAAGAGGAATTGTGTTTTGGAGATGGGTTTTTGAGATTTGAGGTGTTTGTTTTGTTCTCTGTTTCTGCAATCTCTTTGCTTTGTTGTAAGAAATGCAACAAAAAGGTGGAGTTTTTGGAGGATTTTTGGGGAGTTCTTGTGGATTTTGAGAGTTGGGTTTTGTTTTTGGAGATTGTTTTCGAGGTGGGGTTCTTTTGTTTTGTGATTTTTTTTTTTTTTTTGTGAGTGTGTGTGTGGATTTGAGTGTTGTTTCTTGTTTTTGGAGATTGTTTTGGAAGGTGGGTGTTTTTTGTTTTTGTGGATTTGAGTGTTGAGTGTTGCTTTTCTTTTGTTATGGAGATTGTTTTCGAGGTTGGGTTTCATGGTTTTTGGGTTTTCGTTTGTTCTGTTTCGGATTCGGGAAGATACAGAGCAGGGAAGATTCTTTTATTTATTTTTTTTCTTTGTTGTATCGGTGGTGGAAGATTAGAAGAAGAATTTTTGGAAATGGGATAGCGGTTTTGGTCTTTGGGGGTTGAAGATTGATGGTTTTTTCTCTGTTTGTAGAGATCTGGTCTTGTTTTTGTGGATTTTGTTTTCATGGGTTTCAGCTTTTTTTGTTGTTATGTTCCTTCTCGTGAGGCTTTTAGCTGCTGCTGCTTCTGTCCTTTCTGTCATTTGATTCTCTCTCTCTCTCTCTCTCTCTCTCTCTCTCTCTCTCTCTCTCTATTTATATATATCTTTTCTGTTTGTTTCTTTCTGTGTCTTTTTCTCTTTCGATCTTTTCGTTCTTTGTATCTACTTTAAATCGTGAGGAACCTGATTCTCTTCTGAACATCCTCTACGAATTCGACTTTTCCCTTTTCCTTTCTCTTTGGCTGTTTTGTTTTTTCTCCCTTTCTCCGATCTCCATTTTCTCCTGAAACTATTCCTCTTGAAGCGTCAGAGAGAGAGAGAGAGAGAGAGAGAGAGTTGTAATTGTAGTTGTATTCGCTCGCCGTTTTGTTCTCTCTGAAACGACACCTTGAAGCGTTTGGAGAGAGAGAGAAGGAAATAGATTTCTGTTCTTTCTTTGGGAATCCAAAATCTCACTTTTATCGGTTTTCTTTGCTCCGGTTTTTTCGGCGAAAACCCCCAAAAATACACTTCATGCGATCCTTTCGTTTACTCTCCAACCAACCATCTTCGCCTTTTAACTCGCTTTCCTCTCTCTCTCTCTCTCTCTCTCTCTCTCTCTCTCTCTCATCTCTCCTGCTTTTAAGTCTTTGAAAACAACAAAATAGGAGATACAGAAGTCCTGTTTCTGCTCATCTGATCATTTGGGTATTTCTGATTTGGAAGGAATTCAAGCGCAGTCTAAGGAATCGGTTTTCCAGAGCTTCTACGAAGTGGGTTTGATCCATTTCAGCCACAGGAGGCGTGTTTCATGTTGGTAGCAGAGAAATGGATAGAGCTCGAGAGGTGAAGCGTGGAGGAACTAAGAACTCGGTTGCGAAGCAGCGACAGCACAAGGCATCTGGACATAAGCTCCTCTCTGGTAATTCCAAAAAATAAAAAAAATCTCCTACAAGTTCCTTGTTTTGTTCTCCTAATCTGTGGAGATTGAAACAATCCCATATCTTTGTCTTTATCTGTTTGATTGCATCTGTTTCACCATTGGGTTTCATATAATGCACCCACCCTTTTGCTTTCTAAAAAAAGGATGTTCATTTGCTGTTTTTTTGCTTTCTTTCTCTCTCTGCAGCATTGAATGGTGGGGATGTGGAAATCTCGGAGAGATCGAAGAAAGATAAGGTCAGGTGCTCCAGCAATGAAGATGGTGAGATGATGCGTGGTGGGTCTGAAGGAGAAGAGGAGTTTGGCTTTCCCAGCAATAGCAGTCGCAAGAGATTTAAGCTCAATGGGAAGGTTGGTCATGCACTTTCAAGAGCAAACAAACAAAAAAAAGTAGTATTTTGCAATTTTTTCTGTGTAATCTTGTCTAATTTCATGTAATTTGAGGCGCTTTTGATGATTGCCACTTCTACTTTTGTTTTTTTTTTCCTGTGTGTAGTTTTTATCTAATTTTATGGATTTTCAGGCTTTTGATGATTTTTATCTAATTTAATGGATTTTCAGGCTTTTGATGATTGCAATGCTGTTGATCCTGCTACCGTCCCCCGAAGGTTACGATCAGGTGTGTCAAACAAAATTCCCTTTCTTTGTCTTCTGTTTTTGATACCTTTCTTGGCTGGATCTATTTTTAATAGAAAGATTCCAGCTCTTTGGATTTTAAGTCCCTCTAGCATATTGTTGAATACTGCATTTTGCATTATTGGAGACGGATCTTATTCAGAGAGAATCTTGTCTTTTCTCTCTTTTTGATGACCATGAATCTGGTTCTTTTAGATTTAGGAATTGGTGAACTAGAGAGGTGAGGAAGATCCTGCAGATCCCTTTAATTATACCAAAATAGTGCAGTTCAGGTTTCCAGGCTCGGAAACTTCTTCTTGATACTGAGATTTTTTTGGGTCGTGATTATCTTTTGTTTGGCTTCTGATAGTCTAAAGTGTGACATTAGATGTGCATCAAGTCCCAAGGACGAGTGGCCTTTCAGTGGAGAGGATTCCTTTTTGGGCAGTGTGAAACAGAAGCCACATTAGATTCTTCCATTTTTTTTTTAGCCTCAAATCAATATTAAAAAATGTAACTTAAACTCTGTTTGGATGCACAGAAAAGATTCCCATCCACAATTGATTCTTTGGACATCCATTCTTCTCTAATTTACTAAATTTTGAAGTTTTCATACTACTACTAGCAAGCAAGATCTGGTGGCTGCAATAAGAATGATGATATTACTTTTTTCTTTTTTTAAAAAGTTTTTTGCCCTCTATTTCTACTGTTTTAATCTAATAGTGGGTGAATGTTTTTATTTTTGCAGCTATGAACAAGCGCAATCATGAACCTGTCTCACCACCTTTGCCAGATCCAAAGAGAAACAACCGAACCTTTGTCGGAACTGAATTACCCCATGTTAATGGAGTAAGGAGATCAAAACTGCACATGGTTTGTATCTGTTTAAGCATTTGAAATATTGCCTTTTTATTTTCTCTTTCTTCTGAATAATGCCCTCTCTAATTGTTCCTACAGAAGCTAGGAGGCTCAGACAAGACTCTAAAGCATGGTGTTCCCAATACAATTACTAAAGATGAGGAAGAAGTTGCAGAGGCATTGTTTGCTTTGGCCAGTACGATTGATGAACCAGATAAGGACAAAGTAGACAGGATAACTGAAGAAGCTGAAGTGCCTTCTCCATTGCCAAAGAACAATGCGAGCTCTCTTCCTCCCTTGGAAGGTATTTGCATTCTTATTGAGTCCACCTCCTTGCAATTCGTGGCACACAGTAGATTGGTTTACTGATTCTTCCGAACCATCCATCCATGGTGCTTAGGAACTCCTGTGCACATTCAAGTAGCTTCTTATAATTCCAACAATCATGGTGGGCAGAAATCCATGTGTATATCCAATTTACCACCAATCATGGTGGACCGGAATTCCTATGCTCTTCGAAAGTGTTCCTTCGCAGAGCACATTTGAAATAAAATTTGTGTAGGCAGGAAACTCTATATGCTATGAATGGATGGGACGGTGGAGAACCATCGATATACAATGCTCTGAGTATTAACTGCGCTCACTCTTTTCCCTTATCCATTGTGCCATCTTCTCCTTGTATCTTGGTTTGATGGTCTTTCTTAGATGAGTAATTAACCTCAATCTGCAGCTTTAAAAGAGGCGAATACCAAGTCTCTCAATGATCTTGCGGCTGCAGAAGCTTCCAATCTTAATTTGTGCAAGGGAGAATCATCTGTAAAAACTGAAAATGTTTGGCCTGTTATGGGACCCACTGTTTTGGAACAACCCACCACCTCGGGAAGTCAGAAATTCAAGCTGGAGTTGAATGATGCTGCTCAGGTAGATGATCAAGATATTGGATTATCATCCAAGGATGAACAGGCAGGGCGAACCCAATTGGATGATGCTGTCAACTCAGGCACTCCAACAGAAGTTCAATCTGAATCATACCCTGGAAATGGGTGGGTATATTGTTGTTGTAGCTTACAATTATCATTAGTATTTTAGCATGTTTGTGTGTATCTCAAATAACAGTCAGTTTGGGTATTGGTGGAATTGCTAATTAAGCTTTGCCATGTGTTGATAAGAGCCCTTAGCACTGTTGGAAGGTGCTCATTGTTGCAACTACAATCTTAAGGCATTGAGACATGTTACCCATAAAATTCAATTTCTCTGTGTGTCTGCAGTAATATTTTTCCAACACTTGACATGACTTTTTTCACTAAGTGAAATCATATCAGCATTCAGATTTGATGGTGATTTAGTTTGATAGACTGGAAAGGCAGCATAATGCTTTGTGCCTGTGGTCCTTTATTCTGCGCTTCATGAAATGGATTGTGGAATATAATAGATAATGGTCTGTTTTTTCATATTTTTCAACCCACTTACAGTACATTTACAAGTACTAGTGATTACAGGGATAGGTAGTTTGCTGAACTTGTCCTCGAGTCCCATGGATTTTCAGGAGGAAAGTAGTTTGCTAATTTATAAGTACCATTAAAAAAAAGGGCAGCTTGCTAATTTTTATGCCTGGTGCTGTTTGCAGGTTATTGGAGACGATTCATCCCAAATCTCTTCCAATGAGAAGACCGGAGAGTGACACATTACCTGTATACTTCATAATCTTCTGATTTGCATTATCTCTTTGCAGATGAAGAATGCAGACAGTGCTTGGACTTCTTTTAGTATCTTGCACCTGTTCGCATATTTTTCAATCTGCGCCTGCTTAATTCATGAATGAGTTATAAATGGTTTGTCCTATAATTATCTCATTCATGACTTGAGGCAGGAATCAAAATTCAGTTACTAATATGACTTTTTTTGTGGTTGGTGTCTTGGTGAAACACACTTACCATACCAATGTGTAAATGGATGGTTTTTAAATTCTATACTTGGAATTGTTTTTAATACAAAATTTTTGGACTTGCCTTTGGTTTCATTTCAAGGCTGTAGCAGTTGCAACTCAACAGAATTCTGTCAAGGAAGTTGCTGAAAGTTTTACACATCCTAAAGGTACATGGCATCAGGAATTAGGTGTTTTAGTAAAGGGCATATGGACTTTATAATAAGCTTAGTTTTTTATGTCATTCTTTTGATCCCCATGTGTGAATTTTTGTATCAGAAGTAGCTGCAAATCTGCTGCATACCATGCCTAATGGGCTGTCTGATGGTCTTTTGCACTTGACAAAGTAAATTTCTTTCTTTTCCCTAAAGTCCAAATCCAACAGTACTCGGGTCTCTATTATTAAAAATAGCAGATGTCATTCTGCGCCGAGAATAACTAACATAAATCTGTTCCTCAGGACATCTGCAACTAAAGCTGGTGGTTGGCCAGATTCTGCTACTAATGCTTCTAGACCCGGTTCAGCAAAAAATGATGTTTCGAGAGAAAAGGTGAAGAATTGGCTTTAGGAAACGATATTCTTTCATTTTCTTATGTTCATATGCCAGTACTGCTTCACAATTGGTTAAAAAGGTGAAACACAATAGACTGATATGGTTTGGCTATTCATATGGGGTTATCTCTTGCTGTAAGCTGCCTGAGAGGATTTGGAGGCTCCTCATGTGGGACTCCATGTGAGGCTCGTGATTTGGAAACGAGGCGTGCTATTTGGCCCAACTGGGGGACCGGGCCAACATTCGGTCCCCCAGGTCGGGCCAAATGGAATTTTCCTTTGGAAACCCTGAGAGCTGATCCAATCAGCCCCACCTTGGGTAATCAATGACCACATAATCACCCATGTTGGAAGTCCTTATCCTTCTCCTTAAATAAATGGCCTTCGAAGTAGATGGCTAAGAAGATTACAGCAATGGTGATTGGTGCATATTCAATGGAAAATAAGCCAAATAAAAGTTTCTGGATTTCCTATTCATCTGCAGCAGGACACATAAGCTTATGTCTACATTCAATCATAAATAAACCAACGACTGAAAACCTAGGAATCACTATCCAAGAGATTATTTTGGCGCCTTTTATTCAAAGGGTCCCACTAGATGACAACTATCTGGGCCACCAAATCATGGCCTCTAGACATTGAATCCAGCGCCTTAGAAAAATGTGCATTTCTGAGGCTCACGGATTCAGGGCCCTATATTGCATCCTTTGGATTTTGACTAGTATCCATTTTGAATTAGTATCTTCATATGTAGACATTCATGGGAATGGTACTCCATGATTGTAATTGTTTTGAGGGCGTTCCCAAGTTCACAACTGGGTATTAAAAGAGAAACTGGTTGGTATGTGTTGGGTATTATTACTGTTCTTTTCTCATGCTTCTAGTATCATCAACTCACCGAACAGCTAATTGCTAATTGCTTGTCCCTATACTGTACAGTATACTATTGATATAATTGCTATTCTTGCCCGGCAAGGATCCTTATTATTGATTGTACACTATTGATATGATTGCTGTTCTTGCTGAGCAAGGATTCTTACTATAATTGGTTTTACCATGTATGTAACTACAAAGAAGGAAAAAGGAACACAAGCACATACACGGAAAAGAACAATTGGAACCAATTTTCTTGCACCTTGGATAAATCACTTTCCTTTTCCTTTTCCCCCCCTTAAATTTTAACCCTAGATTCTCTTTCACAGAAGAATTTAGCTATGCGAGCCTCAAGTGTACAGTTGGGCTCCATTGCGAGCTAGATCATTTGTAGAGTGCAAATGGCCCAAAAATATCCCATATTAGTATGAGCTAATGCATCTGATCAATGCTTTATGAGTTGATGTCTAGAAGAAAACTCAACGGGATCCCAAGAAAAGGCCATCATGCAATGGATTGGGATTTCTAAACTTTGAGATTTTGAAGTCATGCCCCAACCACTGTAGGGCCTTGTATCAATGGTCTTGATCAACCACATACACTCATGAAGAGAAGTGGGTGCCTTGAAGAATTATACAGTTGTTGAAGCTCATGACACCATATATCCTCCACTTGAATTTTTTTGCTCGACTTGTCTCTATTTGTTTTTCCATCTTTGACATTGTATTGGTTGTGCAGCCAGTGCTGGTTTCAGTTGGAAGAAGGCAATCATTTAAACGAAGTGCATACCATGTGTACATCAGTCGTCTCATTCGATCATACCAAAGCGTGGAGAAAAAGAACTGGCCACCTTCAGTAAATCAATCAAAGTTGAATGAAGGGAAAATGTCAGGGACCACATCATTCAATGAACCTAGTGTGCTGAAAACTGATATCAATAATGTAATGTCTATCAGTGCACATGGTGTGGTGGCAGGCAGGAATTTGCACGAAGAAAGACTTGGAACTCTACAAAATAACAAACCTTTGCAAGATCAAGGGGCCTCCACCTCGTATGGAATCTATCCTCAGCAGAAACAGGTAATCATGTCTATATGGCTCCATTGAAATTACCCTTCACATGGCTTCATTGTTCTAACGTTTGTGGGTTATGGCAGAGTTGTGATTTTCTGTCATTGTCAGCTGGTGGAGAATCTGCTAGAAATATTGGGAATGGGTTTGAGTCTTCTGCACAACTTCATGTTCCTTACCTACACCCACTTGTTCAACATCCAATGGTTCCATTCTCTCTCCCAAATGTTCGTTACCCATCTCCATATCCTGACCAGCTAGCAGCAGCATCCCAACAGGTTTCATTTCTCTCTTTGCTTTTTTTTTTTTTTTTCCTTTGCATTTGTAAACATGCATTGGTAGACTATAAAGATATGCTCAAACTGGTTTGGGTCCTCAATCTAAAATCATGTGTGGCACATACCTGTATGGGAGCTGAATGATTCTTAGAATAAGAGTTTCTGTAGATATTCCTGCGCCTTTTGGGCCTTGGCTCATCTTTGACCGGTGCTACTAGTTGAATTTTATAGGTTCTCCAATGGTGGCCTGCTTTGACACCTACAGTTCTAGATAGCGGGCACACTTGTCAGACAGCAACTCATATTTCCCCCTTTTTTATGGTTTACAAATATTGCCAATGTATTTCATTTCATATTTTATGTTCGTGGTCTTGTAAATACCCAATTTTTAGACCTGAATTTGTTTTCAATAATGTTAAATGTTGATTATATTTTAATATTAGATATAATCTAGTTTTAGAATTTCTAGAAAGACGGGAGAATGTTACTGGCAAATTGATAGAAGTGTATGTAAATCTAGGCAATTAGAGGGGCCCACCGCCCACCTTTCCAAAATCCACACTGCTCATGAACATTACTACCTCATATATCGATGACTTGATGTCAGCACCATCTTTAAGCCAGTTGCGGTGGTCCCACATTTGGACTGATCATATGCTTATCAAGTGATTATGTTCATTTGATTTGCTGTGAAAGCAGATAAATATAAGTGGAATTAATAAGAATAAACCATATGATTAACCCAAGAATGGGCAGTGATTTGAGTGGGACTCGCAGCCTCTGCTAATGCAAGGAGGGTTTATAGTCTGTGAGCGGCTTGGATGATGTGGTGTTCATGCTAATGAACTTTGTGGGGCGTTATATAGTTTATGTGGTTTGATGGCATGGCACTGAGGGTCTGATCCTAGGTTTGGACATTATAAAGTTGTCTCAACCAGTGTAGAACATGCAAGACACTTTCTGCCCGTGGTCGTAGGAGATTCAATGCCACCATTTTTCATGCTCCATTATGAGTTAAAATTCTTTGCTATGTTGATTTATAGCTTGGCAGTTTTATGTTTTTCCGAATTCATGACTAGTGCTATTTTGAGATTGGACACAGGTGCAATTGCAGCTGCCACAATATTCAAGCAATGCATTTTATGGGGCACAGTTGGCTCATGGAAGCTTAGCAAAGCAGCAGCAGCAACAGCAACAGCAGCTGTGGGCGGCGGCTCATATGGCTCATTATAGACCATGCAATTCCTCATCAGCTCAACTCCCAAAGTGGCAAAATGGGAGACACGATGCTCCGCCTCTCATACCCTGCACTCAGTCTTCTGTGCCTCCATCACCATCTTCTCTTGATGTACTTGGGCCTAGGTACATGCCCAACCCACAGCAGCTCTTTGCGGTCTCATCATCCAGAGGAAAGAGACAACACCACCACAATTACCCCAACAGCTACGATGAGAGTGGTGCGCCTCAATTGCAGCAATTGCTCTGCAATGCCCGAAATATGTAGAGAGGGAAAAAGAGGAGCAGCGGTGGATGATGAATTGTTTTATTTGTTTCAGATGCACAGGTGAACATGGAAATGCCAGCCAGCCTTTCTGGTGTTTGTAGACGGCACTCCTTGGTTGGATCTAACGACCCTCTTTATCCTTGGGGGCATTGGTTGTTTGATATTTGATAGAAGTGGCCCCAGTGAATGGAAGAACCAAAGCACCTCTGGTGACAACCCTCCACCCCCATAGAAAGATCAATCGGGTGTCAGGAGACCAATGTGGGGCGGGGTGCCTCGTGGGTTGAATAGGATGCAATGTGACTCTTTTTTCTTTTTTTCTTTTTTTCTTTTTTTCCAGCTTTCCTTTTTTTAAGAGAAAAAAAAAAATTCCTTTCACACCCTTTTTTTTCCTTCTTATAATGTATGTAAGCTTTTTTCATTCTGGCCTTGGTGAAAACCAGAGGTCATGAGGGAGAGAGACAATTTGGCTGTTGAAGGCTTAGCGCGAAAAACACAAGGTGGTGGATGTATTTCTCTTTTGCATTTGTTGGCCGGTTATAGATACTCAAAAAAAGTATATACTACACCATGTTAGTAACATGTGCGTCTCTGCATCATATTTTTTCTATTTTTTTCTTTTGGCTTTTAAATTGCCGTTATCCTTTTCCTTTTCAAACGGAATCCAAATGGTTTCTCTAAAAAGATTTCTCCTGGTAAATGCCCTTCTTTTTGTTGGTATATGAAGACCTACTATTTATAGACCTTTGTCGAATGAATGATGCGTCAAATTGAATGAGTGACATGACAGGCAAAAGGAGAGTATTTTTTTTTTTTTTGGTTGACACATGATCAGGGATTCAAACTCATGCACCCATGTCCCTTAATCAGCTGAGTCAGCCATTTTTATTTCCTTTAATCACAGGCACAGCTCTGGAATGAATCCTGAAAACATCTGAAACAGCTAAATTGCTTATTTTATTTATTTAGTTATTTTTCTTTACTATCAAGTGGTGAATTACCTTAATTTTGTCATTCCAGTAGGCCTCACTGCATAAACGACAGACCAGCAGCAATTTAGAGACAATGCGAGATGAAGTTGGGAGAATCTGATGGCCAGTCAGAGGGCAGGGACAGGTTAGGGTGACCATGGATGGGTTTTGATTTTGTTAATGTTCCAAAATTATCGTATCATCTTATTACAAGTTGCAGGTGATGAATAAGGTGGTACAACAGGGAATGTTCGTTCAGTATAAAAATCCATGATCTTAGGCGTAGAAAGGGATAAGATAAAAACCTAAATGATTGGGATTTTGCACTACAAGACTACAAAATGCAAATAGGGCTTCAGTAAATGCACAAACTTTATAGGTTTCTTCATAGCATAGCCCATGGATGATGTTCTCCTATGAGTTGACTGCATAATATAGGGTATATGCAGTCCAGCTCATGAGGCCCACTAAGGGGAGTGCCTTTCAATGCAAGAAGGGCAAATGGAAAGGTCTCTTCCGGAAAAGGAGAGCCAAACAAGCAGCCCCACCAAAGCATGTTAGCCCATGATTTTTAACAGTGTAAAAGTTTAATGGTGAGTGAAGGGTCAACGAGTGTAACATTAGGCATGATGCTAGATCATGGGATGATTATATTATCAAAGAAGCTGCACTAATAAAAAAGAAAAAAGAAAAAAAAAAGGGCCCCATATATAGCTGGTCCGCACGAGCAACTTCGTAGGAAAGCATTTCGCCCAAGGCCCATCGCCGTTTCCTGGTCTTAAGTCAGGATCGTCATGCTTACTGCTTCGTCAAATCGTAACTTGTAATCAGCATATAGCTGATTACCAGTACGATGCAACTCTACTCTATAATACATTTGGCAAATATTTCAGAATCCCAACTGTCCCCATCAAGCATCATTCCATTTTTTAGGAGTACATATTCATGAATTTCTACATTTTCCCGGCTATCAATTCTCAAAATAGAACTCACTTTCTTGACAATGTACTCTCAAAACTGATGCAGCCTTGAGGCTTCAGACAAACACATGATTAGGAACAGACACATGACAGAAGTATCAACCAGACCAACAGATTGTTATAACTACAGCGATTCAGGCACATTCATTAGCAACAAAATCTATATGCCATGTAATCTGATAGGTTTTAAAACACGAAGGCTAGCTCACAGCCCTATACAACATGTTATTAGATAATTTTGTTCAGAAAAAATCTGACTATTGGTATGAACTCCATGAATATTCTTACCAGAAAAACAAGAACAAGCAAATCAGTTGTCTTTGGGACCTTCATTTGGTACATGTTATACATGTACAGGCATAACTGCTCCAGACAGATATGGGAGCATCATTCCAAACACATCAGCTTTTCTTGAACTTAATCAGGAGAACACGACACTAAGTCTTCCGTCACCAAAAGGGAACAATATCATACACTATTCAGGGTACCCTAGAGTTCTGAGAGGAATTTGCCGTTTATGAAATCCACGACTTGTGTGACTGCCTGATCAAGTGCAGCTGTTACTGCTACCAAGTTCCGTAAGAACTCCTCTGCTGTTGGTTTATCTCCATCAACAATGTCAGTCACAGCTTTTACAAAAATTGCAGGGACTGATAAGAGATCAGCCACATATGCCACAGCCGCTCCCTGAGAAGAACAAATGATCACGTTGGATAGAAAGAAACAGAATTCAGAACCCCATTTGCTACTTTCTCTAAATGAAGCATAATATTTGTACTTTGGTTTTTTGATGAATTTATCATTCAATTAACACAAAGGAGCCACTTTATGAAAATTCAAGGAATGCACCATAGTGGCTACTATTCTCTTTCTTGACTGTGCCAACCAAAGAAAACTTACCTCCATGTCTTTAACTGTAGCATCATTTGCTGCAATTGCTGCTTCGTCATGTGGGGACATATCCAAAGAATCCCCTGTAGATAATTTTCCTTCCTGTTACATCCACAAAAGGCATTATGAAAGGTTTAAGAAGTCAAAGCACCCATATATGCATATGCATGTGCAGCAGAAATTTATTAACTTGTGTTAGCTTTCGTTCTGTAAAGTCTGAGACAAGAATCCTTTAAAAGTCAAGACTTTTGCTGCAAGAAAATGGTAATTCACTGCAAGTGTTACCCATGTGAAGCACTCAATGACACAGCTAACATTGTTTGGCAATCTTAACCATCCAATTTATGGCTTGCAGTTTTGCTCTTTGGAGTTCAAATAAACACTTCCAGTTGTTATATTGACAAACTCCAATTATTGATGGCTCAAATGGTTTGTAAATTCTGAAATTCGACCTGGATAATTTTTTTTTACTAGAGCTGCGCAAATGTACAATCCTAATCCAATGGGCTGCTAGATGAATGGATCTTAGTTATTCTTAGTTATCCAACTGTGACCAGTGAACAGAATATATATATATATATATAGAGAGAGAGAGAGACTTGTACTGCTTAGTGGAGGAATCAGTGTTATTTCCTTTGCAATTAGAGGAAACTCCATCTAAATAATAGGTTCTGTTTCGCAGAATTAAACAATGACACCAGCAAGAATCTTCTGCATGTTGTGCTTGATTAAATTGAATAAAAAGGACTTTCGCTAACATGGAAAAAATGAATTAGGTGATAATAAATCCCATGATTACAAAAACTGGACGTCAGGAAATGTACAATTTTTGGGGCAAAGGACCCCATACTTCATATCTACATATCGATTGTGTAATGAACTACGTGCAAAGTATCAAAGACCAATTATGGTAATATACTTGGACAAGCTAGCTCAAGCAGATAACAAGACAAGACAGAACGCTTAATTCATTTTACTGAAGAAAATACAGTAACCAAACAATTGATGGCACTTCTAACAGATGCAGAGGAGTTACGTAAAATGGTCACTATCATCCACAAGGTCACTCTCAAGTCTCAAATATATGTTTCAATCAAGTAGCAGCTTCTTATAGTTCAACTGTCCGCATCCAAAACACTAACTGCAAGACTACACTCTAAATAGGGATGCATAATTATTTATCATTCATCACAAACAAAAAATGGTGTATCACACTTATTCTGCCAATCCATATGGACACAACTTTCAGAAGTTTACCAGAAGATTTAGCTGTTATGCAGAAGAATATAAAGAAGGGAAATAGCCTAAAGATGATATGTTTCAATTTTGGCATTAACTAAATAAAATTTCATTACCTTGAGCTTGAGTTCCTTAAAAATATTTGGTATGGGAAAGGTCTTCCGAGCTCCAATTCCATATTGATCAAAAACCTGCAGCAAAATAGGTGGTAGATGAAAAAATATATATATAGAGAGAGAGAGGGGCGATTATAAGTTTTTATCAAAATATTAAGATGGTACCCCCTAGACATCATTCAAAAAAAAAAAAAGCTAACATCTAGACTCAAGCATCATATCAAAAGCATTTGAATGTTATGTTACTGAGTGGGTGCATAAAGAGTGATTAGCCACAACAAAACTATCTAGGAATAACCAAAATGACATGACACGGGCGGGTCAGCAGCAGGAAGAAAACAACTCATTAAATTCATTGTTTATTTTAAAAGAACATACTAGTTCTGATTGAGAATCCAACCAAAAAGAAAAAAGAGAAAAACGATAGAGAGGGTGCTACAACCCTACATTTACATGAATGATCCTTCTATATAATTTCACAAAAACAGTGCCCAGAAGAGAACTGGCATTCAAATAAAAGGCACTCCCATTCTCCTAAACACGTCCACTTCTCAATTTATTTACACAAGCATTAGACCATGGTCTCTAAAAATAGGGAAAAAAGATGTTGATCTTTTGAAAAATGCAACATTCCTCATATTCTCTAAAGCAGCTGTGAGTCATACCAATTCAAGAAAGTCCTTTGCACTACTCAGATTGTGACAAACTCATCATACAATAGGCCAATTGAATTGAATCAGATCAAGTTTGGTCCTTTCAGTTTCCTATGCACGGATGGTGTCCATCCAAAATTAGATGTTTCATTGAGCAAGATTTTGGACACAATATTAGGATTTTTTTTTTCAAAAAAAAAATCTTGACAAATGAAACACTGGTCACATACCAGGCCAGAATCCCCTCTCCGACCAATCCATGTATGCCTCTGTTTTAATTGTGATTAGAATGTGGCATGAAAAAAACTTAGGATAAATACAATGCATTTATTAGGTTAAAAGGTTTGAAATATTAATCAAGGAAAAATGATAAATAGCTTGAAATCCTTCCTAACAGAATATGTAAAAGACGAGAAACTAGAAATAGCAGTAAAGGAGCATTCGCTGTGGAACAATTAATTTGGTCAAAGGATTATTTTCCCAGTGGTCCCTTAATTTAATCTTTTTCCAATTGAATCAACATGGTAAAGTGTAGAAGTTCTAAGCCGAGAACATCGACCATCTGAAGATCTTAAGAGAACTTACAGGAATAGGTATCCTTCTATCATGGAAAGCAACACGAGAAGCCAAGAAAACGTCCCCAATACATGCTCCTTTTGCCTGAAATGTGCATCCATGTAATTGTTTGGTTACATCACAAAGTGAAGCAACTTGCATGTTTTACACCCACCAAAGAAGGAAATATTATTGATTTTCTACATCTAAGTAATATTTTTTAAAAAATTTCTCCATTGAAAAGAATTGGACAAACCAATGGCATCATATTCAGAAAGGTCATAGCAAGCACCTAAAGCAAAGCACATTGTAATTTTGTATCAAGCATTATCAAAACAAATTTATAATTAAGCTTCTTTGGAAATCATACATGCATCAATTGAAAAAAAAGAAAACAAAAAAAGACATGCCATATCAAAATGCAAAACATGCCAACATCAAGAAAAGTGCCTCACAGCCCAATGGCAAAGAGGCTTCTCACCCTTGTAGCCGCCTAGGGATTGCAGTAGGTCTTCCAACCAGAAGTCCCCACTAAAACCACCCACCCCCCCACCCACCCCAAAAAAAAAAAAAGGCCATCATCAAATGCCCAAACTTAATGAAAATCTTTTTTGTTTGATTTATGAAGATTTTGAAAAAATGTAAATAGATGTGAAATATGCTTCCCAAAAGCATACCGGTATTCTATCCCCAATTCCATTTATTATATGAAAATGCTTAGTACAACAATAGTAAATGCTAAAATAAAAGCATACCAGCATTCTATCCCTAGTTACATTTATTATATAACAATGCAAAGTACAATAATAGTAAATGCTAAAATAAAATCCAAGCTTAGAACTGACACTCATTAGGCAATTGACATACAACATAACTTTTTTCTTCAGTGGGTTGGTTGCCACACTAGTCAGCACGGAAGTCTTTCAACTGGTTAAGTAGGGCTTGAGCGCTCGTGCTCCCTGTGGGAGTCAGTGTTCCACCACCATGCTATGCGTGAGGGGATAGAAGTGTACAACATTTATTCAAACCAAAGCACTTCCTGCTTGAAGCAGTTGATTGGAGTAGGGTGCAATTGTGCCCCTCCATATATAGTGCAGGACCGGAATCCGAAAGGGATTTGTGCAAACTCAGATTTCTCCGTGAATCAGTCTCCTCTCCTGACTTAATTACTTTTTTATTTGGTTGAGTTTGAGAGCTTCTATATGTATGTAAATAAATTCGTGAAGGCTGAGATTAAACCGCATTAAATCAGGGGCGCGGATTATTATTAGGTTTACTTTGCTTCCAAAATACATCAAATGCTCTTTGTGGGCTTCTGCTCTAGCAGTTTTCATATAATTGATATTTGACTGCATTTTATGTGAAACCTTGACCTCTTGGCTTTTCTGCATGACAAGCAAGGGTGTGAGACCCAACTTCCCTCTGAACACTTCCAAAGGTGGGTGCGATGCCCTTCTTTCTGCTTCTTCCTTCTAGTCTCCTGCTGATACTGAGAAAAACTGGTGCAACTGAGTTTTCTGACAGCAGTTCAACAGATAACATCCTGTTTATTCATATTCTGAAGTGCAGCTTGATATTTCTGCATACAGTAGTGGATCCTTGTTCTTCAGAGAAGGACCACTAATATTTTCAATTTGAGAACCACATCGCCTGAACTTTATGGTGGATCCATAAGATTTACCGTCCAACTAGTTGTATTCATCATTCCTTGGCAATTGAACGACCAAACATCACTGCCTGCCCTTGCCACAACTAGCGCGGGCACACACTTTTTGAGAAGTAAATATGAATTTATTAATAAAATAGAAAACCGTACATCATTAATAGTCTATCAAGGTGAAAGACTGACAAAAATAGCAGCCAGCCTGTATTTATTGGTTGACATTTAACAATGGTTTGCAATCAGTTGCACATGTAACTGATCCTAAACAACAGCAATAAGTAAGGTTTTAAGATGGACTCCAGGGGTGAAAGGGTCACTCTTGAGTCGAGTCAACTTGGCTGAGTTTGACCTAGTCGCATCCTAGACCCCAAAATTCCTAGGAATAGTGAAAACAAGGCTTAAAAATAGAAACTAACATCCTATGAATCTACGTTTTTTAATGTACATGTATTAAACTAATTTTAAATGAATTTGAGTAGCAGTTCCGTTTGGTCTTAACTCAGAGGGATAAACAGAACCCTCAGACATTGAATGCATAGATCTTCCACATAGTACTCGACTAGGGGCAACTTGGCTTAGTAGTGACCAAGCCCAAGTCGACTCGGGTTCGGCTGATTTTTAGAACCACGATAAGCAATCCAGACTACTGTTGCTAGTAACGAAAACGAAACACAACCAACATCCATTGCAAGTTGCAACTATATATATTTTTTTCAACACATAATTGATAATACTAGTAACTTAATACTTGTCCCATTTATTGATCAAGGTGGCAACACTACTAATCAAGACAGGCAGTAGTTTAAAAGTAGTTTAGCAACAAACCTTAAAACCACCAGCTGTGCACGCATTAATAATAAGGTCTGGTTTTAATGCTTGAATAGAAGCGTTTAAAAGTAGTTTAGCAACAATCCTTATAACCACCAGCTGTGACCGCATTAATATTAAGGTCTGGTTTTAATGCTTGAATAAAAGCGTTTAAAAGTAGTTTAGCAACAAACCTTAAAACCACCAGCTGTGCCTGCATTAATAATAAGGTCTGGTTTTAATGCTTGAATAGAAGCGTAGGTCACAAGAGATGCTGAGATTGTGCCAACACAATCAACCCCTGAAAAAATAAAAAACAATGCATGAGTGCCCAGGGGTGACATGATTATAGATTTTCCATGAGAACGTACACATTAATAACATAACAAGAGAGGTTCAATATGAGTTCACAGCTTGCAATTCGTCACAATGTGAAATATATCTGGTTTGGTACAGGTGCCTTGCTAGGTTTTTTTTCTAAATATACAAAAAAGAAAAAAAGAAAAAAAAAAGGTAATGACATGTAGCATTAAAGCAACATAAAGGTGTTGTCCCCAGCTGTTGCTCAGTTGGTTACGGAAACCAAACACCGCCATTTGGGGGCAACAATGTGCGAGTTCGAGTCCTCAATGTAGCAAAAAAGAAAAGGAAAAAAAAAAGGTTAGAGCTTCTATTTTCATTTTTATCAATATTTCCTATTAATCTATGGGAATCATACGTCCTCATCATGATCCAAGCCTCATCACATTAATCGATGGACGGCTTAAAGAGTTTTACAATTTAATTAGAAATAATCCATGCCATCTTATATCCTAACTTACTAAGGTGCAAGAACGTTCTCCCTCTCTCAAGTAAATGCTAACATTCTATAGCACATGCCCTAAAATGCCTATGCCAATATGCCACCCACCCCCAGCTTTCTCATAACCACTCTATCAAATGTTTACTAAGCACTTGTTGAACTACTTTCAAAGTAGTCATTTAAACATTAAAGTACCATTGAACTCACAGTCAATGTAGTCTTATTGCATCTATTGAGTGTTGCCTTCTCCACTTGGCCCTATTTGACATCACACTCTCTTTGTAACTTCGTAGTTGGGCCTATCTTTCCTTGTGGCTCCATTCCATGTCTTTGTAAATCACCACCTTCTCTTGGTTCCTTGAACTTGTAACCTTTCATTATGCTGTGCAAAGGCTGTTTCTAGCCTACGGGGTACATGCCCAAACCATTTCGAGCAACATCCCTCTGTTCTTTTTTCTTTTCTTTCTTTTTTTTACTTTTATTGAAGCTACCAACATGTTTCCTCTTAAGTACCCATTCGTAATTTATCCTTCCTAGTAAATAGATGAAAATTTTATGTGAAAAGAAAACATCAAGCAAAATAATTGCAGACAATAAGAGTATAATTCAAGGGGAATTTACGCTATGTCAGTTAAAAGCTTCCATTATGGATCTCTTGATTGGTTCAGAACGAAGTGCAAACCAACTTCAACATACCATGTTCTAACACAATTCTGGTTGCTATTCAAACTCAGTTCAAGATACCAGCTAACCAAGTCCCTGAGTATTTGGTACCAGTATTGATACATAGCATGATACCATGTCTGACTTAATACACTGAGGGCTTACAAAAATCCAGAAAGCACTAGCATGTCAATGACCATTGAAACCATTTCATCTCAAACTGCAAATAGGAGGATAACAAGGTACCAAGTCACATCAGTAGGTTCTTTACAATTACTTTAAAAAACAAAGATGATATTACTACTACCTTCTTAAGGATTTCAATTCTAATTGCATATGATGTTAATAGGTGCATCTCCAATTTCAAAGAACACAGGAGCATGCTTACAACAACATAATAAAAGAACCCACATGTATGTGCATATGAGTTAGGTTCCTGTCAATTTGAATCACTTGAGAATACCAAACACTTACCCAGAGATTGATCTTTTCCTGGCCAAATTATATTAATTTTCAAATCTTTGTAAATACCATGATATCTGACCCACGGGACCCCTTTAGGAAACCTGGAAAAAAAAATTGAAATTACGAATGAGTGTTTGAAACTGGCTTTGCCCAATTTATCTACATTGACTTTGAACCTAGTACTCAATTATACTATCCACCAGACAGATTCTACTTAACACTAAGCATGAAATAGTTGATTCCAATAAAAAAGAATTCCTCACAACTATTGATTGCAATCTCAGCTCTCAGACAAGGTAGCAAAAAAAAAAAAGGAGCATCGCGTATACACCCAAACACATTTTTCACTTCTTCTGCACAAGAATTATACATTACAAAATATACTGAAGCATAAAAGGATGACTTCTATCATTGTCTCTTTGTGAAGACCTAGTAAAATTGGAGGTTCTAATACCAGTTCTCAATTGCACAATTATCCAGTAAGCAAGAACTAGTTGAGTTCAAGGAACTAGAAAGTCCTTCCAAAATTGATTGACATCTAAAAGTTCCTCGCATGCAGAATTAGATAGCAGGTATTGCGAGTAAAAGTAGATATAGAAGCAATGAATTAAATTTCGTCACAGAAGCTACTTAATTGGAAGTTGGCACCAATATGGAGTCCACTAACCTATACTAATAGAATAGGCTAAATAGTGTCAAACAATTTAATAAAAAAAGTGAAAGCATGACAATATATCAATGATCTATAAATTAGATTTTCATTTCGATTTAAACTTTTTAAATTATGTACCTTGAATGAAATTTGTTTTTAGTTGTCAATGTACTTATTTTTTATTTTTAAATGTATTTTTTGTAATTTAGAAACAGGAAAACAAGTAGTCAACAATTTAAAAAAATTATAAACTGTATTAATTATAATCAACAAGTAAGCTAAAATTATTTCTTGATTCAATACAAACCTTAACATAAAAAAGGCATAAAATATCCATTTTAAGAAAACAATAATATTAATAATAATTTTAGAGACAAAATTATATTTTTTGCAGTTTAAATGCATAATAATCATAATAACTGAATTTAAAACCGCATCCATGGATCTATGATGTATTAAGCATTAAGCTTTCTTGCAAGTATTTAGAAAAAAAAAAAAAAAATATTGAAGAAAGAATGAACGATTGTCATTGACTCATCGTCTTTCCTTTAAAAACCCCAAATGAGCAGTAAATTGTGGCTTTGCCGAAATTTCATTGCAACAACACATGTTCTATCAAAGAAGACAACAGAAGGCCTAAAATTCTCCCCTACATCTTCTCCAAGCTCCCTAGTGAGGTGGAATGTGGTAAAGTGGGAGTTCATATCCAACTTCTGTAACTTTTGAGGTGGCTGAGCTCGACCTAGTTGGAGTGAGTTACAAGAGAAAGTCATAAATCCCAAATCAGGACAAGTCCTGCCCTATTTCATATATTAGCACCAGACCAAACTTGATCAGGGCCAAGTCCAAATGGACTCGAGCAAGTTAAATAAAATGTGGCTGAGTTTTGACTCCTTGCTGAGAAGCATTTGCAACTTGTTTTTCGCAGAAACATTGAATATGTGATACAATTTATACTGAAGCATCGAATCTTAAGTTTTATCTCTAGTTCGCAATTTCACAGTCAGCTCACATATACATTAATAAACACTAAACAAGAAATAGCTAAACGCGATAACTTGGAAATTCATCACAAAATTGTCTGAGATCTATGACTCTCTCACAGGTATAATAAGTTAAAGTAACACCAAAGTAGACCCAGAATTTGGCTCACGTGCGTGCACGAGACTTCCCAAGAGGTCACTCATTTTAGTACCGCTCCCTCCTGAGCACACTTAACTCCAGAGTTCTTACAGTTTTTTGTTCTGCACGGTTTTAAAATGCCTCATGTTGAGTTAATACGAGGTTTGACTTATAAGCTCAGGGTCAATACTTGGATATTTCCATTGCGGGCTAGCGGAGACTCACCGTTTGAAGCCTGTTGTTGACACGCTACACCCTGTGATTCAGGGTGCCGCCCGGACCAAGTCCTTACACATACAATGGAAATGAGGATATGGCATAAACCTGAGCATTGAAAGGACGGGGGCAATGAATGCACATCCCAAAGATAACAACGGTGAGCCAAACTGCACTCTACTATATAAAAGAACAACCGAACAAGTTAACAACCCAACTACTATTTCACAACAAAATCAAGATAATCAAAGCACAATAAAGAGTAGAGTGGCAAACAGAATCTGACAGAGCAACAATTAAGAATATCATGGTAAGAAATATTAATATACATCATCAGAGCCCTATCAAATGTTTAGCACAGTGCTAGTTTTCCCAAAGCGACATGGCATGTTTTTATAGCTGACTACCAGTCCAATGCAAACCTTCACCTTTATCCAAACTTGGGACTGGCACATGCCGAAGATAAACAAACGACAAAGGAAAACCTAAATGGGGTCGTTGAAATGGGGATATTGTAGTGCATCTTGAAAAAGAGGAGTATTTGTAAAGACCACTGAGTAGGAACCAATGTCAAGGGAGCCAAATGAATGATTTGGGCCATTAAGAGGAACCATCAATAAGAGATACCAAAGGGGGCGGGGCTTCAAAGCGACCGGACAATGATTAATTCACGTCACTAATTGGATGATGAGAGACATTTGGCTACCTTAAAAGACTGATAAAATTATGCCGATATGCACACATAATTAGTTTTCAATTGAACATGAACAATTGATGTATTTTATAATATACACTATACAGATGCCATTGCTGACCCAACCAAAATCCAAATCAATATTAACAATAGACAAGACAAATTAATTACGAAAACAACTCGTGAAGATCAACAACAACAGAAGTAATAAACATCCAACCATTCAAATATCCAAACCAACTTCAATCTCAGCTCGGTTTACCATCCAAATGCTCCACGCAGAAAACACAGAAATACAAAAATCAAGATCAAAAGAAATAGCAAACGCGTATCACTCATCATCGATTTCACATGATTCCATTATAAAAGATACTCATTGATTGAACCGCTAATCATTTGAAGATGAACAACAACAACGAACATCCTCAAAAATCAAAAGAAGACAACGAACAGTAAGAGAAACCACAGAATCGAATTTGAAAACCCTAGAAAAGGAGGAGAAGGACGAGAAAGAGAGACTCACACGGAGTCTTGATCTTCGGAAAGCTGGAACTTGGCTACGAGGGGAAGGGCCTCCGTCTGCATCGCTGATCAACATACAAATCGTGAAGAAGAAGAAGAAGAAGAAGAAGAAGAGCGAAAACCTAATAATGCTAGAAGTGAGATTTGAAGGAAAGGATGAGTTTTTGAAGTACAGATGATGATGAGGATGGTGGAGATGGGCTTCTTCTCTGTTGCAATCGATCCTGAGGTCTCGAGCTCTGCAATTTCGGTGCTTTCATCGAGAGGAGCCATGCTTTCCACTCCACGTCTCTCTCCAATCTCGTTTTTGTCTCGATGAAGAAGACGATGACGAAGAAGGAAGAAGCAGAAGGAGACGAAGAAGAAGAAGAACGGGAGCCGTGTGGTGATGCCTGACCGAGCGTGCGGGAGCGGAAAAGTAAAACTGCACGCGCTTTATTGGACTCTACGGTCTTTTGCTGGGATGTGGGATCACAATCCCCGAGGATTTTTGCGTTTCCCTCATCCACGTCGATCTTTAGTGGGCCATCTTTCTGATCATAGCTAGGACTCAAGAAAGAATAAATCATCATCATCATCGTCAAACCTTGTCCTAATCCTATCATTTTTTAGATAAATTTTCACATAAATTTTACTTCCTTGTATAACTTCATCTGCGTTATCTTTAATTTACGTAGTAGAGGATTTATTACGGATATGGTATGGCCTACATTGAATATGTCCAAAACTATCTCAAACAGATGTGATTAAAAAATGATTAACACATTTATATGTACGGCAATTTCATATTTTTCATCAAATAGCTAATCTAATGGTGAAAAAACTCACTATTGCACATTAACCGATGCTAAACACGAGTATAATTACTAATAAAAATTACATCAATATATATACAAAAAAATCAAAGGAAAACTTCAAATAAGTCATTAAGTTTTTGCCTTATTTAAAAAAAAGGACATAAGTTTTAAAACTTTTCAAATTAGTCTCTAAATTTTTCATGAAGTTTTCAATTAAGAACATTCATCCATTTAAAGCTGTTTTCCGGCAACTTTTTTCTTCAATTTTTTTTAAACTACCCAAATTATTCTTCAATGAAATAAAACTCTCATTCACTTCCTCTATATTTTCTTCATTTTTTTCACTGGCAGCCTTAAAGTGATCGAGAAAAACTAGTATTTCCACATATATCGACAAAATGTAGCTGCTGTCAAAACCATGTCATACCTTTAAATGAAAGTACTTTGGGTATTTTTAAAAAATTGAGAGAAAATGCCATAAAAAATCTATTTAAATGACCAAATGGCCTTAATTGAAGTTTTATTGAAAAACTTAGAAACTAATTTGAAAAGTTTTGAAACTTGTGTCTTTTTTTTTAAATAAGACAAAAATCCAAGACATTATTTGAAAATTTCCCTACAAACCGAATAAGAAGAGAAGTTGGGTGAAAAGAAAAAAAAGAAATATATGTAGATTAAGTGTATATAAGATTTGAGATAGAAATGAAGTTGTTGGAAAGAAAAGAGTGAAATGTAGGAAGAAAATGAAAGAGTAAAATGTGGAGAGAAGTAGCATGGTTGCATGTGGAAGTCGTGGGGGTGGTGGGAAATCTAGATTAGTTATGGAGAAGAGAGGGTCAAAACCAGTAATTTTCTTAACCAAGCACCAGGAAGAATTTTGCTGCCGCACAAGTACAACCACAAGTATACATGCAGTTTTTACTTCTGTGGCACTGGCACTGGCGTCGGCATCGGCATCTGCGCAAATTGAGGAGTCATATTAAAGCCGTAGAGGACACTGACATCTTACTTTGTCAGTTTGTCCTACTGGCACTATTACATTTTAGTTTTAAGTTGTCTATTTAGTGATTTGTCTGTCGCAGGAGCGTTCTCAGCTATCAAAGTCTAAAGTGATGTAACAATGGCCCAAGGGGAATGCATCTAGCCATGTATATGGTGTGATCATTCATTAGTGTTTTAAAGGAGAGAGGACCCTGTTAGTGAGCCTACCAGCCAGCACTCCACATCAATATTTATCTTTTATTTTATAATGATTGGTCCACACTCACGATTAGCCACTTAAAATATCCGGACTCATATTTGAGTAGTCCCATAATACCATTAATGCCGCGATGGGGCTTTGTATGAAAAGGTCGATGGAAGGATGGTTGGGATAAATAATTCAAAATGAATGATTTTGGCTTGTGCCCTCCTCCATCCAATATCCACACTGCTGGCATCCTTACAGCTATTTACATAGTAAGTTCATTTTACTTACATACATACCATTAATAGAATTTATAATCTTGGGAAATTCTGCATACAACTACAATTAAATATGATATTCGCCTCTTAAATACAATATTTGCTTCTAAGCGATCCAAGTTTAACATTTCCTACAAAGCTATTTGTGGGATATTTCCGTATAATAATGCACATTTATTGTCTGAGCAGCGCTGTAGAAAACATTTAAACTTTAACCGTTTTGAGATAGATATCATATCTAAAAACATTCATATGAGGACATTCATTACTGCCATGGTGAGGAGTGAGGGGCACAAATATCTAGAAGATATATTCTGATTTTCTGATTTATCCTAACTTATCCTACTGGTTTAGACCATAATGACCCATATCGCGATCTCTATCCTCACCAACCCAAACTAGATAAATGGATAAGCACAAAACAAGTTAGGAACATTATTTTCCCATCGCTTGTTTGTTTTTAAGTAGAATGCGTAAAGCTGAACATGATGACTGGATAGAAGTATAGAACTAATATGATAACATCATTGTCATCACAGTTTTGAGTTTTGACTGCTTTATTTATTATTATTATTTTTTGTGTGCTAGGATTGTTTACTACGCCGTTGTTTGCCGATATTGGACATTTCCGAACTTATGAATTCTTATACAATAGCCATTTAAGTTTATTTATTTGTTTCTCTCAGTATTTTAACTATAATCAGGTCAAAGTGGTAATCTATTATGGATCTTGCTAGGGGTGTGAAGAAAATCGGAAAATCATTTAACCGACCGAACTAAATCGACGATTAATAATCGTGTTTCATGGTTTAATTATGGTTATTAAAATTATAAAATCGTGCTTCATGGTTCGATTATGATTTTAAGTCTCAACTCACGGTTATTAATCGAGCTGAACCGTAAAATATAGTTCGGTTAATCGTTTTCCCAAAACATACGATTAATCGAACCGTTACACTAATAAAAGAAACTAAATGGCCTTAATGTATTACATTATAGATGTTTTGTAGTATCAGTTTAGAATTTCAGTTGTATTTATTTTTATGAAAAATAATAGTGTTGTTCTGCATTCAGAGTTAAAGGGCAAAGATAGATTCTTTTTTTAGTGACAATTAACCGTAACAGAACCGTCTAATATGGTTAACCGCGGTTTGATTTTTAACGATTTTTTAGAATATGATTATGTTACGGTTTTTAAAAACTAAAAATCATAAAATACGATTAAATTTACGATTTTCCAAAATAAAATGGTCAGCCAAACCATTACGCCCCCGGGTCTTATCACATATCAAACCGCATTATGCTTAATGGGAGACATTCCCGCCCTTCCCTTCTGGCCGAAATATGGTTTCAATATTATTGAGAGATTTATATACTCTTGAAACGTTCAAGCCAATTTTTTATGCTCTCCACTCCATATGAACTTATGTCAAATATCAAAGATTAACCTAACATTGTTTTTAACATGGTTAAAAACAGCAACTTTATGCCAACCGATTCCCGGTTACTAACATGTGGTCAATGTTAGATGCTCCACCATCCAAACTTCAAAAACATCAATTCCTTGCCGACTTGTCCCCCTGCCTGAAAATGACAATGATATGGCATCTGTCTGTTTATTTTTAGAAGTGTGGTTTTGAAATACACTCCCAATCCACCATTCTATTTAAGCTTGATGGACCAGCGATTCCGTCCGTTCGATTGGGTGCGTGCACACCATATTTACCTAATTAAGTCTTACCATGGTTTTAAACATGGGCATGCCATAGAGATATCACAGCAGCCACTACATATTATTATTCTAAAATTGATAGATAGTATCGTCACACCTAATTCACAGGATGTAATGTTACTATCTGTGTGGACCACCTAAATAATATTTTTTTTTCTTTTTTCTTTTAATGACGTGGGTATCTCTAACGTATTTGACCCAACAAAATTAATCTCCCACGTGGAGACCGCTAAACCCACACAAACATATATGCTAGGTAAATTTGGGGTGGCTTTGGAGAGCAAATCCATGCCTTATGCAACCCCACCAGCTCAAAGGTGGATCACCACCTCCATACTAATTTTGATTTTTCAACTTCAAAAAAAAAAAGAAAAACATTCTACCAAAAAGAAACTAGAAATTAAATCGCATCAAGTAAGCTGAAACCTCAATCCATATCACTGATATGGTTAATGCATATCACCAATTGCTGGCCCGATCAATAGAAAACCTGGTGCGGAGATTTGAACCTGTGGTTGCTGCAAATTTTGGACTTGGGTTTGAACCTAGGCCTACATCTCCACAGCTGCAATTAATCTACATCGTTATTTTTAACTAGTGTATGGAACTACAAAATGTTGATAGAAGGGTAATGGATTCAATTAAAAAAAAAAAACCCGTGGATATTTGGATGGGATGTAGACAGGCCAAGGCAGCTGTATCATTTTCACCTTTACTTTACTAGCCAGTTGTTTGTCCTATGATGTCATACCATCTTTGCTTCATCCAATCCACTTGTATCAGCATGCCCCTCCAACCAATTAAAACTGTGTGGGGTCGTTTTATGCTCACTAATTCGAACGGGGGCCCATCCCCAGTCTCGGTTTAACCTTTGTCTCGGAAACCACGTGAGGTCGGCCGTAGCGCCATCTCGGGGGAACCATGAATCGAGTCTCGGTGGCCACGTCACAGGCTCCAATCTCGGTCTCAGCCTCTGCCCGACCTCGGCTCCTGTCACTCAGTCATAAATGCGGCCATAAATGCACTGCCACGACGGACGGCAAGCTGACAGACAGAGTGGGTGCCAAACCCAGATAAGAAGCACGCCTTATCTCAGGTCCATAGGTATGGGATGATGATCCGATGGGACACCCCCTTTTTCACCTACCCCCACTCAAGAGGTACGAATACACGCTGATGGGACTCCCATCCCTTCATGTGGACAGTACCATGATGACCCTCACGTCTATATATTACATGAAGGAAAGCCTTACAAGGTACGCATGATCCTCCCCTCCATAAGCTGGCTTTTCTCCATTCTCTTCCAGTTCATACACTGACTTGATCGTCGGAGGGCCTTCGGCTACCCATAGCCAGGGTCTCTGACCGTTGTTTCCTTCCTTTCAGGTGACTGGAGACTCGATCCTTTCCCTTTATTCCCTTTAAAACCACAAATCAGGAGCTTGATCCTCGATTACCTAAGTCCGTAATTTTTAGGCACTTACAAAAACGATTCCATTGATCATGTAGAACACCTGTACATGTTATACACGTGAATTCAACAGCACAGTTCACCTCGACTGGACTGAAATCAGGGCTGGTTTCTATAGGGAGGAGGCATGGGATGGAAAACAAGATCCAGCAAAACAAAGGATCCATACAGATTTATGTAGTTTACAACACAAGGCCATGTTGACCGATAAATAGGTAGATACTTTCCAAATATCAAGATGGAACAAGGTACAATGTTGAGAAAGAAACAGCTTTCCAAAGGCTTGTGGCCAAGTGTTGTAAAATGACCCACCGTCAAAAGAGGCCCAGATCATCTGTCAATTGTGCACCTACATGCATGATAATTGCATACATAACCATTTGTTTCCATGTAAATTTCCAGGCATAGAATAAATCTTACAAGCAGAAGCATTTTGCAAACCTTAAATTAGGTCTTGTAGTCATTTTTTGTTTTATTGAAAATCACTTCACATGCGATAATTTTTTCTCAGTTACCATTCAAAATAAGAAAAAGCATGCAAAAATTTTACATAAAATTTTTCCTTTCAAAGCTTATTCAATCATTTTCCTTCATTTCATTTTGTAAGATCACTAAATTTTCAAGCAATTTGAAGATTAGAAACGTGGAGCTTCCTTTTCTCATGATTGGTAAGATGACTAGAAAGAAACGTGGAACTAAGGGCCATGGTAGGTTAATGTTTAAGGACTTCTATATTAACACTCTTATCCTTCTTCAGTCTCCTTTGTTGTCTGCTCTTCTGGTTACGCTCCCTTTCCTTCTCTTCTATTGTTACTTAATACATCATTTTAATTTTCAATGAAAACTGAAATGAGGTATAATCACTTTATGCATAGTGTGATTTTGAATGCTTCATTCTTGATCCAATACCAGAGGGTTAATGTCCATGTTTTGAGAGAGAGAGAGAGAGAGAGAGAGAGATCACCATCTTGCACCATGACAGCATAAAAATAAGAAAATGCCAATTACAATAATCAGCCAAAAATTTGACCTAAAATGTATAATTTATTGCATGTTCCTGTATACTTGATGAAATCCATCCCAGATGATCGTCCTCATCATCTTAGGAGAATGCCACAAATTTCAGCAGTACCTCAAATTTCAGCTCACAATATTTAAAAACAACATAGTGAAACAAAACTAAACTGAAAATATTGTCAAAAACTAAATACCACATTATCTAACTGAAAAAGGTCGTTACTTTTAATGCATGTGTTCACAATCATTTTTATTGCATTATTAATTTGTTTTCCTATTTCCTATTTAAATTTTTTAATTACTTGTTTTCATTGGGATTTTCCTGATGATATTCCAAGAAACAATGGGTGCATAACACTGACCTTACTTGCATAGTAGAACGTCCCAAACACAAGCCACATCATTAACATGGTCTCTTTCATTATTAATTTAATTACAATTAAAAGATATGGATAGAAAAAAGAACGCTACTATGAGAATGATATAGTTCATCATAACACAAGCAGCCATGGCATGCAAGTTAACCTTCAGATATACTGTCAGCTAGAGATAATCATAACACGAGTATAATTACTAATAAAAATTACATCAATATATATACAAAAAAATCAAGGGAAAACTTCAAATAAGTCATTAAGTTTTTGCCTTATTTTAAAAAAATGACATAAGTTTTAAAACTTTTCAAATTAGTCTCTAAATTTTTCATAAAACTTTCAATTAAGAACATTCATCCATTTAAAGTTATTTTCCGGAAACTTTTTTCTTCAATTTTTTTTAAACTACCCAAATTATCCTTCAATGAAATAAAACTCTCATTCACTTCCTCTATATTTTCTTCATTTTTTTCACTGGCAGCCTTAAAGTGATCGAGAAAAACTAGCATTTCCACATATATCGGCAAAATGTAGCTGCTGTCAAAACCATGTCATACCTTTAAATGAAAGTACTTTGGGTATTTTTAAAAAATTGAGAGAAAATGCCATAAAAAATCTATTTAAATGACCAAATGGCCTTAATTGAAGTTTTATTGAAAAACTTAGAAACTAATTTGAAAAGTTTTGAAACTTGTGTCTTTTTTTTTAAATAAGACAAAAATCCAAGACATTATTTGAAAATTTCCCTACAAACCGAATTAGAAGAGAAGTTGGGTGAAAAGAAAAAAAAGAAATATATGTAGAGTAAGTGTATATAAGATTTGAGATAGAAATGAAGTTGTTGGAAAGAGAAGAGTGAAATGCTGGAAGAAAATGAAAGAGTGAAATGTGGAGAGAAGTAGCATGGTTGCATGTGGAAGCCGTGGGGGTGGTGGGAAATCTAGATTAGTTATGGAGAAGAGAGGGTCAAAACCAGTAATTTTCTTAACCAAGCACCAGGAAGAATTTTGCTGCCGCACAAGTACAACCACAAGTATACATGCAGTTTTTACTTCTGTGGCACTGGCACTGGCACTGGCGTCGGCATCGGCATCTGCGCAAATTGAGGAGTCATATTAAAGCCGTAGGGGACACTGACATCTTACTTTGTCAGTTTGTCCTACTGGCACTATTACATTTTAGTTTTAAGTTGTCTATTTAGTGATTTGTCTGTCGCAGGAGCGTTCTCAGCCATCAAAGTCTAAAGTGATGTAACAATGGCCCAAAGGGAATGCATCTAGCCATGTATATGGTGTGATCATTCATTCGTGTTTTAAAGGAGAGAGGACCATGTTAGTGAGCCTACCAGCCAGCACTCCACATCAATATTTATCTTTTATTTTATAATGATTGGTCCACACTCACGATTAGCCACTTAAAATATCCGGACTCATATTTGAGTAGTCCCATAATACCATTAATGCCGCGATGGGGCTTTGTATGAAAAGGTAGATGGAAGGATGGTTGGGATAAATAATTCAAAATGAATGATTTTTGGCTTGTGCCCTCCTCCATCCAATATCCACACTGCTGGCATCCTTTCAGCTATTTACATAGTAAGTTCATTTTACTTACATACATACCATTAATAGAATTTATAATCTTGGGAAATTCTGCATACAACTACAATTAAATATGATATTCGCCCCTTAAATACAATATTCGCTTCTAAGCTATCCAAGTTTAACATTTCCTACAAAGCTATTTGTGGGATATTTCCGTATAATAATGCACATTTGTTGTCTGAGCAGCGCCGTAGAAAATATTTAAACTTTAACTGTTTTGAGGTAAATATTATATCTAAAAACATTCATATGAGGACATTCATTACTGCCATGTGTGACGAGTGAGGGGCACAAATATCTAGAAGATATATTCTGATTTTCTGATTTATCCTAACTTATCCTACTGGTTTAGACCATAATGACCCATATCGCGATCTCTATCCTCACCAACCCGGATTAGATAAATGGATAAGCACAAAACAAGTTAGAAACATTATTTTCCCATATCTTGTTTGTTTTTAAGTAGAATGCGTAAAGCTGAACATGATGACTGGATAGAAGTATAGAACTAATATGATAACATCATTGTCATCACAGTTTTGAGTTTTGACTGCTCTGGGTTTGACATTCCTTTATTTTTTATTATTATTTTTTGTGTGCTAGGAATGTTTACTACGCCGTGGTTTGCCTATATTGGACATTTCCGAACTTATGAATTCTTATACAATAACCATTTAAGTTTATTTATTTGTTTCTCTCAGCATTTTAACTATAATCAGGTCAAAGTGGTCATCTATTATGGATCTTGCTAGGGGTGTGAAGAAAATCGGAAAATCATTTAACCGACCGAACTGAATCGACGATTAATAATCGTGTTTCATGGTTTGATTATGGTTATTAAAATTATAAAATCGTGTTTCATGGTTCGATTATGATTTTAAGTCTCAACTCAAGGTTATTAATCGAGCTGAACCGTAAAATATAGTTCGGTTAACCGTTTTTCCAAAACATACGGTTAATCGAACCGTTACACTAATAAAAGAAACTAAATGGCCTTAATGTATTACATTTTAGATGTTTTGTAGTATCGGTTTAGAATTTTAGTTGTATTTATTTTTATGAAAAATAATAGTGTTGTTCTGCATTCAGAGTTAAAGGGCAAAGATAGATTCTTTTTTCAGTGACAATTAACCATAACAGAACCGTCTAATATGGTTAACCGCAGTTTGATTTTTAACTGTTTTTTAGGATATGGTTATGTTACGGTTTTTAAAAACTAAAAATCATAAAATATGGATAAATTTACGATTTTCCAAAATAAAATGGTCAGCCAAACCATTACGCCCCCGGGTCTTATCACATATCAAACCGCATTATGCTTAATGGGAGACATTCCCGCCCTTCCCTTCTGGCCGAAATATGGTTTCAATATTATTGAGAGATTTATATACTCTTGAAACGTTCAAGCCAATTTTTTATGCTCTCCACTCAATATGAACTTATGTCAAATGCCAAAGATTAACCTAACATTGTTTTTAACATGGTTAAAAACAGCAACTTTATGCCAACCGATTCCCGGTTACTAACATGTGGTCAATGTTAGATGCTCCACCATCCAAACTTCAAAAACATCAATTCCTTGCCGACTTGTCCCCCTGCCTGAAAATGACAATGATATGGCATCTGTCTGTTTATTTTTAGAAGTGTGATTTTGAAATACACTCCCAATCCACCATTCTATTTAAGCTTGATGGACCAGCGATTCCGACCGTTCGATTGGGTGCGTGCACACCATATTTACCTAATTAAGTCTTACCATGGTTTTAAACATGGGCATGCCATAGAGATATCACAGCAGCCACTACATATTATTATTGAGCCAGACTACTTGGCCCGATTTTGGGGACCGGGTGCTGGCACGGTCCTATTGGGTGGACCAGGCCAGCACCCGGTCCCCAAAATCGGGCCGAACAGACTTTCTGATTATTATTCTAAAATTGATAGATAGTATCGTCACACCTAATTCACAGGATGTAATGTTACTATCTGTGTGGACCACCTAAATAATATTTTTTTTCTTTTTTCTTTTTTCTTTTAATGACGTGGGTATCTCTAACGTATTTGACCCAACAGAATTAATCTCCTAGGTGGCAACCGTTGAACCCATACAAACATATGCTAGGCAAATTTAGGGCGGCTTTGAATATAAGATATGGAGAGCAAATCCATGCCTTATGCAACCCCACCAACTCAAAGGTGGATGACCGCCTCCATACTAATTTTGATTTTTCAACTTCAAAAAAGAAAAAGAAAAACATTCTACCAAAAAGATACTAGAAATTAAATCGCATCAAGTAAGCTGAAACCTCAATCCATATCACTGATATGGTTAATGCATATCACCAATTGCTGGCCCGATCAATAGAAAACCTGGTGCGGAGATTTGAACCTATGGTTGCTGCAAATTTTGGACTTGGGTTTGAACCTAGGCCTACATCTCCACAGCTGCAATTAATCTACATCGTTATTTTTAACGAGTGTATGGAACTACAAAATGTTAATAGAAGGGTAATGGATTCAATTAAAAAAAAAAAAACCTTGGATATTAGGATGGGATGTAGACAGGCCAAGGCAGCTGTATCATTTTCACCTTTACTTTACTAGCCAGTTGTTTGTCCTATGATGTCAGACCATCTTTGCTTCATCCAATCCACTTGTATCAGCATGCCCCTCCAACCAATTAAAACAATTCCATTGATCATGTAGAACACCTGTACATGTTATACACGTGAATTCAACAGTACAGTTCACCTCGACTGGACTGAAATCAGGGCTGGTTTCTATAGGGAGGAGGCATGGGATGGAAAACAAGATCCAGCAAAACAAAGGATCCATACAGATTTATGTAGTTTACAACACAAGGCCATGTTGACCGATAAATAGGTAGATACTTTCCAAATATCAAGATGGAACAAGGTACAATGTTGAGAAAGAAACAGCTTTCCAAAGGCTTGTGGCCCAAGTGTTGTAAAATGACCCACCGTCAAAAGAGGCCCAGATCATCTGTCAATTGTGCACCTACATGCATGATAATTGCATACATAACCATTTGTTTCCATGTAAATTTCCAGGCATAGAATAAATCTTACAAGCAGAAGCATTTTGCAAACCTTAAATTAGGTCTTGTAGTCATTTTTTTTTTATTGAAAATCACTTCACATGCGATAATTTTTTCTCAGTTACCATTCAAAATAAGAAAAAGCATGCAAAAATTTTACATAAATTTTTTCCTTTCAAAGCTTATTCAATCATTTTACTTCATTTCATTTTGTAAGATCACTAAATTTTCAAGCAATTTGAAGAAGAGAAACGTGGAGCTTCCTTTTCTCATGTTTGGTAAGATGACTAGAAAGAAACGTGGACCTAAGGGCCATGGTAGTTTAATGTTTAAGGACTTCTATATTAACACTCTTATCCTTCTTCAGTCTGCTTTGTTGTCTGCTCTTCTGGTTACGCTCCCTTTCCAACTCTTCTATTTTCACTTAATACATCATTTTAATTTTCAATGAAAACTGAAATGAGGTATAATCACTTTATGCATAGTGTGATTTTGAATGCTTCATTCTTGATCCAATACCAGAGGGTTAATGTCCATGTTTTGAGAGAGAGAGAGAGAGAGAGAGATCACACCATCTTGCACCATGACAGCATAAAAATAAGAAAATGCCAATTACAATAATCAGCCAAAAATTTGGCCTAAAATGTATAATTTATTGCATGTTCCTGTATACTTGATGAAATCCATCCCAGATGATCGTCCTCATCATCTTAGGAGAATGCCACAAATTTCAGCTCACAATATTTAAAAACAACATAGTGAAACAAAACTAAACTGAAAATATTGTCAAAAACTAAATACCACAATATCTAACTGAAAAAGGTCGTTACTTTTAATGCATGTGTTCATAATCATTTTTATTGCATTATTAATTTGTTTTCCTATTTTATATTTTTAATTACTTGTTTTCATTGGGATTTTCCTGATGATATTCCAAGAAACAATGGGTGCATAACACTGACCTTACTTGCATAGTAGAACGTCCCAAACACAAGCCACATCATTAACATGGTCTCTTTCATTATTAATTCAATTACAATTAAAAGATATGGATAGAAAAAAGAACGCTACTATGAGAATGATATAGTTCATCATAACACAAGCAGCCATGGCATGCAAGTTAACCTTCAGATATACTGTCAGCTAGAGATAATCATAAAATCCTTTACCAGTTAGTCACATGCTACCATAATCTGGTTTGAATTCCAGCAGCTATGGTATTTAGAGGAAAAAAAAAAAAGGGGGACAGCACAAGCAAGTGTTCAATGATTCACAGAGAAAAGGTATTTAATAGAATGGCAAAATTTACTCAAGAACATGACACTCCGACATGGATCATGCAGTAGCTTATACAACAGATACACACCATTTTAGATGTTCCAGGGGGACTGCCTGTTAATATCAACATCAAATAATGAGTAAACCTACCCATAGGTTTTCGTTTGTTTTCCATTTTCTCTTACCTTAAAAAGGAAGAAAGATGATTCAGAACTGAATTAAATGGTGATGAAAGATAATACAAATTGGAAACAACAATGCTGAACAGATCTTTCAGACATATTCCTTTGAATAATGCTCACTCCTGCTTTTCCAACTCTCCCATTCTATCAATGATTGCCTGACAAATTACAGAAAAAGTGGGTTAGTCGATCATTCGGGCCATTCATAATTTTCCCCCCTTTTCAAATGTTGCTGTCCTACAGCTTTGCTTTTGATGTGTCCCCTACCCTTTTCAACTATCACTAGTATTTTATTTTCCTTTCAATTGTGGGTCTGTCTCCTTGATAGACCTTATACTCTTGTACAGACTTAATATTTTATTATAGTTTGTTGTTGATAGTCCTTTTACTCTAGTAGGCACTCTCTACAGTCTACTCCAACACCTGGAGTCCGGACTACATGGCTTAAAGTATATGATGCTTGGTTCATGTTCGATAATAGTTGCGTAGCACCACCACTGTAGCAAAATCCATAGGGTGGGACCCACTTCGGCCACTTGCAAGTAGTGGAAGGTCGGATAGGAAGGGAGATCCACAGATTATGTGTCTTAATTTCAACTTCATCTGATTATCATAACACCAAATGAAGACCATATAAATGAATTCTTAGACAAAATTCTTCTAGCTATCTATTTTAGAGGCCTTCCATAAGAGGGTATTGTTGAATAAAGGTGATGTTAGAGCCATAGGGAATCGATAGAATGCCCTCTCCTATCCAACCATCCACTATATACTTATGTAGGCTGACGTGGGCTGCACTTGTGCAGATTTGTAGTCTGATGTGCTAACATCCAACACCTCTTGCCTAGAATTTAGTAACATGTCAAGAAATAGTGGCAACATAGTTACTCTGAATTAACCACATAATTCACAGAAAACAAATGATGCAAGAGTGATCAGGATTGAACACTTCCACCGCATGATGCTGAGAGAAAAAGCTGGAAGAAGGCACACCTTTTTGCTTGTTTCTTGCAGCTCCCCAGCAAGAATAAATTCATCTAGTATGAGATACACCTTTACAGATACATAATAAAGACAACAGTGAGTTTTGAAAGTACAACTATAACAGTAAAAGTCATGAGCTACAGTTACATTCACATAGTAAAATTATCTTAACTTACTACTAAAAGAAGAGGCACTGAAAAGCATGGAAAAACAAGTATAAAATCAATTGAAAGATGAAACATTTGTTGAAAGCTAAACCAAAAAGATGAGAATCTATTTTTGCAAACCAATACAGCTATGTGGTCGTCACCCTAGATAATGCAATTTACTTCCAATCTAGAAAGAATGAGCACCAAAGAAATTTGAGAAACAAGATCAAGACCAGTTGTAAGATGAAATCTTTGAGCGACATCAAGATCAAGAATCAGCTCTCTCAAAGGAAGCTATATTGCATAATTATTGAAAAGATAGGAGTTTTGGCATTTTACTGTTCAATGAGAAGCTTTGTTTGAGCAAGAGGACAAGTTCACTGTCTTCCACAAATGACTTAAATTTATACAAGCTTCATTTTTTGTTTAACCAAATCTACATTAGAGAACACATTTAACATTTCATAAACCATCTCATCACAAAGAAACAAGTCCACAGGGTGTTAGATACATGTATGAGAGTGTTTATCCACATGTAGCTTATTTCCATTTGGATTAGTACTTGCACAGGCTCCCTTGGGGAAAAGTCACAAGGTCAAGGATACATTGTGATGTCATAAACCAACTCAAAAGGATCCTCTTTGTCCAAGTGCATGATGCAGCTCAAAAGACATGTTGGGTCTGGTGCAAAATCAAGTGCATCCGATATCCCACATGGGGCCCAAGACCACTTAGTAACTGTACTTGTTTCGCACATCCCACTCAAGGATGACCAGACTTTCCAATTAATTCTTTCTTTCTCTTATCTATGTGTTAATAAGATTCTTAATATATAGGTGTTAATAGCCCTTTTTTAAAATTAGTGATTTTAGCCTTTGATTTGTATGAATGACTTAGATTAACTGGGCTTCTTTAATTGCATTTGCTTATAAAGATCTTGTATTTGCTTAGACAAACAGTGCTACTGAAATTCATTCTCTGGGGCAAATACCAGAAGTTTCACCAAAAACCTTATTTTCATGCAATAGCCCAAAGTACAACTGCATTGTGCAATCAATCTGATTTTGGATTGATTTGCACCCAGTTTAACGATTCAATTTGCCTCTTTGTGCTTGAGACAATGATCATATTGGGGATTTTGATTTGGTGCTTGACCATTCTTCCAAAAAAACTAGCAGCTAGAAAGGTTAAACCAGAACAGTCATGTGATAATGTCAGCTTATGCAGTTGGGACTAACATAGATGTTTCATTTTATAACAGAAGCATGGCCAATGTCTGTGCCTTTACAGTGTGGATAAATATTTCAATCAGTTGGTTTGTTTGCAAAAAAACAAATCTATTTCTGTGGTAACTTAGATTGAAGGATCAAACTCAGAAATACTAGTTGTACAACTGCAATATTTCTTTAAGCCCTGAACTGCATGAGAATAGTCTTGATATGCACCTGCTTTCATTGCGTACGGAACACAGTCATCATTTATGTCATGCACTGGTGAATCACTGATTTAAGGGTTGTATGAGTATCAGTACTTTTAAGTTGCTGAACTTAATGCATTGGAATATCACTACAGCTAATGTAAATTATAGACTAGACTAGAGTCACTAGATTATATCAGCCAATTGTTACATTCTGAATTTTTCTTCCACCACTGGGCTGTGTAGGAAGTGCCATCTGGTGTGAATCTCTAGGCATATTAGCCTTTTTTATTTACATTCATGCAGTTAATTACCAAAATCTGGTTACAATTAGTTGCCAGTTGATTAGAGGCACTTAGATTTTGAATTGGCGAAGTCCTGGGATAGCTAGGGCATGGATCAGAAATTGATACCACACTTCCTCCGCACTGACCCAATTTGACCACAATCAGCTTGACCCTCCTTTTTTTTTTCTTTTTGCATCAGTACATCATCCATCACGCCCAACATCCATGCAGAAGTATATAGAACCATAAGTTCCTAGTGTGCAGATTTAAACAAAGTATGAACTATGAAGCATCAAAAGTTGCGTATGAGTTCTCTTTCACTGCTCTAGGGTAAAAGACAAGATGACAAATTTCTGATAAAACAGTAATGCTATTACCACCAAAAAAAATAGTAATAATATGAGACAATAATATCTGAAGACTAGAATTAGAAATGCACTCAACTGTGCGAAGAATGATTGAGAAGTGAAACTTACCGGTCTATTTTTTATTCCTTCTTTTAAAAAAAAAAGAGGCATTAAGGGCTTGTTTCTTTACAAGCATTTCTGACAGGAATTCAAGCTGTCTGGAAATTCCTGAATTCCTGTAAGAAATTCAATGTTCACTTATGGGAATTCCCGGCATTTGAGGCAAGTGGCATTTTAGAATTCCAAAAAGGTAGAATTCTCAAATGCTAGCCTTTACTCTAGCATTTACAAATCCAGTCATTCCGGGAGACTTCTTTGCAACCCCAGCCGTTCCGATGGAGATCTACTGCAACTCCGGTTCTCTCCAATGGTTGAATGCCATATTCTCATCTACCCAACTGCATGAAAATCAGGCCCGATCATCTTCTTCCTCTGCACTCCTTTCACCTACCTAGTTTATTTATCTATTTTTCTTCCATCTTGTTGCATCTTTTTTTTTTTCTTTTTTCTGAAGTGTTTTGGTGGAAAGGGAAGAAAATGGTTCTTGGGGTTTTGATGGAATGGAAAATAACCCACTATTCTCCTCTCTCTCATATACAAGAAGGAATCTAAAGGCCATAAATTTTAGATTTTTCCACTGAAGTAGATACCACATCTATCATTCCTGTGATCAATTTTGGTTCCACATTAAAAAGTGACGATATATGCCTCGGTTTTTTATTTGCTGTACTGCTGCCCATTTGGGTTCTTTTCCTTTGGTTGAAAAACCATCAAATGGATAGAGCAGCAGTGCTTCTGCTTGTGAGAGAGTCCTTATCTTGAATCGTGAGGCATGTTTCTGCAAAACCCATGATGGGATTTCCTTTCATCTATTGATTGATTTCTTTTTTATTATGTTTTGATTTTGAATTTGAATGATTCATGTATTGGGTTTTTCTTATCCTCTGCTCTAATTCAATCTGTTTTCTTTTCCTTTGTGTATGATATTATTTCAAGAGGAAAAATGTAAGGTAGGAGTTTAAATTTCTGTACACTTTTGAAGACTGGATGTATTTGGCCTTATTCTAATTTTGGAATCTTGAATAACCATGTTTCAAATGTAGACTCGCACTTAACTTCTTACATTTTATTAAGTAAAAGTCACATTTTTATCACTTTTAAAGTTGTCCACAAATTTGATTGATGCAATTTGTCAATGAGGGGACCCAAATATTTATAAAATATTATATTCATGAATATTTTAGCCTTATATTTGTATACAGATAATGCATAAATATGTAAAAATCCACTTAGAAATTCAAGTAGTTATGAAACATGGAATTTTTGGAATTCAGGTTGGATGAAATTCTCAGACAGGAATTTCGGTATGAAAGAAACAAAGAATTTAGGAATGTTAGGATTCAGCAGCATTTTAAAATTCTAGCATCTCGAATTCTGCAAATTCCAGCAGACATGAATTCTAAGAATTCTTGTAAAGAAATGGGCCCTAAGTGATCAGAACAGCCAAATAAGAGGCTGAATATAGGACAATAACTTTAAAATGTGAAATCAACAGAAACAGAAAGCAGATAAATGTTATGATTATGAATTTATTATTCTCATTGTCTGTAATCTGTTGTCAAACAAAGGAATCCATGCATGATAAAACCATAAGAGAGATTCTAATTGAGGAAATATATTTTTCATTGACGGTATGACCCATGCAATTCTGGCATATTAGCACTTCCAAAAGAAAAGAGAAACATTAAATTTATAAGCCAGTGGCAAAACAGAAACTATAAGAAGTACCAGGCACCAGCCCAGCAGAAAGAAAATAAACAAGTTATAACAGGAAATGAACAAAGAAGGAAGGCATGTTCAAGAAGGAAACTTTATAATTTCCTCTTGAAAGATTTCTCCACAGACTTATAAAATAACTGTGGTAGCTGGCTATGAGAAAGGACTAGAAACTATAAAACAACAGGTACAAGATAAAAAAGCATAACAGCGCATACCTTTTGGAAATTAAATACCAAATCCAGTTCACACACATTGCTGAAGAAATGATCCAATATTTCCACAAACAAATGGATACACTCCAAGTATGCTAGTTCATTGTCTGTGATATCAACACACATCGAGAAAAACAATCCTGCATATCTCCTGTAGATAATCTTATGTGTTCGGAACTGCAAGAGTTTTTAAAAAACAAACAAGGGATCATAACTAAAAGATGCCTGAAAGTGCAAGATCGTGTTTTATAACAACCACAAGAGTTCATTCTGGCATTAAGTTTCACACATAATAATAATAGTATGGTGACCACTTTCTAATTAAAGACACCATCTCCCTATTAAAAGGGGGAAAAAAAGGTCATATCTCCACAAAAGAAATTTCACAAAATAGTAATGCACTGGCTCTACATGCAAGCTGCATTAGTAACACAACTACACAAGTCAATATGCAATCATCGAAAGCAAAAGAAAAAAAAAAAAGCAGGAAAAAACAAAAATAAAATAAAAATTGATATGATACATATCTATATATGCCATGCCAAGGGTGGTCCATTTTGGTGCATTTCTTTTGGAAACAAAGGCCTCCATTGGTACAAGTTACAGTTTTTCCAATAAAGAAAACGGGCATTATCAGAAATTCTCAACTCTAGGTGATTCAATAACACAGAATTTCTATTAATGGCATGTAAAAAGAACTTGGGGAATTAAATTAAAGCTTTACATGGACGCACAATGGAAAATGATAATCTCTATTTCTGATAACTAAAACTGATCTACTCCTTGAATATACTAATTGCTCTGTTCCTCTATCACATAATGCAATATAGTATAGAAACAAATCCACCTGATACTAAATAAATAAATAAATAAATAAAATCCCATTCACACACCAACACAGCTATAGTTGAAGGCAATTATTATGACCACCTCAAATTCCAGAGTCACAAATTAGAACACCCAAAGCTGACGCCGTAACGACTATTTATCTATAATTGCAATTGTTTCAATCAACCTAAAGATCCTATAACATGCATTATGTTCAACTACAAGATATCCACAACCACACCATTTATTTCGATCGAATCAAATGAATATAGAAATCAACCCACAAACACAACAGAAAGATCCATGAATCTAGAAATCACGAGCGTTTCTCACCTCAACAAAGTTGGTGAACTTGGGATCTCTATTCACCACCAACCGATGCACCTGCGGAAACAGAAAAATCAATGAGATCAAAGAAGAATCAAAAGGGAAGAAGAAGAAGAAGAGAAGAGGGAGAAAAAGCAGACAGAGATGAAACGAACCTCGTATTCGACCTTGTGCTTCTCGGATTCTTCAAGAGCGACGTAGTACTTGGCAAGACGCGTCTTTCCTTGCCTGTTCTGAAGCAAGATGAATCGGATCTGCCATTCAAAGAAGAAGAAGGAATTGAAAGATCAGATCTAGGGTTTTGGGAAATGCGATAAAGGGAAGCGAAAGAGAGGGGAGAGGAAACGAGAATACCATGTTTTCCTGTTGTTGAAATGAAAAAAATGTTCTGTGAGATGATTTGGTTAAAGACTAGGGTTTATTTTTTATTGACTTCAGATCTTGGACTTTCCGTAGGGAATTTTCTCCCCCTAAGTGCAGGCCCACTCTATGGGGCCCAGTTGGGCACACCTTTAATCATCTTCATCGACCGCTTACTCACCGTTGGATTGAACCTCAAAAGAATCTATTGTATTGTTTAAAGGCTATTAAACTTTTGTGATCTTAAATCAATGCATCCAAGTGGGGCACCTTATGATGGACCGCACACACATTGAGCCTGCTCTTTAACTAAAATTTCTAAATAGAAATTGGTATATCGGGAATTCATGAGCACGATGTGATAGCTTATTCGTGACATTTGTAAATGTCCCGTTGCTTCTCTAGATTGATTTGTAAATAAATCATTCAGATCATTTACATAATATCATGACCATTGAATGCTGCCAATTGCTCTATTTAAAGCCATGCAAAAAACAGTAAGCAAAGTTCATATTTTGATTTTTCTTAGGCTGTCCACAGTCGAGACAATCAGAGTTATCAATCAACCTCACAAACAAAACAATTTGCAGCAGATGTTGTTCACCAAAGCTCAAAGGTTCACATCCACTCAATGGTATCGAGTAAAAAATGTTCATTTACTGGGAATACCCAAGAGAGCTCTCATTGTTGGAAAGGAGAGAGCGCACAAAGTGAGTGGCCGAAGAGAAGCCCATACAAGCAAGAAAAGTCGATGGCATATCCAGCAATCGACATGTGCCCCATGACCAACAAAAAGAGGGGCGGAAAAAGGGGCGTTCTCAAAGTAGGGTGTTTTTTTAGAATTTCTTATATATTTATTATATTTTGTGGTTGAGTTCATTTTCCTCTATCATTTGTATCTTTCAAGTCAGTCAAAGGCTTAATGGAAATGCTTGTTAATAGGTCATCAGCCCATCAGATAAAACGTTTGAGATACAATACCATATTGGTTCTCACATCTTCATGCTGAAGCACAACTCACATCACCAATGATGTGGAAAGCAAACAAAAGCATTGAAGAATTTCAGGTAACAGCATTCCACTTTCTGCAACAAACCAATTTGGAGGGATGAGTAGTTGGTGAGTTTAGGTGAAGTGCGCATGCAGCCTTGTCCTGTTGCAAGTTTTTAGCATACTTATAAGCCAAATGAAAGAGAGAAGCTAAGAAAGACCCAAATTCAGAAAAAGGAAATCCCAAATCCAGATCCTTCCTAAACATGAGAAGAGTGATGAAATCTGTGGCAAAAGAGAGAGTGCATGTGTACATTTCTGATTTGACATTGCAACTGCTTCTTGATTATGCTTGCTATCTTCAGTCCCACCACAACTCCCCAAACAAGATAAAAGAAATGGGAATGCAAAACACATTGGTGCTTTACTCTAGTCAGTCATATACTGCTACCAAACTAAAGTTATCCAGTGGATACAATTGGGCCCCAATTAGTTACCAGAACGACCCATCCAAATAATTAATTGAATCTGCATAAAAAAAATAAAAAATTAATTGGGTCCAGGTCCATGTAATCCTCCATATTTCGGCCAAACAAAAGGGATAGAATGGTGGTCCTTAGCTAAACAAGAGAGAGAGAGAGAGAGAGAGAGAGAGAGAGAGAGAGAGAGAGAGAGAGAATATGGTGGTAGACAATTGGCTTGGACCCAAAAGGGAATGATTCTCAAATGGCCAGGTCCGTTGCATTTGTTCTACCCATGACTATTTATGATCCAGATGGATGTGATTGAGGTGATCTTAGGTTCACTCTCTAAATGGTTAGATTTAGGGTTTCATACTATCTTGTAAAATTTTCAAAGAATCTCCATCTGATCTAATCACTCTAACATGTTCTTCACATTTTGGGACTAGATATTAAAAAAGAGCATTTTTTTTTCTTCACAGAATTGAACTCCTGTGAAATTGTATTTTTTTAAGTGGTTAGAAACGAAAAATCAAAGGTGAATATCCCAAAAGTCGCTTTACTCTTTGAACTTATATCTATCATCCCTATCTTTCACTTCTTTAATAGTTCTTTCGCCTAGAGTAAATTTGACTATGAATTCTCATGTATTCAAATCCTAACTACTTTATGCAACCAAATAGGCACTAACCCCACACTATTAGAGTTAGATCATCTCCAAACTCCTCTCGGATTAGGATTAGGAATAGGGTTATGGGAGAACCCTGCATGGGCCCCACACATCAGGATGGTCTACACCAACTCTTAAGTACACATGAGCCCATAACCTTAGCCCAATGCAGACTATATATGTTTCACTTGGTAGACCCACAGACTACCCTCCTATTATTCCCCCATCGTCTTTGGATTTTACTTAGGTGAAGCGTCTGCCTCAGGTTCCTTAGAATCTGGGCCCTGTGATCTCTCGTTCCTTGGAGACCGTCCACCAACTGGCTTCACCTTCAAATAACAGAATATCAGTGAAGTGGACGCGAAGAAACGAAGCTTAGGATTATTATAAGAATGTTATTATGATCTTGAGCTAATCCTACCTCCTTCTAACGACCTTAATTACCCTCTTCTCCTCCTCTTCAGACTATATACATATACAAAACATATATATCTACATGAGACTTGTCTCATCCTCTCCATTGCCATCTCTCTTTCTTCCTACACTTTCATTTCTTTACATACACAGCACATGTTAGAGTAGACATGATGAAGATGGGAAGAGCAGAAATCGATACGCGAGCGCCATTTCGGTCGGTTAAGGAAGCTGTTGCATTGTTTGGAGAGAAGGTCTTAGCAGGAGAGGTCTATGCCAACAAGCTCAAAGAGGTGAGAGATAGAGAAAGAAAGAACTAGATCTCTTTGTTTCTTATATAAACATAGGAATATATAAGAAATATCATGATCTTAGTCCCCTTTCATTAAGAAGGCCAGTGTTGTACTTGTATTGTCATGCCCAGAAATGATCAGTTGGATCAGATGGATAAAGAGGTTTTAGTTGTGTTCATTTCTTGTGCATGCTTTGCCTGATGAGTGGACCCACCTGAATATCACCGTAGAATATGTATGGCCATACCTGATCATGTGTGGGCCGTATTGCCAAGTGGACATGAGTCCTAAGCCCTCATCTAGGTCTACTGTGTGCTCTACTATTTGATTGGTAGTGGATGGGTGGCAGGTCCAGGCCCAAGTATACTCACCAACTTGGCAAGAAATATTCCTAGAGTTGGAGTTGACATTTCAGAAACAATTAATGAATGGGGTTGAATTTGGGATGGACCCATATTTTTTCCACCCCAAGGACCAACTTGGCCAGATTTGATCCATTATCACCCCTAGTTGACATGACCAAAACAGGATTTCAGCTCTTACAAATGAGTTTCTTTCTAGTAAAAAATCAATATACTGGTTGAGCCTTTGTCCTATGAGGTCAAATGAGCCGAGCAAACATACCCCATGGCCTATTTTCCTCTTTCCTGCGTATTTCTCTTGTTACCGATCCATGTACATGTTTCCATTACACTGATCCTTAGAGAAAGTTCTTTTCTGCTCTCCTAAATATTCAGTGAATTTTTTTTTTTTTTTGTGTGGCACTGTTTCGAGAAAGACAATTAATTTTTTACAATCGGAGGAAGCACCAATATTTCCCGAATGTTACACAAACGGACCTTAATGGTTTATTTGTGAAATGAGATAAGAGCAAACATATTTTGATTTTCTGTACACCCGCTTTTTAATTTGTTTAGAAGGATTTCAACTTCCCATAGAGGCTAGAGAGGTAAAAACACAGGATTCCTCTTGCTATAAAAATAAAAATCCTATAAAGAAAAATCATCTCGTTGCACAAACAAATCTTGGATGTGCCCCATGCGCCAACCAAAATGTCATTTATGGCCTTTTGATAAAGCTAATTTCAATGGATTCAATTCATCACTAACAAATAGTGGTACCTATTAGCAAGATATTACTACTACTGATTGCAACTGCTAATCAGAAATGATTTAGTCCAACTCATGTTAGGACTACAGCTCATATTATGTGGCCAATTTCACTCCCTCCAATCTCCATACATGGTCGATGGTTGGGATGAGAAGAGCCTCCAAGCATTTCATAAATTGTGACATGAAGCTAAGTTTTAGCTATATTCTATTCTACTGATCAGATGGGCCTTTCCAATAACCAGCCAAAATGATCTGGTCTAGCTAGCCAGCCATTCGTGTGGCATGTTCTTCATATTCAATGGTTATTACAATTAGGTTATATGCAGTGGGCCCCACAAGCCAGTTGGGCTCATTATTGCTTTATTAGAATCAAGAACATTTGGAGGGTTTAGGAATGATTCTAGAAAAACCAGATGTGAAGCTTCATAAAAAGCTAAATGGAATCTGATTATTAGTGCATTGGAGAAGAGACCTCCTTGCTCCCAAAATCAGATGCCATGTCACGTGTGATTACGTGCGGAGCATCTCATCAGCTTTCAGTAAAACACATCAAAAAGACTTGCGATTGATCGAGTAGGGTATGGTCTTTTTGTTACACTTCCTTTCCTAGCTAGAGCCCTCCATCTTCCCTTCTTTCTAATATGTGATCTGATCAATAAGCCTATGGGTCAATTGAAGGGGCCCACCATTGATTTCTTTATTGCGAAAATATATATATTCTAAAATACTACCATAAATTTTCTCCTACAAGTCGACCGAAGTGAATATTTTTTATCTGGCTTGTGGGCCCACTTGGATGCATTACTATCGTTGAGCATTTGATGGATCAAAAGATTTGATCTTTATGGATATTATGTGAAAAATCAGCCCCATCGGATTCTCCTAGCCCTTTTTTAACAACAATATTTAATGTATATTAACCATGACTTTTTTTTTAAAAGATTCAATTGATCCGTGGGTAAAAGTACTTCTATGAGTATGAAAATGAGCAAGATGTCAGATCATGTGGGCTAAGAGTGTGAAAGGGGCCGCGCTAATGAAAGTGAACCCCATAGAGTTGGACTTCACATGCATTCGTATTGTAGGAGAAAATTTCTCCGCTTGATTGATGCTTAGTTTTGAACTTATTTGCCTATAAATGTCCATAATAGATATAATCTCATAAGTACTATTTCAACATGTTTCAGTCTCAAGTTCTAAAAAGTTTAGTCTGGATCGTAAGGTATAAAACACCCCCCAACCCTTATCACCAAAGGTTTGTATCTGGTATGATATGTGTTTTATATTTGATTTTCATTTTTGGAATAGATGCAGGTAGCGGCGAGTGGAAGCTCATATGGCCCATCAAGGCTAAACACTGTGACGGCAGAGCTTGAGGAGACTAAGGAGAGCTTGAAGAAAGCGAAAGAGGAAGGCCTATTGATGGAGAATTGCCTCACTTCACTCAAGGAAGAGCTTGAACTAACAAAGAGAGAGCTCCACCAGCTGAAAGCAAGGGAAACTGACAAACAACCTATAGATTCTGAGATTGAAGAACTCAAGTTCGTCAAACAACCTATAGATTCTGAGATGGAAGATCTTAAGTTCATGGAGAATGCAACAGAGATCGAAGTTCATCCTCCACTTATCCGCCTAGAAACTGAATTCCAAAGAAAAAGATATGTCAAGTTCGCCGACTCGCCTTCATTGGCTAGAGTTATGGCCACAGAGAGTGAAGCAGTGTTGGAAAGACACCCTTCTCTCAAGAAAAAGAAGAAGAAGCCTTTGATTCCATTGATAGGAGGGATTTTCTCAAAGAAGAAAGGACATCAAGAAGCTGGAGGGTTTTAGACCTTCATCATTGAAATCCTCAAATTAATCGAATAATCGTCCGTCTGGATACTAGTTCTTCTTCTTTTTCATAAGTTTTTTTGTTTTGTTGTGGTTGTTGATTTTAGTTACCATGTAGAATGTAGTATGATGTTTGGTTTCCTTGGAATGAGACTCTTGGGGGGATTCATGCACATTCAGAGTGAGCGAGCATGTCAGAACATCATACAAGATTTAAATATGCAATTTAGATCTCTTATTCTATTATTCTGGAGCATTAATCAGTTTATCATTCTGCTAGTCAGCAGTGGGCTGGCCATCTATTTGAACCCCAATTTTAGCTGTGGTTCGTCTGATCATCCCATTTTGAATGGCCCACTATGCAAAATCATCCCCATTATTACATGATCCTGGTCCCTCCAAGTAGTGTGTTTTTGCTTGTTATATCATGTGTACCATCTGAAGCCTAACATTATTTGTTCAATTCTGATAGGCTGATGAGCATTAGTATATATATGTTATGATGCACAGATACGTCATGGATACAGCAAGGACACGGCAGAGACATGAATTTTACACATAAAAAGTGAAGTATCGGATACTATGCGTTGCCCATTTTAAAATATCTATGCATCATAGTATATATGTCTAGCATTCATCTGCGAAATTTTCAATGGTGGATTTCTGATCAGACCAATAAAGAGGCATGGGGCCTGTCTTTTGACCAGGACCCTACTGAATTAGTAAGCTGCACTTTTAGATAAGAGGGGAAGGGCTAAGTTAGATATTAATGGTGTTAAGATAATATTTTTCCTCGATATAATCTGACCCCTACTGTACTCCCCCCAGCCCCCAGCCCAAAAAAAAAAAAAGGTGTGTGTGTGTGTGTGTGTGTGGGGGGGCGGGGGGGGTGGTGAGATGTAAAAAAAAGGGGTGGTTTTTGGGGGGGGGGACGGGGTATTTAAAAAGGGTCCCTCAAAAAAAAAAAAAAAAAACCATAGCTAGCCTACCTATGGATCTCATTTGTATTGAATTTATAATCTTCAATCAAATGTATGGCTTATCAGAACATGATCGCAATCTGATTTCTGCACAGAGAGTTTCCATTCGATTACATTAAGCCATATGGAGGGCCCTCTTTGCTTCACCCAAACAACAATCACATAGTCCTTTAATTTTAATAAACAGTGATGTATTATTCAATAAGTTGAATTGATATACACGGTTGGATTGGTTTATCAATGCATATAAAAAAAATAACATAAATAGATAGTTTCATTTTTTAAGTATCAATGAACATAACAATAAACATTGCTCTAAATGTCTCAGGTCAATCAAAGATGAGCCCCAAATTAGTCAAAAGTCATCGTTATATATGGAAATTCCCATGAGAACATCAGCATTGGATCAGTTTTCTTGACCTAATTATGTTTGATTTTATTTTTCTTTTGTTTCTTTTTTAAAGAATAAGACCTAGGGTCATTAGTCCCGGTTGTTGCTTAGCTGGTTAATGATATCATGGATCAGTTTTTCATGATGTAATGCATTTATTTTAAGAAGATAAAACTGAGGGACATGAAGAGGGCATGAAGTAATGCATTTCTGGTAAATTGCAGAACAATTTTCTCATGACATAAAGGAAATACTATGTGATCATTAAGTATGATAGATATTAATATTTCTAGCACTACTTTTGACAAAAAAACAGCAGGACCCCCACAACTCAAGTCTCAAAGGTACAAGACATGCATGATTTGAAATGGCCACCCTGTTATGTATATTCCAGTCCCTCCTTTTCCAATAGTAAGAGAAAGCAGTTCCTTGATTGAAATAAGATTTCATAGTTTGAGCAACCATATTTCATCCATACATCTAAAACAATAAACCAAGAATAACCTTCTTGGCTATTTCATACATTGGGTAGTATCCAAACTATATTCCTATGAAGCCCAAGTACGTACATAGATGGATGTCCATGTATTCTAACACGCCCATAGAAATTTCAATCAACATAATAACCACACAACTTACAGCTCCAATGGATTATGTTTGGAGGGTAGAAGTAGAAATCAAGAGAAGGGGATGAAGGGTTTCCAGATTTGCAATTCTCAAACCAAAGCATCAGCTGTAGCCTCCTGAGAAGACTTGTTGAAGAACTCTATGCAATCAGCAATGGCTTCAGTGTAGTGTGAATTGGGCATATAGTGATATGAACTGCATGAGGTCTTTGGAGGATCCATATGTTCTCCTCCGGATCGCTGGCGGGGAACCTGATGCCTTCGCGATGGAAGGGAGAAGATGAAGTGCATGATAATTTTTCGAAAGCGGTCAAAGAGCCTCATGGGTGAGAGATTCACCTTGGGTGCAGCCCCTGATCTAACCTGATGATGGCCTTCTTCACTCACTTGTATCACAAAGCTCTGTCCTTGTAACTTGTACATTTTTCTAACTGACAATTCTCCAGGGAAAAATGCACGCATAAGCATGTTTTATTACGCTAGCTGCAAAACATGTATTTATATATTTGAAAGGGAGAGTTTCACCCAAGTTTACTCATCTTCTAAATTGAAGCCATCATAGATTCATATAGAAGCAATAAACAATTTGGTTATTTAAAGCTTTTCTGATGCAATAAAGAAGCGGATTTGGCTCATAACCCATGTGCCCAAATCATTAAGGTTGTGCTTTCTTTGTCCACACAATATGGTTAGTTTAGTAGGATGGATATCTTCAAGTTTTTGTAATGAACATTGCCTCACAACCAAACCTTGAAGGATATCTGGCACCACTCTGTTGTTTGTTTTGGACTGTGGGTTCCATCAACATGCCATTGCAAGTCACACAACATTTGAAGGGGCAAAAAAAAAAAAAAAAACATGGCCTACAAATAGAGAGTTAAGAAAGCAATGAATCAACTGCGCCCTTCATTGCCAAATATTGGATGTGCATGGCTAGCCATTATTGATCAACAGTGGATACGATCAGATCGAAAGCTGGATCATTAAACTGTGGAGCCAACCTGTACAAAATAAGGCCCAAGGACATGATGCATATTTGAGGATCATGTAATCCTCACATAGAGATTCTGTGATTGGAAAATTTTCATTTCCCTTGGCCTTTGTGTTTTTCTTTTTTCTCCCAATGTACAACAAATTGAATGTTTTTTATTGGTAGCTGTGACTAAGGCTTAAAATATAATAGACTTTTGAGTCCACCCACAAGGCAAAAAAGTTCCCGACGGTGAGATGGGGCACAGGAGTTATCATGGTGAGGGGGCAAAACCTTTAAAACCAACAGATATTGGGCATGCCATGTCCTAGAATAAGTTAATAAATAGAGAAGATTGAAGCACAATCTTTGGAAAAGGTGAGGTCAAGGGAGTTTATATAGGTTTATTTGATGTGGAGGACATAGATGATGATGCAGCTAGACACTAGATAATGATGCCATGAAACCAATTCCCCACTAAAATAAGAGGATCAAGGGAACCAATGATGCCTCTGATTTACTTTTATCCTAAGATTGACACATCAAATACATTATCTTCTTGCAGTTTCTTTGGGACTGAGACAGACCACTTTGAGGTATTAATCAAGTTCAAAAGGGATTAGTTATTACTTAGATGATTAAACTATTTAACCCCCTAAGTTTATGATGCATCAGTAATAATAATAAAGATTAATACCCAGTGGCTTTTGGACACTTGGAAAGTTAGGAATTGAATTACCCATGGTTGAATGCCAGTAACAATCCAAGCAGTGGAATTTCATGAGTAAGATCTTATTCAAATTGAACAAACATTTAAGACTTGTTTGTTTGCATAGTACACATAGAAATTGAATAATAGAAACTCATGGTCAAATGAGCTCCACCAAAGGATTATTAAAGAGGTTTAGGGCGGACGATATCATGTGAGAGATGAAGAATATATGGTAATGATCTAGATGAAACTAACATTTGCTTTCGTAGGATTTGAATTACTAGGGTGATGGTTGGTATTTATTTCACATATTCTCTTAATTCCATTTTCATTAAAGGGGAGGCTATTTTGATAATTATTTTTTGGATATTCTCTTATGACATTCTTAATCACTCAGGGAGTGAATTCCTCTATATTCAATTCAGATGCATTAATTATATGCAAACAAACAGGCCCCTCGTGCTCTCTACTCTATATTAATCCCCTTGCATCTCATTTTGGTCGTGAATCCACCATCGGATCTACCATAATGCTGATTGGGTTGGATTTTCTAATCATGATTGGACAAGATTAACCACAGCCCCACATAGGCGTTCGTGTTTAAATTAGCTAGGAAACTGAAAAAATGGTGTGAAGGCCATAAGCCCAACAACTTGGACAGTTCAATTTATCAAAAACCATTGTTCATTTGGTTTGATGAAGTTCCCATTGCTAAATTGGAAAAAGAAATAGACTAATAAGATGACTTTAACCAACTTAATATAAAATGACTTTAACCAAGTTGTCAATCTCCTGCGAAAATGATGGTACAGATTATTTATAATGAAAAGGTCTGTAAAGCAAAGTAGTGAATTTGTTAATTAAGGACTACTTTTGATTGCTTATGAATCTAGAGGATGGATTGGTTTTACAATCCTAATCATTTTAATTTTTGAGGAGAAAAAGACATTAGTATGAAAATGGGTCGATCTACTTGTTAGAATTATCAGATCAATGTAATTATGGCACTGTGAAATGGCATAAATGGACTCCTGATTGATGAAGTGCACCCAGGAGAGAGTCCAGCCTTTAAAACAAAAACAACAACATTGGACAAGATCCCAGAAAGCATGGGAAGTGGGAGGTTTTTTGATACTCTCCTGGTTAGCACTAGAAATATCCACTAATTGATCCTAAAAATGAATGGATCAGGCCCACCCTTAAATCAAATATTTGATAAAAGCTACACACTTTAATTGATAAAGGCATGCCATACTCTATCTATAAAATAGGTCTATTTTTTAGAGAAAAAATGTCTAATTGAAAAGGTTCTATTTCAAACTAATTCTTTTGAATCAATTCTATCTTTCTCTTCTTCTTTTTTTTGCTATCGGAGAGTTCCCAACCCTTTGGGCTGGACTACTCCCTCTGGGCCGAGAGGGAAGCCGAGTAAACTCTCATGTAGCCCCCCGTATGGTAGTGCGTGCAGTTTCGAAACAGGCCCTTCAATTTATACCCCTGACATTAGGTGTATAATAACTCATTCCACAGGTTTTTTTAAATAAATAAGGCTTCCTAAGTTTTACAGCCATATTGATTCAAATGTCATTATGTAATGGCTTTTGTCTGACCAATATGAAGCATTGGTGAAACTCATGTCGTATGCATATTGGCGCTGAAAGGCCTATGCAGATATTGTCCATGACTCCTATCAGACACCCAATATGCCTAGCTCAGAAATTAAGGAGAGTTTGGGAACTCAGCTCAGGGAGTTATATAACTGGTCTTCTACCAGTCCAAGATCATTCGCTTTGTGTCCTTCCACAGCTGCTCCTCCTTTTCAATCACATTTTCAAACAAATTGTCACATGGCTAGGGTGTAAAACTCATCCAAATGTTACTCAACGTTGAAGTAAAATTCTAAAAATGTCATGCCGTATAAAACCGTTGAACTTAAGTGTCATGGATCAAGGGGTTACGATGATGATCTAACTATCTTGAAATTTTGCATACAGGTAAGTCTATCCCCCCTCGATGTTTCAAACTATTCGATCTAATGAGGTCAAATGAAACGTAGCTAGGTAAAGTTCTTATTTTGACCACTCACTTCATGATCATGATTCTGACAGCTTGAAACATTCAGTGGACCCGGTCATTTTGCAGATGGCTGGATCCCAATGTATTGTATTTGGTACGACAGTGGCCCCAAAAACTATGATGCTGTCTTACTTCTTTTTTCTATTAAGAATGAACAAAAATCAGAAGTGAGCTTCTGAGTGAGGTTGCTTCACTTAAACTTTTTGCAATTTAGGTTTACAGCTTCAGTTAGAACCTGTTGAAGGTTTGGAAACCTGGCTAGTGAAGCAGAAAACATTTACAGTCTTTTATAGAGCAAATTAAAAACGATTGGTTTGATAGAAAATGGTATTTGTTCATTGTTCTCCACCTATTTTTCATACTTCTCCTTTTTATTCTCTCGTTTATTTTCTCTCCTTATCTCCCATAAGATCATGTCTTTTTTTTAATTTTTTTGGCACCCAGCCAAGGAGGCTGGACCTCTGGCTAACCACTAGAGTGGACCCCATCACACATTGTGGAGGGAACACCTACACATGCCGGGAATGAAACACCTCTACAAGTAGAGAGAGGACCCATGGACTGATCCCTAGATAGTTGTGCGAGAAGCAGTAAGCCTCGGTTCTTTTCAGATGTCAAACTATTTTCTTTTTTTTTACACCCCAGTTAAGGGCCTGAGATCCAAGAGAACTCACACACATGGAAAGAAAAAGCCCACACCGTGAGAACCAAAACACAAATGTGGAAAGAGTGATATACCTAAGGATTGATCCTCCTTAAATTGCTAGGTGCGATGCAGGTTGCCAACCAACTATGAAACCCCCTATGTCCTCTAAGATGTCTTACTTAGTTCCTCCGGAGGTTAAAAACTCAGAGGAATAGAAGTCTTGAACCCATCTGGTAGAATTGATAGGACCATTTTCCAATTAGAGAAAAGACACTTCCCCATGCTACAGTAGAATCAGATGGAATATTAAATAGAACAAAATCCCCCCTGAAGGATAACAAAAATACCCCCATCCAATGAAGATGCAGATCTACTCACAGATCTTATCAATCCAACAGCTCGCCGACCCTCTCTTTGATTATTCCTCCACACTCCCCTCTCTACATCCTTTGACATCCCCTAAATACAACTAACCTCATATTTTTTTCTTGTTTTTGTTTCTTTCTCCTTTACCCTTATATTTTTTATCTTGTCTTTGTTTCTTTCTCCTTTGGTCGGTCGATTTGAATAAACCATTCCTTGAAGTCTTCCTGTCACTAGAGACAAATATATCTCCCTAGCACATGTATCCATGTGGCTCCTTAAGTCCTGCCCATATTAATGGCTAATGGTTAGCCCCAAGGAAACATATTATAAGCACTATAGAGTGGTCCTAGATTCAACTGTGTTCTACTGGGTCTCACTTGGATTCTTATATGGACCTGAAAGAGGAGAGAAAGACTGGGAAGATGAGAGGGAGGAGAAGGAACATGAAGACTGGTAGCTTCTGCATACCAAAGCTCAGAGGCAACCGAGCGTCCCCTGCGTCGCTCTTGGAGCGATTTCGCGACGTAGTCTTTCGACTGATCATGCTATCAGCCATATCAAAGACGCAGCAAAGTGGATCACCTTGTGGTGGTAAGGCATCACGGGGGTATCCACCTGACTCACATTACAGTGAGGCAGTCGCAGATTGTATAGAATTCATTAAGAAATCAGCATGTGAGGAAGGTGGTAGAGACTCAGTGGCAAGCTCGAGCGCTGCATCGGAGATGGGGCTACCAGCGTTGCCTGTCATGTGAAGGACGTGCTGTTGGGTTATGTCTTGCATTCCGGCTTAACCAGAATGCTTCACGTGCATTGTTTGAAATTCAGATTGATGTAACTAGTAACCTTAATCCTAACAGAAAAAGGAAGAAAAGGAAAGAAGAATAGATGACGGTTCTTTTTCAGTGGACGTAGGCCCACCGTCAAACCACGTAAATTTTATTGTGTATTATGTGTGATTGATTGCTTGATTGAATTTGTGTGCGCATCATAGCTTGAGTGTCGATTGTAGATTCTCTCCCTGTGCCCCAACAGGTGTCTCTTTTTATATGAGTTCTAAATGGTAGCATTTGTCAGCGATATGTTATTTTGTTTTCTTTTTTCATTCTTTTTTTTTTATCTGTTTCTGGTCTGAGGTTGGACCTTTGTGTGATCTTGTAATATGTAGCTAGAAGATGAAAGTTTGGGTATTATACAGGGACTTGTTTGTGTTTGTTTTCTGTCCCTTTGAATGAGAATTCCAGTGTAAATTTGATCTCTGTAGTTTGTTGTGGGCTTGTGGCCGAGTGTTTGGATGTGTTAATGCACTTGAGAACAAGCTGTTTATGAATGTTTTCCAACCACATGTGATGAAACTAGTAGCTGTAACGTTTAGAAGAGCCATTGAGTTCTTCTTCATGTTATCATTTTATATAAAATTTACAAATTAAATGCTTCCAATTTTTTTATTATTTTTTTTTGGAAGTTTACATGTATAGACTATTATTGGTTGGCCTTACATGGAACTCAATCCGGAAAAATATTAAAAAAAAAACTTTAATGAGTTGAAGTTATAGGAAGCTTTTGACCACATTCAATGCCTAAGTTAATGGGGCATTTGTCTACCAAAAAAAAAAAAAAAAAACCTTAATGGACCCAATTTTTTTTTTTTTTTTTTAAAATACCTTTTTTAGACATTTTGTCGGTAAGTCCTTATTTACCCTAACTTAACCTCTAAATACGATACTCCCTTTATTAGAAGGAGAAAACCCTGATATTATCAAAAAAATAAATGACAGATGTTGATAATACGGGAAAGATAAATTTATTCGATTTGTGGAACATAAGTCTTTTGTTGACCCCACTTATTCGAATTTCTAGAGCAACCACTGTATAGGCATGTCGGTTTGATTAGTGTTGATTCTTAAGAATACCATGTGCCCCTTTGTTTACATGGAATTAAAATTTTCGAAATTCTAAAAAAAATAGTGGTCCCCGCCATCATAGATAGAACAGAACTGGCTCTTTATAATAAAGAAAATGACTTAGACACCTTTTACCCTTGTCGATCATATCCTCACTCCACCAGCACTCAGATAAGGCCAATCAAAGGTATTTCAACCGCCAAATTTTTTTGAAATTTAGACCTTTCTGATGCCACCAGTCCAGAAACAGGCCATTGTCATTAACTACATATGAATTAGAATTACGCTTGAAAATCTCATGCTTTCTAATACATAATAATGCATCGATTTCCACAGATGAGAACAAATACACACCACACCATCCAAAATGGCATACATTTATTTTCGATAGCTTCAACACAATTCTCCAACGTGTCCATGGAAACTAGGGAAGGCACACTAATTTGAGTGATTATAAGGCAAATTAGTGTTAACTTTTGGACACTTAATCTACATAATCTACTGCATTTCACTCTTAAGCGTAATTAATTTACTCGCTCTGGGATGGTTGGGCCGATGAAGACGTTGCAGGCAACAGCACTGAAGGAGACGAGAGGGGCTCATGAACCACAGAATTCGACGAAATGGAGATGGGATTACCCTCCAATTGGAGCACAATACTCCCAAGGATTTCCATCATGATCTTCTTAAACTCATCTTCTGCAACAACACTGCTATCCTCCGCGTTCACCATCTTGAAGACCTCATTCACAACTTTGTCCATCTGTAGAGTTCCAATCAGACTCGTATTTTAGTTTCCACAATGAGAAGCTGGTCTGAATAAGTGCTTTTGCGGTTGCTTAATCATTTCAGTAACACACAATGCAAACTCAAAAAAATGATTTTTTTTTTTTTGTGTGTTTAAAAATGTGAAACATAGGCATAAAAATATAAAGATAAAAGTTATAATATATATATATATATATATATAGGCTCATGATCTAGTACAGTGATTTTATGGTGCAATGAACTCACATGAGCTCACTTCTTTCTTAATTTCTTTGTTTGTTTTTTTTTTTAATAGATGGTGTTTTTGAAGGTACCACAAGGCTCACAAGATCAATGATCTTATATGGTCTGGATCACCAAGAGATAGATCTAAGTGTATTAGGTCAAACACCATCAAAGTTCAATAAGGACTATATTTGACAAGTCACCCATTTATAGATTTTTTTTTTCCAAACTTCCAATACAATGAAAACTCCAGTATAATATAGAATAGAGAAGGCCAACCTGTTCTAGCGCACCATAAGGTGGCAAACCAGCTGCTGGGGCCATCCCATCCAAGGCAACGCGGAGATACACCTTAGATGCTTTCCCCTCACGATCTTTGGGCATTTCCTTCCATGTCGTATCCAATGCCTGAGAGGAAAGATAATGAAAGTTCATGAGTCTGATATTTTAACAATGTTGATTAGCATTTTCATCATAATTATAAATTGGGCGAGACTAAAGAAAAGAATATATAAACCCTGAGGGGTAGCTTAATTTGCCTAGGATCATGGTTTCCTTCTCGAGGTTGAGGGCTCGAAACTGCCTACCATACTGGGGCCACATGGGATTTACCCAAGTCCCTTTAGGCCCGTAAGGATTAGTCCGGCCTAAATGGGTTGGACACCCTCCATTATAAAAAAAAAAGAAAAGAAAAGAAAAGAAAAGAATATATATATATATATTGGGTGGGCCCGTAAGGATTAGTTTAGCCCAAAGGGTTGGGGCACCCTCCATTATCAAAAAAGAAAATAAAAGAATATATATATATATTGGGTGATTCTCCAAAATGCCCCCTTTTCCACCCTTTTTTTTTGTCATGGGGCCCACCTCGAGTCAATTTAGTATTCACCCCCCCCCCCCCCCCCCCCCCCCTCAATAGTCACAAGTCCAAATTTGACACTCTTCCAAATTTTCCTTTCCATTGGATTGAAAGAATAACAAAATGATGCCTCTAAAACCATTAAATTATAGGGTCATGGATCAAAGGATTATGATGATCTCATGGAAACCAAATTTTGCATATAGAGAGGTCTCATATATATCTTTCCATCCAACCAGACTTCCATAATCATCATTCATTCCAATGAGTCTTATTAGGATGGGTGTTTTTCTTGCATTGCCTATATATATATATAGGGAAGAGAGAGAAAGGGCGCGCGCTAAGATCAACAAAATCTTCATGCTCCCCACCCTATCCGCTGCAATGGGGCTCACCCAACAATCGATCCAACCCTTCAATCTCACCCATGAATATTAGATAATGATACCAACGTAGCATTCATCAAATTGAATTAAAAAAATTCCTCAAAAAATTTGAAAAATTAATAATAAATAAATAACAATTAACCAACCTTCTCCAATTCAAATTTGTTGGATAACAGTTTCTTGATGCTGCTACCATCGAAGGTATTTTCAGTATGGGCAACAATAGCAGGTTCTTCTTTGAGATGCTGAGCCATGTTCTTCAAGAACTTACTGAACTCCTCTACGAACATCTCTTGAGAAATGGGTTGTTCTTGTTGATGGGTGCTACAAGATTCCAATGTGGGTTTGATGATGTTGTTAAAGACCTGCACAGATGCAAAATGTAGTATGGCCAGCACAATTTTTGCTGAAATTAGAGAGAGATGCAAGAACCTAAACTTGCAGTGATTTGTGTAATTATATATAGACGTTATACAAAACTTAGAGAGAAAAAAAATCAATTGTGGTTCTTGGATGTATGGGGCGTGGACCATGTGGGCCACAAGATCTGCATGGGCCTAATTGGATGGCTAAGTACGACATTGAGGATCCCTTTCCTTTCAAATTTACCTGTTCAAGATATAATTCCACCATGGAAGGAATTCTCACATAAAACCTATGAATATTGGGTCTAAGGATATTTACTTCAATTCATATGAATTGTTCGACTTCGCATCAATAAGACATATAAAAAGAAAAGTAGGAGAGAGTTGTAAATCCCATGATCAAGAAGATCAAAGAGAAAAAGAAATGAGCATCAAGAAATTCCAATTTGAAAATTACCCAAGGGTCAGAAGGGGGCGGCATGCCATGTTCAACTGTGAGTTGTTCAAGTGCCTTGGTCATGTAATCCTGCAGAGATCCTGCCGATGAATCTATCTGTGAAAATATGGCCGTTGCATCCGGTTGAAACCTTGGGCTGTCGACGAACTCTAAAAGATCTTCACCATCAATTCTCAATATCACAATTGGATCTCGCTTGAGGCCCGCTGCCATGCCTAGTAGAAAGTCTGATAGCACTTCTTTGAACTCGATCTTGCTCACCTTCTCCTGCTTCCCATTAGTGAATTCATTCAAAACCTTCAAACATCACCAACAAAACCATCATTCTTTCCATATATGTGATAAATACATTCATTTGAAGAAAAACTTCATATTCCTAACTGTATGATGGGCTATGAAAAAAGGAAACGGGTGGTCATGACAATCAAAACCTAATCCAACTTGGATCAAAATCTATGAACCCATGCTTGCCTAGAACCAACCTAAACCACAACCAAACCCACCTTTCACCAAGTGCGGGTCAAGTCTGGTCACCCTCTCTCTCTATATGTGTTAGAGAGAATCGCCAAATGATTTCTCACTTTACATCCATTTGACAAACACAATGAATTATTAGTGAGAATAGGCAGTAAAAGTGAGATAATTAAAAATACGAGAATCATTAAAACCATTGTTAAAATAGAGAGAACATAAATTCGATAAAATAATTTATGGTACAGCTGACCCAGCATAGTTGGGCAGGGCATTGATGATGGTGATCAATATAATTAAATCTGTTCCTATTTCATCTCAACCTTTCATGAAAAGGAGTATTTATAACTCAGTGGCCAGTACTTCTCTAAATAATGGTAGTATTTTTGACAGACTAGCAGCCCCCATTAACACTACCTGTGCATAAACACTGTTGTCCATGCAGGTGAATTTAATTTGTATTACTAAGGTAGGTAGATAGTATTGCAGGCCCACCAATGCTCCATCAAGTCTTACCCCAATCCCATGCCCTACTCGTACAAAAATGACCAAATTTCCCATAAACTGGACAGATGTGCTCTGCTGATTTATTATAAGTTTTAACTATAGTCTTCCTAAATTAACTATGCAATGTGAAAGTCTAGATTGATGCACATAAATAAGTAGCATATGACAAGGGAGTTGAATTAATCAAAGGTAAGCGTCGTAATTAATGAAGGCTGCAGTCATTAGCACATGACAATGTTATCTCTAATATAGAAGTGTGAGAGGGCTCAAGTACAAATAAATGTAGGCATGTAGCCACTGAAAGAGGACAAGCAAAGCAAGAAGGATGTTAAAAGGAAAAAGAAATCCAAATTAGATATGGGAAGGACACATCAAACAAAAATAATGTATAGCATGGGCTTTCCAGAATTTATATTAAAGTAATCGCCTGTATGTTTCACAAGTAATCGTATTTATATCACCATCATCATCATCATTATCATCAAAACCTTGTCCCAACTATATTGGGATTGACTACAAGTAATCATATTTATATTTTTTTTTTTACAACAAAGTAGTAGCCAAAGAAATCTTCCAATTCAAAATGTTAGATACCACAGCCCAGTTATTAATCCTATATTAAGAAATGCTTGTATAACAAGAGGATTCCCCAATGGAGAGAAGAATTGTCCTAATTTTCTACATAACCCACTCTTCCGTTGCTTGGTACAACACTTTTCCATATAAACAGGAAAAAAATTGAACTGATTTTCCTTGGTTGAGAGGATTTTGATATCCTATGGGAGAGGTAAAAATCAACAATTACTCTCAATGAAAATCCATGGAGCACGGAATCCTCTCATCACACAAAACACGAATCTTATTGTCACACAAATACACCCTCAAGAATGTGTTTGCACAATGAGGAGGAAAACTATTTAGACTTTTCATAAAGCTATCCCACCGTTTCCTTGTTTAGTGCAACATATTGTCTTCAGAGAAAAATGAACTTTCATAGAAAGAGGAAATCTTGATTTTCCATAAAAAGTAGGAATGGGGAATTCCTCTTTGCATTGAAAGCAGAAATCTAGGGAATGGAGAATCCTCATAAGTCCTAAATCTGAAAAAAAAAAAAAAAAAAAAAAGGTAGACATTCACAAGGTGTGACTAAATTCAAGTGGACCACACTCCTCAACTGTCAGTCATGGATTTCTTGGGTGGTGGTCACCCTTTATCTTTAGTACTGTGAGATAAGATTACTTTCGGCCAGAGTACGTGGACTTCTGATCTTTTCAGTAGAATCTTATCACAAAGAATGACAAATATAATAACAATTAGAAATAGAAGGGAATAGATCCGAGCAGCAATTTTTTTAAAGATAATTGGCATTAAAACACAATCTAATCCGACCAAGTCTTAGACCATGACGTAGATGAGACAATCCTCAAAATTATACAATTATGTACCATGCCAATATTTTTTTTTTATAAAAACCTCAAATAAGTTAAAAGATCCAAAAAAGTACCTCAAACCATGAAACCCTAAAAAAGTTCATGGAGTGCTCACCCATATAGTTTGTACAACATTTTTATCGGCACATTGCTAATTGCAAAAAAAAAAAAAAATCTGCACTCGCTCATGCGCATGTATCTCGTGTATACATGCATGTAAGACTTGTACATGGTGATCATATAAGGTGCGCACACACAACTTGTATGCAAGATATATGCGCTCGTGTGAGTTCAGAAAAAAAAATTTGTAAAATGCAATGTGCCGGAAAAAAAAAAGTGCGAACACTCAATGTTTTAAAACTTTTTTAAAAGTTTCATGGTTTGAAGTACTTTTTTACGTCTTTTTAAATATTTAATTTTTTTTCCGACCATCCCTTCTAAATTCTAACTACATACTTTCTCATTTTTTTATTATTATTTATTAAATTGGACTTTTTTGCACATGCATTGCAGGAGCACTACTCAGACTTTTCTATAGTTTTTCTGACTTAGAATGAGCACGTGTTGGATCAGATGATAACTACTAAACATTTCAATAATTACCACCAGTGGTTGGGCTACAGCTCATTCAAAGGGTGGCCCCACTGCTTTGACTACAATCGAGACCATATAATCCTCGTTCCACGCACTCAGGGCCCACATTTTGGTGTGGGGACATCAAAACCGTGGGCCTACTGAATCCGGATCCTCTGAGGCTGTAATCCTGAGTTGAATGAGTGGAACCTATCTAATAAGATCCTGACCCTTCAAAACAAATGCATCCATATATAAAGTCAGAATCCTCAAATTTTATTTCAATCAGGGTTTACATCAAATGAACGTGTGCTGGAAGAACGTAATTAACACATTCTGATGCAAATTCATTATCGGCCAATCCAAAGGTAGACAAGTTCTGATTGATGTCAATTTTGAGTTTAGGAGTTGGTTTTGAACGGTTCAAATTTCACTAAATAGGTCCCACTTTGAAATTGTAACCGTTCTATCAGATTTTCGACACATGTGAGAGATACTCGGGGGATGTGTGTGGAGTCTGGACTCCTTATTTTCAGATAACCTTTACAGGCATATGTACAAAGTCTTTTTAACAGATGTCCAGTAAACGCCAGACATGTACCAAAGTCTCAACAGATATCCAGTAAACTAACTCCACACAAACCTGCCACACTACACGTTGAACTTGTGACATTGTCGCACACCACATTTATAATATAATATCGTACAGCTGTTGATATCATAATAACCCCAGAAAGGCCTCCATTTGGAGCATCTATTATGGGACCCACCCCATAACTACTCACCACCACATATCAAAAAATCTCAACCGTCCATGAAACAAAAGGTCCAAAACTAAACTATCAGACAGAGAGAGAAGATAGAAGAGAGGAGGGCGTTGGAACAAAAGGTCCAAAACTAATCTATCAGACGGAGAGAGAGAGAGATAGAGAGGGGGGGTCCGAACCTCTGTGTAGATGTGGTCAGAGTCAGGAGAAGAGCCCTGAGCAGGAAGACCAAGAGCGGCACCAATATCAGCAACAGCAGGCTGCAGCTCTCTCATAGACAACTTCCCATCACAGTCCCTATCCAGCTCTTGGAATTTATGATCCACAAAATTGCTGAATACCTCTTCGTTCTCCACCAAATCTCTTATATCCGAACCATCCAACACCTGTGCCCCGCTTTTGTTCTTGGGCGTGATGCTTGCCATTCGCTCCAAGCCTCTTTAGACCCAGATCAATCAATTCAATCTACAGCAAACAAACAGGATGGAAAAAAGAAAGAGGAAGAGAGCGAGAAACTCGTGAATCCTCTTCCCTTTCTGTTGATCTCACTCTTCCTTTTCTTTCTTTCTTTCTTTCTGCGGTTGCTTTTGTTTGTGCTTATATATATATTTCTTTGGAGGAGAAAGGAATCGACTTCTGCCACGAAGCGTTCAGTGGTTGGGACACGTGTTGCTTTCTCGTGTTCTGATGAAAAGAAGATGATATCTCTCTCTCTCTTCCCCCCCTCTCTCTCTCTCGCCCTTTCTCGTTTCTTCCCACATGAATGCACTTGGTTTGTGGTTTTTAATATACCCCTTTGTAGTTTTTGGCATTTGTAAATCCCTCCTTGCAAGAGAACCCGGGTAAAACTCCTATGGTCTCAAGCGAGATTCAACTTTAGTTTTTAGATAGAGGGAATGGAAGCTTAATAGCAAGACTTCTAACAGCTTCGAAAAAGGAAGGAACCGTGGTCCTATCCACTCAATCAATTTCTTGGAATTATCAATAGCCATGTGTCCACAATAACTTTTCGAGTTAAAATAACACTTTTGTCCATTCTTTATCCCCATATGCATAGCTTTAAAAGCTTTGACTTATATTTCTTTAAAGCTTAAAACATTGACATAGTTACTATGACTATATTTAGCCGAACAAATTACTCTTACATGAGTCCATTTTTATTAATATAAAGTTCATTTTATGTTAAATCGATCATAACGACAATCAATACATGTACTTATGATTGATTATAATTGACTTAATCTATGCATGACCTTCCATTAAATTGATGAGAAGTTGTAAAATACATGAATCTAACTTTAATTGCATGAGAGTTACTCGTGGGACTTGAAATAAAATAATAACATTTTTATAAATAATTATATATATATATATATATATTAATAGATAGAAGGGCCTAGCTCATATTTATAAAAACTCAACACAAAACTCATTGTAGATGCTCACTCTTGTTAGAACGAGTGATTTTTTATTTTTATTTTGGTAAGGTAGAACGACTGATTTTAGGGCATAGAAAGCACAAATATATCACTGATTGCTCAAACAATTATGGTATGTTTGAATGTATGATGAATTGAAGTATGGTGAGGTGAAGCATCAAATCAAGAGATAATAAAATATAAGTTGTTATGATGATGTTTTGTTTTTATTTGTTTGGTATAAAAAAAATTTGACTTTTTGTATAGAAAAGTAGAGTTTTTTTGTCTTTTAGTGGAAAAAGAATATTGTTTTTTCGACTTTTTGTGAAAAAAATGGAGGAAATGTTGAAATTATGTACTTTTAATATGACCATTGTCAATTCTTATCTAAATTTACTTCACTTCACTTTAATTTAGTTAAGTGTAAAACACAACCACAGGGCTCATTTACAAATTCTAAAACCTTAGGAGTATATACCAAAAAAAAGGAACTTGCTTCCTTTTGACTTTACTACTTTGTCTTCTTCCCCTTTCATCTTTGTGGTCATCGATTGGTGATCTGGACCGTTGACTTAGTGGGCCACTGTGTGGATTGGTTGTGTAAACGATGATCTGAGCAGACAGAGGTCCTAATCATCTCTGACATTTGTGCTATGACAAGTCATTTCGCAAATCCCGATCATATTCACAACTTATGGTGGAGATTGGAGCGACGGTGAATCACAGTCAGTAACAGGAACCGTATGCGACAATGATACACACACTCCTTAGTAATCACAGTCACAGACAATTAAAGATAAGTCTTTTGTGGAAAACAAGATTCCAGTAAATACAAAGCTCACGTAATACACAGTGGAGGACCCCACAACATGCCAGGTCTTCATGGTTTTTTTTTATAAAGGTCGTTTGGGGTCGTCACCCACCACAAGGCATTTGATTCATAGCCGTTGATCATGGGAGGAAATGGGGAGTTATATGATCATTGACGGATAGATTTGAATTGAAGGTTCAAACCTTGGGCTTTGGGTTTGGGTATGTTCCTTGTGGGGTCTATGAGTTGGTGATCAAGACCGTTATTCTCCTGCAAATAGACAAGTTTACTTCAGAAGATCGTACCGTTGGATCTTATATGGCCCAAGGTGGAAAACTTACCTTCCCATGCCAGAATCCATTGGCATTTGATCGAAAAAGGCTTCATACATGCATGATAGTTGAGAACCACAACAGCTTCTACTTGCGTGGATGAGGCATACCTTCCTTCTTTGGGTAGGAAGGTATAGTTTTAGGCAATCCAACCAGCAGTGGCACACCACAGCAATGCCTGATTGAGTGTGGAGAAATCTCATAATACAAAGGAATTGAAAACATAAGAAGTGAAATGAGCTCCACTTGGGCTTTTTATAACTAGTATAGAAAGGGAGTAAAAAAATGATTGATATAACATGGGCTTTTGGTATAAGCACAGGAGAAGGAGAGTGAAAAAATACTAATTGATATGACATGAAGTTTTATTTTATGAGTGTGTTTGGAAGAAAGAAGTGAAAAGTGAGTGAAACCCATGTATTAAAAAGTTTTACTTCAAGGGCGTCTGAATGGAATAGGGGGAAGGGTAGAGTAAATTGGAGGGGCTTATTGCTTGCCTCCCTCCATTTTACCTTGTCCAACTTGGCTAAATTGAGAAGAAGAAAGATTTTGTCCATAGTGATTTTTACATTAACCCGTGTCTCTCTAATTGTGTTCATGATTTGAGTAATGATTATTACAGAGGTGAAGACTGAAGGATATGAGTGCGGCGATGAAAGATATGAGGCGGAGATATATATAAATGGGACATTGACTTTTGTAGGTGTTAGATTTCCTTGGGTGATGGCTCAGATTGTCTTTCCCGTCTTCCTTGATTCTATCTCCATTGAAGGAGAGGTTATTTGATGGTATTTCTTAGATATCAACTTGTTAATTAATCATTCTTAATCATTTATAGAAATACAATCTTAGACATTTAATTATCTGAAACAAATGTTAGAGATAGGGTTATTGCTATGTATAAATTGAGAGAATTTTCTCTCTTCATAATTACGGTGAATTTATCAAAAAGTCTTTATGGTATCAGAGGTGGGCCCAGTGATGATCTTACAATCAAGTTGGGTACAGTCCTATCTTTCGCAATAATCACCATCAAAATTGCAATCGTGATGGATTCACGAACAGACAAACGGTGGGCGATCGCCAATAATTTATTTATTTTCATGTTACCCATCACATATCTTTTTTATGAAAAGATCATATTGATTGAGGGGGTGTTAGTTATAGGATTAGGTTGGTTGGTTTTGTTATTAGAGACAAGATTGCATTATGAAAAGATGATATTGGTTGAGGGGGTGTTAGAGATAGGATTAGGTCGGTTGGTTTGGTTATTAGAGATAAGATTGTATTTGAATTTGAATCATCTTAATTATTAATATGTATAAATTGAGAGGATTTCCTCTCTTCAAAATTACAGTGAATTTATCAAAAAAGTCTTTACCAAAGGCCCCAGAAAACATTAAATTGTCCCCATCCAATGGGACAAGGAGCAGATTGAGGCTCCTGTGTCGACCACCAATTTTGTTAGTCTTTTATTGGATGACTTTATACATGCATGAGCAGATTGAAGCTTTTGCAGGTCCAATGAACTTTTGGCACTAAAAAACAAGGGGGGCCTAGCATGAGTAGTCCTTGACCAAAACTATGGATCTGTGGCCCAATCCTGTTGAGCAGGGCTGCAACAGCATTGACTGTGGCTGGTTGCCATGTTTGTTAACCGCCCATTCTTTCGGTGGGTAGGAACCGTCCATTCTCTATGGAAAGTTCTCCACTTGAATCTTGATAGAGTTTTTCTTCTTCTTTTTTTTTAGTGGAGAGTCTTGAGTCTCTTGACCCATGGGGGCCCTAAAAGGGTCTGTAAAGTTCCTAGATCCCACATCTCATTGGTCCAAAGAATTAAAAAAAAAAGGACCTACCAACCATAGATGGCTGAAACACATTAAACAAAACCTTTTCTCCCATTCATTATCTCAACCCCAACCTCTATGAAAGAGGTCATCTTGCATTTGAAGAGAAAATCAAGGAATGTCGATCCAGCTTGGGACCCATTATTATCATTGTTATTACATATGATGGGAATTTTGGCCAGGTTTCCAAACCACTTTGTGGACCCACCTTAATCCATGAACCCATCATTTTCATTTGTTAAAAACTGGAAATTTGGCTGCATATTGATCCAAGTTACTAAATTGTGAACCCTTTTGTGGCCCATCTTGACAAATGCGACCCATCATCACCGTTGTTACACTTTGAGGAAGTTTTGGCAGCAGACCCGCTCCAATTTATATTCCAACTTCTCAATCCTTATGTGGGCTCACCTTGATGTGTAGGGCTTATCTAAGGGTGCATATGGGCGGTTCAGATTGGTTTAGAGGGGAAATCATTAACTAAACTGAATCTATCGGTTTTCTATTTTTCCAAACCGAACCGTACAACCCATGTGCTCAAACTGAATAAAAAAGAACCAGTTCAGGTCGGTTCGATTACAATTATTTTTATTTTTCACAAAAAAATGACAGTTCAATTGATGAGAGACATTCAACTTCAAGTAATGGAGTGAGGGTTCGAGTCTACTTCAAGTAATGGAGTGAGGGTTCGAGTCTTCTTCAAGTAAATTTTCATATTCATTTATATATTTTATAAAAAATGTATATTTATATAATTGGTTCGGTTCTGTTTGATATGTTTAACCGCACATTCAAACCGAAAACCGAACCGAACCAAATGGTTTGAAAGAAATCCGAACCGTGACTGAACCGATCTACTACAAAACCGATCTAAGTGGTTTGATTCAAATAGGTTTAGCAGTTTAGCTGTTTATTACTTCTTTTTCTTTCACACACAGGCTTATCTCTGTCATTTTTAAAAATATACAGATTTCCAACTTCAATTATACTTTTCAAAAAACATGTATGCAACATCAACCAGATGTTTCTAACCAAAAAAAAAAAATTAAAACTTATTTGCGGTCATATTTTCAGGTAAAATATCACATTTATTTATTGGTAAGACTTGAACCCATTAGCTCACATTGCCAATAGTGACTAGAGAGCGGCTGCCACTATACCCCGGGCTCCTGATCCTTAATTATTTCTTTTATTATTTTTATAATCAATACTTCATTTTACTTCTTTTTTTTTTTTGGTAATGAAAGTCTCAAATTTATTTTTTTGGGTACTCAACTTAGGGGGCTAGGACCCAAGCTCTCTGATGAGGAAAGAAGACCTCGGGGTGAGGTAGCATGACGCTCAGGTGAGGGAAGGTGTCTGCCTAGATTCAAACCCATGACAAGTAGATAAGAACTCACAACTCTTACCACTAGGGTAAGAGGCAGTTCTTTAATTTTACATTTTTAGTAGCTTCCTTCTTGAAGTTTCTTGAACATGACATCCTCATGATGATTATGGAAGTCTATTGGATGTAGGGATGTAAATGGATTCTCGATTCTTCGATTACCCGAAGGTTTCAACCTGTTAAAAACCAAGTTTGGGTCCTTATTTAGGCCTTGAAAAGTAAATGGGTCCGGGTCCTGGTCCGGTTCCACCTTGGTTCGGACTCGTGGACCTGGGACCCTACATATTACTTCAGTTTTTGAAAGTTTCTCTCTAAAAACCATGTTTTTTAATCTCATTCTTTACCTAGACCCGGACTCAGATCCAAACCCGTCCCATATATTGTTCTGGTTCTTATTCCAGAGCCAAGAAGTCGGTTCCGAAATAATACCACATTCTCCTTAACGGTTTCGGTTCCGGGTCCACCATGGATCCGGACTAGAACCAACCCGTTTACAACCTTAATTTGATGAGAATATCCATATGAGGTCTACCTATATCTAACTATATGCAAAGTTTGAGTCCATAAGATCATTTAACCTTTTGATGACTTACCCTAAAATTTAATGGTTTAGAGATATTATTTTGTTATGATTTCAATCCAATTGTAAAGAAAAGTTGGATGAGGATCAAATAGAGGCATTATTTTGTTATGATTTCAATCTGATGACAAAGAAAAGTTAGATAAGTGTCAAACTTAGACTTGTAACTATTTATTGGAGGTAGTGAAAAGACTAGAGTGGCTCAACATTGTCTCCACGACAAAAACAAAAGGGGGCGGATACATATCACAAGTCTCTCGCTAACTAATGCCCCATTAATGCGCCCTTGCAATTGCTTCTTTAAAATGAGAAAATATAGATTTGGCGAATTTGAATTGATCACGAGTTGTACTTCTTGTCATGGTTGATTGCATTGAAGGTGTATGCGTTCAAACTAAGAGAGTTCTTAGGAGAAAAAGATTCGGCCAGTGTTGGCGGTGTGCATGATGTACCAGTGTTTCCTTGAGTGTCGGCTCCAAAGAGAAGAAATCTATCAAACATTTCAATGTGTCATTGAAAATGCCATTGTCGTCATGGCAACAATTCAATTGAAGATCCTCTCACTGGGGATATCCAGATCTATCCAGAGAAAGGAAGTGTTGTTTTTTTCTGCCGGTCTACATGAGTGGGCCTTCACTCTCATCAACTTTACAAAAAAGTATGCTACCAAGTTTGGTGTGGATGAAGCCAAGATGATGTGGAGACTTTGGGGGTGAAAACTACTTTGATCGAGTCACAAGAAAATGGACGACTAAAACTACTGGGTCACCAACATCAAGCGGGGCTTCGCTCAATTTCACTCATCCATATATGCATGAAGTGATGAGAAATATAAATTATGGCCCGCTTCGTGAGTGAAACTAAGGTGACAACACCACTCAACCATGAGTGTATTGGCCTGGAAACTCCATCCTTGATGAATAATACCTTCTCTCACGACTAGGGATGTAAATGGGTACTTGATTCTCCAATTACCCGGAGGTTCCGACCCGTTAAAAACCGAGTCTGGGTCTGGGTCGGGTTTCACCTTGATTCGGACCCGTGTACCTGAGACCCGATATATTTCTTCTAAAAACCATATTTTTTTAATATCATTCTCTACCAAAACTTGAACCCGGATCCAGACTCGTCTCATATATAGTTTTGGTTCCGGTTCCGGAACAAAAAAAATTGGTTCCGAAACTGTGTCGGGTCCGGATTCGGATCTGGTTCCACCTTCTCTTTAACGATTCTAGTAAAATTAAGTCCAGAACGCCTGTTAAAGCAGAGAAAAAGGTTTGGGCTTGGATCCAATTTATACTGTAGTTAGACCCAAATATGAATTTACTTATAAGAACCCGTACCTGAACTCCAGCCTAAATCAGTTCCAGCAGGAAACTTACAGGACCCGTAGTTGAATTCAAATTAGAGACCTGGATCTTGACCTTGACTCAAATATAGGGACTGGACCCAGCCCAAGTCAGGGGCCATTCACTTATATACTAATTTATAGTTTACATAATAGATAAATTCATAAATATATACAGCTATATCATTTGATATTCAGAACCTCTGGTATGAAATCCATGACCCTGAAGCCAGACCCAAGGTCATGGATCACTGGACCGAAATTAAAAATGGGTCCATTGGACCCATAACTAGATTGTTTCAATTCAGGTCGTTCAAGTGTTCTGTTACATGTGCCAAATCCAGGATCAACTGCTAACAAACGAGCTTACATGTAATCACTCGTGGGTGGGCCTAATCCAGATGAGGACTCCCCTCACATTTTGAAATTACTCCCTTATCATCTTATGGTTAGCAAAAGATAGGATAGGACTAGTCATCCCTATTTCAACACAGAGAGGGAGGGATTTGAAATGGACTTTCATTGATATGTAAAGAGCATCAAATGAATTTTAAGCTCCCAAGATAGAGAAAACTTGAGACTCAGACGATTTCAGATCTCTACAACAACAAGTGCTTGATTCTAGTCCTACTTCACATTTGTAGCAGCCAAATTCTCTTCCATCAGACTCATCATCTACTGCACAAGACTGAAGGCAAAAGTGGATATTTAGACTAAGAGGGTGTTCTTCAGATGCTCGCTCCAATGTGCATCCATTTCCATGGATATCTAGAGTCAGGCATTGTCCTGTGCAGCAATTCAAAAGGTAAATTGCATTGCTCACTGGGCTAAGCTAAGGTGGATAATGTGAAAATGACCCCTACACCATAGGATCCATCGAAGTCCAAGTTTCGTAGCTCCCTTGTATAGGTGGATTTGTTTGGATTCATTCAACAAAGCCATTATAGCTTCCAAGACATTGTAGATTTTCTAGATCCTCTGTGGTCTGCATGCCATCTAGTGATTTCCCATACCAGTACAAGTATACTAGTGAGTTCCCATGTGAGAAGAACCGGGCCACCTTTGATCAGTAGTCCTTTTAATTTTCTTATCAACTCATGATCTATCATGGGGACCAAATTTCCAATCATCCTACTTCACTCCATCTTTGCTTTTTGGGTACTTGGGCAAACGGGGTTGGACCCAAGAGGGCCCACAATGTGAGAAGGAGAGCCCACGCAGGGAACAATTCCAAGGTGGTTAGGTAAGTTAAGACCCCTTATTGTCTACTCACCGTTGGATTCAATTTCAAAGAAAAGAAAAGAACTATGACTAAGGCGCCATTGAAATGATTGATAAATTAATGGCTAGGATGGTCTTGTGGGCTGATTTTTCAATTTCTTTTAGCTTCAATAAATGAGCCTTTCTATCATCCCTCCTCCCATGGACCACTTGTATCTAAGTAGGGTTGTAAACGGGTTAGTTTCAGTCCCATGGTGGATCCAAAATCAGAATTGTTAAGGAGAAAGTGAAATTAGATCTCGACTCGAAATCGTTTTGGAACCCGTTTCCTGGCTTCGGAACTGGAACCGGAACCATATATGAGACACGTTCGGTTTCGGGTTCGGATCAAGGTAGAGAATCATATTAAAAAAAAAAAAATTAGGAGAGATTTTCGAAAATCAAAGTAAAATGTCGGGTCTCGGGTCCACAAGTCCGAACCAAGGTGAAATTGGACCTATTTACGGCCTAATTAAGGATCAAGACCCGGTTTTTAAAGGATTAAAACTTCTGGGTAATCGGATAATTAGGTATCCATTTACATCCCTATATCTAAGTGGACTCCAAGAAATGGAACTGCTGGATATACTTACATTTGTTCGTCCCTAATATGGTTTAGTTACAGTAATCAAAAGTTTTGGTCCAATGGCATTTTTGTCGGTAAATGGATTTTATATTGTGCAGAAATCCTTTTCCATAGGTTCAGTTAAAGGTCCGAATATATTATGGACCCCATCGAAGTTCTCTTCTATAAATTTTCTACATTAAGGGCCCACCATGCTCGTACAGAACACATCTCACCGTCCAATTAGACTCCATCTTTCACCCCTCCCATCACTCCTCCAAAAGTATGGCCCACTAAAGTAAGCTAAATCAATAGGTCCCACCTTTTAAACGACCCCACCCTGAAAGATCTCCATCCAACCGTTGATTCACAGATCGTGGAGATTACGCAAAGACTCAGCCGTAGATGCGGTGCAGATTGAGAGGCGGCAGAACAGCAAGCCCCTCAGATTCGAACTCTCCGCACGTGCGCTGACGTGTACGATAATAAAAAGGGTAATTCCCAAATAAGACCTTAACTTTTTTCTTAATATAAAAAAGGACATAAGTTTTAAAGTCTCTCAAATTAGTCCCTAAGGTTTTCAATTTAATGACACCCAGGGTATATTTGCCATTTTTTTCTTAGTTTTTTTCAAATATCTAAATTATTCTTCATTTAAAATCATTATTAACCGTAGTCGATCACCCTAGAAAAACGAAGGGATTATTTTTTCATTTGAATTCATTGAATGCACTATCGTACTTGAGCATCATGTCAAATTCCTTAATTCTCAAAGGTCTATTTGGTTGAAGGTATTTTTGACTATGGAAGTTTTCAAACCATATAAAAAGGAACTTTTTTCTATAATTTCAACATTCGAAATGGGGGGGTGGGTTTCAAAATTTAGAATTTTATCTACGATGGCAGCATTTGATATTTAAAATCTCACAATTATTCTAAATAAGCATGTCCTAAATGTCATCAGAGACCATTTAGGTAGATGAAAAAACATAAAGGGCGGATCCCAAAAATAGGCGGGTTTTACTTCAATGAAAGGTAATATGGGTGGTTTTAAAAAGGGGTTCAAAATTTAGAATTTTATCTACGAGGACAGCATTTGATATTTAAAATCTCACAATTATTCAAAATAAGCATGTCCTAAATGTCATCAGAGACCATTTAGGTAAATTAAAAAACATAGAGGGCGGATCCCAAAAATAGGCGGGTTTTACTTCAATGAAAGGTAATATGGGTGGTTTTAAAAAATTAAAAAAAAATTATATTCGGAATATAGCATTAAATGGACGTATCGCAATATAAAACTTAAAGGGACTCAGGCGAAAAGTTTTAAAATTTGTCCTTTTTGAAATAAGGTAAAACTTAAAGGCCTTAATTAAAGATTTTCCTAATAAAAATAAAATCAGTTTTCGTGCGTTGCCTCCAAAAATCATATTAACTTTCCTTTTTCCCCCTCTTCCCTCCTTCCCTTCCCCCAAATCTCTCTCTCAAACCCTCCTCCTCCTCTTCTTCTTCTTCTTCTTCTTCTTCTTCTTCTTCTTCATCTCTCTCTCTGCCATGTCAGGTGGAGTTGAAGGTTCCTCAGCTGCTTGCCCGCAGAGGCCGCCTCAGCCTCCCCACATCCTACGTCCCTTGAAACGCCACTTCCCCTTCTCTTTCCTCACCAAACCTCCCCATCCTCATCTTCCCGCTTTCGATCCCAAGATGGGATTTCAAACCAACGATAACCCCATCGTCGATCAGAAACCCGCGATTCCCTCTTTGGTAAGTTCTTTTCTTTCTGTAATCCGATTCTGTGATTCAATTGATTGGTGGTGATTGTCTTTTTTTTTTCAATCTTGATTTTGATTGACGAAGAAGATCGGATCTATTTAGATTGGGATTGTGTTTAGATTGGGTTGTGGGAATTTTTTGGTTGTTTGTGTGATGTGTTTTTAGATCAGGGTTTATTATTTTTTGTATGGGTTGTTGGTGTTTTTGTTATTTGTTTGGTGGTGTTTGGTTGCGCTTGTGTAGTTAGTCCTGGACATGATCCGTGGGTCCAACCAACTTGGGTTTTTGGTATGAGGAGCTATATCCTGAGCTGATAAAGTTATTGGATTTGGGTAGGATATGGGTTTTATTCAGGGTCTTATGAGGAGAGAGGGAGAGTGATGGGGGGTTTCTAATTCAGGGTCTGATCCTAATGGACAACAGTGAGAGAGAACTTTTTAGGGCCCACCTGGGGCCATACCAATTGATGGAAAGATCTCACTCAGACTGAGTGTTCTGCAAAATATAAATCCCAATCGATTATACTAATACCTTTCATCCATGGCCCTCAAGTTTAAGTGTTTTGGAAGAAATTGTTTTTTTAGAATTTCAATCCAACGGTGACTAACAAATGGATGTGTGACAAATTTGGGCGGGCTCCTAATTCATGGAGAGGGGGGTTGTGGTGATAATTGATCATAAGGGGTCCTACTCACCTAAAAAAATCTCTCAGGAGAGAGGTCTTTAAGACTGCTAGCTCATGGGGCCCACCAAGGGCCCCACTAATGATGATACCTGGGGATGGAAAGATCCTAGGCTAGGGCCTATATATCAACTTTGAGGTCAATTACATCTCTCTAATCCCTTGATCCGTGGCCCACGACTTTGATGACTATATATATCTATATGCATCTGCATGTAATTGGGCAAGTCCATTTGAATGAGTGCAAACCTGATGGATTCGGTGTAAATAGGGGGTTGGGGGTGTTTGATGGATAAGTGCCCAGTTGGGCCCCATGTGTTACCTCACTGGTGTATGTGTGTGATTCTGCCGCGCCCCCATACACCATGAATCACAGGGAGTTGCACCAGTCCCCATTGGATCAAGGGTTAAGTCAAAGGTTTGGATCTATATGTACGCAAACCCTGACCCGTTTATTTTCTAGTCCAATTAGCAATACCTAAACTCATACCCAAAAATTAAATGAGTTCAAACTAAGTTCTCAGACCCTATTTTTATGGGTGGTGTCATGCGTTTTGATTGTTATCCTACCTTACTATACTATACTATCCTATACTTGTCCCTTGCACTTCAAAGTTTGAAAATGACAAGAAAAGATTAAAAATGAATTCCGACATCTGTTTTTGGTTGAACTGTTTATATTTTCGTCAGTCTTAGTTCATGCTAGTCTCATACTAGTCTTTGTCGGTCCGCCACCAATTGTACAAGTCTCATGGGAGTCTGTACCAGTCTATGCTACTCTGGATTCATCAAGTCCGTGGCCTTTTCAGGATCCTGTGGGATGTGTAGAAGGCAAAGAAGCAGTGTGGACTGTGATTTTGGGAGGGTTGTGGAAGTTGGGTGTTGGACAATGATGATGATTGAGAGAAGAAAGAAACCGATGAAGATGAATGGTATCTGGTTGCTGTTGTATTTGGGGACTGAAATGCAGATGTATTTTTAGATGGTTGAGATTTTGGACTATGTCTTGTTTAGGCTGCCTTGATGGTGGGGAAAATGATAGGGTTTGAAAGAAAAAGGGAATGGCGTCTGAAGCAAGGAAATGGATCCTTCCCTAGATCTGCTGTAGGGTGTTTTGATTAGAGATGATTGGTGGCCTTTTGGTTATGATGGTTGTTCAGGTGCACTATCAAATGTGGTTTGACAGATAGTTGCTAGTTGCTAGTTGCTACAGCAGAGGATAGGTGAAGGAGACTACTGAGCACATGAAGGTGGTGGTTATGATGAAAAAAGAGAATGAAAGCAGGAGGAATAAGAAGAACAACAAAGAAAAAGAATGATACGGTAGCTTTGTTAAAATCTTTGGCAGAAAGCAAACTTGCTCTAATATCACCTAATGTAGCTAAACCATTTGATTCAGCCCGAACAACAAACAAGTAGAATCCAAGGTTTCTGCAACCTTTATTCTCTTGGTCTCTCCATATCTGCAGTACAGCCATAATAGATTATTAAAGGAAATACCAAGCGATAACACATGTAAACTCACCTGAAATTAAGGTTTCATCGCACATTTGGGATTTTTCTTATACAAGAATAAACATTACCAAAAGCCATGAATTTCCAGCTCTCTTCTTGTTTATATATGCTGTTACATTAGAAAACCCTAAACACTGTTACACCTATCAAATCAACATAGGCATGTTTTAATCCTGATCCTTTGAACATAATAATAATAATAATAATAAGAGGAAACTACGAAAAAAAGGACCCTAGATGGTCACTAACCGAAAAAGAGGTCACTAGTCAATATTGCACGTAAGTGGTCTCCTGTGACCACTTCCTTTTTTTTATTAAAGATTTAAACGTGTGACGACGTCGCCACTTAATCTCCTAAAACACAATTTTCCCCATTTTCCCCTTCTTCCTCCCATCGTTTTCCCCATTCCTCCCAAGGTGTGGTTTCCCTTGCGCTTGATGGGATCGTTTTTTTAGGAGTAGATTGTTAGATTATATGGTCTCAATCCATCAGTTGATGTAATACATTGATTAATTTCTTTATTTATCAATAAAATCATGCTTTCCTTTCATGAGATGAATGGTGTTTTATTACTTAATGCACATAACCAATACATATGACATGATGGTTCATGAGATGAACCGGGTCCCATTAGTATATTAGATGTGATATATGTATATGGATGAGATCCATATACGGGAGACATATGTCACAAATCTTATAGTTAAAAATATCTTCACAACCAGTGATGAGACTAAGCATTTCATCTGATAATGTTGCGGCACTTTGATCACTATGAGATAGTGTGATTTGTCTTGATCATCAAAATGTAAGATTTTGGATCATAGTGCTGATACATTGGATGTATTGAAGGACCATGAGAAGCACCTTATGAATACTCATAATTCCCTAGCAGTAGGCTCTCAATCTTGAGACATTAATGAACTCAAGTTTCTATCTATTCATTTGCTTTGAGTCACTAATGAGTGAGGCCAATTGTAGGTCAACACCTCGGTGTCTTGGGTATGTGGTAGTAGGACTATGGGAACATCCAATGGTCAAGATGGAATCTATCTATATTATCCCCTTGTGCTAATTAATGGATTTATCATTAGTAAGTGCGCACCCATCTCGATTAAGAGTTAATTGGATGGTACTGATGATTATTGTGATTAATTGGGGCTCAAGGATAATAAGATGTGGATCTCAGATTGGATGGGACAGATTTATTCCAATTGATCCATGGATAATGATGGAGGGGCCTACTTGTGGTACTGTGGAAGTTTATGGTATTCATTGTAATTTATTCATAAGACTGGAGTGCAATTGCATTTATATAGTGGTATTATTTGCAATTAACTTTGGGCCCGGATTGCACATGAGATGTGGGGTCGCGAGTCCCAGTTGGATCCAGCTTTCTAAGGAATCCCTAGTGGTCCCCACGCTAACTCAAGTTATTAGATACTAATCCTACTTGAATTCCAAAAGGAAGGAATTAGAAAGTTACTATTTCTATTTGAAGTGGGACTTCTAATAGTGGTAATAGTAAGCTACTAATTAGTGTGGAAGTGAGACTTCTAATGCAATTAGTGAGAGAGTCATAAGAGGAGGTTTGAGGGCTATAAAGAGGGGAAGCATCCCCTTGGTATCCACACCTAAAACATACCTTGTGCAAGAGTTGCACATCTCTCCTCTTTCTCTCTCTCTTATAGTTCTCTTCTAGTTTCCTTGGAGTTTCTAGTAGAGTTTTCTTTTGGAGATCCCACCCATCTTCTTGAGAAAAGAGCTCTGATTAGAGGGTCATAGCGTGGAAAATCAATAGGTCTTGGAGATTCTTGTTTGATACGTGAAAGAGTTTCATCATCAAAGAAAGACGCAACTTCTCCATTAGAGCACAATTGGGCTCCTAAGGTATAATCTACTTCCGTGCATGTTGTGGATTTTTATGGATGCTTATTGGCTGTTGTTCTACCTTCTAGATAGGTTTATTTACTGATCATGATGGCTGAGATTGAGGACATGGATCCTGAATTGGGTTTTATAGCCTTCTGGATAGTTGATCCCTGAGTCAAGTGGGTCAAAAAGTCCTATCCACGAGGCCCACCTAGATCCAACATAGATGAGGGCTACAAACATAACGCTTGGAAATATTATGTACTCAGAGATTATTGCAAGCTTCGAGACCAGAGGATCGCCTCTCCCAAACACCTTGAGAAGATGAAGAAAATCCCTTGAGTTTTTGGTTTCTGTGGTTGTAGTGCAGATTTGTTGCAGGCCCTGTTGCAGAAATAGTAAGAACAGAGAGACAAAGAGGGCTGAGCTCGGTCGAGCACGCGTAGGTTTCGTCGTTGCAAAAGACGACTGGAAAATGGTTGACCTTGTGCTGCGTTTACAGATTGGAGAGATCTAGGCAGGGGATTTGGGCCACTGCATGCCTGTGCCACAATGGGATTTGGGTATACAAGGCGATTTTTATGATCTGTGAAAGAGAAATTGTGATAGGGAGGAAGAAGGGAAAAATGAGGAAAATAATGTTTCAAGCGATTAAGCGAAGACGTCGTCACATGTTTATATGGGATATTAAGCAACGACGTTGTCACACGTTTAAATTTTTAATAAAAAAACGGAAGTGGTCACAGGGGACCGCTTCTGTGCAACATTGACTAGTGGCCTCTTTTTCGGTTTGTGGTCATCTAGGGTCATTTTTTTCGTAGTTTCCTCTAATAATAATAATAATAAAGGCTGTATTTTTCACTGCCACACGTCCTATCATAAAATGACTAAACTTTATCAATGAAGTCAAAATTGCACAAACTTGGGCTCATTGGAAAGGAACTTAGTACCTCATCAACAGTTCACATATCGATTGGTGCATCAAATCTGGCCATTTATTAAAACACTAGAACAAAGTATTGGTATCACTATGTTTTTGACCATGGACAATCCATGACTTCATCAAGAATAGCCCTAGTAGAGTAGGATTAAAATAGGGCATGCAATGTGGAGACAATCAAGGGTTGTAGATGGTTTTTTTTAATAAGATAATAATTTGATCCACATTGCTTTACTAGACAGAACTAAAAATGTTGGTCAACAAAGAAATGATGATTTCTCAAAGTTTATAGGTCCAGGATGCAAATGGCGAGGATGCATAGAGTAACAAAAAAGGTAAAATTAGTAATGAATATGTAAGAGAAATTATATGAGTGCGTCTAATACAACAAAAACCAAAGTTATCTTTTTTAAAATGTTTCAAACATGTGGTTATAAGACCAAAAACAACCCTTGTTAAAATAAGCAAGTGTAAGAGAAATTATAGGACAATGAAGACTTGGAAGTATTTAGCAAGAGACATTTTATTTTGTGGAGTGATAGAGAAGTTTTATGTAAAAAAGAGGGCAAGTAGAATTTGCAAACCGACGCTATTAGGCTTCAATGATTAGGGGCAGAGACAAGGGTCGCCGTCAACTTATTTTGTTTTACTTACACAAAAGAAGTGGAAATGTGAAAGTTGACATGGGTATTTTTCTCGTTTGCTTTTGCCGCTTCTAACTGTTCTTTTTCCTTTTCTTTCGTAAGTTAGAAGATTTCGTAGGACGCTTTTTTTTTTTTTTAATCAGTAGCGACAAATTATATTAAAAGAGAAAGCCAGATACAAGAAGCCCACCAAACAACCAAAAGGGGTATGATGGTATAAGAGAATTATACCACGAAAAGGAAAAGCAAAAAAAAAAATCACACAGTGAAAGCTACCAAGTTAGAAGACCTATTCACCCCTTGCTTAGCTAATGAATCAACAAAACCATTTGACCTCCCAACATGTTGAAAGTTCACTTGGATCGAGGACACTAGCTCTAATCTCATTAAGGTAAAATTGAAATCTACAAGGAATAACAACCGAAGATGACACCCACGAGATAACATTGAGAGAATCGCCTTCCACCTCTAACCTTGAATGAAACAAGGAAGAGGCGAAAATTCGAACAACTTCTAGGATAACCAACACCTCCACCTCATTACACTCCATAGTCCCAACATGCTGGGAAAACACTGGCAACACAATACCTCCACTATCGTGAAGCACCCCACTAATACCCGCCAGCCCAGACTTTCCTTTAGATGCCCCATCCACATTAAACTTCAACTTCAACTTCAACACCCACACCCCTACAATGGGAGGAACCCAATGTACCACCTTTTTTACCCTCTTTATCCTGCAATATAAGAAAGCCTCCTAGTTATTTAATACACCATCTACTCTTAAAGTGTCAAATTCCTTCTTGAAGGAGGCCCATTTTGCAATTCGAACCACCACGAATTGTGATAAATCTTCCACAGACAACAAAAACCCTTTGAAAATTTTATTGTTCCTTTCTTTTCACACCGACCACAAAATAACAAAAGGGATAAGCCTCCAGAGAATCAAACCGCTACAAAAAAAGAAGAAAGAAGAAAACCTCCACGCTTTGACTAAACCCACCAATGACCTTGGGAAGCTCCAAAGATCACCACACTGCACTAGAAGCCTACACCACAAAAAAAAAGAAAACTCGCTATGCACAAATAGATGGTCTACCTTCTCATTGTCCTTCCCACACATGTCTGAAATAGCCACTGAAGCCAATCCTCTTCTTCTAAGGTTGTTTGCTGTAGAAACTTTTCCCGATAAAGCCAGCCACACGAAAGCCTCCACCCTTGGAGGAGCCAAGCCTAACCAAACCAATGATGCTAGAGCTATGATACTTGGAAAGCCCTCCAATTCCTTGTAGAAGAACTTACAAGAGAAGGCTCCGGAGGGGCAAGGCGTCCAAATGCGAGAATCCTAGGGTGCATCTTTGTCTTTTACTTCTTCCCAAAAGATATGAGAACTCTCATATAAGTCTCCTTAGTGGGGCCCACTTAAGAAAAATGGAACTGTCCCAAATCCAAATCCACTAGTGCTCGTAGTCATGTGAATTTCTTTATTCTCCTTAGTGCAGTCCATTTAAGAAAAATGAAAATGATCCCCACTTAGAAAAAACTAAATCCAATAGAAGAGGTATCCCTTAGTAGGCCCAACTTTATTTTATTTGAGTGTTTTAAAAGTTATTAGTCTGAATGTTGGGCTATTTGTGTGAAATCTGATGAGGACCATACACTACAGAAGGGGGCCATTTCTTTCATTGGTTTAAATTTTTTGACATGGCCAAATTCTCATGTAACTTTGGTGTGATTGTTTGTTTTATTATTTTTATTTTTATTTTTATTTTCTGCCACTATAGTATAGATAACTCTGTCCCCCAGTAAGAGAACCCTGGCCCTGCCACTGTCAATGATGGTGATGAGACAATGAAGTCCACGGTTCTTAATTGAAGTGCTTAAAAGTTCTAAACCATATTTTATTTTGTCTGTGAGTTATCCAAAATTCCTAAGAAACCAGCCAATAATATCCTGATAATTAGATTCTGACAATTGTTTGGTTAAATATCTGTGTCCTATGTCTTGACACAGTTTGATCCTTCTCTAACATTCATTCTTTGCATTTCCCTTCTTAGCATAGAGAGTCTTCCTTGTGTTTAATCTAGCGTTACATAGCACATGTTTTTGGATAAGGTGGATTTTAAAAATACTTATGGTGGTTCAGAATTTCCATTCACCATCCAGAAGCCAGTTCTTTCCTTTTAATACTCCCATCATTTTGACAAGTGATGCTGGTATTGAATGTTAATATGAATTATAAGTTGTGACTATATCTACTAGTTCTGTGCATGTGGTTTCCTTTGCATCATCTCGATTGCTATTCTTGTATTGGAATTTGGCATTCATTTTTCCTTTGCTAATTCATTAAAAAAAAACTTTTAACAATTCTCTGCAGTCTAAGCTAACAAACAAAACAGAAAGCTGCAATGTGGAGAGTGGTGCACCAACCAATGAAAGATACAGGGAAGCAACTACAAGTACAGCACCTACATCAGTCTCAGGTGCAGGTGGTAAGCGTCCTGGTAGAGCAAAGGTGTCTAAGACTAAACGTACAAGATCTGTGCCTAATATTCCTGGTTCAGATTCTGGTAAACAATTTTAACCATTCATTGGCATTATAGTGCAAGCAACTAGCGAACTATTCTTTTATTAACTCTCAAAGGTGTGATTGATGGTTATGGTCCCTTGTTCCAGGCTTTCCTGACAATGCTTTGAATACTCCTGGTAGCTGTCGATACGACAGTTCTTTAGGTAATTTAACTTTTAGAATGACTTGTCAATGCTTGATTATATTATTTTGATTATTTTGTTTAGCCCTTCGGAAATGCTGACATGTAGTATGTCTGAGTAGGACTTTTGACAAAGAAGTTCATTAGTTTGATCCAACAGGCTGAGGATGCCACTCTTGATCTGAACAAAGCTGCAGATATTTTGGAGGTAGAAAAGAAATTCTTATCATGAGTTCATCCTGTTTAAACATTTTTCGGCAATATCTGAGTGCCCCTTTCTTCAGGTTTTGTTCAGTGTTATGACCTGTTATCCAATGAATATTTCCCTTTCTTCGACAGGTGCAGAAGAGGAGAATATATGATATAACCAATGTTCTTGAAGGAATAGGATTAATAGAGAAAACATTGAAGAATAGGATACGTTGGAAGTAACTGCGAAACCTCTCTCTCTCTCTCTCTGTGCGTGTGTGTGTGTTTTTTTTGGCTTTTGGTTTCAATATGTTGCTAATCAGAGTTAGCAACAGGGGATTTGATACTTCAACACCAAGGGAACTGGAGGAGCAAGTTTCTAGGCTGAAGGTACACTGCTTTCCTACTTGTTGGTAAAGGCTAACCTAGTTATTTCTTTGTGTGTTTGATGTTCAACCTAAGGCCTATTTTAATATCTTATAGCATGGTTATGTAATAACTTCATGCATATTCTGCATAACCACGTAACATGTAAATGTGTCTTGTGTCACATAGTTTGAAAAACTTGAAAATATGACTTTGCAAGCTTTGTTTTGCAACACCACTGACTTTGTTAGCTATCAATTCAACTGCATTGTGCATCTCTTGCCTGCAAAAGACATGTTCACAGATTTGAATTGTCAGTCTGTTCGTTTGAATGAGTTATCAAAAAAAAAAAAAGCCCTGTTGATTTGAATACTTTCTCATTTTCTTTTCCTGCTTGCTCAAGTGGATCCAGTCATCCACAGACAGTCACACAGTTCATACTGATAACCCAACATCTGGGCTGTTTTCAATTTTTCTAAAGTGGATCCAGGCATCCACAGACAGTCACACAGACCAAAGCATTTTTGTTTACCAAGTTAGAAAAAAAAAATGGAAGCTTCATCTTGAAAGTTGACTTATAAGAATCAATAGAAATGTGACCTTGGATCTGGTTAAATGAAAACCTACATTCATAAATTATAAAGATGCCTCAAAATATCATGCTTTATATTTTAGTATTGTAGTAGTAAACTAGTAGTAGTATTTATTGTCGCATTGTTGGTATGGCGAATAAAGTTATTATAATGTTTTCTTTACAGGCTGAATTTTTTTATTTTTTATTTGGTAAACTTACAGGCTGAAGTTGAAACTCTATACGTTCAAGATTGGAGACTTGATGACAAGATAAGGTTAGATCTGTCTGAAAAGAGAATAGCTTATTTTCTATTTCACCTTTCTATAGGCTAATATTTGATTTTGCCTGCAGAGAAGTTCAGGAGAACCTGAGGGCCTTGAGTGAAGAGAAAAACAGTCAAAAGTAGATGACTTCTCTTTTATCCTCCATTTTTTTTTTAATTTAAGCTTTTATTTCAGCTCATGGTTTTGCTCTTTTAGATGACTTTTTTTTTCTTCCTACTATCTAGGTGGCTCTATGTGACAAGGGAGGATATTAAAAACCTTCCCTGCTTTCAGGTTTGATCTGTTGTGATTTATTAAATGCTTTAGTTTTCTTAAGAGTTTGGTTTTGCTACCTTCCTATGATGTTTCCTGATTTATGCATATTGTTCGACATGTTCTTTTGGAAGAATCAAACTGTCTTTGTCATAAAAGCTCCACATGCAACCACTCTTGAAGTTCCAGATCCTGATGAGGTATATATAAGAGATGCATTGAACATACTAGAAAGATATCTTCATGGGTACTATATGATCCTTGAACCCAGGTTAATCCCTCAGACCTCCATGGACCATAGTTTGGTGATACAGAGCATGAATCTGAGGTGTGCAATATTAGAAAGATAAGGGGAAAAAACAGAGAATTGATGTGCACCACCATACTGTGCCTGAAAACTCTTTCTGATGGGACAATCTTAACCATTGAACTGGTAATATATTTGAGTAGTCAGAAACATAAGAATTGTCTACATTCAACATTGTTAAGACTTTTTTTTTTTTCCAGTTGGCCTAGTGGCCAGGGAGTGATAAGTAAACCTTCCCACCCAGTGATCAATCCCTGGGAGGACCTGTGGGAGCGGGCACTGTATTGACGTAGCCAGCCCTGCAATTCCCGATTATTAGACGTTTTCTAATTAGATTTATTTCTCAATTAATATTATGGCTATCGGATCAACAGTTGATATCACCAAATCATAGTCCTCCATGTATGAATTCAAGGCCTGATGGTATAATACATATTTTCTGTTCAAGGATGATATTTTAAATTCCTCATCTGAATGGTTCTGATTGGTGCAATACCCTAATGAATAGGATTTTGATTATCCACAACAGCGGTACCAAATGCTTCTGAGGAGTGCCATTGGACCAATCGATTGCTATCTTGTCAGGTATTCTGTAATTCAGATCCTTTGTTTGGGTGTGTTAATAATTACATCTTGTTTTGCAAGAAGGCGATTGCTTATGTTTATTCTTTAATATTTTGAATTTTTTCACTCCATAATAGTGAGCATGGAGAGAGGTTAGATGTGAATAATGATCCACCATCAACAACAGATTTGTCTATTGAGAATCCTGAGAATACTAGTAATAAGAATGCCAACACATTGGTTTCAACAGTCGAAGATTCAGGCACACAATCTGAAGCAGGACAAGGCCAAGATAGACAGAAGCTCTGTTCAGATTCAACAAACTCACAAGATATTCCTGGTATCTTGAAGATCGTCCCATCAAATGAAGATGTAAGTATGAATGTGTTTGTGCATGTGGAGTCCACTTTTGATCCTATTCACTTCTTATTCCCCCAACACTCCTTCCGGCCCCCTACCTAATACCCGACAACCCCAATCCCCCAATCCCCTTACCCGCAACAACCAACCAAAAATAAATAAAATAAAATTTCGAACTCCACAAGAATTGCTGCACTGCTGCTAAATCACTTGACATTTATGCAGACTACTTTAACCAATGGATTGGAGCCTTGAAATTACATCAGTAATATGTGTATGGATTGTGGTTGGGGAAAAATGAGCACCATCAAATTATCCTATCCCTTAATTTACTTAATGGCTCAAAGTTTAATGGTTTCTTAGCTGTGCAGTTCAATGGTTAGCATAGGTCGGATGTCAAATTGGGGTGTGGGTGGATAATAATGATGTTCATATCCCACATCGCCTAAGTAATATGCTTTACATGTCTTAATATACCTATATGGGCCTTCCACCTATCAGCTTAAGCTTTTGGGTTAGTATATGGTTTATTACATGGTATTAGAGCCTAAGTAATAGGCATGACATGGTTTATTACAAATGAAAGGCGAGAAGGGGGGGTTGGAGTTTAGATTTTGATAGTTGGCTGGTCCATGTGGGCTTACAAGCTGCTTTTATTTATTACTATCATATATATAGAATAATGATAAGTATATTATATTTTATATTGGTGGATAATGGTCTGACCGATCCTGAAAATTATATCTGATATAGTTCTTATTTGCATTTGATCCGTTTCCATAGTTTAAGTGAAATCCACTTGTGTTACAAAAAGGGAAAGAAAATCTCAAAACTGTGAGATTACTAATTGACCTGTTTAACCACTCACATTCTTATTGCTTGCAGAATGGTACCGATTACTGGCTTCTATCAGATCTTGGATTCAGCATTTCAGATATGTGGAAATCTGACCGTATCCTTGAACCAAAAGAAAAGGAGAGATTTATTTTATTGTGGTTATTCTTTAATTTTCACAAGCTTGATGATGAAAGCTTTCTCATCAGGGGAATCAAACACGGGAGTTTTTTATTCCTTGGATTTTTTTTCACTCGTGTGGAAATTTTTTGAAATAGTGAGAATATTATGAGATTTTCAAATACTGATGAAATCTCAAATAACTGTTGAGATAATTTCATTAAATACCGTGTATTACTGCTATTTAAAAATCTAAAAAATATTCTTGTGACACTTCATTTAATGGAATTATCATGAAATCATGCTGAATTTTAAGATAATAATTTGGCTTGCATCCGAACACATCATACTCTAGTCCAACATCTGTCTGTCCTAATAATGTTATGTTCTTCCTTTACTCTCAGCTAACAGAGAATGGTCCCAATTTGGTATGTACACCGGACAATTGATGCTGCATCATCATATCCCCTCTATCAACACAACCCCAGAGTTTCCCTGGCGAAAATGGAGATGATCGTCATTGTAACTTGATCGTGTCTCGGATCATTCTTCTTCCACCTTCAATTGTAAATTTGTAATTATATGATTCTTTTTATCATTTTTTTGTAACCTCTAATCAATAAATAGTTTATTTAGTCCCCAAGCTGTAGCTCAGCTGTTAAGGGCTGTGATTGTGAGAGTGCGTGAGTCCGATAGCAAAATAATAAAAAAAAAGAACATAGTTTATTTAAATTTGGTCCAAGATGTTCTGTAAATTGCATTTTTGCATTCATGTTCTGTGATTGCTTGGAATGGCATTTCATTTTTTCAGTAATTTAAGCTGCAGATACCAGAGATATCTCCATTTTGGACTAGGACTATGAATGTTATATTGTTACTATGATCATCATCATCATCATCATTTGAGGACGTGATTCGACGAAAAGATAAAACAATTGTTGGAAGAATTAAACAGGGAAGTTCTTGATGCCACACAAGTATATCTTGGTTGCAAAAGATCAGACATGATGGCAGTAAAATGGTTGGTCAGTTTTTGTCCAACCGCTGAGAAAAAGAAGAGTATATAGCCCAACCTAAACTGTGGAAATATCTCCGTGTGACAAAGCCCTTCACAATCCAAGCTTTCATCTGTATCACAATTAGGCACAGCTCTTGCATGCGGTAGTAGCTGTTACAACGATCCAACAGTACTACCACCTAAGGTGATCAAGATCCATTTCTCCCAGATCATGGAAACAGGCAAGGTTGCAGCAGTAATGGTGGCTTGCCTACATGCTTTCCCTTCCTTGGCAGATGTTCTCCAGTGATAAAGCAGCTAAATTCTGCTTAGAAGAGAAGGTTCTCCTTGTCTGGTTCTACAGGTTTTGTGTTAGCCTCCATGTTTTGTTTTCTTAGGTGCATGGATACTGTTCTGCTACATCAATCCCTATCTTGGCTTCACCAGTTTGATTCCCCTCTGTCCATCATGTTTAATGGCTACGCTCATCAAGATTTAATATAAATGAATCGCAAAAACAACCAATCATTGAAAATTAACAACATTGACAATCTATTTGTCTGTATCCCTATCTGTTCCATCTCCGGTTTTACTTACATTTGAGATATGGTAATAGCCACATTCAAAATCAATCTCAATTTGTTTATACCACCACCATTACAACCACCAACATGAAAATAAGAAAAAGAAAAAAGCAGCAGCAAGAAATAGAGAAAGAACAACTGAACAAGGATAGTTACTAGCGACTTGATGCTGATCGAGTTTTCCTTAACCTGCCACGTGTCATGCGTATGGCTTCCTCTATGACCACCTCTTGTGGGGGAGGATCTGCACCTTCATTCAGTGGGACCAGTACCGGTTTGGTCTCTGTCAATTGTCCCTCGCTTGACACTGTTGACTGACTGGGAGCTTCAGTTGTTACTGGGGCAGGAACAGTGGCTTGTGCTTGGGTTTGGGCAGGGGCGGGGGCAGCTGCTGTTTGAGGTGTAATGGTAGCCCTTGTTTCTTGACCAGGCTTGTCTTGCTGGCCTACAGCTGCTGTGGCAGGAGGTCCTTGGGGCTGCTTTGGACGTGGGGGTGGTTGAGCTGGTTGGGGCTGCTTTGGAGATGGGGGTTGTTGAGCTGGTTGGGGCTGCTTTGGAGATGGAGGTTGTTGAGCTGGTTGGGGCTGCTTTGGAGGTGGGGGTTGAGCGGGTGCAGCTGGTGGAGGTCGACGCACTCCAGCATGCTGTTGCTGGGATGTCAAATTTGATCTCATTATATAATAATATGCATTTCATTATAGAAATTAGGGCATAAGGAATTCAGGACTATATATATAAATGTTTGGTTGCAGCAGTGGACGTGTTCGGTGAATGTATTCTTATCAAGACCTATCAATTTTTGCTTCACTGTTATAAATGGCCCATTACACCAGTTGGACCAACTAAAAGGCTGAATGTATGGTCATAAAGATAAAGTGCATTATTTATGGTATGAATGTATAAATTTGCATTTCTCCCAAGTTGCCAATAATTCACACAACCTAGTAAGCCATTCACCCACTCCCATTACTCCTGTAAACGTTCCCATCTCATTAATGAGATGAGATTAGAGATTTGGAAGAGGGAAAAAAAAGAGATGCAAAGAAATGGATATCAATGGCTTTTCTGTCTGGACAGACGGTGCAAATTCCAAACTCCAAAAGCATGCTGTCAACTGAATCTTGAAGGTCATCTAAAATCCAAAAGTTATCTAGAGAATTGAATTGATTATTTTGGGAATTTAAATGGTTACATTAAAATAAAAGTCTAGTCTTGAAATGTCTTGGGATGTCTTTATATATGCCACTTGTGTTGATAGTAAGTAGGGCATGGTCAAGTGTCTTGGAGATTGATTATGAGTTTTGTGGAGAAAAGCATCTCGTTATATTGAGGTGAAAATATATTTATCTTTGTTAGTGATTTCTGATTTGATTTCAAGTAGAGGCTCTGTATGGCCCTTGGGCCGTACATCACTACATCCCCACATACACCATTATGCACTTCACCAATTTATATTGTTTCATATATCATGGCAAATGACGTTTCTCTAAACATATGAAATAGTATGTCTCTCCATCTCTCTCACATCAAAGTGAAGCTCTAGCATATAACATGCACATGGAAATTTGGTGGGTGGGGGGTGGAAACATTAACCACAAAGCATAGTAGCATACAAAATGCCTTGGTTAAAGTTATGAGGTTGACTTGTGGATTCAAGTCTCTCTCTCTCTCTCTCTCTATATATATATATATAGAGAGAGAGAGAGAGAGAGCCCAAAGAACAGAAACAATTTCAGAACTTTCATTGCTAGAACTTTTAACCCCATTAGCACCCATCATCCCAAAACTGAAATTTAAGGAAACTTGCTAAACCACTCCTGTCCACACCCACACCCACACCCACACCCCATGTTTGAGTCTTTTTCTAAGGTTATTCAATATTTATGTAGATTGAAATTGTTGGAATTTTAGAAATATGAAAGGAAAGAAACCGCCAGCAAGACTGCAAGCAAGCAAATCAGAATCATGGATTGTAGTTTTTTTCCCTGAATGGCATGGATTATAAATTAATAATAAATCAATGAATGAATTCTCTTTTTATCCATCAAGACTTTAAGGATATCATGGTTTTGACTTTCAACATAACAAGTGCTACTTATCCTAATCAATAGGTGGGTACCTGAGCAGCATGAGGCCTTGGTGACTGGGAAGCTGCAGCATACTGCATAATTTCAAAAATCCTTGTGTGACCATAGCTTGCAGCCTTCTGCCAATACAGAACTGCAATATCCCCAGCTTTAGCCCTCAATTCCATTAAGTTACGATCGATTTCTGTTTCATGTTTTGCAACATATGGCTTCAAGAAGGTATCATAAACGTAAGCCGTACCCTGAAAATTCCAAATTGAAGTTGAAAATTATAATGAATATAAAGCCATGCACAAATATGATAATTGTACATCAAACTGAAATGGTTTTCCATACCCTTGTTTTAGGATACCACAAATACACAAAGAATGCCAACTTGGCTTCACTGTACATCGGCACCCTTCAAGAAAGGCAGACAAGATATACCGTTATTTGAACAGAATAGGACCTCACTTATCTGATACTGAAATAAAGGTAGTATGCATCAGTTTCAAGCTAGGATTCCTTACCATGAAATAAATGTATCACCAACCCTTTCAAGAACTGTCAACACTGCAACTAATATCCTACAAAATCCAGGGGAAAATTTTCTGTTAGGAAACACACATGAGAAGAAGTTCTAATACAACATACACGCATTCCATGTGTGGGCAGATCATCAGGAGACTTCTAACATGTTTAACACCACAAGCCATGAATCAGGTTAGGGTCCCCTCATCTAATGGGCCCACATCTACATTAAATCTGACCACATGAGCAATAAGTGGCATGTGAAATTAGCAAACCTTTAGGGGTCTGTTTGTTTCATGTAATTGAATACCTAGGATTGTATTTCTAAGAGTGGTAAAAAATGAACCAAATGTGAATCTTCAAAATTGACCATCAAACAGCCTCCCATTCATGAAATTAAACTAAGGGGATATGAGAAATGAACACCCAGCCATCACCCTAATAATCCATCACCTAGAAAACTCAAGGTCCCATTTACATATCCAAATCATATCCTTCACTCCTCACGTCATATCCTTCATCCCTTAACTAACTCTTTAATAATCCTCCAGTGGAGTCCATTTCACCATGAATTCCAATGTATTCAATTTCTATGTTTTTTATGCAAACAAACAGGTCCTAAAGAAGACAATCCTAAAGAAACAGGTTACGAGTAACAAATACCCACCAATACTGACACCAGAATCGCAGTTGCTCGATCTCTGGTTTGTTCTTTTCCACAATTTTAAAGCACTCATAAGCTGGATATGTATATCCCAGGACCATCCTGCAAACAGAAACTCACCCACCAAATAGAAATTCATACAATGGAGATAATAACAAGACAAGTGAAGCATTTCAGTAAGTAGCAATGTGACATACACAAGCCCTCTGGTGAGGAATGATCCTATCATTTCTGATACCTAAGATGCAAAATAGAAAACACAATTTCACAAGTTACTTGAGGGCAGAAAGTAAAAATTAGTTAAGGGAAAAAAAAAAGCAAAAAGAAAGAAAAGGAATTGAATTAGCCCTCAAAAGTTCAACCAAAGAGCTTTTGTTTTAACTAGAATTGGGAAACCTGAGATGAATGTAATGCAACCTTCTTTCAGCTAGTTTTCATATAAAGATTTCTGACCAAGTTCATGCAAGTAAATCTGACTCAGAATCAGCATTTGGGTATATAACTTGGAAACCAGCAACAAAAAGAACCCACATTTCTTTATTGAGGAAATGCCTTCAATTCAGACATGTAATGGAATCTACAAATTGAAAGATTCAAAAGAAGAGATTGAAGATGAAATGATTCAAGACAAGGAAGAGACTGTAGTCTCTATCTAAATACCTTATGGGTTCTCCTTTCCTGTGAGGAAAGTGATTTGAAGTTGGAGAAAAAAAAGACTTAGAGAGAGATTGAATTAGGGTTCACATTGAGAGATAGAGAGAGAGAGATATGAATAAGAAATGATGATGTTTCTCAGCTCTCATGTAGTCCATGTTCCTTTTGAATTACTTGCCTTTTCTTACGGCCACCGCTGTGCGTCTAGCACAGTTTTAAGGATGGAAAGTTGGAAACAGCCAAAAACAGGGCAGTGTTTTTTTTTTTTTTTTTCCCTCTCTCATGTAGGAATGTATAAGAGAATTAGTATAATTATATAAAATAAATGACCTAAGTAGTACATTAGAATTTTCTAAGCTTGTACTAAATAAGTGGTGGGACCCACTCAGGATAGGGTATGTTCTCACCGATCACAGTTTTATAAGATTCAAAATTAAACTGATGAAATCAAATGGTTGGGATCATTCATGGGATTGATTGTGGGCCATGCTTCATATGTGATGAGGCCCACAGTTTTTAAGGTGGACCCAATAGAGGTTGGTGCAGCGGGGCTATATAAACAGTGGAAAACTCTCAGTGGATGAAGTTTTGAGCTTTGAACAGTAGCACGTGCCAAAACATGTGTCCTCTTTGGTCTTTAGTCGTGGCAGCATCATCCACAAGCGTAAAGTTAACGTATAGTCGCCAAGTTGAGTCAATAAGCTGTGGGTCAGATTTAGTCTGGATTGGAGTAAAATTAGAGTCACCAGGTGAGTTTTTTTTTTCCCACTGGTGGGTTGCCAATATTTTACGCTGGACTATTTTCTCCAGGCCCAGAGATAAGTTGAGTAAAATTTTTGTGGCCCCTAAGTGGTAGCACAAGCGGACTCAACCTTCGGTTCTTAAAGAAGGGGGAACCGGGAGTCGAAACCAAAATTTCTAGCTCCAAAAGGGGAAGGAACCGTGGTTCTGACCACTCGGCCAAGTGAATTGGTTTTCTGGCTTTGTTAGTGGGTCAAATATTTTCATTTTATTAGGACAAATATTTTCAATTTCTTCGGACAAACACACTTCTTATAAATAAGATCCTAAGATCGAGGGAGCACAAGAAATGGGGATCAAATCTATACTTTAACGCCTTCGCCCTCTCAAGAGAAGATTATGATGTTGCATGTTTGGGTAATTCACTTATATCGTGAATTGAAGTGAATGTTCACTTTAAAAGGAAAGAAAGAAAGATGAACAAATAAAAAATATCAAAATTTAAAAATCATCTCTTATTTTCTCTTTAAAAAAAAGTAAAACAGACAACTTCTTATACAATTAAATGACAAAATGATTTTCTCTTTTTTACCAAAAAAGTAAAAAAAAAAAAAAAAACTTCTCATGCCCCCCACTAGAAATGACAAAAAACCCAACACTTTTTTATTTGAGCGCCCCCCCCCCCCTCCCCCCCCACGGGTTTTTTGTTCTTATGAATTGATCATTTTCTTCACCTCACTATACAAGTAAATTACCAAAATAGGGACATATTCCCGGGTTTTAGTTAAACAATCAATTTAAAGGTGAATCCTCTAAGGCTTTTGACCCATTGTGACCATGAGTGGACCAGTCACGGTTAGCACGTCAGCATATGAGTTTTGCCTTGTCGTGAATGGTAGGCATTCCCACGGTGGTATGGCGGACTGTGATTGGTAACTCACGATCACCGTGGGGAAAAGCCTCAGAGGATCCAGACTCCTATACGTGGAAAGGAATTTTTTTTATGCCTTCAACTAGTGGGCTCCTTTATAGAGTTTCTTTCCTTTTGACTTAGAATTTTTTAGAAGTCAAAGTATCAGTAGATCTGGACACAGCTACTCAGCCTCATACCAAATTATGACGGTCATATTTAAAAAAAAAAAAAAATGGTAACTACTCTCTTTCATAGTCCTTATCAAGCCAAGTCCCTGATATCATTTTTGTGTTATCTGGTATAAAGCCCTCTATTTAAATAAGAAAAAATAAAACTTTTTTAATTTGAAAAAAAAAAAAGAGAAAAGATTAGGCATCAAAAGGCAGAGAAATGTCAAGAGGAGAAAGTATTTTTCTTTAGGAAAATACAACTTCTCATGACCAAATCTATTTATAGGGTGAAAAATATATAACTGTTAGGAGAAAAGGTTTTCTCCTCAACAAGGTAGAATAAGCCCCCCATTTTTTCTACTGAAACTGATTTTTTATTAATAAAACCTAACTCTTAAGATGCTTTAAAAATAATAAATAAAAAATGCTTTTAAAGTAGATTTCTCCTATTTAAGGAAAACTAGTGACTCTCTATCCCTATTTTTTTTTTTTGCCCATTTTTTTCACCTAATGGAGATTCTTCGCTTCTTATTTTCTCCTCTACATCCATTCAACACTAGTGCATGCAGGAAGACTAAAAACTCTCTTGTTTCATGAAAGTAACTTAATTTCCTTGTAAATAACATACATGCCAAGATTGTGAGGGCAAGTAATTAAATAAAGCTTTGGAGGAAGTTTTGGTTGACTGGCACATGATGCATGGTCCTTTTACAATGTGGGTGGAATGGAGAGAATTTTTACTGACCCATAAACGGCCGAAGAAGAAATCATTACATACGACAGATGTAAAGTGAAAAAGTTTGGTAGATGTTGTTTGGGGTTGGTTGCTGGAAAATTGACCTGGCATTTGCTGACTAGCAGCAACACCACATACTCACATTAGCCAAATAGGATAAGATTGCAGCTGGCTTGTAGTTCTCCAAAACTGACCTGACCTAACTCTTGGATATATTAACGGTTCATGAGGTTCTTTCAGGTTATAGTTATACAACTGTAACAATCTTACTTCTTTTATTTGTGTGTGTTTTTTTTTCCTTCCCCAACTACTAGTTTGGCCCACCTTAAAAGTGGGACCCCCTATATTTATACAGGTGGTTTTATTAAGTGCTTTAAATGTGGATATGTATGTGACTCAGTGTGACTCGGGCGAGTAGGCTTGGCGAGTGGAGGAGCTGAGTCGCCTAGGTGACTCCTCCATACACTAGAATTCGCATACACAAAAAGCAAACTCATTTGACTTTGCAGAGCCATTGGCAGTGGGTTTTTTTTTTTTAATTTAATGTAGAAAGTCATTTATAACTTTTTTTATTTTTATTTTTCATATATTGATATATTTATCAACTTTGCCGGTTTTTACCGTTGGCAATAAGCTTAAATGAAAAAAGAATGGCGGCATTTGATAGGTTGACAGTCAATATGAAACTTTTGTTATAACCTAAATGTGAATTATGAAATAATAACGCTGTATGATAGCCAACCCAATATATAACTGAAATAAGGCTTTAATTTGATAATATTGTTGATATTGATATGTTAATTAGAAATCCATCCTACTAATTATTACATGTTGAAAAGTTACATGAAAGGCTAACAAAAACAGTCAGCTGTTGTGTACGTTAATTAGAAATCCATCCTAGTAATTATTACATGTTGAAAAGTTGCATGAAAGGCTAACAAAAACAGTCAGTTGTTGTGGAATATATGGCGTCCAGATGAAATTCAACGACATTCAAACTCTTTTTTTTTTTTCTATATGAAGGTCGTGGATGTTGGGTTATTGTCTTGTATTCCGTTTTAATCAGGTGAATTCGTTTGTGTTAGCCAGGACTAAGGTTCAGGGTTCAAAGGTATTTCAGTAATTCTATTGGAATTTTCTTGGGGGCTAATAAAGACTTTATTGGAAGGCAAGAAAGAGGGAGTTATATATATAATGTAATTTTTAACCCTACACTCTTGAAAGTGGCCGAAAGATATTGAGATCGAGCTCTCTGTCCCATATCTGGGTGTTGGCAATTGCCGAATCACATGGGACTGAGTAATTAAGGAAAGTTGAGTTTTCTTCTCGCGTATGTAGGCAGCGTTGGCAAACTATGTAAATCTTATATGATATTGTGTGTGATTGTTTGATGGCTTGATTGTGTTTGTTCATCGATCACAGGTATTTTTATTGCTGCGCAACTTTCCCCAACATTGAACTGATCATGCAATCTCATTCACCCACCCATATGCTCACCAACATAATTTGTAAAGGCTACAACAGAAAATCAAACAAATAAATACATGTACAGCAATATATGCCGACAGTTACAAAACATTATCTTCTTCTATCTCTAACCCTACTCTTTTTTCTTTTTTTTTTCATTGGCGGGTAGAGTATGGTTCGCCCACTCACCCACCATCAAGAAAAATGATTCATGTGCAGATGTAACCCCATTATATAACTTTGAATGACCCTACCATAAAGGTGAAGAGTCCACAACTCAGATAGATAGGCCCTATGAAAAGGTACGAGGGAGAGTAATATAAATCCATCTATTTAGTATCTAGTGTCTTAATTCTCCCCTCTAATTACATGTTGACTCTTCAATATTTCATGGGCAAAGTTAATAATTAATTAAAAGACTATCTTTTAACCCCTTTTAACACACATACAGGCCATAGTTAGGACATCTGCATTCATGCAGACATTCTCAATAGTCTGTGTACACTTGCAGGTCAAAGGGTGTCTGTCTCCTTTTATCATGAACAGTTTCTATCACTACTCAAATGTGGCACTAAGGTGCTGCCATGTTAAACACCAGAACTTCTCAACATGTGCAACTGCAGTCCTAAAGTGCATGAGATCGTAAGCCCACAAAGGAAAGATTGCTACATATGTAGATGTCCCATGCATAAAAAAGACGTTGGTGGCCATCTTTTCCAATCATCTGTGGGGGCCCAAACTCTCCCATTCATCCACTCCAAAAAAGGTGTCTTTTCCCATCTCAGTGGGTGCCTGTCTGCCATTCATGGCCTTCAATTCATAAAAAGGTGTCATAAAGTGGTATGATTGCATTGTTTGTCCGATCTCTATTTTATTCTTACCTTTTGTTGAAATGTTAACAAATCTAGTTCTTTTGTCTACTTACTTGTATATTAAATAGGGAAATTTATCCACAATGCTCCTTGTGTTAATAATATAAAAGCCCCGGGCCACTCATGATCAATGAAATTCATTCACATGTTCTTGCCTACTTTGAATTGTTACTGATTGTAGTTTGATATTGGGTTAGAAATTTGTATCCATTGAATTTTATCATAATAAATCTGTATAATATGTAGTCAAAAGATTTCAAAAACCCAAAATCAACAGTCTACAATCATTTAATTAGGAATGAAATATTGCAAACAACCATAACCAACATCTTCTGTTAATCTTTTATCCATTCCACTTCTTTTTTTATAGTAAAAAAGGTCAGTGCTGTTCAGCGTGACTCATTGAATGATTTGAGCTTGTTTGAAGGGAAAGCTTGTATCATTAAAGTGAAACGATGTGATGAATTGAATTATTGCTTGGGCGTTCGGTGCATTGGATCCTTTGTAGGATTCCTGCAAGTCTACCTAACCACAAGATGATGGATGCTCCTTCTCATTACATACTCCCAGATGAGGGCCAATCTTCTATAGAAATATCAGAGTTACATGTATAAATATCAGATATTGAAGATTGAAATAGCAGTGGTCGTGCAATCTTTGGTGGAAAAAATGTGTCCTACCTGGGAGATGACCATCCATCTTCTGGTACCAAGTATATGTATCATAGGTGTATGTATCATGAGACGGTATTAGGTAGCTGGAGCCTGGATGGAGCTCACGTGGGGCTCCATTGATCACAAGACCGGAGGGGATGGAAAGATCTGTTTGGATAGGCCCCAAATATAGAAAATGGGGTCAATTTCAAGACTTTAACCCTTGATCCATGGCCCACTAATTTAACAACTTTATATAAAAAAAGCCCGTCCCTTGATCTAATGGTCCACAGTCTTTCTGTGTGTGTGGACAGTTCGGATTGGTGATAGATGGGCCCATCATGCTACCTTGTATATGAGGTGTATGTATAGGATCGTTTGCATTTTATTGACATGCCTTGTATGCAATTAATCTTGTGGTGATCAACTTTTATTGAGGCGCAGTTTGGCAAAATAAAAGACAAGAAGGGGAGTACATATTCTGAGGGGGGTGATATTTTTCAAAAAGTGGTGCCCACAGATAGTCATGACTCATGAATTTCTCTAATTGAGTCCAAGCCTAAAAGGGTCCAGACTCATTATGTACTTATTTATTCATAGTCCTGTAATCCATGATGAGGTATGACCTAGTTGGTGGTGAAACCAAATCCTGTGAGTGTCGCACTCATCCACCTATTAGAAATCTGAACAACTTAGAATGAATGCCCTCCTTTTTTGGGATATTGGAAAATCTTACTCTACGAAGCGGCCCCATTGTAAGATCGAAGATTCAGCATACAATCAATAATTTGTTAATGTTTCTTGTTTTTTGATCTTATGGTGAGGAACAATTTGTAACATCCCTTTTCAGATTTTCAATAGTTGGCAAGAGTTTCACTTCACTCACTCCCTGGAAGTGCAAGTGAGAAAGTGGACTCATCAGTTACAGATGGCTACTGCCACAACATCTGTTGCCAATAGGCTAACTGCCTTTGTACTGGCCTGCCAGACTGCAGTGATTAAATTCAGTGCTCCTTTTGGACCACTTGCAGTACCTTTGTTCACTGACCATCTGCAGATTGCCATCTGATAGGGTCCGTCTGTCATCAAGTAAAAAAATAATTAGTAGCAGAACCAATCCAGAGCTGCCAGCCAGATCCACATTTATACTCAGCTTTTCCACAATAGGTGGGGAAAACTCTATTCCTGTCAGATTTTGGAGTCTTCCCTGACACATTGCACAGTGGTAGAAACATCTCCTCCCACTGAGAAGGTTGGGGGTTTGAGCACCACTCATCCCAGTGAGATGTCACTAAGTAACCAGTGAGGCAGAAAAGAACAAAATGGTTTAGTAACAGCAGAGGAAAGATCATAGGGACATTTAGACAATTCTCTTTAACTAGTCTTTGTTACCTGACTATTGTCAAGATATTTTGGACATAAGCTGGCATGAAGGGTCTTACAGACTTATTTTGGTATTCATGTCAGTTGGGTACAATTAAGAAGCATATAGGTGAAAACAGATAAAATCATAAGAAAGAAACCAATCAAGGAAGAACAAAATTTCAACTAGTATTCCCAATTTCACCAAAAGAAAAACTGAAACAACAGATCACACTATTAGACTGTAGTTAGTAAAGCATACTTGTTTTGGGACATAACCAAAATCTTTGGTCTCTGAGAAGAAACTTAACACCCTAAAACAAAGCCAGCTAGTCATCGAAATCTTTCCCTGGATGCCAGCTGTGAATGCTTACTGGCTACTTAATAGCACCTGAAAGGAAAGGTTTCCAATCCAAAAAGGAGTCAGACATTAAAGAAAAAAATCCCAACAAGAGAATTGTACAAAACATGCTTTATAATCACAATGATCTCTTCTTTTTTCTATTTTTTTTTTTTTTTTGTGAGTGATAGGACTAAATAAAAAATTCGAAAAAGAGAATTGTATAAAACATGCTTTGTAATTAAAATTATCTTCTTCTTTTTTTCTATCTAGAGAAGGGCTAGGCTGAAGTGAACGGAAGAAGTACAACCTATCCAAGGATTTGATACAAGATGAATTGGAATGGAGAAAAAGAACTCATATAGCCAACCCCAACATACTTGGAACAAGTCTTTGGTCATGATGATAAATCATGAATGATAACTTTCATTAATGAGAATAATTTTGCCTCCAAGTGATAGGTATTGCCTTTTTCACATGGCTAAGTTCTTCTCAAATCTTGCTACAACCTATATCACAATCAAAGGAAGTAGCCATTCAGTAAGAAGCCTCGGTTTCTAAATGTATCCCTACTTGGATGCAATTCTGCTGCTCTGCAGGTTGACTAGCAATCTGGACACTGCTTCGAGTATTACTATCACTGTGAACTAGGACATGAATTTACCGGATAAAACATGATAATGTTATCCTCTGCAAATTGAAAACATGTGATCTCCACTTGACTGCCTGAGCGTGGAAGAGTTGAATCAAATGCAGCTTCCTAGCCTTTGAGAAGAGAGCCTCCAAGCCTATGACAACAATAGAAAACCAAATGGGGAATTAGAGTCCCCCTGCCTCAATCATGTAGAGCTATGATTATGAAACATGTGGGTAGGGGAGCCATACACCAAAACAGAGCAATAACCTTTGTTGAAAGTCTATGCTGATCAGAGCATCGTATTTACGGTTGCCTTGCCTCACCAATTCATGTTGTATTGGCATTTGCTGAAATCTGATCTTGACTAAGGTACTATCCACTGTCAAATTAACACATGGCCTACCTTTGCTAGGATCAACATAACCTTTCTGCATGCACCATACCTACATTTGTTGCTGATCAGAACAACTACTGTTGTATTAACTCACATTAGTCACTGGCCCCGAATTTGGTCTTGATCACAGCATCTCCACAGTTGGATTAACTCATCTCAATTTACACAATATTAACTTTGAAACCTTATCATCCTCAAAGTGACCTGTCCATCACACAAGCAACATTGTCTAAGTGGATCCAACAAAAATACATGCGATGAGAGACATTGTCTTGTTGAATGAAGCAACCACTGACAGATCCACATCCACAAGAGTTTGCGCTTACATTGTTTTAAGGAGTGGCAGTTTATAAATAAGCTAATTATAAAAGAAAGTGTTGAATATCCTCTGGGTCTCCTGACCTGTCCACTGTCATACTTTCTACAGATGGCAACATGGAGATGCCATACAAATGTCACCATTCCACCAACTAAATTAGCTTCATTAGAGGATAACTTGTATGAATATTTCTGATAAGGCAACAAGGTTTTTGGGCAAGGGGACACTGATAGGTAACCGCAGTGATGACAATGTGAACAACATGTGATCTCTGTCCTACACTCAAGAATTCCTATGAATTATAAGCATATGTGACAAACAAGGTCTATCTCCATAAGAACTTTCCTTGGCAATTGTTTTCTTTTGATATCAAACTACTTGAAATACATCCACAAGACTACAAAGATTTAAATGTCACATTCATGTTTTTATTTTATTTCATCTCTATCAGTAACAGCACTTTAATATGAATAGAAAAAAAAAAAAAAAACAATCAATAATAAAGCTGTAGTGTAAGGGATGCATACTATATGTACCCAAAAGTTGCAATCACTTCTCAACATTAGCTCTTCTAAGAAAAACAAACAAGAAAACCTATTAAGGAACAACTCCTCATTAACTCCCTACTTGGTAAAAGGATCAGCTGCTTTACAAGAACTTATATAAACATGAGTAAACAACACAATCTGAACCTCTTTCTCACTTCATTAGGATTTATATGGTTAAAATTATAGTCCCTTTGTTTTCATGAAGGATATAATTTTCGTCTCATTATTCCAATCATAGCACTATGGGTTTAAACTTATTGAACTCTTGTTATTCTAAGCATAGCATAAAGATATTTTACCTTTGCAGCAATGCACTCACCCAGATTTCAGCAAGAATAAATGAAGCAACTGGTGGTATATTACTCCTTTCTTATAGCAAATAACTGATGGGATAGTTCTTACCAAAAAAAGGAGTAGAAAGGAAGAAAGCCAAATGGAATTGTGATTTAATCACTTGTTAAAACGGGTCTAAGAGCATGTTCCATGTGAAGAGGCCTGATTGGGTCCGCCTCTAAAATGCACATGAAAATCCTGAATTTGCGCACAATGCCCAACTTCTATTTGGGTCCTTCCCCCTCAAATGAAAATCCGGGCCCGCCACTGCATAGGCTGATTAAGATATGGGATGCGGGCCGAGTTCTGCACATGCGAAATGGTTGCTGAGGGCAGTTTTAGTTGAGGCCAGACCAAGGGCTGATTTAGAGTTAGAATTGGGCCTGTTCCTGTCCAATTATAGCAGGCTTGGACCTCACAAACTGGCTAAGTTTTAGAAATGGCCCATCGGTCTGTGCCCGATGGGCCAGACCGAGTTTCTAAGTTCTATAAATAGGCTAGACATGCACCTGCTTAGTATGCACAAACTGACTATGTTTAGATAGACGGCGAAATGAGAATGTATTTTCCAAATGGGCTAATAGACTAATGGGCTTTGTATGGGCTAATAGACAGGTTCGATGCATAGTGCATACCTATCTAAAATGGCTGGGCTTGAACAAGGGCTAAGAAAAACCATCAAGCTTGATCCATGTACATACAATCGGACATGAGAATTTGTATGAATCTGGCTTGAGTCCATCCAATTTGCACCAAGCAGGACAAATCAACCTCTGGGTTCATTTAATGAGTGAATACATATTTTGACAGACAAATTGCATCCGACCAACTGAATTGGATATGGATCTAAAACCACACAAAGGTTAGGGCAATCTGGTCCAAACCCATCCTGCATTTCTTCAACTTACACCCGAGAGGAAGATACTGGGCATTGGTGACAAAGAGGAGATGGAATGATGTGTCAAAAACCCTAGTTATATTGTTATTAAAAATGGCATCTTGCCTAAGAGGCGTCAGTTCTCTCCTGGCTTCCCAAGTTTCAAATCCGCACCTGGGCATGCCACCTTCCCTCACCCGAGGTCTACTTCCCTCACCCAAGGTCTCCTTCCCTTACCCGAGGGTTGGGGTCCCAACCCCACTAAGCTGGTTACCCAAAAAGAAGAAAAAAAGAAAAGAAAGCATTGTTACAAGGACTGGATTGAGGTCCATTTAGTCCCACAGCTCGACCCAAGCCCAGGTTCTAACCCTGCTTCTTGACATGCATTCCTTTAGGCTTGGTTTATTCTGGTTGGGCTGGGTTAAAAGGGTGGTAGTTGGATTGATTAAATCAAAACAAGTACATTTTAGTCTCTTGACAGCTATAAATTAACTAGCTAGGGTTAGCTGAATTTGACTTTGAAACCAACTGGAAATGATTTTTGCCAATTAGATTATAGATTATAGATTATTAATCACTAATCTTGATTCGTCAAGGGTTTTTAGGTAGTTTTAGAAATCCTAGAGGCTAATTTATCAAATGTTCTTTTGAATCTGGAAACCACCTGTCAAAGACTTGACATTCCATCATTCAAAGTAAAAAAATCATGCCTTCTTGTAAATAACTTAACCTTGACCCAGTTTAGACGCTTTAAGACCCAGTACCTTTCGGAAGATAAGCAATCATAATCACTGTGGCATAAGAATATGGGGTTAGGATTAATAGATATGACTTAGAATAGGACCTCGGGAGAAGTGTTCATGGGCCGAGGCTACGACCGGCTCAAGCTGGTCAAGCCTGGTCCATTTATTTTACGACGCCTAAGTTGAGGCCTCGATCCCGCCCCACGAGATTGAAAGTCAGGCCCAGTCCCGGCTGCTTGTAAAATGTGCATACACCTCATTGTGTTAAATAGATTGAAGTAGTCCAAACATCAAGCATTTGTAGGCCCAAGCCCATCCTATCTTGATATTCGAGGTAAAAAGTTTGACCGAGGCAACCCATTGGCCTAAAATCAAGCCCAAATCCAAACCAAATGCAGGTCGGGCTTGGGTTGACCTTAGGGTACCGCAAACTATGTGCAACCCTAGTTCTGGATTTATATTTTTAATTGCTTAAGATAGAATGAGGAAGTAGTAGTTTTGGGTATTCTTAAAAACAATTTTAAAGCCAAGGTCATTCTGAGAGTTTTTCAAGAAATTCTTAGTAAACTTGTGTGGGGTCTTGATTTGTTTCAGCGAAGAGCCAATTCACACGCCATCCTTAGTTTAGGCAATATTTCAATCTAACTTAAGTGGTATGCACCATTTCATTGTTCATAAATTTATAACCAGCTCGTACAATGCACAGATTAATTAAATTTCATCGGGATTGAATAATAAATTAAAATTAATTTCAAATAAAGTATTAGTTAATAAAAACAGTTGATATTCATATTGATTTGAAAAAAAAAAAAGAGTTACCTTAATGGGAGATAATCACATGAGCTTAATGAATTGAGAATCATGTGGAGATATGGGATGAGAATTGGTCTCAGAGAGACCTATAAGTGTGTAAAATACCAACTGGTATTAGATCATCCTAACCTGTTGATGTACTGCACTCAAGTTTCAGTTTAGGGATAGTGAGTGACGATTGGATGCATGTCAAATCTGGACGAGCCAATTCATAATGTGTGTGAGTAATGGTGGACCTAGGGTCTTCGTTTGAGGGGTGCAGAGTCCGTGGACCCAAATAGGCTATTGGATTTTGGAAACTAATCCAAGATTTTCATGTGGGCTTTAGGAGCGGACGTAGAGTTTTTACGTAAAATTTTGAAACAGAGCCAGAATTTTCATAATAGTTTTAGAAGTGGACCAAGGTCTTAGGGGTGCGACAGCCCCCACATGGATGTACTTGGGTCCGCCGTCCGCCCCTGTGTGTGAGTGCAGTAACTTGATTAGAGGTGGGCTCCGGTATCACACCCTCATTGCACCTTAAGTCCATCCCACTAGCTCATGAGCCCTATTTATCTTTGGCATCTATCTAATAAAATTTATGTTACTCATTTGTGTGAATATAGTGTGCACAAAACATAATAAGAAAGGGATTGGAATTGGATTGTCCCTAATAATGACACAAAAGAGAATTCTGTCACCTGTTTATGAAAGATACTGCAAGCCACAGTGGTTGTCCATGCTGAACTGAGGGAGAGGCAGCATTCATTATTTGGTTGGGGGGTCAATTCTCCCAACTACTTGGACCTTGCCCCTAGGCCCATATTTGAGAGGAGCATTTATTTCTTTAATGATTCATACTCTATTGGAAAATCATCTTCCATGACCACATGCACAGTGCACTGACATGAGATTCTAACAGTCAATAGCTAGCAACCCACCTACCAGCATGATTTGCAGCATATATAGAGCATCTGTGTGCCGGGTCCCATAATTTTATTGTCAGTTTCAGCTTATTCTATCTTATTTTGTTTGGGTTATGTCACTGTTATTGGTAAGGTTTTCTGAATAATATCCCAGAACAAAATAATAATAATAATAATAATAACTGTTTGGGCATGTAGCAACACTTGCATTATGTGTAAACTTGGGGAAGATGGGCTCAAATCAGATTTTTTAAGGAACGTCTCGAGAGGAAATTTGATTTGATTAGACAATGCATGGTTTGGTGGGTCCTATTCCTAGTAAAAAATATAGAGAAATTGTCTTTTCATACGATTTTCCGAAAAGCTAATCGTTGGTTCTTCTCTCCATCGGAGCAATAGTGTCACTTCTTGGTCTTTTAAATCCCTTGTCACTCCGATTGCCTCGTGATGATTCAAGCAAAGTATGTTAGATTCTATTTCCCCCTTTCTGCTGGTAGTCCTTACTCTATATATAATTGTCCATTTCTATTTCCCCCTCTCCTGGTAGTCCTTACTATATATATAATTGGCCATTGCTATCACTTTGTCATGAATCTGTATTAGGTATTTTTTTATGGCAGGGTCTTGGAGAAAATAACCATGGAATGGAAAGTTAAATTGGAGAAAAGTTTATGCATGCATGTATCAATGTGTGGACTTAAGTGGCTTAGATCTTTGAGATGACAGCCTGAACCTTTCAATTGCATCTCTAACTTGGAGTGAAGATGATGGCTTTCTCTTAACTGAATTGAGAGCAAAAGCAGGATGGACTAGCTTGACTTATTTACTCTTTGTAAGAAAGCCTCCTAATCCATCAAAATTGACAATTTATAAAGGTTTTTTTTTTTTTTTTTTGTCATATGGAGTTTAAAACTAATTAAGCAATATCTAATTATGAGATTATTTGGAATTCAATTCTTGCAAATATCCTAAAAAAAAAAATACAAAATCTTAGTTCTTGAAAGCCCATTGACCATGTCATGATTATGTAGGAACACATGCCCAAGAATAAGACAGTTCTTACAATAACAAAGGCAAGTTATTTAAACACACGAACAAACACATGCCCAAAGCACAAGTTATCCGGTGCACACCTTTTTGCAATGCACACCCTTGCCTACCTTATAGGGCCTACTTAATAGTCCATCCGATTGGACCACACACACCATGGTAGTCATTGGACCCTTTGGACCATTTGATTGACTGTGTGCTCGTTTGGATCGCTGAAACTTGTGGGCCTTTGATCAAGTGGTTACTCCAGTACACAGGTAGTCCCATCTAGACGTTTCAATGCTCTTGATCCCATGCCCAACTGGGACCTTAGGTGGGCCCACAGTCAGATTCAGGTGATTAGGACTGTATAAACCTAAGTTTAGAAAGACTTCAAGATGTTTATTTTCAAATGAAAATCGCCCTTGGATCCACCTTATAAGCTAGTAGATATTATCAATACCTAAAACAACACCTCTACTTGGTGCTTCTTCCTTCCTTCCTTATCATCAAATCTAATCACTTCTCCCTCCAGCTGCACCAGGTCCTTTGAGAGGTGGTCATGCAGTGGCGGCCAGTTTGATCTCTCCTGTTGTGTCCGTTGATATCTTTTCTTGAATTTGGGGAACCGGATCCCCTGTTTGGACCAAACAGGGGCCTCCACGTGGGGGGCCGGAAGGGGGGGCGGAGAAAAGAAAAGGTTAGCCTCTCTTTCCTCCGCCCCCATGTGGAGACCCCTGTTTGGTCCAAACAGGGGAGGTCCAAATAAGGATCCCTTGTTTGGACTTTGGGGGAACCGGATCCCCTGTTTGGACCAAACAGGGGCCTCCACGTGGGGGGCCGGAAGGGGGGCGGAGAAAAGAAAAAGTTAGCCTCTCTTTCCTCCGCCCCCATGTGGAGACCCCTGTTTGGAGCAAACAGGGGATCCTTATCCTGAATGGGGATCCTTTGAGTGGGTACGTGGACATAGACAGCTATTCGCATGCATGGTAGACTGCCGCACAGTAATGTGATTGATGGACTGTAGTTGGTCTATTTACAGAGTCCCGTGGGTTTTACCTAACCAGATCCATACTCTTGTTTGTTGAACTGATGTTTTACTTCTCTTTCTTTCCTTTATGACCACCTAGGCTATTATAGTCTTTCTCCTCGTGGCTCTCCTCGTTATTGCATATCTTTTTACAGGGTAATATTTTACTAAGAAGTATCACTCACGCCATAACAAACCCATACGTGGATAGTAGCTTTACCAAGGGGCTGCACCAGGATTAGAGATGTAAATGAGTCTCCGATTCTCCCATGAGCTGGAGGTTTTGACCCGTTAAAAATCGGGTCTAGGTCCTTATTTAGGCCTCGATTAGTAAATGAGTCTAGGTCCGGTTCCACCTCGGTTCAGACATATGGACCTGAGATCCAACATATTGCTTCAATTTTCAAAAATTTATCCAAAAAATCATATATGTTTTTTTAAAATTTTAAATATCATTCTTTATCTAGACTCAGATCCGAATCCGAACTCGTCTCATATATGGTTCTGGTTCCAATTCCAGATCTAAGAAAATAGTTTCGAGTCTGAATCCGGTTCCACCTTCTTCATAACAATTTCGGTTCCAAATCTATTATAGACTCGGACTTGAACCGCCCCCATTTACAATCCTAATTAAGATGCAAATGCAAGGGACTTATAAAATATCAGCCACTGTGTAGTGTAGTTGTTGTACTATTGGGTGAGCAGTTGAGGTCACTATGCTTATTTTGAAAGAGCTCGAAATGCCATCCGATCTGATCCCTGTTGAAATTCTGATAACCGACAAGGACATTTTAGTCGTTTCCATCCAGCAACCCGCAAATATCCACCCATCGTGATGTCCGTGTTTCGCCTGCCAGTGTTTCTTCTTACGGACCGAACGACCGCTTACTCTTTCTCGCTCTACTCACTCTCTCCTACTCCTTCTCCTTCTCCTTCTTCTCATTCTCCTTTCACCAACTTCAGATCTAGAGATTCTTTTAGATCAACACCAACAATGCAGCATTGACCAAAACCCTAAGAACCCTAGAATTCTGATCTGCTTCTTCTGCAGCAGAGATCTCTGCATTTCGCTAGCTACGATCAGTATGTGCAATTTCACGCTGATGAAAACCCTAAATGCACTTCAGATCTCCTTCGATTTCCTCCATTTGTAGATTCTTGCTACTTTTGTAGCAGAGATCTCTGTTTGATTCTTCTTCTTCTTGCTCTTTCCATCGTATCGATTAAATGGGAGCGGTTGCCAAGTACACCAAGGGCTGGATCTGGTGGCTGATTGTGATTGGAATTGCAGCGCTTGTCGTCACAGCTGCGGTGATTAGCTTTCGCCGGAAGTCTCATCATAATAAGGCATCTCCTGTTCCCGGGCCGCCAGGCGCCATCGACAAGAAATATGCTCAGGCTCTGAGCTTTGCATTGCAGTTCTTTGATATACAGAAATGTACTATGGTTTCGCTTCTAATCTTCTCTCTCTGTTTTTGTTCTTTGCATTCTACAAGATTAATTTGCTGATAGTGGAAATGCAATGTCTGGATTTATAGATCTGTTGTTTCTTCATTGATTAGTATTTGATTAGATTGTATATCAAAATAATGAAAAAATGTTGGGCTGTTTGTATATTCAAATTTTGGAGGGAATGAGGCTTATTGAGCATTGATGCAGATTGAGTATCCCCTTGATTCTATGTTTGGATGCATTTATGATATGTTAGAAGTTTTATCTTCATTCATTTCTGCCTGTTCTCTATCCATTCGACTTTTAATGCAATGGAGGGTGATTTTGGGTGGAGCAAGAGGAAGAAAGGACATTTCTTTCAATGGTGGTTCTTGCTTTCAACACCACCCAATGCGAAAACTGCATAATGGTTTTAAAAACATCCATTTTTACAAAATATTGGCATGGGTGTTTATTTGGATTTTGGAGTACATCTAAGCATGCCCTTATCCGCGCAGCCGAGCTTGGCAGAAAACCAAACTTCCAATTGTGCTGTAATGGAGTGAAGTTTTCTAACAAACAATAACAGTGTGCTGGAACAGGTGGTTTCTTATATGTTGAATTTTTTTTTCACTAATTTCAACAATCTGGAAGGGGATTGTTCCCTATATTTTCTACTACCACTGTTCTTTTAATTCCTAATACTATTTTATTTTTATTTTACTTTTCACTGATTGTTGGAATCTCATATAGTGTGGTCTTTTATTTGATAATTAATGTGGTCTTCCCCCATATAAATTGACCCAATTTAAGTTTTAAAAAGTAAATATTTCATATTTTCCCACCAAATATTTATTTTTAAATATTTCTTAGTTTTCATAAATGAGTTTATTCCAATCTCTCTTAGATTGTGTGTTATGACAGTTATTGACATTCTCTTTTTAATTTTCTGCAGCTGGTAACCTGGTGAATAACAGGATTTCTTGGAGAGGGGATTCGGCCCTACAAGATGGAAAGGCAGCAGGACTGGATCTGTCGAAAGGAATGTATGACGCTGGAGACCACATGAAGTTCAATTTTCCGATGGCTTTCACTGCGACAGTGCTTTCATGGACAATTCTTGAGTATGGGGATCAGATGAGTGCATCAAAGCAGCTTACATATGCGCAAGATTCACTTAAATGGATCACTGATTATCTGATTAATTGTCATCCTTCGGATAATGTCTTGTATATTCAGGTACATGCATTCACTACACTGATGGTTGTTCTTCGTTGTTGATTGCATGTTTATGCTTTTCCAAGAATTTGTAGCTGGAAATAACAAATGTTCTCCTTCAACTGAAATCAGTTCTACTATGTGTCATTTCTGCGCCTTTTGAGCATAATCACAGTTTAGATTCTCTCATTCTTACAATCATTACACTATTGTCAAGTTTAATTTCATTATTTAGATCTCGTTGCTTTAGCTTTCTTTTGTTTGAAGTCTTTAGACTGTTTAGTAATAAAAATATTGCAAGTTGTCTGCGGATTACCCTTTTTTGCTTTTGTTTTCTACTGCTAGTTCTTCATCGTCATATCCTCCCCCTACTACTATGTGGAACGGAGGGGAGGTGCAGGGCGGGTAGAGGAAGATGGAGTTGATAGGGCTTCACAATCACACTTGAAGATTCAAGTATCTGTATCAGACTCTGTATTGTCCAGGCCAAAAACCGATACATATCATCTGAATTGTCATCTCTGTGCGATTACAATTTTCTCTAAAAAAATCCTTTAAAAATGTAAAGGATGCCCATAAGATTAAATTTTTTCTAGAAATTTTGATTTTTAGATATTAACTGGCTCATTTATCTATGTTTGGGACCTTGTTCCACCCCAAGTGAGTTGTGAGTGCTTCTTTGAACCCGAAACTCCAATGTTGCCTGCCCTCTTTCCTGAGAAGAGAAGAGCCACCTTATGGGGTCCACTTTAGCTAAAAATATGCACGGTGAATGGTTGACTAGAAGGCCATGATATTAATTTCTAATGCCTCAAAAATCACCTTAGTTTATGATCATAGCCATCTGATGGTTGGCCTTAAACATAAAAAGCCAGAACATTTCAGGCCAACTGTTCATCATATTGCATGATGTTATGTGAATTGCTATTCGTTTAGCTGCTATTAATTGAATGGGGTGCATGTGTTCTTTTGATATTCATGTTAGCTGTGTTCTGTTCGTTTTGCATGCTTATTGAATGAATGGGGTGTTTTCCTATTGAAAATGGATATCCTAAATGAATGAGGTGTCTTACTAGTAAGTGGTAAATCAACATAGGACAAATAACTAAGTTGCCTTCTACTGGGATTGAACGTTCTGATGTTGGAATAAGGTGATTAGGTTGATTAGTGGTTTTTGGATAGTCACCAGAAAAAAAGCTATTAAATTGTGATTTTTAGCATGAAGGGTTATTAATTTTGATTTTTGAGATGCTAAAAAAATGATATTAATGTTCTGATCATCTGCTTTAAGGGTTTGGGATGTGGCAAATACCATGTATCAGCTGTATCGGCTATACAAATGGGATGGAGTGCACACACCAATATTCTGCATCAATTTACTAAAATGCTGATATATATTGGCCGATATGGTTCACATCAGCTGAGTCATTAATCCATGGTTGGTGAGTATATGTACGAGGCAATGTCTTGAAAAATCAGATCAGATCATAAAATTATTATGGGTCCCAAATTGTGAATTGTAAATCATAGATTTAAGAATTATAGGTTTTTACCAAACAACATAGACAATCTAAAAAGATAAACAAAAAGGCCCTAAACATGTTTTTTTGATAACCAAAAACCCTAAAATTATAATATGAGCAAATCTTCACCACTGTTTTAATATTGTCATAGTGATGCATATTGCAAAATACGATGCATTGTTTGCTATTGAATAATTTTTTAATACCACTAAACATACAGCATTTTTGCTGTTGACCAATTAAAGAATAGATAGATTTGTTAAACAAGATTAGAAAATGACTAAAGTAATAAAGCAATAAACAATTGAAATTAGCAAGTTGTAACTTGTAAACTGTAATAAACTAAGCAAACAATGTTAAGTGTGTTGTAAACATGTAATAAAGTAAAAGTTTTCAATAAAAGGTATATCCTTACTATTGAGTTGAAAACTTGTAAGAAATAAAGATGCAATTGCTGAACCTACTAAAGGTGCATGGCACACTCCAGTTCTATCCTTCTCACACCAAGAAACCCCTCTTTCTCCTCTTTACAATAAAATCCTTCTCTAGAAAATGTTACACAGTCTTCAGTTAGGGCTAGAATGCATGGATTAAGAAAATTTTGACTGATGGCCTATTGTTAGGAAAACAAAAATGCAAAAAGATTAATGGCCTGCACTCAATGGGTAAAATGCCTCGTTCTGATACTTAAACTGCCTCCAACATGATGGAGCTTACTAGATGAACAGCTCAGATATGGTAAATATATGTGCCATGCTTATGGATTGTAATCATTGACAGGATGAGGAAATATTCAATAGCCGGTGTCACTCGCATCTGGTTTCTCTCTTCTATAGATAAGATCTTCTTATCCATAAACTGGTTTCTGGCACATTGTACCCTTTTTAAATTCATATTTATGAACACTCTCCAAGCCATAGATCATGCAGATTTCATGATCTGTACTTGTATTAGTGATAGTCGCTGACATGTGCCTGCTGTTGTAATGTTACATGGATGATCTCTTGTAATAGTCAATTTAGTTTAGCAAAGAGAATTGGTCCCATGCTGCCATAAGTATGGTGCTGATGGCGACTTATTAAACCTGATTTAACCAGTGTGGGCCCACCTTTGCTTGATCCAAGCCACTCATTTCACATACCACATATTGTTTAGGCATTGACTTGATTTTCACATCGACTGGAGTGATTCACCACTGGGTTTGTCATGTGTTAAATAAATAATTATATTTGCTATACATGATTAGTCCAATAGTGCATAGAGTCAAATGGGTGGCTTTTGATCAAGCAAAGGTGGGCCTTAATGGATTAAATCAGGTTTAGCTGCCTTCGGCACCTTACTGACAGAACCATAGGATCATTTCCTTGAGTAATTTGCATCGATGTTGGAGGTGGTCCTACCTAAAGAACAAGATGGCAGTGGTGAACTATATTTTGGGATGAATTGGTGATGTCAGTTTTGAATTATCTTTTGAGGCGTGCTTTGCTTGATATTTAATGATCTTTTGGGTGATTGCTGTGATTTTACTTCTTTTATGATGCTTAGTTTCTTATCTACTACAATTATATGCTAATGTATCGGAAAATGTTCTCCTGCACTCTATCGTCCAATGGATTGGTGCCGGTTGTCACGGATGTGAGGGTGAAATTAGGGGTGGGGTGGGGGTGGGGGTTCCCGCCTTTGGGATGGCCTGGGGTATTCCCCCAGAGCGCTATTCGCAGGAGAATATTTTCCTAATGTATCAGCCTTAATTATAAAAATTGATGACGTTTTCAATCTTTTTGTCTTTTGCGGTTATTTAGTTTGTCTTTTAATTATTTATTTAATTTTTGGGGGGTCAAAATAAATCTAGACAAACTGTGATCTAGGGCCTTTTGGTCTTCTTTTCTGTAAGTTTACTTATTCAGCCTATTTTGCTTCATTTGTTTTTTTAGTTTCATCTTCCCCAATACAGTGTTTCCTAAACCTTTAATTTATGATTAGGATTTTCAGTGACAATGTTAAATTGCGTTCTTGTCTACAGGTGGGCGATCCTGACATAGACCACAAGTGTTGGGAGAGGCCTGAAGCCATGACCGAGGAAAGGCCTGTCGTGCAGGTCAATACATCTTTTCCGGGAACAGAGGTTGCTGCGGAAACTGCTGCAGCGCTGGCAGCAGCTTCTCTGGTGTTCAAAACAATAAATTCCACATATTCGGACGAGCTTCTTCAGCATTCCAAACAGCTCTTTACTTTTGCCGACACTCATAGAGCTTCTTACAGTATCAGCATCCCTCAGGTCCAAAAGTACTACAACTCCACAGGATATACAGATGAGCTCTTGTGGGCAGCTACCTGGCTCTATCATGCAACTGGGGATCTGTTATACCTTAGGTATGCCACTGTGGAAAATGGGAAAGCATTTGCTGATTGGGGTCGTCCTTCATGGTTTAGTTGGGACAACAAACTTGCCGGAACACAGGTATATATTGCTTGCTGAAGATGTGACTAGCTACTGTCGTTTGGTCTAGTGGCATGATTCTTGCTTTGGGTCCGAGAGGTTGCCAGTTTGATACCATTCATAAAAAAAGAAGTGTTGAAAAAGCTGATGGTCATCAGTCATAAAACAGGACTAACTTGCTCTCTAGAATCTCACTCATGCTTCCACTTTCTAGGCATTTACCTCGCTGATGTTCTGAGAGCATCTGCTTTTCACTCTCTTAACTGAAAGCGTGGTTCCTGTTCCAACTCTGGTCTATTGACTCAGATTGGTGGATCTTTGGAAGCGATGGGTTGTCCCATTCATGCATGCGTCTTCAACTAGAAAACTAGTTGTCCAAGGAGTCTATTCTGGAGACTGAAAAACTGATCCTTCATATAGTATCTATTGTTTATACTCATTTGATATTTGCATCTATTACGTTGGGTGCCTTTTATTGTGGTTGCAACAACATTGACTCTATCATCTAATGTTTGCTGCAGCTGTTTTTTCCCCATTGAATCTTTCAGTTTTTACTATGTTCTATATCCATATGGCTTCTGCTGCAGTTTTGTATGATTATAGAAATCACAGAAAATTGTTGTATAGTCCTTGAATTTTGAGAACAGTTCATAACAGAAAAAAATGATGCAGACCAAGAGGATGCCCAGGCCCAATTCATCTAGGCCCAACATGCCGAGCTTCTTTTATTATTTGTAACTTTTTCTTTATATGTTAATGGGTTCTTTCTAGGTTAATTAAGATATTTTTAATTTCATTTTGTACATTTTGTGATATTTTAAGATTTTATTAGTCGGTGCTTCCTTTCCAATTTCGTATTCATTTGGCTGTAATCATTTAAGAGTTTGTTTCTTGTTAGGAATATTACTCTCAAGGCATACTCGTGTATAAAATATCAATAAAAGGATTTGGGTGTGCCCCTCTCCTCTGTCAATCAATTGGCTTGGCTCAGTCAACAATTCCCAAGTTATCATTAACAACATCTTTAGTGAGATCAACGGATGAGATACATCCGATAGACATTTGATCTATCATATGATGGAATTGTCCCTCTCTTTATCAGATTGGCACAGCCATTGGCTACTTGACCTGCATCAAAATATAAACTTTCCTAGTATCTAAAAATCTTTCGAACTTAAGTGATTTGATATTAAAGCAATCATCGTGATTCCCAAATTATATAATTTTTTTTCTAAGAATGAATGATGTTTCTATCCCTTTTGTTAATTTTCTCGCTTTTTTTTAAGCCAATAACACACTTAATACGTCATGTTGAGTTTTTCTAATAATTAGTTTTCTACATATGAGCAGGTTCTTTTGTCCAGGGTAAACTTCTTTGGTTCAAAGAAGACAACTAGTGCGGAGAGCAGTGGACTCCAGATGTACAGGGAAACAGCTGAAGCTGTTATGTGTGGTCTTATACTGGACTCCCCAACTGCGACAACCAGTAGAACAGATGGTAATTTTCACATAAATCATCATCATAATTATTGAAGCCTTATCCCATCCTTTTGGGTTCATCTATAAGAATTCTACGTAAACAATCATCATAATTTTCAATTTAATTTTTGTATAAATGTATTTTTGGTGCATGTGTGGGAAATGAAATCTGTTGAGACAGACAGAGGCAGCCTTGCCTGTGGACATTACATTTCTGGTAGATGTAGCCTGAAATCACCTTGATGTTAATTGCCCCCCAAGCTATCTGATCCTATGTGTCAAATGGTCTTAATATTATCTGATTTTGCATTCTGGTGTTGATTCTAAGCATTATCATTGCTAGTAACCATGGTTGCTATGCAGGTGGCTTGATATGGGTAAGTCAATGGAATTCGCTTCAGCATCCCGTTGCCTCAGCCTTCCTGGCTGTAGTTTACAGTGATTACATGCTCACATCTCAGACGCCAACCTTCTCTTGTAGTGGGAAGTCCTACACCCCCAGCGATCTTCGCAAGTTTGCCATGTCACAGGTGTACCATCTTTCAATATTTTTCTTTTTCTTTTTTTCTTTTTGGTTCTTTAGGCCATGTGTCTGGCGCTTTGGCTTTATGAGATTTTTGGAACAGTGACTTTTATCCTGGCCTTTTGCACCCTCTTCTAACCAATGATTCAGAATTTGTATTCAACATCTGTGGGGCATTACTGTTATGTAGCAAAGCACTAACCACTATACCGCAGGGAAATGGGAGAAAGTGGCATAGTATGGTCCCTAAGAGCATTTGTATTAGAAACAGTAGGATGAATTGATAAAACTGCCTTTACCCTTTTTTCCATACTCTATGCCCAGATCCAGGAAAAGCTTTAGAGCCACACCTTGCCTTCTTCTGCATGAATGATCTCATGTCTTGACAACATGAGGGAGGGGATGACTGCACACCTTCTCCAAGACAGGGAGCAACCCAGTTTTGATGAAGAAGAAAAACTGAATACAACTACTGGTCCAAAGACAGCTTTGGCGATAATAAGAGGGGTTTTGAATCCCTTTACAATAGCAGACCAACTTAGTCTACTCTTTTGGCTACTCTAAGACCTAGCAATAAGACAGTAGAATGCTTTGACACTCTAACCAACCAACCCTTGATGCCTAAGACTCTTATCATAGAATATGTTGGACTCTTTATCTCATCATAACATGAGCTTCTACTTTTTAGCAATACATGCTGACTGGACACTAACTAGTAGAGGAAGCCCCTAAAAAGTTAAAAAAATAAAAACTCGACCAACTTAATCTTGAGTAAAAAAAATTTGTTTTTGGGGTTCTCTAAGGGGGATCACAAGAAGTTTGATTGAATATCTGTCGACCCCTTTTTTTATATCAGAGAAGTGCCTGTATGCCCCAGAGCTCCAGGGGTTCTCACTTTAGTAGGTAACATGATGGAGAATGCTCATTCCTATTTTAGCTGTGTGATAGAGACCACCTATATCTATGGTTGTGGTACGCATGGATGGGTGGTTTAGTCATGTAGGGGGGGAGGCGGGGCGGGGGGTCAATATGAAAAACTGTTAGAAATTGCCATTGAAATGAGAGGCTTTTTGAGGTTTTGGGCCCCCAAGTTCCACCCCTGGCCTCATGGAGACATGGCCACGGATGGAAAACTAAAAGTCTTTCCTTGCTTGAAGCATCTTAATATTGGACTTAGCAACTCCAATTCAAACTCAAATTATTTCGAAGAAGAAGTTGGAAGGGCCCATACTTTCTAAGTTATGCCCTCTTAAATCATTTTTTATTGTTGGTTCCTTTTTCTTGATATAGCAGAATCAGTTTAGGGTAAATGTAGTTTATTAAGTCTAGGAGCTGGAGCCAAGTAGCAACAAATTACATCAACAAAGCTCAATTAATATTTACATAAGACTCGAACACTAATGCACATGGAATTATTGAAATTATATTTTTACGATTTGATCTCTAGTTAATAGAAATTAAGAGTTATGAAGCGCATGTGGTCCTTCTTTTCTCCTTTGTTAGGTTTCTGAGTAAGCTCAATTAATATTTACATAAGACTCGAACACTAATACAAATGGAATTATTGAAATTATATTTTTATGAATTGATCTCTAGTTAATAGAAATTAAGGTACTGAAGTGCATGTGGTCCTTTTCTCCTTTGTTGGGTTTCTGAGTATATAACATTAAGACCATGTCTGGCATCTAAGATTTAACTCTGTGAATTGCATTTACAAGAGATTTTAACCTTATTTTCCTTTCATTCCACTATTTTCTTCCAATCCATGTGGTGTGACTTGTTGGTAGCAGATTGCCTAACACCTCTGGGCTCAGAGTGGGTTGCACTTGTCACACTTGGCTGTTAGTGCTCTTTTATTTATTCTGCAGTGCTCTCTTTATTTGACCAGTTTCTTAAGCATGCTCCTTAATCACGTTATGACTTGTTTTAGGCTGATTATGTCCTGGGTGACAATCCAATGAAGCTGAGCTACCTTGTTGGATATGGAAGCAACTATCCACTTCAGGTGCATCACAGGGGAGCTTCAATTCCTACAGATGCGAACACAGGTTGCAAAGGTTTCACGTGGCTCAAATCAACCACACCCAATCCCAATGTTGCAGTTGGAGCACTTGTGGGTGGCCCATTCCAGAATGATTCATTTATTGATGTCCGCAACAATTCCATGCAAACAGAGCCCAGCACTTACAACGGTGCTGTCATTGTAGGCCTCCTATCTGGCTTGGTCACAACCTCATCTGTGGTCCAATCATTTGTATGAATCCAAACACACTCCCTTCAGCTACTGTATCATACCGTACGAGTTAGTTTAGTTAGTTGATCATGCTTGCATATTGCATTCAGTGTTGGTGGCGGTTTTGCATCGGCTTCCAGTCCAGTTGTGCTTCACATGAAGTTCTTTTTATGTATAATTTGATTGGTTATATTGATGATCATTTGAGTCCTGTATTCTTTTATGAGTACTGTTGTGGGTTCAGTAGACAAAGATGGCCCTATTTTGATGACCCATTTGGAATTTCTCTAGAATGTGCTGGTGACCCTAAGCCTGAATAAAAAAAGTTGCAATATTTCTTTTTTTTGAAAGAATCTGGTTACAAAATTTTTACTAAACCATATTTCATCTTCAACTTTAAAATAGTAGCACCGCCGCCTCTGTAGATGGGATAAGGCTATTATGATGGCGATCCCTTCCTATGTTGATCTGTGCCGCTTCCACTGGAGCCATCTGATGAGACAAATTAGATTTTTCAGTTTGTTTGTGAGGAGAATAGAATGTCAGGGGTACACCATCAGGCAACTAACAGCACGTTTTGCACAAATTCCTATTGAACTTGAGGAAATCATAACAGCTTTTACTGAAGGTGTGTAGTAGAGGTGAAGGGATCATCTAATATATATATATTGAACTTGAGAAAATTCTACCTCGGATCACTCTGCATGACCCTTTTTTCCCCTTTAAAGATATCTGAGAGGGGATTTGAGCTCAATAAAACAAATTAGTGCCATCAAATTATGGGCCCACTTCGCCACACATTTTATTTCATAAAGAGCCTCAGAATAGTGTTTATTATTCTCTTTACATATGAAATAAGGGTTTATGTTACTTATCTAGGCCCCACTAACTGGAATGGAACTGTGATTTTGAACAGCTTGGATCTCTCATTTGAGTCTCACTAACCGGATTAATGACATCAAAAGAATCTCAACTTTTAAGTAAAGGTCTAAAAAGAGAGATAATAGTATGTGTCTAAAACCCTTTAATAGCTTTCTAATCAAAACAGCAACCAATAATAGCTTGACACATGAGTTTCAAATGAGAGGCCCCGCAATAATATAGCATGAGACTTTTATCTTTAAAAGGGGTATTCATAGTGATATAACTCTGTCGTTTTCCAGTAAAAAATAAATTAAAATCAGCCACTAACACTATACACACGGTTAGGTTTTATACATCTCTTACAAATATGTCACTCTTTAGGCTTTGGGGTGTGTTTGTGCAGCACCGCATGGAAACGGCCAGTGATGTCTGGGTGCAGTGACAGTTTGAGTTGGGATTCCGATGTTTGAGCTGAAAAATCAGTGCCATGGAATTCCAAAATCCGTTCTATCCAGATTGGATTTGAAAAGCGGCAAAAGGGTTTCCTCTTCTGTGGCGGATGCTGACAAACGCCTCCGAAAGAGCAAAGTGGCTCTATCTGTAAAGACAGTATTCACAGTTCCTATTCCTTTTTAACATAGCAGCAAGAGAGTACATGCATGATGCATCCTTTTTATCTGAGTCTTATCTCCTCCTCATCCAATCATCCAAACGGACCAAACCGTAAATAATACTTACATAAGGATGACATTTTCCAAGTCCACAAGCTCATATTATAAGAAAAGGTAGGTAAAAATTGTCATTTCCAGAAGAAATTTGACTGACCACCAGCAGTGACCAAAACAGAAAATCTGCCTCGGGGACCACTACATAAAAAACATTTCTTGTGGGGGCTCATATAGAACAACACATAGCAGTTTTCCAAAATTGGGGAACTACAGGGAGGTGAACCAAATAAAAATGTATTGGTGCATGGGTTTTTCTATAAATAAAGAAAATAAGGTGGGGTTAAGTCGTTAATCTCTCTATTTCAAACATGTCAAAAAAGAACTTTTAGGGGTGTTTATATAAATATACTTGAAGAAGCAGGAGTCTATTTAGAAAGATAAACAAAGGGTTTTTCGCAGATTTCTCAAAGTAAAACCGACGATTCCTTGCCCTTTTCGTCTCGCATTATTCCGAAACGCCACGAATCATCGAAGGAGTAGAGTAAAGTAAAGTAAAGTAATCATTCTTGTTTCAAGTAAGATCTCTCGTTCGGATTCCCCCATTTCCTTTGATTCGAAAATACTCCTTTTTCTCTTCTCATCATTTCATTAGGGTTAGGGTTTGACTGCCCTAAATCAGCAACATTACCTGCATTTCTTTGCGTTGATTTCGATTCTAGGGCACGTAATGCATCTTCCCCATCCCCTCATTTTTTTATGCATAATTTTTCGTAGTACGAGTTGTGATTTTGGTTTCAATGCATTAGTTTTGGGATGGGATCCCTTTCTGTTGGCATGAATTACTGCATTCAGTGTTTTGATGTGATTGTGTTAAGAGGCTTTTGGAAAAACACCCCAAAGATTTTTTTGAGTGGATGCTTTTGATTTTTTCTGGGAAATGATGATTGAATATGATTTGGTTTTTCTTATGCCTTCATGGGGTTTTTTTGGACTACATGATATGTGCAGTATGTCAATATCTGATGTTTTATATATCTTTGGGTTTGGGTTTGGGTTTTGGCTAATTGGGTTATAATTGTAAGGCTTCTTCCTTCTTCTAGATGCTGCAAGATTAAAGCTTTCTATTTTAACTATTGCAATTTGTGAGATGATGACTTCTTTTGCTGCTAAGGAAGTGAAGAGACTGAGGACAGTAGAGGATCTAAAGCAGTTCTATTTTTGTCTCTAAGTATTTTGTTTCTCCTTTTTGTGAATGACTGAACTGTGGAACTTGGTATGGTGTGATTGTTCCAAGGGGTAATCTAGATGAATCTGAGCCCTGAGGTCTACTAGAGGCTTTTAATCTCCAGATATAAATATATTAGTACACCTAATACAGTTCTAAATGAAAAAAGGGGTAGTGTTCAGTGAATATGTTGTTCCATTTGTAACACTGACATCTGCAATTCTTCAGTGGTATGAGCTTATGTTAGGCACAGGAAATGGAGAAATGATTGTTCACAGTCTGCATCACTTTTGCAACTATTGTGGGTTTGTTTGAGACTTGAGAGAGGTCTGCTAAGGAAAATGGATAGGTATTCTGCAGATTGTGAAATCTGGAGAACTTCTTTTCAGTTAGCTTAGGTTTGTAAGACTGGGTTATAAAGCAATACTTTGTGGTGTTGACTGTTGATCTTTAATTCTCATGTGAAGGAATGGTTCGGTAACTAGTGACAATGTGAAGGAACCATTTACTATTTTTCACATGATGTTTGAAATGGTCTTTTTCTTTAGCAATTGAGCCTTGGGAGTTATCCCTTTTAGTGATGGAGATTAGAGACATAGTCCTCAAGTTCCTTGCAGAGAGAGATTAGAGACATAGTGAGATTGGAGACATAGTCCACACACAAGTTCAGTACATGTATACATGTGCTTCCTTTGTTCTGAGAGAGAAACATTATATGTCCTTTTCCTTCTTCCAAAGAACTATGGAATCCAAGGGGTGAATGAAAATCCTCCATTTTAGAGCAAGAAAGACTACCCTAAGGGGGATATCTTCTTCTTTTTTCTTTTTCTCTCCTAGGATATGTTGCAGTTCCACCACTTACCCAGACGCAAAATCTTTGTGCGAACTCGTTGGCTCCAGGGTAACCCAATTCCTCCCATGGGTTCCATGAATATGAACTTATGATACCCAGATACGGCACGGATACGGTAGGGACATGCCATGGACCTGGTAGGGACACGGATTTTACATGTAAAAAGTGGAGTATTGGATACGATATGACACAATACGTTGCCCATTTTGAAGTATCCTTGCATCATAGATCTGAACACGCCCAAAAGACAGCAAGATAGACACTTCTCATAGACATTTCCTTAGCCTTCTTTTTTTCTTGCCTAAATTTAGTGTGTTCATGCTACAATCCAAGGTTAAGATATAGAAGTGGAAGGTGTAGAGCAACCGGTCTATCCTGAAGTGTTCTTATTAATGATGTAGGGTCAGTCACAACTGACAAGTAAAATAGATGTCTATATCTTCAACCATAAAACTTTATGGTAAAGTTGCAGAGAAAGAAGGATGATGATTTCAAAGAGTAGCATTTTCTTCCAACCACAATTGTCAATCTGTCAAGGAAAAGAAGACTTCCAACCATACTGTAGCTTTCACTACACTTAGTTTTCACTGCCAACTATGTACCATTTCTTTTACTCATGGAAAGAGCTACATCTGATATTTACTTTCTCTACTTATTGTTATTTTTTTTCGAAGTTCATTGATTGTGTTCAAAATAATATGCTCACTTAATTTATGATTAATTTAATGAGTTGCACGGTGATTACATCATATCACTTTTTTGCTAGGTTGTACCTGTGTTTTATCCCATTCACAGTTTTAATTGTTTATTTTAATCCATTTCTTGATTGTTGGCTGGTGTTTCTTGTTTAATAACTCAGTTGTCTTAAATCTTTTTATCTTTCTTTGTTGGGCAAGTAGTTCTTGTCTTGATTACTTGTCAAATTAGAGAAGGATATGGGAGATGCAGCAGATGAGGGAGAGTTATCCACTTTGAAGTCTCAGCTCTGTCAAACTAGCATGATGTGGAAGCAGGAGTTGGAACGACACCAATCCCAGGTGGATGCCTTACAAGCAAAGATTTTGGAGGTAAAAGCTTGTGTCCAAGGTTCAGAGGAAAATTCAAAGAAGGAACTAGAATTTCTTTGGCGAAGAGTCAAAACTACTGCTACACTGTTGTCCTACTTGAAATCAAAGGCGAGAATCATGGCAGTTCCTCATTTGGCTCATACTTCTTGTGGGATCAGACATCAAGAGGGTGTTGGACTCATTGATAAAAATGGTACACCACTGTCAGATTGGTCAAAGGATATTGACCTTTCATCATTTGGAAGTCTGGAGGAAGAACCATGGTTGGGAATGAATGACAAGCTTGGATCTTTTGATGAACATGATAGCGCATATATTGGGGAAATATTAAAGTTAGTACAAATGATAAGGGATGTGATGGAGGCTCTTGTTAAGAGAGTTATTATAGCAGAAACAGAAGCTTCCATTGAGAAAGAAAAGGTAAATTTAGGTGTGGAAGAGATTAAAAAGAAGGCACTCCAAATTGAGACCATGTCGGCAAAGGTAGAAGAAATGGAAAAATTTGCGTTGGGTACAAATACTGTTCTGAATGAAATGCGGCAGAGGGTGGAAGACATGGTGCAAGAAACATCTAGACAAAAACAACGGGCTGCAGAAAATGAACAGGAGCTTTGTCGTGTGAAACAGGATTTTGAGGCATTGAGATCATATGTGAGTAGTCTCATCAGTGTGAGAGAGACACTTCTTTCATCGGAAAAGCAGTTTCAGACAATGGAGATGCGTTTTGAAAGGTACTATATTATATTTGATCAACATGTTTCATAAGTACAAAAGTTCGTTTCTAATTCTTGATTTAAAGGCCTTAAAGTTTGACAATTTAAAGCCCTTAGATAAAGTGCATCTTTGTGTTTTATTTAAACTGTTAGTATAAGCTGGATGAATTCAAACTGGTGTAACTCCCAATACATGGGGGATAACGAGTGTGAGGGGTTCAGATTGATCAAGTGGACCCCAGAGCTTGAACCATTTTTTCTTTGAATCGGCCTTGATGTTCTAAACAATTTCTCCTTATTATGGAAGCCTGATTTTTTTTTTTTAAATAAGCAGTCTATTCATTATCATCATCATCATCATCATCAAAGCCTTTTTCCCCACTATGTTGGGGTTGGCTACACGAATTCTATTTCTCGATTCCGATCCATCTTGTGCCAAATCTTCAGAGAAGTTACACTTCATATCTATTTTTACTACCTACATCCACGTTCTCTTTGGCCTACCCATTCTCCTTGGTCAGTGGGCCATCAACCTCAATAGGCGAACTTTTCCTTAACGGTGTCGTTGCTGGCCTACATTGGACATGCCCAAACCATTTCAAATGAGTTTATCTAATTTTATCCCCTATTGTTACCACCCCTAAATGCTTTCAAAAGCGCTCATTTCTAATTTTATCCTTCTTAGTTTTACCACACATCCACCTTAACATTCTCATATTTGCTGCATCCGTTTTGTGCATATTTTACTTCTTGACCAACATTGTGCTCCATAGGTTATAGCTAGTCTAATCGCCATCCAGTAAAATTTTCCTTAATAATGAACGTTACCATTCAAAAAAATAATAATAAGAAAATTTTCCTTTTAATTTTGTTGGCATTCGTCGATCATAAAGCACTCCTGAAGAAAGTCTCCACTTCAACCATCTCGCTTTTATCTTATGTTCAACATCTTCATCAATCTCCCCATCCTTACTAATCATAAAGCCAATGTAACAGAAAGAATCATTTTGTAGTATTTCTTGATCTTCAATTCTTACAGTAGTTTTAGCTCTTTCTATATGTCAATTGAAGTTACAATTCATATATTTTGTCTTTGTACGGCTTATTTTAAAACCTTTGGATTCTAACTCCCGCATCTCTCGAGTTTTGCATTTACACCATCTTTTAATTCATCTACCAACACTATATCATCTGCAAATAACATATACTAAGGTACCTCTTCTTGAATATGAGCAATTAACTCATCTTTTAGGGCTGACCCCTACCCATGGTCATTGGGAACTCTCGTGTCTCTCCACAAGTAGTTCTCACATTCGTTATTACTCCTTCATACATGTCTTTAATAATTTCAATATAACCTCTTAGAACATTCATTTTATTTAAAACCCACCAAATTAAATCTTTAGGTACCCGTCATAGGTTTTTTCTAGATCGATGAAGATCATATGCAGATTTTGCCTCGTCGCTCGATATTTTTCCATGAATTTCCCAAGTGACAAGATAGCTTCCATTGTTGACCTCCCCGACATAAAATCAAATTGATTTTCAGATGTCTTGGTCTTTTGCCAAAGTCTTTGCTCCATTACTCTCTCCCGTAGCTTTATAGTATCATAAGTTTAATCCCACGATAGTTGGTACAATTTTGTATTTCTCCCTTGTTCTTATATATAGGCATGACAACACTCTCCCATTCATCCATCTGTAACTAAAATCACATGGGATGTGTGGATTTTCACATTTAACATTCAAAGGTGTAGCATATGTCTTGGAAGGTTATTCTTTTAAGGTGTAGCAATATCATAGACTTAATTCTGAGCTGCCACCTATGTTGTTTGCCATATATGTGCATACCCCTTCTATTCTTATATGTATTTATATCTTAATTTATATTTTCTCAGAAAACTAGTCTATATCTTTTCTGTTTGTTCTTTCTCAGCTGTTGTCAATGATTTAGGCTATATCATAGACATTGGGTACTTTGTTACATCATCATCATCAGCATCATCAATGCCTTGTCCCTACTATAAGGTCAGCTGCATGAATTCTGTTTCTCCATTCGGATCTATTCGGAATCAACTCCTAGGATGGGTTGCACTCCTTCAGATTTATCCTTACTACTTCGGCTAGGTTGCTTTGTTTATTTATCTTTAAGAAATTGATTATTGCTGATGAAATAGGCTGGTTCATAATAGGGAGAGACGTGTTCAATTCATCTTTGAGGAGTTGGTTGTTTTGACAACGCACAAATGGGTTTTCAGTTCCTCATGTTTTCTCAGTTTGACATATTGTGCAAGGCATCCACTGCTTGCAATGTTCTTGGAGGCAGTTCCTGATGAATGTGCCTGAATGAATGGTTCCTTATTTTCCCTTTGAATTCCAGGGTCATTGGTGTACATTTTGGTTGATACACATCAAATTGTGAAGTTAACCAAATTTATGACAATTTGACCTTTATTAGCTTTTGCTTGACTGTGTTGGAAACTAATTGGCAGTGAATTGCGTGTTTTAGATACACAGTAAGATTGTGAGTCAAGATGTCAGGCGTCTGTTCTCTCCCTCTCTCATTTGATTGATTTTAGTATTCACTATTGGGAACTACCTTGTATTAGAGTAGACACACAACTTACTATTTTAATCCAAACTCCTTGTGCCGCAAGTTTTCATACTACAGTTAACAAATATGAAGAGAAGTGATGTTTGTAAATTAACCTTCTTTGCTTAGAAGTATTTAACAACAGGTTGTCCTAAGTAGCACTAATTCAGTTTAAGCGTGACATTCAGGCATACTGGGTGGTGATGCATTAACTGGTACTTTGGTGGTTTCCACTTCTTTTTTTGGCATCCGCAGATCCACTTCTATTTGATGCTATACTGATGCAACTGGTAGCTTGGAAGGCTCCCATGGGGTGCATGGCCAGCCAATGGGCCTAAAAATCTGAAAAAGGAAATATCCACCGAGAGCTGTAATTTTCTGTTGTTGATATTTCCTTTAGTTAGGTCCTAATTGGTATGTCGCTAAGTTTTAGGGTATTTTTCAAGTGTAAGAGATATAAAAGGGGGAAGTATCCCTCTTTCTAGTTGGTCAAAGCACATATTTATTCAACTCATGATCAACTCAATACACTAGCGGATTTTATTTTGTTAAAAACTTGGATTTTTTTCCCGTGTTTCTTGGACAGTGTGAAATCCATTTATTACCAAAGTAAGAATCTGAGGCCTCCTTCGTGTATGACATATTTAGTGGTTTTCACTTCTATCTCATGGAATTCCACTCAATAAAATGTTACAAATCTATTTATTAAAGATGCTGCCAATCCTTGATACCTCCCTTGTGTGAAGGACAATTTTTCCTGCCAGAAAGGCAACCTAGAATGGCGCCCCACTTGTGTTGGTGTCTCGGCCTTGGTAGGTTATTATTAATAATAATAAAAGAAGCACAACTTCTAACTTCTGAATGTTATTTCCTCATTGTTCAATTGTACACTGATTTATTTTATCTGAATTGGCTAATTTGCTCTTTTTTTTTCTTTTTTTAAACCCCTACTATTTAGATTGCTAATTGAGTGTGAGGCACAACTCTCGAGTGTCAATTCATAGGTGCAGCAACTGGTTGAAGCTGTGTATGTATGAATGACATGGTAGCAGATCAGTCAAATTTTGTCAGAAATAAATAATAATAATAATAATAATCAAGTCCCGTAGAGGCTATGATCAAAATTAATTGAAAACTCCAATTCAATGATGTAAACTCAACATATTTTCTAAAGTGCAGTGGCTGTAAATGCCGCCAGATGTCATTTTCAGTATTAGTCTGTCAACTTCCAGGTTGCCCAGAAAATAGGGTGGTCCTCACATTTTGGGGATTCTCATCTGGTTTTTTTTTTTTTTGATCGTTTAATTCAATTTGTTGTCTTGAATGTCTATAAGTTTCTTCAGCTGCTATGCTTGTCAATGTGGTGTTGAACTAGGCAAATATAGAGTTAAAAAGACATGTCATTTGCTTTCAATTGCTACAAGATTGGCCATAATTGGACTAGTTGAATCATTTTGTGATATTCCACAGCCATTAGTTAAGTTCTATTTACTACTTGAGACAACTGCTTTATAGCTGAACTAGCATTCTTCTGGTCTCATACCATCCCTAGATGCTCATATGTATTCATGGTAAATGACCACCGTGGGCTTTAGCATTGGCCTTGCTGAACATTTATCAACTTGAAATTTCAGGTGCCTTGAAAGTTGAAACATCTATTTTTGGCGGAATACTTCTTGATTGATGTAATGTAGCCTTTTGTTTTTTGAACAGGCTTGTTGCGAAAACAACTCATTTGGAGGGCGAGAAGATGCAAAAAGAAGCTGAAGTCCAGAAGCTCATGGCAGAAAATGTCAGGCTAAGTGCTCTGCTTGACAAAAAAGAGGCTCAGTTGCTGGCAATGAATGAACAGTGCAAGTTTATGGCATTGAATTCCCATGGTGTTTGAATCTGTTTGTTCCTTGTTTTACAAGAGGCATGTGCATGGTGTGTGATCGATCCTTTATTATGTAACAGTAGAAGCACAGTTAAATCTGCACTGATACATATGATGCATTTGTGTTGGGACATGGATATTTAGATCAAATGCAGAATAATTAACTGTTGTCATTGTCCTGTGTAAGCAATTGTTGATTGCCTGCAACAATGAACTGACTTTTTATATTGAGCTTCATGAAATGATCATCCATTGAATCCCTCTAGCACTGCCCTCTAAATATTTGGTGGGGCCCGCTTTTGAATTTCAAGCTGGTATTCATTTAGAATCACTGTCAATCTCTGATGAAATCAGAGTTAAGCCCACCATTAGACTTGTTGCACGCATATCACACGATTTAACTGGAGAGTCAGTCATGTTTAGTGCTACCGGCTCAAACAACTTCATACGGGACAAAACATGATCAAAGCCAAAATAAACGGACAAGAGTGACTGTGAGCTGTGCAAATCTATTAGGCTTGCAACACTAATGAATTTATAGGGTTGAACTAAAGATTCTCACAGGCTAAATACGCACTGGTATTTGCTCTATCTATACTGATACACTCTACACTCACCACACTTACTCTATATATACATGTTTTGCCCAAAATACCCTAACCTATACTCTATCAACTTCTCTCTACACTCCCTCTCTCCCTCCCTACCCGCCTGGGCCCGCTCTTTCTCTCTCCCTCTCCCTCCCTACCCGCCTGGGCCCACTTTCCCTCCCTCTGCCCGCTCTCTCTCTCCCCCTCCCTCTCCCCCTCCTTGCCAACCACCACCCTCTGTCCCTCTCTCCCTTTTGGGTGGTGGGGGTGTGTAGAAAGAATTGGAGATGTAGAGAGTTTGATAGATGTCTTTTTAGGTAATTTCCTACATGGTAAAAAAAAAATCAGTGTGCAGAGATCAATTCTCAGTGTGCATTTAGCAGCCCTCTTCAAGTATTATCTTAAGTTACCAATAGAAAAAAAAAGTATTATCTTAAGTTTGATCATATCAAATCCAGTAGTGGTGTGGAGAGTTTGATCATATCTTTAACTGCTTTAGTATAAGATATAAGAGGAGTTTAGCATGTATTAAATAACATTGGAATGTAGAAGTTATTTTGCTGAGAAATTGAATTTGAAAATGGTTTATGAGTTCTTTAAAACTAACAATCGAAACAATCATTTTAGGCTATAATCGTTTTTAGCTGTAACTAAAGATGTGAATGTGGAGATAAGTCAGTGAATAGTTGTACATTCAGAAGTGGATACCTCATACCTGTAAATTCCTATAAAAAGGTGGGACCATAAAAAGACTCGACTGACAGAGTGTCCGATTGCCTAATCTGTCCGATTGCCTAATCTGTCATATGACGTTTGGCTTCATAAAATAATCCACTTGGAGGGTTATTTTTATTATTATTTTTTTTAACTTGTGGGTCATGGATCAAGAGCATTGATTGACTTAGAAATCCGATATTTGGTATACATGAGTCTTTCTGGCCTAGTCCCATGATCTATGAGGACTCAGGTGGGCCAGCCAAATCCACCTCGCAGCACCATGCATGGTGGATGCAACCAGCTGCGTGCCAAAAAAACGTTTAATGGTCAATATTTAATGGTCAATCCAATGGTTCAGTAAATTCGAATCTAATCAAAAGTTGGTGAACATATGCAATTCAGGAGGGTCATGTTTGGTCCATTTTGGATGGGCCAATGGTGCCCCCCACAAGCATGGGCTTATGGAATTTTGTCCTAAACTTTAGCTAAGAAGAGCCTTGCCACTATATATATATATATAGGGAGCGCTTCATATCGCCCAAGCATTTTTTAGGAAAAAGCGCCCCTCCTAGTTGGGCCCGCTGGGATGCATGATGATCATGGAAGTCCATTAGATGGAAAAAAACCATATGAGGCCTACCTGTATATAAAATCTTGAGTCCATAAGATCATCATAACCTTTTGACCCATGACTCTAAGATTTAATGGTTTAGAAGAATCATTTTATCATGATTTCAATCCAACGGTGAGGAAAAATTAGATGAGTATCAAATTTGGGCTTGTGACTATTCATGAGGGGTAGTCTGTATGAAAGGATTAGATAAACTCAACATGTGCCCCATGACAAAAAATATAAAAATAAATAATAATAATAATAATAATAATAAGATGGGCAAGAAAAGAGGCCTTTTTTTAGAATCCCTCTCTATTATATAAATATATAATCTTGTTAATCTTTGACTTCTCTGGGGCGTGATTCTTTTGGGAGCATGATTGAAAGGTGTTTCCTTCCTTTTTTAATTTTATAGAACTTTGATTTTGTAGCTCTCATTTCATGATTTCAAATTCAGAAACACACAACACACACACACTTCCAAAAACCTTGCTCATATAGCTTACACACAGATGTAGATGTCCAATTCCAAACCATGCCAATCAAATCCAACATCTCCATTACAATTCCTTAACCATCTCTTGGATCAATGCCTCCAATCCAAAAACCTCAAGTCCACCAAGATAATCCATGCCCACCTCCTCAGAACAGGATCCTTCTTCCTCTTCAACCTCCACCCCAAGCTCATCTTTTCCTATGCCACATGCCCCAACTCCAACCTCATCTCTCTTCCCTTCCTCTTCAATTCCATGCCCAGAACCCACCCTATCCCTTGGAACCAACTAATCTCCACCTTCTCCCACCAGAGTCTCCCCTTCTTCTCCCTCTACACCCTCTCTCTCATGCACAAAACTGGCCTTCCCTTAGACAATTATGCCCTTTGCAGCGCTCTAACCGCCTCCGCTTCCTCCAAAGCCCTCACCTTTGGCAAAAACCTCCATGCCCACGTCTCCAAGTCCGGCTGGTCATCCAGCATTTACGTGAGCAGCGCACTCGTCGATCTCTACGCAAAATCATCTTCTTTGGATGATGCAGCTAACCTGTTCGATGAAATTCCCGTGAGAAACACTGTTTGCGCAAATGCACTGCTCTCCGGGTACGCTGAGGCGGGGCTTTGGATGGATGGCCTGCAATTGGTGAGAAACATGAACCCATTACGGTTGGATCCTGATAGCTACACTTTGTCCGCAACTCTGAGAGCGTGCGCCGGTCTGTCAGCTGTTGAATTAGGCCGGCAGGTTCATGGATTCCAGGTGCGGCGCATCGCCCACATGGGTTCGGACGTGTGTTTGTTGAGCTCATTGATAGAGATGTATGGCAGGTGCGGGCTCGTGGGAAAGGCGAGGTGGGTGTTCAACATGGGAGGGGAGAGGAGAGATGTTGTGTTATGGACTTCCATGCTTGGTGCTTATGGTAGGAATGGCAATTTTGAGCAAGTGATTGAAATTTACGAGGAGATGTTGATGCAAGGGACCAAGCCTGATAGCGTGGTGTTTGTGACGGTCCTCGCCGCGTGTAGTCACACCGGTCACCTGAACCGGGGGCTCATGTACTTCGAGTCCATGGGTAGGGAGTTTGGCTTATCGCCACAGCCTGAACACTACAGTTGTGTGGTGGATATGCTGTGTAGAGCTGGGGAGTTGGACAAGGCATGGGAGCTGTTGAATGAGATAAACAGCAGCAGTAGTGTTGGTGTGTCTGCATGGGGTGCTTTGCTGAGTGCATGCAGGGATAATGGGAAGGTTGAGATGGGTAGAAAGGCTGCCCAGAAGGCTCTTGAACTGGATCCTGGGAATGCTGGGATATATGTGGTGTTGTCTAATTTGTATGCTGGGGCTGGGATGTGGGAAGAGATTGGGGAGTTGAGGGAATTGATGAATGAAATGGGGCTGAGGAAAGATGTGGGATGTAGTAGGATAGAGAGCACAATGACATGTCTGAGGTGATTACTATTTTATTTGAATGCTCATTGTTTTCTATAATTTTATGTAAATTTTAGTCAGCATGTGATAGTGGGTTTTGGGTTGCCAATGGATGGTGAATCCTTTTATCACAAAGGGCCAAGAATAGACTTTGGTTGAGTCCAACTAGCCTGTGCTCAACTTCAAAATGAAATGGTGCCCACCATTCAAAGTTGCAGTAGGCCCAGTGGCCCACCATTCATGTGCTTGAATGGGGGGCATAAGTTTCATAGACAACATCCTCTGGCATTTTTGGGTCTAATGAGGATTTAGACCTTGGCATATTGGGTCTTGGTTTCCATGAGGATGAGGCTATCCAGGCCTTGATTTGGCAGCCTATAGTTTATACGATAGACTTTCGGGCTGAGCTTTTGTAGGCCTGGGCCATAGGCTCTGTCAATTGGCCCATGACCTAAGTTCCTTTTTTTTTTTGGCTGAAGACGAACACAAGTTCTTTTGTTAATCACCAACAATTATGTTTATTGTTTTTTATTTGATGACTAGCAATGTTCAATATGATCTGCCATATCTCACTTTACTGGCTAAACATTTAAGCGAATGAATGTCTGGGACAACGGCCAGCCTGTTTAGCTTCATATCCTTTAAAAACTTAGGTCCTGTGAATAAACCACAGACTTGGGACGACTTTGGGGTTAAGTTGGTTGGGCCCAGGTCAGGCCCTGTGCAACATATCCAATTTAAAGAACTTGCAAAGTCACGGAAAGTCTCTATATTTTGGGGCTACTGAATATGACAATGATCAAACCATCAAATGTATCAGGTGATAGTGGCATACTGGCATACTTGTAAATGAGCATGGTCTCATCCTCTTGCAAAGAGGTAGTCTCCACGTCCACTGTCCACATTTTCAGCCAAACCGTGGGCCAGACTAGTAATCATGTTCATTTTGACACTAGCAGGCTGACTAAACACTTGCCAAAATTGACCTCACTTTATTAAGATCTTAAAAGAGAGATAGTCAAAGATCTGTTATGAGAGTAAATCTTAATCTGTATACATTGGTGGAACCCACCAGATAAAAGATGGATACAGATTATAAATCAATCAATCACATAGATTTCAATGTCAATCTAATGCGAAAGGGTTAGATAAATTTTAATTTTTTTGGTAAATGTCTAATCTGTTAAACCATCGTACATGCAGTTTGGGACATGTGACAGCAAAGGCCACGGGGCCAACAAAATCAGATCTAAATATCTTGCAGCTAACATAATCCACTAGTTAACGATAAGTCAATGACTGACAGTATCCCTTATCTGGTGGTGGGCCAGTGGGCCGGCCAACATCCTAACCAGTACAGTTGGTTCCCTGCAAGCACCTGAGCACTAGCAAGATTTCACGAGTTGCTAGAATCCAGACCCTCCAATCATGCACCGAGAGTATGCTCATTATAAGCCACTTAAATTTTCATTAGGTAGGCTCCACTATAAAGTTTCACTCCTTTCACATATCTCAAAGTAAGACAATCAGAGGATCTGGACTTGAAAGATTGAAGACTTGAACTGCTTCAGGACTGTGACTCGATTGGTTTATGGTTTTTCCATTTTTTTTCTCTCTTTCAAATGTACTCCATCATTCGTGCACACACCTTGAGTATATCAGTTATAAAATGTAAAAGGTACCTGGTGTTTTGGGACTTAAACACAAGACTACCTTGAGTTCTGAGAGTTGATCAACTAAAGCACTTCTAAATCAATTTTTTACTCGAAAGGAACACCAAAGATACTCTCTCCATAGAACACCTTTTATTGGTGATATCCTGTCTTCACTCACATATGCCAATGATAAATTTAGTCCCATTACAAATACCCATAAATTTGAAATTCCCAATAGTTCTAAATCTGATGGTAATGTGAGTATTAATTAGCCACCGTTATATATCATTAAAATATCTATTTACGGTTTTACCACCACAAGGGGTTGCTCTCTCTGTTGACAATCGCGATTGTCATCTAGCTACCCAAGGATCAACCTCTTTAAATATGCCACTCTCCTCACTTGTGTGTGGGCGCTACTCCTTTCCACACCGTGGGCTTCCTCTACGACTTATGTGGGGTTTACTTAGGTCCCAACACCTTAACTGAGGTACGAAAAAAAATAAAATAAAGAGATTTGCAAAATATGTCATGCCTAGAATGGTGGTAGCTATGATTGTTTGAGAGGACTATAGAGGACCCCAATTAACCCTGCATGTGCCAATCTATCCTTCTTCTTTTTTTTTTTGTTCCCTTTCACTGTCATGCACTCAGGTGGACAATTTTCATGATCGGATTTATTCTCTGATATGATTTTTCATTTTTCAAATCTTGGACTCATTTTAAAATCGTACAGGCATGCAGATACATCATATATACATATCAACAATATAGCCTTTCTTATATTGGTTTTTTTGGGAAACCAACAAGGGTCCGACATAGAGACATGAAACCATGCCTAAAGTCTGCAGATAGGCCAAATAATCAAGTGTTTTATATAATCATATAAAAGAACAGGAAGCCATTGATCTACTTATTAGAAAATGGGTTTTGGAAGTTTTGATGACTTCCACTGGCTTTTCTGTTCAAAATTCTTTTGTCGTTGTTCCCTTCTCAATCTCATGCAACCCCACGTTCTGACCCCACATTTATCATTCTGGTTTGGATGAGGATGATATCAACATTCTCATCAAGTCTCATCTGATACGCACAAGTTCTATCCATAACTGGAAGTTATTGGCTGATGGCACACTAATAAATACATGACCAGCCATGAATCATTTTGTCGACTTATCCAGTGTGTTGTCCACTTTTGTTTGGTTTAACTTATTCACTAGCAGGTGCCTTTCTATGCATTTGTGTTTGGCACAAGTTTCACTTTAATTAGAGTGACATTTATAGTGAGATTTATCATCCCTATTCAAAGTCCTCCCTTCGAATTCTTAAGGCCTTACCCGATACATAGGGCTTGTGGGTGGTTCTATGTATCCGTGAGTTTACCAATGATCTCCTAAAGGGGGGTCGGCGGGTTCCTATGTTATCAAAAATAAATATATAGATATATGATGGACCTAGAATTCTTATATAGGTTTTGGAAGCACATCGTGGTTTGATAGGTGCGAGCGCATGCACCCAAGTACCTGCACTTGGGTCTGATGGGCCATCTTATGAATGGTCAAAAGTGCTAAGATTAAAAATTCTATTGGGACTATGGTTTTAAATATCGGCCGATACCGGTTCATATCGGCCGATATGAACCGGTATCGGCCCATACCGGTCCGATATTTTAGTAATATATCGGTCTCGGTATCGCAGGCCAAAATATCGCCAAAATATCGGTCCATCTCGGTCAAAATATCGGCCAAGATGGAATAATGAAAAAAAACCCTAAATTTTTCATTTTTTTCCTCATTTTTCATCTCCACTCATCTCCTTAGAGCAACCCCTCCTCCTTAGCTAATTTTCTTGCATATTTCCAACACTATTTCTTGAAAAAAAATCATTTTATTTTGATAAGAAAATCAACATACTCCCTTACTTTAACTATTATGTATTCTTTAACAATCTATACCGAATAAATGATGATAATGATGATGATATCGAGTGTGAGCGACACTCCACTTGAAATTAGGTTATCATGCTCATCAATCTCTATCTCTCTAGTCTGCCCTAATTTCAGGTAAACCATAAACCTTTTGATGTCCAAGTGCTTTTTGATTGATTTATCTCACTATCATGTTTCAGATTTTAATATTTTATCTTCATGGTCTTGAATTTCACAACTTATTTTGATAATTGAGTTAGTATTAAATGATACTTGATATGTAATCTTTATTTTCTTATATTTTACACTAATAAATTGATCATGAGCATTAATAATGATTACATTATATGAAATACTGGAGAAGACGGCGAACTGCGACACAGACAGGACTTATAACTTAAGGTGACCGAGATTTTGATTTATTATTGTTACTAATGGAAAAAAAAAATTGTTTTCCATTATTTTCTAATATTCTGGATTTTTTGGATATTTTTGTGAATTTTTTTGGATTAAAAAAAAATTCACACCATGATGACCGCGACAGACCGATATCCGCGACCGATACCGATATCATATCGGTTTTTTGGCCCAGCCGATACCGCGACCAAGACCGAGATTTTAAACCATGATCGGGAGTCCTAGCCATCCTGCTGGTGGCCTTAAAACTTTGAAACAAATATATTGAAAACATTATACTGTTTAAATAAGTGATTAATGATTCAATCAAAGAAAAGAAAGAAAGAGAAAAAGAAACGATGGGTGACACTTGACAGTGATATTTTCTTGCATAAGAAAAATGGAATACTATGTCCTTCGGCTTTCTAGAAAAGAATGAAATGGTAGAGATGGTTTGAGAAAGGCTAAGTACGTTGTCTTTATGGGGCAAGAGTAACATGGCCTTCTTTTTATCATGTGCCCAACAAAGGACATGGTCGCCGGGTCACCATCAACCCGAAATAGTAATGGCATTGGCAAGGAAATGGTGGAGTATATATATATATATATATATATATACCAGTACACCTTGTTATTTCCTCTGATTCAATCATCTTTTAACCAACGGCTCTAAATTACAGAACATGGAGTAACCCCAACTCATTGCTACATCATTCTCTTCTACTGATCTTTCACAACTGCCCAATATAGATTGGGAGAAAGTGAAAGGGAAAGAGGGAGAATATAGTTTCAATTTCCATTTCATTTGCCTGAGATTCCATAGCAGTAAGGAGGAATCCTAGACCCCCTTTCCTCGGTTCATGTGGGTCATGTCCCATATCAGATTGGAAGACCCTGCCTGTTTAAATATTGAATTGGTTCTGGTGTTAGCTGTCCATTTGTGGGCCTTTGGCTTCAATTTTGGAAACTTTGGATATTGATCACATACATTTTTGGCATAGTAAGTGTAGGCTAGGCTCAACCAAAAAGATCGGCTCAGGTCAATGGTCTGGATTTGGACTGTCTAATTTAGTGTTGCAGCCTGCAACGCAACTGGTTGCATTGGATCTTTGCTGTATGGTCTAGATGCACGCGGTGAAACGTTACTAGTCAGATAATCATAACCATCCATCCAAATGGATGATTGACAAAATGGGCCATCTTGTTTTATATGTCCACTTGTAACAATTTGATTGGGTATGTAGAATTTCTGGTGAGAGTGATTACACATTGATGGGCAATCAAGAGTGAGAGGCCACACGTGTACCACACAAATTTATCCACATGCTTAAGTGTATATAATGGATGGTGAGGGTGATCCAATGGGTCCCATAGTGAACTATAAATAGTTAGCCAGGTTTGAGGGCCTAGGTCCATGATTTGACTGCATGTGATTATTCCTCAGTCTTCACTTATATACTTGAGTCTGGATCCTTCAGTATTGACAAAGTAGTTGTGGGAGTAACCCATCTATTGAAAATCTAAGTGGCTCTAAATGAATGATGTCACTAGCTATGTATAAGATGTCCATAAATTTCCCTCGAATTAGGGTTGGCCCCACCTAAGATTGACCCTAAAATGAATAATATGATTAACACGATCTTATGCGTTATTAATCATATTTATTAAATCACGTTATTTATTATATGGTCAATCTTATGCTGGGACAACTTTGGTCGGAGTAAAAGTTGGGGGGGACATGCATCCCGTGTATGGTGAGGGTATTAATTCTGAACAAACTGGATTTTTAATAGGTGGTCTCCAATGTAGGTACCTATCCTAAATTGAGAAATTCTTAGAGACTGACTCATATATACTTGTGTATGGGATTGTGTATGCTTAAAACATACAATGCAAAGAGAAAAGGACAGAAAGGTGGGAGGCAAGCAATTATTCCATCCTATGGCAGCAGAACAGGAGAGAAGAAAAAAAAAATTGATGTATCATGGAACCGGGCCACAGCAATGTGTGGCTCTATTAGAGCTGGAAATTTTGCTGATTGAAACCCTTCAATCTCTATGGTAGAGGCAGAGCCCTCTAGCAGGAACACTAGATGCCCAACAGTCCTTTAATGAGGAAACCTGCAGGTTTTAAGCAACACACACAGAATTCTACTTCAGTGGTTTGCAGGACCACTAAAATACATCTGCATACAAGCAAGACTAACATGGGCCATTTGATGAAACAGGGGGCCATTCCATGAATGGACATTAAAAACCACATCAAATGATAGAATAGGTCTTTTTGTTTTATTTAATGTCTTTTTCAAGATGTCCTGAAATAGATTTTATGGAGGTTTACTTTTGAAGACCTTAAAATTGTTCAAATCTTAGTCAGTTAGATGACATCAAATTGGGGGTGCCAGATTTGTTAAAACTAGGAGGTTTGAATTGATCATCAGGTGGGCCAGATGGGCCCCATGGGCCAAGCTATTCCATGTGCAGAATAGTCTAGTTGTCCCTGAAAACTTTGATAAACTCCAATTGTCTAGGTGGTTTTCAACACATTGGCCCAAAGAACATCAATAGCCCACAGTTTATCGGTGGCTCTTGTGCTGAAACCTAGGGAAGATCACATGATTCCATGGTTCCCTGTGGGCACAAAACATTGTTCTGGTCACTTTGTTTATGACAGGGCTCTTCTAATTCTATTGTTTCACTTCATAACAAGTGTATGGTCTACTGAATACTGAACACATCGCTGCTCAGCACAGACCATTTTGGTTCAGTCTACCTTGAATAGGCCAACTGGTAAAAACCACACTGATTAGGTGAGCCTAAAAATCTCAATGTCTGACCATTTTCATGCAAGTGACCCATTTCCCAAGACATGACCAGGAACACTAAGATGGCTTGATTGAAGTGATCTAGTGATTCTTTAGAGTCAAGCAATCCAAGGTAGGCTCTATTTGATGTAAAGACTTTTTTGTCAAGACCACACATTTTGTACGGCATTGATATGATATTTAGAGCTCAATCAAACTAATGTTCATTAGCTTAAAAATTGTCTTAATCAAATGGACGGTCTTAATTAGACTGGTACACCAAATGCTGGCCGACAAATCATCAATACTCTGTCCAATTTCAGGCCACCTAAAATGTGGTGCAAAGTAAATGTGTTAGCAGAGAGAAATAGGATTAAAACAAAAGGATCACCGTCCTCAACCTAATAACAAAATCCCGAATTCACAAGAAAGATACAAGGAAAACCCCAAAGAAAATTGAATTTCATATCATTTTAATAGCGATCAATATAACAATATGTCTTATATATAATCCCAAAACTCTAACTTTTTCGAAGTAGTAAATATTATCAAAATTGCAGGAAGGTTCTGATTATGTAAAAAAAACCTTCGAACTAAACTATAGATTACTTTTTAGGACATTCCAATAAAATTCACACTCAATGGGGACTCAAAAGTACCTAAAATCGCATAATAGAATACGTTTGAAACTGCCTCGTCCACCCTGGAAATGTGATAGCTTCGATACAAGTACTTGTACGTGGTAAGATGATACTCGAAAAAGTTATGGCAGTTTGAAGTTGATCATATAATCCTTTTGACTTGATTTTTACTGTGTTCACTTTCATAAATTATTCCGCCAATTGTTCTACATCAGTTGATCATGTGCACCATGTGATCAATGGCATTTACGCAGTCAGCAAAGACATAGGTGAAGATGACCCAAAGAAGAACCAGCCAGTCACACAGTATGAGTCTTAAGATGGATCATTCCAGGAATTGGTAGAATCCATCTAACCCATTAGGAGTAGGCAATAGGGAGATGTGGGCATTGAATATGACTGTTATAAAAGATGTTTCATTCAAGTGACAATTCTTATATTTTTAGAATGCAAAGTATGAGAAGATGATGCATAATTACATAAAAATAATAATGGTGGGAACCACCAAATTGCAAGGGACATGAAATGTCCAAACAATGAAGACAACTTTACAAAGGTACTCATGGGCCTGGACTCAAACCTGCAAGTGATAGGAGAACACATGGCTTCTGCAGTTTTGGCGTTTTGGTTGTGTACTGAGGAAGCACAGAAAGGCACTGCTCTATTTCCTGTGATTCAATCAGAGAGAATCACAAGCAGAAGTATCACAAACTAATAAGCAAAGCAGTGTGGTACCTTCCCACTACAGAGCTGCTTTTTTTCCCCCTTTAGTGAAGAATCTCCTCATGGAAAAGGTTTGAAGTGGCCTCCCATCTGACTTGGGCCTTATGGGCAATACATAAATTAGAGGCCTAATCATGTTCTTTTCCTGAACTTCAGGCCCATGACTACTAATAAGGCAAGATACTAAGGCTGAATGCTTTTCTGAAGATTGTCCCAAGCCAGGTCGGGCTAGGCCTCTTGCATTGGGCCTGAAATCCAAGTCTACCAGTAAATGGCTGGTTCTTACTTTTTAGAGAGAGAGAGAGAGGATCTAAGGGTGTCATTTGGAGGGGCAGCAAAGGGATTAAGTCTTGGGGTTGGCATCTAACATGTCCTTGTGACACTTAAAAAAACCCGTGGTCTGTCTTTGGTCCCCACAGCCCACATGATCTTGTTCTTTCCACACTCCATATATACCCATATCAACCTTCTTTGTCCTCACCACCAACTCCTCCCTCACTCTCTCTTTCTATATACTCTACTGCTCTTGTTTTGCTCAATACAAAAACCAAATGGCCATCAGAAAATCAACCAAACTGCCTCAAACAGCAGTCCTGAAGCAAATCCTCAAGAGATGCTCAAGCTTAGGAAAAAAGCAGGGGCATGACTCCGATGAACAAGGCCTTCCCTTGGATGTCCCAAAAGGCCACTTTGCAGTCTATGTTGGAGAGAAAAGAAGCAGATTCATTGTCCCCATTTCTTATTTATCTCATCCAGAGTTCCAGAGTCTCCTCCAGAGAGCTGAAGAGGAATTTGGCTTTGATCATGACATGGGTCTCACAATCCCATGTGAAGAAGTAGTCTTTCGTTCTCTAACTGCCATGCTGAGATGAAGATGAAGAGGAGGAGCTTCTTTTCTTTCTTAACTCCGTCTATCTAATCTGCTTTTTTTCTTTTCCCCTTTTAATGATTCTGAGTCTCTGACACCATGAATTTTTTTTCTGGGTTGTATATTGTATATTTTAAGGTTGAGATTGCTTACAGTGGTGTGCTGATTCGCCCTGTAAGTGCTGATTAATAGAAGGGTTGACTCCCCTGTTTTTGAAACCAAAACTCTTAACTCTCTCTCTCTCTCTCTCTATATATATATATATATATGTATGTGTGTGTGTGTGACAGTGTGTGTGTGTGTGTGTGTGTGAGAGAGAGAGAGAGAGAGAGAGAGAGAGAGAGAGAGAGAGAGAGAGAGAGAGAGAGAGAGAGAGAGAGAGAGAGAGAGAGAGAGAGAGAAACAGTTCAGATTCCTTGAGAGAATGAGTATGAACTATGAAGACTTCTTTTCCATTCAATCAACAAGAAATACTATGCATGTCAAGTGTCAAAGTCATCACCAAATTCTAGAGTTTTTAGTTTTCCAAAGAATCTGTGGTTGTTGGGTATTTGAATTTCACGATGGCATTATAACTTGAGCCTTTCTTAAATGGACCATCATCGCAGAGTAAGTATAAAAGTAAATATATGACAAAAAAGAGAATTCAATAACAGCAACCATCATGTTCTGGAATAAAATCATGGTTCTTATTTAAGGTTTGTTGATCAAAACATCATGTGATCTTAATACTATGGTATCCAAAGTTAGAAGAAGAAGAATGAATGATGATCTAGACCGTGACTGATGAGTAGAGAATGTTTTGAAAAGATCTAATCAGTAATCACAAGATGGTATATAACCCTCCCAACATAGAAAGAAAATGGAGAGAACTGGAAAGATGAGCAGAACAGCTACTTGGAGAGAACTGCTAAGTTACTCTTTGATTTGTTCTGCTTTCATATTTTTAATTTCTTTGATTGAAAAACTCTGGAAAGACATTATATAGAGAGAGAGATCCCCTGTTAGCTAACATCCTTGAATTTCATCATTAGAAACATATTTCTATTAAACTTCCAACACTGATTTTCATAATCTGAATCTAATCCAAGAGGGAAGCAGGTTCACATGGCTACATGGTACTTTTCATGTGCACCATCCTCTGGTGTATATTAGATGCTCTGGAGTCTGGACACGTTGAAGTCAACCATGGACCTGGATGGCATTCCAAAGTGTGGTATTTCTTGACCCATAATGGTCCCAATACAATAATCCATGTTGATTATCCAATAGGTCCATTGGAGGGTTATATACAAAGTGGTGTACTTGATTAATCTGCTCCTATTTGCCAGTTATTAGTATGTGATATGTTTCTCTGGTATGCTTAGTTCTTTCAGTGTTAAAAAGTATCATCAAATTATTAAACAAAAAAGGTAAGACAAAAAAAATGCAAATGATTTTACATATACCCTTTATTAGGGTATGTTCACAGTGGAGAAATCTTGTGGATTTTGCTAAAATCAGATTCAGAATCAACAGGTAAGAGATTTGTTTTTTTTTCTTGATTAGACTTACACAAAAGGTAGAAACATAATTGACCTTGAAAAGGTGTCATTGTACTAAACAGTAGAAAGTGAAACTGTAAAAGATCAAACCCTGAGCTTGCAATTTGTAAGAAATTTAAACTTAATTTCCCTTTTCAAATTCAAGAGAAGTGGTAGGGCTAAGAAAAGGGTCATAAGCTTTGGGCCAAAAGGCACTAACTTGATCTTAGTCACTTTTCCATGCATGGACTGCATGGATGGATCTCCTAAAATTGCTCTTCTCCTCTCATTATTTTATAATAAAGCAGCTCCATTTAATACCATGTTTAAGACCCAACATCTACCTGTCATCCTTTCTTGATTTTTTTATTTACATAATAACAACACTGGCCTTGGCTTTTTATTCTTGGTAGGGCCAACAGGGAAATGTTGCCTGTGGTTGCTGGGCCTCTGCTTTTCTTTTGAAAGTCTCTTGCTTCTTTTCCTAGCAACCACAGAGTCCTCTGACATAACTGCATTTGCTCCCTTTCCAACTGCTGCTGCAGCAAAATGCAATCCAAATTGAATCCCTTCAAAAAAAAAAATATTCCCATCATTAAATGGGTCTGATGGGTTTATTTGTACAATATTAAATCAATGCTCTCCAAAGTATTATCACTTATATCTGGCTCCTCCTTTCATGTTCACTGATTTTTCACTCTCTTTGGATAAATGGATCAGAGATGGGTGAGACTATATGACAGATTACTGTGCTGTTGAACAAAACTGTACATGGACCCCATTTGCATCTACTATACAGTTGGATAAACACCAGTTTATGTGGCAGCCTACTGTCCAAGGTTACTTGTATTTGAGTGATATTCACTATTGATTGATAAAGGTTTGAGCTGAGAACTTACCTTGATGAGAACTGGGTCCACCATTTTTTACACTTTCTATCAACTTTTCCAGGCCATCTAAATTGGTCTCTAATGCATCCAAAATATGACCCACAAAATGGAATATTCGAATTCATCTCAAGGTTGAGAGTGCCCCATAATCTGTCTTTCTTGTTCATGGTAAAAGTGTATTGCATCTGTCTCTGTCTTTGGCATGTAAAGGGAGGTTGTACATCCGTGCATGTGGCCACTATACCTAGTAGTCCGAAAATAACCAGGTGCATAGATGCCCCACTCAGTCAATTCTGGTATAGTACTTATACATGTGTACCTATAAATCTTTTAGAGGAATTTACGGCGCAGGTCTCCGAAGAACGTCATACCACTCTTGAGGTCCCATACACACCGTATTCATGGATAAGGTCCTCAAGGTGTCGGTTTTTTTTTTTTTTATTTTTATCGTTTAGTGAATAGTTGATATCAACTATTTTGCGGGAACCCAAAAACCCAAAAAGAAATTGAGTTTTTCATGAGGGAGAAGAGGGGAGGGGTGGTGTTGCATAGGGATTTTTCAGTACTGCTGCCAAAAAAATTATAAGAACAACAACACTCTACCCTTTTCTCTTCCATATCACATCAAATCTTCATTAAAACCCAACAAGTTTTCGTAGTTCAATGCGGCTCCATTGAGCTTTCTGTAGATCCTTAAATGTCAATTTTATAGGGATCTGGTGATTTCAAGCACTCAACTAAGATGAATTTTTCAAAACCCACTCAACCAAAGTAGATACCCCAAATTATGTTGCATTCTTTTTGTTGTCGTTCTAAACAGGGCCTGCCATATTGATGTGAAGCCACTGAACCTTCTCATCTACAAACTGCAAAAGTAGTGATTTTGTTTCAGTTTCAACTCATCATTATCTTCTTGCATCAGTTTCAGCCCCTATCCCCTCCCCTCTTCTCCCTCCTAAAAAACTCATTTTCTATTTGGGTTCGCAAAGTGGTCAATATCGACCATTCCCCTCTTCTCCCTCCACCTCTCCTCCCCTCTTCTCCCTCTTGAAAAACCCAATTTCTATTTGGGTTCCCGCAGAATGGTCGATATCGACCATTCGCTAAACGGGAAAAAAAAAAAAAAAAAAAAACACACCTTGAGGACCTTATCCATAAATATGGTGTGTCTAGGACCTCAAGAGTGGTATGTGGTCATACGGGGACCTGCGTCGTAAATTCCTCAGATTTTATGAATATGATTGATACTCTACATTTCAATGAAATCATACCATGGTTTATGCAAAAATACAAGTAAAATATGTATTTTATGGCTACTTTGTAAAAATCCTTTTATATAACTCAAAGGAAAAAACTTGCGTGTTAAGTTTGAAAGATAATATTAAATACTATTTCAGAAAATAAACATCAAGACACAAACTTTTTCATATTAAATATGTCAAATTTTAATATATATATATATATATGTATATATACATATTATACACACACATATATTGCAATTTTTTCATCACAATTTTTGAAGAAAACTAAATTATATCAAGTTTTTCATTTTTATTGCCATTTTTTTTATTAATCTTATATCTGAATTATACTAATACATATCCTGGAATGTACTTTTGCCACATACATATCCTACTTCAAAATATAGTTTTATCTTCAAAACCATTTCCCTGTGGGCCATGTGATTGGCTTGACCAATCCAAGGGCCACTGTGTCAAACCCTCTTAAAGTCTAAAGTGGTAAAAGAAGAAATTACTCACAAGTCACAAGCAGTATAGTATAATCAATGAAGATTCCTTCTTTCCCATCCATCTTAAGAAACAGCTCAAGTTAATGATGTGATGAGACACCAGAAAGAATATTGCAGCTTACCTTTTCTCTTGACTCTCTGGTCTCCTATCAGTCCTATGTGCAATCAATGTTCCCCAAGAAAACCAAGGCATATTGGGTCATTTTAACTTAAATAAGTCTTGAGGCATAAGTGCGGTATTGGTTTAAAAACACAACTCGATTGCAGTTGTATAGTTCAATCAACTGAAAGTGAATGGTCAGGTCAAAAATTAATGAGAAGTAAGAGTTGCCTGATCACTGCACCATTCTTTTTTTTTTTTTGTTTTTGGGTAAATACTGCACCATTGATTTAGGAAGTTTTCTAATGTTTGGAGACTTTTTAACTAAGCTTAAACCCCAAGTCTTTTCTAGGGAGTACAGATTCTCAATTAGTGCACCACTTATACAATGGGCAACTACCACTTATACAATTGGCAACTAAGTCAAAATAATTATTAACTCTAAAAAAATTCAACTACTTAGATGTCTCTTGCTAATAATTGAGCTCGCAATGGCATGAGGGGAAGGGTGGGCAGTTAGGTTTGAGACCTGGTTGAAAAAGAAAAAGCCCACAAAACTGTATATTATTTGCAAGCCATATTATCATCCACTTGGGAACAACCAGCCTATTATGTGACCAGATTATCATGTGATGATTTGATGTAGGACTCCAAATGAATGGTTAAAACAATAAAATCTAATTATGTATTTTGCCTGCCTTGATTTGATTACCATAATTATCCAATCAGGATGAAATCCAGCAACATATGAGCCACTGTTGGCTGCCCTTATATTCATCCATCCACAATTAATGTAGGTGAACCACCCAACATGCTGTGTGTTGTCATGTGGATAACATGTTCTTTGAAAAGATTTTGAAAGTACAATCATGTCATATCAGCAAAAGAGCTGTAACATTTCCTTGGAGATTTTTTTTTTTTTATTTATAAATTCCTGACGATTGATTTACAAAATTTAGGACACAAGACATGGTTCCTTGTAATCACACTGGCTTCGTTTGCCTACTGCACTGTAAAATTGGCTGCCCTTTTCAATGACAGGCATTGTCCAGTTTTACAAGCACAGGTATTACCATATGTAGCACTCATTGGATGAATTCTAAGAAACATAGTACCTGTCGCCGGTTTGTATGCCTCTGCTCCACTTAGGTATAAGAGGGTTTTAGCATAGACATTTATAAAAACTTAATTATACATTATTGAGAGCTAGTTATCTATCCTATTTAAGGCCATGAGATAGACGAAAATATATCCAAAAAATTTAGCTTTGGTAAGTGTTAGACAGCTAATCTGTGTTCCAATCTCGAATTTGGTGGGGCCAATAGGCTCATGAAACCATCAAATATTGCCTTATTTATTCCATTCACTGTAAAACTAGTTCCCCTAACCTATTTAGAGTAATATAATAACCAATTGAAAGAAAACATAAACATTTGTATTGTTTGGGTTGCCAAGTCAAGATGAGTCTAACATAGATCGAGAATTTTGATATTGATGTATGGTAAAACTAGAAAATACATAATTAGAAATAAGCACATTTGGGATATTTAGGGGTAGCATAAATAAAAAATAAATTAATAGAGACTCGTTTGAAACGATTTAAACATATCTAATGCATGCCAGCTATGATATGCTAAAAAGGAAATATCTTTATATGCAAGTTGACGGCCTACTTAGGAAAACGAATAGGAATAAGAGGGCATGAATGGAAGTAGTAAGGTTACATCTGAAAAAAATACAACCTATTTGAGAATTTGGAACATAATAGACTAGAATAGTGCAACAAAATTCATAGCGGAATGTAGTTGGGACAAGCCTTTGATGAAGATGATTTATGTGGTTTACAACTTCACCTATTTCCCTATGATGTGGGTATTCCTTAGGTCTTAGACCCAACATGACTAATATCTTGGGTGGTGCCTGTTAAATCCACATAAACGCACAACAGGCAAATCTGGGGTGATTTAAGATATGCGAAAAAATCCATCGGCCAAATCTGGGGTGATTTCGTCCAATTTAAGGTTTGGGGTATCACCTTATATTGGATGACTAACAATGTAAAATGGTTGGACTTTTTATAAATGCTTAATTCATACACTCCTCTTTCTTCTATTAAAGCCAACGAACCTAACTAACAAGCCATGCCATGTATTCACACTGCAAAACGCTTTGATAGCCCTGAAATTGATCACACATCACTATGGAGGGGCGGGCGGACCTACATATATCCTTATGGGGGCAGTTGCCTCCGTCGGACCTGGTCTGCTTTCAAAAACTCATTAAAAATATGGGTCCACTTCCAAAATTCACATAAAAATTTTGGTCCTGCCTCTTGGACTGCATGAAAATCTTGGATTTGCCTCCAAAACCCAACTATCCATTTGGGTCCGCCCCCTCAACTGAAAAATATCCATTTAGGTTCGCCCCCCAACTGAAAACTATCCATTTTTTAGGTCCGCCCCCTCAACTGAAAATCCTAGGTCCTCTAACTCTGCACATGATGTTCCCTGCCTGCTTCCAATTCTCTTGAGTAGTTCCTGAACTCTGCGGAACACATCACTACATTCCTACCTCTCCAAATTTCCACAAACATGGAATATACTTTACCCAAAAGCCCATCTCTCTCTGTCACTCTCTCTCAGCATTCTTTGTTAAAGAAATCCAAGCTAGTTTGCAAGATGGGGTGATGGATGATTCCCTATGCGGTTCTCCTCCTCCTTGGGTGGTTTGGTTATGAAAGGTGCTTTGTCTGTTTCTTTATTTTGGTTTTGGCTTTCCCCATTATGGGGTGGTGGAGTAGGAGAGAGGGTGGAGTTTGGTAGATATGTTGGTCTTAGAGCTTTAAATTGATGAGTTGTGCGTCTACATTCGCTTGAGCTACAGTTTTCTCAACTGAAAGTCCTTCATTCATTCTTTCTCCCATTTTCTAGTCTGTGATTCACACATGACCCGACAACAAATTTGGTAAGCCTACCTACTACTTGTTTGACCAACTTCAGGCCACTCACTTGGTGGGCCCCAGTTTGCAGATCATGTGGCCCAGAACAGGCTGCGCCTAACATGAGATGTCTCACGTGTCGCAGACAATTTACTATTGTTTGGTATAACAATCTCAAACCTCAATGTGAAAGTAGTGATTTTTCACTTTGTAATTGGTATAACAATCTCAAAGCTCAATTTACTATTGTTTGGTGCTTGCCAGAACTAAAGAGAGTAGCAGAAATTGCATTTCTGTCTTTTAACAGCATACTCATATAGTACATAAGAATTGAATGCATAGCAATTGATGTCAAATGAGCTTCACCTGTGGATGATTATAGAGGTCGGGTTGAAAGACATCATGAGACAGGGATGAAGGATATATAGCAGGGGGTGTAGCCGTGTAGATGGAACCTTGGATTTCATAGGATTTGATTCAGGAAGGTGATGGCTGAATAATTACTTACTATCTCTCCTCAATTCAGTTTCTATGAAATGGGAGGTTATTTGATGTTTTTTTTTTCCTAGTATTCACCTTTTAATTCTTCATTTTCTTTAACCACTTTCAGAAATTTAAAGTCTTAAAAGCCCTACGAATTCAATTACATGAAACAAACAAGACCCAAGTGGTTTCTACTTTTCTAAAGAAAGAGATGTAATCAAAGATACAAAGATAATTTTATGGGCACCTAAAATGGTTTCCTCACTATCACCATTGAAGCATTGTCTTATTGGATGTTTTTCTTGTTAAACAATTCCATTTAATGGAATGCTTGCACATGCAAATGTAGTAGATTCATTCCCCTGTCATTCTATACTTATCAGATGGAATGTTTTTAGATATGTCATCTAGTGTAGGGCTTATCATACTGCTATTTGGATAGTTAACCAAACATTTATACTATAGTTCCAATCCATTTTGAAAGTATATGCAAGACAAACCAGGTGGAGCCTAGATCATGTACCATTTGTACAAACTAAATTATTAAATTACTGAAAAACATGCAAACCATGCACTGTTTGGTGGCCAGTCTCTAAAGCAAGAATAGAAGATATTATACAAGTTCTAGTAGATAAAACAGATCAAAAGGACTCAAAAACAAAAATATTGTAATGGATAAATGTCTGACAAGTGACTAACATAGAATAGCTTGAGCCTGGAGGAACTTTCGGTTAGGGTTTTTGAAATGAACATTGTTTTGTTGTTCTACGGAGCAGTAGGCCAGTGCTTGTCTCCTCTCTTCCCATGTGGGTCTGTTTTGTATTCATATATTGGCTATTTATTTCTTTGGGGCTTTTGTACTTCCTTTCACTGTCTCAAACCTTGGTGGGGATGATAACATGTGATCTGTGGCCCCCACATTCTTCTATTTGGAGAACATATGGTACTCACCCACATGGCTCTCCCTAGGTTGCTTCTTTTTTTTTTTTTTACAGTTTTAAATATGTGTATTTGTATTATGGTATGTATTTCAAACCTCAGTTTCATGGTGAATTCATGGGGAAAGGGGTTTTCTACATGGGGTTTTTCCCGTCTAAGGTGCCATAAGATTTCTAGGATTTGGTCCCATTGGAAAGGGGTTTTCTAATGTGTTGTACAAATACATGAAGCAGTTTTTTATACATAAATTGAGCTACTTTCACTTGATTAGCAAATATCCAAACTGGTACCAAACATTTGAACTGTGTAAAAGGCAGGAAGTTTAATGAGATAGGTGGTGTTTTCAAATACAATTTTACTTTTGAGGAGGAACAGCATGGATCAATTCAGGTCCTAATCAATTTCTTGGAAATCATCACAAGAATAAGAAATATAGACAGTGTGGGCGTTGCAACATTTAATCTTAGTTGTTGGTAAGTCTAATAAGATCTGAGATTTAGAGGCCTGTAATGAGGAATGCTTAATTAGTGTTTTTACCTTTCGGTGGTCATTGTCATAGGCTCATATAGGCAGTAGATAAGGGGACTTTTGTTTCCCTCTAGAAAAGGTTGCTATCAGTGGAGCCAATTGCTATATGTGGTCAGTGTCTTGGAAATTCTTGGGTTACTTACCACTACCAGTCCAACAAGCAAGTAGCCAAAAGGGTTAATCTGAAGTCAGTAGCAGCGGGACAACCTTGCGAGATGTTGAGCTTTGCATGTGATTGGGTGGGCCCACATGTAGCAATGCCTGTTAAGCAGATATAGCTGGAGAGTCTAATCATTGGGCCAGGTGATATTGACCAAAGCAACAAAACCATTATTTTATACCATTTTATCTAAGGTCCTCTTTAAAACCTTATCATCAAAATCCATTGGAAGGACAGGCCATATCATGTGGTCCCGCTGAGTATAATCAATACAGTTGGTGGGGCCCCACCATGGTCGGATGGGGATCCATTTGATACACATCTGGGTTCTCGCACGGCCCAATGAGTGGGTAATGGTCCAAATTTCATTCCGAACCTATACTCTCCATTGGATTCATTAATACTTGGAACAAATGAGAGTTACTGAACTTAGTTTTATTTTTCACATATTCATCAATCCAAATTGGAGTAAAACTTGGTCCATATCAATTCATTTTGTATGACATGGGTCATACACAGGTGGGCTTCATTTGAGTCCATAGATCCAACGTCACCCACATTGAAACTCCCCATGGACATCTCATTGAACAATTCCACTTAATTTATTAAATGGAGCACCTTGGCATAACTTCAAGATGCCGAGTCTTGCTTGACCTAATTAATTGAGACATGGCATTTTGATGGGCCCACTCACCTGCCAAAATGTTAAGGGGAGTATTGTGAATCAGGTCTTTACCAACAAATAGGCTCCACTGGACATTCTTCGCCATCTGATCAGTGCTTTGAAACACAGTCAAATTCAAATCAGAAAAACTACTCACAGCCATCCCCTTCAATGCTAACAATGTCTCCAAGAATGTATCTTTGTTAGATGGCTAATGAGTAATCCACTCTTAAGCCCCTTTTTATTTTGTGGAGCCTTTGCCATGTGTCACATTATGTTAGATGGCTAATGAGTAATCCACTCTTACGCATTATGGTTGGCAAGTTATATATGCAAGAGTACTCCTTTTTTTCTGACTATTTAACGTTAACCTGCTAGATGTTCCAGCTCTAGACATCAATGTTGGGGACCTGTAATCCTAACAAACAGCCATCCCCAGATAGATGGCCCAGTCATCAGATGATGGCCCTCACTCTTTGGAACAATGTCTCCCACCACAAATGGTGTAGGTATTTCCTATTGAAATATTTTTCATATTTTGATTCTTTACTCTGCACACCCCCAAAAAATTGCATGATTCTAATCTACCTAGAGCCTAGTATAAAAAAAAAAATACAATTCCATAAATTTTAGCAAGAGATGATTAGATGTGTACAGAACAATAATCATTAATAAAGGAACATATAAGATATGGAGAACAGTCCTCTTAACACGACCAACCAAAATGAATGAAGACCATCCGAGAGGTTGGATCCTTTCTATGCTTTGAAGCTGCCTACTCTCACCTCCAGAAAACCATAATTCACCAACATGAAAATCATCAAAGATTCAAAATCACCTCTAATGACAATACCTAGTATCTTCTTTCTACCATCTCTCTCTGGAAAGATGATCTAGACACAGATTCAAAAGATTTGGAAAGTTTGGAATGTTGAGAGATATGTCTGGAGAGTAAAAATTTGTATTTCTTGAAAGTAGATGATTGAGTTTTAGAGGAGAAAAAGATTTTTATGCATGTACACTGTACATCTCCCACACTCTTGGAAAATTCTGTACTAAAGAAAGAAACTGAGCTTTTAAGTTAGCAAGGTGCCTTCTCCTGCTCGCTTCAATCCAGATGACTCCCATTGCAGGCAGACAACATCAAAATATTGTTAACACCAAGGACCCATGCCTTTAAATTGTGGCTTTCTATCTTCTTTTTTTATTACTCTGAGTGGGCCATCTCAGACACTGCACAACTACAAACTGTTCACGCATCAACATATTAATGCATTTGGTCAACAGGGAGACTGTTGACATTTGATGGTGAATCCTAGTGGACAGTCTTCCCCCTTGAAAAGAATCGGCTAAAATTCCGTGCATTTTTCTCCGGTGTCGGTGCTGAGGAGGACGAAGAGGAAGATGACCTGGTGGACGTGTGCTTTGGAGGCTTTGACCTGATAGGGGATCTTGTAATCATGCTACCTTCAGTGTCAGAAGGACTCAAGGGGGCCATATAACCATCCAAGGGTGATTCACCACCCATTCTGTGCATAACAGCAGCAGCATTCTCCATATCTTTCGGATCCAAGTCATGTAAGCTGCACATGCCTGGCAGATTCAGGCGACTTGGACTTGGAGCATTTTCAAAAGAATACTCATTAGTTCGGTGCCTTTCATTGTATGGAGCGCCCATGAGGTCTGCTGAAGAGGGACGTAATGCTTTCAGTTGCCTGCCAAGAAGAAAAATGGTCTCCTGACACTGAGCCAGCTTCTCCGCTGCTGCTGCTATCTCATTTTCCTGCATTTTCAACAGAACAAATATTTCGAGAGGTAAGCAAGCAATTCTTTTTGTCCACCTGTTCATTTCAATAATATAATGAAACATAAGGTCAAACTAAAGGTGACTTGCTCAACTGGCAACAACACTAATGGACAAAAAGGTTATGCAGCCTTCGTGCTAATTATATAAATCTTTTCGTCCAAGAAGTATTGATAAAACTGTTGTGGATATTGAATTATGAGAAGATATTTAAGTTATTATTGATGTCTTTAGATTTTTAAAACTGGATTTAAGTAACCAAGGTACGAGAGGGGTTTCGGTTGTGAATATTTTGCATGATGCAGAGCTCATCATACAAGGATGATTTGATGTGGAGCAGTCTTTGGTGACATGGTCAATCTCATTGTGAGGAACATGGAAATTCAACATTGATGGTACCTTGGAAATAGCTGATGGTAAGAGTACTGAAGGGATGACCATGGCAACATGAAATATTTCCAATTAAGTGGGTAGCAAAAACACTTCCGGACCAAATTGTCATAAAAGGATCACTCAACCGTGGCTCCATGAAGTTGATGAAATCTTGAAATCATGTGACATGGTTATGAACAAAGTAAAAAAATGCTGACGTGTGAAGCGAGGCATTCCATCTGCCTAAAATGTGCAATGTAGCCTCACAAGCACTTTTTTTTTTAAAATAAATAATTGCATAATAAATAAAATCAATTACTATTTGATTGTTTTAAGCCTTAATGAGTAGCTAGGGTTAACTTAAGTTTATCCCAGAAATGACAATCTTAAATAAAATAAAATAAAACTTTTTAAGTTCCTAAAATTACAAATTGCCACTCCATTTTCTCAAAAACAAGATATGTGAGTGGGACATACATTATCATTATCATTTTAATGTCTTATTAAGTCTATGAGTCACCTAGCAAGTTCTCAGTGTTAGTTTGGAAGTTTAACGTACACCTTGGAATGTTGTGGGTCTCTTTGGAAAATGAGACGTCATTGTATTGTATCGAGAGCGAGTGTTGTGAAGTGGTGTGGAGAAAAGCATACTGTATTTTGAAGTGAAGATGTTATATTACTAATAGTATCAGTCTTTCTCATTCAAGTTAGAGTAGGGGCTCTATGCGGCCCTTTGGCTGTACACCGTCACATACACAATCTCACACACACTCCACTTGTTTATTTTGTTTAATGTACCATGGACAGTTATCACAATCATCCTATACTCCCCCTTTTGTGGATTGTGATTGAAGTGCACTCTTCACCTTGGGCACATGCCTTAAATATGCCTTATATGGGGAGGGATATGCCCCTCATGCAAGTCATGCCCCAACCTTAAACTAGAGGCTTTTTTGAGACACCTCAAGGTGTAGCTCCAAACACTTCTAAAGCACTAGTAGTCAAGTCAGAAAAGAGCCCTCATTTTCAGTTCACTATTAACTGAGAAATACTTGTTCCATGATATTGCACCTAAAAGTGTTTCATTTTGTTCTATAATGGAAGTTGCAAACAGAATCACGTCAGAGTTGGCTAGAAATGAGAGAGCATGTCATGCTTCAGGAAAATCTTTTATAAATTTTTGTAGTTGTCTGTTTATTTTCTTAGTAGGTTTTTAGACTTTAAACCTAGTTTAGTGCTGCTCTTCTCTTTTCTTTAATATAATTATCAATGATCTAGCACATATTGTATACAGTTTTTATTTTAACCTATAAAAAAATTACATTAGCAAGTTCTGAGTACAGTCCATTTCTAGGGTTATATATAATTTTATTATACAAATTTTATTCAAATTTTTTGTTAATTTCTAAAGTACTATTTTAGAAAGTGATTATACAAGATCGACTGTATGGCATGGCGAAAGTAAGATCAGATCAAATCTATATATGTGTGGTTCACCTTCTAAACATAGAAAACATTTAAATGGTTGCTCACCTTATTTTCCTATAGCATGCATCAGCTATTTATTAAGGGAAGCGATATTAATTGTTGGATTGAAGAAAAATGTAATTAAAGCACTAATTTAAATGATTTATTAATAAAATTATTTCCGGTGCATAATAGGGCCCATCTTTTAGCAATTTGGACTATCCATTATATGCTCAGCTTTCTCCCCAATAACTGGATAAAATTTAAGTCCAATCAGAATTAATTCTGTACTCATCTGACAAACATTATTTAGCCATGCTCACTACGTGTCCAATCTTACAGTAAACATTATTCCAATTGACCAGAAGTTGGAATCATATATCAATGCACGGAGTTAGAAATGAATTGATGATCTGGAACTTTGGATCCATGTTATGTTGCCTTGGCCCCGCTACATGTAACTTTTATTCATGTGGTCGAACCACATTATTTGAAATTAATTCAAACCAAATGTGACCATTGTAGTAAATCATTGACTTAACATAGGTAAACATAGATTGGTACATATTCTGAATGATTTAGATACTCACAAAGTGGACCAAAACAAGAAAGGATTTGATATGTCAACCTTGTGTAATCCTTCCTTATATTTATAGAAATTAAAGCACATACGTGAAGGAAAATATTCACCTACGCACATGAGCACTGTGCACCACCCATCCAGACCATGTGTGCAGTGCATAGTGCTCACGTGCACAGGTGAATGTTGTCCCATACATGAAACCTAAAATTCATTAACAATAAATATCAACTTCCACCATATTTCCAAGTTAATATTAATCTATTTTTCATTGTCTTTATTTATTTATTTATTTGACAAGGGTGTAGGAGAAAAATGTTTGGAGCTAGAATTGGTTGGCTAGGAGCTTTAGTAAAGATATTTGATGTGACTAGTGCATCTAAAGGAAGAGAAGGGCCTTTCAAAATTTGAGGACTACTTCGGAATGGAAAGGTGATACAGACAGAGGAAGCCCTCCATACATACCTAGGTCCAAAAACAAAAACAAAAACCAAAAAAAGAAAAAAAGAGCAATTTAAGTATTCCTTGCTCACAATATTGGCATATTATTTAGTTGGTTTCTTAATTTTACATTGGGAAAGTAATTGCATGAATCAACAAGGAACATTACTATAAGTAGAAAGTATTGGAAACTAGAATTCTTCACCATAGGTTGAATCTTGTAAAATAGCAGGTATAGACATTCTCATTTTAAATCCTTTGAGAAAGTCAAAATCAAGAACCAATATTGCCAGTCGGGCAGGTTTATGGTTGGCTCAGATAGGCGTTTCTTGAGGAGTGGTCCAGTGTTGCGGTTGATTCCATAACAAGTGAGCTCGATATGGAACCTCTTGGCAAGGAAGTTTTTTTTACTTCATGCCATGATGATCAATAGGAAGAGGAGACCGTAGGAAAATTGCCACGACAATCAATATGCAATGGCAGTGTTTTTTCTTCCTTTCCCAATATAGGTTTGGCTCACTCCATTGTTCCACCTACAGTCACCGATCTCAGACCTGATTTTGTCCGATAAAAGAGAGCCTTGGCATTACTCTGGACTTGACCATGCACTTTTTAAAACCATGCCTATTTGCATTCCCTCGTCAATAACTAAATCTACATTGAAGCAATATTATGTTTGCAAACAAATCAAGCAGTTCAGTTAAATTCCCCTCAATTTCCCATCTGTCTTGTTCTAGAGTACAAAGAATCCGTGCCTGGTAGTGTCTGGTTACATACAGTAAAAAAAAAAAGTTATCTATGAGAGAGAATTGATGAAGGGTTATTTAAGCATGAAGGAGAGACTGATACATAAATGTTATAAAGTTTTTGTGGATAAAAATATGAAATCTTACACAAACAGATGACACGCATATGATGGTTAAGACAAACTTCAATAATACTAGTAGAGAGTTCCAAAGCAACACAAGCATGTTGTTCATAAGGGACCAGGCATACTTTTTGGTCAACATGTGAAACCATAAAGATAATATATAAGTGACCAATAGAAGGACAAAACGTATTGTACTCACGGAAACTTCTGTACATCGATCTGAACAATACAGAGGGTAACTGAAAGAATCAGTCTGAAAAGATGAAAGAAATAGACCATACCTGTTTGGTCTTGGTGTCAACATCAGCAGATGAAGAATGCAAGCAAGTTGTGCACCTCTCAGTCCTTTATGCAATTGAAAATCATTAAAAAAGGGTCAAGAGAGAGAAAACATTAATCGATACAACAAGGTATATAAACATGATATATTGATCAATTGATGCACTACATCTACATGGTCCTTGCAGGAGAAGATCAACATAAAAATTACGGAAGGTCAAAATTATATTCTATGGTGGTTGTTTGTGCTAACCTCTGAATTTCATCTTCAAGGTCCTTGCATCTTGCCAAAGCATCCTGGAGATTATGTTTTTCTTCATGAAGCTCAGCATCTAAAGCTTCTGCTTTCACATGAAAACCATTAATTTCTTTCTCCAACTCCTGTGCATGCCTTTCCTGTGCATGCATTTTTTTCTCCAATTCCTGTGCATGCATTTCAAGTGACCTATAAGATTCTGCCATACATTTAAGTTGGGTGTCAGCCAAGCCGTTTGAGTTTTTACTGGAAGCCAATTCTGATTTAAGTTCTACTAGGAGTTGCTCTGTTTCCTGCAACTTAATCTTAGTGTGCTCCAAATCTTCCGTGCATGTAGCCAGATCCATTGCCAGCTTGTCTTTCTCTAATTTTAACTGTTCAAACTCCTGTAAATATTTGAATGATGTGGACTTCTGTTCAAAGTTGACATCAAGTCTGCCTTCTTGAAGAATCTCAGGATCAGAAGTAGAGCATGAAATGAGGTTGCACTCACTTGAAAATCTCTCTTTCGGTAGATCAAGTTGAACTACATTGTTCTCTAGTAAAGTTACCTTGTCTATACAATCAGAGCTATTGCTTTCTCCTTCATGCCGCTTATCACTCAGCATACTCAAGCTTAGCCGACTGGCTTCGGACAAAACATGAGAAAGGCCAAGAACAAAATCAACCAAACTAATTTCACTGCATAAAACTTTGTTTACAGATATGGAAAACAACTCAATCTTTTGACTAAAAGCATGAGCATCAAGATGTATATTCAGCATTTCTGGGGCCTCTTTGCCAATTGATAGGACAAAATCATGAATCTGAGAAATGGCTCTGGAAAGTTCTAAGTCCAAAGAATGCTTAGCATCAAAACATGGCTTACTTTCATGTACTACAGAAATACTACTGTCTGTGATTTCCTCTTTATCTTCAGGAACAGTCTTCTGGATGCTGACAGCATCTGCCAAATGAGTTTCCTCAAAACCACAACTCACAGAATGCTGAGGTAAGGCATCTTGAATCTCTTGTACAACATGTTTCATGTCTTTTAAAATCTTGCCAAAATCAGTGTTCTTGGCTTGAGATTCAAATATGAAAGCTATTCTTGACTGAAGTCTTGCCAACGTCACACTATTTTTATCAGATCCAAGCTCTACAGCCAAAGCATCCTTGTTTGTAGAAACCAACTTTGCTGATGTGTCAGAATCAAGCTCTCTTGTTTGGATCTCCAAATCCTTTGAAACATCAACCAACATATCGGGATGAGCATTTTCAGTCATTTTACCCGACATTAAGATGGTTCCATTGGAATCTGCTGATAAACATGCCAACCTCTCCATCTCTAGGAAGTCATCCATTAGTTCCAACTGATTGGAGTTGTCGCCCTTGTTAACTTTGTCTACTTTCTTTTCTTTCTTGAAATCAGAGAGCTCTGAGATGAGTGCTGTAGCCAAAGAGTCGGCACAACTGCCTTCCTCATCAACCCCGTCTTCAGACATGGAGGTTAAGCTCGGTGGATTGCTTGCATTGATCAAGGAACCTTCAGTAGGATTATGCAGATTCTGCACATTTGAATTCAGAGAACCTTTTGGTTGATTCAGGAATTGTATCTGTGCTTCTAAGCTCCGAAGCTTACTTGATGTTTTAGCACACAAATTTCTTGAGGCCTGCAGCTCACTATTACGCTTCGACAGGGCCTCTTTGAGCATCTTCGTTTCTTCTTCCATTGTAAACAAGCGTGCTGTGAGAAACTCAGTCTCTTTTTTATATTGTTGGATGTTGTCAAGGGAAAATTCAGTGGCTGGATCCAGATGCGGGCTGGAAACCTTGGAAGGAGATCGTCGTACTCTGGATTCTCCATAATCCCGACCTAGATTTTCAACTTCTAGCTTCATTTGAGCTAAGGCAGCAGGCCCTGGCAATTTCTTACGAACAAGACCGCGTAATCTCTGGCACTCTGCTTCTAGCTTGGCTATTTTCTTGACACCCTCTAAATGCTGCTTGTTTGCTACTTCAGCAGTTCTAAAGCTCATGTTCTTCTCCTCGTTCCGAATTTCAAGCTCCTTGGAAACTATATGAAGTTCATACTTAAACGAACTTATTTCCTTTTCATATGATTGGATCTCAGTCTTCAGAACTTCAATCTCAGCATCAGCTTGAAATTTTTCTTCACTGATCTTCATTAGCATATTAGAACGTTCTTGCAAAGATCTTGACAATGCGGCATTTTCAGCTGAGGACTTGAGGATTTCTTGTTCTAAATCAGCAATTTTTTTGTCAAGCTCAACCTTCACCTTCTCCCACTGCTTCGTTTTTGTCAGAACTACATCATGTAATTTTTGTTCACTTTCTTCCTTCACATTCCGTACCTGCCTCATGCATTCTTTGAGAGCACCATCCAAATGAGATGCTCTATCTTCAGCAGTAAGCTTCAGCAGTGTGACAGATTCAAGTTGATTTTTCAAAGTCAAAGCTTCTGCTTCGGCCTTCTCCCAACCTACAGTGCACAAGGAACAGTAAATGAGAAGGATATAACAAATCGTATTATATAAATAAAAACCATTCTCAAACAAAACAGATAAATTCTCAGAGCATCAAGAAAACGAAATTCAGAAAAACTGAGCCAACTTGCTTTCTGTTTTGAACATTAGGACTTGGTTCTGAACCCTTTTTTTTTTCTATGTTTCCAGTCAGTTTTCAGTTGGTTTTGGATGTTAATTCTTGGTTTTAGCTAGGAGTGAACCATACTCCAAAGCCCTAATTTTATTCCTTGAGCTTCATTTTGTCAAAAGCAAACTACAATACTGAAGAAATCAGAAGGGTGACTCAGTTTCAGGATGTTTTTATTACTTCTAATTGGTAGATTATAGAGTTAAGAAAAACGAAGGGGTATAAGAACATTACATATCTTGTGGAGAGGAGGTAAGGAACAAAGTAATACCTGACACAGCTTCTTCAGCAACTTTTGTATGCTGTTTCACCAGATTATCCTTGGTGGTCATCTCTGATTGTGCAGAGGAAAGCTTTTCATTTAATGAAGATAGCTTTTCATTCAATAGCTTCACTTGATCTTCCAATTCAGTAAAATGTGCATATGACTCTGGAGAAATTTGTACATATTTTACATTTTTGGAATTATCCTGCAAACATAAGGAAGTGTAAAATGGTTCAGTGGATGATGGACTAAATAATAAATATAAAAAAGGAACTGACCTGAAATTCCAGTAACAACAACCTGACATCTTTTGGATGCATTGAGCAAAACAATAGCACATTTGTTCTAGGTAAGCATTCTGCAATGTTGGGGTTCATCTTCCAATACTTCAAATTGTCTATCTTGTAGGACCCACAGTGAATGAACAATGGAAAAGAACCCCATTGAACAATCACAGTCTATGATACCCGGATACTTGTACAAGCCCAACATATCCGTATCAGACCGATACAACACTTGTATTGGTACCTGATACTGCACCGATACTTCTAGGGAACAAGTTTAACAAATCCTTTAATAAAGTCCATTATTTCATATAGTTCTTTTAATATTTGTACTTTCCACCATAAAAAATGGTAGAAATGAACGAAAACAATGATAATTTCATTGATTCAAAAGTGATCTAAAGAAAAAATTAGGACACCCGTATCCGTGTCCTACATTTTCAAAAGTGAGGAGTCGTATCTCCAATCCCTTTATCTGTGTCTGTATCCATATTCGTATCTAGGCATCATAGATCCCAGTCATCCTTTGGTAGACCACTGTTGCTATAATGTCTTTTTAACTTTTCTATGAAAAACTAACAATTTAAATTCTTCATCATCATTCTCATCAAAGCCTTGTCCCATCTATGTTCGTGATGGCTACATGAATTATGTTTACAATTTACAATTGAATCTTATTTTTTTATTCAATCATGCAGAAAATTATCTAAATCTCATGTTTGAATCCCTTCTTTAAATAAAAAAAAAAGACACACCATGTTTTTTGGAAAATCGCACGATTCATTTTAATCTTACAACTTACATAAATCATAACAGACCTATTGAGTCCACAGATCCAGACAGGCCCAGCCAGATCGTGTTAATATTGGGATATTATACACAAACTGTGACATGATATATTAAATAGAAGAAGCTTTGAACCATGGATCCAAAAACCAGACTTGTCCACTGAGTCAAGTCAACCTCCCCACTCCCAAGTCACCTCCCAACTGATTCTTATGGAAAAGGCCAAAATCTTGATAATTTTTTCCCAATTTCATATCTTGAGAAGATGTGGGAGACCGCTAGGGTACTTTTGCATTGATTTTGGAAGATCAAAACGATATTTTATGAAAACTTTAAGCATTCAAAGATCCTGGTACTACTATTACTAATTAATTATATTTGTAATAGTTAAATCACATCTTGTAACTCTAGATTCATAAGACACCAATTCCTATTTTTAAAGATTGTTTTATCATACTTGGATGGGACTCAGTCAGACTCGACTGAGGACCAAGCAACACAGTCAAGTCAACTCGACTTGAGGGGGACCAGGACCAGTTCTTCCTCAACTTTGAGTTTTAAAACCTTTGTTTGACCATATTATTTAATAGGTTACTTAATATAAGGTTTAAGATATATATCTATAAAATAAAAATAAAAATAAATAGTTTTACAACTTAGATGTAATGATTTAAGTTCTTCTATGACTTAATGATCTGAACTGATGTGTTTTGAATTTGTTGTGATTATCCATATGCAAGCCGTTAGTGTACTGTGGACTGCTTGACTTGCTAGAAGCACATGTCACCTAAAAAGCTGAGATTGTAGAATAACCATAAAAAATATGGGATTGAGCAAATATATTTCTTTATTAGGCACAGTTTATTTCATAACAAGGCTAAACAAGTAATCACTGATTAACAGAACTGAATTCTGTAGGAATGGAAGTATATGCCTACAACCTAGAGGTTTAGGTGTTTGAAAGGTCAAAACCACTGCATCAACATAGATTAAGAAAACATATAGGAGAAAGTTTTGCTTTCCCAACCATGATAACCTAGAAGTCTTTAGGTGTTGGCATAGTCAAAACCACTGCACCAGCATAGGTTAAGAAAACATATAGAAAGTTTTAATTTCCCAGCCAAGATAACCACCATGACACCAGGATGGACTAGCACACTTTATATAGTTTAGGACAAAAGAGAAAGAGTAGTAACTATATAGTCACATCTCTTTTTTGCTACAAAAAATTTTTAAAAAAAATCTAGAGAGATAGATTGTCAATGACTAGCATTTACCAATGATTCATTGCTGCAAGTATGTGGGTGACTATGATGCCCAGGTATGCATGGATACAACAGGGACATGGCATGGATATAACAGGGACATGCCATGAATATGGCAAAGACACAGATTTTACACATAAAAAGTGAGTATCCACAAAGATATAACATGATAACCTGCCTATATTGAAGCATACTGGTATCACAAGACAGCAATGAATTGAATATTTCTTGTAGAACAAAGAATATCTAACTGCAAGATTTTGGTTCACTTAGATTGATTTATTTTTCCTTTTCCTTTTCTTTCTTTCTCTTTTTTTTTTTTTCTTTTTTTTTTTTTCTATCTTTTTGGGGATTGCAAGGGAGGTGGTTGTCGTGGGGTTCAAGTGTAAGATTCAAAAGATTTGGAAAAATTACATGGGAAAGAATGTTCTTTTTTCAGAAAAAAAAAAAAAAAGATCAGTTTTTCCTTTTTCTTCTGAGAAATAGGGAACATTTTTTCCATCAAAGAGAAATTTTTTGAGGGATGGTTTAACAGTTTCAACTACCCACTCCTTCATACAAATTTTGGTTGTTAAGTTATCACATACAGCTTTATTGGTTGTGTTTTAATGCAAACTCCAAGGCATGAACCATGTGCCTAGGTACAACCTGGCCAAGCTTCATTGGATGCACATGCTTAGGCAAGGGTGAAGTATTATGCCAGCACCTATGAGGCTATGACAATGAAAGTTTTGAATCTGATAAATGAAACTACTGAAATACAATAATGTTATATTTTAGATCATTGTTTTAAATAAACCTGATCTCCTTGCTTTCCGGCTGAGCTAGCCAAAGATGAACCAGCAGAATCTGCAGCAGTTACAACTTTCTCAGATGTCTTTTTCTTCCATGGCCAACTTCGACGGTCCATCTTGACTTTAGCCTGTAAACAGTGAGTTTTATTATAATAGCAGCAGGCTTCAACCATGTTATATTGACTAGATTACAATAATTAGTCGACTAGATTGTAACAATTAGGAAGCAAAGAACCTCAAAAAAACAATATTAGCATTTAAAAAAAAAAACCACCTTCTCTACTGAAAAAATAACAGAACAAAAACAATAAAAGCAGTAATGGAATTGTAGCTGAAATGCCCATGAAAAACATTTAGGAGATGTTTGTTTACTTTAAATGTAGAGGAACTGAATACAGCCAGGATAGGATCCCAATGTAAAGCATCATAGGAATTCACGGTAAATGAGCTCTGGCTTTAAGATAATAGAGGTGCAGGGTGAAGGATTTAAGGTGGAGAGATAGATGGGACCTTCACTTTCTTACGATTTGAATTACTAGGGTGATGGCTGGGTATTCATTTCCCATCGTCCCTTGATTCTATTTCCATAAAAGGAAAGATCATTTGCTGTTCATTTTTTGATATACACCTTGATCTTCATTTTTAACCACTTAAGGCATGAATTCCTATGTACTATACGCAAACAAAAAGGTCCTTAGTAACAGCTCAAAGTTATAAAATAGGGCTAGTCTAGAGTTCCACCAAGTGCAAACTAAACAGTTATATAGGTTGACATTCAGCTCATTAACTCCCACTTGATGGCTTACATAATGCTTTCCATGGAATATGTATTTGTCAGTTCCTTAGCGCGAAAGAGACCATGGGAGACCCTGGGAGCCGGTCAAAGGGACTTTGGCTGCGAGCCATAATCCCATTTGCCATAGTGAAGCAGGAACTCAAGTGGATGAGGTAATTTCCGAGACTACTTATCTCCTCAGTCCTCCTTTGAATTCTTTTCGTCTTTTTATCTTTCTATTTTTCCATATTTCCTTTAGTTGTAGTATTCATAACTTTATTCTCTTTTGCATATATTAGCACTTTAAATCAATTAAAAATGCCCACAAGAGTGCATCATTAAGGAGGGTGACTGCTACATGTTGGAACTTCTAGTTAACCAAACTGTTATAATCAGAGGAAAGATCACAACAAGAGGTTGTAGCTTCAAGTCATGTTACCTATCAGGGTGTAAAAACTAAAAAATAAAAAATAAAATAAGGGACAGATACATAAGTAGCCAGATAGAATGTATGAAATGTCCAACTACTCCCTATTTAAAATGGATTTGGATTTACTCAGTTATCAAAAGGGGAAAACACAGAACCTTCTAGAAACACATGTTTTGAATCTTCTGAAAATTCCCCAACAGAAAAAACAAGTTAACAATCATGCACACATTGAAATGAGATTTGCGTCCATTGTATTTGATTGATAAACCTATTTTTTTACCTTTTGCTGCATTAGAACAGTACAAAAGGTATACTCTTCTAACCACAAAATTAGAAAGCATGTGTAACTATAAAACAGAAGTGTTGGGTTCATATACCAGTACCCATTTCTATTTATATCCTATGACAGAGAGAAAGCTATTTCATTTTGTTTCCATTGAACAGACAGGTCTAGATTGTTTTTATAATTTCCAGGCATCAAAAAATGCATAAATTGTGCCAGAAAGCAATAACACCGTATGTGGAGAACAGAGCAAATTTAGTAGACTAAGAGAGCAGAGAAATAGATAATAGACTTTGGTCATGCAAGATTTTTACTTATGCACTCGAAGAGCCAAAGAACAGGATGATAAGATACAATAAGCCCTACTTAGAGATATCAATTAGCAGTCCAAGCCAGTACACAGATGGAGAAAAGTATTTTCAGGAAACCCACAGGCTATGGAAACAACCCACTTGAAATCACATCCAGCAAATTAGTACACTTTTGAGAGTATAAGAAAGAAAATCATGACAAGTACACCATTATAGATGTCAAATGGCACTATCTGGGGAAGGACACTTGCAAAATATAATACCCAAAATTGAAGGTGTTCATCACGACAAAAAAAAAAAAAAATCCCAAATCATTGTAAGCAGTATTTGTTGGTCTCAATTCAGGATAGAAAAGTGGGAGAAAAAGTATCCCACCGAATGTGATTCCAACTTCTACCAAATCACCCCATATGTACACCAGAAAGATGATCAGGTCCTGTCAAAATATTCATACCCATTTTGATTTGCAATATATATAAATATATAAATATATATAAAACTGAAATGAAAGTGAATCTGAAAATTAAAATGGTCCACAGAGATAAATGATATGATTTATCCAAAAACATTCAATGCAGGTACTTGAAAAATCAAACAAGTCCAAGAGGGTGTTGCTGTTGGAACCAAAAAAGGACGGGGAAACAGATCACCCACTCACACCAGTAGCCAAGCATACATCTCAAAAGGACAAATCAACGGAATAATAAATACAACTGCAAGCAAAGTCATCCAGAACAACACCCAGTACCCATTTAACAAAATGCAGTCCAACCACCTAAGGCAAATCAAACATTAAAAAAAATGCAAATCAAACATGCAGCTAAATCAATACCCTTTTAGCCAAAGAGGAATTCCAATCTAAGGCCGACTGAGAAAGATCTTGAATTCCAACCACCTTAAGAAGTTCAGCCTTCTTATGATAGCTGTGTGAATAGATCCAGTGATGATTACATATCAATTCCCAAGCCACCTAAAATGCATTTTCACATACCAATCTGCATAAAAAAGGTAAAGCATTATCAACATATACTTCCAGACAAGGACATTCCTTTTATTACAATATGAATCTGAGCATCATCTACAGACATTGAGTTGGAAATCAGGAATCAAGTCTCAAGATTTCAGCAAAATCCAGACCCAGCCATCCAAAATCTCCATTTTTTAACACAAAATTGTGATAATTAAATCCCAGTCTATTACATTGAAAAAAGAAAGAAAAAAAATCAGCAAGCACAGGATTCTTGCAAATCCAATGCGAAGAAAAGGTAACAGAATCAAACCAAAAAAAAAAAAAAAAAAAAAATCAGTCATCCCGAATATTCATTTTTAACATAGAATTCCACCAATTACAGGTAAATCAAGACTCCGCTTTCAATTAGAAGAAAAGACAACGAAAAATCATCCATCATCCATCTCAAAGTCCATTACATTACAGAAATCATCAAGCATTGGATCCTCACAAATCCAATCCGAAGAAAAACATACTAGAAGCATATACATTGATACAAAATCAAAACAACCGCCAGATTTTCCAAATTCTCCTACAAAACAGGAAAAAAAAAAAAAAAAAAAAAAAAAAGGAAATCAAAATCATGAAAACCTAATTAAGCAACAAACAAGCAAATGGAAAGATCAGCTGTCATTTTTATCCAGAAAAAGGAAACTTTCCAACAGAAAAGAACCAAAACGCTTCCATTTCCAACTAAAATATAAGATTTAAACAAAAAACACAAACAGAGAAGAGCATTTCGATGAAACTCGTTCATCTAAAATCTCACAGTCTATTGCATTACAGAAATCATCAAGCATTGGATTCTCACACATCCAATCCGCAGAAAAAACAAACTAGAAGCAAATACATTGATCCAAAATCAAAACAACTTCAAGATTTTCCAAATTATCCTACAAAACATGAAAAGCAAAGGAAATCAAAGTCGTGAAAACCTAATCAAGCAAGCAACAAACAAGCCAGATGGAAAGAGCAGCTGTCAATTTTTTTCTAAAAAAAGGAAAATTTCCAGTAAACTATGAGATGGAGAGAAAAAACACACACACAAACAGAGAGGAGCGTTTGGATGTAACATCAAATCATTGGACGCCATTAACGAACCAGAAGATCACATTACCAGATGAAACGCAGATTGAAGAGAGAGAAGCAGATCTGAAGAGAGAGAGAGAGAGAGAGAGAGAGAGAGAGAGAGAGAGAGGGTTGAAGAAAAAGAAGAGCTTTTGGGAGTGGAAGAAAGGGAGCGTCTTCTATAACATGTATCTCTGTAGTGGGGGTTAAATTGCGGAGGAAGCTATCTTCTTTGGCGCCCGCTCGGAAGTCGGATATTATGAGAGAGAGAGAGAGACAGATGGTGCTGGTCGGAAATATTCGGGTTAGGTGTCATTCCGCGGGGTGAAATGTAATTATTTTGAGATTAGCTAAATTTACGTGGATCACCCTCATGTTGTTTGGAATTATAAAATGGACCTGATGAGACTTACGGGAGTGCTAGGGTTGCAAATGGAATGGTTCTGAATCAGAACTATAGTAGACCCAGACACAGACCCGTTTCTAAATAACGGTTTCGGTTCCAAATCCGGCTTTGACTCATAATCTGTTTAGTTGATTCTAGACCCAGATCGGATAGGAAATTTCAGATATGATTCCAAAACCGGATTCATTTAAGGTTGTAAATGGAACGGCTCTGGATCAGAACCATATTGGACCCAGACCTGGACCCGGACCCATTTCTAAATAACGATTTCGATTTCGAATCCAGTTTTGACTCGGAATCTATTTAATTGATTCCAAGCTCGAATCGAATAGAAAAATTCGGATCCGATTCCAGAATTGGATCCACTTAGAAGACTGGAATCTAGTTCCAAAATCGATTCTAATTTGTCTTTATTCTTCATTTTTCTTAAAATAAGCATATCATTCAGCTTATAATAGTATATCAAGTCTACTACCTCTAATAGTGTACACAAAAATGTCTCAAAAAAGTTGATTTTGATGTACAATTTGCAATAGTAAAGGCTCATATGCTGAGTCTCAAGTCTACGAGTCGAAACCTATATGGACCTAGATCCGGACCTGGACCTATTTATCAATCGAAATCTAAATTAGGTTTCAGACCCGGACCTAGACCCGTTTATGAATAGGAACCTAAAATAAGTTTCGGATCCATTTATGAATCAGAACTTAAAATAGGTTTCGGATCCGATTTTTATGGGTCGAAACTTCTCGGTAATCGGACAATCGGATATCCGTTTGCAACTCTAGAGACGATCATTTGTAAGGGGTTATTATGAAATTATGTGCTTCATTTTTTTTCTTGAGAAAGGTCGAAATTTTACTTATGATTGCGAGTAGAGTACAGGTAGCCGCGATTTTTAAACAGTGCAATGGACTGAAGCGTATATGTCGCTGTACAGCTGTACGTACTATTTCCAGGACAATTGCACAGAGAATTCAAAGGAGTGGGACGTGTTTGTTGGGAAGAAGGAAGTTGTGAATTTGAATTTTTTTTCCCCTTCCAAATGCACATAGTATTTAAGAAAGTCAAATTGGCATTTTATAGGCTTTCACAGTAACATCTTTGTAAAAATATAAAACGTGAGTAGCTCAAAATAGATGTCCTATGAAGGTATCTCCAAGATTTACTCTAATAAAAAAGTTGATTTCAGTGTAAAAATTGTTTGACTAAAATGTGATTAATACAACTTCATGTAGGCTCATTAATCACTTTCTCTAACAAATGGTCAAGTTTACGGCTAAGGGCATGATTGTTTGCGATAGAATACATAGAAATTAATGTTTAAATAAGCTTAGGTGAATAACCGATTAAAGAGGTGAAGTGTGAATGATATGAGGTGAGGGTAAAAGATAAATGGTAATAATATAGATGAAATGTTGACTTACTTAGGATTTAATTGATAGGATAATGGTTAGGTATTCATTGCCCATCTTATCTTGATTCATTTTCAAGTAAAGAAAAGGTTATTTGATTATTTTTATAACTTCACCTTAAACCTTTATTTTAACCACTTATGGCATGAGTTCCTAATGTATTTAAAACAAACACCCACATGTGCTTTGCATAGAATGTATAGAAATTGAATACATATGAATTAAAGATGATTGTATAAGTGCTTAAGAAGCAATAATACAAATGTGTAGAAGATAAACATGTTGCATAAATATATGAGCTTAAGTTGAACTTCATCGTTCTTTGCATTGTCAAGGGAAGCTTAAGCTTGCCTTATCTGAGGTCAGTTTCCAATCAAATATTGAGTAGAGAACAACTCATTTTCTATATTTAACAAGAATAAATATATATTAATATATTTGTGCTTTTGGGGGGCATATGGTTGGTCCCATTCCAATTGGACCCATCAGAGTTGGGACAATGGTCCATTTCAGGTTGATCCTAGGTCTACCATTGACTTGACCCAAACCAAAAAACCTGGTTTGCATCTTTAATATTCGTCTAAGCTGTTTATTAGCTTTACTACATATTGTACTTGATCGAATGCAACCTGACATGTAGTTAGAATTTTGAGCTGTTAAAGTGGAGTGTATTCAATTATTCATCCGGCTTTTTGAGTTTTGTGGATTGACTGACACCATCAATTGGGTTTGGATGGATCTAAACTTTTCATTTATTAGCACATTTAGTGGCTGCCAACTGGACGGATCTTGGCTGTGATCTGCAAACAGCACCATTTAAAGTTGAGGGTTTTTTTTTTGGCCCCTATCAGGATATACAGCAGAGGCCCATTCATTTGTTGGGAAATCTGTTGGGCATATTCAATGGATTGGATGGACTCTCCCATTTGGGAGACTAACCTGGTCAGGGCTCCCTTTGCAATTTGCTGCTATGGGTCCTAGTTGGCCTAAATTTTCTTGTGGGAGTTTGTTAGAAGGATAGATTGAGATGGTTGTTATTTGTCTGAAGCCAGGATGACTTGGTTAGACCCCACTTGCATGACATGCATTGATTTGGGCATTTCAAAGTTCACAAGTCACAATTTGGGTGATTTCTTCCTAACTTGGGCTCGAACCTTGCCTAAAAAAAGCAAGCAGCAAGGATGTAAGGCACCTAGCTCTTTTGTAAACCCATGTCTAAGGAGATGATAGAATAAAAAAAAAAATCACCCTTCATGTTGTGTACTTTCCTGAATGCGAGACAATCAAGAAGGGTATACCGTTTGTTTCCTGGAATTGAATATTATTATGTGAATGTTAAGAGTTTTATTTCTTGAAGCGGTTAAAAATGAAGAAACAAAGGCAAAATTTAAAAAATGACCCTCAAATAATTTCATCTTTAATGGAAAATGAATACCCTGCCATCACATTCAAATCCTCCAAAAGTGAAGGTTGGATCATTTTCTCCACATTATATTATTCACCTCCAACCTCTTTAATAATCATTGTTGGAGCCCGTTTGACCGACATGAATTTTTAAATATTAAATTCCCATGCAAACAAAAAAGCCTTGAGATTTTAACTATTCAAACATGACACTATATTTTGTGAATGAATCAACACACAATAAGGTCGCTACAATCCTGCTAAATGCTGACCGGTTGCTGGTCTGCAAAGGATAATAGAATGGCCATGAAATTGACAATAGATGGGACCATATATCATATCTGTAGCATGAAAAAGGGACATTTGTAGATGATAGGTATGAGGTGTATGTTTTAGAATTTGTCAAATTTAAGAAATGGGCTCATGTCATGTGTGGGGATACCCATTGTCTGTCCTATTGTCCTAATGTGTCTGCAAGTTTGTACTGATTACTCTAATCTCCCAACCCAAACTTTCTCCTAGCAAACAAAAGAAAAAAAAAATCCAAAGACTATTTATTCTTTGGGATCAGCTTATTTAAGCAATGAAATAAGAGGCCTGTTTATTTCAATTGCTCATGATGTGGTCCAATTAACTGCCCATCCATGATTATGGCCAGCATGGCTTTATGGCTGTAAGACTACTCCAATCAATCTCAGCCATTAGCAATAAATATGAACTAACTGCATGGGTTTTGTTGGATAAGAACAAAGTGGGAAAAGGTGATGATACTCATCTTTGCTGACAAGGGTTTGAAACCACATTAAATCAATAATTTTAGACCATTATTTTACATTCTAAGGGTTCATCCACCTTCCTAAATTACCTTAGATTGAAGATTTAAATCAGATATAAATAGGGGTGACAATGCTAAATCTGACCCACCTAGTGAACACGAATTTGACCCATTAATTTAGGTTAGATTAGACTCTTCACACTTTCACATTGCAATTGTGTGGACTTTTCCAACCCAATTGGTGTGAACCTAGCTAATACTTGCTAGCATATTTGAAACCCTGTTCGAATGCGATCTAATCGAACAATTGCACTATGATATGTCAATCCAACTAAAACAATCCATTAATTTAGGATTTGTCCTGACCATATTTTACTTTTAGGCCAAGCATTGTTTGAGATTTTTTAACCTGACAAATAATTCAACTTTAGTTTGGGTTGCACATAAGGCTATGTTAGTGTAGTACTGCTGAAAACTTGTTATGACCTTTCCTATCAAGATTTTGTTTGTGTGGAATTGCAAATCTAGTTCATTTTTTCAATTGTTCGTTTTAAAAAAGCGACCACACAAAATGTGAAATGTCTTTCGATGCGAAAAAGCAATTCCGTTTTACTTTTACACACCATTCCTTAAAGGGAAAAAAAATAGCACAAGAGTGCCTATAAAATGTTAAACTAAAATGCTCGACCACATCCAAACCCACCAAATACCCACCCCTACATATATTTCATTGGAAGCTACACATTAGAGGCAATTGTTTTTCATTGTAAATGTAATGTAAACACAAGTTTCTTGTTATGATCTTTTGCTTTTTAATGGGGTATATATTCTATGCTGAGAGGAATCAATACCTGCCTGACATAAAATGCTGAAATTGAGGCTAAAGAGACGGGGAAAAAGACCAAAAGCAAAACAGGAAGTATACATAGAAGGAAAAACGCAGCACCATATAAATCTTTGCAGACCCCTGGTTTTTGACGTTGGAACTTCTACATTTACATGTCTTTGGAAAATGAAAACAATGGAGTTTTGCCATTTTCAGACTGCTGAGAAGTTGGGACTGAGATGTGAGTGAGAAGCACCTGTTTCCAACATTTTTTTTCCGCAGAATGTGACTTTTGTTCGTCGTTTACTGAAATAAAGAGAGAAATAGCATCCAATGCTTTTGTTGCCTTTTTTCCTTTATCATGCACTTTTCTTTACACTAATTTGATCACATTTGATATGTGATTAAGTGTAATATATGTATACATTATATAGAGTTCACATACTTTGAACCCTTTGATGGTGTTGGCATCTGTAACATGGGGCCCTAAGTAACAAATAATGAGCCCCTCACTTTGTTTTTTCTCCTTCTTCTTGAAAGGGATGTATAAAAGAAGAAAGAAGAATACCAGCCACAAAACAAAGAGCCCTTACTTTTTTTGGTTAGTAGATTTTTCATTTTGGATTTAAGTCTTATATGTTCTCCGTTTATATAAGTTTTCTAGATAATCCCAAGAAATTGGTCGAGTGGTCAGGACCACGGTTCATCTCTCTATGGGAGCTAGATTTCCTGGTATCGATCCTTAGTTCTCTCATCTTAAAAAATCGAATGTTGAATTCACTAGTGCTATCATCTAGGGGTCACAGTTGGTTTTACCCGACTACTCTCTAGACTCGGAGAGATTAGTCTTTTTCAAAGGGTTGGGAACGCTCCGTTAGCAAAAAAAAAAAAAAAAAAAAAGATAAGTTTTCTAGAAAATCTTTCTAAAAAAAAGTCTTCTAAATGGAAAAAGTAAACCTCTATTTCAAAAAGATAAAACATATGATCTTGAGGAATAGGACTACAAGAGGTTTATCTCTGATTGATCGGATCATTTTCATGGGCCGGATCATTTCTATAAGATCTGGCCATGCCCAAAGCTAACAGAGAGGACAAGATCATTCGATGAGACTTACATATCTTCATCTCCATCCAAATCGATTGATGCTCTTTTCTTCCTTGTATTGTTGTGCATCAAGGTGCCCCCCGGTAAAAAATAATTAGTCATGCCAATCATTAATGTTGCGGGCCCTACAAAGTTCTTTGGCCCTTTTTTATAGCAAGATTCTTGATCAGAATTTGTGATTGTGGAGATTTTTGGACAATTATGTGATGGTAGTCCCATAGGCATTTCCAAACTCCATGTTAATTTATTTAATAGATTTTTCAATTTTAACCACTAAAAAGTTATTTTTATCTTTTAGAATTTCCAAATTCAAACCCCTTAAACATTTCTAAATACTCCCGTCAAGAAGAGGATTTAAAAACTCCACCATCAGGCAACTTTTGGGGTAATACAAATTTTTAAGACATGAATCCTTGGAGTTCTAACAAAATCACATGCCAAATTATCGAGTCCGGATCACCTATCGCATTTCTTATACCATCACCGTAAGTAGACCAATAACACTTCGCCACATTATCCAAAAACATTAAAAAGAGACAAAAAAAAAAAAAAAATCAAAACAAAAGAACAAAAGAAAGAGAAGGTGCAAGAGAGATGCACCAGCCCAACCTCAATTACAATAACACACCCACCCACGCGAGTCTTCCTTGGTGGCCCCCTTTCAGCTTCATTCCTTGATCTCCACTACTCATCTTTAGTGGGCCAGTTGGTCGAAGAGGCTGATTGTGATGGAGAAAGCATTGGCAATCACCAAATTTAAGTGAATCCTGACTTTTCATTGCATTTGTGCTGGATTTTCCGTCCCTACCATTCAATTAGTCTCGTTGGACTATGGGGATTAAAGTCTTGCAACTGCACTTTTGAGTGTCCTACACAGGAAAAAGTGATTCGTTCACTGAAAAACACTAGGCCTAGCCACTTCTCAAATTCATAAAACTTCCATGCAAGGAAATCTCATCCGATTTTCAGCGTTTGGAACAATTTCTACTGTAAGCCAAACAAAAAGGCCTAGAGAAGGATCTCTTGTAATTAAACACTCACCTATATCCATGTAAAGTGCTCCTCCTCGGGGCCAAGAGAATGATCTTTTGTGAAAAACATATAGGACCCACTACAAGTGAGGATCCTCCGCTAAACCTTATAATACTTTTTTAGAACTCCATCGTGAGATTCACATAGAGATCATCCCGTGTGTTCAAGTGAGCGCCATGACAAAGACAAAGATAAAACAACGTTAGCAGCAATGCCATGTAAGCGTGAGTCACATTTGCATCAGGGTAATCAATAGTAATGGACCCAATCCTCTGATTTGAAACCAGAGGATGTTTTAGTAGAGGCTATGTATTTCATCATATAAACAATATGAATAATCTTTATATAGGCCTCGTTATAGAGTTCCTGAAAAGTGTTGCACAGTTTCGTCTAATAGTTGTAACAGGTGGTCGACATGGGCCCATATTTTGAAAGAGCTAACCATATTATTGTGATAGAGTGGGAGGGATTGGGCCCTCTTTTTTGTTTATTTTTTACACTTCTATCAAGGTGCTCAAGAAACGACAAAACCATATCATAAGATACCAAAAAAGGGATGTATATACGTCAAAAGGTGAGGGTGACTTTTGTAACAGCCACTTGTTGTGAGGAGAGTGGGAGTGGCTCTCGGTGCCTTAGCTTTATAAAAGAGGAGGAATTATGCAATGCCATAATATCCCAGTAGGCGGCATCATGGTAGAGGAATGTGATCATCCCTGTATGATGAGCCAGAAATACAAGACAATACTAGGGCATGTTTATTAGCCTTGGGATTTGATAAAAATAGGGTAAAATAAAACTTGACGACTGTATATTTTTCTATTTAAAATTATATTGGTGGAGATTGCAAGTAACAAATAAGGATATAAGCTTGTGTTTTAGGTTCCTTTTATACTATTTTGAGTTACTTTTGCTTTGTATATATATGAGCTCTTTCATTACTATATCATATTCGGGAAGAAACATAAAAAAAAATAAAATGGAATTTGATCATCTAATCTACAGCTTTTCTACCTGTCTTGATGAAGCGAGGCATTGCCTAATGCAACATGGTGGAAAGAATGATCTTTTACCTCGTGGTAAGAGAAGTCAGTTATTAGGTAGGGATGTTGTACATCACCTGAGGACTAGTTTCATCATGCTCCCTCACATTGCCCGTGGGCTATGCCAGGTAACAAAAAATGCAGCATGGTGGAAGTGACGTTCTAATTAAATGCTTCATAAATCATGCCCTTGGGTCTGAATATTCTATGTTGCCTTCTTAGCATTATTTCCACCCTTGAGTTTCATTCTACTTATTCACATTCCTCCGCACAATACCTCTGCTTTGGGTGCATTTGTGTATGGGGGAGGATTTTGCGATAGAGATACCAAAAAATAAAAAAACAGACCGATTGAATTTTATGTGCAGTCCAGTTTTTGGTTGTTTGATACTATATATTTCACTCGAGAAAATTTTAAAAATGAATCAAATCGAGGATTTTGATTTCATATAAGAGGGGTAAGAATGCATAATTCTTCTTTTCCATGGAAATAAACATCTATGGAGAACAAAATCCTCTTGTAATACAAAGAAGTCCTCAATCTTTTAAATATACAGTCATAGATTTGTAGTAATGATGAAATCCACCAAATAGAGGAGAGGTTTTAAGATTAGTTAATAAGAAAAGTAGGCTCATTCAATGTTGACAGCCATTCAGCATATTATTTTCTGTTCATTCTACCATCCATATGTATCTGGTGGAGCAAGTAAAGTAGGCCTGAAACATTGCTAGTCGTCTAATCGTATTTATGTAATTGCAAGCTGGTCATTGAATTACATTTAGGGCCGTTTTTTTATCAGAATTCTAAGAATTCATGTCTTGGAAAATTTCAAATTCTCAACGAATTCATGGTTAATCAATGTAGGACCAACTAGAATCACCCCGAGGGACCCACCCGATAGGCATTTAAATTGTTGGGGATGGCTAGATGGAAACGATTAGTCATGGATTAAACTGTAGATTGAACAGGTAAAAGAGAAAGGCATTCACCCAGTTCATGCAAAACATCGTATTCTTTTGAAATAGGCATTGAAAGACTTTTAGGCCCACCAACACCCAAACGCTCCATTAACCTTTTGACAACAACAAGCAAAGAAGATTGCATTCAACCCTCTGTGTGGAAACATCATTATGGGATCATGGAATTGGGATCCCATAAAATCTGTTCTTTTTATCTGATTATGATTGTCACATGAATAAGACAAGAATAGTTTCAAGATCATCTTAGAAAGTCCTCTGGGAAAGGACATGAAAAGTTGAACAATCTCCATTGGGAGTGAGAGTCAAGGATCTAATGATCGTGAGGCCCAGACACCAATAAATGTCCGGAAAATCACAAAGATTTGATTCTTAAAGAGTCTAATTATATGACAGAAGAACACACCTGATGAGATACGGTTGTATTCATTTATTTGACAACAAATGCCCCAAAACTTCAAATCACCCAAATGCCAAGACAAACCACATGAATTCAGGACATTCAACTTGGGAGGTATTTAGAACAGCTTCTTTTACCCAGTGGTAAGAAGGTCAAGGGCAGACGCAAGTGTTAGCTAGTATGTAGGTGCATTTGCACCCGCATTATTCATGAAATGCCTTTAATAAGATTCAAAATTTTAATGCGGAGGGGTGACTCAATTAGCTTAGGATCACGGTTTGCACCCGAAAGTTGTGGGTTCAAAAGTGCACTACCTGGGACCATATGGAAATTTTAACAGGCTTTCTCTCTTAGACCCGCAGGGATTATTATGGCCTAAAGAGCTGGGAACCTTGCGTTATAAAAAAAATAAAATTTTTGATTTTATTATTTAATCTCTTCACTTGACCATATATCACACCATCTAAATGAAAATTATGGGTCAGTCATTGAGCACAATTGAATGAATTGTAGCACACTGAACGAAATTTACTTACCTAAAACAAATGAGGATAGAAGGAGCACTGAGATTCAACAAGTGGCATGATTAGATATTTAACTCACGGGGGAAAGCCTAATACCGAATGGACGAAATAGAGGAGAGGGGAAAAAAATGTGAACCTTACAACCCAACCACCAATAAATCCCCCAAGTCTTTCATTATAATTATAAGATTGAGAACTACAATAGCAATGATGATGGCAAAAGATGCTTATGTTCTTCTAATCTGGAAATATTAGGGGCAAACAATAATATTTGGTGGATTAGAATCATAATGATAGAATGGACTAGAACATCTTCCTCAATAACTCATTTCTAGATGGCAACTAGTTGTTGTTCAAAAATAGATGTTGAACATATGATACGAGCGAAATGATTGGAGTACTTTAGACTTGCTTCTCAAGTGTTTTGTGATCAGCACATACCGGCAAGATGGAAAGAAAATTTTTACGAAAGACTATTCATACAATTTATGACCCTATAGAGTAGAATGTTAGATCAGTCAAAAAACAACACACGCCAAAAAAATGAGTGCACTGAGAGAAAATATTTAGATTGATGCATGGTAAAAATATAAAAGATCAAATTAGGATTAGACATATTCGAGGGCATTGAAAGGCATCATCAATCAACGATAAACTAAGAGAGACTTTGATTGAGATAATTTGGATATGTCCAATGCAATCCAATAATGGAGTCAGTGAAGAAAAGTTTTTCTATATAAGTTGATGGCCCAACAAAAGAAAGGAAATAATGTGAAGAGAACATAGATGAAAGTCATAAGGTTAGATTTGAATAAGTGCAACATATCCAATGATTTCACCAAGCGTATTTCTGGACGAAGAAATAAAAGTCAAATATCCAACCCTAACATACTCGGGACAAGACTCTGATGATGCTGATGAGATAATTACTTCCCATTGCCACATAATTGATCCTATTGCAACAAGTCTAAGTATATATTAACAAAGTTTATTTTGTAAAATAAAACTTTTTATTAAGCAATAAAAAAATCATTGATGCCATTTTTTTATTTTTTTTAAATTTAGAAGATCATCTTAAATTTTTCTATAAACTTGTTTTATTAAGAGATTTTGCACATACAACTATTGCCCTTAAACGTGATATTCACCCCAAACCAATCAAATCTTAAGCATATTTTTTTTTACAGAGTTATTCGTGCATATTGTATTGTGTTATATATTTTAAGGACGTGCGATATCGCATCATTATCGTACGAACAAGAATATATTCATTAAATGTTTTACTTAAATGAAGATAAATATCTCCAGCTAGCTAGTTGGAGCTACCCAATCATGTGCTGACAGGTCTAATAACCTAATAATTTGAGGATGCCCCGTGCCTTTCATGAAGATGGTGAGGCCTGTTTATCATTAATTTTAGGGCAAAGTATAATGTTGGTAGGTAAATAATGAAACAGGCACCCGTGTGCCACCAGAGATCGGCTGACAAGCAGGGGGGGCCCCACCATCCGCACGGGCGATCCCGATCTCAGAAGCTGCCAATGCACGGCTGGTGTGGGGCCCACCTGAATGATCAGAGCATTCTAATCGTCTGGTGTGGAACAGGAGGCAAGATGGAGCACAAAGGAGTGGCGACACGAATATGACAGTGGGCCCCATCCTACCCACGTAGAGTGCATGCTGTAGGGTGTGGGGACCACGCCAACATAGATTGCGAGTGCAGAGGCACGTGGCGTGCGCTAGTGGACCGCTCCGCTTTTATTAATGATGACAGCGACAAAGCGCAGAATGGACCGTCGGTAGAAACTGTTCAAACTAAAACTAAAACTAAAACGGGACGGGAGTGGATGTTTTTCTGTTCGTCGCGACACACCAATCTTGGCCAAACATTTACATGAGATCTTAACCATTGCCCTAATACTAATACGGGTATTTGTTCGTGTACGGTTGAAGTTTATAAATTTTTATAAATTTACTGTACAACTATTTATGCAATATTTTAAAACCGTAATTTAGTATCATACAATATTCTTCCTTTTTTTTTTCTTTAAGAAAATCTTTATAAAAATTTATACAATGTCGTCTAAGGTGGCATACAGGTTAAACCCATTTACTAAATGGATCGAGTTAGAGACAACTAATTATTTCATTCACAATTACAAACTTGAAATTAATAACATAGAATTCTATAGTGAAATGTAAGGAGGTTTAAGTTGAAGGACATAAGGTGAAGATTTTACTATGTATTGAATAAATAGAAGATGGCTAGGTATTCATTTTTTATTTTTTATTGATTTTATTTTCATAGAAAGAAAGGTTATTTGATGCTCATTTTTGGAAATACACATTCGGTCATTGATTTTAACCAATTATGGCATGAATTATATGTGTTCAATTGCTATATACCTACTAATGCAAAGGAACAGGTCTAAGTGTAATTTTATTTTCATTGATTATGGGCAACTTGATTTAGAATCTAGGCAATTGATTGGGTCTTGCCAATTGTTTTATACTATGGGCTATTTGGAGAAGGAGGCCACCATAATGCCAACTGGAAAATCAAACATAGATGATGGAGTTGCATGGTAGCTGACCATGTCCCATTCACCATTGTCCGGGGTGAATGGATAGAGGGAGGGAGATGTTTCTTTCTTTTCTTTTCTTTTTCTTTTTATAATTTTAAGCAAGGATTAAGGGTCCAGTTTTTCAAAAGGGCTTCTTTGGGTAGCATAGAGTGAATTCTTGCTTAAGAATTCATGATGAAGGTGATATATTGGCAATCGAGTACATACTACATACTGTAGTGGTAAATACTCCCTTTGTGGGAGATCTCAAGATAAGTATGTGAGGACCAATTTACTTTAACATTATTTTTTAATAAGTAGAAAAATCATTGGAGTGTTTTTTTTTTTTTTTTAATGATTCTCATTGATATTTGCCTTTAATCCTTTGCAGCCCAATAAAAAAAGGATTTTAATTGGGTCACGTTTGACAATCAAATCTTTAGAAACTCATCATCGATTTTCTATGAAGTTGTGAAAAAACCCAAAAACTCTACGGAGTTTCATATGAATAAAATTTTGAATTGTCAATGATTAAGCAAATAAACGCGAAGAAAAAAAAAAGAAAAAGAAAAGAAAGGAATTTGAAACCTCTTTTAGACACAATTCACCATTGGATTTGGATTTAAATCTAGTTTGGTGTATATTTGAGTACTTTTGTAACTAATTTAGAACATATATAATATGCATATACTATATAAAGTTAATAATATTATATTATATTATATCATGTATTATTTTTGGTCCAAGGGAGTCTAATCCTTAATTATTCAAGTCTAGTGATATAAATTTAGGGGGAATTTGTTTGTAGGACTTTATAATGAAATGTTATATGTTAGGAAATTTTTACAGTAATGTCACCATCTTCTAATCATTGGAAAGTTTTCTGTTTCATTTGTGAGATTTAAAAATTCCAGCTTCTTCAATTATCACTTTTAGGTTATACAATTTCCTAAATTAAAAGTTGGTGAATGGGGAATGCTTGAGCATTTGTGAATCCTAATGGACGATAGCATTTAGGGTGCATTTGTGTCTTGAGAGAATTCCACGACGGAGAGAAAAGTCACTCTAATTTTTTGTACACTTCACTATTTAATTATTTGTTGCAAAAATCTGATCTTTCTCAATCTAAAGGACTTTAATTTTCTATAAAAATAAAAAAAATGCAGTATATTTCTTTCTAGTGATAACATAAATTCATAAGCACAAAACCGATTTTGTTTGCACAATCCAGCAGATAGTGATTTCAGTTTTTTTCCAACTAAAATTTTCACCTGCAAACAAATATGCTCTTAAAATAAAAGGATAGCCCAATGGTTGGGAGTTCCATTATCACCCAACTGACCGTGTTCCATCTCTTAATCTTCTTTTTTGTGTGTTCTCTCTTTTGTTAGTCTGATCTTAATAACATATAAAAAGCCCTTATAATGTCTGTAGGTCAGCTGTAGACCCACTCTTCTAAATCTCTAGATTAAACAAATAAGCCCTGAGGAAAAGTATTGCACTCCTTCATGATGCATCAATGATGATATTAAAGGCTTTGGAGTGTGTTGTACTCAAATTCTAAAGAGGTAAGTCGTAACATGAGCCACACAGCCACATGAGCTACAGCCATTAACCATCAACTGAGGATCTACATTTAGAAAATGGTTGTAGTCTCACTCATACATCCATGCTGCTCTTGTATCAATGAAAATTGAGGAAACAAATGTGGTCTTGCACTTGGAGACTGACCATGATATGGGGGGGCCATCTATACCATAACCTTCCAGGAAACTGATGAAATCATTTAAGTTTGTTTGTTTCTGGTCCATCAATGATGAATTGATGATTAGATCTTTCATTTTTTTTGGTAGAGAGAATAATGATTATATCTTAAACGACAAATCTAGTTCTGACTTGTATTAGAGGTGCAATTTGGGTTTGGCCAAACCTGAACCCAGATGCCTGGCCTTACAGAAAGTGAGAGATACTGCTTGGGCATGCTCAGGTTTGAAACTGGATTTTGAAACCCACATAAAATTTAGATTGGATTTGGACATCTCAATTATATTTGAGTAACCCCCACAACCCCCCCAATTTTTTTTAAACCCCTTACTTTTCTCCATATAGCCCTTTCAGCTTTCTTTCTTTTTTCCTTCATTTTGTCTTTTGTTTTTTAAACAAAGTGGCCTCCAAAGAAAATTTTCTAGGCCTGCCACTATCCATGAGCTGATGAATATAAATCTAGAGGTCCTTGTTTTTCGCATCCTGAATGTGACAGGGCAAAACTCTAACAACTATTTTAGCATTTTCTATTCTGATAGTACAAGGAGAGACCTTCATATTTTAGGTTTTTAAGGTGATCAACACAAGCATTAAAAATTGATCAGGATTCCAAAATGCTCAAGGGTCGACTAAGATTTAAAATATTGAATTTATAGAAATTCTGTACTTAGATAATAGCATTTTGAATGCCAGCTTTGTAAATTCTAACCATTCAAATTGATATTTAGAATTCTCTAGAGTCAAGCCCTGTTTTATTGTTAGAATTCTCAAAAAGAGGAATTCCCTATAAGGGGAATACACACCAAAGTACCCTTAAACCAAGAGGCCCTAAATAATTTAAAGACACACCCGTTGATAAATAGGACAACATGAAAGTAGGAGTTTTCTCCTCGAGCCGACTACATGTGCGGTGTAACTCTATAAGCCCCACTTGAACCAACATTCGATAAGTATACCCCCTTCACAGTCAATACTCTCCAATAATCTTGCGCCATGCCTTATTTAACATCGTTTGAACCTCACTCTTTATTGGATTGAATCTAAAAAATATGCATGGTTGAAATGCTTCAAACTCTTAGCTATCAAATTAAAAGTAATGATAATATGGCAGAGCTGACTCTTTGGATGTCCTTTATTCATTGTGAGATCTTCTCATTGCCCATGCCCCATGCCCCATGCCCACACTGATAAGCATATGCATCTAAATGGCCACCTAAGTTGAACCAATGTGAACAGTATACAGTTTACTTGGACTGAGAAGAGAGAAGCTGTTGTAATGTCAGGAAAAAATAAGACTTTATTGCTAGGTTAATTTAAGAGGGAAAAATGAAAAGGTTGGAATGTGTCCCTCAGACAGCAGTTATTAAAATCTGGATGGGTGTGGGAAACTCAGGAACCATTCTGAGCTGTTCACATTTAAAAAGTGGGTCCCTGAAGGGATTCTATATCTGAGGATCCAGACTTACTGTCCAAGGTTGCTATGCACAAGCAATTTTGCTGTATTCATGTGCAGGTGTCATACACTGTCTGCCACAGTTACTAGTGCTCCCAAACATTGCAGATTTTTTTATTTTTTATTTTAAAAGCCAACAGTAGAAGAGAAGGTTCCTCTACTTGTGTCCACCTGTATACATTCATTTATTACTTCACATCAGCCAGAAAATGCTCAAAGAGAAATTCCATTGCCAGCTTGTCTGATGGCATCTCCACCTACAGTGGTTCAAGGCTTGGAATAAATGAGCAAAAATAGATTCAAGGAAGGATGAGGTCAAAAGATAAATAAATATACTAGTGAGAGCTGTATCCCTCTTGTAGTTGTGGAAGATACACTTCTTTTATATATGTATTTCTATCTGTACCATATGACCCTTTTCATTTGACAAACAGATCAACAGCATCCACCTCGTAAAATCAAATAAAAAAAGAGAAGATAGTGATACATCCTGTCACTTCTGTTAAAAGGTAAATAAGAATGAGAGAGTCTATTACTTTTTAAACCCTTTATTCCCGGAGTTGGGTGAGAATCATTGCTCCATGAATCCCTCTCTTTCTCTCTCTCTAAACTGATGAGGAGGAGATTTGGTAGTCTGCAAGGTCATCCTTTACTGTATTCTCAAATTCACAAATGGGCCCAACTGCAGTGATTACAACTGTTGGGGGACTATTTGAGGGGGTGAATTGTAAAAATTCCTGTTTGTTGCCTTTTGAGATCTACAAAGCTGTTGGCAACTTCATCAGTTTTAACGGTCTTATGTTTCCAAAAAGCATTCCTTGGATTTTCAAATAATGCTTGTATATTAAATAGGCTAAAGTGGAGTAAGGCAAATATCCACAAGGTGGCACAACAAATTTTATCTGAGGTAAGGAATGACTATATTTATCGCCCTAGTAAATTAAATATATATATAGAAATTGATGATTGCATCTAGATTTTGACTTTAGATTCTTCTTTTTGTCTTATCAGTTAAGGAGGCTTGATATTTTACTTTAATTTACTTTACAAGTGAATTATCCAACACAAGCCACAAAAGTAAACCCGCCAACACATGTAGGAGAAAGGACCTAGGGATCCATCCAACTTTGGCAATTGGTTGAGAATGTGACCCCGCAACCACAATGATGCTGTCCCTTTATTCTCCACTATAGATTCTTGATTACCCTATCCCATCTTTAATACTTTCATAAAACCTTTTGTTAAGAAGTACTAAGAATTCAATACAAAGAAGGCAAACCAACCCTAAAGAATATATTTAATTGAGAGAATAAGGGCAGTTCACACTTTCGAAACACCCTTAAAGTTCTCAAATGGACACTAAATACTAAGATTGTGAGAATGTCAGAGGCTATTTTAGCTTTTTTTTCTACTCTATCAAATTCTATTATCTATTGAAGTTCTACTCATCAGATGAGAACTCATAATAAAATAATTATAGGGACATGACACCATAGAAATTCAGGATCCATGGACAGGGTAAAATCTTGATAGAAATTCCACTTATCAAGCAAGCCCTGAAGGTATAACTTCCCCCCCCCCCCCCCTGAGCACTAGAATCTCCACGATCAATTTACTGCTGGACCCACCTAATGAATGGATTTGATGAGAAGAAATGGCCCCATATGATACAGAGGTCCTGCAGATGACCATTTGAGTAGAGCCTCAAAAACTCTCTTTTACTTTTCCCAGAGGCTCCTATCCCATCTCCATAATACCTCCCTATTTCCAATGCTTGCCTTCTGTGTAAGAAAACATTTCAGGAAGGCTAAATAGAATGATCATATGTGGTCCCACTTAGCTTTTCTGCTCTCCTGTGACAAAATCACAACACACCCTTCTTGTTGTGACACCCCCCACCCACCACCTAGTCACATTGGCATCTGGGGTTCACCTTCACCTCTCTCATCACTTTGAAACCATAGATGCCTAGTTTTAGAAAGTCCTGCCTTTCCTCTCCTTTAACTTCACCACCAAACCTACCCCATGATTTAAAAATTTTGTTTTTTGGTAAAACCTACACCATGAATTGAAATGACCAATGCTAGTGCATGTCTCACTCACCATCTCCACCTGCCACTTTCTTCTACAATGCTGACACATGAAGTAAATGAAGCATCTTATAAAGGAAAGGGAAATGGACATACCATGTTGTGTTGTCATGGAGTGAGGTCATGAGGAATGGTGGTGCATCAATTGTTTCCAAGTTTCATGGCTTTACACAACCCAAACATCAGAAGCTAATTGGACAGTAAAAGCAATGGTGATTCTATCATAACCCATTTTATGTAATGAACAAATCAAGCAGAAAAAAATAATAATAATGAAAAAAATAAAACCTGTTCTCCATAATAAGAACTTAGTTGAAACATTGATAAGCATACCATTGAATATGTATCAGCTTTTCAAAGAATCTAATCTCAAATTAATTTGAAGCCTTCATTCTCTACCCAACAAAAGTTAATTAAAACAGCTTTTAAACTGCTGACAGAGATAGTGTGACAATAGCTTTAAATTGATGACGATGTTAAAGTGGAACACATACCTTTAAATTGACCATAGGATCGATCTACCTTCCCAGAATCCAAACATCTTCAATGCAGACACGTATTGTATTGGCATTGAACCGAATCTCAAGTTAATCAAATTACACCTGATGTTGGATTATATTGTACACAAACTTAATGGTGCAATGAAAACTAAGTGGTGCTAATTACGCGTATGAAAAAAAAAAAAGATCAATCGAATAGTAGGCCCTACTCCAATCCGCTGAACTTTGATTATGTGCTAATTTAAGGTTTGTATGTGTCTTTGGTAGTTCGATAACCATAGACCCTACTCGAAAGAGAACTATTAGTTAATACAAAGTTGATCATGGAACAACTTCTGGACCATGAATTAAATAGAAAAGAAGCCCACCTAGGCAACCATTTTTCATGCAGTTTATGTTTCGTAATCAAATTAAGACTCGATTATGGAGTTCTTTTTACAATTACTTGAGAACTAGTAAACAGAAGGTGTTGTGCAAATCCTAGGCCAATTTGGCAGGTTGGTTGTCTTATTCTTTTAAGTTGTAACAAAACTGTAACAGCAACATGACATGAAACTGAAACGAAGGTTGGTTATAAACAATGATTTTTGAGTTGGGTTAGATTTGGAAGTTGAATCAAACTAAATTGCAGTTGGTTATGGTTGGACAAAACATTAAAGAAAAATGGCTTTTTGGATTGGATTAGATTAGGGTGCTGAATTTTAGTAATAGTATTAGCTGTAGAGATTCAATCATTGATTTGTAAAAGTCACTGGAACATGGGCTTTGGCTTACAGTCACAGAGAAGAAACAGGTGTTGGTTTTGGTTAGGTGTAGGTAAAGCTAGGACTTGATGGACTAAAGAATTAGTGTGAATTGCATCTGAAGCAAGGGCCCATCAATCATTTTGGTGGATTTAAGAATTGGGTCCACAATATTCTACAAACAGCTGCCCAGGTGGGCCAAATTCAATGTAAACCAAATTATAGGAAGCTGGAAATTGACACAACAAAATCAGGCTAATGGTGAAATACCTTTGTCTACAATCTGGATTGTTCGAGTGGGTATTACCCAGCATTCTTTCAAACCCAAGTCTTATTCTTCTGATAATTACCCTGTAAACACAACCTTAAGATGATTTTTGTACTAACAAAGCAGTTTCTGTTTGATAAAACAGGCCAAGTCTGATCCAGGCCTTGATCAGTCCAATCCAGGCTGTAAAAATGTACTGAGAATGGCACTGACTCGGTTGTTTTAAATAGGTCGGAAATGGTTATCCGATTATCCGAGTATCCAGTCTTCAGTTCCGAATAAAGCAAGTATGGCACTTATTTTTGAATCTAGGACGACATATAATAATAATAATAATAATAATAATTAGGAGTAGTAGTGGTAGTAGTTTTTTCAAGGTCCTATATTAGGTGTGCTCATAGGCTGGACCACCCTGAGCCCGAACCAAGTCCAGATTGCTTTGGATAGGCTTGCATATCTAAAGTAGGCCCACTTAATATTTGGGCTGGTCTTGGATTAAGTGATAGAGAGCCCAAAACAAGGCCAGCCCCTCCCCCAATAAGGAATGCTTGTAAATAGTCAAACAATGGCTACTAAGCCTGTACAACTGATTAAAATCCAGGTTTGGCCCAGCCTGGTTTACTAAACAGGTGGGCTTGGGCTGAAACTTATGGCATGTATTGGGCTTGGGCCAAATATAGGCTTGTATTTCTAAAATCGGGCCGGGCTTGGATATTCCTCAGCATGGCCTGACTAGAGCCATGAACTTCCCTAGCTGCATAGGTCGAGTAATATTGACCTTTAGGGATCTACTTAGCTTTAATCATTTACCATTTAATAGCTTCATTTGTATATCTATTAAAAAAAATTTAAAGCCTTTTTATCCGGTTATACTGCTTTATTCCACGTCTTATTTCGATCTGGGTTTTAATAAGAATACTCTTTTATTTATTTCTTTTACAGTTGATGTCGATCCAGATACAACGCATAGCTTCAACGTCAGATCCAGGCCTGATCAACCATGGTTCCACCCCAGATCTGCTCTATTTGCATTCCTAACTTTAACCATTGATATTGGACAATGCATTGGTTTTCGAAAAAAAACTAAAAAGGAAATCTGTATCAGTGATTCATATTGGTACATTGGGCCTATATTAATGTGTTTTAAAAGAGTAAACATATTCACAGAGACACACAGAGAGAGAGAGAGAGAGAGAGAACCCTAGGAGTTTGTCTACCCCATTTTGTGCATGCATGAATTTTTTACACTAGTCTAAGGTGTTCTACACTCAATCTTCAACATGTTACGGTAAATATCTTACTTGTCTTTTAAAGCATAATTAGCTATCAGTTTTGTGTTGTTTCTAGTTCAGGTATATGACTAATTTGTAGATTGTATTCTGAGTGAGTTTGTTCTCATAACCTTTTTATCATTGTTTTTATAATTATTTTTAAGGTTGTGAATTAAAGTATTAGATTTTTTTGAATAAGCATCCAACTTTATCACTTTTTTTTTGGTAAAATCCAACTTTTATCACTGGAGAGATTAATCACTAGTCTTTAATGTGGAGAACCCAATGAAGATGGATCTCTGAATTAACTCCAAACAATGTATGTGTGTGTGGCTTGATTTTGTCTCTGTATTTGTTGTTTATTTTTTCTTAATGAAGTTTACTTATGTTACTTGTGCAAAAAAAAAAAAAAGAAGGAAAAACGTAGAAAGAAAGAAAGAAACCGACTCCAAACAATGTGATTTACAATGAAAGGGGATAAGAGATGGATAGGTCAGCACATGTGTCTGGGTATCTTCAATATTAAAGATCAAATGATCCTGGGACTTTATTTTAGCTCCTCAAAGTTTAATGGATGTCATATCATGCAGAATTATTGGGACAAAATCGAATTGTAACATATGTCCAGATCAGTGTCAATTCAAAAGTGTTTTTTTATGGGATTAGATTCATCATAGATGAGCTATGTTTCTAAAGAAAAATGGGAGTGCTGATGAAAGAGTCCTTCCGTGGAAGTAGCTAGTCTTTGCCATTACTATGATACAAAAAATGACTGATTTATTTGGAAGAATTATTACATGGTTTAGTGGTTTTTTGAGTTAGAATTCACTTAAAAGTCATGTGTATTGAAACCTTGTTGTTTCTCTTTTTAAATAAAAATCCATTTAAAAACCCGTATCGTGCTAGGAAGAAAAGAATAAAAGATGCAAGCATACCATACACAGACGACACACAGATTTACATGGTTGCCTCGATCTTGACGTACATCCACGAATCACACCAATTCACTATGCTCAAAGACAAAAGATGAGAATACAAGATACAACTTCTCTGTCAGCTATGCTAGAGTTATATAATAGTGTAAGGTAGTACCGTGAATCTGAGTTAACAGTCTGACCCTGGTGAAATCAGGCTCCATACATAATGGAGTTTCGACTGGTACATAAGGAATACAGATACTGCAACAATTACCACGTTTGGACTTCAGTAATTAGTGGGCTTTAGCAGTGACTCGACAGAAATATTGCCTAAACCAGCCCTGTAACTCGGAGAACATTCTGATTATGCCTGAAATCTTTACAGATGGGAATGTAGGATTGCATGGAAATCCACTACTTTTCCATGGCCCGGCCCAATTCAACAATGATCTCAAACATGCCCTTTTTTTTTTATGAACCATGAGCTACCAACAAAATTTGCAATTGTCAGTATTGGCTCTGAATGAGAAAAATAACAATCATAAGATAGATGCTTGGTGGGATTGGCATTGGGTCTGGAATGCAGGCCCAGCCACCCAGGGCCAGTTCATTTTGGTGTGAAATGAAGTCCAAGCTGGGCCAAAGTCAGAACATGTTGATGACTAGGGCCTAGCCAGTCCAGCTTGTTTATGACCTTGGGTGGTGGGACTGCCAATAAAAAAATAATATCTGTTTGAAAAATAGGCTATTGGAGGCTCATTCATTTGGCTCAAGACCAACTAATGATGATTCCTGTGACATTGCAAGAATATCAGGAATGTATGGATGTAAATAGGTCACATTTGGATTGGGCCCATAGTGAACTTAAAACCAGGATTTCAGTAGGTTTTTTTTTTTGGATCTGAACTGGGCCTGATATTCAACAGGTCCATTACTGTGGACCATATACAAACTTGATTTCAGTGAGGCTCAAATTAAGGTCCCACAGCTAATATGGTTGGATTGTTTTGGTATTCAGATTAGTGGGGTCCACTGCTATATCTAGTTAATCATTTTGGTACGAAATACTGTCTTAAGCCCAATTTAAGTAACTAGGCAAGGATCTGATAGTAGCCAAACCTGAACAGGACCAAGTCTAAAGTCTAACACCTTTTTCTTTCCTAATACCCAAATTTATGTGTTACACTTTTCCGCGAGAAAGTGTACTGTTTTTTGCGGAAAAGTTATTCTTTAGGCGTTTGGTGCAGAATAATTTTGTAGAAACGCTTTCCTGCTTCGTTAATATTTTTCTCAATAATGGTGGAAATGAGTTTTCTATTGGAAGGGGAAGGGGAAGGGGAAGGGGAAGGGGAAGGGGGGGAGGGGGTTAATGGGAATTGTATTTTCTCGGAAAACTTAAGCCTCTTTTCCCCACTCTTGTCCATTTCAACCCAAAACCCTACAACTCTTTTATTTTTTATTTCTTTAAATAAATTATTATTTGATGTTGAATAAATAATATACATGTTATTTTATCTTTCTTCAAAACATTATTTCTCCAAATAAGAAAATCTAATTTTCTATTAGGAATCCACTGCCTCACCAAATAACATTAGCACTAATTTAATGAGAAATTTTTTTATGCACCAAATAAGAATTTTTAAATTCTACAAAAATCCTTTTTAAAGATTTTTATTTCTATTAAATTTATTGACAAGATAATTTTTTCTTTCCATAGAAAAGCTACGTAGACAAACGTGCCTGATACTTTGTTTGATTGAGTAGCATTCAATCACTCGTGCCTTACAAAATTCCTCACATATCTTTTTTTTTTTTTTGATAACGTAGGGTCCCCAGCCATTTGGACCAGAATAATCCCTACGGGCCCAGGAGAGAAAGCCGGGTAAAATTCCCCTGTAGCCTCAGTGTGATAGAGCAGTTTCGAACCCACAACCTCCGGGTGCAAACCGTAGTCCTAGGCCAACTGAGCTACCCCTCGGGTTCCTCACATATCTTTTAATGGCTGAATATCTCATCAACCGTACAACTTGGGACCTAGAAATCATCATTATTGTGCTGTACATCTCATTATTAAAGAAAAAAGGCTTGGTAAGGAAAAAGGAGTAGAAAGTGCAGCTTTGATTAGATGGGGCAGCAGAAATTGATGCAAATGATGACAAGTCAAGCTCAGTATTATTATATCCAGACATTAAAAGCAGGAAATTTAAATGATGAGAGTATTTAAGCAAGGGATTTTCTCATCATGTGTGTGATGAGTAATTTTTTTTTTAAAAAGATTTCAAATATAAAAGGGTGTATTTCCTTCAAATACAAAAGTCCTTTTATAATTGAAATCTCTCCAAAAATGAGTGTATTTCCCTTAAATGATTAAGACAATTATAAGCATTTAAACGGCTCCATTGGGTCACCAGACGTGGCTAATAAATCTTGTAAGATTTGAGACCCTGAAGTGACAAACCATAGTCCATAGATAATGAAAATATAAATGCTCCACAATCAATAACACCCATATGCTGGGTGGCTTATTTGGATACAAGATTTAGAATTTTTTTTCTTTTTTATGACGTGGGTATCAACCAATAAGACCAATTCCCAAGGTGGCGCTTGCTAAACGCTTACATATGCACATTGGATAAATTTAGGGTCGTATTGAACACAAGACATGGAGAATAAACTCATACCTTATGCCACTCCTAAATTAATAACATAAAAGAGAATAAAAAATTATGGAGCAATAAGAAACTCAAAATGAAAACTTTGAGATAAAATCAAAGGTAAATGATGTGGGAACATATGGACTTTAGATTGGTGTCTCTATATGAAAACTCAAAATGGGGATGCAAATTGTGTGTATATGAAGGGTTTAGCACTATCTGTGAGATAAGAATCTTATGGTGCTAACCTTTTATTGCCTTAATCAATGCATTAAAACTTGGGTTTGATAAGCCAATTGAACCAAGTTTGTTTGAAATCGAAACCTTCATACTTAGATTGGATAAAAAAAACGGGGTACTAATTAAAAATAGGTCAAAATTGATCAAAATCTGTTAAAAGCTTGTCAAAACACGTAAAAACAAAGCCATTGAACCATGATTTGTTATTTTAAAAAACATTTTTTTATTTTTTATTTTTTATGTCACATTTTTAGTTGAGTCAATCCAAAAAATCAAACTGGATACCATACTATCCATTCCACTAGTTTGCTAATATTAAAAAGCGCCTATTTTTGCTTGATCCAACCCGTTCATGTCAAATGCCTTTCAATGAAAATGCACTCACTTATAGTTTATTAGTTTACTTTCAATAGGTTAACATATACGGTTAGCTTGAGTGTGTGTGTGTGAGAGAGAGAGAGAGAGAGAGAGAGAGAGAGAGAGGAGATCTCAATTGTTTGATCTCATTTTGGCTTGACCAATGAATAGAGCCAAGTACTCCAATTGAAATAAAATTTTGACCAATAACCATTTACTAAGAAAAGTATGAAATGGGGTGGCTAGGATCAAGCAATGATGGCCCTTATATGATGAGCTAGTCAAAAGTGGCAACAAAAGTCATGAGACCATTTCTCAATATAAAATGATTAGTTACATTGTAATCCTCTTAATAAAAATTATTTTCTTCTCCCTTCCATAAAAAAAACCTTCATCTCTTCACATGAAGGCAAAGTGTCGGAGTTGATGGCCCCACCAGATGTGAATCACATGTATGTGCGTGGTGTTAGGAAACAATTGGTAGTGGGGTCACCAAACCTAAACAGGAATTTTGTGAAGAACCCATTGTTTATCATGACACCAATTCTTAAAGATATTAATATATTTGTCACACTAATCACTATTGTATTGCAAAAAAGTACTGAATTTGTCTAAGAGGGTTTGCTTCACATCAACTTGGTGGGGGCTGACTTAGATTACAATGATGGAAAGGTTTCACCATAGATTAAAATTGGCCAAATCAGTCCATCAAAACTTTTCTAAACCATGGTTGGGGGCTGCAAAGGTTGACATGTTGATGATAGATTAGCATGTTATTTTATCGGGTTTCAACTATTGTGATGGGATTAAATTGATCATAGGTGATCACAGATGAACCATATTGCCTAAGTAAAATGTGAAGACCAAACCAAGTTGATGCTAGAATAAATATTGTATTTAATTATCCCTCTAATAAGATTTGGCACTCACCAATTTTATTTTTAAAAAAATAGGATTAAAACAACTTACAAATTATGATTTCTCATGATCATCCGTGAGAATACCTTTCAAACCCCTTGCCCTAATTGTTATGCATCAAAGTAGAGTCTTTTTCTTACTCTAAAATGGCAAAGCAGTTCTCATAAAAACTCTTCATTATACATGTAATTGGGTTCAAATGTGTTTCTTCATTTTTCCTCTTTAACTTTTTATTGTTTCTATAACTTCTAATTTTAGAAGAGACAAAAACATGTAATGAGTAAAATGATTCATTCCATTGACTACTCAACCCATGCTTAAGATATAGTCAAAGAATGAATGATTTCTCTCTAATGTGCAGTTTAGCTGTTGGAAATCACCATTGAGTTTGTCAAGGCCAGTAACTTTTAGAAGAAGGAGTACTAGTTACCATCAAAATGCAGTACTTCAGCTTTACTTTCAAAATGGAACAAGTGACAAAATTTGTTTTGTCTGGCACAAAACCACCTACAACAGGTTATTTCAAAAAAGGAGAAAGAAAATAAAGAAATCTTAAGCAATTAGATGGTTCTAACAATAAAAAAAAAAAAACCATTAAAATGAATGAGTTTCCTCTATTTCATTGATTAAGACAGACAAGCCTCATTTACTTTAGCAATTTGCTCACAAATCTACCAACTATACTCTTTTTAAATGATAATTAATGTTTCTTAGGAGCATGCTAATCATATGCAGTTCACTACTAGAGCCTACTTAAATACATGTCTATCAATGGAAGAGGGTATCTGAAAAGGTCTCCTTATTATAAGGAAGGAGAGAGTTAAAAAAAAAAAAAAATAGCCTCACCAAATTATTTTAGTCCTTAAAAACAATGAGTTCATTAAACATGGGTTTTTTCACTCAGTCTCATGGTGAGTGAAGCTTCAATTATTGTAAAATCAGGCCTGATGCCATATCTGGCGGTGACCAAACTATCAAAAGGGTTGCACAATCAAAAGTGGGCCCAAGTGAGCTTCATTATGTAGGAGAAGAAGTCCCATTTTACAAAGAGCAGAAAGATTCATTTGCCAAGTTTGGAGAGCATCTCAATCCCAACTAAAATATTAAAATAAACCAAAACTGCCCACAATATCTATTTTAGTAAATATTTCAACTCTTTGACATTTTTTAACATGGACAATTAATTGGTTGGATTGTATGGTTCCCCTGATCAGATCCAAATGAAAGACTGGGCCCCACTTGATGAACCCTCCAAATAATAATAATAATAAAGAGGTCATATTGACCTACATTGATCAATTAGCAATCAATGAATTTTACAGAATTTACAAAATAGGGACTGACCCAAGTCACCCAACTCACATACTACTTTCTCCTTCTCCTTCTACTTACCTGTTTTACTTTACTTTTACTTATTAGTTATTACCCCCTCCGATTCGAACACGGGACGACTCGGCCAGAAACCCTCTTTGCCATCTCCACACATGCTCACTCTCCTCCTTCCACTACTTTACATAACTTTACCACTCGCCTGAGTCGACTCACCAAACCGATTTCTCGGCTAGCCCATGAAGCAAGGGCCGAGCCTCGACCCAGCACTCAACACTCCTCTGCGAGCAGCACCTCTTCAATTCCTCCACATTCCTCTGCGACGAACGCAAGACATTTCCGATACCGTTACCGTTGCCGTTACAGCTCCACGAGTCTTTTCGGGACACGAATCGGAGGATCTCTTCGAACACCGACTCGTCGCAAGGGATCGCGAGTGGGCCCGAGTTGCCGAACCCGAACTCCTCCTCCGCCTGCACGAGAAGCTTCTTGAAGAGCGGGTGGTTCAGATACGTGGCCCGGACCACGAATCGCCTCGAATTGGTGCCCACGCAGACCGCTACGTGGCCCGCGGGCACGTCTGCCGGAATCCGGCCAAGTGGGGCCCCTCCCGCGGCGTTGATCTTGGCGGCTGCGGCGGCCTTGGCCCTCCATCGGCGGAGCATTTGGCGGAGCCTGACGATGTACTGGATCTTGCTGCATTTTCCGATGCCGTTCGACATTGTCGCGGGTGCAGGGAAATAAGTAGGTGTGAGGAGTACGAGTTGGTTTTCTGTTTGTCAAAGGAAAGATGGAGGGAGGGTGAAAGTTGAAAGAAGAAGATGGGTTTTATAGGAGGGGGGTAGAACAAGTGCCCTTTGATTTGCTAGATAATTACAATAATAGCACTGCACCTGGGACAATGATTTGTGGGTCCAAGCCCTACCCTAGGGACAAAGAAAAAGGAGTTGGCAAATATAATAATGAATGATATGAGAGGGATTCACTTTCTACAACTTTAGTTGATTTTACATTTTCATTCATGTGATGTAAAATGGTAAGAATTTAGGAGAAACTGATTCTGTTCATTCATTTTTGGCAAGTTAGTTGTGATTGCCAAAAATGTTAAAAGTAGCTGTGATTTTGATGGATCCCTAATGTCAGAGCTTTTCAATGTATTTGGATTGCTGGTGGAACCCGCCAATGATATCATGTATCCAATCTAAAACTCTACGCTTCTACAACAATGTCATTCACCGACACCGACATACTTGTGATAAGACTTCGATAATAATGATGATGATGTCATTTATAAAGTAAAGATATTAAAATTTTAGTTGGACAAATTTTTTTGGTTGGGAATATTTTTTTCAAAGTTATTAATGGAGTTATTCTTTAGCCGATCGAAATATAGTTGGAAGACTGATGATGATGATGATAATGATAAATGGAGTTCACGTGATTAACCCATGTGTATATGGGTTTATTTGAGAAGTTTAGAAAGCAAACCATTGGGTAATTTTTAGTGGTCTTATGATCTAAGGTTAACATTTATTGACAACTGAAATGGTTTGATTAGAACCAGCAGTTTCCCATCAATCTTGTCAATTGCTTTAGTTGAATTACATGAAATGATATATAAGAGTGTATTTGGTACAAAGGGCAGAATTTCAGTAAGAAATCTCTGATTTTGGGGTACTTATATCACTTTTTACCTTTGGACCAATTGGCCTATCACTATTAAAGGAATCCATAAATAGCCATCAATAAATCTCTCCTTAGGTAAAAAAATGAATGAATCATGGAGATATGAAAGATGAATACTCATCAATTATTAGTAAATTATATCCAAAGTGAGGATCTCACATCTGCATCTCTATCTTATGTTACCTCTTTAAGAATTCTTTTGCTTCCAACCATTTTACCATGAATTCCTCAAAATCCAATTCCAAGTAAATAAACTGGCCCTCTATCTAATTCATCTTAATTATCATGTCTTAAATATTAAATGAAATCATTACAAAAACATAGTTCTTTCATATTAGATATCCTCTCACGTAAAATGTGGAACTTGTGCTCTAGGTTTTATATAAACCAATGATTTATATATTTTCTAACACCATTGACATGTAGCTACCATGGAGGAAGGGGAACGATCAAAAGAGTGTTTTTTTTTTTTTTTTAATGTGACCATAAGATATACAAAATATCAACTCCATTAGGTCATCTTAACATTTTAACCTATGGCTCTCAAGTTTAATGGTTTTAGTAGGCATCACTTTTTTTTTCTTCAAATTTTAATCTAAAAGTGACTAACAATGAAATGTGTAAAAAATTTGGGCTTGTGCCAATTCATAAGGTAGTAAATGTGAAGGCGGTGGATTCATGATAAGGGGATCTCACGCGCTACTAAAATTTGGTGCTCACTTCTAGGAATTTTGATTTAGTTTCTCACCTGTGACTTGTAACTAACATGGCATTTATAATTTTAAATGCAAATTAAAAAATAGAGGAACATTTTAAATTTAAAAAATTGGTAGATGCATGTCCTTATGCGAAATTGAAGATAAGGAAATTGATCTATCCATTCATTTGAAGTATATATATTTATAATTCATCACATTTTTTCTGTTTTTTAGGAGACAGGTATGTGAAACGTTACAGATACCTGTTTTAGTTGTTATATTGAATAACCCAAGAACATAAGCAAATGCAGGTCTCATGTGGGAAGAGAAATGGTTTGTAGTGGGGCATGCATGTCAGTACTTAAATAGCTTGAGGTGGAAACCCACCACATGCATTCACAGGAGAGTGCAGATCTTCTGGTAAAACCTGTCTTTTGGACACTTTATTATATATATTCTAGGGCCAACAATCAAATGGGTCACATTAGGGTTTGATTACTTGGTAGAAAGTAAAAGCACACTTTGGAGACTTATTCCTGATTAGGCCCTCCTTGTCCTCCACTAAACCCTTTAATATTAGAGTAACTTGAAAACCCAACTGTCTTGTAAACGTCTTTAGGAAAAAAAATATGATTTGTAGGAGAACCCTGGCTAAGAATTGAAATATACACACTAGTGATGGTGTTTAATATTTGAAAGGCTACATGAAGATTAAAAACTGGTGCGACTTTCTGAAAAAGTGTATCCCATTTGTATGTATGGATTTCTCATGCACATCTGCCTCACTATTTGTGGGGATTGAGACTCACTCCATTTTGATACTATTCTAGGCTAGCTATTCTATCATTGTTGGATTGAATTTTGATAGACATCATACTTCCTTAATAATTAAACCTTGGAGTTCTAAAATATTGACCAAAGAAACCCCGTTAGAGTCACTACAGATAAAAAAGGACCCAAAATATGTGTATCCACCATAGTGATCCTAAGGGCCCTTTTTGGTTTTCTTATTTTTGTTGTTTTTCTGATGACCTTGCTATTTTTCTCCGTCCTTCAACTCCTTCCACCTATACTAGCAGGGTTGTAAACGGGTTGGTTTCGGTTCGGATCCATGGTGGACCCGGAACCAGAATCGTTAAGGAAAATGTGGAACCAGATTCAGACTCAGAACCATTTCGGAACTTGTTTCTTGGCTCCGGAACCGGAATTAGAACCATATAATGGGATGGATCTAAGTCCGGGTCTAGGTAGAGAATGAAATTAAGAAAATATGATTTTTTGGAGAAATTTTCGAAAATTGAGGTAATATGTTGGATCTCAGGTTCACAGGTCCGAACCAAGATGGAACCGGACCCGGACCTATTTATTCATCCGGGCCTAAATAAGGACCCAAACTCAGTTTTTAACGAGTTGGAACCTCCGGGTAATTGGGGACCCATTTACATCCCTAACCTCTACCAACTAACCCCTTACTTGCCCGACAGTCACCTTCATGATATGGTAAATTCAACAGTTTTGGACTTAGGTGCTGGTGGGAGCTCATCACGGAAGGTACCTCATTCTCATTTATAGCTCTGGTAATCACCACCACCAAGAACCTCTCTACACCCCACCTCTCTATACAAGAACCCACCCTACTTTAAAATCTGGCACTAATTTTGATTTATGCTTTGATTTTGTTTTATATGTTTTTCAAGTTTATGGTTCAAGTTGTTGTTGAATGAATGCTTCATATTTTATGGTTCTAGTGTGTTCATAGGTGCGATCTGTTCTTATTTAGGTGAATGAATACCACGAAGAAGGATATATCTCTTCAAATGTGAATTTGAAATGTAAGTGCTATTTTGTGTTCAATTGCTCTTTAAAAAGTCTTTTTAAGCCTGTAATGAGTGACGCTATTGCCACTCGGTAGGGGTGTAATGGTTCAATTAATTGATCAATTTAGGAAAACCATTAACCGAACCATAACTGCGATTTTCTGTTTTTTAAAACCGTAATCGTAACTGTATCTACAAAAACCATGGAAAACCGTAACCACGGTTAACCGTATTAAACGGTTCGGTTACGGTTAATAACCGTGGAATGCATTCCTCACATAAGTAGATAAATGTGAATGATTGAAGGTAAAATGACATATAAGGAGCAATTAAATAAGATATGAAATATTTTATTCAATCCCCTTTTTTTGTAAATAGTACGGTTAACCGAACCGTATTATACGGTTTAGTTCAGTTAATAACTGTGAATTATTATAAAAAAATCGTAACCGAATCAAACTGTGCGGTTTTTGGATTTTATTAACTGTAACCGTATCCAAACCGTGAAATACGATTATTAACCGCGGTTCGGTTTGTTTAGAAAGTTTTTCGAATTTTTTTTTACACCCCTACCACTCGGCACAAAAGTTAAGAAAAGGGAGAAAAAAGTGACATAAGGGCCTATATAGTCTATATTAAAATGTGAAGAACTTTTTGGTCCAAATAGAGTATAAAGGGATTATTTCTGGTGAAATCCTCAAATTTTTTCCAATGTTTTATAACACTACACTCTGATTTATCGACTTAAATGAATGCACTGGATAAGCAAGCCATGGTCCCGCCAACAACAAAGATTCCAACAACCTTTGTAATGTAACATGTACCCCCATATAGTACGTACTTTATGACCGGACAAAGCGAGCTCAATAGAAACCATGTTCCAAGGCCGGAATACATGGAAGGTATTATCGAACTTCTTTGGATGTTTGTGAATAGAAAAGGAGAGCTGCACATGCAAAAGAGAATCGTCCACCAACCTTGAAAGTCCCATCTTCTCCCACTCATGCCTTTGTGTTTGAAAACTTTCATACCCACTCTCAAATCTCTTTGTTGCAATGGAATATGTTGGGGGTGTCCTGAAAGAAACACATTACCAGACCATATATTCCACATATGCATTGTTCTTGGTTGTCCTCCTTTTTGTAATCTGCCGACCATTTTTGAGTTTTCAACTCACAAACACATTGGCACCATATATTTGGAGAGGCAATCATGGGTACTTTGGAATACCTACTAACCTAAATCTGGCTAAATGATTGAAATAGAATCTAAATGTTCACCACTATCTCTTGCTGCCTTAAAACATATGTATTGGGTTTTCTTTCTTTTGGGATTTAAGTCTCTCTATATTCCAAGTTATCCTTTTTTCTTTTTTTTTCTCTTGAAATTCTGGGCATTCCTTTCTAGTGTATGATTATGTTTTTTTTGTCTACATCCACCACCTGTGTCATGAATTGCTCCTGTGGTGATCATCTACACTCTGGGAAATCTTGTTAGAGACATGTATGACAGTATTTAGTGATGACATCATGTAATTTGTAAAATGGTGTCAAATCAAATTCTAGCATATTGTTATGGAGAGTGGAAACCTTGTTTTTTTTCTTCTTCGATAAATACTCACACACCTTGGATCCTACTTAAGTTCCTTATATACAATCATGGATCAATCTTTTGGTTGTTTCTCTGTATAGGAAGATACCTCTAGCTACTAATGGATTAGAGACATTAGAAACTTTGATGATGGTTATGTGACATTATAGAAATTGAAGTGCAATTTGGCTTTTAAAAGGGCCTTTTAGATATAGACCCCTATGTTTTTCAAATGCCTCAAAAGACCCCTCTTTTTAATTAAGCTATTTTCAAAAGCACCCTATGTTTTCTAAGAACCACAAGAATCTCCATGTCATCATCATCCGATACAGTTACACTTTGTCAGGCCCCACTTGCAGGGATAACCCAACCCCTTGTTGCCTTAGATTTAGGCATCACCATTGTCTGGTTACTGGCTCACTGCTCAACTTCTGCCACAGCAGTGTCTAATTCTTGCTCATGTGCTGCAATGCACCAGGGGTGCAGAGATGGCGGTTGATGCAAAGAAGAAGATGATGATAGTTGTCAAGTAATTTAGGGTTTCTTTGAGGGTTGTTGTCAGAAAAAAATAGAGTGTGGTTATTAAGAATATCATAAACAAAAGGGTTTTTTTTTTAGGTTGCCAGAAAATAAAAGGGGTGTAAATGTGAATGACCCTTTAAAAAAAATGTCCAAATGAATTGGTTAGAGTCTTAAGAGAATGTGAATTTCAAGATTTGAATATGATTGGAGATGTGCCCCAATGATTTGTTCCACTCATTACCAATTGGTGTTAGTCTGTTAGCAGTTAGGTCCTAGTTGCACTTTGAAAATTGTTGTGTGAAGGTTCTGATCTCAACCATGGATTAATTTTAGGAAGTTGGTGGTTGCCATTTGGGTCTCATAAGTACTCTTCTTTTAAGTCTTCTTTTACTCTACATCGTTAAAATCTCATAAAACCATGAACCCTATGGTTGGGACATAGCACCATGGCTTTAAAATTCAGCAAGTTTGAGTGAGTTTTTTGCAGATTCATTGGATGTTCTTCAAGTCAAGTTTACCAGGTTGAGTCAGACCAAGCCGACTCAGGTGTTTGCACTTTGAACTACGCTGAGGACCTTCCAAAGAGTCTACAAGCTCGACTAGAGGTGGCAATTCCAAAGCCAATAAACCAACCAGACCCGAACCAAACCCGGTAATTTGGGAAAGTTGACCGTTTTATTGACACAAACCAAACCCTGTAATTGGGGGAGCTTGACCTTTTTATTGACCCAAACCTAACCCAGTAATTTGGGGAGGTTGACATTTTTATTCTTCGGTTGAGTTGGTTTGACACTTTTGACCCGGATTGACAAATGGGTTGGGTTCTGGTTGAGTCCATTGTTGTTATTTGATCTAGTGACCCGACCCAAAACCCGTCCTACCCTAATAAAATGGTCAATCCGAACCAAATCGGTCAATTGTGAGCCCAGGTTGAACAATTTTAACTTTAAGGTTTGTTTGGGTTGACATTTTCAACTCGATTAACAAGTGGGACTGGTTTAAATTGAAACAGTGCATGTTTTCCACAGCACTCAACCTAACTCGACCTGACCATTAGCCACCCCTGATCTTAATCTAGGACGTTTTTAAGGTAAAAGTAGAGAAAATTCATTAAAGAGAACAGAAATAAAAGGAGAGGCTACCCCTCTTCTTAGGGCTTGTTTGGGACAGTATATCTTATTTATTTATAGATAAATACATATTTTTTAAGGTAGTGCTGCTATGTAAGTACTTACACACCCACTCACCCAAGTCCTTTACCATAAGCAATATGACAAAGGGTTGATAATTGGTTGCTTTTGGGGAAGGGTGGTGCCTCACCAACTCAGCTGCCAGCGAATTGGCCAAATAAAGTTGAAACAAAAAAGTAAGATGATTCTGATTTTTAATTCCTAATCTATCATTTGGAGACTAAACTAAGAGAGTGTTTTAAAATCCTGCTTTTAACCAGCCATCTGTGGGCTGCAAATGAAAGGATCATTAATTCATTATCTTTCCATCAGGAAGATTAGCAGAAATCAACATCAAGATCTTTAGATGCTGCATCTATGGAACTTAGACAAGAAAGTGTAATGCATCTTTTTGTTCTTTACCATTATAATATATTAAAGACAAGCGTTCTTGATTCAATTTTGATTGAATTCCTTCAATTTTGACTTTTCAAAGGAGCCTTGGTCAAAAACCTAAAATAACTAACATGCGTCGTGACCTTTACCACTTAAACATACTTAACCACTACACCGAACAACACATTTACATAAAATTTTATTAGAACAATGTCAAAGTAGTTAGATGAAGCGGATATTATTAGAACAATATCAAAGTAGTTAGATGAAGCGAATACCCATGCCAGTTGGGCTTATAACATTTTTTTTATCATTAACTCAATCCCTTTAGACTTTATTTATGACATTTTGATAAGACTTATTTTATCTTTAGAATGTTAACTCATGTTAATACTGTTGTTACTATTTCTTCTTTTACTTTTTTCATGCTTATGCATTGGCATAGTTGCATTTACTAAACTTTTTTTAGCATATGATAAATTATTAATTGTATTTACCAACCATTGCAGTTGTCATTTAGTTACAGTTTAATCATATAATTCTTTTATCCTTTAACTATTAAATTAATACTTATTTATATCTGTCCTTTATTTTGTACAAAAACTATTGGTAGACATGCTCGTGCTTAGCACGGGTTATTGTGCTAGTTGAATTTGATGACCAAATGATGAGGAAAATTTTCAACTCAATTCTTTTCAAACTGCCTCTTTTTTTTTTGCCGGACCGGGCTAATGGACTAAATTACCGAAGCCACAAGAAACAATACAAAGAGAGGAGTGAGATAAAAAGAAATACTAAATTTCTAAAATCACTTCTCCCTTTTAACAAGAAAAAAAATATTAAAAGGATATTTTCTCATACCGCTGAATGACAAGAATAGCTTGGGTTGTTCATGGACCAGGCTAGGCTAGGTTGAGAAACGTCTAAAATGACCCGACCTATAAACTAGAAGCCAAACCCCGCCCAAGCTTGAGTCAGTCTTGAAGTTGCCGGCCTGAGCCTAACCTGCATAGAAACGATGTAGCCCGACTGCCCGAGCTCGACCAAAGTTAGACTTATCGAACAAAAAAAAAGAGTTTTTTACCACGTACTAAGCCAGCTGAACTGGTTTGGTCATATCAACCTTCTGTGAGAGGTCATGGGTTGTTTGAGTCCTCCCATTACTACACCCCTCCCTTATAGTTATATATGTATATTTGGGCCGAGAGGGGATTCCGAATCTCAACAACTAAGTCAAAATAAAAAAATCCAGGCGCAACCCATCTATTATAACCTAAACCCCATGCCCGACCCAACGTGGGCCGGCCCGATCCATGAGCACCCTTACAAACAACACTATTCTTTTTAAATGAAAGAATAAAAAAGGTAATCTCTCACCTTTGGGTTTGACCAAATATTTACTTTTGGTCTCTCTTACATCATCCCTTTACATCACTTCACCGGTAATGTAGATTTACTGTCAATGTGTTGTGATTTTATAATATGACATTTAAGCGTTAATCATACATGCCCCTCCTTTAGTGTGTGGACCAAATCCCTAACCCGCGACCCCACCAAGATGTAAATAGAGGGAAAAAAGAACAAGTTTGCAAGATGACTGCGTTACATATTGCAATTGCATTTATGGGAGGTAATCTCGTAAAGACACTTTACCGCCGTCCAAACCAGCGGTATGGCTGCATTGCCAGATTTCCTCCTCTCACAGAGGAGGAAATCTGGCAAATGTGACCTTACCACCGATTATAGCAGCGGTAAAACTGCACGTGTGCCCAATTTCCGACCTTGCATGCCTTTCCCTTTCCTTTAACATAAAAATGAAAGAATCAAGGGATTTTAAAGCAAATTTTCATCATAAACAGTGTTTAGACGAATTTATTAAGAAATTTAATAAAAAAATGAAATTGGGGGTTCCTACGCAATAAAAAGATTATTATGCCCCTTGTCGTGAATAAATAACGCATCGTTATATTTCTTCCCTTGCAACATCGTTAGTACATCTCCCCCTCTCCCCTTAGCGTGCGACATCGTATATACTTATTTGATCCCACAACCCCATTAATCAACGGGGGGGGGGGGGGGGGGGGAGAGAATGTTAGTTCATTAATCATCTGCCATATTCACAAAGCAGCAGTAAAAATCAAATTCTGCAGAACTCATTCGCAATGCATTTTTTGACTGAGCAACTCGTAAACATATAGTGAAAAATAAATTAACATTCATCTATTTCATACAAAAATGAAAAGTTTCGTTCACATCAAAGATAGATTGGCACAAAAAAAAATATAACCGCATAAAAAAAATAAGAAATCTCGTTCTATAGAAATCCAAGATGGTGAAAGCACTTAAAATCCAACCTCATGACAAATCATATCTGCAGAGAAGTTGTGGAAACTCAATTCTGTGTAATTCCCTTCAATTGTGAATTTTGAAGAAGGTCAGGTGATAGCGAAGAATGTCTTCGACCAGCAGCTTCGCGAAGGGAAATGGAGTAAAGACAAGTGGAAGGTGGAAGATCGCTCTAGACGAGCAGCTTACCTTTTCTGGTGGGCAAATGGAAAGGCGGCAACTAGAGTTGGTGACAGACGCGGAGAGTATAGAAGAAGGAAGAAGTGAAATGGAAGGACCGGGTTTTAACATTAGACTATTCATTGGGGCAAACTAGTAACGATATCGTTAGGGGTACATTAGTCCCAAAAAAAAATATGCGAGCCCCCTATCTGGGGTTTTTATGTATTTTTTAATAAATCCATGGAATCTAGGTTTAAAGTTATTTTTTTTATAAAAAAAAACCCTATTCTTTTGAGTAGTTATCTCTCAAATTTGTAATTTTTTGTTTTGAGAAAATGAAAGACAAACTTATCTTAAAAAAAAGGGGGGGGGGGGGGGGGGGGGGGGGGGAATAAGTTGTACTAAAAGCTAAGACTTATATATTTAGTTATAAATACTAAATAGATAAATGTTATAAATGGGCTAAGCCAAGGTCAAACTGGCGGGTTATGATCAGAAGCCTGTGCAGGCCCCAGTGTTAAGAATATGCTTAAGACCGAGCGAGGCCCATAAATTAGATGAACTTACAATTTAGTGCCACCCCCGGTCCAATTCTTTAAGAGACTTTATTAACCCAACCCAAAATATGTGAGTCAGGCTTAAAGGACGAAATGATTAGTCCACTTAAGGAAAGGGTCGAACCCATAGGCCTAAAAGCGGAGCTCAAGGAAGTCTAATTACCAAGTTCAGAGCTTCTCGGCCACAGGCCTGTAAAGCTTTAAAAATAAGGAAATTCTCAAAGAAAGATTTGGGCTATATGGCATTTGAAAGCTTCTCAATCGCTTCTTTAGATTTCCCAAGTCTTTGTTTGGTAGAGGGAATTTCGAAAATCAGGCACAGTAAAATTGCTAAAATAGCCTTAGTAAATAGTCTAGATTCTGAAATTAAAAAAAAAATTATATTTTTTGGAGATTGACATTTTTAAGAATTCCGATAGTTGAATTTCTAACAAGATTTGAAGGCATTGGCAAAGTGGGAACAAAGATTCTTTAAGCTCTTATCATCAAACACATCCATTTATGTCCTCAATTATAATATATTAAGGACAAGTGTTCATGATTCAATTTTGATTGAATTCCTTCAATTTTGACTTTTCAAAGGAGCCTTGGTCAAAAACCTAAAATAACTAACATGCGTCGTGACCTCTATCACTTAAACATACTTAACCACTACACCCAATACCACATTTACATAAAATTTTATTAGAACAATGTCAAAGTAGTTAGATGAAGCGGATATTATTAGAACAATGTCAAAGTAGTTAGATGAAGCGGATACCCATGCCAGTTGGGCTTATAACATTTTTTTTATCATTAACTCCCTTATTTAGACTTTATTTATGACATTTTGATAAGACTTATTTTATCGTTAGAATGTTGACTCATGTTAATACTGTCGTTACTATTTCTTCTTTTACTTTTTTCATGCTTATGCATTGGCATAGTTGCATTTACTAAACTTTTTTTAACATATGATAAATTATTAATTGTATTTACCAACCATTGCAGTTGTCATTTAGTTACAGTTTAATCATATAATTCTTTTATCCTTTAACTATTAAATTAATACTTATTTATATCTGTCCTTTATTTTGTACAAAAACTATTGGTAGACATGCTCGTGCTTAGCACGGGTTATTGTGCTAGTTGAATTTGATGACCAAATGATGAGGAAAATTTTCAACTCAATTCTTTTCAAATTGCCTCTTTTTTTTTTTGCCGGACCGGGCTAATGGACTAAATTGCCGAAGCCACAAGAAACAATACAAAGAGAGGAGTGAGATAAAAAAGAAATACTAAATTTCTAAAATCACCTCTCTCTTTTAACAAGAAAAAAATATTAAAAGGATATTTTCTCATGCCGCTGAATGACAAGAATAGCTTGGGTTGTTCATGGACCAGGCTCGGCTAGGTTGAGAAACGTCTAAAATGACCTGACTTAAAAACTAGAACCCAAAGCCGGCTCAAGCTTGAGTGAGTCTTGAAGTTGCGGGCCTGAGCCTAACCTGCATGGAAACAATGTAGCCCGATTGCCCGAGCTCGACCCAAGTTAGACTTATCGAACAAAAAAAAAATGAGTTTTTTACCATGTACTAAGCCAACTGAACTGGTTTGGTCATATCAACCTTCTGTGAGAGATCATGGGTTTGAGTCCCCCATTACTACCCCCCTCCCTTATAATTATATATGTATATTTGGGCCAGGAGGGGATTCCGAATCTCAACAACTAAGTCGAAATAAAAAAAAATCCAGGCGACCCCTTTTTTATAACCTAAACCCCATGCCCGACCCAACGTGGGCCGGCCCGATCCATGAGCACCCTTACAAACAACACTATTCTTTTTAAATGAAGGAATAAAAAGGCTAATCTCTCACCTTTGGGTTTGACTAAATATTTACTTTTGGTCTCTCTTGCATCATCCCTTTACATCACTTCACTGGTAATGTACATTTAATGTCAATGTGTTGTGATTTTATAATATGGCATTTAAGCGTTAATCATACATGCCCATCCTTTAGTGTGTGGACCAAATCCCTAACCCGCGACCCCACCAAGATGTAAATAGAGGGAAAAAAGAACAGGTTTGCAAGATGACTGTGTTACATATTGCAATTACATTTATGGGAGGTAATCTCGCAAAACACTTTACCGCCGTCTAAACCAGCGGTATGGCTGCATTGCCAGATTTCCTCCTCTATGAGAGGAGGAAATCTGGCAAATGCTACCTTGCCGCCGATTACAGCAGCGGTAAAAGTGCACGTGTACCCAATTTCCGACCTTGCATGCCTTTCCCTTTCCTTTAACATAAGAATGAAAGAATCAAGGGATTTTTAAGCAAATTTTCATAATAAACAATGTTTATACGATTTTTTTAAGAAATTTAATAAAAAAAATGAAATTGCTGGTTCCTACGCAATAAAAAGATAATTATGCCCCTTTTCGTGAATAAATAACGCATCGTTATATTTCTTCCCTTGCGACATCGTTAGTACATCTCCTCCTCTCCCCTTAGCGTGCGACATCGTATATACTTATTTGATCCCACAACCCCATTAATCAACTTCCATTGAAGAATCCGAGGGGGGGAATGTTAGTTCATTAATCATCTGCCATATTCATAAAGCAGTAGTTAAAAATCAAATTCTGCAGAACTATTCTCACTACAACAATCTGCATTTTTGCCGGCGCTAAATAAGCGTCGGTAAAGGCCTAGAAAATGCCGGGAAAAACTATTACCGGCAATTTTTCTTGCGCCGGCAACCCGCCGGGAAAAGTATGCCAGTAATACCCATTGCCGGCGAAAAATAGGTAGCACCGGGAAAAAGTTTACATTGCCGGCGTTTTATTTCGCCGGTAAAGATTTTTTATTCGCCGGGCAAAGATGTTTATTTTTTCAATAATAAATTTAGAAAAAACTTTTGCCGGCGTTTTTTTGCGCCGGGAAAAGGTCTTTATTTTTCAATAATAAATCGATAAAAAACTTTTGCCGGCATTTTTTTTTTCACTGGGAAAAAAAAGTTTATTTTTTAAAATATAAATTTCAAAAAACTTTTGGTAGACATGCTCGTGCTTAACACGGGTTATTGTGCTAGTCTTCATTATCCTTAAAGCTGAGTTGTTGCAAAATTGATTTTGAAAAACAGCAAAGATGGAAATGGGTTAGGTTTAGTAGACTTGAATCCAAAGCTACTACACGATGGGTCTTAACCACAAGGGATGACTCAGTTGGCCTAGGACCACGGTTTGCACCCGGAGGTGTGGGTTCTAAATTGCACTACCATACTGGAGCCACGGGGGGATTTTACCCAGTTGTCTCTCCCAAGCCTGTCGGGATTATTCTGGCCCAAAGGGCTGGGAACCTGCATTATAAAAAAAATAAAAAATAAAAAATGATGGGTCTTGAAATAGTGGGCCCAGACAACTAAGTCAATTTGTTCCAAAATTTGGAACCTATGTATCCAATTTTCATGGGTGGTGGATCCTTCAAATACTAGGTTAAAGAGGTGATCATTAGCTTTGTTCAGCTAAGGTCTAAAGAGGTGAGGGGTGTAGGATGTATGGTCTATATGCATATGGGACCATGACTTTTTCTAAGACTTGAATTACCAGGGTAATGACTTTCATTTTACATCTCTTCTTGACTCCTTTTCTATTAAAGGAGAGAATATTTGATGGTCAATTTTAAAATTTACCTTCTTTTCTCACTTTTAAACACATCTAGAAATATGTCTTAGAATTCTTAGGAATTTGGTTAAATATAAAAAAAGGCCCTTTGGGTAATTGTGGAGATTGACCCTCCTAACTGCAAACCTGAAACTGGTTTCCAACATGTGTGTGGCTGTGAATACATATTCCCTATCAAGCTACTAAAAATAGAAGACCATCATAACTCCCTTTTATTTTATTCTTTTTTGATTTGATGTTTCACCTCACTTTACTTACATCAATTCAATGTCTGTCCAAACAAAGTAAATGGAGACAGGAAACGGCTAGGCCCAAACCCGAAATTGGTGCACAGAGGTCTCTGATGATCCAAATCCAAACCTGATTGTCATTTGCAGCCAAGAATTACAGACTAATACTAAGATTTTCAGGTCGGGCCATCAAGTAGCTAGGTAATTGGGCACCCACTGACATGCTCGAGAAGGCCTGAAGCAGCATAGGTGTAGGTGTTCGTTTCTGTCCCATGTCCATTCCTGGAAGATCCTGGTTATGGTCAAAGGATTTTTATGGATTCACTAGAAAATCTTTGTTTCTTACAATCAACTCAATCTATTTTGGGGGAAAAAAAAAAAAAAAGAGATGGGACTAAAGCATCCGAAAATCCATCAATTCCACTAATCCCAAGGGGCAACTCAGTTGGCGTAGGACTACGGTTTGCACTCGGAAGTTGTGATTCGAAACTGCACTACCACACTGGAGCTACATGAGAGTTTACCTGGCTTCCCTCTGGGCCTGGAGGTATTAGTCTAGTCCAAAGGGTTGGGAACCCTCGGATAGCGAAAAAAACATCCATCCATTCCACATTATATTTTTGCATTCTTCATACTTGGAAAAGAGAGCACGTAGCAAAGAGAAAATCTACATCATTTGTACATGAGCTACAGGCATTTTTGTTTATAAGATGGGCTCGGTGATCTTCACCTACTGCTAGCATTCCTGTATGAATTCTATGTGAGAATCTCAATTCACGCTTTTAATTCAAAGGATCTCGCTTTTTTTAAATCATGCCCTTGTGAATTAAAAAAAAAAAGCCTTTGATGAGCCTACTTCAAAAGTAAGAGGCTCCATGGAAAGTAAATCCAGCTGTTTACCTACCTGCAAATGGCTTGTTACAAGTAAAAAATATAATGACAGGTCAATGATCTTTTCTGAACGGGCCAGTCATATTGGTTTTTTCTAGAAATTGATACAAAATAGCAATGTGATAACCGATTCACACCAGTATGTATCATCAGTACTCACCATAGAAGTTGATAGACAACCATTTCTCTTTAGTGCTTACAATAGAAATCACACCAATATGGCTGAAATGCCAATCCATGTCACTGATCCAGCAAATATGGGTCTGTTATTTTAATTTGCCCATATAGGGTCCGATGCCCTATATGATTTCATGGGTCATCAGAGCCTGAGCCGCGGCACAACATTTATATATATATATATATATATATATATATATATATATATATAAAAGCTGTTTTTTTATATAAATAAAATATAGAACTTAAAATAATTAGAGTTTTGTTTTTCATTTATAAATAGCATTAATGTTTTTGCATTTATTTTAATAATTTCAACTTTATTACAAGTTGAGAACCCTAAAAGTGCATAAAATCTCTTTCAATTTACATAATTTAAAAAAAAAAAAAAAACACATTAGGAGAGGCATGTGGGCTGGCCCGTGGGCAGCACGGCCAGCCCATTTGGGGCACGACCCAACATGACACAACCTAAGCTGTGCCGTGGGCCGACCTAGGCAAGACACAGCCAAGCACGGTTGGGCCGTCCTCAAAGTAGACCCTGCACCCAATGTTGGCTAACCCATTTAACCTAACCCAATCAATAGAATCTTGGCTCAGACCCAATCTATTTAAAAAATTAAGTTTATATTTGGGATAAGTGTCAAGCAAAAAAATGAAAAAAAAAATCCAACATAATTTCACCTTATCTACTCTAGGTACCAAATATGAAATACTGAAATGACCAAATTGTTTAAAGAGGGTAAAAGATACTGGTCGACCCTAACCCAATACGTTTAAAAGTAAAGATACATTTAAAATTAAAAATTAAACAGGTTATGCAGGTTGACCCTATCCCAACTCATTTAAATGCGTGTGAGTTTTTCTTAACCAGTGACTGACTCATATATATATACTGAAGGTTAGGATAAGCAGGTCAGGTTAGCGGGTCAAGTCAGGTTTTGCCACACCCACAGTCGCAAACAAAAGGAAACTTACTTTGGTCTTCTTTAACTTCTCTTCAATTCTCTTCCAACCAGAGTTCGTCTTTTTAATTCTTTTAACGGGTCGACCAAAGGCCCAGCCCAACCAAGTACTTTTAGCTAGGGTTGTAAACGGGTCGGTTCCGGCCCGGGTCTATGGTGGACCCGGAACCAGAACCGTTAAGGAGAAGGTAGAACCATAACCATAACCATTTCGGAACTGGTTTTTTAGCTCTGGAACCAAAATCAGAACTATATATGGGACGGGTCTGGATCCAGGTCCTAGTTTAGGTAGAGAATGATATTAGAAAAATATGATTTTTAGGGGAGATTTTCGAAAATTAAGGTAATATGTCGGGTTTCAAGTGCACGGGTCCAAACCAAGGTGGCACCAAACTAGGATTCATTTATTTATCGGGGCCTAAATAAGGACCCAGACCCGGTTTTTAACTGATCGGAGCCTCCGGGTAATCAGAGAATCGGGTACCCATTTACATCCCTACATTTAGCCAAAAAATGAACCCTTATTCTGCAAATGATTTGGACCCGATCTTATATTGCACGGCCTGTGGGCTGAATCCAGGCCTCATACTGAATGGGCTTTCTGAACCAGCTTTGGACTAACCTGACCCAGTCCATGAAAAACAAAAAAACCACACACACACACTCCTTTTGAAACTGAGCCATAAAAATCAGTCCTTTTGTCCCAATCAAAACCACTTTCCAATCTCTCTCTCTCTCTCTCTCTCTCTCTCTCTCTGCAACAATCTGAGATGCCTCATCTGCTTCAGCAAATCAATCTCTGGTCACCTCCACTTCCCACTCTTTCTTCCTCCCCAACCATCATCACCATTAACACCATCTGCAGCCGTTCATTTCCTCCCAATGCTGCCTCAAGATGTAGAAGGTGGGCCACGGCCAGGGTTGTGGCCCACCCCAGCATCACTTGCATGGCCAATCCCCGGAGGGTGAAGATGGTGGCTAAGCAGATAAGGAGGGAGCTCTCCGACATGCTCCTCACCGACAAGGTCCTCCAGTACGCCGTCCTCCCCGAGGCCGCCCTCGGCGCCGACCGCTACCTCTCCTCCCTCACCACCGTCTCCGACGTCGAGGTCTCTGGTGACTTACAGGTATCATTTCTGATCTGGGTTTTCGATGAAATCATTTGTCTATATGTGTATGTGATCAAATCCTTGTTTGTTTATTTATTGATTTGTTCTGCCTTTTCCTCTCTTCTAGATGGATGGTTATCTGTTTTCTGATGTGTTTGGGATATAGTAGAATTTATTGGAGTTTATTTGAGGTGTGGGATAATGTTTAGCCCTTTCATTTCTGCTCCGGATGAATACAATTCTGGATAAATTTGGGGAAAATGCGATCCACCCAACAAAGATTTTGGATTTTTGCACCGACCCAAATGTTCAATTGGAAGGATGGCTATCCATTCTGTCGAAATTTCCAACTACCAGTGCTTTTTAGAGTACATCCAAGGTAGCTACACAATGCCCTCCGCCGCGAATAGTATGTGGGACTTATGGTGTTTCACTGTTGCTTGAGCCATTTATTCATTAGTTGATCTATTGCTGTTGTCATTAAGTAGATGGACCATACTTAGAATTAGCAGTGAATGATTGGGTTATTTAGCGGATGGATCAGTGGCCTGCAGGTGAATGGTCAGCGGAGAGACTTCTCTTCTAACTATGTCTCTAACCCCTTCATGCCCACTGCATATCATAAAAAGAAACTGTATTTTCTAATGTTCTTGAGAGAACGTTTCAAATGCCAAAGTAGTCTTTAGTGATTTTCCTGTTTATAACTCAAGCAAGAATATTTCGACTTCATGTTGGAATGCGCTGAAGAAAATGCCTAAAAATTTGAAAGTGGCCAAGAAGTTCGTGTGCGAGTTCCACAGCTTATTTACATCAGTTATTTTTGTTGATGCTGGAACAATAATGCATGCAACATGAGATAGGCTGGTTTATTATTTTAGTCATGATTTGCTATTGGTGTTGTTATTGGGTGAGCATGCATCGAAGGGAAGTGTCTAGTTTGTACTGTGTATTGGTTTAGATTAGTGGCCATGTTGATCTATTTTTAATTATGCAATTGTTAAATTTTTTTTTTCCTTGGTGTCCTCAAATGTCTAGATCATTCTGCACAACAAAATGGGTATTTTCTTTTTATATCCTTTGATGTTTTGATATTACTGTTTACACGGTTTCAACAAATAGAAAGTAATAGGAAAAATGAAAAAGTATGGTCTAGATTCTAGTGTCCAATGAGTCCAGATCCTATGAGGCATTGACTTAGAGAAATCATGATTATTGGAGTGGAACTCCACTGGGACCCACCTATTAAAATCTGAGCCACTCAAAATAAACGCCTTCTGGTGTATGGCGTCCAAAAGGAGCTGGTCCCATCATAAGATTGACTGTTTGATAAAAAAAAAATGTTACTAATGAATATGCATAAGATCATGTCAATTTTTTAATCATACATTCAATCTTACAGTGGGGCCAAGTTGGGATTAAAATTTGGGGATATGGCATGCAATGGGAGAGTGTTTGTTTTGAGCGGCTTGAATTTTCAATAGGTGGGCCCCACTGTGCAGTTCCACTCCTTTAACTCAGGGTTTTCTCAAAGTCAAAGCCTCATGAACTTGTGTCCAATATGACCGTTGCTTTCATGGTACTTCATCATGATACCTTTTTCATGAATTTCTCAATTTTTTTTCCTCGAGGTTCATATCCTATTTCTGTTACTCTGCATTTACCTTAAACCTGTGGAGCTGTACATTACATGCTGACATTTCACCTACTAAATGCATGTTAAGATAATACGAGATTCATACATGATCAACTCATTATACAATATGCCAAAAGAACCATATTAATCTTTTTCTATTCTATTTTTCATTTAAATTGTGGTTGACCTTCAGGCAGAAGTGCTTTCTTAACATGGCTACAAATTAATACTGGTCATTAGCAAATCTCATAGTAGTTTATGGTATAAAGGTGGTAAACTCTTCTGTTTTACTGTCTCTGTAGGTAGTTAAAGTATACATATCTGTATTTGGTGATGAAAGAGGTAGAGAGGTAGCCATTGCAGGATTGAAGTCAAAGGCCAAGTATATTCGCAGTGAGTTAGGGAAGCGTATGAAGCTGCGACTAACTCCTGAGATACGTTTTATTGAGGATGACTCTATAGAACGAGGGAGCAGGGTAATCATTTACCTCCTTTTGCTTCTTTAATTTCATAGTTTGCTTTGGCAATTTAGATCCCTTGGCCACATATTGCGTTGGCTATTTCATCTAATTATATGCCGGGTCCCACTACATTCTGCTGTTGAATGGCCTATCTCATAACTAGTAAACATATTACTTGAGCAGCCAAATTTTTGCCAAGAATTTCATTTTAAGAATAATGGTGATACCAATTGAAAAGGAAAAAGGATAATGGCAATGAGATGCCCTTGCATATCTATGTTTGCAATTATTTTTGCCACCATCTACTGCACTCTACTAATACCTGTGCGATTTTTGATACTCAGTCTGTCCTAGGTGCATTTATTGAAGATTCCTCTCTCTCTCTCTCTCTTTCTCTCTCTCTCTCTCTCTCTCTCTCTCTCTCTCTCTCTCTGATAAAATGTTAAAGTGTTTTTTTCCTCCACTAAATTCAGAAGTTTTAAGCTTTCTTATAATTTAATGCCAAACAATTTACCTAAACTTTTTATGACAGTAAATACGTTCTAGAGTATAAGAAATGAACCATTTAAGTATGAGTGCACAATTTTGCATATGGGGATAAGATATGTTTGAGATGTATCTCTTTTTTCTGAAAAAATATAAAAATAAAAATGATTGTCTTACATATCATTTTCTTCCAAATACAAATTGGTCACGATTGAGTTTTAGTTATCAGGTTAAATGTTTCTGAAAGACGGTTTCCTGCCAAGGAGCTGTTGTGGAGATGGTTTTCATTTCATGAAGTTTTGTGTTATATATATATATATATATATATATATATATCTTGATCTAGTTTTGTATGCTACACCTAAAACGGGATTTTGCCTTCATCATTAAGTGAAATGGTGTGGAATCAACAGATAAATGAAGTAGATTGTGAGAGTCTGGATAATATCGAGGTTGTGTTTGTCTCTGTGACATTTTGAAGCCAAGAAAATGCTTTCATTATCTCCAGGAACTCTTGGTAGAATTAGTAGTTATGTTGGAACTCAAGAAAACTGTCAAAGCAGTGAGGAGTTGATAATGCGGAGTCTTTAGTAGTTTTCTTAGATGTGAGCATGTGATGCAAGACTGTAAAAAACCAGGATTGGATACCAAGAAAAGAACCCTTCACACATCCAATCTGTTTTACCTACATGTTGGGACAGCCACTTGTACCAACAGAGAAAATTGCGAGAAAGAAAGTTATCTGCAATTGTCTGAAAATTATCCACAAAAAGAAAAAAAAAAAGAAAAAACCTTATGCGCAATTGGCTGAAAATTATGCATGCATGATGGAGATGGATGTTCACATCCAACCTTTTGAAACTTCTGATTTTTTTCACAAAAATAATGGTATATAAGTCAAGAAATATGCTGAAAATCACATTCACAAGTCACTTGCAAGTGGAACACAAATCACCAAGTCATGCACAACATTAGAGGAGAAACAGCCAATGTAGGTCTAGAATCTAGGCTAGTCTTTGTCAAAGGTCACATGATTCAACAATGAATCTCTCATACCAAGGAGAAAGGTTTATGCAAGCAATCTTATGGAATCTTCAAATTGCATATTAGTTTATTAAAGCAGCAGCCATCGGACTGTCTTTATAAGCATATTTTACGTTTACAAGCAATAAAGAGAAACCTAGGGCCATCAGATTCATTGATCTAACATTGGATTGGGATGTTTTATTCTCACCTGTCCACAAATTTTTTAAAAATCCAATGACTAAAATTCCCCTCGAAAACCAATGCAAACGGTAGCTTAAGTAACAGTAAAAGAAACCAAAACAACAATAGTATGGGTAGCAATGTCCCACACTAGAAAATGGTGCGAGTCTGATTGTCGCCCTTCATGTGGGTCCAATCGCAAGAGTAAAATCCATCTTCAATTGGCTACCAAAAACAGGGGCAATTGGTTGGCATTTCATGTCCACATGGTGGCTATTGCCGAGTTTCAATAAGTCTCATGCTGGATTTTACTGATGGTATTTTTATTGAGTTGGCCAACAACTGGTGGTACAAGTAATTTAGTTTGAACCATGACGTATTTGGTTATATGTAAATTTTAGTTTTACACCAATCCTTTTCTCTTCTTTTTTTTTTTGGTTGGGGGCTAATCACAGTTAAAAATGTGAGCAGAGTCTGCAACACAGTTGAGAGGTGTCACAAGTCACAGCCACAAGGTTGCAGGTTCAGGTGGGGATGTAATGGGTCAGGTTCGATACAGGTTGAGGTGAACCTTGACCCATGTGCAACTCTAGTAGACCTGACTGGATCTGGACCCAACTCTAGGCCCGTCAAAATGGCTTAAAGATATTATTTCTGGTAGCAGGAATTGAACTAGACACCTCAGGTTTGAAGGATAAGGCAGCTATTGGGTACACAGGTATTCAGTTCTAGACCTAAATGGACCCAGACCCATATCCGACTATCAATTGGATCCAAAAGGAGGGTCCATAGTCAGATTTTTCGTTTTGGGTTCTTTGGGAACCGGGTAAGTGGAGGTCCGCTGATATATATCCCTAGTTTTTTATTAATCTCATGCATGTAGCAATGAACTCCAGACAACGAGGAGGAAAGTTACTTAAGTATGGTCATTGAGCCCTATTTGCTCCTAGTTATATTGAGTTCAATGTTGGATATTGACTATGACAAGGATGGGGAGTAGCAGGTATTAGAAATCAAAACCCCATGATATCAAGGATTGGTTACAACTCACAAGTACAGTGATGATAAATTCTTCCATATTGTACCACAAAATAGGTTGTGGGCCTTGTGGCCCATTTGGTATGAGAAAATCTAAAACCTAATAACTAGTAGTTTCATCTTTCAAATTCTGGGGTTGTGTGGATTTCAAAGTCATGGTGAAGGGGAATCCTTATCTGTCTCTCTGATATCCAGCTAAGCGGGTGCCAGTTTATTTTTTATTTTTTAAAGGTTATGCATGGGTTCCTAGAGCTTAATGAGCTGATCCTCGTTACAATGACCAATAGTAATTGATTGATTAAAGTTTGTACCATACCATAGCCGCGTCTTATGTTTCATAATTAGATTATTCTACCTTGTTAGTTGGAACTCATAAATCACCAAACATCTGAAACAGTGGAATGTAATTTGATCTGGTTTTGTCCTCGGTCTGTACCTGCTTTGTCTGTTACATGAGCAGTGAATTCTATACTGTGGAAAATCATCTTGAATCAATTCCTTTTCTGTGTTCAGTGTCGGCTCTAACCTGTTTAATTTCATTCTCACAGGTGATTGCAATATTAGATCGGTTGAAAAGTGAAAGAGAGAATACAGGTCATCAAGATCAAGGGCAGGCTGATGTTTCCAATCTATCTCAAGAAGACAGAGACGGGAACACGGATGATCCAGATGAAGGAATCATTTATGTTGACTAGCTAGTTCCAATGCTCTGCCACCATCCTTTTGGACATCATTTTGGCTTCACAGTGACCCAGGTTATATTTTATAACATCTTAACGAAATTAGGATTTTAGTCTCGAAACTATCACTATGTCAAGCCCCATGCCGTTCTGGGGAAGATGCAGGTGATCATGGTTGAAATTAAATATTTATTGGCATGTGGAAGTAGCCAGAATAGATGGAACTATAATGCACTTTCCAGAAGGGTATATTTATGCTGCTGGAGTTGATCTAGTGTGGGAAGTGTGTTTAGACCGTAATTACCTGGTTCATATAAAGGAATCACTGTTAAATAATTTGTTTGAATAATTTGCACTTCTGTTAGCTTAAAAGTTTGATACTAATTCAGTGCATTGTTTGAACAGATTCGATTCTATTTGGAACTCTCCTAGTCCTATTTTCTATTTTGTACTGAATTTTTATTTTATTATTTTTGCATACAACACTCCAAAATGCACTTATTTGATTTTTTTTTTTTAAGTATATCCAAAGATGTCATGTTAGTTTCATAGATCATCACTTTTTAAGGTTTCATATATACGAGTCGACACCAGACAATGGTCTATGAAGCATGTGGATTGATTAAAAGACATTTAATCTGGGGTTGGCTTAAAGGGCATTTAACTAGGTGGTCATCTTTTATCCTAACTAAGGTTCAAGAAAGTGAGCTCCGTATGTGTTTGTTATTGTGTGTGAGTGCGAGTGTGTGAAACTGATGGCTATAGGAGAAGAAATATGAGTACCCTAGGAAGACAAAAAGAAAACACTCCAAAAGGAAATATTAGACTCAGATTGGAGCCAGAGACTTGAATTTTGGGGAAATGATGTCTGTTAAAGAAGCTTTGAGAATTTTTGCCATTCTTTTCCAAGAAAGCTAATCATAGAAAGTGACTCCATGAACACCACAAGGTGGTTGACCAGTAGTGAGACCCAACAACATTCATCCCCTAAAAAGCATGTCCCATATGTTCCCCACTGGCCTCTGTCATCTGTATCTTTTTTTTATCCTTATCGTTCGTAATGCCACTCAATCTTGTAAAAATGGCCACTGTCATCTGTATCTTTTTTTTTTCCTTATCGTTCATAATGCCACTCAATCTAGTCATTTTTACATCAATGCATACATCTTCAGAAATTAGGATTGCCTTTATTCGAAGCATGTTCTAACTCTATAGTCTAACACGTCTTTCTGATTCTTCCTGTCTCCATTGTTGGTCTTTTCCCTCAGTAACCTTTCAATATGTTGTGCAAGAATTGTTTCTAGCCTCTTGTGAACATTGCCCTAACCACTCAAATGATAGTCCTTGCTCTTTTCTTTGGCTTAAGTTACTTGTAGGCTTTCATTAAATGGAATCATTCCTAATTCAGTTCACACATCCATCTTAGCTTGTGCTTTAGCTGCATTTACTCCATTTCTTCATTGCCCAACATGCAGCTTTTCACAACAAAGTGGGTCTAACTGTTGTCTTACAAAAACACTGCTTTAGTTGAATCGGTTGTTAACAATTGGATGAAACTCCACTAGCTTTTATGCACTTTGCCCGCCTCATTCCAATCCTATTTGTTACATGCAGCTCAAACCCATCATTCTATCATACTAAGGATATTTGTAATCCATCATATTGTGATACTTGGTCATTTTCAGTTTCGACCACACATCTTCCCTAATCTTAAAATAACTAATTTAGTCACTTTCAATTTCGACCAACACATTTTCTCTACTCTAAGAATCACTAATTGCTGCTGGAACAAAGTAACTTGTGTGTGGGGAAATTGGGGGAAAATCACATATGAGATCAGATCCCTCCACCTTTTGTTAATATGCGTCGTCTTTCAGCTCCTGCCTGCACCAGTGGAAACGCATCCTGCGCGCCACCTTTTTTGGAGTTTAGCTCAAATTGCTATAATCATCAGTTTATTTAATTTTTGCAGGGTGGTCATACTGGAGTTCTGCTCAAACACTGGTTAGGATTCTTCCTCATTCTCACTGTATGGATGCAGTTGCAGATCACTGACATGGATGTTGTAGCAAAGTGCAAAAAAAAAAAAAAAAAAAAAAAAAAAAATGTAGCGATTAATGATTAATTTTTGTTATTACAGTCTCTTATTGTAAATTATTTGTTTTTGTATGTTCCCTCTTTCATCTTCATGTGATATGCCTAAAAAGAATTGTGTTCACATGTCAGTATATGTTTCATGTGTGGGTTGCTGCTGTTGGAGTCGTACACATGATATCTCAAGTATGTGAAATACGTTATGTAGTATATACTAAATATGTAGTATATGCTATGACTGTCTTGCTGTTAGGTTCTAGGGCCTAGCAAACTGGGGGATTGAGTGTTGTCTACCACTGTTTTTATGTTTGTTCCCCTCTGATGGTGGACACAGGCATACCATGCCCCCTTCAACCAACTGGATTCCTCGAAGCAGTTGCTCGCACAGTTGTCGTTGTAGTATTTGTGTGAGATTCTTCCTCTGTCAAAATTTAGTAAGGTTTTGCTAATTAGGTAGTTCAGGATGTCCTGAATTCAATTGGAATGTTTGGGGAGTAGGTTGGTGCCTAGGAGGATCTAGGCCCAGGAAATTGAAGTCTCTATTTTTTTATTTTTTCAATGAATATGATAAAAAGAGTCTACATTACAGTTTCAGTGGTTGACAAACTCAATAATTCTTTGTAATTGAGGAAAGAAAGAGGACAGTACCACACCCAGATTGGAGTTTGGATAACTGCTATTTTATCATCATCCTTGTTGAAGCCCCTAGTGGCCTACCCCATCTGTCAGGGTGTGCTGTATTAGTAGAGGTCGAATTTGCACACCTTGGTGTGAAAATATTTTATTTTTAATCTTTTAGGGGGTCGTGAGTATGCACTCATTTTTAGTGTGTAAATGGTGTGCATGTTCTGTGTTCCTGCATGATTATGATTGTTTGATTTCATTTACACCTGTGATGCATTAATGAGGTGTGAAAAAGTTTAAGTGAATAATATCATTGTCAGCCTTAAATTTACGTACCTGAAGATGTGTTAAGTTAAAGGATTACACACCTCTGCAAGAAGCGGCAGTACAACCTTTTTCACACATCCTTGCATTTAACTGTTCACAGGTCGGACACTCTTCATTAGTGGTGGATCCATGATTTTCGTTTAAATGGGTGAAAAATAGTGAGAGATGTTCCTATGAGAGATATCTTTCACCTTAAATGAGAGATTGTGTGAGGATTTTCACATCTATATCCAATGCCAACAACTTAAATGTGAGGGCCCCCACCCATATCTCTCATATAAGGTGAGAGATATCTCTCATGGAATCATCTCCCAAAAATGGTTATGATGATACTTAATACATAATTTTGCTCTTTGAGTGAGGTGAGAACTTATTTCTGGAGACCTGATTATGTATTGAAATTAAAAGGAAGCTTTGCATGCTTTTGCAGTCTGACAACAGGACCTCCTAACTCATGATCCATGTCGTTCAATATTGTCTTGGTAATGATAAGCATTAGGAACTAGTTGTTTGTTTTTCAAATTTTCATAGAATTTAAAAATCTTGTTGGAAACATCCAAAAAGGTCCAAACACATCTAAAATCATTGGTTGTACACATTTACTGGTGAAAGTGGTGATTTTGACAAAGATAATATTGTGTTGCACTTTTTTTTTCTTCTTGAAATCATATATGTAGTATTTGCATGTGAATCCTTTCCAAAAACAAACTACTAATGCCCACCTTTATTGATAGAGGTGTTCATGGACCGGGCCTGCCTGAGCCCGTGAGAGCGTGTTAGCCAAAAAAGCAATGTAAGGAGTCGAACGCTAAAAACCTGACATATAAATGCATCGCCAAACAAGTTAGTCTATCCCTTGGACAATGTGAATTACCTAGTTCTAAAATTATAAACCTAACACGGGTTGGGCTCGGGCTTCATCTTTGTCAGTCGCGCAGTCCTTGGGTCAGCTAGTTATGGCCCGATTTGGGCCAGGCTCGGGCCTACAGTTTAGAAGTCAAGCAAGGCCTGCATGTTCCTCAGCCCGGCCTATGAATACCCCTATTTACTAACAGCTTTCAAAGTTTTTATAAATTAACTATAATTTTATTAATAAAGACTTACCACAACCATTAAAAAACTACTGACAGGTGCATATTTTCATTTTACTTATTAGTTAGAAAACACAATTTAAAAAAAAAAAATCTAAAGTTGTACGAACACTATGGAAAGCAAGATTCATCAGAATCCAATGCTTAAATAGAACAGATGATCCAAACATAAGAATAAATACAAGAACCGGTCTACACTCATAAACACAGCCAATTTCATTGTCATAAAGACAAGGACTTGGTCATGGCTCGTTTTATTATTTATGGGCTCCACCTGAAATGCTAAAATCATCTGGAACTTTATTCTCATCATGTTTTATTATCTTATTTACATCTGAAACACTTTAAATAGCAATTAATCAAAAGTGAAGATTCACAATTTTCCATTTTTTTGAAAAAAAAAATGGCTGAATTTTTTTTTGATAAAGAGGTCATGAACTGATATATTGGCTACTTAATTAGTCGGAGTGATGTTAAATTGAATATACTGTTATTTTATTTGGTGTAGGTGAATGTGAAAGGCTTGAATTTTTCCAAAAGGTGTGTTCCCCTATATAAAGTTAAGAAGGGTGAAAAAGGGCATGAGTGAAGTGAAAATAGCATGGTATCATATGCACATTCAAAGGAATCTCCTTTTGTTGTTAGTGGTGCTGTTGCTTTTCTTTTACCTTTTTGTTTTAGAGTCAAATATCCTATAGTGGGCCCCTGATTTCTACATTTTCCTTACTTGAGATGAAGCAGGGGTGGCAAATCCTGACCCAACCCACCAACTTGACCTGAATCCAAGCCAGTTCAACCCACCAACCTAGCCTGAATCCAACCCTTTTTTTTTGCTCTTCTATTAACATTTCCAATCCAATTAATAAAGGGTCAACCACAGATTTGAGTCCATGTACATGCCACCCAAACCATCAACCTGGACTGGACGGCTTATTTTGCTTCAACCCATTACCTCACCCTAACTCAATCTGAGAATTTAAGGTTCGGGTTGACACTTCCAAGTTCCAATTCAATAAACAGTTGGGTTGTATTTGGGCTAGGTGATCAACCCAAAACCTCAACGGATCCATCACCCTGGCCCTGCCAATGAGCACCAAATAGGATGAGTCAACCTAAAGTCGTCAAAATTGGTGGGCCTTCTGCAAGTCACGAAAAAGCCTAGATTCCCGAATACAAAGAAACCAGAGCTAACACCAGACAGTTGACAAAACGGGCCTTCCATCAGCCCCAAAAATGCCCATGTCCCCAAACATCCCAACAAAGCTGCGTATTCCACAGCACCCCTCCTACTAAACGACACTCCAAATGATCACATCTTTGCATCATTCTCTCTTGGTTCTTCCTTCATCTGAAAAGGTTCTTGTTCTCTGCTTTTGTTTCATCTCGATCCCTTTGTTTGTTTCTTCATGTCTTTAGATTATAAACATACATCCGGAGTGGGAACTCTCAGTGTAAGAAGATACTGATTAAAGTCCCACCCTCATCATGATTTGCAAATTTAACTTTCGATCACTATTTGCTTTTGAGAAGAAGTGGGCCTACATTTAACAGCTACTTGATGAAGAACTTTACCTGCATGGAACCACATGGTCATTTAAAACTAAAAGTGCACAAGTGCTTTATCTACGTGGATTCCGAAGAAAGACAATGATACTTTATTACTTTATAAGCTTAAGATTGCCTAAAAACACCTGGACGTAAAAGTTGGTTATTGAATAAGAAAGCTGCTTTAGATCTATATATGTTTATATTCTCTCTTCTCTTTACTCCAGAAATTTCTCCAGAATCATATTGCCATTGGAAGAAAGTTGCCTACATGTGCTTCAATGGTTCACTGCCCCATGTGACCATATGAATGAATGCCAATGGTATAAATATTGCCACTATCAAATGCTTATGGCCATAACCATTCTTATTTTTATCTGATCACAAAGGTTTGTACAAATTTAAAACTACTTTTTCAATGAGAAAAATCATATTCTGAGTTTTTAAGATCTGTCTAAAACATAAAAGAAATCAATAATGATGATGATTTCTATAATTCTGGCATTGTTACACCATTGCACTTTATCTATGTAGTGTTTGAATAAAGCACACCATGGACCAATCATATTATAAACTAAACCAAGTTCCGTAATAATAATCAAGTTGGTCATCCCAACATGGTGGTCCATTGGCTAAGGCCATGCTTGTTGCTTTGCATTGATTTCCTAGGTATCAGTGGTAACATAGGGACCGGAAAATATAAATTAGAGAAAGAGGTGGGGAGCGAACAATGTAAGATAAATAAAGAAGTACAATGGACTATTTTTATTTTTTTTCCCATGCATTTGGTTTATTAGGACCATGTGGCCATGGTCAATGGGGGAGATCATTTGATAGCCTTTTGCGGATCTTCACTTTTAACTCCTTCAATTTAGCCCTTTCAACAGAAGGGCTTCCTTTGAATTCCTAAGAATTCAATATGGATCAAAGAAGAGAACAAGGAATCACAGACCCTACCTACCACTCAGCTGAGTATTTTAAGTATGCTCTCCCTGCTTGTGCTAGTGTTTTCTATTGTGGGTGTGGGCAACCTTTCCCACATCTAAGAATTTTGTTTTGGTGGGGCTAAATTTTTCTAGACTTTACTATATATATATAGACTCTTTTCCACATCAATAAAATAGTAAAAGAGAAAATGTATTGCATTTAAAAAAGAAGAAATAAGTAGTTAATACTCCGTTTCTATAATTTTATATGTGAAAGGCCTTTTGATTTGATGAAGGAGATTGAATAGGTAATACTATTTAATAGGCCGACGTGTAAAGCATCCAAAACACCATTTTCGTTCTTACATGGTTTTACTCGTTCTTTGAGCAATAATTTAGCTTTTTATTGCAATTGGACGTACGTTGAGAAAAAAAAAGTAGAACATTATAGTGGAGGAGCCTTACAAATTGAAGGCTTTCAAATGTATACGATATCGTGAATCAAAATTAATCTGACCGGTCGATTTACTTTTTCATAAAACGTGATTAATATAATTTTATGTATATGTATTTCTATTTTTTTATCAAACGATTAATCCAATAGTGGAACCAACTCTGGTGGATATCTCCATATTAATGGGGCTATGACGTTGGAATGTGGTATTGGTTTAGTGGATTCTCAAGTACTTTTTCCTATTTTATTCTTACTCCAAAGCACTTGTAGTTTCAACAAGGAGACACTTTCTAAGGGCCTGTTCTTTTACTAGAATTCCTGACTGGAATTCTAGTGGTTGGGGTTTTTGGGGACATGATGTCCCTTGGGGTTTTCAAATTCCATGTTTCTTTACAGGAATTTATAAATTCCAGCACATGATAACCTTTAGGAATTCTTGGAATTCCACCTTCTTTGCATTTTAGTGGAATTCCAAAATGCTCATGCCCTTAGAAGGATTTTGGAATTCCACCTTGTCTAGGAATTCAAGAATTCCCCAGACAAGAATTCTAGGAATTCTTGTAAGTGAACAGGCCCTAAATATCATGGCACTTCATCTCATCAAGACTTTCTTAGTTTTTGGAAGTTTAATACTTGTATGACCATACTTTTCTATTTATTTCAACATGTGTCTTAGTTAGAATAGAGCCACACTTTTCAAATAAGTTTTCAACATACATGAACCATATATAAGTGTGCCTTAAAGTGGAACTTATGTTTTTAGTTTACAGGCAGCCGAGGTAGAAAAACATTTTAAAGGTGGGGCAGTCTTTTGGACATGACCAAGGGCCCATTATAAGTTTCCGGGGGTTTTGTGAGCCGACCTAGAGTGATAGCCCCATGTGCTCATCACTTAGGTCGGCCCCTGCACGGGTGCTCTTTTATTCTCCCCCACCATGAATTGTTTCACTAATATCTCATTAAGAATAGAATTCATTATACACTATTAATTAACAGTCTCATTAGTTTAATGAAGCGCTCCTCCCAGATCAGAGGAATGGATGGTTGGATCGTCCATCAATTAAAACTTTAAGCTGGAATTTCCATGCAGAGATGGGGCCATAATATCAACGGCTGAGATTAGCCTGGGCGTATGCCGCGTGACGACGTTGTAGATTCAAACTTTCTACGTGAACAGATTCCTTGGTTCATGTAAACAAAAACATCACATCAGTCTGTTTATTAAATTAAGCCCTGTAGTTTTTGCAAATTTTGAAGTCCCAATGACTTGGAACGTGTGCAAACCAAACCCTCCCGTTTATTAAAACTCCCATCATAATCCCACCACGCGTGCCACTCGATCCCTGCACCAAATCTCGACCGTCCAATCAAACACTTTCCACAGCTGCTTTCATGCATCGCCGTACATGCATGCTTTTGATGTTGTGTCCGTGCAAGTCCATCCAATCGCAAGTCATGTGACACAGCCCTCATGCACAGGACCGTGGCCCACTCTGGATGAGGCTTTCTTGAAGTGTTAATTTGGAGTCAGATTTATCCAATTCCTTCATCAGGCTCACCAACCTCACTCTATTCCCACAAGATAAAAAGTTAAAGACTCATTAAATTGTTACTTATTGTTTGATTAAATCTTTATAACATTATACTTGAGTTAACAGTTGGGACTTTAGGATGGTATAATAAAGTTGATGTTTGGCATACCTTTTAAGCCTTATTAGAAATCTTTTTTGGTCCATTGCTTTTCCATTACCGGCATGATTCTATGTGGACCCATAAAGAGGTGGTCAGGACAAGATGGGCCATTAAAGATGTAAGAGGTGAAGGAAACGAGTTGAAGAGTGAATTGCTAGGGTGAGAGTTAAGCATTTATTTCTTGTTTCCATTTAAGTTAGAATTAATTGGCGATCATTTTTATAATTCAAGACGTTAATTTGGTTCTTCATTTTAACACATAAATATAAAGTATTAGGATTCTAGAATATTATGAGATGAAACAAATAATTGTGAAGTCACGTGTCTGTAGTGATTTCAAAATGAGGTAATATGAGAGTCTACTTTCCTCTCTAAAAGAGAAAAAATATGAATTTTCTTTTATATACACCTAATAAAGATGAAGCATGCGCAGCACAAGGCATCTTCCCACATTAGCTTATGTGAAACTAGCCATGCACAACCATGGCCTTGGTAAAATGGTGTTGATATTTGCACCGTTCAAAATGATTACCCTCTTGGTGAAAAACAGTTATCTTTAAACTTTAGAGTCGATCTCTTCGCATAATCTGATCAACATATAATTAATGAGACTCATTTATATAAAATACCATTCATATGCACAATCCTACATCAACTCTCCTCAATCAATCCACATTCACCTCATCAAACTCTCCTCTTTCATCTTCACACTGTGAGCAAAAACACCATGAGAAGATCCGGTCTCATTAACATGTCGATTGAAACCGTACACAAAAGTACTTTCCATGCAATGCTGTGCAATGCACATGCGAATACATGTCATCAACCCACCTCAAGCCACAAATGAATGGACCTCTCACTCCATCACCCGACACGTGCTGCAGATTTCAGAGATGGGCCCCACATCCATGCGGTGCCCCCACACGCGTGCCGAGAGGTGGAATTTGCAGCAGAGTACGTAACGTAATGCTCCCAAACATGCCATTACAGGAAATCTCAAGATCACATTTTCCAGGTATTCTAAGAAGGCCCACCACCTCCTTACAGCCATCTCTCTCTCTCTCTCTCTCTCTCTCTAAGTTTCCCTCTCTTCTCAAAAATCATATCTTTTTCTCTCTCATATCTGAAACAGTTTTCCTGCCACCTTTTCTTCTTTCTATCTCTCTCTCCTGTTTTCGTGTTATCTTCGTCTTCTCTTCTCTTTTTCAAGCCGTTTAAAGCTGACAGAGAGACTGAGAGACCAAGGAGAAGAAAGGATAAAAAGGAGATGGGAATGAGGTGCGCAGGATAACAGACTACGCCCACATTCTGGTTTTTCTTTTCAGAAGCAAAAGGAACAGCCCTTTGTTTCTTTCTTCCTTACGAGAGGTCGGTATCTATCGACCCGCGTGCTGGGGTGGGATTTGCTTTTTCCTGCTGTGTTCTGGAAAGACCCACTTAGATTTCAGTCCTCCTTTTCTCAGGTTCTGTTATGTCCATTGGTTTTGGATTGTTGGGGTTCTTTGCAAGTTGAAATGGTGAGTTTTGGGTGAGAAGGGAAGGTGGGGGTTTTGTGGGGTGGAGAGTTTTTTTTTTTTTTTTTTTTGGTTTTTGGTTTTTTTATCAAACGAGGGATTTGGGTTCTTGGATGTTGAGTTTTGGATATGGGATTGAAGGGATTCGGATTAAAAGTGGGTGCTTGAGAGGAATTGATTGATTGATCATATGGGTTCTGTTTTTCAGATGGAAATGGGTTATTTACTATTGGTTGAAGCTTGATATGCATAGATTGAGATAGATAGATTATAGATTGATACTCTTTCAAAAAAAAAAAGAACAGAAAACGAAAAGATAGATAGATAGCCAGACAGACAGACATGGCTTCTGTTGAAGAGAATGCAAAAGGCTGTGGTTTTATGAAGGGCGCGACTCTGCTTGAGGAAATGAAGCTCTTGGGCGAGCTTCAGGGCCAGTCAGGTTAGCTTTTTTGTTTCCCCCTCCCATTTTGCTGTCAATTGTCATTGATGATTTATGTTCTCCTGATGTTGGTTTGATGACCTGCTTTCAAAGTATTTTTGATGTCAAATGACAAAGTTTTTTTATTTTGAACCATCAAATTCATTTGAGAGATGAATTAATAGGTTCAGTTAGTCTATAGTTTAGATAGGAATCTGCACTTTAATGGAAATGTCTAGTGAGATTAATGGGTTAATTTGGATGCTTTTCTCTGATTTCAGGGGTGAGAAAGTCGCTGAACTCTGAGCTTTGGAATGCCTGTGCTGGGCCGCTCGTTTCCTTGCCTCAAGTAGGAAGCCTTGTATACTATTTCCCACAAGGGCACAGTGAACAGGTATTTCATCTTGCCATTTTGCAAATTTCTGTTCACGAATGTATTAATTCATTTATGTGATTAAATTTACTTTCGAATGTGGCATTTACTTATCTGAATATTGATTTACTTTCTTTCCTTCTTTATAATTGCAAAATGAGAAAAGCCCATATGTAGGATACAAAGAATAATATGCAAAATATTACAAACAAAATTGAAAAAAAATGCTCAAATGTAGAATAACCTCTGGGACCCACTTCTTTCCAAGCTAGAGCTTTTGTTTATGATCAATTCCCTTCAATAGGAATAAATATTAGTCAGATTAAAGTGCTCTCCAGTTGTTTTGAATTGCTCTGTTTCCCCAAAATAATATGCATATACGAAGTTTACGTTCTAGTAAACACACAGGCATCCACCAACTTCTCCCAAATAAAATAAAATAAAAATCCTAGTTTTACTCCTATATAGATATATATATTTTATATGTATACCTATTCTGAGAAATCTATTGTTGCATTTCAAAAAGGAAAATGTTAAGATGGGCTCTGGTAGCAGTCTCAAAAGTCATGACTGAGCGGCATTATTTGTTGATCATGTCATGGTTAAATTGCATTTTAACTGGGTGCTTACTGTTTGTTTAACAGGTTGCTGTTTCAACTAGAAAGGCTGCAAACTCCCATATTCCAAACTATCCAAATCTCCCGTCTCAGCTAATGTGTCAGGTTCACACTGTCACACTACATGTACGTGCAACTGATTTTCATGTTTCATGCTATTGCTTTCATGTTGAATAAAAGGCCTTCTCTAATTTGTCTTCTGGTTGCATTATTTGGACTAGCAGGCAGACAGAGATACCGATGAGATATATGCACAAATGACTCTTCAGCCTGTGAACTCTGTAAGCAAAACAGCCAAAACTCACTGATTTTTCCCAATTGAGCTTTTATCTTTCTTATCAATCTGTTTTACTTTAACTCATATAACATGGTTTTTGGATGGTGATCAAGCCCAACACTTCTTCAGAACAATTGTCTTGTAAGATGGTCACTCTTTTTAAAAGAGCAGTTTCTATAAAGAGGAAATACTTAATGCTCAGGTCCCATAATATGGAATTCATCAAGTTTCTGTTCCTACAAATGCAGCCATGATTCAGTTACCCACCATGCACCAACAGTCCTCAAGTATTGGAGTATCCTTACCTTCAAGACTGGAAAGATGGATAAAAAAGCATAGCAAATGGTTCACATGCAAGCAGAAAAGGGTTGAATTTGGGTGGCTAGGATTTTCCCATATGGCCAATTTTCTAAATATGGCAATTCATTTCGAGACTCATCTTTTCACAACTTTGATCACTGTCTGTGTGTCCCATTTTTGCATGATAAAGCCTATGCAACACTATTGAGTGCCTAAGCATAGCAGTCAATTAATTTTGGCCCAGAATTTGAACTTGTTCAGCTTTTTGGTCCAGATTCTGGCCGAGCAGGGACTATGGTGCAAATTTCCCCTTTAAAAAACAAGAAAGCTCTTCATTTTGCTTTATGTAATAATGTGCACTGTTGTTGTGCTGTGATTATGCAAATGCATTTATGTATGTTATTTTGTATTATTATATGGTAACTGTAAATGAGAGTACAAAATGAATTTCATAATCTCACAGTTTCATAGACATGGTTTATAATTTATATATTTGGTATATAGATACAACAGATTGCAGTAAAATGAATTAAATTTATATCATGTGTTAATTAACACTCTTTTTTTACTATTTTTATAATTATATATAGGGATTTTTACCAAAAAATTATAAAAATTTGACTTATCGCTGCATAATGATAGGAATTTGTATTTTTTTTTTCCAAAAAGTGATAACTTCAACACTCGTGTTTTTTTTTTTTTGGCGAAATTGCTCGTAGGTAACAATATCGCAATCTATGTAAACCCTTTAGCACCAACTTTTTCTTCCCAGCAAAATGATCTCTATCCTTTACGCGCATTTGCGGTCTCTCACTACCCTTTCGGTTTTTCTCCATATTGATTTTAACCTTCTAGGTAGAAGATTGAGTGAGAGATCGGTCCTCGGCGTACTTCGGCTAGGTTCAAGTTACTCTGTTAAGACTCGTTCATACTGCCAATACCCAGTATAAACCTATTTTACTTGGTCAAAACATGGTAAAAATGCAAGAAAAAGTATTAAAAATTATTATCAAATCCGGTGGTAATTGTACAATAAATCGATTAGCTCTGGTCGGTAAGTTAACTAGTAGGGGTGCACATGGGCTGTTCGGATTAGTTTAGAGGAGAAACCATCAATCGAACCGAACCCATCAGTTTTCTATTTTCCCAAACCAAACTGAACCACCAATGTGCTCAAACCGAATTGAAAGGACCGGTTCGATTCGGTTATGGTTTTTTTGTTTTATTTTATTTTCACAAAAAAAAGGCAGTTCAATTGGTGAGAGACGTTGGACTTAAAGTAATGGAGTGAGGGTTCGAGTCTTCTTCTAGTAATTTTTCATATTCCTTTATATATTTTATAAAAAATATATATTTATATAATTGGTTCGGTTCGGTTCGGTTCGTTTCGGTTTGAGCGATTTAACCGCACCTTCAAACCGAACCGAACTGAACAGTTTGAAGGAAATCCGAACCGTGACCAAACCGATCCGAACCCCCTAATTCAGGTTGGTTTAGCGGTTTTTTTGTGCACCCCTATTAACTAGGAAGTGTGGCTTCAGTTCAAATCCCACCCATTCATTAGTTAGGCAGGAAATGTTACACTGCCCCCCTATCACAGGGTTGTGTTAGAGAATCTTTTTTCTCACTTTATAACGTGCATCATTTGATGAATTAGATTCAAAGATAGAAGAAAATGAGTAGAAGTGCCATAGTCTTCTTTATTTGATCCATTTCAAAAAATTCCGGCAATACAAGCAGGCTCAGGCCTAATATATTTGGACTTTTAGACACTCTATGTAACATACCAATGGTTTCTCTGTTGCTTGGGTATTATATTCTCAGGAATTCAAAGTAAACTTAATTCTTAAAGATATGAGAGAGAACTATATAAGGTGGAGATGTAGATGCAACCCCCACTAAGGATCCATAAAGCGAACGGTTGGGGCAATTTCTTGGAAAAAATTTAAATTCCTATCATTAATTAGTGATAACTAAGCTTCCCTACCATTAATTAGCAATAAATGAGCTTCTTTATAATTTTTTGGTAAAAATCCCTTATATATATTTAGAATTTTAAAATTTTACCAAAAAAATGAAACTCCTAAATGAAAGACGGAAATACCGAATTGGCCAAAATGTTTTGGTCTAGTGTGAAATCAAAATGGGATTTGGAATGAATTAATTTACTTATCTGTGTTGATTAACACTCTTTTTTTTACTACTTTTATAATTATATAGGGATTTTTACCAAAAAATTATAAAAACTGACTTATCGCCACATCACCCAGGTCATCACATAGTGCGGTCCCACTGAAGTAGGATCTTTGGAGGTCCAGATTGGAGACAAACCTAACCTTTGGCAAATTTGCACAAAGTGGCTGCTCGTTAGTCTCAAACCTGCGTTATCACACATGGCACCCGAGGGTTTTACCATTGCACCAAAGCAAGGACCCCCTGACTTAACATTGCATAATGATAGGATTTTTTTTTTTTTTTTTTTTTGCTCCCAAAATGTGATAACTTCAACACTCAATTTTTTTTGATGAAATCGGCCACATGTAGCAATACTGCAATCTATATAAACCCTTTGACACCAACCTTTTCTTCAAGGCAAAATTATCTCTACCATTTACATGCATTTGTGGTCTCTCACTACCCTTTTGGATTTTCTCCATTTTGAATTCAACCCTTCAGCTAGGTTCAAGTTACTCTATTAAGACTCGATCACACTGCCAATACCCGGTATGAACTTTTTTTTTTACTTGGTCAAAATTTGGTAAAAATGCAAGAAAAAGTATAAAAAATTATTATCAAATCCGGTGATAATAGTGCAATAAATCAGTTAGCTCTGGTCGGCAAGTTATCTAGGATGTGTGGCTTCAACTCAAATCCCACCAATTCATTAGTTAAGCAGGAAATGTTAAACTGCCCCCTTATTACAGAGTTGTGTTAGAAAATCTTTTTTCTCGCTTTTGAGCGTGCGTCATTTGATGAATTAGATTCGAAGATTGAAGAAAATGAGTAGAAGTGCCAAACACTTCTTTATTTCAACCCATCTCAAAAAATTCCAGCAATACAAGCAGGCACCCAATAGATTTGGACTTTTAGACATGTCTATTTAACATACCAATGGTCTCTCTGTTGCTTGGTATTAAATTCTCAGGAATTTAAAGTAAATTTAATTCTTAAAGATACGAGAGAGAACTATATAAGGTGGAGAAGTAGATGCAACCCCCGCTAAGGATCCATATAGGAGGGGAAAGCGAAGGGTTGAGGTAATTTTGTAAAAAAGAAAACTCAAGCATTAACGATTATCATTTTTTGGAACATTTTTAAATCCATATCATAAATTAATGATAAGTGAGATTCCCTATCATTAATTAGCGATAAATGAGCTTCTTTATAATTTTTTGGTATAAGAGATTTTACCAAACAATATTGAAATTCCTAAATGAAAGACGAAAATACCAAATCAGCTAAAATGTTTTGGTATGGTGTCAAATCAAAATGGGATTGGGAATGAGTATGAAAACTAAGTACCTGAGACTTGCATGGAGATTCAGGTAAAAAAAAAGTAGAGCTCCTCTTGACCAAAAGAAATAGACTTATCTATGTGAGAAACCATGTACCAACCCAAAAGCTTAATCTCATAGGTGGAAGGCCCCAAACAGGTATTTATGAAGCCTTGCCAAAGGCATTACTTAGGCGATGTGGGATGTGGGACTTGACTTTACCAACAATCTACACAAGTGATCTTGGGTTCCTCAAATTTGAATCTAATATTACTTTTTCATACTAATGAAAAATCTACTTTCTCTTGTCAGGAAAAGGACGTCTTATCTATTCCAGGTTTCGAATTTCGGCAAAGCAAGCAGCCAAGTGATTTCTTTTGCAAGACTTTGACTGCGAGTGATACCAGCACACACGGAGGCTTCTCCGTGCCTCGTAGAGCTGCAGAGAAGTTATTTCCACCATTGGTGAGTCTCTTAATTGAAAATTATCCTACAAATGTGTGATTGAGAATCAAAATGGTTTTGAAACTGGCCTTCTAATCACTTCTCTTTTGTTATATGCCAGGATTATTCAATGCAGCCTCCCACTCAAGAGCTTGTTGTCCGAGACTTGCATGATAATTCGTGGACATTTCGACACATATACCGTGGTTAGGATGCTTTGTTATATAAGCAATATAAATGCTTTTTAATTTTCTTAGATTATATACAAAAAAATATGATATTTATGTACTTATTGATCTCTACCTAGTGTTTTAGCTGGGCCAGTGTTGATCTATGACTCGAAATGGCTATTTGAATTTTCTTTTTTCTATTTGCTTGATGCAACTTATTGGTTTTCACCTTTTACATTGGGTAGGACAACCAAAAAGACACCTTCTGACAACTGGTTGGAGTTTGTTTGTGGGAGCAAAACGGCTTAGAGCTGGTGATTCTGTTCTTTTTATCAGGTAGTTACTCCACATGCTCCTTAATAGGTTTCCAAAATAGCAAAGCATCCTATACATTTAAGGATAGGATTCTGTTCTGTTGTAAATTACATTTAAGGATACAGCTTCATATAAATGTCAATTAACAAAGATAAACAAGGAAACTATATCAAATCTAAACCGAAATCTACCTCGATAATATCAAACTACAAGAGAACTCTAGATAATAATTCCAGATAATCTTGTCATTATCTTAATGCTTTTTTTTTTTTTTTTTGAAAAGATGACTGTATTCATTATCTTAATACATTCCAACACCCTTCGCAAATTCATCATGCTCAGAAATCTTGAGTTTGCATAATACCGATGAATCCAATGGTTGCCGATGCATATCGATGAATGTGGTCTACTAAGCTTGACAAAGCAGTGATGCTGATGATGTTGTAGATCCACTATTCAAAAGAAACATTTTCAATAATCAGTAATGCAGCTGAGTGAAAAGAAATCATACAAGACCATTGAACAATGATCCTTTTGGAGATCCAAAGGAGTGCAAACAAGAAAGCAAACAAATCCATACATATGATTGAGTTCAATGATCCAGTCCAAAAACAAAACAAATTAGAAGATCCGATGCAGATGTACATTGTAATACAAGACAAAAACCAACACATGTGGTAGAGCACACTATGTTCCTGACCACTTATCCACTCCAAATCATTGTTTGCAGATTGCTAATGTTTGTTTGGGCTAGAAAAGTTAGGCTATGTTCTTTATGATTTTAGTGTTGTTCCAATGCACAACATTGTGGATAATCATCTATTCTGTTAAATGTTACAATCGATTGTTAAATTGGATACTTACAAGTGCATGGAATTATATGTGTCCTCTCCTGCACCTCTACTGCAGTTACCACTAAGGAGTGGGCTCCACCCAGGGGGATGTATTAAAAAAGTATTTATACCGACTCTACTAATACCTTGAGGTTTTGGTAGGAATGGTTAGCTCAAGAAACTTAATATGGTATCAGAGCCAACTGGTCACGAGTTCAAATCTCAGGAGGAAAGACTCGGTGCTAAAAAAACACGTGTTGCCAAAAGTTCGCCAACTAGGTTCCACCTAAGGGGGAGTATTGAGGAGTGGGCTCCATCCAAAGGGAGTATTAAAAAGTATTTGTGCTGCCTCTACTAACGCCTCAAGGTTTTGGTAGGAATGGTTAGCTAAGGAAATTTCAAAGTTACTTAGTGGGATATTGGTTGTTGTTAATTAGTGTCCTTCCATGAAAATGGAATTCAGGATTTAGGTACTAAATTTGTAGGACTGACATACTTTCCTTACTAGGGTTGTACACTATTTGTTATTTTTTTGAACTATTTGTTCAAATTCCAATCTATCACTTTTAGAATATTTAACCATCTGAAATTTGCTAATCTCTGTGATAAAAAGGGACGAGAAGTCGCAGCTGCTGCTTGGTGTGAGGCGTGCAAACCGTCAACTAACAGCATTGCCGTCATCTGTTCTTTCTGCTGATAGCATGCATATTGGAGTTCTTGCAGCTGCAGCTCATGCTGCCGCAAATCGCAGTCCTTTTACAGTTTTCTATAATCCAAGGTATGAATAATCTGCCTCTTTTACTCATCATCATCATCATCATCATAATAATAATAATAATAATAATAATATGCCTCTTCTCTCTTCCATTATTTTGAATTTACTACACACTGTCTCGAAGTTACTGTGTTTTGTTCTGTGTAGATCATATATTACCCGTTTGCATCTTCACAGGGCATGTCCTTCAGAGTTCGTCATTCCTTTGGGCAAATACCAAAAAGCTGTGTATGGAACCCAGGTTTCAATTGGAATGAGATTTGGAATGATGTTTGAAACAGAGGAGTCAGGTAAACGCAGGTATTTTTCTTCGTTAAGCTTATGCAAGATCATTTCCTGGTTATGCGCAATTTTGTTCTTGAGGTTCAGGAAGTACCTTAGGCTGGACTTACGGCTTCTTTTTCTGCTGGGCATTGTTGAGATTTAGGATGTTGCAATTCTGATGACAAAATCTTCTCACTGGACATTTTTACATCGAGAATTGCATTTTTATACTGACTGGTTTATCAATGGAATGTATATGTTAATAGTTAAACTCCTTTGAAAATGTTGGGTCAATATTATCATATAAATACACCATGTAAAAAACTTTGCTAAACACAATAATAAAGTGGAATTTAACTTCCATTGTGCACTAGAAGTTAAGAAGCTAGCAGTAATTTTCTTTGTCATATAGAAGCAGTTTCATTTTTGAGGGTATAGTGGTGATTTCATAAGATTTCTTCTATCTCATGAACCTTATATTGCTTGCTTTTTCTAACCAACATGCAACAGCAGATCTATATTTCTTGCCAAGAATAACACCACTAATGCAATTCATTTTTTTTTCCTGTCTGGAAAACATCCTTTTGCATGATGGAAGATAAAATCAGAATATTCACAAAAAAAAAGAGTATACTGTTCATTTGCAGTCCAGCTCAGTGGGGGTGATCTCGCATCACATCCAGTATGGCACTCATCCAACTTACTCTCACTGTTAGGTTGAATAAAAAAAAAAACCTTGTATAGTTATATGTGTCAGTCAAACAACTGAATTACAAAAGGGAGAATATTGGAATGAAATTGGATGATCTTAACAGGAGTATGCATCCTCTTACATAGATTGCTTGTATTCTAATCATAGCAAGTATGAGTCATTACAGCCCATAAATTGGGCAATTACAAACAATCCAATCTATCTGAGTCAACTTTTTACAACTATGATAAAGATAATTAAGTATGGTACAATGTGGCTGTTCTAAATTTGTGGTCTACTCTAACAATATGACCATAAGGATGAGAGGCCGCTAAATCAAGTGCTATAAGTAACTGATGTGGGTGATTTGTTGCCCAACCCTAATCCGTGGTGCGGCCTTTCCAACCTCTTCCCTTCCTGCTCCCCACCCTGGATGTTTGGTGAATGGTGACCACATATGAATGGTGTGCTGTCCACTCATCAGAGAAAATGTTTCTTACAAATCGTTAATATGGCGTGTCTTGTGACCCATAATGATTTGAAGAGCGAAGGAAAGTTTCCATCGTGGATAAAAAACTCTTTCTTTTTTAATGATATTATCTATGAATTTAAGCCCTCCAAAGTTTTCATTATAAATGTGATCAGGACCAAAATTGAGCCAATGCCTATTACATGGGGTAGATGAGTCTGAGCCTCTGAGGGGGTTAGACTGATCACAGGTAGGCCCTAACGAGGCTTGTAAATTTGCAGCCCAGGATCTATCATGTTCCCCTCGTCTATAGATCAGTGTGGTGCAAGATATCATTTAAAAAAGAAAGTGTGGTGCAATATATTGCGATGAAACATGGTGTGCTCACTTGATGTTTCATACTTATTACTTAAATTATCTTGCTTTATATTGATTTTTTACCCTTCATATTTTAATGCTTTGTTGAACAACTGTATTTCTATTTGAATGCAATAATATTCCTCACTTACTTGTATTCATAATTTGTTTGTTTTTTAAAATTTTGAATTCTTGCCTTTGTGATTGTATTGTTACACGGCAGATATATGGGAACTGTTGTAGGCATTAGTGACTTAGATCCACTAAAATGGCCAAGTTCAAGGTGGCGGAATATTCAGGTAAGGTGTTTTGCTTACATGTGTACTGCGATTTCTTTTGTCTAAAAAAATTGAGCCACAATATTCTTTGAACTCATAATCAGGTAGAGTGGGATGAACCTGGTTTTGGAGAAAGACAAAATAGGGTTAACGTATGGGAAATTGAGACTCCAGAAAATCCATTCATTTGTCCCTCTCCCATTTCAAGTCTCAAACGACCATTTCATCCTGGATTTTTGGGTACGCACTAAACACCTCCATATCTATTAGCGTTTACTGTTTGCTACCTCAGTTCTCAAAATCATTTTTCAGATTTCGCCTTTACCATGTCATTATAATATAATATAATAATTTGTTCTTGGCATTGTGATTTTTAGCTGAATTTTCCCCTTATAGAATCAACAATAATAAACACATTTTTAGAAGTTGTGTTTCGGAACTTTGAGTATTGCATTTTAGAATTAAAACTATGACTACTCTATCCAGAAAGATGGTCTCAATCTCAGGGCTCAACAATTAAGGGAAACCCTTTTATTTTCATCGTATATTGAAGCTCCTCTCAGAATTTTTTTGGTGTTTATTGCATGATAATTTTAGTGTACCTTGTCAGGCAAACTATTTTTTGATCACCAATTCACTGGCAATATACATTTTCCCCTTGTGGAAAGGTCCTAGTCATCCATCAAATTAGCGGCTGTCAATTGGACAGTTTAAAAAACAAAAACAAAAGCAAAACGAAGAAGAAAAGTCAATGTTTCTCATGCAATGGGCTTGGGGCTGGTTTCTGACTCGTGCAGTATCTATGGAGGTTCTGGAGCGACTGGGCATCTTCTTTCATTGCCTTTTTTTTAAGTTTTATTTTTTCTGACTTCAGAACAAGCTATGATACTCTATAGGTCCCCTTTCTGGGCTAATTTGTAAATAGAACTGCATTTTCTGGTTAATTGACTTAATTTTTAGAACATCAAATCTTCTTTCTGTGTATGTCTTGTATGAAGTCTTAAATAGAACAAACACGCGAATTCATTTTGGCCTGTTGGTTGTAAGAGGTTGATGAGTACCCTGGTTGCTTAACTTATATAATATGGATAATAACTTGGGGTTTTGCATTTGTGGCGATTAGATGTGTATTTCCCCAAGACTGCTACAAGATTTTTTCTTTTTTTACTTCCTCAGGTGCGATGCCTTTTGACAATAGTAAAAGAAAGATCTGGGTTTTTCATTTATTCCGAGTATCAAAAGTGGCAGGCATTCACACCTGTTTTTGAGTTTGACCAGATAAAACCACTCCTCTCCATAGTTATTGGTTTCATTTTGGAGGCCATTCTGTAACTTGAAACTTTCACTGCTTCGATAATTTCAGTGCTCTGTTTCAAGAAAGACACAATCAAGAAAGCGAAGGAGGAAAAAAGAAGAAAGAATATGAAAGTACGGAAAGGAATTCAATTGTAAAAAAAATACTTGAGATCACTTGTTTTAAGCCCTTTCATTTGACTGGAATGGCTTAAAATCCTTTTGACTCAATTTCCGATCTAGATTTACAAGAAAGAAAGGATAAAAAAATTAAAACTTTATTCCATAATGAATCTGTTCAACCATTTCGGCTTGTTTAGGCTTCTTTCAGTTATTTTTTTGTCTCACTTGAGGCAAACTAAAAAAGTTAATAAGGGTGTCCCAATTTGGAATCCCTACTAAAACATTTTTTCCATTTTGGTTAAATAAAACAATTTGAAAAATTGATTTCTCTCCTCAAATATTACTTCTTCAAGATTGCCAATATTAAGTTATATTTGAAAAAGATGGGATTCTGGCATCCACCGCTTCTCAGGTCATGAGTTCTAATTATAAATTATTTCTCTGCCATAGTTATGAGGCATGAGTTTGAAAAATCTGAATGGATTGAATGGTTTTCCAGGGATGGGGGTAGAAACTGGATGGGAGAACATGCTCAGAAGAACTTTGTCCCAAGTCTCAGAAAACGGAAATGGTGATCTTCAGTATTCCCCAATTCCAAATCTTGGGTCAGAATTAGTGAAGTCAATGCTTAAACCTCAGCTTTCTAGTGCCAATGTATTCAGTCGCCTTCAACAAAATGATGCTGCAATTATTCAAAACCTCACAAGCAATGAACTTTCACGATTTCCTTCTAGTATACCTTCATGCTTTATGAATGGAACTCTGAAACAGCATGAAGATACAACCTTCCAAGCATCAGTACAGAGAAATATCCAGCTTCTTCATGCACAGCAACAGCTGCCCCCATTACAAAACGTTCTGATACAAAATCTGAATGTACAGAATTGCCTTGAGCAGACCCAGATTGTGGGTTCAAACTTAGCATCACACAATCACAAGAGGCCACATGAACAAATCACCGAAGAGCCCATGATTGAGCAGATAAGTCGAGGCCTTCAGGATAAGCTTAATGAACATAAGATAGACCCTGTTGTAAATAGAAATGAGAAATCATTTCAGCAGAAAGTACGTGTTGACAAACCTGAAATGGCACATGAGCCGGAGACAGATCAACTACTTGACTCCAATCATATTCTATCACCACCATTACCACAGTTACATACAGAAGTAACTGGGAGCCCATTGAACCCTCAGAACCTCCCAAATCACCTATTCCTTAATCAGAGCTCGCCATTGGAGTCGCTGATGGGTTCCCAACTGGTGCAGCAGCAGCTTGATGCAAATACCGCTCAGCTGCAGCGGACAGATACATCTTTATTGGACGCTAACAATTTAAATAGCTTTCTCATGTTCTCGGGGCATATCTCAGCTCAGCACTTGGAAACCGGTGACTGGATGTTCCACCCATCCAGTTATCAATCTCCTACCAGCATTTTGAAATCACCTAGACCCCAATCTGGGTCTGGTAAGCTAGATACCCCTCATGCACCAGCACCTGTTAATAGTGACGATGCAGAAAATGTCTCTTCAGTGGTGAATGTGGAGGCCTATAGTCCAAGCAAGAATGCTCAGTTTCCATGTATATTGAATGCTCATGTTTCCCAATGCTTGCCAACGTTGTATCAAGAACTCTCAGGTCCTCAACAGGTAACTTACCTAAAAACTCTATCAATGGAGCACAATCCAGGAATCCAGTCATCTAGGTTCCATGCTATATCAGGTGAACAAGATACAGCATTGCTTCGAAGCGTTTCTAATCCATGTGGGTTAAGAGACTTCTCCGAGGAGAGTAACAGTCAAAGTGAGGCTTACAGCAGCTTTCATCTTGAAGCCAGCAATGCAAGTACTATGGTTGATCCTTCTGTTTCGAGCACTTGTTTGGAGGGCTTCGGTATACTGAAGGATGGGGGTTTTCATAATCCTCCAGAAGGCCTGGTTGGCAACTTCTGTTCAAGTCAGGATGTTCAGTCTCAGGTTACCTCTGCTAGCCTGGCAAATTCTCAGTCATTTCCTTTCCAAGAGTTTCCTGACAACTCAGGAGGTACATCTTCAAGCAACTTGGATGTTGATGAGAATAGCTTCTTGCATAATGGCTCGTGGCAACAAGTTTCTCCACCTCTGCGAACATACACTAAGGTAAAAAAGAAGAAATCATTGTTAACTAACATGTTGAGACCAGAGCTAAGGAAAAAAAAAATTTGAGAGGTAACACTTGCATTTGATGGATATCAATTCGTTATTCTGGATTCTATTTCCTCAAAGGGTAAATATATGTTGTTCAGCTTTTTATTTCATCCTCTCTTGTTCTTTTGGTTCAAAATTCACATTGTTTGGTTCATCATAACACTACAGTTGGAGGATCTTTTCACAGGATGGTCACCTAAGGTCAAGCTGCCCTTTTTTAAAGGAAAAAAAAAATGAAAACTTATGTTTTCCTGCTTCAAATTTCCTATAGTCAAATGGTTAGGATTTTTCTGGATGGTGTGATTCTATTTTATGGCATATCAAAGGTGTAGGTTCTGCTGGGTTATCGGCCTATTACACATGAAAAGAACCAATGGTAACTTCATGCTGTAGTCTATGCTCTTCCTCAAGTCACTTCTATGTTTTATGTAACAGGTCCAAAAACTAGGATCTGTTGGGAGGTCCATTGATGTCACAAGGTTCAAAGGCTACGATGAGCTGAAATCTGCAATTGCATGCATGTTTGGACTTGAAGGGCAACTTGATGACCCCAGAGGCTCAGGATGGAAACTCGTGTATGTGGATTATGAAAATGATGTTCTTCTTGTTGGAGATGATCCATGGGAGTAAGTCTCTGCCTCATCTTTTTGAGCTGTTTTACTAGAGTTTTAAAATCTACATGCACTAGCTATTTCCTGCAAACAGTATGAATTGGGCTACAACCCCAAGTTGTAAATTTGTTGGGGGTTCATTTAAAGTTATTTATACTTGTATGTTTTATGTTGTAACCTCAACTAGCTGTGCCATGTCCAAAAATTTTGCGATCTTGAGTTCATTGTATTTGTTTGCGCAGTAAAACAATGCATGAATTGGGCATAGTGAACATTGATCAAGTTGAAAGATTATCTAAGAAAACAGCATGATTTCCAATTCCTGATGCATAATAAAAACCATTGAGCAAGGATACATATAGATTACATCAGATAAAAAAGGAACAAGACATAACCCACTTGTTTACTAGATCAAGAAGCAAAGATGAATTCAAGGAAACATAGACAAAGATTAATTTCTTTTATAATAAGTTGGCTTCATATGTAGGCCCATTGTTGGCGTGTTTGTTTTGTTTAGTCTTGTTTGCTTTTGTTCTGTTGGTATAGAGTACTTATACTGATTAGTTTCCTTTCCTTCATTCCAAGTCTTGTTGCAATAATAATTTACTTTGATGCTGGCAGTATCGGTGAACAAGGATCTTTCTCCTTAGCTTTATTTTAATGTAGGTTTTGCTTGCTGCACTCTAGTTGCATGACTCACCACCCACAGGCAGTATGCATCTATCTATCTTGGACAATGATTTCCATTCTTATTTTATTCCAGCATCTGCTGTTTTTTTCTGAAAGTTTCCAATTTAGCTGTGTGATCCCTAATATCTATTGAGCTAACTATATTTGATACAAATTACTTGCATAATGAACTTTGTGCCTGTTTGGCTGATTCTAACAAATTCCAAGGAGTTCCTAGGGAATGGACTTCTATATAAGGGGGTACGAGTGAAGGCTCATGGATGGAGATCTCAGGGAGAATCAGTCCTAGAATTTAATTTCATAAGGTGAAGGGTTGACAATCATTTCCTATCAAAGCAGGCATTATGATGGTCCTTGTTGATCTCCACCCATGATCCTTTAGTCTTTCCCCCTTGGATAGAAGGCCCTAATTTCCTATAAACCATCTTATTTTCCCAAGAAGGGGAAAAAGAAAGAGTAGCTCAGATTATACTTTTCTTCTGTGTAGTACTTCAATGTAAATACCTTTTTGAAGAGAATATTAATTTACTGTAAGAGTCAATACTGACTTTTGAGGGAAAGAAATATGTGGGACTGTTGCCCAGAGTGGTGCATAAATTGCAGTATCTGTAAACCAGAAGCTACTAGACATGTAACTTAAAATACAGATGGTTCGTATGCAATTTCTATCCTTATTTGATCTCACTAGGCATCTGCTGTTTCATTAGAATATTTGTCTGACTTTCCAATGGATCATGTGCAGAGAGTTTGTAAGCTGTGTCCGATGCATAAGAATCTTATCACCATCTGAAGTTCAGCAGATGAGTCAAGAGGGGACACAAATAAACAAAATTATGATACAGGGTAGCAAGAGTTCAATCCCTGAAGATGCCAACGACTGGGATGGCCCATGATTTTGGGACTCAGGATCAGGAGAGGTTTAACATTCCCTCCCGAAGTAAGTATACTTCTGTGGAGTCTGAAGTCTGCTCATATGCGACGGGTGCTTTCCAGCCAAACAATTTACTGGAAAACATTATGATTTCGACTGCCCTTTGTGGTTCAAGACGTGGTATGTTGTAAGTTGACACCTGGCTCTACTGAACATTGGAAAGGTTTTACCTCTTCTTGTATGTGCTGTTGTATTTTCCTATAATTGCAATTTTCTGGTAATTCTAATAGGTAGGCATGTAATGGATATGTAAGACCATTTCACTTTTATAGAAAAGTACAGATTGGTGTGACGCCCATCTGTTTCATGATATAGGCTTGGTTGCTGAAGTTACTTTTGGATTCTATGCTTGTGATGTAGACCCATCTATTTTGTAAATAATAAAACTTGGCAAACTAATCACTGTCCTGATAAGTCCACCAAAGGGCACCTTGGCATATTGTTTGAGCAATGAGCAGCCAGCAAGTAAAAGAGGGGCTGAGATTTGATTTGTACTTGAGGTGCCTAGGCCGGGGGGAGGGGGATTTTAAACTCAAATGCCAATTACGACATCCGCATCCCCTCCTAGCCCGGGCATGAAATGCCTGGCTCAAAATGTGAATCGGTGCTCTCTAGCCGTGGATGGTAAAACCCTTATCTCTCGTATGATATGATTGTTCGATCGCAGGTTTCGCGCTTCCATGCGTACGTGGACAATAATATCCATACATATTTTAACATGATGCCTAGTTTTATATTACATGGGTATAGTTTTATATTACATGGGTATGTAATTGGAGAAATATTGCCATTTTTTCGAACCCATGTTTCTAATGTTTGGGTCTCACTGGAAGCTGGCCTACATCTTCTCTACAGCGATTTGCCTGCCTCTTAATCACAAGGCTAATTAGACCTTATGCTCCAAAGGACAAGAGCAATCCTCTTCCAGATTAACTATGAAGCTGTAAACGAGCCTCATCATTGGACGCCATTGAAAATAACTGCATCATTGCTAACCCCATATTTACTTCCAATCTCAGCAAATTGGTAGCAAACCAGGGAACAATATAGAGGCAGCATGTGTCTTCTCTATCTTCAGTACCCCCTCCCCTCCCCGCCCCTGCTTCCCCAAAATAAAGAAATGTAAATAAATTCTAGAAGAGTGAGAGAGAACACTGACACCAGAAAAATCAAATGTATCCGCATACCAACAGCGTTTTCCCACCTAAATTGTCCACGCAACTAGCATTGACAGTAATATATCTCAAGTTGCTAAGTTGCTAACCAATACACTCAAAATGCCAAAGACTTCAAAGGTGCACCAACCTAACTACTTAACAATATAGATACGAGCGGCTCTTACTCGTTAATCTATCTCCAATGGTGAGTTGAAATACACCCACACCCAAACCACTCCATATTATCCATCACAACCTATTCAAACCTTAGCCTCTTTCTAAAAGTTTTAGAAGTCCATGGTCTAGAGACCTGAGACCAATGCAAATCATAGCGGGCCAAGCTAGCATTAAAGATACAAGGCCCAACTTCCAAGAGGAAACTGACTTGCAGTTTGTTGATCCCTCCATAGTTTGATTAGTAGTCAGGCTTAAACTTTCAGACCTAACTGGCCTTGAAGTCGCCCCAAGCCCGATCCATGTTGGGCAACCCCAAGGACCCTATGGGTTAGCCTGATTCATTGACTTTTGAAACAAGCTAGGGAAGATAGCCAGAACCCCACATGGGTAGTACACGAGTTATAACTAAGAGAAAATTGGGCTTGTGTAGCAGGCCAAGCTACTGGGACTTGAGGGCCATGTTAACTGTAAATATGTCATACTTCACAGTAGGGGGAAAAAGACTCTGGAAACTGTTTCTGCTGATAATCTCATGGGAGCTCTCCTGGACCTTTCATCCTGGCAAGAATCAAAGCTTCAGCGAACGGTTAGGATTACTCTATGTAAAAAACCTAGTCTACCCAATGTGGACCATCTTAATGATCTGCATCTGCATGTCCGAAGCACCAGCCCGACTAGGCCCAAATTGCAGTTAGGCCTGAGTTTGCAATTCAGGTATAATTGGCATTTCAAGCTTCATTTGGCCCTGGGCTTGCGGCTTAGCCACAATTCAGATTGGGCTTGGCTTAGAAAACACCTGGTCCGGTCCAGCCCACTCTTGTTGCAGCTCGAGCCATGATAGAAGTGAAGACGATGTCCAAGTAGAGTGCTTGGTTCAAGCCCGAGTGGATTGAGGAAACATCCTCATTACTAATGACTTAAAAAGCCTTTCTCATTCATCAACTTTGGGTAGGAATGCTGCCATGACCTTAACCTTATAGTTTCATGGTTGGATCTTATAGTTTCTGAGTGGGTTCAAAACATGTGGTTTGTCATCCAACATGCTTCCTGCAGAACATAAATTGCTTCCACCATGTCATTTACCAAAGAAGATATCAGATCACAAATGCACATTTGAGAGAAGAATAAAAGACTGCAATCGAGTTCACAAAAAGAAAGGAACTCGTTTTTGCACATGCAATCAAATATGAGAAGACTACAGATGCACATTTGAGGCAAGGCTGTACTAAAAAACATAAACATAGCCATCATGTCCAAATGTTCCATGTCAAGGGAAAATGGCACCTCCCTGTATTTGTTGAAGTTTCAATATGTAAGAACTCACTGTAAGTTCACAGAATGTACAGTGATTAATAAAAGAAAATGCCACTGCAATCATTGTAATAAACTCTGGTGTTTTTAATCATGAACAAAACATACAATTTTCAAAATCATATTGGCAAATAATAGAATCAAAATCCACCCACAACCTAATCAGATTAATGATCTTACAAAGAACATTTGCATAAAATACAGTAACTTTTATGCGCAATCCTCTTTCTACCTTTGTCGATGCAGGGTAATCAACAACAGTTGAGATTTCTCCTAGCTTGCTCATCAGATAAAGGATATTATTTTCATCCACCTAGCATGGGTGAAGGAGTTATACATAATCCAAGAGGAACATCTCTCTCTCTCTCTCTCTCTCTCTCTCTCTCTCTCTCTCTCTCTTCTTGTCAAGAAAGGTATGAGTACAAAGCAAGGATATCACCTTCTTTCTACCTCTTTTTTCATCTTTTTTCTCCTCCTATCCAATTTGCGTTGGTTAGTAACACCAATATACCCACCCATATTAGCAGTAGTTCCAAAATTACTGATATTCTATCCTCACATAGGCTCCAATCCTGACAAACTCAGGCATCCATGCTTAGATCATACCCCATCACATATCATGTAACAGATCCAGCAGTGAAAATTGATCAGTTTTAAGCCTGCAGTTAAAATTGATTATATACATATGACCAAAACCTGCTGTAACCATGTTGGGGTTGGCTACAATAAAAAACTGTTGCATAGAAAGATAATTTATCCTTGCTTTGTACTCATACCTTTCTTGACAAGAAGCTTCTACCACTTTGGTAATGCTTCGAGTTTTGTTTTAATATTTCAAACAAAATGTTTTAAAACTGCTTTGAAACTTGTTTTGATTGTTGGAACCAGAAGTCTATATTTCATGTAATTCCACAATGTTAAACTCCAATGCATGTACAGTCTAAAAGAAACTGTGGATTTAGACACCATAAATTCAGTAGAACATATACTAACTTATCGTCGAGTTAATTTCTGCATCATGGATTGGAGTCATCATAGTGGATCCCAGAATTCCCTCTACATCCATGAGATTAGGATAAGCCTGAGTTAATGTGATCGAGTTTTCCATCACAATGAGCCATCATAAGAAACTTGATGAGATCCAACCAATATGAATCCAATTTGTACTTACTTTTGTATGGTAAGAATAAAACCATCATTCAATAATGAATGTATGATGACGACCTTGGTTATTTCACCAACTGGTCCATCACAGAACATAGCATTAAAATGCCCAAAACCAATCTAAAGGCTATTGTTATAGAAAACCATTATCCAAATTCTCCTTCAGTATAATAGTCATTGGAATCTCTACTCAGATACCTCATGCAAACAAATAGATTGTGCAAAATTGGTTTTACATTGCATAAGTCTGACACTTCTTTAAACATTAAAATTATTGCTTGTATAGAACTTCGCTACTTTCCTCTTAAGGTGATTCTTTTAATAACTGCAAAGGAAATAAACAGTCCCTTGCAGGAATCAAGGAGAGCCCACTCCAAATGAGAAGTCATGAATTGATCAGAACTAAAACAAACCCCAAATGTGATCTTATTAAGATGTAGAAAGAAGAAAGCACAAGAAAGCCGTATTAAGGAGTGGTTACAAATTGCAGAACTCCATGTGCTCCATTAAATATGGAAAAAAAAATCATTGAAACTACTTCAATGCTACAAGGACATGTTTTTTATTGGCTCATACATGTTAGTAATTTCTGTTAGCAGGGTCTTCTAACAAAAGAAAAGCACCCAACACCCACCTGCACCCACACACCCAAAAAAAATGTTGCTCCCAAGATATTAAGGGTGTTATGCAAGTGAGATTACATTGACAATCCCCACTCATCTATAATCTATTTGACAGAAACAGAAATATCACTCCAGCTTATCTAAACTAGCATTCCAATGGCAGGATTATACATGATATTTCTCTTCTGCGACTACTTTCCAGTCAGAGAAGAAAAACCCATGTCTCACTTATTTCACATACAATACAAATCTCATTTTAGCAAAAGAATTGAGTATACCAACCTTTACAGTACTGCTAACACTCTAGTTCACCCTCTTACTGGTTTCTGTAGAACAGCTGACAAGTAAACATGAGGTTTCCCAGTTCCTGAACTGTCAGCCTTCTCACCAACAACCCATCTCAGCTTCCTGTAACCAAACCTATCAATCAACCGTGTAATGCTCCTCTTCCTATCATCATCAACGCAGTGAAAGTTATCCAACCAAAACAATCCTCCCACTCTCAAGATTCTATCAATGTCAAACATTAAAAATTCAATTTTCTCTGGGCGTGCCCGATTACCAAACCCACTCAACGACGCGCGAACCAGATCAAAAATCCCATCATAAAAGGGAAACCTCTGCTCCAACGACAAGTACATGGGAAAAAGCCCTCGGGCGGCAACGAATTCATTGAAGGGGGCACCGACATTCAATGTAGAGGTAATGACAGTCACATTCTTCTCAGCCATCCAGGCAGCAAAGCTCCCAGAAGATGCACCGCTAAAATCGAATCCAATTCGAATTCTACCGTCCCCCATTGCCAAAACATCATCAATTACGAAATCATACTTCCCTCTAGCCCTGACCCACCTCTGCTTCTCAATTCCATTAACCAAATCAAAGCACCCAACACAATCCCCACCCAATTTCTTCCCGTTCAAGCAATCAAAGCTCTTACAGGATAACCCATTCCAGCTAGCAATCTTATCACCAACAGGTTTCCAAAGAGAAAGAGGAAAAGGAGAGAGACCCACTTTAGGAACTGACCTGGCAAAGCATCTTCTTCTAGGAAGCGGCTCACACCCACTCAGAATCAGCTTCTGGGCGAGGTTCCAGTCATCTGGGCAAGCTCCACCGACCTTGTAATTCATGTACTTGGAGAGGAGAGGGAGATAATTGGAGCATGAATGCCCGACGGAGGAGACCATTTGGGCGATCCCAGTTCTTGAATCTTTACCCAGAGGAAGTGGGTGTGGGTGGAGGAAGGTGTTGAGCTCTTCTGCAATGTTGGGTCGGGAAAGATCGAGACTTTCATACCCAAGTAGCTCTTTCTCCATCTGGGTCAGCTTCTTTTGGGAGTAATCAATTTCCCGGAGGATGAGGGAGACTTGGTCTGAGATGAGGGAGATGTTGTTGGGATTGAGGTGGGGGATTGGAGGGGAAGTGAAGGCGTAGAAGGCGAAGAGGTTGGTGAAGAGGAGAGAGAACAGCATGAGGATGTTGATGAGAGCTTGAGAGTAGAGAGAAGAGCGTCTGAATCTGGCGCTCCCTTCTCCTGTTTTTAGAGAAACAGAGCCCATTCTTCTTCTTCTTCTTCTGTTCTTGCTGCAGATGTTGCTGTTACAGTGTCTTATGGCTATATATATAGAGAGAGAGTGGAGTTGGTGGTGGTGAAATTTATAGTAAAATTTGAGTTCACTCACTAGTTACTCGTTAAAGTTGCATGACGGATGACGCCGCCCTCAATGTGGGCTCATTTGTTGCGTGGAAATCTGTAGTGGGGGGAATCAGAATCCTATGCTGAGTGGTGAATGGTGGGGCTTGCCTTAAATCAGCATTGCATGCTTTTAACTGCTCCTCTATTCCAATAAGGGTCTCATGGAGGTGAAATTCTCTTCTTCTTTTGTCATTGAGTTGGTCATTCCCAGTGGTACAGTACATGAGAATGCACACCACTCAGGCATCCATCATTGGGTGGTTGTGTGAGATAGGACAGCCCTCTCTCCTCTCTCCTCTCTCCTCTCTCCTCACTCATCACTCCTCACTCCTCGGTTCAAAATCTTGGTCTCCGTCGTGGTATAGGCCGAACCGAAAAACCGATATGATATCGGTATCGGTCGCGGATATCGGTCCGTCGCGGTCATCGCGGGATGAATTATTTTTTTTAATCCAAAAAAATTCACAAAAATATCCAAAAAATCCAGAATATTAGAAAATGCTGGAAAACAATATTTGTTTCCATTAATAACAGCAATAAATCAAAATCTAGGTCACCTTAAGTTATGAGTCATGTTTGTGTCACAGACTCGCAGTTCAGTGTCTTTTCCAGTATTTCATATAATGCAAACATTATTGATACTCTGCTCATGATCAATTTATTAGTGTCAAATATAAGAAGATAAAGATAACATATCAATCATCATTTAATACTAACTTAATCATCAAATAAAGTTGTGAAATTCAAGACCCTGAAGATTAGTGAATGAGTTAGTGACTAAGATAGATAAATCATAAAGCACTTGGGCATCAAAATAGTCATGGTTTACCTGAAATTAGAAGGGACTAGTGGAGAGTACTAGTAGAGACCAGAGAAAGACTGATGAGTATGAGTGTATGACAGATTGACAACCTAATACCAAGTGGAGTGTCGCCCTGGCTCGATATCATCATCATCATCATTTCTTCGGTATTGGTTAAAAAGATATGCTCCATACTGTTGTTCAGCACTAGCACTACCATACCCATAACCATATTCAGATTGTTCTTGATAAGATGATGAACTATCTTGATCTCCTGTGGCTGTGAATTGAGATGACTGGTTGCAATCAAATGACATGAAATAGTCATGAGAGGCATAAATAGGTCGTTGAGAAACTGGTGGGAGAAGCCTCCCTTGCTCAATTAACATCTGTTCGATAGAAATAATCGGTGTTGGTGAAAGGGGTACCCAATTAGGGTCATATGAATAACCCTCATGCTGTCCATACATGGCACCTTGTTGGCCAACATAATCCTCATATTGTTCATACATGCATGGCACCTTGGCCAACATAACTCCCATGATGACCATGAGTAGCGGCGCCGGCGCTACTACTATCCCCTGCCTCAGTCTATCCAACATGTCTGATATAGCCACGGCGAGGATCTAACTTAGTAGCACGAGGAAAATGCTCAACTGTCTCATAAGTAATAGGCTCATCATCTCTATAATGACCCTCATCCCCGGGAGAGTCAGGTGGAATTCCTGCTGATGATGAAGAAGTAGAAATACTTGACTCACTCTCTTCATCCACCTCCTTTGCCCTTGGCTCACTCGTATTAGGTGCACGCCCCTGCTACATTGTCAAGTTTATTTCTTCTATCCTTTCTGCAGCCCTCACTGGCTCAGGCATATCCCCAATCAATTCCTCCATCAACTGCTCAAACTCTGGGTCTTGGTCTAACACCGGTTCTTCTTGTTCCTCCAACCATTGACCTAACACAGTATCCTCTTCTGAAAAGATATAGTCCAAATTAACTGGACAGAAATAATCCCGGTGATCCTCAAACTGTCTTCTCCTTCTATTTCTACTCCGGAGCTTGAGGTTGTAGTGAATGTAGACCAATTTATTTAGCTTTTGCATTGTCAATCTATTTCTTGGTCTTTTGTGGATAAATGAGAATGTGCTCCAGTTTCTTTCATAATTCGAAAACGATGTAGTTTGACTAAGGACTTTAATAGCAATCGTCCTTAGTGCAGGAGCATTCTCTCCATAATTCAACCACCATTCAGCTAAAAAAAAATAGAAATGATATTAGAGTCAATAAAAAAATAATAAGTCAATCTATTAATATAGAGATGACATTACAATCAATACCAGGATAGGTTTGTGTCACAGCTCTCCGCGCAGTCGTCGTTCCAAAGCTTTCAGCCCGTAAATTGTATATGTCAATCTGAAGACATTAACGTAGAAAAATAAATTAGAGAAATTACAATGTTATATACTTTTTTCCTTAATTATCCTACATTCCTACCTGATTAGTAACCCAAATTGCTTCATCTGTACTCTCTGCCAATCTTTCAATTACATTTTTTAGTCCCAAACGGATTTCATCAGATATGTGTCAATCCGTAACTTTGGGATTAAAGAAGTATCCTGTAACAGTAAAACCAATGAATTTTAGTCATTGATAAATTAATATAGTGAGGACTGAGGACTGAGGAGAGAATGGAGAGTTGAATACAACAATTCAAGTATTAAAGGATATTCTTCACTTACCGGCAATGTGTAAATCATGTTTTAATTGTCGTCCCCATCGATCGTCGATGATCTTCCAAAACTTTTTGTAATATTTACAATCTGCTTGAATAGCCAGCTTTGATCTCTCCATGGCCTCATATAAGAAGCTCATTGTTGGCTTATCATCGCCATCAACCAACCGAAGAACCTTTATTAGGGGATCAAAAACATTCAAAACACCCTTCACATGAGGCCAAAACTTGTTAGACTCAATTGTTTTACAAACTTCAATAGTAATGGGACTTAGCCTTTTTCCTCATTTTGAATTCATGAATTCATTTGATTTTATCAATCGGAGAAGTCTTTCTCTGTACTTGTAAACACTTTCGATAGCAATGAAGTGGGTGGCAAATCTAGTGATGCCAGGCCGTAGTAATTCATGGTTGTCTATATGCGTTTTCATCATGGAAATGAGTCTATATGATTGATAAAAAAAAATTGGTGATCTTCTTTATCTTACCAATCACAAACTTCATGACTTTTCCTTTTGCAATATCTTCAAGCATTAAATCCAAGCAATGTGCTGCACATGGAGACCAGAAAATCCTTGGCCTTTGTTTCATAAGCATCATTCCTGCAGCCTTCATGTTTGCAGCATTGTCGGTAACAACCTGAACTGCACAATCTGCCCCAACTTCTTCAATCACCTCATTCAATAACTTATTAATATATTTTGCATCTTGAATCTAATCGTTGCATCAACTGATTTGATAAACATCGTGCCCATAGACGAGTAGACTGGAAAATTCAAGAGATGACGATTTGTGATGGTCGTCCACCCATCGCATATTAGTGTGCAACCTCTTTCCTTCCATGCCCATTTGAAAGTTTGCACCCAAGCCTTCAACTCTTCATACTCTTTCTCAACAGAGACATGCCCAATCTCATAAGGGATAGGTGCCTTTATACCTAAACCATGTTCTGCAGCTGCATCTAACATGGTGGTGAAATAAGGAGATGATGCCTTGTTGGGAGGAATGCCTCCATCCAAAAAAAACTTCCCAGCGGCTCTCACTAGATGTTCTCTTGCTTTACCAAGCCTGCCATTTAATGCTTTCATAATGCCGGGCTGCTTTGATGTTGGTTTTCTATAAGCATATTGGCCCCACTTGCTGAGGTGCATGTGTAGGAGTTCTTTCAATCTCCTCAATATCTGGATCTCAACGGGGTTGTTTTTTATTAAATGCCCGACACAAACTTGCTCTCCTAGGTTCGGATGACCCACCCTGCTCATATTGGCTACCTCTAGAGGTTGCTTCATATTGCATTATTCTTCTCTCTTCCTCCTCCTGAAGTGACCTAACACTTTCTCTCCTAGCCGTCTTCATTTCCGAGTCTTCATCGTCATCATCATTGGAGGAACCGAATACTTCTTCTCTACATGCATCAAATTCCTCAGTTCTTCTTCTTTGTTGTAACACTTTTTTTCTATTTTTTTTCGCTGATGCATTTAGGAGTTCCTTCATTTCAGCAATTACATTTGGTGGCACTTTATGACATTTTATCACCTGTCCTGTTACATGCCCCAAATGTTGTTTCAATCGAGTAATCCCGTCATAGAGCACTTTTCCACAATAATTACATTTCACTCTACTTTTGCTTCCAACCGCTTCACCATGGTTCCATGTCGGATCTATTTCACGCACCATCTTGTTCCTATAAAATAAGAAACTCATGCAATAGTAATACACTAATACTCTAACAACAATTATTTTTAGGAAAAGTCAAGATTTAATAAAATCATTTTTCAAAAATCCTAAATATATAGATATAGCATAAAAGTATGTAGATCAATCATTTACACATCATACAATGATCATGAATCATTAAAAGAACATATTTATGATAAAAATCCCCCAAAAATGATATATTATAATTCAAATATTAAAAAATCCGAAAATAAAATAATTAAAATAAAAATCTAAATCATGTTTATGACTATGAGTAGATGTAGATCTATCATCTACACACTATTAATAAGCCATTAAGCCTTTGGTATCACAACTATCCTAACAAGTAACAACAATTATTTTTTGGAAAACAAAAATTAATAAAATCATTTTCAAAATCCTAAATATATAGATCTAACATAAAAGTATGTAGATCAATCATTTACACACCATACAATGATCATGAATCATTAAAACAACATATTTATGATGAAATCCCCAAAAAATGATATATTATAATTCAAATATTAAAAGATCCGAAAATAAAAAAAAAATTGAAAAAAAAGTTCAAAATCATGTGTATGAGTAGATCTAGCATGAAAGTATGTAGATCTAACTTCTAAATGAAGAAAACAACATAATTACACAAGTGAGTAAGTGACAAACCTCTATGCTTCATCTATAAAAAAAATAAAAAAATAAAAAAAAACATAATAAAATGTTTTAAGTTGATTTCCTCTTACCTTGGATAATATTTTCTTCAAAAAATAGAAGTGAGATTTGAAAATATGCAAGAGAGATGGTGGCTGCTGCTATAACTAATAAGGAGTTGAGAAGAGAGGAGAAGAAGATGAAGATGGGGGAAAAAATATAAAAATTAGGGTTTTCACCCTTTTTAACATATCTCGGCCGAGATATTGCTAAATCCGATATGAACAAAATCTCGGCCAAGATGGGCCGAGATTTTGAAGAATTAAACCGCTACTGAGATATCGGTGCGGTATCGGCCGGTTTTTTAATCCATGCTCCTCTCTCCTATTTCTCATAGTGAAATTTCTCTCTTGACACAATAAAAGTAATATTTATTTTCCAAGAAATTTGGTGAAATTTAGTACTAACCCAACATAAAAATCTTAGTTTATTCATGTTTGATTGGTCACAAATAAGTGAAAAAGTAACTTTTCACCTGCCAAAATATTTTATTTCATAACTAGTTTACTTGTTAACTTCTCGACGCACTTTAAAGTTACTTTACTTCGGTGAAGCAGACACGAATGTGATTGACGGAATGTATACTTTTTCTTTGTATAACTATTACAGTTCTCACCAATCCGACATTTATTTATATTATTTTTTAATAATTTATTCAAACATTGTCATAGGGCTAGTACGAGTGAAAAGAAAACTAAACAGGAATATGCCTTTTGGAGCTCATCTCAAAATCAAATCAGTGAAACCACTTTCTCAAGAGTGAGCAATTTTCACTCCCAACTCCACTTGGGCCATTTTTCACATGTAAAGCATTTCATTAAATTGGAAAAACAAAATACATAGAATTGTGACATTTATTTACCCCTGACCGATTTACTTGTAAGCCCTGCTACTTAATGCAGTAGGAGAGAATTTATATAGTCAGAGGGGTAATCAATTTATAAGCCGATTTCAATATTGTTGAGATAAGGCTTTGATGATGATGATTACGATAATGAGAAGGAAAATGTATAGTTTTATCAATTCGGACTTAAAAGGGTGGGCCTATTATCAATTTAAACAGTTGTAAATTGAACCCTTTAACAAAACATACCAAGAGGGAAGGGCATTTCTTAGGGTGGACCGACTTTCAATTTGGTCTGACTATTCTATCCATTAACAATTCTTAAAAAGTAAAACGACTCTCACATACAAATATGTTTTTGTTTTGTGACCTAATTCAGTGATGAAAATCACGCATATAAGTGTCAAAAAAAAAAAAAAAATCCCCCTGTAAGAGTGACTTGGATTAATCATATGGGGTCTCATTTATGATGATGAAAAGGGTCATGAATAGGGCCTATCTCTTAAGATGACCATGGGAGAAGATTCTCCTTTTTGAGTAAAGGAGTGAATCCAAACAAAAAGATGAAGATGGATGTCAAATGTCTTCCCCAGTTTTCCTTGGCTTTCCTTTGCTTTTATTTAATGAGGTTTGTTCAAGTTCTCTTATAATAAATGAGGTTTATTAAAGTAGCTGACCCAAAAGCAGAAAAAGGACTGTAGTTGGCGGTTTAATAAGGCAATGAGTTGGGCCCACTTTTAATGATATGAGTCCCTCTTAGATAGTGGGCCCTAGACCTCATTTTATTAACCTGTCACAAAACTGTACCCAACTTTCAAATGCAAAGGGATAATGAGGGCCTCCAAGTCACTTGCCACAGGCAATGCCAAAGCTAATCCACGCCCAGGACTGCTTAGCTGATCAGCCTTAACGCTTAGGCCTATATCAAGCCCATGGGACTGGAGGTCACAAGAATTTTATGGCTAAAAGATTACCTTAATCTCTGACAGATTATGTGAAAAACATCATTAGAATTTAGAAGCTGTGGAAGTAACACTAGGAGGATTTGAGGCATATGTGTATTATTTTTAGAAGATGTACGGCTATTTTGGGCATATAATTTCCTGTCCAAAGTGGTGGAAATTACACTGGTGGGGACCAGCAAACCATAACCCCAATGATATCAATAATTATAGAAGTAATTGCAGAAGTTGCAAATGATGTCAATGATAGGTGAAATTTGGTGGAAAGTGGCTCCCAGAAATGGAATTATGCTTTCCAGCACTCATTCATACTAGAGATGAAAATTCCACTTATAATTGAAAGATGAGAAAACACTCATAGCTCCACCATAGATGGACCACTTACCAAAATCAACACCAATTGGCCCACCCTTCCAAGTGACCTCTTTCAAAAGTACACAAAAAAAGGCTAATAATAATAATAATAATAATAATAGAAGTTGTTTAATGTAGATAATCAGTTAAAATGTGATTACTGTAGATGCCTATCTATGACACGATCAACCACGTTCCTTGGCAAAAAGAATTTCTAAATAGCAAGAACAAGTAATCTGCCACATGGGTTTGAATATAAGTGGAAGGACATTTAAGGACTCAGAACAATTTGAAGATTTCAATAATCAAGCTTGATGGTGCATGACTAGACCCCAGCAGCATGCAGCATGCAGGGATTGTGCTTTAGCATCTATATAAAATCAAATCATCTAAATCAGAAAGGGAATAAGGAAAAAAAAAACCATGTTGCTAGTTATTCAATAATTTAAGATGTGGAAGTGAAATTATTGAACAGTCACCACTTTGGTTACATGAATAATCCACACCTCCCCTAATATTTGGGCAGGACACAGTTGCCATGTGTCACGTGATGGCAACAAGCATGAGCTGCCAATTCAGTCCAGCCAGTGGCGTCACATCCAAAGAGGCTTCACAGAGTCACCAATACAACTCTGCATATAGCCACAAAGTTTAAAAAATCACATGCAGCAAGTTTTTGGCTTGGCCCTGCACTTGCAGGCAGTTGAGGGCCCATATAGCAGCCAGCATTATTGGAATCCTGAATGCTGTCATTCTTCAGGAATAAGCTAATAGACTAAAGAATTTGCAGAAATCAACACACTTTGTCTTCTTTTCATTACCCCACTTTCTATTTGATATTTAGATGGGATAATGTTCGTTTGGTCCCACGTCACATCACCAGTATACGTGCTCACGGCTGGGCCAATCCGCCTGCACTTCCAGCATGTTCATGGCCTGAAATAAATAGGCATGTGACCACACCATACACCAGGCATCATTCCACCAATCATTTTAGAATAGCCCCTTTCCATCTCTGGTATCATGGGCACAGAATTCATTCACAATTTGAGATTATAAATGACAGAAGTCTGCCCAGTGGGAATTTCATATGCAATACAGGTTGAGGGGAAGATCACATTTATATTCTGGAGTTGCAAAGGATGTAGAAAAGGTACCCTCTTTCTTTTGTATGGTTGCTGCACCCACTAGCATGTCCTCTGTCAACTAGGCACGACCAACCCAGTCAGTTCAGTGCAGCTCTGTATATGTAATAAAAAAAGCTATACTAAAATAGTTAACCAATGTCAATAGCTGAGCTGTTAATGAGCCTGTATCCAGCATAGATCCTACTGGGTCTGCCATGATATTGAGCAACTGGCGCAACTCGCCCAATCTGGACTCCAGTGATCCAATTTATATCGGGCGGATCCTATAAGTAACATGATAAATAAAGGCCACTGCCAGCCATAAGAATTTCACTGGATCAGATTTGGGTCAAATACAAGTGCACTCATTTGAGGTGGGTACCTTCAGGTAATTAGATAGACAGGGCATCTCCACATGGTAGGCCATGTCCTGAATGAAGAAATGGCAAAATTTTGCAGTTTTTCCATATGACAGTCACTTTTCTAGAAGATCCCACGAACATGCAAAAGACATGAACACTGGGTAAAGATAAAAGGGATTCCCAGAATATATTATAAAATCCCAGATTCAAACAACGGCCAACACAAAATGAATGAGTCCAAATAAAAGCTCAACCCTAAAAGTATGATGTGCTTAGAAGATGAATGAAGATATGAAAAACCATGGCTGCCATTTGAAATATTGAGGGGAAAAAAGAAAAGAAAAGAAAAAACATTCTGGTAAACATTACTCACGATAACTATACACATCTATGAAAACCAGTTCTGATCAGCTTCTTCCAGTAAGTTCCCTCTCCAATTTGATTCTCTTAGCACCGCCCTGCACCTCTGGCATACCACCAATCCGTTTCTGAAATGATACATCATGCTGGAACATGCAGTTGGCTCCATGCCTACATCCAGTTGGGCTGTTAAAATAAATGCAAGGCTTCTGAATTTTGAGTTTCAATTCTCTTGGTTTGGAACTCTCTATTGGTTCCGGATTTGCACCATAGGGATTTTGGTTATGGTGATTGCTGAATCGCACAAGGGTCTGATCCTGTGCTTCATTTCTTTCTCCTCCATGCTGTTGAATCAAGCTCTTATAGTAGTTGATATCCTTTACAGGAGGAGTTTTCATCGGTGCTGTGGTGGCAATTTGATTTTGAACGGCATTGGGTGCAGGCCGTAAATTTGGAATGGGTGGATTCAGAGTGGGTAATGTGGTGTTAGCTCTAGGATTGAACTGTCCTGATAAAGGGATTGACAAGGGTGCCTCCGATCCCATTGTGTTGGCATGTAGAGGCATCGGCAAGGATGCCGTAATGCATGTTGAACTTGGCTTGGGTGCAAACTGCTGGTTAGCAAGCATTCCATGATCTAAAACCAGTTGCTCCAGCAGCTTTGGGTTGCTTAGGATCTTAATGAGCAAGTCCCGGTCAATCAGACTCCCCTCCTCATTGCTTCTCATTATTGCTGTAAAGGCAGCTGAGGCAGCCGCCACTACATCAGGCTCCACACCAGGGATAGCTCCGATTGCAGGTCTCTCGTTGGGGTTTGGTGTTGGAATATTGGGTTCATTGCCTCGTGACTTCACTTCAGAACTAGAAGTTGTTGACAGATGTACTGTCCCACTAGGCATCAAGCTTTTGGGTAAGCATTGGGACTGTGAGTTTGCGAGTGTACGGATGGGTGAGACAGAATCTAATGAATCTGCTGCATCATCATCTTCAATTGGGGTTATTGGAATGAGAGGAGTTTGACTATCATCATGATGGTAAAGATGCAATTCCGATGAATCGGATGGGCTGCATAGACATTGAGGATTGAGATTCAGTCTATGATAGATAACCAAATAGAGTGCAACAAAGAGGAAACAGAACAACGATGAGGGGCTGAAATAAATCACCTTGGAGGAATGGCTGACAGACGAGGATAAACAGCTTCCAGCACTCTAAGCTCTCGCTGGATTTGCAACTCTGCTTCTTTGCTTTCTTCTCCGGCTACCACTTGCCAATCAGGATTCAACACCAGCTGCAGATTGGAAAAAACAAGTGATAACACAGCATTTTAGTCTCTCTAATCAGATCTAGGAAGAATTTATGAAATGCACTTTCATGCCTCTTGACCAATTTTAAGTCGTCTCTTGGAACTTGGAAGATACCATTTTCAATCATCATATGTCAACTCATTATATGTCGTTTGGTCCCAAATGATTCATTGTGAAAGATCTAAATTTAAGGCAAATTTGAGAATATATGTTTCTTAGAGGTGAACCAATCATGATATGAGTTCTGCCAGCATATTGTATACACTACTGTACTGCAACAACTTTCATAGCTTAACTAATTTAGGATCGTTTCTGAAAAGTCCCCTACTTTTACCCTAAATGTAACTAAAAGTAAAATAGTAATTTATGAAGAGACTTCAGCTACAAAAATTACACAGATGGGAATGGTCAATACCTACCAAATGTAGAGCTGTCCAAAGCGGAATATGGGTTAGACCTACATCAGCCAATGTCCAAGCCTGCTATGGCCCAAAACCCTAAAATATGCATATGAGCCCACTCTATAAGGGTTATGAAAGGCCCAACTCCACCAAATAAATGCCCAAGTACAATAAAGGCTTTTCCATAGGAAAGGCAGCTTAAACGCACAACCTGACTCTTATAGCTATGAACACAATCTCACTGTGCCGAGTCCAATATAAAGTAAATGAATCATTTCTTCAATTTCAATTGGGCCAAAGTCTCAGTTCTTTCTTTTTTATTTTTTTCCTAAGAAGTCTGAGCTCAATTTTGGTGAGCATTTTTACATATTCCGTTTTAATGACTACTATACTTGAGTCAGACAAGGCCTGGACCCCAGGGTTGTCTCTTATGATCAGGGAGTCAGATCCTAAACATTGGTCTACACTCAACAGTCTACACCCACTCATTGTACCACCAAGTAGAACAAATCCAGTGCTATCAGATTTCAGCAAGTATCTACTGTCAACACAAAGGGTTTACTTCACAATGTCAGAAGACTGTATGGGCTTATTACAATTACCAACATTTGAAGGGTCATTTACAGTGCAAGCAAAGAGGGTCCTCCTTCAGATAAGGGGGAAAAACCCTAAAATCCATATTGTTGATGGTATATCAAGAGGAATATGATACAAAGATCAGATCTTCCTACATAGCCCTATGCAACCCCCAACACCCTCCCCACAATCAATACTGCAACCCCACCCCTCCCATCCCCCAACTGCCAAAAAAACGCATGCACTCGCAGTAGCCCAAATTTGATCTTGTTTGCAGTTTCACACTACGTCCATAAATTGTTAAATCTGTGGAACCCCTAAAATGATAGTCTGTAAAGCCACATGCACTTACAGTAGCCCAAATTCGATCTTCTCGCAGTTTCACACAACCTCCATAACAGTTAAATCTCTGAGGCCCTTCCAATTCCACCCCGCACCATGTTAAATCTCTGCACCCCTCTATTATCCAACAAGGATTTTTCGGCAAGCCCCTTGCCCATGATGAAACCTTCCAATCCCACCCCGCACCATGATTTGTTGTGTTCCAAGTCAACCCAATAAAGAATGCACCATATGGCAATATTGCTCTGTTCTACATCAGGGCTTGGTCGACCGCATCAGTTATGAAAGATGTCAGTTCTGAACTTTGAACCTAAACCTTTTGGGTGAAAAAAAAATTTCGGAGATAAGGAACTCATGTCTTCTTAATTACCAAAATCGCAGTTTTTCATACCTATGGGACCTGCATCTAAGGAACTATAGGAGGCACAGGATACCACACATCTGCAGCAACCATAAAATTTCTTATAGATCTGAACCACAGGAATTAAAAGCAACAGAACCTTCTAAAAGTATGGATTTCTATATGGAAAACCTCAATGTTCTGAAAAACACAATTGCAGCTTCTTGGAGACTGAATTAACTGGCTGATAAGTAAGTAAATTCTTGCTTACTCTGGGAGGGCATTTCCACTTGACCAGAACTATCTGTGGCAAAGCTGGAATGGGTCCTTCAAATCCAGGGGGAGGTTGATCATCAGAACCCATTCCGCTTGAGTGCAATAGCCATGACGTCTTTGCTTGGAGGTGGTCTTGGATTCCAAATCCAGATTGTGAAGGAGCATCCTCTGACAGAAACAGCCTTACCTGCAAACAGAAGGCAATAGTTCAGTTGCATTCCAATGGTAATCAATTAAGTGTAAGATCATGGAGATGTTACAACATCAAAAGGATGAAAAAGAGTAACAAAGAGTGGTGCAAGAGCTACAAAACTGAGAATAATGAACTAATGATTGTTAATAGCCAAAAACACAACATATGCAGCAGATAACAAATACATTAAAACGATCTAGTACAGTATGTAACTCGATCTTCTGGAAGTTCTTTTCATTGACATAGGAAATGAGCAAATATATAGTGGCAATGTAGACAAACTCTGATGACAATCTTCTGAATTCTCAACAAGGATAACAATCTAATGATGTCATAATCATGAAACAGATCATATTCCTAATGGATCAGACAGATGACTTATCTTGGAATCACCTATGAATGCATCAACACAATGCACATTGTGATAGGTTATGTCAATGAGTGTTCCCATCAAGGTCCAAAACCTTGATCAGCTGATAACATAGCCATCAAAAACAATTTTTCTCATAGCCAAGTAAAACAAATCATATAAATAAGGCAGCATTGACTCCATGCCATTTTGGGGAAGAGGGAGATTGCTTCCAAGTTTCTGAGACTTGTGTACTTAGAAATTCAAGGAAGAACTGTGAATCAACTCCTAAAATGGAAAACTATAAATCAACAACAACAAAAGGACAAGTAAAAAAGAAGAAAAAAAATGGAAACAAGTCCAAGTCCATAGAGCTCCTTAAGATCACCAAGAAAAGAATAGGAACAAAGATACTTAAAATAATCTTGTCTAGTTTATTCCTAAAACAACTTGTTCTGGTTAAGGCCTAATTTATTCCTAAGAACCACATTCTAGAGAGACTGGAAGAGCTCCCATTGAAAATAAGCTTAACTGAGCTATGCCAAGAACCTTTAAAACTATGTGCTGCCTCTTCCTTTCTACCTTGTTGATTATTCTTCCAAATAGGGTTCAATCTTACATCATTTCTCAAAACTCCTTCCCAGCTAATCCCAATAAATGATCTCATTCCTGAACATTGACTTCAACTAGAAACACTGTCCTTAAACTTTATAGCTTGCGTCCAAAGTCATGAAACCATCCCCACAAATCCATCCTCCATCACCAAATAATCCTTGTGACCAACTTTCTAGTGATCCGCTACTTAATATATAGCATAAATAGCTTTCAAATGTCCTGCAGCAGTTGCAACTCATATTGAACTGACTTCACTGTGATTCTTATAGCATGGAAGAAATGAGAGAGAAAGATTTCACCTCGTGGATTGGAAAATGGCTTGTGCACCAAAAAAAGATGGAGGTCTTAAATTTGGACCTCTAAGAATAATGAATCAAGCTCCTTTGGGAAAATGTTTATGGCATGTCAAGGAAGATCTAGATGGGTTATGGAAGCAGATTCTAATAGCCAAGTATAGGGTTCTTAGAGATGGTCGGGACCCTTCATCGCCTAGGGGCATTTTGTTGATAAAGGAAGCATTTCATCCATTAATCTGCTTTTGGGTCGGGACCAGTGTTATGAAATTCAATTCGTTGCGGCCGAAATTTCCGAATAATTTTGGTTCGTTCGCTCTACCGAAATAAATAGGACCCTTGTAATTATTCGTTCCAATTCGCCCGATTTGGTTCGAATTTTATGAATTTGTCTGATTCGTCCAATTATTTGTCCTAGCATGTAGGCTGCCTTTAAAATAGAAAAAAAAAATTTTGAAAACAGAGGAGACTAAACAATTTTTTTTACTTAAAAAGTAAAGGTAAAAAACCTTTTTGGCCTTTTGGCTTAGAGAAATTAGCGTACTCCACTATGGAGCTGGTCATCTATTAAAATCTAAATAATTATCTGGGCCCTGTCGCCCTAATTAAATTTTATTCCAATAAAAAATATTTTATTATGAATAAGCTAGCCAAGTTTCACTCTAATATAAAATAGCTCGTCAAATATAAAGTGGCATATTGCATTGATTTAGTACAATAAATTAAATGTATTGTACATTATTTTTCATTTTAGTATATATAATATTTTTTCCAAAATATTTCACCGAAATTTCCGAATCAGCCAAAACATTTCATTTAAAGGCCAAATCGAAATGGCATCCGAACTGAATTTCGTAACACTAGTCAGGACAGGTGGATGGACTCTATTTTGGCCAGACGCTTGGGTGGGGATTCCCCTCTTAGCTAATCGGTACCCCAAGCTCTTCCGTTGCGCTTCAGATGAACCCTAAACTGATGGGAAATATGTCCATATTTAACCAAATATTTGCTCCAGTCCAAAACCCTAACCTCTCCCCTTCATAAACCCGATTAACCAAACTCATCCAGCCCTTAAACCACGATAATGCAACCCAAAAATTCTGATTTCGGATTCTGTCTGAGTTGCAATATACAATCCATATCTGAAATTCTCTGCACACAGCAGAAACTGCAACTTGCTGCTTCTAAAACAGCCCCTCACCAACCCTTATACCAGCCTCTTTTATCCATCTTGAAACCCCAAATCCTTCCCAACTGAGCCCTAACCCAAATCCATTCCGTTCTACTTCATCCAAATTGAAACCCAAATCCATCTCCAGCCCAGCACTAATACTGCATCACAGTGATGACAGTCCCCGTCGTTCCATAACAATACCATAACAGCATATATTCTACTCAAAAGTTAAAACCAACCCCTGAATAACCCTAACCCTCTGTTTGGGAAGGGGGGAGAATGGGGGGGAGGAAAAAAATGAGGGGAAAATGGAGGGAAAATGATTTTGGAGGGTGTTTGGGAAGGGGGGAGGGAAAATGGGGGAGGGGGAAATGGAGGGAAAAATGAGTTGTTTTCCCTCAAAAATTTCCCCCCCAAAACAGGGGGGAAAATTAGGGGAAAAGAGGGGAAAGTGATGGAAATGACTAAACTGCCCTTTTACTCTAATTGAATTTTTTTCAAAAGCAAGGATAAAATGGTCTTTGTCTCTGTGCTTCACAAACAAACAAAATTATACTTTTTCACTTTTCTTCCCCCTACTTTTTTACTTCCCAAACAAGAGGAGGGAAAATCTTCATTTTCCTTCCCCCTCAAATTTTCCCTCCCCTCCCCTCCCCTCCCCCTCTTCCCTCCCCCCCCCCATCCTCCCTTCCCAAACGGAGGGTAAAACCTTACCCCCCTTAATCAAACCTACCTACACCTGTTCCAGTCCATATCCTTTGATCCTTTCTAGAACTTCGCTGAAATTTTATTAAAAACTCCCAACAGCTTGCTATTGCACCAAAAGTTTGTGATAGCAGTCCAACCAGCCCCTCGTCCATTCTCCTCTTTTAAAAGTTTTGCACCCTTTTCAGTTCATTCCTGAAACCCATTTGTTTATCTTATTATGTTGTTCATCCAAATCAATATAAAAAACATTGGACCTTCAAATATATGTCTGATCTGTTAAAGAATTTTGTATCAATATAAATATAAAGACTGATATTAAGAGAATACGTTCTACTTTGAGCAGTTCCAAAGTTGACAGTTGATGAATATTTTATATACCCACCAAGTTCAAGAAATGAATTATGTATGTGCTTTAGAAGAGAGCTAGACTGAAGTTTGTTACATCAGAGGTCTAAGATCAGACATACGGGAGAGTATGGTTTTTCATCAAATCATTCATGAAACATATAAAGAAGCTTTTCGAGTGGTAGATAATTTCAGACAGCCTCACATGAGACAATTTCAGTCACAAGCTAGGAAGTTCCAATAAAGAAGATTTCAACAAAGAATAAGAGTCCATTTTACTAATTCGTATGCGTCATCTATTGCATCCCCATGCAATCAAGGGAATTTTCTTCTAAGTGACTCATCACAAGAACCACCAATATGTATTGAAGCAAATTCCGATAAAATTCTCGAAATATTGATTTCATCTCAAATGAAAATGCAATAGAACCTTTAATTATGGATAGCATGCAAGAGAAAAAGAAGCAGCAAAATGATGAAGAACCACAAAAGGTCACAAATGCATCGAAAGAGCTGAAAACCATAACAGGAGACATCAAGAGTGACACAGAAAAGCAAGATCAACAGAAGAAAAGGTTCCACAACAAAAAGAAGCAACACCTGAAGTTCCCAGGATGGACCATGCTTCAAAAGAACTAGAAGAAGGCAAATGGATTAAATTTCGTTCTACAGACAATGTTGATTAGAAGATACAAGAGGCGAAGAAGACGCAAAGGAGGACATCAAAGACTTGCATGTTAATGACCAACAATCCCAATCATCTAGCAGATTTGGCAGTAATGACAATTTCAGAAGAGCCATATGGATTACCAAAGGACAAATCAATTCGTCCACTTGTTGCACAAGATGATCTGGATGTTAAAGTCCCCTACATTGACTTCATCTGTGGAGATGAACAATGAATGGCCAAAGTTTGTAATATGTGGGTCTAAACTCAACAATTGAATCTTCTAATGGTTCGATCTGGCATTCAAGCAAAATCCAAACATCCAGAGAAGAAGCAACACTGCCAATCTACTTCCAGGTAGAGGAAAGATTGAGTAAAGTTTCCAAGACTTGAAAAGAGAATACATATCAACAAGAAAATCAAAAGTTTGTGAGTAGATCTTCAACCCAATAGGAGATCTATGGAACTCGAGGGTGAGTTCTCTCCAGGGCATGGAGAACTAATGCAGCTCAAAAAGGGATTGCCGCTCAATGGGCCAGATCTAGCCTCATGATTCAAACTCAGATCCACTGAGCCCAAGCCCAAAGGCCCACGGTTGACCTAACAGGCCCTCCTAGTACAACAGGAAGCCCAAGCTCCCAATTAAGTAATAAATCATATGTTTTTTAGTATCCTTGGAAGGATTATTAAATATCTTCTTTTATTTAGTCTCTTATTTTTTTATTTGGGCCTAGATTCAATAAATCTTTAATTTAAGATAACAGAATCCATGTATACAAAGGAAAGTTCTCTTTTTGGGTAAAAGTGGAACCCTAGAATTAATTGTGTGTGCATTAAGGTGCCAAAGCTTGGACAAAGGACCTCATTGGTGGAAGGTTTCGCCCAAGAGCAAGCACCCACACAATACAAAATTAATGCTAGGGTTCCACTTCCACTCCAAAGAGAGGAAAATTCTAAACTTAATGAATGGTTCTAAGAATACATGAGAGGTCCTTAAAATAGGCCTCTTTGACATCCAAAGAGAAATTTCTTATGAACACATGGATTCTCTTTCCCTAAAATAAAAAAACATTGAACCTAGACCCTAATTAAATAAGAAATTAAATAAAAGAAGATACTTAATTATCCTCACAAAGTTTGGGCATGTCCAACATAGGCCGGCAATGGCGCCGGTAAGAAAAAGTTTGGCTACGAATGTTGATGGCCCACCAAGGGGAAGGGGAGGCCATAGAGGACATGGATGAAAGTAGTAAAAATAGATCTGAAGAAGTATAACTTATTTGAGGATTTGGCTCAAGATAGATTGGAATAGAGAAACAAAATTCGTGTAACTGACCCCAACATAGTTGGGATAAGGCTTTGATGATGATGACCACTTAATGATCCTAACAAAGATATTGAAGGACATATGATTTATTGCTTAATTGGGGGCTTGGGCTTCTTGCTATACTAGCTAGGTTAATTAGGGCACCCGTGGCCTTTAGGCCTAGGCCCAATGGACATGAGCCTCACTCATGGATCATGGGGCTCGATCAATGGCAACCCCTTTTGGACTACATCACTTTTGTAAGCAGTTACATGAAAAGGGTTAGAAGCCGGGTGGTGTGGGGTCCCATCTTCATGAGACACCTCTCAAAGTTTGAGGAGGGCTAGTTCCTTGATTTGCTTTCTATCCTAGATAATGTTTTCTTTTCGGAGGATGGGAATGATAGAGGGGTTTGGATGGGGTTGATTGATGGCATGATCTCAATAGCTTCTATTCAACTATGGTAAAGGGCCCTTTCTGAATCTTGTTTCACTGCTAGAATATGGAGATCACAGCTTCCCTAAGGATGGCAGCCTTTGTTTGGTTGATTTGATCAGGTAGCATTCTGGCAGTGGATAACCTTCGAAAGAGAACATGATTATTGTGAATGGCTGCCCTATGTGTCTTAAGGAAGCTGAGTCAATGGATCACTTATTGTTGACATGCAAATAGGCTTATGCCCTTTAGGTGTCTGTTTTGGGTGGTACGATTGTAATTGGGTTCTTCGGGACACTCTTTATTGTCTATTTGAAGCTTAGAGAATGGGTATGGGTTGGGCAGGGGAAGAGTTACGTGGAGCGTTTATTTCCTTGTTGTCATTTGGGCATTTGGAAGGAGATGAAAAATGATGTTTTAAAGGTCTTCACCAACACAAGGAGGCATCAATCAATAAGGTGAAATTTCTTGTAGGAGCTGGGTATGAAGTTGCTTTTTCTCATCCCCTCAGGTTTCAAGCTTTGTTCCATAAGGATTCCACCATCACCTGTGGTACTCAAGCTCAATTTTAAAGGTAGTGTCACAGGAAATTCTGGGCAAGCCGAAATTGGGAGGATTATACAAATAGTTCAATTGCTTGCATTATTTGTTTTTCAAGTTCTACGAGTCAATTCTATATCAATGAGGTAGAAATGCTTGCTTTGAGGATGGGCCTTAAGAAAGCGCTTCGTTTGGCTTACCCAACATCATCGCAGAAGGTGAGTCTAATTGTGCTATTCGTGGGTCTCAATGTCTTCAAAAGTGAGATGACAATATACTAACATGGTGGAGGTGCTATAGTTGGCGAGAAAGTTGAATGTCTCCTTCAGTGATGTGAATCATAGTGGTAATTGAATTCTATTGTGGATGGGTTGGCTAAGGAGGGAAACTGGCGGCTGTCTTTCCATGTTGATTATGTCTTTCCTTGCTCTCTTGATGTGAGGGGTTTTTAGGAGTTTTATTTATTTATTTATTTATCTATTTTCATCTTTTGCTTTGTAACTCATCAGTAAATGTCTCTTATGCTGAATAGTTATTTTTATTAAAATTTCAGTTACCATTCAAAAAAAAAATTTGCTTGCTTTTTTTATTATATCAAGATCAGCTGTTAAAAAACTACATAGTAGCATAATGCCACTCATTGTATCTTTAAGTTAAATTTTGAGGGTATTCTATATATTATATATCTGATCGCTACTGACTTCTTTGACTGAATGATTACAAACATTAAAGATTTCTTTAGAGGGAGCATCTTATGGTGGATGGCAACTCTAGTAATTCTATATAATGGACATATATGAAAAACCTAAGCCCATGAAGTGACAGGACGCTACAAAATTCAAAAGAGATCACGTATTAAGCCATGTATATGCCTTTTTTTATTGCTTAGTCATTTATATATTTTTTCCAGTTCTCAGTGAACAGCTAAGTCATATAATCCCATACAGCGAAATAAAATGCCGAAAGGTGTTCCTATTTTATGAGAGAATTTTAAGATGTCTCATTACATAGGGAACTATCCACCCCTTGTAAAATTTACTTCAGTTTTTTTTTTTTGGGGGTAATATTTCCTCATTTTTTTTAGTATTCCTTTAACTTTTTCATAAATCTATTAAGAATAAATAATAGGAATATAAAATTTAAAGCCTTTTTCATAAATCTATTAAGAATTAATAATATGAATATAAAATTTAAAGCCTGGAGACTGCAAATAAAAAAGTTTGATATAACTTATAATATGCAAGAAAGAATCAGAAGCCCATCTCAGTGTACAATTAATTAAAATAAGCAAATAACTAACATGACTGAGCCTCCTGCACAAATGGCATATGATAAAGAGTGAATTTAAAGAGTTTCAGGAACAGTCAACTTTTCTTTCTTCCTTCATTTAGTACCACTTTATAATAGTTTTCTACACAGTGAAACTGTGTATAGAAGAGTTCTCTGCAGTCGGTTAACGTAATTAAAACGCAACTCCATCTCTGTGTAAAAATTTTCTTCTTTTTCTCTTCTGGTCAGTTTGTGTAAAACACGACTAACTCTGCAATGCATTTAACTAATGCTTCATCAGGCCCTGATATGCTTTCTTCCTACCCAGAAATATTTCAATCTATAAGTGTGAACTAATGATTACCATTCAAAAAAGAATGTGTGAAATAATGATTACCACTTTAAAATTAAAAAAAAAAAAAAAAAAAACAAGTGTGAACTAATAATATAGACAGTGAATATTTTCGGGCTAGTCTAGTAACAAGATTATTTTTTCTTCCAAAAGTTTCACGTTTCCACTGATTCTCTATATCCAATTCCTTTTACTTTTCATTTAGACTACAAACAATGGTTATTTCGTCCCCACTGCACAGGCTGTTGGACGATAAGGCACGGCTGCAATCTTGATGTACAACTAATTGTCCCTTCTTACAGAGATGGAATTCATTGTTGTGCAAAACCAGGAATTGTCCAAAGAGCATCATAAACAGTGGGCCTTGATGTTTGAATTGGTTTTGGGTCTTGCTAATACATAGATGTATATTAGAAACTCCATAAACAGAAATTCAAGTAAGTTCTTACTTTTCTTTTTCCTTCATGCAGAAGCTTGATTGGAAAGCATGCTTATAACTCCAACTTTCCCTTTTATATTTTTCATTGTATTAATTCTTCTATCAGAGAATGAATTATTTTTAGTACTTGAAAGGGGGGTCTTTGCAACTGAAGCCAGCATTAGCTCTTCTGAATCAGAAGTTCTTAAACAAAAAGTGATAAATCATCCCATGTCATATCAATTTGTATGGTGAATTAGCCAACTTCATCACATCCCAATGTTGGTGCAAGAAAGCAATGGTTTGCGCTTTTCTTTTTTTAATGGTGCAATGGTTTGCGTTTTGACTTTAAGGTACAGAGGGTTTGACTCTGAAGATTTAGATGCCACCCCTCTCTAGAAACCAAGTTCGTCTCGTGCTGTTTCAATCCAGCAGTTGATGGAACTTTTTCCTTCATCAATAAAAGAAAGTTATATATAGAAGGCACAAATCAATATACAAGAAGAAAAACCACAGCGAAAAGGGCAAGAGATAATCTTTCTATCCTGCCCTCGGAAAAGAAAAATCCACCTCTCAATCAAATTGAAAACATAAGAAATTTAGAACTATAGCAAGACCAACTCCATCACTTCCCCAATCCAATGGGCAAGTCTCCAGGACCATGAAACACATTATATACAGAGTTTTTCAATGGAACATTGGGAAGCCTTCAACCATGAATCATATTGTATGGAGATTTTTCACTCTTGGTTAGGGAACATTTCATTAGTACCCATACAGTTGTCTCTCCTTTTTCTTTTTAATTCTTCATTGAGATTTTTACCTGATTTAACCTCTTTTTTTTTTTTTTGAATGGCTACTTTCATTAATAAAACACACAATCAGATATTGTGTTATTTTTGAATACCTACTTTCATTAATACCTGATTTAACTTTTGAAATTATGTTATTTTTGTTCATCAGTTTGCTCTAGGTTAAATGGCCTACACTGCATTTTCGCATCAACGCATGCTTTTCAGCAAACCAATGTAGGGAATCGAAGTATGCCATTTCGGTGGGTTATACAATTAAAACTTAATTGGAAAATTGATCTAACACCTCCATATCCGACGATTATTCCTTTCATAACCAAGGTCAATAACAATGTTTTGTTTATTTAACACACACAATTCAGCCTAAACTTATAGCATATCAATCATAAATGCATAGAAATATAGTTTGTTCTGAAGACAAAACCACAATAAAAAGAGCAAATGATTTGCAGAAATGACCAAAAACAATGGTAGCTTAAACATCAGTAGCAGTGGGAAAAAAAAAAAAAAAACATCTTCTTAACTTAGAGATAAGACCAATATAACTCCGATTTTATAAGCAAAAGTTAATGTCAATCATCAAGCCCTCCACATCCACACACACCCACGGCGCATGGCAATAAATAACGAGATCCAGACCATTCATTTTGAGGGCAACAAAATGCCTAATCAGTGAATCCAATGATCAGTGAAGGAGTGCTGATAACTAAACCTAGATACAATGAATAAAAAAAATAAAAAATAAAAAAAAGCAAGATGGACGGAAAAACAATTAAATAAATGAAAAGAGAAAAAAAAAATAGATGACAAAAGCAAAAAAAAAATATCTAGATTCAAATAAGATCAGAAGCAAAGCAAATCAAATCAAATAAAATCAGGAGAAAGAAAGAAGGAATGGGAATAAAAACACAGATCTGGAATCAACTACGATCGAGTATGAGTATGGTGTGATGAGAAGCAATCGCAGACGATTTGGATGAAGACATTATTACAGGATAAATTTGTATGGTGTGATGGCGTTTTTACCTGACAGAGATTTACATCTGGAGCCCAGGAAACCCTTTTCGAAGACCTGTGCGATTTCGCCATATCAGCAGGTGAGATCCAAGGGATTTGATTGATCTCGATTTGAAAAACCCTAATCTCGTCGAAACCCTAATCGACGACTAACAACATCGAAGGATTCGAATTCGAAGAGGATCGTTTCTAGTTTCCTTTTTTTTTTGGCCTTATGGTTTCTTCTTCTTTAATTAAATATTGTACGAAATCATATCATACGACGATAATAGATGAAGCGAGAGAGAGAGAGAGAGAGAGAGAGATGGCGAGGAAAGGAAACCCTAGTTTTAGAGAGAGAGAGAGAGAGGGCTAGAAGTGGAAGCCGCCTCCTGTTTTCGCCACCTCTCTCATCTTTTTCTTTTTGAAGCAATATATATTTGCTTTTTTGCTTCAGATAGGGCAGGAAAACAAGTTTGCAGGACTACCATTTAGAATGATTATATGCAATTTGAAATGCTTATGTAATAAAGAAGTTGGGTGGATTTTAATATGGAGACTTTTTATGCCTATTTGATTTTCAATCTAGTTAGGACTATCAAAGGGCCGGGGTGGGTTCTACTAATCCTATCCTCAATAAATATATATATATGATAAATATTTAAGTGGTAATTAGTTATCATATATTATACGAAAACTTTTTTACAGGATCTAACTAGCAACCCATCCAAACCTATCAACTAATAGGGAATCATGTGATAGTCACTAATCCCAAAAATTGGCACATATTCGAATGGATTAACCCGTTAGATCGAGAGTTGAATATTTTTTTAATATAAAGTCATTAAATTTGTGGGCCATGATGAAAGGGTTAGGGGCATGAGTTTAGGCTCAAACTTGATAGTTCGGGTGGTCTCACAAAAATCTTTTTATCCCCCTTAGTCATGTCCTCAAATGGGGCCTACAATTGGGCCCTACAAAAAAGTTCTTACGTAATATGTGAGAACAGTTCCCACTTGAATATTACATAATATATAGGGTCGACCGTCCCAAAGTTCGTAGAGGACTTGCACCAATTATACCGTTACCCTACCCTTAGGCTAGTATGACACTTTACTAGCATAGAGTAAAAGTCAAGTAATCCTCCATTTTTCAGACAAAATGTCGCATTAAAAGTACTTTAATTCAAAACGCCCTCTATCATTTTTAGAAAATAGTAAAAATACAACACCCTTTATCCACTAAAATACAAAAAAAAAAAAAAAAAAAAAACTATACTTTCACATAAAAAAAGTCAAAAATATTCCATAACAAACAACTAAAAATAAAAAAATCATCACAAACCCACTTCTATTTGATTATTTCTTTAAAATCAACTTTACTTCACTTGACTTCATTAGTAGAGTTGTCAAACTGCCCTCAACCTCAAGGGTCAGGTCTAAAGCTGGATTAAGACAAGGCTCAAGGCCTCGAAACAATAAAATCATTATTTATTTTATTTTTTCTAAATCACTATTAAGTATCGAGCATTGAACAAGAGGTTATCTTGTGTAACTTCTCCACAAAAGAAAAAAGAGCATCATAATTAATAGGAGTACATCTCCTTTGCACTAGAAAAATATATAAAATGAATATAAGAGCTTAAATAAGAAGTAATAAAACTCTAGGGCTTTTTCTTATAAACAAAAGTCCTCGTGTTAAGGGCTTCTTGAGGGTTGAGCTGGGGCCCCTTGTCTCGACGCCTAATTGACAGGCCTAACTCTAGCATTTAGAACGTAGGGAATTATAAAAGGTCATAAGTGACATTTCATATGCGCTAGTATTCAAAATCTTAAAAACTTTATTATTTAAACAAAGCATTTGAAATGCAAAGGGGACATCTTATGAACGACTTTCCAACATATCCAATTAATAAGTAAGAAATACCACTAACTAGGTCTTCAGGCCTCCCGAAAAAATCCCAAGTTAAAAGGAATGGATCTCACATTAAAATTCAAACTGATAAATGTCCTTTATTTATATTGGATAACCTCATATTTACATCAATCACAGTGTTGGATTGACCATTTGAAGAAAAAACACAAAAAATAAAAGAATGAATGTGCATAAAATTATGTCAATCACATTATGTTTTTTAAGGAAAAATCTCATAGCCAAGTAAAACATTACCATATCTTATGTACCCACAGTGTATTTTGAGTAGCTCCAATTTCAACAGGTAAACCCTCACTGTGGAGATATCTACAGGTCAAAGCCTGTGGTCGATATTCCAATTTGGAAGCTAAAGAAGATTTCTGGACTACAATTTGAAATGGTCATGCAATTTCCGGGTAAAATTCGTACAGCTCGTCATCGTCCGGATTCGATCGGACTCACGAGAAATTTGAGTCTGACGATGAGGTCTCTGTTACTTATTACCACATGTACGACTCCTCGTATTTTACGATAAAAGGAATGGACCCACCACCAATTCAAAACATATTAATTAAAAAGTTTTATTTATTTTTTGTTATTGGAGGGTTTTCGGCCCTTTGTTTGTACTAGACTAATTCCTTAAAGAGGATAAACTCTCTGGTAGCTCAGTGTGATAATGCAGTTTCGAACCTACAATATCTGCAACGCTGTGTGGTAGTGCAGTTTCGAACTTACAATCTTCGAGTGTAAATTGTGGTCCTATGCAAATTGAGCTACCTCTTGGAATTAAATATATTTGACTTGATTTATTGTAAAATGACTCATAAAAGGAGAAGCATTTATGTCATGTTGATTATAGAATTTGAATGATTTGAATTAAAATTTAAAAAAAAAATGTGTGAGCAGCGAAAAATTCGAATGGCTTAAATTAAAATTTTAGTACAAATAAAGGGGTAGTTTGATTTGTTGGAAACTCGGGTTATATGAAAGACGATTTATCAAATGAAATTTGAAGGTTATTGTATCTTTGAGTAAAAAAAAATTGATTTTTTAAAATTTTTATTCTCCCTTGGAATCAAAGATTTGAATCTGAAACCCACCTCATTCAAGTAACATTTGTAATTCTTAGATTCCATAGTGTTTCCATTATATTGTTCTATTCTGAAATCTCATTGATTCATATGACTACATTTATGTGGCCTCACCTGTTAATGAAATCCCACTTTTGACCAATTTGAATCCGGATTTAAAGTGGACAGATTGAGGTGGACATGTCAATCAAATTTAGTTATCTGTCCCAATCGTGTGCCTTTACTCCTCCCATGACATTGTTTTTTTAATTTAATTGGCCCCTAATGCACCGTGGGACCCTAGGCTCTGCCCTTATGGGAATTCTCCCTGCTTGACTAATCTGCAGTCCAGCCTGGTGTGGCCCACCTAACCTAAAGGCAGAGAAACATGCAAGAACCACTTGTTAGGATATAAGTAATATGTGACTCAATTTCAAGTCCGGATTCTCTGATTCTAAACTCTTACAAAGTTTAAACCGTTTCTTTACTGGGATTCCAGAAAATTCTATTTGGGGAATTTCTGAATTCCACATGGTAGAATTTTCTACGCAGTAGAATTTCTAGATGGTTTTTTGGGCTTGAGCATTCAGAAATTTCACAAAAATGCAAAAGGAGTGGAATACCTGGATTCCCAAAAAGTTAATAGCGACCTTTCATATAGTTGGAATTCAAAAATGTCAGTGAATAAATGTGGAATTCGAAAATTCTAGGAGATAGCATGTCACATCATGTCCAAGAATTCCTGGACATGGTGAATTGCTGATAGAAATTCCAATAAAAACCAGGGCCTAAAGCACTTGGAACTCCACCATGGGATCTACCTATTGAAAATTAAAAACGGATCCATCTATTTTTACTGAAATAAGAGTTTGTCCAATCATAAAATTAATCACGTGGATTCACAATGTGGTTGGTGGATATGTTTTAATAATGCATAAGAGTGATTAAAACCACCCCAAATTTGTAGGAGATTAGTCCTGTTGCTGGACCCACACAAACCCCACTGGGCAGCCAGCAACAGGTAACTGGTCAAAGATAACATTGGCTGTCTTGGGCCATGCCACAGGCCTTTCACAATCAAAATATCGATTGTATCTCTTGGTCCCCGTACAGCCAATTTTCAAGGGTAAAAACATTAATCATCATCATCTTGTGGGAGAAAACTCCAAACACAACCACACATTGCTAGTATCCATCTGAACGTCAGATCAAGTCAAGTTTGTTGGTGTCTGTATGTCTGTATATTATACTCTTATATATATATATATATAGAAAAATATTTAAGTGAGAAGTAGTTCCCACCTATTATATAAGAACTTTTTTGTTGGGCCCAACTAGCAACTCATCCAAACCTAGCAACCAATAGGGAACCCCTTTATAGTCACTAATCCCAAGGATTGGCACACATCCGAATGGACTGAACCGTTGGATCGAGGGTTGAATACTTTTTTGAATATGAAGCCATTAAACTTGTGCGCCACGGATGAAAGGGTTAAGGGCATGGGTTTGGGGTCAAACTTGATACTTGGGGTGGTCTTACATAGATCTTTCCATCCCCCCTTGTCCCATCCCCAAATGGGACCCACAATTGGGCCCCACAAAAAAGTTCTCACATAATATGTGAGAACAGTTCTCACTTGAATATTACTCATATATATATATATATATATATTTATTTATGATAACGGAGGATTCGGAATCCTTTTGGCTGGACTATTCCCTCCGGACTCAGAGAGAAGTCGGGTAAAACTCCTGTGGCCCCTAAGTGGTAGCATAAGTGGACTCAACCTTCAATTCCTGAAAATGGGGGAACCGGGGTCCATACCAAGACCTTTAGCTGTGAAAGAGTAAACCGTGGTCGTACTACTCGGCGAATATACATACACACGTATATTGTTTGTTTCCTCTTTTCTTGGGTATTCATATATGGAGCTCCCCATGATCCATTCAGTTCCTTCACACATAGAACCCCTTAATTAAAGAACCAATTTTAATTGCACAATTCACACTACTACATCTATCAGTCATCATTAAGATTTTATCATAATAAATTTGCTCAGTGTATAATCAGACTTTTGAAGACTTATAACTAAAGATTTAAGACTGGTTGACTTTCTATCACCCATCCCCCTGCCTCCCTTGACCATAGTTACTTTTACCAAAACAACCACCATGATTCCTAGCCCATCACAAACTGTAATAACAGGTACAGAAGAATATGATGTGTAACCCCAAATTCAACACAAAAATAAGAATCTCACAATCTCCACCAATAAATAAATAAAGAATCTCACAACTTCCATTAACAATGACTGTCAAAATAATGAAAAGCATGACGTGACCAAGATACAAAATTGGTAGCATAAGAATAATGGAATACATTGTAAGCAAACGAAACTGCAACAATAGTAAGAGTATATGCTGCAGATGTTCCAGTTTATTACAACAGAAAACCAAGTTTCTCATCTTTTGCATCTACAAACAGGTCCCATAACTTCTGATAAATATTAACTAGCATACATTAACTGAATATCACCTGCTAAACCAGGGAAGAAATTTCACAGTAAAAATTTACATGGAAGTCTTCTCCCTTCACTGGCCTCCAATCCATGTGCCACATGCAGATAATCACATGAAAAATAATGAGTGAAGACCCATGCCTGTCATGAAGCTTGAATTAATCTTCTTGGACAAGTTCAGCCCATGGAAATGCTCCAATGCTTAGCTAGCTAAATACCATCACCTTTGCCATTTTTTCTCTGTAAAACCAAACAAGGAAGATTCAAGAGGATAAACTAAGAATGCGATGATACTACAGTTAGGAGGCTACTGAAGTAGCATGACTTCTGACTCTTAGGAAATTATCATCAAATAAGCCAGAATTGACAAGCATTTAATTCTGAAGTGAATGCTCTTGATTTTGAAGAATATACAGGTTAAGAGCAAATCACCATTCACTGATTTTATACAATTGAATGTCCATTTACACTAAAACAAATTTCATGTTGAGCAAAAGGCAATCTAGCATAATGTACTGAATTCTTGATGCTTCCTGCTTTTCAGCTATCAAAAGTGCCTCTGAATTTCTAAGTTGCTATGGCAATGGGTAACCAAATTGTCTTATTTTCGACAAAACCATTGATAATGCCAGTTCTCTTGAACCAAAACAGAAACACATACACTGTAAAAATTGATCTGAAAAGATAAGGTATGTTCAGTTAGCTCAATACAGCAGTAAATCATATGGGAAGATTTGAATGTTAAATAGTTGGGAACAAAATTGGGTTCTGACTTTTGAAGAGATTTATAAGTTTCTGAAAATGAACAGTTTTGAGTCCCTTGTTAGTCAGCTGAAGGCATAGTTTTCCAATTTGACACAACCAAAATATACCACATGGTTGTGACTGAGATTTTCACTTCAAGTTGAAGAGTGGAACAACGTAGGTGAGTAAAGTCATGTGCTTCATCCAAATTGGGGACTTCCAATAAAAGGATCTAGACTCACCGATAACAGTTTGAGGAGAATGTGCAGCCTTCTCTTTCGCGACCTGTTGTACATGTGGTATTGACGGCTGCATCCGAGGAAAGCCTTGCTTTGCAGCAGTGACTGGTAAGGAATGCCTCTTCTTGAGGTGACTTTCCTTGTCTTGCACATCTGGGCTCAATTTGGGAGAATGGTTCATATTGGCCTTGGCCCTTGCAGATTTCGTCACTTGCATGTAACTTGGAAGGGAATTGCTAGTGCTACTGCTAATCCTTGGTTCGTGACCAAATGAATTGCGCCTCTTCACAATTTTTGGATCTTTTGGCAAATGCTCTGTACTATTTCTCACAGTTGAATCATGACTCTGCTTTGATATGGACCTCTTCCCTACAGATTGAGACATATGCTTTTGACTAGGTGGACTTTTACCTGACTTCTTCCTATTAGAAGAAGTCTGAGAGAACTGACTTGATGGTGTTCCATGAGAGTCAGGAACAGTAATATTGCTTCTTGGAGACCCTTGTGGAGAAATCTCCACAGGTCCATCTGTTTCAGTGTCCACCTGGGCATGCATATTGGATACAATCTGCTCTGAAGGTGGTTGTACATTCATAGGAGTAGGACACATAGGTGAAACTGAATTGGCTGAACTTTCATCAACCTCCTGAAGCTTACCTGGCTGAACATAACCTGCATAGGATGAATTGGATACACTCTCCAACATAGAAGAAGAATTGATGGCTTTGGCAATCAAATTCTCAGAATTAAGTTTATCAGGACTCCCTTTATCTGTAGATATAATTTCATGTACAAATCCACCACCTTCAGCTTCAGGTCTATCCGGCGAGTCAAGTGTGGAAGAAATGGAAAGCTCAGTGCCACATTCTGAACCCCACATTTGAATTCTTGGGTCATGAGATATCAATTCTTCTGTCATGCAAAGATCCTTAGCCCTTGTGACAAAACTGGTGTCAGATAGAGGAGAGTCTGGTCTTGATTCTACTGCAGTATCATGAAAACTAGAACTGATTGACTTACTGGAAGTGGCTGCTGAGCTCAGTTCTTCAAATTTTGACCGGGCAGCAGCAAATGCTGAATTTGTTGACTTTCTTGATCCAAATATGAACTTCTTACCTTCAGTACCAACCTGCTCAGATGCCACTCGTTTTACACTTTGCTTTGAGTTCTCAGAACTCACCTCGGGCTTATCAGAATCCGCACTAAGCTTTGTTTGTGAAGTTGCAGTGGATTGGGTGACCACTTCATTTGCAACTGAATCAGGGGCTTCCTTAAGAGCCTCCCTAATTTCCGTAGCGGTTTCAGGTGATATGCCCCAAAGTCCATCCTCTAAATCATCTCTCATTGCAACACTGGAGATTTCACCTGAAGTGGGTATTGGTTTCCAAGCCTGAAACTCAAAGTCATCTTCTATACATGTGTCCAAATTCTCTTCACCCTTGAGCAGCATTTCTGTTTCCTTAACACCAGAGTTCATATCTGCAGGCTTGGAAATAACTTCAGCTGGAACCTCGGACTCAATTTCATAAACTGTTGAGTTGGTCTTTGCACCATCTTCTTGATGCTCCAGATTTAGTTCTAATTTCTGCAACTGCATGATCTCCGATGATAACACAGACATCCACCTCTCCAACCACTTCCATGCTGATTCAGGTCTTGCAGGATCACAACTGATGTGAATTGGTTTTGTCTTTGGATTTGATTCCAAAAGCTTGTAGGACAATATGGAAGAAACCAAGTATTATTACACTGACAGTAGCCAAAATTCAAACAAAGATAATAGATCAATCCATCATACCTGACGAGCAAATCTACTTGATAGCAACTTTTCAACTGAAGCATTTGTTTTGTTTCCTTCAGTGCCAGAATATTCCTTCTCATGAAACAGAAAAGAGATGAGTTGGGGCTATGACTCAAATTTTTTTTATCCATGAGATCTGAATAGAAACTTATTATTTGTAAAATTGCAGAGGAGGAAACCAACACTACACTTGTACTTCATCAGATAAAAAACATAAGATTAAGAACAACAGCATCAGTTTGTGTACTAATAAAGTGGATGTAACTTGCACGAATGATGATGGTTCAATTGACTCGGCAGGACACAATGGATACCGGTCCTCTCTCTTCCAAGAAAATATTCTGGGATCATGATAATGCAACAAGCAGAACTCAATGTACATTGTTGGCTGTCTTACATCTCAGGGAGAGGTACTTTTGGTAGGGAGTCTAAGTCTTGAATAATTGTGCCCATAATCTAACCAGTGGTGGGAGTCCAACTCTTGAATAATTCCCATCCATCCATGGAACTTCAGTGCTCAGATTACTATTATGGGAAGACACTATCTCAGCTTTTTTGAACAAAACATCTATCTAAGTCCCAATTTGTGTTTTGATTCGAAAATGGAATAGTCTTATTTATTTTTGGTTCTAAGACCAGAAGTTCTGAGGATTGACTTAGTTCTCTTCAATTGTTTCTCATTATTGAGAAAAAGTTAACCCAGATAAAATACGAACTTGTTTAATATCATTAGTAATTAATTGATGTTGTTTCAAGGTTAATCTATTCACTCATCTAGATAATATTTTTCCTCGTTCGATAATATATTGACTAACCCACGTCTGTATACTCAATTCAATCCCCTCACATCCAATTGGGGGCAAAGTCCTACCTATGAAAAATTACTTGGATTAATGAAACAGCTGCTTAGATTTATCCATGATCCAATGGGGGCAAAGTCCTACCTATTAGCCCAACATGAGGTTTGTGAATAAGTGATTGTCTGATAATGAGTAATAAAAATTAGTCGTTCTGCTAAACTGGATCCATTGAACTTCAAATTTTGTAAGAATCCTTTTATGAATCTCAACTAAGTATCGTATGTAAATTGGTCCCCGTTGTTCAATCATTTGATAAGTTGTGTCAATAAATAGAAATATCCATATAGCTGAATTACAGGGTATACAGATAGAAAGAAATGAATCCCATGCCCAGTGGACTATTCATTAAATAAATATGTGTGAATTTATAATATACTGAATTGTTTCATTTGCAAACAGGATGAAAAGAAACTCTGATGTGCAGTTTTGCAGTAGAGCAGGTTTGAGACAAATGCCTAAGGTATGCATGAGATCGTCTCAGCCAAAACCAGGTTAATTTGTGATATTCAAAGAGCCAATAATTAATCTGGAAATTACTGAAAAGTATCACATTCGACTCAATTTTTTAACATTTTTTTGAAAAAAGAATTGAAGTCTCCTTACTTCTCTGAAATGCATATCAATTTTTGATGATAACACAACTCCCACCACGAGCCATTTTAATTCTAGTTCTTTCTAATGTTCAAACAAAATTCTAAGGGTTCCTTCAGAATATTCAGTCACATAGCCTGAGACAAACAGGCCCCTTGTGTTTGTAAAAAGAAACTCAGTAAAAGAGAAAAGGCTTGATAAAACGACCTCCATCTTCTTTTTTTTTATAAAACAAACATTACCAAGGGGTTTGCTCTCTGATGATCGATCTTGGACTGCCTATCAAGCTTCTCTTGAATACTTAACCCTTCTAGAGACAAACGAGCACGCACTAGTGCCTGCATTTTAACAATGGCTTGAACGCAACGGAGAGTTCCCACAGCCTGTCTTCTAACCGAATGTCCACGTACAACAGCTTGCAACTTAACTACATTCTTAAGCTTGTAGAATGCTTTCTTAGCCTGGAAAAGTTGAAAGGGAAAAGGGAAAAGCTCAACAAAATATCATCTAAAATCTATACAACAAGGATACTCGACTTAAAATAATGATAACTTAAAATAATGATAACTTGCCATATTCGATACTCAATCTGTATTGGTCTAAATGGAAAAGGGAAAAGGGCTAAATTTAACTTTTCATTCATATATTTCAATAGCATTTAAAAACAATTTACATGGCTTTGATGTACTTCCTATGATGCCCAGATAAGGATATGGATACATACGGGGATCGGAGATCGGAGATACAACTCCTCAGAATTGAAAATCTAGGACACGGTTAAGGATGCAAGTATCCTAATTTTTTACATAGCCTTAAATAAGAATCAGAATTTGGAAATTGCATTTACAGTAGTACCAGATATATCCTGATAGCAGACTGGATCACAATGGCAACAGACTCCTGCACATAGTAGTCACCATTACTAGAACCCTCAGTGGCAATTAAGGTATCAGCTACTTTTGAGTCCACTGTAGCCGATGACAGTGCTGGTATTGTAATTATCTCATCTTTCCACTGTGATACAGAGATTTTGTCAGGGACAGTGGGATTGATCAGAACATGCAAATCCACAGCAGCTTCTGGGCTACCCTTATGTCCAGCAGATTGCACTTCTGAAACCAGAGTGTTGCTTAGCACTTGATGCCTTGCAGATCTTTTCCTGAAACTCCACCCATGCTTGTCTGCAGAAGCTCTGCTCTGAAAGTGATTAACCAGACAGAAGTCGCCGAGTAATTATCAACAAGAAACAAAACAACAGCAGCTATGGATTAAACAGACTAAAATCTGGCACCAAAGTCACCAATCACAGCTTTAAACATGAATGGTGATGAACCTTAGTCCCCCTTTCGTTTGTTCGATTTAATTTAAATTCAAATGACAAATGCGCATCCTTGTATGAACAAATTACTTAGTACATGGAGATATATCATACAAGACCAAGGAGATTGAACATTTTTTTAGATTCCCACATTTCTATCAAAATTTGCTACAACATCTAAACACACCTCAGTCCATTGGAGATGGTCTTCTTCTTCTTGTGCAGAGTCGCTTCCGCAGGCAATTAGGTTGAAGCAAGAGGTCTTCGCCATTTTCTTTCAAACTCCCCCACAACATCAAGAACAAGAAGAATGCAGACGAGACTCTCTCTCTTTCTACTACTCTTGACATATTTGCTGAGAGTTGAGGGACCCTGTCGTGGACCACATGTTTTAAGCAATTACTTGACTTTTTTTTTTTTTTTTTTTTTTTTTTTTTTTTTTTTTTTTTTTTTTTTTTTTTTTGCTGACGGAGGGTTTCCAACCGTTTGGGTTGGCCTATTCCCTCCGGGCCCAGAGAGAAGCCGAATAAAACCCTTGTGGCCCTTAGGTGGTAGCATATGTAAACTCAACTTTCGGCTCCTGAAAAGGGGGGAACCGGGAGTCGATACCAAGACCTCTAGCTCCGGAAGAGGAAAGAACCGTGGTCCTGACCATTCGGCCAACCCCTTGGAATTACTTGACATTCATTTGGTAAGATTTGTAGGAAATTAATCTAACAGTAACAGCATGGACATTAATCAATACATTATGTGAGTAGAATTTGGAAGCATTGAAAGAATAATTTTTACACATAGAAAAGAAAGAAAGAAAAAATCTGGCTCTTCAACTAGCAAGTGAAGTGATCTCCTTAAAGTAAATCCAATTCATCAATATCAAGTTTTGTTCTAATGTTTGTGATGGTGGCAATATTAATAGGATTGGAACTTTTTCAGATGCAACCTAGAAAGCCGACAGGGCTGTTGATGGTTTGTGAGGTGGGTGCAATCCAATGTTGTTCAAATCATCATAAACAGCTCTCTCTCTCTCAGAAAAAACAAAGCAATAGGTGTATTAGGTGTGGTGGGTGCGCACATGCAACTGGTGTCAAGTTTATTAATTATGTTTTGACTTGAGATGTTCACTTGCAATATGTGGCCGTTGTAAGCCCGGGCCAAGAAAAAAATACTATTATAAAAAATTTACTAAGAAAATGAATAAAGTTTATCTTTGTCTATAAAGACTCCACGGAGATTTGGACTTCTTGTAAAATAGAATAAGAAATGATAAGAATGCATCTAATATAATGCCTGGAGAGACTGGAACCTAAAATAAGATATAAGATATGAGATTTGCAACAAAATAGAAAAAAGAACCATGATGTAAGAATATCTCTATCCATAAAGAGTCTACCGAGATTTGGATTTGTTGCTACTCAAAATAGCAAAACACTCCCGCGCTTATCGCAAGCAATATAATTTATAATATTAAAAAATAATTAATATTTTTAAATAATTAATTTAAAATTAGTTATTTAACCATAGATTTATAATTTATGACCATAGATATATGCAACGTGTATCCTTATAGGTTATAAAGAATATTTTGAGATCATATTAGAAACCATCTTTATCTAAAAGTCTAATGTGTAGATAGATGTGTTGCATGTGTTGGACTCTATATTTTGATGACTAAAATCGAAAATTTCTTCAAAATCCCTAAAATCTCTCCGTAAATTAAAATTGAAATCGAAATTGAGCTCCAATTTTGCAATCAATTGCGAAATTAGAGCTCAATTTCGAAATCGATTCCTACCTCTATAATATATATTAATTGCAGATATCAAGGACTCAACCAATTGATTGATTATCTTGCCCTTTGGTGCATGTAGGCCTGGTACAGCCGTACACTAGTGAAACCACTCTCTATTATATTCCAGAGGAAAAGTGATGTAGCTAGCTTATGATTTTCTATGAGTGCATCCTACTTTTTTTTTTTTTTGAATCTATACTCCTCCATCTGGTGCATCTCCATTTCTACATGCATTGCTGCCTATAGGTCAAGCAAATGTGGCTGCGTCTTTGATAAATCATGTATTAGCTGCCATCACACAACAGCATGGCTTATTGTCTTCTCTCTTCTCTCTTCTCTCTTCTCTGTTTCTCGGGGGCACGTTTGTTTGCATACATAGAAATTGAATACAAAAGAATCTATGGTGAAATGAGCTCACCCCAAAGATTATCTAAGGTGGAAATGTAGGTGGGACCTTTGACTATCCTGGGTATTGACTTACTAGGTTGATGATGGTTGGTTATTCATTTTCCATCTTCCCCTTTTCAATTTTCATTAGAGGGGAACTTATTTGATGGTCCTTTTCCTATGTTTATCTTTTGTCCTCCTTTTTTAACCACTTCATGAAAGAAAATCCTATGTATTCAATTGATTACATCAAATATACAGGCTCTTAATGCTTAAAAAAAATGTGAGGGGCCTACTTGGATGCATGGCAATCTCAGACGACATCCAAAGGTTTTTTGTGTGCGCCAAACAAATCAGTTAATGCACATGGCCCATGGCCTATGGTTGGACTTGGGCCTGCTACTAATTAAATACAAGCAGCAAGATGAGCAGTGTGTGAATAATGTTTCTGGCCCATCATATCCAATGGTCTAAGGGTTGGAATTGGATTATTGGATGGATAATAGAAACTCATGCAAGGTAGATTTTATTCATTGCAACTCATTTATATTTCCTACATTGGACTGGGACCACATGGGAGTGGGTCACACAGGTGTTGGCTTTATCTTTGCACGTTCTAGAGATGTAATAATCATGGATGCGTGGTGGGCATGGAGTTGCCTGACAATGCAGATGGGCATGCTCTATTGTTGGGCCCATTGTGTGAAATGCAACCTGACCTTTGCTCCCCCAATCAATGCATTTTCTTTCTTTCTTTCTTTTTGTGGAAAGCTGCTAAGATAGGGTCACTCACATGCCAAAAGCTTAAGATAGAAGACCAATATTAGTGGATATGCTTTATTCCCAATCCCATGGCCCCAGGAAGATCAGATCATCCATCATCTTGGTACTACTGTGGAAGACCCTTGTTTCAAGATTCATATTGAAAGAAAATGCAAGAAGATCATGATCTATTGGGAAGTTAGTGATATAAATTTTTTTTTTTATTTTTATAACGCAGGATTCAGCCCTTTGGGCTAGAATAATCCCTACAGGCTCAGGAGAGAAAGCCAAGTAAAATCCCACAACCTCCGGATGCAAACTACGGTCCTAAGCCAACTAAGGTACCCATCGAGGTTAGGAAGTTAGTGATATAAGAATTGTTGTTTCTAACATTAATTTATATATTTTTTCCATTTTTTATGTTTGATTAATTAAAACTAATTTTTTTTCAGCAATGTCCTTTCTTTTCTTGAGATCTACCTTCCATGAAAACATGCTCTCCAGTGGGGGAGTGTGGGTGAGAGTCAGTAGCAATTATTAGTGGTGTGCCTGGAGTGGGCCGGATTGTTGGTACAATGATCTTTTGATGGGAAGGTATGCAGAAGGCCCACACCACATGGGGTGCAGTATTTGGGGTGGAATTGAAAAATCAACAAAAATCAAGGATAGGTCACAATAAGGAAGCCTTGGTATGGACTCATTATCTATATTGAATGTAGGAGCATTTCTTTACTTCCCTACTAAAAAGGTAGCACGTGAAGCAGTGAACTCTATTTCTACCATTCCACATTTTGATAATGGTTATGAACCAATGAATTTCTGTTGCTAAAAATATTGATGCCAAATGGGCCCATAATCTTTGAAAATCTAGTGCAGCTGTATGCTCAGGAGATATTGGGTGCACTATATAAAAAGGGTTTCTTTGATTTTAGTATAAATAAGTGATAAAGTTAGATAAATTTACTTGAGATGGTTTGGACATGTCAAACATAGGCTAGCAAATGACACCAGTAAGAAAAAGTTTAGTTATACAATTTCATGGCTCATCAAAAGGAACGGGTAGGGCAAAGAAGACATGAATGAAAGTAATAAAAATAGGTCTCATGATGGATCGAAATGGAAAAACACAATTCATATAGCTGACATCAACACTGGCGACAAGGCTTTGATGATAATGATGATGATGTTGAAATTCATAATACATGTACAATGGTTTCATCTCTAACTCCCTTTCTCATTGAGAATGAAAATGCTGTTTGGAAGAAACACATGAGGTTTTTAAAAAAAAAAAAAGTGAAAGGAAGAGGAGAGAACCAGTGTGCTACTTTAGGACCCAATGTTGCATTTTGGGCAACGGCCCATCCCACATCAAACTCATGCACTCAAATCACACACCTCATGTACCTAACCAGCTGAGCTACAGCCAAGGGATATCCCTTCCTTGTTTCTTCTACAATCATCCATCTCCGAGCATTATGTGCAAAAGCTGATTGTCCGATCACAAAACCTTGATATTACTGTCTATCCATGGTGGAGCCAGATCAACAGACTACATCCCTCTGGTTTCCACCCCATATGTACAACTCAGAAACCAAATACACAGTTTATGTACTTGATAATAAATGGACTATAAGGTCAACGTTCATGGTACAAATTCTATCCAAAAAGAGAATAAATAAAAAATTAATCCAACCGGTTTCTTCAACCAAGAATAGAATGCTACCTGTGTTCTCTATAAAATGATTCATTACAAAGCTGGAGGCACCCTGGCCCCTGCCAATAATTAAAAATGCAGGAACTTTCACATGCTTCCAAGCCTCCTAACAATCCTCACCCAACTCCTTAAAAACCCTAAATGAGTAAATCAAGGAACCTTACTCACAAATTACTATACCATGTCTCAAGACTCCAACCAAGATCCAGATACAGTTTGAAATTAAATCCAGAATCACCCACCTTAGGAAAGCCATAGCAAATGACCAGCTGTGTTTACCAGAAAACATTCTTCCTAAATCAAATAAGAATCTCCAATTTATGCATTCACCTTGAAATCAGTACATCAAACATTTCTGTTGACAAATGATCAGTTTTCTTCCTTATGTCTGTCAGTAGAGTCGTAACAGCAACATAGTTCTTATAAGATTCTTTGGTCTTGTACACATTTTGGCATTTAAGCATTAAAAAAATTCTTATCACATTTTAAAAGTAAATTGCTTGGTGATATGTCCGCACCAACACATACTGAAAATTTAGAATAAATATAACTTGGACATTTGCTGAACATCCTGCCTGAAAGGGCATTGGAACGGGGGGCAGTTTTAAAAGCATGGTCTGCAGCACAACAGAACTGATTTCAAGCACCAACCGTTCCGAGTTCTTAGTCTGTCACCGGTGACGTAAATGACCTGTTCCCGAGGCAGTCATAAGCAGTAGGCAGTGATGAATCACCAACCAGTAAAGAGTAACCATGATGACCATTGTCAGCCATTTTCTGCACTATCATATGCATTTGATTTATGTTTTGGTGCAAAACTGAAGCCAGCTGGTACCTTGCCAAGCAACATTTCAGAGATCCGAATCTGCATACATGAGGAAATAAGAAAAAAACTCAACAATAACAGTTAGCTAATAAAAGATAAATGCCCCAGATAAGTTACAATACATACCCAGTCAGCTGCAGAATCAGAGGCCATTAGAGTCTCAAGATCATCACGGCCAAAGTAGCTGGGTGACCGCCAGTTTAGCCGTTGTGGGATAACATCCAGCAAACCAACAGGTATATACCTGTGTGTGTAACTAAGCCATTCCAACAGAAAATGCCGTGTCGTCTCCACACCTATGGATATAAAAATTATCTTTAGATTGAGAAACCACAAACATATTTATTTCTGTAGCCAGACAGACATCAGTAATTCAGTATCTAAAGAAGCTTCATTTGGTCAATCGTCTAAAACAAACAAGTAAACAATAGAACTTTGTTATCCATAATCCCAAATAGATGTGGACATTCAATGGTTTAATACATTGTTCTTTGCTTAGAACTCCATAAACAAGGTCAGAGAAATTCACCTCTCACATTCAAATCAAATTGCATAAAAATTAGGTTACAATTCTTACAATATTCATGTAGTTTTACAATAAATAAGCTTTTTAGATGTTTACACACTCCTTAAATTTATGCACGCAAGAAATGCATACATTAATGAAATCATTGAAAATAATTTACCACCCAGCTGCTCCCCTGTTGTGGTTTTGCAAGTTAACTGTGGACAGTAACGGACTGATAGCCAACCCACTGGGTTAGGAAAACTATAGGTGCTTCTTCCTTTTGACTTTCAACAACAAAATTTACTTAAAACACAATTATATAGAAGGTTGACAAGACAATAGAATCCCACTGCTAATGACAATAACCCTGATTGACAACCCCACTGCCAGGTCTGCCTCATTACTAGCTTCCATTGGAATTGGAATATGGAAAAATGATTTTGAAATCCCTTGAACTAGGAACTGAGTTTCTTTAAATTCCATATAGGGATCTGCAATTCTACATGGCACCAACGAATTTGCTCTAGCCCAAGATACCACATTGCTAGAATATATATTTGAGAAACGGCACTTAAACAGATTTCAGTCTTCTTTAAGAGACAAAACAACATATTTTAGTTTTCTTTGAGAGTCAACCTTCCGCTCTAGTTAGTACTCCCGCGAAAAGCATTTGCGTGTATGGAATACTGTAGATCAGTTAAAAGTACAGGAAGTAACAATGCCACCCAGGGTCATTGCTTTGGTGCAATGGTAAAAGTCCAGGGTGTCATGCGTGATAACGAAGGTTCGAAACCTGCGAGCAACCACTTTGTGCAAAATTGGCAAAGGTTAGGTCTGTCTCAAGTCTAGACCCTCCCAGGACCTCGGCGGGACCACATTGGGTGATGACCTTATAATAACAATGCCACCCAAGCCAACAAGTCCAGGTTACACATAGAACAACCATCGTCAATGAACTTAATGCCACCCTTGGCCACATCAGAATTCGTCAAACCATCCAAAGTTTCATCTCACTTCTAACTTAGCTAGGAGACATCTTGGATTTCTTCTGCTCTCAAGATGAGAGTCTTAGTTTGAAAGCCAATGATCTTCATATAGCAGACCCAAGCCCCAAATCCAAACCAAACCAAACCAAACCAAGCCTTTTCCCACTAGGTGGGGTCGGCTATATGGATTTGACGACGCCAATCAAATCTGTTTAGATCCATGTCCTCCGTTAGACCCAAGCCCCAAATAAATAAATAAATTAAATAAAATAGCCAAGGAAGGTTAGTGGTAGCAGCTTCCATATAAATTGGCCCCTAGCTCTAAGAGGACCTAAATACCAAGGAACTTTGAAATGATGAAGCGAATACCGCCCAAGAACTGAAGAAAATGTTAATCGAGAAAATACCAAAGAATCTAGCAATCTTGAAATTGACAAGCAAATGATCAGTGTTTTCTTCATTTCCCAATACATATATTTACATATTTGGAAGAGATTGTGAGAGTTTAGATGATATATACGAAGAATTCTTTTAGACATTGTTGTCCAACAGATTGTCTGAACTCTTGGGAGCCAAAGATTTCCATGCATAAAGGGTAAATATGTTCCACAAAAATCTTGCATGCCGCTGTCCACCAAAATGCAACCATGAATGCAACACAAATTAACAAACAATAAATTAAGCAACTACACTAGATTCTATGCTGCTATCAGAATCACATTGTAATAACTTAGCATTTAGCAACTCCACTTGTAACTGGGCCAACTTGGAAACCAAAAGATTCTCTTGATTCTTGGGAATTCTACAAAAGTCTTAAGAAATTAAGAAAGAAATTCCCTAATCCCAAAATAGCAAGAAGTCAAACACAGCCAAAAGCAATCACCATAATACACAAGCCTGCAATGATGTCACAAGCTCTTCATTGGTCAAAATAATAATCTTAAGCAACTGTAGCAACAACGAAGATGAAGCATATCCTCGAATTGTACATCAAAACATACCTTTGGAATCAGAGCCCCAGTGTTCAAGGCCGTAATTTACAAAATCCTTCAGAATACTTAGTCGTTCATTAGAAGTGATGTCCCAGTGTCTCTGTTCTTTTATTTCAGTAAATATCCATGGCTGCTTGTCACAAAGCACATCATTCATTGTGTACATGCACATACACATTCAGAAAAAAACATGTGCTCAGTCTAACATGTGTTAAACAAACTTCAAAACCATGAAACTACAGGAGAATATACAATGCTTGGCCTGAGAGAATCTACTGCTCCTTTGGGCCGAGCGTTCTGCACTGTACAAGTGAGGACATCTTTCAGCCCCCTAGATTGTTCGTTCTGTAGTACCCTCTGGGGATGCAAACTGCAGCAAAGAGTTTCCCATCGGACAATGGCATCCATCTGATAGTTGGATTAATGGGTAGATAAAGGCAAAGCCAAGTCCATACTCAAGTGGAAGAAATTCAGCAGTCGGATGATTGGTAAAATTCCATGAAGTACCCCATGGTACAAACAATCGGCACTAAACAATGTGGATTACTGAAAGTAGGCCCCAGATATATGGAATACTCAGCCAAACAAATGACCTGTTTCTCTCAGGATGAACACCTATAGTACTTTCAAAATATCTAAAGATAAGAAGCAGCAGCAGAACCCTACTTTCAAAATATACAAAGATAAGAAGCTGCAGAACCAAACACAAAGGAACTGTTTTGGTAGGAGAAAGTCACCTTGATTAGTGCTCCTCGAGCGATCATGCACGTTGAGAGCTCAGGGCAATTAGAAGTGTGATTGTTCCAGTCAACATATGAGAAAATATCGCCATTCCCCAACACTTGCAAAACATCAGGGGCTTTTCTTGCACACTGGTAGATATAATCCCAATCGGCAAGCTTGCTGTAGCGCTGCTGACGTGAACGGCCATGTATAGTTACTGCACTGGCTCCCCAGTAACTAATATCAGCAATTAATGAATCGATGCGATTTCGCCCTTCAAAATAACCTGTCCGTACCTAAGACAAGCAAAACTGAATTAACACAGCATCTTCCCCTTTTCATCTTTTTAGTCCCTTCTTTAATAAGTGATGCAACCACAGGAAACATATTAAATATTTCCACAGATATTGGATTCCTTCATATTCCTTTCACTGCAGAAGTACTCACAATCAGACACCTTGAAGAAACACCAAATGCAGTTATTCATTTAACTAAAGAGCAAGTTGCTGACTATGCTTTTTAATGATAGGTTACAGGTTACCAGACATGGATATTTAGGCCTTTCACACCTACTTGTCAATTTTTGGTTCGCTTCGGCCAAATTGGCCTAAATTATTCATTTCAGTCAATGGACCAAAACCAACAGCCCTCCCAAAAGATTTGGTTGACATTTCAGTCTTGTTAGGCCAAATCCACATATTGGTCTCCAAAATTTCACAAGAGCGAGGGGTTCCAAGCCGCCCCCCCCCCCCCCCCTCAATGGACCAAAACAAACAGCCCTCCCAAAAGATTTGGTTGACATTTCAGTCTTGTTAGGCCAAATCCACACATTGGTCTCCAAAATTTCACAAGAACGAGGGGTTCCTCCGGCCAACAACCACCCCCCCCCCCGGGACCAAAACAAACAGCCCTCCCAAAAGATTTGGTTGACATTTCAGTCTTGTTAGGCCAAATCCACACATTGGTCTCCAAAATTTCACAAGAATGAGGGGTTCCTCCAGCCAACCCCCCACCCCCCCGGGAGTTGGTTTTGACCAATAATGCTTCTTTTCTTTTTTTTTGGGTCTTCTACATATACAAAAAAAAAGGGCTTTTAGCTCTTTTAGGATCTTATACAAGAAGTGTTTCCTCCACTTGATTTACTTCTTCATCTGCTGCTTCTTCTACAACTTAGGTTCTTCTTCTTCATTTATTTATTCCTTTCACCATAACAAGGATCCGTATTTGGGATTCATTTATTTGATGTACATATAGCATATTGCATTGTTATTTAATAGAATGAATTAAATATAATATGCTATTTTCAATTTTTAATGTTTTTCATTTTTTTTCTAAATTTATATTTTTCTAAAAAAAATTGTTTTTTTTTTCTAAAACACAGCTACATAATGAAAAAAAAAAAATACTGCCAAACATTTCAGTTTGGAGTCAAACTGAAAAGGATCCAAAACAAAATTCAACTATTCTTTCACAGCTACAAATTTATATAGACTAATACAAAAGTACACACATCGGAAAATATACCCAAATAAGTGAGTGAAATAATCAGTCAAACAGCACAAGTGTGTCAACTGAAACTAGGGAGATTAAATGGAAAAATCTCGTGAAACTGTGCAATTGTCAGTGAAACAAGAATAGACTAGTCATTTAGTGACAGAAGAGAGAAATGAGCCACCAAGTGGCAACTGTCAACAAGCTAATGAATCAGTCACTTGGTCCGCGGACTATAGAGATAGCAATCCAAGTCCAAAATATATATAAGATATCAGCCGCTTGGAAGTGTGAGAGTGAAAATCCATGATAACATAGAAATCGACTGACAGGCAGCAAAATGCAAGGGCAACAAAGCCCCCAGTGTAAAAATAAAACGACTGATGATCCCAGAAAGCAGTTACAAACTAAACAGAAGCAAGTAAGCAACGATTTGCAACACTTGGGAAATGGCCACATCAAAGGAGCCATATGGGTTACATTAGACACAATAGCCTAGGGTCAAATCTAATTTTCCTATTGTCTCTTTGCACAAAGACTGTTGGTCATTGCAACTAAGCTCAATGAAATAAATCCATATGGAATATAGATCTTGTAAAGACCTGATAGAGATCGAACAAGTAGAACTTGACTCACTAAGCTCAATGATTGAAGGCTAAAAGATGGAGACGTTGCGAATCCTCCATCTACAATATCGATTATTGATGAGCACCATTGGCATCAAGTGTTGAGTACAGTTTTTGTTAAATATAATATCATAGCAAGACACTGTTCAAATGAACTACTGGAAGCTTCCTAGACTTCGTAGAGTCATTGGAAATGAAATAAATCCTACTTGGAACTCAAACGATAGAGGTCTAAAAATGATCTAGAACTCTGATAATCAGCACCTGTTTCGACAGAGTATGTTCTCCTTAACATCACACTATTAATGAAATGGTGTCTTCAGTTTATTTATTTATTTATTTAGAAATGAAAACATGTAAGGTTAATCTACATTTGTGCATGTAATTGTTTTAGATTCATGAGTTTACAAGGAACAAGCACCTTAACTGTTAGGGGTTTGTCTACTGTGCCGCAGGCTGACTGAATAATATTCTTCATCCTCATGGGTTTCGTGAGAAGAGAAGAACCGGCACCTTTGTTAACAACAATGTCAATTGGGCAACCCATATTTATGTCAATAAAATCAACAGTGCATTCACGGTCAATAAGGTCAATAGTGCGAGCCACTGTGTCTGGATAAGCCCCACATAACTGCACCCCAAAAAGATCCTCAGATGAATGCCGCCTCAACAATGCCCACTCTGAAGCTTGGCCCTGATGACACATTCAAATTGGAAAGAAAGGTCTTATTTTTTTTTAAATGGAAAGAAAGGTCATACTGACTTCCATAAAGCATTTACAGACAGGCAAAAATCAGATTACTGCAGAAGAGATTAACCAATTCTGTGGATCCCAGATAGACAAAGAAAAGGCCATAAACACATCAGCTAATGAACAAGATAATTTGATAATTTTGCTGGCTTCAATTGACACAGAAATGTTGAATTGCCATTATACGAATAAAAATTTCCAGCCATTTTTTAATGTGAATACATGCAAAATAAATATAATATGAAATGAAGTTGCTTTATATATTAAAGGAGCAGCAAATCACTCCAGATTGAAGCTCACTCTGGAACAAAGCAACGTATCCACCTACTACCTCAATCCTTTCAACCAGTAAACATTAAATGGAACATAGATTAAGTTCACAGCTAATGAAATTTACAAGAAGCCAAATGCTAGACCTAGAAAAGCTCTTGCAAGTAGGTGGAAGTAAAGTTCAAAGCCAATCTCCATGCAATATACAACCTTTAGGGTCTATTCGGTTCACTAAGGTTTTAATATTTCTTCTTGGATTTCATTGTGAGACTTCCCACATTCCAATGTAGAATTGGGTGTGAGACCCACCCTTTCATCTTGCATGGGATCATCTTATTTCCTCCCTCTACTAAAAATATCTTTCATGTCCTCTCTCAGCTGATTGCAAGATTTCTAAGATTGTTTAAGAATCAAATTCTGTATGATTTATTCCCAATCCAAATCAAGGATGGCAACAGGTCAGGTCAGGTATGGGTCAATGCTAACACACCCCGACTCACGCCTGCCCCACCCTGTAACCAATTTGACCCATGACAGGTTTATGATATGTGATACCAAACCTGCCATGGGACAGGTATGGGTAGTGTAACTGTCAGTTCATACTGTATTATAGTTCTCTTTGAACATTTACTATTTTTCATGAGATTTTGTTACCGATCAGGAAAAAAATTTATACGGCAGACCTGCAAGAGATTTGTACACATTGCCATCTCTCCACATGTGATATCAGCTCCCAAGACTTTGCAAACCCTTCGGAAAGGCAGATTGCCCACGGTAGTCAAAGGGGCAAGATAAAGCTTCCCCCTGAAATCAATAAGTTTCTTTTCCCGTACATTTAACTTTAGACATGAATCAACTTCTGTTTTGGATGAACTATCCATTGCAATTTCCTCAGGTTCAGTTTGTACTTCATCATTCTTTACTGGGAGAGCCAAACCTGTTATATTATAATATAACTGGTCAATAACTAAAAGAAAATAGACACTGTTTAACAAAAACCAGAATGCATCCACGTCAGTGGGCAAGCATTCCTCACCGGCTGTATTCTTTGCCTTCTTCAGAGGCTGAGCTTCATCTTTCATGGATATATCGTTGGTACAGTCTTTTCCCATGCACTTAATTGGAAATGAATCTTCATTATTAACAGAGTCATTGACCATTTCATTACCATCATCATTCTGCTGATGGTTTGATCCATTGACAGCTGTTAGGGCACCTTCCTCCTGATCAACATCTGCCTTTCCAGACTTTGATTTGTCCTTCACCTGCAACAGGAATTGACAAATTTGAAACTTGTGAGAAATCATCCAAATTAATTAATAAACCTCAATATAAGCAAAGTAAGGAGCTTAAATGTGGGTATTTCCCAATAAGAAAAAATAAATAAAAAGGAAACTGAAACAAAGTTGGAAAGTGCATGTTGATGTTGACATGTTGTCACAACCTCAAGGTCACAGGTTTGAGTCCACTTTACATTTTGGGAAAAAGAACAAAGGAAGAAAAAAAAAATGAAATTAGAAAAAGTAAGAAACTTCAACAAAAAAAAAAAATGTATTGGTATTCAAACCAAGTAGTACACATCAGGACTCAGGAGGGCCAAATAAAGAATCTAAAATTGACTAGTAAGAAATTTTTATTCTCATTCTGCACCTTGCGAAACACTTTTTTTTTTTTTTTGATAAGCTAGCCAAGGGAGCTGGGACCAGAGAGAGCCTGCACAAGCGGAAAGAGGTGACGTACACAGGGTTCGAACCCTGGGCAGCCAGTTGAGAATTGCCGCCACTTACCAGTGAGGTAAGTCGCCATTCTCGCCCCTTAAGAAACACTTAAACATGCAAACATTCTCCAATAGAAATAAAAATAACATCATGATGAAAAGTGGATGTCCTCCATCTCAATTGTGTTTACTATTGTTGCCAATGGATCGCATTAAAGTAAAAAACTTCAGAAACTGTTCATGGGAAAGAGCAGAACTTCTATGAAGGATATGAAAACCACAGATAGGTAAGGGTAAGTAGAAAAATACATGAGAAAACACAAAATGAAGCATAGATTTTAGAAGCAATCCATCAGAGCCTGCTAGATGAAGTTGCATTAAAAATATGGTGTTTGCATCTTATCTCATAACAGAAGCATCGCAATGACTTCTAAGCTGAAAAGAATCATGGTAACCAAGACACCAATTTGAATTATGTGCTCACCACAAGCCCAAGGTGTTTTAGGTGGCTATCTGCCCTTGGAAAACTCATTTTATTCTTCCACAAGAGCCTCTGCACATCTTTGTTCAGTCCATTCACTTCAGAGCTTTTCTTCTGAACATTCAAAGTTTCAGCAGGACCATTGTCCTTATGTGTACCCGAAAATCTACAGGCCAACCCATAAAGGCATGGCTCTTCAAACCCAAGAAAAGGGCAGTTTCCCTCTATATCTGCTGGCTTCTGCATAGTGCAACATCACATCCATTACAGAGGGTTACCACAAGATCAAGATTCAATGAAATTGAAACAGAAAGGGATATTAGCTGCCATACCAGAGCCTTAAATGCTTCTAAGTCATGGCTGAAGCGGCAATTGCCATCATAACGACACGCATTGACATCTCCAGTCTTTGCCACTACAGGACAAATATGCAGTGCAGACTTTTGCTCCTGGAGAATCGATGCAATTATAGCATTAAATCACATCATCCAAGCTAAGATAGAACAAACTCATGAACCAAAAATATGAGGTTCAGCCGTTCAGCATTTAACTCAAATTAAACGAGTTGTGAAAAACATGCTTCCTGATTTTGCTAATGTCAGCCAGTGGGTGAAATTTGTTAGCATTCACTAAACAAAACTGTTAAAACATGTTTGACCATCTAGATTGTTCAATAAATGAGGCACCTCTAGAATAGGATATGGCTGGAAAATCTCTTCAATTTACATATCCAAATCATCTGGTGAATTTCTCATGTTTTTTTCTGTCAGTAGAAATACAAAAAAGTTCATAAAAGATATCTCTGGATTGACAAGTTGGATCATCTTTCCATGTGACACTAGGACCATAATCCATCCATCAAGTTAGACATTTATGATACCAAGCAGACCATGGAACCATACACTTATGTCAGGTATCAGCACATGATAGATATAGCACTGCATTGTGCTACTAGTCATTAGGCGATGAGTGCACATTCAATTCAATCAAACCAATGCATTTTAAAGGTCCCCTCTGAAATGATTCCTGAAACAATTGGATGATCCAGCGCTTTTATCTACTGCCCACTTTTAGGACGGTAAAAGGGTAGGCACACAATGTGTCCAACCAATCAAGTATTATGGAATGCCTAGTTAGTAATAATCTAGGCTCATATATTGGAATGCATGGATAAATGTACTTCCTCGAGTGAATGTTAACAGAATCGATCACATTAGTTCCTTCTCTCTGCTCCAACAAAATGGAATGGAGAATCCACTGTTCCAGCTCCTACACGAAACATTACGGAGTTACCCATACCTGGAAAGCTCAGCTATAAACCAAATTTCATCTCTAACTATGCACAAAGTGCATCTAATGCGTAATTATCCAGAAAGATTTAGCTTCCAGGAAGGCCCAGTTTCTAAAAATCAAATCTTTACAAAAACCCACTTCTCCAATTTTTAATGATTCAGGTTTCTTACAATCACATCCAACATATTATTTTCAGGGAAACTGCCAAGATTACCAAAAAGGTCCTTAAAATCAAACTTCTAATCAGGTTCCAAAACAAAAGATTAGTTTTCCTGAATGATTCACAGTTCGAATTGCTCTAACAGACTGCATTAATCCATTAATTCAGGCATTGATTAAGTATCTACATTTACACGTCCTGTTACCTTAATCTTAAAAACCCTTTATCTAAAACGGGTTTAGGTCTTAAAACAAGTCATCAAAAGCATTCAAATCAGTGAATTTCATATGCCATTTACTTCAAAGTAGGCAAAGGAAAGACCTTTTGGCGCTCTCTCTTCAATTGGCGTTTGGACTTCTTCTCCTTCACAACGACATAGGTAGAATCTCGATTCTTCTTATCAGATAGAAAGTCTTTCTCTTTGTCGTCGTTAGAAGATGAAGGTCGGAGAGGAGGAGGGCAAAGATAGTCTCTCTTCACAGGAGCGATTGCTTTGGCGACTAGCTCTTCTGGTTTTGGAGCGCCATTAGCAGGCGAGGGATCTTCCGAAATCTCCTCCTCCTTCTTCGTCTTCGTCTTCGTCTTCGCTTCTTCTTCTACTTCTACTTCTGCTACCTTCGTCGATGCTGCTTCTTCCATGTCGCGGCACACGAAATCTCTGCGGGCAGACGCGCTTCTTCTTCTTTCTCTTCTTGCCGCAGAGTGCAATCTGCAGTGAGTGCTAATGCTAGTAAGTGGCTGACGTGTTGCTTCATTCAGTTAGGGCGAGCGAGAGCAAACGCTGCATAGGGCTGTTGGATCGTCTGTGACCACCATGATTGGGATTTCTCTATGGTTAAGGGAAAAGGTGGGCCACTGAATTCAACGGCTGAGATTTTGTGTAGTGATTCATAAAATTTAGGGAAAAAAGCACTATACCTACCTGTATTTTGGCCGTTTTGCAGAGTGCACCCTGTACTTTGGTATTTGTGACTAAACCTACCTGTAGTTTTAGTTGACATGCAAATACTAACTGCCGTAACGGAATCAATAAAATGACGAATTTACCCCTCCATATATCAGTTTTACTCTTCACGATTTTTGTTCATTTCCCTGAAACCGCCCCTCCTTCCTTGCGATCGACAGATCCCTCAAGATTGTGGATAGATCCAGGCACGAAAGACCATCAGCGGTTTCAGAGGTATGATTTCAGGCCCTTTCTTCAAGAATGGCTTGATTCACTAGAAGATTCTCCAGTTCAACTCATTTAATCATCTTGGAGGATGCCTTTTCTCTGCAACTGGCCTGACACCCAAAATTCGGGACATGGTTTTGAAATCCTCTAATCTTAGGATCTGGATCTGTTCCAAATTTCTCAAAGATGTCATATTACTGATGAAACACAACATTCATTTTTGCAACTCCATTAAAAAACATCATTTCTTAAACCCAATAAAAAAAAATAAAAAGAAAAAAAAACCCTCCAATACCTAAATATGAAATTCCTTGAGAATGAAAAAAGACCCACAAACCACGAAAACCAACATTCAAGAATCTCAGTATGAGACTGGAAAGAGAACCCAAAAATGAATAAACAAATTAAAAGACCAAACCCCAAAAGGCACCAGAAAGATCCCTCACAGTCACAGAGGAAAATGAAAACACATGAAAATCCCTATAACAGCTTGTTGCATTAAATCAAATAGATACGCAAGGAATCCAATACCCAGATTCCAATATCATCAAAAACCGACATGAAAGACATGAATGGTGAAATCCAAGATCAAGCTAAGAAACCCATCAAACTAATTCAACAGAGGTACGACTAACTCGGGGCAAAATTTGTAAAAATGAAGAAATAAAAATACGAATGATAGGGATGGATGGAGATGTACTACTTGGTTGGGACCCACCCGATTTCACTTAACGTGGAAAGTGCATCCAGCAGGAATTGAACCTACGAATTTCCCAATGTTGAGTTGGGCGCTTTAACCATAAAGCAATGGATGCTTTAGAGTAAACTAGTGTTTTTCTTTTTTCTATTTCTGCCGTAGAAGGAAGAACTGTAACGCCCCAATTCCGGATACCGATATACTCGTTCGATTACCCGAAATTGGCACGCTACTTCCCGGAAAATCCGAGAACTTCCAAGATCGTAGGCCGCAGTGAGGTCCAATTTAAAACTTTTTGACCAACATAGTTATAACATTTAAATTGCGAAAGCATAACGATTTAAACAAAGCGGAAGCAATAGGTATCGATGTATATATATATTAAGTATGAGCGGAACATCAGTCTAATTAAAATGATTCAATATTAATCAAAGTTAATACATTTTGAGTCTACCCAACTCACTACAAAGTTTCGCTCAAACCCAAAATAAATGGAGTCCCTCAAAACCCATGTATAAACTCCTCGTCCTCCGGCTCGACATCCGTGTCGGCCGGGCCCCAAGCGTACTCTCCTGCAACGGGTGCCTCCACTAGGGCTAATGCATCGTCTGGGATCTCGGGATCAAGGCCTAAGCACCAATGAATGGGTCAGATCTAAACGATCTGGCAAGTTACAGCATACTACTAACATAGAACATATATATCAAAGGAAATAAAGACGAGTACATAAATTAAATGATTAGCAAGGGAAATGAACTAGGCAGGTGTGCATGATAATCATAAGGAACCAAGATAAATAGAAACATCTAAACTACTGTAAACAAAGGGGCGCATTCACACGAGCTGGAATACCGCGGGATATTATGCCGCGGCCCTCCCATACTGAACACAGTTGCGGCGGGGAAATCTCACCAGTGGGAATAACTAATCCCAAATCTCACTCATCATCTCATCATCTCATCACCTCAACACTCCAGATCGGCACGGTATCACACCGTCCGTCTCAACCACACAGCTCATCATGATAGCTCCTCAACACTCAACTAGCTCCTACCGGGGATGATCAGTCCACAGGCTGAGCTTAAATCAACCGAGTGAATGTTCATGCCGACTCGAGAATAACTCTACGGTCTGTGTCTGTCTAGGCTTTGCCTTGCGTGAACAAGGTCCTATCAATATCCCTAAGAGGTCTACACATCTCAATACAGTCTCTGGATCTCATTCAAGGTCCAGGCCCACTCGTTGGATCCATACCAAGGCCCATCAGTACATGGCCTGGTCTAATACTGTCCATACGAGGCAACTAATCCACTTATACTGATAAACAGTTCCATTCCAATCCATATAACCTAACAGTCCAATAGAAACTACCTCTTCAAGCTAAAGGGTTCACATCTCCACACTTAGGCCCAATAAGGGCCCGCCTAGCCACAGACACGGGTCAATGATCTCCGAAATCACACTATCGGGTCACCTCTAGATACCCTAGGTTCAGGTCTTCCAATTATGTTTAATTAACAGTGAACAGCTAATCTAAAGATCTAAGAATGACAGAACAATAATAAGGAAGTATGAACTTCAACATAGGAATCAATAGGGGAGAACAACGGTCCAATCCTAGGTAATGGGCCACTTTAGGTTCGGGTCTATCTCCGGTAATTCGATCTCTAAACGATGTCATTAATGCCGTAAAATACTGTATTCGGTGCTTAGTTGATTGAGGGCATCGTTGACAACTTTTAGAGGTCGAATCATCTTAGATTATCAACCAAAACTCTAAACAGTGGTTCCCGCGAGTCAAGGTTGAGCCACACCGTTGACTCGGGCTTAGGACACTGATAAACGCTCATTTGGATGGTCAATGGGCCCCACAACTGATCATATCTCCTAAATGTTGAAAACTGGAACAATCAGGGTTTTCCAGGTGAACCTGATGTATGGTGAGCTCGGTTGATCTCCTGGCCGGGAGGATCAACCGAGTGCACTGACAAACCTGAATCAGGCTTCCTGGACAACTTAAAATCGTTTCTAAAGGCTTACAGCGTGTCCGGTCAAACAACCAGGTCTAGGTGATTGACCGCATACTCTAAAAACCTTAGAAAGATTGATGATCCAGCTTTAAACACTTTCTAAATGCTAATTCTAAATTTCAGGTTGATTTGGGTGTAAACAGTCTGAGTTTTGGGTGAAAAACCAACTTTCAGTCATTCCCTGTGAAAACCATGTATTCCGGGTCAACCTGGGCTAAGCCGGGTCAACCAAAACTAATTGAAATGGGTTGTCTGCAAGAAAATGGCTGAGGGCCAATTTTTCCCCAAAAACATAGTTGTCTCGGTCGACCCAGACAACAGGAACACAGTCTGCAGAGAAATGCTAACTGGGAGCTGAAAATTCCCATTTTTCAGTGTTCTCGGTCGACCTAGAGAGGTCTCGGTCGACCTAGAACACTGTCGGGCGAGTCCAGGGCGTGTCAGGTCAAAACTGCAGAAAATAACTGAGGCTTAATTTTTTTGAAACTGCAGTGTTGCCGGTCGACCGAGCCCGAGCACACTGGAAAAACAGCCCCAGTTGCATTTCTGCAACTTTTCCGTTTGGACTCCTTTTTCGCCCAAACCACTTCCAATCTCTTCCAAACTTCACCCAAACACTTCTAATCAATTAATAACACATAAACCATCCATCCATCACCTTATGGCCCACTGATCTTCCAAATGGGGGGTGAAATCCCCCATCCATCAGTGACCTTTCCATCCAAACAAACAAAACAGAGCTCATATGGTTTCTAAGACATAACAGAACATATTTCTGAACTGAAAACTACTGAATCATGAAATCAAACACATATCCTAAGTTATCAGTATGATGTACTTGCCTCTTGTGAAATGGGTTGTAGAGAGAGAAAGAGTAATAGAAATGAGGAATTCCACCCAACAGAGAAGAGGAAGGGCAGCAGTAACAGTGTAGCAGGAGCTGCAACTTCTTTAATAAATTTCCAGCAGTTCCAGAGTCTCCCAGGTGAAGAAAAGGATAAGAAGAAGGTAAGGCAGCAGCTGAGTCAGAGGAGAAGAAGGTGATACAGCAGAACAGCAGCTCCTTTATGGAAAAATCCCAGCAGTAGCTTCAAGTAGAAATTCCAGCAACAGCAACAGTCCAGCAAAGACAGGGAAATGAGGGGAAATAAGAAGATGAAGGGAGGAAGGGTGGGGTAGTGGCTGTAGCAGGTGTCTTCAAGATGGGTTTCCAGCAATAGTAGGGCCTCCCAGATGAGGAATTGAAGGGGAAGAAGATGATGTAGCTGCTGCTTTTAGGAAGACAGTCACAGAGGAAGTGTTCCAGCAGAGAAGAAGTAGTTGCAGCACAGCCCAGCAGCTTGGAGGAAATGAAATGGGAAAGAAGGAGATAGTGAAGTGGCTGCAGTAGTTCCAGGATGGAATTCCAGCACAAGCAGTAGCTGGGAAATGGTTCTTCCAGCAGTGAATCAGTGGCTCAGGTGGAGAATGAGAGGGGAAGGAGATGAACCCAATGGATGCTGCTCCCAGGGATAATGCTCCCAGCTACAGAACCAGTCCTGTAGCTTCAAGAGGATTACAGCACAACAGTAGCAATGGTTGCTTCTTGCACTTCTCAGCTCATACGTAGAGAGATGAAGGAGAAGAAGAGGGGAATGGGAAAGAAGCAGTTGGGCTGGGGCAGTTTTCTTGGGAAGAGGGCTGAGATTAGGTTTAGGGTTTTGGGTTTGCAAGAGTTAAGAGACATTTTATAGGATTAGGTGGGATAATTAATTACTAGATTAGCCTTAGTGTTTAATGGGATTAGGGTTAGGGTTTGAGGGTAGGCTTGTCTTTTGGTTAGGAAGCTTCTAGAGAGAGAGGGCACCTTTCTTAGCACTAAACCCACACTAATTAACTTAATTAAACTCAACTAACTAAGCCTAGGATTGACTCAAACCCTATTTTAATTAAATTAAACCCAACTAACCCCAAAACTAACTAAACTAAGCTATTCTAACTATAACCTAGGGAAATCTAACTAGTCAATCTAATTAGCCCCTAATAAATCAGTAATTAGCCAAGATTAGCAAGGATTAGCAATAATTAGCGAAGATTAGTAGTAATTAGCAAAGATTAGCATAATTAACCAATAATTAACATAAATTAGAGTTAATTAGTCTATAAAATACCCCTTAGAGGGCCCACCAAGGGTGGGACCTCACAAGAACCGCCATTAAAAGATTCCTCGTGTATCATCTGTAGCAGAACTATGAACGGGAGCTAGCAATCCGGACCGTATTGAAGAGATTCCTGATTCGGCTGTAGCCCAGTCGTACCTGGAAATCATGGCTGAATGTGAGGTGACCATATCCGCTGAGAAAACCCACCTTTTAATACTGATTTGGTAGGGAAGAGTTGGGTATGACTTCAACCAAACAGAGGCTTTTCCGATTTCCAGGTTTTCTGCATCAGCTCTGAACTCACTCAAATGGGCATGAAGACAAGCATGGGAAACAAAGAAAATAAAGGAGAGATGGGGAAACCTCCAAATCAATTAAGGAGATATGGGGAGAGAGGAGATGGCCGGAGATTTTCTGGATCTGTCTGGCCCGGAGAGAGGAAGTGCAGACGAGAGAAGGAGTTTTGCAAATCGATTAGGTTTAGAAATTTGGAAAGGGGGAAATGAGGGAAAAAAAAGCGGGCCCTGAGATTTTTTCTCCCCAGGGGCAAATAAGTCTTTTTGGGCGAGTAATTTGACGCCTGAATGCACCAGACACCATTTATACGACATACACCGTTAATACTAACAGAATCCGTGAGTTTTGCATGTTAATTAGAACTACAGGTAGGTTTAGTACAAAATACCAAAGTGCAGGGAGTACCCTGCAAAATGACCAAAGTCCAGGTAGGTATTCTGCTGTTTTCCCTAAAATTTATCAAAGTTATGGATAGGTGCAGTATAGTCATCCAATGTGCGACTCGATGACTGTGTACACCTCGATGTGGGGCCTAGGGATCAAATGTTTTGCCCGGCCCCTCCTCTCTATAAAAAGAAAAACAAAGATCCGCCTCAATTCATCCTCGTTCAGGGCCTACGAGTTTAACAGTGTACGATCCATTGAGTTGCGTGTGTTTTCCAGGCCTTACTATGGGTGCATACTTTGCATACAATGTGCATAGGATATATATAGATGGGTAATTGGTTCCAGGACTGCACAAAAAATCTAGAATTACTGCTGAACAGATCGAATCGGGCGGTTTAGATTGATTTTTTTTATAGATCAGTTTGGTCAATGGTTTGAAAATCATTAAAACTGTCTTACATCGCTTGGTTATCGATTTGAACCTACGATTAACCGCCTAAATCGAACCGATCGTATGTATTAACTTGAGTATTGAGTTTTGACTATTTTAGCCTTGAGGGGAAGCGCTTGTATATTCTACTTGCATGTTACATGTTTGATGAAAGTTCTACAATAAATGTGCATTATTGGGTTTTTAGTGGCGCTTTCGAGGGGTTTTGTCTGACCTAAGAGAATGTGAATTATGAAGAGGCTCATTTCAATTAGTTCAAGATTGATGCTACATTCCACTTGAACCCATATTATTGGCAAAAAAAAAAAAACTAATTCCTTTTGTGTTGAATTCATTGATATGAATGAAGCAATGTAGTATTATAGTTCATGTTTTATGCAAAGAAATAGGTACATGCCTGACCATTTTATTGGTGTATATTTACCAGAAGATTTGAACGGCTTGAGCTCATTGGCCTGAAAAGTTGGTTGAACCTGGCCTGCACCATTCAACCACACGACCGGATGATGGATGGAAAGAGTTCATCCATCGTTTGATGTATGCTTCATTGGTTGAAATGAATTATGAAATATATTTTAGTGTTCATTACAGCTTCTTATATTTCAATTTAATGGACTAAGTTTGAACTGTAATTTTTATTGTAAAAAAAAAAATAAAAATAAAAAAACCGTAAACGAACCTCCCATGTGCACCCCTAATAGGTTTAACAAGGTACAATGCTTCTGTGGGGCCTATGCATCCACCTCGCACGGAGCTTTCCATGTGAGGTAGCACCTGGGGCTCACCCAATCACCGATCTGAACTAATATGTCACCAGATCCCCTGGGTTTGGACCAATATATTGGATTTGGACTGTTGGATCAAGGACTAAGAAATTCATATAAAATCGTTAAACTTGTCAGCCACATATCATGAAAATGAGTCAGAAATTTGATATCTACATTGATCTTCCAATCCCTAGTATCTGATGCCTCAGCTGGGCCCCATCAGCAGAAGGTTTTCAATGTTTTTTATTTATTTTATTAAACAGCTAACAGAAACATTGAATCCCATCAAAATCCGCATCAACTTATCATAATATATTCTAGTGGAGGGTTATCAATTCAATTTTGACCCATATAAAATCCACCAAATTTGATGAAGAGAGAAAATCCTAAAAAACATATCTGAAAATAGGATGGGCTGACCTAATGATTGTGAAATTTGCAATTGAATTTTTACAGTTTTCATTCCTTTTTCAAACCACACCTGTAGGGGCTCTAATTTCCTAATTAATCACTCGTATGTTTTCCCACTACGGCCCGAGCTTGGCAGAAGAAGCATGCTCTACTAGCATCATTTCAAGTTTGTTGTGCATCCCACCAGTTTTCAGCAATCTAGATCATTAGGGATTAGATAAACCCCCAAGCCACAAAAACCCAATTGGAACCATAGGACCAAAAACCCATGGGCCCAAATCCATATTCAACTGAAATGAGAGAAGGTTGCAGTGAGTGTCTCTTTGACATGGGCCCTAATCCATATTCAAGGATTCAACTGAAATGAGAGAGAATTTCAGTGGGAGTCTCTTTACCATGACCCACACATAGAGAGAGGGTCACACGCTCACACTTAATAAATGTTGTAAATCATTGAGGGTAGCAAATCTGTAGAGAGACGAGTGCTGGTTCACAAACGCATGTCATTAATAGATATCTTGATAAAGGAAAGATGCATATAATTTTCTTTTGAAGAGAAAGGATTTTGGCAAAATCCATTAGGTCATATGACAACAGAATACAAACAATCCTGGATACATGCAAATGCTTACATCCAAATTAAATGTGCCTACCCAAATGAAATATATACTAAACATTAAAACAAAACATATATGTTAAACTCATGAGATGAAATTACCACCTCTTAAATTAATATGCTGGAATTGACAGGCGGAGGAGAAGGCATCATGGGGTGGAGGTGGTAAGGGGAAGAGGGAATGTAGTTCAGATGGTCGCCTGAAGCTCTAAGCAGACTAGTCAACTGGTATGCCACCACACCAAGAAACACAAATGCTATTGGAATTCTACAATACCAGGCAAATGAGAACGGGCCAAATTTTTTTCATTTTTTGCCTTGATACTCCTGCAGTTTCTTAGCATTCCATCTCTTTATGGGCCCAATTATTTGTTTGAATCATGCTTCGTTGTAGAATTGTTCTGCTGCTGCTGCTGTTGCTGTTGCAACTGATACAAAGAGAGCTGCTGCATTTGTGGTTGAAGCTGAGGATGGAACATCTGAGGATTCATCTGTAACTGCTGATTCATATTGTTGGCAGAGTGAGATTCACTCAGCTCCGCCGTGGCAAGTTTCAAGCGCTGAACCTCTGCTGTCAGCGCCTCATTCAGAGCTGCAAATTGGCATGTGCATTAGAAGACACATCAAGCAAAACAAACAATGAAAAGAATGGGGAGTGCAACTAATTGCAGACCCTGCAGGTTTCAAATTTTGTTTATGCTGACCTATATGAATAATAATAAATAGCAGCATCGGTCAAAACATACTATGTTTTATCAAGAAATCTAAAAAGGATAGTCTCCTAGAAGATACAGAATAGGAAACAAGAACTCAAGTTTTACAGCCGAATATATTAAGCCCGTGACAAGGCCTGAGTGCAAGCATATTTTGCCCTTCAACTTTTTGGTTGCAACAACTAAAATCTACCAAAGTGCCAACCCAAGCATTATAGAGTAGATGAAACTCATTTCCCGCACCATTATTCTTCAACGTGCCCAAGGGAGAGATTGGCTGCATCCACAACATATTTTGATGACTTGTGCTTTGAAAGCAATCAAATGATGCATATGTTGTTTCTTTTTACTATTTCTTTGTCCATGCTTGTCATGTGAGCAAGCAGTTAATGATGGAATTGTTGGCTCTATATGTAAGATAGGTAATGAATTAATTAATCACTGCCTCACTCACCAGCCTTCCTAATAATGATGGGTACAACTTCATCAGTCCAGAGTTCAACAAGTTTAGAAGCAACTAAGTTGAGTGTCACTGATAACTACCAGGAGGTTCAGTAAGTTGAATTGAAACATTTTCCAATGTCAGACTCATGTCTGTCCAGTACAATTCCAAACTTATTCTATCAAACATAACATGCATTGCCAATTCCAGATTGGTAGAAGTTCATTTGCTGCAGTTCGTGTTTTGTCAATTAGTTGTAGACATTTTGTAGGTCGGTATCATGCCTCAACTGACAACTTACTTTTGGCATCTCACATGTATTGCTCAGTTCTTCCTAGTTATCCAAGGATGTTAATATGAACTACATCAATAAGAAAATTGGATCAACTCAGTTATAATGTACATAGAAAGCTGATAGGAGAAATGTGCACATCAGCAACTTGCAATTCATATAACACTATAACCCAAGGTGTCTGATTCTCATCAGACTAGTTCAGAATATCCATAGTTTTGACTTTTGACACAGGATATACATTGCATTCTACAAATCAGACCAAGGTCACATGCCATACTAAACTACATGCAGCAATATTGAAGATAATCAAGCAGAGGGCAATGAGGTTATGGCCATTCAACCTTCTCCCAAATGAAAATGGTAATAGGACAAGTAAAATTCAAGTTGGTAAGACAGGAGAAAGTTTGGACACCAGCAGAGAATTAATAGAAGATAAATGTGGCTGTCTCAATTTATGTACCAGTCAGAGACAATATCAACTTGTGAGAGAAAGCAATTCTGAAAGAAAAAAAACTAAACCAGCCACCACATTCCTGTTTGAACATTTTCTTTGACCAGATCTACAGCTGAAACTCCCATCAAGTAGGCTTGGATTTGGCCAAGTAAAAGCTAGTTAAAAAAATATATATATATATATGAAAAAAGTACAGGAAGAAACTAACCACCAACTCCCTTCCAACACAACTAAAACAATTTAGGGCCAAGCTGCCATACCACAGTTTGGTTTAATTAAAAAGAAGATGCGGATATTGTAAGAGCACATTTACATGCTCTACTAAGTTGACTTCGTTCTCAGGATTGCTGAACTCATGTCATCATCACCGACTTAGAATGGAGCATAAAAATTCAGTGTGAAATCATTTTGTTTGTTAATAGTCTGATACAGTGTGAGCATCATCTCTACACCTACTCAGTATCAGACACAAAAATTATATTTAGCGGGGGGTGGGGTTGTGGGAGGAGAGAGAGATTACCATCTCTCAGATGTGCCTGTTGCTCCATGGCTTGAAGACGGAACTTCAATTCATTGTTCTGGCTGGTAAGCCCTGCAGAGTCCCTCTGGAAACAAATCAAAGGGAAAAGATATTGCTCAGCCACATAAAAGAAGATACAGGAGAAAATAAACAAGCTCCAAGAAAACTGACCTGTAGGAGAGTCAACTGTGCAGACAATGTGGTAGCTTCTGTCTGTAGAGTTTGCACCTTGTGCTCCAGTTCTGAAATGTACCTCATCTTCCGCTCCTTAGAACGAGCAGCTGACTGCCGATTGGCCAAAATCCTGACATGAAGAGATCAAACAATAGAATGGTTAAACTAAGTTTTGGAAACATTATATGATCCAGAGCCCAAGGACATGCAAAGGATCCTAGAATCTGTTTGTTTACAAGAAGGGCTAATCATTGAGCAATCAAACTATTGGTTTTAACTTTTATGAACCCTAACATGGATGGGTCATCTGCCCAAATCAACTCAATGAAACAATCCTAGCCCTTTTACTGATAGCCTGCAAATAGATGGTCAACAAGGAAAGACAGTTGTAGCCCACAATTTTCTTCAACTAAAAAAGAAATCCAAGTATTGGATTGTCGGTATCATCCAATCTTTAGAAAGTTTAAATGGTCTATCTACTCTATGACCATAATATTGCAGACTAGATCACACAACAATGCTGTCACATGAAAGACTCAAGCTCTGAGGAACATATCCTTGTGTGTCGAGGAACATAAGGAAATGAAATGGCATAGAAGCAAAACTAGTTGTTTTTTGGTGCAGCAAATGCAGGTTCAATTTCAAAATACCTTTTTGCACGCTTTGGATCTGTTAATGCAATCTCTGCAAGTTTTTCATTGGCCATGATCTTCTTAAGCTCAGCGCCACTGAATTCTCCATTCCCGAATTCTAAGCTGAACGTCCCATCCATTGAATTGCTGTGCGAGTGTTGACCGGCCTGAGGTCCAGGCGACGGGGGCAATTTAGGTGACTCATCCCCAAAATGCAACTTGCCCATGAAGCTATCCATTGAAACACTTCTGGAATGCCGTGAGGTTCCAGCATTCAAATGAACATCACCTCCCGCACTTCGCTTGTTCCCTTCCTTCCTCTCCGCTGAGGAGCAAAGATTCGCCGGCTGCATGCTGCTCCCACTTTCATTCGCGCTGCTTTCCACTTCATTCTCACTACTCTCGCCCGTCTTCGTGCCACTGGCTCTGCTGCTATCCAAGTCCTCGCGGTTCTCATGGCATTGCTTATCTAAACTTCCCCCCGAGGTTAAAGTATCCATGTTCTCTAGATTCATGTATGCGGAAAACAAGTCATCGCCTGCATCCCCCTCAAATTTCTTCTCCCCCATTCCTTCTGCATTGCTATCGCCGCCTTTATCCCATTCGGACTCCCTCTTTACAAGCTGGAACGGCTTAGCTGCTCCATAATTCTCCTTTGCAGACGCCGATCGGTCCAAACTCCCCGGAGCTCTGAGCGGAGCAACCAGAGGAAAATCCTGGATTCCAGTCGAGAACCCAAATGGAATCTCGCTGTGGGAGCGCCGGTGTGCTTTCCGTGGAGGGAGACTCTCTCCGGCCCGGAAAGCAGCGCTTCCAGCTCCAGTATGAGCAGTAGCCTGCAAGCTGCCATTGCGATCTTCCATCGACACATCGGAAAGGGACGACGACGATTCTCGGTAGGGGGAAGGGCTCAAAGGGGGCAGGGAATCAAGCGAAAAGAATGCAGGCTGCGATAGAGATCTGGAATGGGAAGGCACAGGACTGAAATTCTGCGAACCGGGCGGCTGAGTAGGCGGCCGCCCGGCCCCGATCTGCGAATAGGGAGACGCAGGAGGGAAATGTGGGTGGGATGGGGGGATTCCGGGGCGCTTACTGTTGCTTTCAGGGCTGAAATTCTGCGAGAAATGGCGAATCGGAGCGCGGATTTGGGATGTGTTCAGATGGGGAAGATCCATTCTATTCGAAGACAATTGCTGTTTGGGGATCAAAGAAGACGAAGTTCCAAAAGATGAATGGAGTCTTTGCATCAGATCTCCATTTCCACCGCGAGAGTCTTCGTTTTCTTCCATTATTTCTAACCTAAGCTAAGATGATCAGAACAGATTCCGAACCAAAATCCCTAAAACCCTAATCCAATCGGAAGAAACACTAGAAATCTACTAAAATCCTAAGCAAACAACAGCTTAAGGTGGAGAAAAACCCTGGGGTTTTTGCACAGATGGAGAAAAACCCTAGTTGATTGAGAAAGGAAGGGTTTTTGGGAGAGCTTCCTCACCTTTTCTTCGATGTAACGGTGTTTGTAGCGGAATCGGAGCAATGGCGCTACGACTTTCTGCCTGGAATTTCGCCGCTGCGAGCTGAAGAGATTTTGAGAAGGTGTTGGGAAATGTCATCGTCTTTTCGTAGTCTTCATAAGCGCAGGTCGCTCACGCGATGTGAATTTGAGTTTCATTTCCGGCGAATTTGAATTTCATTCCGACTGCATTTGCAGTTCCCATTCTGCCCTTGCCATAAGAATTTATTACCCAAGAGTTTTATTTCCAAGCTAAGGTCTTTTTATAGATTTACCACCTCCTCGTTAAGGCAAATTACAAAAACACCCTTTCCCCATACTTATTTTTTATTTATAATGTCTACCAATGATCAATTCAATTCCTCCGAAAAGTTTTTTTTAATTAGCAAAAGGTACTAGGACCCACCAAAAACTCAGTCATTGGGAAAGGAAAGAGGAGAACGGGAAATGGGAGAATACATTCTCTCTCCCACATCTATAAACGTCTCTCTCTATCTCTCTATTTTATCTCTAAAAAAAATGTCTCACAAATAATTTTTTATTTATTCATTCTCAAAATGAAACATTCTCAGAATGATGCCAAATGGGCTCTACCTTATTCACATAGAGAGGTATCAAACTCTGCTCATGGATACTTGCCTCATTTAAATTGTCACTGATCTGTTATATATTAGTTATTATTGAATTTGATCACAATAAATTGATATGTGATTTGGTCATTAAACTAAAAAGATCTAAAACTAAGGACAAAAGTAATTTGATAAAATCCTTATATCTCCTTTATTTTTATGCATCCATTTAAATCCAAGAGAAGGTGGGCATTTTCTAAAGAAAATTTGTCTAGGTGATATGTAGCATGACTCTTATAATTCAAGGCATGTTAGTGTGACACCAAAAAAATCCTACAATGCACTAGAAAACATTCAAATTTTCAAGAGGGGTGCAAATTCTCCATGATTTGGTGCCGCGCTTTTTTTGTGAAAATTCCTTATAGTTTTTTTCCTAAGAATAAAAACCATTTCCCAATGTGGGATGGGAGAAGGGGGCAGGCATGAGTCAAAATTGCTTTCCCATGCCCACTTAGAAATGAATGTTTGCTGGGACTCTGGTTTTCCTCTGCGAAATCATGTGATCCTCTACCAGAGATTTTTCACAATTGCTCGAGCTAATGGTGGGGACACCACCCATGGTTTGGTCGCCTGTGCCTTTGACTGGATTGGCTGTGACTTGGATGACCAATGTTGAAAAACTTGCTTAGGTTGGAAGATGGGCTCGGAATGTGGATATGAACAGTTGGTTTTATTTTCTTTACTAGTGTAGGCCCTGTATAAGAATAAGCATTTTGATGATAGTTTGGAGAATGTCAATCAAATGTCAAATTTTCCTCAAGAGTAATATTTCAAAGGCATGACCAATGGTCCTCGAGTTACTTAGTGGTCCTAAGTGGTATCCCACTTAATTATCCATCCCTAAACTTAAGGAAACATGCAATATCACATGTAGCCCATAATTCATGGGCGGCGCCGCATTGATTACAGTGGGATCAATTGACCCTGCTGCCGAGATCTTAAAAAAAAATTAACAATAAAGAATTTTATGACATGAATTGAACTTATTGAAAGGTTTTGACCCCGCTCAATTTAGGAGTTTCACCCCACATTAGCTAACTTTATACATTTTCCTTGTTGCTATGGTGGTAAACAAAAGTCACCATAAAATACACACCACCTAAGTTAATGGATCAGTTGTCTACAAAAAAATAATAATAATAATGGGCCCACATTGCTGATATGTGTTATAGCAACCAGTTTTAAGAATTTAGAAATTGGTGACATTGTTAGAAAAATAAGTGGAGACAAAGAAGGACAACGTATACCAATTAGTTTATTTGCTTCTAAAATTGGCATTGATTTTATATATCAGTAGCGACTGCGATGACAGAAAGAGTTTTTTCAGCAATGAAGTAAGTAAGGAACATATTGCGTAAACGAATGGGGGATGAATGACTGTTTGGTCACATATATTGAAAATGATGTGTTTGCTAGTGTTGATAATGAAACTATTATGTAACGATTTCAACACATGTAAATCTATTGAAGGCAGTTGTAGGAGTTTACGTATTTAGATTAAAAACTATTAACAACAATGTATTATTTTTTTATATTTTTTTGAGAATTCAACATTATCTTTGTCAGATTATCGGAAATAGATTATTTAAAAATTTTATATTATATTTGTAGAATTATCGAAAGTAGATAACAGATGTTGATAAAGGAAAAAATAAATTTATTCGATTTGCAGAAGATAAGTCTTTTGTTGACCCCGCTGAATCTAATTCCTGGATCTGCCACTGCCATTATTTATTTCTTTAGTTTTTGGTAAGTCTCGATCGCCCGTGCCAAGTTGACTCAATATAGTAGGTTATGAAAACAAGAAGACATTCTCCTACGAGCAAACTATATATTGTTCATAGTTTAGCTCAAGGAGCCCTCCTAGCGGTCTTGGAAAGGTCACCTTATGAGAAAGGGTCAGCCATAAGTTTAATAGACGATAGAAACTTTTGAAATTTGATCAAACGGTGAGTAAAGATTTGATGAAGATGAAATTGGGCTTAATATCAAATGATGGGACGACAATAGTGCAAAAGGGACAGCACAGATTAGAGGTGAGGTAAGCCCAAGTGAGTTCTAGGACTCTGCATGCAGGAAACAAAGAATTCCATTAAAACAAGGGAGTCAAACAAGTCTGTCCAGTCCTACCTAGCACTTCCCTAGACTCACCTGAGTTACTTGCATTGGTAAGCTTTCCACTCAGGTTTTTTAGTTTCTTAACCATGTGGTGGAATCTTGCACACCAAGGTTTTTCTCATTGAATCAATATTGCTGTTTTTACTTTCAAAAATCATTAACTTCAAACTTCCTACATTTTTAAACTTGGGGTGAATAACAATTAATGCATGCAAGGAATGGGTTGGGTAGGAATACAGATCATGATGTTTTTAATATCAGACCATTCAAATGATTCTACTTCTTAGCTCTTACTTTTAGCTTTTAAAGTTTAATGGCAACATATCTTACAAATTTATTCGAATAAACGTAATGGTGGCTATAGTCTAGATTAGTATTAAACTAAGATGTATGTCCATTCGAAGAGGAAGGTTTTTGTGAAGGGATTGAATTTAAGAGGTGGCATGCAAGTGTGAGACATGGTATATATTTTAGTGGTTAACCATGCATCTAATATGGTAGGAGGTAACCCTGGTCTTGAGTCTCAACCAGTCGTGTTTTCACATTTTATATATAATGCATCAATTTCAATAGAATCTTGCTCTGATATTTTATATTGATCTCCTAAAAAATAAATATGTATTGATTCAATACTACATGTATTAACCAATACTTTTAATAAAATCATGGGGTAAGGCTTGACAATGTGGATTTAAGATTTACTACTTGTGATCTATGATGCATGGATATTTCAAAATGGGCAACGTATCATGTCGTATCGTATCAAATACTTCACTTTTTACATGTAAAATCCATGTCCCTGCCGTGTCCACAGTGTATCCTTATCGTATCCATGTCGTATCTGAACATCATAGCTTGTGATTTTTCTTAAAGGGATCCTTGTTTTCACCCTTCTCCTTGGAAAGAGAACTCCATTCAAGTAAAACTTAATGCCAGTAAGATTTCTGTCCATTAGGCCCCTTTGTAGTGCTCCAAATGCAGAGGACTCCAAATGCAGGGAGGGGCAGTGACAAATATGGATGAGTGCTTGTACATTGGATCAGTGTCTCCACTTACATAGCAATATTACTCATTTAGAGACATTGAAAAAAGAAGAACATTATATTGTAGTTGTTCACCTATCATACTTCTTATAAGGAAAAAGGAAAATCTTAAGCCCTTACTTGAATTCTTACTACTGGGTTAGGCTTCATTCAGTTTGCTTTCAAGTCTTAGTCATCTGTAACTTCCTTTACCTCTCAACTTGGTCATGGACAAGATCAAATTAAATAACTCATGCTTGTCATTAACTTGGGTTATCCAACTATGTGAACCTCGGTTTTACAAAGTTTCAAACATGACCTAACTAAGCAATGCAAATGTGGCATTTTTTATTTTTCTTTAGGCCAATTATGTAATGACTGAAACAATTGAACCTGAACCACAGTGACGGTCTTTGAGTTAATGCATGTGTTTCAACTTTTACTTCCGTTTGTTTCATGGAATTAAATTTATAAAAAAATTTATATTTTTAAATTTGGTCGAAACTAAAGGAATATAGTTGAATATCCAAAAACGACAATCAAATAAACTCTCCTTTAATTTAATGAAAAGTAGATCAAGGGGATAGTTGCAGGGGGTAAACACCTTATCATGCATTATGGATGGTCATTTACTAGCAGGGGTAAACATCTTATAAAGTATTATGAACGGTCATTTACTCAGGACTGTGTTATAACAGTGCAGAGGCAATGAAGCACTTCAAATCCAATATTGGATGGATTGGGAGGAGAAACCAGAGCCTTATACATAATATTTTCTTTTCAATGGGCCATGTGGTCTGACCTTAATGCATATCATGTGTGTGATAATTTATCGATGTTCCTAAGAAGGATGGAACTTGATGACTTTACTGATTGAACAAATTAATATCATGCATTAAATAAGAACAAATGTTACTTCATTTGGATGGTTTTATTATTTTTTTTTTTATCGGAGGGTTTCCAACCCTTTAGGCTGGACTAATCCCTCCGGGTGCAAATCATGGTCCTATGCCAACTGAGCTTAGAGTTCAAAAATATGTAATTGTTGAGGTTTGAACTCATAACCTGTTTCGTACCTACTCAAGTTCTAACTAATATATCAACCACTTCTTTGGACTGTGTTGATGAAGAAATGCCCTTCAGCCCTTAGTGTGATGAATTGAGATGTTGGTCCTCCCTCCTGCAAGCACTACAAGCACAAAAGCTAAAATAATGGCGAGAGCACTCCCACCACAAAATTAATGCTGCAAGAGTGCAACAAAAATGCAGATGGGTGGTAAGAATGCATACTATAAGGTCACATTTGTGCGGTCACATTTTTACGAACAAAAGCATGGAAAATGAAAATGTAGCTTTACAATTGAAATCATTTCATATTTGAAGCAGCCATTTTCCCTTAAAAATGAAAAATTAAACTAAATTTTCTACAATTCCAGTAAAGAGTATTTCGCAATGAGGGGGTGGTTGGAAAGTGCAACAGACTTTTTTGTGGCTCTTCACCGACGTGCCTGGCCATTATGACTAGACTCAAATCTTTATAGTAGTTGGGCCGAGTCAATAAAAAACACTTTGCCATTCAATCAAGTCTGTCAGTATATTAATTATCTTGGTGTACATGTTTTTATGAATATAATATAAGAACCAAGATAGAAAAAATACAAACAATCAAAAGTTATGTATGAGTAAAAATAAGAAAAAAGAGAGAGTGAGATTTTGTTGAATTGTGACTTCACTTTTAGGCTTGTTTTTTTATATCTCCTGAATAATTTCAAATTCTCTAAAAATTGTCCCCTTATGTGGAATTTCAAATTCCTTTTTTTTTATGAAAGATTTGAAATTCTAACAAATAGTATAGATAGAATTCTAAGAATTCCAAAAAGGTATTTTGGGTGGTTGGAATTTGAAAATTTAATGAAAGAAACACAACAACATTTCAAATGCTAGGGGACATGATGTCACATCATATCCAAATATCCCCGACCTTCCAAATTCTAATCATAAATTCCGGTAAAGAAACAGATAAAAATAGGAGAAACATTAGACGCTAAAATGGAAAGGGGCATCTTATCTTTCATAGTCACTCAAAGAATAGTATTGCACTACTGATCATTCAACTTTGCAAAAATAAAAAATAAAAATCGCTCACTTTAAATATTGTATTTAAGTACATATTAATTTCCATTATTTTTACTACCACAAGATTTATATGCAATTTATATTTGTTATTTTAGTGTATAAGGATAAATGACCTTGGGACCATCCAATTGGCTCAAAATAGACAATGATAAGTCAAGCCAAGTCAAGAGTCAACCGAATGGGCCAACTTGGTTCTAATCAAAACTCATAGAGATAGACTTCAACCCCCAACCTAATCATCCAATATGTAGTTGGATTGAGATTACGTGTGTGAGTTCTGGTAAAAAACCACCATGAATAGAAAGACCGACTTATGAATAAGCAAGGCATAAATAAATTAATATAAGCTAGCAACCCATCACAGTTCACACTATTCTGACCAAAATTCACTGGTGGATTGAATTAATATAAAAACCAAAGGTTAACACTACCTTTCTAAAATTATATTTTGAAACTTTAATTCACATTATATTTTGAGACTTAGTACCAGTGATAATTAAAAATTCTCCAAAAGTTATCTTCTAAAAGGCTTTCCAAATTCTTTGGCACACGATACAATATTCAGAAAGTAAGAATTTAAAGAATTTCAAAAGCCGATAAATACACATTTTTAGGTCAAAAAGCTGAGAAATGCACATTTTTAGTGCCAGAATTCCAAATGTTTGTATTATGAATTATGAATTATGAATTATGAATTATGAATTATGCACAATGTCAATGCCCATTCTTACAAGGGGACTTTGGTCGGAGGTCCCTCAACACGTCACTTTACTGCGAACAGTCCACAAAAACAAAACGTCCAGCCAAAGGTCCCTCGTACACAATTTGGAACGTAAAATGTCTGATTTGCCCTTACATTCATTCTGTCTATATTAAGAAAAGGCCAACGAACGCGTTACACTCATATCGCAAAAAAGGGGATCGAATATTCTGAAAGAGAAAACAAACGACGAAGAAGGCGACATTCTCGTCTCTGTGACGAGTAACAGCAGATTAGCTTAAAATTTCAAAAACTTTCCTAAGATTAACTGTTTCATTGCAAGTTAGAGTTTGCATCAAAGATTTCTTCGATTTCGACAAGTTGTGATACAAAAAAGACGACATACAAACCCTAGTTGCAGAAGACGGTTCCACAACTGCATAACTGTTTCCGAAAGCATACAAATACAGTTCAAAATACTCATTTCCCTTGTAAGTTCAAAGTTTCTCAGTCTTTTTGTTTGGAAACCCTATCTTACCGTTAATCGCCGATTTGAATGATTTACTACTATTCTTTCTGCTTCCTCTTCTAATAACGAAAACCAAATCAGGAAATGGCCAGAACGAAGTCCTCAAAACTTTCAGAAAGCCAGGGGCAAGAGCAACAGCACGTTGAAGGTAACCAGACAGCTTTTTTTCTTTTTTGGCGTATAATGTCTGTCGTTCTTGTATAAATTAGAAATGTTAAACCAAATGTATAACATTCATTCCTACTTTGTCTGTTTCAAGTAATTTTATCTTAGATTTTTTTTTAAAAAATAACTGAGTTTATATCAAATTTATCTGTGTCATGTGCAATTGTATCTGTGTTCTGTGTGTTGTTGAATCAATGTCTCCTGATTTTATATGAGTTTAAAAGCAAGAGAGTGTGATGCTGGACTCGAAATCCACCAAATCTTTTGCATATTCCATGAGTTTATCTGAGTTTATATCAAATTTATCTGAGTTTAAATCAGATTTATCTGAGTTCAGATCAAATTTATCTGCGTTTATTTCAAAATTTATCTGAGTCATGTGCAATTGTATCTGTGTTCTGTGTGATGTTGAATCAATGTCTCCTGATTTTATATGAGTTTAAAAGCAAGAGAGTGTGATGCTGGACTGGAAATCCACCAAAACTTTTGCATATTCCATGAGTTTATCTGAGTTTATATCAAATTTATCTGAGTTTACATCAAATTTATCTGAGTTCAGATCAAATTTATCTGCGTTTATTTCAAAATTTATCTGAGTCATGTGCAATTGTATCTGTCTCCTGACTTTATCTGAGTTTAAAAGCAAGAGAGTGTGATGCTGGACTGTAAATCCACCAAATCTTTTGTATATTCCATGAGTTTAATGAGTTTACATCAAATTTATCTGAGTTAATATCAAATTTATCTGAGTTCAGATCAAATTTATCTGTGTACTGTGCAATTGTATCTGTGTTCTGTGTGATGTTGTTTTAATATTTTGGTGATATGAATCTGACTTATTTTACTATATGCAGGAATAAAACATAACAAGAGAAAAAGGGTGGAAGATAAACCATCAAACAAGAATGAAGTCAGTACGGACAAAGATGATGAGAAGACTAGCGCTCATTACCAGCTCAGATCAAATTTGGTCTCAACTGTGTCACTGATCCACAGCATCAAACAAATGGTCACTGAAGACCACAGAGTTGAATTAAGAAAGACTCCATTCTGGAGCCTCATAGAAAGCATGCTGGCCAACAAAATATCTGAAAAGATGTGCAGAAAGTTTGACAAGGACATTATGTTGATCCTTGATACATACAACACACAGAGAAGACAATTCAGACTAGGAAGGTCCTACGTGCCGTTAACTGCAAATGACATATCGCTGATCTTCGGCATACCAAACGGCACAAGAGAACTTGATCTAAAATATTCAAAAAGGAAAACAACTGAATTCATTTCTAGAAGATTCCATGGCGGTTCAAGGGTGTCGGCTCCACAAATAAAGCAACAGCTCCTTCTAGCATTGAATGGAGTATCAGAAACTGACATTGCTGATGTTGCTAGGCTACTTTGCCTGTATATCCTTGTCACCCTTTTTTTTGCAACCCATGGAAACACCATAGGATGGGCATATGTGGGATATGTTGAAAACTACAAGGATATGAAGCACTATGCATGGGCAGAAGAGATTTCAAAGTTTCTCATGGAGTCGATACACAACAGAAGCCGTGGGTCTGATAGAGTAATTGGTTGCCTTATTGCATTGCCGGTATGATATACAACTACAAATTTACAAATTCGAATTTCAATATACAAATATTTATTGACCTACATTTATGTTTTATGATTTTGTAACAGTATTGGTTGTGTGAGCATACGACAATCATCAAACCAGATGATTCGGTGCATTTCCCACGAATACTAAAGTGGAATCTAAGGGCACTGAGTATGGCACTTAGGAAAAGGCCCCTTCATTCACTAGTAGCTACTGAGGTACTTTTCACAACTTTCACTATCTAATTTTATCTAAGCTTTTAATCTAACATGTTCATTGTAACAATTGTATCAAATGCAGGTCCTTGTGGACGAATTAGATATCACGCTGCTTGAAGTGCAGCGATTACAGTCCTTGTTGGACAGTGGCACTAGTGACAAGGAGGTCATGATGGATATAGAAGGAGATCAACATGATGGCCAAGCACAAAAAAAGCAAGGAGATGGGGGAGAAATAACAGTAGAAGTAGAACGAGAAAATGTTGATCAAGGAGACGATCAAGAGGGTGGAAATGAAAACATCCATGAAGACTTGGAACAAGGAGATCAGGGAGAACAGATGAAAATTATTGAAGCCACACAACCAGATACAGACATGCTGACAAGCACATTGGTTGTATCCGAGTTGGAAGAGCAGCAACAAAACAGTAACAGTGAAGAAACAGATTTTCCTGCTGTGGCAAAACAATCAATATCATTTGGTGTAGAGATGGCGGGCTATGAACAGACGGCCCAACAAACAGATCTGCTGGTTGCAAACATCTTAGCTGACATAATTGCCAGCGCCAGCAACACAGTAAATGAAGAGCCATCTGAAACACACTCTGGATCCTTACCAGAAGCTGGTGATACATTGCCTAGTCCTACACAACAGTCACAAACTCCCGAAAACAGCGAATTCAAAACTCTTACTGAGGAGCGTGACAGGGCAAATTCTTTAGTCATCCAACTCACTAAGGAGAAAACAGAATTACAAGAGCAGATCCAGCGGATGGCTATTGACCTTGAAAGGACTTCGGCCGAAAACAACAGCATAAAAAAGCAGCGCCTTGAAACTGAACACATGAACACCAGCTTGGTAAGAGAAAGAGATGATGCTCTATTGTTGGTTGAGCAATTGACCAAGGAGAAGACTTCGCTTGAAACACACATTGTGGACAAAGATCATACTTTAGAGGAGTCAACTCGAATGGTCAGCTCCCTCAAAGAGCAGCTTAAACACACAATCAATGTGTCAGATATACAGTCCTCGAGAGCTACGACTGCAGAAAATGAGGTAAAGGGCATGAAGAAAAAGATGGTTCATCTGGAATCAAACAACTTCAAACTGCAGCAGCTCTTGAGGGAAATGACAATTGAATATACAGAGAAAGGATTGCAGTGGGCTGGGAAGACTCTAGATGATATCTTCCAGCCTACAAAAAAAACTACTACACAACAGAAAGCAGCGAAAGAGGCTGCAACTGATCGTAATGTTGCAGAAAATGTAGCTGATGATCTTCAGGTACACGACCATGCTTGTTTAGATAAATTTATCTTTGCATTGAATTCATGTTTTGCATATCTATCAAATTTATCTGACTTATGTGTCATTTTATCTGAGTTTATAGCAAATTTATCTGACTTTTTAACAATTTATCTGAGTTCTGTAACAAATTTATCTGACTTTCTAACAATTTATCTGACTTAAGAGGCAAATTTATCTGAATTTCTAACAATTTATCTGAGTTCTGTATCAAATTTTATCTGACCTACTGTATGATTTTATCACACTATCAGCAAATTTATCTGATGTTATATGAAAGTTATCTGCCCTTCATCAAATTCTAATATGATTAATCTTTATTTTTATAATTGATATATTGATCAGATCATTCCGTCTGTTGAACCATTGAAACCAATTAAGGAGGTGAAACAGTCCTCCATGGTGAAAAGAATAAAGAAAAGAACGGCGACGAGGAAAATGAACACAGCAAATATCCCCTTCACACTCCCCAGAAATGCGGTCACTAAGCTTCTGGATGCATCTGACGTAGAGAAGCTGAAGCAGATTTTTGAAGCTGAGGGCAGTTCGTAAGTCACATACCTATGCACCTAAGCAACACCACTGTCCAATTTAAGAAACCTTAATGAAAATGTAGACTAATTGGGCCATTTATACAATTGGATTTGCAGGGCACTCGTTTGGGGAGGTGAGGGCGTACACGCCGTATCTTATGAAGACATAGTAGCAGTTCTCAGCAGATCAGAAATGTCAAGCACTGTAAGCATCACAACACAGACACATTGACAACATATCCCTACATTTTACACAAACATAATAGGGTCCTGTTCAAACAATATGCCTCACATTATGTGTCTCAAATTGAACAGGTTATAGACTGCTATGCTGAGTTGCTATATAGAGAACAGAGTGAAATCCAACAGCAACTCACAACTGTCCAACGCACAGATACGCTGCCTCGTGACAACTCTTACTTCGTAACAAGTTTATGCTGGGTAAAAGACAATATCTGTCTTGACCGTGTCATCATTTACTTTACTTTTATATATAATAAACATTTACTAAACATGTCTTAATGTAGACAATTGCTACTTCCACGTCGCCGGAAATGAGGGAAAAGATACTGCACCCTCAGATCTCCCCAAGCAGAACTGCAGAACACAGATTCGTGCTTTTCCCAATGAACTCAAATGGAAAAAGGAAGGATGCTGAACCCTTCCACTGGACACTGTTGGTGCTGGATCAGAAAGAAGGAGATTGGCTACATTACAACTCCTTACAACCAAGATCACCTAACACAGTGGATCATTACTTTGAGGATGCACGAACTCTGGTATGTCTCACTTTCTTGGTCATTATTCTATCAAATATACCATTAGAATAATCGAAACTGACCAAAACATACGGAATTATTTTTTTCTGCAGAAACAGTATGTGGAGAATTACAATTATGTCAATGTTGAGGAGACGCAGCCATATGGGGCTCCATTAATAAGCGTCGAAGACGCCCCACAGCAGAAAATGGGCTCGTAAGTATCATTGTGCAACTACAGTAATTCAATTGACTTGACGGTGCCTTACTTACAATTGACTAACAATATCATGTCCTGTTCCAGTGTTGATTGCGGGGTGGTAGTTTGTTATCTTATGAAGCAACTTACTCACAAACAAGTAATTGTTTCGAAGCTGCCACAACGTGTAATTGACGGATTAAGGGCCGAGATAGTCAGCAAGTTCCTAAACGACAAGCATTGCAGCTGGTCACTTGAAAACTACCAATCCAGGCAACTAGCTGCTGATGACGACTTCGAGAGCTGACGAAAAAAACTAGGGCAATAAGACAACCAATTTGTTTCCAATCAAGTTGATGTATTTTATGTAAATCTCTTTATATGAAAAGTGAATGTTCAACACACTTGTGGATGTATTTTTTTGGTTCACATGGACGTTGGACAAACATTTCTGTCAATGTAATTCTCACATTTGTGAATGAATGTAAATAGAATTATTTCTGTAAATGTAATTCTCACAATTGTTTCTAATCTCTGGGGCAATTTTATCTGACTTCTGATAGAAATTATCAGAGTTCTAACTGATATCATCTATGTTTTGAATGAAATTATCTAGGTTCTATTTTTCATTATCTGACTTCTGGATCAAATTATCTGAGTTTTGTATGAAATTATCTGACTTTGAATGAAATTATCTGACTTCTGAATCAAATTATCTGATTCATGAATGAAATTATCTGACTTCTGAATCAAATTATCTGATTCATGGATGAAATTATCTGACTTTTATATGAAATTATCTGAGTCCTGGATGAAATTATCTGAGTTCTGACTCAAATTATCTGAGTCCTGGATGAAATTATCTGAGTTCTGACTCAAATTATCTGAGTCCTGGATGAAATTGTCTGAGTTCTGACTCAAATTATCTGAGTCCTGGATGAAATTATCTGAGTTCTGACTCAAATTATCTGAGTCCTGTTGAAATTATCTGAGTTCTGACTCAAATTATCTGAGTCCTGTTGAAATTTATCTGACTCATGAATGAATTTATCTGACTTATTAATGAAGTTTTCTGATTAATGGGTGAATTTATCTGAGTTCTGACTCGAATTATCAGAGTCCTGGCTGAAATTATCTGACTCATTGATGAAATTATCTGAGTATCGATTGAAATTATCTGAGTTCTGCTACATATTTAGCTGGGTAATGTGATTGCTCTGTCTACCTATAATGATTCCAGATAATCTCATCTCTAATGCAATTCCAATATCAATTTTGAACAATGACTAAATGATTAAGACACGTTAATCAACAATATCAGTTTTGAATGTAATTACTTATAAAAGCAAGAACACATTAATCAACAATAAATGGAATCTCAATTTCACCTTTTTAATCACTAATCAAAATTACATCAGATGTATCAACAATATTACACCTAACCTAAATTCAATATCTAATTCAATGACATGTCACAGAAGAGGCTCCTTGCACGATTTCTTATTGTGGCTGCCTATCCGACCACATCGCCCGCATTTTATCTGCCGTGTGATCTCCCCTCTTGACAAGATCCTCTTTTTTTTCGGCCTGCCAGCTGGTCGTTTAACAACAGGTGGCATAATAACGACTTCGGAACCTTTTGTCTCTGGCATCCCCACAGTGGGAATTGGGAAAATCTGCTCTTCATACGAAGCCTTATATGTCTGAGTGTGAAAATAATGATCAACAAAGACACTCAATTCCTTTCCACTCTTTTGAATCGCAGAACAAGCATGGGCGCAGGGGAACCCATTGATCTGCCACTGATAACACGAACATATGTGATTAAAAATGTCAACGGTCACTGACGGGTAAGAGTGCACATCGTAAACGGTTTCACTCGAACGACTGACCGTCCACGTCCTTCCATGCCGGATAGCAGCATCAAGCCTCTTATCCATGTCCGGACAGATAACCGACTTCCATCTACTGGAAACTTCCTTCCTACTAGCCATCTGCTCCATTATTTGAACCCTTATTGTGTCAACCATCTTTGTAATTGGAAGATGGCGAGCTTCTCTAATCCATGAGTTGAAAGACTCAGCAGCATTCGAACACATCTCACCATACCGCTGCCCTTTAAAATATGCATTGCTCCATCTTTCATGAGGCAATCCACAGAGAAATTTATCTACATTAGAACCTCCTTCATGCCTCAACGACTGCAGCTTTGCGTGGAAGGTAGGGATGGTTGGCGCATATGCACATTCCCGCAGCATCATAACCATTCTCTCTCTAAATGCATTAGTGTAACCACCAGACAACTTGTCCCTCAAATTCGCCTTAAGGTGTTGGAGGCAGTACGCATGATGGGCAAAATGAAATACCTTTGAGACAGCCTCTATCAGACCTGGATTTCTGTCGGAAACAAATGTAATAGTGCGATCTGACATAATGATTTTCCTTAAATTCTGCAGAAACCATGTCCAATTGTCCTCCGTCTCTGAGTCCACGACCGCAAAAGCAAGGGGAAACAAACCTGTGCCATGAATTAACAAATTTATATATTTCTGTTACTATTCAGAAAATCAAAACAAGCTGATCATTCGTATAAATATAAATAAATGGGTCAATAAAATCAGAAAAAACAGCATTACAACTTACCTTGATTCCCATTCTTCCCCGTCGCTGCCAACAGGGTTCCCTTGTATCTGCCCTTTAAGAAAGTACCGTCCAGAAATAATAAAGGCCGAATATGATTAAAACCAGCAATTGAAGCATAGAACGACACAAAGAGACGCTTGAAACACATAGTTGATTCGTCGTAATCTAGCACAAAGAGGCTTCCTGGATTTACCTCCTCCGCCACCTTAATATACCAGCGAAGATGGTCAAAAGATAGCGACGAATCACCATACAGCTTATTTCTAGCCCTTTCCACACCCCACCATGCATGATGATATGTAATGGTAAGTCCATAATTTGCCTTAAAGTGGTGCACGATATCAATGGGTCTGGTGAGCGGCTTCTCACGGATATGATCCACTATTAAATCTGCAACTGTTTCAGAATTCATACGGCTGTTCTTTGACGTTCGAACTGCTGCACCACATGTATGCTCATTGTTTAATGTCCTGATACAAAAATGGCCACTAGACTTTTCAATAGATGCATGAACACGCCATCTGCATCCCATCGAATGACTGCGAGAGCATTCAGCTGTCACCCTCACCTTATCATTTTTCACATATACAAATTCAAACCCAACCTCAATTGAATATCTGCACAATACACTTCTAAACTCCCCAACACCACCCTCAAACCTTTGCCCCACATCTCTAATACCACTTGCCCAACCGGCGGACAGCAACATCTTCTCCTTGTGTGTACAAAACTGTGGAAGAAGATCTGTCTCTATATCTGTATCCTCATACCCCACTAATTGTAGGGCATCTTCAGCTAAATGATCACCAATTTCCTCTTGATCATCGTCCTCCGAACCCTGCGATTCTGTTACAAATACATCTACTGTCCCCAATCCCATTGAAGAAGCCAGCATGGACAAGCTCATTAGATCCGAATCGCTGTCCAGCAAGCACTTTGGGTGGCCAGGCAATTCATAAGTAAAACAAACCATGTTCATTGTAAGATTTCTCCACCTGTTACAAACTTGACTCATCAAACCATCAAAGCTCATACCCCGACTCAAGTGAATAACAGCTGTAAGCATGCCATACTTACAGAGAAGCAATAACGGCTGTGACATCTGTAAAACAACAAGATACAATGAATATAAATGACCACTATCATTGCAAAAACTGTAAATGACTCAGATAAATATTGGCTCTAAACTCAGATAAATTGTACATAACACAGATAAATTGTACACACCTCAGATAAAATGTACATAACTCAAATGTACATAACTCAGATAAATTGTACATGACTAAGATAAATTGTACACACCTCAGATAAACTCACATAAATTGTACATGGCTTATACATTGCTCAGATAAATTGTACAAAACTCAGATAAATTTTGGCTCTTAACTCAGATAAATTGTACAGAACTCAGATAAATTTTGGCACTCAACTCAGATAAATTGTACACAACTCAGATAAATTGTACATAACTCAGATAAATTCAATAGAGATATCAGATATTGCGTATATAACTCAGATAAAATTACACAAGCTACGATTTGTCTCAATAACAGTCAGATAAATTTCATGCTAAAGGTCAAAAATCTTAGATTACATTACTTCTTCCACAATGCAGCCCTAAAATAAGACTGGTAAATAAGTCATGCTCTAGCTAATCTAAATGCATGACCATCAAATCATTCCTACATCAACTGAGCTGATACAAATTGAATACTTCATCACCAACAAAACAAAAGAAACCTAGCTATCAACACTCGGAAAAAAAATGAAAAACTTCAAGTCCTTATAAAAGATTCAACTGCTACACAAAAGTTAGATATGAATCTGCTATACAGTAAATAGAACTGAGCATGCGCATCAGAAATGTATATATATATATATATATATATCTACACATTCAGATAACAAAAACTGCATAATCTCTGATGTAAACAGAAAAAAACGCTTACCTAAAAAAAGATGAATCTCTTCCCCACGTTTGGATCTGGTTTCTGCTTCCAATCCAATGAACTGTTTCCGATCCAATCAATATACGAGACTATAATCCAATTACAATAGAACTCCTACCAAAATATTGGTCTGCAATCTTTTCCGCAATCAATGAATCTCTCTCTCGTTAGGATTCTACATTCAGACTCAATATCATAAACGATTGCAGGTTTACATTCAAACAACGAGATCTGCGCTGGATGACAGGGGCATATCAGTAATAACTTCCCCACTAATGCACTTAAATCGTGGCTAAATAATAGTGACACGTTGGGGACCACTCCACTGCATGCTGCGACGGTTACAGGGGTAAATTAGTCTTCAAAAATGAACTCGTGTGGACAGAGGGACCTTAGGCTGCAAACATCCTAACGGCTTGGACCAGAGCCTTTAAACAGATTCCGCCTGGACTGGAGGCTGTAAACATTCCAATCGAGGGGCCTTTCGCTAATTAATCCTTCTTACAAATTACAATTCCTTTTCGCCCTAACCAAAATTTCGATTCCGTTAAAACTGGGATAGGATTTGTCATTATGAAAAAGATAAGGGGCTCTTCTGTCATAAGTTACACTTTGTCACAGTCGGCTATTGACACTTGTCGGCAAATGCCGTTTAAACGTCACCTTCAACTCTTTAGAGCTCCGTCTGAAATGTATCATTCAGAATTCACGGATTTTACGTCCTGTGTCCTCGTGACATTTAACTTGTAATAATTTGGAACGGTCATCACTGGACCATTGTATTATGTATGTATATCTCATATTGGCCAATGTTATCTCTTTTGCCTTTTGGGCAAAATCTCAAGGTTTTTTACTACATGTATTCATGGAAAATCCATATTCGACAATTGCGTTGCCACATCTATAAGAATTTTTTTTTTAATTTTTTGGGTATGACCACGCTCATGAAATTTGAAAATATTTGTTTTTATGGATTTATGCATCGTAATCAGTTTCTTTTTACTGTATGCATCGATACATACTCATTCAGATATGAAATCATCAACGAAAAATCTTTGTTAAGGGGGTAGTGATGAGTATTCAATTTACGGATATCTCACTTTTACCGAATGTGCCCTTTATTAATCTCATTTTATTGGGCCAAATTTTATTTTAAAAATGTCATCAATTTAATCTTTTTGCACCCACTCGTCTCCCTTTAATTTCCTCTACTATTAATTTAACATTTTTTTTTTACCCAAACAATTTAATTTCATAACCACTTTATCTATAACTACATGCTTTCGGCATAATTAAATACTCATTTGCAATCCTTAGACTATAGAGTCTTAAAGTGAATATAATATATTTGGACTCATGGAATGTGCATCTTCATCAGTGGTGTGGCCCACCCAAGATGAAGGGTCTGGACCCACAGATCACATGTTTGGGTGGCCCACATGCATAAATTCCTCAAATTCAGGTTGAAAATTGGAGAACAGGCAGGCGGTGGTGGTGGCATTTGTCAGCAGTTCCCAGTGGATCTCGTGATCACCGCCATAAAAAAAAACCAGGACTTGGCTCAATCACTATAACTAACAAAACGACGAACCGTCTTCAGTTTTTTTTTTTTTTTTTTGACTCATTGAGTCTTGCAAGTGAGAGATCACCAGATGCACAAACAATCATTAGTGCCCACGTCGAACTGTTGACTTTCTACTGCCTAGCACACGTGTCGCCCCACACGAGCCAGGGGTTAGGATTTTGAAAATAATTTTTTTTTTATGAAACCTGTTTCTCTGAGGCTCTCTGATGTAGAGGAATTCTGAGTTGAGAAGTATTGAGTTGGTCTCCAAGATTGACCATGGATTAATAGCATGATTAGTGAGTATAATTAATAATATATTAATTATGTTATTAATTAAATGATTAATTGTTATGGTGGGACCAACTTGCAGTGATATATAGATAGAGTTCGGATCTGGTGAGAGAAAACCTTTCGGTGATCGTGAGTGGACTATACAAGGTCTGTCACGTTGCTATGGGTAGCCTGTCATGCATTCGGGTAGGTGACGCCCGTGGTGACTTGGTGGATCCTGAGCGGTCCACTCACAATCACTAAGCGTAAGGCTACTAAAAGGATCCCGATTCATATAGGTATGTCTCATATAATGAAGGGTGTTCATTTTGAATAAATCAAAATTTTGATAGGTTGGCTTTACTGTGGAGTCTTGCCTCTGTCGGCTCAAGATTTCTTTTTTTCTTTTCTTCTTCTTCTTCTTCTTTTTTTTGGTTGGAACTCGATCGGGATTTCTTTTAACTTAGAGCCTAAGACGATGGGGACGTAGGGCGGAGATGGATGAGATGTAAATTTGCCGGAGTGATTTGTGACTTGGATATGGATTCATTTAGATATATAGCATGGTTCCCTAACTATCCCTCAGATCCTCTTCCCAGGAAGGAGCTTCAATTTTCAGTTTTAACCCAATATCTAATGGCCTCAATTTAATCACCAAGTAACAACAAAGAAAGTTAAAAATTCGGATAGATGCTAATGCAAAACATCATATAGGGCACATTTATGAGTGAAAATTGTTTTCGTGGATAACCTTTTCCATGTTGCACGGAAAATCATTCTAAACCTTTCATTGAAAATGCTTTTTCATGGAATTATGGAAATGCCAGCTTTTTTTTTTTTTTTTTTACTTTTTCTCGAGTAAAAGCAGTTGCACCAAATGTGAAAAAAAAATTCTACACATTTTTTTTTAATGAAAAAGTGGCCATAACAATGGCTAATTAAAAAGAAAAAGACTAATAATAATAAAGAAAAGAAACCACCTCTATAAATAGAAGGCTGCATGTGGAGTGGATCTAAACTCTCTACATAGTAACTAACTAATTTCTCTAGATGAGATGACGCCTGTTAAGATGCAGACACATGCACTCAAAAGAAAGGACCAAAATTAGATAGGAGTTGTCTTCTATTTTCTATACTAAAAGAGAAAGGGTGAAAATGAAAGGTATCATTCCAGTTTTCTCAGTCAAACTCCCTTTCATAACACTTGATTTGCGGCATGAAATCATCCATCCTGCCTGCATTGTTTGCAAATATGGGATTTGATGGTGGCCCACAGGAAGACAGTGATGAGTTAGCTTCCACTTAGTCCAGTTGTTTATGGGAAGAAGAATCTAAGTTTGGTACGACCTTTGACCAGAGGTTTTTGGTATTCTAGAAACAGAAATTCTATGATTTTCAAATGAGCTTTGTAATCTTTCAATTGAAGGGAATATTGATTTGTAATCTTTCAATTGAAGGGAATATGGATCACGTGATTTGTAAACTGATAGACGCTGCAACCCACTATTCCATTTGTTTGTTGTGTGTGTGTGTGTTTTTTTTTTTCCTTCTCATATATCAATTGGATGTTTTGTTTTACATTTTTTTCTTTCTTTTTTGGCACCCAGCTAAGGGACTGAGATCCATAGAAAAACATGTCGAGGACGGAAGCCAAATTTTGTAGGAAGATTATTTCCCTACACAGAAAAGAAAGCAAGGGTCAATCCCCAGACACTTGAATGAGAAACAGAATACCCAGCCAACTGGACGACCTTTGGTTCTCAACTCCGATTTATGTATGTTAACATCATGGCTTGAGCAATGGTCTTTTTTTTTTTTATGTTTAAAATTTAGAAAATGGTTTTAGAGACAGCAATGTCCAGAGAAAAAAACCATTGTACGGTGGCCGATATAATGCTCCAAACCACTTTATTGGTTCTACCGGCCACTTTTTTTTTTATTTTTTTTCAAAAATAATTTTGGTAAAAAGCTGCTAAAAATGGAGTTTTTGAGAATCTCAAGTTTAAAGTTAATATTTGTAGGCTTCATCATCATCACTAAAATTTTGTTCCAATTATATTGGGGTTGGCTAAATAAATTATTATCTAATGAAATACCAAATATATAAATGTAGATCGTTTTTATGTCGTATACATTTTATGCCAATCCACCCGTGGCTCAATAGTAGCTCTCTAGTGTTAGGAACCTTCGTTCAACGGCAACAACCAAAGATCAATTCGTTGTAGTGCTAATGTGAGAGACTTTGGTAATGGTGAGTAGGTGTATGAGTATCTACTAGAGAGAGAAAAAAAGAGTAAGCTTTGACATAAAGGCATTGGCACAAATGCCGTTCTGGGGGAATTATTGTCCATGGAAAATCTCGGGAGTATTTTCAAATTTGAGGGTTTTCTCAAGATATTATAAAAAGTATTGCAGAAAATAAAATAAAATTTTAAAAGTATAAGTACAAAATAAATATAAATATTTTTCAGATGTTTCGTGATTATTCAGATTCTTCTAGTTTGATTTTCTTAAGATGTTTATATATTTTGACAATATTCTCAAATATATAACAATATTATTAGAAAAGTATTATTTTAGATATGTATATATCAACCGATTAGGATTTTTGTTTGAGGGGTGCCAACTATGGCCATAACTTTTACATCATTTATTTTTTGTAGGTTAATGGGGCGATGGCTTATTTTTTATGGGGCTATGGGCCAGTTCGGGCTTTTCCAAGGCCCAGAGAGTCGGGTGCAGAAAAAATTACATATCAATTATCATTTTCCCTTGAAAAAGGCCAGAAAACACCACATTGTCATTATGATCAACTAATCTAGGTTTAACATTATATTCTTGACTTGTGATAGAAAAAAATATATGGTTTAGAGAAGATGAATCCAGATAAGATCAGTTGGTGAGTGACATTACTCCAATTGGACGACAATACAGCCAGAGATAGAATTTGGTTGAACGAAATAAATTCACAAAGGATGGGCTTCAACATCAACCAATGAGAGGTTGAAACTTGGGACCACCAGCCGTCTCTGATTCAGTGAACATCACCCTGGGTATAAAGTATAAACACAAAAACTCTAAATCAAATCAGGGATTATCAATGTAAAATTTTTCAACAGTACAATCAACAATGCCAATATAAGTGCCCAGCTATGAGGGTCATCCTTTGTTCCAAATCAAGAAATCTGGCAGAAATAAAACACCCCCACTGAGGAGAAAATGTTACCGATTAAAAAAAAATTAAAGCATCTACATGGCAACTCATCAACAACAGGAGTTTCTTGGTGAAAAAACATGGACTGCAGAGACCCATTTTGCATTAGATGCAAACAGTCATAACCCCCACTCTAATAGAAAGCAGAATGAATTGTCAATTGGGGTGACCCATCCCTCCTCGCAGGCAAAACAAAGGATGAAATATTTTCCAAACAATCAATCATTTTCCAAACAAAAATGGAAGTAATTGCAACCATTTGATGGAGTCTTCGCTCCAAACCTAACTAGCTCCGGCTCATTTCATATATAACCATTATATACATATCAAAGTATAACATTGCTACTTTGTTTGGGGATGCCGTCTTTCCCATATTTTCTGTTCATTCAAGTCAAGAGTCAATTTTACCAGAAAAAAAGTCCAAAAGAGTCCATTTACATTTGAACACAGCCAAGGAGAATGAGCCTGCGGCCCCCTCTCACACCCTACCCAACCAATGTTGTCTTTCCCCCACCTCACCCTGATCAAACTAGAAGAAGCTAGTGAACTTTCATTTGACCAAGAAAAAGCATCAGAAGTAACGTAAATACAGAGCCTTACCAAAACTTTCAATGGCCCATTCTCAATGCCAGCAACTTTTGTGAAATGTTTGTCACTTGATGGTGATGTATCTATTAGTCCCGTGCTTGGCCCAACGATCCTTGAGGTCAACTGGGAGTGACAGGTCATGGCCCTCTGCGGCCAGCCGGCTCAGCAGCTTAGTGAAAGCACTGCCGCTCATTTTCCGACCACCAATACGGGCATGGCGTTTGTCGGGCATGACTGGCAAAGGATACAGGGACAATGTGGTTGTGCAGCATGCTGATTGCCACCCTCCATTTCCCCACTTGTAGCACTGTCGGGTGATACCTGTGCAGGAGCAAACAGGTACCGGCATGGTTGACTCATCGAATGTGACTTGGTTCAGCCCCAGGTCTTGACCCTTCCATCCATGTTTCATCACTGAGAGCTGTTTGTCGAGATGCTCACCACCAGTCAGCTCCTGTCCCTTCCACTCGAGCTGCTTGACGCCCAAAACCTGCTTGTTCAAGTCTTCAGCACCTTTCTTATCCTTCCGCCGTGGCTTCGATGCTTTCATGGGTGATGACAACTGGACCTTTGTCTCCTTCCGCTTGGCCTGCCGAGGTTTGGCAGCAGCATCAGGAATTGATGAGATTGGAAAAGCATCACTAATATGCACTTCCCTAGTGTGGCGGGGAGCAGCATCAACTACATGAGGTGGGTTGGGCACAAGCTGCGGGTGGTGGCCATGCTTGGTACCACATGGAACTCCTGGAAGATAGGGCGTCCTGCTGCCGTTCATGGACTTCTCACGGGAATATTCAAGGGCAGCAATGGCAGAATCACGTTCCACTATGGCATTATTCCGCTCATGGATGGCAGCATCACGCTGCAGGATTGCCATCTCTCGCTCCGCCAAAGCTGCCTTCCTCTCAGCGAGTGCTAAATTCCGTTCCTGATATGCTGCATCCCTCTCAGCAATGATAGCCATCAGCTTCATGGTGTTGTGATGGTTGTGATGGTCCTTCATCTGGTGTTGGGCAAGAGGGGTCCACTGTAAACACCAAAGTAGGAATGTTACTGGCAGAAGCATTACATCATGTATACATTGATGAACTGAAGTGTGGCCACACCTGAATTAAAATATTGAAGCAAAGACCTCAAGGTAGAAGAGTGACTAAGGACACAAACTGAAGTATTGAACAACACTTCCCATTCCCAACTTAGTACAAATGTTTATTAGATTCCCTTCTGTGTCTCTATCTGTTCTCAGATTTATTCTAAAGTGAGTACCACAAAAGTGACTGGATGTTCTAGTAGGGGTAATCATAGAAGGAACATTTCAGGACATCGTTCTAACATCCTGCAAATCTATTACTGTTAGTAGAGAAATGAGTTTCTTTGAAGAAAGAGTTTGATGAAAATAAGGGAATATTAAAGAAGAATTTCGCTTATACATAACTAACCTACATTCTCTACATATTATGTATTTGCTACTGAGAGAACATAATTTCAACACTCCTTGAAACTTCGAAAAAAAGATACACAGAGTTTTACGATGTCACTGAATACTAGTATGAAACCTCTTCAGCATGACCCCAGAAAAAATCAATAGAAAAATAGAGTGCTTCAGGGATTTATAAACCTCCCATTTCACTGGGAGTTTCTCTAACTACATTATACTTGTAGGTAGTAAAGCACCGAGAAAAGCAGGCCAAAATGGCGAGAAACTGATTAGTTGCATATAGGGGCAACAGTGAGATTGGCACTATAGAGTATAGGGTTGGGGGCAGGCTGAGCCCAACCCATTTATCGAATGGACAAAAAATGAAGTCAAAGACCAACCCAAGACCGGATGGGTAAGGTTCGAATAAAGTCACCAGCAGCCGAGCCCAACCCATTTACTATATGAGCCAGTGAGTTAATCCCTGTCTCAACACATGAGACCATAAAGAAACTAATTAAACCCGACATGTTTAAATTTAGTCATACAAAGATAGAATATATAGAGTGCAACTTAAGTGGGTATATACAAAGAGCTAAAACTACTGTGAGAATTGAAACCCAGGAGATACCACACAGAGATTCTTTCCATTATCTTGGCTCGATAATTAGTAAGGATGCGGAGATTGATGAAGATGTCAAACATAGGATAAAAGCGGTTGGTTGAAGTGGAGACTTGATTCTAGAGTGCTTTATGACCGACATGTGCCAACAAGATTGTAGGAAAATTTTATCGGACAGTGATTAGACCGGTTATGACCTATGGGGCAGAATGTTGGCCAACCAAGAAGCAATATATGCACAAGATGGATGTAGCATAGATGAGAATGTTAAGGTAGATGTATGGTGAAACTAGGAAGGATAAAATTAGTAATGAGCAATTTTGAGAGCATTAAGGGGCAGCATCAATAGGGGATTAAATTGGAGAAACCCGTTTGTTGACGCTGGTAAGGAAAAGTTTGGCTATGCAGGTTGATGGCCCACCAAGGGGAAAAGGCAGGCCGAAGAGGACTTAGATGGAGGTAGTAAAACTAGATTTGAAGAAGTGCAATTTATCTGAGGATTTAGCTCATGATTGATTGGAATGGAGAAACTAAGTTCATGTTGCCGACCCTAACATAGTTGGAATAAGGCTTTGATGATGTTTAACTCATTTATAAAAAGGTCATAATCCTGAGTGGGTTGTTTAAAACCAAACCCGACCTAGAACCTTTTAAGTGTTTCCAAACCTGCCTGGTGGTTGTCAATGGGACCACAAGCTGACCGAACCCAGAGACAGCATAAATGTATATATGTGAATAAATGTATATGTGTGCCTTTCAGAGCATTTTGGACAAAACAGACAGAAATAAGGTGAAGAATGCCCAAGAGGGCCAAAATGTTGGCAAATGAAAACTTAAGGCCTTGTGGTTCATGTTCAATGACCAGAACAAAACTTAAAACAAAGGGTAAAGCTCATAAACTTTAATATATAAAGTAAATGATGATGCATTCACTATATACATAGCATCATGTCTGTCAATCCAGACGGTCCAAAGTTCAGGACAAACTGGGAAGAGGTGTACCTAAGAATCAGAATGACAGGGTGGCACTGTTGGACTGTTGGAGTGACTTTGGGGGTAAATCATCAAATGGAGTCCTAGATGATCTGGATCACAATAAATCTAGTGTCAAAATCGTGCTGAATCATGTACAGTTATCAGCAAAGAACCACCAATAATGAACCCATCAAGGCCTCAACCATTAGTTTCTCATACTCAAATCATGTTCCAATGAACCTTTTTTATAGGAAAATTATCAATTTAGTATATCAAAAGCACACCAATGCAGTACCATATTAAAGCAAACATGCCCTTTTGATGCTTGCCAGACCCATGGTGTGCCAATTAATTGGGCCTAGTCCACAAGCCCAATAAGAAATCCATTTAGTTAGAGTTTTAATTACTTAAGAGTCTTATTTAGAGAGTTGTGATTTCTTTAGAAGTTATTAAAATTAGGAGTTTTATTTTATTTGGATTGTAACCAAGTTTAGTTTCCTTTATTGTTTATGAGAAATAGAGTCCTATTAGGAAAGGAGATGTCCAACCCTTCCTATAAATATGTAATCCCCCCATTACGATAGTAGTTCATGATTTTTCAATAATAAAGATTGGTTTGGTTTGTTTGGTTTTCTCTTTATCTTTAATGGAAGATTGCTATTGAGTTCCGAGAGGAATTCGGCCAATTCTCATATGCGGAGTTGGTCCTCCTCACTAGAATCCGTTCAGGATTCGGCAAACTCTCTCGCAGGGTTTCTCTACACCCATTCCATCACCGCTTGCGGATCCAGGCTGCATCACCTTTCATTCCCGAAACTTATCCATCCTTGTCATTTTCAACATCTTCTATATTCTTATATTACAGTACTAATCAAAGTTATGTAAAAAATAGTATTTTAGTGAAAATTTATGGATAATATATCAAATACTGAACCACAGTAATTCAGCATTAACTATTTTTAGGCAAGGTACACAAGGACCGCCTTATGTAGTGATTCCTTAAAGATCAAACAGATTGTAGAATTCCAACCATTTGATTAATGGGCAACAGATGTAAAGAGAGGACTATAACGATCTGAAAAAAGGAAAACAAACAGATTTCTATGATCTTCAAAATGGGATAATTTTGGAGAATCACCTGTCGACGGTAACACTGTCATGTTGGCCCATATGGATCATTGAAACATGACCCCACGTGCATTTCAAGGCTGTCAGGAAAGAACATTCCTCCAGGAGCAAATAGGCAGGACTCTATACTTCCATTTAGTTTTTTGAGCATCTTGGCTATGAACTAAAATTTTAATACCATATACTTTTAGAATAACTGGGTCCTAGGCCTCACAAAACTGTACAATGTCAAATCCAAACCCATGCTTGTAGGGCGTTATGGTATAACCAATACCATTGAATATGATATGCCACAAGTGGATCGAATTCCCCTAAGAAACTCCCAGTTAGAAGATTAAACAACATTAAATTGTAAGCTTATAATCCGCTGACATCTAGATAGGGACATATAGAGTGGGTTAGGACTCTGCACCTTCTGAAATCCAAGACACAGATACAGAGTACAGGTTTTGATCTCAGATACACAAGTATGGTTTTTCTAAGCCATAACACAACATCTCATATCAACATTTATTTTGGAAAAAAGTTAACACAATTGGAATGTTTATTTTTTCTTCTTTAAAACATTTATACAATTAATGAAATTAATACTGTTCGCACTCCTTTCTAACATAGGGAGAGAGTTAAAAAAGTAACTAATATAACTTTATGAAATATAGACCTCGACCATAATTGTATCATGCAAGTCCATTTGGGTGTGTCCTTGGAATGTGGATTTGGATGTGCCACGTCAGCTTTTCTTATGGAGGGCAGAATCCCCGTTCCTACCATCCCCTTAGAAACAAGAATTCCACTCAATAGAGGAAAAATAAAGTGACACAACATCAAGATTCCTTTGCCATTTTGGTTCCCTGCAGCGCCCCAAATGACGGTGAAAATAAATTCTGCTTTCCATTTCCATGACTTGTACAAATGACCCCTATAAGTATCCATGAGCCTTAAGTACCAATACTATATTCTGTGAATACACTACAGATATATTTCGCTTCTACAAGTATTTGGATGTCGTAGAATGTAATCGGCAAGGAAGATGTTAGTACGAGATACATACATATCTGGGGAGATGTTCTATGAGCAGATTGCATATAGCTTATATGCAATCCAACTCATGGGGCCCACTTAGAGGCAAGTTTATCAATAGGAGGAGCGCAGATAGAAAGGTCCCCTAATGGATAAGGGGGATCCAAAAATTCAGCCCCACCAAATTAACAGCCTAAAAGTTTAATGGTATGTTATTCTTATCCATAGATTTTCTTGAGATTCAATCAAATGGTGAGTGAAGGTTCGGTGAGTGTAAAAGTGAGCCTGATGCCAAGTCATGGGATGAAAAGAGTATCAAAGGGGCGGCATTGATGAAAGGTGGGCCCACTCGGGCCCCACAGTGCTGGACTGCACTTGTAGTTGCTTGTAGGAGACATTTTCCTACACAAATATCATATATTATATATATATATAGAGAGAGAGAGAGATTCTCAAAAACTCCCCTATCTTAAAAGGGGAGTTTCCGTCCCTATCTAATAGCCAATGATTTTGTTAGTATGTTAAGAGAATCTAAAAAGATCCACCTTTGTAGGAGAATGTTTAGGAGAGAGAATCGGATACGCATATGCAGCATATCATTGATGACACGTGTCACACTTTTATTTGCTAAAAGAGGGGCGTTATTTTTTTATTTTTATTTTTTTGTGAAAAATGCCCAGGAAGTTTTGTAGCATAACTCATATATATATATGTATGAGAGAGAGAGAGAGAGAGAGAGAGAGAGAGAGAGAGAGCAGTTGCATGGTTCTGACCCTTATTAGGTCTCAGCTAATCTTAGGAGTCCCTCTTTTAGGGGTCAAACCATTGTTTCTAAAAGGACTGGAATGTCAACAAGGGTACAACCAAAAGCAATGCCCCAGACATTCCTTAAATTGAACCGTACCATGAGTCAAGAAACCAATAAAGGGGTAGATAGAGTTGTTTCTTCCGTTTGATTGTTGCCATAGTATAATGGTCTTATACCTCTTTCCTTTGTTCTTTGGTTTTTAGCACGATTGTCACTTTTCCTCTCTGTTCAGTTGGAAATACAAGTTTATCTGTTACCGGTAAAAAAAAATTGAAAAATAAAAAACCAATCAGAACTGCAGAAAGTGTTATGGTCCTATGGAGCAGTTAAACCAGTGCTAAGTGCTAACTGGCAGTTTTACCAGATTTGAGGAAATATCTTATTTTAGTTTGGACTCATTGACAAGAGCTAGCACAATCTCAGAAGGACGGGTTTGACACTTTGACTACTAAGGATAATTCCAATATTTGCTTGCTTTGTGAGAAGGAGAGGGAGACTATTGATTACTTTTTTGTGCATAGCAAGTTTACCTATTCCTTGTGGTGTAGGTTTATTGGTCATAGCGGTGTTGGTTGGTGCTTCCCAAATTCATTGGCGGGTCTCTTTCGGGCTTGGAGGTCATCCCCTTTTTTCTTGGAAATGGGGCAGCTTGTTGGAGACTTATTCCCTATGCCATTTCGTGGTCTATTTGGGGAGAGAGGAACAATAGTGTTTTCACGGGTAGCTCAAAGCCAAAGGAAGATGTGATGTTGTCAGTGCTCAGGAAGATAGCAAAGTGGGCTTCTGAAAGAAAGGGGTTTGGATTCTTAAGAGTTGATGGTATCTTACATAATTGGGAGGCTTCTCTTTTTTATGGTTCTCCTAAGGAGAGTATCTTGGCGGTTCGGGCTTCTCCTTCTGTGGAAGAATTGAATGGGGCTGGCTGAGACAGGCTGGTGTCGTTGGGGTGCTCCATTACAGTTATGGAGTTGTTTTGGCTTTATTCTCTAAACATGTGGGTTGTATGGAGTCTCATAAGGTAGAAGCCCTTCAGATCTTTTCGTCCTCTTTTCATGCCAAGTTGGTGGTGGAAAGAGATTCCTTGAATGCCATAACTTGGGTTTTTCCTTCATCAAGACTCCATGGAGATTTCAGTTTCATTTCAATGAGATTAAGTCCTTAACATCCCCACTCCAAGTGAAGTATCAGCATGTGAAGAGGGAGACTAATAGTTTTGTGGATGCGTTGGCCAAAAAGGGGTGGATGGGTTTTCTATATTTTGGCTTCTACTTTGTAATCTTCTTCCTTTCTTGTGGGTATAACTCTTCCATACCATTGTTCTTTTGTGGGTATAACTCTTCCATACCATTGTTCTTTTGTGGGTATAACTCTTCCATACCATTGTTCTTTCTTCCCCCTTTTGATATGATGGGGTTCCTTCTTGGTCTTTAATCTTTTTTTATATATAGAATTTTCCGTTACCATTCAAAAAAAAACAAAGACCCTGTAGCACACTCACAATGTTTTCATTGTCTCAACCTGGCAATTGTGGGTTCGAGTCAACTTAAATTTAATTTATTATATTATTTGAGTCTAAGTTGCATGAGTATGGGTATGCATGTCGAAATTTGACACCAATACACACAGTCTGACTTGGCAAATCTTAAAGCATTGGATCCTGGACTCATAGTATTTAGATTAATTAAAAAAAATTTATTTTAAATTAAAAATAATATGCAAAAACATCAACAATAACTGTAAAGTCTAAACAATCATGTAATATATCAAATCAGTTACTTACAAGTAGAGTAGAGAAGAGAAGAAAATAAAATAATGGAAAACTCGATGCTCTCAGCAAAACTTCTTGTTACCTGAGCATGAATCCCTTTGTATTGATCTGGCCTGTGTCTCCCGTTTTCTCGCTGTCCACTGTCATCCATGTCTTATACCCTCATAGGAAATAAGGCATGGATGAGCTGTTATACACTGATAAAGTTTCCTTAGTGGCTGCATTCAGTGTCTTGAGAGCTTCTAAATTTGAGATCGCCACACTTATACTGATAGAAGAAAAAATCAATTGGTTATAGCTGCAAAAGGAAGCTGGCTTTGAAAATATGATCAACAAATAAAAGGGGTAAAATTCCCATTTCAAAGAAGACGTGATGATGCCTGAGTACTTCTCCTCTGCACATGGAATCAAAACTAAGAAACCTTCATCTGAAAGAAAGAAAACATTAGTCAGTAAATTCAAGAATTAAGATAACCAAGGATCCAGCATGAGAGGAAGACAATGACAAATCTTTGCACAACAACGTAACGTAACCTATAAAAATCATAAGCATGCTACAGATGACATTACATTTTAAGATATATAAACTCAAGAAACTAAAATATTCTCCAGACGATCAAGTCTCCAGTGCCCAAAACACAGTAACGTGGAAAACAAGTCCAGGTCTTGCTCTTCCAAAAATTTTGAGTGGCAATGATCGCACAGACACAAGTAGTATAATAGTGAGAGTAATATGCAACTTTAAGAATCAAATCAAAGAATCTTTTCACATTTTAAAACTACTCTTCCCCCAACTTGGAAACATCAAAAGATTGATAAATTGTGTTACCTGCCTGGGTGTTGGTTCATTAGCATAAGGTGTGGGTTTGCTCCCCACATAGTGTGTTCAACCACCCCCCACCACCCAAACCAAAAAAAAAATTGGTGCACCTGTGTTGCGGGGTCATGCGTGCACCCGGGGTATTAGTGCAATCGACTCAAATACCATGGGGATACCCTCGTCAGGCTTTTCTTTCCCAACATTGAGGTCACCATTCCTGGAACAATGCATCACTAGTTGATTCATAAAGAATGCTGTCACCTGTGATGCCTAGATATGACATGGATATGATAAGGACACCTTGGATATGGCAAGGACATGGATTTTATACATAAAAAGTGAAGTATCAGATATGACACGACACGACACGTTGCCTATTCTGAAGTATCCGTGCATCATAGGCTGCCGTGCCCTATCAGCATTCTTGCAACTTACAATGTGTATAACTAGCACTAAAACCAAAGCGATGCATGGAGCAAAAGATAAGATAAGTACATGTCACTAGAAAAAAGCAAGATACGCATGTACAACATTTCATCATTCTCATCTTGGTCTTATCCTGCCAATCCAGGTTGAGCTGCATGTAAGCCTCTTCTTTTTATTATACAAAATGCTTTTTTTTTATTGGCGACAAGAATGAATATATTAAAACACAAGAAGCAGACAAAAAGAGGGGCCAACATCAGAGCACTGTAAGTCAGCCACATGGAAAAACAACAGCCAGCTAAAAAAAAAGAAACACATTATCGGCCCAAAATACGGAACACTCCCCTCAGCCCCCGACAAGCATACCTGCCACACCATTGGCTTCCCCACCAACGTTGTGAAAAACTATCTGAAGAGAAGATGGCAATATCTGGATCTCATAAAAGATAATTTGAAATTTTCATGGCACCCCTTCTCAGGATGAAACCCTCCTAATTGCACTAGAGGAGTCAATTTCCACACTACACTGCTTGTCTTGAAAAGTTCTGCTACCATATCATAACCTAATGGAAATTGATATGTGCACCTTATATAATCATCATGTGATCAAGATTTTACAAAAAACTAAAGTTAAGCCGTTCTCACCCAGGATTCACACTGAACATATAGCTCCAAATACTAAATTGTGTTTGTATTGGAGAAGTGGTCAGGCCAGCCAGAACCAACACCCACTTCGAATCCAACAAATCTATAAACTTGTACCAAACCAGAACCAACTACAATCCCTGGTTTAAAAGTATGCACTCACAATAACCTACTGCAATCCCTCGTTTGATAACTTTGTAGTTTGTATAGTTCCGAATATCTTCTTTGTTCTTCTATAAAGGAACCGGAGTGATCTCTCTACATCTGTTGGTCATTCATGGACCTGTAATCAAAATTTTATTGAACAATTTGGTGTTAACCATTCAATCCCATTTTCATCCACCAAAATACAAGTTTCTATCTATACTTATTCCATTTTCTCCTAAAACCCATCTTTCTTCATCCTAGCTGAAGTCATCTTTACTGTTTTTAGAAATTCTATTGGCCATTTCTTGATTTGCTAACCACTCATATAACTTCACTCACAATTTTCAATAGCTCTTCAATGCATCCCTCCACCATCATTTTCATCTTTAATGCACCCTTACATGGTCAATATCTCTAACTCTCCAATATTGGCAAATCTACAAATACTTAGCTAGCATATTCCTTCATCCTAGCAGAAATTGTCTTTACTTCTATTCCAAAGATTGATCATTCCTTAATTTAGTCCAGATTCCCAACTTACTTCACTAAAAAAATTAGGTCTTTAATATGCCATTAACACATCCCTCCACCAATCAAGACAAGTTTCCTGATTTTGGCAAATCTATAGACAACCCATTCTTTCCATCTTTAGCTCCCAACCAAGAATGCAGATTATCAAACGCTCCCTAATTGCATTTACTACCAGTTCTCTCAGCACTGATACTATCTATCATGGGAAATCGAAAAGATTGAGTCTTGCATTGAGTCAGACAAACCTGTGAGAAATCACAGATCATTCACCCAAAATAGCTATAAAAAAAAAAATCATGGAACCATCGGAATCAAATCGAACAAATTTAGATCATGGGAAAGAGAAGGAAAGATTGAATCTGACCTCTTCAAATCTGGAATGAAATCGTTGACCTCATCTCTCTCTCTCTCTCTCTTCCTCTGATGAGGATCTCTGTAGTTCTTCTGGTCCAAGTTGAATAGGCTTCAATGGAAGTAGTAAACCCTAAAAAGGGTCGAGACTCGAGAGACTGAGAAAGAAACGACCGTTTCGGTCTGGGTTTCGGGTTTTGTTTTTGTTATGCTTTCTCTCCAGGGGTTTCTTGACTACGGATGCGTGTGGCCTACTGCTTTGATGACTCGTGGAAGATCTGAGCCGTTGGTGATTTTGTAACGCTTGTTTCGTTGTTACGGTACATTTGGCGGGTAAGGCCCCGCAACGTTCAATCGGATGTCGGTATGTTGAATCCAACTCATCATTCCAACTGGTTAAATTTTTACATATTAGTATTTCTTAAATCCGATTTTTCCAATTTCATAATCTAAATTCACACAATGTCATTCATCTTTTTAAAACCTTTTTATCCCATATTTTACGAGATCATAGGAATAGCGTACATCACGAAAACTGATAAATCTCATAAAATCATGGGACTCTATCTCATAATTTCAAGGCTTTTATGCAGCATATTAAGACGTTAGGATTTTTTTTTAAATAAGAACTGAGAAAATGGTAGTAAGGTGTGTATTTTACCTTTTCACACAATGATATTTTTTGTTTTATGTAGAAATTGAATTCGCTTGCTGGTTATAGAAAATATATGATACAAAAATTGATAAAGCCCAGGATATAATGGGTTATTGCATAAAAAAAGTTTTAAAAAAATATTGACCACAACCAAGGTATTCTTGTGACATTATCTAAATTTCGGTGATAAAATCTGGAAAAAACATATTTAAGGATGACTAATATGTTAAAATTCTTAAGTTTTATCTGTGAGCTAGAGGTTTTCGTCCCATTTGAACCCGTGATGAGTGGGCTATCAAGTGAGCCCACAACATAAAATAGTTCACTGTTGGGAGTGAGAACTATGGTGTAGTTACACTTTGAGCAAGCAAAAACCCATTATGCTAAGTCTCATTAATAACTTTGGACTGGAGTACTATTCTTTTCTGGCACAGAGAGAAGCCGGATAAAACCCCTGTGACTTCCATGTGGTAGCACAAGTAGACTCAACCTTCAGTTCCTAAAGAGGGAGGAACTGGTGTTCGATACCAAAACCTCTAATTTCAAAAGAGAGAGGAACCGTAATCCTGACCACTTGACCAATCTCTTGAGTTGAAAAGTCCTTATTTGATAACGTTAAAATTTAACAATCTTTTTAACTGTTTATGCACTTTATATTCAATTTAATTGGGAGCAAGGACATGTCCGTACATGTAACTTGCTTCCTCCTCCACGGCTCTTTGATTCCTACTTGAGAGGTCGAAATATAATTTCAAACATATCACCAAAAAAATAGACATTTAAATGAATATGCACCTGTATTGTCTCCCACTTCGTCCTCAGCTTTCATATAGAAGTTTAAAGCGAGATTAAATTAACACATTATAATTAACATAATTTTTCTCTTAGGAGTTGGCTATAGGTGGAGATAACTATTATAGTTGGCGGCTAAAGTCCACCACCCTCCCCTTGTTGCATTGCTAATAAGATGCATAAAGACAGGTGTATAAGTACACTTCGGACTTATTGATATGCTTAAATTCAACGGGTGATCACATCTGAAGTACTCCAAATACTCGCTTATAAGCATATGAGAGTCAATTCATTTGACATAGATGAGTGTGAATGACTAGCAGTCCCATACAAAATAAAGAGTTGCCATTCATGTACCTCTAAAAAAGACTAATAGGATATTTTCAAGGAAAATGTTTTGGCTAAATCTAAGTTAATTAGAAGTAGTTTGTTGAAAGAAAAAAACAGATCAGTTGCAAATAACAATAAAGCTTTCTTTCTGATCAACTTCTGTTACTAATAGGGATCAAATTATTCATGATAGAGAATGAAGAGTTTCAAGCCTTGTGTTGTGAGAAAAATGAGTGTCTAGTTTGGACAGCCAAACACCATCCAAATGTCCATCATTCCAAGCCAATCAAAACCACAATGCAACCCATGGTTTTCTATCTCCACCTTTGTAAATTCATCAGAGCAAAGCACCCATTGATCATGTGAGAAATACAGCAGCAATCCACAAGAAAAACACACACCTCTGTCACGAGAAGCACACATACTGACTTTATGAATGACAGTGTGAGTCTTGCACACACCAGCTTTTCTACATCTAAAGGTGGAACACACGCCTGTCACCTCAGTCGGCCATTTCTATAGTTTTTGCTTTCTTCTTTGTGCAAGACGCATATGCAGATCAATCCCTTTAAGGAGATAACCACAACCGTGCGTTATGCAATCGAAGCTATTGACGTGGCACCCACACACCAAACAGTCAAGATGATCGGCCAAGATCAAGTCCACGTACCACACCAATCCGTGTGACTCTCTCTCAGCCAATGAGAGCCCTTCCCTCGAATCCCAACTTTCCCGTTATAAATACAGTTATCAAACCGTTTCTTTCCATCCATCTTCCCAGAGATTGTGTTTCCTCAGTTTGATTCAATGTCTGCAGTAGAAGAAGCTGAGGTCGCATCAGCCATGCCTGTAGATCCTGCACCAGCAGAGCCTGCTGTTGCAGAGGCTCAGCCCAAAAAGCCCCCAAAAGAGAAGAAGCCCAGAGCCCCAAAGGAGAAGAAGCCCAAGGAAGGCCCTTCCCATCCTCCTTATTTCCAGGTAAATCTAATTCCTTTGTTTTCTCTTCTGGGTCTTCTTGATTCCTTGTTTTCTCTTCTGGGGTTGTCTTGATTTTGGTTTTTATGATTGTTTCTGGCTTTAATTGGGGTAGCCCCATCTATTTATTCTTTGATGTTTCAGATGATTCAGGAAGCACTAGTGGCGTTGCAAGAGAAGAGCGGTTCGAGTTCGTATGCGATTGCCAAGTACATGGAAGAGAAGCACAAGGCTGTTCTTCCTGCGAATTATAAGAAGATGTTGGCGCTTCAGCTCAAGAACTTCACTGCAAAAGGGAAGCTTATTAAGATTAAGGCTTCTTTCAAGTTGTCTGAATTGGGTAAGAAGGAGAAGGTGGTGAAGGGAAAAGAGGAGAAGAAGCCTAAAAAGACTAGTGGAGTAGCTGCTAGGACGAGGTCGGGGAAGAAACCTGCTACGAGGGCTGCGAAGGCAGTTAAGAAGGTGGGTGGTAGAAAGGGGAGGAAATCTGGGGCTGTGAAGCCTAAACAGCCTAAATCAATCAAGTCTCCAGTTGCAAAGAGATCCAGGAAGGCTGCTGTTTGATGGTTTTGATATGTAGAGTAGTATGGCAAATGTTTCAGAATCTCCTCTGTTAATATTTCTGGTGTAGAAAATAGAAATGGTATGATCAGTGTAGTTAATATTGGCTATGAAATAATGGTAAAAGTTCAAAGTAGAAATTAGGGGGTGCTTGTTCAGTTGTTCTTGATTTGAGTTGTGTATAGAACTTTTGTATGATTCAGATCAGTCCAGTTAAGATTGGCATTAGTTTTGTTGCAATTTCCACAGTTTCATTTGTGTAATTGTATGCTGAGAATATTCTCCAGCCTTCTCTGGAGAGTTCTACAAACCCCCTTTCATAGTATCTTAGGGGCCCAGCAAGTTAAAAAGGTTTTTGAGTTGGATTTGGGTTGGGATGCAGTTATATCTGCAGGGCCATACAAACATTGCTCTGCTTCATCATATTTTACTCAGTAGGCCCAGTAATCCTGGTTGGATGGGCATCTCTATCAAAATTAAGAAGTGGGTTGGGTTTCCATATGCAAATTAAGGATTTGGGTTTACATTTTCTGCTCAAATACTCTCCTAGTTGGGTGAACTCATTCCCTCATGCCACGTGACCACATAGAGGTGGCCTAAATTTCAGTTAAATGGGACTGTCCTGTGCACCTAATTAGTGGGCTTGCACATGGTCAGTCTCCTGTGGTGGGGCCGACCCAATCTTCACCCTGATTGTGTATGGGTAAATCTGAACGTGAAATCTAGGCATACCAAATCTGAATACGACCTGATTGTAAAATTCCAACTGGAGTGTAATAATTTAGGTTCGATCTGGGTTGCCCAGATCTGGTCGGGTACCTAAAGTTTTGGGTCTGTTTTATCTTTTCAAAGGACAGGTTCTACAAAGAAACGGGTTGGGTACTAGGTCAAATTTCGGTACTTAAAACTCAAATCCAATCCTAATTAAGCTTTACTCAAAATTTCACTTTTTCTCAGGTCATGGGCCATACAGGTTATACAGATCTCAATATTTGATTTCACATGTTCAGTTTTAGTACTTTAGTTTGTGTACGAATTTCCCCTTTTGGCCTGTTTGTATCATGCAATTTAATCCAAGGAAGGGCTGCTTGTTCGGCATAATATGCATAGAAATTCTCAAATTTATTTTCAAGTGGGCTTCACCAAAGTACCAATCTAGGGAGGTAAAGGGTGAAGAATCCAAGGTACAATGTAGAATTGTAGATGTAAGTCACTCATGCAACTTCACTTACTAAGGATTTGAATTACTAGAGTAGTGGTTGGTGTTATTCATTTCCCACTTTAGCAATTATTTCTCGATTTGAGGGGAGATAATTTGATATTCATTTCCCACTTTAGCAATTATTTCTCGTTTTGAGGGGAGATAATTTGATGGCCATTTTGTAAAATTTACATTTATTTCTTCGAAGCTTTTCTTAGAAATAGGAGTCATGAAATCTCGTGTATTCAATTTAATTACACAAAACCAACGGTCTCTAAGAAATATATTTTTGGAAGTGGTTGAAATTAAGAAACAAAGACCATGAAGCAATCCCCTCTAATGAAAAATAAATCAAGAGGAGATATGAAATGAATACTGAGCTATCACACTAGGAAAGTTAAGGTCCCATCTACATATCTTTTTTGTTTTCTTACCCATTTGACTATAAATTCTTAGGATTTCAATTTCATGCAAATAAACTGGCCCTTTAACTAGGTATCAATTTGGGTTAGAACTTTTTGTGAGAACTTTTGTGAGAACTTTTTTGTGGAGCCACTCTAGGTTGGGACTCGGAGATGGAAAGTTGCATGTGGGACCGTCCTAAATATCAAGTTTGACCCAATTCCGTGTGTCTAATCCCTTCATCCGTGGCCCACAAACTTAATGGCTTCATATTAAAAAAAAAATCAACCCTCCGTCCAATTCAATCCATTGGGATGGGTGCCAAACTTTGGGATTAGTAACTATTGAGAGAGGGGTGTTCCTTGTTTACACACGGTTTGAATTGATTGCTAGATGAGCCCCACCAATAGTTCTCACAATGTAACAGTGACAACTAATTATCACCTGAATATTTCCCCTTTAACCATTCAAATGAATGGATGCGACCAGAGGTTTGAGATGCAGGGCCACAGATCAGCCGTAAGTGGGCTTACCATTGGATTGTTATTCATGAAGTATGCGTATAGAGGATGAATTGGGACGACATACGGGGGGGACCGATTCCTGGCCCGGTCCCCCCTGTCCACCCTTGGACATACTAAGAGAATGTACTCTCCTTGAGATGAGGACACATGTCACATGAAAGATACATGTTATCTCCACTCTCCTCCCAACAAACCTCCCATAACTTCCTTTATCCAAGAGCGATAAAGGAATTAAAAGAAGATTGAAATAAGACACCCACCTGGCTTATAGGAGATAAAGAGCCCAAAGTCGGTGGCTTTGAGCGTGTTGTCCTCCTCATCTGCGCTAGAAAAACAAGAAATTCTCAGGCTTGAGATCCTTATGCATGACCCCAAGTGAGTGACACCCTCAACAACGCCCACAATTGTCTTGATGAGGCACGCTGCCTTTCGCTCCGTGTAGTGACCCTTCTGCACAATTCGATCGAAAAGCTCACCTCCCGCACAGAGCTCCATCACAATGTGCACAAAAACAGCATCCTCATAAGCCCCCTTGATCCGAACCACGCTTGGATGCTCTGACAGATGGTGCATTATCTGGATCTCCCTCCAAACATTCTCATAGTCCTCTTTGTAGAACAACTTCCTTTTGGGTATGCTCTTGCAGGCGTATTCGAGACCTGTAGACTTCTCCATGCAGAGGTATGTCGTCCCAAACTGGCCTTGGACCCTTGCGAGGTGGGCCGAGGTGAGCCCTGTTTGGCCCACCATCCAGCGTTTGATCAGAAAGGGGAGAGGACGTGTTTTACATGTCTTAGAAATCCAAACAATATAGTGATTCCCAAATGCTTAATTTTCCTGCATTGATACCGAGACACAGGTGGGCCACCCGATGACCCATTTGATCTGTAGATCCAAAGGAGGACCAACGGAAGACCCAGTAGGTGGTGGACTTGTGCGAGGTGGGCCCTGTTTGGCCGACCATCCAATGTCTGATCAGAGAGGGGAGAGGACGTGATGGGTCGCCAATGGGTCCTCCTTCGGATCCATGGATCAGATGGGTCATCGGATGACCCACCTGGGTTCCGGTATCAATGCAAGAAAATCAAGTTGAACAGCTGTAAAACTGAATGGTCTAAACAATGACTGAAACGAAAAAGAAAATATTCTCAATTCTTAACTGCTTCCTAAAACACGTCCTCTCCCTCTCTTTGATCAGACGCTGGATGGTGGGTCAAACATGGCCCACCTCGCACAGGTCTATCACCTAATGGGTCACCCGTGGGTCTTCCTTTGGATCCACGGATCAGATGGGTCATCGGATGACCTACCTGGGCTCCGGTATTGACGTAAGAAAATCAAGCCCTTACCTAATCCTCCCAACCAAACACACTGGAATACAGAACCCACAATCTACGATCGTGGCCCAGTGGGACCCACTATCCTGTGTATGCGGAAAAACAAATGTGCATTTAGTGGTTTTGTGGTCCGTGCGTAGCACAGGGTGTTCCTAGTACACAGAAAGAGGGCGTACATAGATATCAATTCCTAAACATTTGAGCGAGATGCAGGTTCTGAATCAATTCGAACTGGGCAACCAGCTGGGTAAGATAAGTTTCTTTTTCTTAAAATTACATTGAGTGAAAGAACCCGTATGTTTTTTACTAACTTGAGTTCACATAAAACTGGTTTACACTAAAACTGTAGGCTGGATTCGGGTCTGATTTTCTGGTTCAATGTTAAGTAGACTTGTGCTAGGAATCTATTCACAGGCCCAGGATGTCCGACATACTTAGTACAAAGGCATATAAATTTGGAAAATGGGCCTATCTCTACCTGAATATACAGATGTCAAATGGGCCGCACTAGCACGGCATGACCCAACATGGCAGTCAACGTGCCATGGCATGGTCCATGCTGGGCCACTATATATGCCAGGCACGGTCGGTATGATTGGGCATGGCTCGCCAGAGGCACGGCATGGCACATGATATTTGATATTTTTAGTGCAAATATAAAAATATAGTCTTTTATTTCTTTTATTTTTTTATTATCCAAAAAAAATTTATAAAGGTTTCGAAGGTAATCAATCCTATTGGAAAATCTTCAAATAGAAAAGATCCAAATGGTTTTCTTCTCAATGGAGTAGATAGGATTTGACTGAATAACTTAAATTTGTATGTTATACTCTTCCTTGTATATATCTTTTTATGTCTTTAGTGTAAAACCTTTGTTTTTAAGCCCAAAAGGTAAGAAACACAAGAAGCCCATGGCACAATAGGCACAGTACGACTCACGCATGGCCGTTTTGACCTATCTACTTGAATGTTAAGATTAAGCAGGTTAGGCAAAAGGTTTGGCCAGCCTAACCCTAAGATTAAACAGGTTAGGCAAAAGGTTTGGCCCAGCCTAACCCTTCCATTCACCTGTACACATAAATAATGGTTCATGTGTTTGGATAACCTGAGTTAATTGTTCTATGCTTTGCTATAACCAATCACAGCTAAATCAGAGTTGTGTTTTTTTTTTTTTGAGTTCCAGATAATTAGAGTTAGAGGCAAACCTAGTGCGGAGCAACATATTTTGTAGGATCCAAACATAGCACAAACTTTTTTTTTTTCTCTCTCGTTTTTGGCTAACTTGGCATAGTGGCCAAGTGAAACCACCTAAACCTACCTATTATAGCTTTGATTGATCCCTGGGCAATATGGTGTGAGCATGAGTCCAATCCATAGAGATATTCCTGTATTTTCAACATAGCCGCACCGTCTAATTATGATGACAGCACACTTTTGAACAATCCAATGCCCAGCTGATGTGCTTAAACAAGTAAAACAACTTATTTCAATTGCTAGAGAAGGATTATCTTATAGGATTAAGAATATAAAAAATTGATCTCGAAAATAACATCTTATAGTAGTGCAAGGACTTACTCAAATTGGGACTAGTTTGGCAATCAAATTGGAACTTGCACTTGGCAATTGTAAATTCCCGTGGATTTAAGTCAATAGAAATTTTCGTTTATAATAGCTCAGGTCCAAACTTTAGCCCCCCTCCAAAAACTGAAAATCCTCTTTTTTTGCGAATTTACGCATAGGTACCGATTTTTCTTAGTTATATGCATTGGTATGTGCTGATATCGATGTAGAATCCTCATCAATAAAAAACCCTCACTGAGAAATCCTTAATATAGGGGCACTAAGGAATCCTCAAATCTGCGGACTCCTCATGGATTGCTCAGTTGTTACCAAATGTTTCCTTAAATCTCTAAGATCTACAAATTCTATAATTTTCAATTTTTCAATTTCCTTATTTTTTAGATTGCCTTTTTTTTTTTTTTTTTAAATCAGACCCATGAGCTGATGCACCCGACACATAATGTGACATGTCCAATATGTATCAATTTCTCAAAAAGACAATAGAAGATAATTCAACACCAATATTTAAAGTCATCATATTGACTCACCGACTTGACTCAATAGGTCACTGAGTTTGTGATGAAGCACTATGTTGAGACTCAACCTTGTTTCTTGGCTTGGTGAGCTTTCTGGTCTAATCAAATCTCCAACATGATTTAAATATCAGTTAGTAAGGTATATGATTTTAATAAGACTCATAAAGTATTAGTGTCAGGACAATGTAATCCTACTACCAGAACACTGGAAAGCCATACTTAGTTTATCCTATCTTTTGATTCAACATTTTTTTTTAAAGTAGGGTGTGGCCAAGATAGCGCACACACATGTAGAAAGAGCATTCCTCAAATGTGGAAGAGTGGTATACCTAAAGATCTTTTTAATTTTCAGTAGCCAAGTGACATCCGGGTCGACTGACTGACCGACCCCATCTTCTCGGCCTTAGAATTTAATGGCGTCTTCACCTTAGATTTTTTTAGTCAACATTCAATGAATGCAAAATTGGTCATAATGTCAAATATTAATCAGCTGACAAAAATATCAAAGAGGCTACATTGATCAAAGATATGAGACCGAGTAAAACCCGTAAAGTTGAACTTCACATGCAGTAGCTCGTTGGAAAACATCGTCCATTAGTCCAGCATAATGTTCTCCTTGCGAGCAATGTGGGGTGGATATGGCCTGCACAAGTTGAAAACGACCTATATACATTATTGATATGGCCAATATGCACAAAAATCTCATATATTTAGTTAGAACAGAACCACACCCAAGTGGCTGATTTATCCCAAGCCCTTCAAACGTCGACCATACGAATCGGCCCTTCATCCTTCTTGTGGCGGTACAGCACTTACGAGTAAAGACTATATCTTTTACACACACACACACACAAAATAAATTAAAAAAAAAAAAGGTTAAAACTATATAATAGGGATGGCAATGGGCAATGGGCAATGGGCAGTGGGCTGTATTAAAACAGGCGCAACGTCCCGGCACACACACTAACACTTATTAAGTGTCGGTTTTGTGAGTGGTGGCTCCAATAATTCGAGTTAGAAGATTCAATACAAGACTTATCTTCTGCAAATCGAGTAAATTTATTTTTCCTTTTATCAACATCTGTCATTTACTTTCGATAATTTGACAAATATAATATAAATTATCAAATAATCTATTTCCGATAATCCAACAAAGATAATATTAAATTCTAAAAAAATTAGAAATTTTAATACATTGTTACTAATAGTTCTTAATTAAAAAAGAAAATCCAAATACATAAATTTCTACAGCTGCCCTTAATAGGCTTTCATAAGTTGAAATTGTTACATAATAGCTTTATTATCAACACTAGCATATATTTTCAATATATGTGACCAAACAATCATTCATATATTGATCTTTCATTTAGTTACGCAATCTGTTTTTTACGGCGTTCATTGTCAAAAAATTTATTTTTACTGTCGCAGTCGCTATGATAAAATCAACGCCAATTTTAAAAGCAAATAAACCAATATATACAATATTCTTCTTTGTCTCCACAACTTTGTTAGAAGTGTCATAAATTCCTTTAAGCTCTAAAAACTCGTTGCTAGAATGCATATTGGTTAGGTTAGGTAGCTGTAGTAGGTTCTTAGTGCTTGGACAACTTTCTTTTTTACTTGTACAGTTATTTCCTCTGTTGTTCTCTTTGAATATAAGTATCCATGTACTATTTTCATTTTTCCTCCTGTCATTTGGAACTTCTTAATTCTTTTCAACAAAGGATTTGCAAATAAAATTAAAACCTTTTGCCATTCATCAACATCACATTTATCCTTTCCAGCCTTATTTGATAGCAACATGTGATCAAAGAAATCCACAGTAGGCCCCCCTAATAATAAACTAATAACTTGTTTAACAACTCGAATCAAATCCTTGTTCACATTCCTGCTTCCACGTTGAGGTCAGTCGGATTTAGACATGTTCTCATGATCATTCCCCAAAAATCTCTTTGCAAGAAACAACAGCTGTCACCAAAATAATTGTGCACTGTTCTATATAAATCAAGGAAATGAATTAAACGATGGACCCCATCATTGATGACACATCAATGGTCTTCTTTATTCTAAATTGGAAGGTAGTAGCCACAAGTTTTATACAGAGGGGATGACATTGTCTCACTTGCTTTGGATCATCATGTCAACATTTGGGACCATTGAATGGGGTCCTACCGTGTGTATTTCTTCTGTAACAATGACTAGAATGGAGACGTGTGGACAATGACTTCTCCAACGGTTTTAATTGATTTCTTTATTTTAATTTATGAAGGAGAATGAATCCTAAATCCACATTCAAACATGATGTAGTTAGGTTAGGATTTGGACCAGAAGACAGACAATGAAAACATCCGAACAAGCAATAGGAAGCAATATTCTACTTCTCTTTCTTTATATTTTCTTTGTAACAACATCAACAACATATCTCACCTTTCATTATCCTGAAGAAATTGTACCATTCTGCACTTGGCCATGTTTAAAGCAAGGTCTAAAAGCGAAAACATTAGATTTGGGGCATGTTTGTACACCAACTTAAAAAAAAGCATGAAAAGTATAAATGAAATGTTTACCGGGGTTGGAAATTTCATATTTGATATGTTTGAAAAGTGAAAAAAAATGAAGTATTTCTTTACTGTGATTTCATGGAAAACCGCTTTTGAAGGTCTGAAAATCGAAAAAGAATTTTTTTTTTTTTTTTTTTTTACAAAAAGTGAAAAGGCATTCAACAAATCTGATTTTACACTGTTACACAAATCTGCCCTTAAATAACTGTGGGCCATAAGTAGGGGATACGTGGGTTCCTCATCTGAATCCTTGGTAAATTGATGTGCTCGTAAATGAAGGCTCATGTGTTTGAATAATTTGAGCCCCAAGTAAATTTTAACGTACTGTTATCCGTTTTTTTATCTAAATTTGAAAAAAAAAACAAGTTCCAAGGCTTCTGATAGCACCGTAGTCTGACCTCAATAAGCCCGGTCTTATGAGGATTTTGACTTTTGACGCTGAAGGAATTGAACTATACAATGGGCCCTACCTTTTGAAAATCCGAGCCTATTTATTACTCACTACTTTTTAGTGAAATGGTGAATCTTATGGTGGCACTAAACATATCATTAATTTTGGCCAAAATTTGAGAATACTTCATAAGTTGAGGAAGCATTTATTTTGAGCGCCTGAAATTTTTAATGAAGGGCTCCACCACCTAGGTTCCTTCCTCGAACTCAAGAGTCTAGCTAGGATACCAAAAAAAAAAAAAAAAGAGAAGAAACAGGGGAGTCCTCTTGCTGTATTATGGCTGACGATCACAGCCATAGTACTTCACGAGCTGTATGGGTGACAACCACAGCCTCTCACTTGGCCGTGTTCGAACATGTCTCTTTTAACTTGGCAGTTACATGACGTCCTAGTGTCTTACTCGGATGTGACTGCAACGGTGTACTTAATTATCTGTTTCATCAACAGGCGGGAACCTAGCCATTATCTATGGAAGGAGAAGCAGGAGATTAGATGCAGGCTATCTCAAGGGAAACCAAAGAATGATACAGATATGGAATGGGTTTTGTTTTGGTTTGGCCGTCTTGTACGGGAACCAGTTTGGGAGAAACCTCCCATGCAGAAAGAGATAAAAAGGATCTACGTAGTCCAGCAATATGCTAAAAAATTCACTATTTACAAATTTAGTGCAGGTTTGGCACTTTATTAGGTTAGTAAAAATCTAGTAAAGCTTTAATCTTTTAAAAAAAAGGTCACATCAATGACATTTTAATTTAAAACTTCATCCATTTTTAAAAAAAATAAAGTAAAAAATCAACATCATTTCTCCATTAATAGACAACCAACTCCACTTTTCTATACAAAATGTTAAAAATATTTTATATCAAATAACTAAAAATAAAATACCATCCTAACCTCATTATATTTTATTTCCTCCTGATTTGATGCTTTAGTGCACTTTATTTTACATGTAAAATTAAATTACCAAACTGGTTAAAGGGTTTTAAATTATCATTCATTTATTAAAAGAAAAACAAAACCAGAGAACTTATCTGTCTTGCATGCATTACTCTATCGCACCACTGCACACTTGGCTTTCTACTTTACCAGACGGTCAGGAGGATTTGCCAACTATTCTAAAGAAAGCAGACGAAGTTTCCACGTAGCCGAGGGGATGGAACCAAATACGTACCAGTACTATAACTCCGTGAGCCCAGCACCACAAGCACATAGTGGGGGTTCACATCAGCTGATTATTTTAGTGGATCCCACACTGATGGATTTACACTTTGAGCACAGATAATTCGATGATGCCAGCACCGAAAAAGCGTCTTGTTTCTATAGAGATGCCTTGCACGCAGGCAAGAAATACTGCTTTGAGTATAATAATAGTTACATCTCATTTGGATCTAGTGCAAAACGGATAACAATGGCAAAGGCAGCCAGGGAGAAAAAGGCCAAAAGAACTTTAGCTTCGAAATTAATGAATGAAAACAGCCACAAGCAGAGAAAAAACCAGACCCGTGAGTTTTGAATCTTATGATCCTAGCTTTACCCGTGACACTGATGTCCATCACTACAAACCGATAAAAAAAGAGAGGTGTCGTAAATGACTTGATTATCCACATCTTTTCTAACAATAATCACACTACTATGGTCTTGTAAAAATCCAATGACTTTCTTAAGATCATAATAAATCTCTACAAAATGAGAGTAGAGTAGCTTTGCTTTGGTTTAAAAAAAAGTCCTTGATGAAAATTTCCTAAATGATAGCAGAGTCTTCAAAGAAAAAACCAGACACTTCATCTGGTTGACCCACCATGCATGAACAATGCAAGCCCAACAGGAACAGACCTACCCCTCCAATGATTAGGATTTTCAATATTTTTATTAGAATCTGATGACCATCATCTAAAGACAAAATTAATTGACTTTGGCCCTTCTAAGAACCGGATTCATACAACAGCTTCATGGATGTCGACTTCATAGCATTTTTTTTCCTTGAATTGAAGCAGGAATCTAGAGAAAAAGAACCAAGAAAGTGAAAACAAAGAAGGAAAAAAAAGATCACATAACAACAGTACAAGTAATAAAACTATAACAGGAAGAGATAAAAGACAGAGAACAACGTATCTTAACACTTGTGATAGGGAATATATATCGTTCTTCGTTGGAATTTGCTTCCAATGAAATTACACCTCTACAATTATTATTTTTCCAGTTTCTTCGACTCTCACCAACTCTACCCCGACAGTTACTCTCACCATGAGAGTAGAGTAGCTTTCACCCTTCAAGAGACTACAAGTAACAAGAACCAATCGAACAAGTTCTCATCTCTTTTATTGAGTTTTCATTTCTTTCATAAATGAAACCAATATCCACTCATACACCAACCCCAATATAAAAAAAGAAAAAAAAAGTATAAGAACTTATGAATTACCAATTTCACTTTATTTGAACCCAAATCCCTTCGCTTGGGATTCCTCCATTTGCCACGAACAAAAGATAGTAACCAGATGGTGCTAATACACCTGAACTGGGTGCCTCCACCTCGACTTCAAAAGTCGAACTTGACACAGTAGTAGCTTTCCCACTCGTCAAAAACAACAATCTCTGATTCATGGAGAAGGAGTGAGTAGCAAATGAAGGAGCTATCAATGTCACTGCAACTCCCTTTGGGCTTAACCCTCCAGTACCAACTTGAAACCGAATCACAAACTTCCCGCCATAACTCAATTTTGCAGGCGATGTTGGTGTTTTGATCTTCGGCCTCAAATTCGAATCCATATAAGAAGGCGAAAACGCCTCCAAGCTCAGCTCCGTCGGGTAAAGAACACCGGTGAAATTGTAGTATACATGTGGGTTGCTTCCTCCGACGAGAACCCGGCCATCGCGAAGCAAGATGGCGGTGGAGTGGTACATTCGTGGGATTGTGGAAGGGTTCTGCACCTCAAATCGAGCTTCGGGTGTGTTGTCGGGCCGGTAAATGACCGGACTCAACGCCGGATTCCGACCCAACTCCCATCCTGCGGTGCCCGCCGATGCGCCGTTGATGATAAGCACGTCGCCTGACGGGAGCAAGACCATGTCTCCCATCACTCTCGCCACCGGCATTGTCTCCATCTCCCACACAGGCGCCGAGTCTGTGATTTTGATCCTCCCACACGTGTTAAGAGCTTCCACGAACTTCTTGCTGTTGGCCTGGTTGTAGGATCCGACGGGCGCCCCGCCACAGACCAAAACCTCAGCTTCCGGCTTCTCCAAGTTCTTGAGTGGGAGCAGAACCGAAGAGCCCGAGCTCGGGTAGTTACGCGGGTCGCCTCCTGGCATTTTCGGGTACGTTCGCACCACCACGTTCTTGCCATAATCAAACAAGATTGCTCGATTGTTGGCAAAGATAAACAGATTTCCATCCACGTTGAGGTGAACAAAAGGGTAGAGATTATTCTCTTCACGATCACTCGTTTGCTGTAGAAATGGTAGTCTATACAATCCACTTCCACCGCTCGTTTTCGGATAGTATTCGTAATTGAATTGCCTCCGTCCACCAATTACAATAGCCCGTCCATCAGGTAGTATCTGATTGGTGGCATACCACCTCCGAGCTGCTAATCCAGTCCTAATCTCCTCCCAATCACACCCGCCGCAAGGTCCGATAATTCGAACAGCTCGGTCGCCATCATTGAACCCGCCCGTCTGAATAAGGCGGCCGTCTGGTGCGACGGTGCCGGAGGAGCACCATGTGTCAGTGAGGATCATGAGCGGCCTATAGGTGTTGGTGGCGACGTCGTACTCGGCAGAGTGGGCGGTGCAGTCCACTTTCAGCGCCGTGTCGGTGGGGTCCTCTCTGCATTTTCCGGCCGGCAATGGGAGGTTGGAAGCGCCGAAGTCGGTGCGGTCGAAGATGATGACACGGTCATTATTAAGGAGCTGCATGTGCATGGCGGAGATACCTATGCTTTTCTGCAAGAGCTCCCACTTGCCTCCGGCGGCGTGGGTCAGATTCCGGTGGAGGATTCCTGCAAGAAGGAGCAGGTGGAAGACGAAGAAAGAAAGGAAAGAAACTCGAGCCATGGCTCAATTAATTTTTCCTTCTATGTATATATGTTTAGGAGTGTAAGAAGGGAAGAGAGGGAGTGAATAAGAGAGGTGATAGAGAGGTCCTTTTATATATGTTGGTGATGGTGAGTTTGGGCTTTGGAAACACGTGCAAGAAAATGGTTCACAAGAAAGTAGTTCCGTTATCAGATTTCTTATCCATGAAATTCCATTCCTACACGCTTTGTAACTTGTAGTAAGTAAAAAGAGATGAGAGAGGAAAAGGGGCTTTGAGCAAGGAAATTGGCAGCATGGAAAACCAGCGGCTGTCCAAACACCAACAATGATAAGAGTAGTTAGTTTTTTCTTTGTAGGAATTCAAAAAACTACAAAAATCTGTCTTGGTCTAGTTTTCTTTGATGTTGAGAGATTGTATATCTGGTTGGTATTGAAAATATACATATGTGCTTAGAATTAAAAACATGTTAAAGTCTTTGTATCATTTGTCTTGATCTTGGTTCTGTGAATCTTGATGAGCTGATGATAAACATGTATTACCGTGTTCCCTCAAACTAAATGTACATGCTTGATCAAAAGGTCAACTTTTTTTTCTTCTTCTTAGAATATTAGATAGGCAAAGTTATCGGCCATTTGAACACAAGAGCAACAATGTTACCATAACATACTTGAGGGGATAGTTACTAGTATAAACATTTAAACCTTGATGAGATATTGCATCCAAACCAATTCGGCAGCAGTATGAGCAATGGCTGGATATTCAAACTTCAGCACTCAAATGGTTGGATCTAAAGACAGGCAGTTCATAGGGGAATGCATGAACTAGGCATAACTGGGTTAGTGAGAGTAAGATATTGGAGTCATTCTAAACGTTCCAAAACTCGGTCTCAATAGGAAGAGGATCGCCATTATATTTGAATATATTGTTGCAAATTCAAGGATTGAGGATTTTACAGGTTTGGCGTCAAAGTGGATTTGTGACAAGCTTAGCATGATGCACGCAAAAACAGTGGCGCCTACGGTAAAGAGTAAAGACGCCTCTTTGCCGCCGACAGATGGTTGAGTGTTGTTGGCACCTTTTATTATCACTTACATGCTCAGGAATTCAATCCATAGGACTCCAAATTTAAAGTACAACCATTGATCAGTAGCCCGACTTAGCATGAGAAAAAGGCGCGTCTATGCCAAAGAAATTGACTATGTCAAATTATCTAAATCCTTTGAGTAAAAAATGACACTTAATTGATTACGCATGGGTAGATACTTTTCAACAACACTCACCTTCATGTGGAACTTGGTCAACGTACTTTAATGACCACTTGATTTAGGTACCATATTTAATTTCCTCTGTTAACCAATTCTACCGAAACCTCTTCTACCAAAATCTCATGGTATTAGTAGAGGCTCCAAAAATATTTTTTAACAATGCCTATGAAAAATGGAGAGAGGAAAGTATTTACATTTTAGCTTCAGAACTTAACAAGAGCTTGGATCGGTATTGCTGAAATTTTATCAAATTCCTTTTTTTGAATTAACTCTTCTTTTTTTTTCCCTAATCCTTCTTCCCTTTTCGAATTTCTTTGAGTAGCTAGAGTCGTTGCCAGAATACCAGTTGGCTAACACTTCGAACCTTCTTTTTGACACGATGTCTTATTCCCGGTCTGAGAGATGATACTTTGGAAACTTGTTTAACCTTTTAATTAGTAGAGAAAGCTGAAAAAGAACCACAAGCTTGTGATGATCATATATATATGAGCAAGGCTCTCCTAAGCTCTATCTTAGGAGAAAATTTCGTAAGCTCATGCTTGTAGGGCCAACCTTTGGTCCATCCAAATGAACCAAATACATAACCCCTCTAAATTGCACATGTCCACCAACTTTCGGTCAAATCCGAATTTACTGGACCGTTGGATCAACTATGTATCGATCCTAATGGACTATTGACCATTAAATTTTTGGGCCCATATGAAGATGATAGAAATCACAGTTAAGGCTAATTTTTTTGTAGAGAAGATGATCCTAGGAAGTCCTTGAAATCCCCCCATCCACATCCTCATGCAGGTCTCCAAGTGGGCCCCACCGCACACTTGAGCTTACTTTATCCTAAGCTTGAGCTTAGGAGAGTTGGCCCATATATATATATATATATATATCAGTTTTCAAGTGGAAGGAATTTTAGCATATCAACTCCTATTCGGGACCTTCTCCTGATAGTTTTCAAGTGGAAGGAATTTTAGCATATCAACTCCTATTCGGGACCTTTCTCCTGATTCTTTGTACATCTTCCTTCTTTATCACAGATCTAATAGCAAAGAGCTTGGTTCAGATGCGTGGTGCCATTGAACACACCTACATATTTGTCCACATGGCATGAACAAGGAATATATATTTGCTACATTCATGAATCAGAATTGAGAATACGCATCTAAACACCAATAGAACTTTGACATTCTCTTAACAGATCATATTATTTGAAAAATTAAAAAGAAGGTGCTGCTATAGATATGTATGCTTAGATAATTTGAACTCTCTCTCCCCCCCTCACACAAAGGCATGAAAATGAACTTGTTCTCTTCCATCTTTCACAAAATAGTACTATGAAGTCTATTAAGGTGCAAAAAAAGGACTAAACAGTGGCTGGCTGTTACTTTATTCTATTTTGGATGTCGGTGACAGATGATAAGATCCTCACTCTTTGCATTCGTTTCCACCCACGATGGGGACAACATTTGCTCCATCAAAGCCTTTCCATTTAAATACACACCAAGAATTTGCCTAAATCTCACACCAACTTTGAGAAATTTCCTCACCATAGGATGAGGGACACTTCTCTTTTTTGAAAGTTTCAAGTACAAAAATACTTTCGTATTTTTTGAAAAGAGTTATTTTTGTAATTGAAACTTTTCAAAAAGGAGTGTCCCTCACTTGAATATTACCCTATATATATTGTTTAAATTAATTAATATCCTTTAAAAATCAATTATATCTAAACGTGATTTTAAAGATGACTCTAAAAGTGAAGTAAGATTCACCTAACTTAAAAAATTTTGTGATATAAGTGAGTTGGATCAAACACGTTGATTTTGACTCATGTAAGCTGCCATTCACACCAGAGCACTGGCTCTTTCTTTTGTTTATCAGTAATATCCAATACACAATGGGCCCCATATTTTCAATTGATGACTCAGTCCAATCCACAGTGGGACCCACATTCGTTTTCCAATTAAGGGACACTTCTGGATCGCAATTAACATGGGCAGTTGACGACGTACTGCAACAAGAAGAGCGTTGCAATCATTGGGAAATGACAACCAGATGTGGGGACATGAACCATCCCTCTCAGCTCAAAGGTTGGCAATGGGGGCCGCTCCCCCTTCCTTTGGGAAACGATTGCTTGCAAATCTCAATCAAACGTTAACAAGTAGAAAGAATCCTTGCATGTGCTCCAGTGCATTATTTAATCTTATGTGTCCAAGTTGAGCATAAATACCTAAATCCAATGTCCATATATTCAACCACAATTTATTTCTTTTCCTTCTAGTTTCTGAAATCTAACGCCACTACGGTTATCATTATCATTACATTAATTGCCATTAGGGCACATTGCCTCTTTTGCTTGAACTTTTCTTCTCCCAACTCCTTTCAAAATGCATTCCCACCTAACTTGTGTTTTTTCTCATGAAAAAACAGCTGTATCAAATTAAAAAAAAAAAAATCCGCGTTCAAAATTTTCACGCCTTCTCCACAAAAATTCCAGTGCACCAATGGGCCCTTACGTTAGTTTGTATGGCTCAATAGAATTTAATAAATCTTGGTTAACCGGACCTCTTGATTGCCCATATTGTACTATGATTAGAAGTGGACCTGTTATAGGTAAATTGTGATTAAGAAGTAGTATTTGGGTGTAATAGAGTTCTGAAACTGATATTATAAATAGAGATTCAGAGTCTCTAGAATGTATACCTCAATTCTCCCGTCTTTCCCGTGGAGTTAGGCCAAAAGCAAAACCACGTAAATCTCTTGTGTTCTCGTGCATGAATGATCTCTTTTCGTTGGCCCTAAATCACAACACCTTATATACTAAATGTTTCAATATTTAGATAAAACATCAGCCAATATTGGTCCATATTGTTAACATCATAGGACCCACAATGGAAGGTGACGCCGGAAAAGAGTCATCCACCCACAATGAGATCCATCTCATAATTTAGCTTTTAATGGACGGTTAAATGGAAACATGATAGAGAAGGACGAACGAATTTCTTTTCATTGATTATAGAGAAAAAGATCTTGCATGATAAATATATATATATATCCTACTGTTATGTAGATAGAACATGTTGTAAGTTATCATTTGGAATTTTCTTAATTCCAAAAAAAAAAAAAAAAAAAAAAAACACACTTAACATTTAAAAAGATTCTGGCTTCAAAACAACTTTTTGCAAGCATATTTCAAGATTGAAGTATCTCCTACTACAAAGCTCAAGAGTGTGACCTGACCCAAATATCTTCATTCTAACTCCTAGTGGTGTGCCTTATATTAGGATTGGTATTTGTTTGTCTTACGTTAGAGAATGGTGTTACATGAAAATTATGTTAGGATATGTTATTTAGGTTAAATTAGGTTTTGGATTTAATATAAGGAGCATTTTATTGTGTTAAAAAATCATTTAAAATAGTAGGAGAAAATTGTGAAGCTCCCTATTAAAGATAACAAGGAGTTGCCAAATTGATTTGGTACTCCATTTCTCACCTAATTGCTTAAGGTACTTTTTCATGCGGAAATAGGTTTCTTTCTCATTATTGGGTTCCTTGATGGGTCTCAAACCCCTTAGTAGGGTAAAAAAATACCTATTAAAAAGTGCGTTTCTTTAAAATTTTCCCAAGCCTGCAGGGTTTCTAGTAATTTTAACGTTCAAGGTGTTTTTCAAAACTAGCATGAACCTGGAAGGTAATTTTAGAAAAATCCCAAATATTTAACTATTGTGATATTTATTCTCATACCTGCCCATGCAACTTTCACCCTACTACAACATCACAAGGTCATTGCCCAACAACCCATAAATAATATTTTACTCTAAAACTAGTGCTTTCCATTTTGGTGAGAATTCCATCAAATATATAATTCCAAATGAATGAGGTTCGATAGCTCTAATGTGACTTTTGCCTGCTCAAAAAGTGCCAAATGTGAGAAAGCATTATTATGTCGGAGTCAGAACATTGCCTTACGCAAGTGAATGTCCATCCGCAACTTCTTTCTTCTTTCTCTAGATAGGGTTAATATTAAAAATGAGGCAATTTCTCATCATTTCCATGGAAGGAGAAATTAATGCTGAATTAAGGACAGGGATTGAGGCATAAGAAACAGGAAAGCAGGTGCAAAAACCGGAGACAAGAACATGATAATATTTCTAATTCTTGTGTTGGAAGTATCTGTTCCAAGATAAATCCTCATGTGATATTTTGTGTTGCATATGTTTTCTCTTCTTTTCTTTTTTTCCAAAAATGGAAGTGTGTATTTACTATAGTTTTACATTACCAATCTACCAGTAGTAGCTTAGTGGTGAGACACCTCTCTTCCACAAAAACAGATGGGGTTTAATTCCTTATTGTAGTGTTGATGGTGAAGGACCTAGTTGAGTATATGTGTGTATGTGTAGGGGTGTGTAAATATTTATCCAAGAAAAAATATTTAAAAAAACTAAAGTCTTGCATTGAAAATAGAGTAAAACCGGTACCTCAGTGGCATCTGTCATAGGACACATTTGTGTAGCTGATTTTTCATGAAAAAAGTGGGCAATATTGAGTAAATAATTGTTCGTGTTACAATAAAATCTATGTTTTGTAGCCATTTTTTCTCACAAAAAGCATAAAATTGGGCTAAATCTTCCATGATTCTCCGAAAGATAAATTCCTATATGGGGACTGAGGAGGAGTTAGAAATTTTCCTTTTCCGTAGAAGTACAAGATTTATGTGAAACAAGTTTCCCATTGTATGTACACAAACATGCCCTTTAGTCTCACAAAAACACCCAAGGATTCTTCTGTGTTAACAATGATGAACTTCTCACGTTGGAAACTCAAAGCAAACAAATGTGTAAGGAATCATTTTACTAAAGGCCTAACTTCATTTTACTTATAATTTTCTCTAGAGTCGATGTTACTTTAAAGACTTTTTAGAGTGTATATAATGAAGGCCTAACTTCATTTTACTCATAATTTTCTCTAGCCTTTTTCCTTCCTATCTACTTCTCTATTTAATGCATTACAGCATTCTTCTAGATGCTTTTTCATTGTCCAATAAATACAGCTTTTTAAGTTTATTTTCATCTTTGGAGATAGAATTTCCTGCAACGAACACCTGCTTCTGGTGAAAATATTTACTGTCAACCACAATCATCTTAGTTATTATTTTCTATTGTCTATTGTCATACAATAGGCATCTATGTCATCATTGGAGATGGGACTAAGCCAGTCCACATAACGTACGTAGTCATACTGGCTTTTCAGCTTCATAGTCCCATTGGCCATTGGTATGATCAAGCATTACGGCATTTAGAGGAGGATGGGGGAAGAATATTCTCATTCACGGATCACATAAGTGTTCAAAGATGCTGATAGATGGGCATGCATTACCTGCTCCAGAATTTAGTGTCTAGAGTCTAGACTGACTCCATTTACCAACCCAGCTAGCCTCCCTTGTGGACTGCATGCAAAACGTATCCATTCAAGTCGTTAAAACGTGTGTGTGTGTGTGAGAGAGAGAGAGAGAGGACCACCAGCAAATAAGTCTGGAACAGTCTAAGATAAGTTTCTAAGCTTGTGTACGTCAGATCAGGACTTGAAAAATAAGCGCATTTAAAATCTGATTATGTAGTTGACTGTACAAGAGAGAATTCTACACTCAACAAATTTATGTTTCCACGAGAGAGAGGAGTTATATATGCTTCCCAACTCTTTTCATTAAAAACCAAAATCCTCTGTTTTTAGGAACATTAGTTCATTTTTCTTTTTCCTTTCTTGACAGAAGAGTCTATCGCAACAAACAACTGAATAGAGGATTACATGAAAACGTAAAATAATGTTCCGCTTTATTATGAAATCCTCTGATCGCTTAAATACACATACATTTATAATACATTTATATGGTGTGGAGTTTGGAGAACCCACCCATGAATTATCTTGTCCTTCTGATTTTTGCACATGACCAACAACCCTTCGCCGTTTAGAATAAGCCATTCATTCATTATCATAATATAGTGCCATGCTAGCCCATAGTATCCGTTGGAGGCCTAACAAGTCTCTTTGCTGTCTACATCTACTTGAGATAAATTCAATTCCTAGGGGCATATTTCATCTTCTTAAACCATGAGCTAACTTCTTTGATGCATAAATGAGGGTAATCATGTGTTTCGGAAAATTCTTATAATTAAATAAAGCTGTTTTGTTCTTTGCCTTACAACTTACGGATGGTAGAATCACATGTAACTTTGGATACAGGTAGACCAATTGAAGAGGATCTTAATGGAGGCCAGTGCAGATGATGATAATATTGTATCCTTCAGTAGAATTCAGCTGTACTTCTTAAGGCCACTAACAGGCCATCAATGGAGAGAAAAAAAAAAAAAATGGGTCATCCTCAATACAAATGTTCTCAAATATGCTCCCTGAATTGAGCTGTCTTCTTAAAGGCCACTGAACATAGTCATAGACAATCAATGAAGGTGAGAATTTTTTGGGTCATCCCCACTACAAATGTTATCAAATATGCTCCTTTAGTAGAATTGAGCTGTCTTCTTAAGGCCACTGATAGACCATCAATGAAGGTGAGAATATTTGGGTCATCCCCCCTACAAATGTTATCAAGTATGCTCCTTTAGTAGGAATCAGCTGCCTCTCAAGGCCACTGATAAACCATCAATGGAGGAGAGAATTTTTGGGTCATCCCAACAAATGTTCTCAAATATGCCAAACGAAATTGGCATACAACGCATGGTGAATGAGCTCCACGAAGTTGGCATGAGAAAATGCACACAGTGGTCTTTACTCTTGTTGTTCCTTTCCATCTTTGGGGCACAAATGATTCATTTTTTACATGTTTTGTTGTATGATTCAAATGTTTTGAAAACCAGACCGAGTATCCAATTGGTGAAGGTAAGGTCCGATAGAACATGGTTCAATATGCTGCTCAATCTGGTTGAAATCATGACATCATAATCATCAATAATAAGTGTTTTGGGGCTGATATTATAAATAGAGACTAAGAGTATCTATGATGTACACCTCTTCTGATTGCATAATGAATTTTTCCGTCTTCCCCGTGGATGTAGGTCAAAAGCCGAACCACGTAAATCTCTATCTTCTTCTATGCGTGCTTGATCTCTTCTCGTAGGCCTTAAATCACAACAATAAATTTTAAAATAAAATTTTTTAAAAAAGACTTGAAAGGGAAGAAATCATAAAATGTAAAGTTCATAATTATGAAATTTTCATATAAAATCGTCTGGGTTTAAGACCTGCATGAATTTGGGGGTCAGCTTTGGACTAGGGTTTTGGGTACTAGACATCTACAAACATGTGCATGCATTGTGTATAAATCGCGCACACACTATATCATATATAGAAAGTAATGTATACATTTTTAAATTTCACAGCCTGTGAAAATCAAACCAAACCCAAAAGATTTGAATATCTAACCCGATTGAAGTCAACCCAAATCGCATTTGGTCGGGGAACTTACAATCTAGGTGAACTTTGGGTTGGGTATGTTTGAGTCGGATTTGGGCTTTGGTTTATATACATCCCAATTTAGGTTGGGCTTGGGTCGACCAATACCCGATTTGACCCACCCTATTTTCACTTCTTTGGACATGTTTAACAGCTTTTATAGGATGTGATGTGAGGTTGAAAATAGGCTGAGCAAGTAGACTTTACTTGATTAAGAGTTAAGACTGAGTTTTAGGCCCATTGGCTAGGGCTGGAAAAGGGCACTTGTTATTACTTGATTAAGAGTTAAGACTGAGTTTTAGGCCTATTTTCACTTCCATTTAGCATCGTAAAAGTCCCATGGTGTTAAACTTGCCAGGCTATGGTGGCCATATTGATTGCCTTTTGGGGAGCCACTAGCTCACTTTGCCTCATTTAATTTTAAGTGAAGATTAAGATCCTAAAGTCTTCTTGTGTTTCGTATGTCAGTGGGCCTTCGCAAATTTTATCAACTGTTATATTTTCTGATCGGCAGTTACTGGTATTAGATGTGCCCCAGCCTAGAGGGTGTTCATATGCCAGGACAGCCCGGGCTTGATTTCAGCCCAGCCCACTCCATGCCCGAATATATAATCTTGGCCAGATTAATATTTGGGCAGTGCCTGGACTAAGTGATAGAAAGCCCAAAGCCCGTCAAGTTTTAATTAAGTGAATAAGTAATGTTTTAATTAAGTGATACTTTGTCCAAACAATTGATAGAAAGCCCGTACAACTGATAAAAAGCCCGGTTCTGCCTGGGCCGGCGTAACCCAATTGACAAAGTTGGTGGGCTTGGGTGACATTTACAGTTTGTGTCGGACTTAGCTGGATACAAGCCTGTGTTTCTAAAGTCTGGCCGGGCTTGGGTATACCTCAGCCCACTCATTCCAGCCCAGGAACACCACCGCTTGCCGGAAAACCAGGGCAGGCTATACTATTAGGCCAACAAAGCCATTGCTTTAGGCCCAAAAAAATATGGCCCCAAAAAAGGCCCCATAATAGCAACTGACATGTTTTGAAATTCTAAAAAAGAAAACTTGTCAACTCCCATTCCTTTTTTTCTCCCCAAAATATAAGGCCTATAATAACTCTCTCTTGAAAAGATCTTACCAAAATTTTCATAGGGCCTTAAAGTGTCATTTATGGCCTTATTATACTTCCAAATCTGCCCCTTATATTTCTATTGTTAGGAGTCCAATTGATTTTATAAATTCAATCATGAACTTGCTTCAATACGGGCCCATTCAGATTTGATCCATAATGTGGTTGTAATAGATCCATAGCTTGGGATTTTAGCCCTAATAATAGATCTTAAAATCTAATATAAAGAATTTTGGGGCGGGGGGGTGGGGGAGCCAAATAGGGGGTTGGGTTTTGTGATCCAAGATTTTCATGTAAGTTTTGAGGATGGGCCGAAAACTTTCATGTGGGCTTTGGAGGTGGACTTAAGATATAGGTTAGCTAAACTTTGAATATAAAAACTTAATTTGTAATTTCACATCACAAAAGAACAAGAAAAATAAATTTTAAATAAAATATTTATAATAATATTAAAGCATAGAAAAGGCCTTATTTAGGATTGTCGCATTAGGCCTTGAATTGTCTCGAGCCGGCCCTGAGGAAAACTGTATTAGTTTTTTTTATTAATTGTTCTCTTATCATGAACAAATGATATTTGATTTGTCACCATGAGGAAAGTCAGAGGCAAGAGCCCCTTCAGTAAAAGATCATTAATCTCATTATTAACGGAGTACCAAAATCTTGTTATGGTTTCAGCGGACCCCTACAGTTTGCACCCACAAAACCTACATCATTGGCATGTTTTTAAGTTTTATGAGTGGTAATGCTAAAACTATAGTTATTGAACATATGTTGTTTTTCATCGACAGGAGCTCCACAGTGTAGGATTTCCAATCCTTGCCATCCACAAAATTGAAAACCCTTGGGCCAGTTTGGCAACTTTACTAATTGAGTCAAGTAAAGTAAAGTTAATTTTGAAGAAAGAATAAAATATATGTGAGTTATAATGGTATTTTATTTTTAGTTGTTTGTAATGAAATCTTTTTTAATTTTTATATAGAAAATTGGAGTTTTTTTTATATTTTAGTGGATAAAGGCAGTTATTTTTTTTTACTTTTTTTAAAAAAGACAGAGGGAGTTTTGAATTAAAGTGCTTTTGATAAGACATCTTGACTGAAAAATGGAGGCTTTACTCCACTTTTACTATGCCAGTAAAGTGCCAAACTAGGGGATTGAAGTTGGAAACCGAAAATCTTGCATAGTAGCCTACTGGTAGGCTTGTCATTCCTCCCTCTGATGAGAGGTCTAGGGCCTAGGCCCGCAAACACCACAAGAATGAAGGCTATTTTTCTTATCCAAAAGCTTAAGGATAGCATTTAGGGTCTGATTTTGAAAAAACCCCCACATTTAGGGCCGGAGTGGGAAAGGCCCAATTCTGCCCAGCCTTTTGTCAAGTAATATAACATGTATGTCCGTGTGCATTTAGGGCCTGTGTGTGCCGTTTGATCTTACTGTCCATACTGGCTCTTGGGGTCCACCTGGGGTACCAGGACCCACATATCTAAATTATAGTCAATCTCATTCCTCTAAGTCCTTTATCCATGGCCCCACGAGTTTAATGTCTTTATATTTTAAAAACATGGACCCTCGATCAAACCGCGCAATCCGTTTGCGCCGTTTGATGGGTGCAAAGTGTGGGGGTCTGGTGACTATATCATGGGAGGTCCTGTGTACGTGAACGATTCAAATGGATCATAAAGGTGGGCCTTATTATGTTGTCATGGTAATAAGATAGTGAGATGAGTTCTCCTAGGTGGATTTGCCTATACCCACACACACATACATGTGTGTTGATGTATGAAATTATTTTTTATAACTATATTAAACAAATTCATATATTTTTCATCCACATATGGAATCAATTCCAAAGTCCATTTAACAATGAATTCTTATTTATTTAAATTCCATGCAAAGGATTGATCCTTCCTTAGTATGCTGCCTTTTCCACGTGTGTGCGCTTTCTCTTAGTACCATACTCCATAGTTGAGGTACCAAAAAGAAGATTAGGCTTATTTGAATCAATTATTTCTTATGTATTCAAATTCCATACAAGTAGACAGGGTCATTCCACAAACATATCCATTTGACAATGATGTATTCCAATTCCATGCAAGAACGAGCCCATTTGTAACAATTAGTCTCCATGTCAAACATGCTAATCTACATCAATTACTTCCGATCTATTTCAATTAATGCAAACAAACGAGCTCATTCAAATCAATTACATCATTTGCGTTCTAATTTTCATGCAAACAAACAAGCCTATTCATTAATGAATTCTTATGCATTTCAATTCCATGCAAACATATAGGCGCATAATTGTATGCAAACCTCTAGCAAAAAGAAAAATTGCATGCAAACAAATGACTAGAGTTGTAAACAGGTCGGTTGTGGTTTCGGATCCATGAAACCGTTAAGGAGAATGTAGAATCGGATTTGGACCAATAACCGCTTTGAAACCAGTTTCTTGGTTCCGGAACCGGAACCGGAACTAGAACCATATATGGGTCGGGTCTGAATTCGGGTCCGGGTCTCGGTAGAAAATGATACTAAAAAACATAATTTTTATGAGAGATTTTAGAAAATTGAGGTAATATGTCGGGTCTCGGGTCTCGGGTCTACGGATATGAACAAAGGTGAAATCAGACCTGGACCCATTTACTTATCGAGGCCTAAATAAAGGACTCAGATCCGATTTTTAATGGGTCAGAACATTCAGGTAATTGGAGAATTGAGAACCCATTTACATCTTGAGAAATGAATCACTCCACAATAAATTCTTATGTATTTCCTAACAAATAAACAAGCCCGTTAGAAAATGAATTCCTAATTCCATGCAAACAAACAACCAAATTAAATCCATAAAGTTCCAATTCAATGCAAAATCAGTGGCCTATCTAATATACTAAGGGAATGTTTTTTCCTGCATTTAACCACATCCCTCCATTTTAACAATCCTAATTTTCTAAGACACTTTGGGACAGGTGTCCATCCAACATCCACTGCCCTCTCCTAAATAAAAGAGCAGTTGTTACACCCACGTCAACATCCCTCTACTTCATCCCCACTCCCCTCCACTCTCCACTCTTTCGTAACTGAACCCAACTGAATGGAGCAAAAACGGCAACAACATACTTCTTACTACTTGGTCTCTCTCTTCTCTACCATTTCATCAAAAGAACGAAAAACGGCGGTTTCCTTAGGCAAGCGTCTACGACTCGGAGCGGCTAGCAACTGCGATTTACTTTAAACCAGAACCTCTCTCTCTCTCATGATATAGATCTCAATCAATAGGAAGAATAAACTTACATCGGATGTTCTAACATAGGTAGGCTTCTCTGTATATGATAGTATTTTGTTTCATTCTTTCTGTGTTCGCTTCTCTGTATATGATAGTATACTTTGTTTCATTCTTTCTGTGTTATAGTGAATCGTTTTTGTTCAAATATCTATGCATGCATCTGCTCGAAATGTATGTTTATGAATGACAAAGTTTGAAAAAGACAGTGAAAGAGAGAAACTGTTTTGAGTTTTAGGAAATGAGAGAGAGAGAGTGGAAGGGAAAGGGAGAGAGAGAGTGGGGCGGAGTGAGGGGGAGAGCAACAGTGGAGAGAGAGAGAGAGAATGATGAAGGGAGGCAGGGAAGTGGAGAGGGTGCATTGGCAGGGAGACTGGCAGTGAGATGGAGGGAGAGTCGAGCGGGGTGAGGAGAGGAAGTGAGAGAGAAAGAGGCAGAGAGAGAGTGGCAGGGAACAAGTCCTCCTATGAAGAGAGGAAGAGAAAGAATCGTGATTGTGACAAAATGGAAGAAAGAAATAGAGAATTAGAGAGATTGGGATGGTGAGATGGGTGGGGGTAATTTTCATTGGCAGGAAGGAGTGAGAGAGAGGAGGAAATGGTGAAGTGGGTGGGGGGAGAAGTTAACTCACGTGGACAATGAGTGAAGTGAGAGAGAGAAAATGAGATGGTGGGAGTGGGGTACATCACGTTGGCAGGTAGGAGTGAGTGAGGGAGAAAACAGGGAAAGAAATAGAGAACAGTGAAGGGAAAAAATGGGGAAAAATAGAGAGAGATGGAGTGTCACGTCCCCTGAACCCGATTAGAGAATAAACCGGATCCGGGGAGTGAAATTTAGGACTAATTAAAAATTTTATCCTTTAGGTCCAAGGATCGTAAGTCCGCTGTGAGGATATAATATTTCAAACCTCAAGTAATATAAACTGCAGAATTCATACAATTTGAGGCACATTGAATTTCAAGGCAATGCATAATAAATCTCATTAATAATTGAAGTTGCACAAAGAAATAATAAAACTAACCAAGGAATTAAAGTATTAACAAAGGCCACCCCAATAACCAAGGCCTTTTAAAAGAACATGATGTCAATAAATGAAAGGTCCAACGATAAAATAATAAATGAAGAATAAAAGAATCTAATGAGGTCCCCATGAATCTCTCCCGTGCCAGGATCAATGACGCTACTCTACGTCATCGGCACGCCACTCTCGTTCCTCCTCAACCGGTTGGAGATCCTCTGGGATCTCCTCACCTGATTGCTCCTCGTAATAGTACTCACCTAAGGAGTCTACACACCAAAGGATAGAGTCAACGACATGTTGAGCAATAGATAAGCAATATATAAATAATCATGACATGCATCAAGTATAAGAGTAATGACAAGTATAATAATCAAGAGAATACAAGGAACAATACTAGGCATGTAGCATGAGTAAATAACCATCAGGATCATAAATAGAAATCCTAGCAATACTAACAATCACCACTACCAATATAATGCAATGCACAAGAGGGAGACTCCGTGGATGTCCTAGCCACCTCACGGGGTACCAGTAACAATCTTATCCGGACTACTGATACCAAAGTCCGGCTCCAGGGGGATCCCAGCTCCCGGTCCTGGGAATAGTAGCACGGTCCTAGCCCGCTCCCAACTATTCAACGTCATGGACGCCGTCCAAAGCCGACTGCCCACCCCGATGTCCGAGTAACCGGCCCATCAATAAACCCCCAAACTGCAGCTGGCCATGATATGCAAATAATAATAATAATAATGTGGTGTTGACACAAGAATAGATCAAGACAAGCAAGTCTGGCTAACTCAATATACAAGACATGTTCATAGGGATTATCTCCTTCAAATCAATACAAGTCAAACTCAATCACGTGATAATCCCTTCAGTCTAGCCAGTCATGTTCATCAATTACATAACACGGGGTACTAAGGTACACTCTAAGTCAAGTCCAAGTCCTAATTCTACAAGAGATTATGTTTCATAATTAATTAGGTGTTTTATGCCAAGAGAGTGAGTGTACAAGGAATTACAACAACGGATACAATTAAATAAGTCAAGAAGGAATTACAATCCAAACCTAGGCAAGTGTTGTCATCCATGTACCATATGTGTTTTAACGGAGTGCGTGGGGAATTCGAATAATCAATGCTTATAAAGAATTTCCTTGGTGTACAATCATGTTGAGCATCGATTGATTCAATTCCACACGCATTCGGTTAACCATACACAATACACGAATACCTAGACAACTCATCGAAGCACACCAAGCCACGTGCTACGATTTCCAAAACCCCATTAATGGTCAAGTGAGAGTGGTTTCATGGTTTCCAATGTCTAAAGCCCAAACCTAGGCTAACAATCTCGTTACTAACAAGAAAGTGGTCTAATAATTAATCTCCTTAACTACTTCCCTACCTGATCTCCAATCATCACGAGACACGTATCGTTGGATTCTACGCTCCAAGAGCTTTCCAACGATATATGGCTCGCGAAATTCCGACGTATGGTTTAAAAGTTATGGCCCATAGAAATTTAACCATTTATATATATATATATATAAATATATATATAAAAAGTGCGACGGACCATCCATCGGTCCGATTCATCGGATGGAAAAATCAACATACTCAAAATGCATGTCAGGAGTCAACGGTTCTGGTTTCTTTTTATATTATTTTTCTGACTCATCTTCTGTGATGATGTCATGGTTATCATGTTTCCCATTCTCTCTGTTTTTTTTTTCTTTATTCAATTCATCATATGCGCTGGCCACTAAACATTCAGCAGTCAACGGTCTTTTCAAATCTGTCACCATTTACAAAAAAATTTGCCCTCCCATCGATCGGACAACAGGTCCGATCGATCGGTCTGAGATTCGTCTCAGTTAACTGAGAGCAGTTTCAGTCCGATCGATCGGACTGAAGACCCGATCGATCGGCACTGTAGCAGAGCCCGAAAATGGGTTTTTCTTCTTCCTTTTTCCTGCAGAAAACGAGCCTCCATGCTCCCCAATCATTTTAATCATTATTTCCATACATTCTATCAAATTAAAAACCTCAAAATCTACCATTTAACAATTAATCAAATCCAAACCACAAATCTAACCTAACATGTCAATCCCAATGAAATACCCACAATAAGCTTGGAATTTGGGTAATCTAACAAGAGTATCATTGCAATCAAAAGAAGACAATACAGACATGATTAAAGATAATTGCATATCTACTTGCCTCAACCAAGAAGATGATTAAAATTGGAAAAACTTGAGGAGAAGCTTTCTTTCGCAAACCCACAATCTAATCCGCCCAAACGCAATCTAGGACGCAACGGAGAAGAAAAGAAAGAAAAAGATCATAATCCAACCTATTCTAAACAAAAGAGAAAACAAATAGAAAAGTTGATGACCGAAAAGGCTTACCAACTAGTATCAATGGAGAGAGGAGATCGAAAGGAAGAAGATGTGCGGTCCGGATCGCGGAGATAATCCCTTCCGGAGGGAGATCTGGGCTTGAGAAGATGAAGAGGGAGAATGAGGGCTGCTGTAACTCTCGTTGCAGAAGTGATAATAAGATTATGGCTAATCCCTGTTTAAGAAGAAGAGAGGGAGGAAAAGACCAATTTGCCCTTAAGTGGGTCCGGTAAAAGAATGGACTATTTGAAGAGTTTATTATCGTCGGATCGCGACGAGCCAAGAGACAAAAATGATCAGCGCGACGAGACCTTTCCAACGCACCCAAAATCACGGTGATAGGAATTTTTCGGAAAAATACTCAATTTTCCCTGATTTGCAAACTACCTCCTGCTAGGATCAAACGAACTCGAAATCGAACGAAACTTCGCAGACACTATCCGAACACTAAAAGAAACTCACTCAAAGACTAAACCCACTTAAATATCTAAAATACAAATAATTATAATAAAAATAAAAATAAATGGGTCAACGGGCCTGCTATTGGGCCCAATTGACCCAGTAAGGTCGCGGACCTTACATGGAGAGTGGCTGGGTTCGCCGGAGATGGGGAAGCTCGGCGGTGATGGTGGCGGTGCTGATGGTCTCCGACGGCGACGGCAGAGCTCCAGGACAGTGGGGGCAGCGAGATGTTTGGCAGGGAGGAGTGAGATAGTGAAAGAAATGGTGAAGTGGGTGGGGGGAGAAGTTAACTCACGTGAACATCTAATATACTAAGGGAATGTTTTTTTCCTGCATTTAACCACATCCCTCCATTTTAACAATCCTAATTTTCTAAGATACTTTGGGACAGGTGTCCATCCAACATCCACTGCCCTCTTCTAAATAAAAGAGCAGTTGTTACACCCACGTCAACATCCCTCTACTTCATCCCCACTTGACATACAAGGAATCCCCCAAAAGGGGTGCAATGCTGGACACATCCAGTGTATGGATTTCTGCCCCCCCCCCCCTCTCCTTGCTGTTTCCACAATGGAATAAAAGGATTTCACACGTCTTTTTTTCTCTTGCACTTCTAATTGGAGTTGGTCCTTTGATACAAGCAATTGCAAAGCTAAAAAGAGTAGAGTTTGGATTCAAGGAAGAGTTGATTAGCCCTGAGTTCAAACATGAATTCTAACATGTTAGTATCCTTCTATCTTTTTGTTTTGCATGAATATCATGTCATCGGGCTTGGCTCGGATTCGAACCTGAAGCATACAAAATGTGTCGTGTCACAGGAAGATTTAATCGTCGGGCCCACATAGTTATAATCGGGACCATTGAAGATATATCATTAAATTTCAATTCCGATTGACCACATTATCAAGCTCACCATGGGGCCTAATCATATTGAAGTGGATTATCTTTATGTGGGACGTAGGATGGTAATTGGGACCGTTCAAGATATATCCTTAAATTTCAATTTTGATTGACCACATGATCAATCTCACCGTGAGGTCTAATCCTATTGAAGTGGATTATCTTTTTGATCACCTGATCAAATTTAAATCAAATATTTTTTCTTCATTATATATTTGCAAACAAACAAAGACTATAACAACATATCTGAAAATCCCTAAAACAATTGTATGTGCTATGATGGGTGGGCCCACCATCAGATCACGAGGTGTTGCTAGCAATGTTGGATGGGTGATAGTCTAAATAAGATTGATCAAGCTGGGCTAAGAAAACCCATTATAGCAACTTATTTTTACTTTTCTTAGTTGCGGTCCTCATGTTTTTACTTTTCTTAGTTGTTGGAGGGCTATACATTATCAACACCCATTATATTGTTTTAGATAAGATTATATAACTTATTTGATCAGGTGAACTGTTATAATATGACGGTTCTGTGGTCCGTGCATAGCACTACAAAATAAGTTATATTAATAATATATTTATTAGTATATTGTTCGTTTCTACTATTCTTAACCTACTATTTTTCTCCGTTGTAATAATATACCACTTAATAGTATATTTTTCTAATATACATCTAATTAAAGTATAATTACCTATTTATATATTGATATAAACTAAAACTATATACATTGCCACTATAATTTATATAGTGGCAATAGGTCAATAGTTTTATTAATATATTATAGGGTAACAAGGATATCAATATTCTCCGATCTTATAATAGAGTACACTATAAGGTACATATTATATCCATTATTGGATATTAAAAATATATTATAGATATATTAGTAATATATATTAAATAATATAATTTAATATATTATAAGTTGGACAATCAAAAGGATATAATTGTTTGTCAAGAAAAAATTACCCGGTATGCATATAGTCGTGTGTGTAAAGATAAGGTGTAGAAATATTTCTCATGAAGAGATCCTCCCCACTTATGCTTTTACTGCATGTTCGTTGTGTTTGGTTGGAGGTGCAACAGTGTTTGGCTGGGTGGATTCGGTGTGATGTTGGGGTTGTAGTTGTGTTGGAGTTGATTGAGGATTCTGGATGGAGAAGGTGATGGAGGTTTTTGTCTCTGTGAGAGGTGAGGTTAGTGGTGTGTTGTTGTGATTGTGGTTCGTTGATGAGTGGAGATGGGAAAGATCGTGAAAGGGTTGTAGAAAGAGAGTGAGAAGAAAGAAAAAAAATGGAGAGAGGTGGCCAAGAAAGAGAGGGAGTCAGTCATGGGAGAAAAGAAACGAGAAAAGTTATGGCTCACCATGAATAAAGAAGGAGAAAAGTTTTTCCACATGACTGACTCCCCGTGGGACTGTGTTTTTTTATTGTCTTTAATAAAAAAATCCCAATTCTTAACTGTTTCTTCCTTCTCTCTGATCAGACGCTGGATGGTGGGCTAAACATGGCCCACCTCGCACGGGTCCACCACCTAATGGGTCATTCGTGGGTCTTCCTTCGGATCCACGGATCAGATGGGTCATCAAACGACAAAAGGGCACGATCATAATTTTCAAAATCTAGGGGTAATTTTGCCAACTTGCTTCCAATTTAATGAATGGATCAATTGACTAAGAAATAAAAAAAACTAGCCGTAGACCGTTAATAAATTATTAGACCTGACCTGATTACTTATTATCATGCCCGAACCCAAATGGTTCATCCGCGGAATCACCATTCATGAAAGGGGTGTTCATGACCTGATTACAAGAATGAGAAGAGTTTGACGAATTAAACGGTCTGGATGTTGCTAATCCATGTAGATGAGATTGCCCAGATGTATGTTTATGAATGAAAAAGATTGAAAAAGATAGGGAAATAGAAAAATTGTTTTGAGTTTTAAAAAAGTGAGAGAGAGAGAGAGAGAAAGAGAGAGAGCCAGAGAGAGATCGGAAGGGAGAGGGAGATAGTGAGTGGGCAGAGAGAGTGGAAAGGAGAGAAAGAGATCTGGTTGGGAACACAGTTATACTATTTTACACTATATATTAAATATACTATTAATATATAGTGCAGAACATAAGCTGACCATGAGTATACCTATTTAATGCTCTTGCAGACCACTGAGATCCGGCCCCGCCGTATATACAACAACTGTCAACGAGCTCCAATCTTCCATCGAACGACAAAAGGGCAAGATCATAATTTTCAAAATCTAGGGATACTTTTGCCAACTTGCTTCATCTATTTTTTCTTACTGAATTTTCTTTAAAATTTCATTCAATGCTTCTGTTTAAGAAATATAAATTTCATTTTGTCGACTTCAATTTTGAACAAATCTATTATTACCGGTGGAAATAGAATATCATGTTAGTATCCTTCTATCTTTTTTTTTTGCATGAATTCTAACATGTTAGTATCACTCTCTCTCAACTATATTATTGTTTCATTTATCCCGAATCTGTTTCATAATCAACTAATTTATATTTTGAAATTCTTGGATTTAGTGCATTTTCAAATAATTTGGTGCTGGGTCTGCAAGTCTATGATTACTTACAGAACTTACCATGATATTAGGCAAACTAATTTTATTTTGAAACTCTTGGATTTAGTGTCAATCAAAATAAATAAAAAAATAATGAATTGGGTACTGGGTCTAGCTACAAGCCTAAAGAGATGCCCATGCATAATATTAGGCTCACCAATTTATATTATGAGATTCTTGGATTTAGTGCCTTTCCAAATCAAACAACTTAGGGAATTCGAGACTGGGACTAATTGCAAGCCTGTGATTAATTAGAGACCCAACCATGATATTAGGCCCGCTCATTTAATTATAGATTTTAGCAAAAATTTATGATGACTACAATGTAGTAGTAGGGTTTAGTTATGAATGCTAGAATATCATAAATTGCTCAAAATTAACGATCTATAATTTCTATATATGAACTGAATAAAACAACTTAATGAATTAGGTATAAGGTCTAACTGCAAGCCTGTGATTAATTAGAGACCCAAGCATGATATTAGGCCCAATAACTTATATTTTGAAATTCTTTATTTAATATAGTTTTCCTTCGAAATCAAAACATATTTTATTGAGTTGTAACCAATAATAAACTTCATTCGAGAAAATATGTATAGATAAGAAAAATAACTAGAAATATGTACTGGGGGCACTGGTAAACGAATTACAACTACAGTTAGGGGTTTATGTAGTTAAATAATCGTGATTTTTTTATAAATTATATAAGGGATGTTATAGAGCCTTCTAATTGTGGTATGTAACTCATTAACACTAATATATGATAATAACTTATATGTTTGTCTTACCTTTTTAGGTACGAATCTAACGCATTGGGTCCTACTAAAAAGTTTGAAATTGTATATGTCCAGGATGGATATACTTCCAATTGTAGAGGTCCCTCAAAAAATGATCAAATATAAGATCTGCCGGTTAGCTGCTATAAGACGATTGCTCATCTTACGCAATCCGGGAAATAATTCTCTTTGGTTTAGAAATCGACTCTTACAAATTCAAAAGGAAAGTCGACTATTAAGGTTATCCATTTTGCGTTGTAGATGAACTCGGCATTTCGAGGGTATGCAACAAGCCACCAATTCTCACAATGGCTACCATTTCATTCATACAATAATCGGTAAATATATACGTCTTCAACATCTACATAACTCGATATCATATATTTTTAGTATTTACATAAAGTAAGAAACAATTGTGACCACTCAATTATAGGTGCAAATACAATTAATGTGAGTCGCATCAGTCACTCGATGCAAAACGAACAAGATCAACCGGGGAATGTAAAAAGAGTCATGCAAAAGGAGGCACGACGTGTAAGATCCACGATCTTGCGTTTAAAGCGACAACGTCATTCACATTCGAATGTGACGTCGGGCAACGGAATGGCTTCAACATCAAGTACTGAATATTATTTTTAACTACTCACTGTTATTACCCGACAATACAAAGTTTTTTAAGGCTGATAAAATAAATTATTTACAGGAAATAATATTGTCTTCTGTTCGAGGAGAAAAAATATATCCACACGTTGGAGCTTCGGTTCCAGAGTCGCAATATGCTCTCACTGTAGAGCTGTTATGTGGCTTGATGAAAGAATCAGAGACAGTTTAATTTCAAGACCAAAGTTTAGCCTATGCTGTCTTGGAGGAAAGGTGATGCTGCCACTGCTACCAAACACGCTTGAATTTCTGCAGAATCAATTTCTTCAATCAAGATTCATGGAGAAAATAAAAACATACAATTCGATGTTATCCTTCACGTCAATGGGTGGAAAAATTGATTGCACTGTGCTCGATGGAAGAGGACCATATCTTTTCCGGATAAGTGGATCAAATTATCACAGGATCGGTTCATTACTTCCTGCACCTGGAAACATGCCTATGTTTGCTCAACTATATATATATGACACGGAACATGAAACATCCAATAGATTAAAGGCGGTTCAAGGAAACGGTGATGCAAATGACTTAGACTTGACTGTTTTGGAAGCCTTGCAAACAATGCTAAATGCGACAAATCCTTATGTAAGATTGTTCCGTAATGCAAGAGATAGGTTGTATGCAAATGGTAATCAAAATTTGCATGTGTGAATTTTGCATTCACGGGAAGGAAGACAGTATGCAAGACCAACCATAAATGAGGTTGCAACCATCATTGTTGGAGATGAGTCTGAAATTACAGTAAATCGAGACATCATAGTTAGAAAGTTAGATGGAAATCTCCAGAGGCTTAATGAAACACACCCTTCGTACATGCCGCTCCAATACCCGTTGCTCTTTCCATATGGAACTGATGGATGGACAAAGTTCATAAAGTTTGCACATGGTTCAAACTATATATGTGAGGGTGTATCGATTAGAGAGTTCTATGCATTTAAACTGATGTCTCGGGATGACGAAGGAACTTCTTTGCTTCAGGGTGGCCAACTGTTTCAACAATTTGTGGTTGATTGTTACGCGGCAATAGAGTAGGAAAGGCTCAGTTTTATCAGGAACAATCAGAATGCTTTGCGTGCAGATTTGTATAGTGGTTTACAGGATGCGGTCAACGCTGGTGATACGGATGCAACTGCAGTTGGTATGCGCTACATTATTCCTTCGTCATTCATTGGTGGTCTAAGGAACATGATACAACATTATCAAGATGCTATGGCCATTTGTCGCACGATGGGATTCCCCGATTTATTTATAACATTCACATGTAACCCAAGTTGGCCAGAGATTCAGCAACAACTATCACGATTCCCTGGTCAATGCACTAAGGACATGCCGGATATAGTTGCAAGGGTATTTCACATTAGGCTGAAACAACTAATGGAAAACCTCAAAAGAAATAATTTCTTCGGCAGAGTAATTGCAGGTATACAAACTCAATTATTAGCATACTTTAACTTTAATGTCTACTCTTAATTTTTAAAATTGTATTACTGTGTCCGAATGATTTTAAAACATTTTATTAATTAATAAAATCAGCCTAATCCGAACAGATATTCATGTCATTGAGTTTTAAAAACGAGGATTACCGCATTCTCACATCATCCTCACTCTGGCTGGTGAGGACAAACCACAGTTACCGGAAGAGATTGATGACATTATTTCGGTGGAAATCCCAAATGAGGTTGAAGATCCTTTGGCATTCGAGACTGTGACGAGATGCATGTTACACGGGCCATTCGGTTATCAAAATATGAATGCTCCATGTATGGTAAATGGAAAGTGCTTAAAAGGATATCCAAAACCATTCGTGCAACAAAAATAGTGGAGAATGGATTCGTGGTTTACAGACGTCGAAATAATAACATAACATATATAATCAACGGTTTTGATGTAGATAACCGATGGGTTATTCCATATAATCGTGATCTCATTGTAAGATATGATTCACACATAAATGTTGAGCGGTGTGCCCACAACAAGGTCATCAAGTACTTATACAAGTCCATTCATAAGGGTCCAGATCGTGCAACGATTGTTATCGAGAACAATATTGTACAGTCTAATAACAGTGGAGAACGTATGTACAGATGTGTGAATGAGATCAAGCAATTTCAAGACGGTCGATACATATCTTCGATTGAAGCATGTTGGAGAATATTCGAGTTTTACTTGTAAAAACAATATCATTCGGTGCAAAGGTTACAATATCATCTACCAGGTAAACAGTTTGTTGTATTTAGGGACACGGATATTGTTGAGTCCGTGATTAATCGGGATGGCATACATGACACAATGTTTACCAAATGGTTTGAAGCGAACCAGAACCACCCGGATGCTAATGAATTCACGTACGTTGAGTTTCCAACAAAGTGGGGGGTCTCGAACGCAAAGCAAAAACAGTGGACAAGGCGAAAACAATGTACGTGTATTGGTAGACTTGCTTATGCACATCCAAACTCGGGAGAACGTCATTATCTGGGCATGCTACTAAACAAGGTCCGGGGGGCAAAATGCTATGAGGATATTAGAACCGTCGACTGAATGGTGCACCCAACATACAAATCAGCATGCTTTATACTTGGCTTGCTCGAACATGATGGTGAATGGCATAAAGCACTGACCGAAGCGTCAACATGGGCCACAGGTTCCTAACTCAGAAACATGTTTTGTTCAATGATGATGTTCTCGGCAATTACAGATCCCACGGAATTGTGGGAAAAACACTAGATGGACCTAACAAATGATTTACAAAGTCAAACGAGGAGACAGCTTGGAGACAGAAATAGATATCTTGATGAAAGTGAATTGAGAAATTTAGGGCTCCTGGAAATTGAGCGTATACTGAATAGGAATGGCAGATCGTTGACAGAATTCCCCCCCATGCCGCTGCCATCTAACCGGTTGGGCCAAATTGTGACGAACAAGCTTATGATGGAAGAACTCGAATATGATAGCACAGTTGAAAGCCATCTGTTCGAGTCGTTACATGTCGGCTTAAATGATGATCAGAAGAGGGGTCTTCGACACGATAATGGATGCGTACACGAGACGAATGGGGGGTCTCTTCTTTGTTTATGGCAGTGGAGGAACGGGCAAGACGTATCTGTGGAGGACTTTAATAGCAAAAGTCAGGTCACAGAAAAAGATTGTTCTCTCGGTGGCATCATCGGGAATTGCTGCCTTACTTTTGCCAAACGGAAAAACTGCGCACTCCCGTTTCAAAATACCGCTAAACCTCCACCAAGAGTCATGTTGTCACATCACCCATCGGACCGAATTGACAATGTTAATTAACGAAGCAGATTTAATCATTAGGATGAAGCTCTGATGCTGAGTCGCTACTCCTTTGACGCTGTTGATCGAACATTTAAAGACATTCTGCAAAATACGAGTAACTATTCATCGGAAAAGGTGTTTGGAGGAAAATTATTCGTACTTGGGGGAGATTTCAAACAGATACTGCCTGTTATAACAAAGGGGGGACGTGAACAGATAGTTGGAGATTTGTTGCCGAGGTCGAATTTTGGAAATATTGCCAGGTTTTACATTTGAATATAAATATGCGCGTTAGGACCAACAATGTTTCTGAAACTTTACGATCTCGGTTACATGATTTCATGGAGTGGATTAAGATGGTTGGTGAGGGAAAGGTGTCCGGGACATGTTTTAAAAATGATTATGATCCAAACTGGATCAAAATCCTAGATGAGTTTCTCATACGAAATGATGAAAGGGGAGTACAACTGCTTATTGAATCAACTTATCCGAAACTAATTGATAGATATCGTGATTCGTCCTACTTAAGTGAGCGTGAAATACTTGCTCCGAAAAACATCGATGTCGACCAGCTGAACTCGATGATGTTATCAATGATACCAGGAGAAAGGCGGGTATTTTATAGTGCAGATAAGCTATGTCCTACATCAGGAGAATCTATGGATCATGTTTTGCACCCTCCGGAGTTTCTGAATTCTCTGCACTTGCCGGGATTACCAAGTCATGCTCTTGAGTTAAAAGATGGAGCTCCGATAATGTTGTTGCGAAGCTTGAATCGGTCTTTGGGATTGTGCAACGACACCTGATTAGTTGTTCACAAGATAGGGGACAAAGTCATACAAGCTAAAGTCATGACAGGTTCCTGCATTGGAGAAATTGTATTGATAAGTCGTACTGATCTAACATCGGCATCTGGTGATTCGACATTCGAAATGAAAAGAAGACAATTTCCTATCAAGCTGGCATTTACAATGACCATAAATAAGAGTCAGGGACAGACACTAAAGAATGTGGGTGTGTGCCTCTCGAATCTTGTATTTTCACATGGCCAGCTATATGTAGCTTTGTTGCGTGTTACGTCTCCGTCAGGTTTGAAGATGCTGTTTATCAATAAACAAGGGATGCCAAATAATATCACCAAAAATATTGTGTACAGGTAAGTCTTCAACGATATCCCCCATTAAAACATGTAATGAGATTTGATATCTGTTGAATTTAATGTATAGATACAGAGGGACAAAGATTAGTCGAATTTTTCTTAAATTGTCGATAATTATATTTTATCGTGCGGTTGCTTAATTGTCGTTATGTTCATTTTACAAGTATTTTATAATGTGTGTCGAGTTTATAACTTTCTTACTATGTTGTTACCAATTTGAATGAACTATTGTTGCTTTCATTTAAATGACAATCAATGGAATAATGTTTCAAAACAAAACCAGATAAGATGGGTGCACCTCTCAAATATTGTCGTGGCCATGACTCTCTACGTGTTAGGGAGTGGGCGGATGAGTTCGAACGTAAGCCGTTTGAGCATGACACCCCAATATCAAAGCATGGCTCACGCAAAATACAACTGGCCCGGTGGTTGAGAGAGTGTGGAAACTTCATCCCCGAAAGATATGTAATGATAAAAATTGTCCAGACATTGCTACCAGCTTGGGATGCTGCAAAAAGGAGGATATTTGAAATTTTGCGACCATGGCATGCGGTGAAGTTTGTCGACCTATTGCAGTTATTTGAAAAATATATTCAGCCCTCGTGGATACAGTTCAGGAAAGAGAAAATGGTTGAAGGAACGTGTGTTAGGGATCATTTGCTGAAGAAGGAACAATTGTTCTACGATCTCAAAAGAAGAGGATTTGAACCGAACATTGTAGATCTGGTACGTTCCATAGTAAGCACTCTACCACCTCTTTGGCCGGTATAAGACATCCATGCTAAGCTGAAGACTAATTTCGTAGACATGAGGGAATTGGGGGAAATGTTGGAAGAAATCGAGTCAGACCTTATAACGGTGAAGGCTTTAGAAGATTTAGAGGATGACCTGAACAACAACAACACCGTATGAAAGGAGATCTCCACATTCCAGGTAAAAATGTCTTCCTATGATAACTACTGAGATGGAATCAGATGAATACTTTCCATTAACATAATATTTAATTATTTACAAACTTATTAAACGAGTTTTTATATGCTTACAGGTCCACCGCATAGTACTTGAAAGATGGAGTTACGATTACTCGGCATGAATGGTTTGTTTGATATTGACTGTGTTATGATTAGTAAATATTTTAGATTTCTATAGGTTAATGTAAATATTTCAAGATTTGAATTCAGTGCCTTCTCTTTTGTAAAATTCGTACGAATGTTTATATTGTGAACCCCGTGTTATTAAAATTACATTTACTCTCATTTACTATGTTGTTCTATTTTTAATGTGTCTTTCATTTCTTTTTTTTGCACCTGCTCGCCCGAGTTTCAGCAAGATCCATTTATACCTCGCATAAATAATAAAATATCTAGAAAAATTCATACAAATCAAAATAATATTAAAGAAATGACCAAACAGTTTTCTAAATAAATTATTTAATAAAAATAATATATCTTATTCTGTGTGTTTAATGATTTTATGGTACGTGCATAGCACGGGATATTGCTAGTTTGATAAATGCCCATGTGATTGCATAGGTCTACGGGCTTAGCCATTTTCTCTCGGGACCCCAGCATGAGCCCCATCATAGCATCCGGACTCGGCTTCGCCCTATAACTGAAACACGAAGCCATCCATTCCTCTAAAATCCCAGATCTGATCGGGAAGTGAGAGAGAGAGAGAAAGAGAAAGCGAAAGAAAAGACCTTTTCATCTCTCTTCAACAAACTCCACTGCACAAGCAAGATTTTTACTCTTTCCAGATCTGGTCTAGATCTCTCCAGATCCAAATCCCAGCCATGGTTGCTTTCAGCGGCGATGAAACTGCTCCCTTCTTCGGCTTCCTCGGTGCTGCAGCAGCCCTCGTTTTCTCATGTAAGCAACGATCCCTCTCCAGATCCCTCTTTTTTTGTTTTTAGGGTTTTGATTTTGGATCTGAGGTTGTTTTCTTCGTCTCAGGCATGGGAGCGGCGTACGGGACGGCGAAGAGCGGCGTCGGCGTGGCGTCGATGGGAGTCATGAGGCCGGAGCTCGTGATGAAATCGATCGTCCCTGTCGTCATGGCAGGAGTTTTGGGAATTTACGGTCTGATCATCGCCGTCATCATCAGTACTGGTATTAATCCTAAGGCGAAATCATATTATCTCTTTGACGGCTATGCTCATCTCTCCTCTGGTCTCTCCTGCGGCCTCGCCGGACTTGCCGCTGGAATGGCGATCGGAATCGTCGGTGACGCCGGTGTCAGGTGCTCTCTCTCTTTCTTTCTTTCGTTTTTTTTTTTTTTTTTTTTTCTTCTTTATGATTCTGATCTGTAGTTATTGATGCTTTGTTTGTGGAGTAACATGATGATGAAATTCTTGTTAGGGCTGATAGTGTGATTCTCTGGATTTTGTTGCTGTTTGTTCTTTGCCAGATCTGTTTTTTTCAGGCATTAATGTGATGTATGTGGATCTGATGCTTGATTGTTCAGTGGTTATGTGTTTACATTCTATAAGATAAAATACTGAAATGAAGCTAGTGAAGGGCTTGGATTTATGATTTGAATGTTATAGAGCCATATAGGCTTATTGATCATTCGAAGACAAACTGCGTGTTGTTGTAATACGATTCAAACATGTACATAGAAAATAAAACATAATGAGAATTCAGAAAGAGAGAGTTGTTTATGACAGCATGCTGGAGTAATAATTGCAAATTCATTTGATTTTTCCGATGATTGGGATTAATCTCATGGAAGTGAGGGTGTTCTATTCCTTCATCCTTGATTATATGTCTCATGAGTCCTTAGTTGTACAAGAGGATAATTCCTCCATTTCGAGATAAACTAGTAGGAATGAATACATCATACTATTAAAAAGAAACAAAAACAAAGAAGAAAGAGAACTAGAATACCTGCTCGTGCTAGCGGTGTCACGTTATGTAGATGAACATACTGGTCAGTTGTGTTGCATGGATTGTTAAATGATATATTTTCTACCGTTAACTGTTATTATTTCTAAACCATTAGCAATTTTCTTTTTCTTGATATTGAACTATTATATAGGATTGTTGTCTCTTTGTCTGTTCCTTAGATTCTAGGAATTGCCAAAGTCATGTTGTGCTCCTCCCTCTGAATATCTGCCTGTGTTCATTTCTAGGCATAAGAAATCTCATGCTTGCAGTTTACAGTTCTTAGAAGTTGGATTTACTATATCATGGTAATGAGCAAGTTATGGAACTTAAACCTGTTGTTATTTCATCTCCAGTTCAAAGGGAAGATTCTATATCTTTTTAATTCAACTGTGAATAACAATTGGATGAGTGTCAAATTGGTGTGGGTGCCAATTCATGGGGTCATTGAGTATGAGGGTGGAAGATTGATGATAGGTTGGTCCATTTTAGCCCAAGACCTAGTTCTCATAATATACAATTTTTATGCGTGCGTGTGTGTTTGTATCATGTTGTATCCTCAATTTCTTCTAAATGGAGCTGACTCAGTTGTTTTCTGTTATTAATCTGCCTGGTGGTTATTTTTGGATTCATCTTTCAACATGCATAGGTTTGCCATTGTGTACATAGGTAAACAGTAAACCCCATAAGCCCTTACGGGATATGGTGATTGAGTTCTTTTATCTACATGGACTAGTAGATATCTCTTGTTTGGTGGAAAGATTATTTTACTGAAACCTATGCTGATTATATTACCTATTTACTTCTTATCTTCTTTCTGTTTCATAGTCAGTGTTTTAAAGTGAATTGAATGGATTTAAATGCGATTTTCATGGAATGACACTTGGAAGAAGAAGAAATTACTATTTGATTAATTGGAAGCAGCTATGAAAACCTATGATAGATGATTGGAGGTAGTTTTTCTTTGTTAGAAAAAAAAAGAAAAAAGGATATGATGGTTAGGAAGGAAGGAGGAGGGTCTATGGCATTAGATCATCCTTGATTAAGTAAAGGCAGCTATGAAAACCTACTATACGTGGTGGTGGGTCTATGGCATTAGATCATCATTGATTAAGTAAAGGCAGTTATGAAAACCTACTATACGTGAATTTTGCTCTGTTGAGAAAAATGGATTTGGTGGTTAGGAAAGCAGGGATATATGGTCTTTGGCAATAAATCATATTTCTTCTCTTGCTTATCATGCACTTGGCACATGGAAGGAAATTGTCAGTATAAAAGATCTTTTTCACATAGAGCTATGATTTTTTGTCTGTGATGTGATGACTTGAGAGTTCAGTTTTCGAGGGGCCTATGGTGTTGGAATCAAAGAAGCACGGACATGAATATAGACATGACATGTACACGCCGACACGGCATTTCTCAAAGAAGTAGGACACGGACACATCGGGGATATGTTAATATTTAATAATAATATTAAATAATAATAATAATATATCTAATCATAGACTAAAAGATAATATCATTTTAACTTTGTAATTAATTTAGCAATCAAATAAATAAAAATTCAAGTACCAGTGTTCCACTTGACTCGAGTCCTCTTGAAGCCATCCGTTGCTAACCTTTCACAAAAGAAAGAAGGATTTCAAATTTACTTGATAATAAAAAAATGTGTATTACGATTTATGATGTAAGAATAAAAGAAAGTAATACTTTTCTTCCAACTAAAAGAGATTTTTGACAAATGGCCCCGTTCTCTTTTCTTTATTATAATTTTAATATTTTTCTCCAACTAAATCAGCCAGTGTGTCCGGAAAATAAAATATAAAAAAATAAGCAGGACACTGGACACCATTTTTGGCGTGTCGGACACATGTCCAGGGCATGTCTGTGTCCAACACGTGTCGAACACTGACACACCGGCCTTGGAGAGGTGTCCGTGCTTCCTAGGTTGGAATGTGTCACTTAGAGAAGTCTTTTCCCATTGGACACTGGGAATGACATAGATTATCAAATCAAAATCTTACAAAATTAAAAAAAAAAAAAAAAAAAACCCATATAGTAACACTAGGAGTGGCATAGGTCCACTTGGATGCACGCCTATCATGGGGGTGGGCAGAAGATGTCCATATCTGACCTAGGTGTTTGCAAGAAGTGGAGATCATATGATCATTCTCAGTTTCTATTACTAGATTTTACACCTAGATTTATTCTAGATTTTTCTTTCTTTAGGCTTAAGGTCAAGTGTAGTCTCAGTTCTTATCAGTTCAATGATCATTCCAAGTTTCTAAAACTAGATTTAACACCTAGATTCTTTTTTTGAATGGTAACTTTCGTTAAAAGAGAGAAAAACAATACAAGAGAATTATACTTATCACCACACCACGGGAGCGCAACCAACCAAAAAACAATAACAAACCAAAGCAAAAACATCTACCAGACCCACATATGAGAGGACAGAAGACTCTAATCAAAGGCATGCCACTTCACTCCAATTTCTAACAAGCTGGTCTATTGAAAATCCTTTGAAAGAGCTGTTAGACGACACCTAAGAGGCAACTGTAGTGAAGGGGTAGGGTAGATCATTGTGGGGCTCATATGGGCCCTACAAGGTGGGCGGTCTTTTGTTGGACAGACTGTTCTAGATAATTCCTGAATGTGGCTAACAGTTTTTATTCTTTAATGTTTTGAAGAAAATGTGGTGAAATTAAATGAATAACGCTAGAATCCTTCTATATTAGAACAGCATTATTTCAAATTTTCGTTGCTGTATAAATAATGCTGTTGATAATGTTCTAGTGGACACTTTGGCAAAACTAGAGGTAGACAGAATTTCGCCTTTTATTGTAGTTCCTGTGTAGTTCTTTTGTTTTTCTATGTTTTCTGGTACAATGCTTTTATACCTTTGAGGCCCATCTTTCTGAGGCCAATCTTTCCATTTGTTACCAATGAAAACAACAACAACAACAATGCTGTTGATGGATTATGTTGTGTTGTCTATGTTTTCTATTTCTTGTATCCCTCTTCTGAATGAGAACTACTTTACGTGGATTGGCTCATCAAAATATTTTTGATGGCTTGGGTTGTGTATATATCTGGATTCTAGTGTTTTTATTGAAGTGACTACCTTCTAAGGATTGAACTGCATCTTGCAGGGCCAATGCACAGCAGCCAAAACTCTTTGTTGGAATGATCCTCATCCTCATTTTTGCTGAAGCTCTGGCCCTGTACGGCCTCATCGTTGGTATTATTCTTTCTTCTCGAGCAGGCCAATCAAGAGCAGACTAAGTAAAAGGGTTTTGCCGTTACTGTTGTGTGGTTTGTTAGTAATGATCAAGCTTCATTTCCTACTGCTTCCTCTATTCTCATAAATTCTTTGTTGTGGACAACAATCACCCCATTTTTATGTAGTTGTAATGAGCTGCTTGTTGGAGTGGGTCGTCTTGGAAATAAGGCTTCCTAAGCTGGTGGTAATCTTTGACTTGTATTTTGCAGATGTAAGTTTAGATGGTGTTGAACTGTTAATTTGAATGAACGTAGGACTTTATTTTATTCTATTACTCACTATTTTCTTGTCAAAATAGCAAGGTAGGAGCTTCTGCAGAGAACTATTATGCATTGTGCCTTTGGCAAAGCATGTGGACCTCACCTCATTCTGCGGCAATAGAACTGACTGCCAAAAATTATGGCAGCTTTTACTAACCCATCTTATTGCCCTAACATCTTTTCCAAAAAAAATAAAAAAATAAAAAAATAGTAAGAAGAAAGAAATGGTACTTCCTTTAGAACTAGAGCTTAAGATAGTTTGTTGGCATTAAGGATAATTCTTGGGATTTCATTTTCTTGATTAGCCAGAACCACTGCCTTTTTTCTTTGGGCAGCTCTATTATTAGCTTGAAGCCGAGTCTCCTCCTGTATAGGGAACAGGGGGGTTAGCTCCCAAATGCTGTTGCTGGCTGAAATGGTTTTTCTTACCGAGTCTGAAACTGGCTTCAAAGTAGTAGAAAGAATGAATAATTTAACAGTTGTCAATTGAGATTTGATCCCATGTTATCCTGAGGTTAACGCATTCTCCCATTAAGGGTGGGTCCTAGGATTAACGTATACAAGAGCTTCAGTATGTTGCACAGAGAGAGAGAGAGAGAGAGAGAGTCTGACCGAATTTATTTAGTTGGGTCATCTTTGGTGGATCATGAGCAGAAACTGTTTGCGGCTCTTCTAGCTTCCTATGTTATCTGTAGCTTGACATAAAAGCTTGTTTTATTATGTAGGCGCAGATGGTGCTGCACATTTTTCATGAAGAGGCGAATGTGTTTTATTGTTAAAGCAAAAGCTAGATCTTTATCTTAAAATTTGCTGAAGACAATGACATTCTCAAGTTTTTAGAATTTGGAGGGATTCTAAAGGTTATTTCACGCCTTAAATTTGTGTGGGAGTAAATTGTGCTTGGACTGTGGATGTTGCCACACAGTCTCAGAGGAGTTGGAATCTTCAATTGGGCCAAATTTATATCAAAATTTGTAGTGCTCTTTCATATTGTAAATCTTCTCTCTGTCATCTGTCATCTCCATCGATGCTTCACCCAATCAATTTTGGGTTGCTGCAGAATTTATTACATACTAGTGGAGCCCTGCACGTGCAATGCACGTGCAAGGAACATACTCTTTTAGTATGATAATATGAAAAAATAAAGTCATTGAAAAACTCAATATTAACTATCCCAATGGAGAATGACCATGTAACACATTAAGTAATTTACAATCACTCATTGTTCTTGTGAAATTTAGTAAAAGCTTCAATAGAAAAAACGTAAGCAGAAGATTGAATAACAAGACATATGGAAGGAAACTAATTAAAAAAAAAAGTTGAAAACCAGCATTCTCTGGCCATACATGATTAGGCAAAACACTCACCAATTTTATCGATAATCGGGCCTATTTCCCATTAAAATTTGTCTAAAACCTAGCGCCAAATTATACCAAATTCAATGAAACAAAATACTAACCCCCAAGTCATACCTTTGAACGAATCAACAACAAATCACAAGGATTCCAATCCTTTCTTTGGCATTCTCATCTCTTCCTCTGACAAGCAAATTGTGTCTTTACAGGCATTGGGATTTAAGTTGAAATTTTCTACACATGAAAATCTCAACTGAAATTTCTCATTTGAGTTCTTGCAGCGAATGAACAAATTCTTCAAACACAACCCTTTTCATGATCATTTGAGCTAAGCATTTCATTGAAATATAATAATACTAAGTGGGCCCCACTGATGTGTAGTTCTCTTTGATTATATATATATATAATATAATAATACTAAGTGGGGCCCACATGTATAGAGAAAAAGCATGACAAGTTCTTCTACTAAGTGGGGCCCACAAATGTGTAGTTCTCTTTTATTATATATATATATAATATAATAATACTAAGTGGGGCCCATAGATGTGTAGTTCTCGTTTTATTATATATATATATATATATATCTAATATAATAATACTAAGTAGGGCCCACAGATGTGTAGAGAAAAAGCATGATAAGTTCTTTTACTAAGTGGGATAATATAATAATACTAAGTGGGGCCCACAGATGTGTAGTTCGCTTTTATTTTATACATATATATATATATAATATAATAATACGAAGTGGGGCCCACAGATGTGTAGTTCTCTTGTATTTTATATATATAATATAATAATACTAAGTGGGACCCACAAATGTCTAGATGTAGAGAAAAGCATGACAAGTTTTTTTACTAAGTGGGGCCCATAGACGTGTAGTTCTCTTTTATTTCATATATATATATATAATATAATATAATATAATATAATATAATAATACTAAGTGAGGCCCACAGTTATGTAGAGAAAAAGCATGACAAGTTCTTCTCTTTTACTGGGGCCCACATATGTGTAGTTCTCCTTTATTATATATATATATATATATATATAATAGCATAATACTAAGTGGGGCCCATAGATGTGTAGAGAAAAAGCATAACACTTTTTTTTCTTTTATAATAAGGGCATAGATATTATATGATTATTATTATAATATAATAATAATATATTATGATATTATATTATATTATAATATTTGGGGGGGGGGGGGGGAGCACAAAGTTGTAGTGAAAAAGTATGCAACTTTTCTTCTCTATATTATAATAAGGGTATAGATATAGATTTTATATTATTATTATAGTATCATAATAATATATTATTATATTATACTATATTATAATATTTGGGGGGGGCCCCACAATGGTGTCGTGAAAAAGTTTTTATTATAATATTTGGGGTTGGGCCCCACAAAGGTGTAGTGAAAAAGTTTGCAATTTCTCATAATAATATATAATTATATTATATTATAATATTTTGGGGTGGGCCTCACAATGGTGTAGTAAAAAAAAGTTTGCAACTTTCCCTCTTTTATAATAGTATATAATAATAATAGATAATAGAAATAGATAATAGATAATAGATAGTAAACGGTAGATAATAGATATTTGGGGGTGGGCCCTATAATGGTGTAGTGAAAAAGTTTGCAATTTCTCAAAATAATATATTATGATATTATATTATAATAACTGAGAGTGGGCCCCACAATGGTGTAGTGAAAAAGTTTGCAATTTCTCATAATAATATATATTATTATATTATATTATACTATTTGGGGGTGGGCCCCACAATGGTGTAGTGAAAAAGTTTGTATTATAATATTTGGGGTTGGGCCCCACAAAAGTGTAGTGAAAAAGTTTGCAATTTCTCATAATAATATATTATGATATTATATTATAATATGTGGGTGGGCCCCACAATGGTGTAGTGAAAAACGTTTGCAACTTTTCATCTTTTATAATAGTAGTAGATATAAGTTACGACGTGGACCTCTCAACAGAAGCTCCTACAAACTGGAGTTGGGCCTAAAATCTGTCTGGACTTTATAGTTCTCTAAAACGGATCTGTTCTCGATGAAGCAAAAAGCATATTCAAGTGAGGATGGATCAGGTCATTTGATCCCATCAAAATTGGTTTTTTTGTCTCAATGGTCTATATGTTTTTTTTATGTTGAGAATAATTTGCTAATGATGACAAATAAATGGAACTATGTTTTCGCGTACCTCTCTCATTCACACATGGAAATAAGTTGGCCTCTGAAGGGCTTCTCTTCTATTCTAAACGGTCTTTATTGAGAGCGGCGAAGCTCATAGTTAATAATTAATCGTCTGACCTTACTTGTGGGTATGCTTAAGAAAGAAATAAAACCGCAGCCCCAGTGACTTTCGAATCTGGAACTTGTATCCGTATTTGCACGCATAGCCAGACAAATGAGGCCGCCGGATCCTTGAGGCTTTGACTTGGAATAATCCCAGAAGTGTTTTCTTTTTTTTCATTGACCCGAGAAAGATCAGGCAAGCGGAAAGAAGCCGCCTGCACTATGGAAAAGAGAGACCATACAATACAAAGTAAAAGAGAAGCTCACAAGGGGGGAAATCCCTGGGTGGGCAGCTGAATCTTTAGTGGAAGGTAGTGGAAAGCTACACTGGGTCTATTTATTAACCATCCAAACAGCTTAAAATGTACACACTTGATATATGCAATTTCCCTTAATTTTATTCCTATAGAGTTTGTCCCACTATTAAATTGAAAAATTAATTAAAAGACACGATCCTGTTTAAAATCAAATGGTAGATAATTGTGTTCTTAATCCAATGATCACTCTTACTATGAAACCGACTCTCGTTGGCTTTACAAGGAAAAAAAATGTCAAAAAAACAATTCCATACATACCATGGACATGGAGTTCGTTCGTTTTAATTGATTTTAATAGGTGTGCTAGATTTCTTTGTGTTCAAGTCAAGACCTTCCAATGTCAAACATGTTGAACCATCATTCCTGCATAGGAAAGTAAAACATTATCGACAGTGTGGGAACCCTGTCGAGAATGTCAAATGAGGGGGTGACACATCACACACATGGGAGGAGGAGGATGATGCCTTCCCATGTGATCCGGACTCGAGGGACAGAGGCTGGTCTCATTGGTGTGCCGGTACACGGATGCATGCGGTAATCACCTACGTCAATCCCAAGTTTTCCCCCACCTTCGCATCGCCATCCTTCCTTCCAAATAAGATTTAACTCACGTGACTGGTTTCAGTCCACCGCACCGTTCTCTCTTTAAAAAAAAAGTAAAGGCGTCGAAACAAAGAAGACGGTGATTTGAATGAGCAGGCGGTGGTTGAGCACAAGCAGCAGCCTTGGAGGATTCGTCGCGAGGAGCAGATTTAGATTATCAATGGCTGAAGCCGAAGAGATCAGCAGCAGCGCCACCACCACCAAGGTCAACGTCGAGTCTGTCGCAATCCCCTCCAAGGACTCTTCCTCCTCCTCCTCTTCCAGGTCTCTCTGGCCATCTGTTCTTCGCTGGATCCCCACCTCGACGAATCACATCATCTCTGCTGAAAAGCGCCTTCTCTCCCTCGTCAAGTAATCCCCCAAACCCTAACTACCCATTTGAAAATTCAACTTAAAAGCATGCAATTCCCAATTTACCAGGGAAGAATTCTCCTCACCTAATTCTGGCATTTCTATTCATTGCTTTCGAGTCTCTCTCACAATCCCATAAAAGGGGTCTTTTTTTTTTTTACGGGCCTGCGTCCTATCGAGTTCTATCGAATTCATACGAAAGGGGAATTGATTTGATGGACTCTTTTGGGTCTTAGCTCTTTTGATAGAATGTCATTGCTTGGAAATCCTAGGAATTCAACCACAGACGTGCACTAACAGTTTTGGGGAGAAAATTGAGATGCCACATGTGTCAGAAACCCAAGCTCCGACCAATTTTTGTTGTCGGGTGCCGTTTGGTAGTGCCCCAAACTCGCTGATTGTTTGTAAGTTCATGGAACTTGAGGTATGCATCCCACCACCTTTCATGATAGAAAAGGTGGTTTTTTTTTTTTTTTTTCTTTATTCCTGGAATGGCACCTATTCAGGAAGAAAGAGAAGGGACAGGGCATCCAAATTCCAATCCACACAGCAAAAGGTGAAACACCCTGATATAGTCATCTCAATTTCAGCAACCAATTCATATTTATTTCCAATCTGAAGCCAGGAGCTGAAACCCCTCAAGTAGTCTTTTCATGAAATTATTGTTCTATTTATATATTTTATAAATTGGGGTTCATTGATTATTGGTTGATTTGGATGAATTCCTTGGTTTTCAGAACTGCTTATGTTCAAGAACAAGTAAATATAGGCTCGGGGCCACCTGGCTCAAACGTCAGATGGTTCAGGTCTACTAGTGACCAGCCTAGATTTATCAACACGGTTACCTTTGATAGTAAAGAAGGCTCTCCTACTCTGGTTATGGTTCATGGTTATGGAGCTTCTCAGGGCTTCTTCTTCCGGAATTTTGATGCTCTTGCCAGTCGTTTTAAGGTCATTGCCATTGATCAGCTCGGGTGAGTTCATTTTGCTCCAATCCTACCTTGCAGTTGAGCAATTTGTAAGAGTCTGATTTGTGATTTTTTAGATCTATCGCAATGGGAGGTCATCTCCTTATAGTTTTTATCCCTTTCTTCTTGCAGCTGGGGCGGATCAAGCAGGCCCGATTTTACATGTAAAAGCACTGAGGGTTGGTTGTCTTGACTCTTGATTCTCAAAACTAGCTCTCTTGTTTCTTTTAGTTAGTTGTTTTTTTGAGTGGTAACTTTATTACTAGAAAGAGTCAAATACAGTGTAAGAGAAATACACTGATGACCCAAAAGACAAAAAAAGAAAGCAAAAAAACCAAAGAACACTAGGATCCCATGGAGAAAGCCAAGAAAGCAAGTCCCTTTTAAGACGAAATCAGGAGGCTTTGACTACTAACTCCCTCCCTGGCCAGAGCATCTGCCTCTGCATTTACATCTCTTTTAATGTGAGAGAAGAGAAGGAAGCAGAGACATACTAACTAATATCCATAACTGAAGATAGGACCCCAAACAACTAAGCCTCCTGATCTAGCCATATAACTGCCAGCCATGCAATGCTGATCCTTGGGATGCTGAAAAAGACTAGGGAACTGATCAGGTAGACTGGTAGAGGACGACTCCTACCCAAATTGTTGCAGCCATGAAGTTGTATAACTCCCAAGTCCAACCCTTTAAGAGAAGTTGTGGAGCGCCAGGAAGAATCAAAACAAAGAAGTTTTTCATGAGGAAGTATTAAAACCATTAGCATCACATTCAAACCTTAGTGTGTTTTCAAATTAAGTTGCCACCACTATACATCCCACATTTTTTTTTACAGAAACAAAATTGATAATCACAATGGACGCTCATGAAGCACAGTATGCAATGTAAGAAAAAAAATGGTTGAATGGGAGGGGGTGGGGACTTTTAACTCAGTTTGGTCTCCATGTGCATTAGTTTGCATGGGACTTGCCCCTCCTAGAGTGGAGACTTTTTGTTGGTTGGTAGTGGCGGTAAGATCTCAACCGTAAATAATTTAAGAAGGGGTTTGGTGTCAGATTCCATTGTAGACATGTGGTGCTTATGCGGGGGCAAGATGAAGTCTATAGACCATTTGTTCATTCACTGTAATGTAGTGCCGTCTATCTGGGGGTCTTTCCTAAAAGAATGTGGTGTGAGTCGGTGTTTTCCAAGTTCATTATCGTTGTTGTTTGAGGCTTGGAGGGGGTCTCCGTTGGTTGGTAATGGAATGTTATTATGGAGGAGCATTCCTCTTTCTATTCTTTGGTCTATTTGGAAAGAGAGAAATGATAGAAATTTCAGTAGAAAAGAATTGTCTTGGGAGTGTCTTCTGTCAGGTGTGCTATTGAGGATCGCAAAATGGGTTTGTGCTATAAAGAAATTCTCAGATGTTAAGATAGGCAACTTCATGTCAAGTTGGGGAGCTTGTTTAAAGATGGGAGTCTTAAAGGAGAAAAGGAAAACTTCTTGGTGCTCACCACCATGCAGAGTTCTAAAGTTTAATGTGGATGAAGTAGCGAGGAGAAAACCGGGGTTGGCTTGCATCAGAGGTGTACTAAGAAATCACAAAGGGAGAGTTTTGTATACATTTTCTAAACGTGTTGGGTTTAAAGACTCTAATGAAGTGGGAGTTCTGGCCATTTTGGAAGCTCTACTTATTTGTCACTCATCATATCAACATCATCTTATTGTGGAAAGTGACTCTGTTAATGCCATATCTTGGGTGTTAGTCTTCTAATCTCTCAGTTGCAAGCATCTTTTCGGCATATTAATAGATCTGCAAACAGTATGGAAGATTGTTTAGCTAAGCAAGGAGTAGATCAGTCTTGTAATTTAAGTGCCCATGTAATGTAGTTGTGGTGAGTGGCTGGTATATCTCTGTTGTACCGGTACACCTTTGAGATGTTTTTTGTATTCTCTATATCTGAACTCTTTTTTTAAACCTCTTTTTAATAAAATTTTATTGTTACTGTTAAAAAAAGGTTGAAATGCTTGCAGGGGGACAGTTTTAGAGGCTTCTTTGTCAGTATGATCTAGAGGCCAAAATTTAACCTGCTTAAACTTATTTGACCCAATTTTATGGACAATGTCTCAGCTTGATCTCACTGAAATCATCCATCCTTATTCCAAATTTTTGGAAACCACTCCCCCTTTTAGGAAGTTACGTCTTACAATGTCCCAGCATCTAAAGACTGTGACACATCATTTGGCCTTGTGGCTCTGAGACCTAGAAGAGCTTTCTTGGACCATTGATTGACTGAATTTACTTGTTGCAACTTGCAACCAATCATATATTTATATAATAGTTGACTTAAAATATTGTTAGTTTTTGAGTTGCTACCCTGTGATTAAATCTAGGATAATGCATTTTCTTCCTAGTGGACGATGCTTTCTGCTAAATATGGGACCTTTAATGTTCCAGAAACCCTCATATTTACTAGTTACCCTTTAGTTTGCATATAATTAATGATCCTTAAATTTTATGAATTTCCTTGGTATTTTAATGTTCTATTGTAAACATAATATTGTAAATTAAAAAAAATGAGTTGTTGACTTGCTTTGAAATTGCATCACTGTACCTGTACCTCTACCTGTCTCTTTATCAGTTCTCATTGCTACTTCTTGTTTCTGGTTGTTGTGGAACTACATTTGCTTTTGCATTGGAGGTTATGTGAACCAGCTAAATGCCAGTATTCATTCAACCTTCTGTCATGTTCATTGTATGGGAGTTTAGAACCAATTTGGAAGAGAGCATGTACAAGTTGCAGTCTGAAGTTCAGATGCAATAATTTTGTGTTCTTCACCACTCCCAAGTCCCACCCCACAACCTAATTTTTCAGTGTTATATTTGAAACCTATGATTTGGAGATTGAGTGTTTTTGGTGGGTGCACCATGCACTTGTGAGTGTGGGATTTTGGTTGTATTCATCTCATCTCCAATTGCATATTGCAGAAACGGAGGCATGGTTCATCGATTCTTTCGAGGAATGGCGTAAAGCAAAAAATCTTAGTAATTTTATTTTACTTGGACATTCTTTTGGTGGATATGTTGCTTCAAAATATGCTCTCAAGGTAATCTTCTTTCCATGTGGTGAAAGCTTGTATTTGAACTGGCCTGTTTTTTATGTGGCCGTTCTATTTTGCAGCATCCTGAACATGTTCAGCACTTAATTTTGGTGGGTCCTGCGGGAGTTTCATCTGAGTCAGATGGTAAGTCAGAGTGGCTGACCAAATTTAGGGCAACATGGAAAGGAGCTGTTTTGAACCGTTTGTGGGAATCTAATTTTACTCCACAAAAGTTAATCAGGTACTTTTCTATATTACTGATTCTATTAACTGAAAGAACTTCATTTGTCAAATCTCTGCATTATATATCTGCATTCATCATTAATTGTCTTTTGTAAACTTTCTTTTTGAATCTTTTCTTTTTTATCATTAAGTCATTTTCCATCACATCAAAATCTTCCTCTTTAGTTTACAATTGTTTCTTCCCTTCCACAATGACCAAAGGATAGCTCGAAGAGATGACTTTAAAAAAGACCAACCTTAATACACCTAATCAGCTGGTTATAAAACTTGGCCGTGCCAGACAGGTGCTGAGTCGGGATCCCCCTAGTCAGTTAGGTCCTATGTTTTTGGTCCCCAATCTCGCTTACTGTCCAATTGTTGTGGTGGAAGAGGCTGTTGGATCTCTTAGGGACAGTTTGCACTGATTCCGAAAGATCAAAGCCACTTTCTTGGAAGATCTAAACATTTAAAATCTGAGTTACTATTTGTTTGAGCATTTGTTTCCACTCATTTACATATGTAAATGATGCACATATGCAACACTTGCATATAATCGCACTTGTTTGCGCTCATTTTCGCAGCGCATGTGTAAATGGGGCGTAAAAATGTTGTGTAAATGAAGCCCAAAAATCATTTACATATCTGAAGAGAGAAAGAAGTTAGAAAAGAAGTAAGTGATGCAATGTCCAAAGTATATAATGACATATAATAAGTTTGGAACAAGAGGAGAGAGAGAGGGTTTCTAACTTGCAAAAATGAGGGAAAGGAAAAATAAGGACTTAGATCATGTTAAATGTATAAAGAGCGATGATTAAAAGGTTTTAGTGAAGGATAATGATATTAGAGAAAGATTGAGAGAGTACTTAAACAAACTTTTAAGTGAAGATTGTAGGAGGCTTAAGAACGAGAGAGGATGCTTCGTTAGTGGGATATACCTTTTACTGTATGATAAGAGTAGTAAAAGTGAAGAAAGTATTGGCACTAATGAAGACATGAATGGCTACGGAGCTAGATGACATTCCAATAGAGGCTTGGGAATTCTTAAAAGATATTGGATGGATTTGGTTAACTAGGCTTTTCGATAAGATATTAAGGACAAAAAAAGGCCAGATGAATGGAGAAGAAATGTTGTCATACTTACATGCAAGCACAAAATAGACATACAAAGTTGCACCAACTATCATGGGATTAAACTTATGAGTCACACTATGAAACTATTGAGAGAGTAATGGAGTAAAGATTTAGATAAAAAACCAAGATATCTGAAAATTGATTTGGTTTCATGCCAGGAAGATCAACTATGGAAGCTATCTTCTCGCTTAGGTAATTAATAGAAAAATATCGAGAGGAGGAAATAGTTCATATAGTCTTCATTGATCTAGAGAAAGCCCAAGACAAGATACCTTGGGGTTTGATTTGGTTGGTTTTAGATAAAAGGAGTGTCTCAAAAGGTTATATTGACATCATTAAAGACATGTACGAGGGAGTGGTAACGAATGTGAGAACTATTTGTGGAGAAGCATGTGAGTTTCTATTGGTCACAGTCTTGCATTAGGGGTCAACTTTAAGCCCTGATCGTGTTGTATTGATTACAGACGAGTCTACTCATATTCAAGAGGAGGTACCTTGGTGCATATTGTTTACAGATGATATAATGTCGGTGGATGAATTGAGAGATGTTGTGATTGTGAAACTTAAGAGATGACTAGAAGCTTTAGAATCCAAGGGTTTAAGTCATACTAAAACAAAACGTATGTACTGCAACTAAAAGAGCTGAAACTACTACGAGAATTGAAGGTCAAGAGATAACACAGAGATTCATTACGATACCTTAAGCTCGATAATTAGTAAGGATAGAGAGATTAAGGAAGATATCTAACATACGTTAAAGAGTGTTATGGTTGAAGAGGAGACTTTCTTTTGGAGAATTTATGTAGCCGGCCCCATCAGGGACAAGGCTTTAATGATGATGATTTACATATATGAGATGGCAAACCAATACATGTGTAAATGGGGAGAAGCCTGGTAGTAACAATATGATAGGGCGTCCGCCTCGTACAGATTATGGGTTTGAACCCCTTCAACCATCTTCAAGTTGGTAATCTGAGCCATTCATCTTCTTTACAGGTCTAAAAAACCCAAAGAAGTATAATTTCATAGAGGAAATTGTGAAAGATGTCCAAAAAATCCTAACCTATAGATCTGATTTTCTGCTCTTTTGTGGGCCCCCATTTCGTGATCCAAGCTGTTCAATATTCTCATCTTAATGATGAGCATCAATATGTTTAATTTCATGTAATAAATCTTCACAAATTTTGAGATCCATGTGAAAACCACAAGACTCATCTAAAACCATTTGATGTCCTCATTTACTCATGTGAAAATGGTGATTTTGACGAACATGTTAATGTGTTCCACATATGTTACATTTGCATATGAAAAAGTTACTTATGAATCCTTTACATATATAAAACCTATTTTCATATCCCATGTGTGAAAGGCAAACGACTCTAAACATGGGTGTCCAACTGCCCATAGAAACTTTAATTCATTACTAATAAATAAAACACGTCTTAGAATTCTAGACTCAGAGAAAATTAGTTAGATTTTTTTTTATATTTTTCATATATTTTTTAAGATTAGTGAGCTCTAGGGTGGAATCGGTTCAATTGGATGGTGACCAAGACATCTCCCAGGTCCTATTTTTAGAACCTTGTCTAATCATTCATGACAAACTTTTCCACATCCTCCAAAAGCTCAGAGGATATCACCGAACTAGTTCCAAATAGGATAAACAGGGATTACCAAGAAGGCCAAGAAAGGCGTCTTTTACGGGTTCAAGGAGGTTGAGACAAAGGGACCCTTTCTCCCCATTTCTCTTCGTCTTCATCAGTGAAGCTTTGAGTTAGAAGATAGCAGCAAAGAGTAGGACTAATTTACTAAAAGCTCAAAGGAGGTGTCATGCACCTTGGTGAGTTCCTGTTAATGATGGCCCTGAACAAGATAGACTAATTCATTCTCTCAGAAAGTTCATTGACGAGAGGGATGCCAAATAAAATAAATTTTGAGGCTACTATCCTCTATTTTGAAGCAGTACTTGGTCTAGAAATATATTTCCAAGAGATACTTGATTGGGGTCAAATGGTAGAAGGTGAAGCTTTAGCAGAGTTGATGGGGTGTAAAGCTGGTGCATTGCCGGCCAGCTACCTTGGTCTTCCCCTCCCTGTCGGTGTGCTCTCAAAATCTCTATAGAACTCAATCATTGTGAGAATAAAAAATAAACCCTCCAGATTGAAATCTAAGTATTTTTCATTGGGAGGATGAATCACCTTAATCAAGGTAGTGCTATTCAGCCTAGCAGTCTATTTCATAATGGCCTTAAAATGGCCAGGGGCAATGTCTAAGCAGCTAGAAAGGCTTCTTCAACTTGACTTCCTATTGCAGGGTGTGGAGAGAAAGAAGAATTATCACTTTGTAGATGAGGCAATTGTTTGTAAGCCCAAGGACGAAAGATGCTTAGGAATCAGACCATCATGGAAAGTGGCTAAAGAGGTTAGGGGACAAATCTAAGGGCTTGTGGAAGCAGATCCTCTCATTGAAATATGTAGTAGTAAGTAGTGGTTCTTTCATTCAAGGGCCCCCAGTTGTTTTTCAGGTTAAGGAGAGGACTCTAGGAGATGAGGATATGAGAGACAGATTAAGCTCAGTTCTAATCCATGCTTATTCTTCTTAAAAGAGAAGTGACAAATGCCATGGAGGGAAGCTTCTCGATTGCATCTTTTTTCTGGGGTGTAAGGGGGTTTATTCATCTGGCACATCAAAGTCCCTCCTAGAGTCTTGGTCTTTGGTTCTAATTGTCCATGCCTGGCCCATGTTCTTAGCAGAGATGAAAGAGAATAATCACCTCCTGCTTCATTGTAGGATAACACAGTTTCTCTGGATTTGGGTTTTTGGTGGTTTGATTGTAGTGAGCTGTTACCAAGTTCCTTGTCTCTCCACTTCGAGCCTTGGAATTTAGATGTCAAATCTCCGAGGGGTAGAGTTATTTGGAAGGTCTCCTTTATGTCAGTTATTTTGTCTTTCTGGAAAGAAAAAATGGAATTTGTGATGCTTTGTAGATGGATCGTTTCACCAAGAAATGCTAGCCGCCAGCATCAAGTTCTAAGCTTTAACATGGTCATTGGGTCTCTCACTTGCTTTCCATGACTTACCCATTGCCATGATCATGAGGTGCGATGGCTTTCTCTTATTCAACTTCTGTGCCTACGATCCCTAGGTGGTTGCTCCTACTGCTGAGCTGCCTTAAAACTCAATTTCAATGGCAGTGGTGGGGGAATCCAGGTCTAGCAACAGTGGGTGGGATCATCAGGCCCATTGGATATAAAGTCTGTTGATGATGATGGCAGTAAGGATGTAAAGATTGGCCTTCATGAGGCCTTCAAGTTGCTCTCCACCATACTTAAGATGGCGCGGCCAGGGCTAGCACTTATCATGCCCAGTGGATATAAAGTCTGTTGATGATGATGGCAGTAAGGATGTAAAAATTGGCCTTCATGAGGCCTTTAGCTTGAACCCATCGTAAGTATGGTGGAGAGCAACTTGTCATGTGCTATCAAATGGGCTATTGGCCAATGTCATCCTCCTTGCGGGCTAGCGACATTGTGGAAGAAGTGTTTGGCATCGCTAGACGTCTCCATGCCACTTTTCTTTCATTTCAATAGTGGCACAGTGGAAGAAGTGTTTGGATCCAGTTATTCCCCTTTAAAGCATAGTTGTCAAGTTCGCTTCTGACCCCATTTCAGTTTGGCTCCAAAGTGAAACATTTAAGCTGATTTCGGCATTTTGTTTTCCAATTCAGAAATTCGTTTTGGAAAATATAAAAAATTAAAATATATACCAAAAAAATATAAAATTTTTCATTCTGCCTACTTCAGATTGATAATTTATGAAATATTTTTTTACTTTTTTTATTAAATCAAATACTACCATACAGATTTTCTGAGGGTGGCCAAGAATTCAAAATTTTCAGTGGGCCCAATTATGAGAAATCAAAATCGTTTAATTTTACATAGAATAGTACTCATTTAACTTTACTAATTTACTCAAAACGAAATGGACCACTTCAGATTAATGATTTCTAACAAAATCAAAATGACTGTACATATTGTATGACGGTGCGCCTATAGCTATAGTGACAGTGCTCGCTTCACCTGTTGAATTCTGGCAGCAGAAAATCCCAATATTCATCCACACATAAATAAGTTGGCCCCACGAATTATATCGGTACTAATGAACGACTGAAATAAGAGGGCTTTACAGTACATCATATCTCATCATGTTGTTTCTTATATAAAGGAACGCATGACCGAAACATATAAAGAAAACATACAAATGAAAAAGAGGAAGCAAAAAATAGAAGAAGACGAGAAAGGAGTAGAGAATCGAGCATACTTGGATCTCTTGGCTAGAGATTTGGCAGCGGCAAGGATCTTCGACGAGGGAGGGATCTCGTCTTTTCTCCATGAAAAGTTCTCGGCGAGTGCAAAGGTTCCATCTCATGCTTCAACAAGGGAAGAATTTCAAAATAGGGCAAAGGAGAAAAGGCATAGTTATTAGAATCCTACAATTCGTATCCTGAGCATATCAAATCTTAAGGAAACCGATTCGTATCTATACAATGAATCTCATTTACAAATGAATCTTAGGATTCACACATGAATCGTATGATTCGATACTCATTTCATTGAATCCTACGATTCAAGCGATTTGGCTAAGCAGGAATAGCTACAGCCAATAAGTTAATATTAATAATCTTTTACATTTTTTCTTTTTTTATTTTTTCTTTCTTTTAGCGCTTTCATTTTTAAAAGGCTATTTAGTGGTTAATGAAATGTCCTAAGAATTTTTTGTGGCTTTGATAAGGTTTTAAAGATGAATAAAGAACATGCATTTAATTAAGAGCAAGGCTCTCCTAAGCTCAAGCTTAGGAAAAAAGTTCGTAAGCTCACGCTTGTGGGACCCATCTTTGGTCTATCCAAATGGACCAAACACATGACTTCCCTAAATTGAACATGTCCACCAACTTTCGGTCAGATCCGAATTTACTCAACCGTTGGATCGACTAAGTATCAATCCAAATGGACTGTTAACCGTTAAACTTTTGGGCCCATATGGAGATGATAGAAATTGTATTTGGGGCTGATTTTTTGTAGAGAGGAAGATCTCATAGAGTCCTTGAAATCCCCCCTACCCTCATCCCCATGTGGGTCCCCAGGTGTGCCCCATCACACACTTGAGCTTACCTTATCCTAAGCTTGAGCTTAGGAGAGCTAACCCCTTTAATTAAAGCATTCGATTGTACGTATTGTGCTTGTCTATATCTTCCTTCTTTTTTAGTTTTTTCAATTTAGTTTTTGTTTTTGGTTCATGAACACTTTCTTTACTTTAGAGATACCCTACCGTGTAAGATTGATGGTTTAGATTTTATTTTAATTTTTATATTTTGATTTCAATAGAAGAAAAAATATATATTAATACTTTAAACTTATTTAACTATTTAAACATAATTTATTTCATATATATATATATATATATTTTGAACACTCCTTCACTCCATTGGATCACTTGCTTCATCATCTAAGCTAGGTGCTTTGAGAGACGCGGCTTCCCTTACGTGACTAGAGAATGAGATGGAAGCAGAGGAGTCGCTGGAATGAATGAAGTGGGAAGAAAAAGTCCAAAAAAACTTATTTTTACTTGTGGATCCCTTCTGAAGACTCAATTGAGCTCTTGAACGAAAAAGATTCCTATGAAAACACCCCTTGGGAACTTCCGAAGGGCCCATTTGGCACTTTACTATAATAGTAAAAGTCAAGTAAAGCCTCCATTTCTTAGACAAGAGGTCACATCAAAATCACTTTAATTCAAAATTCCCTCCATCTTTTTCAAAAAAAGTAAAAAACAACTACCTTTATCCACTAAAAGACAAAAAAAAACTCCACTTTTCTATACAAAAAGTCAAAAAGATTCCATACCAAACAACTAGAAATAAAATATCATCATAACCCACTTATATTTTATTCCCTCTTGATTTGATGCTTTACTTCACTTCATTTCACTTGATTTTACAAGTAAAATTACCAAACGGGCCCTAAAGGTACTTCAAGTGTAGTGAGATGAAGTGCTTCCCTTTATAGAAGTGCAAGGAGAATGGGTCTCATTGGCAGGCTTTCAGGGGAGTGCTCTAGTTGTCATTTTTAGTTAGGCTTCTTGGTTGGCTTCCGTCTCTTTCCTTCTTTAGTATGTTCAATTCTTGAAATTCCTTAAATTGTGATGTTTTCAAGAAGTCAAATCATGTCTCTAGGGCAACTAGGCCTAAAGAGAGACTTAATTAGTCACCTTGAGATATAAACATCCAGGGACTTTATTTTTCTTGCATTAAAAAGTGGTATATATATGTATATATATAGAGGAAGTTTCAAGTGCATCTATCCCTCACCATAGGGTGAGGGACACTTCGGGTGAGGTACACTTCCTTGTCTTCATGTGCAAAAAAGGAAAGTGTCCCTCACCCTATAGTGAGGGATAGATGCACTTGAAACTTCCCCATATATATATAAATAAATATGTCATGATGTTCTTGATATTATTGTATGATAGACTTCTTTTTATATTTATGTTGCTATAAATGGGAAAATGGATGGTTATAAATAATTACTTCTTTCCTTTTCTTTTAGTTTTTAAATATTTTTTTATTTTTATTAGAAAAATAATAAATCCTACGATTTGCGATTCGATTTGATTCATGGCTATGAACGATTTGCGATATGATTCCGATTTTGAAAACTATGTGTGAAACGAGTGCTTGCCCAACCAAATGCAAGATCTATAATCATTTCTTCTTTTCACGATCCTACCTCAATTCGCCCGAATTGAGAGATTCAATTGCGATTCGTCCGAAATTGGGGATCTTGGATCGAAACGCATGATTTTTGGCTGAAATCGAACAAAACTGGAACCGAACTCCTTCAGATAGTATGTTCGGTTCGGATTCCTTGCCGTACCAAAATAAATCGGGAGTTCAGTCCGAAATGAACCGAACTTGACAACTATGCTTTAAAGGCCCAACCTTTTTCTCTATTTACATTCTTGGTTTTTGCAGTAACTGGGCCCCTCCTGTTTTGGCATCGCTTTCTGTGTAGTGTATAGCTCATCCTTTATGAATAGCATTCATAGCGATAAAAAAGAAAAAACAGCTTTGGAGGCTTGGTTCGCAACACTGGTGTGAAATGCTAGACTGTATTATTAAATAATTTCTGTCATCATAAAGAATAATTTCCATCACTATTTATACAATCATCGGCTACAGTTTTTAACATTAAATGAAGCTTTCATTGCACAATAGGTTTCTCATATTGCAGTTTTGTTATCTCTATCTTGCAGAGGTGTAGGACCTTGGGGTCCAGGTTTGGTTCAAAAGTATACTACTGCTAGATTTAGCATGCATACAACTGATGGATTGACCGAAGAAGAGTCCCAATTGCTAACAGGTAGTATTTATTATTTAATGTGGCATCAATGTGCGAGACCTTGTGACAATATTTTTCTGAATGTTTGTCTGCTGTGCCTATGATAGATTATGTATATCACACTTTGGCTGCGAAAGCGAGTGGAGAATTATGCCTGAAGTATATCTTTTCTTTCGGAGCATTTGCACGGCTGCCCCTTCTGCACAGGTTGGTGTTTGTTCATGTTTTTCTAGCTTTGTGATTAACAGAAATACTTTCTTCCACAAGAAATTGTTGTGTTTCCTTATTTTTCCCTGTTTTAGGTTTGGTGCCACTAATTGGTATCAGAGATTATTTTCTTCTCAATACGTTTTCATTTGCATCACTTTTACAAAATAATAACAACAATGATAACAATAATGCAGTGTTAATGACTATATCTGATACCCTAAATGTAGTTCTTTAAGAAATGAATTGCTTTGATCAGTTGACTCATTTCAATTTTTTCAAATCTTTTAATAAAAATATCATTTTCAACAGCAATACTCTCCTGGCTCATCAAATATTGAGTAATTGTCTATTGATAGGATAGGGCTTAAATGTTTATGATGATAAAATAAATTTTCTATACTGATAAAAATAAAAAATAAAAAAATTTCTGTCATCTACTTTTAACACCATACTTGTCATATTGTTTAGCTTCAAAACAGAGCATTTATTGTTTTTTGCAAAAACTAGTCAGTACCTGAGTTTGGAAGAGTTGGAAATGTTGAATGTGACACCTCAAATACTGATTAAAAAAGAAAAAAGAACAAGGTGAATGTGGTACTCCTTTCACCAAGTCCCATGTTGCCCTTGAGTTCTAAAACACGGTAGCATGTCTTATAGCTTCGAGGTGCAAAGATGATATGGATATTTTATTCTGAGGATTTTTTTTTTAGTTTGGAAAACTGTGTTGAAGTTTTTCCATTTTAACTTGAAAGAGTTGCAGGTTTCAAACAATGCCAAACACCTTCCCCAAAATAAACAAATAAATAATAGAAAAACCGAAACCGCACAGAAAGGAAAATGTTTAATGGCAATGAAAGAAGTCAGGATTGGAGTGCCTCACTGCCTCCTCCAATAATAAAATCAATCAAAAACGAATTCAAACTGTCTAGAGATTGAGCTTTATAACTGGACTAACTGGCTGGTGGACCGGTGCCCTTGGCTGATCCAATCTGTACTGTCTGGAAGGTCAAAGCGGCAAACCCCAGTCATTACCATCACTGTCAAAGACGTACCTCATTGGGTGTCGTAAGTGTTACTCCAGCCCATCCCTCTTTAGGGCCCTTTGCCTGATTCCTACTGAGCTAATAGATATTGCTTCTGTCAGTGAGTCAAGGAGTGAAGGATCAATGGTGGAGATCTACAAGGAGCCATTAGAGGGTACCCTCTTACACAATAGGAAACAATTGTTCACTGTTGAAGTTGATGGGCTATGTAGGTCTCCACCGATAACCCAACCACCAAACCAACCCCCGCCACCCCTTGCGTTTATTTTTTCACTTGCACCACTAAGAGCCCCTTTTCTGTAAATTCAGTAGGAATTCTCTAACTTGCCCCTAGTGCTGTATTTTTTCATGTAACTGGTCCAATCTGGTCAAATGGAAAGGGTGCAAAACTTTATTTATATATCATCATATCATTGGTTTTTAATGGTGTTCGTTTCCCATGCTTTGCAGTGCATCAGAATGGAAAGTTCCTACCACTTTTATCTATGGATATGAAGATTGGATGAACTACATGGCGGCTCAAGAAGCACGCAAGCATATGAAGGTCCCATGTGAAATCATAAGAGTTCCTCAGGTCTCTCTCTCTCTCTCTCTCACACACACACACACACACACATGCACACATGGAAGCTTCTCAGAAAAAAAGGAAATTAACTGTTGGATTGAAGGGAAGCATGATTAAACACTACTTAATAATAATTTATTACAAGATTTTGCACAAAATGGGTCCCACATTTTAGTCATTCAGACTGTCCATTGGATGCACAAGACATTCACGGTTCGACTGGACAATTTAGCCATCCAATCCATCAGTCAGTATATTCATTGACTAGGAATGTTGATGTGTGTATCAATGCAGGGAGAGGGAATTGGTTTCACAGTTTGGATCCAAGTTATATGAGCCCCATCTATGAAAAATCTGAGTTTAAGTTTATTAGGAAAATCTGATTAACATGTGATATAAGCACCTCTCTAGAAAATTTGGTTTAGACCAAATGGTGATCATTGAAATGAATCATGGATCCACATAGGTAAACATGAGTTTGACATCTTTTGAATGGTTAGGTAATTCATAACAGACTGCTGCTCATGTACAAACTTGATCCAATCTTTCTTGATCACATGCTTTTACCAACCTGATACATTAATCTGAGAGAGATAATAATAAAAGGAGGACAGCTACTCAACTATTTGGTGTCGTGTTCTTTCAATTGTAAATAACTTGGATTCAAATTGTGAATTAGTCAAGAGAGATTGATCAATCAAACCATTAGTCAAGAGAGGATTTTGTGAAAACCAATAATAATGCAAGGGCCTTTTTTAGGTTGTTGGATAATATCAGGGCCCTTTTGTAAACATAAAACCCAAAAATTAATCATATACTTGCATGTTTTAAGTAGCCATGCCTCTGGTGCCCCATCGCTGAGCCCCTCCATCAATAGGTAAAAATGTGCCAAACATGCCAAAGAATATTCATTTTCTGGATCATGGTCAAGGGTCTTATAGTTCAAAATAACTTAACCAAATAGATGAGGCAATGGAGTAAGGACCATCCAATTAATGGCCAAACAATCCATATATCAGATGGTTGGGACCATCAGCCTGGGATTTTTTATTTATTTATGAATGGTTGGTCTAACCTCTAAATCATGGTGCATTTTTTTTTCTTTTTTCTTTTTGTTTTTTGGTAGAAAATAATGGTGCATTTGAGTAACATGTTAGCGGGTAATGGCAGACTAGGAAAATAGAAAATAGGTCTCTATGCAGGCCATTTGTTGGGTGCTGAAATGTCCTTTTCTTTTGGGATTGCAGGCCGGACACTTTGTATTCATAGACAATCCATTGGCCTTCCATTCGGCCATATTCTATGCTTGTCGCAAATTTCTTTCCCCAGATGAGGCTCAATCTCTTCCCGAAGGCCTCACTGCTGCTTAAGACATGCATAACATCCAATCCGCATCCACAATGCCGGTCTCTTCACCTGTCAAGCCTTTTGCCATTATGTATGCAGAACTGTATTGTCACTTAAAATTTACTAGTGCTCATTCTGTTGTAGCCTTGTATATGGCATGGTGTACAGTACTAAAATTCAAACTGCATATTATTGCCAAATCCAAAATTTGAAAAAAAAATAAAAATAAAAATAAAATCAGTTGCTATTATTTTGCTTTTTGTTTAAGTAAAATTCTATTCAAGTTACATGTGCCACTCAAGAAATCTAGACCTTTTGATTTAATAAATGTGCAATTTGCCGTCCAAGGAAACTCTCCCTGGTTAGAATGAGCTTTTACTTTTACCTATTATTCTATTCTCTCAACCATTCATCTATAAGCCATTTTGATTGAAGAGTTGGGCTCCCAATGTACGTTGAGATGAATTTTTTAACACCATGAATTGTGGGTTCCATGCTTTCTAAGACCATGGGTTCTGCCCTCGAGTGAGTGCGGGACAAAGGTCCTCTATTAAAATAATAAGATGATCAAACAACAAGAGCAGAAGAAATTCTTATGGTCAATATTGCTAACGGTCATATGTCTTGGTCTTGGATACTAGACCACTATTTTCGATACCCTTATCTGGAAGCAAGAGCGTCTGGAAAATAGTTAGTGGACTGGCCTATTGCCCATTGGTGAATTGAGATGATGTAAAATGTTGGCAGCAATAACTTCTCGGCCATTGTTGCCATGCAAGTTGTTGTCAGCCACAGTTTTGTCTTGTTTCTCTATTGACTCCCCAGAAGACCATGAATTTCAAAGAAAAAGCAGCACTGCACTGCACGGCACATCAGATACATATATATATGGGTCCCTTTCCATTAGTTTCCCCTAGTGGGAATCCGAAAACTATGGCAGTGCAGTTGCAGGTGCTACTGGGGCTTAAGCCAGGATTCAGATCAGTGTAGGACCCCCCTTTTTGCATCAGAGTCAGATCATTTCAAGACTCTGGGGGTGTTGTATCAATACATCCCAACTTCCCATTCTCCCATGACAACAAAAGTAAAATAAAGATAAAATAAAATCTTCATAAAATCTCTTCTTTCTGGATGCAGTCAGCAGCAGTGGCAATATAACGGCTACTTTTCTAAATCCGTGTTGCCCGCCACGTGGCTAAAAAAAAAAAAGAGGCTGTGTTAGTTTTTTGGCGGGAGAACCATGTCGTCTAGTGGATCACGAATCTCTAATTGGGCCCGGACCCGGGCCCACCTCCGTCATCCCAGATAAAATAAATATATAGAAAAAGGAAAGGAAGATAAAGACAAGGGGAAAAAAACGTCACGTGGAAGAGAACGGAACGGTATCAGTATCTCGCCCGAAATCAATAATTAAAAAAAAACAGTGAGGAATCGGAACGGAAACGCTACGTATCGTAACGTAACGGAATCAGGAGGAGGGAGAAGGTTGGGAGGTGGGATCGGCGGAAGAGGGCATATCGGGTCCGACCCGACACCCTTCGAGCATGAAGACGATATCGGTCATGGATGGACGATCCGCCGGGTCGGGCGTGGTGCAGAGCAACCCGACTTTCACACCCAACAAGAACTCCTCCCACTCGGACGATTCCGGGTCCAACTCGAGCAAACCCGGCTCCAGCAACTCAGCTATCTGACCCCTCTGCAACTGCCTCTTCACCCACTTCACTATATCCTCCTCCTCCTCCCCCTCCCCCGCCGCCGCCGCGAACATCACCGGCCTCCTCCCCGTCAGCAGCTCCAGCAGCACTATCCCAAAGCTATAAACATCCGCCTCCTTGCTAGCCTGCCCCGTCAGCGCTGCCTCCGGCGACACGTACCCCAGCGATCCCACCGCCATCGCCGACGTCGACGCCGCTGCCTCCCCCGCCGCCGCCACTGCCAGCCTATCCAGCCCAAAGTCAGATAAATGCGCCTCGAAGTCGGCGTCGAACAGCACGTTCAGCGGCTTCACGTCGCCGTGGACCACGGAGCAGCTGTGAAGATAGGCTAGCCCCCGGGCGACGCCAAGGGCGATGAGGTGGCGCATCGGCCAATTGAGGACGTGGCCGTCCTGGTGTGACGCTTCCTGGAGGAGGGTGGCGAGGTTGCCGTTGGGCATGTAGTCGTAGACCAGAAGCCGAACTCCCGGTGGCGGGCCGGCGAAGTAGCCGCGGAGGACGGTCAGGTTGCGGTGTTTCACTTTTCCGAGCGACTCCGCTTCCTTCCTAAATGCCGCCTCCTCCACCGCCCCGTCGGGGAGGCGGCGGATGGAGAGGACTGTTCCGTCCTGGAAGCAGGCCTTGAAGACAAGCCCATGGCGGCTTCTGCTGAGTACGTTCTCTTCGTCGAATTGGCGCGTCGCCTCCACCGTCTCCGCGTAGGTGATCTTGTTGTTGAACATCACCAGCTTGGGGCCGCCGTTCTCGACGCTGCTTCTCTCCGTCCCTGCGCTCACTCGAGACGGGCTCCTCTTCTTCTCGCCGTTGCCTTCTCGGACCCGTCTCCGCCATTGGATAAAGGCGAAGATGCAGCAGAAGCCGCATAATGCCACAATGCAGGGTACCCCAACTGCAATAATCACCCAAATTATCCACCTTTGCATCTTCTTCCTCCTCCCGCCGCCTCTTCTTCCCTTCACTTCACGGCATTTCGTCGCCAATGGACTGCCACATAGATTCCGATTCATGGCAAACAGTCTAGGATCATTGAAGCGTGAACCCAGCATTGCAGGAATTTCTCCTTCCAGATTGTTGTATGATACATTCAAGTAGGTCAATGCGGAGAGGCGGGTCAGGCTTGGAGGGATGGCGCCTGTGAAGTTGTTTGCAGAAAGATCGAGTCTTTGCAGGTTTGAGAGATTGGATAGTGATTCGGGGATAGAACCCGAAAGGTGGTTCCTTTCCAACTGGAGAATTGTTAGAGAGGAGCAATTTGAGATTTCTGGTGGAAGCATTCCAGTTAGAGAATTTTGGCCAAGGTCGAGTTCACGCAAGTGTGTGAGACGGGAGAGAGCTGAAGGAATGTGACCTGTTAAACTGTTGGAATGGAGCTGAAGAATTGCGAGATCGGAACAGTTGCCAAGTTCTTCTGGGATAGAACCGGATATGTTGTTGTTTGAGAGAGAGAGGACGACCAATGATCGGAGATATCCATAGGTTGCCGGAATGTCGCCATGGAAGGCATTGGATGACAGATTGAGATACTGTAAGCTCAACAAGCTGCTGAAACCTTCTGGGATATTGCCGGAAAATGAGTTTCCCGACAGAGAGAGGACCTGCAGATTCGGCAAGCCAGCGAGCTCCATGGGCGGCTCACCCGTGAGATTCATCCTGCTCAAATCCAACGACCTCAGCTTCAGCAGATTGCCAATGCTGGGTGGGATCCGACCCATGAAACCATTCCCGCTTAAATTCAAACTCTGCAATTGCTGAAACTCCCCGATTCTGGGAGAAATCTCACCAGAAAGTCTATTGTTGCTGAGATTCAAAACAGTCAAATTGCTCATTTGCAGCAGCTCTTCCGGTAAGTTCCCAGTCAATCGATTCCCTCCGAGGGAAAGAACTTCAACCCTAGAAAGATTGGCGAACCCCGCAGGAATCAAACCTGTGAAAAGATTCCCACCCAGAGACAGAGTTCTCAAGTCCCTCAACTCTGCAAGAAAATCTGGAACCACCCCAGATAAGGAATTATCTTCGAGGTCAAGAACCTGCAAAGAAACACACTTTCTGATCTCCTCCGGAATCTTCCCTGTCATCAGATTCCCATCAACCCTCAGCTCTTCCAGGAAGGAGAGATCTCCAATCTCAGCTGGCAGAGATCCGGAAAATGAGTTCGAAGAGAGACCCAATGTAGTAAGAGTGGAGATATTGGCCGCCCACGACGGGAAATCGCCTCGAATCTGATTCTCTTGAAGATCAAGAACCTGCAATGCACTGAAAACTGGAGCTCTCTCCGGGCTCACAATACCCGAAAATGCATTAAACCCCAGATGCAGAATCCGCAAAGAAGGCGGATTACCAGACACATTGTAAAGAACCGAAGAAGGAACAAACCCAGATAGATTATTGTGGGATAGCGAGAGAACTTGAAGACCTGGAAGCTCTCCAATGGCTGCCGGAAGAACCCCACGAAGCGCATTGCCCTGCAAACTCAAATGCAAGAGCGAAGAGCAATTGGCGAGTGCCGAAGGGACAGTTCCGTCGAATAAATTCCAATCCAGCCATAGATACTGAAGCTGTTGCAGCGCTCCGAGGCCGGGCGGGATCTCGCCGTGGAAGCGGTTGAAGGAGAGGTTGATCAGCTGGAGCCCCGCGGCGGAGGAGGTGAAGTTGGGGGGAATTGCGCCGGTGAAAGAGTTCGAGGAGAGATCGAGGTAGCGGAGATTGGGCGAGAGGCGGCCGTCAATGTCGCCGGAGAGGAGGTTCTGGGCGAGGTTGAGGACTTGGAGATTGGTGAGATTGGAGAGTAGCTGCGGCTGGAGGTCCCCGGAGAAGCCGTTGGATTGGAGGAAGAGGGCGCGGAGGCGGGAGAGGTTGGAGAGGGAGAGAGGGAGAGAGCCGTTGAAGTTGTTGGAGCGGAGGCTTAACTTGCGCAGCTGGCGCAAGTTAGAGATGCTGGGGTTGAGAGGGCCAGACAGACGAAGGCGGGGGAGGCGGATTTCGTAGACTCGGCCGTCGGAGGCGGAGCAGACGATGCCTCGCCAGTCGCAGGGGGCGGAGGAGGTGGTGGGATCCCAGCCAGTGAGGGCGCCGAGGGGGTCGTCGAGGCTGCGCTTGATTGATGTGAGAGCTTCAATCTCTGCTTGGGTTTCTGGGGTGCGCTGCGATGCACAGAAAAAGAGCGGAAGGAGGAGGAAGTAGAAGAAGATGAAGAAGAATGGAGACATGGCCATTGAGGGGTTAGCTTTTGGTGTGTTTTTCTTCACTTGGGCTCTTTCTCTTCATGTCTGGAAAAAAAAAGAAGCAATGTATGCTTTCTACTGTCTCTCTCTCTCTCCTCTTCTATGAAGCAGCTGTTGGAGATGTAGATGTAGATGGAGAAGGGGTATTTCTGATGTTGTTGTTGTTCTTCTTCTTCTCCTTCCCTCTCTCAAGAGGCCTTTGAAAAAAGAAGTGTACTTTTGTTGTTGGAAGGTTGAATTTGTCTGGTGGTTGCCTTTTCTACATCGCTTTCTCCGTTAAAAATTTCTTGAGCCTTTTTAACCAGCTGCAACGGGTGTTGTATCATTTATACATTCATTCACCATGGGGAGTTACTGTCTACTTACAAGAGCGTTTCACTTTTTCTGATGAGCTTTTTTGTGTTTATTTTTCCGTCACTTTCTGTGGATGCTTTTTTGAACTTGTTGAGCTTGACATCTGCTGGGTTGTGGGGGGGGGGGGGGGGGGGGTGTCGGGTATCAGTATGTTTGATTTTTGAAGTAAAAAGTGATGCGTATTCTATGGGAAAGAATGAAAGATGATGATGGTCCATAGGGTGGGTCATTGTTGTGGACCCATCAACGTTCTGAGAAAGGAGAGTGAGTAGCCATCAATCTGTTTTACATCAGTTTAAGACTGACCAGGTATTACTGAGGATCCTCCAATGCTTTTTGCAATAGCGCCCCACAGTCAGAATAAAATAATGTGGGGGAGTTTGTATAGATTAGTCATATGTATTGTAAAATGATAATGTGCTTTCTCATGTGGAAGTGGAAGGGTTAGTTTGACCCAAGTGGCCCTGCAAGTCATTCAAACTGCAGGCACTAAATTAGATCAAACACCTAGTTAGGGAGTGATTATTTACTTGTGTGGCAAAGTAAAAAGTGATTAAGCAAAGGGAGGAAGTGTCTGGTAAATTAGTAGGGGTTGTTTTTTTTTGTGTGTGTTGGGTTTACTTTTCCACATTCTATCTAGGGTGCATAGGTTCCCGAATTAAAAAAAGAGTATGTGTCTATGTGATGCCCTAATTTGCTACTTATTTATTCAATCAAGGTGTTTGATATAAATAGCTTAGATAAAGAAAAAGAAAGGTCAGCTGCATGAGCATGACTGCTGGAGTCAAAGGTAACTCATCTGTTTGGCTTGGTGCAGTAGTTTCCATGCAGGCCTTAAACACAAGGTTGTCTATTTCTACCAAAAAAAATATATATTTGTTAATATTATTATTAGTTAAATGATTAATATATTTTCTTTTTAAGAAAAGAAAAAATTGATGAATTGTTCGTGGGATCGACAATTATTGTAGTAAAATTTGGGGATAGCCCATATATAAAAAAAACTATATATTTTGAGAAACCACTGTAAAATTCCACTCCATTTACTTGGGATTTCTCAAGGCTCGGGCAATAGGGACGCATTTTTTATATGGTTAGTTCTTAAATCTTTCCTGTGTTGAGAAATGCAAATGCTAAAATGCATCACTTGAATCCTATTCTCATTTTTTCCTTCAATCCAATCTCAAATAGATATACATATAATCTCTCAACTTCTGTACATTGATGATATTAATGCTGACAGATGACCCCATAAAACGTTATTGGTGACCTGATCTATTACCTCCAGACCCAGTATCAGCAAAAGTCTAAGTGGGCCACACATGGAAGAGATTGAAGCCACACATTAGTTGTAGCCATCATCAAAGTAACTACAGTAATCCAAATCGAGTGAAGTGGAGGATTCCAACGACCCCAACTTCACTTTCTGATCGACCATTTCTGTTCTCAAATTAGGGCACGCATTTAAGGTCGTCCCCACTGGCCTGATGTTGGGAGATGGTCCCCTCCTATTGTGTATCATGTCTAACTTAATGCCTTGCTCATGCACAGTTACATGCAATATTTCACACTGTTGCCAACTGCCCAAACATAAGTTGACCAATTTCTTCCACAGCCAATGGGGCTAAGGCCAAGAGAGAGCCCACACAAGGTGGCCCAGACACATGGGATTAAGCTCCGGACAACCAGGTGAGATGTAGGGTTTGCGACCCTTATTTCAAAGGGTCATTGTCCTTATTATTGGAAGTGGGTATGCCCTACATGCATGCTGGCATGATAAATGGACTTGATTGATGGCTACACTCTCGTGATGCTCATCAATTGTCTGATTCGCAGCACCATGATTGAACCATCTATAATTTGCAAGAGGCATTCATTCATGGGGTTGGATTAATTTGGTGCATGGGTGCATGGTGCAATCTAAACCTAGGTTGGATGGACTGATTGTTCCACTAGTACTGTAATGGAGGCTATGTGTGCACAACCTAACCGTCCATTTGAACTGTCATACATGGTTTGGTGGATGATCAAAACTTTGTCCATTATGAGAATATTGATCATTTGATTGGGAGTCACTGAGAAAAAAATCAGTTACAACTGCTAAACTTTCATGAGAGATGACCCATTTGAGCATCGACCATACTTAATGTGCTATGAACTGGTCATATGTCTCGCTCATATGGACCCTCCACGCAGATTCTCTTGTGGTGTGGGGGCATTTAGGGCCATGCCAAAAATAGGGAAGGTGGAATAAAAAAGTCTAGATCCCTGTATGTGTGAAAAATTTACTTTATTAGGTGATCAATTCCTGTTCATTTGGCAATTTACTAAGTTAGTAAAAGTAATGTAAAACCTTTATTTTTTAAATAAAAGGGTCACAAAAGTACACATCTTTAAATTTTCCTTCTTTTTTCTTTTCTTTTTTAAAAAGTAAAAAATCAACATCCTTTCTCTACTAAATGGCAAAAAAATACTCACTTTTTATTAAAAAAGTAAAAAAGTTTTACTACCAACCCACTAAAGACAAAATACTATTATAACTCATTTATATTTTATTCTTTCTTGATTATGTTTTACATCACTTTTACTTTAATAGTAAATTACCAAACTGGCGCCCATAACATGTAATATTTGATTATTTTAGAAGTCGTCATTACTTTAATATTTCAATCTAGCTATGAGGAACAGTTAGACCAGAGTGTCAAATTTAAGGGTCAGTGAGCATATGATAAGGTCTACACATGCCTTAAAAAGAAAGTTCAATCTAGCTATGAGGAACAGTTAGACCAGAGTGTCGAATTTAAGGGTTAGTGAGCATAAGATAGGGTCTGCACATGCCTTAAAAAGAGAGTTGTCCGATGTATTCACTCCTGAAACAGATGGCACCATGAAGAGGGCTCATGCAGCCTTCCTTGTGAGGCCAACCCGGCCCTCCTATAATCTATTCAACAGTCACACCACCCACTACCTCCGGGTATAGGCCCCAAGTTTTTATATTTATTCCATCCGTTGCATTAAAATGATGTCTGGGTCAATGGGTTAGTATGGTTTGGTAAGACTTAAAACTTTGTACACAGGTAAGTCCTATCTCAGCCTTTCAACACCCTACCTCTATGATTGTCATAGGCCCCACGGGCCACATAAGGGCGCAAGAGAACAAGAGAATGCTACTTTGGAGACTAGCAGTCTCTACCCCTACCTTCTTTATATGATTTTTTTGGGTTAAAATTATGTTTTTCACTTCATCCATGCACTGTTGCAATCTTTCGTTGCCCACAGGCGAGTTAATGAACAGGTATGTAACTTTGTATTATTCACAATATTTTAGTGCTGCAGATGAGAGAAGTAGGTCCCCATCTGATTGGATTCCTTACAATGCTCAGTAATTCATCCTGGTGGTTTCACATGTTTTCAGAATTCATAATGGCGAGGGATGATTTCCCTCCAAACCTGATAGAAGAAGAAAAACTATGATTTTCACCAGTTCTAGCTAATAGTAAAAACCAAGGTAGCAGTAAATTCGTATCTTATTTATATCACTGTCCTGGGTACTGCCACTTCTCGATCAAAGTATAAATATTTGTAGGCTGTTAAATTGTAAAGAGATAGTACATGATGTTCAAACCACAAGCATTTATTTATTTTGGTTACCTGAGGAGGCCTTTTATGTTTGAAGGTTTGATGATGAACAATGCCAAAATTATAACTCAGATTAGAAGTTCTTAACCATGCAATTTCAACTTGAGACATGAAGTTCTGCTATGTTTTCAGTCATCACACTTCTAACACTATAAAAAGTTGAAGCTTTTAAATGGATAGTTACAATCTTTTGGTCATACTAGTACCTGGCTTGACTTTTAATTATAAAACCTTTAACACCCCATAAAATGGTTTCAAGTTAAATACTTGGGGTTGGTTCATAGCTGAGCTTCTCTGGCTTAAATTAAAACGTTACTTGAGGTTATTCATTGCAAGAATGAAGGAAAAAGGTAGAAAAACAAGTAGATTGCCGTGAGGACCACCTAAATGCTTGACAATTAATTAATTAAAGTGGGATGGAGGCACACAAACCAAAATTGCGCCTCATTTGAGCGTATAGATAACCCTAACCCTAAATTTTAAGCCACGAAATTTAACTGCTATCTAGTGCGATTTTTTTTTTAGTGATTTCATGCCATTGGTGAGAACGGATTGATCATCACCAACTTGAGACATGCTGATTCATGGAGAAGGAATTTGATTGATTGTATGTGAGCCCTCCATACAAAAATAGAATGGATTGCTTTTGACAATTTGTCTTTAGATTTTTTTAAGATATTATCTTATTTTTTTACATCTTTAATCATTTTATTAGTAGCCCATCTTTCCCACTTTATAAAAGCCCAAGAAATAAAAAAAAAATCTTAATATTTATCATCCCAGTGGATATTAGTAGCATTCATCTGTCCTTGTTCTGGTGTTTTGCTTGTGGAAAATGTCATTGTTGGCAAGCACCACAAAAGATGGGCCACACCCTATGAACAAAAGTCAATAAAGTTGAAAAATCATAAAAGAGATTGTTCAATCTTAAAAAGACCTTCCACCCTTTGATTGGATATGGTCCATGGCTATTTCCCCAATCTGTAATACTCAAAAGCCCACAAAGACAGACGATCATTCTCCAAAAGCAGACACCTGGCATCTTTGTGGGCCACAGCCCATTAAATAAAGGGCTTTGCCACTGAGCAATGTGGGTCAATTTCTTCTGGTTCTTTTAGAAGGTCATTTCTTATTTTCAAGTGTCGATTGCTTTCTGCCCTGGGCTGACCTTTTAGGTAAATGTCTCAGCTCAGCCAATAAAAATCCCTTTGAGGTGAAGCCAATGGGCCCTGCCAAAGATGCCAAAGTGTCCGAACAATGATTTCGGGACATTAGTAAGAGACTCAACAAGTGTATTTGAAATGTCCAAATCACTGAGACCCCTTTTTGTTTCTTATCATTTTTACAGTGGGTGATAAGAGGAGGATAATGTGTGACCCCACTGAATAAGTACTTTGAGCCTTGAGATTTCTTGCACAGCTGTTATATGTTGACTGCACTGCTTTAGGGTGTTTAATGTTATTTTATTAATGTAGCATGCCACAGTGTGAGTTTTCTGTACATATAAAAATCCAGTTGATGGTCCACCAAAGGAAATGGACAGGATAAAATAAGTGTGGATGGATGTGGTAAAAATAGATATGAAGAAGTAAAACTTGTATGAGAATTTGGTTCAAGATAGATTGAAATGGAGAAACATAATTCATGTAGCCGTCCCAACATAATTTGAACAAGGCTTTGATGATGATAAAAACCTATTGTCTTTTTTTTTTTTAACTTTTATGAAAAAATCTTTTAAATTCAAGAAAAATATATGAATGCGCAAACACTTTATAATGACTAATCCATTATTATATGATATCATGGAATAACACAACATGCAAATTTTAGGGAAAAAATTACATTCTACATTATCAAGGAATAATTTGACGTCTCCAGATGTTATAGAATGGGGGCAAAGTTTCGTAAAAAATAATATTAAGTGTTTAGCCCTTCATCGTTTTCTCGACTTTAAAGGATTCTTTCTTTTTTTTTCATAAAAATTTATTTTTTCCCTTTCTCTTCTTTTATCCTTAATTACTTCATTCCATTGAATATTGAAGCATGCTATAGTAGGGAAATCTTAACTTGAGGGTGCAATCTGCTAGTGTACATCAACGTGGGAAATTTTTGACTTATGAGTGCATTCTGCCAATGCACATGTGGGATTTTCAATCTCTGCTGACCACTAAAAGTCGAGATTATTTCTTCCTACCATCCTATGCCAGTGCACATGTGCACTTAGAGAATTGCTGGTTCAATTTCTACAATCTTCTCATCCATTTATCCATTTGTTGAACCCTAATAAAATGGTAACAATTATTTTACCATCATGATCTTTTTAACCACAAAGGACCATTGCTTAATTAGTGTCCTATTGGCATGGATGTGGGCCACGTTTGTTTTATTCACAATCATCATTGGGAGGATGAGAAAGGAGTAGTGGGTTGGATAGGAAGGGGACCATAACCATAAGACCGCCTTTTTTTAGGAAAAGAAGGAATTATAGGGCAAATGAGATAGAACTAAAAGGAGAAGAGAAGGTCACATCATCAACGAGATTTGAGGCACTTTTTATTACACTTTGCTTCTTCTTTTGAAACGGAACCCGTGATTCGCTCGGACGAATTGGCTGACCCAATGTTCACTCATCAGTTCTGTTTTTTTGACTCCTCTCTCTCCCTCTCTCCCTTTCTCCCTTTCTTTATAAGCACAGTGGTGAGTGGAGTGACTTATGCTTTCCCTCTCAGTCTCTGTCTCTGTCTCTTCTTTTTTCATTAATAGCTCCTTGCCATGCATGCACCTATGGTTGTCACTGGGCTTGATGTTGACTCCATTAAGGTGGGCCGAAGCCCATGTTCAGGGTCCAAAGCCTTCGATGGGCTTTTGGACCTTAGGTTACGTGTCGGCCGGACTCTTATTTGGCCCGTTTATTTGTTATATTTATATGTAGGGAGGATTTCAAAAAAATCCTTAAATTTCAGCCTTATTTTAAAAGGGAAACGTTCATGTGCATCCATCCCTCACCATAAAGTGAGGGACACTTACATAGTTTTCCATATTTCTACATGAACATTCTATTTCTGCATATGACTATATATGATTTTTCCTTTTTTTCACATGAATATTTTCAGTTATATAAGTGTCTCTCACCTCATGGTGAGGGATGTATGCACATGAATATTCTCCATTTTGAAAAAGGACATAAGTTTTAAAACTTTTTAAATTAGTCCCTAAGTTTTTTAGGAAGTTTCCAATTAAGGACATTCATTTATTTAAAGTTATTTTTCGGCAAATTTTTTCCTATTTCTTTTTAAAATACCCAAATTACTCTTTCTTGTAATAAAGCTCTCATTCTTCTCATTTCCTTCGCAAGTATCTTCACGCTGATCAAGGACACTCAGTATTCCCATAGCGATTGGCCGTATGTAGTGGTTGCCGAAACCATGTCATGGCTTTAAATGAAGGGTAATTTGGGTATTTTCAAAATATTGAGGGAAAAAGTCACCAGAAAATACCTTTAAATGGCCGGATGTCCTTAATTGAAAATTTACTGGAAAGCTTAGGGGCTAATTTGAAAAGTTTCAAAACTTGTGTCCTTTTTTGAAATAAGGCAAAAACTTAAGGCCATATTTGAATATTTTCCTTATATGTATTATGTATAATTCAGTAGTATCTATATTCCTAATAAAAGTTTTAACATAATATATATACGTAGTATAAGAGTTTTTATATATATATATAAATCTTTGATTGCCTTTGTTATTTTAAATTTTTGTAGATTCATAGATAGCCTTAAGGTCCCTATGTAGTAGTTTGAAATGTATTGATGAATGAGAAGATTTGGGGTGCCCATTTTCCAAACAGACGGACTTAGATCTGAGCGTTGGGATCCGTGTAGAACGTGGACCCAACCATGGGCTCTTCAATTGGAAATGGACTTAGACCTTAACATAGATGAGTCTGGCCAAACTCATCCAAATATGGTAGGATTGAAAATTTAAACTTTAACTACACTTACTTTTATTTTTAACCTATCCAAATTTTGAATTATCAGGTTACAAATGCGAGCTGCGATAAATAGAACATTTCAGTGGTATCAATACTGTCAACATAACACAAATTTCAATTTTGAATCACAAATTTAAATGTGACCCACATAAATGTATGACAATTAGAAAGTTATACGCATCGTGTGACCTAAGCATTGCCAACTTGTCCCTCTATCGCCTACCAATTACCCTTGAGTTTAGACCTTTGACTATTTTTGAGTGTGCACCGAGTATGATAATGGCAACCTTTGGATTTAGATCTTTTGAGCTCTTTATAAAGTTATATTGTATTGTGGTTCAATCCAATGATAGGTGGTAACACCAAGTCTTGATTTTAGACCACAAAATGTTTTTTTTTTTTTTTTTTAACAAGATGTTTATGAAACTGTGATTCACTACAATGATGAATAACAACAATAACCTTCATTGTAGACCTGAAAAGGTTTTATAAGTGTATTTGTTATCATGATCCAGATCCAATCTAGTAGCGGAAAATGATGAGACGAGAGTCAGATCAGACAATTTTCAATTCACAATATTTTTTGTGAAGAAGATTTATTGATCATAAGCAAGCCTCAAATTTTTTTTTGTCAATAAGAAAGTCCCGTTTTGACTGTTCAATAAGATATATAAGTTGATGGCTAACCAAGGAGAAGGAATAGGCCAACGAGGACGTCGATGGAGATAATAAAAATAGATTTGAAGAATTTCAACTAATTTGAATATATTGTTCAGAATAGATAGAATTGGAGAAACAAAATTCATATAGCCGAATCTGAATCCAACGTAGTTGGGACAAGGCTTTGATGATGATAAAGTAAGCCTCATTTTGTAAAATAGAATCGATTATTTTATTTTATTTTTGGAAAAAAACACTCCACTTCTACTCCCTTCCATATCATTTATTTCTACCTTTTATTCATATATATACATATATATATATATATATATTCTTAAACAATGAAGGAAAAAAAAAAAAAAAAAAAACACATACTACATAAGCAAAGGTAATGGACAGATAAGATAGCACACGTGGTTGGTGGTCCCTGGAATTTAGAATTAATTGTACTACCCCAAAATCACGTTCAGTGGATGAACCCAAGATGGTCAGATCATTACCAAACTTTCCCTGTCCCAATCCGCCTCACCAAACCAACACCAGTGAAATAACTGTGCCCACTGTTATCCACATGATCTACCATAAAGTGGTCCACTCAATAGTTTAAAGATTGCCGAATGGCAGGGGAAATTTGGTTTGCCCTGTTTTGCATTGAACCCATAAAATATTGACAGATTCTTAACAATAGCTCAAGGCCAAACATGTTGGGAGGGGAAAGTTTGTGTTCACATTAAATAAAAGAAAAAAAAAGAGAAGAGGAACTCACCTTTGATCAATATAAACCTTCATTAATTGGGCAGACATTCTAATTTGACTTTGATTTAACTGGCAATCACCATTAAGTTCAATATAACCCCAAAGATAATTTCACCTAAAAAAAAATTGCTTAATTCTTAAGCCTTCTGAGTTTAAGAGAACATCATTTGATGGAAAAATATATATATATATTCCCACCCTTGAGTCCACTAGATTTTGCTGTCTATCTGAATGGACACCAAAAGATATGGTAATGGTACACTAAACACTGACTTTTTCATGTTGGTTTCCCCTAAGAATGAAGAAAAGAGAACTGTCCGTAGGTAAACAGAAGTACATAATGTCGAAATACATGCCAGTCTATCTATCCCATCAATGGAATAATTGAAGTAGACCACCAGACAATATGGTGTTCTTTCAATTTTCTGAAAACCGATCCTAAACAACTTTTTAAACAGGATTAGTCCCCTGCCCTCACCTACTAAACACACACAAATGCGTACCAGCTAGATAAATTTAGGACGGGTTTGGAACACAAAGATATGGGGGAACAAACCCATGCTTTAACGCTACTCCAGTAACTCCAAGGTGTGTTGATCTTACCATTCATTGAACAGAAACAGAAACAGAAACAGAAACATAAACCAAATTTTCTCATTCTGGAGCTTGAGCTTTCTATACTAGCAAGCAATCCAAATGCAAGGTCCTTTGCAATCCTGACACACAATAAAAGACGATTCCAGTTCCATCACTTTGGTTCAATTGCGGGCGGGCAGAGTCCCTCTCTTCTACGCGATGGAAAAACTTTTTCACTTTTGTCCTACATCTGTCCTAAATCCAAAAGGCTAATGCTCCATATTTCCCGCTTACAGCCACTTCATACATATTCCTTTCCTCTTTTTTTTTCAAAGGTCACTTACCTATAGTCAATCCAATCTCTTAACACAGACTCAAGCAAGTGATATAGCATTGGTGGCAATTTTGACACTGATCCAACTATTATTTATCAATGGATTTAACCTTGAGAAATTGCATCAATTGAAGTTACTAAACTTTAGGACCCCACGTTTTTTTAATCCCCTAGAAACATGCTATCTTCTCTATAAGGATTTCCGAGGAGAGGAGTCACTGCATTTTAGATTTGAAAAACACCAAGGAGTCACTCCTTGTAACTCAAGGTTGCTTCTTTACCTTTTTGGATTTGCAAAATTCGGTGAGGAGGTAGAGACTGAGGAACTAGTGGAAGAGAGGGTTTTTGATGGGTTGGGAGGATTTGAAAAATCCTCTCTTCACCAAAATGTGGGTGTTCGTTGGAATCAAATAAAACTAGAGAGAATTCCTCTCCAAGGAAGCTACCCAAACCTATGATGCATGGATACTTCAAAATGAGCAACGTATTGTGTCGTATCGTATCCGATACTTCAATTTTTATATATAAAATCCATGTCCCTACGATCTCTATGGCGTGTTCATGCCGTATCTGGGCATAATAAACCCAAACATGAGCATTCGAATAATTTGATTGGACTGATAAGAGAGTCGCCCTTTACCTGCATATAATGTTATCAATTAATTTACTACAATTGGTTGCTGAGCATCCCTTTAGACTTCACATTAGGTCAGCACTATACCATCAAGGAGCAAAATAAAAATTAATTCACATTAGGTCAGCACTTTCTACCATAAAGGAGCAAAATAAAAATTAAGTAGGTCAGCACTTTCTACCATAAAGGAGCAAAATAAAAATTGAGTGTTACCAAAATTTGGAGTACAACAGCTTGGCAAATAGGGGAAGCATGCTTGAGTACTTGGTCAACTCACAGGACTCAGACCCTCAAAACGAGCTAAAAATATATATACTCCTGTGGGTTCGGAGTACCATAGCTTCAGTAATCCTGAGACCACATATATAGAATTATAGAAATCCCATGTTGAATGAATGGTAATATTGTTGCCAAGAGGACAAGAAGAAAATGTAGTTGGTTTCACTGCATGGTTTTGTTTTTCGTGGAAAGTATGTTCCCTTAAAAGGCCTTCAAAGTTGGTGTCATGATAGCTGCTTAGAGGGAAGCACCTGATAAGAAGATGGATCCCATTGGGTCGGTGGCTTCTAGTTCTTTATCCGTTCCTTTTGCATCTTCTGATGATCATGATGGCCAATAGTCCCTCTTCTTTATATGCTATCAATGGCATTGTTTTATTTCTGACACATAACTAATTGAATCTCTTTATTGCATTTTATATACATGAGATGTATCCATGTTTAGGCTCAAAGAGACATGGAGCCCCACAAAAGATAGAAGAAATAAAATATAGATTTGTATGATGGCTTCAAGCAGGAGATTTAATAACAAAATCCAAATCAATGCGGTCAACAGGTTTTCTAGTTTTGCTGATCGGTACCGACACCCTGTGTCCGACTGCAGCTTGAAATATAAAAGAAAGTATGACGGGGAAAATTGTTTATTTTACTAGTTCGATAGAAATTCTCCAGTTAAGACTGTATGAACCAAATGAAAACTCAGATTCATACTAGGAACTACAATGATTCAATAAAAGCCCACAGCTAACAATTACATCCAAATGCATGCCAATGATGGTCAAGTGTCACTCCAGCTAGATATTAGCTCTTGCTCGGGGCTAAAAGCTAATGGTTTTTTTTAAAGGGCTTCAATATCGTGATCCAATCCAACGGTGAAGAATAGTTAGATCAATGACAAATCAGGGTAAGTGCCAGCTTACCAGGGGATTATCTGCGACTGCAAGGGCTCAGATCAATGATAGGTGGGCCTTATGCAAAAAAAAAATGGGGGTGCCAGGGTTTTCTCTCTTACCTTCTTTTCTTTCTTTCTTTTAAGTTTACGCCTGTAAAGAGGAAGATGTGGTCAAAGTTGTAGAGGTCTAACAAGAGGAAATCGAGGAATAAAAAACGATGTCAAGTAACTTCTTTGATTTCGGGTCTGTCTGTAGGAAATTTCTACACGAAGAACAAGACAACAACAGGAAGGAAAAACATGAATGCGAAAAGAAACAGCCAAAAAGTTTGGGCTATATTAGAAATCACAAAGGCTATTCGCCATAACCACCGGAAAGGTAGTGAGGCTTTCATGTGACAATACCATCCACCTCTTGCTTCATGCATTATATATATATATATAAAGGGCACTTTTGGAATCCTTGGCACTGGACTTTTACAAAATCAAACCCACCACTTCTCTTGATCGTATTATGATATTATTTTAATTGTGTCAAAAACACTTGGCTGAATCTGACTAACAGCTCTCTCACAATCTGCAGCATACTCATGTAAAGCATGCATCCAATCAAAAGAAGTATTAGCTTATGAGCATACATGATGCTTTAAGTTTGGTGAAACATGGTCACCTCTCATGAAAGAATAAAGAATACAACTACCTGACATTAACTTGGCTTTTCTGAGACAATGGCCCTGAGTGCTTCTTTGACAAAAGGGTATCTAAATGAGAAACCCAATTCTTTGGCTTTCACAGGAAGCACTCTCTGCCCATCCAAAACCTGCAATCAGCTCAGGAAAGATCAAAAGAAGGGCATTATTTTCATTTTCTTATTATTTTCATTTTCTTATCTATCAGTGGAGCAAACATGAGCTATTTTTTCCACACAAAAAACTAAAGAGGAGAAGGAGGAGGAGAAGATCAGAGCCAACAAGAGAATGCTGAGAGGATCACATACGATAGAGGCACCTTCACCAAGGACTGCCTTGAGTGCAAAGTCTGGAACAGGCAACCATGATGGGCGGCCCATGACTTGCCCCAAATGTTCGCACATCTCTGCCAGCCGAACTGGATTTGGTGCAGTTCCATTGATAACTCCTGTCATGCAGAGATTATAAACCACAAGGATAAGAGACTTTCAAGAGAAACTATCTTATGTCAGATCAGTTAATGCCTTGCCAAAAAATCCCATTTGCAGAAAATACACAGGAGTTTTTTTTTTTTTTTTTTAACCCTGGTTGAATAGACAAGATTCTGGGTATAAACTCAAAACAGATAAGAGCACTGTGAATCAGGATAGCAGACCTACATAGCCCAAGGCTATGACGAGTCTATTACATAGAATTGAGAAATTTGCAGACTTTAAGGTAAAATTATGAAGATTATTACAAAAGTGTTACTGTTAATCAGATATGGCTCAGATGATACAAGAATTATCGCATTGTTGTGTAAGCTGAGCTCATGTCCTTTTTTTGTGGGTAGTAGTATATCAGCTGAGAACAACTAAAACGGATAAATATTATACTAGAATCCCACTAGATGCAGCCCCACGCACTGTTTGGCACGTCCTCCACAGTCCAGCTCCTTATGCTCCACACAGTCCTCCAAATGTTTGTTACTCATGCACTTCATGCCTTCTGCATATGACCTCAATTTTCTCTAGTATACACTGCCCTTGGGAAGTGCAGGACCAATGTGAGGATGTAAATGGGTCAGGTCCATGGTGGACCCAGACTAAGGATTAAAAAACCAAACTCGGTCCCCCTTGAGTCGGATTGGCTCCAGATTTGGGCCAATTTTTTACCGCTAAAAAATCTTTAAATTTTAAAATAAAAAAAATGTGTCCCTTGGAAAGTGGAAGAAGTTAGGAAAAGAAGGCGTTTTTTAAAAATAAAAGTTGGGAAGCTTCAGGGGGTTTTAAATATAGAGGTTGGGAAGTGGAAGGGAGTTTCAAATACAGCCAAACAACCACTTAAATAGTGTATCTGTGGATGGAGGTTTTAAATTGAAATTTAACCAACCCATTCAATGAAAAAAAAAAAAAAAAAAGACTTGGTCGAGTCCGAGTTGGAGCCAACCCTACTTTCGTAGTGACCAAGTCCGAGTCAAGTTGAACTAGGCCAACTTTTCAAACCTTGACCCAGACCTGAATTAGTTTATATACCTTGGCTAGAATCAATTAAACCTAGACCCAACCCCACACCGACACAAATCTAAAATTAGATTATATGGCGAAGAACCAGAGACCTTGCATTTAGAACAAAGGCAACTGCCACCTGTGTCACAAGCTCCTGTGAGGATTTATTTTCATCATCATCATCATTATAGTCGTGTCCGAACTATGTTGGGGTCGGGCCGGCTGCATGAATTTTTTTTTTTCCATTCCGATCTATCCTGAGCCAAATCCTAAGATAGGTTGTGCTTCTTCGGATCTATCCTTAGTACTTCTATCCACGTCCCCATCAGCCTACCCTTTTCCAAACTATGTTGGGATGTGCAAAGAGACTAAACTCCTATGAGAATTTCAGCTCAAGAGGTACCACAAAGATTTCTTCTGATACCTTGGCTCTATAGTAAGGATGGAGAGATTGAGAAAGCTGTCGAACATAGGATAAAACCTTACGGCTCAATTGGAGACTTGCTTCTCGTGTGCCTTGTGATCAGCATGTACAAAGAAGATTTAAGGGAAAATTTTACAAGACAACTATTAAATCAGCAATGACCTATGGAGGGAGGATTGTTGGCCAATCGTTTGCATATATGAGCAGGGCTCTCCTAAGATAAAGGATTACTAATATTGTGCAAGACTAATATCGTATATAATTCCATATCTTTTGCATCAAGGAAAGATGTTTAAGATTTAGGATAATGTTTCTACAGATTACAGTATAAGTAGGCTTTCCAATAAAATCAGAAATCAAATCATAAACAAAGAGAAGGGGGTTGGTGTAGGGAGGTTTTTGAAGAGAGGAAAAGAGGGGAGGGGGGCCGGGTGGGGGCGGTTGGATTGGGATTAATCTTTTGTTGGACTTGGTCTCGCTGAAACTGATTTGACCCATGAAAAGTCAGAACAAGGTCCTAGCGTTTCTTGCAAGTTAAGCATTAAAAAATACAAAAACATGGAAAATTTTAAAATAAAATAAAATCAAAGACTTTAATAAAGGAAATATTTTGAAGGCAATGCATGGTTTAACTTAATCAGTGAATTTATAGTTTGCAAGAAGTTGTGAATGTAAAGCAACTCTAATAAGTATTTCATTGGTTTGAATTAGTAACGAATGACATTAAAATTCATAGCAGTTTTTCTCACAGTAATGGGCTATAAGTACTAATAAATAGAATACTAGCCTCTATAAGATGGATTCGTCAAAGCTTCACTTATCAGGTTCACCAGATCATCCAAATGAATCCAAGAAAACCTGCATCATTAAAGCGATAATTATTTCTCTGAAATAAGAGATGTTGAAAGCCATGTTAGGATCAGAATAATGCATGACAGATTTCAATTACTTTTGAAAATAAAATAGTATATCCCAACATAGTTGCAATATCACTTTTTGCATGAGATCATAAATAACTCCTTCTATCCTCAAAGAATATGTAAGATATCATAGCAGCAGACTCGGTCTTTTGCCGAGGAACATGATAGCAGCAAAAACATAAAGGTGAGGTGCATCGAAAGGGAGGGCAAAGTATATAGCAGAAGATATAAGATAAATCTTAGCAAAATTAACTTAGTTTCTTGCTTCTTTGTTGCCCAACATCCAACTCCTACGACAAAGCAAGTTTAACTGCCATCTTACAAAAAAATCATGTTATGGTTCCACTCAACAATCACATAACACTCCACTAGCTCGTCGTTACTTTTCCCTTAATAGTTGCTCGTAGATACTAAAATCTATCACACTATGGCATTAAGTAATTTTCAATTTTACCAACTCACCTTCCCTGCTTCCTATATCCACTAAGTTTACACTCTACATATTCTGTTTGACATGCTAATTCGCAACTATCTGACTTGAAAACCTTTCTCCAATGTCCTAGTCTATCATTTAGTTGCTTTAATGCCCGACTAATGGGTAACATCATCTGCAAACAAATGCATGAAGTAACTTCACCTTGAATATCTACCACTAAATTGTATATAACCAAGGTGGAGTAATAAAAGGCTAAAAGCAGATGTTGGTGCAAGCCAACTCCAACCGAGAATTTCAATATCTTCTCATAGTTTTCACACTCGTTACTATCATTTCATGTCATATATAATTATTAAATCAAGTAATGGATATAACCATTAGGGATGCATTCTTTTTCAGTGTCTGCTAAATTAACTGTCTTAATACCTTATGGTACGCCTTAACAAAATATATAAAACAACATACATAAATTCTCCCCTTTTCCCTCAACATTTGCATGAATGCAATGTCCACAGGATATTCAAACAACATTAAATAAATAGTCTGTACTGAATGATTTTGTGTAAAAAAAGGCACAAAAATTACATGAATATGCAAATCTAAATCTGAGGCCCTCTCAAACAACCATGTAGATTTTTGAACCAGGACATTAGTGTAGAAAACGAATATGAAGCAATTAAAATATTGATCCACCATATCTGATAGTCAATAAGAGTAAAAAATAAAAATAAATAAAAAAGAGACAAATCTACAAATAATCTTGCAAAGTAGAGTGAGGCATAGTAGTAAAATGAGGTTTCCTCTGCTTTGAAAAAAAAATCAATAAAAATTAATCAAAAGAACCTTAGATATTAAAGAGACAGAATCGATACTGGTGAGTGTGACTTCATGGTAACTTGCCATATTGATCAGCAGATTTCACCTGTGAGGCCCCTTCTCATCAATGTCAACCCATGGATCAAAAGCTTCACAGATTCTTGGTGATGGTAGAGTGCTATTCATGATTGAATTGAACTAAAGCAGTTATGTGATTAACTCGCACAGGTGACATGATATTGTTCAAGCTTGACACAATCAAAAGGCATATACCACTCTAATGTGAAATTCAACGTCACAAATCAAAGCAGGAGGCTTTGATGAATTGATGCAATAGTTTACACCAGTGTGTAACACCCAAAGTGCAGATCTACTCCACAGATGGTAACCCAGTCATTTCTCAAAATAAAACCCAAACCCAACAATTAGTCATAGCCTTCAATACTATTAAAACAAGATCTTCTAATCTAACCACAAAGCTTTTAGTATAACATAAATATAAAAGCATAGAAGCACAGAAATTTGGAAAGTCACCATTGTTTTCCAGTGCCCAGAGGTCCACCAGCAAACAACATGAACAGAGGTATCATCTTTGCTGCATCAAAACAAAAGCAGAATCCATAAAAGGGGCATAGAATTGACTGAAATCTAAACAAAGTTATCAACTGAATTTCAAGAAGATGCTGCATCAGATGACAAACTGATGTAGTTAAACAACTGTCACGCGGTATTATGCATAGAGTTCAAAAGGTCAATCAGAAGCATGAACCCTAAATTATAACCTTTAAGTATAGAGTTCAAAAGGTCAATCACAAGCATGAACCCTAAATTATAACCTTTAAGTCAAAAATAACATTATGATGTAAGGTCGCATTCTGCTAGGAGGTACCTCTCACAGCTTGCATGAGGCAAAAACTAAGACCATTCTGGGAGCCACTTGGATGCATCATGAGAGTGATAGAAAGATTGACTGTGAATATGATTTTTGGAAAAAGAATCATTTCAATCAGACCATCACAACCATTGTAGGGACCTTGAAGTTTAACAGTTTCTTAAGTTACAGTTATCATGAAATCCAATCCAATGGTGAGTATAGTTCACAGTCAAATCAGGGAGAGTGCCAATTTTTGGGGATTCAGTGAGTGTGAGGGGATTGGATTAATCATAGGGGGTCCCATGTCGTGGTAAAAACGTTTCCTACCGTGCAAGCTGTGAAAGGTACCTTTTAGCGGAATATAGCCCTATGATGTAATCAGACACAAAAAGACCCATAGATACAAAATAATCACCATATTCTAACTCAAGGTAACGGCTCATTAGGAATAACAACCAATAGAAACATTATGATCAAAGCTTGTTCATTGAAAGCACTATATGTTTCTTGGGTGCAAGAACATCAAGAGGAAAGTCTATGGAAAATAACACCTCTTCATAAAGAGGTTGGCATGGGAAGAATCGAATGATAGGGCCTTCAATTGTATCAAAATGTCTGAGGAGATCGTTGATGTACTTGAAGAAAGAAGGCAATGAAAAAGAGAAAGTCAAAGACACCGCCTATCTGTTGGCATCACCATGGAGATTTTCTACCCTAGCAAAGGTGCTAACTTTTGGTTAGTAGACAGCACTTCTCTCAGAGGAATTCTGACCACTGACAATTTGTGGTGTAAAAAGAGAATAACAACATTCGTCTAATGTGCCTAGCAGATGAAGAATCAGAGCATCTTCTGGTGTGACATACAGTGCTGCTCAGCTCCTTTAGAGATCACTATTAGTGCTATCGTGGTTTCAGTGCAGTTGGGTCCTCCTGGATAACCTCCATCATTTAGATAAGGCTTGGAAGAATGGTGTGTATGGTGGGGCGGGGGCCTCTAGAGGAAGGATTATGCGGACATCGATGTTCATGGCCCTCACCTGGCTCCTATGGAAGGAAAGAAACTCTCATAAATGGGAAATCATTAGAGGTACAGACTTAACTAGAAAGATCAATCTTTTTGTTGCATCATGGGTCCCTTCATCAAGGCTTTACGAGGCATTCTTTCTTAGATCCTGGCACGAGGTTACCTCTTCTTACCTGTACCCAAAGGTCCCACCCGCACCACACACACACCCACCTACTCTGCAAAAGTAAACTAAATGTTTACAGCATCATTGGCTGGGAAGTGTTGGAGGGGTATTCAAGATGGATCGACATTAATTATCACCTCCTTCTCAAAGTCCTGTAGGCATTCAGTCAGTGAATACAGCTGAACTGATGGCTCCATGGATCCTGATTGGAAGAAGCTAAGCACCTTAATCTCTTCCACATTATAGTTAAAGGAGACTCTTATTGTGCAATCCAGTGGGCAAGCGGCCAGTGCTCATTAGTCATTACCGCATATGTTAGAAGATTAGCTGAGGAAGTAAGACTATAAGAGACCTGGACCAGTTCCTTCAAGCACCACTTGTCCACGTCAAACACATCACTATGAGGAAGCAGACATTTGGCTAAGCAAGGAGTTAAAAAACAGCATATGACTTTCAGCAATGACCTGCCAAACATGGGTTTACATGCTTTTTTTCTTACATGTTATAGTTCTTATTTTCTGAAGGGGGTGATATAATCTTGGATTCAAAGACCCCTGGTGTCTTTCCATCCTTGTTTGGTAATTTTACTTTTAAAATCAAGTGAAATGAAGTGAAGTATCAAATCAAGAGGGAAAAAAATATAAGTGGGTTATGATGGTATTTTGTTTTTAGTTGTTTGGTATGGAATCTTTTTGACTCTTTGTATAGAAAAGTGAAATTTTCTTTGTCTTTAAGTGGACAAAGGTGGTTGCTTTTTGAATTTTTTTAAAAAGATCGAGGGAATTTTGAATTAAAGTACTTTTGATGTGACCTCTTGTCTGAGAAATGGAGGCTTTACTTTACTATTACTATTCTCGTAAAGTGCCAAATGGGCCCAGGATATGAAAAAACCTAGAGAAGAATGAAGAAAAAAGAAGAGAGAATTGGGGTAGGTCGCTGCTGTGGATGAGTTACCTAGTGTTGGGACTTAGGCAGCCCTCATATATATAATTAATAATTTATTAATAATTACGGGAAACCCCCTATTGATTCTACTAATTACATATTAGTCCTTGGACTATTTCATAAATACTGAAATGGCTGTAGACTTCCTATAACAGGGATCCATATTTATAAATCAGGCCCTCATTTTAGTCAGTATAGCTCCCAGATACTATGCAGCCCCTATTATTAATAATAGATAGGCAACATTCAACAACAACAATAATAAGATGTTATATGATGATAATAATAGTAGCAGAAAGGTGAACAGATGAAAAGGGAAAGGTTTACATCCCCAAATATTGCGTACATGAAACAAATGTCACAACACATGGTATGGAAGAGCACAATACCTAAAGCACCACCATCTTTTCCAAGAACAACACCTATGCGAATGAGAACCAACTTCACATTCTTATTAACACCAAGCGCCCTTCCTTCCCATTCCCTACAGACCTGAAAACTCACGTTAGTATAAGGTAAGAATAGCATCAAGATAAGAAGGCATGCTTATCAAAATATTTTTTGGGGGACAAAAATTGATAGAGCATCAACCATTCAATAATTTATCTATGGCATATAAAAATGGCTCCTATGCTAGCTGGCATATGTTTAGCCACTTTCATGGTGTTTTTTTTTTTTTTTTTTTGAATATTTAATACTAATGACACATTTTACACTAAGAATTGATATAAAAAGGTTCTCTCCTTTTTTTTCACTTAAAATGGCAACAGTTTACCTTAATCAAAAAAATTCTTTAGTCCTCACACATACATGTATGTTGTAACAGTAGCCATGCAAAAACATGCTGATATAGTATACATCAACCATAAAATAATCTTTTTGTGGCATGTAAAATTGTTCCTACACTTCTAGCATCATTTCAGCCATTTTGATACAATTCCTTGGGCATTTAATACTAATGTCAAGCAAGGCACTATAAATTATGATATAAAAGTCTCTTTCCTTTTGTGTAAAATGGCAAGTGTTCACTTAATTTGGAAAGGCCACATACACAAATTCAGAAAAACTCGAACCTAAAAGGCCCATTACAGCACAAAATAATACATAAAACACCCAATTAATCAGAAACGTTATTCCCGCTTTACCTCTTTCCAAGAAATTGCCCATGAATGACATTCACCAGCAAAACCCTCAGAGTTGTTCAGTTTATTTTAGAAATAAGATTGTTTCCTCGAGCCAGACTGAGCAAAGAATAGAAAGAAGGGAATGACTCTATTAGAAATGTCCTCTCCGATTTCGAAACCGAAAAACTCCAAGACTCCAAAAGCGAGAACATTGTTTGTAATCAATCCATTTACCCAACAAACTTAGAAAGTAACCCCAAACTGAAGTTTTAGAGGGGCAGTGTGCAAAAATATCACAAGGTAAAAAAAACACCCTGCTCGCAATGCAAACATAAAAAATAGGCATTCACAAGAAAACAACTCCAGGCTCACTTCCTCCTATGGCTAGTGGTCAAAATTTTATCTAAAGCCAATGTGCAAGGAAAGGCCAGAAATTGAGGGTGGTGGAAACTGGCCACAAGAAAACAAATTCATTAGTTGCCTCTTTACTCTTAATGATGGAGTCATGAAAGCACTTCACTGAAAGTTCTTCCCTAGAAACTGGCCACCTCCATGGAGAACCAGTTGCACTCTCCTAAACAAAAACCAACTAGGCATACAGCCGTAATTGGGCACCAAAGAATCTCATCAATCATCATCCCAAAACCAGAGACCAAACAATTAATTCACTTAGCCTTAGGTATTCCCAAAACCTAATACATGACCAATTCGCAACATTCTACCAATATTAGGAATGAAATCTCCCCAGAGCATGAGTAATTGATCCTCACAGACTCGAGCACAAGCAGGATCTACCAGAATCATCCACCCATTATGACCAAGATTATATTTCCAGGTGATACCAGATCATCAGAGACTATCATCTTCATTATTGACCAGCCAAAGGCATTTGCTCAAAAGTGCAGAAGTGACCCTCATAATGACATGAATCCCTGAGGCTGGTATACTATGCATGTCAATGGACCTCCAATTGCTTGGTTACCAGAGGGTTCCAAGTTCCAATCTGAAAATTTGGGTACAGACCCGCCTTTGGACCCCACTGGTATTGGGATCCAGGTCTGGGTTAAGTTGGGTGCATATCCAAATATCCACTTACCCAAGTGATATGTATAAAATATTATATATCATGCAAAATATAAGCTAATAAATAGAGTAGAACTACAATTGCATTGATCAATTGGCTAAGAACGGTTGTAGCACAGGTGGTCAAGGTATCACCCTCGATTTTGTGGTTATGGGTTCATGCACCACTGGCTAAAACTTTTAATATACATGGGTTCTGAGTCCGGCTTCAAGGCAGGTCAGGGTTCAATTAGGACCATCAGAGTCAGATCCAGGTCCAAATATATACATTCAATCAGGCCTGTGTCCAGGTCCATGTCCACCAAGGACCATATCAAAACTGACCTGTTTACATCCCTCTCCTCCATTAATATAAATCTAGAGACCTTCCACCCCACTAATTTTCATCTTGAAGCTTTATCCCTTACTTTTTTTATAAAGAACTTTTACTATGGGATTGGATGGGCCTGTTAGCAACAGCAGGGAATACTACAAAGAGATATTGCAAATCTCCTATTATCCGGCTAATGCTGCATGATTGTGAAGTACTAAATGTCAGCGTGTGCTGCACCAATTAATAATTTAATAGGATATGAAATGTACTTGAGGACTAAGATACAAATTAATACAATAGATTTAGTTGATTGATGCCAAATTTGCATACTTCTTAAGTTCTATCTATATCAATCACTACATACAGAAATACCATGAAAACTATTTGGAACTTTAAATTGCCTGGCTAATAATTGAAATGTAAGTAGTTTATATCACATTGAATAACTCTCTTTTTTTTTTCCCTGGATTGGTAACGGACATGACTTGAACCCACAACCTCAAAGGTTGCAATAGTGAGCATTAAGTTTTGAAGGACGTGTCCATCACTCTACAAGGAGATTTTTACGTGCATGATTACTTTCATGATTAAGAGTTTCTGATAATTATTCAACAGAGTCCAGTACACTATGGACTTTAGTGATGACATCAGGATGATATTCTGACTGACAATCGGAAACAAAGTGATGGTTTCTAGCAGACCATGAAAATGATATCGTAAAGAAAAATGAAAAGAAAATGAATTTAGGTTCCTAAGTTACTTATGGAAAGACACATGACTTCAGTCATCAAAAAAACAAGTTGATGATTGTCACCTCTGATAAGTAGTCATTTCCTGAAGGACTTTGTTCATCAAATACTCGAGTTTCACTAGTGCCTGGTTGTATCAGGAAGAACAAAAATAAAGAGAAGAATAAAGGACAGCTGAAGAAGTTTGTGTAACTGCAGCTTTACATGCCTTCTTAGAAGATTTGCATATCAGCAATCACATGGTACCTTTTCTATTCTCAGACTGTGCTTAGAAAGAAAAAAAAAAGCATAGCAAACTTATGATATTTACCATAACACATAAATGTAGAAAGTCATAACATAGCTGCATTATATATATAATAAGAAAAAGGATTTTACCGGAAAATGAACCCTATTTGGCCATTGCACGAAATAATGAAAAGTATTTCCCGCTGCACGAAACGTTCATCCCACCACTTTTTCTTTTTTTCTTTTTCATTTTTTTGACAAGGGACGATAGCGTCGCCCAAAATAAGCATGGGCGACGCTAGCGTCACTCTTTGCCGAATATTCCCTGCCCCAAATCCAACTTTTCCTCATCCGTTTTCCCTCAATAGGGTTCACAAAGAGTGAATGAGGGTAGCTAAGGAAGATGAAATAGAAGAAGAAGAGGCGGAAGAAGAAGAGCACACAGGAGATTCGGTACGATTCACGCAACACTTTGATTTGGCCCGCTGAGTCAGTTATTTCATCGACCTCAAATCCATATTCATTGGCTGAGAACTTGGTCAATAAATCATGGTTTTTTAATCTACAATTTTTTTCCCCTCTTGTTCACTGATTCATGTCATGGAAAATAGCAATAAGCTTCTTTTGGTTCACAAAAGTGCTCCAACCAGTCGTCAAAAGATGCCTGCGTGGGGTCCCTCTATATATATGCCTGAATTTCCAAATCTTGCCGTGAACATCCTCAGCAAAGATGTTCTGAACAGGCAGATTTTTATTCACATCCAAGGGGGGTAAGATTGTATCTGCAAGGTAGCGAGGAACTGAGAAGCCCCCACCATTGTTTGCATCAGATTGCGTTAGCATCTTGGAGAATGAGGCAGGTTTCCCCTGACTCTCACCAAGAACAACCCCATTGCCTTCTTCTACTGAGAATTCCGAGTCTCCATTCCTCACTGGGACCAACCGGATCTCCGCATAAATCTCATGACTCTCATGGTCAGCCAAGAACTTCACATCTGCAACCCTACGAGGGTTGTAGATGAGACCCTCCATTCAGCTTCCGCGTCATCTCCATTGACTAGAAATTTGCTACTGAGGTCAATGTTTAATTTTGATCATCTTTATTTTGTTGTTCCTATCTTTATGGGATTTACGAAGAGCGACACTAGCGTCACTTCATCTTAAATTGGGCGACGCTAGCATTGCTAGTCCCAAAGTTACAAAAAATAAAATTAAAAATTAAAAAAAAAAAACGAAACCATGCCTAACGGACCACGTTTGTGCATTAGGAAATAGTTTTCACTATTTCATGCAACGGCCAAATACAGTGCATTTTCCGGTAAAATCCTCATAAAAAAAAAATCTTTTTCCTAAAATGGCAAAGTTTTATTCCCGAAATTCATTAAGTATAGGTGCAGGCATCAAAGTTTGGATAAGGAAACAATAATTAAACAAGATACAAGAACTTAGCAAAGTACTGCAAATAGAATACATGAAAAGTCTTTTGCTCATCTTTGTTGAATGAAGTATGACTGCATGAGAGCCTTTACCATTCTTCTGCTAACCAGCCGATGTTGGAATTTCTTGATCTATCATCTATGGATATGCTTCAAGACAAATTCACCTGATTACCTCCACTAACTGGATTCCATATCTACTGATAAAAAAGATCGGTGTTTAACAACAATGTTTTCTGAACTTCAATAAAGAATCCTGGGTCATAAATTCAACAACATAGTTTCGATGGTACGTCCTCAAGTTTCATTACCAATTTCAGGAAATATCCCACTGTCCAAATAGTACTGGTAAGGCAAATTGGAAGCACAGACTGTTGGGATATGACTTATCAGCCCTTCGTGCACAAGTAAAGAAGATTTGAATTAGTGAACCTCAATGAGTGGGAGCTCTCCACGGAAAGCATATGAGAAGCTTCTTCTTTTTTTTTTGGAAGAAACAAAAGTTAGCCAAAAGAAAAAACTACTTTTCAAACGACCCATTATTGGAAAAACCATATCGGGCACTGAATAATACTGGAAACAAAAACATTCCTTACATAATATGTATGGACGAAAACCGATAAAAAAAATACATATGGATAAGTAAATTTGATCTACTAGATTCATTCACGAATGTCAAATTTTGGCACCATGAATAAGTAAAACCTTTCTTTGTATGAGATAAGAGTAGTTGTACTAAAGCTCCATGAAAAGTGTACAACACCACAATTATCCCACCACACATCTCAACATTCAAACTAAGGATATGTATATTAGAATACATGACTAGTTTGTGTAACACTCACCATAATAACCAATGGCTGTTGCACTGACCAAAACCCTTGGCCGAACTTCATCACTCGAGCGGTTTATTATATCTACAACCTTCACAAGCCAATTGTAATAATCAAGCAAACTAACAAATCAGGAGAAAAAAAAAAAGATTTCGATTTTTTTTCCCTTTTCCCAATCATCTATTTCATTTTTGAATACTGTAAATCCTTTACAATTTTGCAAAACACGGAGAATATTAACCTTTGACGTGGTGCTGATCCTGCTTTGCTTGATTTCTTTCTTGACCTGGGGTACAACAAACAACAACCCATCATATAAGACCCACATGCTCAAAAACTGAGAATCTGAACCATTATGGAAATCCACAATCATGGAAACACAACAGAATATTCTTGATAATAATTGAACTGCAGATAAGACAATGATTGGAACATTTTGAATAATTATATCAAAACAGAATATATAAAATATATTGGGATATATTCCCATGAGCACAATGCTCACAGGCTTACTGTGCACACCACCTAGTGAGGCCCGACTGCGACTAGGGCCCCACAGATCATGGGACAAAGGGAAAGATCCTAATGGGTAGGGCCCAGATATCAAATTTGGGGTCAATCTCATGCCTCTAACCCCTTGATCCGTGGCCCACAAGTTTAACGGCTTTATATAAAACAAAAAAAAATCTGACTCTCAATTCAATGGTCCAGTCTACTTGGATTGGTGCAAACCCATGGGATTTGGTGTAATTTAGTGTGGTCCTGTGTGTGGACAGTTTGTATGGATCATAAGATGGGCCCCACTATGTTGCCATCACCCTAAGATGGTGAGCATCATGCTCACAGAAAGATTTGCTGAGAGAGATGTATAAGTTTAGCCCAATTGTATAAAGCAATGTGGCTGTATGTCTCCATCGGTAAGGAGTCTGAAGACTTGATGCAAAAGGTGCAAGTGTGTGACCAATCACATGTTGTAGTGATCGGTGAAGACACTAGGCAGCATCACAGAAAAACAAAGTATCTTTAAGTTGGCAACATTCTAATGAAAAATGAAACCATGAACGAAAATATAGAACTTTACTTCGGACTTCAGATGACCATAAGTGCGCATCACAGAAAAACAAAGTTTCTTTGAGTTGGCAACATTCTAATGAAAAATGAAATCATGAACGAAAATATAGAACTTTACTTCAGACCTCAGATGACCATCTTGTACTTATGGGCATCCCAGCCAAGTTGACAACAGCATTTGAGCCTTGAATGCTTTTATGCCATTCTGGCTCCTCTGCAATTGTTATTCCAGGAAAGGCCTTGACTGCATGGGTACTCGAAAATCTAGTTAGCACAGATCTAAACAAAATAGATGTGAAAGAATGCATAAACACCAAAAGGGAAACACACGATTGCTAATAGTTTCTAAGAACGTACTTTTCGACATGGGAATAAATCAATAATATGCTGAATGGATTTCTACAGTTCAAAAAACCACTTTCACATACAAGAAATACAATTACAAAGCCAGAAGCCCCTACTTGTTCAAGTTTGCCCAGCTCCTAGTATGAATAACTTACTATCTATAGATAAACTGGAAGAAAATATGTCCTAGTAAACACTAAACAGAATTAGCAGGGATAGAATTACAAGGGAAAATGACTACGAGAGGAGAATCAAATCAAAATTGAAATCCACTCAGTGCCAGTGCGTTTTTTAACCAATACTTGGGAGCAACTGTAAGGGGTAAAAACAGAGGTCTTGGCAAGGATATTGCATATAAGGTTAGTGGATGGTTGGCAAAGTGGAGATAAGCTAGGAGAGTATCATGTGATAATTGAGTGTCCCTTTAATAGGAGAGTATCATGTGATAATTGAGTGCCACTTTCATTAAAGGGATAATTTTACAAGACATGAGTCAGACCTGCATTGTTATATCAAGTTAGATGATAGAAAAAGAAAGAAATGGCGAGAAGACAAGGTACATGCTATGGATGATACAATAAATATGCAAAGTGATAAGAAAGAAATAGAACTAGAAATGAGCAAATAAGAACAGATCTACAACAATAAAACCACTTTTCCACTGATTTCCAAAGTACTGTATGCGCTTTAACAGCAAAAATCTTTATAAAGGGAGAAACAAATTGTGGGTGCGTTCTTTTGTCCTACATAAAGAAACATGATGATAAAAGCAGACAATGGAACTAGAGAACATTTTTTCTTAAAAGAATGAATAAATGCATTCTAGGTCCTTTACCAAATTATTCTCATATTCCATTCCTTTCAAAACCAAATATGGAAGTTAATTATAATTAGGCAATTCAAATTAAACACTAAAATCCATGAATCATTAAAAGCATGCATTACCTTCTTACCAGGAAAATCTAATTGTGCCTTTGATCTAGACCGTGTCAAAACATGAACACTGTGATTATCTGCATGTAAAAGAAAAATTATGATTTAAGTATAACCGACATTTTAATCAAATGAAGATTAAATAAAATGTAGGAAGTTCAGAAGGTCAAGTAAAACAAAAACTCAGATTTTCATCGTGGCTTTTAAAAAATAAAAATACATGCTAGTATCAATAAGACAATAACCCATATGCTTGCAATTTTTCTCTTATGCCCCACTTCCACCCCTCAAAGAAGGCTAACCAATCAAGTTTGAAAGAACCCACCTACAACCAAGCCAAGATATTACTACAAATCATATCGTCCTGGGCTTAGGTTCTCAAAGAAAGTCTAAAACCGATGTCATTGTCCTAAGCTGCTAACTCAAGTGGTAAGGGACATCAACTTCCTCACTGGGTGAGGAAGGAAAGTGGGTTTAGCCCTGGAGAATGCAGGGAGGTTTCAGCCACTCTAGAAAAAAAAGATAACCCATCCCACGGTCTATGAGATATATACATTCAGAGAGAGAGAGAGAGAGAGAATCATTTTCAAAATTAAAAAGCTTGTGATCATGCTCAGTGACAGATTGTAGATTACATACACGTTGGAGAGAATGTGTTTTGGAAAGAAATGAAAGGGATGGATTTTGAAGTGCAGATCATCATCACCTTTTCAACTTTGGTCAATGATCATCCCACATGCTTATTTGAAGGAAATAGATGCTTACAAAAGTTTATTCTATCTACCTGTTTTATTCAAGATTGCGAGGAGGGCCTAGGAATGCTTCTTTTCAATACTAGCTAGAACTAATACATGGCTACCAAGTGAGGGGAGATATGTTGGAAATGACACATTTTTGCAATCGTCAGGTGAAACAATTTTGTTATGAGCAATCATGCTGACAAAGATGACACCAATGATGGGAATATTAAGATGCTTGGAAACAATTTCCAACCCAAATGCTAATTAAAACACACACACACACACACACACACACACACACACAGAGAATTGATAGTGGTGGGCCAATCAAGTGAGCCCTTCGCCTTTAATGTTAATTGCAAAGTAGGGATTCTTCCGTTGAATTGTGATGTAGATTTGAAGAATGTAATAGCCCAATAGAGGCGCCCATGATCCAGCCATGGAATAGGCCCATGTCCAAGCTCGGCCCAAACCCATGACCTTCATGGATCCCACTTGATTCCCACAGTATGTGGGCCCTGGCCAAACTATTAGGGGAACAGAAGTTCAAATTTAGGCTGCATCTGGTTCCTAACCATTTAAAGATCAAAGAAAGTTCTTCGCAATTTTATGAATTTTTATAACTAACATACCCATATAAATTCGAGCTATTGACGAAAGTATATTCAACATCAAATCTGCATAACTAAGTACATTGTAAATGCTCTTTTCCATAATATAACCACTAACCTGCAATTAGCCTTTGGACCAATCTTCTACCAATAAAACCTGTTGCTCCTGTTATTGAGATGATCATCTGATTTGTCTACAAAAAACACCAGTTTAGTCAAATCTCTGTGCCAAGTTATCCTTTTAAGTGCATGATGGGTCAGTCAACCCAGTAACTTGAATGCAGTTATCATCCCTCGCTAAGTGAAAAGATGAGATTAGGTGACACTAGCATTACCAATGGCTCGCCAACCAAACAGATCAGTTTTTTGTTGTCTGTTGCGATGCTAAACATTACACTACAAATTGAGAATTAGTGTTCTTTGTGACTAATTGTGATCCATCTAAACGTCAATTTATACTTTTCATGTACTATCCCAATGAAACAGTGTCTTAAGGTTCTACATAACTAAACTTACATACTGAAGGCGCAATTGGCTAGGTTAGCCAACCTCAAAAGAAGTGGGGATAAAATAGAATAAAAAAGATGCAATCAGTGATCCAAAATATGCACTTCTAAACTTGATGTTTATTAATTGTTATGGTCGCCTGTGGCTGCCATCCAACTGCATGCATGGTGTGCAGGGTGTCAAAATGGTTCCATTAGATCTGAATTTTGAAGAAACCGGTCCAAGCTTCTAGGCCAGAATTATATAAAATTAGGTTTTCCCATGTCCAACCCCTACTCATAGATGGACCTAATGAGGTGAAGGTCGTCAGTTTAATGAAAATGGCGTATGAGGTTGTGATTTTGTGAGATAGAACTGGTCTCAAACCCCCTCCCTATTTTTCACAAAAGAAAAACAAAATATAAAGTCTTTATTTTGTAATTCTTTCACTTAAGTTACTTCAACTACACAAAGTGAAAAGAAAAAAAAAGATTAATTATATCGTTTTAGATATTAAACTTTCAAGACATCAAGATGCAAAAAACAAAAAATTTTGAGTCTACTAGGAAAGGGGTAAGTCCAATCTTTTCTATAGATATGTCAACCCTCCGTTAGGAGATGCAGCTTTAAAAAGTTGTTTTTGGTTTCCCTATGGTTGTGACTTGTGAGTGATTATCTTCGATTGAGAATGCTTGTATGTCGAATCCCATCCCCTAGAGGAATTCGGCCAACCCCCTCCTATGGAGTTGATCTATTTTGTTTAAATCCCTTGAGGATTCAGCTGAATCCAGAAGTGCAGTTGGCCTACTTTGTTCCAGATATGGAGCTGCATTGTCTTTGGAAAGATCTAGGGTCAGAGTGTGCATTGACAATGGGATCTTTTATTAGGTGCCTTAGCTTAGTATTGGCATTATTTTGTCCCAAGTAAGGCCCCATGGGGATCCTCGGAGCTCAGATTCCCCACACATTCGGTTTACCTATTAGCTCTTTCAAGTCTGTTTACAACTAATTGGTTATGGACAAATAACAGATCAAACTGTCAGTTACACGTAACTAAGCACATGAATCCCCCATATGCGCGTAATAGCGTCCAAAAACAAGTTCATGAAAATGCAACCCATTGGTAGAATCACACAAAAGAAGACACCAATTCCCGTTGCAGAGGGAGAACAGTGGGTACCTTTGAAGATTTATCAGAATTGCTGTTGCTACTGCTACACATCACTCGAAACCTCTTGCCTACGCATCCCTGAAGAAATTAAAGATCATTAAACATAGGGAGAGAATGAGAGAGAGAGAGTGGGGCGGGCGGGGGGGCGGGGGGGGGGGGTGGTGGTAATGAGAGAGAGACTCACAGATTGAGGTGTTTGAGGGATGTGGAGAAATGGAGCTGCAAAGTGATTGTTCCAAGAGAGCAATGTTGCTCTGCACATCTCCATATTATCTGATGGAGAATCTGCTTCTTCTTCTGCTGCTGCTGCCTGTGGTTGTTGTTTTTGTTGTGACTTGTGAGGGAATAAAGAGGAAGTGAAGATGATGAGGATGTGATATCCATTCGACTTCCCAAGTAGCGAAAAAGGGCGCGCGCGGCGTGTTTGGTCGATAGCCACAGCAGTGAATGCGTGATTTTCCATCACCCGTTTGCCCGAGCAATTGGTCAGCCAAAATCATGGGCCAACTAGCCATGCCCATGAGGTGCTAGGGTGGGATACGGGAGGGTTCCGTGTTCATTAGGTTCGGTTTTAACTCGAAATCTGTTTCGTTGTTTTCATACTCGATTTTGATGGAAAACTCAAATCTAATTTCGGAACCTAATTTATTTAGAGGATTGGAATCAAGTGTACTATTATCTCCAATATTATATAAAAAAAATGTCCAAAAATTTTAATTTTTAAAGTACAGTTTGTAATATCAAATACTCATATGTCGGATATTAAATCCACAAATCAGAACTTATATTGATCTAAAACCGGACCGTTTATCAATTGAAACCTGAATTGGATTCCAGACTTAAATCCGTTTATGAATCAAAACTTAAAATAAGTCTCAAACCTGATTTTTTGGAGAATTGAATACCTTGTTTGCAACCCTAGTGGTCACTCTCCATTACCATGGGCTAATCACTTGTTAGAAAGTCTGTACAAATAGTTAAAAAGCCTGATTTAGTCAACCCGGCCCAATTGATGAAATAGGCAGGCTTGATATGAAATATTTATGATCCTTGTTGGGATTGGGCCTGATATGAGCTAATCTTTTTAACTAGAGTTGAGGTGAACTTGCTTCAGCCAGGCCCAACATGGCCCATGAACAAACCCTACAAGTCTCGTAGAAAGAGAGATGGTTGGATGCTGGAGTTGATGCGGATTAGAAGATGGCGATGATGATGCAGTGGTGCGGGGGCTTGGCGAGGCGAGTGATGCAGCAGGCGGAGAGAACTGGATTCTCGGCGTCTCTGCCCGCCCTCTGCGGCCGTGGCGACAAGAAGACGAAGAGAGGGAAGCGCTTCAAGGGCTCTTACGGGAACGCGAGGCCTAAGAGAGAGAAGAAGATCGAGAGGATCAAAGACAGGGTGGAGGTCCCAAGGTCTACTCCATGGCCTCTCCCCTTCAAACTCATTTGATCTCCTCTTCTCTTCACTCTTTTCCTCTTCTTCTAGGGTTAGGGTTTTATCACTTCTTGTCCCATCTTATATGGACTTTAACCGAATGTATAATGTGCATCTAGTCTTTTTCTTATGGAAATGAACTTTGGATTTGGTTTTGTTGACTCATCAGATCATGATATAAATTGAAACTTCCTGACATGTTTCTGTTGCTAGAACTTTGTTAAGCTTGTTTTTTCAATTGAGAAATTTGTTGATTTAGGAAGATTTCTTGCAGATTCACTTGAATTGGTTGTGTGATAAGAAAGATTGTTTGGAAACCCAATAGTGTGAACTTTAAAAACCATAAAGTCCTTGATCTTGATTGATCTCACCTTTTGTCTCGACAATTGCTTAGTGCCAACATGTGGTTTTAAAGGTTAAAAGAATGGGGTTTTTTTTTTACATACTGAATTGTTGATTTCTTCTTACATAAGATTATAGTTCGCTTTTCTGCTTCTGTTCAATGTCTTGAAAGGATTCTTTAAAAACCACATTGCTTGAGAAGTTGTTGCTGATGCAACAATGCACAGATAGCATGACATCCCTGCTTCTCAGAGTTGTCTTGGAGAGTAAATTCATACTCGTATTTGAAGGTTTTTGTGGAAGAATGCTGAGCCTAATGACATGCTAGGTTGGAGTTTGGTCTTGACTGTGATTTACTAATGAGAAATTAAGGATCAATTCTTGAGAAACTTTGTTGTAGTGATTCAAGTTGTGAAACAAGTTTAGGTTGTGTTTTGGAAGGACATTGAGGCTTGTGCCATTGTGTTGGACAAAACAGCTAGTAATTTGCAGACTTACATTAGCAGAAAGTGATGGACCAACTAATGTGAACTTTGCATGGGGAGCATAATTCCCTTGTTGTTTGATGACCTATGGAGAGTCTGAACTTCAAAGCATGCTAGTCTTTGGATTAAAGATTTCTTCTTTGAGTTTTTCATGCATTTGGTATATCCTTTCCTCCTCACTCATTAGGAAATCCCCCACCACCACCACCTTATGCCTCACCATGGAGAAGTAACTATCTGCATGTTAGCTCCTTTATCTGGACTCTAAGACAATGGAAGTCTCTTTTTTATGGAGTTTCTGAGCTGCCCTTTCACTGTGGGATTGTTTGATGAATGGTGTGGATCATCAGGAGGATGCATAATGGGTTATTGTCAGCTGAGAATGTTTTCCCCTTCATGTGGGCAGACATGGGACAATGAGTTTCAGGTTTAGTACACTGTACACCAATATTGCTTCCAACGTTGTCAAGCGAGTTGGGCAGTTTTTGGGTAAAAACTCAGTTGGGCTCATTGAGCTATTCAAATTGACAGGGTTTTGGATTGAGCTGCATCCTGGATCCAGCCGCAAATACTGCAGTTATTTTGATAATTTTGAAACAGTTTGTGTATAGGAAATAAGGACCTTGCCAAAAATTAAAATGGCTTGTCAGATTTATGATGCTTTCACTATATTTGCAAGTACCATCAGTTTTAAAATGTATATTTGAGACACTTAATGTTACACTTGAATTTATTCACTTTTGTTGGAACTGATGGGCCTAAATGTGCTGTTGAAAGGGAAATGACCAATGTTTAAATTCAAATCAAATGGGTAAAACTGACTTGCTGATGGCATTGTATCAATGTCAAATTGTCGTCAGACAATAGCAGCTATTCCATCTCATATAATACAAAAGACGATGACACTGAAAACAGCCATTATGTAGCCAGCCACCTTGCACCTGGTTGATCGAGCCACATGCACTAACCTGGTTTAGCTCCACTGGAGATGCCAATTGCCATTGCCTGAAGAGACATGAGTCGAGCTGTCTCTCTACTTCCCTGGCCTTTACATTCACAATCCACTCCCAAGATAGCTCGGACAATTTGTTCCTCAGTAATTGCCTTTAAAGCTTGTATTTGCAACATTGAGATTCTGCACTCTCGAAAATCTTTTTTTCTTGACATTTTCCACAGAATTTAAAAAACTAGGTGCAAAATTTATATAGTTGAAGAATGCATTGCGCCAACCATTTTGAATGTGAACACAGAATCCTCCAGCAATACACAAATGAGGTCACAGAAAAAAGAATGAAGACAGCCAATATTGACATTGCTTCCTATGAGACACAGGAGGATACAGCAAGAAACGAGCAGTTTCAGTGCAACAAGGATGCAAATGAAGCTGTGGAACTACTTTTACTGCTTATTCTAAAAGAGAGATTCACTCCCATGCGCGCCTAGCTGTATGAAGAAGAAACCCATCCCATGCACTTCAGATGCTCCTCCCCCTTCCCCGCTTGGTCAACCAACATAGAAGATAGGGAGTACCTTTCACTCCCAAACACCCAAGATGGGCGCAGATCAGATCTCTGGGTATACATCTGTTACATTGGTCCATTGTGTAAAAGATTTAGACCAGAGATTTCCAGGGACAGGTTTTGCATTTCCTCAGTACAAAAAAATGAAACTGAGATTGTTTCCTTACAAGGGGTGCTATCATCAGAGGGCACGAGATCCATACCATCAAAATTTGTCATAAGCCTCTAGCCTTTTTCAGAAGGGCAGAGAACTATTTTTGAGTAAATTCTGACTACTCAAACAGAAGGTTGCAACAATCAGCAGTCCCAAAATCCAACTTTTCTCCAGGCTCGTCAAATCTCTTTCTGGAAGAAAATTTGCCACCTACTTGGATGACTCATTTCTCTCGCCAATGAAGTTTATTACCATTGAGAAATGCTCCCTTATGAAAGGGAAAACACAAAATGTGCCCCTAAGCAATCTCTTCATATCAAGAAAACTGAAGTACATTGTACTCATTGAACAACAGAAGCACATAAATAAGTACGTCTGTCATGTATAAACCACAACAAAAGAACAAAGAAATATCTGTTCATTATGCTTTTTAAACCAGGGACAGGAATGGCCGGAACCAAACTTTCAAATAGTCTTGCTTGGATAGCTCAAAAGACAAAGTAACGAAAGCAGCACAAGTTGAATCTCGACTCCTTGGCGTTATTGATGAAGACACTTTGGTTGTGGTTTCAGTCATTTTCTTCTCGCCCATAGTTGTAGATGATCTCAATCTGCATCAGTAAGGGAGAGTTTTACAGTGGAATAGAACACCTCGCATACTCTTAATTACATTCTTGCTCCCTACAATGATAATAGAAAATTCCACACAAAAAGCCACACAATGGGTGTGTGCGTGTGTTTTGGCGATAGGTGAAAGATCTCTATGTGGAATTTGAACCAAAACCTATTGTTATCTTCATAAAAAAAGAAAACAATAACTTGAAAGAAAAATTTAAAATAAAATAAAATAAGGCAAACAATTCGTGCAAGTTGAATTGTAAATCAAGTTTTTTTCTCATTCAGCAATGAAATCTTGTGTGCAAACGCATAGATCATTGTGGACCATATACAACTCTCACGTGCTGTTCTACTGATCATTTTTAATAGGTAGGAAGTTTTCTAGTCATGTCTTCAGACCAATATATGGCATTGTAATTTCTTTTGCCACCCCTAGCAAACCTCATTCTTAAAAGCTATCAAATCTGCAGATGTTCTTCTATTGTTCCACCAAATGGATAAAGCACAGTGCAACCATGAGGTTGAAAACTAGAAATACTGAATCCATGTAACAGGATCAGATTGAGACCTTGAGTAATTTAGAGAGCTGCAATATATGTAAGAATTTACAATATTTAACATTTTCAAAGCAGGTAGAAATCATCTTAGGAGAAATAAATGTAAGCTGAAAATTATGCAGTTGGATGGAAAGACAACTAAAGGAAGTCATACTTTTCAGATTGGATGCCCAAATGAGTCGATGCTGAGGCTAGAAATTTCTGGGCACAAGAGGGTGGTAAGGGTACTATTTTGGGTGTAATTCTTAAGAGTAGTTTCCATTCAGTCAAGGACAAGTGGCCTGTTGAAGTAAACAGGAACATCCAGCTAAGAACCCTGTCCCGTAGGAGTCACACACACCTGAATGGTGTGTTGCCTGTTCAATTCTTTATTTGAATCTATTATTGAGACTGTTCTTTCTGTTATCAACACTACTGAATTTTGTGCATCAACATCGGAGCATCATCCCATTCATCATCCATCAAAGCCATATCCCGTCTATTTGGGGTCTGTTCAGCCCACACATCTGGGGTGTCAAAATTTGCTTCTTGTTGCATAATGCATATTATAAAAGATTTACAGGTCCTTTTTATTGGTATAGTGTTTGCACTAACACAAACCACCAATCTAGCCTGCATTAATAAGTTTAATTGAGTAAAGGATATATAATTGATCACTAGTAGAAAAGGTAAACTAGCTTCTGACCAACAGTCGCCAACCCCGAGTTTCAGAAATGGACATGGGAGCTGGCAGGAGAAATCGATGCAAGATGACTTATTTTACAAAATATCTATGGAAATGGATAATATTCACGTATGGGACTCCTGCTCAGCTGCCACGGGAAATTTGGTCCACGCCGTTGATTCAGAGGAGTCCTGCTTTTGTGGATGGTGTGGATTGAAAATCCCACATCATTCATGTGCAGGAGTCCCGTAGGTGAAAAAAGTGTTTGTAGAAAGTACTAAAGGCTAGAATTAAATTAGTGACACCACTAGTGAGAAACATATGAATTTATTTTCCGTATATGGGTGAAACATCAGTTTCTCAATAAGGGCAGCATGTTTCCTGTTGAGTCTCGACTTTAACTAATGAAACACTTACAAAAGGCTTAAGAAAGTACTTTAGAGAACAATCCATAGATTTAGTCATGTCCCCTAAAGTAATAAATGGAATAAATATAAGAAATGCTCTGTAGCAGAAACCATTATTTATGAAATAGAAAATCTTACCCCTTCAGGTGGCTTAGGATTTCTTGAAAACTTGCTGCCGCCAGGAGCCCAAGGAACTGCTCATTTAGGAAAAAAAAAGAAAAAGAAAAAGAAAAAAAATCAAATTACATGTACAGAATAACAATCAACAAAAAGAACAATTGCATTGTAAGTCTGCAAAAAATTTAAAATACAAATTTCCTTTTCTTCTCGCCTGCGCCTCAATGACAGTGAGGACTACCTATAGGAAGTACAAGCGCACCCCACATAGGATGAAACTCATTCCATCACCCTCTATAATGGAGGTATGTCTTACTATTTTGCCAAGCGTTGGAAGGTTAAATGAAGTTCTTAAGAACAGGACATGTAAATGTTTTTGAGTTAATAAGTTTTTATTTTAATTTTTTAAGAATACTTTTTTATTAGTAAAAGGTATATGGCCAAAAGAATTCCTGCAAAGGTAAAAAAAGAAGATATTACAATCCTAAGTTACAGAATCAGCCTTTGAGTTCAGCCCCCTTAAAAGTACCCAAAAGGATAGAGCATATCTGGTCACTCAACCAAAACTCCTAATTTTACAAAGTTTTTCAATAAAGCAACAAAGGATGACTTCTTTAATGGAATATAAAGCCAAATGATTATCATTAACTATTGCTAGTGTCACAAAAGTCAGCAACTTTCTATCTGAATTACAATCAATATAGATAAGATTCAATCTGAATGCTAAGTTACTAATATTATTCCATTAGATCTATTTCAATTTAGAGCATTTTACAAATAGACTATTTGGAAAGGCGCATATAAGCCTCATGAAAAAGCAATCTTGTCATATAGTAAAAGTTATATGGGCAAACTTATATAGTAATAGGAGTACAGACAAACATGTGATATAGCAAAAGCAGCACAGGAAAATTTGTCATATAGTAAATGTTATGTGGGCGAACTTGTCAAAAGAAAAAAAATTGTCTGATTTCTTTAGACGTTGATGCCTGATTGATTGGATTCTTTTCGCTTTTGTTACTTTTGGAAAAGAGAAAAATGGTATTTATCCTGGTTCAATCAAAGAGGGAAATGGACTTTGCCAAACAATCTAAAGTACTCAAACATCTATTTGGATCAGTTTTATGTCAAATATAGCCTATTTTTAGACTTCCCAATGGCACCTGAGTAAATACAAATAAAAAAAAAAGATTACCCAGTCAATAAGGAAACCAGACAATCCAAAGAGGTATTTGCTACTGACCAAATTTTAAATATGATTAGGACACTTACAAGCCAACATTGAAATCGAATTTTAGAGTTGACACTAGACTAGATAAGGAACAAGAAAGTAAGTTGTAAATGCTAAAAGCAACTTTATTCCATTGAGATCAATCAATTCCTTTTTTCCAATTATTGTCAGCTTAAACAATAAACAAATATGTTGACAAAAAAAAGAATGGAAACAGAGATCCCCATTTTAGCGGAGATTTTGGTAGGGAAGTACCATAAAGAGCCTCAATTCAGAGCATCTATTGAAGATAGATTACTCCAATAACAATGAATAGGAAGTGAGAAGATCTCTTAATAGGAAAGACATTCATGCTAATGCATAAGAAAAAAAAGGAAGGCAACATGAACAGAATGAGATACAGGATCTAGAGAAACCTTCAAAGCTTTGCCAATCAGGGGCCTACACAGATTTCTGCACATATTGGAGGAATCATTTTAAAGGTTCCAACAGATTTCTGTCCCAGCCATTCTTTAGCAACAATTATTGTAGACTGGATCAGATATTTCCTGGTTATTCCTCCTGGGCTAAACTGGAAGAGGCATGTATAGAAGACTCTGCTGAATGACTGAGAAAAGAACTTTCTTAAAATGTAGTAGAATGGGAACAAAGGAGCTTCCAAGTTTGAAAGGGCTGGGAGAAGGAAGGGGGCTCAACCGCTTGAGACTCGAGCCATCTTCATCTTGGTTGAGCTGCCTGAAATTATGCAAATGACTGAAGCAAGGCCCATGTCATTTTCCTCGAGTTTTTATGCAAATTCCCCAGGCAGCACTTTTGATTGGTTTATGTGTTATTAGGATAGCTAACCTCAAAACTTGATAAGATAGAGCAAATGCTCTTCTTTTGTTCACATGGAAAAACTCAGAAGGTGCATAAAGAGCCTAATATCCAAGCACACAAAATACAAATTTCAGAGACCTATGGAAACCTGTCTTGAATGCAAAATTTTCAATTATTTTTTGGGTTTTTTTAGCTTTCTTTCCTAGACAACCCTATGTTTTAAATTTTTGCTGATGAACGTTTTGTCTCAACCATTCAAATGAAAAAAAAAAAAAAAAGAGGATTAAATAAAGGGGAAAAGAAGGTACAAAACATCATAGCTGAAAAAGGGAACCCCATAGACACCTACCTACTTCAGTTTTAAGCATTATTGTGTACCCAAATAACACATTGTAGAAGCAAATCCATGAAGCACAAAAGTTCTAAAGAATTTTCAACATCTAAAAGGAAAACCCATCTTAATTGAAAGAGGATAGAAAGATCTAGCATCATTCAAATTCACAAACAAATGAAATTATATTAGAAAGATGTCTTGAGATGATAATTAGAGGGTGATAAGCAATCGATAGAAGGCAGCAAATTTCAAAGGAAGAACAAAAAAGAGCTCCCCTGATGAAATTACCTATGTAAGGATCTGGGTGCCGCCACTTATTAAATGTTGCCTCCGCATCCTCAATCAGTCTGTCAATAGCGTGGATATCTTCCTGGTGAGACATTAAAAGGGGGTTATCCAAGAAAACTAGAGAGCTAAACTTTATGATATACAGCAGTTTTGTGCTTATTTTGATAGAAAATAATAGCTGTAATTCTTCGCTAGAAATCATAGAACTTCACTCACTGGGCACATGCTACTAATAAAGTAATGCAGGATCACATGAAAGAAGTTGTTAGGATAAAAAAAACCATTTATGAGACAGTTCCCATACATTAGCAACCATTACATTATATTCAAAAAGCATAAATAAATAGGAAGAGGCAAATTCAATAATAACCACAGAAACTTGTAATGTTGAGTATTTGTGCCAATTGTCCTCTGTCCTTGCAACACAAGTGCCAAGACACTATAGTATATGGCAGGAGATGACTGTATCACCAGACCAGCTAGTTGCCTTCATGTAGGAAAACTAGCTCAGCAATTGTTAACTACTCAAGTGAGTTGTCCTATATTTTAACTGATCAACGAACCACTGCAAGCTCCGATATACCAATAGATATGCATGTCATCCAGGTCCTATGATTGACTATTAGAACTAAATCAAGTACTTGTGATGTGGAGCGGGGTACCAGACGCGAGGCGGGTAGAGATGGAGGGGCCAGAGATGGAGGGTGGAATGGATAGGTCAGGCTTCTGCCTGAAAATTGGCTTTGCGCCAAACTCCCCATTGCGGGCGAGGAAGAAGAGAAGACTTGGGAAACCCCAAAATCACTCGAAAGAAATTTCATCAATCATTAACTTAGGATCCAAAAGGCTCTACAATGCTTATATATGAGAAAACACAAACCTAGATCTAATCTCAACCATCTAATAATCCTAAGGTTGGGATTAAAACATCTCACTTAACTAAATAAAGGGGATAAATAAATGAAAATAACTCTAAATAAGATGAGGATAATTGGGCCGGGCCCAAAGGCAGGTCGATCCATGGTCCCTGTCTTTCATCAACTTGAAACCTCAAGAAACCAAAATAAGGATTATACCAATTCAATAAAGGCATTATATTCATCTTTCAAAAAAAAAAAAAAAAAGCATTCTATTCTACAGTAAGCATTCTGAAGGAGGCCCATATATTATACAAATTCTAAAAGATTTTTGAGGTATTCTAGTTTTTTAGCAAAAGGATATGCGTTAAGCATTCACATACCCAACTTCCAATCAAGCATTTCATATAGTTAAAAGGACAGGATCACCAAAAACTAAAGCAATATTTTTATTTATTTATTTTTAATAGTAACTAAAGCAATAAGTTTTGACCAGACATACCAGTAAATCCTTGGTAATCATCATCCTTTCCTGGAACCAAAATTCTTCTAACACAAGGAAACCATGCTACATTGCATCTTGAATTCCAAATAACTAAATAAATAAAGGTAGCAAGAGGAGCTTCTTCCATACAACATTAAGTAGAACAAGTTTAAATTTTTCAAAAGAGACTCGAAGGGTACTGTGTTGAGAAACTATCTTGGCCCACCGATTAATAGAGATTCAATTATTCAAATGAAGCAGAAGCATGCTCTGCTTATTCCGTGTAGGCAGTTCGCAAAACTTGGGATCACATGGAAATTTTAAAATGCATTTAACTTTATGCAATAAATAGGCCATCCGATGGATCTATGTATCCTTATCATATATGTGATGAGATATAAGAAACTACACATTTGTATTCTGATAATGGCACCACGTGAAAATGGCTTATGATCAACTAGCAAAGCAGGGGTCTCCAAGAATCTGTATTTGTGTTGTGTCTTTCTGTTTGATTTAGACATTCCCCACTTTTCAACCCCTCTTGATTACCTGATATTTTCAGCTAATTGTTGTTCTCCAAAAGGCATCCTCCTCCTCTCCAAATCCCCACCCCACCTCTTTAACTAATGCCAATTTATGCCCCTATTCCTTGTTATTCCCACTCCTTCCCCCTTTGGCTTCAATTCTCTAGCCATTTAATAAGATACATGCCTTTTCTTCTCCCTTCCCGTAAATATCCCTTTGAAATTTATCCAGTTTCATCTTTAATACAAATCAACACAAATAACAAAATGCCACTACAATATACACCAAATAGATCTCCATAATCTAAAGATTATGACTTTCTTCCTAGACAGATCAAAAGAGACAGAAACAAACAGATAGTGCTAATTCGCTGTTATTTTGCGGAAAATGATGGCTTCCATACCCATATCACAAACTCATCCTTACACAATTTCAGAAATTGAACACATAGCCAATACAGATGAAATAATTCCAGAATTTCAGAAAGTGACCTTTTTCGGTTTCCTTTAAGGAGAATGTCAAGATAACATACCACATGTTTGTTGGCTTCAAATCTTTCTCGTAGATCTGATGCCTGGAAAAGAGGGGGAAAGAAAAAGAGGAAGATGAAGAGAGAATGGAATGAGAATTATTCAAGCTTTTGAGAAAACATTACAGAAATTGAAGCTACCATGAACAAAAACCCTAGGAGTAAAATCTGAAAGATTGAAAGAAAAAAAAAATACGATCGGATGATGTAGATGTAGATGTAGATGTAGATGTATATGTATATGGATATACATCTTGGTAGAAGAGATGCCTGTGGACGGCCCAGTTGAGAGTGTCTTTGAGGGCTCTGCGGTAGAGGATTCTGACTCGTTCCCTCTGCGCTGCTCTTCGAGCAAGGTATGTGGCCATTCCTGCTGCTGCCACGCCCATATATGCTTACCCTGCCTTCTCCAACTCTCTTTCTTTTTCTCTCTCTTTCTCCTCGGCTGCTCTTCTCGGTCCCAGGGTCTTTTGTTTGTTTTCTCCACTTCCTTGTTTTCGGAGGAAAAAAAAAACACTGTTTTTTTGGATGTGGGCCTCACTTCGATTCCGTCCCCACAAAATACCCATTTCTATTGCCATAAAGAGAGCTGCTAAGGCCACAACTACAGGCAGCTAGAGATGTCAAACGGGCCGGGCCGGGCCAGCTTCGGCCCACCCGTGCCACGGACCGGGCTGGCACAGCCCGCCCCTGGAGCGGGCCGGGCCAGGTGGGCTGGGCCTGGTCTGTTTTTTTTTTTTTCTTTGTTTTTATTCTTTCTTTCTTTCTTTCTTTGTTTTCTCTCTTTCTTTCTTTCTTTTTTTTTTCTTTCTTTCTTTCTTTTTATTCTTTCTTTCCTTTTTCTTTTTTTCTTTCTTTCTTTCCTTTTTCTTTTTTTCTTTCTTTCTTTCTTTGTTTTTTTTCTTTCTTTCTTTCTTTCTTTCTTTTTTTTTTTTTTTCTTTCTTTCTTTCTTTCTTTCTTTCTTTCTTTCTTTCTTTTTTTTTTTTTCTTTCTTTCTTAATCCAATTTTTAGCAAAGTTGAGTCTCTTGGCAAGTTGTCATGATATACACTTCTTACGTAAAAATATTTGAGGGTTAGAAACTTAGAGTAGTATAAATAACACTAATAAATTTAGAAAAAGAATAGGAGGGTTAGAGTATTATAGACTTTGTAAAATTAAAAAGGACACAAAATACCCTTATATGATCGTTTTATTGTTGTTGGGGGGGGTAAAATGGGCAATTTTTTTTTAAAAAGTCACTTTTGGGCAGGCCAGGCGGGCCACAGAGGGCAGCCCAGCCTCCTCGGCCCAGCACGGCCCGTTGACTAGCTCAGCCCGGCCCATTTGACATCTCTACAGGCAGCATAGCAGTTAACGGCCCGCGGCTCGCCCGGCCTGTCCACTGTCTCAGGTAATACACGGGATATTTAATATTTTTAATGTAAATATAAAAAATAAAATATATTCTTTTATTTTTTTATTATCCTACAAAATTGTAAAGATTTTGAAGATAATGCTATTGAAAAATCTTCAAATAGAAAAGATTCAAATGATTATCTTCTCAATAGAATATATCGAGTTTGATATAATCACTTAAATTTGTATGTCATGTTCTTCTTTGTGTGCATCTTTTAATTTTTTTTTACTGTAAGACTTTTGTTTTTTTAACCCAAAAGGTAAGAACCACACAACGCCCATTGCATGATAGGCACGAATGCATGGCACGACCCAACACAACTCGGGCCCGGCTCGTTTGACATCCATAGCCACAACCCAAGCTTGTCTTTCCACATTTCTTTTTTACATGACCAATATATCCCTGTATAAAATTATTTAAAAGGACAACTATCAAAATATCTCCCTCCCTAACTTCTTTCTTCCCCCACCCCAGCCACCAATGTCCCTTTTGGTGGCACCACCAGAGGGGGAGAGGGACAAGGAGAGTGAGAGAGGACGGCGGCAAGGAGAGAGGGAGGGAGGACGGCGGCAAGGAGAGGGAGGGAGGGAGGGAGGGAGGGCAATGACAAGGAGATGGGGAGGGAGAAGGTGAGGGAGAGAGGGCGGTGGGTGCAGGGCGGCATGGGAAGAGAGGGGAAGAAGGGGAGTGAACAGAGAAAGGAGAAAAGGGTATTTTGGGAACAATGGGGTGTGTAGAGAAAAACTTTGAAAAGAGAAGGGTGCTCATGGGTCGGGCCAGCCTGAGCCCGATCTGGGCATAGCCCGCTTTGGGCCGGGCTTGGATTAAGTGATGGAAAGCCCATAGGGGCGGGCTTATATAAGAAATGCATGTAATTTAATTTAATTAGTGCCCTAATGCCCACAAAAGTTATGAAAAACCCAGTTCAGCCTGGCCCAATTGATTAAGTGGGCGGGCTCGGGCCTAACTTTTATGGCTTGTGTCGGGCTTGGGTGTCAGGCTTGGCCTGGGCCAGTGTTTCTAAAGTTGGGCCGGGCCTGAAAATGCTTTAGTAGGGCCAAGCACAAAAGGGATGTGGAAAGAGTAGCTTGGGTTATGGCATTAGCAGCTCTTTGCCATAAATTCAACCTTTACACACCATTGGATGGAAATTTTAAAAATAATACCTCTCAAACTATAAAATTGTAGGGTAGTGGATCAAGGAGTTGGGATTTTTTTTCACGCTAACGGAACCCATCCAGATATTTCCATTCAGCGGTCTTTGCATAATTATCATACATTTTGGTGGGTCACACTGAGAGAGGCATTTTTTGCCCAAAAATGCCGGCATTTTTATAGTAGTCCCTTTTTGTTTTTATTTATTTATTTATAGGCCCATTGTATATTTAGCAAGCCCAATCTATATGAGGGCTTCTAAATACACAACGATTTTTACCTTTTACACACATAATTTTTTAAATCTTTTTTATTACATTTATTCCTTTTTATGAAATTACCAAAAAGGACAATCACCTGTCAAACCTGAACCTCTAATTTCTCTTTGCACACAGTCCCATTTCACTTTCATCATTCCATTTCCATTACTCTCATTCCTCCCATTCCACCGTCTCATTCATCCCTTCACTCTCATTCCCTTCTTCCTCCAATCAAGGACAATCACCTATCACACCTGAACCTCTAATTTCTCTTTGCACATAGTCCCATTTCACTTTCATCATTCCATTCCTATTACTCTCGTTCCTCCCATTCCACCGTCTCATTCATCCCTTCACTCTCATTCCCTTCTTCCTCCAATCTCATTCTTCCCTTCACATCACCATCTCTCCATGTACCACATTCCACTCTCCCTTCATATCCCACCATTGTCAAACATATTACTTCTTAGTAAAACCTCACTCTCAATATCATTTTTTTTTCCTAATGGATGAGTAAACTAATAAGCAAAATGTAGTTTCCGAACATAACATCAGTGAGAATACGAGTTGTTGTGTTGTTTATTTTGATTTCCGCCATTTCTTGAAGCTTGTAAAGCCATTTTTAATTTCTAAGGCCGCGAAACGTTCGGACTTTCAGTGCAGAACAAACTACCAATGTTCAGCCTCTTATAGTTGAACATATCAATTTTGTTCAGCCGTATCTAGCTAAACAAAAAATTTATGTTCAGCCACAGCCTCTTATAGCTGAACATATCAATTTTGTTCAGCCGTATATGGTTGAACAAAAAATTTATGTTCAGCCACATAGGGCTGAACATGTCGATTATTTTCTCTCATTTTTCTTTACTTTGTAATCAACAACGAGTTTGCTGTGGGTTTTTATTGTGGATTGGCTGTAAGTGCTAAAATCCATATTAGACATGGCATATCATAGTCTATGACGAAGCTCAAATACACATTTAGAGATGATCAACAAATGGAGAAAATGTAGCAAACATTACTTGATTGAGGCAAGAGAGAATGGTAATGATAGATGAATGAATGGCTGGAAAAATAAATAGAGGAGAAGGAGACGAAGAAGATGATGATCTTGGGTATAGTCACCATAAGACAGATAGAGAGGAATAAGAAGAAAAGGAGGAGGAGGGTTTTCACCGATTGGAAGGAATGCTCCAAGTGATGGTGGTAAGCTGTGTTGAGAGAAAGGAGATGGGGCTATTTTAGGTATGTTTTGAGTGTGTGGAACCAGAATTTTAAATTTTTTATGCTGAGTGTGGATAGAATTTGTGTGTAAAGGGCTAAAATCGTTGTGTATTTAGAAGCCCTCATGTATATTTATGATCCCTTCCAGTTTTAGATATTTCGCCTCTCATCACCTCTTTATTACTTATTCTAACCCTATCTACACAATGGATTCTTTATGAGCTCATTTTTTCCTCAGTAAAACTGCCACATGTTGACTCCAATTCTGGACAAAGGAGGAACTAGGTTGCTGAACCAGCCTGTGGCAGTTTTACTGAGGTGGGGGTGATAATCAGGCCCATCACCATCGCAGGTGTAAGTTGAAATCCAATGATTTCCTCCTTCAGTTGTGCGCACATATTTATAGACTTAATGCAAGCATGTCATACCAAATGCATATAAATTTTTTAGAGTGATGTTATAATAAACAAACAAACAAAATGCATATAATCAGTTCCCACTCTGAATATCCACTCAATTTCCAACAGCAATCAGTTTACAGTAACAATTCATAACAGGCAAGGCAGGAACCGTTAATCCACAAAGTTTACAATAACACATTAAGACTCAACAACCAGAAAGAGAAGAGAGAGTGAGTGAGAGAGAAAGGAAAAACAAAACCATACAAACAACCTTAGTATACTATCCGAGTAAATAGGGCTGCCAATTGGTTGGACCTGGACATGGAAAAACCTAAAATTTGATCATATCTGGTCCAACTTTCTGTTTTGACAGACCTACAATTAAATGTACAGACAGACCCTTAATCCCTTCTGCAAATTCACAGTCAGAAGAGTCACAACACAACCACTGGGAAGGAAAAAATCGTTAAGTTAGCTGACTTCACACAGGAGAGCCAAGCTATTTAGTCCTCCAACTGTAATCTTCCAAAACCACTTCTCTATCTTGATACAAAAAGCTAGCCTACAAGTGAACTGTGCTACAATAAAGAGGACATACTGTTTTTCCAACCAAAGGATCTCCGGCTAGCTGCTTGTGGTGTGAAGCTGAGGCTGAACATTTCCTTGGCAGCCTGTCCTGGCTCTTTGAACCCAATCAACCTTGCAACAATGTTTGCACTCTCTCTGACATGGTCCATGTCTCTTGTCTCTGTCCACAGGCGGCGGGCAAGTTTTAGCCTCCTCCGCTTTGTGTCCAATCCAATGCCCCACTTCCGGTAAAGGTTCTCTCTTTCCTCTGGTGAGAATCTCTTCAGCATTTGCTTGCTCAGCACCTCCCTCTCACGTCGGAGAGCCCTCATACTGTATTTTGGCAAAACATCATCTATTAAAAGGGCGATTCTCTGTTGGTGAACTACAGAAACATATCTGTAAGGTTTAAAGAATGAACAGATTGTCTGCTACTAATTTCCAGCTCCAAGTATAGGGAAGCAATGAATGTGTGAATCAATTGAAAATGACCACATATTGGTATTTATGTTTTCTTCTTTTCTTTTTTTTAGTTTTATTGCTGACATGACTTGAACCCACAACCTGAAGATTGCTATAGTGGGCACTTTCCACTGCGCAATGGGCTCGTGTAATCCACTATGTAAATTGGATGATTCATTGTTTCCTCTGCTACTCAAGTTTCTGCCCAAAACTTGAGGGCTTACAAACAATTGAGTAAATAAAAGCTACCTCTTTGACGCTTCAACAAATCCAACCTTGTCACCAGGCAAACCTTCCTCATATATGCACAGGCTGATATGAGGATCAAATCAGTGAAATCGTTAAGGGAGGAAGAAAAACAAAAAGAACCTCTTTTCAAGCCCTCTTCAACCTTGCCTTGAGCACCAAAGGAAAATTCTATTTTTTTTCTCTCTTCCTCTCTTATTCTTTCCTTGGAAGGAAACTCCTATTTCTATTCTCTATCATTGAAAAGTAACTTCTTTTCTCTCTCCTTTCTAGTTGACCATGTGCATGCCTGGAGGCAGACACTTCTGATTACAGCCTCTATATTTTCTCTAGTCTTATGATTACCTCATTTAATTAAGCAAGACCCACTACTCATTGGGATTCATTTTATAATTTGATTCACACATAAGAGCATGATGTTGGTTCCCATCACCAAGGTGACTGAAAGACAATACAAAATTATTCAACTACAATGCGGGATAAATTACATCTCAACTCCATTTTGAATTCAAGCTATACTAAAGGTTAGTTTGAACAATTTGCTTTAACGTTTCTTCTGAATATTTGCATTCTTTCTTGGTACTTAATACTACAACTAGGTATCTACCCAGACTGAGGAAAGAAACATATAGCGGAAAGTGAATAATACCATACCTTGAAGAAGTTGTGATGATAAGACCATCATCCACAAATGGTTTACCAAGCTTTTCCTGAGAGAACATGTTCTTGAGAAAGGACAGCCTCCTCAACTCTACTTCCATGTAGATTGAATCCGCAGGATCACCTTTGAAAAGTAAGAAAAAGTAGGTTCTATGGACCAAGGAAACATCACAAGCATTCCAAAGATCTATTATCTCTCTTTGTTGCCTCTCAAACTCCAAGGGCCAGTGTGATGGAGATTCCAGAGGATTTTGCATAGGATCCAGGCCTACATCTTTTGAAGTCTTTTCAGTTGTGAAGTCTTCAGTGGCCCTTGGCTCTGCTTCCTGAATTCTCCAAGGAATAATTCACTTGTCAAAAGATAGAAGATGCATGAAGAAAGATTAAAAAAAAAAGAATTTAATTATGTAACCAATATTTAATAGAATCAATCAACATTGTTCCTCGTCTTTTATTTTGTTAAATAAATGAGTACTTAATATCTATTAAGTTTTGCCTAATTTTATGAATATCAATTTGACTTCCTCCAAGAATCAAAGGGCCTACTTGAGCTTTGTTAACCATAATGATTTAAATAAAGCAAAACATTCCACCAAATATCTTGTGAAAAAAAACTTATTTTTCTTCTCATGCCACAATCCATTTAGATATCACATAACATGAATTCATTAAACTCGCTGAAAGTTTTTTTTCTTTTCAGGCCAATGATATTTGCTGGAGGTTCCATCCAAGTTTCATTTCCAAAGTTCTTAGCATCCTATTAGTTTTGATTTTCTTTATTTACAAATTACTTGAAACTATTGACATCATGGCTTTTCTTTATCAGCTACTATCACAATGACAAATTAATCAGTACCAGTGAAAATGATGCACCATGGGACCCACTTTTCATGAAGGTAAACTCTTGGAAAAACCTGCCCCTTATAATTAGTGCAGATTGGCATCCACATTGGACTCAGTCGGGCCTGAATTGAATCATTTCACCCAAGTGATTTAGAGAGTGGAGCATGCCATCAACTCTGATTCATTTCAATAATGAAAATCACTTTGATTAAGTAATATTTGGGCCAGTTGCAAATCAGAAGATCTGCTCAACAGACAACAGCACAGTAAGTTACCTGGAACCACACTTTTATCATTGATTAATTTTTTTTGCACTTCTAATTATCTTTGCTTGGAACTCTAAAAAGTTTGTAGAATCACTTCAGCATAACTGTTTGTGGTCTGCTCTGCTGTTCAGTTTTCCTGTAACACTCATAAAGATTTCTCAGTTGGCTTATTCAAGCTAAGGGTCTTAGTCAAATCGTCTCAGGATCAAATGCTAGGACTCAAAACTTAATCGGAACTACCTGAAAATTGGGAAAGGAGATAAAACCATGATCATACTGCGAGCCAATACGTATGTGATAAAGAATCAAGCCAGCCACATATGGAACAAATGCTAGATAGCTGATAACATAAAGTGACGACATATAATCAAATAACACATTCTCACCAGGCCATCAACAAGTTTTTGTTGATACTGGAGTTCAGCCATTTCGGTCAGTCCCGCAACAAAACTGTGGACGTCGTTGATGTTTGCCTCAGATGTGATCCTGATATGCTGTGTTTTCAGCATGTCATTAGATGAAGTGTGTTCAGAATTCTGAGAACACTCTTCTGAATGCTGTCCACTTTCACCACCAAAGTTCAATGCACAGGGTCTCTTGTGAAAGCCTTGGGGCCTTCCAAAAAAGTCCTTATTGTACACACTTAGTGGCGTGTTCTCATTTGGTTCTTTTGCCTCCAGGAACTCAGGAGAAGATGATCCAGTCATGAGAGTTGCTCTACAACTTCTGCTTCTATTTAAACATGACTTTCTAGAGCTCGAGAAGTCTGCCGATATTAGGCGTGGAGATTCATCAGAGCATGGTTTGACAACATTTTCAGTGGATTCTTGAACACCTTCAAGTTTCTGTTCTGTTAAAACATTTGTCAAATTTATTTTCGACTCACTATCTTTATTTGCTATATCCAACAATTTATGGTCAGTTGCATGCACATCTTCTCTATCTGTAAAAGGCACTGGACTTTCACTTCCTTCATGGGAGAAGGGATCAAAAATTTCTTCTTTTCCTGTGCTTGATTCTGTGGTCTCAATACACTGAACTTCCTTGCAAATGTCCTCATAATCATCACTGTTGACATGAGAAATCTCATCCTCTCCTTGCTGAGTAACTGATAGAACTAATTTAGGACTAGTAATCGAGTGTTGAGGAGAGGTATTGCCAGAAGGGACTTTCTTTCCTGGTACTTCAGATATCTCTAGGAAATGTTCATCGAAATCGGTGCCAATGAGTTCTTTGGAATACTGATCTATATTTAAGTTTGAGATGCCAAAATCTATACTTTGATCAACGATTCCTGATGACTCTGATAATGGAAGTTCATCCTCACATAAGTGTGGTACATGAGCTGCAGGGGGGCAGCTAAACTCTGTCTGAAAGAGGAACCAGAAATTTAAGTTAGAGAATAAAACCCATAAAAAAACAACTGGACAGTGTATCCCATAGTCTTAAAGTAGTAATATAGAATAGTGCATACCCATAGTCTTGAAGGTTGGTCATCTCCAACTACTTGAAGCAAATCCTCAAGCCGAGATTGAGCAAGATCTCGTTGTTGAATAAGATCTTTTATCTCTTTCTCCATCTGAGATAATAGGCAATTTCATCCATGTTTAGATCATAAGAAATTTCTCCTATCCATACAATGAGCAGTCTGAACTGGTTTTTGTAAGTGTCAGTGTACAGAAACAGCCCAAACAATTTTAACTGAATACATGCACCCTAGTGGCTGCACGAACATTGAAAGTATTTAAGCGGAGAATTTGAGATGTTGAATACACTAAACATAAAAATGTAGATAAAGAAAGAAAAAAAAAAGTGCGTGCGGCCCCAGGACATATGCTTATTGGGGTATGTAAATGCATATTGGCACGCCAAAAGCAGATGTCTAGAGCTACTTCTTCTGCTATTTCATTCACAATTACACAATTAAAATACTATCTAGTGACCTTTTGAATCCGAACTTCTTTCTCCTTCAATAATGCCTCAAAATGAGATGTGGCTGCTGTTGGTCCTGGAGATCTCAGTTCACTCTCCAGTCTAGCCAACTCTCTTTGCAATTGTTTCACTAATGCCTTATCTGACATAACTATGTTGACTTTTGCACTTGTTGCCACTTCCTTCGCACTGGTCGCGAACGATAAGGTATTTCTCGATTGCTCGATATGGCTTCGAGCAGGACTCATCGTACAAATGATGGCAGTTCTTGCATTTCCGCCTAGGGATGATTGTAGTATACGGGTTAGCTTTGAATCTCTGTATGGGACGTGCCCATATCTTCCCTTGCTGCATCCAATAAAGCATTATATGAATACTTAGATAGATTTCAACCACCAAGATTTTGGAAAAGAATGCCGATTATTACCTTTCCAAAAAAAAATGTTTATAACAGGAAAAAGAGAAGGCAAGGCAAAAGGAATGAAATAGTAAAAAAAGGGTTTCCTAGAACAGAAGTGCAATATCTACACACTGATCTCAGAAGTTCTAAATAACCTCTGGTCTTAATTTTTCAGACATGAAGGATTAACTCCTCATTACATCCTAAACTACTTCCACAAATCAAAATAAACATTGTAACTCAGTTGATCAGGTATCATGTTCTTGAAGGAAACGTCAGAGATTATGGTTCAATTTATTCTCTGATGTCCTTTACCATTTGCAATTTGCATAGCATCATCTCATTAGAGCACAATATTGGAATATTCTCTCTAAACATGTCATTAGTTTTGAGTTTAATATAGTCATTTAATCAACTAGTTTGATTTTAAGTAGCCTTTTGACATTTTATGAAGTCATCTCAGACTTCTGTAATGAATAACACAAACACATGATGTGTACTTGACAAGAAAGATGAGGATGGATAAAATATAAACACAAGTCATTGATTCAAACCATTGAACAACGTAATACATTCGTAAATCAGGCCCAACCCATAAGAATCTAGATTCGTATTATTTAATTTAACCAAAGAATGGATGATTTGGGCACAACTTAAAAACCATTTGAAAGGGGGTTTGTGCTGTATTTTGCTCACATTTCTCTACATCTTAACATGCATTTTGCAAATTCTGCTTATCAAAATCAAGTTGATAGGGTGGATTTTCTTCATTGGATTGGATTGACCTGGTGAATTTGGTTAGAACATGAAATTCGTTAGTGGCTCCAATTCATCTCCCATTCATGTCTATTTTTGGATGAAAGCTTGATAAAACCATTTGTGTAATTTCTTATGAGGGAAACTCTTAAAAGGTTCTATGATTTTCTAATAAAGGGAAAGCTTCACAACCTCAGCTTGCGAATAACCGTTCCTAGTGTGAGCAAACTGCGATTTATGTGGCAGCCTTCTTTCAACCTGGTCCCTGCTGATAGTGCCTGAGATGCACGCTCACTTCCTGCCAGATCAACAAAATTCTGGACCCAGAACCAATTCAAATTACCTATCTTTCATTTGACACGACTAAGCAGAAATGAACCATAGAGATTCAAAGATATTGAAGACATACCACACTTGCTGCAAGGGCACTCGAGTTTTCCTTGCCCAAAAACTCACAAGCAGAACTTTCAATTGTCTGCAGTAGTCAATCAACAAATGTAATAAATATAGCAAATCTTCATCGGAAGCGTTACACTCCATCCCGAGTTAATCAAGATTAACTCTAATTAATCGAGATTAATGCATATTAAGCATGATTAATCAATTTAATGGTGATTAATGACTACTATGGATCAAATTAGTCTCAAATAGATGAATTAAGCATAATGAACAAATATGGAAGAGATTGGCTTAATTGAGTTGATTTTAGACTCCAATTGATGGAATTAAGGACTTTTTCGTAAATACGGATTTTAGTGTGTTTCGTCGAATGTGGTGAAATTTGATACCATTGTGTGTATCTCAATGAGTACAACAATTTTCATAATACACACATTTTCGTTTGAGTTGAAATGAATTAAGTGAGTCTTGATTTGACTGTCTTGATTTGACTCAAACTAAAACTAAGTCAAAGAAGGAGGGTTTATGTGCAAAAGTGCATGTGATAAGTGTCAAGTGAACCTAGCTCCATGTCATTCGGTGGTTCATTCCAGCAAGAGAGAGAGAGAGAGAACAAACTAGGTTCTTCCATTTTCATCAATTGATCAACTAAGAAGGAGATTAGGAAAGGAAGAGTGATTTTGAAGAGGATTTGTAATCTTCATCATCTTCTCCATCATCTTTCTTGAGTTTCTTTGGAATTAAGCTTTGGATTGATGAGGTTTTGATCTCAAACTTCAAGCTATCAAAGGGGTTTTGAATCAAACTTAGCTAAAAGGCAAGTATAGATATTACTTGTGATTAATTGATGTTCATTGTGAGTTTCTTGACATTAGGTATGGTTTTCATTGATTTGTCTAGATTTGAATTGATTTGTTCTGATTTATGGAATTATAATGGATTATATGATGAAATAAAAGTGTTGTATTGTGTTTAAATGGTGTTTGAGGAAAGGAACAGGAGGTTTCAAGTGTTTATTTCAGGTTATGGAGATTGACTTTCAACATAGAATTCGTTTCAGAATTCTGAAAAGATTCTGTGTGCAGGTCGGTCGACCGATGGGCGACCGAACTGCCGACCGACGGTGTAAATAGGAGAAAAATCGCTCTCTGATTTGCGAACCGAGAGGTGACCGAACTATGTTCGGTTAACCAACAATTAAGGTTTGGTCAACCGAGATGTTGACCGAGTCCTTTTGAAATTAAGTGAAGTTTCAGGTCTCTGGAATGCGAACCGACAAGTAACCGAGAGGTAACCGACAGAGTTCGGTTAACCGAGGGTTAACCGAGAGGTGACCAACAGTCTAAAATTGACTATAAGTGAAAGATTAGCTTCTGAAGGTTAGCCGAGTAAGTTCGGTTAACCAAGTTGAGCTATTCGGTCGACCGGCAGGTGACCGAACAACTAACCGAAACTTGATAAACTTTTGGATTTAATCCTGAATTTATGGTGTAAGAGCCTATTGATTATTTCAAGGCTGTTAATGTTGTTTATACCTCTATAGGTGTTAATTAAGGGGACTTTAATGTACAAAATCCACATATATTGTGATGCCCATCAAGAATAACACGTACATTAAACAACTGAGGATTACACCTGAATGATTGGTATTATTTAATTAAATTTGTACATTGGATGGTATTTGAAATGGAGTATAATTGGAATTGAATTCGTAAAGAATTGTTTATTGAATTGTATCCGTTAATTGTAATTTAACGGTATTAAAATAATAATTGTATTATTCATTGAGTCTGGCACTACATGGTGATTTCTATAAGCTCTTTTGAGCAGATACTGTTGCAGCAGATTACTTCAGAGTGTTCCGGAACTCCGTGGTGATATCAGTTGCCCTTGGCCCAGGCTCTGATAAGTCCCACAATATATGAATCCTTCCATATGGAAGATGGAATCCTTCCTTTTCAGGAAGATGGAATTTGAATATGGAATCCTTCCTTTTTAGAAAGATGGAATATGAATTGAAATGTGAAATGCTATTGTAGTTTGCCACATAAAAAGACTCTTATTGATTATGAATTGGATTTGAACTAGTCTAACAATGAGTTGGATGAATTAAATGTGTAATTAGCATGTTTAATCATGTAATTGTCTATACATTGCTGAATTGTCAAATTCATAGTGTTATTGATGGCATTACAGGCTCAACTGCCCATGCCGGTCCTTCAGAGGCCACAGCGCCAGCGGAGATTACCAATCCGGTTCCTCCAGGAGGACTAGTTAAGTGGAAATGAAATAAAAACAAATGAGAATTGAAAGGAAAACTTTAGGATGGGATTGAATGGAAACTTTACACTTTTAATCCTTGCATTGTATTTAAATATGCAAGTGATTAGTTATATACATAGTGTAAATGAATTTTGTTTTTACATGAGTAATGTATAAATTGTGAATATTCCACATAATGTGTATTTGATATCCCTTGTGAATTTTAATGTGATTGAGGTTCACGGGAGTAAGTATGCAACGTGACTCGGGGTTAACTCGGATTAATCATAATCTCGGGCTCGGTCGTGTCAGGAAGTAACTATTATAATCAAATTAGCATTTACCAGTCTGAGGATTTGATGAGATCTGGAGCTTGTTTCATTCAAGCAGGTTTCCCCTATCTGTCTTTGAGCTGAAATAACGCGAAGGCACAGGTATAAAAATTTATAACTTATAAGCATCAACTAAAAGCCTCAGTTATCATAGAGATAAGTTTTACCTTCACATATGGAAAGGAGCTCTTTCAAATGGTTCCAGTCTCTCAGAGTTTCTTCTGTCAGTCTTTCCACAATAGTCCCTCTCTATAGACATTGAATGCCATTAAAAAAAAAAAAACATGATGGTTCTTTTATTGGTAACACGACTGAACCCACACCCTCATGGTTGTGAGTTGTGACAATTAGCACCTTCCAATGGTGCTATGGCCTCTTTCCATTCAAAGTACTCAGATGAAACTTTGTGTCGTGAATCCTATTTACCTCTGGATCATCAAGGAGCCTGAGAGGAGTAGCATCAGTGCTGAGTAGATCCCTAACAGCTTCATTGTATATCTCCATTGCTGAAAACTTCAAAACAAATACTCTTTCCTGATGCTGCAAGAATTCAGGACCTGAGTTTTTTGACATAATCTGATGTAAAACAGATCCTAATGAATGTTGCTCACCTTCTGTATATAGTTGTATATATCTGCTAATGTGTACTCTGCTATTCCACTCATGGTGTACGTTTTTCCACTGCTTGTTTGCCCGTAAGCAAAAATGCTTGCTGAAGAAACATTTTGTATTTATTTCAGTTCATTTGCAAATTATTTAGTTAATGGACTTTCAACAAAAGTCACAGCATCTAAAAAGATAGAAATAGAGTATGCCATACTCACAGTTGATACCACCGACGACTGAAAGAGCAACCTCCTTGGCTGCTTCCTCGTACACTTGTTTTGTCGTGCAATCGCATTGAAATACTCTATCTACAATTGAAACATTGGATAAAAGAGGCAAATGAGCAGAAGAATTAGTTTCCTCAATCTCTCTGAGAAATAAACAAGGCATAATATTTATAAGAAAAAGGCTAATATCTATTCAGTAAGAAGGGAACATGATGTGGATCAGTGGAAAGTAAGTGCATCTATGCCACAGGTACATTGGATAAGTGCCCCCATAAAGTTCTATGTTGTGTTAAAACCACATTGATAGGGGTCTAGGCTTTGCAAAATGCAAATTCTTTTATGATATAATGCATAAGAGTTGTCAACTCAAACAATTCAGCAAGTAGTTCTCCATCACTAAGTTTTAAGCCATGGAAGGGCAGCATGAAATGGATCTAATGCAATGCACATGATATTAGATTGCCATACAAACTAAACCCATTTCAGTAGAATTGTTGATTAACCAAACCAAGAAGTGATTATAATTCCTACCATTATATACATGGATACAGCAGTGTGATCAGTCTCAATTCATTCCCAACAAATTTATGCCAGAATGATGGACATGTTTTAAAAATTGGCCATGGATGCCTGTTAGAACTTAGAAACCCCTGTTACATTGCTTTCTATCATGTTTTCAAGTGGCACATAGATATATTCATCTAGCACTTCCAAAAGGCAAAACAGTCTAGAAACTACTAGAAATAACAGCTTGCAGAGCAAGATGGATCTCCTTACCAAATGTATATGCATTAGGCAGCATGGATCGCTCCGCGGCGAAGCTGTTCTTCAAAATGATAGTATTATGATTGATGCATTCCCAATCAGACACATTGTTCCTCGCGATCTCCTTCGCATTCAAAGGCCTCAGCCTCACTGAAACCATAATTCTCTCCTCACCCCATGCATTGATCAGCTCCTGAGCTGATTCCTCCCCTTCCATCGCCCCCATTTCTCACCTCCTCTTCCTCAAAGTCTTTCTACCCAAATCCACACCCCCAAACATTCTGGGAAAGAGACTAAAAAAAGGATCCCCAGAGACCGTTTGGTTGTTAAGAAAAAAAGGTACCTTGCAGTTAACACTAATGGATCCAATCATTACACTAATCTCATTTGGAATTCCGGCTCTGGGTATTTTAATGGCCGGTGAGTATTGGATTTTTTTCTTGGGATGGGTCCCATCTCCAACTGTCTTTCTTCACTCTCCTCTCTTTCTTTATTCTCTCTCATCTTATCCTCTTTCATTGTAGAAAACAACAAACAATGATTTTTCAAGCAATATGAAGAAGGAGATGCTAAAATGCAGAGAAACTCCTCACAAAACTGAGGAATCCATGCATTTCAGGAATTTTGAATTTCAAATTTGTTTCTGAAGATGTTGGAATAAAGGAAAAGTAGAGAAGAGAAAGCGACGGAGAAAACGCGGGGACGAATTTAAGGGGGAGAATTTGAACGGAATGAGGAAAAGGAGAATTCAAGATGGGACGGAGAGATTAACGGAAAAGAAAACTGCTTTGATCTCTCCCTCCGTTTCTTTGACGGTCGAGGCTTTGGTCGTTGTGGGCACAGGTAACGGCGCAAACGTCCGTTAGCGGTTTCCGCGCTTTTCCGGACATAGCACGAGTCTGGAAAAGAAACTGTCCTGCAAACGATAAGGGAAAAGCTGAGGCAAAAGTTCGGTAGCCGGCGGACTATAATGACCAGAAACTTTGGACAAATAGTGTTAGAAGTGGATGATATGTGATTGAAGTTAATCAAAAAGGGATAAATAGTGTATTTTGGAAATGATCATTATCTTGGAAAGAGCCTAAATCAGTGATGACAATGGGCTTTGTTAAGTAGATTTTTTTTTTATATCGGAGGGTTCCCTCCGGGTCCGGAAGGAAGCTGGGTAAACTCCCATGTAGCTCCAGTGTGATAGTGCAGTTTCGAACCTACAATATCTGGATACAAGACTTTGTTAAAAGATGATTTGGCCAAACTCGCTCTTATTAGAGTAGAATTGAGAGTAGTTTTTTTCGGATTTGAGGCAAATATGATTTTGTGAGCTTATGTCAGAGTTGCAGTGGCAGACACAAGACCGTTCTAAGGGGGATGAGTCAAATAGGTAGTTGAGTTTTGGAAGCAAACTCTGTATTTTCATGTATGTTTCTGAGGTGGACTCTAAGATTTTCATATACATTTTGGAAGCAGATCTAGGCCCAACAGGGGCGACTGCCTTCAAAATAATATATGTAGGTTCGTCGTTGCCGAGTAGAGACGGTGCAAATTTAGGTCCTAGCTATTTTGCATTACCTTGCATATTACCAAAAAAAATATGCCATTTAGTCAGTAATAAGCCTTAGCATAATGTATGACTCATGAGAGAGGAAGACATGTTTAATCTCGTCTACATTTTAATACCAGAATATAACCATCATTAAAACATGAGATAATTTATACATCACATTTTGGATTTGGTATCACTTGCCAATGTACCATTCAATAAATAAGTTTAGATGAGATAAGTTTGAGGTGGGGGCGGACTTCTCTCCCATGCAAATCTAATTGGGGGTGAAAAGTGGCCCATTCTAAATTAAGTGATTGTATACCTTGTAATAAGAGTTTCTATTTGAAGTGTTCATTCATGACCCTAAACAAATTTTTCTCTTTTTTTTTCTATTATCCATTTTACATCCCTTTGGGCGTTCCTGTGTTAAATGTTAAGTGGTTTTGCAGACTACCGAGTGGAGTGGGGGAGTGTCGGTTGTGGAAATGGGTAACGGGCCATGTAGGGAATGAACCAGCATGACATCTTCCCCGGAGGGACCCATTATTTGGCTAGCCACATATTCATCTCACGATAAATTGAAGATGACAGCTCAGTTACTTTTAGGTCAGCCCAGTTAACCCTACTGAAATTAAGACCGTGGGCTCCAAAGAGTGAGCCAGTCAATCCTGCCCTCAAGTTGGGGACCCATCTCATTAAAGCCTGCAAAAATGACAGGTCTTTTTTTTTCTTTTTTTTATATAACTAAAGTAGGGTAGAGCCCAATTTTAAAAAGCCCATCAGCTTGAGTGGCAGACTTGAACTTTTCATTTGAGGGCCTGGATGATAGTCTGGGTTAAAACACCCGAGTAGCAGCCAATTTCAAAAAGCCCATCAGCTCGAGTGGTAGACCCGAACTTTTCATCTGAGGGTGGGTGGGGTTTATTTCTTATGGAGGCATGCACAATTGCCCCCAAAACCTACCCTGAGTTCGGCTAAGATTCGGGCCTTTGCCCATTAATACACGTATGTATATTTTACGAAATTATATCATATACACGTATGTATATTTTACAAAATTAATATTTTTAATTATATTATATAAATGAATATATATTTATAAACAGGCCTATTTTGAAGCAATGGCTTCCTACTCATTCCAATTCCATGCAGATAAAAAGGCTCATTTGAAACCACTCCTTCCTATGTTTTCTCATTCCATGCATGCAAACAAACATACTCATTTGAAGATGAATTTTTATGTATTCTAATTTCACACAAACAAATAGCCCATTTTAATAAGTTACTTCATATGCATTTTAATTCCATGAGATATGCATGTCTATTTGCATCAATTATAGTTCATGCAAATAAATAAGCTCGATCCATCAATGAAATCTCATCTGTTCTAATTCTATGCAAACAAATAGGCCCATAATTCCATGAAGACAAATGGGCCATTTAATAATAAGTTCCTATGTATTCCAATTCCATGAAAACAATTAGATATATTTGACAATTAATTCTTATCTATCCAATCTCATGCAAATAAACAAGCTCATTTAAATACATAGGTCCTGATTCCATGTAAATAGATGGGCCAATTTAAGACTGGTAAACCTCGAGAGATGGCTCAGTTGACCCACGACTACGGTTTGCTCCCGTATTTTGAGGGTTCGAAATTGCGCTATTACACTGGAGCCACAGGGGATTTACCCGGCTCCCACTTGGCCAGTAGGGAATAGTTTGGCTTAAAGGGCTGGGATACCATCCGTTACACACACACACAAAAAAATAATAAAATAAAATAAAATAAAACGGGTCATTTGTAGGCATGGACGAGAGAGAGAGAGAGAGAGAGAGAGAGAGAGAGAGAGAGAGAGAGACCATTGTAATGCCTACGCGAGAGCTACATGTGAATAATTTATATATATTCCAAAGAATGTTGCATATGTATAACATGTAATAAATCATATACCAACCTAAAAACTTAAGCTCTAAGTATATATGAAGCCTTGCCAAAGACATTATTTAGGCAATGTGTGATGTGAGACTTTACTTTACCAATAAACATTTTCAAATGAGTGCAAACAAACAATCCAAAGAATCACTATCATTACTTTCAAAATATGATGGAGATGGCGGAGAGGTTGCTTGAATAGAGAACGTGTAACATACTCTTTGGGTCCTGTTGGATCCAATTCTTGGAAGAAGTGATTTGAATAGATGATGGAGAGGTTGGTGCCATAGAGGATAAGGTCGGATTCGTGTTGTGAGCTGTTGGACTTCAAGGTCCAGTGACGTTGATCTCAACAATGTGAATGTGCAAGTGGATGTGATGCTGCAATAAGTGGCTTATGGCCTAATTTTTATACGAATTGCATAGGATGGGCTGAGAAGAAGAAAGTTGCAAAATTTTCAATATCCAATACTGTTTGGACATACTGTTTGGACATACTCTATTGGCAACTAGTCATCCAATATGAATTTTATATTTCATCATCTACTGTCTCTGCTTTATTGCCAACCTAACACATGGTGTGAGCAAGTAAATCCCAAGGGTCAAATTCAAGCCACAAGGTCTTCTTCTTTTCTTGTTTTTATTGGGAAATTCAAGCCACGTGCTTTGAATTTCACCAATATGGACCCGACCTATAATTGAATATTTGATCAAATGTCAGATTAGTGAGGCTCAACAATGATTGTTTCCATGATATGGGTAAATTGGGGATTTGATTCTTACCTATGACAGCTGTGTACATTGCCCTTCCCTCTGACAGTAAACAGAATAAAACCTTACCGAGTTCCTTTACTAAAATAATGTAATTTCTTATGAAACAGTTGTCAATCATTCCCTCCTGTAGAAAGCCTTAGAAAGGAATCCAATCACATGAGGAAAGCAAGGTTGATTGAATATTGATTATTTAAAGAAGTTGTTGCACCAAACAAGAGGAAATCATTTCCCTTTCTCTGCGATATTTGCTGTTTAATCATTATTTCTCCGTGTGTAATTATCTGAGCTTACTTCTACATGATATTGTTCATTTTAGCTCATTAAGTTTTAACCCAATTTTCCGCCCAATTTTAAAGGACCTCATATGATTAAAGTCAAGTCGCACTTATATACCCAGAATTAGGACTTAAATGTTTTTGATGTGAGATTAACTTATGGTTTACTGCATACCCTAGTCTAAAGGTTTTCCTCTCGTCTCTCTCTCTCTCTGATGTTTGCTGGACTCAACACCCTTCTAAAACACCACAGACATTAAAGAAATAAAGTGACTAGCAGTTTTTGTTTGTCTCCATTTGATGAGATTAAGGTTTATACATGTTTATGCATGTGGAGTGGTGTGAATTGATTCGCAAATCACGTGTCCATTTTCGGCAGTAATCCATTAACAACTACAAGATGGACTGTGCCCATTGGTCATGAATAGAGAAGATTATTTCAATTAGGTGAAATGAAGCTGTCATTGGTTTCTTTTAACTAAACTAGTTTATTATCTGTACCCGCATGTTTAAAAAAAGAAACCATACTAAAATGGCATTACTATTACTTGGTTTGAACTTTGAAGTTTCATAAGTTGACCAGCAAACTCAGGTTGACATTGTACACGGCTACTGAGTGGGTTTCTTTTAGATTTACTTTTCTACTATTTCCCCTACTAATATGGCTCGAACCCAACCCAATCGAACTAGTTGCATAGTGATTTGTGAATCCAATAAGGATGGATCCTAGCACTTCCTTACTATGGTGCCATTTGTTTCCATAAATTAAATACATAAAAATGCATAGGAATTCATCTCATATCTGCAGTAGTGGACTTAGGATTTTTATTTGGGTGCGACAGATAACGGTCAATTAAAAAGGTCAAAATCAATGCCCACTACCAATAAACTCCACTTATTGCATGGTTTAAAGACATGATTTATTATTATTATTTTTTGGAGAATTAAGTATAAAGAACTCATAATCCTGATACTAACACTCAATTATTACGTAAGACTTTAAGTACAATAGTCATTTCCTCAAGAAATTCGCTTTTATTCAAATCAATGGGATGAAAACTAAATCAGCAACCATACACAATAATAATAAAGAAACTATTGAGAACTCCAAAGAAGTAAAATAATCATCATAAAAAAATAATGCCTTTTTTATTATTTCCTTAAGCTCCTAAGAGTTCCTCTATCATTTGAATCCAAATGAGACCAGCATAATCATGAACACCATAAAGAAAAAAATCAATTCAAGAAATAAAAAAAGTAGCTAAAACTCAAGATCAAGCAATAAATCAAACAAAACCGAAAGTAGGATATTTTTGGGGAAACATTGGAGTGGTTTTTTAATTCATTTGCAAGAAGGCATTTCGGCTATATATATATATATATATATATATATATATATATATATATATAGAGAGAGAGAGAGAGAGAGGTTTTTTAATTCATTTGCAAGAAGGCATATAGAGAGAGAGAGAGAGGTTTTTTAATTCATTTGCAAGAAGGCATTTCGGCTATATATATATATAGAGAGAGAGAGAGAGAGAGAGAGAGAGAGAGAGAGTTGGTGGTGGTGTTGGTGAATCCAAGTAAGAAGGAAGAAAGTGGAGAGAATCATAGAAGAAAGAAGAGATAGAGAAAGATTGTGGATCTTTATGCTATGCTATTGTGTTAAAGCCGAACCACCTTAGTTTGAAGTGGAAGAAGGAGAACTCAATTATTGAGTGGAGGATTCTAGATATTTTTTTAGACAGAAAGCAGAAAACTATTAGGATTTTTCAAGACCTGTGGTGGGGCAATAACTTTACTAAAATGGGGCATGGGCCATATGGTTCATACAACTTTTAAGACTTTTTGGATGAGACCTGAGGCGACCACCCTAGGTCCGTTCTTGCATACGTGGTTAAAAATGAGATCAAAAGTTGAACATTAAAAAACCAACATCAAATAACCTTTTTTATTTTATGAAAATAGAATCAAGCAAGATGAAAAATGAATACCCAACCATCATCCTACTAATTCAAATCCTACGAAAATCAAGGTCTATCTCATTTATATCGCTATGTTATATTCTTCATCACTCATCTCTTTAAAATGGAGCTCATTTAACCATGAATTTCTATTTATTATATGTAAACAGTCATTCTTACACTCCTGTAATAATCTTAAAGATGTCACTCACCTCTTTAAAATGGAGCTCATTTAATCATGAATTCCTATATATTATATGTAAACAATCATTCTTACACTCCCGTATTAATCTTAAAGATGGGGAGCTCATTTATTATGGGTGTTGGAATTCTCAACCTAATTGATAAATAGGTTAGGTTCAGATCAAGATTGGACATGTTACCATAGTACTTTAGCTGACCCAATGACCAGAGTTAAATATGATATAATATTTGTTGATTGACCACATGTAATCACTGTAGCAATAGCAACTTCCTCAGTGGAGAGAGAGTATATGTGTTGATTGACCACATGTAATCCCTGTATAATAGCAACTTCCTCAATGGAGAGACAGAGAGAGCACTTGGCTGGGCTCATGGTTGGACGCCCTCTTTTACGAAGATGAAGATGAAGATGAAGCTTGAATTAAATGGAAAAATATAAAGAAATGAAGGCGTTAAGTTTAATGGGCATTAACCCAAAATGGGTGAGTTAAAGAAGATGGATATATTCAGAGTTGCATTAACCCAAAATAGCCTGTTTGTTTGTTGTTTGTTTTGTAATCGAATACATAGGAATGATCAAAATTTAATTTTTAAATTGATTGAAATTTGAGAAACAAAAGTGACTTTTTAAAAATTGGCATCAAATTATCTTCCCTTTAAATGTAAAATCGATAAGGGAGATAGAGAACGAATACCAACCATCATCGTAACAAATCAAATCTTAAAAAAATGAGGATTGCATCTTATATCATTCACCTCTCACCTCCCGTAATCTTCTATCCATTCGATTCAACCAAATAGGCCCCAGTTAAAAAAGAATCCAAGATGAAATATAAAAAAATGATCTCAACAGTCAAACTAGGAAGGGGTCATTATTTCAATCGAAGTTGGCTGGCTGACTGGATCTTTCATGGGGCCTTGTAAACACTGGATAATCTAGGGATGCCAATGAGCGCACAGCCACCTTGTCTAGGCTAAACCGGGCTCAGATTGTGAATCAAGCAAAGCTCGAGTTTGCTCAATTAATTCACAAAACCAAGAATGAGGCAGAACTTTAACTTAGCTTTGGCTTAGCTTGAGATAGGCCTGAAAATTTCTGTAGAGACCACTGAGCCATGAGACATGTCTCTTGAAATCAGCTCTTTTGCATTCCCTACTAGATATCAGTATCACCATTGAGTCAATGATCTTGTCTAAAAATATGATATGGTCAACATCAACTCCAGTAAAAGACATGTGAACCTTGTGAATAGAATATATAGTAAGATATAATTGGGACGTTCACATGGTCAATTAATTAATGCAAGCCTTGGGCCGTTCACATGGATTCAAAAGAAACGCCTGATAGTGATCTGTAAATCAGCTTATCTCTAGTCTTTATTGTGCAATACAGGCCACGACAAACAACACTATACACAATATTTTAGATTTCAAATCCATAGGGCATCAAATGACATTTATGAACGAGTTGTTGGGAGATTGGGAAGGGCAACATGATCTTTAATTTTTTTTTTATGACGGGGGCATCCCGGATTTTTTTGAACCAAGAGGACCCAAAGAGTATCAAACAAAGAAAATTAAAAAATGTACAATACATAATAGATAGAGAAAATTATATAAAACACAACCAACTAGAGTGGACAGCTGGGGCTTGCTCAGTTGGTTGCCTACCTCGTTTGATACTTGGCTAGCAGAATCTTTAGATATGTCATTCTTCCTATTTGTGTGGATTTTTTTTTCTCATTTTACGGGCTCTCTTGGGTTGACCCAATCCCTTGGGTAGGGTACCAACAAAAAAAAATAAAAATAAACTAGATTGATTACTCCGAGTTAACATGCCCGTGAATCAAGATGGAAGGAGAGAATCTGAATCCCATGAGTGTCTCCGACACATCCCATGAGTGTGATGTATGGAACTCCATTGTTTGTCCCACCCATTGATAATTTGGACCATTCAAAATGAATGTCATTGCCAGCAATGATGTATCTTCAAATACTTTAATAAGAGTTGGTCATACTACAAGATTAAGCACATAATTGATAATGTGATTAACACAATTTTTTGCATTATTAATAATATGTATTAATTGTATTATATATCAATCATGTGCTCACTCTTATTGAAGTAAAATCTGATAATGCATTACTAGAGGAAATGACCTTTTTTTTAACAGTTTGAATTATCAAAAGGTGGGCCCCTTATTGGAGTTCTACACATTCCACTCACAGAAAACGTGTGGGAGACACAAATTCCTATTCTTGCATGGGAAGTGTTGGTCATGTATGACCTTGTTATTTCTGGTTTAGCTTGTACAAATACATGAAGTTGTTAACCCCAAGGGGTGGCCGAGTGGTCAGGACCACAGTTTCTCCATCTTTCGGAGTTAGAGGTCTTGGTGTTGACCCCTGGTTCCCCCCTCTTCAGGAGTAGAATGTTGAGTCCACTTGTGCTACCATCCAAAGGCCGCTGGAGTTTTACTCGACTTCTCTCTAAGTCTGGAGGGAATAGTCCAACCTAAAGGGTTGAGAACCTGGCCTCCATTAGCAAAAAAAAAAAAAAAAAAACATGAAGTTGTATGAGGAAGCAATTAATTGATCAACCTGAGATCATAGGTTAAAAGCTCATTCATACTCTCGCTCACGACAACTAATGTTAGGAAGTCAAAAAATAAAAACTCATCTACAAAAGGCCTTAAATTTAAATGATTTTAGGCCCCAACACAAAGGGCTACTGTTTTTCAACCAATGGTTTGTAAATCAAGGTTCTGTGTTAAATTGGGGTGAGTGTCACCACACTAGAGAATAAGGAGGTGATTCAAATTGATAGGCAAGCCCACGTGAGGCCTGAACCAATTTTTACCAATTTCTCATTTTGTATTAAAAAGAAGTATGATTTAAATTACTTCTTACTTTGAATAAGTATGTAAAATCAATAAGGGGCCCATTTGTTTCATGTAATTGAATTCCTAATAATTTTAAGGCTTGCATTTTTTTTTTAAAGTGGTTAAAATCGAATAACAAGGATGAACATCCAAAAAATGACCATCAAATGATCTTCCTTTAATAGAAAATGAATAATGAGAGATGAGAAATAAATACCCTGCTATCAATCTAGTAATTCAAATCCTAAGAAACCAAAGTCACCTCTACCTCTCCACCTCATATCATTCACCCCTAGCCTCTTTTAATGGCCATTTTGTTGAAACCCATTTGATCATAAATTACTATGTAACTAATTTCACGTAAACAAATGAACAATAGAGAAAGAAAGGAGAAAATAGGATTACTATGCATTAAAACTAATTATATTGACTTGATCTGCCCAAACCCTGTTGTACACTCAAGAAAGGCAAATATCATGTCTGACTGGGATCCAGGACATGAGACCACAGAACGAAATAACTTGCTGGACCTTTTCCAATAAATATTAAAAATGTAGGCGAGCAGGTCATGGACACATCAGATGATAAGACTTTCTCTCCATTATAAATCCAATACGCCTAGCTTGCTCTCCATTCATCCATTCAAGACAACTCAATCCAATACCCATAGCTCCATTCATCCAATACCCCTAGCTCCAGCTCTTCATTCATCCATTCAAGGCAACTCAAACAAGACCATGGGAATTTTTGAAGAAATAGAGCTTCCATCCCCTTCTCTTCCTCTTCTCTCTCTCAACCATGTTTCTTTCCTGTGCAAATCCGTCAGTGATACTGCCAAGTTCTATCAAGAAGTTCTTGGGTTCGTGCTCATCAAGAGACCCTCATCCTTCAATTTCGAAGGAGCATGGTAAGATTTTATGCTACAAGGAGACATCTGATTTGTATTATGGAATGAACAGCTAGGATTATCTTCCATTTTATGCCTTGTGAGTTGTGGCTGAGTTGCCACAGATTTGTGGATAGCTATAACATACAGGCCAGCCTGGAAAAGTGGGTCTTACCTGCCTACATAATTGGGCTTGGATTGTGACTTGAAGTGAAAATCAAGGCTCGCGAGTCCAACCAATTACCATTGCATAATTTCAATGCTCGGATGTGTTAAAATCCATTGTTCGAAGCTGGCTCGGCTTGAAAACCTTTTAGGCCGAGGTGACTCAGAGGCTTAGGAGCCATGCTTCCCAAATACGACACGGATGTGGTTGGGGCGTGCTATAAAAATAGCGGGATACGAATTTTACATATAAAAAGTGAAATACCCATGTATCACAGTTTGGGAGACTCTTGACCGAGTAGAAATAAACTCTGTAATTTTTTCTTTCCGGGTTAACCCATGTATGGTTAAAACTCATTGAGGACTGAGTTTCTCACCAAGTCCTCAATTTTTTCATTGAGTAAAGAGAGTGAGTCTTATCGAGTTCCATCGAGTTTTAAAACTATTGTTCATATAAGCTGGGTTGGGCTGAGCCACTCAAGGGACATAAAAATCCAAACGTATAACGTAGCCCCAAATTATCATCAACCTAAAATCTCAAGCCTAACCCAGTCCATGTGCCTATAGTCTCAACCTTGTCTGAGCTAATTTCTTGAGTTGCAATTTTTCAGGTTGTTCAACTATGGGATTGGGATACATTTGCTGCAATGCAATTCTGCTGGTGACATTCGCGAAAAGCCACTAGTGATTAATCCAAAAGACAACCACATCTCCTTCCAAGTAAGAAATACTGAAATATGTAGAATATTGCTTTTTTTTTCTTTTGTGATTTTATGTTTGAAGCTGGGTTTGTAATATTTTGGGTTTTGTATTTGTAGTGTTCAGATATGGATCTGGTGAAAAGAAAGCTTAAAGAGATGGGAATGGAGTATGTGAGTGCTGTGGTAGAGGAGGGAGGGGTGCAGGTTGACCAGCTGTTCTTCCATGACCCAGATGGCTACATGATTGAGATATGCAACTGCGACAACCTGCCCGTTCTTCCTCTCTCTCCTTGCCCTCTCAAATCAGCTTACATGGATTCTAGCAACAGTAAGTCTCAATCTCAATTTTTACCAAAAAAAGTCTCAATCTCAATGCGTAGATTTGAAGATTCCTCGCTGCTTTTTATGGTTTTTTTTTTCACCGAGGATTTATATAGTTGAGAATTCTTTATAGGTCATTTTTTTCATGCCTCCTGTTTTTAACTGAGGATTTCCACATTCTATGAAAAATCTTTTGTCCTAGAAATTGGTTACCAAACATGATCTTGTGAGTGAGAAGTGATCCACTGCACCCAATGGCTCTATATCATTACAATCGATGGATATTGACGTGGACACTTCACCCATAAAAACACGGATGGCAAGTTCATTAAACACGTTTGATGATGGAGATAAACATGGACTCTCTCTCTCTCTCTCTCTCAAATTGGCAATTACGTCATGACTGGTTTTTAAAATTCTGATAGCAAGAGGTTTCCTTTTGATGCACAGGAAAGCTCAGTTCATCGGGCAGCATGAAGGTTCGTTGTGCCGTGGATGTGGAGACACAAATGATGGAGAACTTGATCCTGCATATGATTGATTTCACAATGTAGATCTTCATATTTTTTTTTTTTGTGCGTGTATTTTTTCCTTTTGTGTGTATCTTCATGTAGTTTATTTGATGTATACATTTTTTTTGGTACCTCAGCCGAGCCAAGGGTGCTGGACCTAAGAGTTTGATGTATACTTAGGGCCAGTTTGGTAACTCTACTAATATAGTCAAGTCAAGTAAAGTTGATTTTGAAGAAAGAATAAAATATAAGTGAGTTATGATAATATTTTATTTTTAGTTGTGTGTTATTGAATTTTTTTGACTTTTTGTATGAAAAAGTGGATTTTTTGTATTTTAGTGGATAAAGGTAGTTGTTTTTTGACTTCTTCTATGAAAAAGATGGGGAGAGTTTTGAATAAAGTGCATTTAATGTGACATCTTGTTTGGAAAATGAAGACTTTAATTGTATTAGTAAAGTGCCAAACGGGCCTAAGGAGTCGTTCTCAATTGTTTTTTTTTACATTATGCAATAAAGGACGAAGATTTGTCTCTCTTTCCGATCAGTCAGTTGCTTTGTTGGCTCCCTTCTCCCACTTAGGTGCTAAGGGCTCAATCCCTTAGTATGGTGCCCTCTTCCTGAATGTGTGGACTACCTCTTCCGCAGTTCCACTCCCAGCCCCCTTTACCAAAAACAAAAGAAAAGAAAATAGCAGGGAGATTGTGTTAAGAACCCAGATGTGCTATAAAGGCATGTTTGGATAATGTCCTCCAAGAGGAATCCTCTTTGATTTTCCTCGATTTTGAGGAAAACCCATGTTGGGATGAAGAGAGGAAAAGTGAGAAAGGATTTTTCAAATCCTCCAAATCCATAACAAAATTCTCTTTTCCACTGATTCCTTGGTCTCCACTTCCCCATTGGATTTTGCAAATCCACAAAAGCAAAGAATTGCATGAGTTATAAAGAGTGACACCTTTCCAAACCTAGAATGCAATGACTCCTCCCATTAGGAATCCTCAAAGAGGATAACATAGTTCCAGGGGAGTAGAGGAATACTCTAGATAGAGGACTCCTCTCTGTTTACCAAATGTGCAATATCATCCATTTCTTGGGCAATGTTTCCCACAAAAATAATCGATTTCTATGATATGTTAAAGTGGTTGGTAATGACATGCTTGCAATATCTCAAGGAAAAAGGGCATTTATACCAAGCCCTTTTACAGGAGATGCTGGGCCAGATGGGGTGCTTAGGCATATCTAGGACGGGCAAGCGGCCAAGCCCGGCACGGGCTATAAGTTCATAGCCCAGCAGGGCCTGCTTCAATCATGTCAGGCCCAAGCCAGCCCATTAAGTTAATCAGGCCGACCGCGTTTTTGGACAAGTAAGCCACTAAGCTAAGCTACAACCAGTACTTGCTTTGTCAGGCCGAGCTTTTGGCTTTCTATCACTCAATCAAAGTGCAGCCCAAATATCAAACAGGCTCAGATTTTAAATCCAAGACTGGCCTGAGTACTAAGCCCAACCCAAAGCCATGGTAATGACGAATAATTAGATGTCTCGCTTTATCTCTAGTTACCCACTCTTTTTTTTTTTTTAAAGATAAGAGTCACCCCACTTGATGAACATCGCTGACTGCAAAACCAAAGTTTTATTCATTGTGATTTTGAATCCCACAGCTCAATCGATTTGGATCATTACAAAAATAAAATAAAAAACTGAATCGATTTGGACTGGCATGAATGCACAATTGTGAAGCCACCCCCCTTTGCCTACGTTGTGTTGAATTCCTCAGTGGCATTGGAATTGAAACTCCTCTTTGAGGATGGGTATAGATGAGGATTTTATATAGGATATTAATGCTTTTAGATTGAAAAGATTTGGTTTTGGTGTCTAAATCCTCAAAAATAAGGATTTTCAAACCATAAATGTTGAAATTTATAGTGGGCAACTATGATAAATGGTTGCTAATAATATTATAAAGATTTGCCAAAAACTCTTTACCCTTGTTTTGATAGAATTTTTTCACGGAATATTATTTTATACTACATATCCTTAAATGAAGTAATATAAAGGCTTTTATAAGAAGTGAAATAGTGTAAGACTCTTTACCCTTGTTTTGATAGAATTTTTTCACGGAATATTATTTTATACAATATATCCTTGAATGAAGTAATATAAAGGCTTTTATAAGAAGTGAAATAGTGTAAGATGAGCCTGTTTGGCATCGTTCTCATGTTGTTTCTAATTTTACACTCAAAATAATTTGTGTTGACATTGGGTTATGCCGAGACTATACTCTCCAAAACTTATTTGACAACATTATATTTAATTATTCTATTGAGAATATGCTGTACAGAACTTGTTTGACAACATTATAAAAATTTTGCTCCAAATAATGAAAGCAAGAGAATCATAGAATTTACAATGTGGGGTCCACCTTTTCTTATTTGTGACATTCTATTATTGTTGTATATGGAACCCATATATAAAATTATAACATGGCACCCACCTTTAAAAATGTGAACATGGGTCCCATATTCATAGGACTTACAATATGGGCCCACTTTATATGAATTATAGTGGGGTTACCATTTTGCAAATATAAATATGGGACCCACTTTTAGAAATTACAACATCGTACACACATTTAGAAATTATAATATGAGATCATATTCATAGGATTTACAATGTGGGTGTACCTTTTGTGATCATGACCATGTGATCAACATTTAGCAATTACAAAGTAGAGCCACATTTTTTGTGATTGTTGTCACATGAACCACCTTTAGAAATTACAATGTGGTGTCCCCCTAATTTAGAAATTAGAATATGGGGGCACATTCATAAGATTTATGATGTAGGCCCACCTTTATATAAATTATAATATGGGGTCATCTTTTGATTGATTGTGAATACATTACCTTGCACCTTTAAAAATTACAGGTGGTATATACCCACCTTTAGAAATTAAAACACGAGGTCGTATTTATAGGATACAATTGTTACTTCTCCTTTTGCGATTATAACCATATGACCCACCTATAAGAATTAAAGTGGAGCTACCTCTTTTGTGATTGTAAACACGGGACCCATATTTAGAAATTACAACGTTAAGCCCATATTTAGAAATTAAAACATAGAGCCTTATAATGTAGTCCCATTATTACAAGAATTATAATATGGGCCCACCTTTTTGTGATTGTGACCATATGTCCCACCTTCTTTGAGTTAATGAATACGGAGCCTACTTTTAGGATAAGTGGGAGAATTTAAAGATTTTAAATGACCTCTTTAAAAGGCAACAAATAAAACATCTATCTATCTACTATTATAAAAGAGGCATTGTTGTATGGATTTTTCACCACACCACTATGGGGCCCACCCAAAATATTATAATAATAATAAAATAATAATAATAATAATAATAATATAATATATATATCCTTATTATCTATCTATCTCATACAAACTTTTTCACTATACCATTGTAGGGCCACCCCCAAATATTATAATATAATATAAAAATATATTATTTTGTCTATCTACTATTATAAAAGAGGCATTGTTGTATGGATTTCTCACCACACCACTATGGGGCCCACCCAAAATATTATAATAAAATATAATAATAATAATAATAATATAATATATATATCCTTATTATCTATCTAACTCATACAAATTTTTTCACTATACCATTGTAGGGCCCACCCCAAAATATTATAATATAATATAATAATATATTATTTTGAGAAATTGTAAAATTTCTCACTACACCTTTGTGGGGCCCACTCCAAAATATTATAATGCAAACTTTTTCACTACACCATTGTGGGGCCCACCCCCAACTATTATAATATAATAATATATTATTTTGAGAAATTACAAAATTTCTCACTACACCTTTGTGGGGGCTCACCCAAAAATATTATAATGCAAACTTTTTCACTACATCATTGAAGGGCCCACCCCCAAATATCTATTATCTACTATCTACGATCTACGACTATTATGAAAGAGGGAAAGTTGCAAACTTTTTTCACTACAACATTGTGGGGCCCACCGCCAAATATTATAATATAATATAATAATATATTATTATGAGAAATTGCAAACTTTTAAACTGCACCTTTGTAGGGCCCAACCCCAAATACTATAATGCAAACTTTTTCACTACACTATTGTGGGGCCCACCCCCAAATAGTATAATATAATATAATAATATATTATTATGATAAATTATAAACTTTTTCATTACACCATTGTGGGGCCCACCCCTAAATATTATAATATAATATAATAATATATTATTTTGAGAAATTACAAACTTTTTCACTACACCATTGTGGGGCCCACTGTCGCGACCCCGGACCGAGGATCCAGGATCGGGACTGGTGATGGTGATGATAATGACATAATGATAACAATCTACATCAACAGTTTAATAATACCATACATTTATTTAATTTCCCACAGGTGTCCGCGGTGAGGATATCACAACCATAAATGAATATTTCTTTTTAAGTGCGGAAGCGTGTAGCAAATCAAATAGCCAACCATCCTTGGTCATAAAAACAATATCACAAGTACAAAGATACTGTATCAGAATGAGCAATGATCTATAGCATGTTACCCAAGGTAAGTTAAAGTTTATACAAATATCATTTAATTACATTTCCCAAAAATAGAGGCCCACCAGGCCAATATAACCAAAATACCAATCCAAAGAATGGTTAGACAGTTTCCCCAAAATGTTAAGTATCTTATGGCAACCAAACGTCTACATGACGTCATCAGTACGCCACTCAACTAACTGCTGCGGTTCTACGACCGCCTCCTCGAGCTCCTCCTCGGGATAATCGACAACGGGACCTGAGTACCAAAGAGTAGGTCAAACACGACGGTTTGGCAAATGGATGAAACACAATGACAATATGATAATAAATGAATTTACCTTCAAAACATGTAAACCTGTTTAAATAACAATTTATATGAACGAGATAAAACATTTATTCAATTACAAGGATGCAATGTAAAACATGTAAGGTAACCAAGGAAACGGAAAACAATCAAGATGGCAACCACACGAAGCTAAGTCCTATATCACTAAAGTGATAGAACAAGAACTAGGCACAGATCTCAGTCACTCGAGGTGAGGAGAAACAGTGGATCTCATATAAATACATATACATATACATATACATATACATCACCACAGTAGCGAGCCGGGCATCGGGGACCACAGTAGCAATCTGCGGCATCGGGACAAGACCACGGTAATAACCGGGTTGCGGGATCCAAACTGCAGCTGGCGGGACAAGAGGGGGATTTCCAAGTCTGTGGATCAGACCAACATGATTATCCAAGCTTAGTGGTGCCGACTCATAGGTCAAATACAATCGAGACATATGCAATTAAATCAAGTACAATAGATACACGGGCAAGACGGGGGTGCTCAAGGGCACACTATCATTTCATGTGGTGCAATGCACTTCAAGACAAGTAGCTATTTCAAGAATAATTCTATGCTTTCGGGAAAACAGGGCATGTAGTATAAAACTCGGGATCGATAAAGTACAATAAGCAATTGACATTTTTGGGTAAAGTATCGGGTTCAACATTTATCTGAAGTAAATAGGGACCCCGTATGTCGATCTAATAACAATTTGGTACTCTTTGAGTTTGGGGACATTCCGAGCTCCTTATACACTTTGAAGTTCAAAAACTTCGAATAAAATCTTCGTGATATGGTTTCTTCCTCAAATGGCCTCATACAACGCTTAGTAAATCTCCTTGACATAAAGAGGTTCCCAAAGAATAGTCCCAAACCATTAAAATAGTTCATCATTGTCCCAACATAGCCCTGCCCAACGGGGCCCATCACTCGAGCGGACTGGAGAGTTCGCTCGAGCGAGTCGCTCTCTAGAATGGTTGTCTGGGTGGGTTCGCTCGAGCGAAGTTGAGGTCGCTTGAGCGAACTCATTGGGCCGAGCAAATATTTAAATGCGTTCGAACGAACAACTCTCTGGAATGAGTTCTGGGATGTCCGCTCGAACGAAAAAGGGTGCGCTCGAGCGACCAAGCTACTAGAAAGCTCCGAACCCTTCTCTGGACAGGTCGCTCCAGCGAAGTGTCATGGTCGCTCGAGCGAAGTGTCCAGAAACTGATTCCGGACCAGTTCAGCTCCTCTCTATCTCTTCCTTCTACAACCCCTTTTTAGCCACTTTCATACATCAAATGAGAAGTCTAATACTTCATTCAAACTACATCGAATCCTTCATCACATCCATCCCATTCTCCTCCATCCATATCACATTCAATACAAGGAAAGAAAAGAAGGAAACCATTTCACATAATATATATTTGAAACAAAACAAGGAGAAATTAAAGGCTATAAACCAACACAACTTCATGACCATAAATGTACCATTAATACTCTATCATGAGCATTCATTTCAAAACAAAGCAATAAATATGTATTAATGGAAAATATCCAAAGTCAATGAAAGCTTAGGAAAATCATTCATGCATCCACTTGCCTTAGGTCTCTACTCAAGCAAATCAAGCTCTAACAAGTCCTTCAAATCAAAGGTCCAAGCTACAAGGAAAATCCCAAAATAAAACCCTAGAAGAGTCAAAACATTGAAATAGCAAAGGAAACCTTACAACAATGAAGGTGAAGCTTCTCTAGGGCTAGAGGAACACAAATCTAGAAGGAGGGAATGATTACTTACTTGCAAGGTCTTCTTATGGACAAGGTGAGCTCAAAAGAATTCTTGTAATGAATTGTTTTCTCTAGCAATTGTGTCAATAGAGAGCTAGGGTGATGAGGAAGAAGGTGATGATCTCCATTTCTCAAGTTGTGCAAGGTTGGTGGTGGATTGGGTGATGGAAAGCAAGAGCAAGAAGAAGAAGAGGAAAAGGGAAAACCCTAGCTTATGCTTGTGCTGGAAAAAGGAAATGGAAGGGAAAGGTTTCCTTATAAACAAGTGGGGAGTGGGCTCCACCACTAACAATCCAATTGGGCTGAAATCATGGCTATCGGGACCTCGGATGGATTCGACGAAGAAGGAAGAAATGATCGTCAAAATATCTAGTTTCCAAAAAGTATATGTTTTGCGGGTTTCGGGAATATCAAGTTTTGGGTACAGATTTAGTGCACAATGACTGTTTTGCCCTTAAGGCTATGAAATCGGGTTTCGGGATCTCGAACGGGGACGGGATCAACATAAAAGTTGTAGGGATAAACAATACAATTAAAACGGGATTAAAACCATGAATGCAAAATCTCCGATAAATCCCCAAACACATGCAACGTCATAAAGAGGGAACCCCCAAAGGGCCCCACTAATCACAAAGAAATCAAAATCCCCCAAAACTATCCCAAAAGCTAATTCAAATCAACTTAGCCAAAATCACTAATCAAGCTTAGAACTAACACACTGCTTAATTAGCACTAATCGGGTTCACTCGGGTCGGGGTCTTACACCCACCTCCAAATATCTACTATCTACTACTACTATTATAAAAGAGGGAAAGTTGTAAACTATTTTTCACTACACCATTGTGGGGTCCACCTCCAAATATTATAAAATAATATAATAATATATTATTATTAGAAATTGTAAATTTTTTCACTACACCTTTGTGGGCCCCAATCCCAAATATTATAATGCAAACTTTTTCACTACACCATTATGGGGCCCACCCCCAAATAATATAATAATATATTATTATGAGAAATTACAAACTTTTCACTACACCTTTGTAGGGCCCACCCCCAAATATTATAATCTATCTACAATTTTATCTTATCTTATCTTATCTTATATCTTATATACTATTATAAAAGAGGATAAATTACATACTTTTTCAGTACACCTTTGTGGGGCCCACCCCCAAATAATATAACATAATATAATAGTATATTATATAATAATAATAATATAAAATCTATATATATACCCTTATTATATAAAAGAGAAGAGAAGTTGCATACTTTTTCACTACACCTTTGTGGGCAACCCCCCCCCCCCACACAAAATATAATAATATAATATAATAATATATTATTATTATATTATAATAATAATCATATAATATCTATGCCCTTATTATAAAAGAGAAAAAAGTGTTATGCTTTTTCTTTACACATCTGTGGGCCCCACTTAGTATTATGATATTATATATATAAAATAAAAGAGAACTACACATATGTGGGCTCCAATAAAAGAGAATAACTTGTCATGCTTTTTCTCTACTCATCTGTGGGCCTCACTTAGTATTATTATATTATATTATATATATATATATATATATAATAAAAGAGAACTACATGTCTGTGGGGCCCACTTAGTAAAAGAACTTCTCATGCTTTTTCTCTACATTTAGACATCTGTGGGCCCCACTCAATACTATTATAATATATGTATAAAATAAAAGAGAACTACACATCTGTAGGCCCCACTTAGTATTATTATATTATACAACTTAGTAGAAGAATTTGTCATGCTTTTTCTCGACACATTTGTGGGCCCCACTTAGTATTATTATAATATCTGTATGCCCCACTTAGTATTATTATATTAGATATATATATATATATATATAATAAAACGAGAACTATACATCTATGGGCCCCACTTAGTAGAAGAACTTGTCATGCTTTTACTCTACATCTACACATCTATAGGCCCCACTTAGTATTATTATATTATATATATAATCAAAGAGAACTACACATCTGTGAGCCCCACTTAGTATTATTATATTTCGATGAAATGCTTAGCTCAAATGATGATGAAAAAGGTTGTGTTTGAAGAAATTGTTTATTCGCTGTAAGAACTCAAATGAGAAATTTCAGTTGAGATTTTCATGTGTAGAAAATTTCAACTTTGATCCCAATGCTTGTAAAGACACGATTTGCTTGTCAGAGAAAGATATGAAAATGCCAAAGATTGCTTAGAATCCTTGTAATTTGTTGTTGATTCGTTTAAAGCTATGAGTTGGATATTGTTTTGGTTGGTTAGTATTTTATTTTATTGAATTTGGTATGTATTTGGCGCTAGGTTTTAGACAAATTTTAATGAGAAATAGGCCGGACTATCGATCTATATTGAAATTGGTGAGTGTTTTGCCTAATCATGTATGGCAAAAAAAGGTTGATTTTCAACTTTTTTTTTAATTAGTTTATTCCATACATCTTGTTATTCAATCTTCTTTTTATTTTTTTCTATTAAAGCTTTTACTAAATTTCATAAGAACAATGAGTGATTGTAAATTACTTAATTTGTTACATGGTCATTCTCCATTGGGATAGTTAATATTGAGTTTTTCAATGACTTTATTTTTTCAGATTATCATACTGAAAGAGTACGTTCCTTACACGTGCATTGCACTTGCAGGGCTCCACTAGTAAATAAGAAACGGTACGAGCAAGTGGTTTATTAAAAAAATAGTTTTTTTTCCAACTTTCTTATACACCAATAAATTATAACTTAAATAAACACCCATGTTTTAAGGGGAAATATTCTCACTTGTTTGCAAAGTTTTAAAAGCTCTTATAGTGAAGGCTATCCACACATATATATATATATATATATATATTTAATATCATAACTTGTATACTTTTGATGTGGGACTTATGCACAGCTGTATGGTCCGCTATTAAAATTTCCCCACCCTCTCTTTATGCACGTTTATACACGTTTATGCATGTGAAGTGTGATGTGGATTGATTCGCAAATCACGTGTCCTTTTTGGGCAGTAATCCATTAACAACTACAAGATGGACTGTGTCCGTTGGTCATGAATAGAGAAGATTATTTCAATTAGGTGAAATGAAGCTGTCATTGGTTTCTTTTACCTAAATTAGTTTTTTATATGTACCCGCGTGTTGAAAAAAACGGAAACCATACTAAAACGGCCGTACCAGTAGTTTGAAAAACTATATATGGTCTGAACATTGAAGTTTCGTAACTTGACCAGCCAACTGGAGTGTGACATTTTTGGACACGGCTACAGACGACTAAGTAGGTTTCTTTTTAGATTTATACTTCTCTAACCCAACCCAATGGTACTAGTTGCGTAGTGATTTGTGAATCCAACAAGGATGGATCCCGGTATTTTTTTACTAGGGTGCTATTTGTTTGCGTAAAATATATAAAAATACTTATGAATTCATTTCGTGGTTAAAAATGAGTTTGAAAGGTGAACATCCACGAATGAGCATCAAATAGGTTTTTTTTTTAGTAAAATTAATGAAAAATGATAAATGAATACCCAACCATTAAGTTACCAATTTGAACACTAAGAAAGACAAGTTCTCATCTATGCTATATCATTCACTCTTCACCTTTTTAAAATGAAGTTCATTAAACTATGTATTCCTATGTATTTTATGTAAACAAAGAGGTTCTCATCCTGAAATAATTTTAAACAAGGAGCTCATTTAAGATTGGACATGTTACCATATTATATTTGTTGATTGACCAGTACATGTAACTACTGTAGCAATAGCAACTTGGTCATCAGAGAGCTTGGTCATCAGAGAGAGAGAGAGAGAGAGAGAGAGCACTTCCATGCTCATGTTTGGACGCGGTCTCTACGAAGATGAAGATGAGGCTTGAATTGAATTGGGAAATATGAAGAAAAGAAGTTTAATGGAGGCTTTTACCCTAAATGGGTGAGTTTACGAAGATGGATATGTTCGGAATTATGATGCCTTTAATCCAACCTTTTATTTCTATTAGTTTGTCGTTTGTTTTGTATTTGAATACATAGGAATTATCAAATTTTTAGTTTTAAATTAATTAAAACTTGAGAAATAAAAGTGACTTTTCAAAAACATCAAATTATCTCTCCTTTAAATGGATAATCGATAAGGAGAGATAAAAAATGAATACCAGTCATCACCTTAATAAATCAAATCCTAAAAAAATGAAGATTGCATCTTATATTATTCACTTCTCACCTCTCACTCCCGTAATCTTCAATCCATTCTAATCAACCAAATATTCCCTTGTTAAAAAAAAAAATTCCAATAAAAAAGTGAAAATCTCTCCGAACTCAACAGTCAATTAATCAGGAAAGGGTGGCTTGCTGTCTGGATCATTCATGAGGGCTTGTAAACACTGGATAATTTAGGCTCAACTTGGCTCGGAGTTAGCTCAGCCTGTGAATCAAGCAAATTTCGAGTTTGCGCTCAATAAGTTCACAAAACCGAGAATGAGGCAGAACTTACTTAGCTTTGGCTTAGCTAGAGATAGGCTTGTTAAGGGCCTGCTTATCTTTTATTTGAATTACAATATAATGTCAAGATTTTTGTAGAGACCACTCAACCCTGAGACATGTCTCTTGAGCCCAGCTCTTCTGCATTCCCTACTTAGATATCATCATTGAGTCAATGATCCTGTCTAAAAATATGATATGGTCAACATCAAATCCATTGAAAGACATGTGAACCTTGTGAATAGAATATATAGTAAGATATAATTGGGACGTTCACATGGTCAATTACTTAATGCAAGTTGGGCAATAATTGGATTGGATTCAAAAGAAAAGCCTGCTAGTAAACAATGTATGATCTGTAAATCAGCTTATGATCTCTATTCTTTACTATGCTATACAGGCCACGACAAACAACACTATAAACAGTATTTTAGATTTCAAGTCCATAGGGCAGCAAATAGCATTTATGAACGAGATGTTGGGAGATTGGGAAGGGCAACATGGTCATTCATTGTTTTTTATGACATGAATATCCATGGGTTCTTTGATCCAACAGGACCTGAAGAGTATCAAGAAAATAAAATTTAAAAAATTTACGGTACATAGCAGATGGAGTAAAATAAGATAACACATTTAAATTTATGGTACATAGCAGATGGAGAAAATTAGATAACACAACCAAGTAGGGGTTGCTCAGTTGGTTGTCAACTTCCTTTGTCACCTGGCTACCCAGGTGTCCTTAGATATGCCACTCTTGCTATTTGTGTGGGTTTTTTTTTCAATTTCGTTGGCTTTCCTTTTCACTTACATAGGGGTTTTTCGGCCCTAGTCCCCTGGGCTCAAGTTGAAAAAAAAAAAAAAACATGATTCCTAGTGAACATGCCCAAGAATCAAGATGGAAGGAAATAATCTAGATCTCTTGATTATCTCCCATACGCTTCCTATGAGTGTGATGTGAGGAATTCTATTGCTTGTCTCACCTATTGATAACTTGGAACATTCAAAATAAATGCCATCCCCTCCAGTGACATATCTTCAAATACTTTGATGTTAGTCCTACAATAAGATTAAGTACATGACTGATAATGTGATTAACACAATTTATGCGTTATTAATAATATGTATTAATCATGTTATCAATCATGCACTCACTTATATGGTGGGACCAATTCTTACTGGAGTAAAATTTAAGTCCGTGTCATGGGAGAGAATTGCATTTCTTTTGAATGGCTTGGATTATGAAATGGTGGGCCCCTTGTTGGAGTTCTACACATCCCACTCACCGGAAGCATGTAGCAGACACTAATTCCTTTTCTTGCATGGGAAGTGTTGGTCATGTATGTTCTGGTTATTTCTGGTTGAGCTTGTACCAATACAAGTTGTTTGATCAAGCTGATCAACCTGAGATCAAAGATTAAAATCTCATTCAGACTTGCTCACGACGACTAATGTTAGGAATTAAAAAATAGAAGCTCATCTAACTTTTGATGTAAAGGCCTTACATTTAAATGATTTTAAGCCCTTACACAAAGGGCTATTGCTTTTCAACCAATAGTTTGTCAAGTAAGGTTCTGTGTTAAATTGGGGGTGAGTGTCACTACACTAGAGAATAATGAGGTGGTTCAAATTGATAGGCAAGCCCCGCTGAGACCCAATTTATTGGCCTGAACCAATTTTCGCTTGAAAAATAATAGTTAAGACTATTCTTGACAATTCACCAATATCTCATTTTGTGTTAGAAAGAAGTAGAATTTAAATCATTTATTGCTTTGAAGAAGTGTGCCCATTTGATTCATGTAATTGAATTCCTATGAATTTTAAGACTTGCATTTTTTTAATCTTGCTCTAATAGAAAATGTATCAATGAGAGACGCGTAATAAATACCCAGTCACCCCAGAGTAATTCAAATCTTAAGAAAATCAAGGCTCCCTCTACCTCAACCTCTCCACCTTATATCATTCGCCCCTAGCCTCTTTTAATGGTCTTTTTGTTGAAGTCCATTTGACCATAAATTCATATATATATATTTATATATCGAATTGCATGTAAAAAAATGAACAACAGAAAAAGAAACGAGAAAATAGAAAATAGGATCACTATGTATTAAATCTTACTTTGTCAACATTGTTCCATTTAATAAGTACTAAAACCAATTATATTGACTTTATTAGACCAAACCCTGTTGTACACTCAAGAAGGCAAATATCATGTCTGACTGGGTTCCAGCACATGAGGCCACAGAACGAAAGAACATGCTGGACCTTTTCCAATAAATATTAAAAATATAGGTGAGCAGGTCATGGACACATCAGATGATGATAGACTTTCTCTCCATTATAAATCCAATACCCCTAGCTAGCTCTCCATTCATCCATTCAAGACAACTCAATCCAATACCCATAGCTCCATTCATCCAGTACCCCTATAGCTCCAGCTCTCCATTCAAGACAACTCAATCCAATACCCATAGCTCCATTCATCCAATACCCCTATAGCTCCAGCTCTCCATTCATCCATTCAAGGCAACTCAAACAAGACCATGGGAATTTTTGAAGAAATAGAGCTTCCAACCCCTTCTCTTCCTCTTCTCTCTCTCAACCATGTTTCTTTCCTGTGCAAATCCGTCAGTGATACTACCAGGTTCTATCAAGAAGTTCTTGGGTTCGTGCTCATCAAGAGACCCTCATCCTTTAATTTCGAAGGAGCATGGTAAGATTTTATGCTAAAAGGAGACATCTGATTTGTCTTGTGGAATGATCACCTAGGATTATATATCCTGCAGTTTACTACTTGTGAGTTGTGGATGAGTTGCCACAGATTTTGTGGATAGCCAACATACAGGCCACCCTGCAAAACTGGTTCTGACCCGCTTATATAGTTGGGCTTGGATTCTGTCTTGAAGTGAAAATCAGGGCTCGAGTCCAAACAATTACCATGGCATAATTTCAATGCTCGGCTGTGTTAAAAACCATAGTTCCAAGTTGGTTCGGCTTGAAAACCTTTTAGGCCGAGTTGACTCAGAGACTTTAGGAGCCATGCTGCCCAAATACAACATGGATGCTGCAGGGACGTGCCATGAAAATGGCAGGGAAATGAATTTTACATAGAAAAAGTAGAATACCCATGTATCACAGCTTGTGAGACTCTTGACCGAGTATAAATAAGCTCTGTTATTTTTACTTTCCGGGTTAACCCATGTATGGTTAAAACTCATTAAGGACTGAGTTTCTCACCAAGTCCTCAATTTTTTCATTGAGTAAATAGGGTGAGTTTTATCGAGTTCCATCGAGTTTTAGAACGATTGTTCATATAAGCTGGGTTGGGCTGGGCCACTCAAAGGCACATAAAAACCCTAATGTAGCCCCAAATTTTCATCAACCTAAAATCTCAAGCGGAGTCAAGCCTAACCCAGTCCACACGTGCCTGAATTGTCTGAGCTAATTTCTTGAGTTCCAATTTTTCAGGTTGTTCAACTATGGGATTGGGATACATTTACTACAATGCAATTCTGCTGGTGACATTCGCGAAAAGCCACTAGTAATTAATCCAAAAGACAACCACATCTCCTTCCAAGTAAGAAATACTGAAATATGCAGAATATATATATATATATATATATATATATATATATTTGGTGTGTGTGTGATTTTATGTTTGAAGCTGGGTTTGTAATATTTTGGGTTTTGTATTTGTAGTGTTCAGATATGGATCTGGTGAAAAGAAAGCTTAAAGATATGGGAATGGAGTATGTGAGTGCTGTGGTAGAGGAGGGAGGGGTGCAGGTTGACCAGCTCTTCTTCCATGACCCAGATGGCTACATGATTGAGATATGCAACTGCGACAACCTGCCTGTTCTTCCTCTCTCTCCTTGCCCTCGCAAGTCAGCTCACATGGATTCTAGCAACAGTAAGTCTCAATCTCAATTTTTACCAAAAAAAAGTCTCAATCTCAATGCGTAGATTTGAAGATTCCTTGCTGCTTTTTATGGGTTTTTTTTTTTTTCACCAAGGATTTATATAGTTGAGAATTCTTTATAGGTCATTTTTTTCATGCCTCCTGTTTTTAACTGAGGATTTCCACATTCTATGAAAAATCTTTTGTCCTAGAAATTGGTTACCAAACATGATCTTGTAAGTGAAAAGTGATCCACTGCACCCAATAGCTCTATATCATTACAATCGATAGATATAGACGTGGACACTTCACCCAATGGTTCCAGATCATTAAACATGGATAATGATGGGTATAGGCATGGACTTTCTCTCTCTAAAATTGGCAAGGGGGAAAATGGGGGGAGGAAAAAAAGGGGGGAAAGTGGAGGGAAAGTGATTTTGGGGGGTGTTTGGGAAGGGGGAGGGAAAATGGGGGGAGGAAAATGGAGGGAAAAATGTACCTTTTTGCCTCAAAATTTTTTTCCCCAAAACAGGGGGGAAAGTGAGGAGAAAGGAAAGAAATGACCATATTGCCCTTTTACTTTATTTGAACTTTTTTAAAAAACAAGGGTAAAATAGTCATTAAAATTATACTTTTTCACTTTCCTTCCCCCTACTTTTTTACTTTCCAAACAAAAGGAGGGAAAATTAATTTTTCCTCCCCTCCCCTTCATTTTCCTTCCCCCTCAAATTTTCTCTCCCCTCCCCTCCCCTCCCCTCCTCCCTTCCCAAACGGAGCCAAATGTTTGAAATTATGACAGCAAGAGGTTTCCTTTTGATGCACAGGAAAGTTGAGTTCATTGGGCAGCATGAAGGTTCATTGTGCCGTGGATGTGGAGGCACAAATGTTGGAGAATTTGATCCTTGATATGATTGATATCACAATGTAGCATCTTCATAAATTTTTTTGTGTATTTTGCAATCACAATGTAGTATCTTAATTTTTTTTTTTTTTTTTTTTGTGTATTCTCGTCTTTTGTGTGTATCTTCATGTAGTTTATTTGATGTATACTTAGGGGTCGTTCTCATTTTTTTTTTTTTTCTCAATGTATACTTAGCGGCTGTTCTCAATTGTTTTTTACATTATGCAATAAGTACAGAGATTTGTGTCTCTTGCCTGCAAGTCAGTTGCTTTGTTCACTACAATAACATATAAATAGAGTTACATCAATTCAATTTAAAAGTCATCCAAGAGTAGAAGATTTCGAGAATATTGCATTGCTCAGTTGGCTCCCTTCTCTCACCCAAGTATCCAGGGCTCGATCGCTTACGATGATACCCTCTTCTTGGGCATCCCAACCCTTGTACCAAAAATAAAAGAAAAGAAAACGGGAGGGATTTGTGTTTCAGGCACCCAAATGGGGCCATAGACATAGACAATATAATTCCTTATGAATGGGACTCTAATCTTCTATTTTTCCATGGGCTTAGTGCTGCACAAACATGCCCTTAAATATTCATCGAATTGGTATTGTTCAATGTGTTGAAGGCAGGACTTGGCCTACAATAAGAATAAAGGCAATATCATCCGTTTCTATCACTACACGGCCTGCTTCAATCATGTTAGGCACAAGCCAGCCCATTAAGTTAATCAGGCTGACTGGATCAGGCTTTATATAACTTTTTTGGATAAGTAACCTACAAGACTACAAGCAATACTTACTCTGCCAGGCTGGGCTTTTGGCTTTCTATCACTCAATTTAAGTGCAGCCCAAATATCAAACGGGCTCAGATGTTAAACCCAAGGACCGAGCCCAGCCCAAAGCCATGGTAATGACGAATAATTAGAAATCTCCCTTTATTGCTAATTACCCAATTTTTATTTTTATTTTTAAAGAAAGAGTCACCCGCTTGATAAACATCACTAACTGCAAAACCAAAGTTTCATTCGTTCATTGGGATTTTGAGCCCCAAAACTCAAATTAATTTGGATCATTACCAAAAAAATTAAAAACTCATCAATCGATTTGGACGGGCATGCATGCACAATTGTGAAGCCACCCACTTTGCCTACTTTATGTTGAATTCCTGGGTGCGATTGGAATAGAGATTCCTCGTTGAGGAATGGTATGATGAAGATTTTATATTGATATCGTATATTAATGCATGTAAATTGAAAAGATTTGGAGTTGACGTGTAAATCCCAAAAAATGAGGATTTTTCAAACCATTGATGTTGAAAATTATAGTGGGCCATTATGATAAATGGCTCCTAATAATACTTTAAAGATTTTCTAAAACTCTTTACCATTGTTTTGTTATAATTTTTTTACGGAATATTGTTTTATACGACATATCCTTGAATAACGTAAAATAAAGGTTTTTATAAAAAAGTGAAATATTGTAAGATATTATACATTATAACTTACTTAAACACCCTTCTTTTATGGGGAAATATTCTCAATTATCATGCCCATGGTGCATGCGCAGTAGAAAGTTTAACATTTGTTAGCTAGTTATATTCCAAAGTAACATATAATCTAACAAAATCTTTAAACATATGTTGTTTTGCAATGATTTAGCCCATGCCCATTTGCAGGTAAAACTACAATCACTTGGTCGTGATTCTAACAAACAAACAAACAATAATTCCTTCACTTAAGCAGGAAATTCCCATTTCGATCCCATCTTCGACAAGGTGAAATCAATCATAATCTAGTTGTTTTACAATGCGCCCATCATAACTCAGTCCATTTATTTTTGAAACGCACCCCTTATATTTTCATCATCTTTTAGTGGATGAAGTTCATCCTAATACTATCATTTTGACAATATGGTCCTCACCACTTACCCAATACAATTACATGCATGTCGGCCTTGTCCAGGCGCCAACCCACATACATTTATACGAGGGCGGTTGCACCCGTCACATTTGGGCCTACATTCAAAACTCGCACGAAATCCTAGGGTCCACCTTTAAAATCCACATGTAAACTTTGGATCTACCACAAAACTCACATGAAAATTTTGGATTTGTCCACAAAATCTAGCTGCCTGTTTTGGTCCGCCCTACTTAAATGAAAATTCTGGATTTGCAACTAGTCCAATAAAAAGAAAAAATTCCGCATCAATGAGAATGTCGATGCAGGGTTATTTTGAAAATCCTTAATTGGCAAAAAAAATGCAAAGGGGCTTTCCACAAAATCCAATTACCTATTTTAGTTTGCCCCACTCAAATAAAAATCTTGGGTACTTAACTAGTCCTATAAAAAAATTACCCACATCAACGAAAACATTGATATAAGGAGTCCGAATCACCTATTACAGTTATTACACCTTCACCGTGAGTGGACAAATAACAGTCCGCCACGACCTAAAATCTTGAATGACGTGGCAGACTGTTATTGGTCCACTCACGGTAAAGATGTAACAACTGCGATAGGTGATCCAAACTCCGATGTAAGGGGGTTATTTTGAAATTTCTGAATTGGAAATGAGAGGTGCTATGCACCCCGGAATCCTGACGCCGGACGGAACCCGGGGTGACTGGGATCCGGTCACCCCGGGTTCCGTCCGGGGTCAGGAATCCGGGGTGAGTAGACTTTTACATTGGAAAAAATGCTAAGGGGCTATCTCAAAAAATATTCAAAGCAACGAGAAAGTAAATGAAGGGGTCATTCTGAAATTTATTAATTGGCAAAACAATGCCAGGGGGCTATCTCAAATTACTACACCCTATAAATTCCCGCACAGGAAGTACATCTTTTCATCAGAAAAATACGCTTTCGTAGCATCGAAGAGAAGATGAAGAACCTCCCATTACTGTTACTGTTGCTGCTGGTGGTCTCTAATGGCGTCGTCGAGTCTCTACGCACGCAACAACTCATGAAAGACAGCGGCGCATATCTAACACAAGAAGAGAAATGGTTTACCCAAACCCTCGATCACTTCTCCCCAACCGTACATTCCTCCCTCTCTCTCATATGATCTTTGGTATTGTTTTCTGATAAAGGGAAGAGCTTTCTCTTTATTTGGTTTGGGTTTTGGTTTTTTTTTTTTTTCTAAAAATCTCATCTTGATTTGGTGTTTGAAGGATCATCGTCGATTCAAGCAGCGTTACTATGAATTTCTCGATCACTTTCGAGTTCATGAGGGACCCATTTTCTTGAAGATATGCGGCGAATCTGCATGCACGGGAATTTCCAATGACTATCTCGGTGTAAGTTGAAAGTTTATGTCTGTTGAGGGATTTTCCGTGATGGGTTGTTGTATTTATGGTCTTTAGGTTGTAATTTGATTAGGTATCTTGATTTCTTCTGATAAAGTCCATTAAAAAGGACCCATTTGCCTAGTTCATGTTGAATTTATAGGAATTCTTATTAAAGGTGGGATTTTTATTGAAGGAGTTTGAAGAGGTGAGGATTGAAGGGTCTAAGATGGAGATTTAGGTGGGATAGTTACTTTCCTAGGATTTCATTTCCTGTTGAAGGGGAGATTGCTTGATGGTTCCTGCTTGAACTTCACCTTTAATCCTCCACTGATCGCCCTTTTGATTCAAAGGCATAGCTTTGAGATTCTAGTAATTCAATGTCATTTAAAAAAACATGCCTTATGTCTCATTTTCTTATTTAAATACTGAAAAGCTAAAGTGCGAAGTTAAGGTGGAAGGCTTCTATGATAAATCTGCTATATTTTTAAGCATGTGGTTTGTATATCATTATTCAAAAAAAAAAAAAAAAGCGCTCCATTAGACGATCAGTTTGCTGTTGTCAGTTTCCTCCAAACCTTCCATTATAGGTGTGTGAATTGCTGCAATTATAGATGTTAATGTTTTTGGGCATATATGGTTATGTAGTTGGGAGTATTGTTTCTTAGCTTCACATCACTGAACAGGTTATGGCGAAAAAATTTGGGGCCGCGGTTGTTTCCCTCGAGCATAGGTACTATGGAAAGAGCTCTCCATTCAAATCGTATACCACAGAGGATCTAAGATATCTTTCCTCTAAGCAAGCTCTTTTTGATTTGGCTACCTTCCATCAGTATTATCAGGTAGATAGTGCGCTTAACTGTGCATCATATGATGTTCCTTCCTGAAAATTGCTGATCTCCATGTATTATCTACATTACCATCTAATTATCTAAAATGCGGCAGAACATCTGGCAAAGCAGGGAGTGTTGTGTCATTCTCTTTGCTTTGCAGATGTGTTCCTGTAGTTCCTAGTGGTTTGGAGGCAAGGATGGCTGGGGAGGGTTTCAGGGAATGGAAAGAGCTCAATGAGACTTAGGGTTGCAAAATATCAACCCCTTCAAATCATCCTAACCCCTTGGTTTATGTCACTCAAGTTTAGTGCTTTTAAAGAAATCATCTTTTTGAATTTTGAAAATCCAACTCTTAACAGTTGGATAATTGTAAAAAAAGGGAAGAGTGGTACTTCTTTTGGTTTTCTTGTTTTTTATTATTTTTTATTTTTTTATGGTGCACACAATTCTCATGTGCGTTCGATGAGTGACAATATATTCATATCTATATATTTGTTGTAGATGATGGGACTGTTAGTGTTTAGTGTAGATGTATTATAACTTGTTCACTCATACATGTTGATGCATGCTTGTAGATGGCCTAGGTTATGTGTCCGCCTGATACGCAAATCCTGATACATTTGTTGCCTTTTATTGTCTTACACATATCAAATTTATTCTAACCAGAGTTCTTCGTTTGATCCTATCATCATGCCATTTGCCATTATATTGATATTGTGGATCAAAAGTAAAAAGATTATGAATATCAATACTTTTTTAACTGTTTGAATTCAACTCCTGGAACGATTTTAAAATTTTAATTTTCAGAACATTGCTGCTAGGTTCATGGGGACAACTGTGCTTTGGTTTTTTTGTTTCAGAAGAGCATTTTAACCATTTCTAGCATGGGTGGACCTACATATTAGCTTTCTGGGGCACTCGCCCCGGATGGACTGCGAAAAACCATCAAGGCTCTTTTTAAATCCAATCAATAATGGGGTTCGAAACAGCCAGGGCCCCATCAGAAATAAGCCCTTAATGCCCTCAAACAGAAAAATAATGAAGAAAGTAACATTATGGCCATTGTTCTCCTCTTCAAATGAAAATCCTGGGTCTGCCACTGATTTCCGAAGCTGTACCTTGTTTTGACTTTGTGTATCCCACGTCTCTCTCTCTCTCTCTCTCTCTCTCTCTCTCTCTCTCGCTCTCTCTTTTTACCACTTTTCTTATATGAATTTCTATTATAGTAAAAATTGTCCAGCGCTCCATGTTTGCTGTGAATTGATCTCATACAATGTGAGTGTCATCCCTTTATATTATGGTGACCTCTTTCTCACTATCATGCAGGAATCCCTAAACACTAAGCTGAATCGATCAAAAGTTGAGAACTCCTGGTTTGTATTTGGTGTTTCATACTCTGGAGCATTAAGTGCCTGGTTCCGCTTAAAGTTTCCTCATTTAACATGTGGAAGCCTTGCAAGCTCAGCTGTTGTTCTTTCTGTTTACAACTTCACTGAATTTGACAAGCAGGTAAAGTTTATATCTTGTATTACCATTTATGAATGTTTTGTAACCTACACTGGACTGGCTAGTTGTCCAAGAATCAGCTGCTGACCAGTCTGGGTCTGGTCGATCTGCACATTAGGTCTGCCTGGTATAGATTATTAAAGAAAGCTCTTGATAGAATTCCAAATATGTTTTCCTTTGACATTTCTTCTATGGGTACCACACTACCACTAGATTATGATGTACATGTTTAACAATTAAAAACATGAAAACATTAAAAAAAGGCACAAAAGAGGCTTATTTAATAATAATAATTTGAGCGAAGGTCATTTAAATTGGCCATACATTGAATTGACTTGCCCACAAAAACCAGTCTAGGTTTTAAGAAAATGAAATGCCTATATGCATCAATCTACCAAGTCTTTCTTGCCTGTATATCTAAATTTTTTAATGCTATAATCTGCATCTTACCATTATTTTCTTTTTCCTTTTTTGGATTTCATGCATCTAGGGAAACCATCCCATTTTAAATCCATTTCATTTTGGAGGACATTGTCTATGTGCTTTTTTGCTTTGCTGACTGCAGGTTGGAGAGTCTGCTGGCCCAGAATGTAAAGCTGCTCTACAAGAAGTTACTGCACTTGTCGATGAACAACTAGTGTCAAATGCCAAAGCAGTAAAGAATTTGTTCGGTGCAGCTAAGGTGTGTGTTTTTATTTTTATTTTTTTATAACATTATGGTTCTTTCTTAGGTTCAAATTGTGAAGGTTGGGGGTCTTGGGCAGGTCCTGCATCTATGATATTCAGGCTGTCAACATCTAAGTTGTTCGAGTCAGAATGTCAGATTAAAAAGACCAAAAAAAAAAAAAAAAAAAAGAAGAATGTTAATGTTGCATTAATTTTTTTTTTCTTCAAGCATAGGAGTTTCTTCATAATGTATTCACATTTTAGTCCTTGAGTTCCTTAACATGTGTTTCTTTTGTAATTAAAATGTTTAATTGTGAGTGTGATTATTCCTGCTCCTGTACAATTAAAGATACATCAGTCCAGTGTAGAGCTCCTACGCAAATAGGATTTTCTGTAAATCTCATACATCTCTTGGCGCCTGGCTGGTTTCATGATCGGCAGAGGAAGGACTGCCTTTCTAAAGTTTCTACCAGTCGAATGTTTGTTCTCTGTCGAGCCACGACTTGCGTTTCTGTAAAATCGTGCTTAAATTGGCACTAAATATTTCCCGGTTCAACCTTTCTCTGCCTATTTCTAGCTTCATCTCCGACTTTGTCTCATAAAGGAAATCCTGTCTCTGCTAGAATGTCCAAGCAAATAGGCCCTTGTGGTGCATCTATGATGCAAATTGACCTCAAGCCACATGTGTAGGGCCCAAGTAGATTTAAGATATTTTTTTAACTAATTATATGTCATTAGTTTTTAATTTTATTTAAAGAATTGTATTTAGGATTAGGTTTCCAATTTATTTAGTTTCCTAGTTTAGTTAGGTTTCTTAGGGCTTAAGGTTTTTTTTTTTCCTATATATATGGCATTATAGATTATTATTTTCGGAGAGTTGATTAATTGATTTTGGGTTTTCCCATTGAGGTTCATCCTTGTTTTTCGTCTCTGTGGAGACTTATTGTGTCTTCGGACACATGCTTCGGCACCAATTGTGCTTTGAGCACTTCTCACTTAAGCCCTGATCCCTAGGGGCTGCATCAATCTATATCCCTCCAAATGTCACTACGTGCATTCATTTCTCCAAACTACAAAGATTCCGTGAGATGGCTTATTTTCTTTTGAATATCTACTCAGGCTATGGAATTTCTGTATTAGATGGGGATGATGTATTAGATTTTACACTTAAATTTAAGCGTGAATATTAGCGAGTACTTTTAAGCAATTTTGTAGCTCTTGTGAAACTAGACATTCTTGATTCCACCACCTCCTCCCTTCATTTTTTTGGAAAAATAAATTTGATGCATGATGTTATTTGTGATTTCTGTGCTCTTTCTGTTTTCATTTTCCAAATTGGAATTACTTCTCCTCTGTTCTTGGCATAGTATCAAAATGGGCTTCCTTGCCATGAGCTGTATAAATGTTCTACATTTTCAAGCATGGAATTGATGTCTGCCTTTGCAAATTATCATTTCTTTTTTATATTTTTTTTATCGATCTTTGCAGCTTAAAGATGATGGTGACTTTTTATACTTACTGGCAGATGCAGCAGTTACAGCGGTATACTTTAACTTATCAATAGTACATCAAGTCACATTCTGCAATTTTTATTCTTTGTGTTCATTATCTTTTCAAATTTTGCATTTGCAGTTTCAATATGGGAATCCAGATACACTTTGCTCCCCTCTCATCAATGCAAAGAAAAGTGGAAAAAACTTGGTGGTAGGTTTTACTCTCTCTGCAATTATTAGTTAGCTACAGCAAGATGAATGCCAGTGTACCAGTCCATGCTTTGTCACTGCTTTCAGATGTTATATTTGCCAATTTCTAATTCTGCACATACCCTATTGCTGACATATTTTGTCATTTAGTCTGTGAGAATTGCTTGGTGACTTATTTTACAAATGAGCGACAACTAGACCAAGTAAATATTAAGAAAATAAAGAGAAATAAGGGAAAAACAGAGAGATGGAGACCTAAAAGGTATCCACAGTCCACAAAAATAGTGTGCTATGACCACTTTAACCAAGTAATTATGTTGTGATTACTAAGATGCTGTTAATGATTAAGCTCCAAATAAGCGACAACAAACTAAAAAAGTAATCAGAAAGTGAACAGAAATAAGGGAAAAAGCAGTGCCTTTAAAAGTCCCACCTGATGGGTCCCGTCTATATATTGGGCCCCATTGATTCATTCCCCAACTGAAATGTAGGTGCCCTTGGCTTCTTTGACATGCTTTATTTTTCCTAAGCCGGTCTAAGCTTTTGCATTATGCGATTTTGGTCCATGGTGTTTTCACCTGTGAGAGAGAATGTAAGTTGAATGAGAACTTGCTACCCTGAAATTGCCCGGCTGGCTGGATGTTAAATGAGAATTTATTGGAAACTTCCCAGGTGCTGGAAACCTGATCGGTCACATCACATATGCATGCAGTTGATAAGAAGAAATAGAGTTATGTGATCCCAAATATCCATTGGTTTATAAGAAGAAATACTGTTATCTGATTATAGTTCTGGTTGCAATTTTATGGCCAGCTTATGTAAATGCTTCCTTATATGGCCAACTTACTTGTTCTTTTGTTGCCTTGACTGACAATGTTTGGATGTGAAATACTTCACTAGTTTTCTGAACGCTAGCAATTTTTTCCATTTTCAGCTATCTTTTTGACATATGCAAAATTAAGATAGACATTTTCTGTGTCATTTATTTGAATATCGGTCACTTTTTTTCTTCTTCGGACGATTATTTAGTATGTTGCAATTTGTAAAGCTTGTATTTTTTTTTTTTTTTTGCCGTTTTTTTTTGTTAAGTTCTATGTGAAATCTCAATTGAATTCGGGTTGAGATGCTCGTCTAACTTACCTATTAAATAGAATAATCAGGTTTAGTTATTAGCATTGTGATTCTAATGGTGAGCTGCAACTTTGTATACAGGATGAATATGCCAGCTATATAAAAGATCATTATCTTGGAGATTCTCTTGAAGTAATTCAAACTTATGACCGGGAACACTTAAAGAGAACTGATACCAGTGGAAGTACTGTAATGTTTTTGATTGATGTCTCTATTTTAGAATGAGCAGGTCCATGTTGATGGACAAGGGAAAGTCGCATAGTTTGCATGTTATTATTTCATTATCATTTATAATCTGTTTCAGGTGATCGTTTATGGTGGTTCCAAGTTTGCACCGAGGTGGCTTATTTTCAGGTGGCACCTGCAAATGATAGTGTCCGTTCTCCAAAGATTGACGCAAGGCAAGAGTTCTGTCAGCCTTGCTTTAGTTGTATTATATGTATTGCAAATGTCTAAAACAAGACTCCAAAGCAGAAATTGCCAGCAGTATTTTGAAGTAATAGGTCATTTTATAATGAAAGAATTTTCATATACGATCTCATATAAAATATAATGCTTCCTAGGTCTATGCATAATTAGTTTCAGCTGGAGCTTATTAATCTTTAGTAGTGCTGGACTTTAGAAACTTTTCCATGTTTGCAAATCTCAATTTGGTTTGACAAGTGGACTGAACTGAAATCTAGTGTTTCGGCCAAATTTTTTTGAGGGAAAGAAAAAAAAAAAAAAAAAAGGAGAGGGAGAGCAGCTTGTTGCATGAAAGGAGCAGAGGTGGTGCATGGCACTGCCATCACTTGCTATTCTCTCTCTCTCTCTATATATATATATATATTTATTTTTCTACCCTCTTCTCTTTCTCTCCACTCGGGTTTTTTTTTTCTCAGGATAAAAGGGGCGAACTGGCCCCTTCTGCCTTTTTATAACTATTTCAGTTTTGTGGACTTCATAGTGGAGCCCAAAAATCATATCATTTAAAATTAAATGCCCCACTTATACATGGGTCTAGCCATATGTCACACTAATGAGAAATACGGCCTAGCCAAATTTCACTCTAATAGGAAATAGGGCCCCAGCCAGCCCTGTCAAATTTCACTCTAATGGGAAATAGGGCCGTGCCTAACTTTTATTCTAATAGGCCCTACCCAAATTTTCTCTAAAATAAAAATAGGCCCTGGCCAAATTTCACTTCAATAGGAAATAGAGCCCTAGCCAATCCTAAGGAAAAAGGGCCCTACTCATATTTCACTAAATTCACTCTAATAGTAAATAGGGCCCTAGAGAAGTTTCCGATCCGAGTCGAAATTCTCAACTATGAATTTTCCCGAGTTTGTTTGTATTTCACTGTGTTTCATTGTCTGTTGATCAGTATTGCTGTAGGTATAAGTGAGAGTGGCTAATGGCTACTTCATGTATTGCGGTGTCAAGGCACACATGCTAATGACTGATTTGATCGACCCACAGCTATTTGTTGTCGCCCTATCAGGCTTTGCTAATTGGGTAGTGTTTGCTGTCCCTAACAAATAACAATAAGAAAGTCTAAATAGCTATTGGTATATAGATCAATGAATTCAGACAAGATGTAGTCCTCCTAAATTTCCAATTTCCAATCTCTATTTTTGTAATATATCCGAGGATATGGCTTAGGATAGATCAGAATGGAGAAACAAAATTCATGCAGCTGACTATGTTGTGAAAAGGCTTTGATGATGATGGTGGATTTCTATTTTTTTGAACTGTTTAGGCTCAATTCAGAAGGTTCAGAAGTTGGGAGAAAATTTCTCCTCTTAAAATAGGGAGCAAAATACAACTATAACCTCTTAAGTTTCCATAGTGTCTCTTGCAGAAACCTGGCCTCACCAGACTAGTCAGCTCCACTGAAGCATTTAATAGTTTTCTTATTGAATTTCCTTTGTCTATTTGGTAATCTTGCAAGGTCAATTATTTTTCCAATTTTATGATGTGTTCTGCACAGACAAGATCACAAGAAGCTTGTATAGTGCCCCCACCCCTTTTCTCAGTATGTGGAGCGGAAAATTTGTGCCTGGATCATGGTTCAAAATAGCTGCCGCATTATTGGCTGTCGCGGTCGAGGCCGCTATGCTATTTTGAAAATAGCAACGCTACAGTCTAAAATCTATTAGAGCCAAGTAATTTTAATTTTAAATATTATTTTTTCTAGAGGATTTTATGGGAAAAATCCCGAAATTTGGCCATTTTTCATGAAGGGTCCCCGCAAATTGTACAACATGAATGAGGTCCTTCAAGCCTTGTTTTGTTTTGTTTTGTTTTTCAACTTTGAGAGGCGTCGCTCATCACTGCAGCTTCTAATGTCTTCATCTTCGTTTCCTAACTTTGATCAACTTCTGAAATTCAAGCCAAGGTTGAAACAAGGAAGAGTGAAAAAGGAATGCAATGATGATAGATGTAAACAAATTTCTCTGGAACTTCTCTTTCATTTCTTTCTTTCTATGCTCCTTTAAACTGCTTAGAAAGGCCATACGTATGGCTATCTCTCTAGTTCATGGATGGATCTCAAATCACCTGTTCTTGCTCTGGGAGGCGTGTCTTTCTCTTTTGCAAATCGCCCACAAGAGATTCCATGTAACGAAATATACCCAGTAGAGAATTCGCTTCGGATCCGAGAATCCTAACACCAGTAAATGGAGGTCCCCCACTTTTGAATTCCTGCTCCAATAAATGCCCAAAAGAGAACTTTCTATTTAACCGAACCCTAGTAGAGATTTCTAGAGTTGGACCTCAGAATTCAGTCCAAAATGATGTAATTTTGATGCGAAGTGAGCGCCCGGAGGAGATTTCAATGACTCCAAAGGCATATGGATTGAGTTCTATGGTGACATGTAAGGGTGGAGAAGTTAAGGTGCTTGGAAAGGTGAGGAAAAGGCAGGCAAGGATTCGATACCGAAGATGAACAGAGATTTGGGTTTTGAGGAAGTGAGTTTGGATGGTGGTGAGGGGATTTCATGTTGAAGGGAGAGATTTCTGTCTGACAAGCAAGAAAGGGAGGAGAAAGGTGATGGAAGATGGCAATGGGTTTATTACTGTCATCTTTGGAAACTTTAAGTAGGTAAAATGGATACATAACCTTTTCTTCCTCTTCCCATATTTTCAAAAATAAGTATTTTTCTGTTACCTTTTCATATTGTTGTGAAATGATAGAGAAAGAGGGGTTTACATTGATTTTCTGCTGTGGCCAAATGCCATCCATTAAAGATGGAGTGGGGGAGATGGAGAAATAGGAGGAGAGGAAGAAGAAGACATTAAGAGATGTTCTGACGAGTGACGCTAGCGTTAGTCCTATCAAAGTTGAAAAAAAAAATGAAATAAGGCCCGACGGACCTCGTTAGTGCTGTATAATTTATGGGGACCCTTTGTGAGGAAATGCCAAATTTTGGATTTTTTTTCGTAAAATCCTCTTTTTTCTATTTTTTCTGCTTATTTTTTTATCACTTAAAAAATTCACACTGCTACACTACTACTATCACCGCAAGCGCTACGTATTTCCCGTTGTATAGCGTTTTGGCCACTGGCCGCTACGCCCGCCGTAACCGCTATTTTGATCCTTGGCCTGGATATATTCTTCCTCTATATCTAATGAGTTGACTTGGCATGGATATTAGGATGTTTATTTTATAGAAAATATAGGTGAGTCATAACACAAATTCATAATAGACTAATCTTTTTTTTTTTTTTTTTTAACGGTGGGTGTCCCAGCTCTTTGGGCTGGACTAATCCCGACAGGCCCGGGGGGAGCTGGGTAAATCGCCTGTGGCTCTGATGGGTAGCGCAGTTTCGAACCCTCAAGCTCCGGGATGGAATCTAAACTTATTCATATTAGACTGTAATCTTATGAAGTGGAGGGATGGAATGTAAACTCATTCATGAGAATTCAATCTATCTGTCATTTATTTTTTTGCAAGCCAAATGACAATTGATAATATCAATGTTAACTCGCTTGTTGTAGATACCATTTGGACCTTTGTAAATATATCTTTGGGGATGGCATCTATCCTGATGTGGAGGCAACAAACATCTACTATGGAGGAACCAAAATTGCAGGTCTGCATCTATCCTATTTCTTTTGTTTCACATATTCTTGCTTGATGTCTTTTTTTAACCCTATTAATTACCCTTTATCTGTTTAATGGATAGGGTCCAAGATAGTTTTCACAAACGGCTCACAGGATCCTTGGCGCCATGCATCCAAACAAACGTCTTCTCCAGAAAGTGAGTATCTGTGTCACTTTGATGACAACTTCAAAAAACATCCACTAATCTTGACTTTTAATGAATTTCCTGGAGTCCATAATCTCTTCTGGAAATTTTAAGTGGTTTCTTTAAGATTTTTTTTGTAGATTAGAGTTTCTTGATATGATTCAGTATTGTCGTACTTGATTGCTGTTGTCTTTGGTAGTGGGGGTATGGTTACATCTTGGATACTACTACACCCTAATCGTACTTGATTGCTGTTGTCTTTGGTAGTGGGGGTATGGTTACATCTTGGATACTACTACACCCTAAAGTTTCTTGACATTTAACTTAGTTCTGGTGTAGCATTATCTGTTGGAAAGAAACCTTTAAAGGCCCTACAAGGAGTACTGCCATAGGATGATTTTGCAAATCTCTCTGTTATAGAAACACCAGTCAAATCCATCTGTATCTCTTGTCCACAAGGAATCTGCATTTGATTCCATATACTTGATTGATTCAGATTGTTGTGAAAGGCTGCTCCTGCTTTTCCGTTCGGAACCTCTTTATCTTGCAACTAAATTATCCATCTGAAGTTTTCCATGAGGAAGCCATAGGTTTTTTCTTGTGCAAACAAGAAAAAGAATTCATAATCAATAATCGAGATATTTTCACCTGAAAGACAAATATATGAACACCTTATGCACATAATTCTTTTTTAACAAATGAGAAGTTCAAGATCTAGCAACTTGGGAGGCTGACATGTAGAGATTCTGTCATGGCCTTCGAAGCCCAAGTATTACTTTTTTCTTTTTTAAATATTAAGTAATCATACGAAGCCTTAGGCTCTTGGTTCTAAACCAAGGAAAAGTTAGAAAGTGAGCAAGTAGTACATTGGGTGGGCATGCCAATTAATGCTAATGTGGCATGCGATGAGGCTTCTATGATCATGAATCATCATCTTATCCCATCGACCTGGGTTTGGTTGGTGAGGAGATAATATATGTATATCTGAAAAGTTTCTCCTGTGCATGTTCTCCTGCCAGGGCATGCATCTGGACCGTCAACAATGGTGGGACCCCTCGTGAATTTTACCGGGTCCCCCCATGACAACAACACTGATCTGAATGAACTGCAGAGTGTAGGAGCACAGGAGAAAATCACACACATAGAACTTTATAGATCTTATATTTTCTGATTATGATTTACAATTCACAATTTCAATTGCTTTATAGCTTTACAAGCAATTCGATTTTCAGAAAATTGCACCTGATGTCATGCCATGATTTGGAACTCCTTTCTAGTATGTTACACCCCTCCTTGTTCCATTTGCATAAAAAATGCCATAAAAGCCATTTAAGCAAAGTTGGTACATACTTCATTGTTATAGTTGTAGGTAGTTGGAGGATCTCCTTTGTTTCTTTTGACATCCTACCCTGTATTAAATTTATGTGAGCTTCTTGCCAGTTTTTTTCTCTTTTTGATAGGAAACTGCATGTATTAGTAGTGTTTAGAGGATACAAGGATTGAAAATGCAAACTGCTTCATGTGGTTACTGGATACCCAAGTCTGTGTAGCGTGACTGTTTCTAATAAAATCTGAATTAAATGTGTCATCTGTAGTTGCTACGTAGAAAGGGAATATTCATTTTCACAAAAGAAATTGAGTATTACAAATAATCAGTTAAATCAGTTATCACTTCATTCATGAAAAACAACAGCATATGCATTTAAATGCTCAAGCCAGTTCTTATCTTTTTTACCCATCTACTTAAGTAACTCCCTTCTGTTAGTGACCGACCACTAGCAACTAGCAAATATGCAGAGGGAGCTGCTGGAGATGATGTCTCATTCGTTTCTTCTTCCAACAGCAAGGAATTATCATTTGAAAAGTCATGTAACCAAATCATGCTGCATGTTATTGAATGTATTTTTTTACTTACCCAGAGTAATTTAGTCATAAATGCGGTGATTGCTTGCTGAACATGGTAAAATTTTAACTATGCCATATTTTTGCATGTGACACAAAATTTGACAATTGTCCTTTTGTTTCTGATGCTCTCTTAAAACAATTCAGTGCCTTCATACATCATCTCGTGTCACAATTGTGGCCACGGAAGTGATCTTAGAGGATGCCCACAATCTCCATTGAATATTGAAGGTATTATGTTCCTCTCACCATCCTATTATCCAGGGCATCATCTTTTTCCTTTCCTTTTTCTCTTTTCTTGTTACCCCCTCTGGGGAGCCATCTTACAACTCTCCTGTATCCATGTGGAACTTGGAACTAGATTTTCGCGTGAAGGTCTAGATCGCCCATTCTGAAGTTCATTTTGGTTGTATTGTGTCAAATTGTAAGTTCTTGATGCTAGCTCAATTTCACCAACCCCTGACTATCCAAATCAAAGCAAGTGGCTTCTTGGGTCCACTTCCCATCACCATAGATGATAAGGTTCACCATAAAATGTTCCATTCCAACTAAATCATTCTTTTATTACATTTGTTTACTGTCCTAGGGCTAGATTCCCACGTGATGCTAAAATAAAGCAAAATTTTGTGATGATGTTTGACTTGTGACCTGTTACATATGCATACCTGCTTACCGATGCAAACTGCTGTTGTTGTTGGCCTCACCGTGGACCAGTATACATACTCAGATTAGACAATTCTATGGTTCAAATATTGTCCACCAAATAAATGGCCAAGAAAATAGGGTTACTAGTTTGAAAAGAAATGCAAATAGGGTGTTTGCACAGTTTAAGAGGATTTAGTGGCGTTTAAGAGGATTTCAAGAAATGGGTTATTTTGGTATGGTAGCTTGTCTCGTGGGATTTCCCCCGCTCATGGATGATTTTCTTGTGAATCTGATAAATCACCTGCAATTTAAGTAGCTGATGCACATTTTCAAATTTGTAGGTGATCCCAAAAGCTGTACATCCCCTGATGCAGTGGTCAAAGTGAGACAGCAGATTGTTCAACACATGGACTTGTGGCTTTCTCAGTGCCAGGGTGCAGGTAGCAGTTCTATTTGATCAGCAAATACTAAACTGTAAGCGTAAGTTTGAAGGATCGTTTAACTAATTCTCATCTTTTGTACTTCATGGTCTCATTTACAATTGATATGACCTCTTATTATATGTTTTTGGTGCATGTTTATATATACTTGGAACGTCTCCAATATAACATCTTAACTTGTGGCTATGGTGCCAGGGTGCAGGTAGCAGTTATATCTGATCAATAAATACTTCAACCTTAGTGTAAGTACGAAAGATCGTTCTAACTAATTCTCATCTTTGATCCTTCTTGATAGATATGTAATTGCTCATCATGAACAAATGATATGACCACATTCTATGTTATTGGTATATGTTTATTTATACTTGTATGTGTCCGATAAAAAATCTTACATTTCCTGGAATATCTCTTTCCATCTATTTTTGCTTTGCTCTCATTTATAGTGCATTCCTAAGCCATTAGGAGGAAAAAAGAAAGAAAGAAAGAAAGAACCTACCCTAAGCAGCCAACGAACGTACAAGTGAAAAATAAAATAAAAATGATCAGTACTGATGTATTTATGCACAATAGATAAACTCACTGGCAAGAGTTATGAAGCAATATTAGTACAATTTACAAAATTAATCTTCATGCCCATCAGCCTATCTTTAGCAGAGGATCAGGTTTTGTGAGAGATCCTTTCCATTTATAGAGATGGCAATTTCCTACATAACCTACTGAATATAGCTGTCGACGAAACATTCCTTGATTGGATTCCTTTGATTCTCTCTGGCCTGTGTATTTCCCGAGCTGGTGCTGCTCTGGGCCACCTTAACACATTTCGGGTCTTCCTCCCCACTTCTTCAGGCAAGTGTCTTTGAAGGGCTGCTGCACCATCTGTTGGGAGCTGGATTCATGGAGGTAGCTTCCACTTCCAATTGCCCTACAGACAAAATCTCATCTAATCATAAGCAAGCAAACCAATCAAATCAGTAGTGCCCATAAATTCTAATAAATCTGTGTTATCTTTTGTAACTTTTCACACATCAGCATATGGAGTAGACACACATAAATTATCAATGAATGTGTGATTTGGTCCGTTCAAGCTTTTAGAAATTTGGTGTGTATGTGTGAGAGAATAACAGGGGTGTATTCAGTAACCTGTTGAGGTGTGGAGAAGGATCCCTTCAAACATGGCAATATTTTCAGCTAGGTAGAAGACAGACCTTGGCCCACACTTTCTGGGGCCAATGTCCCGTCAGTCCCATGATTACCATCGAACAAGATCTCAGGTTCTACAATTGGATCAAGGCCATTGTTCTCCAATTCCAGCCTGAAAGCTTCATTAATGGATTATTAACATTAAGAAAACGAAAGGTTTATTATTAGTAAAACGCTAACAAAAGTTGAATAAATTGGGTAGTAGGCAAGAAGACCCCAAGCAGCTTCCTTCACTGCAAGTTCAGATGGACCATTTAAATTGTTTACAAAACAGCTCGCCCGTTTTTGTAAACCATGGAAATCCAAAACCCCGTTAATCTCTCAATTCTCTATATAGATTACAAGGTCCGGTTGAATTCAAAGTATAGGTGAAAATTGTGACGAAGAAAACTGTTTTGGAGGTCAAAGTTGCAATTTGAACTATGTTCTCTGCCTTTTCTCCTCACTTAAATATTCCCTAATACATTACTATTCTCCAGGGAGAATCCTCTTACTCATGAGATTGGTGAGACAAGTGGAACTCTGTTGTAGGCCCCACCTGTTGATAGTCTAAGTCTAAACCGCTCAAAATCAATGCTCTCCTTTTGAATGAGATGAATCTGAGTTTTACTTCAACGGGTGGTGTCCAACTGTAGGACAAAAAATAATGTATATGATGAATGGTTTTACTAGTGAAGGAGCCCATCTTTACATGATCTTAGTCGCTCATATTTGTGGGCCCCTTTGTACTAATTTGGCAAGCTGATGTTAGAAATTAGAAAAAACCTGTATTAAGGATTGGTTCAGCTGGATTAAAAAAAAAGAAAAAAGAAAAAAAAAAAAAAGGAAAGGATTGGTTCAGCTTGAAGTCAAATTTCACCCCGTAGGAATTGGTCGATCGTCAGATTGGTCATTCGTAACACACAAATTTCACCCCGTAGGAATTGGTCGATCGTCAGATTGGTCATTCGTAACACAAATAAAATCGCACAAAGCGAAGGTTGCAAAATCATGCGCTTTCCACCTAATCAATCTGATCGACCCAAATCCTATTCGAATTATGTTTTGGCTGTTTTGCCAAAAGCCATTCAGAGGATATAAATATATTGGAGGAGTTTGAATCCTCAATAGGTGGGGCTCACTGATGTATTATAGGTTCTTATTATAGACTCTTTATTTCTAGCACTAGAGAATCTTAAGACTGTGTGTAACATACATAGGTATGCTTTCTATTCAAACTTTCTACAAATGTTGAATTAGGTATCAGCTGCCATTAGCACCATAATGACAGCAGTACAAGATCATGAATCATGAGACTGTTAGATAGATCCCTCTAAATTGAGTATGTTTTATTAGTATAATTAGCTGGAAGGTAGAATGGTTGAGTTACATCATCACCATTTTGTCATCAAAGTTGAGTAGTAATCTATCCGACTACTTTCACATTGCGTGAAACCATCAGTAATCTGTCATTATCCGCTTAACTAATGCAACTGCTTTTAGTTATGAAAATAACAATATAATGTATTCTTTATCAATGACTAAGGGGGATCAAAGTATATATTAATAGATGAAGTGGCTGTGAGACCCACCAATGGTCCCCAAGCATTTGAAAAGTTGTAGCAATGTCTCTATCACATTAATAATCAAATACTCAAATGTCTACTGGCGTGGTGGGTTTTACTCGTGTGACCCACCAGGCACCAATGGCAGACAACAAGGAATTTTGATCTGTCTAACCATGATTTTTTTTTTTTTAATACATAAGCTTTTCTCCTATGTGTTGGTTCTTTGTTGTTAACATTTTGCCTAGGAACAAAACGTGTGATTATAATAAGTTGGCATATAAGTTGCAATATCAACAAAGTATTAAAAAAGGGTCACATGATAAAAAGCAACACTTTGACTGGCATCTTTGGTTGGAGATTTAAGCAGAAGACATGACTTAATAGGGTCTTACCAGAAGTGGAAAAACAAGGCAGATGCATCACTTAGATTAGATCTTTGGTCCTGCACATTTTTATTGTAGTTTTGAGCTCGGTGGGACTTTGTCAAACTTAACTCGGCCAAGCTATTTGGGTTGGTTAAACATGGAGGACCCCATAAGATGAAGAGATAAAAACAGGCACTCCATACATGGCGAACTAAAAAAAACAAGAAAGGATACATGGCCATTTTTTTACCCGTTTCAATTCAGGTTTGGGTTTAAGAGCCATGGGCTTCACATTTGATATCAGACGCTCTGATCAGAATTGGTTTTTTCTCGAATGTGTAAATGTCTAAGTTCTTTTGTATTTGTTAGGGCTACGCTCCATGTTCTATTTTAAGAGGTAGTAGAGAGCTTCTAAAAGTTGTAGAGAAGCCTGTTACTTTGATTTCGTGCAAGTGGATCCAGGCATAATGTGGCACGTGACATCATCAATGCTTACATTGTGGAAGCGAGCCATGGGCCTGCTTGGCTTGGAATGGTTGTTAATCGTTCTATCATGCAATGATTAAGGAGGCTCATGAGCACCATATGACGCTAATCATTCTTACACCTAACAAAAAACTCATTTTTCATGGATTCGAGTGTTGCCTAAGCTGTAAAATCTATCTATCTATCTCTCTCTCTCTCTCTCTCTCATCTCCTTTCTTTTGCCAATTTCCTTGTTGCATTGGCTTAAAATCATTGGTTTCTTATCTTAGGAAACAAAACAAAGCCCAAATGACTTCTCTACAATAAAATCGTGTAACATTCATTTGAGTATCATGATCTAGTTTGCTCCTATTATTTGATTGTTAAGGGTATTGTATTTTGTGGGGTGATGTGTTGCTGTTTTGATCTTCTTCAAATCAGTGGCAGATATAATAAAAAGAATCTTGGCGTGTGGGCTAAGGACTGGGATACCACTAAAAAGAATGGAAATGATAGCATTAGCTATTATGGGTTGGCACTTGCCTTTGTTTTCTTGTCAGTCTCTTTTGGTTCTTTATTTTAATGACCAATCCCCTACCTTGTGCAAGTTCTGAAGAGTTGAACAATATATAGATCATTTCATCCACCCTTGAGATGATTAATTTACACAGCATCTCATTAGACAAATCACTTGCTGGTTCAACCAACAAAAATATAGGTTTATATTGGCGGATTCAATAGAGTAATCCCTCATCAAGAATAGGCAAGAAAGCAATGGGACCAATTTAGAAATTGTAGGACCTCTGCGGGTCCAACTCAAGTCACAAGTCAGAAAAGTGAAAATGGCAGGACCCTTTTTTTTTAATGGAACTTCAACTGTCCCACCAGAAGGAAAATATGGGTCTTTTCTGTTCCTTAAATTCTCTGTGGATTGCCGTTCAGATTAATAGTGGTGCCTACCTTGTTAAATTTGCTGTCTTTTAAAATAACTCTTCCTTGTTTTTACTACTGGACCAAATTTCATTACGATTGAAGGGTCCAGTGGTCAAGCGATAGATTGATCTTGCTTAAAACAAGTTATTCATGCATGATTCGACTAGTGGACTGCATTGCATTTTGCAGCTCCACGGGGCCCAATTAAGCTCACCTTTGATCAGTGCATGCCTTCACTTTCACTACCCCCATGACTTGGAATCTAGTCAAGTTTGACATTGATCTAAACAGGGGTTTTGGATCACTTCTATTTTTCCTCACACCCCAGCCAAGGGGATTGGACCCAAGAGAGCATCCACACATGGAAAGAGAGAGCCCAAACATATGGGAAGAGGTTGTCCATGCATGTGGGAAAGAGAGCCCACATGCATGGAAAGAGGTCACCCGCACACATGGAAAAGAGATCCAAGACATGTGAGAAGAAAAGCATACCGAGTGATCCGTCCCTGGATGGATAGGTGAGAGGTGGGGCTTAGGATAACTTGATGAGGCTGGTTTTCCACCTACCTTGTATCCATGATGAAAGCTTCCATCCCCCTTAACCCACTATTGGCATGTATCTAGGTGGATGGAAAGTTTTCTCCTACAAACAAACTATATTACAGTCCAGCTCAATGGGATCCATTTATGCTCTTCAAACATTTACTTGTTAGATTGAATCTAAGAAAAAATCTTTGGTTAAAAGACATTTTTTTATCGGTAAAGACAATTGAACTTTAAGGTTGTTAAACCATGGGCTAAGATAATGTGATGCAGCTGATTTTTTGCATGGCACTAATTCATAAAGATACATTTCCATCTATCTTACCTTCAATGACATGAATGCATCCAAGTGAAATCCACAAGCTAGACCCTATATGCACAATACGTAGTTTGCTCTTAAGTGGAGATTTTCCATAGATGGAGCTAAAGTGCTGGACCACAAATGAATTGTATCTGATCCTCTTAAGGTGAAAATTATCCAATAGATGTGACAGTGCGCCCGACTGCAATTCCACATTAAATGCGAAAAAGGCCTGTTCCTACCAGACCATTTTTGGGCATTTTGTCTATATGCATGGCGGGGCATCAGGTGTATAGTTTGCATCACATTTCACCAACTTCTGATGTTGAGATTCATGGCTAGATATTACTGTGCAGAAACTCATGTTCGCCTGTCTATCAGATACATTATATATATAAATGGTTGGTATACATGCTATTTCCCCTCATGTTGGTGTGAACAACAGCATTTGCTAGTTATGGGACCATAGAATGGGGACTATTACACTAATTTTCTGTGTCTGAAGGTTCCTTATACCTGTTGGTCAAATGATTTCAAAACAAAACTTAGGATTCCTCTTCCTTTTCTCCTTTCTCTCCCTTTTTATTTCCAATAATAGGATTCCTTACCCTTTACTTTATCTTTTGGAGAATAAAGTGCCCTCAATCATGTCTCCTCCGGCTGGAAGAGTTGGTAAGGAGACCTTCAATATTGCATCAATTAGCAAATCTGTAAAACCATTATTACTTGATTATCAAAAGTTTGAATATATGAGAAGTAAAAGCTAACCATTTTTAGGGTGTGTTTGGACCTTTGTAAATGAAATGCATGTATCTTGGTTTATGCATAACTAAGAGTTTATGTGTTAATTTGCATAACCTAAATTACCTGCAAGTCAGAATTGTTTGGTCTCTGTTATATCCAATTGTGTGTGAACAAAATTACAATTTAATTAGATTTATAATCAAGCCAATTGTATCTTGTGCATATGCAGAAGCAGGAAACTGCTATCGATTATTGATAATCACATAAACAAGCAAACAGACAGATAAAAATATCACACAAAGAATTTACATGGTTCATTTTCTTTTTTAAATATAAGAAAGTATGTTACAATTACCAAATTATCTCTAGACCCAAAACCTAGTTTTGGACCAATCCGAGTAACAGAGGATACAGGATATCAATGCAATAGAATAAGACCTTACGCAAACCCAAGTTACAAAAGATCAAAATAGTATAACCAAATTATTATTTAAACAAAGTTTGATGGATTACCCTAAATGATGAATATTGAACTCATAATCTATTCTTTTCTCTTATTTGAATCTTTCGTTGCAAGGGTCACGGGGATTTCTTCTAGGACATCTCATTTCTCTGCATGTACAAACTCAACTCTCATGGCTCCACTAGAAACATTCAAAACTCACAAAAGAAGGGATAATATAATTGAGATCTATATGCACGAATATTTCAAAATGGGTAATCTATCGTATCGTATCGCATGCTCTATTTTTTATACGTAAAATCCATATTCCTGCTGTTTCAATATTCGTCATTCGTTGAGCATGTGTGCAACATTGCTTCACTTTTGAATGACAACTGCAGTGTGATATTTATCTTTAAAGTAAATTACTGCACTTCACTGTACTACCAAAATAGCTAGTCCACAGCTACCTCCACCACTGATGGAACGAACGATGAACCAACTAAAGGGCAAGCAACTAAAAATGGTTTGTTGAAGTGGGTCCTATGCTAGATAGAGTACTATCATTCTCAGTTCCACTAACTGAGCTATGAGACTACTGCTTTTGTACAGACTGGTAGACCACATACTTACAACTTACAAGTGTCTCCCACATGCTCACGGCTACATTATTTTGAAAAAAAATAATAACCTGAAAATGAATTTCCAATTTAGTCCAAACTGGGCTTTTAGGGTGCCACATCGGTTTGAGATGTCACATTCCATCTCCTTAAAAAAAATTCGATCTCCCTTAAAATTTTCTCTTCCCATGTGGCACCCCCTGAGCCCTGTTTGGACCAAACAGGTGATCCGGATCCTAGGTTCAAACAGGGGATCCGGATCCTAATAACTTAAAGAATGACAGAGTCAAGATTTTCTTAAAAAAAAAAAAAAGACCAGCAATGGTCGACTAACATCAATAAAGTTAAAGATATTTCTCAAAGGGGACATTAGAATCTTATATTTGTTTATTTTTTATTTACCATTTAAGAATAATATTTTTATTTTTGCAAGTATTTTTACTCATATTGAAAGAGAAAAACTAAATTTAAAACTACCACAATATTTTTAATTAAGGATATAAATTCTCAAGAACTTTGAGGTCAGTTAACATGCAAAAATAATAGGGCTCACCATAATAAATCCACGCTTAAAAAATGATTTTAGCGGTGGAAAAATCTACATTTAGTGGTGGTTGAAAGTCATCTAAGCTTAGTTTTTAGTGGCAGGAATTGTTTTTTGCCGCTAACCGTACTGGAAAATCTTAGACGGTGCTTGACAATGCAAAAATGACACTTTTAGTGGCAGAAAAAAAAAGTCACTAAAGTTGAATTTCTTTCCGCAGCTAAAAGTCACATTTTTTATAGTGCCAAACCGTTCAAAATGATTATTGCTGATTATCTTAGGATTAAGAGTTGTATCTCACTCTAATAAAAATAAGGCCTATATTGGATTGGTCACATGTAAACCAAACCACCCATAACTAATTAATTAAAATTTGTTAATTGGTTATTTGTAATTGTTTAATCGTCCATGATTTCTATGGTAGATATAGATGGTTGAAAAATCAATTGAATGGTTACATGTGATCGTTTGATAGGCCACAATGCCTATATATGGTAGGCATGGATGGTTGAGAAAGTCATTAACCAATGCAAAAAGAATAACAAACTAACAATCAAGGTGTAATATCTACGATGCTTACAATAAATGGACTCCTCTTGAAAAGACTTTCCCCAAGTTTTATTCCAATATGTATTAGTCCCACCATAAGATATTATTAAATAAAAATATAGTGGGACCAACTCTCATTTGAATCCTATTGATAGCCAACAAGCCCAAATCCAATTAGTAGTAGAAATAAACCTTTCTTTTATAGAGGAGAAACCTCTCTTGTTTGGAGACTTTCATTATGGAGATAAAAGAGGAGGCTTGGATTGATTTACTTGAAATCCTTTCCCTGGTTTTTGGAGGCAACCAAAAGACAAAAGTGACCTCAAATTTTTTTTTTTTAAATTCTCTCTTTTTATGAAAGAAAAAGCATATTAGGAGGGGCAAAGTTGCACTAGAATTAAATCAACTTTAAAGGGTTTTGAAAGTTCTCTCGTATATTCAAAGGAATGGAAGTAGTTGCGGGGTCAATTGACCCCCCCCTCAATAGGAGGTATGACCTACCAACCACATGGTTCATAGAGGGCCCAACCAAGTTTGAACCGATGGACCTATTGATCCGCACTCAATTGCTCTACCACCGAGCTACATGGACCTAACTACCATTCAATTCTCAATCTCATGATTCTACCCAAAAAAAAAAAAAAATCTCAATCTCATGAGGAGGAAGAGCATCAAATTGGTGAAGGTGGTAACTCATTTTATCAAAATGAACATTTTTTTTTATAAATATATTTTGCTTTTATCTCTCAATGCAATGGTATATAGTACTTTAAAGCAATATTATTATTATTGTGATATAATGTCAAAATTTGTAGAAATCATTTAAAGCGAGATTATGACATTAAGTTTGATTTATTTTCTATATTTTAGTTTTGAATTATTAAAACATTAATTTGGCTTCTGTAGTGCTTCTTAATAGTAACTTGAGAAAGTATAAATTTAAAAAATTCCCCTTTATTTTCCAAAATGATATTTAGCAAAACAAATTTTTTTTTATTATGCCATGTAAGTACTTATCATGGAAATAGATTTCTTAGCTTCATAACATTTCTAACTTTAGCAAGTGAATTTTTAAAATACTTAAACACCCCTAAATCTTGCTACAAGCCTACAACATTCTCAACCGTTTCAAATAGCTTTCATTACAAAAAGAAAATCCCAGGGCCTGGATGTAGAGAAAATGAAAACTGAGACACTTCCACTGGGTGGAGAAATAAGGGTCTATCTAGATCTAGAGAAAAGTTAAGACAAGAAAAAAAATTGCTTTCTCTAATGAAATACAATTCCCCAATTTGGATCTAATTTTAGGGAAGTTATTCTTCCTTTTAAGTAACTTTTTGTGAAAAATAAGACAAACAGTTTGTCAGTGTGATTTCATGAAACGATAGTATTTAACTATGTAATCAGTCTTAATTTAGAAAATGATCTTCTTCGATGGAGCTTTATCTACTCAAATTCTAATGAAGTGGGAAACTATTACAAGGGAAAAGTGGTACTTTTCAAGGGGCTCTCCAGCCTAGTTTCCCCCCTCATTAATTTTCCATCTAAGGGAAGTTCTGCTTATTATTTTCTCTATATCCAAACAGAAAGGAGGAATTAGTGCTCACGGAGAAATTATTTTTATTTATTTATTTTTAGAGATACTATTAATTTTTATTTTTTTATAATCCAAGATATATCTCGCCTAGATCAATTTGGTAGCATTTAACCCTAAGTCTGAGGGACACTCAATTCTTGACAGTTGTCAACTAATACCTATGTGCACATACAAACCATTCTATTCACATTCACCGGTATCCACATGCACCGAATAAAACCATGAGAAGTGGCCAACGACACCCTATTCTTTATTAGTGATTCTTTCTTGTGTTTGGGTTTTAGAGAAGAAAATCATACATGATAAAGTCATTCTAAAAACATTATATAAATAAAAATAATTATCAATTACTAAATATCATTTTGTGTTAATAAAATTTTAATATCACTAGAGAAAAGGAGTGTTTTGTCCAGACTTTTGAGAAGATAATTATTTTTTACTTTCTAAAAAATTAGTTAAAAAGGTCCTATTCTTCTAGAGGGAAGGAAAATCCGAATGGAAGAAATGGGCCCCCAAGAACTGCATGGACGGGACCCTTTAGGGACTAGATACATGCATTGCACATGCATCCTACACCTATCACGGCGATAATAACTTTCAAATATGCATGGGCCTTCATAAGCACGGCCAGAGAGTGGAGACCAACAGAGATAAAAATACCATCTCAAGTATTGGAAGATTCCCACCGACGTCAACATAGATAGCTCGGTCAGAACATGTGCTTCTGTTAGAATGAACACTGGGTCAATTCATTATCCTGTTGAGCTAATTCTTTATATTTAGATTTCATTATTAAAGTTTACTTTAAGGGTGTCTTTTGTTTTTTATGTATTTAGATTTAATTGTTAAAGTTTACTTTAAGGGTGTCTTTTGTTTTTAATTTTTAAAGTTACATGTGATTTGATTTCTTAATAATTTTATTAAATATATTTTTAAAAGTGGTTAAACTTCAAAGATATAGGTGGAGATCCATAAACTGCCGTGTCTTTCATTTATTAAGGGGAGATAGAAAATGAATAATCAATCATCACCTGAAAAGTCAGATATTAGGAACGTGGAAGTCCAATATACATTTTTATCTTATGTCCAACACCCTTCGCCCCTTTAACAACTCCTTTTAAAATCCATTTTATTATTAAGTTTTAGGAATTTAATTTTATTCTACAAAAATTGAGTTCCAGTTGCAGATAAAATAAATAGATTATCTCCATGAGTGTAACTCCTGCACAATATGTGTTTGACACCTCTAGATTTACCTTGTGCAATGAGTATTAGGTCATGCGTGCGCCACTAATTTTATCTATGGAAATACCATGGGATAGTACCCTTGCTAGAAGGAAAAAAAAAAAAAAACCAATGTAAATGGACTAATGTTTTCTTGAACACATGTTCCATAACTATCAACAATGACTTTAATATGGGAGTCCAATCCCACAAAGCTAACAAGAGAAAGGGAGTGTTCGGATCATGTGATGCTGCTATTGCATTGAAATGTGTAATAAATTCATGAAACTGTACTGTGGGGGTCACATATAAATAGTTCAGATCCTTCAAGATGAGTCTCGTCCCAACTATATTTAGATTCTCAACGTTCAGTTCAAAAGCAGTGGATCCCACTATCTTATTGAGTACATAATAGAAATGTAACTAGGCACCGCCGTGACTTCTTTGTTGACACGATGTTTATACAATTTCCATCATGTGATTAATGGAATGGTGAGACTCTCTCATTTTAAATCGAAATCTTAACATCTAGATTTGAAGGGGATAGAATTCATTTTAACCGTCCAAATTATCTCAATATGGACCCAATAATGGAGTTTCAAAAATTGGTTACAAGATTATGCTGTAATAGCTGCAACAAAGGATCGGACACCAAAAGGAACAGTGGTTTTTGTAGAGCATGGATTTTTTTTATTAGAGGCATAGCATGGATTTTAACAAAAAATAAAAAATAAAAAATGAAAAATGAAAAAAAGGGGGGAAAGCTTCTTGGATTTTTAACTGTACAAGCAGAAGCAGCTTATATTTATAAAATAAAAATCCCAATTAGAACTCTATAAGTACTCAGATCTTTAGAATTTCCACTTCCAATCCTTTCAATCCGAAGGGGTAATTTAATTGGCCTAGTAACAAGGTTTACATTTAGAGACTGTAGGTTCAAAATGCTGGACGATTATAAAAAAAAAAAAAAAAAAAAAAAACCCTGCGAATCCCTCCCTATGTAAAAGAAGTATTAACAGTTGTTTCTTGTCTTCTTTCTTTCCAGTCTCTGCACCAGCCATTCAGTTACAGAACTCATCATCTCATTTCCTTTCCTATTTTTCCCCTTTATCTTCTCTCCCAATCCCATTCTAGGTAAAACTCCACCATGCTCTCCTCACCTCTCTCCCCCTTCAGCTTTCCAGATCCAAGAAGAAACAAACAATAAAAGAAGAGCAGATAGAAAGACATTTTAGTTGATAGACAACAGTAATCTCTAAAACCCTAATAATAGAAGAAGCAGCAGCTCTTTCTCTTCCTTTTCTTCAGCTGGAGAAGTCTGTGACTGTGAAGCCATTTCCATCTCCATCTCCATCTCCATATCATCCATGGCCTCTTCAAGAGGCAGAAGAGCCGAGAAGGTGAAGCGGATCTTCCAGCAGTTCGACGCCAATGCCAACGGCGGCCTCGACCGGGAGGAGATGTCGGCGCTAGTAGTCGCCGTCAATCCCCGCGTCAAGTTCTCCGACGAGCAGATCAACGCCATCCTCGACGAGGTCTTCCGCACCTACTCCGACTTCATCGACGCCGACCGCGGCCTCACCTTCGACGGCCTCCTCCGCACCTACGACGACGGAGCGGGTGACGTCGACCGCGACTTCGACGCCCTCGGCCTCCACCTCCCCCATGCCTCCTCCTCCTCCTCCTCCATCGCCGATGAACGCACCCTCTCCGCCTCCTATGCCGTCGCCGCCGCAGCCGAACCCCTCAAGAAGCAGCGCATCGCCGCCTGGGCCGCCTCCCCCAACCACGGCATCGTCTTCGACGACACGTGGAAGGTCGTCGACGACCTGGAGATCCTGATCAAGCGGCTCATGGCGAAGCAGATGAAGGACGGCAAGATGAAGGGCGAGAATCTCGACGCCTTCTCCGACGCCGGATGGTCGAGGGAGCTCGGCCCGCCGGAGTCGGAGAAGAGGGTGTTCTGGGAGGAGAGCGGCCACGACTACGCCTCGTTCATCAAGGATTTGGGCGTTTTGCGGGGCCGGGCCGACGCCGCCCGGTCCCGCGAGGAGGCTTTCGACGGCCACATGGCGATCGGTAGGGTTTTGTACGAGCACCAGCTGTACAAGGAGGCCGTGGTCAGCTTCAAGAGGGCCTGTGAACTCCAGCCCACCGACGTCCGGCCACATTTCCGGGCAGGAAACTCCCTCTACGCCCACGGACGCCACGTCGAGGCTAAGGAGGAGTTCCTCTTGGCGCTCGAAGCTGCAGAGGTGGGCGGAGATCAATGGGGTAATCTCCTCCCTCAAATTCATGTCAATTTGGGCATCACCCTTGAAGGAGAAGGCATGGTTCTCGGCGCCTGCGAGCACTATCGCGAGGCTGCAATCCTCTGCCCTGCCCATTTCCGCGCCCTGAAGCTTCTGGGCAGTGCTCTGTTTGGAGTGGGAGAGTACCGGGCCGCAGAGAAGGCGCTGGAAGAGGCCATCTTCCTCCGGCCGGACTATGCTGACGCACATTGCGATCTGGGGTCGGCCCTTCATGCCATGGGTGAAGATGAGAGGGCAATTCGGGAGTTTCAGAAGGCAATTGATCTGAAGCCGGGGCACGCAGATGCCCTGTATAATCTTGGAGGGCTGTTCATGGATGTGGGGAGGTATCAGAGAGCTTCTGAGATGTATACTAGGGTTTTAGCTGTGTGGCCAAACCATTGGCGGGCGCAGCTGAACAAGGCGGTGTCGCTTTTGGGAGCTGGGGAGGCTGAGGAGGCCAGGAAGGCTCTCAAAGAAGCCTTTAAGATGACAAACAGGGTTGAATTGTATGATGCAATCAAACACATGAAGCTCTTGCAGAAGAAGAAACCAAGTGGGAATGGTGATGGGGAGGGACCTTTTCTTGTGGTGGAGCCATCTAAATTCAAGAGGGTCGGTGGGAAAACTACCATCAGGCAGGATCTTGCCAGTGCTCTTGAAATTAGATCGTTCCAGAGGCTCACCAGGTTGAGCCGCTGCGATATCGATCTTCTTAGGAAGGAAATGAATGAAAGTGAAGTGCCAATATCATATTCTGGCAGTGGGGTGCCTGAGAAATCGATTCGCAAGGCTGCATTGGAGGAAATTCTCCGCAGAGTGCTTCGATTTCTCAAAGCAGAGACGTTCCAAGGAGCAGTGAAAGCAATCAATGAGAGGATTCTGTCCATCTTGGATGCCTCTGGTTCTGGTAGGGTGGATTTGGGTATGTTCTTTGCTGTTCTTGCACCTATCTGTATGGGACCTTCTGAGAGGCGCCAACGTACTGTGTTTGATTCGCTTCTTTGGCGACCAGTGAATGAAGGTGGCACCCAGATCAGGAAAGTAGATGCCATTTCTTATATTAAGTTTTTGAGGGCTGTTTATATTCCATCTCATGGAGTCAGTGACATGATGGAAGTTCATGGAGAATCGGATATCTCGATGGTCTCATTCCCTGAGTTCCTTGAGATGTTTGATGATCCAGACTGGGGTTTTGGTATCATGGGGACATTGGTGAAGCTTGAAAGCAGTGACAGGATTCGTCATGGCCGCCATACCTGTGCTATTTGCCGCTATCCTATCATAGGGTCTAGATTCAAAGAGATGAGATCTCGTTTCAGCTTATGTAACCGTTGCTACAGTGAAGGGAAGGTGCCTTCTTCTGTCAAGCAAGAAGAGTACAGCTTCAAAGAATATGGAAGTGAGGCTGAAGCCATGAAAGATAAGTGCATGTTCTTTAGTTTGCATCCAAAAGGCTCCCAGAATGGTTCTTAGTTAGACCTTCTTTGAATGTTCGAATTTCCTGTAACATGCCAAACTGTTTCTTGTTCAGTGTGGAAATTGGTATAGAGTTTGATCCACATCTCTTGTCATTGTACAATAAAAGAGAACTTAGGAATCTGCTCATGTTTCTTGTTCCATTTTAGGAGTGAAGTTTTGATGTTTTGGTAGTCAAAATTTATTATTATTATTATTTTTTTAATGGGTTTTGGTAGTCAATGTAAACAGCAAGAAACATGATTTGAGGTAGATTCCTTGAACATCTCTCTCATTTCGGTTAGAATTTAGATTTACATATTGGGACACTGCAGCATGAAGGATAATTCAAGTTCTGTATCTTTACCTGACCATCTGTTGTGACTGCATGAGTTTATACTAGTTTGTGTGAGAAAGATTCTGTTGGTAAAAGCCTCCTCTTGCTTGTCATAAACAAACAATGACTTTTACTATGTTTAGAATGTCAAAAACTTCCAAAGAATTTATTGATTTTGATATAGTGATTAGTAATCATGGGTTAATGTTTTAATTTATAGAAATTATTTCATCCGTCTTTATCAATATCTAAGTTGCTTGATTTCTTTGTGAAGTTCATTTGGTGAAAACTTTATTTTTCTTTGTCATTATTTTCTGGATCTTCCTCAAGCTTGTCGTTATATTCTCATCCATTGAAGATGTCCGGAAGTGACTGGTTGTGAAAAAACATTATCTGCACACTAAGAAAGGTGGAAGATCTTTGATTCTCCGACATTCTTTACCTTCTAATTTGGTTGTTTGCTTTCTAACCTTTATTTTAAAGAACTCCAGTTAGTTCAAAGCACTTCAAGTATTTCCGCTTCTTTCAATATGAATGTTCAAATCAACCAAATAAAGAGAGCGAGAGAGTGGTCTTTAGGTACGTGATGACCTTATTTTTGCTACATCCCTGACGAGTGAGCATTAATAAGATTCATCACTGGCATAGTTATAGTTGTTGGTTTTGTTCCGTAGAACTTTTTTCTTGAAATCTGATAGCTGCTAGTATCAGATGCCAAGATGGTGTTTGACAGTAATTAATGCACTTGCGAATGTCAGTAATATAACTCAGTCTCTAATGTAGTTGTAATTCTAGCCATATGTAAAATATATTATGTGGTTTTGAAATGCTGATTAGTTGGTTAGAATAAATAAGAGATACACTATATAGCCATGCATATAATATCATGTTTTGTCCCTTTTGGAAATCTTTCAATTACCGCCTCTGGTTTCTGTAGTGTTTCCAGTACGACAGAGAAATTTACTCATTAAGACGAATATCTATAGGATAAACAGGTAATGTGCTGATTTATGTGTCACTGTGCTTATTTATTTATTTAATGTTTGATGCATAAATTAAATTTTTGGGTATGACTATGATCAATACAATACTTTTCAACCTATGGTATTGATGAGGTTACCTCAAACTTTGTTTCAATAGAATCTGGAAGTCCAAACCTACTTGATAGTGGAAAAATATGCCTTGCAATCACACCCACAAGTATTAATGGGTAATGATGACAAGAATTCATGACAAAGAAAAGAGAACGGAGTGAACTGAACTGCATGAAATATCCAACTAGTCTTTGATACCCTATCTGTTTTCTGCTTATTCTTGCTCAACTTCCATGTTATGGCTCTGCTTCTTGTTGCTGTTTCTCAACTTGGATCATAATCCTTTTTTTCCCTTGAATAAGTTTTATTCACTTAAACTACTTGGTTCGTTACTTCTTGGTTGAATACTGGATTGACTGTTCATGCATGGAACTCTGCTTATTTTAGATCGTCTTTGTTAGTATTGGTATACTGGTTGTAACAATTGTCTTCAGGAAGCTATATGTATCATTATCTAAATTGAACTTACAAGTAACATATTACCTGTTCTTTCTTGCTTTGCCCAATAAGATTTATGAACCTCCTTTTCAGCCTCATGCAGAAACATGAAAGAACCGCGAACTATATGCAAGGAATCACAGAGAAAAGAAAAACCACAACAGAGAGAAACCTGCAAGAGACCACTAAGAATTTCTGTAGTTAAGCCATTTACCTACATCCATAGCCTAACAATGGTTATAAACATTGCATGAGGTTTCCGCCGTTGGCATCTCACTTCCTTTACTTTTCTCTTTTCATTCTCTCGTTTCTTTCTCATTACGCCATATGGAGTAGTCTTTCTTTTACTTCATTTGGTAATGTCTTCTTTTATTTAATTTGGTAATGCCATTCTTCAAGAGAGTCTAGGAAAAAAATCCTCATAATAGGAAAAAGAAAAATACTCCTTAGAAGATCCCTTCTGAAAACCTTGGGAAACTAAAAGCCTCTCTATTTCTAAAATTATAGCTACCTAAGCATCATCTTAATTCCTGAATTCAACATTCTTAATCTTATCTTCACCTTGGCTTGAATTTTTCTTCTCTATTTGGAACATAACTTGTGCCTGGACCATCATAACTCTTACCATAACTCTTACCTCAGGTAATCACCAAGGATCCTGCCAATCAAATTTCAGCAATGTGAAAGATTGATAAGTCCAAGCGAGACTTGAAATTCTGTGTAGATTGGGTGGAATGCCATGCCACCATCTATCTTCAGCAATGTTCTATTGTTTGCAGTTCTTTTGCCTAAATTCATTCACCAAATAATGATGTTATTTGTGAAATATTTTATGTGAATTCTTTAGAATCTAGTATATCTAGACTCTCTTTAGCTGCTCTTGGTTTCTGACATTTACGTATTTCACTTCATTTCTTCTATACTTTCTACTCAACCAAAGTTGTTTCTCCCTTTCCTTTTGCCAGTCACAGAAATTGGATAGAGTTTTTCTTTTCCAAGACGACCATTACAAGCATGGAGTTATGTCAAATGAAATTAGATGTTGTTGACCCTGTTGCAAATATCTCTACCCTCATCAAAGATCTTGTAGTCTCTGTACCTTTCATGGCTGTCAGTTGTCACTCATCACGTGGGCTTTGTAAAGTCATCTCACTGTAGTATTTCTGTTTCCATATAATTTATATGCACAGAGAGCTCGGGGCCTGGAGCTGGAGGGACATTGACAGACTCGAGATTGGCGGTCTAGGATGTTACAGAGAGGGAGGAGTCCCAATCATCGAAGATTTTGACTTGGAGAAATCCTAAGTTAAAGTTGTGGGAATCCACTGTGGGGCCCACATGTCGAAAATCCAACCTCTCAAAATGAAGGGCCACCAATGCTTTTATCAAATTTATAAAAAATAGGAGTCCGTTTGACCGTGAGATTGACCGCTTGTCGAAAAACACGGTTAACATAATCTTGTCCATAATTAATTATAAGATTTTTTAATCAAATGCTTGATTTTACGGAGACACCAACTCCTATTGAATTAAAATTTGAAAATTTCCATGCATTAGGAGGGCTTTCATTTTGAGCCGCTTAGATTTCAATAGGTAGGCTTGTTTTGGAGTTCCACTGCTTTAGCCTGAGATTCGTTTGAGTCAACGCCCCAGAGGATCCTGAATCTCTAGAAACCTAATTTGCATAGGTGGGGCGAGACCGTAGAATCTTGTCCTCCCCATGCTTTTCATGAGCGGGATGTGTGGAACTCCATCGTGGGGCTCATCTATTGATAATCTGAGTAGTTCAAAATGACTATTGTCCCCTTTAGTTACATTCTTAAAATTTATTTAAATAAGAGTTGGTTTTATCAAGCTCAATCCTCATGTGAAACCAACTCCTGTTAAAGTGAAATTTGAGAATATGTCATAAGAGGGGATGATATTAATTTTAACAATTTGGATGATGAATAAGTGGGCCCACAGTAGAGTTCCATGCATCCCAATCATAGGAAGTGTGTGGGAGAGATTCGTGGAATGCTTGTGTAACCATTTTCTGTACGTAATAAAGTCCATAGTGGGCCTTTTTTTACTTTATATTGAGGTTTGAGGAAAATCTGACCCTCCTTTTCAAATCCTCGAGGATTTACGTTCGAATACTTTTGAAATGAGAATAGGGTTTGAAACCTGTCACTCTTGACTCCAGAGAAGACAGAAGAAGACGAACCGATCCTCTCCTCTGAAACCCTAGCTTACACATGCCAAACCAATCCTAGCTTATACATGCCAAACCAATCCTCTTCTGTCCTCCTCTCTCTCTCTCTCTCTCTCTCTCTCTCTCTCTCTCTCTCTCTACTACATATGCTCAACCAATCCTTTCCTTCCCACCCAACCCAATCCAACCATTCATTTACCAGCTTCAGCTGTGACAGTATGGCTGCCAACTAACCATTCTTAATAGCAGAGCTTCTGCCTAGAACCTGTAATCCTGCTTCCAATCCCTCCTCCATGAACCCCAGAAACGAAACCTGCATTTGTCTCTCTAAATTCTTCGCAGGTTCTGCTGTCTCTCCTACTCCATGTGCTCTTACCCATGTAAAAGAATATGAAGACGTAGGCGGGGATGGGACCTTGGGATGCTTCTTGGTGGGTGTGGTAAGAGAGTGCCTCTTTGGTGATGTGCTTGTTCTTGTAGGTGAGAGGGCAATGAGCTTTTCTATCTTCAGGTGTGTAGGAAACTTTTGGTTTGGTTGACTAGGAATGAGATGGTTTCAGTATCAGAGGCTAGTGCTGCTTCAAACCATAGAGAGATATACTTCAGCTGTCTCAGAGAAGCTGCAATGGGCAGTGAGTGTTTCAGCGAACACCATCGATTTGACAATGTAAAGTGGTAGGAATTGGTTGATGATGGGCAGAGTATTTCTGGCCCTGGATGATGAAGAGCATAGATGGGAGAACATGCTACTAATAGAGCAAGGCTTAGAATAATAAGAGAAGCAAATAGAAAGAATGAAAGATGGGAAGGCTAGATTCTTCTGCTAATTCATGCAGTCAATCAGGAGGAACTCTTGCGATATCTGCAAATTCATTTTTTTTTAATGGATTATCCCTATTATTTTGTTTTTTTTTCTTGTCTTATATTATTTGTTGGTTTCAGAAGTTCATCTGTGAATGCATTGATTTCTTGGGTTTTCTCCCTTACAATTTTCTTCGTGTTTAGGGGTTTTTCCTGCATATGATTATCTCGGTTTTCTGCGGCTTTGCATATTCAATTAATATATATTAAGTTAGGAGGTTTTTACTTCAATTTTGACCATTGGTTATAATTTTGACCGACGGTTACTCCTATTTGTTAAAATAGTTCACTATTTCTTTGTAACTACCCACTCATATCTTTATGTAAAAATAGTGAATCCGTGTTTCTCATTGATATGATTTTGGTTATATATATACAAAAGAATAGAAAATAGGAAACTAGAATTTAGGAAACTAAAGCTGTAATTCTAATCTAATTCCTAAACTCACGCTTAACCATATATACATAGAATTCTAATATGATTCCTAAACTCACGCTTAACCATATATACATATGGTAGGAAAATCTCAATACCCCCCCCTCAAGGTGGAGCATGAGGATCATAAATGCCCAACTTGGAAAGCAGAAACTGAAATTGACGTGTCCCCAAAGGCTTGGTAAAGATGTCGGCAAGCTGAACCGTGGTAGGAACATATGAAGGAAGAATAGTTCCATCCTGGATAGCATCACGAACAAAGTGACAGTCTGCTTCAATGTGCTTTGTTCGTTCATGGAAGACAGGATTCTGTGCAATATGTAAAGCCGACTGGCTATCACAATAAAGACCAATAGCAGCAGTATGTTGAATCCCCAAGCTAAGGAGAAGGCCCTTCAACCATTTCAATTCACAAGTAAGGGAAGCCATAGAGCGATATTCGGCCTCTGCCGAAGAACGTGCCACAGTAGGTTGTTTCTTAGTTTTCCAAGAAATCGGGGAATGACCAAGGAACACAAGCCAACCAGTCAGAGAGCGACGAGTAAGAGGACAAGCTGCCCAATCGGAATCACACCAACCTGTCAAAGAGAGAGAACTATCAGCTCGAAGTAAAATTCCTTGTCCAGGAGAACCCTTCAAATAGCGGACAACACGCAAAGCAGCTTCCCAATGTTCCTGTCGCGGTTCTTGTAGAAACTGTGATAAAACGTGGACAGAGTATGCCAAATTAGGACGAGTGACCGTTAAGTAAATCAAACGTCCAACCAAACGACGATAAGGTTCTGGATTAGACAAAGAAGCTCCTGAAGCATGAGCAAGCCGATGGTTTTGCTCAATGGGAAAAGATGCGGGCTTGGCACCTAGAAGACCAGTCTCAGAAATAATGTCAAGAGAATACTTTCGTTGACAAAGAAATATACCGTCAGGACTTTGTGCCACCTCAATCCCGAGGAAATATTTAAGAACCCCGAGATCCTTCATATGAAAGCACGTGCTCAAATAGGTCTTAAAGACTCTTAAGGCAGCGGAATTATTCCCAGAAATAATTAAATCATCAACATACACCAAAACATTGAGTTGAGTATTACTCTTAGTAAAAGTAAAGAGAGAATAATCAGCATAGGATTGTAGAAAACCATACTCTTTTAAAGCAGTAACAAGTTTGGCAAACCAACACCTCGGTGCCTGTTTCAAGCCATATAATGACTTACGAAGACGACAAACCATATCAGGTTGAGAAGACCCAAAACCAGGAGGAAGCTTCATATAGACTTCCTCATTGAGATCCCCGTGCAAAAAGGCATTATGCACGTCCATCTGATGCATCTCCCAATTTTTAGATGCTGCAATGGCTAAGAAAGCACGAACCGTGACCATCTTTGCAACTGGCGCAAAAGTCTCGTTATAATCGATCCCGGCAATTTGATGATTACCAAAAACAACCAAACGAGCTTTAAGCCGTTCAATACTGCCATCAGAGTTATACTTGATTTTATAGACCCATTGACTACCAAGAGCACGTTTACCAGGTGGTAATTTTTCCATAGTCCAAGTACCATTATCCTCTAAAGCACGAATTTCTGTTTGCATAGCATGACGCCATCCTACATCTGTCATAGCCTCTTGAAATGATTTCGGTTCACAACCTGCAGTAACAGCGGCAAGAAATTGCCGATGGCTAACAGAAAATTTTGCACAATTAATATAATGTGCTATAGGAAAGGGCGTACCGGAGGAAGCGGATGGCGCGAGTGAACATGGAGAGAGAATAGTTGGACTTTTTGTGACAACAGTGTTAGTAACATAGTCACGAAGCCGAATGGATGGAACTTTTTCACGGAATCCACGTCCCATGTGAGAGTCATCGATAGCGTCGGGAGCAGCCCCTTCTGCCCCCCTTGTAGATGGAAGATGGTGTGGAGATGTGGGTGTAACTGGATTTTGTTCAGCAGTCGGGCCAGACTGTGATTCATTGGCTGCGGGAGGAATAGTGGGAGTTGTTGGGCTTTGGATTGTGGGCTCAAGTTCATCAGACAATGATTCAGGATCCCCCAAAATATGAAAGCCAAAATCATCATCACCCAAATTCATGCTTCCAAAATCATATTTAGAACGAATAGGAGCAGGAGCATTTTCAGCAAATGGAAATTGATTTTCAAAGAACTGAACATCTCTAGAAACAAAAAAACTTTGTTTTTCTAGATCAAAAAGTCTCCACCCTTTCTTACCAAACGGATACCCAACAAAGACACATTTGCGACTCCGACTTGCAAATTTATCATGCTTAGCTCGTTGATTATGGGCATAACATAAAGAACCAAATACTCGCAATTCATCAAAGACTGGCAAAGTATTAAATAAAATTTCATAAGGTGTTTTATTGTGAAGAACACTCGAAGGTGTTCGATTGATCAAATGAGAAGCTGCCAAGACACATTCACCCCAAAAAGAAAGAGGAAGGTGACTTTGAAAACGCAAGGCCCTTGCCACTGTCAAAATATGACGGTGCTTACGTTCAACTCTGCCATTCTGTTGTGGAGTCCCCACACAAGAGGTTTGAAAAAAAATCCCATTTGAAAGAAAATAATCTGTCAAACAATGAAACTCCGTCCCATTATCACTCCGAACAATCTTAACCTTTTGTCCAAATTGGCGATCAACCATAGCAAAAAATGACATAAACATTTTAAAGACCTCCAATTTATCAATCAACAAATAAACCCATACAGCTCGGGAAAAATCATCCACAATAGTAAAAAAATAACGAGCCCGACAAGAAGAAACCGTATTGTAAGGACCCCATAGATCACAATGAACCAATTCAAAAATTCGGGAGGCCTTATGAGCACTAAGAGAAAAAGAATCACGAGATTGTTTGGCACGAGGGCACACATCACATGCCTTATTCAATTTATCATGAGAATTACGTAAGAAAGGTAATGACTTCACTACTCTCTCTGAAGGATGTCCAAGACGTTGATGCCAAAGTTCCAACAAAGATGAAGAACCATCCACTGAGATAGCTTGCACTGTAGACGGTTGCCGGAAGTAATAAAGTCCATCTCTCCGTTCACCCGTTCCAATCAGCTTCCTCGTATGACGGTCCTGTATAACACACATATTAGAAGCAAATTGTACAAAACAGTGCATGTCATCAATGAGTTGTGTAACCGAAATTAAGTTGCAGTGCAATTTAGGGACATAAAGAACATTTTTAAGAGACAATCCATCCAAGAGCCTCACACTTCCCTCTTTAGTAGCAATTATTTTTTGGCCATCAGGGAGTCCAACGGGACATGCGGCAATATCATAAACATCAAACAAATATGATTCGTCCCCGTCACATGATTAGAAGCACCGGTATCAATAATCCAAGAAGTCTTAGAAAACTCACCATGTAAACGATCAGTAGAGGATTGAATATTACCAAACATAGTAGCTATAGTCTGCCATTGTTCTGCACTCAAATTAGGAAGAGAGGCAGGAGTGTTTGACGTGCTGGCGATAGCGTTGGAAGAATTTCTCTGTCCATTGACCGAAGCTCCAACCATAGTGTTGCAGCCGTCTACTGCCACCGCTCGCACAGTGGCTCCTTTACCACGACCAGTCGCGGGTGAGTCTGTACCACGACCACCACCTCCTTTGTTGCGAGCATTAGTGGCTCCTTGAGTGCGAGGTCTATCGCCCCACCATTCTGGATACCCAAGAAGCTGAAAACAGGTAACGACGTCATGTCCAGATCGGTGACACTGAGAACACATCAGCCCAGATTTGTCAATCTTATCTGGTTTCGCTCGGCCACGCCCTTCTGGTCGAACAGCAAAGCCCACCACTTCCGGTAGAGATTCTCGAGCATGAGTAATTCCACGAACACGTTCTTCTTGAGTAATTTGTTGATAGGCACGATCAAGAGAAGGTAAAGGTTCTTGAGACAACAAAGTAGTACGTAATTGGGCATAATAATCAGAATTTAAACCCATCAAAAATTGATGAAAACGCTCGTTACTTCGTCGTCTTTCATGTTCCTTACCCAAATTACATTCACATTTTCCACACTTACATGTAATAATAGGTTCATGATTAGCCAATTCATCCCACAAAACCTTTAGCTTTCCAAAATATGTAGAAACAGGCATGATCTTGGATTGCTCACACTTGGCTAAATCAGTTTTTAACTGTTGAATTCGGGGTCCATTAACAACAGAGAAGCGAGCCTGCAATTCATCCCACAAAAGTTTAGCATCATCATAAAAGGAAATAGTAGACTTAACCTCCTGATCAATAGTATTCATTAGCCAGGAAATGAGCATCGAGTGAATGGTAAGCCAATCCTCCGTTGTGAAAGGTGCTTTGGGTTCCATAATTGTGCCATCGACGAAGCCGTATTTCCGGCGGGATAGTAGAGCAAGACGCACAGACCTTGCCCATTCATCATAATTGTCATGTCGAAGACGAACCGGAGTGATGAGATCTCCAGGTCTGTCTTGTGAGCCAAGAAAAAAAGGAGACGTATGGTCATTTCGAGAAGATATAGGTGGAGGTGGAGTTAGTCGTATCGTTACCGTCAGCCATTGCCGGATGTGTATCTTAGCCGTGTAGCTCTGATACCATGTAAAAATAGTGAATCCGTGTTTCTCATTGATATGATTTTGGTTATATATATACAAAAGAATAGAAAATAGGAAACTAGAATTTAGGAAACTAAAGCTGTAATTCTAATCTAATTCCTAAACTCACGCTTAACCATATATACATAGAATTCTAATCTGATTCCTAAACTCACGCTTAACCATATATACATATGGTAGGAAAATCTCAATAAATCTCAATACTTTATGTCATCAAATCACCCACTACTCTCCACTTTAGTTTTACTTCTGCCTTTTTTTTTTTTTAAGTCTTTTATTTCACCCCATCTCTTCTACTCCCTTTCTGCTTGGTTTTTTTTTATTTTTATTTATAAAAGAGGTACTCCACATGACCTTTTTAATTTACGCATATTCAATTTGTAATGCATGGATATACAATGCTGAGCGCGAGTTGTTGTGCTAGTTGTGGATTGTTTTTGTTCTTCTTTTCATTCATTGTGGTTATTTGATTTAATTTTTTATTTATTTTTATCTTGGTATCTTAGTTATTGTTTTCCCTCGTCGTTTCTTCACTTACACTGCTCATTTTTTCTTCCATATATATATTCTGCTTGAATTAGTCATTTTTCTACTCTTGTTTCTTGGTTCTTTTATCCTTTTTTTTTATTTCTTATTTTAGGTTCTTCTACTTGCAGATGTGTATGCATTTTCTGTTCATCATCGATCTTTGTTCTAAAATTTATTAAGCACATTTTTGGACAATCGAGATCACTTTGCCATCATCATTTACCCCACCTTTGGATACTGTAAGCAAGATAATGAGTGAAAAAAACCCGAGTCATAAAACTTATAATTCTGAATTTCGGAGGAATGAGATTAATCTGAACAGCTTTGTTGATCAAGACTCTCATCCTTTAATAAAACTGAAGGATTACTGTCACATCCCGGTCCCGAAATTACCTGGCCAGGGTAATTCCCGAGGTGTGACATACGTACTCCCGTGCTCATCACACCTGTTTCGGGTCAAGTGTGAGTCACGAAGGAGATAATTTCCAAGCTTTCCACGCGTGAGACATGCTCACTGACACCTGTCTCTGTGCATTTAATAGCGGAAGCATCAAAACATTCAATAATAGATATCAAATCATGAGCTGTCCATAAATTCAAATTCCTTAAACCAAAAGGTGATTTCATTACTAGAAAGAAGTAGAGAGTTAAAACATACTCCACTTCATAATACAAAAGTATTTATATACAACAATACCAAAAACTAATGTCATGTTTAATATTCACACTGGTCAGCTCACTATAGCTCACTAAACAAAAGGTATTGTCATCAAGCAAGGTCCCTGACGCTCTCCGAGAACATAACTAGACAGCTCCCTCCGCTGTCCACTCTTCTAGGCCTGGAGGTACCTCGCAGGCCTGCTCCTCTCCCTCCGCGGTCTGTTCAGGACTGGGGGTGGGATCTGTGTCTGTAACACCAATGAATAACCAATGAATACGACGATTCAGCTGAGTATAAGCAATAATCATTTACACATGCTATGTCAAATTCAGAATTCATGACAAGAGATTATAAGAGGTCAGGTGAAGTAAAACGAGGCAGTTGTGCATTCAGAGTTAAATCATGCTTAAAGAATCAATAATGATTGAAAACTTATACACACTAGTTGGTAACCACATTAGCTAAATCCCCTCGAAGAGGGCACGCATTTTGGGATGTCACCAGTGACCCGGCCAAAGGTTCACTGGTTACCCGGGTTCTGGAGTTCCGGTGCTCCAGGCCGTCTACTGCAGTGACTTACACAAACTAGACCAAGAGTCAACCCCGTCGGGTATCATCCGGTCGAAGCTAAGTAGTACCGACTCATTCGAATCAATTATCAAGTTGGACTTGAGTAGACCACACTAATCATTTCATACGATACAATTCATTCATGTACAGTCACTAATCTACTCAAGACTTTCCTCATATTCACAGTAATACGACATTAACTTGGAAACACAATGAAAAATACAATCTAGAAATGCACATACTAAATTAGAGTATGAAGTCATGGATGTGATAACAATATGTTCATGCATTAAGATTTAGGAGTCAATGATTCTTACAAGCCAAACTATTCTAAAGATTCGTTTTCACACTATCCAATGCATTACCCAATTATAGAAATCAATGTATCGTTATTCATTAATCGGTGTCACATTATGTATTAGTATACATTGGATTTCCATAATTGAATGACCATGGTTTAGAATGAAATGAACAAATTAAACATGTGAAATCCTTGCCTCAAAAAGGGTTCCACACATAAAAAGGGTTTCCAGTGGTCAATGCTACTAAAAAGTGCCATTGGTTAAGCCCTACAAAGTCCTTTGAACAATGTCCAGAATTTCCACCACTTACACCCACCTAACTGTACTACATGGTCTCCATTTACATACATAAAACAACTCCAAATTCAAGGTATATTCCATGCAAGAGGCTAAACATCAACTATAATGGAGAACCCATTTACAATGATAGAGAGAGAGGTTCTTTCAACTCAAATGATGCACAGGTCGTTGGGCATGATAAATGGTGGGTTCAACTCATTCTCCAGAACTTCTCCATTTAAAAACAATCCACACAACTGAACCTAGTTGACTCCATTTAATATATATAAAACCCTTATCACCATCTCTACTTCAAGATACACATTGAAAGGGTTCCATTTACATTTATTTCACATACAAGAGGCTAAAAATTAACAAATGAAATCAGAATTATAGAGTCAATTAATAACCACAACATGAATAAGAGATTAGAGCTTATACTTGCCTCAACACAAGGCTTTCCAATCCTTTTCCTTCATTGATTCAAAGTACCAAAATCCCCAAATAACCAACCCTAAGTAAAGAAAACCATGAAAAGATGCTAAGGAATATGTATGCATGCTTAATTAGGAGTCTCTTGACCCCTTTTAAACTCAAAAACATGAATATTAAGGGTTGGGTTCTTACCTATAACAAGAAGTCCGAAAATGGAAGTTGTAGGAGAAATGGGTTCTTGTCACAATGTCACAAGATAACTATGAAAACGTGGAGAAGCAAACGAGGAACCCCATTCCAAACTCTAATCACACATGCAAGCTTTCAAGAACCATAAATGATGAAGAAGAAGGGGATGAGAAGGTTGAAGATGGCTGTTCCCCTTTTGCTCAGCTGAGACATTCGAATGAAATGGGTTTGGCTATGTTAAGTGTATAGTTCAGAACTTAAAACAAAACCCAAGTTCTTTCTTATATTTACACTTTGGGTCAAATGGAAACTTAGGTGATTAATATGAGGTCAAATGAGGAAATGATAGATAAGAAAGATGATGAGCTTGATGAGATACACGCGATGAAGCCAAGATGAGATGCATACGATGCGAAATAAGAAAATTCAAAATTACCAAAAAGTCCTCGGCTCTACCTAAAAGAGCTAAACTTTGGTCAAACTAAATACTCAAGACTCAAGGTCTCTCTAAAACGCTAGAATAAAACTATTTGACACTAAAATAGTTTAAGTAGTATCTAAGCACGATTAATTTATATAACACATAATTAATTAGGTATAAACAAGATTAACTCGGTTCGGGGTGTAACAATTACCCAGTTATATTCAACTAGAAGCGATGCAAGTGGCATCAACCTTTTGAGCATTTCTTTTTTTCCAATTTTGATTATTTTTTAGCACATTGTGAATTCGAGTAATTTCTTTAGTTCCTTAAAAGCTTTGGGTCTTCTCAAAGAAAACATGGGGCTGTGTGTAATGGAATATATGATTCATTGTCATGAAATATATCTTCTCTGTAAAGAGCACATTGAGGTTGATAATTGGGCAATTTGAGCATCGTGATTTTGAGTGTTCTGCATCCTGCATTTTGGCAGTTTGTTTTTCCAGGTGTGGTTGGAGGTTTTGGCCAGTACAACTTACCCATTACAGCCCTTGTCTTTGAAATTCTTATAAAGAGTAGAGTCCCATCATCATACATATTTATGCAATGCTGCTTCTTTTTTCTTTTCTTTTCTTTTTTTATAGGGGGGGCGGGCATAATTAGGGGGGCATAAAATAAAATTAAGTGGTCTAGGGATACAGTAGATAAGTCTTTATTAGATTAAAGTTAAAGTGGGGCTCTTCTAGGAGGAAAGCTATGACAAAAGACACGAGTCACATGACCCATAACCATCCCCTTTTTATAATTTTATTTTTGTGGGCGTCTATCAAAGTCACAATTAGAGATGGTCCCATCAAAAAAGGTTAGTTATCCTTCTTTCTTTGTGTGAAAAAGTGTTGCACCAAAAAACAAAAACATTGGTCATTCACTGAGGAATCTGCAGTGCACCAAACATAAAAGGCATAATTATATCAAAGGAAAAAATTTCTGCACCAAATAATTTCTACATTTCGTGAACACCAGTTGCAAACAATTGTGCCATCTAATAACTTAAAAAATAAAGGAATAAATTGCATATTCTCACTATAACTTTTATTATTGGAATAATCTCAACTTATATAAATTAAATAAGATCACTAATAACCAAAAGCTTATTTGTACCTTAAATTTCTAAAAAATAAAGGGGCTTTGACATATTAATAGTTTTTAAAATTCATTTTTTCAATTTCATGCGTCACCTGAGTCGCTTGACTTTGGTTAATAATTATTATTTTTTTAACTTCTTCGCTCTAGATCCCATGATATTATGATTTTTATGCGGCATCTGTGTGAAAAATTCTTTCGAATGATAGAACCTGAGAAATGGTGGTCAAATGTATATTTATTTTCCAAAAAATGTATTTTTCGTGTTCTATAAAATATAAACTCACTCACTAATTATAAAAACGTGTATTATACAAAATTTGATAAATTCCATAATATCATGGTCCCATGATATCATCACATCTGGGGCAAAAGAAGTTTTAAAAAATATTGGCTAAAATCAAGTGTCATTGGGGACATTATCTGATTTTTAGTTGTAAATTGAAAAAAAAATAAAATTTAAAGAGAATTAATATGTCAAAACTACCAAAAATAAATGATAGATATTCGGCAGACTATCATGATCATAAAACTTTGCTTGTGATCACCACTCTTTGTATAATCCTTCTCTTATATGCATCCTGCTTTTTTTTTAGTTTGTCGGGTGCAAGTGAAGAAAACGAGGAGATCATAAGGATCCGGACTCACGAGAAGACGCTCTCAATAAACTACTGCAAGAAATGCAAATCATATCGTCTCAACGCGCGTGATAGAAATTTCAATAAACTACTGCAAGAACTGCAAATCATATCGTCTCAACGTGATAGAAATTTATTATTTTTAAACAGGCAGGCCATTTCAGGCATTATAGAGACTCTGCAGATGCATCTTGTCTCCATTAATCAAATCCTATTTCTCATTGTAAGGAGAGAGAGAGAGAGAGAGAGAGAGAGAGAGAGAGAGAGCATGCATCTGTGTCGCCACTCAAACACCCTTTCTTCCATCGAGAAAGAGAGAACTCACGCTATTTGCAATGTAAGAATTGTAATTGTTATAATTGAGAGAAGAGGAAGGAGAACACCCAGCAGCAACGTGTTCAACTTCAGCTCAAACAACTGTAAAAGACTCAAATCCATGTTATTTCCACTCAACACCTTTTCTTCTATACGAGAGAGAGATGGACTCTTCTTCACCACTTCAGCCAGTGCACCTGCTCTTCTTCCTCCTCTCCCTTGTCGTCTTCTTCCTCTTGACAATGAAGTGTAGAAGGCGACGGTTTCCTCCGGGGCCGCGCCGCCTCCCCATCATCGGAAACATGCTGATGATGAACCAGTTCACCCACCGGGGCCTGGCCCCCCTCTCCCGCCGCTACGGTGGAATCGTTTATCTCCGCCTCGGCAGCCTCCACGCCATCGACGTCTCGTCGCCGGAGATGGCCCGACAGGTCCTGCAAGTGCAAGACAAAATCTTCTCCAACCGCCCCGCCACCATCGCCACCCGCTACCTCACCTACGACCGCGACGACATGGCCTTCGCCCACTACGGCCCCTTCTGGCGCCAGATGCGCAAGCTCTGCATCATGAAGCTCTTCAGCCGCCGCCGAACCGAGTCGTGGGCCTCCGTCCGTGATGAGGTTGAGGCGACGCTCCGTGCCGTCGTTGACCAAGCCGGCTCTCCGGTCAACATCGGCGAGCAGGTCTTCGGTCTCACGAGGAACATCATCTATCGGGCGGCTTTCGGATCGACTTCGCGCGAAGGCCAGGACGAGTTCGTTGCGATATTGCAAGAGTTCTCGAAGCTTTTCGTGGCCTTCAACATGGCGGATTTTATACCTTGGATGGGTTGGATCGACCCACAAGGCCTGAAGAAGAAGCTTGAGAAGGCGAGAAAAACGCTGGACCGTTTCATCGATTACATCATTGATGATCACGTGGAAAAGCAGAAGGTGGGCCATGCGGATCAGGAAGAACTAACAGATATGGTGGATGATCTGCTGGCCTATTTGGATGATGGAGGAGCTGGTGGGACACCCATCCTAGGAACTGGTCAAGTGGACGATCTGGACACTACCTTGAAGCTCACAAGAGATAACATCAAAGCTATCATCATGGTACTCTACTGCTCTACTCTTTTACTTGATTTACTTATCAATCTAGATCCTAATACCCCTTGGTTATGTTCAGAGTAAATCCATTTACACTCTGATCGACAATGACAATGATGATACAAAACATCACGTTTCATGAACAGATCAGAAATGATTGTTGACTAAGAATAAAAAAAAATACAAACATTTTGATCTTGTACATTGATGTGGGCAGGATGTGATGTTTGGGGGCACGGAAACAGTGGCATCAGTGATCGAGTGGGCCATGGCAGAGCCGTCGGGCAGAGTCCAATTAAAGCAATGCAGCAGTTGTGCCACTGTCAGTTCCACTGTGTAGAGCCCCAGTTGCATGCCAGGACATGAACGCCTACCCGACCCAAATGGTATTAGCTCAAAGTGATTTCCCTTGAAATCTGCAGACCCCTGTTTGGCAAACCGGTCTGGCCTGAATGTCTCATGGTCTTCCCATGCCCTCTTGTCCCTACCAATGGCCCATGCATTCACTGACACCTTTGTGCCCCTCGGGAGGAAGTAGCCTGCGATCTCACAGTCCTCAACTGTCTCATGGGGGAGGAGATGGATGGGTGGGTGGAGGCGCAATGTCTCCTTGATGGCACATTTCAGGTAAGGAAGCTTGTCTAGATCGTTCTCATGGACCTTTCTGTTTAGCCCCACCACTTGAGCCAACTCCTCTTGGACCTTCCTCATTTCTCCATGGCACTTCATCAGCTCTGCCATGGCCCACTCGAACACTGATGCCACTGTTTCCGTGCCCCCAAACATCACATCCTGCCCACATCAATGTATTATTCTTAATCAACAATCATTTCTGACCTGTTCATGAAACTTGATGTTTTGTATCATCATTGTCATTGTTATCATTATCATTGTCGATCAGAGTGTAAATGGATTTTCTCTGAACATAACCAAGGGGTATTAGGATCTAGATTGATAAGTAAATCAAGTAAAAGAGTGGAGCAGTAGAGTACCATGATGATAGCTTTGATGTTATCTCTTGTGAGCTTCAAGGTAGTGTCCAGATCGTCCACTTGACCGGTTCCTAGGATGGGTGTCCCACCAGATCCTCCATCATCCTAGGGAATCTGGTGGACCGCAGAATGCTGTGTGGGAGTTTTATGATGACGACGAGTCTGTGTACGCTATAAAAAGCTTCTGTTCTGGCTATTCTAAATTAAATATCCTAGGGAATTTGGCACAATGAAGTCCTTAATTTTCTGCATCACAATGATTTGTCAAGGCCGGATATAAGTTCCCTAAATTTCTATAGATCATTTAGGGGTGGTTGTGGTCTGGGTCTGCCCTGAACGATTAGGGCCCAGCCTACTTTTAGTCGTGCTTGGAGGTAACATCCAGGTCAATTTAACACTTGCTTCGGGCTTTGATTAAGTGATAAAAGCCCAAAACACAGTATGGACTGGCCTGGTTTGCTTGTAATTCTTTAGGGTGTGTTTGGCAATTAATCAGTTAAGTTAAATTAAAGTGATTCTAGACAAGAAATGACAATGGGTTATATCAAAAGTACATAATTTCAAAATTCCTTTTGAATTTATAAAAAAAAGCAAAAAAACAATTTCCTTTCTCTACTAAAAGACAAAAAAAATATCTTCTTTTTTATATAAAAATTAAAAAAAATTCATACTAAACAACGAAAAACAAAACACCGTCTTAAAATTTTATATTTTATTCTTTTTCGATTTGATTTGATACTTCACCTCACCCTACTTCAAATCACCATACATCTAAACACACCGGATAAATTTGTATAAAAGAAATGCTAAAAACCCCAAACAACTTATAATAAAAGCCCTAGATACGGGCCTGTGCCTCAGCTTGGGTTGACCCAGCTTACAAACACCACTAAAGATCATGACCTCATTGATTGAAGTTTAATCGCTTCTTATTCACTATTGATCAGATTGTTAGCACTATCGTCCCATTGTCGTTTGTTCTATCGGTATTTTGGAATTTGCAATAGAATGAATGTTTACATGGCTCCCTCCCTCCATTCTTTTCAAAGTGGTGGATATGCAAATCTGTGATCGACGGCGGAGGAACAACAGTGGGAACAGAAAAAAAAAAAAAAAACATTGAAAAGAAATTTTCGTTACTCTTTATTATCATTGAGACTAGGGCAGCCAATTTCGTCCTCCAATGACGAGGAAGATAGCCTTGCAGTTAAAAGGCCCTAAAAAATGAGGGCTTCAGTTTTTCTTAAAAAGGTTTGGGCCAGGCTTACACAGAATTTTTATAGGCTCCCCAGTTTTCATGCGAATTAACATGTGCATGAGCACACGCTTTATTGTAGTTATTAATTATATGCATTAAATACTTTGTCAATCATGCGTTCAATATTATGGTGTGACCAACTCCGATTAAAAATAGATTTGAGGACATGGGATGAAATTCATTTTGAAGTTGACCCTATTGTAGAGTTTCATACATGCCATTCATGATAACTAGTGTGGGAGACAATTCAGGCCATACCGACTCAAGAAAGCGATTCAGTAAAGGATTTTGAAATCGGAAGATTATACTGCTTATTCTGCCGATTTAAAAGGGACTGGAATGGAGAAGATTCAGCTGATGAATGAGCTGTTAAGAGAGAATGAATCAAGGTCCACCTACAGAGAGACACATAAGAATAAAAGTGTGTTGAATGTTATCTTGGAGTCCGGATCCCCTGAGTGATCTAAACTAAACCCCGAGGCTCACCTAATGATAATCAGAGCAGTTTAAAATGAACAAGCACCTTGTTTAGAGAGTTTTCTTATATTTTACTATAAAATGAGTTGGTCTCACTGCAAGACTGAACTCATGTGGCGTGTGGGAGAAGAACACACAAGATCCCTGGTCTATCTAACACCTGTTTCACGCGAGTGGATAGGGAGGAACGACACTGGGGCTCTGCACTCAAAACTAGAGAGAGTATTATACTCTATTGAAAATGCATGTGTGAGAGAGAGAGAGCACGTTATGTTAAAGTATTGAAAATAGAGGATTTTACCTAAAAAATCTCTTAAGACTTATTAATTGCCAAAAGCACCATTAACCTCTTAAAAAGACCACAGTAGTCTCAAAGGCCCTATTTGGTATTTTTTTTAATTTTTTTTCTCAGCATGGATATCCCTGCTCCTTTGCTTGAAAGAAACCCCAAAACCCATTTTTTCTTCCGCTCTTCCCTCTTCCTCTTCCTCTTCCGCTCTTCCGACCTACCATCTTCCTTTGAGGCTCGACGGTTCAGGTATTTCTCTCCCTCTCTCTGTAGCTTCTTTCTCCCTCTCTCTATTGCTTGGGTTTGTGCACATTAGGGTTTATGTTTTATGGAGGGAATTAGGGAAAAGGGCAACTATGTTCCCCTTCTTTGTATTGTTTGGTTTGCATCTTTGTTCATGATATACTCCATCCACGATGTAGCCCACAATCTAGACACCTTGTACTGTTGACATTTGATTGTATTCCAAAGTAATGCCATTATTTTTTTGTTCTTCTTGTTGCAAGACTGCTAACTGCTTTGAGGCGGAGAAACACTGCCAACCCCATAATGGCAGTAAGAACAGAAACACTACCAACCCCATAATGGCAGTAAGAAGTCCAGGAATGGCAAAAGACCAACCCCACCCATATTCCAGCAAAGCTGAAGCAATTAGCGAACCAAAGATATTCCCAACAGAAGTATGGGCATTCCATATCCCCATAATCAGCCCCCTCTTTCTCTTTCCAAACCTTTATTTCCAGTTCTAGATTGATAAGTAAATAACTTGGATTATTCCTCAAATAAACAGCAGGGAAAGTTGTTGATGATTTCGAAGTTGGACTGATAGAAGTAGCAGTTTCTCGGCAACTTCTTAAACTTGTTTGGGAAATGATTTCTACCTTTGCATTCAATTAGCTAAACAATTCAATTGGCCATTTAATCAGAACTCTTCCCACTGAAGGTTTACAGCTTGCTATTTTTTTTTTCACACTCATGATATGTGATTTCTACAAATAACAATCTGTCTCCCACACCAGTTTAAGGGTCCCATTCATTCATAAAAAAAATGATTAAGTTTTATATCATTTGCTGAGGGGAGAAGAACCTTTTAATCAGCAAGCAAAAGAAAACCCAGAAGCGGCTATTAATAGAAACAACCAACACTAACACCACTAACAACCAAGAAAGTTCTAGAATCCATTGACAAAACCCATTGATAGACCACACAATTCCAAAACCAGTAAAGAAATTAAAAGAAAAATCTCATTAGTTCACCCAAGAACCCAACAAAACTGATGAAAGATTCAAAACAAATTCCCTCTTCACATCTGCAACCACCAAACAAGCAAAACCCACAGTTCCAAATTGACAGAGGAGAGTGAGAATCTGTGAATTACAAACCCACCCATGATTTTAGAGTTAATAATTTGAGTTAAGGAGAAAAATGAAATAAAAAACAATCAGATAAATAGATTAGCTTCAAAAGGTATTTCAGGTGTTATAGGCAAGATACAGTTTCTTCTTCTATCAAAACCTCATATGGAAAAGAAAGCTCTTAAAATCTACTTCAAATTTCACATGGGGTTATCAAATCAAGTATAGTCACTCAGAATCAAACCCCAAAATGCCTTTCTCCCTTGCAATTCATGAAAGTAAAAACAAAAGACAGAGAAAAGATACCTTTGAAGAGCTCAGAAAGAATGGAGAATTCTGTCCAATTTAAGGATAGAAATCCATGGCAGTGGTAGTTTCTTTATATAAAGAGGCACCCTTAATCAATGACCTTGAATTCGTTAAGAACTACAAGAGTAGCCCTCTCACTTTTAATAAATGGCTCCTCTTATTACTGGGCTAGTGTTCAAGCTATTTCTTCTTCTTTTTTTTCCTTCCATTTTTCTGGGTTTTATTTATTCCGACATTTTGGGCATTGCGTTGTGCAATGGTGAAAGTCTCGGATTCCATGCATTGATAACATAGAAGTGAGAGGGTTGGCAGTGTTTCTGTTTTTATACTCGGGCCATCTGAGAAGCTCTTGCTCACAAATAATATTCTATTGCCGTGGTGATCATTTTGTGATTAGCATCTTCTTCGGAGGCTTGTTCCATGTATCTGGGTTTTGCTTTCATGCTTTGAGGACTGACTGATTCCTGTTCTCTAGTTGTAGAGTACTTTTTATTGGTGGCATGTTGTAGAGCACATTTCTAAGATGGATATAGAAGCCATGTCCCCTGTTTTGTGCAATCCTCTTTTTTATTTTTATTTTTATCAAGCATCTCTTTTTCTGAAAATATCAATGATCTTTGTGTAGGGCTTTTCACTGTTGACAGCATATTGGTTGAGTGAAAAATCACTGGAAAGTAAGAACAACAATTAAAATAATTCAGTAAGAAAAACCACTGAATGGTACAAATGTGATGGATATGAGAGAAAGTAAAACATTAGTCTTTTTGCTGCATCACATTGATCACTTCAGTTTGCTGGTCGGTTACCCAGATGAGGCAGTGTGGGAATTTTACAATAGCTCAATAAGTGATCATTATTCTCTAACTACTTGCAAGGAATTTGTAAGTATGCATTGTACTATCTTTATATAAATTATTATCTAACTACTTACAAACTAACGTTCTACTTTGATACTCTCCAGGTTGGTTGGTTAACTTCAAAATTTGCTCTTTATGGTTGGAATGACCCTTTTGTATGGACCTTCAAAGAAAAAATGGACATCCCCCACCAAGACAATGGGAACGATTGTGGGGTCTTCGCATGTGCTTTTGCCGAACACTGCATTCTCCGAAAACCACTGAAGTTCACACAATATGAAATTCCATTTTATCGGAGCAAAATAGTTCTGGAGATATTCAAAAGGACCTGGGTGTTAAACTCCTATAGATTGGATTTAAGTGCTTTAGACTAAGAAACTGACATTCATATTTTTGTGTAATTTACCAGTTTTTTTGTATTGACAAAATTAGAAATTTTTGTATGGACAGAATTAGATGTGCATATTGTTTTTAGTCAGAGACGATGTATTTGTGTAGACAGTTGTTAATATGATTTACCTTATACCATTTTGTTAGAATATGCGTCAAATTGGCAGGGAACTTGCTGTTAAATGTTAATGTAATGTGCATGTCTACCTTTGATGGACGACTGTATGATTATCAAGGAACTTGATGATGGATGTGAATGTGAAAGTGCATGTCTACCTTTGATACAGGGATTACTTTATGTCTTAATGGGCTGTAGAGATGCATTTCTCTTATGGACAAGAGAGGGATATCCACGCATGCATTGTCTTGTGGGCGGGGATATGACAATGTTTTGGAAGGGGATATCCCTGCCTGTGTTAGCACTGTAAGCGGGGATATCCCTGCCCAAGGTAGTGCTGTGAACAGGGATATCCCTGCCCATTGCAGTACTGACTCAGACTGGTTTCAGTTGGGACGGGGAAATTGGCAGGGAACTTGCTGTTAAATGTTAATGTAATGTGCATGTCTACCTTTGATGGACGACTGTATGATTATCAAGGAACTTGATGATGGATGTGAATGTGAAAGTGCATGTCTACCTTTGATACAGGGATTACTTTATGTCTTAATGGGTTGTAGAGATGCATTTCTCTTATGGACAAGAGAGGGATATGACAATGTTTTGGAAGGGGATATCCCTGCCTGTGTTAGCACTGTAAGCGGGGATATCCCTGCCCAAGTTAGTGCTGTGAACAGGGATATCCCTGCCCACTGCAGTACTGACTCAGACTGGTTTCAGTTGGGATGGGGATATCCCCGCCCAAGTTAGTGCTGTGTATAGGGATATCCCTGCCCACTGCAGTACTGTCTCAGACTGGTTTCAGTTGGGACGGGGATATCCCCGCCCAAGTTAGTGCTGTGAACAGGGATATCCCCGCCCAAGTTAGTGATGTGTACAGGGATATCCCTGCCCACTGCAGTACTGTCTCAGACTGGTTTCAGTTGGGACGGGGATATCCCTGCCCATTGCAGTACTGTCTCAGACTGGTTTCAGTTGGGACGGGGATATCCCCGCCCAAGTTAGTGCTGTGTACAGGGATATCCCTGCCCACTGCAGCACTGTCTCAGACTAGTTTCAGTTGGGACGGGGATATCCCCGCCCAAGTTAGTGCTGTGAACAGGGATATCCCTGCCCACTGCAGTACTGTCTAAGACTGGTTTCAGTTGGGACGGGGATATCCCCGCCCAAGTTAGTGCCACGAACATGGATATCCCTGCCCACTGCAGTACTGTCTAAGACTGGTTTCAGTTGGGACGGGGATATCCCTGCCCAAGTTAGTGCTATGAACAGGGATATCCCTGCCCACTGCAGTACTGTCTCAGACTAGTTTCAGTTGGGACGGGGATATCCCCGCCCAATTTAGTGTTGTGAACAGGGTTATCGCTGCCTCTATTAGTGATGTAACCGGGATATCCCCGCACACTAGAGTATTGTTTATGGGGATATCCCCGCTCACCTGATACTTATGGGTGAGATATTACTACACCAAATAGAGTGACATAAGTATGAATGCAACCAGCTGGGTGGGGACAATGTTATAGCAGACACATTAGGTACTACATCAATGTATAATATCAGAAACATCCATCAACACCAATTTTGACATTATCTGAAACATCCATCAATAGCACCAAAATATATGATAAGTTGCATTAACAATTGTGTATACAAATCACAAGTTTTTCAAGAACATCAAAGCATCACCCAAAACAAAAGACACATGCTAGGTTGTTTGGGTAGCAAAATACTATTCACTGGTGGATTATGACATCTCTGAACATGTGTCGTCTCTCTTTACAGTTTGAGACATGTTACTTTCCTATATTAAAATATCAAAACATCACACAAAAGAAGACACCTGCTAGGTAGTTTGGTTATCAAAACACTACTACACTGGTGGATTGCGACATCTCTGTCGATTGTGTCCCCTCTCTTTACAGTTAGAGCACGTTACTTACCTACGCTGCCTATCCCTATCCTCTGTGCGAATTCTATTTTTTTTTTGTCGCCCAGGTTGCTTGGATGCATGTGGAGGCAAAACCATTTCAACTGGTATATGATCCCATTGTCTTATATCTCGAGTAGCATGCAAAACCTCATTGTACGTAAGACGATAGGTTGCTGCCAGGAACCAATGCTCACAGAAGTCATATGGGCACTTGTTTTTCAACTGCATTGCGGCTATTGCGTGCGAGCATGGGATACCCAATATCTGCCATTGGCGACATGTGCATGTTCTTTGATCGAGATGTACTACATCAATGAATTCTGCTGATTGAACCTGGAATTCGACAAGTCCGGCAACACGGATATGGATCTGCGAGATTCCTCGAACCCTTGACTAAGAATCCTTTCTGCGTAAGGAGTGAACCGAGAATTAATAGTTTCTGAATGTAGACTACGCCTTTGGTAGAACTCCATTAGTTTTGCACGTATTTCCTCAACCTGCTTTGTTACAGGTAGCATTCTGGTGTCTTTAAGTAGGCTATTTGTGCACTCAGCGGCGTTGTGTAAGTAATACGACAACCAAACTCCATTTGAAAATCATTAATAATCTCCTTCGGTGTCAAATCATTATTGATCGGACTCTATCCATTATGTACTCTGCAATTAGCTCTGAAGAAGCTTGCCGATGTGCCATTGCCATCATCGGTTTAGAGAAACAATGGTTAGAGTTATACGTGCGAACTTGGAACTGTGGCCCAGATTCAATAATGGAAGCATGGATACGCCAAGGGTAACTCTGACCACTGCAACGTGCTGTAACTTTGGTGCGATTGGTCTTCAAGTGATTCAGACTGAAATTGTTATAAATTGCAAACTTCGCCAACGTTCTTCTGAATGTGTCACGATCTGAAAACTTCCGCCCTATCCACATCTCCCGTGCAGAGTTTTGATACGTTTCAATCAAGTACTCTTCAGGAACCATGGTGTCCTCAATGTTAACATCCACGGCTTTGTATGAAGGCTCCGGATTTTTATTTTGGGTAGCTTGATTTTGTTCTTTGTTGGAAACAGTTGTTGTATTTCCACCCACTTGTGCATGTTCACAGCCATCAGACGCTATCTCATCTTCAACAGTTGGATCATACATTATCTCATCAACGACATGATAAGCTCCTATACTTTGATCAATGACAACATGATTTAGGGCTCCCGAGAACTCGATATCATTATCTTCGTGGAGGTTGACCGTCGGAAATTCTCGGACAGGAGTTGCATGTACTACCTCTTTCTCTTTGTGTTTCTCCCTCAACACACAAGAATTGTCTTGGCTTGGATCATGCAAAGGCATACGTTGCAACCTTTCAATTCATAACAAATGAAATTGTAAGAAACTGTATTAGAAACTCGACTCACATTAAAAGAAAAAATAGAAGAAACTCACTTACATAGGTTTTTCTTGTCCGTTGCCAGTTGCTGGATTTGTTGCTTTACTAATATATAAATACAAACCATTCATATTGTTTACCGATGCTGTGAACATTACCTTAATATTCTCATCCTCTTCTAGGGTAATCAATGAGAATGCAAATCCATCATGATAAAGGTACTGTAAAGCAGCAAATTCACTGAGTGCCTCCCACTTAGATACTTCGAGTGCAACTTTTCGCAAATAACTGTAACTTATGTCGGTGGGTAAATACCTCATCTTTTGCTTTCCACCTTTGTACGTCAGACGGTTAATATCAAAATCAAACTCTCCATCATAATGGAAGATGACCAAAACTTCATTGTATGACATCCTAACATTCAATAAAAAAAAATGTTTGAAATGGGTTTAACACCAATAACAAATATAAACAATGACATGAATTCCGATGACAAAAATGTTATATTATAGACTCAATCCATTATTATCAAAGAATATTAAATGAATTGTATTAATATATCAACAAATGGACAAAGAGACATGACTACCTAATTTATTATTGCTTATGAAACAAATCTCCAGCACTCCATGAAGTATTGACAATGGCCATTGAGAATTATATTTAACCAATAATACATACACATATGAGCCCTTATCCATTTGTATCTCTCATTTGATGAATTATGACCAAATGTCCATTCCTTATTAAACTAATGCCCATGTGTATGTAACTGATAGAATCACAAAACTATTTTCAAATCTTAAACATTTCTATGTTGGCCAATGCCCATGCCCATCTCCATATCCAACCATTTCTATGCAAGCAAAAGCTGATGATGCCCAATTCTATCATCTTCTAATACATTCAAAGCCAATGCCCACTTGTATTACTGAAATATGGTCATTTTATCTTAAGAAAGTTAATGTGGACTACCTATGGAGTAAGTATTAATTATCCATGAAGGAAATGGAAGCTTTAATGAATGCTTCCAAACATCAACTTTTTGGGTAAAAGAAAAACACGTGGAGATTGTGCTTCTAGGTTTAATCAAATGTAAAAAAAAGTAAATCTAGACTACCAACCTCTTTAATGGAGCCCAAAATTATGATTCTCCCATAAATCAAGGTAATGTGGAAGAAGGATTGTAGAAAGATTCGTCTGGATATTAGAAAAGGCAAAGGGGAAAAGGGAGTTCCACGGTCTTTAAGTTGCAATAAACGACGAACAGGGATATCCCCGCTCATTTACTTAGAATGAGCAGGGATATCCCTGCTAAGCGCTAAAAGCAAAAAAAAATACCAAATGAGGCCTTGTTGACTACTGTGGTCTTTATAAGAAGTTGATGGTGCTTTTGGTTTTTGACAAGTCTTAAGGGATTTTTTAGGTAAAATCCTCTTGAAAATATATGTTTTTTCCTTTGTTGGTGGAGTGTAATTGTTAATGCTTTCTTAAGGGCCAGACATGGTTAAAGGTTTTTAGGGCTACTAGAATGAAACTCTAGTTCTAATCTAACCAATTAATGCAGCATAAATAAATCAGTCAGACAATATATAACTAGCTATCTACCAATCACACACCACAAGAAGACATGCATATCATTTAGCGTGGAAACCCTATCCAAGGAGAAAAACCACGAATAAGAAATCAAGAGTTCACGAACAGTTACAAGATATACTCAAAAGCACCTTTACCTTAGTCTATACCTCGACTTAAGGACTGTAGTTGTTCTTACAAAGAATCTACTAACACGACATCTACCGTGTCTCGTTCTCCTTACTTGATCTCCCCGCACCTTGCCAGTCAAGACGATCTTCTACAAGAAAGGCAAAAGCAACAATGACCTTCTAGAGCAGCTATTTAGAACGAACTCTCAATAGCTATACAGAATAATCTCTCTCTTAACATATTTTTGACTCAGAAAGTGGTCATCTTTAGGGTCAAGAGCAATAACCTATATATAGCCCAAAATTTATGCCTTAGACTTAGTGCACAAGTAGGACTCAAATTGAGAAATATAGTCTCAAACGGAAACTAATTCTGATCAAAATAGGAGACTTTCTCGAATCTGTTCACCTGTCTGATCGATCGGACAATGCATCCGATCGATCAGACCACCCAAATAACTGGGGCGCACATTCAGTCCGATCAATCGGACTGAGGCTCTGATCGATCGGGCTTGGGGGATTTCGCTCGGTCTTCTCTTTTCTTCTAATCTTCGCTTCAGGCTTCAGCTCTTCCGGCGACACAACCATAGTCCATTCTAAAATAAATTAGAAAATACAACTTAATAGACCCAGAGTTTTGTCCAACCCATGAATTAGCCAACATAAAAATACTAACACATGGGCACGATCGGAATGAATAGTGTGAGGCTGGTACTCGCCGGCGGAGATATTAGTGGATGACTGGACGATGAAGTGGCATCACTCCACATGTGCCATAATGTGATTCGCCTACTCATGAGAACCCTATCACAGGCTGCTTAGAAGTAGTGAGGAGGAAGACAATTTGAGTCCAGATCCCTTAAGCGTCTCCACACCCTTCCCTTCAATGACATGTGTGGGACTTTACCTTATGGCCCACCTAGTGATAATTTGGACCGTTCCGCATGAACGTGATCTCCTCTAATGGCATATCTTCAAATTTTATTTCAATAGAAGGTTGTCCCACTGCAGGATTGAGCACATGATTGACAATACGATTAGCAACATATGCATTATAAATTATTTGCATTAAACACTTTATCATTAATGTACTGAATTTTATTGTGGGACCTGCTCCTATTCAATCTATTTTGAGGATATGTCGTTAGAGGAATTCACATTCAATTTAAACGGTTTGGATTATCAATAGGTGGGCCTTACTGTAGAGTTTCATACACCCCACCAACCAAAGCATGTAGGGAGAGTGGTAGTGGTAGGTGAAAAGGAGTTCAGGTCAAAATGGGTTACCTGGGTTAACCCTAACTAGACCCATTTTAATGTAGGTTAGGTTAGCTTGACCCGTGACCAACTTGTATATAATATGGGTCGTGTTAGGTGGGTCAAGTGCATGTCAAATACAGGTCAGATTAGCAGGCCGGTTCAAGTTTGGAAACCTCTAATTGCAAATGCACGAGAGACACTGCACGCTTTTATAAAGGAGTCTGGATCACCCTGAGTGGCCTCCTACATACTTTCCATGAGTGGGATATTTGGGACCCCACCATGGGGGCCACCTATTGATAATTTGGACCATTCAAACTGAATGTCATCCCTCTAGTGACATATCCACAAACTTTACTTCAAATGAATTGGTACCAGTAAAAGAATGGGCACATGATTGAGAAACATAATTTATGTATATAATTAATGATGCATAAGATTGTGCTAATCATGTGATTAATCATTTACTCAATTTTAAAGTGGAACCAACTCTTATTGAAGTAAAATTTGAGGATATGTCATTGGAAGAGATGACATTCATTTTGAACACATCCCACTCATGGGAAGCGTATAGGAGACCACTCAAAAGACCCAGACTCCTTTCATGTTTGTTTACAACTCTGTGTTAAAGTAAATGTTGATGTCACATTACGATAATGTGGTGTTAAGTGGTAAAGTTATGTGGGAGAGAATGGTAAAGCAATTGATATTAATGAGTCAGAATGTCTCAAACAACACTCGTCCACTACTGTGTTTCATATATCCTAATAGCATAGTGCATACATGAAATGTTTTAAAATAAGTTAATAAAGGGCATCCCATAAAAGAGTGAAAAATGAATTGTTTATATCTAAGTATGAAAAAATGAAATGCATGTACATATATATATATATATATATATATTTAAATAACTAATATAGAAATACAGCAGATCTAAACCCAATATGTGGAATTGAGGATCAAAACTAATAAGTAAAGTTATAATTTATAAGAAAATACAATTTTAGGAAAGTATGGGTTAGGTGGGTCAAGAATGACCCAACCTTTTTTTGGCAGGCACTACACCAAAAATCGAAAATTGGAACGGAAAAGCGTTCCTAATCCTCCCGTTCCTAATTCGTTAAACCGTTCCAATTTCCGTTCCAATTTGGTACCAACCGTTCCTAATCCAAATTGGAACGGAAATTGGAACGGTTTAACGGATTAGGAACGGGAGGATTAGGAACGCTTTTCCGTTCCAATTTCCGATTTTTGGTGTAGTGAGGTCAAGAAAACTTGACCAGTTTCTTGGTTCTTCTATCCTTTTTTTTTTATTTCTTATTTTAGGTTCTTCTACTTGCAGATGTGTATGCATTTTCTGAAAAGCTTGAGAGAATGTTAGGAGAAAAACTTGTGTCCTTCCTTTGCATAACTTCTGTAATAAATAGTACATTACATTCTAAGTTTACAATCGACAGTATCAATTAAGAATGATGAGATCCTAAATCTATGAACTAAAAATAGAATATACACTTGGTCAAAGATATACATGAATCACAGAAAATCTACACAGAAAATCTACAACTAGTCTAATAGGATATTTACACAACTATTACTCCCCCTCAAGTTGGAGCATGCAAATCACAAATGCCCAACTTGCGTAACAAATAACCAAACTGCTGACGCCCAAGAGCCTTTGTCAAAATATCAGCCACTTGATGACCAGTAGGAACATATGCTGTGGAAATATTCCCAGCTTGCAGCTCATCACGAACAAAATGGCAATCTGCCTCAATATGCTTCGTACGCTCATGAAAGACAGGGTTCTTCGCAATGTGCAGGGCAGACTGACTATCACAAAATAACCTCATAGGCTTAGAATGAATAACACCAAGAGAACGTAACAATGACTTTAACCACTTAAGCTCACAGGTTGTAACAGCCATAGCACGATACTCTGCTTCGGCAGACGAGCGGGACACCGTAGGTTGTTTCTTGGTTTTCCAGGAAACAGGAGACCTACCAAGAAGCACAAAATAACTAGACAATGACCGATGGGTCAAGGGACAAGCTGCCCAATCACTATCACAAAAAGCATTCAACTGCATATCACTAGGACGCAGTAAAATTCCCCGACCAGGTTGTCCTTTAATATACCGTAAAACACGAATAGCAGCATCCCAATGAGCAATCTGCGGGTTGCTCAGAAACTGAGCAAGAGTATGAACAGAATAACTCAACTCAGGTCGAGTAACAGACAGATACACCAATCGCCCCACCAAACGCCTATACTGTTCCGGATGCTCGTAGGGATCACCTTCCGCATACGCAAGACGATGATGCTGCTCCATCGGAGTATCAATAGGCTTACAACCCAACATACCTGCTTCCGTCAGAATATCCAAAGCATACTTACGTTGGGAAAGAAATAATCCCTCATTACCACGAGCCACTTCAATACCCAGAAAATATTTTAACACACCAAGATCCTTCATATGAAAGCAGGAACTTAAATATTGCTTGAACCTCAAAATCACATCATGAGAGGAGCCTGCAATTATCAAATCATCCACATAAACAAGAACATGCAGGGAGACAGTACCCTGCTGATAACTAAATAAGGAATAATCGGCGTACGACTGTACGAACCCAAATTTCCTCAAAGAATCAGACAACTTAGCAAACCACTGTCGAGGAGCCTGTCGTAAGCCATACAAAGACTTACGTAGCCTGCACACCTTCCCTGGAATAGGACTACTGTACCCTGGAGGGAGCTGCATATATACTTCCTCCTCCAAATCTCCATGAAGAAAAGCATTGCAAACATCCATCTGATGCAACTCCCAATTTTGTGCTACAGCAACGGCAAGAAAAATACGAACGGTTCCCATTTTAGCAACAGGAGAAAAAGTTTCATTATAATCAATACCTGCCACTTGACGATTACCAAAGACAACAAGACGTCCCTTAAGACGTTCAACATCACCATTTGCGTGATATTTAATTTTATACACCCAAGTGCTGCCAATCGCCTTCTTACCAGGAGGCAAGTCTTCCAGAGTCCAAGTACCACTACGTTCAAGAGCATCAATCTCCTCTTTCATAGCCTGACGCCAACCTGAATCTTGAACTGCTTCTTTGAAGGAAGTAGGCTCTTTACGCTTAGTAATTGCTGCCAAAAAATGTTTATGTCTCACAGAAATTTTTTTATAATCCACATAACAAGCTATATTGAACTGTGTACCTGAGGAACGAGACGAAGCAGGAGAAGCAGTAGATGATGCAGGGGGGTCTATTTTTCGAACAACAGTGTTGGTAACAAAACCACGAAGTCTCGTAGAAGGCACACGAACCCGATGACCCTTACCAAGCTCCTCATTATTTTGCAATGGAACAGTAGTATCCACATCTTCTCCAATTGCTGGACTCCCCCTTAAATGCAAAGGGGTCGTAGTATCACAAGGCACCTCACCAACCATCACCGTACTTGGACTCGGTGGATCCATCAAACCACCACTACCAGCAGTACCTGATGCCACACTCCCTGACTCAGCTCCACCAACGTCTACAGCACCTTCACCACTCACTTCAGCACTAGGCGCACCACCGAACTCACTAAATTCATCAATCAAAGTATTTTGAGACAAATATTCTTCAAGGTGTACGGTAGTAGAACTAGGCGCAGGTTCAGGTTTGGAAAAAGGAAAAACATGTTCCACGAACTTCACATCTCGACTAACAAAATAATCATGGGTATCTAAATCATACAATCTCCAACCTTTTTGACCATATGGGTATCCCACAAACACACACCTCCTAGAACGGGGTCCGAATTTATCTTTAACACGAGGTCTATTAGCAGCATAACATAAACACCCAAATACCTTTAAAGCAGTCAAAGGGGCTGGACTCCCAAAAAGAATCTCATAAGGGGTTTTACCATTCAAAACAGGGGTTGGTGTCCGATTAATAAGATGACAAGCAGTCAAAGCACATTCACCCCAAAAATCAATAGGCAACTGAGCTTGAAAGCGCAAGGCACGGGCAACATTAAGAACATGTTTATGTTTTCGCTCCACTCTACCATTTTGTTGTGGAGTATCCACACAAGAAGTTTGATGCAAAATTCCCATTTGAGAAAAAAATTCCTTTAAACATAAAAATTCTTGCCCATTATCAGTCCGTAACACCTTAACATGCTTATTAAATTGAGTTTTGACCATTGCACAAAATTTTTTAATCAATTGGCCAACTTCATACTTTCCAACCATCAAATACACCCATGTAGCTCGAGAACAATCATCAACAATGGTTAAAAAATAATGAGCACCACAGCTAGAAGCAACACGATACGAACCCCAAATATCGCAATGTATCAAATCAAACAAATCAGATGCTTTATTCGTACTTAAAGGAAAGGAGTTACGAGGCTGCTTAGCCAAAAAACACACTTGACAATCGTCATCACAAAACTTATTCGAACGACTACTACTTGATACTCCAGGTAAAGAACGCACCACCTTCATAGATGGGTGACCCAAACGCCTATGCCATACCAAAGCGGAGTCTGCAACTGTTGAATTATTTGCTTGAATACTGCGAAGTGGACGAAAAAGATAGACCCCATTACACTGCTCCCCCGCTCCAATCAGGGTCCTCAAACTCCAATCCTGAATAGTACATAGCTTGTCAGTGAAAGAAAAAATAAATTTCTGTTTTTCTAAAAATTGAGACACAGACAGCAAATTACAATTTAGAGCAGGAACATATAACACATTTTCCAGAATTAAGTGTTCACTTAATTTAATACGACCTTCTTTAGTTGCAGTAGTATGTTTACCATTAGGAAGACCAACAGGTTCTGAAGAAATATCGTGTACATCAAAAAATAAATCAATGTTACCGGACATATGGTTTGATGCACCTGTATCAATAATCCATTGCTCTAGATTTTTCTTACCATGCAACTTTGGAGTCGAAGTCGAGACCTTAGAAGAAGTTAAAGCAACCACCAATTGCTGAATTTGAGCATCAGATAGGGTAGGCACACTTGCACGATCGACCTCACTAGCACCATTCAACGAAGCCTGACGAGTGCTGTCCACAGCGGCAGCAAAACCACCTCGCCCACGGCCTCCTCCACGGCCAGTATTTCCTCGGCCTCCACGGCCACTTGACCTACCACCACCACGGCCTCCTCCACGGCCACCATTACCTGTCCACTCGGGCCACCCAATCAACTCAAAACACTTGTCTTTCTCATGACCTTTTCGGCCACAATGAGAGCACACCCGAACATCAACACCACCCTGTGCCCTACTTTGCGCCACACCATCAACCGCAAACCCGACCACATCATTACGAGAATCTTGAGCATCAGTCACAGATTGGTGTCTCTCTGCAGAGAGCACCTTACCATGCGCATAGGAGAGCGAAGGCAAAGGATCAAGCATCAACAAACCAGAAGCAACGTCACGATATTTTTTTGAATCAAGACCCATTAGAAACTGATGCAATTTTTCGTTTTCTAGAAGAATATTGTACTCACCAGCAGCGGAACAAGTGCAAGAAGGTAACTTTATTGCACTAGCCAATTCCTCCCACAAAGTACGCAATTCACCATAATACTCAGCAATAGATCTACCACGTTGTTTGCACTCAGCAATCATATTTTTGAGTTCATGAATACGAGGACCATTACGAAGAGAGTATCGATCACGTAGATCATCCCACAATACTTTAACTTGATCAGGAAAAGGAACAGTTTTTCTAATTGAAACATCAAGAGTATTAAAAATCCAAGCCACAAGCATAGAATTAACTATTCCCCATTGATCATAATCCGGAGATTTAGCATCCGGTGCAGTAATATTCCCATCAACAAATCCTAATTTATTTTTAGCACGCAAATTATTACGAAGCGAACGTACCCACTCATCATAATTATTCCCTTTCAATAAAATAGGACTAATCACAGACCCCGTACCTTCCGATGGATGAAGATAATAAGGAGTAAAAGGATCATATCGAGAGGAAGGCGGTGGAGTTTTATCATCACCAGTCATGATAGCTGCACACAACGACAAGCACCAACCAAATTCCAAGAACACGTCTTGGATGACAGGATTACACACCCTCACAGGATCGAGAGAAAAAAATAGCCTGCTCTGATACCATGAAAAGCTTGAGAGAATGTTAGGAGAAAAACTTGTGTCCTTCCTTTGCATAACTTCTGTAATAAATAGTACATTACATTCTAAGTTTACAATCGACAGTATCAATTAAGAATGATGAGATCCTAAATCTATGAACTAAAAATAGAATATACACTTGGTCAAAGATATACATGAATCACAGAAAATCTACACAGAAAATCTACAACTAGTCTAATAGGATATTTACACAACTATTATTTTCTGTTCATCATCTTTGTTCTAAAATTTATTAAGCACATTTTTGGACAATCGAGATCGCTTTGCCATCATCATCTACCCCACCTTTGGATACTGTAAGCAAGATAATGAGTGAAAAAAACCCGAGTCATAAAACTTATAATTCTGAATTTTGGAGGAATGAGATTAATCTGAACAGCTTTGTTGATCAAGACTCTCATCCTTTAATAAAACTGAAGGATTACCCACTTATATTCAACTAGAAGCGATGCAAGTGGCATCAACCTTTTGAGCATTTCTTTTTTTCCAATTTTGATTATTTTTTAGCACATTGTGAATTCGAGTAATTTCTTTAGTTCCTTAGAAGCTTTGGGTCTTCTCAAAGAAAACAGGGGGCTGTGTGTAATGGAATATATGATTCATTGTCATGAAATATATCTACTCTGTAAAGAGCACATTGAGGTTGATAATTGGGCAATTTGAGCATCGTGATTTTGAGTGTTCTGCATCCTGCATTTTGGCAGTTTGTTTTTCCAGTGTGGTTGGAGGTTTTGGCCTGTACAACTTACCCATTACAGCCCTTGTCTTTGAAATTCTTATAAAGAGTAGAGTCCCATCATCATACATATTTATGCAATTTTTTCTTTTCCTTTTTTTTTTTTATAGGGGGAGGGCGGGCATAATTAGGGGGGCATAAAATAAAATTAAGCGGTCAAATTAAGAAAAAAGAAAAAAAAAAGAGGAAATAATATAAAAGTAAGCGGTAAAATTAAGAGAAAAGAAAGATAAAGGGGTCGAAAGTAAATTCACAAAATGACAAATTACAGGATGCAAGTCCACAATCTTGCCACTGAGAAAACATCACTCCAGTGTAATGGAAACATTATACCGAATCATATTATCTTACCAATGAGAAAGCATCACTCCACAGTTGCCCCATTACGCTAAATTGTATTATCTTGCCAATGAGAAAGCTGATGCTCTGCAGTTGCCGATGAGAAAACTAGGGATACAGTAGATAAGTCTTTATTAGATTAAAGTTAAAGTGGGGCTCTTCTAGGAGGAAAGCTATGACAAAAGACACGAGTCACATGACCCATAACCATCCCCGTTTTATAATTTTATTTTTGTGGGCGTCTATCAAAGTCACAATTAGAGATGGTCCAATAAAAAAAGGTTAGTTATCCTTCTTTCTTTGTGTGAAAAAGTGTTGCACCAAAAAACAAAAACATTGGTCTTTCACTGAGGAATCTACAGTGCACCAAACATAAAAGGCATAATTATATCAAAGGAAAATTTTTCTGCACCAAATAATTTCTACACTGCGTGAACACCAGTTGCACACAATTGTGCCATCTAATAACTTAAAAATAATGGAATAAATTGCATATTCTCACTATAACTTTTATTATTGGAATAATCTCAACTTATATAAATTAAATAAGATCACTAATAACCAAAAGCTTATTTGTACCTTAAATCTCTAAAAAATAAAGGGGTTTTGACATATTGATATTTTTTAAAATTCATTTTTTTCAATTTCATGAACGTAAAATTTAAATAGTGTCACCTGAGTCGCTTAACTTTGGTTAATAATTATTGTTTTTTTTAACTTCTTCGCTCCAGATCCCATGATATTATGACTTTTATGCGGCATCTGTGTGAAAAGTTCTTTCGAATGATAGAACCTGAGAAATGGTGGTAAAATGTATATTTATTTTCCAAAAAATGTATTTTTCGCGTTCTATAAAATATAAACTCACTTACTAATTATAAAAAAGTGTATTATACAGAATTTGATAAATTCCATAATATCATGATCCCATGATATCATAACATCTGGGGCAAAAGAAGTTTTAAAAAATATTGGCTAAAATCAAGTGTCATTGGGGACATTATCTGATTTTTTGTTGTAAATTGAAAAAAAATTTAAATTTAAGGAGAATTAATATATCAAAACTACTAAAAATAAATGATAGATATCCGGCGGACTGACATGATCATAAAACTTTGCTTGTGATCACCACTCTCTGTATAATCCTTCTCTTATATGCATCCTGCTTTTTTTTTTAGTCTGTCGGGTGCAAGTGAAGAAAACAAGGATATCATAAGGATCCGAACTCACGAGAAGACGCTCTCAATAAACTACTGCAAGAACTGCAAATCATATCGTCTCAACGTGATTCATTTATTATTTTTAAACAGGCAGGCCATTTCAGGCATTATAGAGACGCTGCAGATGCATCTTGTATCCATTAATCAAATCCTATTTCTCATTGTAAGGAGAGAGAGAGAGAGCACATGCATCTGTGTCGCCACTCAAACACCCTTTCTTCGATGGAGAAAGAGAGAACTCACGCTATTTGCAATGTAAGAATTGTAATTGTTATAAGGGTACATCTAAATAGAGATGCAATTATTTTGCTTAATGCAGATGCGCTTTTTTAAAACTTGTCAGTTGAAATGTTATTTTTTTTAAGATGTACTCGTTTAGGGAATCGTGCAAGAAAGGCGTTTAAATTTTTTTTTCACTACTGATGTGAAGGGATAACAAGTCCTGTCACAACAATTTTTTATTCTGCATCGGGAGTCACGCCAAGGGAGGGAGACTTTTGTTTTCCTGTGTGTTTCCTGCGTAATTCAGGGAGTCAGGTCGGGCCTGGTCGACCCAATCAGAATCAACGCAGGCAGGCGCTGTGCACCGATGACGTCATCTACGAACTTTGACCGGCCATAACTCACTCATCCGGATGCCGATCGATGAGTAATTTGGTTCTGCAGAATTGTGGTGACGAGCACTACCAAGTATCATTGAAAAATTTGGATGATACTGTAGTGGTCGTCAATGGTTCATCAAAAGAAAATACAAGTTGTATAAACGCACAATTCCTACATAGGCCACCCCATCCGATATCTCCACACAAGTGAGTTCTTCTCGTCGAAGATATCACTATAGGCGAGGTCATACTGGGTAAATCTATATAAGACATATCCAATACATAAATAAAAGAAAAGTCAAGTTACCACCGACCGTGATCGCAGACCAAAAAACTTTTCTAACCATTGAATCGTCAATCTCTCACTACTTCTGTATAGATCTCATTGCCAGGAGTCTGCAGGTGCAAATGGATCATCCCTCGGAGCTCAGATGACATAAATATCACGCGACAAATTTCAAGCGTCAAAGATAGTGGTCCAAAAATTTTCTGACAGTTGAATTCCAAATCTGTTAATGCTATTGGATCATACCTGTCGCCACAAATCAATAGATCCAAACGGGTCATCAATCCGAATCCGGTTGATAAAGTTATGGACGGTCAAAGTTATAGTTTGATCATTGACCGGGCTTACTGACGCAGGCAATATATCAGCCTGTTCCAGCACTTTCCAACGCTATGGGCTTCTGCTGCACGGGTCAGACTGACCCGACCTAAATCTGGGCTCGACCCTGCGCTAGGTTTGAATTAGGCCTGATTTCACTCCTTTCAGGTCTGTCCCTGGCCATGCTGGGATCTGGTGGCAGAAGTGTCACACGTGCCATGCTGCGTCAGCGGTATCTCTATCTTCGTGAATCTTGAGGCGAAAAACCACCACTCATTCTATTTTGGCGCTTGAATAAAAAAAAACATCATATTCACAGCTTCCAAGGCAACGGCAACAACAACAGCGATTTCGTGCAAAGTCTCTCTCAAACACATTTCAACTGACACAAGCTTTAAAAAGCGTGCATTGCACATTTCAACTGACACAGGCTTTAAAAAGAGTGCATTTGCATTGAGCAGAAATGCATCAGTATTTAGATCTGGTCTTGTTATAATCGAGAGAAGAGGAAGGAGAACACCCAGCCTGCCAGCAGCAACGTGTTCAACTTCAGTTCAAACAACTGTAAAAGATTCAAATCCATGTTATTTCCACTCAACACCTTTTCTTCTATACGAGAGAGAGATGGACTCTTCTTCACCACTTCAGCCATTGCACCTGCTCTTCTTCCTCCTCTCCCTTGTCGTCTTCTTCCTCTTGACAATGAAGTGTAGAAGGCGACGGTTTCCTCCGGGGCCGTGCCGCCTCCCCATCATCGGAAACATGCTGATGATGAACCAGTTCACCCACCGGGGCCTGGCCCACCTCTCCCGCCGCTACGGCGAACTCGTTTATCTCCGCCTCGGCAGCCTCCACGCCATCGACGTCTCGTCGCCGGAGATGGCCCGACAGGTCCTGCAAGTGCAAGACAAAATCTTCTCCAACCGCCCCGCCACCATCGCCGCCCGCTACCTCACCTACGACCGCGCCGACATGGCCTTCGCCCACTACGGCCCCTTCTGGCGCCAGATGCGCAAGCTCTGCATCATGAAGCTCTTCAGCCGCCGCCGAACCGAGTCGTGGGCCTCCGTCCGTGATGAGGTGGAGGCGACGCTCCGTGCCGTCGTTGACCAAGCCGGCTCTCCGGTCAACATCGGCGAGCAGGTCTTCGGTCTCACGAGGAACATCATCTATCGGGCGGCTTTCGGATCGACTTCGCGCGAAGGCCAGGACGAGTTCGTTGCGATATTGCAAGAGTTCTCGAAGCTTTTCGTGGCCTTCAACATGGCGGATTTTATACCTTGGATGGGTTGGATCGACCCACAAGGCCTGAAGAAGAAGCTTGAGAAGGCGAGAAAAACGCTGGACCGTTTCATCGATTACATCATTGATGATCACGTGGAAAAGCAGAAGGTGGGCCATGCGGATCAGGAAGAACTAACAGATATGGTGGATGATCTGCTGGCCTATTTGGATGATGGAGGAGCTGGTGGGACACCCATCCTAGGAACTGGTCAAGTGGACGATCTGGACACTACCTTGAAGCTCACAAGAGATAACATCAAAGCTATCATCATGGTACTCTACTGCTCTACTCTTTTACTTGATTTACTTATCAATCTAGATCCTAATACCCCTTGGTTATGTTCAGAGTAAATCCATTTACACTCTGATCGACAATGACAATGATGATACAAAACATCACGTTTCATGAACAGATCAGAAATGATTGTTGACTAAGAATAAAAAAAAATACAAACATTTTGATCTTGTACATTGATGTGGGCAGGATGTGATGTTTGGGGGCACGGAAACAGTGGCATCAGTGATCGAGTGGGCCATGGCAGAGCTGATGAAGTGCCATGGAGAAATGAGGAAGGTCCAAGAGGAGTTGGCTCAAGTGGTGGGGCTAAACAGAAAGGTCCATGAGAACGATCTAGACAAGCTTCCTTACCTGAAATGTGCCATCAAGGAGACATTGCGCCTCCACCCACCCATCCCTCTCCTCCCCCATGAGACAGCTGAGGACTGTGAGATCGCAGGCTACTTCATCCCGAGGGGCACAAGGGTGTCAGTGAATGCATGGGCCATTGGTAGGGACAAGAGGGCATGGGAAGACCCTGAGACATTCAGGCCAGACCGGTTTGCCAAACAGGGGTCTGCAGATTTCAAGGGGAATCACTTTGAGCTAATACCATTTGGGTCGGGTAGGCGTTCATGTCCTGGCATGCAACTGGGGCTCTACACAGTGGAACTAACAGTGGCGCAACTGCTGCATTGCTTTAATTGGGCTCTGCCCAATGGGATGAAGCCGTCCGAGTTGGACATGAGTGATGAGTTTGGGCTCACCTTGCCTAGGGCCGTTCGCCTTGTGGCCATTCCCACTCCTCGCCTGCACTGCCCGACTTGAGCATGGGGTGGGGCTCCCCTTTATATATTGGGGTATCTGGTGGACCGCAGAATGCTGTGTGGGTGTTTTATGATGACGACGAGTCTGTACTCTATAAATAGCTACTGTTCTGGCTATTCTAAATTAAATATACTAGGGAATTTGGCACAATGAAGTCCTTAATTTTCTGCTTCACAATGATTTGTCAAGGCCGGATATATATAAGTTCCCTAAATTTCTATAGATCATTTAGGGGTGGTTGTGGTCTGGGTCTGCCCTGAACGATTAGGGCCCAGCCTACTTTTAGTCGTGCTTGGAGGTAACATCCAGGTCAATTTAACACTTGCTTCGGGCTTTGATTAAGTGATAAAAGCCCAAAACACAGTATGGACTGGCGTGGTTTGCTTGTAATTCTTTAGGGTGTGTTTGGCAATTAACCAGTTAAGTTAAATTAAAGTGGTTCTAGACAAGAAATGACAATGGATCATATCAAAAGTAGATAATTTTAAAATTCCTTTTGAATTTATAAAAAAAAGTTGAAAAAACAACTTCCTTTCTCTACTAAAAGACAAAAAAAAATATATACTGTTTTTAAATAAAAATAAATAAAAGAATTCATACTAAACAACTAAAAACAAAACACCATCTTAACCTTTTATATTTTATTCTCTCTCGATTTGATTTGATACTTCACTTCACCTTACTTTAAATCACCATACATCTAAACACACCTGGTAAATTTGTACAAAAGAAATGCTAAAAAACCCAAACAACTTATAATAAAAGCCCTAGATACGGGCCTGTGCCTCAGCTTGGGTTGACCCAGCTTACAAACACCACTAAAGATCATGACCTCATTGATTGAAGTTTAATCGCTTCTTATTCACTATTGATCAGATTGTTAGCTCTATCGTCCCATTGTCGTTTGTTCTATCGGTATTTTGGAATTTGCAGTAGAATGAATGTTTACATGGCTCCCTCCCTCCATTCTTTTCAAAGTGGTGGATATGCAAATCTGTGATCGACAGCGGAGGACCAACAGTGAGGAAAAAAAAAAACATTTAAAAGAAATTTTCGTTTCTCTTTAGTATCATTGAGAGACTAGGGCAGCTAATTTCGTCCTCCAATGACGAGGAAGATAGCCTTGCAGTTAAAAGGCCCGCAAAAATGAGGGCTTCAGTTTTTCTTAAAAAGGTTTGGGCCAGGCTTACACAGAATTTTTATAGGCTCCCCAACGGTGAGCACACGCTTTATTGTAGTTATTAATTATATACATTAAATACTTTGTCAATTATACGCTCAATATTATGGTGGGACCAATTCCGATTAAAAACAGATTTGAGGACATGGGATGAAATTCATTTTGAAGTTGACCCTATTGTAGAGTTTCATACATGCCATTCATGATAACTAGTGTGGGAGACAATTCAGGCGATACCTACTCAAGAAAGCGATTCAGTAAAGGATTTTGAAATCGGCAGATCAGACTGCTTATTCTGCCGATTGAAAAGGGACTGGAATGGAGAAGATTCAGCTGATGAATGAGCTGTTAAGAGAGAATGAATCAAGGTCCACCCATAGAGAGACACATAAGAACAAAAGTGTGTTGAATGTTATCTTGGAGTCCGGATCCCGGGTGATCTAAACAAAACCTGAGGCTCACCTAATGAAAATCAGAGGAGTTTAAAATGAACACACACCGTGTTCAGAGAGTTTTTTTATATTTTACTTTAAAATGAGTTAGTCTCACTGCAAGATTGAACAAATAAGGAGTAAAATTTGTAGACACCGTATAAACATGGCATTCCTTCCGTGTGAGCGACTCTGATTCTGACTATAAGAACACACAAGATCCCCGGTCTATCTACCACCTGTTTCACGTGAGTGGATAGAGTGGAACGACACTGGGGCTCTGCACTCAAAACAGGAAAGAGTATTATACTCAATGTTGAAAATGCATGTGAGAGAGAGAGCGGTATATTAAAGTACTGAAAATGCATGTTTTTTCCTTTGTTGGTGGAGTTATTGGACAACTGGCAGTGAGGAGGAAGACATTCTGAGTCAAGATCCCTTGAGTGCCTCCACACCCTTCCCTTCAATGGGATGTGTGGGACTTTACCTTATGGCCCACCTAGTGATAACTTGGACCGTTCCGCATGAACATGATCTCCTCCAATGGCATATCTTCAAATTTTACTTCAATAGAAGGTTGTCCCACTGTAGGATTGAGCACATGATTGACAATACGATTAGCAACATATGCATTATAAATTATTTGCAATAAACACTTTATCATTAATGTACTAAATTTTATTGTGGGACCTGTTCCTATTCAATTAATATTGAGGATATGTCATTAGAGGAATTTACATTCAATTTAAACGATTTGGATTATCAATAGGTGGGCCTTACGGTAGAGTTTCATAATACACCCCACCAACCGAAGCATGTAGGGAGAGCGGTAGTGGTAGGTGAAAAGGAGTTCGGGTCAAAATGGGTTACCTGGGTTAACCCTAACTAGACCCATTTCAATGTAGGTTAGGTTAGCTTGACCTATGACCAACTTGTATATAATACGGGTCGTGTTAGGTTGGTCAAGTGCATGTCAAATACGGGTCAGATTAGCAGGCCGGTTTAAGTTTGGAAACCTCTAATTGCAAATGCACGAGAAACGCTGCACGCTTTTATAAAGGAGTCTGGATCACCCTTGAGTGGTCTCCCACACACTTCCCATGAGTGGGATATTTGGGACCCCACAATGGGGCCCACCTATTGATAATTTGGACCATTCAAAATGAATGTCATCCCTCTAGTGCATATATGAAATGTTTTAAAACAAGTTAATAAAGGGCATCCCATAAAAGAGTGAAAAATGAATTGTTTATATCTAAGTATGAAAACATGAAATGCATGCACATATATATTTTTAAATAACTAATATAGAAATATAGCAGATCTAAACCCATTATGTGGAATTGAGGATCAAAACTAATAAGTAAAGTTCTTATAATTTATATGAAAATACAATTTTAGGAAAGTATGGGTTAGTTGGGTCAATAATGATGCCCGAGAAAAGCCCGAGAAAACTTGACCTGTGATTGACCCATATTGGGTAAAGTTGGAGGGTTGGGTCAAGTTTTTCTGGCCCCACCAGTAGCTGCTACACACATGCATTGCAAATTATGAGAGAGAAGCCACCCTCTTTTAGTATTGCAATTTGCAACTGGTATGAGAGAGAGAGAATGCACTCTAACAGAGAGAGAGAGAGAGAGAGAGAGAGAGAGAGAGAGGCAGGGACCTCTCCAGTCCAGCTGTGATTCTTTTGTATAATTCTTCTTTTGGATATATTTAATTTATCTTTTAAAAATGATGAGAGAGAGAGACTACACTTTCGTTTAAAGTATTGAAAATTATGAGGGAGAGAGAACTTTAAATGCACTATAAATACGCTATAAATAATGCACGCCATATAGAATACTTTGCTAATGGCATTATCAGACATGCTCAATCTCATTATGGGACCAACTGATATTGAAGTAAAATTTAAGGACATGTAATTAGAGGGGGTTAAAGCTCATTTTGAACGGTGGTGGAGTTCTCAACACCCAACTCACAAAAGGAGTGTAAGAAACATCATAGGGATAGAGTCTGTAATTGTGAATTTTATTTCGATTTGCCTCCAAATGAAAATTTTCGCCTGATTCGGTGAAACTTATTGGACTTATATTTCAGGAGAAAAATCAAAATTATATATACATGTAGAATTTTGATTAGGGATTTATTCTAATTGGAATTTGATTAGGAAATATATTTTAAGTGGCATGCTTCTTCTTACTTTTGTTCTTGTTTATTATTTTATTTATGTTCAAAATAGTGCTCAGGATAGGGGTTGGGGCTTTCCAAAAGAAAAAAAATTACAATAAGTCCTTATTTTATTCATTTTGACCGAAATTTTTTCGAAATCTAGTGAAATCATCTGAAATGGACTGAAAACTAAACCGAAATGTTGTGTATGAATGTTTCGTTTCGATATATAGACCGAAACGAAATTTCTCAAAATTTTTATCAGAGATGAAACAAATTTCATAACTATGATGCGGACTCTTTAAAAGTATTGCAAATGATGGGAAGGTGAATCCACTCTCTTCTAAAGTATTGCAAATGGATTTTGTTTTCAAATTTTTACTGATTATTTTATCTTAAACTCATTTTTCACGAGATAACAACAAAACACCTTAAAAAAATCCCGAGCCTCTGGATTTGGTCCACCTCTCTGTTAATTTTTTGGAACACTCTGAGAAAGAGAATCAAATCATACAAAGCGACACCACTCTGGATGTCTCGGTGTCTCCCTCTCTTTTTTTTTGGAAAACAGCACTACGCAGATGGTTACGATATGGAATCAAAAGTTGTCATCATTTCTCTCTCTACAGTAGTTATCACATGCGCGCCCCCTGTTCATGTTGCGCATCCCTAGTAGAGCCCACCTACCGATCCATCCCAAAAGGGAACCTGCGCCAAACCATCTATTTGAATTGGACTGTTGGATCAACTGCAATTCCCATTTGAATAGACTGAACTTGTGGGCTCGGAACAATAGAGTTGAAATGATCAAGTTTGACTATTTTTTGTACATATTAGGGCCCCCACACAAATCTTCAAATCCCCCGAGTCTCATTCTGAGGTGGGACGACAGGTAGGTCCAACAACGTTGCGCGCACCTAATAACTCATATATACATATAGGGTAAGGTTGTGTTAAGTTAAAGCTTAAGATAAAATTTCCTAAGTTTATGCTTGTAGGCCCCACACTTAGTCCATCCAAATGGACCCAACACACAATCCTCATGAATTGCATATTTCCACAAACTTTTGGTCATATCCGAGTTTACTAGACCGTTGGATCGACTGTGTGCTGATCCGAATGGACTGTTGACGAATAAACTTTTAAAGCTCAAATGCATATGATAGAAACCATGGTTGAAGCTATTTTTTTTTTTATTTACAAAGAAGAGGGTTATAGGGAGTCATTGATATCCCCCATCCCCATCCCCATCCCCATATGGGCCCCACCCACTACACACTTGAGCTTACCTTATCCTAAGTTTTTAGGTTAGGAGAGCTGCCACCATATATATATATGGGAAATATTCTAGTAACGGATTCCTCACCATATGTGATGAGGGACTCCCCTTTTTGGGGAGATTTCAAGTACAAAAGGGCTTTAATGAAGTACACCATTTTGTACTTGAAACCTCCCCAAAAAGGGAGTCTCTCACCACACATGGTGAGGGAATCCCTCACTTAAATACTCCATATATATATATATGAAAATATTCATGTGCATCCATCTCTCACCATATTATTATAAAGGGCAACATAATGGGGCTAACGTTATGATCTATCCGAACCATCTACATACATAGGACCTCTTTAAGTCCAGTAGATCCATCCATTTTTCTCCAATCCAAATTGATTGGACGGTTGGATCAAAGGTCAATTCTCTCTTCTTCTTTTTTTTATATGGGGAGTCCACCGTTGGACCATCTAAATGGACAAAAATTAGGTACACCCTTAAATCTCACCGGTCCCATAGGTTTTACACCCATCCGAACACACTATGCCTACAAATTGACTGCACACATGTCAATGAACTATGAAGTCGTTAGACATGTAGGGCTCAGATGAAGTTGGTAGGATGATCAAATGGGCCGCAAACTGGGTAGGTAGATGGGTCACACCCAGATCTTGAATTCCCCACGTCCCAGCCAATGTAGGGTCCACATTGAGGAAAAAAAAAAATAAACAGCAGCCTTTTGAATAAAGAAGAGGACCCGATGAGAGAGAGAGAGAGAGAGAGAGAGAGAGAGAGAGAGATCACGAAGCGTAAAACGTTCTTATAGCTCTTCAAAATAACAAAACAGGAATTGGAGTTCTTGCTGCACTGAAACTTGATAATGAGATGATTAGAGAAGTTATATGAATGTCACAGAAGAGATTAAATCGAGAAAAGGAAATGACAGACAAAATATGATAAGGGTTTGGTGTAGGATCGGACAATACTTAACCTTGACAGGTCAGTTAATGGGTGATCACAAAGGTCCATCCGCTACGTCAGTTGCCTCCATTCAACTTGTGATATTTTTAGGTATTTTGTGATAAGCTTGTGGAAGCCGAGTTTAAGAGGAAGTAATCCAGTAGAAGGCAAATATGCATGTCCAGTCAAAACTCTCAAAACGTGTATAAAAGTTGCAAATGCATGTTATCTGCACTTAAACTCAAGGACTCTTTCTTAAGTAGAGAGAGCGAGCCATGGATTCTTCTTCTTCTCCATTTCAGCCATTGCACCTGCTCTTCATCTTTCTCCCTCTCTTAGTCTTCTTCTTCTTCATCAAGCGTAAAAGGCGCCGATTTCCACCGGGGCCACGCGGCCTCCCCATCATCGGAAACATGCTGATGATAAACCAGCTCACCCACCGGGGGCTAGCCCACCTCTCTCGTCGCTACGGCGGCATCGTCTACCTCCGCCTCGGAAGCCTCCACACCATCGACGTCTCCACCCCGGAGATGGCCCGACAGATCCTGCAAGTTCAAGACAACATCTTCTCCAACCGCCCCGCCACCATCGCCATCCGCTACCTCACCTACGACCGCGCCGACATGGTCTTCTCCCAATACGGCCCCTTCTGGCGCCAGACGCGCAAGCTCTGCGTCATGAAGCTCTTCAGCCTCCGCCGAGCCGAGTCATGGGCCTCCGTCCGCAACGAGGTGGAGGCGACCCTCCGCGCCATTGCGGGCCGAGCCGGCTCGCCAGTCAGCATCGGCGAGATGGTCTTCGGTCTCACGAGCAACATGATCTATCGGGCGGCTTTCGGGTTGAGTCCGCGTCAAGGCCTGGACGAGTTCGCTTCAATTTTGAATGAGTTCTCGAAGCTTTTCATGGCCTTCAACATTGCAGATTTCATACCTTGGATGGGTTGGATCGGCCCAATGGGGCTGAAGAAGAGGATGGAGAGGGCACGGAAATCGCTCGACCGCTTTATAGATAGCATCATTGATGATCACGCGGCCAAGAGAAAGGTGGGCCATGGAGGGGAAGATGACACCGATATGGTGGATGATCTGCTGGCCTATCTAGATGATGGAGGAGATGGGAACATCAATGGAATGGGCCGAGAGGATGATCTGCAGACTAGCTTGAAGCTCACAAGGGACAACATCAAAGCTATCATCATGGTACTACTAGTGTACTCTTTAAAAAAAAAAATTTGTGAGTTTTAAACTGGCAAATGGTAGTTAGTTTCAGAATAATCAATGGACCGAGCTCGGCCCAGTAGACTAGAGAGGGAGGGAGGGAGAAAGAGGGAGTCGGAGGGAGAGGGGGGAAGGAGGCCCGCAGGGCCGCCGACCGTTCTTTCTCTCCGCGGGGGCGGGGGGGGGGGGGTAAAATTAGATTTTTTTTTTTGTGTGTGTGTGTTGGTAAATAAGTTTTTTCGGTGTCAATAGAAGCTCTCTTAGATTAAATAAAGTTTATGAGCACAAATTGTCCATTCAACTTAAATATATATTTTTTATTTTGTTATCGAAGGGTTTCGAATCCTTTGAGTTGGACTAATCCCTCCAGGCCCATAGGGAAGTCGGGTAAACTCCCTTGTAGTCTCAGTGTGGTAGTGCAGTTTCAAACCTACAACCTCCGGATGCAAACCGTGGTTCTATGCCAACTGAGCTACCCCTTGGGATTAACTCAAATAAATTAACCAAGCTAGCACACATTAATTCAAATCCGATCAAATTCAATGATCACACGTTAGGAAATGGTTAATGTTAATTAGGTATAAAAATACTCATCAGTACAATAAAAACATTTTAATTGCACCCAGCTTTTATCTTGTACATTTATGTGGGCAGGATGTGATGTTCGGGGGCACGGAAACAATTGCGATGGCAATTGAGTGGGCCATGGCAGAGCTGATGAAATGCCCAGAAGAATTGAGCAAGGTGCAAGAGGAGCTGGCCCAAGTGGTTGGGCTGAACCGAAAGGTCCATGAAAACGATCTACACAATCTCCCTCACCTAAAATGCACCATCAAAGAGACAATGCGCCTCCACCCACCCATCCCTCTCCTCCTCCACGAGGCCTCCGAAGATGCCGAGATCGCCGGCTACTTCATCCCGGCGGGCACACGGGTAACCGTGAATGCATGGATGATCGGTAGGGATAAGTCGGCATGGGTCGACCCGGAAACTTACAGGCCGGACCGTTTTCTAAAGGATGGATCCGCGGATTTGAAGGGCAACCACTTTGAGCTAATACCATTTGGGTCGGGTAGGCGTTCTTGTCCGGGCATGCAACTGGGGCTCTACACAGTGGAATTGACACTAGCCCAACTGTTGCATTGCTTTAATTGGGCTCTGCCCAATGGGATGAAGCCATCCGAGCTGGACATGAGAGATGAGTTTGGGCTCACTGTTCCTAAAGCGGTTCGCCTTGTGGCCATCCCTACACCGCGCCTGCATTGCCCTGTTTTTTAACTCTTAACTTCAGCATGGGTCAATAACAATGACATGGCATATAGGTGCTCTTGTTGATGATCATGATCCAGTGACCAACTTTTAATTGAATAATGTTCAGATGGTTAACATTGTTGTAGCAGATGGTGATCCAAGCTTCAAAGGTTGATGGAGAGCCGTGCTCAAGTTACGGCTCTACCCACCCTAAACCATTGTCATTTTTCTATTCTTTGTTATTTCATTTTCTTCTAGAAGTGAATGAGAAATATAAACTCATATTGCTTTTTTTTGTAATTTATGTGGATGCTGGTATCTGGAACTTCAGAGGAATTAAAGAACAAATAGATTCGCGAAATTAAACTCAGAAAAGGAAAGGTGAAATTCTTAATTTTGAGGTAGCTGAGGGACATCTGAAAGGCACTGTCTCTAGACAAATTTCAACTCCATATTGATGCAATGTTTCTCATAATGTTTGCCTGGAGATACTAAGGCTATGTATTCCTCGGACGTAGATACTAGATCGATGGTGATTCTAGTAAAATTGCAACAACAGATGTCTATATATAAGGTGGTAAATTAAATTTAGTAACCTTCTATTAATTGACTATATATATAAGGTGCACTACATGGGATCTAATGCTCAGCTTTCTTAAAAGAAGAGACTATAAGCTCAACCATCAGTCTTTGTTAAAAGGAAAAAATCCTTATTTGGTGGTTATCCGGTGCACACGAAGCAAAATATACCCATTAATGTAGGGCCCACTTGGTGATGCGACTGGATGGGGAAATCTTAATCAGAGTGGGAACTAATTGTTATGAAAAATGGGCCCCATGTAATCATCCTAATCTCTTTCATCAATGACCAACAAGTTTCAGCTATTTTAAAATTTAGGCCGCCGATCAAATGATGCAGACCATCTTAATGGTTGTAAAAAATTGGATCGGTTTGATTCAACGGCATCCTCCATGCCGGAGTTTTCTTCTGTCACAGAGAAAAGGTTGCAGAAGAAGAAATAGACAGCGGTTTGGGATTTGTGTCCAGCTGAGCCCCACATCGCCGTGAACAGAAAACAGATCGTCGAGGTCACCGTTGTGCATCGCCGGAGAAGGAAGTTCGCCGCCGCCGCCGCTGCTGCCGCGCCGTTGCCGTGGAAGAAGAAGCAAGCCAGGAGAGGTTTCTGGTTCTGGTTCCAGAACGTCGCAGAGGACGTGAAGAGGAAACCCAATTTCTGTTGGGGAAGAAGACAACGATTTGGGCTGAGTTTGGTTCCGGGTTGGTCTAGGTCAGGTCAACCCTGACCCATTTCAGAAGTCAAATTTATCTGAGTTCTGTATTTTTTGTCAAACTTATTTGAGTTTTGGACAAATCTATCTGAGTTTTTGACTATTTATCTAACTTCTGGAACAAATTTATCTGAGCTCTGGACAAATTTATCTGAGTTCTGGACAAATCTATCTAAGTTTTTGGAAAATTTATTTTAATTTTCGAAAAATATAGTTGACTTTCTGACAAATTTATCTCCATTTAGAAAATTTTAACTGAGTTTTTGAACTAAAATCAGGCTGTTCTTTTAAATTTTATTTGCATTTTTTAAAATAAATTTAATTGAGTTTTAGCAAAAATACTTTAGTTTTTGGAAAAAATTTCTGAAATTCGAAAAATTGAGTTATCTTAGTTTTGGCAAATGTATTTGTATTTTTTTAAATTTATTTGAGTTTTTTAATTTTATTTGCGTCCTTTGAAATTTATTTACACTTTTTGAAATTTATTTCAATTTTTTTAAATTTATTTCAATTTTTTTAAATTTATTTTCATCTTTTGAAATTTATTTATATCTTTTGAAATTTATTTGGATCTTTTGAAAATAATTTGCGTCTTTTTAAATTGATTTTCATCTTTTCAAATTTATTTATATTTTTTGAAACTTATTTGGATCTTTTGAGATTTATTTGCATCTTTTTAAATTTCTCTGCCTTCTTTTGAAATTTATTGCGTTTTTTTTAATTATTGTATTTTTTGAATTTTAATTGCGTTCTTTCGAATTTATTTGTATTTTTCGGATTTATTTGGGTTTTTTTATTTTATTTTCATCTTTTGAAATTTATTTGCATTTTTTGAAATTTATTTGGATCTTTTGAAATTTACTTGGCTAATTAAATGGTAGTTGACCATTATTAGTAGCATATCCCACTAATCATGGGATATGATTTTGAAGAAAGGGTAAATTAGACATCTTATGTCTTCAAATTTAGAAAAAAGAGATATAACATTATGAAAAAAGATTGTGGACCTAAAGCAATGAAGACATGTTCAGGGGACCCGTAGCCGAATGCCCCTATTTTTAAATGATACCAGATGGGCCCTAATGTGACATCAGGTTCCGATTAGCCATTTGGGTAGCCGAGCACATGAGGCTCCATACCAAATGAAATTGGACCCAATCACACTGTAAAAAAATTCCCTGCGATGCCTTATACATGCTTCCGATGAGTGGGATGTGTGGAACTCACCGTGGGGCCCATATACTGATGAACCGAACATTTAAAATTTAATTTAAGTCCCCCTACTAAAGAGGATTTGATCATGCCACAAGATTGATAACGTGATTTGCACAATCTTACGCATTAGTAATTCTATTTATATATATGAAAGAGCCTGTTTTCAATCTCCAATTCTCCAATTGATTTTGACTGCATACATTTAATTTTGACTATCCTTCCCTCTTTACTCCTCATAATCATTTTCCCATTAAAGTTTGGCCACTCCCATCCTCCCATGTTTGTATTCTTCTTTAACTTTTCATAACGGTTTCCCCGTTTAAGTTTTTCCACTCCTCTCACATTCTTATTGTGCCATTGTAAGGACCCAATCCCTAGGTCTTTAATGTGATTGTTGTTATTATTATTATTGTGGTTTTGCTATTTAATTTAGACCATAGATTGGATCATGCTTGGACCCCACCCATTCATTGAATTAAATTAGTGCTTTGTGTAACTTCATCATATTTTGTGTGGGACCCAACATTGATGATGGAGATTAAATCTTAGTACACTAGGCTTCATTAAGGGAATTAGACCCAGTCAAATGGGAATTCCATGTTGTGGATATTGTCAGTTGGAGCACGCTCTCCACCTTCACGATCTTTCCTCCCACTAGGACTCCATCTCCTCCTTATTTGGAGGATCTTACTTGCACAACCCATTTGTTTCTATACCACCTTTCAACTTTTCTTCCTCTCATACGATCTCTCTCCCCCACTAGTTCTCTCCCCCAAGATTCTCCTGCAAAGAGTTCTCTTCCAGGTAACTCCCCAACCCTCTTTCTCTGTGTTTTATTTTGTTTCCTATTTACTATAGTTACTTTCTGTTTATTTCCCCATTTGTAGTTTCTGCTGGTACTCTGTTTCTCTCCCTTCTTTTCTTTTACTTTTGATGTTGTGTGATCCATTATTTTATTTAATTCTTTGTTTTCCATGACATGATGTGCTGCCACCTAAATCCCATTTCCATCTTCATCTCTCTACCTCATGAACCCACCCTACCAAACGGGCCCTGCCATTACTCTTCTCCATTCACAACCCATTTTCATTTTTTTTCTTTTCACAATCTGCAGAACCCAAACTGACACACATACCCATGCCTATAACTCTCTTCTTTGACAACCCATCTCCATCCAAAGTAAACATGAATCAGTCTCTCTATTAATTATAACCCACAAAGCCTCTAACCTTTTAGCCTACCCAATTGAATTCATTGTCTTTTCCCATCTTTGAATCCTGCTTAACATGACCTTTCTTTTGTGTTTCTATTATTTTATTTCAGTCATTGTATTCTGTACCCATAATTTGTTCTTTCAATCTACAACATCATTTCTACTAAGATTTCACAATCAGGACCAAGTAGCTTGTATAGAATGTAGAACCAAACCAGACCTGTGTACCCATCTCACCTTAGCTCCCATCTTAGTCATGCTAGTTACATGACAAGGACAAAACTTCATCTTTTCAATCAATTAACCACAAATAACCCAGTTCCTGTTTTGTGGTTTGAGCCAAGTATTCAACACTTTTTCACTTCTATTCATGTCATCTCTTTCGTACCCATCTATGCTTCCAACCAAATATCATAACTGAGACCCAATTCCTCTAAACAAACAGAGTATTAACAATAATCCTCGCCAATGCACCTCGTATGACCCATCCCAACCGTTCAATTTCACCTTCATTTCCATTTTTTTTTCAAAACTAAAATCAACCTCCTTGTCTCTTACCATCTTGGAATCTTGTTCTTCATGTGCTGCAACCAGAGGAGTTGTACCCACTTGCAGAATAAAAACACTTATATGAACTTACCAACCCACCTACTGGATCCGAATCAAGGCCCAACCCGCATAATCTATAGCTCAGTTGTGCATTATTCCTGCACCATTTGCATGCATTATCCCTCCAATCAAGTAACACATGAGGACTTACACAAACTGTACATTAAATTCATATGATTATAAACTGTGTTGCTCAATCACCAAACCTGAGTTTGAACTTACCTAACCAGCCCAGCACATGACCTGTGAACCCACTTGATCAAATCACTTGAACAAAATCTGAATTTTCATAACGCAAACCAACCCAGATCAGGCCCACCTTTACTTCACAAAATTTAACCCACTTGCACAACTTATTTGCCTGGGCCCAATCCAAACTAAGCCCTCTCATCACTTTTGTAGCCCATACCCCTAGGCTTACACCTTGACCCAGTACTAATCCATTTTTCAAACCATCTTTAACAGGAACCCAAACCGAGTCACCAGGGCATTCAAGTCAGGCCAGGTTAAATCCATCATCTACCGCTACTTGAGGCAAGTAACCTTACTATGGTCCTCTAGTAGTTAGAGTTTTCTAACCTTTGATTTCCATTATGTTAAATTGATATTCAATAATTCTGTTTCATGCGGGACCCAGTCCTGACATCTTAGCTTATTTAGGCCCATTGATTTTATTGATATAACTGTACCTTTTTTAACTAATTTGTGTACTCTTCAATGATCAAAATTGCAATTATTGAACTTCTTCTATGTCATTTGATGGTACCATAAGATATAGAAATTTTGATATGAATCCTTACTAGAAATATTTATATCATAGTTGGACTTTAAAATTATGACACAATTCCAATTATATTAGAAAAATGCTCCAAATTATAATTTGCTTAGAAACTTGAATCATGAGTTTTATGGTTCACCCTTGAATGTAAACCTTGATCTCTAAGGCATCATCCAACGTATTGGGCAACGCAATGTGGGGTCACCCCAAATGCGGACTTAGCCCACTTTATGGGTATGACATTGGGGCCTGGGAACCCCTTTGTGCGTGATAACTAGACTGCAGCTAGTCCCTTATGGCTTCGGGCCCTTATATGTGTGTTATTATGGCTTCGGGCCCTTATATTTTACTATGGCTTCAGACCCTTTTATTTGTGATCATATTGTACCTAGTCAAGGATTTGACGGATAATTTTGTGTATTGTGACTGAGGATATGCCTTTTCTTAGATTAGATCATGTGGCCTATAATTTCTACCAATATTCATGAATCCTTGCAAGATTATTCTTGCACCATTGTTCAAATTATCTTGTTAATATTTCCTAGCATTTCAATTTTATTGGAATACCTTTGAATTAACCGTATTTATTCATCGTACACAAATTGTTATCATTTGATGGAATAATCGTTTGCTATAGCTCTATAGTTTGTTTACTTGTGGAGCTTTTTGCTCATATGTGTATTATCTTCATTTCTTTTCAGATGTTGAGGTTGCCCTTGATAATGAAGAATCTTAGCTTGATGGGACGAGTAGAGCTTCAGAAGCGAATCACATTTAGCAATTTAGATTTCATTTTCATTGTAGTGACTTAGATGGACCATGTTATATTTCTTTGGATATCTTGAGACTTTTGAGCTTTATTATCATTGTTCAACTTTATTAATAGTGTCATTTGATGCATTAATTTAAATTAATTGATTTAGATTTCCCACATTATGCTTATTAATAGGACTGATCCCTCGTGTTCAATGTGGGACCGTCGCATTCCGAATATCTGAGGGTCCCAAGGATCTTAGAATTCGGGGCGTGACAGCCATACTTCCAAAAACATCCTAAATTTATGTAGGATTTCTCTCTCCAATTGATTCCAACAATGAGCAAATCCTCTAATTCTCAATTATCCCTCTTTGATTAGACCATAAGCAACTCCACTCGTAAGTTTGTCACTAACAGGTCAAGTTTGCTACTACCATGTTGGCCACATGGCTTGAGACTACTCTATAGAGGATTCAATGGCATTGGGGTATTCTTTTTTGAGCTATAAGAAGACAATAAAATAGTAGTAAGCTATTATCAGAGTCGGTGCAAGAAAAATTGAGCGTGCCACAATCTGCTCCATTTCTGTGACAAGCACATGGATTTTCTTAAATACAGAGGTTTAGCATCTTTCATTTTTTATATATGCATGTGATGAATTGCATTTTACTAAAAAATCAAATAGTATTTCATCTAATTACAATATAATGATGGTAGATTGATCTCACTTAGGCTCGGGCTATCCCTACCTTCATTTACTAATATGATATTCTACAACTTTTACATTTTCTTCAAAAGCGAAATCGATGTGTTCTTAACAAATTTCCATTTAAAATATAATTATTTAAATGAAAGTTAACTATGTTTTTAGTAAATTTTATAATTAATTTTCAGTTTTTAGAAACCGCCCAAATGGCTACAATTTGAAATTAGCTGCTTTATATATAGGAAAAGTTTCAAGTGCATCTATCCCTCACCATAGGGTGAGAGACACTTTCCATTTTTGCACATGAAGACAAGGATGTGTACCTCACCCTATGTACTTGAAAAGTAACTTTTGTACTTGAAAATGCCCAATTATACATATATATGGGAGGTGCTCTTGTGAGAGACACTCTCACCTTACTATGGGAGATAAGGTGGGGGCCCTCATATCCATATCCAATGTCAACAACTTAAATGTGAGAGCCTCCACATTTATCTCTCATAGTAAGGTGAGAGTGTATTTTATAAGAGCACCTCCCCATTTATATATATATATATATATTTATATTAGTGGCCTTCTTTACTACACACATTAGTTACACTACCAGTCAGATGTTCAATTTGACTGATAATTACACTATTGATGATTTTTTTTTCAGACAAAAAAGAGTTTTGATGTTCGATCTTATAGTGTTATCAAATCCTGTCAAATAAGTTTTGAGAAAATGTTAGGTGCCAATGAATTCAATTTGAATGATTTTAATCATCACTAGGTTGGCCCTACAGTGATATCCACTCTATTCGTAACAAAAGGACATTACAACTTCAGGCATTTTGTTGCTTGGAAGTCAACTCGTAAATACCCAACCCAAGGGAATAACATGTTTGCAAGATTGTCGCCCTCTATATCAGAGATGTTATTACCATTGAAAGTTTACCGCACCTACATACGGCGGCAATCTGCAGACAAGGCTTTTATTTATTCTTTATTTCACTCTCTCCCCTAATCTGATCTATTGAATTGGGTTGGGTCCTCGGGTTGTGTCCTCAGGTGTTTTTGGGCTAGATGTATGATAGGATATTCGGTGGTAAAAAAAAGGGTCCTGAAAAATGAATGTCATCTTATCACGGACTTAGTAACATAAATGAGTTTTTTTTTTTTTTTTTTTCCTTTGTAGTTTAGTTGGATAAGATACACAAATGAGATTGGAATTCTGGTCTACATCCAGTAGATCTAACATGGGTCAACTTTGAGTGTGGAATGATGTTTTTCCCATGCCTTTATCTTTTTCATTCTAAATTACAAAAACGGGCGATCGCCTACATGCACAACCTTTTTCCTCTAACAAATTTTCATTTTTAACTTTACCTTTCCTCTGCCTCACATTTTTTTAATACATTTTTTTTGCACTAACGTACAAGCCATTAAAAGGCCCTTTGCATTGCATTGACATAGACTTACACCAACAATTCTAGTGGGCATGAAGTAACAATGTACAGGCATGGATATCACTAATACTATGTTGCATTAATTAGTGCATTGCAGTAGTATCAACCGAGACATAATAATATTTCATTTTGTGCGATAGAGTAGCCCCAAATAAATTCATTTTTATCAATTTTGGGCCCATTTTATCAAAATCCAGACTGATCATAATGCCAATCAACCACTATATTTATATTTGGTTATAAATGACCCCAATCATACCCACCGTTGGATTGATAAAGTCTCAAAACAAAAGATTGAACTTCACATATGAGAGAGAGAGAGAGAGAGAGAGAGAGTTGGAACTTGGGATAAGTAATGGTATTTTTGTGATGAATGACACATCCATTTCCCTTTCATTGAAGTAAAGGCAAAGTTGTTATTTTCAGAAAGCATCATCCCAAAGTTAGACTTTTTCTATTCTTATTTTTTCTGGTAAAACTTTCTATTCTCATTAGGATCTATTTCAATAACCCAAAAGGCATTAAAATGAAATAGACAGAAGCTGTATGACTAAATTATTGAAATCACATAGCCTACTTTTAAATCCGAAAAAGCAGGGTATATACATGAAGAAAAACCCACACATTGTTACAGGAACTTAGCAACTACTTCTATTGGGAAGCAACATTATTATTTTCATTTGTTTATCCCAGTCAATGAATTCCATCACTCAATTTCATAGAGTACCTCCTAGGAGATGCATTTTGTCTTCTCACCTGCGAGATAACCCTTGCAGGGAGGGTAAGGCACAAGTCCCACAGAGAGAAGAGTAGGAGATATTAAACTAAAGAGTGTTCCATTACTTGCAAAATGACATCAACAACCTTATAATAAAAGATAAATGTACAATGGAAAATTAAAGATGGAGGTCATCTTTGTCACAAACATGCTTATCTAGACAATTCTGCTTATCTACAAATATACTCATCTAATACCCACAACATGTAGGGCCCAAACCAGAGATATATATAAAAACGACAGGGTCGGTCATTGCAAGTTGCAACCAAGTCCTCTTGACTGTATTGAGAAGTGGACAACCCTCAAAAAAGAAAAAAAAAAAAGATTGATTCCTTTTATTATCTTTTTTTCTCACTTTGATTATGTATGTGTGGTTGAGATGATTTTATAAGGTCATTAGGAAAGAGGATTAGTCACAAAATAAGCAAGGATGCCAACTAATGGCGCGTTAATGTAAGTGGTGGGCTCGGACTTTCGAAAATCGGCCCGATCATCATTGTAGATGTCATCCTCCCCGGGTCCCCCGACCAGTGCCCCCACTAGGATGTTGGGGTTGGGCCCAGTGGAGTTGAAGTAAATGGACCCCTCCTTGCATGCGATTGGTTGGCGATGGTCTGCTTTGGACGGCAGTGATGAGCCACGGTGGTGGATGCGTTGCGGGTACTTGTTTCCATACCCCACCATGTAGGACATGCTCATGGGGTTGTCACCTAAGATATAATCAACCTGCACAATTAACCAATTGATTAGTTCTTTTCTTTGGGGTGGTATTTGTTAAGATGACATTTGATTAGTTTGAGCCTATGTCGGGTGTACTTAGGCATCTGAGGCTCAGATCTGTCATCCAAATTCGAGTAGGGGTATTCATGGCCCGGGTCAGTTGGGGGTGGAGGCATATCCAAGCCTAGCAGGACTTTAAAAACAAAGGCGTAAATGTTAGGCCCAAGCCAGCCCACTGATTTAGTCAATTGGCCATGTCCGACCTGGCTTTTTATTATTGTATAGGCTTGCTAGCAATTGTTTGGATAATTTATCACTGAATTACAAGCACTCAATATTCAGCCCACCCAGGCTTTCGGCTTTCTATAACTGAATCCAATACCGGCCCAAATACTAATCAGGCACTGATTACATATCCAAACCTGGCTCAAAGTGAGCGAAGCCAGGATCGGGCCCAGCCTGGCCCAGCCCATGAGTTCTAGGGCCCTTTGTAATGAGACTCATATTTGGGACCTAAAATCCTTGGAGGGCCTTGACGACGACCCTAAGAGCCCAGCCAAAGACTCTTGACTGATTGGTACCAGATGAAGGATTGTGAACCATTGATTGCTTATTCTAGCCATCGCATTCTTGGGTGGGTTCGACCATTTCATAAGCAGGCAATGTATAGTGTCTATGTGCCAAACGTATGGGTTTTGGATTGAGTGACAGGTAGTGTCTGTTTTTCCTCGAGGACACGGAAAGTACATACCCGGACGAAATAATATCTGATGCATGTTTCTAAGTGGTGGTAAAGTAAAGTGAGTGGGTGAGAGAGAGAGAGGGGTTTGTGTGACTTGTTTACCTGCTTCTTGGCTTGGAGCTGGAGGGAGGTGGGGCCCACACTGACAGACCCACAATTGACTGTCTGGGATGTTCTGGATAGGTAATTGGCATAGGTGAGGAGTAGGAATGCAATGGAGGTCACATGCTGCATGTTGCTCCCTCCTGGCTTGTAAATGAGCCCTCCTGGTGTATACTGTATATGTGAAGAAGATGACTCTGGTATGAGTGTGCACATGAAACTGTCCGCCGATTCTTTGTATGACTGCAGAGAATACACCTTCCCTTCAAGAAATTCCTGAACACCCAAACCCCACCCATCAATTTTAGAAATACTCATCATGTGGCTCACACCACCTCAATCAGAAGATCCAAAAGTAAAACATCTCTTGTATGACTACTTTTATTATATCATGGACTCTGGACCAGTGCCTTCATTTTCCTCTACCCATGCCACCTAAACCATCTACGAATTTACCAAAACAAGCTACAGTGAAGTTGGGGCCAACAAGTCACGGGGTAACGATAGGGGGCGGCGGGGAATGCTTTAAAAGATTTTTCATACCGCCCATTCCACAATGTGGACCCCACCATGTGGGTCAGTGTCAAGACCCATGAAAGGGAAGGATCTCAGCCTTCCCTATTGAAATTTGAACATCTTTCATATTAATTGATTGAGAGGTGGTACAGTTGTTGGGGTCATGTCCCCTGTGCTTCTCTTAAAGTAGAATCAACTACCAAGTGACTTGCAGTTGAAAAGGAGGGAAATGAAGATAGTGATATGTCTATTTGATCATATGATAATACCTTGGAGACTAGAACATTGAGACCGGCGTGCTTATTATCCCAACCGAATTCATTGATATTGTCTTCTGCGCCGAGGGTCTTGCCATTGTTTGTGATGTAATTCAGATATGAATCGTCCTCAGAGGCCCTCCTCAGCCATGCAGCTCCCCACAGCAACTCATCCTGGCCATTGAAAATAATCTTTTAAGAGTCAGATGACAGAGTTTAAAAAAAAAACAAAAAAAAGAAGACCACACATGTGGATCCGACCATTGAGACACTATGAAAGTGGGTCCCACTAGAATTTTGTAAATGACTCAGATGGCTGGTAGAGTTACACTTGGACACTAGAGTCTAGAGCCAATGAAGTGTGGATGGTTCCCCATGGTGGACAATGGGTACAGGGTGATTTAAATGCTGAACCTACCCTATTAAATACAGGGCCCATTGATATGATGCTGTGAACCTGCTAATTCCCTGAGATTGCTCCACGTAAGTCTTGTGAGTTGTGACCCACACGTTGGAGTACGGACAGTCCTGGTGCTAATAGGTCCATTTTTTTCAGCTTGAGTGGGTTAGCAGCATTAAGAACAGTTCTAATTGTCAACCTATTAACATGACTAAAAAAGGGAAAGCAACTGTTCGGCTTTGTGATTCTAGTCTAAATATGTTGTATTTTGAAGTTAGAACACAAGGCAACCACCCGCCTAATTAATGGGTGTGTGGGACCCAATCTAACATCAGCATCACCAATAATGGGATGGGTGAGCCCCTGTTTTATGCTCGTGAGAGTATGATTGGTAGAGCTCTTAGTGAACTAAAACAAAATTAAATTATTCCACTCGAACATTAATGGAAAAAATGCAGCTCTTTCATGTGTGGGAGTTATCAATCAGGGATTACATAAATGTGTGTGAGCCTGCCCTCTATTATCAGCCAGCGAATTTTCGGTTGTGAAACCTTCTCTACAGGGAATTGCGATTAGACCACAGAAGAGGCGAAAAGTCTATAATCGCATGCGGGGATTTCTGTAGGAGAAAATTCCCTAAATATAGATATTGTTTTAAGGTTGAGGCTCGGGGCCTTAGCCTTTTAGAGAGGAGAGTAAACCTTGGGTGAGTTAAGGTCTTTTGGTGAGAGAAATAGACTTCTGATGAGGTATTAGAACTTCAGGTGAGGAAATATATCTATTTAAATTTATATCCAAGATAAGCAGGTAAGAACTGAGGCCTCTTACCACTAGAGTAAGAGGCGGTTCTTGGCTTCAAGAAAAACTTGAATGATACTATATGTGAGGTCAATGCAAAAGTAATTATAAATCTTTGACTATATATTCAACTTAAATTTCACATCTCATTAATTTATTAATCATGTTAAAAAATATCAATTGAAATCATCGACTCTCTCCTTTCCTTTGATTCAGTAACAGTCGGATTCAATTTGGGTTGGGTCCCACCTTTAAGAGCCCACCCTCTTAAAGCTGACACCCACATGTATGGGCGGCAGAACCATCTTCCCACCGTCAAACCATCCGACCCATCCAAATAAAATTGGCTTGCTTTTGGAGTTAAAACAAAGAGTGTCAGTTATATTCGTTTCTTTATTTAACCATCAACTGCAAGTAAAGTATCAAATGGCCCCTGGACCACGCACAATGGGGCCACATTCACGAAGTACCAGTCCAAGTAAACTGTCGATTCTCTTCCCAAAAGATTCAACTGCCATCCACATGAACTTATTCAATGCAAGGAAGAAAGGATAGGATAGAAGATAAGAATAAAAAGAGCCTTGCCTGGTATCCATCAAAATCACAGTAGAATGGGCACACACCAGGCCTCACTCCTGCGTTATCGCTGTATGCCCCTTTGTAAGTATCAGCAAATTCGAACACCCGGATTGCATTTTGTAAGAGCATCTGCGAGTAGCCGTGATCATGTGATCGAAACGCCATTGAAGAGGCCGCTAGAGCTGCTGCAGTCTCACCAGCAATGTCCGAGCCCGGGTTGTCTCGGTCCACTGCATAAACAGTTCGAGGTGTGTCCATGTCCTCTGGTCTCTCCCAGCAGTTGTGGTCATGGAGTGGCTCACCCACCTGAAAACCCAAAGCCAATCCTCAATTTCACAAAGATTTCATGAATTGGAACTAATATTTCAAGATTAAGCAAGAAAGCTTTGTAATTCTATCATCTTAATTATCTTTAGCTTATGCTTGTTGTAATTAGGCCTTGCTCTACTTGGGTGTTGGAGAATTCTTTATTATTTTGTGAGGTAGTTCAGTTTTAGGAATATGGGGACTGTTGAAATGATGTTTTTCTAACAATCACGGGGTTGTTCTAACAATTATGCTCTATTGATTTCTCTAATTGCTACTTTATGCATTGATGTGCCTTAGACTACTACTGTTCATTTCATTAGGTACACGACTTACCACCACTTTGTCAAAAGATAACAATCATGAAAACGACCTGATTTTAACCCTAAGATAAAAATATAAGGTAAGCCTAACCAACCCAATTTGATTTGTGGGGGTCAGTGGTAATAGCCTAGTCTTTCTCTACCTCCATTTAATATGATCTAATTAAGTAATGTGCATTTGACTACTGCCACTGTTCATTACAGTTTGCAGTGAAAGAGAGAACATTTATATAACTGGCTCGGATTTCTAGGCTGAGACAACCCAATTTGTATTAGTATAAGGAGTATAAGAAATTACACTACCTGTACGAAAATTCGGTCGACCTGGGAGATAGTCTTGAGTAGATAATCAGTCGCCCAACGAATCGCAACCAATGCATTGCTGAGCTCATCAGAAGGCATGGAATCACCAAATTCAATCACACTCCAGGCCAGCATTGTGGTTGTGAAGGCCATGGGGAAGCCGAATTTGATGTTGTCGCCGGCGTCGTAGTAGCCGCCCTCCAAGTCCACCCCACCCATCCAACCGTCGGCCAGACCAGAGTCGCCCCGCCATCTTAGGCGTTGGTTTGGCGGGAGCCGACCTGATCTCTGGCCCTCAAAGAATAGCAAGCATTTGGACAATGCCTCTCCATAGTCATGACTACTGGACTTTGATGAAGGGAAGCTCACAGAGAGTAATAGGACAAGGAATGGTAGGAAAATCGAAGGTTTCATTACTTACAGAGGAAATTCTACACTCTAAGAAGATAGAGGTGAGAAAGAGAGAGGGGGGGAGAGAGAGAAGTTGTTTGGTTTCTTCTCTTATTTGTTTGTGGGTAGTGGGGTTTGTTTGTTTACTGACTTTATTTATAGTGAATGAAGGGTGAAGAAGGTTAAGGGGGTCACGAGAGATTAGAAAAGGTGGATTCTGAGAAGTGTCAAGGGGAGGCTTACATTAGCCGACACCCCTGGAAATGTCAGTTTTACTCACATGCATCACTAACATATGAACACCAGTACACCACTATCTAACCACAACTGGTGGGGGCAATGAACTCTTCATTATTAGGAAAAAAGTGGAAAGTGTTATAATCAATTGGAGGTGGAAATTAGTGATGTGAAAAGAGTGCCCATCATCATTTAAAAGGATTGGACACGGGATTACTATACGTACAGGTTTTCTTATAATTTTGTGCATATGTGAAAGAGACGGCCTTAACTTTGGTGCCATCAACATTCTTCTTTGATGCTTGTGGTTCAGTTGATGCCCCTTTATTTAATTGGACTTTGCTTCTTTGTTTATTTCTCCAATTCATTTGAGTCATGAGAGAAGAAATTGGAAAAGCAATTCGTTCTCATAAAAAAATGTGTTTTATTGTTTAGTGTTGAATGGGGATTTGAAACAAAGAAGTCCATTAATGTAGTGCTTTACTTCATACGATAATAGAGAATGAGTGGTTGAACTTTGAAATTTTTGTAGAAAAACTAAAATCATAGAAATTAAAAAAAAAAAAAAAAAACGCTATGGTGGTTCTTTTGCTTTCCAAAGACGTTTTTGAACAAGCTCCGCCTTTTTGTTTGTAGCGTGAAATAAAATAAAATTAATTTGAGTGTCAAATTAAGAAGAAAAAAAAAGTGAAGGAAGTTGAGACTAAAAGGCATCATTTTTGTCATTTAGTGCTTTCTAACAATTATCTCTCTTTTTTTTGTCCTTTATGCCCTTTTAAAGCATCTTTTTTGTCATTTTGTACAATTAAAAGTTGTTTTTTTCTTATCAATATATTTCATTTCATTTTACTCTCCCTTACAAACAAAAAGTTTATGTGAGTTCGAGTTCAATATAACAAAAGCCAAAAAGAAGAAGCCCTTGCATAATATTTGGAAAAATAGTTCTTTGCCTCTCAAATTCTTCTATCTTTTCTACTCAATAAAACAAATCCTTTTAGGACCATTTGTTTCATGTAATTGAATTCATAAGAATTTTAAGACTTGTATTTCTAAAAACATTAAAATAAAACTAACGACATTAAATATCCAAAAATGACTATCATCTAATAAATATCACTTCAATGAAAAATGATTCAAGGGGAGATGAGACATGAATACCCAACATCATCCTACTAATTCAAATTCTACAAAAGTCAATGTCTCATCTACATATCTACTTTATATATTCACCCTTCTCGTCTTTAATGATCTCTTGTTGGAACCCATTTGATTATGAATTTTTATGTACTCAATTCTACGTAAACAAACAGCCCCAAGCCTTTCACTTGCTAGTTAGTTCTAGAACATCCTTTTTGCATGATACATCTAAATTCGAATTAAACTAAATGACCAACAAGACTAAATCTGAGAAAGATGAGATGGTATGAGTTTTTATTGTGATTATTTCATGATGTGAATTATATGTTGCGTATATTAGAAAAAAAAATTGTTACCTAGAGGTGTTGCCACACACCCGCCATGACATTCTATGGTGGGCCACGAACTATACATGTTACGTGTATAGCGTCACCAATCACATGAAGATGTTCTCTTCCTTTGTCTCAAGGAATATAAGAAAGGATGCAAAAGGAAACACTTCCTAGTGAAAAAAGAGCTAAAAGGAGTTTTCTTATTACTTGGAATTGAAGAATTTGGATCCATTTTCCTATTACCCTTATTTTCTACCCATTCTTCATTGAAGATGGAGGTCATGGGCTTCCTACATATGGACTCCACATGATGCTTTTTATCATGTGGCAGGTGCATCTCTCTCTCTCTCTCTCTCGCTCAAGAATCAAAGGGAAAATTGAAGGAGTGATACAAATTACAATGCTCTATTAGCTAGTATGTATCTGATACGTACCTATATTATGTAAAAGGGTACGTATCAGTATCAGATAGGCCCACTATGGATAGAGTGGCCCCCCAAAAGTGCATTTTAGGGTGGTGGGGATCTCTCAAGCTGCTAATTAATTATATATATTAAAGTAGTAGTCTTTTTGTGGGAGAGCAACATGTGGCTTTCAAAAAAATACGCTCAATTATTATATTTTACGTTGATCAATTCTAACCAATATCTATCATTATTATCTCTCAAAATCAAATTCCCACCAATATATTATTTTTAATTGACTTATTTGAGTTTAATAGATGGGTCCCACCAATCAAATGTGAAACAATCTCATAAATTCTTAAACCACCAAAAAGAGAAAAAAAAAAAAAACAAGTGAACAAAGGACGTTGTTGGGTTTGACAGTGGGCACAACAAAGCTAGCACACATTACGCAAAACTAGATGAGGGGCTACCTAATCGATCCAAATCTATATTTTTCTCATATCTCTTCCCTCATCTCCCTTACTCTATAAATATTTTTTATTCATATTTTAATATTTCTTTTATATTGAATTTTTCTTTTCTTTTTTGGCCTGCGTTGGGCACGGGCCTCTCACCCTAGTACAATCAAAATGTCTAAGTGTTAGAGGTGCGGAAGCTAATCACTTAACATTCACAAGCCTACGTAAGACGAGTTGGCTCTAATACATCTCAAGTCGTTAACCAATACGCCAAAGATGCCCAGACGTTAATAGGTGCAGAAAAAGTAACTACTTAACAAGATCATGTCCACCTATTGTTTTCCATGTTTCTATTGATGAGTGTGGACCACCCAAGATAATTAAAAACTTATGTATAAATGATAAAAGAAGCTATTGCTTCATTAATGTCATGCTAATCTCATAACTAAGATTTTCAATTATTGAAAGATTTAGATTTTGTTGTAACTTGATACAAAATTCTTACTTCATTAATGTCATACTAATCTTATAGTTATTAAAATTTTCAATTATTGAAAGATCCTTTTGATACTCATCTATTACAATATTTTGCATTATGTTTATCTGAAGAAAAGTCTAATAAAATAAGGAAATGTTTATAATAAACCGGTGATATATCACTATTTTTAGAGCAAGCAGTTCCAAGCAATTGGGGGCCCACATGGATGCATGGTTTTAAATATTCGTTAATGCATGCCAGTTTCTCAAATAACTATTACAAATCATTGGTGCGATACCTAATTCTCTTATGAAACTAATATAACTATTTGTGCTGCTAATCTGATCGATTAAGGCTGATATAGACTTTTTCTTTCATATAGAATACAATCACCGAGTATACACCACTCCAAATCACCTATATATATTGAGTTTTTGCATGGATGATACAGGGTCTGATATCATTTTTTTTTTTTTTTTTATCGGAGGGTTTTCAATCCTTTGGACTCCCTCCGGGCTCAGAGGGAAGCTGAATAAACTCCCATATAGCTCCAGTGTGGTAGTATAGTTTCAAATATACAACTGGGTGCAAACCATAGTTCTAAGCCAACGGAGCTACCCCTTGGGATTAAATACTTGAACTAAATCATTGATGCCCATATCAATTTTTGACGGGTTTAGAAGGAAATGAGTATGTTATATTTATAAATGAATATTAATCATATAGTGTACAGGTCATTTGGCAGATATTTAGGAATTTACTTCAAATCATATCATATAAAATTGGAATGTAAGTGCTAACTCATGTGAATTGGATCATGTGATCTTCTTGATTTTGTGAATGGGTTGGCTGATAATGTGAACCCAAATATCAATTTAAAAGGGCTTAAACGGATGGGAATGCTCACTATATCTGAAATATGATCATATCCAAGTAATCCAATCGTTAAAAAGAAAAGAGAGAGAGAGAAAAAAAAAAAGATATCCAGTCATGGCAGCATTGATAATTCTCAATGGTGTATATTAGGCCTCATGTATATGACAATTAATATATGATCATGAAATGTACACCTTTCTCAAGCTCTTAAGACCCTATGGATATGGTTCTTTATTATTGAGTGGTTAGAATTGCTCCATCAGGGAGATATATGTTTTGGGCATGGAATATACACTGTAGGGGCCATCATATCAATGATTCCAATACTCCAAAAAGAGACAGAAAGAGAACGTCTCTTAATTACATGCAAATCAAAGAACCAAAACCATTTCATCCTTTTTCTTATCTTTTGGAACCAATAGTGGGCCCATCAGGAGTTGAGTGAACGATACGTACAGATGACTCTTTTTGGCAAAACAGGCATCGAATAAACGACACAGCTGATTATCTTTTTGTAAACAGACATCTGATGTGAAGGAAAGTTTGTTCCTAACCAACTGGCAAATGGTTTCTCCAAATGCCATCATCACTCAAGTTCAAGCTTCTACAAGTGGTTTCACCATGGGTCCAAATCTCATCTTTTATGGCATCTACCATTTTATTTGTGACTCTTTAAATGTATTTAGATTTTTTTTCATTTTAATATTAGCTTCTTCCAAATACACAATATAATCATTCAAGATTGTAGATCTTCTCTCTCGAGTTTACCTTTTGCAATTCTTTTAAATTAGCTTCAGCAACATTTTTTTGTGTGTCGTTTGAAATTGGGTTATCTATGGTAATTTGTTAAGCAAGTATTTGGACAATAATGGGTTGTTATTTCTCTTAGTTATCGTTACACATGACATCAAGTAAAGTTATATATAACACCTTTCCGCCCATTGGGTGGGCGGCACCTTTAACCATTGGACACAGCGTGTCAACCACGAGCTTCCATTAACGAGTCTATGCTAGTTCCACATCGAAAATATCTAATTCCTGACCCTGAGTTATAAGTCAAACCTCATATTAATTTAACATGGCGTGTTTTAAAGCCGTATGGTCTCAGACCCCATGGGAACTACGGAGTTAAGCGTGCTCGTGCGGGAACAGTATTGAAATGGGTGACCGCTTAGGAAGTCCTAAAGAACTGTCCAAGTCGTGACCCTAGACCTTGCGGAAATTCTAAATACCATATTTTCATAAATTTCATCAAAGCTTTTATTAACAGAAATTTCTCAATATATATGAGAGAAGAACCCTAGCTAATATCTCTCTGACCAACTATCCCTAATATTCTAACGACTTTCGTATTCTTATTATCTCTCTATTTGTTTTTCTAGGTTTCTGTTATTTCAAAGAAACACCTAGACTTCTTAAGACTTCTAAAATCATTAGGGCTCACTTATTTGAAAGGAAATGTCTTTTGTTAGAATATTCATGGTAAAATAGGTCCAACAAAGGATTATTAAAATATAATAGGGTGAATGATATAAGGTGGAGATATAAACGAACACTTTTCTAATATTTGATTGATCGGGTGATGGCTGAGAATTCTTTTGCATCTCCCCTTTCCATGAAAGAAGAGATTATTAATTTATGGCCATTTATGGTTTTTCACCTTCATTTCTTCAAATTTTAGTTACTTCTTTATCTTAAAATGCAATTGGATGCAAACCAACAGGCCCCTAGCTATGCTTGTCCCACCACAAATACTTGCATAAGTGCAAAATAATGATAACAGAGATTAGAGAAATAAAATGGTTAATCTCCAAATGAAACTGAAAAACACCATCAGCTCCTCAGACACAGTAGTAGTTTGCGTAGAGACTAACTGGGGAACGTGATATGCATTGAGTACTGTTTACGTGCAATTGAAGAATTTAATGACATACCCTTTAACTGAAAAAAAATTAAAGAGAATGCAACCATTACAAGCGATGCTCTTCCATTTTTAGCTTTTTCTCCTTTTAATTTATGGAAAGTTCAGTTAGTAGGAGAACCAAAAGGTTAATTTAGATCGAGGACGTTTTCCTTAACATGGTTTCTGTTGGTTTAACTGCTTTCTGCAAAAATCTTGGATTTCAAGAAACCACAATTTTCAGAAGGGAGAAGGACTTTTCAAGCTCATTTCCTTCATGGGGTTTGACATCACATTATTTCAAGCTCATTTTCCTTAACATGGTTTCTGTTGGTTTAACTGTTTTCTGCAAAAACATTGGATTTCAAGAAACCAGATTTTCACAAGGGAAAAAGGAATTTTCAAGCTCATTTCTTTCATGGGGTTTGACATCACATTATTTGATTATGTCCATGAGCCCTGATGGGTCGCATTCAAATCCAACTTGACATGTGGGGATCCTTTCAACCTCACGGCTATTTCCTTTTAAATATATAAGCATGTTTGTGGGGCCCACTGGCTCACTAGGTATAAGTAGACCTGTCAATGGGACCCGTTGAAACCGGTAGAAAGCCCGGCCCGGCCCAAACCCGAAAATACAGGGCTTTTGAAAAAAAATTGAGCCCAGTGGGCTGGGCTTGGACAATACATTTTAAAACCCGGCCAAAATGGGACTGAGACTGGGTAAAAACAACCTAGCCCGTTCAAGCCCGGCCTGGTCCGCTGCAAAGTCATTTAATAATAATTATTTATATATTACTGAAACTGCCCCTCACTAACAGCAAAAAAAAAAACGGCTAATTAGGTTTTAATAGATCCTACATTACTTTAACTTGACTCATATAGGATACTCATTCTCATTCATTTCTATTGATTTTATGATTTTCTACTTTCACTAGCAAAAAAAAAAAAAAAGAGGTTTTAACCATTCCTACATTAGTTGACCTATATAGCCCATAGGATAATCATTCAATTCTATTGATTTTCTACTGTCACCGGCAAAAAAAGAGTTTTTAACTCCGCCATGTTGCTTGTTGCATTGCAATGCCGGTCCCAAGCCTGGAAAAAAGGTGGGTTTGAAGTCCGATTTACACTGGGTGTCTGGTGACAGTATGAATAATTAGAGAATGTTTTGCTCATATCCAGGATCGAGCTAAGCCCAGGCTCAGCCCTGTCCCAGCCTAGACCCGTACGGGATGGGATTTGATGTAGGCCCGTTGAATTTAGGGCCGGGATTGGATGTAGGCTTGTTGAATTTAGGGCCGGGATTGGACAACACCCGACAGGCCTGTCCTATTTTCAGGACAGGATTGGACAGTCCAAGCCGGGCCCGGCCCGGCCCATTGACAGGCTTAGGTATAAGGAAGATTTTGTGGTTGGTTACTTAGGAAAGATCGAAATGATTTAAAATGCTTGCCATTTGATCTTAAGTTGTGAGTTTGATGATCCATAGACCATGGATGGAGTTCCACTATCTAATATTGAAAAATATTTCCACGAAACCACCCCGCATCCCCAAGAATTTTTGAAAGCCCCCATGTCTGTTTTATTGGAATTTGATATTGTTTTACATTGGGCCCCCATAGATTCTTAACTTTTACACAGCGTCTCCCAAAGGAATATTTCTTGGTTCCATGCTGATTTTTGCTGCCTCTACCGATGCTTCTTTTGGGTTTTCGTAAGAATGGTTAGGAAAGGAAATATAATATCGTAGTAGAGTAAAAAGTTGCAAGTTTGAATCAAAAAAGGAATGACTAAACACTAAAAGATACATGTGTCGCTAAAACTGTGCCAACTGAAATCCACCCAAAGGGGAGTGTTGAAAACAACCAGGTTCCACCTAGGGAGTATTGAAAATTATTTATGCTACCTCTACTAACGCCTTGAAGTTTTGCTATAAATGATTAGCGGAGGAAATTTTATACTTCGGACCTAGAAACCTAATAAAAAACCTCACACAATTATCCATTGAGGCCAATGGGCCCATGAGTGTGCCATATGTCTATTTTATTAAAAAGAAGATAGAGAAGGCTCGGGGTATAATGGTTCGATTAACCATTTTCTTTTGAAAAAACCATTAGCTGAATCGTGTTTTACGGTTTTTAGTTTTTAAAAATTGTAACTGTAACTATACGCTAAAAATTCATTAAAAACCGAACCGCAGTTAACCATATTAGATGGTGCAGTTATAGTTAATTATCACTTAAAAAAAATTATTTTTGTCATTTGACTCTACATGCAGAACAATATTATCATTTTTCACATACTAAACAAAACAACCCTATCATTTTTTACGAAAATAAATATAACTAAAAATCTAAAATGATACTACAAACCATTTATCATACAAAACAATTCTACGAAACATGACAAGTATAATCCAACTCACAAAATAATTATTTTCTCAGATGTGAGAATGGGAAACGGGGATTAACTTTACTCATTTTATTTCATTTAAGCCCTTTAGTTTATTTTTTTTATTAGTGTAATGGTTCGGTTAACCATGTGTTTTGGAAAAAGGGTTAACCGAACCGTATTATACGGTTCGGTTTAGTTAATAATCGTGAGTTGAGATTGAAAACCATAACCAAACTGAAAGCATGTTTTCTCCAATTTTAATAACCGTAACCAAACCGTGAAACACCGTTATTAATTGTCAGTTCGGTTCTGTCGGTCAGACGGTTTTTCAGCTTTTTTTTTACGCCCTTAGAGAAGGCTATAATTGGACCCAACCAAAGTATATTGGGTATGTGTTCCATGTTTAAACTTAGATGTCTGTCTTATTTGGGTTGAGGGCCTATGATCCAACCAATCCAAAACATATTAAGATGTACCTAACTCGATTGAATATTATGTTAAGAATATTTTGTTTAATGGATCTTGCCTAGTTTTTGCAGGTTATTTAATATATTTTTTTCCTTAGTTGGCTAGGAAGTAAATGGCTCCCACCAAGTTTCGAAACCTGGTGGGAGCTACGGGAGCGGGTACCTTATCCACAAGGCCAGCCCTTTAGTTCCGTAGGTTATTTAGTTTATAACCATGGAATCAGTCTAAGAACAACTCGGTTAATGAGGTCGGTTATTATCTGAATGCTTGGGGTCAAATTCTGAATATGTCACATCTTTTCACTTGTGCGGGCTCCTTTCCTAGGCTCTTGTCCAGTTGACCAAGTGATTCTTGAATACGGTTGATCCTTTTTGTTCGTTGGTTGAGTCCAGGTCAACATTTTTTACCTAATTAATAAATATGTTGGTTTCAATTTAAGCCATTCTTGTGATTCAACCTATGATTTTGAGCGAAAGGTAACCAACCTGACTAATTGCACCAGGACACCAAATCAACTTAAACTCGGCCTTTTAATTAAGGGTTCAGGACTTCAGGTTGCCCCTTTTCATGGTTGTGCTGGTTTTGGGTGTAATCAATTTTATTAGTACAAGTATTAATAGAAGAAATGGGCCTAAACATGTCACCTGAAGTTCTCAACCTAACCTTACCGAATCCATTGCCAACCCTAGTCAAACTAATGGAACGAATGCATTAGACAGATCTTCTGATGACTAGAATCAGAGTAGTTTATGTTCCTTCGTCCAGTCCATTGATCCATCAGTGCGGCCCACTTCGTCCAGCCCAGTCCATAGATCCATCAGTGCGGCCCACTTCGTCCAGCCCAGTCCATAGATCCATCAGTGCGGCCCACTCAGAAAAAAAAGGTTGCTCCCAGGTGTATGGGCTCTGAGAAAAATTCCAGTTCAATTCAGATTGGGCCCACCTTCAGATTTATCATATATGTAAGCAAGTGATTATAATGGAAAGAGTACATCACCTATTTCCTAATTTCACAGAAGGTTGGCCCCACGCCTAATGAGCCTTCTTCATCCTTATCCAGCCCAATCTGGACATATGCCATATATGCCCAGCCGGAGCCCATACCTCCTGAAACATATCAGGTGCCAGCCCATTCATATAATGAACCCGACTTAGCCAGGCCAAGCTTTCCATCACTTAATCCAAGCCGTGCCCGAATATTAAACGGACCCAAGTTTTAGATCCAGATCCAGCCTGAATACTAAAACCTGACCCAAACGCGGACCAAATCAGGCTGAAATCCAGGTTGGGTCTTTCCTAGCCTGGTCCATGAGCACCCCTAATTTCAAGTTTCAACACGTGTCTTGTAAAAGAAATGCCGAGTCACACGTGTGCAGCGTTGGCACGCGTGCCCGGTCGTTACGTTAGGGTCCACCTCCTCTTCAACGAACGAAAGTCCCTCTTCATTCATTCGAGCATTTCCCGCGAGCATTTCCCGCGAGCCCATACGAAGAAGAAGAAGAACACGAAGAAGCAGAAGAAGAAGAAGAAGAAGACGAAGACGAAGAAGACGAAGAAGAAGAAGCAGCATGTCGATCTCGACATTGTCACATACACAGCGATACGCGGCTGCATCTCTCTTTTCTCTCGCCCTTCGCCAGGCCCAAAGCGACCAGACCCGCCCTTCTTTCCCTTCACACGCTGCAAACAAAACCTCCACCAACAATGGAGGCAACGATTCAATTTCTCCAAGATCTGGCGATTCCCAGCCATGGACTCACCAGAGCCATGCCCTCCTTCGCTCTGTTTTTAGGTTTTCTCTCTTCTTCCTCTTCGTGGCATTCGATTGATGTTTTCATTGAAGATTTAAGAGTGTGGTTAGATGATAGGGGGCAGATTCATATTTGTATGATTGATTGATTGATTCTCTGTGTGCATTCTTTTTGTGCTTTTGATTGGTTTGCAGGTTCCTAGAGCTAGATCCGAAATGCTGGCATTGGATTGAGGAAACTGCTTTATCCTCTGCAGTAAAGAACCACGTTGTCATGGTATATGCCGATTTCTCTTCTTGTTCCTTTTCTTACATGCTTTCTCCTTGATTTCTGTAAATATGGATCAATGTTTTAATAATAAGAATTCAGTTTCTTATCTGAAATTTTCATTATGTGCTTAAAAGATTAATTTTGATTATGGAGGGAAGATAAGATTGAGAGTTGGATTTGGATCCATGTAATGTATCAAGATTTGATTTTTATTTACAAAAATCTGATTGATATAATGACATGCGACTGAACAACCGCTTCTTTTGAAGAGGTGATTGTTGGTTGAAATGAGTTGTGGACCTATCTGAGAAAATATGGAGACCCTAGATCTTTTGAATGGTTTGGATCTTCATAAAGTGGGCCATGCATCTATAGTTTTAATTTCATCTTACTTGACCACAGGGTGTGGTCTTTTGAACATACTGACAGGAGGAAAAAAAAACCTCATTTTCTGTCACAAGCTCCTCTTATTTTTCTTGCATTTCTTTACGATTCTATGTGAGTGATATAACAAAATATTGAAAAATGAGCAGTTCCAGACATTCGCTTCTTGCTTTGTTTTCCAGTAACTATGCCTTGAAATGATGTACATGTACTTTGGAATTTGGATCTCTCATTTCTTAAAAATGAATTTGAGACAAATTCTAATTTGGCTGTTTTGCCAACAAATTTTATGCAAACCATTCTACCTATAATGTTGAACCAAAAAATTTAAACATTGTCTTGAGTGGATTTGTAGCAGATCCTGGAAAGATGGGATAAGGGTTTGTTGTTGTTGTTGTTGTTGTCAATGATGATGATGATGATGGGGATTATTTAACAGTATCAAGTACAGGATTTCACGATTGATTCAGTACAGGTCAATCTTTCTGTGAAACTCAATTGTCATTATTGCTGTGAACCCCTGACCTCAACTTTACACACTTGAGGCCTCAATTGTCATTATTGCTGTGAACCCCTGACCTCAACTTTACACACTTGAGGCCTCAATTGTCATTATTGCTGTGAACCCCTGACCTCAACTTTACACACTTGAGGCTATAACCATTTCTGCATGGGTGATTCTGGGGAGATGGCCCTCACCTAATCATCTCATCTCATTCCACAACTAGCTTTTGGCTTTATTTTTATTTACCAGTCAAACAATCATGCATGGAGTTTGTTTGGGGCCTGCACGTACCCACTAATTGTCCACAATAGAATCTTCTGGGAGTAGTAGAGGTGTGGAAGTGGAACTTCCCTTCAACCGTCAGCCAAATACAATTTGAATACTGATTTTCAAAAAAAAAAAAGAAAAAAAAAAAGAAAAAGAGAAGTATTCAATTTGAAAAGCCACAATTGTTTCTATCTAGATGAGTGTATCTCTTAGTGTTCTGGATATGCATCTGTGTTTTCTCCACCCGCATATCTATACTTTCTGTTTCAATGATTTTGTTCATGTCATCTCAGTATTTAATGGTTCTCTCGGAAGATAGCAAAGATGTTTCTTCAGAAAGTAGAGATCAGGAACTTGCATTATCAAAAGCTGTTGATGCCATGGCAATGAGCTTGGAAGTGTCTTCTGTTTCATCTGAGGCCACTAAGGAGAAACAAGAAGAGTATGAACATGATTGCCGTGAGAGAACTAATCCTGTTAAGGCCCCACCAGTTCCTGAGGTGGCTGATGCATCATCTGAAAGCATTCAGTTGACAGATTCTAAGATGTCAGCCGGCAGAGAGGCTGCACTCAGTGAAACTGGTCACGCTCATGATGAAAGATCCAAGCTCGTGGCAATGTCAATCAGTTACCCGAGGAAACTAACAATTTTGTTCGATTTTATTTCTGCTTGCTTAGCCGACATTCCTGAAGATGACAAGAAGCAGGCTCCATTGAGAAAGGGCTACGATGCTCGACACCGTGTCACTCTACGGTTGTTGGCAACATGGCTTGATGTCAAGTGGAAAAAAGTGGTATGTCTGATCAAGTTAGCAATTGTAACTAATGCTAGGCTGCTTATTTACGCATGTTGTAGTCATCTAATGTTTTGTGTAAATATGGAGATGCCCTGACAATAATCCATGTCTATTCTGTTTAGTTTTCCTAAAGCTTTACTGGTTTATTTACTGTTATTTCTGGGAGAAGTTGCCTTGTATGTCACATTTTGTACATTGAAATTTAGATTGTAACCTTTTTTTTTTGCGGGAGAACATGGTTGTAAATCCTTTATTGCCCCTCCTATTGTCCTTCATTCAATGGATATAGTTTGCTACTCTAGCAGGCATGCACTATTTTAGCATTCTAATGTAAAAATCATCTCTTGCATTAGCTTTTAAAAGATAAATGGGTAAAGAGATCAGTCGCTAACCAAAACTTCTTATTTTAGAAATCATAAACCTTCTGATCAAATACAAAAGGGTAGCATTGCCTTCCCATTTTCTTTTACCTTTCTTGAAAAAGCTGTTCATTTTCAGTTGTTCCTACAAACTTTTAGATAATCCCCCGTCAGAAAGTCACTGTTTGATGTTGTCAACTCTAGAACAAATGGGCCTCTCAAAGACTTAGGTGATCTGAACTGCCAAATCAGACATTGTATGCTACTTGTTAATGCATTTGGGAGTACAACTCTGTAAATGCTCATTTAACTTTGAAATTATTATGGACGTATCATAGCTTAATTAATAGAGTACCTTTTCTGTAGGAAGCTATGGAGGTAATGGTTGCTTGCTCTGCAATGAAAGCAGCGCAAGAGGAATTATCACGAAGAGAAGAAACTGACTCAACACAAAGCACATGGTCCAAATGGAAACGCGGTGGTATCATTGGTGCAGCTGCATTAACCGGGGGAACCATATTGGCAATTACTGGGGGTAATTCTTCTTGAGCTACATGTTCTAATTAGTTTCTGAAGATTGGGTGTTAAACTGCTTTCTTGGACAGGTCTAGCTGCACCAGCGATTGCAGCAGGAGTTAGTGCTTTAGCACCAACATTAGGCACTATTCTCCCTGTAATTGGAGCAAGTGGGTTTGCAGCAGTAGCAAGTGCAGCAGGATCAGTTGCTGGTTCTGTTGCTGTTGCAGCATCATTTGGAGGTGAGTAAAACTTATGTTTGCCTAACTTCCTTACAAATACTTTGCACCGGAATGAGAGTTTTTGTAGCCTTATGAAATTTCAAATGTGTACATCTGGTGGGAGTAGTATCATCCAAAAGTAGGATTGTTATTGGACTCAAAAGTCAAATCTTCTTTCATTTTTTTAAATCAGACCCAGAGTCAACTTTCTTAAATTGCAAAATCTCTTACTGCACTGCCTGGATTGTTTCTGCTGCCAAAGAAATTTTATACCACTCAACTGAGCGTATTATTGTAAGCAAAAATGTTGACAGAAATTGCGGAAGAGATCCCCCACCAGGGGTGGAGCCAGGGTGTTCACACATGCTACTAGAGTGGAACTCCACAGTGGGCCGAATCTATTCCGAACCGCTAAAAATGAAGGCCCTCGCCTTCAATGGCTTGACCCCAAATTATAGGAGTGAACAATGTGGATATTCAATAGGTGGGTTCCACTGTGGAGTTCCCCACCCCTCATGAGTGAGCATGAGTGAGATCCTCTGAGGATTTGGACTCTTTAACCATGCATTATCATATCATTTACACCTTCACATTTCATATTTTCACTACTTGGTAAATGGCTTTAAATGCTTCCCTCTCAACCATCCATGCCTACTACAGTCATTGTGGCCCATCAAGAAAGCAAAAGTTACCATCAATAGATTTTCGTTGATTAATTGTGGGTGGCTTGATTTGCATGTGATTGGTTCATAATGGATCCTATTTTTATTAGAGTGACATACAACTCTTAGTGTAAAAACAAGACAAAAGCAATTATTCAGAGTGGTTTGGATTCATTATAGTGAGCCCTATTATTTCTGTTCTTAACTACCCTTGCGTTTAAGAAATTATGTCATGGAAAATGTTGGGGTATTTTTAAATTTAGGATTTTTCTTCAGATATTATTAGAGCAATCTGTAAAAATATATATATATATATATATTTTTTATTTTAAACAATTAGTAATAGATCAATACACATAGGATTTTTATTGGTCAACCATTGTTTGTCTCCCATACAAGAAAATCCTAGCTCCACCATTGTACCCCACCCCGATTCCCATATGGACTACTGTCTTTGTACCATGTTATGTGGTTTTGCGTAAGCAAATGCTTTGTTCTTATGTGATTCTCGCATATCCATTCAGCTGCCGAAACCTATCATGAATCCAAACCTGGATTAGTTTTGCCACATGTGCATGGTTTTGCATTAGAAAATGCTTTGATTTTTGTCTCACACTTCACAAACCCATGTGGCGGGGGTCGGCCTATTATGAATCCAGACCATCCAACCTAAGACCTTACAATAAATGAATTGACAGCCGCTCTAAACATTACTCTTATCAGAGTGATATTTACTGTTGGACTGAGCTACACCATGGGACGCGATTCCTTATTTAGTGTACAATGAGAGTGATATTTGGTCTTGATAAATTAAGGTTGCTGAATCTGCTTCAAAACTTTTGATAGGTAGGCTCCTCTATACATATTTGGCTCTTTCATGCACCTTGTAAATCTTGAGCTATCCTTAGCTGGTAACTCTAGTAGTCTTGCATGATGCTTTTTTTTTTTTTCTATTCAAATTTGAGGGATCTCTGTCATGGCTTGGATGCTTTGTTTATGAAAGACAGCTGCTGGAGCTGGACTTTCGGGAACTAAAATGGCAAGAAGAATTGGTGATGTTGATGAATTTGAATTCGTCCCTATTGGGAAAAACCACAACCAAGGTGTAAGTTGTCCTCCCTGAGTATTTTTAAGTGGTCTTCCAATGAAGTCAAACTTTTTTTTTAGATGAAGCAGAATGGTTACAACAAATGTACCATCACAATAGCCAGACATAAGATGTGTAGGATTAGGATTTGTTAATTATTATTTCTATAGGTGCTTGTTCTTCTTCTTTCAGCGCCTAGCAGTTGGCATTTTGGTCTCTGGATTTGTTTTTGAGGAGGCAGATTTCAAAAGGCCCTGGGAAGGATGCAACAGTAAATTGGAGAGGTACATCACATCATATTCCTTCTTTCTGTAACTTGGTATTTTTTGTTTAGTTGTGTATAGTGTAGATTAGTAGTTGAGTTTTCACATATGCATTTCAGTTTCAAATTTTTCATGTGCTTTTGTTTTGTCAATAATCTCTATCCTAATTTTTTTGTCTGACATAGTTTCTTCAGTGCTTGAGCTAGAAATCCAGTTTCTTCCCTTGGTATGTCATAAGATGTGCATGCTGGCACTGAGCAAGATTGTTAATATATGACTCAATTGCTAACTCCTAGAGAAGAGGCTTTATTATTTATCCTGTTTTCTTATCTGAATATGTCACAAACTTGTAGGGGACCACAACATAAGATGGCTTGAGAATGAAGAAACCCAGATGGTTGAGTTGAGCTATCTTCTGACCATTCAGCTTATTGCTGTATCTGTGCTCCAGAAATAGCAATTGATACTATAACCTTGATCAAATTTTCCATAATGATGAAGTTTCTGTCTTAAAATTAAATTTTAGATACTGCTACTGCTGGAGGGAAAATTATGGTCATCCTAGGTAAAAACGCTTGATAATTCTTCTGCACAATGTATTGGAGAGAGAACCATTGACTTTATAGACCCTAAGATATTAAGGAAGCACCGTTAGGGAATAACTAGAAGTTAACCGTTTCATTCATTTTTTACATCCCAGATGAAATTAAGGAACTACTGAGGATCCACTTTTTTTTTTCCATAATAAGGAGATTATATTAGAAGCTAATAAGGATTACAAAAGGCCCAGAGTGTGCAGAGTCCATATGCAACAACAAACAACAAAGCAAAAACAATCAATAGACAGTCCATGGAGGCCAAGACCAGGCAACCCAATAGCAGCATCCCAAACACACCATTCCAAAGCAAGACCTAGGCCTCAGAGCCCAGACTGACTTTGCCAAGCAAATTTATTAGGGGTTCCAGATGACCAGAGCTTCCTGCATTGATGAAGAAGTCCTGTGTGTAGTTCTAGCTCTAGCTCTTGCTTGTTCTTGGTTAAAGGCTTCACGCTCATAGATAGGGAGGACGGACTGGAACACAGTGCAGACCGGATAATCAAGCTTTGCCAGGTCAGCCACTATGTTAGCCGCTCGTTTTCAGAATTTAATATTCCACTGCTCAAAGGACGTAAGCATGTTCATGGTCTTGTTCCACAGGGGCATGAAGTCCTGATGAGGAGCCACTTGCTACTCAGGCAGTTTAGATGTTTTTGGATGAGGCCCCTGTGAAGATATCATCTCTTTTAAGTTTTGGTCGGAACAAATTACATGCAAGCATCATCCATGGAAATTCTGTCTAGCACAAATTGGTTGTCTACAATAATCTATTTCAGGCAGCATGTAACACTTAAGAGCAATGTATGTATACTAAGGCACTGATGTCATCATTTGGTGTGGCTATGGCACAGAGGAAGATCCATAAGTTTGTAAAGGCAAAAGAAAAATACTTCAGCATCGGGACTGCTTTTTGGCACACTAGAAATACTAAACTGGCTAGGCCAGGAAAGGCACACAGTAATCAGTGATGACTTCATGGCTGTTAGGATGACTAGCCCAATCAGCAGCACTATGGCGCACTAGGAATCAAGAATCTTAGAGTATACTTTATTGAAGTGTGCATAAACTGACAGAAAAATGGCAGTAGGATTGGATTTGATCTTGACCAACCAGTGGCCACTATGCTCTACTCTCTTTTTTTTTCTTTTCTTTTTTTTCAAAATGGAATACAGGTGCTTTCTTTGGTATTCTCTTCAAGATTTGTTTATATAAAATATTGTCCTTTATTCCGACATTGTTCCTTTGATATTAGTTGGAGTTCCACCCATATTCAAAGGAGCGTTCTAGTCCTTGAAAGTTGAAACTGTAACTCATGAAGGTAGTAAACTTGGAGTGATGGTTCTTCATAAAGGTCATGTTATACCGACACTTGTGTTAGAACTCTTATTATATTTATCAAACATGTTCAACAAATAACACAACTAGTTGGGACGAGGCTTTGATGATGATGTGCAACAAATAACTTTTTCTGTGTATGAACTTCTTCATGTACAACATTCTTCTCTCTTCTAATATATGTTCCTTACTTGGAGTTTCACCGTTATTCTACCACCAAATAATGCATTTAGTTGTCTCAGTTGTTATATGGTTAGGTAAAACTAACTTGGTTTAATACTTCTATGTAAAAGCCAAGCTACAATAACATATAAATTTAGAATTATTATTCTATTTATTAGCATTCCCAATCCCAACACATTTTTTCTTCTTTGTTTGAAAAGAAAGGAGTAATGCAAATCACCCTGAAAGTTAGTGTATACTACATAGCTGATTTTCACCATTTTAATGAAACATCTGATTTTCTTTCTGTTTTTCATCATTAATGCACTGTATGCCGAATTCTTTTCTGATCACTGAGGTTGCATCTATCAGTGTATCCTCGATCTACAATGAAAGGAAGTACCTACCAAAATAAAGTTGTTTATCTAGTCATTTCATATTATTGTTTTTAGGTATGCGCTGCAGTGGGAGTCCAAGTACTTAATTGCTGTGAGCTCTGCAATCCAGGACTGGATTACTTCAAGTAATTTCCTTGGATACCTTCTCAATTACCATCAAGATGATAGTTTCTTGTTATCCTGACACCGGTCCACCATGCAGGAGTCACAATGGAGTTGATGAGGCAAGGTGCCATGGTGACCGTATTAAGCTCCCTAGTAACTGCATTGGCATGGCCAGCTGCATTGATTCAAGCCACTGATTACATAGACAGCAAGTGGACAATTGCAGTGGACAGGTTTCTCTTGTCATCTCTTACCACTTAAATGTTACCAGTAGAAACATGCACTCTGAGGGCCACCTTTGGTAAAACCAACCCATTTAGTTAAATCCACTACCTGCAAATTGACAGCTGTCTGAGACTCTGAATATCACTCCAATCAAAGTGATACTCATCATTGGAATTGACGGGTGATTAAATGATGTGCTCATGGGAGATTGAGAGTGAGCATGTGTCTTACAGGTGTGCAATCTGTTGATGATATCTGGGAGCATGCCAATCTTCAATTGGCAGATTTTATTGAACGTCAGCCCTAATGATGATGATTTTGGCTGGAAATACTGAAGCTTTTATAATTGTGAAGTTTATCACTCCCCATTACATGATTCAATCCAATAGAAAATATCACATGTATGTGGGTTCCATTCATGTCCATCTCCTATCATGTGGGTAGATTATGATCCAAGGTTCCCAGGATAATCAGATGGCCCATATGTGCTTGGATGTGGGTTGACCATATCATACTAATGATACTTGCTAGTTTTTGCAATTGAGTGTAAATAGACTCTACAATACTAGTCCAATGAAGTGTGAAATCTGCTGGACCTGATCATGCTTCTTTATGTGTGTACTGTGTGGTGAAATTATATATTGAAATGAGCCATCTGTGAGACGGCGTATGATTGTTCACCTAGGTGCATGGGATGTCAGGGGATCATATGAATAGGGAGTGTGTGCAAAATTTCCCCCTTGAGCACCTCAGTCTCATGATCTAGGCCCAGAATTTTTCAACCTATGCAAATGGGTGTGAAATGGATGGCAACTGCAAGGTTGTGGATTTGTGTTATGTTACCTTTAAAGGTGATATTGATCACAGCCTTGAGTGATTTGAAGGTAGTGAAACTTCACCCAACCCTAGTTGTGTGGTCCTCTACACATCCCACCCGCCCCGTAAATTGGCATTGGACCAATTGGACCCCACTAATTCATTGGGGCATCAAGCTCATCATCTCATGAATGGGCTTCATCTTAGAGGATCAGTTTTCAACATGGTGAAAATGTTCCATCTTTGGACCACTGGGATCCACCTATGATCCCTCGCAAGTCAATTTGCACTCGCCTCAATTTGACACTCATCCATCTGTTACTCCCCATTGGATTGAGAATCCAAATATAAAGATGCCTTCAAAACAATTAGACTTTGAAGATCAATGATTAAGGGGTAAGGGCTAGGAAGCACGGACACCTCTCCGGGGCCGTCGTGTCCGTGTCCGACACGGACACGCTCGGACACGTGTCGGACACGCTAAAAAGAGTATCATATTTATTGTTTTATATTTTATATTCCGGACACGTTGGGGACACGCTTGGGACACACTAGGACACGTTAGGGACACGCTGGCCTCTTTTAATTGAAAAAATATATATTAAAATTAGAGTAAAAAAGAAAAGAAAACGGGGTTGTTTGTAAAAAGTCATAACTTAGAGAAAAGGGGGCTCTTTAATTCGTCCATCCAACTCCAGCCCTAAACGAAAGAGAAAAAAAACATCATTCGTCCGTCCTGCCCTAAACGAAAGAGAAAAAACCCCATTCGTCCGTCTACTCCTAACGAAAGAAGAAGAAAAAGAAGATATGCTATGTTGGCGTGTCCGTGTCCATGTATATGATTAGATTTATTATTATTATTATTATTATTAAATATTAACGTGTCCCTGACGTATCCGTGTCCTGCTTTTTTGAGCAATGCCGTGTCGGCGTGTCCGTGTCGTGTCGTGTCCGTATCCCGTGTCCCGTGTCCGTGCCTCTTAGGGTAAGGGTGGTGTGTTATGGCTAATGCTTGCTCAACCATATGTGTCAATGAGATCTTTCCATCCCCTAGATTGTCGTGCATCCAAGTGGACCCACCAACCAGGTTCAACAGATCATGGCCCATACACATACAGAGAACCAGGTGAATGGCCGGTGTGTGAAAAATCACATGCATCCTAACTCCAACCCTTGTGGTCAGGATCCCACTTATTCTTCCATGGCAAATAGATGTGATATCGATCCGAACCCTAGGTGATCAGATTCAGGTGAAACTTCACCCAACTCTTATTCATGTGGTCACTTGCATATCCCACCCCTCCTATACTATTACAGGAGGGATGTTTAGTGCCAATTCTTATAGTACTGTTCGGGGAGTCAATAAGCTAATTCCTTTGGATGTCTATTTACCTGGCTGCCCAACTAAATCAGAGGAAGTTATAGACGCTATAACTAAACTTCGTAAGTAGTCATTGTGCAGCATCAGCCCTCCCTCCCCCCACCCTTACCATATGGTCAAGTCAATCAATTATGTTCTTGTGTGGACTACATTACGTAGTTCCAAACTATTCGAAATATATGTTTGCCTCGATGCATATGAGGGGTCCATCATTCACTATGACAATCACCATTGGATTGGACATAATTGCAACAAAAAAAAAAGTGATTAAATTCTATAGTTAATCATTTTTAATATAACTAAATTTTCTTATAATAAGACCTACCTAACATGGATCAAATTTCTCATTTCAGACCATGTTCGATGAGTTGGGATGTAGTTTCATGTCACTAGATGATGAGTAAGATTGATCATTGGACTCGCAGCATGAAAAAAAAAGATGGTTACATCATGTTTGTCCAATTAAACAGCGAATATCACTCTAATCGGAAGAAAAAATTGTTTGCAATTATCGAAGAAACTGCTAATCTGATGGACAGTTGAGGTCCATAGAAAATCACTTCTTAAAGATAACCATTTGTAAAAAGGGTGTGTAAGATCACTTTTTTCTTTAATCTATTGGGAGAGTGGCTTTGTCTGGAGTAAAGCTTGGGCTCACTTTTAGGTAGGATGGGTGGTGCACATCTTTTAAGGTTTTATATCTGGCAAATTCGGATTCTACATGTATGGATTTGATTTGATCTTATCGCAAGGTCAGCCTTAAGTAATCTTCCTCACATACACGCGCACACACGTGCACACACACATATATGTATCTATATTTAATATACAAGTTATGAAAAAAAGGAGTATACTCCTTCCACTTTTACAAGTGGGGTATGGACCATATATATGACCCACTATTCGTGAATTTAAGCTGCTCACATCACGAACATGGCTATATTGGCACCATGAAAGATTCACTGCAATTTGGATGTTCACCTAAAATACATGATTAACAGTGAGATTCACTCCAATTGGAGTGGATTTTGGATCAGTGCCAATTCAAGTGGTGGGGAGCTTGTGGTATCAGTAGGTTGGATTTATCATAAGTAGGCCTGTTACATAGATTTTGAAAACTTTTAGAGTGGGAGCTAAAACTCAGTTCGAGCACAGATATTAACCATTAAGATCTGTGAGGCCCACCTAGATGACTCCCTATGCAATGGGGTGGGTGGGATGTGTAGGTCAAGTTTTACCCAGTCTAGTCATCCTAGGCCTGTGTAATGAGTAATGGAAAACATGAAAATTTTATGGTAGTCAAATTTTCAAGAACACAAATCAGAGCTCTGGAATGGTGTAATGGGGATGGTACTTGACTCACCATGTATCCACATTCTCCCCTACAAATCCCACCCTTCTCATGAATTGGCACTGGCCCGCCTTTTGTATGACACCAACGCACCTTATCATTACTCATACACAAATTTTCATTAAAGGATGCCTTCATAGCCTATATGAGCACACCCTTCTGGAGCCGCCTATGATCAACCCAACCCACTCCACCATCCTGCAGTTTTTTCTCCCCAAATGAATTGCCGCTCATCTCCATTTGAAACTTTGAGTGCAGGGGTTTCATATGGCAATCATTTTAGCATTTAATGTTGATTTTATTTTGTATATCCAGATCGGACAAAGCAGGAAAGATCCTTGCTAAAGAAGTGTTATTAAAGGGGTTGCAGGGAGGCAGGCATGTTGAGCAATAAACTGATTGTGTTTCCATGCTGACCTTTATGAGATGAATGAAGTAACAATCCTTTTTTTGTCATTTTGTCCACATTTCAGGCCTGTCACCCTTATTGGTTTCTCACTTGGAGCACGTGTAATATTCAAATGTCTGCTTCATTTGGCTAAAAGAGGCGAGAATGGTTTGTTCTATAGATCACTTGACGAACCTTTTCATCCTTTTTTTTTTCTATGACTGCTATTAGGAAATTAGGTGGATTAGATTGATCAGCATTCAACACTATCGATGCATTCTTACTTGGCAGCTGCACTTGTGGAGAGGGTTGTTCTCCTTGGATCACCAATTCCTCTTGAAGTTGAGCATTGGGAGGTTGCTAGAAAGGTATTTATTATTTAAGACAAATGCTATCATCTAGAGATATTGACATAAAAAAAGCAGTGTATTGGGGTAATCTTTTTTTCATTCTTAATTATATGCTGCATTTGTTAATCACTGGGCTTGCACATAAACATTCATGTGTTTTCTTGTATGTGTGCATGTGTGCATGTGGGATGCATGCTGTGAGATCATTAGAATTATTCTCATTTCATGCTTTATATCCATGCGATGTGGCATTATGTAATTGAACTAATCAAAAGGGGCAAAAACACCCCTTTTCAAATGGGACATTTTGTAGAATTTCCCATCATTTAGTGGAGTCTATGAAACTTTGTAAACCTTATTTAGCCATTGTTATCTTGTTTGGGCACTTTAAGTAATCAACTTTGTTGTTATCCTTCATTTTTTGTCATCAAAACTATTGTTAGACTACGTAGCAAGGACACTTTTAATAGTAGTCTGGGCCCTTGTCCTCTTCTACAAGGCAAACTTTTCGGGAAATTGGTTCTCTGTACATGTAGCATGCTTGCTCTCAAGGTCAGACCATTCAATTTGTGACCCCCTTTTGAATTTGGTGTTGCCCAGACCATGTTAATTGGATGCTGCTTTCTAATTTTTGTTCTACTAATTTTGAAGCTGGGATTTTCTTCTGGCTACCAATTGGGTTGGGCTATAATGCATCCACAATTGCTCTCATGTTTGATGTGAATGGTTGATGACCAATCATAAAGTTTTTGCTTTTGGAAGGTATATTTTGCTAACCATAAGAGGACAAAAGGAATGACCATAAGAATGGCACTGCAAACATTCAACCGAAAAACAACAAGAAGAAGGGAAAGTTTTTTCTTTTCTTTTCTTTTTTTTAAAGGATGCAAACCCACATGCCAGGGAAAGCCATACAAGCACACAAGAAAAGAGACTCAAACCCCACAAACTGGGAAAATGAAAGCAAATAATCGAGCAGGTTGCAACCCAGCCACAACTTCATAAGCTTATGTGGGAGCTAACTTAGTATAAAATAATCATTAGCCCTTTCTGTATTCAGTGTCATCGAGCTAAACTAACTACAAGAAGAATCATCACAAAGTTTCCTTTGTGAAAAGCGGTAGTCGTGTAGTTCAAAAAATACTTGTTTTGGAGTCTCACCACCAGTTTAAGTGGTCCAGACCCCAAGAAAATGACATTTTATTAGTTGCTCAATCATGAAGCTTTGTCCCTTCATATGGGAGTGTCACTACAGCAAATTAGCAACCTCTCTCAAGAAATTCTGTTGAGCCTGCTGCATCTTTGCAGGCGGTAGCTGGGAGGTTTGTGAATGTCTTTTCTACAAATGATTGGACACTTGGAGTTGCATTTCGTACTAGGTATGAGCAATTAATATTAAGAAAGTGTTTCCCAGACATGTTCCATTTACATTTATATTTGAGGATTCCATTTTGCAGCTTACTTACTCAAGGCTTAGCTGGAATTCAACCCGTTAATGTTCCTGGGATTGAAAATGTAAGTGAATGCTTAATTTCTTTCCACTGCAGTATATATTCTCTAAGACTTTTCCCCTTCTTTTCCAGGTTGACATCACAGAGCTCATTGAAGGCCACTCTTCGTATCTTTGGAAAACGCAACAGATCCTGGAGAAACTGGATTTAGATGCATATTATCCTGTTCTGTCAAGCCCTCCCATCAAGCCCCAATGAAGTATGTTACAAATTCGATGCCACTTCCAGCCACCCCTTGGACTGCAGCAACGATGCAATATATTGCACAGGTGAAGAACTCAATGCCGAAGCTTCTTTTCTGTCGGTAAAAGCATATCTCTTGCTTAAGCAAGGCATGCTTAATCAACTTTGCAGCCCCTCTCAACGATGAAGTTGCGGATTTTGGCTCTCTTTACTAGTTGGTAAATATCTCCACAATCCTACATATCTGAAGTTTTGAGGGATTCCAAGGGACACTAGTTTGTAGCTGTAGAGTATCAGAAAGTTGTTAGAGGCTGCCAAATTGCTGGACCTGCTAAGAAGTCTGCATTCTTGTAAATTTTTGCAAGGGAGTAGCTTGGGTATCTAGAAAGTTTTGAGAAACTATTTGGAAAATGTGAGACAGTTTTGTTCTCGGATTTTTCTTTTCCTTTTCCTTTTAATGCTCACTGAATAATTTATCTGTTCAGAAAACATTGGTTATCTGAAATTTCCCCCCCCCCCCCCCCAAAAAAAGGGAAGAAAATTGTGATTTTCTTCCTCAAAATTTGTAAAGCTTTGGAACTATGTTTTTTCAATTATGGGCATGGAATGATGGATTGCTTTTCCCAATAACCAGTGTCTAAAATGGCCTTATTTTGGTTATCTGGTGTGTTTCTGTGTTTCTGACCAGCTGAAACATCTACCATCAGTGCTTGTTAGTGGCCTGTGTACCAAACCAGCATTAGATTGTACCTAACAACTAAATTCTTGGCACAACCATACTATGAAGAACCTGAGATTTTTTAATGGACAGATCCTTTTGAATCCTCTCTACTTGTTTTAAGGAAATGATGTACTACAGATAATGGATATGGGACGTTTACCTATTGTATTCTTCTACTATGGATATTGATGGGATCATTGTAGAAAAACTGCATTGTCTTAAGATTTCCCAGCCTTTAAACCCACCTGTCAATGGGGAAGAATTGGGTGATCACTTTCGTCTAAGTCTTCAGGGCCTATTAGGTGGAGTTTGAGTTCAGCAAGTTCGATGATTTTTCATTGATGCCCCTGATATAGTTCCATACTAGGGTTCAATCAAAAATCCAAATTACTCGAAAATAATTGTTCTTTACATTTACTCCAGTCAAGATTTTGCTCCAATCAGAGTTGAGATAATAATTAATGATTACATGTAAAACAAGTGATTAAAATAAAAATATCAGTAAATTTTCATGTTTTCCTGGTAATCAATCTTATGGGTGGGCTCAGCTTTGTTTGGGTTAGATAGGCATGTCAATGGGACGGGTCGGGTTTGGACTTGGGCTATTCAATCCCACTCCGAATATTAGGAGGGCCTGCCGGGGGTTTGACAATTTCGGCCCTAAATTGAACGGGCCTACGTCAAATCCCGACCCTAGTCAAGGCTTAGCACGATCTTGAATATAAGATAAACATTCTCTAATTATTTCTATACTACGACGAGACCCTGGGTATGAACCTCCTCTTTTAATTTGTTTGTTCATATCCATACATTTTAATTTGTATGTTTTTTGTCAAGAGATATTTACAACTAGGTAGGACTTCTGAGCCAACTATGTAACTATGGGTTAATTTTCATCCCTTTTTACTGCTTTTATGTTTACAGTCCACTTCCGGTGTCATCCTCAGGTGAATCCTTTGATAAAATGGGACCAACTCTATGAAAGGTGGGGTTACCAATTACAACGTATAGAGTAATAGGTATATAAAGTCCAAATGTCTCCATTAATCAGATGGTTATGACTAACAGATCTAGCCCCATAACCCATGACAAGACCTTCCCATCCCCATTACCAGTGATTTGCATGCATTCAGGTGGGCCTACATCCTAGTTTTGCAACTTAGAACTTGTTTGTTTAAAGAAATTAAATACACAAGAATTCATGTCCTAGGTAACAAGCATCAAATAACTTTTTTCTATGAAAATAGAATAAGAGAAGATGAAAAACATATATCAATCTATCAATCTGGTAATTCAAATTTTAGAAAGTAACGGTCTCATCTACATCACTATCTCATATCATATATCATTTGCTTGTTTAATATTCTTAAAGGCGGAGCTCTTCGTAATCTATTAAAGTTTGGGCTTACTTGATGTGATTGGCTTTTTGTGGTCAAATCTTTGTTGTCCTCTCAAATGTGAATTCCTAGAATCCAACACGTAGGATTTGTGTCAAATCCAATACATTTTGACCCGACTCAACCTATTTGCCATCCATTATAGATGGATCCTCAATGAGATTGATCCGCATAAAAATCAAACTCGCCACCGAACTATTTGGCAACATAACTTGGACCAATCTTTACCCAAATTAAAAAAAAATTGGGTCAATGGTGGTTGAAATCTGACAAGTACAATGAGACTAAACCACAAAAATAAGCTCCATGCTGTTCATTTATTTATAGTTTCAGTTTTATTCTATAGGAATCAATAATCAGATGTCTCTCAAGCAAGAAACTATAGAAGGAAATGGGTCACATCTGATGAAAGCCTAAAAATATGCAGTCCCCTTGCACGTAACTGATGAGGAGGGGTTTGACATTTAATTTATTAAAACAATGTAAATGTCATCCACTTGCTTTTTCTCTTTCTTTTTTGCTTTGCATGCCACATGCCTCAACAAGCAAGAGGCAGGGCTTTGATTTAACAAAACAATGTAATGGTGTCTCTTATTTTAAACAAAACAGTGTAAGAAGGCAAGAGGCAAAGGCTTTGAAATTGGGTTTTTTTTATTTTGGTAAAGAGGATAATATTAATAAACCAAAAGATAAGCACATAAAAAAAAAGTGAGAACAAAACACCAAGCAGCACGAAATTGAATTTGTTTAAAATAACTGATGCTTGCTATTTAGGTGAACCAATTGTTAAGCATTGAAGTAAAAAGGGACAAAATAAGCATCCTTAATTAAGGGTTGATGCAACTCATAGGCCATGCAAGAGCGGGGCGTTAACATACGACAGAGAACCCACATCTTATGCCAACAAACCAACACCCAAGCAGGTAACTCAATATTGACCATAGCTACGGTTATAGATCTTGAAGAAAGGGCCATGAATTGTCAGCCACTCGTGTCGATTTTCCAGCGTGCCCATGATCCAAGTTTAGGTTTATTTGGTCATTAGCCTCCATTAAATCTGAAAGTCGTAAATTAGCCATTAACAATTAATTTAAAATCATTGATCATTGTTTGTTCAATATGTATTAAGAATTTACATCCTCCTTAGTATTTCACTAAAAGTCCTCTCTATTTTTCTTTCCTTCGTCCTTCGTAAACCGAAAACACAATATGCGTTTGGAGCTCATTAACCCTACCAGATATAAAATGGTTGGGTAGAACCTAACCACTTGTCCAACCTAAACTCATTAAAATATATATATATATATATATATATATAGATATATAGATTAAGAGGGGAGTTTCCCTTACATGCCCAGCAATGTTCCTTAAAATTGACTTTTACCTCCAACCCCAAACAAAAGAAACCCGTGGTGGGGCCCCACAAACATTACACAACACCTCTCTCTAGAATCCTACAGGGACATCCTCCCCACTAACTGCTCCTATTGATATGTCCAGAGGGGGATATTTTGTAGCCCCCCACCAAATTAAAGCAACCTCTCCATGGTTTTGTCTTTACAAGTGACAATGAATATGCAAGAAAAGGACATGAATGAATCTAAATGGTGTGGAGGCGCAAACCCTTGAAATGTAAGTCACGCAAACTCACTGTCGAATTTGGGTTTAAGCAGTCGGTTTCATTGGTGATGACATCCTTCTATTCTTCCACTTGTTGTACATTCCACCCAGTGAAGTAAGAGAAGCTTTACTTGTCAAAAGATGGCATTTTTGACGACCATCTCGCAAAGCTTCTCATTTGTCAAATGCAAATAAGTTGCATAGAGATGTGAACATAGAGATGTGAAGAGACTTTGTTGGTATCTCATTTCCAACAGGGGGTTGGTACCAAAAGCGACGTCTGAGAGGACCCTATGTCTGTTTGTGTGTATCTGTAATGGGCATGACGTGGTGTGCTCCTTATGTTTCAAAAAGATGGGCCCCACCACCATGTATAGACAGCCCTACCAACCGGTGATTTGGTGGGCCTCACTCCCAACATTCTATGGTGGGGCACCCTTCCTAATTAATGATCAAAGCTAGTTTGGTCTGCTGTACAACCAGGTGGAAACTCTACCAGATTTGCAACAATGCACATTTTTCAGGCTACTTATTAGAGGGGTCGTCAACTTGGATCAATGTCCACCGTTTGTGGCGCCATCCTTTTCAACATTAAACTCAATTTTAAGAGAGTTTATGTTGACACATTTCTAAGTAACAACATAACTTGTAAGGAATTGTTTATGCAACAAGAGGATTTTATATATGTTCCGTATGATGTTTTGATTAAAGAGAGGGATTCTGTGTTCCTACTTTTTCTATGGGAAATTGAAATCCTCTTTGTACTCAAGGAAAATCAATTCACCTTTTTTTCTTTTTTGAAAAAAATGTATCATACGCAAAACAGCAGAACAGTAAACTTCATAAAAATTAGAATAAGTCTCCTCTCTGGAAGCCTCTCTCGTTGCACCCTAAAAGTGGACATATACATAGGAGGAGCTTGATGTGAAAATTTGATAAGAAAACAAGGGAGGACCATTTTAGAAGGAGTTGTTCAGTCTCACTGCACTGTTGTGGAATTCTTAGCAATTACCAAGTGTGACTTAAAGGGGGCCGCCATACTCGGAAAAGAGAGAGAGAGAGAATTAGGTGAAATAGTTTCGTTTCATTTACCTACCGTTACACTGAAATTTTACTTAGAAAATGCATTACGCATTCCAATTACTTCCTTCTTCTTTTTTGGCATTTCGTTGTATTTGTTCTTGTGGAAAAAGATGAGTTGTATTATGTCACCTCTTGTTACCCACGTGGAAAATTGACACCATTATTGAATAAGCTTGTATGGATGTGATCTTGTATCAATATCTTGATGACATTGTGTCAAGGTGATTTTTCAAAACCATGATCACTCAATCTTAAGTTACAACTAGTCAGAGTGGGACAAAAATGGCTTGATCAAACAAAGATTATTGCTCCACATGGTGACTAAAGATGGCAGCACAAAAAGTACCATAATCATGAGATTATTTCACTTTGTGATGGCCTTCCCCAGATCTGCATTTCCCACCGCCCTAGATAGGAACTCCGGATCCTATCCATCACGGAAATATGGCACTTTTGAGCACTTTTCCCGTCAATTTCCTCGCCGCACCAAACATCATTGACGAAGGTGCCGAACTCTTTCCCCTTCCGCGGTAGCCGCCCCATCCCCCCGCGGGCTTTTTAAGGGTGGGATTCTCCCCCAGTAGGAGCCATGCAAGACTTTTGGTGGGTACATTTAATTTATGAGAGTTTGCTTTTATATGTGGCGGGATTGAAAGAGACCGAATCCTTTATTACACGGGAATCGTATAATACATGCCTATAACTCCATCCCCAAGCCTATATAGAGATAATCGAAAGTGTTTAAGATTAGTCATCCCACTAGTATGTCCTCAAGTTTCAGTTCAAAAGAATTGGGTCCCACCTCCGATTAAGTACCATAATGAAAACATGATTGGGCGTTGATGTGGCATCTATCTATTATACTAAGGGAATATAGTCTCTTTTGGTATGCTGACACATGTCCTCCTTCACATGAAGACACATGTTCTCATTTATCAAGCCACTTGTCCCTCTACCAACCTCTGCAAAACTTCCTCAAGTAAATCTCCACTCTCCTCTCTCTCCACTATCCTCTCTAAACAAACTGACCCATAACTTCCTAAAAAAGAAACCAACTTCCCATAACTGCTCTCATATCTCCTACTCAGGCCCTCTTTAACCATCTGATTTAGTAAACAAGAGATGATCCGATACGTATCATTCCATTATAGTGAATCTTGAGAACCATAATTTAAGGTGGAGCCTACTGAATGATTTTTTCATGTTCATATATAACTGCATCCTTCATCTCAAGAATTTAAGAATCCATATCTATAGTATTGATAAGAAGGTATGACTTTTCCTATCGGGGGACCCAAAAGTGGCCTGCACAGTAGGTTTTTATTTTTATTTTTTTGTAAACTTGAATAAGGCCCATCTGGGACGAATCAGGACATTTATTTATTCGTACTCCTCAAAGTATTGACTCTCACCCATTGGACTAATCCATTGGATTTTAATTATAAAAAAAAAAAAAATCACTTTCATTGATTCATCTTTCCTTAATGAGTCGTAAGATGCATCACTTGATCCAAAGGAACTGAGGTAAACAACATGTGGGCCCCCAAATTCAACTCTCATAAAATGTTAAACCCCAAATCCAGTGGTGAGATCAGTTTAGATGGGTGTCAAATTGGATCTGATCGCAACTCAAGAAGAGAGTGGTGAGTTGGGATGGGATTGGATGGGACCCCATAAGTGGCCCGCGTAATAGGTTTTTTTTTAACTTCAATGAGGCCCATCTATGATGAATCAAAACCTTCATTTATTCCTTCTCCTCCAAGTATTGACCCTTGCCCATTGGACTAATCCATTGGATTTTAATTTAAAAAAAAAAAAGAAATCACTTTCATTGATTCTTCTTTCCTTAATGAGTCACAAGATGCACCGCTTAACTTGATAAAGAAAAAGTATAAGGGATCCAAGGATCTCTACTATTGATGCCGTGGTACAGAGCCTTCTCTACAGGCTTGAATCCAAAACTCCTTTTACGTTGGTAAAGATTTGTGTCTATGGCATTCTTAACACACTCAATTTACTCCCTAACTATGATGGTTAATGAGTTGATATATAATTCGAGATGAGTTAGCTCCTTCATGTGAGTTGTGACCTTCCTCTTCAATAATTGAACGTGGATTATGGATATCCACATTGACAATCCGCCCAATATGGTTCCAACCCTTATGATGTCCTTCAGGGTATAGATGTGGTGAACCAATTATGATAAAATCTAGCGTGATTTGATGTCTCGATTAATGAGAGACTAGCAAAATTATCGGTGCTTAGCACGGCTATGGCAAACATTGCAATTTAAATATTCATATATAAAAAATTCATAGATTTTTTTAGAAAGAAAGCAAAGGAAAAAAAATTATGAGTATGTATTTATATAATCGAAGAATTGGTACCATATATAGAATGAAAAATGAGAATTAGAGTAGAATGGAAATTACAGAGTTTGGACTGAAACAACTTTGAGAAATAAAAGAAAGAAAAGAGAAGTGGAGAGCAGTTATGAGTGGTTATGATAAAAAGATAAAGAATGTACTTGATGTAATTTTCGATCAAAATTATAACCGATGGTCAAAATTGGATCCAAAACCTCCTAACTTAATATATTATAATTAGAACCAATGGCAACAACAAAAGAATAAGTAAGCGAAGGGATTAAATTGATCATAGGCTGGCTGTTTATAAAAAAATAATAGAAAAATAAAAAAGCAAAAAGTGGGGATTAAATTGATCATAGGACGGCTGTTTATTAAAAAACAATAGAAAAATAAAAAAGCAAAAAGTGGGTGTTCAAGGGACATTTGCTAGTACAATTACAGCCTTAAAAAAAACGCCTTTTCTTTTTTCTTTTTTCTTTTTTCTTTTTTCTTTTTTCTTTTTTTGCTCGGGTAGCCTGGAACAACTAAGGAGACCTGGAGGGGGCTGTGGGAACTGATGTTGCTAACCACAGCAACACCCTATCACACCCAACGATAAGCGTTAGTGCAAGGCAAGGCAACCTAATGGGTCCCCGGTGGGTCCTCCTTCGAAGACGCTGGATGGTGGGCCAAACAAGGCCCACCTAGCACAGGCCCACCACATAATGGGTCGCCGATAGGTCCTCCTTCTGATCCACGGATCGGATGGGTCATCCGGTGGCCCACTTGGGTCCCGGTATCAACGCAAGAAAATTAAGCGGAACAGCTGTATGGCCCAAACAATGACTTTAAAAAAATTCCAACTTCTCAATTGCTTCCTAAAATAAGTCATCTCCCTCTCTCTAATCAGACGCTGGATGGTGGGCCAAACAGGGCCCAACTCGCACAGGTCCACCACATAATGGGTCTTCGGTGGGTCCTCCTTCGAATCCACGGATCAGATGGGTCATCCGATGGCCCACTTAGGTCTTGGTATCAACACAAGAAACTGAATGGACCAAACAATGACTAAAACTTAAAATAAAATTTAAAATAAAATTCACACTTCTTAACTACTTCCTAAAACACGTACTCTCCCTTTTTCTAATCAGACGTTGGATGGTGGGTCAAACAGGGTCCACCACCGACTCGGTCGTCCATGGGTCCCCTTTCGGATCTACGGATCAGATGGGTCATCGGGTGGCCCACTTGGGTCCCAGTATCAACGCAAGAAAATCAAGCTGGATCGTGCATAGCACAGGGTGTTGCTAGTTGCTTCTAAAATTATGTTAATCATGGAAAGTTTCCATGATGGTACTCAATTGTACGGCAGGACCCACTCATTTTGAACTGGAACTTGAAGATAAATCAGCAAAAAGGATGAAGTTCACCTTGCACTTTCCTGATTGTCTCTATGTAGGCCCTGTCGATGGAGTTCCAAACATTTGTTATACAGTTCCCATGTTAATAGCTGCCACAGAGGATCTGGACCAGGGTCTGAAAATCCCATGCAGTCCTTTGTGCGGGCTGTTGTAGAAGGAATTTCACAGCTTTTCAGTTCACTGTTGGTATATTATAACCGAAAATGGTAGGCTAACACTGGATAGCCAATGGTACGTGATTGTTTGCATTTTCACGGCTTTTCGGAAATTTGCTTCTCCCATCTTGGTGAATGCCATGCTGCTTTGAGTTTACTTTTCCTTTGATGGTTACTAAATTAAATGTAGGTGGGTTACCTTAAAACCTTCTCATTCATTTTGTTTGTATTAAGGTTTAACATCATTTTCACATCGATTGTTTTATAATGATTTTCTTTTTGTTTGAAGTGTCTTTAATTTTAGATTTTAAGGTTTTGGATTTTCAGAGTAAGTAACAATTGGTCTGAAATCTTTTTTGAAGTAATTTTACAGAAACAACACTGATTAAGCATATAAAGTGATATTTTTAAAAGGAAATTTTTGAATAAGGATTTTTTTTTTTTTTTAGGCCCACATGGATGCATGTTAATAAGGGAGACCAAAGATGGGAAGGGCTACATCTGAACTATGAGTAGATTCCAAATTTTCCCAATGACACCTTGCTTTACTTAGGGGCCTCAAAGTTTCTCAAATTGGGTCAATTGATCTCTTTGTTTTCAGTAAGTTATATTTTCAAATGGGGTAGAGCTCTGAAGTCTCAATACATAGAGAATTTATGGGAATAGGAAAGTTTTAAAAGGTTATATTTTGAAAAGTCTATTTGCAAATACAGCTTTAGAAACTCACCTCGATCGATATTAATTTGGTAATTTTATTTACATACAAAGACGTACACTAGTCCCTAAATTGCATTTAATATAAGTTTTTTAGACAGCTTAAAACTTTATTTTATTCAAGAAACACGACGAAGCCCAAACCCTAGATAAAGGAGGACAAATGCTTCAGATTGACGGTCGGTATAAAGCTTTTGTCACCTCTACAATATAAATTCCGAGATACATACTATTATGTGATCGTGCTACTATGATGTTTGTGAGGCCAAAAAAGACATGAATGAAAGTACGTAGTAAGAATAGATCTTAAGAAATATAACTTATTCAAGGATTTGACTCAATAATGCTTAAATAGATAAAACATAATTCATGCAGCTAATGGTTAGACACCAGAGGGCTTTGATAATGACAATGGAAAAACCAAGATGAGAAAAAAGTTATATAACAATAAGTAAAGATTATGGTTACCACGGATGCACAATGCATTGCCAAAAGCGTGCTTTAAAACCATAATTAAAGAAAAGGCTTGAGGATGGAACTAGGGTTAAATGGATAGTTATTGCAAAAGAGAAAAATAACTTAAGGTCAAGAAGCAAAAGCAAGTGATAAAGCGTCATGGTGATGAAAACACCACATCAGAAAAGGATCATGAATTGCATTTAAGGATTGATTGAACTTTAGAACAGAATTGTAGGCAAGAAGACTACGGAGAGGAAAGAAAAGATGAAAGATACATTGGTATGATAAGGACTCAGCTGATGGCCCATCCACACCCAGAAAAGGACCCATGGATTGCATATATGATGGTATATATATATACAGAAGAGACACAAGAAGGAAAAAAAGAAACATGGACATTATTTGCATCACTTATTTTAAAGTTATCTTCTTATATGACAGTGATCAGTGGCAGCCAATCTCCAATTTTATCTCATAGCTTCATGTTGAATTGGATCAACCAGAGGCTCGGGTGTACCTACCCCCTCTACCACAATGAAGTGAACTTCTTTCTTTTTTGAAAAGAGAAGTGATAAATATTATTAAACATATAAAAACAACAGCACATTGCAAGGATAAAATTATGTCCATCAACCAATTCGAGAATAGACCTCTTATTATTGATTACTCTGGACTAGAGATCTTTTTTTCATTGAGTCTTTCATCATCATGATCACCATCATATCCTCAAAGCACCGCCTGGGGCCACTATATAAATTTTGTTTCTCCAATTAGACTTATTTTTATGCCAAATCTTCGGATAGAATTATTTTCTCAAAGAAATCGTTGTTAAGTAGTATTGGACTAGTTCAAACCTTCTCAAACAAGTATCTCTTGATTTACCGCCTATTGATGTTATTTATAAATGCTCTAGAGATTGGAATGCATTAATTTCTTATTCTAGTTTTTCTAGTTTTACCATACACTCATAATCATAAGTGATCTGCTCCATAGGTCATAAATGATCTAATAGCTCTTTTATATATAATAAAAAAAAAATCTTCGATTTTGTTGATATGCACCTATGACAAAGCACTCCAATCGCAATTATTCAGTTGAACCATCTTGTTCTAATTATATCTTCAATGTCTTTATCCTCATTAATTTATTCTCTTGCAAAGGCATCAAAACGAATATCTTTGTTATTACTCTTGAGTTTCAATTCTCATATGAGTCTTTCTCATCTAAAATTTAAACTCATACCAGCTTTGTCCTCTAGATGATATACTATACGTGATTGATCTTATGATAAGAGCTTTACTCTTAACATCTCATATAAGAGTGGGACATTTATCTTATGTTATTTCAATTTTAGATAACTATGCCCCGACCAAAGAGCGTTTACACTGTAATTCAAAAGACATAACTTCAAAATTAATCAACCTACATGTCGTCCTTTTCTCCCCTTTGACTTGATTAACAATTAGGTTTGGGTCAAATCCATATTTTCGATCTGGGTCTAGTTGCATCCAAATTCCAATACCTTATACTATATAATATATTTGATATATAACAAAGTATATTATATATAAATAATATGATACATATCATTACACATTATATTAAATACACATTACACATTCCATGTCACGGGAGATGCTCCTATGAGAGATTGAGAGATAGGAGGTACGGTCCTCATATTTAAGTTATTGGCATTGGATATGGGTCATATCTCTCATTTAAGGTAAAAAATATTTCTTATAGGAGTATCTCTTTATGTTAACATCATTATATATATAGGGGGGAAGTTGAAAATTCACTTTTGTACTTAAAAATTCTTATTTATGGAAGCATCCACCACCCTATGGTGAAGGATAAATGCACTTGAAACTTCTCCATATATATATATATATAATAGTAGTGTGTGTTTTTAAAACATAGGCCATGTCATAATGCTGCTTCGGTTCTAATATCACCTTTCAATTATCCCACTGCAATTTTACTTTTAGTTGAAGAAATGTTGCCTGTTAGTACAACATAGCAATATAAGTAAATTGTCATATTAGCTTTGATTGTAACGTAGAAACTGTTTTCATAAACTATAGTGGGATGCGAACTTGGGACTTTCTTCTTTCTTTTTTTTTGGTAGAAATGCGAACTTGGGACTTTGGAAGAATAGGAGGGACAGATGATCAACCCAAACACCCTTTGAGTTTGACGGATTTGAATGTAAAACGAGGAAAGAGTCGAAAGACCAAATGGCAACCCACCCACTTTCCAGCAAGTTGCGGACTCCCATCTCACGCATTGATTATCCTGCAACAACCCACTCTCAGTCACATACAGCTGTCCTGACTGGGAGACCGACCCATGGCCTGGTCTCCCAGCCAGGCCGTTGGATCGTTGGATTCCAACACGCCCGATCTCCCAGCCAGGCCGTTGGATTCCAACACAGACCATCGTTGGATTCCAACACGCCCGATCTCCCAGCCAGGCCGTTGGATTCCAACACAGACCGGGCCATGGGTCGGTCTCCCAGTCAGAACAACTAGCAGGGCTCTACATTTTATTGCATTTAAAGTCGCCAACAGGGCCCACCTCCTAGGCCACCGGTCAAGATTACCCACCACGTGAATTGTCACCGGGTTAAACTTCATTCTAATTATCAAACCAACTACGTTAAAAGTAGCTATATGAATTGTATTTTTTCTATGATCTGAATTCATGGTGGCTTTGTAACAAAGCAATTGAAATGACTTCTTTATACACATAATTAATCTAATGGTGGAAACACGTGGTCAGACCACAAAGTAATACTATGATTTTTAGCTGTTAAGATTTTAGACATGGAATGCTAATAGATTTAGTGAGGTCGGCCCATATAAATTTTATGATTCTTAGATAAATATTCTATATTAAGTGGCTAACCTACTTGCATGTAGTCCAAGTGGCGAGGCATCTCTTTATCCACTGATACAATGAGGGACTGAGGACAAGCTGATTTTTTTCTATTTTCTTTTTTATCTCTCTTTCAAGTGATGCGCAGATGCATGGTTAACACACCCCCAACCAGCTGAACTAATGAACAGCTAGGGATGGCCAGTTACGAAACTATTTTAAGAATGTAAATGGATTTATTCACAGAACCATGCAGATCCATCAAAATTTTACATTAAGGAATCTCCCAAACACTTTTTCATGCTATCGATGTAGAACAAAAAAATTATTTTGACGATCCATTTCATAATCTTAAATCAAATTAAGTAACAAAAACATATAATCAATTTAACATTTTTTAGACCATCTCTCAAGTCCTGGTTGTTTGTGATGAGAAAATTGGACCCTTAACTCTTACCACAAAAGAAGAAAGGTAGAGATATCTGGATTGATTGAACAATGCACAACCAGAGCTAATCAACATTGAGCCAAGCAATTTCTCCATGTTATGGAGCCCACAGGCACAGGTGTGCACACTACCCAACCATCACCATCTGGGTTTTTCAAAGGAGAAATCCGGGGCCCACCCTAACTCAAACACACCACCATTATTTTTTTCCCCCTTCGCGTAAGTGTCATGTAATAAAAGCTTTTGTGAAAGAGAATAATTGATTAATGAAAAAAATGCCTATTTATATAGGTTTTAGATAGCATCAATCTATCTAACTTTGAATCTTCCTCTTCCAACTCATTCATTCTCCGACTTAACTTTAACTCCTTCTCAATCCTCCAACAGTAACTCTTACTTACAACCGTGTATAAAGATTGAATTTGCATGCCATCACAACTCATAAAAAAAAAAACACTTACACATAGATAGAGGGAGAAGACAAAGCCATGGATTCCTCTTCTTCTACTACTACTTCTACTCCTTCTCCTTCTCCTTCTCCATTTCAGCCATTGCACCTGCTCTTCTTCTTTCTCTCTGTTGCCTTCTTCTTCTTCATGATAATGAAGAGAAGAAGGCGCCGCTTCCCTCCGGGGCCGTGGCCGCTCCCTATCATAGGAAACATGAAGATGATGGACCAGCTGACCCACCGGGGCCTGGCACGGCTCTCCCGCCAATACGGCGGCATCGTCTACCTCCGCCTCGGCAGCCTCCACACCATAGCCGTCTCCACGCCGGAGATGGCCCGGCAGATCCTTCAAGTCCAAGACAACATCTATTCCAACCGTCCCGCCACCATCGCCGTCAGCTACCTCACCTACAACAGGGCCGACATGGCCTTCGCCCACTACGGCCCCTTCTGGCGCCAGATGCGCAAGCTCTGCGTCATGAAGCTCTTCAGCCGCCGCCGCGCTGAGTCCTGGGCCTCCGTCCGCGATGAGGCCAACAAGACCCTCCGCGCCGTCGCCGGCCAAGCCGGCTCCCCCGTCAACATCGGTGAGCTGGTCTTCGGCCTCACAAAAAACATCATCTATCGGGCGGCTTTCGGGTCGAGCTCGGATGAAGGCCAGGACGAGTTTGTTGCGATATTGCAAGAGTTTTCGAAGCTTTTCGGGGCCTACAACATCGCGGATTTTATACCTTGGATGGGTTGGATCGACCCACAAGGCCTGAATAAGAGGCTGGAGAAGGCGAGGAAAAACCTCGACCGTTTCATTGATTACATCATTGATGATCACATGGACAAGGCGAAGGTGGGCCATGGAGGAGAAGATAATACAGATATGGTGGATGATCTACTGGCCTATTTCGATGATGGATCTGCTGGGAACATGAAAGGAAATGGGCAAGAGGATGATCTGCAGACTACATTAAAGCTTACAAGGGACAATATTAAAGCTATTATCATGGTACATGCTATTGCCAAGACTCTTCTTCTTCTTTTTTTTTTCCTTGGTTTTTTGGGTATCACATGCACTACTGCTGCTATACTTATCACTTGATTCATTCGAATTCCGATTTCCCAAGTATTGGTCAGGTCGACTTACGAAATCAGGTACTTGTGATTGATTGATTATTTCCTCTTCTTCTTCTTCTTCTTCTTCTTCTTCTTCTTCTTCTTCTTCTTCTTCTTCTTTTTCAATGTTTGATGGAGCTTGCTAGTGGTCCTCAACTTTGCCTGGTTTGTTGGGTCGATTGGCAGTGCCAGATATAAGAAGACTCAGTTCTAACTATCTATATAAATTACTTAGATTTAAGATATGCTATGGAGGAGCACGAACTGACGATGTTTAAGACGAAGTCAACTGCAATAGAATAAGATAAAAGGTTTTCATTTTGACCCTTTATCTAGTAGCATTAATTAGATCTAACGGTTATCTAAGTCCACTGCATGCATCTGATAAAAGGCCTCCTAGATGATTTCGGGAAAAAATTTGTTGAGAGCAATGATGATCGATGGATTGGTCAGTCTTGATCAATCACGTTGATCACTAGTCAAATGTCAAGTTTTGATGAATCAGTAGAAGGATGCATTCTATTGTAAAAGATTGGAAATACCCTTAATTAGATCTGATCTTTATCTATAAATCTAGAATGTGAACACAAAATGACCACCAAAATCAAGTTAATTAACTCAGTTAACAGGCTAAAACAAATTCGAAGTATGTAAGATATTTTAGTACTTTACAATAAAATGCATCAAATTTCATGAAAAAGCCAAAAAATGATTGTTGAGTAGCTGATAGAGATTGCCAGACTATAAAAAAAAATATAGATAGTACATTACATGAACTGCACAATTGAAATATTTTATAGGGGAAGTTCAAGTACATCCATCCTTTATTATAGGGTAAGGGATGCTTCTATAAATGGAAATTTTCAAATACAAAAGTGAATTTTCAAGTACATAGGGTGAGGTATACTTCCTTGTCTTCATGTGCAAAAAGTAAAAGTGCCCTTACCATATGGTAAGGAATAGATGCACTTGAACATTCTCTTATTTTATATATAGCACCAAGCTAGCTCTTTATAAGTATCTTGTACATTGATGTGGGCAGGATGTGATGTTTGGAGGCACCGAAACAGTGGCATCGGCAATAGAGTGGGCCATGGCAGAGCTGATGAAGTGCCCAGGAGAACTGAGGAAGGTGCAAGAGGAGCTGGCCCAAGTGGTTGGGCTGGACCGAAAGGTGCATGAAAACGATATAGACAAGCTCCCTTACCTAAAATGTGCCATCAAGGAGACATTGCGCCTCCACCCACCCATCCCTCTCCTCCTACATGAGACAGCCGAGGACAGCGAGATCGGCAGCTACTTCATACCGGCGGGCACACGGGTGACGGTGAATGCATGGGCGATCGGCCGGGATAAGTCGGCGTGGGACGACCCTGAAACATATAAGCCTGAACGGTTTACCAAGGAAGGGGCAGTAGATTTCAAGGGAAATCACTTTGAACTAGTACCATTTGGCTCAGGTAGGCGTTCTTGTCCAGGCATGCAACTGGGGCTCTATGCCCTGGAACTTACAGTGGCACAACTGCTGCATTGCTTTAATTGGACCCTGCCCGATGGGATGAAGCCATCAGAGCTGGACATGGGCGATGTCTTTGGGCTCACCGCGCCAAGGGCGGTCCGCCTTGTGGCCGTCCCCACGCCCCGCCTAAACTGCCCTCTCTTTTGACTCTAACCTGAGCATGGGGCTCCCCTTAGGTCATCTGCAGTTTCGCCACACTTAAGATCAATGTTACTATATAGTTGCATATAGAGATATGATCATGACCCAATAATCAACCTTTAATCACTAAATGGTGAGATGGTTAAGATCATTGAACTATATGGTACTGATCCAGGTTTCAGCGGTTGACCGGAACGCCAAGCTCAAGTTAGGGTTATATATATATATATACATATATATACCCGCCTTAAAACCATAATTAGTATGGTGTTCATTCTATTGCCATTTTTCTACTCTTGGTTGTTTCATTTTTCTTCAAGAAGTGAATGGAGAACAATGATTTCCGATTGCTTTGGTGTGTAGTATATTATATCTGATTGTGTACAAACGATCAACTCGATTTCTGTTGTATTTCTTTCCCCATCATGTTATTGTGTTCAAGAAATGTTTATATGTTGATGATGAGCTTTATGGAAAACAAATGTATCTTGAATTCGAACTTTTAATCGTCATTATCATCAAATACTTATCTCAGATAGGGGCGGAACTTGGGACATAAGAGAAGTAGTAATTCTTTTGATATATCTTTATTATGTCCATCCATGTCACTTTCAACCTACCCTACCCATTTATGTAAGTTAGGATTTTTCATGTGATTGTAATCTGTGGCAGCCAGAACAGAATTGCACCTGGTCATGTGGGACCATCTTAATCTTTTATAGAATGACTGGTAAGTTCATAAATAAGCTCATTAGAAGTACGATATTTGGGTGGGGTAAGTCTGTCTAACACCAACCATTAAATATTATTTTTGTACGTTCCTAAAAGGCAAGGTAATAAAATGAAACAGAACATTAGAAGGGATAATGAATTAAGGAGAAAACCAACGCAATGCTCACATAATGCTTGCGTCAACAAAGAATGTTAAAGAGTTATAAAAAATAAAAATAAAAATAAAAAAAAAGGACTTCCAAGTGAGAAACTTTTGAAGGTGACTCTATTTCAGGCACATGGATTAAAGAAGCATCCTATCAATTCGGATCCGGATCCCTGTTTCGTCCAAACAGGGGATCCCTGTTTCGTCCCCTGTTTGGACGAATCAGGGATTCTCTTCCAATGAATTCATATAAATCTGGATCCCCTGTTTCGTTCAAACAGGGGATCCCTGTTTGGACGAAACAGAGGCCGCCACGTGCGGGGGCGGAGGAGAGAAAAAGTGCATTTCTCTTTCCTCCGCTCCCACATGTGGCATCCCCTTATTCGTCCAAACAAGACTCCTCTGTTTTCGACGAAACAGGGGATATCTTCCAATTCATACATGCCAGTCACTTTTTAGATGACAGATGTGAAACCATTCCTCTAACAAATACAAAAGTTTTATCGAAATCTGAGATGATTGGACACCCTCAATGTGGACGGTGAAGTATCTAATCTACAGGTTAATGCATGTGATTCTTTCATAGCGGGGGAAGCTGATGGAAGCACAAGTTTTAAATTAGTAGGTACCGGTGCAAACGTGCGAGAGCTTTGCTTAGTAAACTTGCCCTTCTTAGTGAGTGAAGGAATGAAGTGGGGGCTTCTGTGAAATGTCCAGACCACTAACCATTGCACAAGTAATGATGTGGGGCTTCTTGGATGTCTTGTTTGGAAAAGAGTTCATGCGAATTTCATTTTCTTTTGGATAAAATTAAGATTTGGATATCATCTTTGAAAGTTGAGTTTCATCATGTGCTTCGGTCAGGAAATAGCATGGCTGATGCCTTGGCTAAGTTCGGGATAAAAAGAGATGTAGCTTTGTTTGCTCATTTTTAACTTGTTATTTTGTTATTTTGTTCTGGTATTTAGTTCTAATACCTACACGAGATTTAGCTTTAATACCTACACTGGTTTTTTTTTTGTCATCTTCTTTATTGTACCTTTCTTAAATCTTTAATATATTTTACCGCTACTGACAAAAAAAAAAAAAGAACCATTGCACCATAGTTTTTATTGATTGTTTTGGGCAGCTCGCTCCACCAGGAGTCTGACTGTCTGACTGACCCACATTGGGCTGAATGAGGCTGTGGTTTTAGCTAAGTACATATGGTCTGAGTTCATGCATCTTCTTTATTGAAGCTAATAGTTAAATGGGCACCAAGCGACTTCGATCAGTAGAGTTGGCTATCCTAGCCTAAGATTGAGTAACAAACTATAGACCCAACCCAGCCCACCATATTTAACGAATAGCCAGCTGGTTCTCTAATAATCCTATTGCCTCTACCAATTAACTGCATATGATGAGTTTAATTAGTGGCCCACTACATAGTTTCCTGTATCCATTTTTGTCTGCACTTTCTTCATTTCTTTTACCTTAATAATGAATGTACAGAAGATATAGGTGCTCCTAACGAGAGGTCTTCTCTTATAAAATGTTCATTTAAAAGTTGTTAACTATTCTCTTCATCTTTTTTTTTTTTTTTTTTTTTTTTTTGTGCCACGAAAATCTTTTGATCGTCGCTCTTTATACATATTAGATCATCAAAACTGCAATGAATTAAAAATCCTGGCGCCAATGTGAATTGGACCATGAAATCGATTGCGACGACTCTAGTTAAATGGGCGAACATTATGGCTCAAGCAGAGACGGATGGAGTATGAAACCAGGCCCCCAGTGGATTTCTAAGTTTCAATTAAAATTTTGGTGGGGCCCACTAATTTTTTCCATAAGGCCCCCAGTGAATTTTTTGGGCCCCCAATGGATTTTTGTAAATATTAACTTTAGGTATTCCATATTCTAGTCCTCCCTAATTTTGATTGTTTTAATCACTTTCTTGTAGCATCACCGCGTTCTCAGTCTCCTACAAGAGCTAATACCAAGGAAAATTAACAGCAGTCATCGCTGAAAACAGTTAAGATAAATTAGTATGCAGAGGCGGAGGTAGTTCCCAGCCCCCCAGTGACTTTTTGGGAAAAAAAATTATGTATACTAAGTTAGGCCCAAATCAATTAGGCCCCCAGTGACATTGAACCAGACCCCCCAATGAAAACTCGTAGAGAACAATTGTGATAAATAAATTTGTCTTGTTTTATTGCTTGAAATTATTATATTATATTTGTTCCATATAAAAGGTTTGGGATAAATCTGCACACTATTTATCCTTGCTAGGCATGATTTGCAATGCAGTGGAAATCTACAAACTATCTGTCTTTGAATGCACCTTTCTGTGTATTAGTTAATGATAGTGTATGTAAAAGGTCCACTACTTTTTTTGTGTATTGTTTGTTCTCAAGCATTAAGGAAAAAAGAAGAAAAAATCATTTGCAATCATATAAATAACCCAAAAAAAATTTCCGGGGGCAACCCCCTACTACTTAATCGTGCCCCCAGTGATTTTGAATCCTGGATCCGCCACGGGGCTCAAGGTCAGATGGATTTTTGTAATATGTTTCACCCACAGTGCAATGCGACCTGATCACTTGATTAATGGTCTTGGAATCAACATGATCCATCCACAGTCTCTATACTGCAACCCAATTGCAGCCCATCTACCCAAACACATGTAAAACATTCAAAGTGCACGCAATTCTCACAGAATTTAATCTGACTAAGATCGCTAGATGGATCAACCTTATCCACCGAATTTGCTTGCATTAAACTCCACTCACATTACTCCTTTTTGACAACCAATCTGTAGGCCCTCCATTTATTTGAAAGGATGTGGGTGGTTGTTTCTCGGACCACCACCCATCCACAGCAACGTAAGGAGGCCCTACCACATAAAACAAGACAGATGGGGCTTCATGTGTACATTATTTTAATATATGGTGGTGTTTGTGACGCATCAGGCCCCTTTGACTTTGAAATGCCGTCCTGCGTGGTATACAAGGATGCAGCAAAACTACAGTAAGATGATCTCAAATTCAAGGAGACTAAGGGCACGTTTGTGTACACACCCTTTCCGCGGAAAAAGGAAATTGTCACGTCAGCAAATTCCATAGAAATGAAAACCTCGGAAAAAGATTTCCGTAGAATTTAGAAATTCATGTTTGGTGCAAAAAGAGTTTCCTCATTGAATTGGTGGAGATGTTGTTTGGTGCGGCTGTGGATTCTTTATAGAAAATTAAAATTTCTTATTTAGTGATATAATTTTTTGAAGAAAATAACATAACATGTATATTATTTATTTAACATTAAATAATAATTTATATAAAGAAATAAAAAATGAAAGAGTTATATGGTTTTTGGGTTAAAATGGACAAGAGTGAGGAAAAGAGGGAGAAGTTTTCCGAGGAAAACCATTTCCCATACCCCCCATGGGAAACCCATTTCCACAATTATTAGGGAAAATGCTGACGAGGCAGGAAAACATTTCCGTGGAATTGTTCCGCACCAAACGCCGGAAAAATGGGTTTTCCGCGGAAAACCGTAAACTTTTCCGCGGAAAAGTGTTACACAAACATGCCCTAAAGGAAAAAGCTGAAGAGTTTGTACTTGCTCAGGGTCTACGATAATCCTAACAGGGTCGCTGTTGACCCTCAACAAAAAAATAAAAGTCAATAGCGATTATCAGAAAGAATAGATTAAAAAAAAAAGGTTTTTTTTACGGATTCCATATTTAGTGTGAGTTTGACTAAAATTTAATATTTGGTGTACCGGACACATAAAGTTGTTTTCTTTTGGTAAAATCTTCTTTTTCCTAATATAGTAATTCTCTTTTATCAAAAGGAAAAACCCAACTTTAGACAATGTCAATTCATTTATATTTCAAATGGACTCAAATCCAAATAGGTGTGATGTGACTACATAAAGCAATGGAACACATCCAACTCCAACACAAATATAAAACAAACAGGCGCTTATTGTTCAGGTCACTACATAAGGATTGCTAATGTCTAGTTTATTCTCTTCTTGCTTAGAGTAACATGAAACTCTGAAAAACTCTTGTGAGCATGAATTAGTGACCTAGATCACTCAACTCTCTTTAACACAGATTGCAATGGGCCCTACAGACCTTCTCACAATCATAAACACAAGGTCCCTGGCAATGGAGAGGGCATACTAACTTCATTCCTCTGCATGGGCCCATGCCCATGCAATGTGCAAACTCTCTCACTTTAGTAGTACCATAACTACGAAATGTTCCTTTCTTCGTAACACCTGTTACTTTCTCTTTTCCTCCATTGGCATTTCTCCTTCCCCCACATCCCCAACCACCGCCACCGCCACCGCCACCTCCTCCTCCGCCTCCTCCACCGCCACCACTACCACGTCCCTTTCCCCAACCGTGGTCATTGCCCCCACCCCCACCTCCCCGGCCACTGCCGCCGCCGCCGCCACCACCACCTCCTCCTCCTCCACCACTACCACCTCCCTTTCCGCAGCCGTGGTCATTGCCTCCACCACCACCTCCCCGGCCGCCGCCGCCACCTCCTCCTCCACCACCACTGCCACCGCCTCCACCACCGCCTCCACTTCCCCATCCCCATCCAAACCCGCTACCACTTCCTCCACCCCCACCACCTCCTCCACCCCCACCGCCAATGCCGCCACCTCTTCTCTGGCCACTAGGTTTGTTCTCAATTATTTCATTACTGGTATTCATCTCGACTTCATGCCGCTGTGCAGGAATCGTTAGCCGGCTCCCATGACCATCTATATTACCAACTTCATCACCGTTTTTAGGACGTGGGAGATGTTCTTCAACGACATCACTAGCTCCACCACCCAAATACAACTATACAATAACAAGAAAGGAGCAAAAGTGCCAGCTCGCTCTCCCCAGGATTTCCATCGCACCCCACAAGATGATCTCTTACAAACACAATGCATGGTCTCGCGCCCCTATTTGTATATGTAGAGAAGGAGATAACAGAGAGGACAAGAGGATGCTAAAGATGGAGTGGGGAGGAGACTTGGGTCGCACTTCTTTCCCACATGCAATGCTTGCAGCAAATCATTCGGTCCCAACCAAAACATCGCCCACACCAGTGGCGCACGCGGCTTCTTTCTTACTCTCTCTCTTCGTTATGATTTGATTGTGTTGGCTATTTCTTGGGTTGGACAAAATTCTACATCCGTTTGAATTTTATTTTTCTATTTTATTTTAGAATTGACTACAGTTGAGTCGTCAAAAGATCTAAAGCGAAAACTATAGAGTTTTGTAGCAATAGAGCCAAAATCCAAAATGTACTTTGGTTATAGCGAAGCTATAGTTCGCTAGAGCAAACCCGGGACACAGAAGGGGCTCGCTGGACAGTAAGCCCAATTTAATCCGAACTCTTTGTCAGAGTTTGTGTAAAGTTGTTATTCTAATTGCATTATATTTAGAAGTCTCTTGCACGGATTTGGAGTTATATATTAGGTGATTCTCTCAACCGTAAGACACACAAGAAGTTGTTCTCTCTTGTTCTTAGGTGAGAAAACCCTAAAAGAGATTCATTATTCTCTAGAGCTATCATTGAGAGATAAAACTGAAGATTTGCTCTAGAATGTTTGAAGCTTCTATTTCTTTGTAGAAGATTTGTGCATCTTGGCTCTCAATGTGTTATTAGAGAATCAAACACAGGGAGCAGTGTGCAGCCAGTAATCGTGGCAGTGAGGAGTTGTGAAAGAAGAACTAAAGTCCTTGGGTCGACGTACTGACTGGAATAAGAAAATTATAAGTATATCTTGTAACCATTCAATAGTGATTGGTAGATTATATTACTAGCTTGCTTTGATTTTATTCCGTTGCATTTATTTTTTTAAACTAGCATCCATTCCAGTAGGCAGTTTCACTGATCTTCTCATCATTCCTCACCCTCCAGTCTCATCCACTTCTGCTGCCTAATTGCTTCTTATCAATCACTAATGTTTCTTTTCTTTTATATTCTGGACTTTTTAGTATACTCTCTAATGTTGTGGCCAATTTGTAGATAATCTCCCGTCATTTGAGTAATTAATGTAACTTCTCCACCTTTTGAAGTGTTCATAAACCTACTTTGACCGCCAGTCATACTTTTTTACACCGGATTTGACTAGAATCTATCCCCTCTGATAAAAAGAACTGAACTTATTGACATCCTGATCAGCTATATTCTTCATGTAAAGATATATTAATCGTAGCTAGAACAGAGGAGTTAAAGTAAGATTAGGGTCAATTAAAAGATTAGTGATAGGAGAGAAACGATTAGTCATTTGACCAAGTGAAAATGTACAAGTGCCCTCTAGAGATGATATTGCCTTACAATATAATATCCAATGGATCATGGGAATGAGCCTTCTCGCTCTTTGGTCTTCTATTTATTATTATAGTTACTGTGATCAAGTTGGGATCAAGTTGCCCATGGTCTTTTGTGTTCTGTTCTGTGTCTGTCTTGTGCTACTTGTTCACATGATGAAAAAAAAAAAGTTGGGATTGGGGAAGACTTGGGATGTGGTTTTCCGATCGACAATAGTAAGTCACATCGATTTGGTGATGATTACCCAACTCTTGATATGATTTTCACATGGATGGTCCTGCAATTGCTGGCCAGGGAAGAAAGGATAGATGAAGAACAGTAGTCATAAAGAAATGAATGGCCCACCTTCAGCTGGAAGGGCCAAAGTTTGTGGATTGCATGATATATAAATATTTAATTATTTATGAGAAATTCTCAAAAACTCTCAAATCTCAAAAGTAGAGTATCTGCCCCGATCAAATAGCCAATGATTTTTTAGTATTGTAAGAGAATCTATAAAAAATTCACCTTTTAGGAGAATATTTATAGGAGAGAGAATTGAAAAGTGTATCATTCATGACATGTGTCATACTTTCTTTTGCCAAAAGAGTGGGAGGGAGTTTTGCAATGTAACCCTGAGTTTTGTAGCGTAACTCATTATTTATTAATCTTAAAAGATATTAGGAGGTATTCTCTTAATAGGCCATTGAGAAGGGTTCCAAAGGGATCTAGATGAAAAGCTCTGATGGCGTGTGGGAGGGGTGCTAGCATGCTGATCCACTCACGCTAGCCTCCAAAAGTCCAAAATGGTATAGGTTTAGAGGGTTACTGTAATCATAATGTTTGGTCTATATCTTGCATCCAGGGTTAAGCAGATTCATCAGTGGGGTTAGCCACGAACTAGATTTTGGATATAGGTATTATGATAATTTGATTTTACTTTGTTAGAGCTAAGAAAGATATATATGGATTTTGACCCTACAATTGTCTTTAGACCTGACATTTATCCCAGATTCATCCGTGGAGTTAGCCATGAACTAGGTTTGGGTCAAGGTATTATGATAATTGGATTGGACTTTCTTAGGGCTAAGAAATATATAGATTTTGACCGTATTGTTGTCTTCAGACCTGACATTTGTCCAAAACAATAGAAGACTAAATGTTTTTCACAAATCTATTCGTATAATAATGGTGTAATATCGCACAGCCCTAAGATATCGCACTGGCCAAAAATATCGAATATCGCACTGAACTAGAACATTGCACAAACAACTTCTTGGGATAGTCCTCTTTCACCTTCAATAATCAACTTTAAACCAACTTTCAAGGGGCAAACACAAAGCGTGCTTTCTTCTTGTCATTTGAACCATTTGCCTGGTAAGTCCTACCGTAGGTGAGTGAGTTGAGTTCTAGGTTTCCATCATCCACCAGAACCGGTGATCACAAAAAGAATCCAATTATTCAAATAGGTTGTTAGTTGTTAGGAATAAACACAGGAGATACCCACACTTCAAATGTTACCCACATTTAAAATGTTCGTGTAGTTAAGAAGTTTTGTTTTAACCTGGAGGTCATGCATTCGAATCCCTTAAGGCCTTACCCGATACATATTGAGGAGTGGGCTCCACCCAAGGGGGAATATTGAAAAGTATTTTCACTGCCTCTATTAACGCCTCGAGGTTTTGGTATGAATGGTTAGTTAAAGAAACTCAAGATGGTATCAGAGCCAACCGGTCGTGAGTTCGAATCTCAGGAGGAACGACTCGGCGCAAAAAAAAAAAAAAAAAAACATCATGTCGCCAAAAGTGCACCGGCCGGGTTCCACCTAAGAGGGAGTATTGGGGAGTGGGCTCAATATCCTTGGGCTTACCAATGATCAACCAAAGGAGGGTCGGCGGGTTTCCATGTTAAAAAAAAAAAAAAAAAGGAAAGGAAAGAAAGGGAGTGAGAAACAAACAATGAATTCAAACTTTGGCTGGAATCAATTGATGAACAGGAAGAATTAATCATGGGAGCCTTTTAACTTAATTGAAAGTAGAATGTTCTATCCGTTACTGTGTTTCTTTTGCCACCATAAATTTCAATGGTATAATCTTAAGGTTTATTAGGGATTGTTTTTTATAGGTGGAGAATCGCCCATCCACATCTCTCACTAAATTAGTGGTCTTCATTTGTCTTCACCAACCCAGATCACACATAATTACTTGGTAGACTGAAGTCCAATACACCTTTCACTCGATTGATTGCTCATAATTATATAAAGGAACTTGTGTACTATGGATGATAACGGGTCCCACAGCATCCCAACAGCACAGAATCCGAATAGAAAGACCAGAAATGGTTCGATAATATGGATCCATTTTTCATTAGGGTCCATGTTAAGGCCCATTCCATGAACCACAAAAAGATTGGGTCCGGAATTGGGTCGACTATGGATTTCATGCCTGAGGATCTTTTAAATAACTTGGGGTCTGAATTCAATTTTTTCAATTTGGATTTGGGTATGGGTTTGGGGATCCTGTGGCCTAAGCCCAATTCAAATTGGCTCTTATTAGTAGTTTGGGGGTCAGATCTTGCTACATTTGTTGCTTTTATTTACCGTTATTCCCTAAAGGAGCGGCTCGCCCATACCAAAAAGGCCCATGCACTCTCCAGTCTATCTCTTTTAACAATCAGTATCACCACAAGCTTAAAACTATTAGTGAACTGCATAATAATTTATATCAACACCCCCCCTAATAGAGGCCGTTTGAATTTTAAACCCAACAGACAAACGAAACACGCAAACAAACATGTCTCTCAAGAGTTTCAAACTTGTGACCTCGATTTATCTTTGATATCATGTTACCAACCAATAACACCAATCTCAGCATAAACGTATACGCATATGGTCACCACTACGTAAGCCTTTAGCTCTCTAAATATAACACACAAATGAGGAAGGGTATACGTATGTGGCCTATTGAGAATTTTTGTTTTTGGGGGAAGGGGGACCTAAACAAGTAGTTGGATTTTAGGGCAAACTCAAATTTTTCATGTGGGTTTTCGGGGCAGACCGTGATATTCATCTTTGTTTTGGAAGCAAACATAGGGGTGATGATCACCCCCATTACTATATATATGTGGGTTTGCCCGACAAATGCTTAGAGTTATCCACAACTGATGTGGGACTCAAGTACTCTTCAATTCCATAGAAAGAAAGAAAACAAAGGAATAGAGATGGAGTGCCCAATGGTTTAAAGCCCATTAGACCAACATATTCTATATTATTTTACTTAGCAAATAGATATATTGGAACTTTAATTTCCACCACCTTTAGCAAATAAATTCTATTTTTTTATTTTATTTACAAACAGAACATTCCAAAAGAAATTAGAAGTTGAATACTTAAAACTTTAATTTTCTAATTATGTTTTAGGGTTTTTAATTTTAGTAACCCTATAAATCCAATACATAAAGGTTTAGCCAATTACAGTTCAAAACCATGTTTTAGAACCATGTAAAACTTGAAATATATAGAAGACTAAAAGATGCGGACCCATCCTGAATGTGGGTTGGGCTGGACCCAAATCAAACTTGAGTCTATCCAACCCACTCCAGTGCGAGGAGCATTCATTTCACATCAAACATATGTAATGTAAGTTTTTCCCACATGGTTCATCCCGGACTACCCACATGTAGGAATACAGTACGATGGAGGCCTCATTGTGGGACCCACTTGAGACCAGTGGGTCGGGTTTGGATACAAGAAGTGGACCCAAATTGGATGCAGATGCAGACCCATACTAAATGTGGGTTGGGCTGGATGTATGTTATGACACGTTTGGAAGCAGCCGTGAATTGTACTATTTGCAGAATTTACAATGCATTTGTTTCTTGGGTATTTTCGAGTGTGGATTACACATCTTTAAAATCCACTCTCTTTTTCTCTGAATGCAATAGAATGAGAAGGGAGAAAGCATACATTTTCCATGGAAAAGAAGTCACAAATTTACACCTCCCTCAGTCTCCAAAATTTTTCTTGCCTTTCTTTTTACTCTACCCTAGGAAGTTGAGATCCAGGAGAACCCACTTGTGGGAAGAGGAATCCAACACCATTGGAAAAGAAGCCTACACAAGTGGAAAAAGTGGCGTATTGAGGGATCAAACTTTGGACAGTTGAGTGACATGTGGGTTTGTCAACCAACAAAGTAACCCCTTATTGTCAAAACTTTTGCCTTTTACATATGCAACGGCTAATATGTAAATTTTATATATGTAAAAAGGATCATCATGTTTGTTTGGAAGCACCATTTCCCATAGAAATAAATAAGAATATTGAATAGTTTTATATTTATTCGTATTTTTCGTATATTTCTCAAAATCTATGAATAGTTTTATATGTGTCTTGGTGTTTATCATTTATATAAGAATATTGAACAGTTCCAATCATTAATTAGGGGCTTACAATTGTGTAAAAAAACATATCTATAAGTTTAAGAATTTTGGGCATGTTTCACATATTTCTCATGAAAATTTTAAAAAATGAACAAAATGTTTTGGGGTTTATTCATTAAATGAAATAAATGAACGGTTTGGACCCTAAAATTGAGTGTGTCCAAAAATGGAGTCTTGTACTGCCACTTTTTCACATGAGAGGTGTATAAAGTTTTATCACCTCTTACATATGCTATATTTTGGGCGGAAAATTACTTATTTACACACTATTTTCACACTTGCAAATGAGGTGTAGGCAAGCACAAACCTACATAACCAAACATGAGTAACGTGTTACTCATGTGCAACTTTATATTAACTTTTGCAAACAAAGGGATCTCTAACATAGCGAACTTTTATCCAAAGTCTCCAGAAAGATTTCTGCACCAATTTCTAAGTTGAATTTGTCCTTAGAAATATGTCTTCACGAACAAGCCCATCAGGTGCATTGCTGTTAGGGGGAAAAGGCAAATGACTTGGTGTTTATCATTTATATAAGAATATTGAACAGTTCCAATCATTATTTAGGGGCTTACAATTGTGTAAAAAACATATTATGAGTTTTAAGAATTTTGGGTATGTTTCACATATTTTTATCTTTTTTTTTAAACGGAGGGTGTCCCAACCCTTTAGGCCAGACTAATCCCTGTGGGCCACGTGGAGCCGTTCAAAACATGTCTCATTCAAATGTTGGCTCTAAACAAACTTCACTCTAATAGAGATTATAGGGATCAAGCCACTGTCAAATTGACCATCCGTAAAACTTCTGCTACAGTCAAGTTTCCATCAAATCTCACTTACTCATGTCCTTTACTCCTCACGTCTCCAATAATCCTCAGAAGGATTATTGGAGAGGGCTTATTTGAGTATAAATTTCTATGCATTCAATATCTACGTATTTTATGCAAATAGACGGGTCTCATAGCCGTTTACTTTAGATGCTCTTGTGAAGATGCAAAGAAGAGAACACGGAGAAAGCAAGGTATTGGCTATGGCATCCTTGGGTCAGAAAGTGATTCGAGATAATGGGTATATTCCATTTCAAGATCATTGGATACAGAGAAAAGAAAAACAAATGGTAGGTGGTTGCCATCTACGTCGGATTGCCATTTACCAACCACCACATAGTAACCTTGTATCGTTCAACCACAGCCGAAGAGTCAGTTGTTAAAACTTTTCAGCCATTAGATAGCTGTGTTATCCATTCTAATTATTGGAGTGGAGAGAGAGAGAGAGAGAGAGAGAGAGAGAGAGAGAGAGAGCACCCTTTGCCCTTTGGGCACTTCCAAAGGCTACATAAGGCCAAGTAGAGTTGCATAAGATGAGTGCATGGGGAAAATAGGAAAAGGGAGCAAAAGGAGAAGAAGAAGTAAGAAAGAAAGAAAGGAAAAAGGCAGAGATGATAGCGATTCAGAGATTGGAGTTTTGCATAGGACTAGTAAACGTGGCGATATCGTGGCTGGTGTTCATCGTCGAAGAAATGGAAGAGCTTATCCGACGCCATCCATCTCTATTAACCATCTCTAATGTCCCCATGTATGCTGCATTCCTTGGGCTGATGCTTTGAAGATGCCTACATACAGGACTCTCTCTCTCTCTCTCTCTCTCTCTCTCTCTCTCTCTCTCTCTCTCTCTCTCTCTTCCTTTGCTAGCATTGGTGTTTTTTTTTTTTTTTTTAATTTTGTATGTATTGATGATTTGATGTTGTTTATTTGCTATCCCAAAAGAAGAAGGTTTAGAAAAGGTTGTGTGTGAACTTTCAGCCTGTCTTTCTTGTTAGTTCCAGTCATCCTCAACAACATAAACTGAGGAATGCCATCAATCCACAACATTCTTTCCATCCTTTTTCTCTTCAAAAAAATCTGGCAATCCACAAAAAAAGGGAGCCTGGTTGACCAGAATCTTGGAAGGGACTGTTATGGCTGAAAAGTGCAGCAGTTGAGGTGGTAAGGGAAAAAGATGATCCAGGTTAGTGAAGGCAATGAGTTGGATTTGGCATGCCTAGTGATGATGGTTTATGGCTATGGTAGGGTCTTCTAAATTATTTCCTGTGAATCATTATTGAATATGATGAAAATCTTATTAACAATGTAGATTGGAAAGGGGAAAAGTGGACAAGGTTGGCAAAAAACCCAACCCAAGTGATCAGAATCTTTAAACCCAAACCAACTGTCAAGTGCTATCAAACAGACATTCAACCAGCCTGACCCAACCAGAACCCCACCTACACCAATTATTTGCTCAGTTGGGGATCATAGAATCCTGCCCAGCACCTCCATTTTTGTGAGGCAATAATATAAAATGTCTAGACATCATTTTTTTTTTTTTTTTTTGTCCCCACAATAGTTTTATTGACAATGGTGGACCCCACATGTAAAAACACCCAAATTCGATATTGTTTAAACGGGTTAAACCACTCAGGTTGCAGATTTCTGGTGAGTCGCCGAGTCCTTTAAAGTTGTTCCCTGCCTTACTCCTGAGTATTTGGGCAGACTAGCCCGAGTTACAGGTTACTCGGCCAAGTGGCCCTCCAACACGAGCTGTGTTTCAAAGTTCGGCAAGAAATCTCAAGTAATAAAGGCTCACCAAAACCTGGCCACAGGTTCAGCACTAACAACAGCCTCACCAGAGCAAGTGATAACACTACCACCGAGTCTCAACTCTCAAACCATCACTTGAAAATCAAATAACATATCACTCATAAGTCAAGACCCAGAAGAAAAAATGCTAAAGCCACATCTTTTGGCCGATTAAATCAGCAACAGCGCTAATCATAAATTTCCCATAGGTTTATTTTTCACCCAGTGAATCTGCCATTCATCAAGTGCCCAGCCCCAAAAGACAATGCATCCCAGAGAACCAGGCAAAATAAAAACTCAATAGATAGATCTCACCGGCCAAACCCACCATAAACATACAGAACAGGATTAGCTCCCCATTTGGGTAGCATGATCAAATCAACTCTCGTCGTTACATCCAGAACATTTCATGATATAGTATGCAAAATATGATTACGTCTCGAAGCGGCTGCTTCCTCGGCGTCCACGATTAGACACTCTCCATACTGGTTTCTTCTTCTGCATGTTTCGAAAAGGAAAACAAAAATGACAAGTAGCTTTACAAATAATGATGATAATAGGCAAATGGATCATACTTGAGAACAATCATACCACCTCAGTAGGTTTTGGACGGAATGGTTTGCTGAATCTCCTCCGCAGCTGCTGTTTCTTTTTCTCAGCTTCCTCCATCTTTCTGAGGCTGGGCCTGTATAGTATGACTGATCGGCCTATTTGCCCAACAGCTACTGATCCCGTCGCTTCCTCTAATTGTCTTACCACATCAGGCATCTCTCCAGGGCAGCTGTTATGCACTTTAAGCTGTTGGCATAATAAGAAGGAATATGAGTAGCCCACCTATGTGGGTTTTATTACAACAGAGGGAAGCAAAATGAATTTGCATCGTAAATTGTCCAGCATGAAACTCCGAGAAAGTGGATCTTGTAATGTGAAAACAGTAATCTTGATCATAAAATGCAGCTACTTGATCCTACCTACTCACTAAAGCGTCAAAGCAAGTAGAGATTGCAGCTTACTCATAAACATCTGGTCTTGATTGGAGGGAGAGCGGGTGGATTCACTGTTGCACCATCTCATTCCTCATGTATTTGTGGAGATGGAGTAAAAATTGGCTTCTTGTACTCACATTATTTTGGATGGAACGATTACTAAACTACATTATAATTTATGTGTTGAGAAAAGTGAGTCCCAAATTGCAGAGGAGCATCAGCAAGGCTGTGCCTTTTGTGCCTTTATTTTTTTATTAGTGATTAATTTCAGCAAGAATGTGCTTTGTGTGCTTTTTTTCTTAATTTCTGCAAGGATGTGCTTAAGCCTTCTATTGGCATTCCTTATGAACAACTAAATGGCAGAATCTGAATCGTACATGCCTTGATGTACTTGTTCGCAGATGACTTGGTATTAATTATTCAAATAAGAATCAGGTTAATAGTAATAAGTTTTTGAGTTAAATGGATTGAGAATTAGCAAAAAGGATACAAAACATATGTTGTGCAGCTTTTGGGGATTGAGGGTAGGGAACTAGGTCAAAGTTGAAAATCACTTCCACAATATGAAATTCCAAGATCATGGAGAAACTATGGAACAGACAGAGGTTTTCAGGAGAATATCATTAACAAGATCAATGCAGTGATGGAAAGTGGAGATAAGCTAATTGACAGATCCTCGTAGCCAAACCAGGGTTCTTAGATAGGAGTTAATGGTTGGAACTACGTTTGATTTGTATCTGAAGGCCCATCACTGTGGCAGACCCCTTTGCTTCATTTTTTCTTCTACACAAACTCAAAATGTTCTCAAAAAAAGAAACAAGAAACAAGAAAAAAGTAGTGACAAGCTAGTGTAATGTTGCTCAATCAAATAGTCCCGGCAACAAGCTAGTTGAATGTTGTTCAACCATAGAGTCCAATGTGATTAAAGAAATGATTTTATAAGACAGCATCCAAGTATGTATAGTCGTATGGAGCTGAGTGTCAGACAATAAGAAAATGGCAAGAATATAAGGTACATGAGGCTGAGTAGCATATGTTAAGATGAATTTGGGCAGTAGCAAGAAAGGATAGAATTAGAAATGCATGTACAATAAGTCGGTCCAGACAAAAAGAAAATTATGGAACGCAAAATGAAATTATTTAGGCATGTATATAAAAGACCAAAAACATCAAAAGTCATAACTAGGGGGTGGGGAGAAGAGACCAATGAAGACCAGAAAACATGTGGAGTAATGTGTTTATAACAAGATAATTAAAAATGGTACATAAAAATGTGTAGTTATCCATGTCATAACTACATTATCTTGGGAGTAATGTTGAGTTTTTTTTTTTACACCCCTATTAGAAATGGTATGTTAGGTTAAAGAGGGAAACAAAACTTGGCTTTAAATAGAAATAGCGGCAAAGTAAAATTCACAAAGCAAAGCCCAATAGACTTCAAAGGTGATGATAAATTTGGCAGCATCAGAAGGACCAATTCTTAGTCACTGCAAAAATCAGGATACACCTGGATGTTGTTCATGGAATGAAGACCTGAAAAGGATTGCACAATTTTGCAGGACCCTTAAGTTGTGCGCTATTTACATTACAAACAAGAAACAGCTTTTTCTTTTTCTTTAATTAAACTGCTTTAATGGTGCTACAAATCAGATAGTGCAAAGCTTCATCCACTATAGTGTTTCCCTACTTTGCGAGGTAGGTCAAGTGCCATTTTCATACAAAAGTCTAGTCTGGTGAGTTTTTAAAGCCCGCTGCCTGCCTGGTGTCAACATTCAATTCATTTTGGGTTCGGGATGGCATAAGTAAAGGACATGGTTCTAAATATTGAAAAGTATTTATTTTGATTCTACTAAAGCCTCAAGGTTTTAGTAAGAATGGTTCGATAAGGAAACTTAATCTGGTATCGAAGTTGAGGAGCGGGCTCCACCCAAGGGGTAGTATTGAAAAGTATTTATGCTTCCTCTATTAACGCCTCGAGGTTTTGGTAGGAATGGATAGCTAAAGAAACTTAATACTAAATCAAATGGTATGGTCCAAAGTCGAAAACTTTAGGTAGAAACCAACATATAGATTCCAGATGATACTTCTCTTGTTTTGGTTCATTTAAACAACTATAAAGAAAATTATATATAGAAATGAAAAGGTTTTAAAGTTCATATTTAATTGCTTTTAGGTGTTTCAGAATTCAGATGTAAATAAAACAATAGAATACTATATGAAGTTAGTGAGAACAGAGTTCATATAAACCCATATGAATTGGATTTCAAACCATTACATATCAGTAGACTTGGAGCTGAGTTTTAAAACCACAGTGAGTCAGAGCCAGTGACATATGGCAGATGAACTATACATGGTGATTGGTGGGGTAAGAACACTCAATCTTTGCTCATTCATCCATTTATGCGCATTACTAATTACATGAAGAGGCATTTGACTAACTCAAAGAGAGTAATCATGTTGTGTTGTGTTATGTTTACTTTTCCAAAACCCATTTGGGATCTGGGGCACACACCCAAAACTCATAACTAAAAAAATTATCAATGGAAGCATTCATGTTTGGGTAGAACAGGATAAAGAAGAAGAATACCTTCAAGATTTCGTTGGCCTCTAATGTCTCGATGAAAGAAGTGGCCAAGGAAGAAGTAACGCCCGACTTGCCCACCTGCTGGATCTTCAGCTTCTTCCCAAGGCTATGGGCGTAAGCTGCCAGCTCTTTCTTTTCCTTAATGCTCAGTTCGGGAGCCTTCACAGAAGAAGACAAAGAGGCCGAAGCTGCTGTGATTGGGATTTCACTTGTGACGACGTCACCTTCTTCTTCTTCTCCTTGTGGTTGGGACTCGAAATCTTCTTCTTCTTTCTCGTCGTCCTCGGATTCATATTCTTCTTCAAAGGGGTTGATGGGGTGATAGGAATCGATGGGAGAAGGAATTTGGAGATGATTGAGAGAAGTTGAAGGAGTACAGAAGAGACGGTGAGAGGAGGAGTAGAAGGTGGGGAGGGTTCTTTGAAGGAAGGGCTTCAGATAGGAGAGGGAAGGAGATGTAGAGGAAAAGGGAGGTCTGAGGAGATGATGAACGGCTATTGCTAGTGCTGCTGCTGCCGAAGCCATTGATGAACGAAGAAAGTAGAGAGAGACTGGAGACTGCTTATCCACGGCTCACATAAGAATGTACTAGCCCAATAACCCGTGCGCACGTCATCTCCTTGCAAAATAAATAATTACTTATTAAAAAATTACCTCTTTCCGTTGAACAATTCAGATAAAATAGAAATTGGAGAGAAAAAAATGATATAGTTACATATATAGAATTAAAACATGAGTTGTTTGATGGAAAAATGAGTGGGTAGTTGCATGAGTAGTTACTTAACCATCGGTCAAAATTATAACCAATGGTCAAAATTAAAATCAAAACCTCCTATCTTAATATATTATAATAGTTAGATATGAACAACTGAAACATGAGTTGTTTGATTGAAAAATGAATTGGTGGTTGCATAAGTAATTACTTAATCGTCGGTCAAAATTATAACCGACGATTAAAATTAAAGTCAAAACCTCCTAACTTAATATATTATAATAGTTAGATATGAACAACTGAAACATGAGTTGTTTTATTGAAAAATGAATGGATGGTTGCATGAGTAGTTACTTAATCGTCGGTCAAAATTATAACCGACGATTAAAATTAAAGTCAAAACCTCCTAACTTAATATATTATAATCTTAATATATTATAATAGTTAGATATGAACAACTGAAACATGAGTTGTTTTATTGAAAAATGAATGGGTGGTTGCATGAGTAGTTACTTAATCGTCGGTCAAAATTATAACCGACGGTTAAAATTAAAGCCAAAACCTCCTAACTTAATATATTATAATGCTTTGAGATTTTTCTTTTAAGTACCTAATCATTCATTTAATTTATGAAGGATGAATAGCATAGTAGAGGGTATTTCGTCTAGTGGTATAATTCTCGCTTCGGATGCAAGAGGTCGCGAGTTCGATTCTGAGTCAGATTTAAGAAATGGAAATTGAATGGCTAAACAAGAATAAGTTTCTTAAAAAGCTTGGGATCTTGTTCAAATGTTGTGCATTTTTTTTTTTTTTTTTATCACCAGGAGAGTTAGATTTAAGAAATGGAAATTGAATGGCTAAACCTGAATAAGTTTCTTAAAAAGCTTGGGATCTTGTTCAAATGTTGTGCATTTTCTTTTTTTTTATCACCAGGAGAACAAAGGTAGGTGGAATACACATTAATGGGGTGATCATCTTCATCTAAACTGTAATTATTAAGAGGAATAATAATCGACAACATTTTATTAATCGCAAAGAGAACGAAGGTAGGTGGAATATACATTAATGGGATGATAATCTTCATCTAAAATGTTGTTATTAAAAGGAATAATCAGACAGCAAAGCTATAATGTGGGTCACTCAATTGATCCTATACTTGGGAAGGTGTGCAAATGAGCAAGGATGAGGGAAATCATACCACTGTCTTGCGGGGCCTGGCCTGCACACTGTTAGCATTGAAGAAGGGGGCACAATCAGTTTTGTCTATTAGATGAAGATCGTGCCACTTGATATAAGTTAGAAGGTAAAATAACAGGATGCCTTTGCCCCAAAAGAAAGGGACACAGGTAGCAGCTGCATAAAAACGAGGCCATAACAATTTCATCATGACTGTTCTCTATAAAAATATGTTCGGTTTCTTGTCCTCAATGGATGATTTTCTAATAAACTTATAATGGATTTCTATCTTCCTTTGGCGGTCATTATTTGATAGTGTATTGGGAATGAAAGTTAAAATAAGCAGCTAGAGAAACATATCTGAGGAGGGCTATGTTTGTTTTTTTAATGATTGAAGGTGGGATGTATCTATTCTACTGAAAAGAAAGATGGGACATATCTATTAGATGGGATTTTAATGGTTGGGCTTCCTTGTTGAAAATTGGAACAGTGTGAATGACCTGATAGAATAGATCCTTCGACTGATTATATGGCCACAGTTTCTAATTCTCTAAAATAGCTCTTTATTCCATCATCCTTGATGACCTTTAGACAGGAATCATTTGCATACAGTCACCATGCAAAATAGCAGTTTCAACAACATTTACTAGCCAATTGCAATGTAATCAGGTCTGTATCCTGAGAGTTCTGCCAAGGGATTATCTAACAGCTAAAATTCTCAGGTTCACTTTCAGCTAAAAATCTTGCTGGTGGTATGGACTGCAGGGGCGGGGAAAAAGTCCATTTGGGGGCTGCAAAATGTGGCACTGATCTTGCACTCATATCGGACCCATAAGTTCTGTTAGAGCAACTGGTCAGAATTTGGCATCTGTAATATGAAAGGAAGAATTATACACCGCTAGAGAAGATCAGCAGCTCACTTAGGACCACCATTCACTACAGGCTACTGGACCAACTGCAGATTAGCTCTGTAGCAAAGAACTAGAGCAAACAATAGTCGCCATCCCAAGCATGGTTTAAAAAATCAGCCAAGCCCGAGTCGACTCAAACTCGGCACATACCGAGTCAGGTCCTATGGGACTCGGACTCAAATCATGTGACTTGGCCTAGTCCTATGTGACTCGGACATGCAACTGAGCCAAGTCCTAATGCGACTCGGCTGAGTCTTAATGGGACTCAGCCCTCCAATAATTTTATTAGAAATTGGGACTCAGCCAGACTCGACCCAGTCGAATCCCGATTCCAATTTTTTAAACCTTGATCCCAAGGGCATCTTTTTAACTCAGGCCCAGCTTTGTATAAGAGATCTGGTATGAAATGATAGATGTAAATAAGTCTCATTTAAATCTTCTCTGAACTTATAGTAAAGCTCCGCAAATTGCATCTTGTGAAAGAATAGTTTAGTGATACTCATGTAGAACCTAATAAGGGAGAGAAATAAAACCTTTATACCACGTTTTACATGATAATGTCAGTTCACATAGATACAAAGCGTTTCTTGTACATTGAAAAGACACTACCAATCTGGGTTGCATTTGAAACTTTGACTCCTTTTATCAAAGCATTTTACAGCCATTTCAGGCGGGAAAAAAAAAAGATATTGAGAAAACATTTAAACAACTACATACATGACAATTAATAAAAGAATGGCATTGATATAATTAAATTACATGAAGAAACTGTGTATCATCGGGCATTGACATTATACCCTGAAAGAAAATAAAAAGGATCTTGTTAGAAACTTAAGCACTCCCATTTATTTCATCACTTTGCTATCATTAATAGCCAAAGAGACAATTTTATAGGAAAATGAAGATAGCTTACAACCTCAAAATACAAAAGACTATGTGAAAGCAATGATCCTATCTGCAATCTTTGTGCGACAAAGTGGGCATTCAGAACAAGCAAGTGAACAAGGTTTACACACTGCAGACATTACGTCAAAATCAATTACTTTCTCAGCAAAATGTTATGTGGATCATGGAATAATAAGAAGGATTTGGAATCACTCACAACAAAAATGACGGCAAGGAAGAAGTACTGCAGCAGTTGGTGATTCAAAGCATACTTTACAGACATGAGAGTTCGCATCTCCATTTCCCAGTGATTCAAGCTCTTTCTCTTTCATTTCACGCATTTTAGCCTGAAGACATCGAAATTCAGTGATGAGAAAGAAGATCCGTGTGCATGTTTAAATTTCACTAGCAAGCAATGATCTTATGGTCCTCCCAAAAACTCTGTAGAAGTTTCAAAGAGGGAGCCATAAGAGTAATCTAACAGAACAACATTAACTGAAGAAAGCAACAGACACATGGAATAGAAGCCTCTGGTGGCTCATTGGTTCGGAATAGCATGCCATCAGAAGCTACTGTGCAAAGCAATCAATTGAAAAAAATGTGTTACCAACCTAACCAAATTATATGCAGAACTACATTTGATATTCATAAATTCTCAAAGCAAATATATGATCAAATATAGGATCAAATGCCATTTGATCATATATTTGCTTCGTGGAAGTTATGTCTAGCACCGCCATTCAGGAAGGAAGCTGCATCTTCCACAAAGCTTCATCCACCAAAAGATTGATTGCATTTTGTGCATGCTGTGGCATTCAAGACTGGTGTTAAGAAAAACTAACCCCTGCAACACACTGTTCTCCACAATTTTGTCAATATGAGGGATGAACATTACTTCCCAAAGCATCATTATCCGTAATGAAAGCTTCTGTTCAAAATCCATTAAAATACCCTTGCAACTAATGGAGAATCACATTAAGTAGCCGTGAAGTTCCTAGATAAATCACACCTGCCCAGCACATCTTGCAGACAATTCCTAGCAATCCAACAGAAGGGGCTTATCACGTCAACAAGTACTGATCTAACAGCAAGACAATGACTCTCTCACTCCGCCTCTGTACATGATTCCTATCACTTAAGCAGGCCCACAGGAAGTCCCACCATAGCTGGACCCAATTTGATTTCCCATCATTGGGTGAGTCCAACAATGATTCCATCATGTGAGTGAAACCCACTGTGATTCCAGTGCGACAACAGCCTACCACATTTTGTTTAGTGGGGCACACCGTGATTAACACCGCTAGAATGAGCCCACTATAACGGAATCACAATGGGGTTGACAGTTACAAAGGGTCAACCTGATGATGAAAACAACGATGGGCCTCATCAAACGAGTGATGGAATTTGGTAGGCCAACACAATGGCAGGAATGAAGGTGGGTCCGTGGAATCAAGAGGGTCTCAACGATGGGGATGGCTGGTTGCCCTTACAAAGTGGGAATCGCATGGGATTGAAGAGGGGGAGTTGAAGGGGCTGTTAGTAATTTTGGAAAATGTCATCTTGGTTTGAAGGGCTTGTTGTAGGCTTATTAAAGGGCATTCTTGTCTTTCTGATAGCCATCAGTCTGTATTTTATAATAGTTCAAGAAAGCAGGATAATGAGAACAGGCACTCAATTTTGAAGGCGCAGATCTAATATGCATTGAAAGAATTTGATGAAACAATTTCTAACTCAAGACTCATTAGGAACTTCCAAAATAATTTCAGAAAGGACAAGGACTAATATGCAAACTTTGGAAACTCAATGAAGGCAGGTTATCAATGAATATGGATATAAATGACGTCAAAATAAGTTGGACAACCACCACATGCATCTGGGAATGAGATGAATGCTCACCTTTAAACGCACAACCAGAGGCTCTAATTCAGTGCTTTGGTTCCAATCATTAAGAGGTTTCGTCATATCATTAGATACTTGTGTCTCTTTAAGGACATCTTTATTGTCATTTGTATTTGTTTTGGTATCACCAACAGCATCAACCCCATGACTAGACCTCTCATCAGCATTCATCTCTGGGGTAGCTCCTTCCCCCTTTTTCAATTTGGCAACTAGTACCCACATGCCCGCTAAGTCATTTTCTAAAGCTGCTTCTCTTTTCTTTGCCTCATCAAATTTCTTGCGATACTCCTCTTCAGCAAGCTCCTTTTCAGCTAAAGCAGCCTCAAGAACTGCTTCTCTCTGTTTCCTTGCCACCAACTCCATCTTAATATCATCTGGATCAAGATTCCAGAACTCAACATCATCATGGACAGTGTTTTCATTACCCTTGCTGGTAAGCCGCCCTTTTCTACCTAATTTAACACCATCAACCTTGCTTTCAGAAAGTTTACGGGTACCACCAGCACCAGGGTGCATGTTGGACCCCCTAGAATACACCACATCTTGAGCAGCCAATAGCTCTTTTGCTTGTCTTGCATTTTGTAATGAAAGTTTGGTAACTTCGCCTGCCAAGTTTTTCAATTCAACAGCAGCAGCAGATGCCAATTCCTTTGCATAGGAAGCCTCTTCAGCCAATTTCTGGTTCTGTGAACGCAATCCACTGTTCTCATCTATAAGCTGAGCATGTGATGTTTTCAGTTTCTCATTTTCAAGCTCCTGCAAGCAGTAACCAAAGCAAGTTAGATACAAACAAAAAGCAAACATAACCCAAAAGGAAACAGTGAAAAAAAAATGCAGCAGATAGAACTCTTTAAGTCATTTATTTTATCGGTAAATTCTAAGTCATGTTAAACAACAGGGAGATGGTCGAGCCTCTGCTAAAAATTTTAATTTTTGAATTATTACTTCCGAGCCTTTTCTAAAATTGATAGTGGAGCCCTACACATCAGAGAAAGCAGAAGAGGAGCTGAGCAGTGGTTGCAGAGATGGTCGAGAGACAAAAACATCCGCTATGGAGAAGGGGACAGAGAGGCTCATGGCAAGCTGAAGGAAGGTGCACAGGTTGTATACTGAGATTGGTGGATGGCTCTATAAGAAGCAGATAAGCCCCGCCTATTGGATGGAAAGAGAGGATTGCAAAGAGAATGTTGCAAACAGAAATACCAATGACGAGCAGAAAACAGCAGGAAATAAAGGTTGGACAGCTGGCGAGTGGACTGATGTGCTACTTTTGGACAGAACAAGATAATGTAACACTCCAAAAACCGAGTGGTGAAAGGCCTCTCGGTCAAGAGCTGATTGAGGACCTCCGATCAGCAGACCAATTAACTCTCAATTTAATGATTGATGATATGATCAATGACCTGTATAAACAGAGAAACCAAATACTATCAAATCTACCAATAAAAACATAATCATAACAGATAATTTTGCTACTAGTATCCTGATATATCTCTGTACCATCCAACAACCAGAATTAATATAGTATCTCCCAATAGAATCTATGGAAGACCATAAAAAGATTTCAATCCAACAGTCACTTGACTGATCAGAGGAAATCAGAATCATTTGAAAATTTCTATCGATCCAATCAGACTCGTTATTGGAGTTGATCCAAAACAATGTAAGATGTTCAATCAGTTATTGATTACAAATCATATATTTCAGGTTGAGAAACAGTAGCCGGAAACAATGCAAAAATAACAAGGAAACCATTTCCCAGACAAAAACTCTTTACAGAATTCAACAGGATGCATGAAACAAGATTTCAGAGACACAAAGGGAGAAAGTAGCTTCCCTATTAGAGGAGAAGAAAATGTTTGGCCAAAACATTCAATTACATATTGTGTACGAATAAATTTTTCATCTTATTTTCTTTGGAAAAAACATTAATCTAAGTGTTGCAGTATCACAAGTCAATGTCTATGGCTAGAAATTTATTTCTTCTTTCTCGAGAGGTAAGAATCTATGGAAGACCATAGAAAGATTTCAATCCAACACAGTCAGTTGACTGATCAGAGGAAATCAGAATCATTTGAAAATTTCTATCAATCCAACCAGACTTGTTATTGGAGTTAATCCAAAACAATGTAAGATGTTCAATCAGTTATTGATTACAAATCATATAATTCAGGTTGAGAAACAGTAGCCGGAAACAATGCAAAAATAACAAGGAAACCTTCTCTCTGACAAAAACTCTTTACAGAATTCAACAGGATGCATGAAACAAGATTTCAGAGACACCAAGGGAGAAAGTAGCTTCCCTATTAGAGGAGAGGAAAATGTTTGGCGGAAACAATCAAGTTCATCGTATACGAATAAATTTTTCATTTTATTTTTTTGGAAAAAACATTAATCTAAGTGTTGCAGTATCACCAGTTGATGTCTATGGCTAGAAATTTATTTCTTCTTTCTCATGAGGTATTTTTTCTGCGCTTAGCTGACTAAAAAAAGTTGTGTATTTACATTCAAAAATAAATAAACAAATAAATAATTCAAAAGACAAGTAAAAGAACAGTTTATTGCAGTATCCTAATGTTTGCATTTTAATAATATTCACTTCAGTCCTAGAGTCATGAACCTTGATTACAGCTGTTGAAAGACGGGATGAAATAGACAGTCCACTAAACAGTTAAACCAAACTGCAATTAAAGTTCATTGAAAGCGTCAGAACAAGAAACCCTTTATTTTATAGATAGCAAAGAAATTCTTCGACAAAAGAAATATTAAGAAGAATCATAACATGGAAGTGATTTTAAATCATTTTGCATCATCATCATCTTCGTAGTCTTATTCCTCATATCTAAGGTCAACAAATTTAAATAAATTGGCAGTCAAGCATTATACTATGCATACCAATTAACACAATTACACAGACACATCCAAATGATGAGAACAGAATCCAGTAATCACCTGACATTGAGTTTTCTTTCTCAGCTCTTCAACATATTCTTCAGAAACCAACGGGTCAGCTGGTAATGGCAGTTTATTGCCCATAACTGAACTCAGCTGCTGCTGCAGAAGGAGAACTTTCTCTTGCAGTTCTTTGTTCTCTAAATGCTGCCAGCAATTGATAATAAATAGAACTTCGTAAGAAATATGGGTGTAGAACAAGGTCAAAACCATAGGCTAAAACTACTAAGGAATGGCTCAGCAAGCATTTGCCATCTCAAGGGACACAGTGTATCAAACTGGGTAAGAAAAAATAATAACAGTATAGAAAAGTTCATCTAATTATGTCAGAAGGCCACATGAGAAAGACTGCAGTCGCTAACCTTAGTTTGAAGTTGTTCCTGGAGGATGCGGTTGTCAGCTGACTTAATCTGCATTCATTAATGAAAAATAGTTAACATTAATAGTTTTGGATGCTAAGCAAATAAGAAAATCCGGTGGTTATAACAAGCAGAAAACAACAACATCAAGCAGCTTCCATTGGAAATATAGATTCGGCCAGTGAAACATAAAATATTTTTAACTTATTTCATTCTTTAATTTCTACATATCTAATGAGCAAAGATAAATAAATAAATAAAATGCAGTGTAAAGAATTAACCTCTAGCTCAAAACCCTTCTCATTGCACTGTGCCATCAACCTTGTGACTGTCTGTTTAGGAGAAAAAAAAAAGAGTTAATTCTCCAAATAAACTAAAGCTTATGCCAGCCAAGAGCGTAATTAAGAAAAAATAGAAAGTAACGAAGGAAACATGACTACCTGCTGCATATCAACCAATGATGCGTTGGCCATTGAAGCCTCACCGCTCTCAATGATACGTTGCTCTAAAACCCTCATTTGCTTCCGCTTCTCTTGTATTTCACTCTCCAAGTTCTGAATCTGTGTTTCAAATGGGAAAAATAGCCCATCAGTTGTTGAAAACAGAACCTCGGACACAACATCAACACGCATGACAAACAAGTACATGATTGGGGATTTATTGACCAATTAGTTCATCTTTGTGTGTGTGTGTGTGAGATATATATATATATATGTATATATATATATAGAGAGAGAGAGAGTTTACGTTCTTATTTGCAGTTCATGTTAGGTTTAGGTTTTGCAGTCTTAGTTTTATAATTTTACTGGAGTTTAAAAAACAAGAAAGAAAAAAAACAAAACAAAGTGAAGAATTTTATGGCAGAACTTTTTAGCTGACCCCAGTCTGATGGATAAAGACTCTGCTGCTGATGCTGATGCTGATGATTATGATGCAGAATGATTACTAAATCGGAAAACAACAATATGATAGGGGATACATAGTTACTTCTACATGCATAGAATGCCAGCATTGACAAAGGATGATACTAATACTAATACCAATACAACAAAATGATAACCCAGGAAAAAAAAAAACTGAACAAACATCAGCAAAATGGGGTAAACTGAAAGCAGAGGGTAACAGGAAGCAGAAACTAATTGGTCAAAAAAAAAAGATCTTAAAAGGCTCCTTTTGGATTAACAGCATAACAGGTCTTACCATAGAGATTTTGTCAATGTTAATAGGTTTTTTTTTTTTTTTTTTACTATATCATGATGCAAGGTGCTAATTTTTTCTTCAAGAGCCATAATAAAGGTTTAATATGAATAACGTATATGGTGAATGTATTCATGCTCATGTCCGAGATATACAAAAATGAAGATTGATTTATGTCTATACGAGGATTTGGCTCAGAATAGATCAAAATGGAGAAACAGAATTCATGTAGCCGACCCCAACATAGTTGGGGTAAGGCTTTGAAGATGATGATGATGATGATGATTGATGTATGTGATTATGAGAAGTGAGTTAGTCACTTCATGACAGATCAATGGTGCTATGGTTGAAAGTGATCAATCACGACATAACTTACGCAATAGCAAGTACACAGAGTCAATCTTAATTTCACAAGACGATTGGCAAAGTTATACCCAAAAAAAAAGACAATTGGCAAAGAACAGCTCGAAGACCCAAAGAGATAAAAGAGTTCGCCAACACTTATTTTTAGAAATTGTGTCAAAAGATTCCATTGGAATGGGTAACATGGGTTGGAACAAGACTTAAAAGGAGAGATGGAAGAAGCCAAAGAAGGAATGGAGAAAGACAAAGTTTCAGGGTTAGCATTTTCTAAAGCTACATGGATTCTTAAAATGGGAAGCTATGGAGACGTTGAAAGAGTCCTGCGAACAAGAAATTTAGATAGGGAGTACATGTCAACTCTATTTCTTTAATTCCATAAACTAAGTCCCAAAATATTCAAGCATTTTAAACCAGTTTGCTCGGCAGGGAGGGTGCATAGGATCATATCGATGATACTTGCAAATCAGTGAAGGCAAGTCATGATGTGGATCAGTAATGTCTCACAGGGAGCTTCTGTGAAAGATAGACGGAACTTCGATGGGATGTTTCTGTAAAATTCTTAGACGAGACATGTTTTCCTGGTAAAGAAGGTGTATCGACAACTACACAAGCACATAACATAAAGTTGAAATAAATTAATAAATAAATACCTGCGCCTTGGAGCCATCAGGATCATTTACTGACTGTTCCACTAAGCGTTTCAGGGTGCTGGTGCTGAATGCAATCTCACCAGCAAGCATCTTGACCTGTTCCACGAGTAGATCCATCTGATCCGACATTGTAATTCCATCCTGCATTCCACAGGACAAATGAATTTACAGTTTTTTTTTTTTAATGATGAATTTACAGTTAATGGTACACTTCCTGCTTAAAAGTATTCTCCTATGAGAAATTTTCCTAACTAGTGAAATATATGTGACATCCAGAAATGGGCAGAGATATGGTTGCTGATACTGATACATACAGGCACGATTACACAGTCAACTTCAAGCAGATACAAAGGTGTCCTTACAAGATATGAGAAAGCTAGTTTATATATATATATATATATGAAGGACTAAAAAATTACATGCCTAAGAACAAAACAAAAAGGTTTACAGATGTAGGAGGTTTTTTTAAAATGAGACAACAATAGTATATTACACAAACCAATTGCTAAGGCTAGATCTGAGAAACATACCGCTGGAAGCCTGAGACCAGTCGCAAGCCCGCTGATCAGTTCACCAGCTTGACTTGACTCTGTAACTGAACTGATAGCTGAGGATTGGTCTCTGCTTGAGGATCTTCTGTGTTTAAGATCAAAAGAAGGGTCAGTTGAAACAGATAGAATAGAAGATGAAGAGTCCTTCTGCATGGCATCATTTTCTAGAAGTAATGGAGAACCCTCCCGGAATGCATCCAGTTTCTGAAAGGAAATAAAAGACGGATCAGTACCAAAATAATACCTTCCAGGTTGAAGAACAGTATCTACTAGAATAACGAAATCATAGGTGAGTTTGCCAACACGCTTATGGTTGTTAGCACCACAGTATCACACACATCCCTGGGTCTTCATGTTTAAAGTATCACTCCGGACCAATGGTCCAACAAGTAGTAGTAGTAGCAGTAGCAGTAGTAGTAGTAGTAGTAGTAGTAGTAGTAATAATAATAATAGGTGAGTTTTTCTGTGGAATGAGGTGTATAGGATTTGAAGAGAATGATAAAAACATAGGAATTGAAGCGAATAGCAGAACATAATACACGACAGAGATCACAATAAATATCAAAAAGGATAAGCAAAGCAGGTTTGGCAATAACCAAAAAAGCCAAAGCCCCCATTGATCGGAATACTGCCAGAGTTTATACTTTTTAAACAATCACGCAGCTGAAAATGATTAAGGGGGCTTACAAGATACAGAAAAAGATAAAGTAGTGAGCATTAGCTAACTAAAAGTCAGCACTGAGGCATGCAGGCCAGTGCTTCAATAGATATTACCCACAAAATGAAAAGTTTTATATACATTGACCTCTGAACAGAAGATATGCTCACATTACAGACATGGTTGGAAATCAAAATTTATTGGCGTGCCTAAAATGTTTTAGAATCTTGACATTATCCTAAAAGTATGCATGCAATAAAATTTTGGTAGTTAACCAGAGATGTTGCTTTAATATCTTTACAGGATTGTGCATTCTACTTAACAGAAATGATCCCATGCCACCATAAATATGGTACCAACAGTAGCTGCAGTCAGATTTAACCCCCGTGTGACCTACCTTTGTATGATCCAAATCATTCAAATAACACCCTCAAGCAACGTCCCTAACTCCAAGCATACATTCTCCGTTGACTAGATGTGTGAAAAATACAGTTGTTATTTGTATACACGATCAATCCAAGGATGCACATCAATCTAATTAGAATCAAATTTGGGACACTGACTGCACATGGGAAGGCATATGATTGGAGGAACTTGGATCAAACAAAGGTGGACCCGGCAGGGTTAAATCAGATTGTGGCTGCCCTTAGTATCATCACACTAATGGAAGCATGGGAATGTTTCTCTTACTTCAAACATTCTATGCAACATAAAACATGATATCAAATTTCAGTTATTGAATAAAGTATTGTTTAAAAATCTCTGCCATCTCAAAATTAAGGGCACTGGTAACACTCACTGACTGGGCGGTAAACATTGCTTCAGAGAGGCTAAGAGGCAAGGGGTAAAGGCTAGGTACTTGTGGAACTGTTTGAGTTTTTCCAGATAGATTGGAATTGACATAGTATACAGCAGGCAGAGGGAACCAAAGACTTGCAACGAAGTAATGAGAAAAGAAATGCTAAATTGTGTGAGGATTTCAGAGAATATGGATTTAAGTAAGGCTAAGTGGAAAATGGAAATGTACAACACAAAAGGCAGATCAGATAGATTGGAATTGACATAATGAGTCAATGATGATAAACAACTATGTTTATGATTAATGTTGACTTAATGTCTTTGTAGGATGATAAATGACTATCACAACAATGATGATGATTAATCTTGACTAAATGCTTTTGTTCTTCCTTTTAGTGTACAGGAAGCATGGTTGGTTGTTGGCATTTCCATAATATCCATCCCTTCCACATGTACCTTACACATTTAGTTAGCACATCAGGGACTGCCCTTCCCTTCTCTTTTACATTATAAAGTATAAATTGAAGGAAACAGACTCACTCTTTCTCATTTTTCAAAAGCAAAAATGGATAAGGTTTTGAGATTCCTAGAATCCCAAGTTTTTGTGAACAAACAACTCCTGAATGTTCTAGGATGTGTACTACAATAATGGAAACTTCTTTTATTGACAATGAAAACGATAGATACCTTCGTGTCTTATAAACAAACCACTGTATGACCCTCCTACCTCTATATATGACATGAACAGAGCCTACTAAAAGAACTAATTCCCGACTCTTAAATAAAAAGTAACCTTTTAGGAACTGCTCCATAAAATAGGGAATAATTCTATCTGTTGCATCCACTTCATCCAAAGACCCAAGATTTTTCAGCTATGATGATATTGGAACCATGAATTTCATTTTTACAATCAACTTGACTATGGAAACTTACATCATCTTCACCAAAAGAACGACGGCGTTGTTGACTAGGGACATCGTTTAAACATCCAGGAATTGTATTCTTCGATGAAACAAGTATGAGCTTTGTTAGCCTTTGTATTCTACTCATGAGAGCTGCTTTTGCCTCCTCTTCTTCTTCTAATCTTGATTGCATTTTCACTTGACCCTCTTCTAACTGTTCCAATATCAACAAGAGCAAGAAGTTAGTGCTAAAAAAAACAACAAATAAATAAAAGAAAAAAAAAAAAAAAAGAACTCCATTATTAATGCCACAAGGTGAAACACTGCATTACCAAACCAGAAGTGATTCATACAAATTAGATATAAGCACAAAGCATGTGAACATGTATAACCATCAAAATTAAACTAAATGACACGGAAGGAAAACCTGTTGCTTCAAGCTCATGAGCTCCTCATGGTTGACACTAGCAACCATTCCTTTCTTTAGCTGTTCAAGTTCTTGCTTCAAGCTCGATATTTCTTTCTGATACTTCTTAATCAATGATTTCTCATCAATAATCTGGAATACCAAAGGATTTGTTCACAGGTTTTATATCAACGCTTTGTGTTAGACTATTACAAGTCACCAGTCGAAAATTCTATTTGAATAACCATAATATTACCCTATTGCGTGAAGCAAATATCTCAACACGTTTTGCTCTGCTGGCAAATTTCAATGTGTTGTGAGTTTCCTCCAGATTACTTGATGCAGGAGTAACTGTGCAAATAAGCTGCAAAACATCTGAGTTAATTTACAGTGATAGATAAAATAAGCATGGCATTATACAATATAGTGAAGTCAATGATTTCGTACACCAAGCATAGCCAAAAAAAATTAAGTACTTGAAAAGGCATGTCAGCAGCATCAGTCTCCCAAACAGTTAACTAAGTAGTTCGATTATGGGTACTACCACAGAAACTTTCTAAATGTGAATTTATTACATGAGAAAATTACAGAACAAGATTACCAGATAAAACAAAATATGTTCCAAGATTTTCAAACTACTATCAGAATCTGAGAATGTCATGGTATTTTTCTGAGATTTTATCTAAAAACCTATTCTTAGGCTGTATATAAGCAATTTATATATGCTGTTTAAGTTTCTCTATAACTCCATTTTTAGGAGACTTTCCAGGTTATATTCTGATAAACATAAAAATATGAGAGGTTACTGAGTCATGAAGCTAAAATTTCCTTAAACAAGATTTGTGATAACATTCTCATACAGAGTAAAACAAATTCAGTAATAGTACTTTAAACTTACTGATACATGTCCCCGGCCACCCAAAGAGGATTGCAGAAGGCGGGTAAGCTTAGAATCACGATATGGAACATGAGATGCTTTCCCCTCACTCAGCTTCCCAATTACCTTCAAATTTCAGGAAAAAAAATACCAAAAAAAAAAAAAAATCAGCCTAATATCTTACAATCGAATGGAACAAGGACAAAAAAGAAAAATTAGTATTGAAAATGAAAAAAAAAAAAACAACGTTTTAAAACTCAGAATCAGCGTAGTACTCAGACGCCCTCTTTGAGTTGTATCTGCCTAATTTAATACAACTTGACCAAGTCAGACCGTATCAGGCTTAAAATCCGAGACTTGACAAAATCACACACAACAGTTCCTTCCAACTAAGTCAGTTGGTGCAATCTTGACCAATATGCATATGACTCAGCCAAGTCCCATAAGAATCGGCTGAGTCTCATGGGACTAGCAATCCCAAGTTGACTTGGACTCGCCCTAAATTTAAACAAGAAAATCAACAAATGCCAAATGTAAAGTCAAATATTTATTAAAATGACATAAGACATTTTTCATGCATGGGAACCCTAAACATATCAAGTTATCAACAATCCCAAAAAGTGCAAACTCTAAAAGTATAGTAAGGACCCAACCAACAGGAGTGTGTCAATTATTAGTCAAAAGTCATGGGCATTAATTGCACAGGAAATCAACAGATATGAGAAGACACGTTACAAAAATGAACAATAAACATATAAGGAAGCATTATTTCTGAAACAGATAAAAAAATCCCTATCAGAATTATTAGTTCCCTCTTAAACTGAAAGCATTTGTCAGCGACAAAAAACTTCCTGCCACCTCATAGACAAATAGTCTGTCGGGTTCATCTTAACTCAGGTTCAACAATCTCATCTCAATTGTTTCAGTAGTCATCACTGGATCGCTAAGAAGTGATATCATCTGGAATCAAAATCCAAACAACCCAACAAGAACAAACAAGAAATCCCTTATTTTACTTATTCATGAAGAGCACATGTTCAAAACAGACTGGATAGACGGTGTAAGCCAAAATAGACATCAGCAATTATTCAATCACCAGGTTAAGTAGTTATTGTTTATAATTCTAAGAGAATTAACCCATATTGCATCGCTCTCTGAAAGAGGGAACACGACTATGAAAAAAAACATCTTGATTGGAAAATAATTCGAAGCACGAAGACGAGTTTTCCTCATATCAACCCACTTTAATTTAAGCCCCATATCCACTACTTTATTTTGCCCGTAACAAATCCAAGCAATTCACACCAAACTAGCGCCCCTTCTTAGACAACAATAATTTGCATTATGACCAACAAAAGGAGCATAAATCTTGAGATAGAGAAAAGACAAATAAAAAAGCACTTACAGTTCCAAGAGTTAAAAGGCTCTTGTTTATGTAAGAGCCTTCTTTTCTCCTCAATCCAGTTGTTTCAGTTTTTGAGCTCTCAGAACCTGCTAGATCAATCAAATTCTACAACAAAAATGGAAGATATGAGAGCAACATAGACCTCCAATGAGACAATAAGGAGTAAATTCTAATTCTCTGATCAATAAATGGCTCGCTACATACAAGTTGAGAAAATATCACTCCATCATATTCGTCGCCATTGTCACTGCTTTCAATCATCTGTATGAAAGACAACAAAGTAGCATAATGAATGCAACAAATTGTAAAGAAAATATCAATAATGCATTACACGACCAAAAAACTACTGCAACAAAAACATACTATCCAGAAGCAAACCAGCAAACAAGATTTATTAACATTAGTGACAGTACTTCAAGTAAAATAATGGAGATAATTCTTGTAACACCAGGCAATGGTCAATTGAACAATTTGCCACTCAGTTCTTGAAAGCACCAAGTAAGAACAACTCACTCAAATTCTCAAATATTTATTTCTCGAATGATAAAGCAGTTTACAATAATTTATATGTAGAACAAAAGCCTGAGTTCACACTACTTCATGATGGAGATTGAGGTAAAGTAACATCAACCACAAAAATGTGCAGATATAAATATGACAATTAGTAAGTGCTACAGCTGAGGTGCACTTTCATAATTATAATTATTAAGATGCAAATCAGCAAAACAAGTTGTATAACAACACAGAAGAATATATCGCTAGGCAAATATTTTTGTCTAAAGAAAGAGGAGGAAAGTTTTCCCCGAAAGAAAAATCCATTGTAAAGAAATTGGAAGAAAAGGCATGGAAAATAAAAAACAGAAGTAAAAAGAAAGTTTTCCTCACATCCCGAGACTCATTTTAATGCTTGAGTAGACACCCCATTTAATGCTTGAGTAGACACCCCATGGCCAAATTCAAAACCTACAAGTGTGGGTCCATCACATAGGACAAAAGTGATTCCTCTTATGGCTGACGATTCCCACCTTATCCCAGCTCAGATCAAAACAAATGAATAGCCCATTGTCATCTATGCAAGAAGAATTTTCCAACGAAATATTATGGGTGAAAATCCAACGGACAGATCCAAAGTTACACCATCCAGAAGAACGAGGTCAGAAAAAAACAAAAGAAGCACATGAAGGGACTTCGGGGCACCCAGAGGTACAGTTTGGGTAGAACTGCCTTGGCGTCCCAAACTCAGTCCTGGGTGCCCAAAGGACCGATCAGGTCCCACAAAGTCAGTTTTCGGTGCCCAAAGGGTCCTAAAAGTAACACCACCCCCCCCTCTTCTTTTTACCCCTCCTTTGCAACACAGTTGCTCACAGGCTCTGACAATATTTGGCTGCAACTCAAGTTTTTTTGTTAGTGTTAAGATTCTAAAACACTCCATCCTTCATCATTTTCTTGGTTTTCTAGCCTTAGAACATCAGAGTTCAAGGCAAGTCCGGCTTAGGAAAAATTTGAGGAATTTAAGGTGGACTTCACCTTATCAAGTCCAGGTTCTATTGGGTTCGAACTAGGAGTATCTGCAATCATTAGGTTGTCTAAGAGATCAGTGTCTATCTGGCATATTGTAAAAGTGCCAAGGCAAAAAAGCAATAAAATCCCCATATTTCCAAGTTGTTTGTGCAAATGTGTGATGATTTAAGTGGATTGTATCAGTGTGTACAGTCTACTTAAGATTTTTGCTTTTTTTTTTTTTTTTTGCAGAACAATATCCAGCACATGCAGAATAACTCTATAGTACGAGATACAAATTAAGATTTTAAAAAATCTCATAAACTAAAATACTGTACACTTCTAAATATTCTTGGGAACACCAAAACATCACAATATTATATTTGTATTTTGAACTAAAGGATAAAATATAAAAGTAAAAAACAAAAAAGGAACAAATCTGATGACTCCAGGAAGTGTATCACCGATTCACTGTACATGGACAAATGTGTTGATTAAGCCAAGGCTTTCACACTATCAACAATGCTTATTCATAGACACAATCAGAGCTTCCTGACCCGGTAATGGTCGGTCAACTGGGAACCAGGTTGAGTAGACTTGACCCAATCACATACTAGGCCACTGGGTCAGCTGAACTCGGATTGTACAAGTTTAGTTGAAACCCAAGTCTCATAAGGCTTCTACCCTTACATATGAAAGGCAAACAAATAGCTGTACATAAGCCTTGCATGAATGCTGCAGATCAAGATGAACATCATGTAATTAGGCAAGCTATGGCATATTTGGGGGTGTATGATCAAGTATATGGGGTCCGGAACCCTGTGTGAGGAGTTTCATTGAATAAGGAGACCCAAACAGTCCAAAATTTTAAATTTCATTTAACAAGGACTGATTTGGAAAAAAGAGGAAAAGACAGCATCGTTTGCAAAAGTACTAGAATTACTCAACACAAAAGGGACAGACGAGTGCTAAATTTGAGGCTGCAGGTTGGGGGCCAAATCAACTGGTCCACCAGCCAAGTTTCTATATTTTGGTTATTCTAACCTTTATGTAGATTTACATATTTTCTATATTTTGGTTATTCTAACATTTACATTTATAATAAAAATATTTGGCATCAACTGGTCCACCAGCCAAGTTTCCAGTCGATTCTACCTCGTAACTGCCACAGTGTGGTCGGCACAATGGGCAGAAAAACATGGCCTAAATTGCATCTCAATTATAGGATTCAGCGCTTGTGAAGTAAAATTTGTCCAAGTAAACGGGTGTTCGTGCTCCAATCTCCATGTTTCCCGCACTTTAGTGCTTGATGGAATTGTTGCTTGGTTTGGACCAATCTAGTTGTCACTCCTGCAGTCATGCTCAAACAGGAGCATGGAACTCAAGTACCAGTTGGTAGGAAAAGGGTAGCCAAGGTCAAATTCTGTAGATCACAAGCTGTCAGCATAACATTTTTCACAGGTGTTAGTTATATTTTTACACAAAATGGCATGGTTTCAGACAAGTTGGTCACTTGTCAACCACCAATATTGAACTTAAGAGCATGCTAAGGCTTACGAAATAGCTGCTCGTGCATATGCTTTACCTTTTGAAGTTATTTTTCTATTTTTGTACTTATTTGCTTATTTCTTTTGCCATGTTTACTCTTTAGTGTATTTCAACTCTACTCTGAGAGAAAGGGTAACCTAGGTAATATTCATATCAATTAAATGCTGTCTACATTAAAAGGAATTCTGTTTACCCTCAAAATAACTGTCATCCGCATTACAGATTGTTGTGAATTTACATATTTTACAAAGGATAGACTGGCTTGGATTCACGGTATGTGTATCATATTGCTCATCAATCATTAATGCCAAAGTTCGGCAGAGTATTAAGAGGTGCTCATGCATTTGTTTTACACAAGTTCCTTCATTGCTTTTGTATTTGTCTTAGCATTTGTATTTATTTCTCTATTTCATTTTAGTTATTTGTTTCTCCTTAGTTTCATGTCTAATCTTATTTGGTCTTTGTGCGTATGTCATTTATGGGTATATTGGTCATTCAGGAAATTACCACAATGCCAATCAAGATAAGCTGAAAAGGCCTCAGGAATTTAACATGCAAAAGCCAAAGTCATTTAATAGAGCATGCAGGAATACAATGAAATAGGACACAACTAAATAAGCTCAAGATACCCCAGTGGCAAGGGTGTCTCGTCTCATATAGCTTCCAAGGGATATATCACATGTTGTGTACCACTCTAGCAAAAAAAAATTTATTCAACAAACATTACGTACCAGTGTAAAGATAGTGTGACTTCGGCTACTAAACAGATTAAAGTTATTTGAACCAACATGACGATGCTCTGCTCATACAAAACAAACCGGTTAGGCAACAGTAATGACACTCAACCAAGGTTATATGCAAGACATAATGAACAAAAGGAAATTAATTACTAACTATAGAAATGCCAATATTATAAATCACAACAGACGTATGAATCCTAGAACCAGCTCCCATCAAGCAAGTATTCAATCATTTGTTATAACATAGAAGACCACCTATTATGGATGAAAACTGCAAGGAACAATTTAATATAACTTTGTTTGTTCAATTTACATAAATCACTTGAACCTTTATCAGATGTATCATTGATAGAGGGTGATCTGTAGGCAGTGAACCAACATTTCACCATATTTGTTTGTGGTGGGTTGTGAGTTGTGATTGAAGAAGTGAAAATAGGTTTTCAGCACAAACAAATTAACTTGTGGTGGTTGCACAATATGGAGGTGTCCAAGATACCATTTTAGTTTGCCATGTGATGAGGGTTTTAAGATTATAGAGCAGGATTGAGTACCATGCATTCGAGTTTTTTTATGAGAGAAACACGTGATATGCAGATGAACAAGATAGGATTAGTTTCATATTAGGAAGCAGTAAGAAATTACAATGAAGGTTGTTCACTCTACCGTCTTTATAATGGCAAACAATGCATGACCAACAGTTCTTAAAACCTGTCCTAGTCACAAAATTGCATGAACTTTTTGTAATGGATCTAGAGTCATGTAAATGATGAATTTATACCATCACCACTAAGGTTGGCTGGAGATCAATATTTAACTTTAAGCATCATGTACACAAAGATGGATTGCATGTCTCTACTGTATGGAATAAACTAAGTTGCTTCATTAAAAAATAAATTAGAGAAGATAAATTGGCAAGGTATGCTGGTAGATTCCCATATGTAGTTGTTTAAAAAAAAAACAATTTGAAAAGAACGGATCGAGCATACTTTAGGAGATGAAGGTGTGCCCTTCTTGTCGGTAATGACAGGGAAACAGAGGAGCAGATTTCAATCTTTTCTTTTTCTTTTTGTAAAATTTAAGGAGAGGTCTCTTTCAGTACTGTTAAAAATGAAGGTGTTACTACCTAGTACCTACAATGGCAAAGAAGGCAAGAACTTTCACTTAAGACCCAAATCAAGATCTTGTATATACTGAGGCTGCTACAATGCTGCATGCTTATGATCAAATAATAAGCAGTCTGCAGGAAACAATGGTATTTCTGAGTTCTCTAATGTCGTGTGCACATGTAAGATCGCTTAGACTTGGAATTCCTAGTAGTAGGAATTTAGGAAAAGAAGAGAAAGGAAACAAAGGGCGAACTGTTGGTGTTCTATGCTCTTATTGTGCTCCATCTGCCTTTATCACTTGGTCTCAAATGAAGATTCCACCTCTGCTTTTGTACAAAAGCCCATTGAAAGATCCTTGCGAGACAAGGAAAGCCTCAATGCTATCTTCTGAAGCCTACATCTGTGGCTCTCAACCAAAGGTAATGATAGTACTTAAACTTCTCAATTAGATCAATATTATAGTCCATCACATTATTAGAACTGCCCATGGAATGCGTTGTTATGAAACACGGCATCCAAAAAGCAATAGGATGAAGAACTAGTTTTAACTTTTAACTACCAAACCTTGCAACAAAGAAATCACTTTTCCATTGAACAAAATTGGTTGGAGAAGCAAAACAGGGAAGCTTCCTTATGTCATAGATTTGTGTCAATATTAAGACCCAAAATACATGGAGATTACTATTTTCACAGTTACTTGTATCATTAGCAGTATTAGCCATCAAATACCTTCTCCAGCAGCAATGAAAGAGAGTGCATGCCCGGGGGATAAAACAACTTCCTCCTTTATGCCCTCAACATAAGTTCCCTGCAGAATTTTTAGCACATGCAGTAAATATCACAACCAACATGAAACAATATGATAGCCCTCCAGAATATGAAGTAGGGAGCAAGGAAACCTAGATACCATTTTTGTAACGAAATATAACTATTAACTGCAATAAGGTTAATTGATAGAAAACTATAACCAAAAGTCTATTTAAAAAAGTAAAAAAGAAAAAAAAATAACTACAAATAAGTAGATCTAAGACCACAGATATGGAATTCATGTCTTCTGGGTCAGAGAGTAAAGTAGTTAAATTAGTCAAAATTGAAAACAACATGGTAACATGGTGTGATCAATTCTATTACTTAGGAGCTATCACTGAACAAGGTGGGGGACTTCAGTCAGATATAACTATAAGAATCAGCATACATATACTAAGCAGAGACAACATAGTAGAGTGCAATGAATCAATGAGCGCCGATTAGATTGACAACTCCCTTATAATATAGCAGTTAGACATAATGGCATAGGTCTCATGTGGAGTTGGATATTTTGGTAAAGTAAAGCCCCACATCCCATATCGCCTAAGTAATGCCCTTGGCAAGGCTTCATATATACCTGTTTGGGCCTTCCACCTATGAGCTTAAGCTTTTAAGTTGGTATATGGTTTATTACATGGTATCAAAGCGGGTTCCGATCCCGTTGTTCTTGTGTAGCCCATGTAACAGGCCTGTCCATGAAATCTATTAGGCCTGCACGTGAGGGGAGTGTTGGTAAAATAAAGCCCCACATCCCACATCGCCTAAGTAATGCCCTTGGCAAGGCTTCATATATACCCATTTGGGCCTTCCATCTATGAGCTTAAGCTTTTAGGTTGGTATATGGTTTATTACAGGATATTGGTGGCAAGGACTTGTGAAGAAGCTAAAAGTTCATGTGGCCAAGTTCACATGCTTAGAAGAATGTGTGGTGAAACTGGAAAGAATAGAAGTAAATGTGTACATTAGAAGCAATTTTCATATCATTGCAAATGAGAAGAAAAGAAAATTCAAAGGATGTTTTTTAAGATGGTCTGTCCTGTTTCTAGAAAGCTATAAATTACCCCTATGGGACAAGTTGAAGGATTAGTCGTGATAGGGTACTAGGAGAAGAGGGAAGTCATTCTAGAGCTAGAGTAAAGAAGTGAGGAATGGCATGTCACTACATGCAATAATTGAGAGCATGGTATTGAATAGGATGAAAAGAAGAACATAACTCACAAAGATGACCCTAAGTAGATGGTTTGCAATGTTGAAGATGAGTAGCGGTTTCTTTGGCTAGTCAGAGGGTGACAAATGACAATCTATAGCATGTATCATAAGGTAGGTAGAGAGAATTTCCCACTCTTGCATGACATGCTTTTTCTATCGGTAGCAAAAGATTTAATTAAGAAAACGAGGATGCAAGAGATACAAAATGGAACCAAAACCAGAAAACAAAAGACAAGAAACAACAAAGTAGAAAAACTGATATGAATGGTATAACAGAATTATACCAAAGCAAAATAAAAGTCACATAGAGGTAACAACAAAACAAGAAAGTCTACCCACCCCTTGCTTGGCCAAAGAATCAGCAAACATATTAGCTGACCTCCTGACATGCTTAAATTCCACTTGAAAACGAGAAGACAGGGACCTTCATTGAGATAAAACAGGAATCTCCAAGGGGAATACACAATGAGGAAATCCAAGAAAAGTTGCATTTTACCAATCGCTTTCCACAAGAGAATTATCAACAAAGAGGCCTTACATTCTTGCACAAATTGTAACGACCCGGACCCGCTATCCACATGATATTGTCCGCTTTGGCTCATGGGATTCCAACCCAATCTTACCGCACGGTTTGAAATGGCCTCATGTGGAGTTAAAGGTCAGGTCACACATATATACCCAAGATCAAGACTAGCATGTTTCCGATGTGGGACTAATGCACCACTGCATACCCAGTCTTTTAGAGTTTCCCCTGCCCTCTTTCTAGGCAAATGCTCGTCAGACCCAACACCCTTCTATAAGGGGGCAACAAGCATGACACAGATAGAGTTTTTGCTTGACATGCTCACAATGAGAGAGATGGAGAGAGGCTTTACATTCTTTTTTGTAATTTCTTAGTAGGCTTTTTTTTCTGAGTTTGAACAGAATTCTTTAGCCAACCACAGATTGACTGGACAAGGCACTGATGAGGGGGACAATTACACACGAAGTTGATGTTCCTCAAATAAGTTAAAGTTTCAGACATCCAGAATCAATGACTAGATTTTATATTTAAATTAAATGAGCATTTACCAAGACAAATTTGGTATGGCTTCCAGTGGTATAATTGGCATAAGCAAAAAGGAGTGACCTCAGATGAGAAAAATGGGACAAAAAAACAAAATTAGCCAGTTTACATGTAAAACAGTACCCCATGTTAACTCAAAGGCTACAATGTACATGGATAGATGTTACAACAAGCTAAGCATAAATCAAACCTGTGCATCTTCTCTAACACGCAAATTCTGTCCTGTTGGATCAAGCAAGTCATTTATCACCTGAAATAAATTGGACAAAACCACATCTAGATTAGGTGCATTTGACAGAGATATCCAAGTTTTTCAAGTATTTGATACATATATATATAACTGTCAAACTCCTATGTGGAAATTATGATTTATGAGAAACAAAAAAGAAAAAACTTAAAGCAGAGCTCAAAAATCTTCACATAAAGATCCCCTAGTTTAGAAAAGAGCAGGCACAAACTAAAGTTGAATGGAAGATACGACTAGTGAAAACATAAAAGAAAGTAATTGAGGCTATGGAGCAACAAACCAAAGAATGACAATATTCATTTTTCAAATGTGAGATTACTGGTGAAATGGAACTGACCTCATTATAGATTTCAAGATAAGACACGCGAAGCAAAAATTCTCTTCCTGGGGTCTGCAAAGTAGAATGAGTGTCATAATTATTTGTTCGTACCTGATAGCTCTATCAAATACAAAAAAGGCAATGCAGAGCTGTTTTTTCAAGGACAAGGTAATGGTATTAACACAATCACAATTCCTTCCCTGTGCATACTATTGCATCCAAAATAGTTTCTACAGAGGCCTGCTATGAATACGGGCAGAGTGCAAGGGAAAGGCTGTTGTGACTCGTGTATACCTTTAATCACAAGTTTCAATGCCTTTGGCTGCTTGCTGGAGTGGATCATACTGCTAAAATCAATTTGGGCTACTGCATATTCATTTGGGTGCTAATATACTATTACTTTTAGGCCATAGTATTGTTATCTATCAAAAGCTTGATGTATGCTTCTATTAAATTGCAGAAACCTATATATTGGGTTCAGGCGCATGAGGTGAACTGTGAACTGAAATGGTGACCCCAAGTCCAGAAATACATATGGTATCGAGATTGTGAAGCTTAGGGTGAAAAAACATTTGTAAACAGATGCACTTACATCTTGAATCATGCTAAACACATCCTTGATCGCCAATGGTATGACTCCAGGCGACTTTTGATCACCCTGAAAAGATAGTCGAATGGAGTCAAAAACAAGAAACAATAAATTATTACAGATGTAAGTGCCCCGTGAGTTCTCAATCTGAGAATAGGGACAAACTACCAAAGAAAAATAATGTCACAGTAAACATGAACAAGAGAAATTGTACATTGTCCTAAGAGAAAATAATGAAGTGGACATATCAGCAAAAGCTAGAGTTAACCAGGAAAGCATTATCATTTGCAATGGCAATTGTAAATCGCTTTTAAATGGAATTTGCAAATCAGTGAATATCCCATAGACAAGATCCCTTCCATAAATTCTTGTCCTTGTCATATAGATTCTCAGCTATTGAGGGGGAAAAAACCTTGGTCATAAACAAATTAACCACCATGTTCTACATTACTATACTATTATTATACTACTAACTATGTACACATATAGGAAATTGGTGCACACCATGAGGAAGGTGTGACTTGTGAGCCTTCCATTTTTTGGGTCACATGACCCACATATGATCCATCAAGCTAGTGCTCATATATTGTTAATATTTCTTTCGTTAGGCGAGCACTCAGATATACATGGATGATCATGTTGAATCTCTAAGTACAGAATGTTATAGCTGTTACAATAATTATGACATCCATAAAGAACAATCAGGAGTAAGCATTTGTCACTGGAGACAAATTATAGTTCAAACTTCACAGATAACCAAAACATAAAAAAACCTAGTACTAATTAAAAAACCAATTAAATAATTTATTGAGTTGGAACTTGACTGATCTCACTTCAGCATTTTCTAAAAGTTCTACTGCCAAAAGAAAATTGGAAGCACATCCTTGAATGTTGTGAACTTACATGCATGGTATGCGTCTTTCCACTACTGGTAACACCATAGGCAAAAACTGTACCTACAATTTGATCATGTGTAATGTGTAATTTATGATCAGAAAATTATCCCATGAAAACACATCCATGCCGATAAACTAACCATCAAAATAAAAAATCCCATCAATGACAATTCAAGCGGAAAAGCCATAGTATCATTTTAGGGAACAGCTGAGATAAGATACACACCATTAACACCTTCCATTGCCGCCTTGACAACAGGCCGAGCAGCCACATCATACACAACATGAGAAGGTGTGGCTGGTCCAAAAACTCTATCTGTGATACAATGGTCAATTAGTGAGGTGACACCATTAACTTCTAAGCACGCTTTGATGACGATCACTACCAAAACAATGATGCCTTCCCAATTATGCAGTTCTTATTTAACAATAGAATTAAAAGCAGAAAGAAGTAGGCTTTGTTCAGTTTGCTCACTGATCTTATAAGATTTGGAATGCAAGCATCACCAACTCTCAAAAGGAGTGCATTACAAAAATGGGTACAATGAATTTGGATCAATGACATAAAAGCAACTAGAAAAGATCCCAGCAAATGGAATAACATCCTTATTCCTAGAAGCAAGATTCACATTTCAATCATCCAATTGCAAGCCAATAAAGCGCTAAAGTGAACAGTGTCAAATTAGCATCAACAAATTAAATAACAAACATTCAAATTCCACATGAATGAAGAAAGAGAGAGATGAAAAATCAATCGACTTTCACAAATGTATCTCCGAAATATGAAATTGCAACTTCAGATCCAAGAAGAATACCAAACGCATACGCCGTCGCCGGATTGTACTCGCTCCGAACCACTTTATCCCCATCCGCATACCACGCAATCTCATCTCCCCGCTGGAATTCCCTATCACTGCATACACAAAATTCATAAAAACGCACGCATCAAAAAAAAAACACGGAACCACCAATGCAGCCTCGGACACGAGAAATCCAGACGAAAAAACACCAGATTTCACGAATCAGCAGATCTACCAAAATTCTACTGGATCTAGCCCTACCTCAATGGTCTAAACCTAACCGTAACCGAAATGCTCTCCCCACCAGGTTTAAGCGCCTCCACCTCCCCGCCGAGCTCCTCCGCCGACGCGAAACCAATCGGAGAGCGACTGGCCGGCGCCTTGTGGCCAAGATGCGGACCTGAATCGCCGCGATACCGGTTCGGAGTCACAGATCTGGCTGAAAGCCCATTTCCAGATCCGTAGAAGTGCGAAGAAGCAGAGGAAGAGCAAGAGCGAGGAATGAGCCTTCCTCCACTTGTGAGAGACGAAGAAGACGAAGCAGAAGAGTACGGACTCGAGTGCTTGCGGTAGCCGAAAGGAGAGCTGCTTCTTCCTCTGGAGGAGGACGCCGCCATGGATGCGTTCCGACTCGGTGGCTGACTCGGCCGAGTTGCAGGAGTGGGAAGAGTGTGAAGAGAGCAAGGAGATTTGAATCCGTCAGTGGTCACATGCTCCTAAAGACAAAGGAGAAGGAAGTGTTGCTTCTTCTTTTATTCGACTGACACGGATGCTTCTTTTTTTTTTAGTGTTCGAGAATGGAAACGGAGGAAAAGATCAAAAACAAAGCTGCAGGATTGGGAAGAGATGGAAATGGATGTTCGTCCGTTTTCATGGAGCAGAGAATCAATCCTCCATTCTTATTTCTTCTTTCTTCCTCTTCTCTTTTTTTACTGAGTGTTTGAAAAATGTAAAATTAGTAGGAAAGAGGGGTGTCGTAGAGGAAGATATCGGTTTTCGTAAATAAACCACGATACTTTAACCCATGAGAAAATGTTAAGGTTAGTTTTCGATTCTCGGCCCGGGAGAATCCAAGGTTGTGTTTGGCAAATCTAAATTGTGCTTCGTATTGTTTTAAAACCTATCCGATTGTTTGAGCAGATGCATCATATGTGGGACCGAGTCTGGATCACCTATTACCGTTGTTACATCTTCACTCTGAGTGAGCCAATAGTAGTCCACCATGTCATCCAAAATTTTAAATGTTTTTCTTTCATCTTATTTAAATTTTTTTAAACTTTAAAATCACCTAAAATTTTAAATGACGTGGTCAACTGTTATTAGTCCACTCACGGTAAAAGTGTAACAACTGCGATAGATGATTCAGACTCATATGGGACCCATTTGAAGAGATACAGAGTGAAGTGAAACCCATTTACGCCTGTCTATTGAAAATCTGAGTTGTTTAAATGAACTCGCGTGTGTCCAATATTTTACGGAGTGGTCTCGAATCCCACTATAAATTTATCATTTTGTGAATATTATTAACATACTTGTATGTATATTTAGCATCACATTTTTTATCAAATGGTCAATTTTGACTTGTGATAATTTAGTATTAAGATAAAATTTGCGAATAACTTATGGACTGCGATTTTGATTCAGCAACCCACAAGAAAATTTTATTCCTTCAATTCATGATATCTCTTTCAAGTGATAAAAGGATCAAAACTTCTAATGAGAGAGACATAAATGGATAAGAGTTTATTATCAAAAATTGAACGGCTAAGATCATATGGTATGGGCCCCCACCTATCCCCCCACCTAAGAGTGTTGAAGAAGGAGACGATAATAAATGGGTAGGCCCCATTATAGAGAGATGGTCAATGACTTAGCTTCAAAGCCTGTTGCAAGTTGTAAATAGGAGACTATTGGACCCCCTTTATTGATCATGTGGCCCAATGGATGAACGACCAAGATCATATTTAACATGGCCCCCACATAGAAATGTCGAGGGGAAGAAAGAGAGAAGGTCACTGTCATATACATTTATCTTCTTTTTGGTAAATGCATTAGGAAGAAACATAATATTAGATAACCCCAGTTTAGGTCACCAACTAAGTAGGAAAGAGAAAAAAAAAAAAACAGAAGGATGGAGTAGGCTGACGTGGCTGAGAGTGGTTGCGTGGAGTTTAAACTTAGTGGAAGTGGAAATGGCCGCGCGCTTTGGGCGAAACTTGAAAACTAAACATGAATGAAGTGAGCGGGAATAAAACGCGGCGCAGAACTCTCGAGAAATAGAGGGGACGATGTCCGAGAAAAATGGTTTGGTAATCCGCGCGGCTGCTGAAAAAGGGCGGGCGGGCGGGGCCCTCTGTTTCCCGTTTTGAGATCGATACAATACAATGCATGTGTGGTCCCACGCATTTACAGCACGGTTTTCAAATATTCAAATGATTTGGTGTTGCGCGGGACCACCATCATTGAATGGCAATAAAAAAGTTCATTGAGAGCGCAAGAGAGAACTTCACGCCGTGTCCTTTGAATTCGTTTTCTCCCCCACAGAGTCCAGAGTCTAGACCGACTGTATCAATCCACTCCTAGACTTTTATAAAAAATCAAAGTTGATCCTTAGCGTAGAAGCTATTGGTTAAATCAGTGTGGTGGTGTGGTCCAATTATAGTAGTTAACTTATTTTGGAATTTAGTTTTAATGAGTGATTATTTGAAAATTTAATTAGGTAACTTTCACAATCAAATTTTTAGGGAAAATATTTTTGGTTTCATAAAATTGTGGTAAAATCATCTATGGCAATTGTAAAATTTTCTAAAATTTGGACGAATGAAAATCTTCATTTGTTAAGATTTTCATATTCGACCACCTCTCATAAGATTTAAAGTTCATCACTTAAATAGATCTGCACACCGAACTTTATTTTCTTCAATTATACTATCGAAACACACAAATTTCAATGTGAAATCCTCAATTATACAAATCTCCAGCGATGAATCATTGTTCCAATAATAGCGAATAATCATGAGATCTATGAATTCATCGCTTTTTACCAAAATTAATCAGCCAATAGTCAAGCAAAAGATTTTCTCCAGCACACAACCCCACCCAATTCGAGTAAATTGTCCCCATTGATTTTCAGCATTTTGTGTCTAAGGAAATATTTAAATTAATTGATTTGGGACTGACCCAATAGTATTCTAGAGGTGGGCCTCATTCAGTCATTCGCCTCGGAAGATTCGGACTGTGGCAGGGTGGGGCCCTTTTTTGAACAGTGCTGATTCAATGGCCCCAGTTTAATGAAAATTCAACTGAGACATTAGATTATGCAATGTGCGCGCGCGGAATCCGCAACATGAATACAGTTTGGTAACTCTTGTCCTTTGCAAATTCTGTCAAAAGCTTATGTGGTTTAAACGTTGCAAGAACATGGCCGATCACGCTTGAAGAACTTGGAGAATAAGAGAATCTTAACCTTTCGGTGGGCCTAAATAAAAAACACGTTTTTGGTCATCCCATGCACACTGCATGCAAAGTGTGCACCCATAGTGGGGCCCATCTAATGATCTATCCAACTAGACCACATACACATAGTGTCTGAATTTCACACATCCCTTAGGTTTGCACCTAGTTGAATGGATTAGACCGTATGATCAGTTGTACACCAATCCTAATGCACTGTCAAACCTATCAAATCTAAATAAGGGTGATGTGATGATAAGTTGGACTTTTTTTTTCTTTTGCGAAAAAAAGGGCCCAGGAGATCTTTCAACTCCCCAAGTGGGGCCTTGTGGGCCCCACATTGAGGCATGCAAGTCATCCGGCGCATGATAAATATGTATTAAAAAGTAGATACACTCGAAAGGATAATAAAAGTTTTACTCTAATAGGACCTAATCCCCTTGTAAGATTAACCATTTGAAATTATGTTTCTTCAACGGTAAATCCTACCAAAGGATCACCGCTCCTATTAGAGTAAATTTTAAGCTTCCAATATTTTCAATAGGTGGACACCATTATAAAGTTTATCATTAACTTGTGATTTTTGTTCAGTAGAGCTTCAACAGATGTTGACTCCCATGCATGCATACACCTTACCTAAGTCCCTTAACCATGAGCATTACAAACCAAAAAAATGGACTCTGGGCTACTGGTTTTTTTTTTTTTTTTTCCTTTTTTGCATCATACATACTCCCACACCTGAATGCTCATACCACCCAAGTCCATATCTAACGGACCCATTAATTGATCCCTAATTGTATCTATTGATAAAGAGATACCTCCCCACTAAGGTACCAATGGATTGGCAAGCTAACTTCCGATTGATGAAAAACAGAAGGTGGACTAAGCAATGCCGACTGAAATTTTTATAATCTCAGTAAAAAAATCTCATTGAATAACAGGCCAAAAAAATCAGGGACAATCAATTTTAAAAAATTAAAAATAAAAATACCCCTCCAAGAATCAAAACTTGTTTGTTGAGCTCTTTCCTTCCAAAAGTTCCCAACAAAACACACCCCATCAATTGTCATTTAAGTGTCACACCTTTTTATGGTGCCCAATAATAAAGCTGTAGTTGGTTGACCGGCCAAATGAGATAGAACCAAACATCAAGTGCGGATAATGGTCGTTCTCTGAAACATTAATTGGATCACAGAGGTCACACAAGCCACAATTGGGAGAGAAGTCAAAACCTGGGTGGCGTGGTTGGTGAATGACCATGGTCTTTTTAAGAGCTCTGTCAAGCATAAATGAGCCAAAAATCCTCCTCACATGAGCAGTCTAGGCAGCATAACTACATTGCCCATCCATGGCTAGGCCTGGATCTCTCTATGAAGGAGCACCATCTATCAGTTTCATGAGAATAGAGCAAGTGCCATGTGTTTTGCAGTATCAATGAATCTCGTTTTTATGATGCAAGTCTCTTCACCAATCACTGATTTGCTTCCACAAAAGTTAAAAGGGAATGAATAAATGAATAGAAAGTTTGGATTGAAGTTGTCCAGGAAATGATCATCAGGTTTATGGGCCCCCATGTAAAACGCAAAGTTTGATAAATGCTGTGGGGAAAAAGTTAACTACGATGATTGCATCTGAAATCATCATTGTTTTTAACATTTTTTGTGCCTGATTTCCAGCTTAGGCATGGTAATTGTGCTTGTTTGGTTTGGTCTCTATTCTAACTTTAATTATTTACCCGGACACTTTGAAAGGATTGAAAAAAGAGGCATGCAAATATTGAATTGCAAAAGTTTTTAAACCAAGAGTCAAGATCATGTGGTATACAGTATCACCCATCCCTAATGTGAGTAATGTAGTTATTATTTGACATAGCAAGGGAGGGAAATGCTTGCGGGCAGGGTAGGGCTACAAATGGTATCTGATTACCCGGTCACCCGGAAGTTTCGACCCGTAAAAAATCAGGTCTGAAACCTATTTTAGATTCCAATTCATAAACGGGTTTGGGCCCAAAATAACCTAATTTAGATTCTCATTGATAAACGGGTCAGGTTCCGGGTTCATATAGGTTCCAACCCATGGACCCAAGACCCGGCATTTAAGTCTTTGATATTGCAATTTGTACTTTAAAACAAATTCTCTTCTTTTTTTTGCATACTTATGTATATTACTAGATGTTGTAGATTTGATGCACTGTTATAAGTAGAATGATATGCTTATTTTAAGAAAAAATAAAGAATAAAGAGAAAATAATTAAAATCGATTTTGGAACTATATTCGAATCTTTTAGTTTGACCCGATTCCAAAACTGAATCTGGATTTTCTTATAAAAACCAGATCTGGAACTAGCAAAACAGGTTTGATTTAAAACCGAATCCGAAATCGTAATCGTTATTTTACGGTCCACTATACCTTTGATCTGGAACTATCCCGTTTGTAACCATACTTATGGACATAATTGGTGTTTACGCATCCATTTCACGTTCTTTTGTCTTAAAAAGATATCAGGCGAGGGTTGAAGAGTACGAGAAAAATGAAATCTTTATCTTTCCTTGCACTACATTATTAGGATGATGGTGGGATGTTTATCTCCTATCCACTTTGCTTAAAGCGGACTTTAAATAATACAATCCTACATATTCATATTCAATTAGGGGAACAAATAAACCCTCCCATTTGTTATGACAAGTGAGACCCACAAACACACTTAACTTTACTTTAGAAAGATGGAAAGCCCCACTGCAATTCGAATGAATGATAATAATTGTCACAATCCAATAGGTGCATTTGGGTCCCATGCAACCTGCAATTAATTGATTGTTATTTTTGACACGAAGGGCCCCACCAATAAATTTTCCAATTGATGTAGAAGTATAACAACAAAAAAATCCCTGATGTTTGCGGTGAGTCGCACTAGGTTCAACCGTCCTAATCTCTTACCCCCACCACGTGCACGGTGCGGGGTCGCTCGGGTCTGGGGTGGAGGAGCTCTATCATGAGAAAAATCACATTTCACTCATTTTCTACCTTGGAATTTTGTGAGTGGCTGGGCATCTGAGAAGAGGAGATCTTCCCACATGTGATGTGTCTGTTTCAATCTGGTGCTTTACACCTGGTACTGACGCTTTGATGTGATGTTACCCACATGTGAGGCATATACCATATCGCTCATCCAGCAAGCAATGGTTGTCAATGAAGCGGGCTCGAGTTAAGGTGGGCTGGCTCAACTGCTCAAGACATTTGGCCTTTGACCCTATCCGATCTTTGCTTAGCCACCATAAAGGGGGCGTTTGTGCAACTCCGCGGAAGAAGAAGCCTCTCAAATTCTAATCACCTAAAAGGTTTTAATTAATCATTTGAAATTTCTGAAATTTTCTTTTCTTTGCTTTTTTATTGGAATTTTAAATGCTCTGTAAAAAAAGAGATTTGAATTTCTACTCAAGGGGACGGGCTTTGGATAATTTAAAATCATCTATACATGAATTATTGGAGTTCTAGAAAAGAATTACGCACAGAGTTTTGTTTCCTCCTCTACAACACTTGATTTCCGATTGGGGGAGGTGGAAAGCCCAAATGCTCAATAAAGAAAAAAAATATTGTCGCAACAATATGTCAAAGACTCAAAAGGTTTGAACCATCATTGTACAAAACAGGAAGCATGAACGCGCATGATTATATCCTCCTTTTTTCCGCAACAACTCACCACTGTATAACACACTTCCTAATATTTAGCCTTGGATGTGATATATGTTTTCTTTACCATCTTTGCGCAAAAAACAAATTTGTTATAATTAAGTTTGGTCACCGCTTGTTTTATGATACACTTTACTATAAGCTATTGTTTCTCCACCACATAGAACATGATAAGGTGTGGCAAAGTAAAGTTTATACAAAATGCTACTTCTTACCAGCATCGGCCTTTTTATTCCACTCCACCGTATTCTTCAAATGATATTTATATATATTATAATCAAATTTACTATAACGTGCTTGTAAACAAAAATGCATTTTAGCTTTTGCTATAAAAGTATGACATCTAGTGCACAAGCTTTGGATAAGTTTTTTTTTTTTCCTTCTCCCTCCTTCCTTATATCTATATCGTTATTCTATGATGAGGGTATCTCTAGTTAGGGCAGTCTGGAACATAAGATGTGGGGGATGAAACTCATATCTCATGCCACTCTACCAACGGCAGATACGTTGGTTTCATATGATTATTTTTAGTTATGACATTTTTCTTTATTCAAAACTGTTGTAGTTTCACAAAATATTTTTTAGTTATGTCTTTCTTTATTCAAATTGTTTCTTTCAGTCCAACTAAGTAAGTTTAGTGCAACCAACAGAGCTTCAAACATCACCTTATATTTTAAATTTGTTCAAATCATTGAGCATTAAAAAACAAGGCAAATTCATGAGAATGGTTGACAAAAAAATAAAAAACAAAAAACAAAAAGGTGCCCCATTGCTTTGTCTTCTTCCCTTTTTTTTTCTCCTGGTTTCCATTTTTAGGCCTACTCTCCCCATACCCTTCAGACTTAAGCGAATTAGTCTGGAGCTGGACTTGATGTTGATGTAATCGTTATTAGCCGTTGGGCTCAATTACACACACACATATATATATATATATATATATATCTTTTAAAGTCCTAAATTTGCAGAGTAGTTCATTTGATTGCACTGCTCTTGGACCGACCCTAATCCAAGCCTAATCCAAGTGGGCCCCAAGGAAGGAGTTCTTTCTTGAAAAGATAGAATATTAAGCATGTTTATAGTCAGTCTCTGTAAATAACTAATATCAATTAGAGCCATCCAATCTAATGAGGTTTTGGTGGATCTAAAAGGACTATGCAAAACCAACCATGTGACTCTGAGCATTTGACAATTTTTTTTTTTTTTTGTGGAAACTCCGTCATCAAATTGGATCACCTATGCCTAAAGTGGTTGGACCTAAGGCCACAAGGGCCATAACTGCTCCATACAGTAGGTCTTGACAGTCGAAGAAAAAAAAAAGGCAAAGATCAAACAGGACAGCTGTAAATTTTCATGGGGCTACCTAAAATCGACTTAACATCTTCATACTCGTCCAGGATGGTGAAAATATGTGATAATAATATAATAGCTGGTGTTTGCCCATCCATTTTGATACCTCTTCCTCCCCCTTATTCCTGTCGGTTGGCAACCAGCATGCTTGCAAGTGGGCTCAATGAGATAGGAGCATGACATATTGGTTCCATTGCAATCTCGGTTCAAGGACGACTAGGGTGAAAACGCGTTGCAAGGATTCAGATTCTACACTTACTTGGCAATGTTATGAAGGGTGGCCTTATTCGTGGATCCTACTATTTATATCTCAGACAAAAGGGTTATGGAGTCTATATATGGTTAAAATGACAGAAATAAAAGAGTTATGTTGAATATATATCAATGACAGTCCAATGCAACAGGCTAAAATGAATGGTCAAAATGAAATTTTCGCCGAAAGGCATCCTTCTCTTCGCAGTTAGGCGAGAGGTGGGATTCCAAATCAACTACAATGTTTGGGCTTTTTTCTGTTTTTTGTTATCCCAACCTAGGGGGTAGACCCAAGAGAGTCCACACAAGTGTGAAAGGGAAGCCCACGTCATGGGAAGGAGAACCTATATAAGGGGAAGTGGAAGCCCACAAAGTCGGAAGAGAAGTCCGCACATGCTGTATAGGGGTGCTCATGGGAGGGGCTAGCCCGAGCCCGATCTATGCCTATGCCTACTTGGGTCGGGCTTGAGTGTAGAATATGGGCTAACTTAGTAATTGGGTTGGGCTTGGTTAAGTGACGAAAAGCCCAAAGTCCGGCCTAACTAATGAGTGCTTGTAATTTATTAGTGCGTTTTATCCAAACAATTGGCCAAGCCGGCCCAATTGACTAAATGGGTGGGCTTAGGCATGACTTTTACAGCTAGGGCTGGGCTCCGACCTAAGTTTTTAAAGATGAGACGGGCCTGGATATGCCTCAACCTAGCCTTGAACACCCCAAATACTTGGACAGCGTGCTACGGGCAGCCCAGCCGGTAACTTGCGGGTTGCCAACCATCTAAACAAACCGACTTCTAGGCTTGTGTTTAAGGATTTGAATACTCTAAAACAGGTGCGCACAATTCATTCAGTCCACTTCCACTGACCTCTTAAAATACGCAGGGACTTTATGATATGAAAATCCCATGCTATAGTCCTTACCTGTTAGTAAAATTATCTGCAAGCTTGATGGTATCGAAAACATTGTATGATCGACACAGATGTTACTCATTCAGGGGAAAAAAAAAATCAACACTTTCTAGTTTCCAATCTTAGAAGTCATGGTTTTCAAATGCCCATGCCTTGTAACAATTTGGTGGGCCAACTGAGGATGACAGTTTTATTTATTTATTTCATATAATTCGTCGCCCCAGCCCAAGTTTGAACTATTAATTCAAGCTATAGTTTGGACCCTTTCAAGTTATATGTTGGGTTCAAATTGACTCAATGTTTATTGCCCTAACATGTCAACCTACTGAACCCAACAAATTGCATGGCGATTCGTGAACTCAATTGGTTCTTGTAATTTGGGTAAATTAACTAAAAGTCCCTCATATTGGTCTTTTAAGGCCTCCAGTTCAACAACTGACCCGTCGCCGAATGCCCCTTTTAAGGATTAAGCATTCTAAGTAGACACATATAACTTTGGGTTTGTTTGTGTAATGTCCCATTTTCTTTTCTATGGAAAACGGAGGGGTGCGCGATGCACCAATCCACTTTGAGGCTGGGCTTGGATTTGATGGCAACACGGATAATTGAAATCATGATCGTGCATGATGGCATGTTTCATCGCAATGGGTGAGGATACATACAAGTAGCTAGCCATCATTAGGGTTAAATTCCATTTTATCCGAAGCACCAGAAAACTCCCAAGGAGATATTTTTAAGAAAGAAAGCCCCTCCGAAGGGAGAATGCCGTGACGCGTTACCACCATGGGATTCATCGGATGGAAAGATCCAGATAAAGCGTACATATGTGTCAAATTTCAACTCTATTAAATCATTCAGAGGATCTATGACCCAAATGCTTAATAGTTTTGGAGGCGTTGATTTTTTAGGGTTTCAATCCAATAACAAGTAAAAGCTAGATGAGTGTGAACTTGAGTTTGTGACAATTCATGGGGTTAGTGCGTGTGAAGTGAAGTGGGCTTCACATCTTAAAAAATACTGGTACAAAAGGGTGTCTTTTATACCTTTTTCTTTTCTTTTTTTAGAATTTCTCTTCAAGCATTAATGGTTTTATATTGCATGTGGTTATACAAAAAAATTGGCTTTACATGTTAAAACCCCAACAGAGTATGTTTAGGGCCCATCGAGATGCATGTCAATGGAAGGTTATGAGTAGGGTTGCAAACGGAACGGTTTTAGGTCGGAACCATACCGGACCCAGACTCATTTCTAAATAGCGGTTCCAGATCTGGTTTTTACTTTGAACCTGTTTTATTGGTTCTAGACCTGGTTTGATAGAAGAATTCGGATCTTGTTTTGAAATTTGATCCACCTAGAGAACTAGATCTAGTTTTAAAATTAGTTCTAACTTCTCTTCAGATTTTCCATTTTTTCTTAAAATAAGTATATCATTCAACTTATAATAGAGCATCAAGTCCACTACCCCTAGCATTAAAAGTTTATTTCGAAGCACAGTTTGCAATATCAAATACTCATATGTTGGGTCTTGGGTCCATTGGTAGGAACCTATATGGACCCGATTATCAATTGGAACCTAAATTAGGTTCTGAACTGAGACCCGTTTATAAATCGGAATCGAAAATAGGTTTAAGACTCGGTTTTTTTTCGGGTTAGAACTTTCGAAGAATCGGATCCCCATTTGCAACCCTAGTTATGAGATATGTGAGAGGTTGTTCAACTTTCACATTAATTATATAATTCTCACCATATTTTTCTTAATTTAAATTTATTCATTTCCTCAAATCCAACTCCACAAGGAATGATGGTTAGAATGGTGTAGTTAGATTGTATGCTTGTTCATTTGAACTAGCAAAATCCGCCTATGCTAAATAATCCACAAAATATAAAAATTTGTAAAAAGTAAAAAAAATTAAATTTTAAATGAAATAAAAATATATGATATTATATCTCTTATATTATAAGGAATTTTTTATAGTAAATTTAAAATATTATATTGTTCGGTTGGGGGCGAGTTTGGTAGTAACAACGAGGGGAAAATGTTTGAGAGGATGGTAAATAGATAGATATATATATAGAGAGAGAGAGGGAAATTTGTAATCGTTTTGAAGAGTTATGAAACTAACATCAATCCATTTTGCCTCTATTAACTAACCATTAATATTAATTAACTTAATTTTAATTAGGTTATAATTAGTGTGTGTGCGTGGGGTGGGGTGGGGTGGGGTGGGGTGGGGGCCTTGACGAGACATGCCACGAGTAAAAAATTTAGATTCTAATTAATGTGGGGGAGGTTGATGATGTGATGAGACATTTTGGGAGTCAATTATTTAGAGAGCATCAAAATCAATTGATGTCAATTTGAATTGAATTGATGTTGATTTCTCAATTAGGATTAGTCCCTTGAGGGGAGGGAAGGACTTGAAGAGACATGTCACGAGTCAAAATTTTAAATTGTAATTAATGTGGGGAGGTTGAGGATGCGATGAGACATTTTGGGAGTCAATTATTTAGGATGTGTTAAAATCAATTGATGTCAATTAGAATTGAATTGATGTTGATTTCTCAAATAAGAACAACACAAATGTCTAGATAACCATGAGTCCATGACCCTTGTAAAAGATAAGAAAAATAAAGTATCAATTGAAATAAATAAAAGAGAGAGGCAGAGAGAACCTCTATAAAATAATAAAAATACTTTACTACTTGAAGGATGGGGGCATAACTACCAGAGAGAGATCGTTTGAGTTGAGGGGGCGACACTCGATCGGTCTTTTAACACTTGGAGGATATGTTTGTCTTTTAACACTTGTAGGATCCGGTGAATTTTGCATCAATGTGAGAGATTAAATGGGCGTTTCATGTTTCCCATGAATGCTGAGAGGCGTTGAGTGAGATATTCAGGGGTTTTATTTTATTCCCTTAAAGAAGATTGAAGAAATCATTGCTCAAGAGAGCCATTAAGTGGAGGAGACGAAAGAAAATGGTTGGTCAAAATCAAATATTAAACTTGGTCAAAATCAATTGAATAAATTGAGGCTGATTTCTCAATTGGAATCAGCCTCTTTCATATATATATATATAAATAGGTGAGACAATTTTCGTTGATCATAAGCAAGCACTCCTGTAAAAAAAAAGGCAGAATGCCAAAGTTTTCTAGGATTTTGGTGAAAGACATAGAAATTGTAAGGCTTTTTATTTCTAAATATGTATAAAATTAGTTAAAAGACATAAATGTGAATCTCAAAAAATATCATCAAATCATATATCATCTACTGCTGATCGTTTGCATTAAAATACATAGGGATTGAAGCAAAGGAATTCACAATGAAATGAACTCTATCAAATTATTATTTAAGCAATGAAGAGTGTGAATGACTCTCACTCTTTACTGAATTACTGGGTATTCATTTTTCATATTTATGTGACAGTTACGAGAAAATTCCTCAACTATTTGAGAACTTTGAGTTTAACCTTGAAACACACAATAAGACTTAGAAAGGCCTCATAAAGGGTCATGCTATTGGCACACAAAATTTAACTTTTCCCACACAATTTCTCTCCACACACATCACAATAATTTAAAAATGACATTTTTTCTTTCCACACACAGCAGAAATCTCGTTTTTACCCCTCCCTCCATTACCCTCTTTCTTTCCCCACACACACACACGTTTTCCCCTTCCTTCTCTTCACCAACATCAGCCGATCCCCTTTCTTCCCACTCTCTCCACTTCTCCGGCGGCGTTACTCCGGCGTTCACAATCCTCTACATAATATCCTCTTTCAAAGGTAAATCTCTATCTCCACCATTGTCATTTCATTTTTCTTCACCATTCATTCTTTACCATTTTATCCATCTTAGATTAGCTTTGTTTTTCATGAAAACTTGTTATGGGGATAGATTCTCATTCAATGTAAGTTTTTACAAACAATGGTGATGTTTTTCCATGCATTTGGGCTGGTTGTACACCATAATCGCCATTTATTTTTCCACACAGAAAGCACGGACTGTTCGGACCTGAAAGTCCGAACAGAAGTGATTTGTTCGGACCTTCAGGTCCGAACAAAGTGAAGGTCCGAACAATTTCACTTTGTTCGAAACTGAACATCCGAACAGTTTGTTTGAAACACCATAATCCTACAATGTTTGTATTTTTATTTCAGATATGGACCAACCGAGCTCTTCTAGGGTGCGACCTACTGCTTCAAACAGAAGGCGTCGCCACCGAGTGGAAGAGGTAGAAGAACCTGTTCTTCGTGAGGAGGACGTTGAAGAACAACCAGAGATGGAAGAGCAACCATCTCATGGGCCACGGGATAGGTTGTTATTGACCAGCTTTGATACACATATAGCTGGGTTTATTTGGAGTGGAGAGGTGCGTTTCGTTTGTTTCCTATGAAGTTTGATTGATTGATTAAGTTGTGAATTTATTCAATAATGATGTATCAATTATTGACTGCAGGATCGAGGACCACTGAAGTGTCTCAGCCATGGTCAGAAAGTGCCATTGTGGCAATGGCAATTGAATGGGTCTGATAGGTTCAGGCAATGGATGTCCAGATCCAGTTTGGCTCCCTTAGTTACTGCATCATACCGCTCTGTCAATAAGATCATTGTATCGGGTTTTGTGGAAAGGTGGCAACCTGAGACTAACACCTTTCACATGCCATTTGGTGAGATGACCATCACTTTAGATGATGTTGCATCCATCATAGGCATCCCAGTGACGGGGCGGACTGTCTCGTATAATGAAAGAATGTCATATGAGGCAGCTCAAGCACTCCTTGTTGATGCACTAGGAGTAGAACCCATAGAGGCACATGATGAGCTGATCCAGGTGCGGGGCCAATCTGTTAGATTGGAGTGGCTACGGGAAAGGTTTGGTGGAATGTCTGACGATGATGGAGAGGAGATGGTTGATTGTGCAGTCAGAGCTTACCTTCTGTACTTACTGGGATGTACGTTGTTCACAGACAAGAGTGGCATAAGGGTGCCGATCATATTTCTTACACATCTGGTGGATTTGGAAAACGTACATACATATGCATGGGGTACTGCTGCACTGGCATACTTATACAGGCAATTGGGGTTAGCAACCCGGCGTGAAGTTAAATAAATTGCCGGTTACCTGACTCTACTTGAAGCTTGGGTGTACGAGCACTTCGAATGTTTGGCTCCAACTCCAAACATTCACTATCAGCCCAATCAACTCCGGGTCCATCGATGGGTACCTCGTAGGGAGTCTGCGCTTTTACAGTCATTACGAGAGAGACTTGATTCCATGAGCATTGATTTGGTAATTACGCAAATTTTCTTACTCATTTTCTATCACATGAAGTCATCATTCCGTATTATGTATTTTCATATCTTATACTTGGATTCACAATTTTCAGGTCACTTGGGACCCATATCGTGATGTTAGACGCTATCACCCTTTCAACGAGGTTGCATACTACTGTGGATGCATCAAGTGCATGGATGTTGTTGAGCCTTATCATCCGGATAGGGTGCTTAGACAGTTTGGGAGAGTACAAACTATTCCTCCACCGCCATTAGCCCCCATTCGCGCTACGCGGGGTCCGACTGCCCGTGACTACCATATCGCATATCAATACATGAATCAAATTTGGGAGGGATGGCCTAATCACCTACTGTCTGCATTGAACCGTAGTCAACCAGTAAGGCGTCCTGCAGATTGTGTTCCCGGGTATATGGATTGGTACAGACAAATTTCGTACCGGATATTACAAAACCCAAATCATCACTCTAATTTCGCGGCATTACCAGACGATGCACAGTCAAGCGATACGGTGGACTACGAGTATCGTAATTCGGATGCACTATTAATTCTTGATGAAGTGATTGAAAGGGGTGAGGACCATTGGGTTGAAGATCCACGGGGACTATATACCCATGTGAATCAGGTTGCCCACGTTTTACGGGGAATGTCCATTGCCGATGCTCAACGAACCATTCGACATCCCCACATGAGTTCACAGACTTACACCCGCAGCAGGTCAACAAGGGGAAGGAACAACGGATGAAACGAAAATGAATGCTTGTATTTCTTTAGATTTTTTTTTGTTTGTAATTTGAATGGTTGTTATAAGACTTGGATCCTCTTTTAAGTAATCGTTTATTTGGAAAGTGGTTGTTCGTTTATTTTTTACCTTTGATTTTATGTTTGAATACGCTTGAATTGTTACAGAAATCAGATCAAATGGTATTCTTGCCGGCTATTGCAGGTTTTTAAAAGGTGATGGGTTACAGTTATTGTGTTCGGAAACACAGTGCTGAACAAACCCAGTTTGTTCGGCCCTGTGTTTCCGAACAAACTGGGTTTGTTCAGCAACATAGGGCCGAACAAACAGGGTTTGTTCAGCACTGTGTTGCTGAACAAACCCTGTTTGTTCGGAAACACAGGGCCGAACAAACCCTGTTTGTTCAGCACTGTGTTTCCGAACACAGTAACTGTAACCCATCACCTTTTAAAAACCTGTAATAGCCGGGAAAATCAATACATCCTATTAGTTTTAAAATTTGTAAATACATTAAAGCATTCATTAAATACATCAAAGCGAATCATTAAACACATTCCAAACTCCATCAAATGTTTAAACATAGTCATTACAATCAACATAAACTCGCTTGGATGACCGGGTAGTTCTATTCAATCCAAATCAATTGTCTCACATGTTGATACATCTGGAGTTACAAGCTGTTTGAATTGTACAATCCGATCCCTGTATGGAGTCTCCCAACCATTCGCACAAGAGTGATGAAATTGTCTCCACTTATTTGCAATAGGCGGAATTGGATGACCAGGTACTAAGAATAATTGAACAAAATGATTCCGATTAACAAAACCTATTGTTCGCTCGTTCCGAGAAGGTGTCGGCACAGGCACAGACCGCAATGGGAGGAAAGTCAGACACTGTTCTATGCTGAAGTGGTATAATACCAAATTATAGCGAGACGCTATGAGGTGCCCCATGTCAGGCATAGTCATCCAATAGTCCAAGCCTGGGTTGTCATCATAGTATGATAATGCTTCCACCAATTCCTCAACTCTGTTCTCCACCGCATATAATTGTTTGTAGTGGTCTACATGTGCAAGCAACTCTTGTAATAAATCTCTCCTAACTTGTCTCCATTCATCCTCGGCTAGACCAACCAAACCAGCGATGACTCTGAATCCACAGTTACCATCAGCTGCGACGTCCTTTACATGTTGAATGTAAGGCCTCAACCCCACGGGAAATGAGAGAACATAATTATTAATGCTCATTGACCTCGTACGAATTGCACTAATCTTTTCTCTTCTCTTTGGTTTGCATTCTAGCCGTCCTTTATCTGTAACTTCTGTCATTGCAACTGATTTAGGAGAGTAGCTATCCTGTGCAGACGATACCAACTCAAACGCGCTTGGATCTCGTCGAGTTGATGTGTCAACTTTCATACTTGGTCTACCTCTTGTTCTTGATTTTACTTCGGGTTCTATCAAATGAGTACTTTCTGGTTTTGATAGTTCTCGTATCTTCTTTAGAAGTTGCAGTTTTCTTGTGGAATCATATTCATTGAACCGTTTTTCCAGTAACTGCAAATCAGCCTTACAATCCAGGCCCATAGAAGAACTTGTTGACGGGGCAGTAGGCAACATATCTAGCTTACACCAATGCGGATGTATGCAACTTAGAGGAATAGGCCGCCCTTGACTTATATATTCTGCAATCTCATGCGCACAGGGTAATCCATGTGTGTGTCGAATAACACAACCACAAACAATGGCGTCAATTCCAACTAGGTTGGCTCTCTTGGTTTCTGTTAAGATTTTCTCAAGTGCATTCTTAGAGACATTACCACGAAGCTCTTTGTATTCGGCCGGCTTGAAATTATGTTGCACAATTGTCTTACTTTTCTCAAATGAAGCTTTGATACCGGTATGCTGCAACTCAAGCAAATTGTGGATTTTAGTCCAAACCGCTTCAAAATTTCCTTGACTCGATCCCAGCTGCCTCTTAAGCTGTGCATGTGAACTCTCAACCCTGCATATGATTGTTAAGAGGTGAGACATAGTAATTAATAGGCATATGGCTCAAATAATTGGAATTTTTTTAAAAGTACCTGTTCGATGTAGTATTCCCAAGATGGATACTATTGTCTGTCCATGCGGAAACAAATCTTTCCTTGTAATGATCTAACCAATTACCCTTCACGTAGTTGAGTGCAGCATGATACGTACTGAATTCTTGATTTAGCTTACGTAGTTGTTCACCAAACTCTGCCTCTGTTGATGAAGACACTAACATATTCCAACTCATAATAAACCTGTCCCATTTCTCTTTAGTTTCAAACAACTTTTTGCATCTCGCCAATACGTTTCTATTAATATGCCATTTGCATAATAAATGAGTTGCACTCGGGAATACTCTGTTAATGGCGTTCATGAGTGACAGTTCTCTGTCCGTCACAATGACATCGGGAAGAATACCATCACCAATAATTTCCCGCAATACACCCAATGCCCATGCATAATTATCTTCGCGTTCTGCATGAAGGTATGCAAAGCATACAGAAAAAGTCATGTATGTGGATGTAACTCCAACAACCTCCAATAGAGGCATGCAATAACGATTGGTCTTGTAAGTGCAGTCCATTATCAAAACATGTGGAAATGCACGTAATAAATCTAAACTGCTTGGGTGCGTCCAAATCAAGTCAGTTACAGTATCGCTGTCCTCACAAGTCTTATGCCATTCAATGTAATTATGCTCTGTTAGCTTCCCAAGCAGTTGTTGCATCTGACTTCTTCCACCCCGATCATTAACTTTATATCTGTAGCGTGCATTGTATATTGTCTTCATTGTGGTTACGTTTAATTCACTTCTTTGTTTCAACGTAACCAAAATTTCTTTAGGTCTAACCATGCTCTTGGACATATCAACCAGCAACTGTGTTTCCTCCTTTGATAATTTACCTGCAAAAGAATGCCCCTCTAAATGTTCTACTGCCGAATGATTATGCACGCCACATGTGACCTCCAACATCCAATCATCATTTGAGTCTAACTTTATGCCCTTTAATGAGAAAGGGCATCCACATTTTTTTGAACCGGTTTGTTTGACCCTTTTTCGCTTTTGGCCCTCTTCATGCTTATATTGTCCACTTCTCTCGCAGGCAAGGAGTACTCTAGGTTTGACACCTATCCGAGCAGCATTTGAAACCTTTATCACAATGACAAACCCATTTTTCCGTCCTACACCACGAGCCCAACTGATCAACGAATCGCGACTGTGAAATATCTACAGTAAACAATTTTTATATTAATTTAGGAACAAATATTTATAATTTGAGTAATAAATTCACAACCAGACATACCTCTTGAGTTATAAACTCACTGGTATAATCCATGACAAACTCCGATCCAACCTGACTCTCTTGTGTAGAGGCCTACAAAAAATACATAATAAATGTTCAGTACTGTAAGTGTTCGGAAGTTCAGGTCCGAACAAATGGATTTTGTTCGGACATTAAGGTCCGAACAAATGGATTTTGTTCGGACCTTAATGTCCGAACAAAGCCCATTTGTTCGGACCTTAATGTCCGAACAAAGCCCATTTGTTCGGACCTGAAAGTCTGTACATATCGAGAACCTGCAACTCGTTGCAGGTGAGAAAAAAATTAAAAAAAGAGGTAAAATAAATAAAAAAACACAAACAAACAAAGGAACTGACCTTTCCAATACTACTTTGGTTAATTTGATTGTTGTTTTCTTCCTTCATTGCACTAGAAAGTAGAGGAATGTAAGTGAAGATTAGTAGAAAAGTTGATGGAGGAAGTAGAGAAGTAGAGAGTGAGAGTAGAAAGTAAATGGCTTGAATAGGAGAAGACTAGCTTGTGTAAGTAGAGATGAGATGGAGGAAGATAGGAATGATGAGTAGATAGGAAGAAGATGGAGAACGTGAATATTGAGATGAGTGAGAGAGGAAGAAGACTTGTGTGTGAAAAGAAAATGGGTTTTGAGTAAGAGTTGGAATATGTCTATTTTGGTAATTTCATGAAGGGGCATGAATGTAATAAAAAAAAAACAAATTTCCTTGTGTGGGAAAAGTTAAATTTTGTGTGCCAATAGCACAGCCCCTCATAAATTGTATATTTTGTCTTTGACTAAAATGCCCTCCACACGCATGTGCTTGAATAACATGCAGACGTGAAACGTCCTCTACTATTACAAGCCCGTCAAAGACCCTTTTTTTTTTTTATATATAAATTCTTTCTAATATTTTCTTTACCAGCATCCCGTCATTTTGCAAAATTTCTCCAACAATTTTTTTCTTTGTCGTGGCTCGGCCTTGTTTTTTTAGTGGAATTTATGTAAGGAATTCACCATGTCCAGGAATTTCTAGACATGATGCGACAGGTTGTTCCTTAGAATTTATGAATTCCATGTTTAATTAATAGCATTTTTGGATTTCAATTAAATGAAACGTCTCTTAAAACCTCTCTGAATCCAGGAATCTTACTCTCTATATATTTTGGTGGAATTCTTGGATACTCAAGCCCAAAGAGATGTCCAGGAATTCTACTTTGTCTGTAAATTCTCAGAAATATTTCAGACACCAATACTTAAAATTCCAGCAAAGAAACATGAAATCAACTTGTCCAAGCCATCTCATATTTCCCAGTTTTTCATACAAAGAAGCAGGGTCGACCCGAACGGCCGAACCTGACCCAACCGGATTCCATCCATTAAATTCTAGGGCAAGCCGCAAAGCCTCATTAATCACTCTGCCCCAGTCAGTCGGAGAGTCGAGACCCATTAGCTGGCGCGAAGTAGGAAAAAAACGAACACAACCACGAAAACTCCTCACTCTCTTCTGCACATCGACATGAGCAACAGCGTCGCTCTGGATTGGGGATTCGAATTCCAAAAAACCAACAGAGACAGAGACGAAGACAGAGCAGTAGAACGAGGAGGAGAAGAAGAAGAGGACGATGACGACGACGGAGGCGAAGCCGATCTCGCCGCCTGGGAGAGGGCGTACGCCGACGAGAGGTCGTGGGAATCGCTGCAGGAGGACGAATCCGGACTCCTCCGGCCCATAGACAACAAGAGCGCCCACCTCGCTCAGTACAGGAGACGAATCCGATCTCTCTCCTCCTCCGCTTCCAGGATCCAAAAAGGCCTCATTCGATTTCTCTATCTCGTCGTCGATCTATCTAGGGTAAAAGATCTGCCTCTCTCTGTTTCTCCTGCAATATCAATTTTTTATTCATCTTTCAAAACCAGTTCGTTTTTGGGTTTTGATTGTAAGAGATTCCGGAAGAACCATGTCTTATTAGTTCCGATACATTTAGTTATGACAAACGACTGAGAGGAAATCATTAAGCATAGGGCTAAAGAGGTGATCGACGGTCAATGAGATTATTAGTTAGGATTATACTGAGATGAGAGAATATTCTTTGTGTGAACTAATCCATAGCATACGTGATTGATATAGACAGTACAAAATCAACCAAAGAGATTTTCACCGATGGTGCGCGCCAAGAGGAAAAATGAAGTTCTGTAATCAATTTGCGACATCAGTTAGACCCAATGAGTCAATTCAAAAGCTCATGTGGATTTGAAAATTTATACCCAATTAATGAAATGTATTATTTTTGCTACATTGGATGAATGGTACAGTACTGTGGGTCTAACGGACGTAGGGCCTTGTCGTCTGTGGTAAGTGAATGCCTCTACCACTGAGCTTACTATGCAACTTATTTGTTCTCCTTTAAGACTTGGATGTTGACAACCACTTACTTTAAAAGCTTAGGCTGATTGAGAACGGTGTAACAATGTATATCAAAGGGCACAATGCCCTATGCCCTGCCCCTCTTCATCTAAGGCACAACACAACACAAAGCCCCCAGGACTCGAATCGACCTCCTGCTCTGTTACCCTGTTAACAGCCACTTACTCCAAAATCATAAGCTCTGATACTAAGTGGTTGTTAACAGACTGATGTAGATGCCATATGGTGACTTGTAGTATTTAACATCCTAAGCTGATGAATGAGAAAAAGTGGAATGCCTGAAAGTCCCTGTAAGAGCAGGAAGACTGAAAGGAAAAGTAAAGGAGAAGGGGCACCTTAGACATGATGCATAGTTGAGTCTTTAACAATGCCAGCTTTCCGACCTGGATCGCCATCCTGCTAATTTTCCTTCCCCTCATTTTTCCTGCATTTTTTACATAGCAGGGTGAACTGTTTTGAGTCTTAACGGAAATCTCAGACTGTTTGTGCACATTATGATGTATTCAGTTCAGTTTGCACACAAGATACAGCTTGTTGATAGCTTTGATCACTTATATGATATGTTATTGAGCATTTTATGTTCTCTCAATGCAGGCAGCTGCAGAGGCGGATTTCCGGCCTAAGCGGATGGTGGTAGTTGCAAAACATGTTGAGACTTTCATTAGAGAGTTCTTTGATCAAAACCCACTCAGTCATATTGGTCTCGCTATCATAAAAGATGGTGTGGCTCAGTGCATAACAGATCTGGGTGGCAGTCCTGATTCACATATAAAGGCCTTGCACAGCAAGCTGGAATGTTCAGGTGATGCTTCCTTACAGAATGCGCTAGATCTCGTTCATGGCTATCTGGGCCAAATTCCATCATATGGCCACCGGGAAGTTTTAATATTGTATTCTGCTCTCAGTACCTGCGATCCTGGGGATATAATAGAGACCATTCAGAAGTGCAAGAATGCTAAAATACGGTGCTCAGTTATAGGTCTCTCAGCAGAAATTTACATTTGTAAACATCTATGTGAGGAGACTGGGGGTTCCTATACTGTGGCATTGGATGAAGTGAGGACGACCACTGGTTATTATTTCTCCTTATTTTTCAAATTGCTGTGTGCTCTTTGTTTTGAATGTTTCTTCTCCTTTTGACAGTCTCACTTTAAAGATTTATTAATGGAGCATGCACCACCACCTCCAGCAATAGCAGAATTTGCTGCGGCAAATCTGATAAAGATGGGTTTCCCTCAAAGAGGAGCAGAGGGTCTTATAGCTATTTGTTCATGTCACAAGGAAGTTAAGGTTGGTGGAGGCTACACCTGTCCAAGGTGCAAAGCACGCGTGTGTGAACTGCCTACTGAATGTCGGATTTGTGGGTTGACACTTGTCTCTTCTCCCCATTTGGCAAGGTCTTATCATCATCTGTTCCCTATATCTTCGTTTATTGAGGTATCTTTGACTCGTCCAAGCAATTCACATCAGAGATTACCAAGGAATTGTTTTGGTTGCCAACAGATCTTTTCAACCACCGGTAAGAAGTCATGAACACGGTGGAAAAAATATGCATTTGTTTAACTAGAGAAAATCTCTCGCTCTCTCTCTCTCTCTTGTTTGTCTACTAGTTTGAAGCCTTTCTTTTAATATGACAAAACCTAATAAGTTATATGATAATCATCAGCTCGTAGTGTATATAGTTTCTCACTGATTGTTCGTGGTTTCTCTGAATAAAGTACAATGGTAGGTATTGAATTGTCTCGATGATTGTTTTTTAGAATGTCATCTCCTATTTGTGGAAAGGGATCTGTGTCTGGTGCATGTACTGAAGTTATCATCATGTGTTAAATATCTGCGCACTTAGCACATATGAGAATCTGGTTATTCATCTGTTCGGGCCTACAATAAATGAGACATACCCCCAAAACACCTGTCTTATCATGGATAGTAGGACTTGGTATGGACAAATGAAAGAAGAGATGGTCTTTAAAGGGGGTGGTTGGAACTAGAAGTGGTGTGCAATTGTCCCATTACAGATTCATGGGCTTGTGGTTTGGTGGAAACCTTGTTATCATTGAGGTTGACATGTGTGTGTGTGTGTTTTTTTTTTTAATTATTATTATAGGTTACAAACAAGATGTAATCATGCAACATATTGTGTTGATATTTATTGACACCACATATTCTCTAGTCGGTTTTTTTTTTAATAACATCATGTCAGAATTCATATTCCTTATGACGTGTTAAATACTTCATAACACAGTTGTATTCTTCTTGTTTTATAGTTGACAAAATATCCATCATAATCATTTTTGAAGCCTTATTCCCATCTGTTTGAGTTTATTTTTGTAACCTTTTCTTTGCTACTCGACCCTATTTTAAGCCATATCCTGTGTCATTTCAAAATGTATCATATCTTTTCTCTCTACTTACTTATTTATTAATTATTGAGGTGGTAACAACAATTTATTTCACCAAGGAGTTAAAGCTACAAGGATAGGAAACAACCAACGAATAAGAACAAAAGTAAACCCCACAGCAAGAGCTCTGACTACTCTCCCTAACAACAAATGAAACTCATATCAACAAAACAACTGAATCTCCCTTTTCCTTAACTTCCAATGGATGAGCATAATTTGTCACACTGGGGAGAATTTTTAATTCATGCTTTCCTCTGTGTTTATCCTTTTATAATTTGCTTTCTCCCCTATTTTTAGGAACTTCTTTATAGAGAAATGCAAATCGACATCATCTTGACCCAAAAAAAGGAAAGACTTCCTATAGATAATGACATAAAGCTTTTGTAAATGTGTTGGGGAGAGAGTGCTTGAGTTCGAATCCTCCATGTGACACAAACTTAGAACTTTATCTAAATCGAGAGAGAGAGAGAGAGAGAGAGAGAGAGAGAGAGAGAGAGAGAGAGAGAGAGAGAGAGAGAGAGAGAGAGAGAGAGAGAGAGAGAGAGAGAGAGAGAGAGAGAGAGAGAGCACCTTGACCCCAAAAAAGGAAAAAAATTGCTATAGATAATAACATAAAGCTTTTGTAAACGTGTTGGGGCGAGAGTGTGTGAGTTCGAGTCCACCATGTGACAGGGAGGGAGGGAGGGAGGGCCCATGTTTGACCTTTGAAAGGCTACAAGTGCAAGGAAATGAGAGAAGAGGGAGACCAAGAGATTGTATGAAGTAGTGAGGAAAGACTTGTTGGATTGTGGAGTGACACAGAGAGCATGACTTCAAATAGGGCCAATTGGAAAAGCAAAACTTATAAAGGTGACATGCACGTGCATGGGGATTGTATGAAATAGTGAGAAAAGACTTGTTGGATTGTGGAGTGACACAGAGAGCATGACTTCAAATAGGGCCAATTGGAAAAGCAAAACTTATAAAGGTGACCTATGCGCGTGCATGGGGGGTGGTGGGGGGAGGTTCATTTGTTTTTTACCCACTGGACCTGGCTTTCCTTGCATCTACATTTAATTTGAAAATTTGTAGGACCCGGCTTTCCTTGCATCTAGTGATTTAAATCTTCCACGAGGGAGCTTCATTTGTGTTGCACCCATTGTTCTGGCTTTCCTTGCATCGACATTGAATTTAAAAATTGGGAAGGAGGATAATTTTCCCTCCCCTCAAAGCCTTAAATCTTCCATCTAAACACAGTAGCTTCCCAGCCCCTAAAGAGACTGGTTAACTGACTGCCCAGGAATAACTTTGTTCTGAAAATCCACCATCCCAACTTCATTCTAATTGCCTCTATCTATGTGAGCACAAGCTTCCTCAACCTTTCCCTCTTATTGTTTGGAAGATGTGTTCCTTTATTTCTTTCCATGTGTCCCAAATAATCATGGCCAGGAATACCGTTCGCATAATCTGACTCCTTTCCTGAAAGGGCTTCCTCTTCCAGTTTATGAAATTCTGTGTCAGATTTCTAGAGATGTCCCAGTTCATGCCATTCAGATAAAAGAACCATAGCATATGTCCTACTAGGTGGGAAAACAAGTGACTGTGGGAGGCATTTTGGTCAGCTCATGCCACTTGTGGAGCTGGTGGAAAAGGTCTGGGAGTCGTGTAGATCTTTTTTTTTTCTCACTTATCTTTACTTAATGCTGTGTGGCTCTTACTGGCCTCTGAAGGTGTAACTGTAATAGTGTTTTATTCTTCCTCAGTGCTCTTTTAAAATTATGGAACCTTTCAAAAAGAAAAGGAGATAGAAAAAAAATCAAACAAGCATTTGCCAGTGAAGTGAATGGGGGATAGTAGAAGTCAAACAGGCATTTGACAATGAAATCCACTGGGAAATGTCCTTTCAATCGGTGATTAGATGAATGACACTTTTGGTGTACATCCATCCATAACAGTCTTCTATATGAATAGTTTGGATAGTATATACACTAAGACAACTTTTTGAATGGTTCCCATAGTAACTTTTTTTGTAGGCCCTGTTGCCTTAGTGCCATTGGTTGTACAAGTAGGCGGGTTTGATCGACAATTAATTCGGGCTCCATGGCTTCTGCCATTTTGGAATATGCTTGTTCTTTACAAACTACTAATTCTTTTCTGATGTGATATACCATCTCGGATGAAATTGCAATAGGGTTTATTTTAAATGACTGAATAATTTTGTGATTATTTATCCTAGTAATTCTATGATTGTTCTATCTCAAATGGATCTCCATGTGTGTTTATGTTCTCATTAAGTGTAATGATGAACAGATGAACTATTTATGATTTTTTTTTTTTACATAATTCTCGATGGTTAAACTGAGAAGGTATTTAAAAAATTAAATTGTTTGGCTGTAAGGTTCTTTAAAGTGTTTATTGAATTATATACCAATAAAAGAATGTGTAGGGCTTGTTTGCCTACTTTGTATTGAATTCCTAGGAATTTGTAGTAAAGTGGGATCCAAAAGAGTATTAAAGAGGTGAGGAGTAAATGATATAAATTAGAGATGTCAATGGGACACTCACTTTCCTGAGATTTGATTTACTAGGGTGATGGCTGGATGAACTTTTGCCACCAAAGGAGGCTATTTGGTTGTCTTATGTGGAATTTCACCTTTACTCCTTTCATTTTAGCCCTTTGATAGGAAGGCATTGCTAGAAATTCCCAAGAATTCAATACCTATCAAACAAATGGGCCCTTAATAAATTGTAGTTGTTAAGATTGTTTGCAATGAATATGCTATCCTTCTATTAGCTAAATAAAGTTCTTTACTTGGTGGTCAGTAGTCTTGCCTTGCTTCTGATGCATTTACTACCATTTTTTCCAGGAAACATTCCCATTCTTCGTGTTGCTTGCCCTAAGTGCAAGCAGCACTTTTGCGTTGATTGTGACATCTATATTCATGAGAGCTTGCACAACTGCCCTGGTTGCGAAAGCTTGAAGGATTCCAAGCCAACAGAAACAGCCATAGGGTGATGCTTTCTTGTGGCAGGAGTTGTACTTGTTTCAGCTTCTCTTCTCGAGCCAGTGAGTTTTTCCCCAGAAGCTGGTGCTTGGTTTGCATCTGGCTAGTTATTGATCATGGCCTGTTCTCTAAACACAATGTCTGGCGTAGCTGCTTGGATGCCTTAGTAGGGCCTAGCTGTTCCAATTGGCAGTTGTGAAGATATTAAGCAGTAAAAGTGGATGATGTTAAAGCTGTTTGGATCTTCATAAACTGAGTGCAGGTAACTTAGTTTATGGGTAAAGGTGATTCGTGTCTTTTGATAAGCTGACTTACCAATGAAGTTACAGCTATTTTGTTCTTTGTCATGACTAATTACATGTAATTAAGAGTTCCGGCAAACAATTATAGTGCAACTGAGTTAGTTCCAAGGATCCAACAGGGACTTGATATGAGTGCGAAGGTAGGGTGTTTTTTTTTCCTGATTGGTAGTTTTATTCTCTTCTTCATTGACAACTTCTAAATTGATAATTATAATAAGCTGCAACTGCCACCATTAATGCATGTCCTTGAAACCGGTGGAAAAAGAAGTGCTTATTATGGCAATCTTGATGTTGTAGATTTAGGTCATGATACTGATAAAGAAAGTGTTGGCCATCAATTCAGTCATTGTAGACCATGTTTCTGTTTGGCCAATCACAGCAGATAAAAATATCCAGAACTTGCAAGAACCTGTTGCCATGCACAGGGCGTGCTAATAACAAAATGAGGGATTTAATTAATGACACGAGAAAAGTTCATTTGATTTGACCCTGAAACTTTTGCATCAGAATAGATGAACTATTGAGCATTGCAAAATGTTGTAAACCTAGTATGCGAATCATAAAAATAATACTCTTAACTCATAATAATTTTTGTTCGGTTGAACTTAAAACCAATTATAATATCTGTATGGGTCATTTATTTTGAACTTTCATGATTAGTACTCCACAATTTCAGAAGCACTCTCTAATTTAATCCTTTGCAATAACGTATAATTCTGAATGTTTGAGAGCATCAGTCTGATAGCTATGTGATTCGGAGTGGGCCTGACTATGAATCTGAACTGGAATAAGACCAGGGACATAAGGGGAAAAACATGCAGTGGTCTCCAACTTGTGTGGGGATCTGAAAATCGTGTCTGGATGACTAAACATAGGATTGTTATTTATTTATTTCCATCTTTCAAGTTTTTATTCAGTCAAGTATAGCTGCAGATGTAAAATTTTGACACAGCCCAAAAATAGGAAAAAAATTCCATATAATAGACCTCAATATAGTTATATTGGGACGAGGATTTAACAATGATGATGTATAGTTGCTGTTGATTGCCAAATCAAACTTTATGATCACGATTTCTTTCATGAGCAGGTATATCGAAATTTCGATAAATTGGTAGGTCCAACTATTTTCACCATCCGTATAACCTCTGCAACTATTTTCATTAGCAGGTAAAGTTATAAGTTGATGCGGTGGGCGGGCGGGCTGACGAGGTTTTGATTGAAATCGGGCAAAACTTATTCAATAATAAAATTGAACATAAGTGGGAAGAAACTTTGATGATGATGTTCGGATTAATATTTTATTGGAGTAAAGTTTGATAACATTTAAAATTGATAATAATTTTGAGTCATTGAGATTTTAAATAGATGATCTCCAAGCTGCATAATTTTACCCCTTTCAGTGAGCCGTTTAAGCGTGGTCTGAGCCATACAAATACAGACACAGCCCAGAGGATCCTCGCGCACCTGTTTAGACTTTAGAATTGCGATCTCTCTCGCCACGTGGAGAGCGAGGATAGGAGGTAACGACGTGTAATTGCCAACTAGGATTCAATCTCATTACTTTCTCTCTCTCTCGCTCTCTCTCTCAAATGGATCTAAAACGCACATGAAACCACTGAAAGAAAGAGAGACAGAGACCAACACGGGAGGACGATTTTTTTTGCACAGAAGCAGCAGAAGAAACAGAAATGTTTTTGCAAGGCATCTGGAAGGAATCCCTAATTCATCTCTTCGTTCTTCAGTCCCTTTTCGCCTTCCATCTTCTTCTTTTTCAACCATTCGTTTTCGCACAAGGTACGCTTCTCCAAATGGGGAATTGATTGATTTCAGAATCCCAAGCGCTCTCTCACATCAGGAATTTTTTTTTTCCCTCACTTCCATTATACAGACATCTTCGATTTCCAATTCCTTTGTTTTCTTTACTTACAGTGGAACATTAAGGGGCATGTTCGTTTCCATTGAGATGCATAGGAAGTATACAGTTTCCTTTGTATTGAATTACTAGGGTGGTAGCTAGGCATTCATTTCCCATCTAAGAGAAAATGATTTGCTTTGTTCTAAACATCCAAGAATAAAACAGTTACGGTGTGATTGTAGTTTAGGGGTGGGCCCACCTTTGAATCTCAAGATTATTCTTGCTAGTGGTTATCTGCTCTCATCATCTTTGTAATCATCTTAGTCTTATTCCATCAATCTGGGGTCGGGATTAATGCATTTTACTAAAACATAAGCATATAAGCTATGCCAATCACGCTCTTCTGCTAAAAGATTAATATAGAAGCTATGTCAATCCGACTATAAGAACAAGGAATCTCTAACGTTGTATACCTAATGTGAAGGTTCAGTGTCAGTGCCAGCCTACTACATAGAGGCAGCGGCGCACTAATACCTGTTGATATGTTTCGTGTCAACCAAAATTGAAAGAATTCACTTTACAAGACGAGTCATGAATGACTATCATTTTCACACCTTATATTGATTCAAATTTCTTCCTGTAAAAGCAATGTTGGTACAATTCAATATGTATTGAGTTTTCAAGCTTGTGATGATCAGTGTAGATTATCTAAGTTGAGAGATGACAGTGGAGATCTTAGACTGCTATACCATGGTGTATGGGTATACAATCTGCCTGTCATTATAAATTTGTGCTTGAGTGTTTTTGGGCCAATATATTGTTCATTTTGAAAGTCTTTTTCATGACCTACATTGGATATGCTTACCATGTCCTTGGGATATCATCATTTTGGGCCTTAAAATTAGGCCAAAATATCAATTATGAGATCTGTGTAGGAAATAACTAGCATTTTTTTTTCAATAGTTTAATTAGGATTAGTGTTTTTTTTTTAAATTTTAATCCAATAGTTGAGATCAATTTAGTGTCTGTGGAAATATAATATCACCATAAAAGTTTTTGTGCTAAACCCTCTTGCATCACAGAAAAGTTGTTTAGTGCAGTCTAGTGCTTTAGTCTATCTGTCCATCTTTTCTTCTGCTGTCATGTACTCAATTCCCAGCCAGAAGTAGAATGACTTGAATCTGCAACCTCATGGTTGTGACGATAAGCACATTCCATCTGTGCTACAGGCTTTATCTTGACTCTTGAAGATTATTAATATGAATCGTAAACATCTATTCCTTCTTCAACTCCTTTTTGATCCATGATCGTATTTAGTGGAAGCTATGATTCATTGTCAATTTCATCTTTTAAGTCTATTGTTCTACTTTGTATTTATGGTTTCATAACACTGTTCAATCTTTTATGGCCAATGTTTTGGCGGATAACCTCGCTAAGGAAGGGGTGCTTCGTTCTTCTTTATCCTCTGATGTCTAGTTTGTATTGAGTTTTCTCCTGTTTTTTGTTCTTTTGGGTTATCCCCTCTTAATAAATTCTACTGTTATAAATAAAATAAAATAAAATAAAAACACTCTTCAAGTTTGATGAGAATTCAATTCTCCCTCCAAAATTTAACTCCAAGACTGTATTTTATGAAATCATCTTCTACTGGGAAAGACATCATTTTCTTGGTTTTCCTCGCATCATTATAACTATAGTAATCTGTGTTTTCCCATAAGTTTAAATCTTAACACCAGCTTTTGTAGTGTTTTCTTGTTTGCTTACATTTTAAAGTAATGCCAATGTTCTAGTAATCTCATATTTTATCGCATTCCACCAAGCAATATTTCATTCTGAATTCTTTGGAAAATTTCTGTTAATAAAAGAAGCGATGCTCATTTACTCTATAAACTGCAGCATTTTGACCAATGGTCATCAGGGTAAAGTTTGCATTTCAATCTGAAGAAATTTGTTCCTTTACTATCTTTTTATTTAGACTGCATTGTAAAATGTATTAGGTGAACCTTGCCAGTTTAAATCTATGGATATTTTGTAGAAATTAGACATTCTTTTTCGTAGGAGAATATGCTTTTCTCTTCTGCTGCTAATTAAAACATTAGGTCCAAAAATATCTTAAACCAGTTTTTACCTTGCAGATAGCAAACCTGGCAATGCTGCAAATTTCTTTCAGAGAGTTTCTGAAAGTATAAAGTTGAAGCATTATAGTCAGGCACTTGAAGATCTTAATGCTGCTATAGAGGCAGATCCAACACTCTCACAAGCTTATTGGCATCGCGCATCTGCCCTCCGTCAGTTGTGCAGGTTCATTCACGTGAATGCTACCCCTACATTTCCTTTCCTTTTCTCAAATGTTCTCCAAGGCACAACAGGTCATCGAAGAACCCATTGAACATGACTTATTACTATCACAGTGTTGATAAATAATTTGATGCTAAGATTTTTGACATCATCAAGTGAAGGGCTTCATTACAATTTTGGTTATACCCAAATAGGTTTTTTGAAAACCAGCAAGTTTACTCAGGCAGTCATTTTTCAAATGTCCAGACTATATCAAGCAAGGCACATCTGATTCACGGCCTGAATACTTGTCTCCTAGGATTGACATCTTATCAACATGTAGACTGATTAGTGAGTTGATAGTCACCTCTGACAAATTGGACACCCCTGAATATCTCTATCAATCTATCTATCTCTCTATGTGTGTTTGTGTGTGGGTTTCTCTTAATAAAATAGAAATAAGATACAACTGAAAAATGTTTAAAGATGATAAATAAAAAACAAAATCATTATAACTGTATGTCCTTGTATCAGTCATTTTGAAAACAATAATCAATTCTCAATTCTTATCAATTTAATTGGCATACTATTTGACTCAGTCAATTCTCTTTGCTGATGTAGATATGAGGAATCTGATAGTGACTACAAAAAGTTTCTAGAGCTAAAACCTGGAACTTCCACTGCAGAAAAGGAACTTTCTCAGTTGCTGCAGGCTAAAAATGGACTGGAGATTGCATTTACTCTTTTTGACTCAGGCGATTTTGTAAAAGCCTTGGAGTATATCGATAAAGTTGTCTTGGTTTTTTCTCCTGCATGCTTGAAGGTATGTTACTTCTTTGACATTTGCTCTATAACAAATTAACAATCTCCCCCTTTTCGTTGGCAGTGGGCCAAATTTCATTTTGATTGCATTGACATATTCTGCTTGATTGATTACCTGCAAAACACATGATGAATATCAGCAGAGTATATTATTGAAGCATCTATGATATGATTGATTGCCAGCAAAACCACACAAATGATCTAGAGAGAATTTTATCAAAGCATCTATGATCACTTCCCATCTACGGCCTATCTGTGGCTAATTCAAACCCCACACTCAGGGATGTCAGGGAAACTCCGATTACCTGGTTATTTGAAGGACCGATCAGGGTTTAGTTGGGTCCATTCCTGAACACTCATGTACCGGATTGAGATACACACACTTGAGTAGTAGATAATATCCTAATAATATATCATGCTAATAATGATTTGTAACCATATAAGATATTGTACTATTCTAAAAAAAAAACAATGTAAGATATTGTAGTATATTTAAAATATGAGCTGGGGCCATCAGAGTGGGGTCCAGGCCCAGCCACCAGCCATGTAAACTCACTTGGTTTCAGGTTGAGTTTGGGTCCACCATGGACCCGACCCCGAGCCAAACATGACCTATTAACGATTACACCGTACAGCTACATGCACTACTCTCTTATGAATTGGCCATCTCTCCATTTTAATGCTGATTCACTTGTATCCATCACTGGGTTGAATGATCAATTATATTTTATTTATTATATTCTGAAATTTTGGGCCTTCCTAGGTTATCTCGGGAATCAAACTCAAATACCCAGATGAAAGATGTTTTAGGTATTTGATAAATGGTATTCCATTACTTGGAAATAATGGCCTCAGAAACAAGGGTTATAGTGCCCAACCGAATCTGGAAGAGGAGAATCTAGGGCATGGCAGAGTAAAAATAATAGTGAAATATACATTATTTCTGTTTGTGATTTTTTTATTGTGATTATCTCCTTTTTTATTATTAAAGTTAAAGTAAAAAAGGGATGGGATGATGCTCAGTGCACTATCCTCTGACTGCCAGCACTGCCCAGGCTGGGTCGCCAGGTCGGGTTTGCCTAACCTGCGCCTGTCAGCCCGACTGCTTGGCTAGTTTGGGTGGGTCAGGTTCGGCCCAACTGACATGGCCCGTCCACTACCAGGTCGGATAGGGCCGGGGACTAGGCTGGGTCATTTTAGGCCATTGTGAGTTGGGCCCGACCCATTAAGGGCCCACTGAGCCCTGTTCAGTTTTGGGTAAGATTTTTTAGAATTACCCACTTGTTAGACGGTGCCCATTGGTATATTCAATTATACCAAAATAGATTTAGAACTAACCCAATGAAACCCTAGAAACTGACCCCTGCACCAGATTTATGTACATACTGGTACTTACTGAAACTTGAGTGTGACCTGCTGTTCTGGTCATTTTGGACATAAATGTGGTTATGTGAAAGCTGTACCGGATATATCTAAGGCTTAATTGAATTTTGTAATATAAATGGGTCCCTGATCTAATCAAATCAAGAAGTATTACTTGATCAAGTAAAGGTGTAATTAATCTTGAATGCAGAATACTATTTAATTGATATGATCAAACCTGTTAAAGTGGTTCACCAGCACCGTAATGTTTTATGGATGTCACTGATCAAGATCTATGTTGATCATTTTAGCCAAAAATAGATGATCCATAATTTATTTTGATCATTTGGACTTATACGAACTCAAAATTACAATCCGTTTTCTCCAATGCGTCCATATTGATTACGTCTTTAATCTGGACAGTTGGACCAGTCGTATAGGGTCTCTCAAATTTTGGCATATTCCTTTGAGTGCTAAATTAAGTCATTAAAGTTTCATTTCCGCATTATGGATGATTCATTTTATGCAATCAAAGTGTATATTAGCTTGTAACTTGATTACTTATGTGTTGCTAGTTGCTACGCCAAATTGAGATGAATTGATGGACAAATTATTGCTATTAGTGTAACTTATGATCAATGTCTGTCACTTTGGACCATTAAGGGAAAACAAAGGGGTCCAATTAAAGATGTGACATAATAGAAGTGTTATTATTATTATTTCAATTAGAGATTGATGATTTGGATTAATTTGGTAGTTGCCAAAGCAACTCAGTTACGAAGAATTGTTCGATTTCTAGATTGAGGTAATGACATATCACCATTAATTTGTGTGATTATAATAACGCTAAATTGCGATTTCATAAAGGATATGAGGACGGGCCCAAATGTTCGATCTTTCATGAAATAGAAATTGGAATAGGACATTGTTGATGTAATATTCTTCTTGATCATACCACATTATCAATGTGGTTTTATTAATTAAAGGAATCTATAATTATGCATATTGTTTTTCATACCCAAAGGCAGTAAACAATGATGTACCTACTGTTTTCATTTTACTTGCGTAATTATAGTTCAGAGCATCATTTTTAACATATGATTGTCTGTTGTTTCTTTACAATAATCAAATCCTTGTCGTACTTTCAACCGTAGGGACCATACCTACTTTGGATGGATCTAATTTCATTGAGTGGTTGGATGCATTAATGTTAGCTATAACTTTCTTGGACCTAGAAATTGATGAACCAAGAAATATGATGGAACTTTTGGGGGTAAGGGAGTAGATTCTTTACATGTGAGTATGTTTGATCAATACATAGTTTAGGTTATTTTCAATTCTCTTCCCCCCCCCCCCCCCCCCCGGCTTTTGACACTTTTAAAGTAGCTTACGAACAAAGCTTAGCCACTTGGATCATAAATGAATTGATCGCTAGAGCTGATCAAGAAGAGAGAATGCTTGAGGCTAAGGGACAACTAACACTTACTTTGCCTCTTAATCTAAGTCCAAGGGCAAAAGTAAGGGGAAAAATGTGCCAAAGTTCAAACTAAAATCCATAAAGGTAGGATAAAGGGATAACGAAGAAATGCTACTTCTATTGAAAGAAAGGTCATTTAAGCAAGATTGCCTAAAGCGAAAGAAATAGTTTGAGAAGAGAGGTAAAAATGAATTTGGACAAAATGAAGAAAGTAATGTGAAGATCCAAAATGAATCTGGTGTCCAGCAATAGCGTGTACGTGCCTACAACCTCAACCCTTGATTCCTTTTGTTTCCCCAGGGTGATGGTTCTTTGACCATCACTTGGACTCTGGCTTGAAAGGAATCGCCGAATCGGTACTCACAACCAGAAACGTGAATGGTTGCACTTGAGTCAATCCAACAAAAAATTGATAGAACGTTTGGTTTCAAGATGGACAAACCAATTCTTTTTCTTCAGGCAATCTTTTTTGAATGACATTTTTTTCCACAAAAGTTAACATTTCTTCGTTATCCATTTATCCTCTTTTATGATTTTTCAGTTTGAGTTTTGACATCTTTCTTGCTCTTACATTTGCCCTTGGACTTATATCGAAAGACAAAGTTAACTAGTAGTTGTCCCTTTGCCTTTAGCCTTCTCCCTTCTTTATCAGCTCTACCGATCAATTCATTTATGGTACAAGTTGTTGAGCTTTGTTTGTAAGCTACCTTAAAAGCGGCAAAAGCCAAGAGAAGAGAATTGAAAATAAATTAAACTATGTATTGATTTTGATATTATGTGTGCCATGTAAAGAATGTGATCTCTTACCCCCAAAGTTCTTAAAAGGTGGCTTATCAACGAAGCTCCTACTTCTTTATTCGTTATCTAAAATTACTTTTTCACTGTATCTCGGAGGTGCTTAGCCTTTTACTTTTTCCCTATGGACCCCCTAATGATACGAGAAATATAATTTAAGATAATCTTTATGCTCACTTTATTTGCCCTAACCCATTTACCATAAGTTGCCTTATGTTCGGCTGTATTCTCAGTGGGTTTTTCAGGCATTTGGTCATCGAAGGCAAGTTCTAGGTTAAAGAAAGTTATAACTAACATTAATGCGTACGGCCACTCAGTAAAATTTGATCAATCCAAAGTGGGTATGGTCCTTACGGTTGAAAGTGCGGCTACGAATTTAGTTAATGTAAAGAAACAATAGACAATCATATGTTAAAAATAATGCTTTGGACTGTAATTAGCAACTAGAGTGAAAACAATACGTATATCTTTGTAAATCTACCTTTGGGTCGAAAACATGTAATTGTTTTTTTATAATTAATTTGTCCATGTTAACAAATGTGATACAAATTAAAATGATCATACCTTTGGGTATAAATCGATCAAAATTTTATGGTCCAGGTTAATACCGATATTATGATCCACTCCCAGGTCGGATCGGGTCAAGGACTGGGCTGGGTCATTTTTAGGTACTCGTGGGTTGGGCCTGACCCATTAACTTCCCACTGAGCCAGATTTGTGCATACATCAAATCAGAATCGTTAAAGTGGTTTATCAGAATAAAGTTGTATACCAAATTTCAGAATAGCTTAGGGAAGTTGTATAACAAATGTTATATCTGATACCAAATGTTACCTTTTTAGAAAGGATTTTATTATCATTTGGTATCAAAGACAATTTTTGGGTATAGCAAATGATCAATTATATTTTATTTACCATATTCTGAGAATTTGGGGCTTTCGGAGTTATCCCGGTAATCAAACCCAAATTCCTTGATGAAAGATGTTTTGGGTATTTGATAAAATGTATTCCATTAATTGGAAATAATGGCCTAAAAATGAGGATTATAGTGCCCAACCCAATCTAGAAGAGATGGGAATGAAAGTTTACTTTCTGTTTATGCTATATATATTTTAAGAAATTACAAAGAGATTTGAACCTCTATGTGTTTACTGTTGTTATTTTATTATTGGCCCTGGGCATGAAAAAAAATAAAATGATAATGAAAGATCCATTATCTTCATTGGTGGCTTGTTTGTATTTTCTTTTATTATAGTTATCTCTTTTATTATGTTTCTTTCATTTTCTTTTATTGTGGCTAACATTTGATATCAGAGAGAAATTATTACATTTGGTAGGGGCCTCATTTTACTTTCCTACCTTTCTAGCAACCATCACTGCTAAAAGAAAATCCTCTCTCCTAAGTGATGGAAAAGCCTCTTACTTTCAACCCCCTTCTCTTTCTTTTCCTCTTGATTTGACCCTTAATTTAATTTCACTCCACCCCTCATGCAAATAAACATGCCCTTTAGTTCTGATGGCTGAAGCTGACATTTCCATTTTGACACCAAGCAGTAATGAATAACCCGTTTAATCAGAGCCTTAACCTGTGAATTGGCAGACACCTAGTATGTGACTGGGTTGAGTTGACTCAAGCATGCTTGCAGTCAACCAGTCAGGTTTTTAAACTATTTGCTACAGCCTTAACTCTAACCAATTTGTTGCAGGCAAAATATCTGAAGGTAAGGCTGTTGTTAGCAGTAAAAGACTTTTCAACTGCGATCTCAGAGACGGGCTATCTACTTAAAGAAGATGAGAATAATTTGGAGGCATTACTGCTGCGTGGACGTGCCTATTATTACTTGGCTGATCATGATGTTGCTTTGAGGTTTGTTTGGCGGCACCTGTCCTCTGGAAAAGGAACTTGTGTTTTTTTGTTTATTCTGGCAACAGAAATTGTAAACTTATGCTGATTATTGGCACTAATTTGTCCTATTAATTATAGTTCTTTTGTCAACATCTTCTCTGTCAACTAACTAGGCATCTTACTTGGGTTCCTCACGCAAATTGCTTTTCTTTCTTTCTTAGCTTGTTTCTCACACATGCGTATCCATGATTAACTAAATTTTCTTTTTTTATCAAACTTAATATTTTCATGTAATATAAAAAATTCTCTGATTAAAGGTAAAATTTGTAGTGCTTAGTTTGCAAGTCATATTTTCTCCAGGCACTTTCAGAAAGGGCTTCGTCTAGATCCGGAGCACAGTGAATTGAAAAAGGCATATTTTGGAATAAAAAATCTGCTAAAGAAGACTAAAAGTGTAAGTCATGTTGGCCTGTTTTCTTTTGCACGTGTAATTATGTGTTTGTTGCCATATTTTAACCTCATACAAGACTTCAAGGTACTCCATTGTCATAATTTAACTATGTGTGTGATGATATTTTCAGGCAGAAGATAATGTAGCTAAAGGTAAGCTGCGTTTGGGATCAGAAGACTTCAAAGCAGCTATTGCGCTGGACCCCCGTCATACTGCGCATAATGTACATCTTTACCTTGGTTTATGTAAGGTCTTGGTCCAACTTGGTAGGGGAAAGGATGCCTTGAATAGTTGCACTGAGGCTCTCAACATCGATGAAGACCTTGTTGAAGCTTTAGTTCAGGTTTGCTACTGTGCTCTTTGAATCTGTACCCATCTGATATCTCCATTGGGGAAAAAAATTGACTGGATCTTGTGTTATCCTTTGCGTGTCATGCTGTTCTTTTGTGTAAGCATGAACTATTTACTGTTAGGAATTCAACTATTTCATTTCCTGCCATCCTGAACCTGTTTTTAAGAGGAAAATAGAGAATATTATTTCCGAGGTTTTGACTCTTGATGATCCCATTCTACAGTATAAATTTGGTTTGGTGTGGACTTCATATTTTTTTAGCCTGTACAGTGTCTAAAGTTGATGAACCAGATAAATGAGATGATGCTTTGATGATGATGATGTCTAAAGTTCCATTTGGCAAATTTTGACCAGATGCTGGGTTTTTCTGGTTCTTCTGCACAATCAACCCCTTTGTTTGTTTTCTACAAAATGTTTCATTGAGAAAATTCTATAAAGAGATGCAAGTTTTGGCTGATTATTTTATGCCATCCAGGAATTAATTGCTTATTATCAATTGCTCAGCGCCATTATTTGGTTAGCACCTTCCATATAGAGATGCTTCTCACTCTATTATTAAAAGACTGTAACCATTTATATATTGAATGAGGAGGCTTTCAAGATGAGAAAGAATGTCATGTTCAGCATAATTTTATCTGATTGATAGGTTAAAATCTTGTCACTGTAACTTTTAATAGGAATCTTCTGGCATTTAGAGTATCTGATATGAAAATTTTATTTCCTCACAGAGAGGTGAAGCCAAACTTTTGACAGAAGATTGGGAGGGAGCTGTGAATGATCTGAAAACAGCTGCTCAAAAATCTCCACAGGTAATTCAATTTGTCATCTTTTCTCTATGCATTGTGAAACCGTCTGATGACCAACCACTTAGTAAATAGTAAGTGTCAACTGCTAGAAATTGTACATTGTACATTTCAGCTGCTTCTGTCTATATTGCTGCAATTTCCATCACTGTGTAACCATTTTATGTAGTGTTCCATTCAGAATAAAGTGATAAATCTTCTGGGTAGTTTCCTTTAGAAGTGAAGAAAAAAGAAAGATTTGGTAAAGATGTAAAAAGAAAGATTTGAAAAAGATGTAATTTTATTCACTTGATATTGCTATTTGCTATACTGCCCCCAAGTAATCAGGCTGATGACTACTGTGGCATTTAAATCTTTGCTTGGCTTTCCTTACGTATTAGTTAATCCATGGAAATACTTCCCTTGTTCTGGAGTTTTTCATTTGAATACAGATTTTTATTAGATTAGCACACGTCAGTTTTCATACACTTCCTTTCTCAGCTTGTTTTTTTGTAGTTTACTTTATCTTTAATGGTTGAGAAATTTATGGAGAAGGCAGAAAAGATACACCAAAACTCTAGGGGTAATTACGAGGAAACTACAAGGTTTAATTGCAAAGCTCGCTTTGTGGAGTGTCTTTCTCATCATTAGCCCCTTGAGGGATATGAATCAATGATAAATAAGTACGCGGGAAAAGTATATATATGCAAACTGATAAAAGAGTACACTTTTGGAAACATTTTCTGAAAGTAATTGATGGATCTATTGGGAATTTTACACTCCTTTCAGTGGGTAGACTTTATTTTTTGTTGTGTAGAGAGGGAGGGACTAATTTTTGCTTACTGCAGCTATGATCACTGGTTTCAATAATCAAAATTTTGTTTGAAGTCCATTACTCTCAAAATTTGCCGTGTTGATGCCCGAGTCCTTTGATATACTTGGTTACTCAACTGCCTTGAAAGTTTATGAACATTGAAGTTCTTCATAAGAAAAAGCTTGACATCTTTGTTGTTATCATTGTTGTTTGGTGTGCAGGGGCGGACCTAAATGTAGGCCTAGGGGGGCTATGGCCCACGTTAAGTTTTCAAAATGTTATTTTTTACCACTAAATCTTTTATAATTTTTTATTTCCCCCCCTAAAGTGTTAAAACTTTCTTTTAATAATTTTCATTTGGCCCCCCTAGTTCCATTTTCTAGGTCCGCCCCTGTTGGTGTGCTTGTCTGCTCGTTTGGGTGTAGCTTCCTTATTTCTGTTCATACAGGTGGCTGTAATCATCTCTATCAATTGATGCTTAGAATGACAAAATGAATTATATATGCAAAATTGTAGGACATGAACATTCGTGAAGCATTGATGAGGGCTGAGAAATCTTTGAAGCTGAGTAAGCGCAAGGACTGGTACAAGATTCTGGGAGTTTCAAGAAGTGCATCTGTTGCTGAGATTAAACGGGCTTACAAGAAACTTGCTTTACAGTGGCATCCTGACAAGAATGTTGACAACAGAGCGGAAGCAGAGGCAAAGTTTCAAGAAATAGCTGCTGCATATGAGGTTTGATTCAACAATTGTGTTTATCTTTTGTGTTCGTATGGGTCTTTGAGCAAAATATATCGTATGATCAATTGTGTTGCCAATATGACGGAGAGCGTAATCAATGATGTGTTTAGGATACCAACTAGTTAACCCAGGTTGACGTGTTTTATAGTCTTTCTTTTCGGGTTCACCTGGGTTGTATGCTTGTCAGAGTAGGGTGGGATGGGAGGGGTTTGGTCGTTTATGTGGATTGTGCCATGGATCAATATGAAGAAATGATCTAACCTGTGATTTTGTGGCCTCAAAATTTAATGGCTCTGCAAGTGCAGTATTTTTTTATTCAATCAAATGGGGATTATGCTTGGATTGCTGTCAAATTGGGGCAAGGTTTTAAAAATCAAACTTAGTGAGTCACCCTCGAGTCAAATCAACTTGGCCAAGTCACATAGGACTTGGCTGAGTTGGACAGAGTTGCACCCCAGAGCTAAAGAACCTTAAAGAAAACCATTAATAGATTAGTATCCTAAGAATGCGAGATTCTGAGACTCATCACGTCTTAATTATTAAGAATGAATTCATGAATAGATAGGTATCCATGCCTGTTTTTCACTCAATTGTAAAAAGAGTACCTCCAATCTTTAAATGCTTATATCTTCCATGTCATAAAAAAAAAAAGTTGCAAAGGGGCCCAAAAGCTTCCTAAAGCTTCCCCTGATTGGAAAATAAGGGGAAAGTTGTATTAGTAGGGATTAAGTCCAAGTTGATTTGAATGATTTTAAAAATCATAAATTGGAGTGATTGTCAAACTGTGGTTTTGCATTGGGGGTGGGACGGTGAATGTGAAGGTATGGCTTGATTGTAGGTGGTTGAGTGGAATTTTAAAGTGGTTTGTTTTAGCCTTTATTTGCAGCCTGATTATTTGCATTCTCAATTCATGTCATTTTTTTTGGCTCGCTTGGTGTCTGTGCCTCTTTTTTGGCTGCTCTTGCACTCTTTTCTTTGCCACTTTGCTGGCCCTGTGTGTTTTGCTCCCTTGGGGTGTAGGTTGGTGTATTGCCTCGCATTGTTTCATTCCCCTGTTCTTCCCACCATGAGCTCAATGCCAGATTGACTGTGCATTGTCTGGCAGCTGGTTTCTAGTCAGTTTGGCTAGGTGGCTTTGTTACTTTGAGGTAGCAGTTTCTTCTTGACTCTTTGAGATCTTTTGCCCTCATTTTTCTTGGGCATCAGCTTCTCCTATAATAAAATGCCTTCACCTTCCAAAGCGAAAAAAACAAAAACCAAACACTCGGATTGCAATTATGAGTTGTTGGGTGGTCTTAATTTTGTACTCATGTTCATGTACTATATAAACCAGAAAATGTGATTTGTGCTCATCATTTATATTTCTTCTATTCTTGTGTAGTTGTGTTATTGCCCTTCTTTTGTGACTTTGCTTAAATTTAAATTCTGTTTGTCTACTCTTTGAATATCCTACTGCAGGTCCTTGGTGATGAAGATAAGCGTGTAAGATATGATAGAGGTGAAGATATTGAAGATATGGGCATGGGCCAGGGGGGTGGTGGTTTCAATCCTTTTGGTGCTGGGGGACAGCAATACACCTTTCACTTTGAAGGTGGAGGATTCCCGGGGGGATTTGGTTTCAATTTTTGATGAAATCTTTGTAGTTTAGCCTGGAAAGAGAGGTAAAGGCAACGGGAGAGGTGGGCTGCTGCTGAGAGCGGGTCGGCAACTAACACACTTGATCAAGAAATAGGTGATGCGTTTCATAGTGTTTTTTTTTTCTTGTTATAGTATTTAACATTTTAGAGTTCTGCTTCCCCCCTGTTGATGGGGGGCTGTACTTTTCTTCCAAGATGGATATAGAGGGGCTCCTTGTCCTTATTTCAAAAATGAACTCCCTGTAGCAAACGCTCATCATATTGATTGTTTCCTCCAATTTGGAATCAGCACAAGTTATGCAACCTCTTTCTTAAGCCTATCCAAGTCCCTTTGGTGTATTTTTTGGACCTATGGCCCGTCATGATGTGGCCCCCCAGATTTTAATGAAAAACAGCAATAAGGACCGGTGTCACAAGCCATGCAAGATTGTATCACAAATACGATGTAGACATCGAGCCTGTCAATAATGTGAGCTACATGTAGAAGAGAATAATGCATTCCGAGGCCCCAGCTAACCTACATGCGAATAGCTATAGAAAATTGTCCTATAATAGAGCTGCATCTGCAATTTTTTTTTTTTTATTGTATTTTGTTCCTGGAGGCCTACCCAACAATGAGTGAATGCGACTGGTCCTCATGTGGGCACTATCCCAAAACTGATCCTGCTTTGAGTGATGATCAGCATTTGACTCGGATCCACTGGGGCAGACAAGGATGATATTTTTAGACACAATGATAAGACCCTGCTTTGAGTGATGATCAACATTTGACTCCGAGCACAGACTGGGACCTTTCCTAGATGAGTACACTCTATTACGACGTGGTATGAGTCGTGTTGTCTAGACAGGCAGCTCAATTTTTTCACAGGAATTCGATTGGTGGGCCCATTTGAAAATTTATAAAAGTAAAAATAATATAAATCCTCCCTTTTTTCGACTAGAAGTCACATCAAAACTACACATCTTTAAAATCCCCTCCTTTCTCCACTAAATGATACAAAAAAAAAAAAAAAAAAAAAACCCTCTTTTTATTAAATTTTTTTAAAACTCCCCACCAATCCACTAAAGACAAAATATTACCATAACCTTTTTTTATTTCTCTCTATTAATTTGATGCTTTACGATTAAGAAAAAAAAACCAAACTTCACATCTTGAAAGTCCCAAGTCACTTTGTCCAAGTCAACTAGAAAACTTCGGCTTGTGTTTATGAAAATACAGTCTGCAAAGTGGTGCCATATACCTACTCGTTTGGGTGGGGTCAAGAAACCTGGTTTGTAAATCGGGAATTACAGCCCCCCTCTAGTTGAATCTAGTATTTGTTATTATGAAAACAACGAAAATCTTCCTGAGATACAAATTTGTAAATTGTAATACCCCACTGAGAATGGTCGATAAGCCCGGTGGAAAAAGGGGATCCCATCTCACCATAGGTACCAGGGGGTTCCAACTCGAAGATCCATTTGACCGCTATCATGTCCCTGAGTTTGTCACCACTCACCAGGGAAGGAAGTCACTAACCCATTTGCAGTAGTGGTGGGCCCTGAATAAGGGAAAACAGTGTCAAGCATGAATCTGATCCAACCCTTTTTAGCGCATGATAAACGGAAAGAAGAAAGTCAATGACGAATCCTTAGAGCATCTCCAAGAGTGATGTTAAATTTAGAGATGCCTTTTGAAAAATGAAGGCTTATGTGGCATATGTATTTTGGCAAATGTAACTTGGCAACTCCAAGAGAGATGTCAAATGCAAATGTAAGTGGGCCCATGATCATTATTTTATACAAAAAAAAGATTTGCATCCAAAAACTCAAATGCAAGTGGGCTCTCACCATTATTTTATTTAAAAAAAAAAATTTGAAGTATGCTTTATGGTATGCCAAATTTGACATACCATCACATACTTCAAATGCCATGTAGGATATGAAGTATCTGTTGGAGACAATCTCATATGTCAATTAGAGTTGTTGGAGGATGACATGGCCATTTGAAGTATCTGTTGGAGTTGCTCTTATCATGACACTCTTTTTAGCTCATGCTAAAGGAATGCGGAAAGTCAATGACGAATCCTTATCATCACACTTCTCTCACCTGTAAATAAAGGTTAATCCACCAAAGCCGAATCCCAACATTTTTATCCTCCCAAATGGAGACTCCCTCTCATCCTGACATGCACAAAGGCTCCACAGAGAGAAATTTCACTAACAAAACTGGCCCCATGCAGCTCAACAAAGGTAATAATTCTCTTCAGCTGAGTTTTCAAGTCAAAACATTCTACTAAAAAAAAAAAGTAATATCATGCCAAATCCCGTTGTTTAGAACATCAGGAAAACCTATAGGAAATGTTGAAAATACAAAAATGAAAATGGAGGCTGGATCTAACTACTTAATTAGCTAACAAAAGAACATTTCCATAGCTTTGACACTGTCCTGTCAAGTATTCTCATCCTCAGCATCATGAAAAAACCAAAAAGAAAACAAATGAAACAAAAGTCTAATCCAACAGCTTATGGAAATTAAAAGTCTTTTAACACACTGAGAAAAAAGAACACAAAACATAACAGAAACAGAGGCACAAAACTCCATATATAGCCCCTTCCCGCCACCGTCTGTCGAGCACCCAACTCTGGCTACCCAGCCACGGAGAAGAGACATAATAACATAAAACAAAACCTACCAAACATTCAAAACTGCATATAAAGAGTAAATAGACTGAGTTCTTAAAGTAGCAATAGTAGCCACCTTCAATGGCAGCTTTCTTGCCTGACTCTGCGGTTCACTTGCCCTTCTTAACAGCAGATTTGGTGACCTTGGCACCTGTTGGATCCTTCTTCTCAACATTCTTGATGACTCCAACAGCCACGGTCTGGCGCATGTCCCTCACAGCAAAACGTCCCAGGGGAGGATAAGATGAAAAGGTCTCAACAACCATGGGCTTGGTAGGAATCATCTTAACCATTCCAGAATCACCATTCTTCAGAAACTTGGGTTCTTTCTCAAGCTCCTTACCAGAACGCCTGTCAATTTTGGTAAGGATCTCAGCAAACTTGACTGCAATGTGGCAAGTGTGGCAGTCAAGGACAGGTGCATATCCATTGCCAATCTGCCCAGGGTGGTTCATGATGATGACCTGCGAAGTGAAATTTGCAGCCTCCTTGGCAGGATCATCCTTGGAGTTGGATGCAACAAAACCTCGCTTGAGGTCCTTAACAGCTACATTCTTCACATTGAAGCCAACGTTATCACCAGGGAGAGCTTCCTGGAGCGCCTCATGATGCATCTCAACAGACTTAACTTCAGTGGTCAGTCCAGTAGGGCCAAAGGTGACAACCATACCAGGTTTAAGAACACCAGTCTCAACACGTCCCACGGGTACGGTTCCGATACCACCAATCTTATAGACATCCTGAAGTGGAAGGCGAAGTGGCTTGTCTGAAGGCCTCTTGGGCTCCTGGATCATGTCGAGAGCGTCAAGAAGAGTTGGGCCCTTGTACCAGTCAAGGTTGGTCGATCTATCGATCATGTTATCACCTTCAAAACCAGAGATGGGAACGAAGGGAATCTTCTCAGGGTTGTAGCCAACCTTCTTGAGGTATGAAGACACCTCCTTAACAATTTCTTCATACCTCCCCTTAGAGTACTTGGGGGTTGTGGCATCCATCTACAACAAATATGGGCATAGAAATCCAATTAAGTCAAAAGAAGAGTGAACATTCTAAGTGAAGAAAACAGAAGACTTCCATAATCAAAGGAAAAACAGACATTTTAACAAAAAAATAAAAAGAATGAACTGAGGTAAAATAAAGTTTCAGAAAATTAGAAAAACAGAAAACATAACCATAACATGCTTGCCAATAACTGTCTAGACGTTAGAAATAAGAAAAATAAGTTGTCACATAAAAAAAAAAAAGACAAGGACATATTCATTTTATACAAAAATACAAAAACAAAAAATACAAATATTTTGTGAGATTTAAAATTAGAAAGCTGCCAAGAAAAAAAAATGTAAATAAGAGTTGCCCTACCCCTAAACAAGACTTATTAGGGTGCAAATTAACAAAGTATCCAAAACATCAAGCCCAGTGACAATATTCACCTTGTTACAGCAGCAGATCATCTGCCTCACACCAAGGGTGAAAGCAAGCAATGCATGCTCACGGGTCTGCCCATCCTTGGAGATACCAGCTTCAAAACCACCAGTGGTTGAATCAATGATAAGAACAGCACAATCTGCCTGAGAGGTGCCAGTAATCATATTTTTGATGAAATCACGATGGCCAGGGGCATCAATAACAGTGCAGTAGTACTTTGTGGTCTCGAATTTCCAGAGGGCAATATCAATGGTAATGCCACGTTCACGTTCAGCCTTGAGCTTATCCAGAACCCAGGCATACTTGAATGATCTCTTATTCATCTCAGCAGCTTCTTTCTCAAACCTTTCAATCACACGCTTGTCAATACCTCCAAGCTTGTAAATGAGATGCCCGGTGGTGGTTGACTTGCCAGAGTCGACATGGCCAATGACCACGATGTTGATGTGAACTTTCTCTTTTCCCATGACTTAAAACAGCTGAGAAGTAACCAACAGACCAGTTATGACTTTTGAAGATTAAATTCAAATAATTAATAGAAGTTGTGTTATAATTCATGAAGATCAAATTCACATAAAATATGGATCAAAATTTGTATTACAATCAACATCATTCAGGAAAGAAATGTAGTCTGCAAGCACAGAACAATTTTTATATTTTCTGAAGATCTCAGAGTAAAATACTTTTCATTTGTCAAACAGTATCACAATTTGACTTAGGGCATGTTTGTGTAACACTTTTCCGCGGAAAAGTTTACGGTTTTCCGCGGAAAATCCATTTTTCCTGCGTTTGGTGCGGAACAATTCCGTGGAAATGTTTTCCTGTCTCGTCAGCATTTTCCTTGATAATTGTGGAAATGGGTTTCCTCTGGGGGGGGGGGGTATGGGAAATGGTTTTCCTCGGAAAACTTCTCCATCTTTTCCTCACTTTTGTCCATTTCAACCCAAAAACCCTATAACTCTTTCATTTTTTATTTCTTTATATAAATTATTATTTAATGTTAAATAAATAATATACATGTTATGTTATTTTCTTCAAAAAATTATATTACCAAATAAGAAATTTTGATTTTCTATAAGGAATCCACAGCTGCACCAAACAACATCTGCACCAATTCAATGAGGAAACTCTTTTTGCACCAAACATGGATTTCTAAATTCTACGGAAATCCTTTTCCGAGGTTTTCATTTCTATGGAAAATGCTGACGTGGCAATTTCCTCTTTCCGCGGAAAGGATGTGTACACAAACGTGCCCTTAATGAAACCAATGATCAACATGTTTCGGATTAAAGCGATTTGACTAGGGCATTAAAAAAATTGCTTCACCATGTCTCCTGATTTGTGCTTCATAGAAGTCTTTGGCAACAAATTGATATTATTAATGGACATGTGTGAGATTAACTACTTTTAGCCCACAGCATTCCATGATGCATCCAAAATGTCACTAACTATCCATGGCTCAAGGGTAAAACTTGGATATAAATATAATAATAATAATAACAAAAAAAGTTGGATCAATTTTGACCTCAATGATTTCTGGGGCAGGGATGGCAAGCGGGTGAATCGGCCCGGATTTTAAGCATACCATACCCGATCCCCGAAATTCTTTATTTCCCCGAACCCGCCCCGAAACTCGTCGGGGGTTATTTTGATTGTACCAAAACCGAACCCTATGGGTTTCGGTTTTTTCCCGATCCGAACCGCCCCCGTACAATAATTCGAGTTTTACCCAAACCCGAACCCGCACCGACCCGCCCAACCTCAATTTAGTTTTTGCAAAAAAAAAATTTGTGTGTGTGTGTGAATAAGATAGTAAAAATCCTTCCAAAATTTGAAAGCATATCAAGCAAGGATACAATTCAGGATTGTGAGACTAAAAAATATGTCAAAAGGCAGTGCCATTCATAAATCTTCAACTCCTGTGAAAAAAAAAGGGTAGCACCATGCCACCATTACAAATAGAAATAAAGCAGCATCAATAGCCTGGATCAACCAAAAGCAAGCAAACTGCAGCAACCTGTCTCAACAACAAAGTGCAGCCAAAAAGGGAAAAATATTGCAGCAACCTGACTTGTTCCAACTTACACTTACAAAAAACATAAACCAAAACCACTAACCATTTAGCATAATTAGGCAAAAGAAAAAATAAGTTCAACTGACTTGTTCCAACTTACACCACCAAAACTAACAAAAAAAAAAAAAACCCTCGAAAGAAAACTATGTATAAATATAAATAGTTTTATATATATATATTTATTTCGGGTATGGGTTCGGGTCGGGGAGTAATATATACCAAATCCGAACCGAATCCGGCCGGGGATTTTAAAATTAATACCAAACCCGCCCCACAGGTGAAAAAAAGGGATAAAAACCGTCCCCAAAAGGTCGGTTCGGTTCGGGTATCCATTGGTTTCGGGGAAAATTCCCATCCCTATTCTGGGGATCACCTATTATTCAGAAAGGAAACAAGTGATGGCCATAATATGCACAAGTTACTCGGTTTTCAATCTCTTTTAAGTAGAAGACATAGTAAGCTTTAAAAGACTTCAAGGGCAAAAAATAAATAAAAATTCAACACTTCAATAATTGGCCCAAAAAACAGACTCACAGAGTCTATCAACATAGTAGAATCCAATGAAAGGACTAAAAGTCTCATATAGGGGCATAGGGGGTGAATAAGGGAAGAAAGGAGGAGCGCGCGCCGCGGGGGGGCGGGGGTGGTGGGGATTAACTCTTCAATGTTTTGCCAAAAAACATACAATAGAAAAGAGGAAAATACAAGTGTGATTTAAATCAAAATTGTGCTTTCTAGAAGGAAAAGTGAATGGGTACGTATTTCAATGCTTGATTTTAAGGAAAAATAGAAATGATTAGTAACATTACTAAAAGGTGCATGAAAACCTTTACTTCATTGTTTCAGGGGAAAAGGCTCGGCTATTTTTATTGATAACATGACTCAAGCTCTCAACCTTGTGGTTGCACCAATTACTGCCTTCGAACAACGATGCCGGAGGTCCTTTTTTGTTTAAAACAATAAAAATATGGTTTTTAAAAACATGCTTTCGGCAGTGCATCAGCTGATCTATTGGAACTGCATGGATTTATCGGTTTATTTTAGCTCATCTTCTACTAAAAACTCATAAAAATAGAAACTACAAGTTTTCATTTTTCTTGATTGCTTGCAAGGATGTTTTTAAATGCTTATAAAATATCAAGACATAATATAACTCATTTTGGGTTATTTTTATGACAAATAAAAAAAAAACTCTATTCTCTGATGAAAAATGAAGACTGAGAAAAAAAGCCCTTTATCGGATTTGAACCGATGACTTAACGCCTTACCATGGCGTTACTCTACCACTGAGTTAAAAGGGCCCATTTTATTAAAAAAAAAAAAAAGAGTTAACCACCAGCTCCTATAGTCTACTGCATGTATCAATGTATGTACTATAATGTACATGTATAGACATTAGGTGGTGAATAGTTTCAAGACATCATAAATTTTAGAATAAATACAAAAAATCTGCATCAGTTGTGCCCAATACAGTCAAGTATTGGCAATACCACTTGATTCTAGCATAGTTTTATAACAATGGGAAAAAAAAGCCAGACAAGAAAGAAGAGATGTGGCTGGAAAATAAAATGCTCAATAAATAACCCTCAAAACACACAGAACCCTCTTTAATTTTAAGGGAACTAGTATTATTTACATCCAATTACCAGCATCCTCTTCAATCCATTAGTTTTCCAAAAAAAAATATAGAGTTCATGACACCAGTGATTATAATGGACACACTCATTCACTGAAAGGCATCACATCCAAACACAATTTAGATAAAATCCATAATCAAGTCTCAACCTCACCTCTCAATTTCAACAAAAAACCACAGTATGGAACGCACTCAAGAGAATGATCTACGGTTTGCACAGAAGTAAAAATCCAGCGATACTGTGCATATCATCAGATCAAACACACTATGTCCTGAATCCCATAAGCTTTAACATATCACTAAAAGCAACGAAATACCATATTCCAAATCCATAACAGCAATGGATAATCAAATAATCCCTGTACGAATCATAAAAATCTGGTAGAACTAATTCAAACAGCAACGGATCTAAAACACTACGTGATAAAAACAGATAATCAAGAGAACTGTTCAATATTTCCAGATCTATAGCAATTGCGATCAGATCTCATCAGAACAACGATATATGAGATCATCAGATGAGAAAAAAACATAGCACCAACAGATTACATCCAAAAGCTTCTGCGCTAAAACAGAAGATTCACGATCTAATCGCAACAAAGTTGAATCAAACAAATCACTCTCGAAAACTACAAAGATTAGGGCTTTAAAAACAAAAAAAGCATTCAGATTAAAGCGTAAACCTAACAAGAAGTAGAATCTCAACAAAAGAAAACTCAATGATTCGAATCTTATGAAGAGGAAAGCAACAGAGATTCAAGAACGAGAGAGGGACTTAGAGAGATCTTTACCTTTGAAGCTCGAAAAGGCTCAAGAAGTAGAAAGCCAAGAAACGGAGAGATGATAAGAAGAAGTGAGGTTTTGAGAGGAGAACGAGGACTTATAAACCCCTAGCCAGTCAACTACGATTAGGGTTTCTCTTTCGGCCGTTGGATTTTAGATCAACGGTTTTGGTTCTAGTGCTTCTATCGACCGTCAAGTAAAAAGCTACCGTTGAGATTGCGCCACGTCACTACTTTAGGGTTCTTTGAGAGTGTGGAAACTGCGCACCAGATCCGGGTGAAGATGGTTCATGTGGTGTGTATGGCCTGTGGGCCATGTGGATGGGTGATTAGGAACACTGGAAAGATGGGTTTTATGCCTAGCAGTTAGGGTTGTAAATGAGTATTTTATATTTGAATAAAGTAGGTATGGAACCTAATTTTGGATTTGGATTGCATCCAAGCACATGTGATTCAAAACATTCGATCTAAATCTAGATTTTATATGTTTTGACTTGAGGATGTGGAGAACACTCACTTACCTTTTTTGTAATTAGGGAGGTAATGGTTCGGTTAACCATTCATTTTGAGGGAACACTTAGCTGAACTGTGAATTATGATTTTTAATTTTTAAAACAGTAATTATAACATATTCGGAAAAATCGTTAAAAACTGAATCGCGGTTAACCATTAAAAACCGTAATCGAACCGTATCCCGAAAAACTGTTAAAAACTGTCTTGTCAATTATATATTTAAGTTAAGAAATATATTGTAATATTCAGGTGAGAACTAGTTCTCAAATATTATATGAAAACTTTTTTGTGGGGCCCACATTTGGGGATGAGACTGGGGGATGGAAAGATCTATGTAAGACCACTCTAAGTATCAAGTTTGACACCAAACTCATGCCCTAACCCATCCATGGCCCACAAGTTTAATAACTTTTATATTCAAAAAAATATTCAACCATCGATCCAACAGTTCAGTCCATTCTGATATGTGCCAACCCTTGGGATTCGTGACTATTAGGGGGTTTCATATTGGTTGTTAGGTTTGGATAGGTTATTAGTTGGATCCCGCAAAAAAGTTATCATATAATAAGTGAGAAATAGTTCTCACTTGAATATTTCTCATATATATATATATATATATCATTTAGGCCCTTTATTTTTTTTATGGTTAACCATGTGCCGATTAATTGACCTGTATTTTACGATTCTGTTCGGTTAATAATCGAGAGTCAATACTGAAAACCGTTACCAAACTGTAAAGTGAGGTTTTCTGATTTTAATAACCGTAATTGTACTGTGAAATACGGTTATTAACTGCGGTTTTGTTCGGTTAGACGATTTTTCAATTTTCTTTTGCACCCTTATTGGTAACGTCATGTGCAGGCTCCCTTTCCACTTGTGTGGACTTTTTTCCTGTTTGTACGGAATGCATTTTTGTGTGTGGGGGCTCTGGATTAAGAGTCTAAATAACTCGAGTCATATTTGAATATCTACTTAAACTTTAAATATTTACCATTTTTTCGGTTGAAGTTGGTTTCAAATACAACACATAGATTTGTGATTGTGGTACCACATCCAGTTTGGTTCTGCCTTGGATCCAACCCTTTTGCATCCCAGACTGGAATGGATGGACGTTGCTATAAACTTCTTCATGAATGATTTTTAGCCCTTCCATTTGATGCTTCTTTTGTTCTACTGACCACAAGTTCAAGAAAGTAGGATGTTCTGATTTTAGTGATTTGAGTGGTCGTCCCTAATCAGCAGCAGTAGGGCCCGTCAGACCAAGGATCCGGATCACGTAATCATGATCTGGAACTGTAAAAGACTATGGTCTCTCAGGATATCAGGCCCGGTGGGCCCATTATCTTGTAATCCATATCTTCCATGGGGGTTTTCCAAAAGTCCCTACTAGAAGATCACATGGCTACAAATCAACTGTTGAAAAATAAATGTATGCATCAATAATCCACAAAAAAGGGAGAATGGCTTGGACTATGGAGCATCCACAGTTTGGGGTGGCCAAGTGGGTCAGGAGGACCCACCTTATTTGTGAATCTGGGCCTGACTCATGGGCCTAACTTCATTGAATTCAACCTATTTCACAGGTTCTAACCTAATTTACCATGCTAAATTTACCCAGCTAATCCTCGAGTCCCAAGAGTGCTACTCGCGCTCCATCTTGGGTAATTCACTTGTAAAGTAAAGTGAATTGAAGTGAAGTGAGGTCATATCAAAAGTAAGTGATTTCAAAATTTCCCCCTTCTTTATAAAAAAGAGTAAAAAAAAACCAATTGCTCAGGCTATTTTGAGCAAATGGACAGCTTTGGGCTCAGTGTGTTGGTGAAAGATAGAGCCCAGTGGTCTAGGTATCCTACTTGGGCCTTTGATAAAACATGTACTAACCGATTCCGTACTGCCTTATTAAAACTCAAGCTCAGGCTCTGGTCTAGCCATGAGCTAAATTCAGTCAAAACCCAGCCAATGCTTTTGGACCAATTAATCTGAGCTATCTCGAGCCATTATAGATTATTGGGCTTGGTTGGGCCAAATCCTGTGCTTGCTAAAAAAAAAAACAGGTTTCTCTAGGTAAAGGTTGGTCATTGATGACCATAAAGCCACCATGGATAGACACTGAACTAAGTGAGGTATAGAGCCTACTAGATTATAAAGAGAGGCCTCTGTCCACAAGACTTAACATGAGAAAGAAATCAACCGAAGGTCCAATGTATTAGGGATTCAAGAAAAATCAGCTCCCCAGATATTGTTGTTTGTTTAATGAATAATCTCAAATCCTAACCTACTTCAATTAATACTACTGCTTTCACAATGTGAGACAGGGCAATCCATAGTGAAATCATATAATGGACAATCCATTTAATCTTTTCATTTTGTCAAACTGGACAGTAAATTTTCTTTTGATTGAAAGTTAGGGATCATTGACAAAAGTGAAATTTCATAGACAAGCAATCTATGATAGATTTGCACAGAGAACAAAGTACTTGAAGATTAGACAATGAAAAATCAAGCCATGAAGAAGATCATGAACGGTCTTGATTGGCTAGATCTCTTAAATTATATTGATCTAAATATTGATTTTATCTCAATATTAATGAAATGGCTAAAATCATTTCCTTGTAGCATTTCTTATGCAAATCAAGAATCTAGGATGAGCCCAAATGAATGATAGTTTAAAATGACAATGTTGCATTTAGGGCTTGTTTGTTTAAGCATTATTGAGTTCCTAAGGTTACCAACCAGTGCTTTCCCATAGAACTCACTAGAAGTGATAAAAAAATGTATGTCCACAAAAGGCTATCATTTTCTTTTCTCTTTTTCTTTTTTTTTTTTCTAATGGAGGTACCAACCCTTTGGGCTAGACTAATCCCTTCGGGCCCAAAGAGAAACCTGGTAAAACCCCTGTGGCCCCCAGGTGGTAGCACTAGTGGATTCAACCTTCAGTTTTTGAAGAGAGGGAACCGGGGATCAATATGAAGACCTCTAGCTCTGTAAGAGAGAGAAACCGTAGTCCTGACCGCTCGGTAATAAGAAATGATTTTTCACCCTCACCCTAGTATCCTAGGAGAATGATAAGTTCATCTAGGTCTCCACACTAGATCTTTCACTCTTTGCCTGTTTACTAAAGGTTGAATAAAGCCACCTTTACTAAGAATTCAAAGATAACTAGGCAAATGGGGACTTAGAATTAATTTACCACCAATTTCATAACACAAAGTTGTTACATCAAAGTGAATCATATGAGGCAAACATTGTCAACTTATCAAAAGGATATTCTCAGAAAGCATTAGCAATCCAGAAGGCGGCCATGAGACATACAAATTTAAGATGACATTTTTACTTCTGCATCCGATGTTGTGGTCATAAGTAATCAATTAGTTATAGTTAGGATTTCTTAACCAAGGTCAACGTTGTAAAGCATAGGATCCAATTGGATTTTGTGTTTAACCATTTGGAGACAAATAAACATACAAATACTTTGATGGCAAGCCTGTCCATTTAAAGTTTGGTTTCCATATGGCATCCAAGAAACCCAAAGCAAAGTTCTTAAAACCCCAGTTCAATAAAACTAGCTAGGTTTCAGAAGATCACTTTATTTTTCAGAGTCATGTTTTCATATATCTTAGTGAGCTAATTTAATGTTCCAAATCAATTATCTTCTAGATCAGTAAAATATGGAAAAAGTCATAACCAGAAACAATCTAGATCTGCCTCAGATACCATCTGTATTTTGTAGATGTAATAATCAACCTGAAGGGAATGGTTTATAATTTAATGATGCTATTTTGGTCATGGAGTTCTAAGTAGGTCTGTGTTTTTAGGAAGAGTTTACAAGAATTCAGATTATATTTTTTATTGGGAGGTTTGACATGGAACCTTCTAGATTAGAAAGGCCCCAAAGGTGCAAGCTTAAATTTTGTTCCATCTTCAGGAAAAAGTTCCAAAAAAGTGGGCAAATGGACCAAGAGCTGGTTTGAAAACACACCAGGAAAATTGAGCTTTCTCATCAGTTTTTCTACTCTTTGTAGGTTGAAAGTTACTCTTAAGATTCAATAATCAGCCCCTTGGGGAACTGGTACACCACACTCCATCATTAGTCTTACTCACTTTTGTCTGTCACTGACTTTCTACTACCACTACTATATCCATTCACATGTCTTTACCTAATCACACCAAAACAGTTCAGCTTATCCTAATTAGCCTCTACTACGCGTTTTTTTAATCCAATCATGTCCAAAGGGGTTCCCATGCTGCGCCTAGATTGTTGCCCTCGTCGATGAAACCACCATTATTCCCATGGAATGTGTAAGGACTAGCTGCAAGGTCTAGTTGGCTCTGGGACTGGGAATGTGCTGCCTCCATGCAAATGATGGCCACAAGGTTCGCCCGCTGCGTCTGCATGTTGAGAAGCTCGGCTTTCGTCTTGGCCAGTTCTGTCTGGAGCTGGCTCACCTGTTTCTGGAGCTGGCAAATCGCTCCGGCGCACCCATAAACTGGATCTCTAATGCGGGCATTCGCTTCATAAACCATGCTGCTCACTGCATCAGCTCTCTGACTCTCTGGGAGTTCCTGAGTTAAGAGTGAAATATTGAGCATTAGTACCACATGGTCCATAGTTATGACGACAAGATGTAGAAATGGCTGTAAATTACAAGGACCTGATGTAATAGACATTTGAGACTTGAGAGTATGGTCATATGAAAATAACTAGGTAGTTACATTACATAGACTTCAATGTTTTCACATCTATGAACTCAACCAACAAAAGAAATCCAGACTATTGAACCTTTTAACCATGTAATTTGTTGCTTGGAAACTGGACACTATAATAGGAAAGGACAACAAATCTTTTCATTGTGGTCAATGAAATTTAGGCTGGACTAAGGGAATGGTCCAGATAGATGCATGTGGACTACATATATTTCCAAATGCAACTATTTTCACCATAGTCTACTATCATTCAACTTGCATATGATAATTCTACATACTAAACCATCTGGTGTGAATCACCTGCAACAGCTTGATGATATTGCTTGCGCCGAAGACTTTATGTGAGGTTGTAAATTTGAGGGGTTCCGTCGGTGGGAAGTAGGGGGCAAGAATACATTTGTCAGCGCATCTGCGGCGGAGGATTTTGCAGGCTGCACAAGGGCTGACCACAATTGGAGGAAGAGGAGAAGGAGGAGATGCAACAGGTGAAGTAGAAGATGTAGGAGAAGGAGATGGAGACATAGGAGAGGTGGTTTTTCCAGTTGTGTCACTTGACTCCATTTTAGTGACAGATTTTCAGTAACCAAAATGGTGGAAGGCAAGGGACTGAACTGGATTGCTGTTTCCCACAAAGAGCTCAATGGCAATTGATTTGTTATATAGGAAGTGGGAAGGCACAGTATGACGTCAGTGATTTGGAGGTTGACATCAGCAATTGAAATTCACTATCACTGCAACCTTTGGGCCCTCAGCTTTTTCATCTTAACCTGCTACACTGAGTTTGGGCCTGGATTTGGTCTTGGACAAGGCCGAAAAAAACGCGGCGAGGTTTAGGTCTAATTTTGGGCCTATTTTTAGATGGGATGAGGTTCTAGTGCAGATGACAACAATGGTGATCATAATTTTAGGCCCACACAAAATCAGGCCTATTGGTCTGAGTTTTGAAACCTCTATGAAAAAGTGTTGATCTAGAGGTAGGTCTTGACCTAAAAAAACTGGGAACATCTGGATCCTTGAAGCTTGGTTAACTTGTAGTTAAGTTAATATTTAATCTCAATGACATCTAATTGGTTATGGCAGAGAAGGATGCAAAAATGACTTGACCGTGATTCAACTTATCCAGATACATGAGATCAGCGGGTTGCCTAGCTAGTCGGTGGGTTGCCTGGTCGGTCGAAAAAGTCCCACTCACCCAGCTGTTTAGAAATCGATCTATGGATATGCTCTATTTCTGTAAATATGAGCAATCTCTCTCTATATGCATATATGCATAGGTGCTCTCTCCGCTTGTATATGGGTATTCTCTCTACATATGTGCGGGTGCTCTCATGGGTCCCAACACCCTTGGCTGGGGTAATAAAAAAATAATCAGACACATAAATATCATTTATGAATCAAGAAGAGTAACCTGTCTTGACTTTTGATGATCGAAATAGGAGGGAGTTTATAGAGATTGGCCTAATTTGTATTTGGTGTCTCAATATATACATTCTTGCTTAACATATCTGCATTTTAGGCAGTCACCACTCACCACAGTAACTCTAGATTTTATTATAAAAATTGGCACTGGAAGTCTGGACCTATATCTTTCATTGGTGGGAAAAGGTTCTAGTAAATGAAGATAACACACATTTTCCTTAAAAACCTAACTTTTCTTTAAATACCTACCTTTTCTTATTGGGAGATTGTTTATTTGGTATCAAGAAAGAAAGACAAATTAGAAGAAGAAGAAGTCAATACCCAAATAGAAGATTGGAAATGAGTAGGAAAATAATACTTATCCTGATTAGAAAATCCTAGCCATAGTTTGACTTCCTCCACAGCAATCTATATATATACTTCTATAAAAACAAGTTCTTTAAATGAATGGATAGGATTATCTTACACATACTGGCCACATGTAAAGAAAACAGGTACTAGTTAGAAACTTAAAATATATACACAAATCCAATGGGGTACAAAAGTTGTTAGTTCCATGTTCGAAGGGTCCCCCCTTGATGTTTTAAAAGATGCTTCCTCCATTACGCCTGGTGGTTATCCAACTCAAGAGGTGGATTACCAACATGAAACGTAGCAGACCAACCAATTTGGTAGTGTGCATAGTTTTGGGTGCCACCTCCTGCACTTGAACACATTTGGTTAGCATCAGCTCAACCATATGGAACCCCATCTATCATCTAGTTTTATAGTCCTTCAGACTACTAGACTGTGGAGTGTGGACCATTTTTTCTATTTGAAAGATACTACCCAACTAAGAGTCCCCTTTTATGGGTGGATGGATGTAGGCTGCAATGTGAGTCTTCCACAGCTGAGTTTGTGAAATTATATGCTTTATATATGGTGAACCATTTACATGCATGTGAATCCAGACTCCAGAGTGATCCTTGGGTGATAGGCTTTGCAGCCATCAAGTGGACAGAGAGAGAAATATTGGACAGACACATTAGATAATCTCATATCACTACTTTTCAGAATGTGGATAAGCAGAGCACCCACCACCTCTGAATATAAATCAACTCTGATTCGATTCAGGAGAGCTTTCTATGCCTAAATTGTCACACTAGCCTTCTTCTCATCAAAGTAGAAAAAAGAAAAAGAAAACTACACAGCATGCCAATTGTTAATTCATTCATGTGCATGACTGGCAAAATGTAGTATTTTCTTTTTAGTCATCTTCCTTTTATTCTTAGAGACTTCAAGAACAAGGTGGACTCTGGAGGGTCCGCTTGGCTTCAGATCCAAAACCAACCAAAATTTTAGGACAGGCCTAAACTCAAACCGGGCTTAGCCACAACCCAAGCACAATCCAATATAGGGAAGGGCCAATCTATAATTGACCCATGGTACATCTCTTGTTGTCCTTGTTGTTTCTTTTTTTTTTTTCCTTTCATTCTCCTTTTCTTCCCTTTCTCTAAGTAACAAACTCAACACCCATATGCACTCTATCCATGACCACCCATAGCCATAAACACTGTTATTAGGGGTCGATCCCCGATTGTTTATGTAGAGAGAGGTCTCACAATGAAACTACTAGTTTACACTACAATTTTAAAATATACCCAAACTAGAGTTGAAAAACGTGCTGCCACTTTACCTTATTTTGGACAATGACTGAGTCAAATCTAAGGAGAGACTGTATAAAAGAATATTATAAGGATGGTATCTTTTTTTTTCCTTTTTTGTATACTTCTTGAATATGTGAATTAATTATCCTCAATAATTTACTCTTCTTAATTTATTTATTTAGAGCTAGGCAAGTTTAGTCCAAATCCCTCCATTGAGCTACTAGTTTATCCCTCATTTTTTAATTATGCCCAACAACCCAACTTAATTCAAACCAGATTTTCAACATTAGCCCTCCTAAACTAAACTCAAAACTTTGGATTGGGTTTTGGTCCATTCAGGTCAATCTGATTCCCATTGATCCCTGACCCAATTTCCACTCCTAATCTGAATGAACTCCATGCGCCGTAGTGAATTGCCACAAGAATTACTTGGTCTAAAGGGACTCACAATCTAGTGCAGTATGATGTGGTGGGACCTGCGTTAGGTCGAACGAAGGTGACACCCAGACCCTTCACACCTGGATTCTTCTTCTCAAATGAGGATATGATTAAAACGGCGATACGCGTTCGTGTTGTTTTGCAATGATAACGCCAGTTGTGTAACCGTGTTTGTCTTGCAGAAGAAAACACGACAAACAGAAGAAGAGAGGCACACAGAGATTTTATCTGTTCCCACGTTTGGACAACGCGGAAGAAGAAGGCATCTTTTTAGACATTGTATCAGTCGAACCTTTAAATGAACGGCTGAATATATGATACCGCAGTTTGATTTTTTAGGAGACAATGAGATTGTCTTTTATCTTCTGGTTGAAGTGGGTTTTTAGTGGTGTGAATTTTAGATGTGCCCCCGACAATGAATTTAATGGGCTTGTTTTTTTCAGCATAATTTCTTCAGATTTAATGTTATAAAGGTATGTTTGTTATACGTCTGTATAATAAAAATGATATAATTTTAGCAGGAGGAGGTGAAACTCTGATTCCAGTAGTTTTTAAGCAACTTTAAGTAGTACCAAATAGAAACTTTTGGCCAAAGGAGGAAATGCAGTTCTGTTTTCAGGAATGAGTGTATACAAACGTGCTCCAAAACCCCCCAACCCCCTTTAGGGATGAGTGTGTACAAACGTGCTCCAAATGCGCCGCCGCCGCATCCCCCACCCCCCCCCAAATGCGTCGCCGCCCCCCAGGGATGTGTGTGTACAAACGTGCTCCAAGGCAGTTTTTTCAGGGATGAGTGTGTACAAACGTGCTCCAAATGCCATGCTCGCGGGGCTGAGTGTGTACAAACCTGCTCCAAATGCCTCCCGTCCTCTTCTAGGATGAGTGTGGACAAACGTGTTCCAAATGCCGCCCCCGCCCCCGCCCCCATGATCTCCCATCTAGCATTTGAAATACTGGAATTCAAAGAATTCTAAAGGCTCCAAATCAAGTTAAATCTACCCCTCTAATTCTCAAATTATGATTAACAATCTTGAATGGAAATTGGTAGAATTACGACCCATAAAACTATAGGTTAGGCACCCGTCTAAATCCTTTCTCAAAAATAAATCTGTAAATAGCAATTGGTGCACATCAAGTCATGAAAAAACACGAGGGTTGAGTACGGACTTTAGAAGTAAATTATTCAAAGAATTGGGCACACTTCCTTGAAATAATAGCACCTCATGAATAGAAAATCACTAGAAGAATGACTTCATATTCCACTATATGCTCTCTCCAATCATTCAAAATTAAAATACCTTATATTCATTCTAATGTCTTTAGCTTGCGCAGTTGATTTGGTGAAACAGGGTCCATGCAAAACTGCAAATACATCAGATTTTGGGGACTACTAAAAGCAGAGTAGACTGGAAATAGTCCATGCCAATGGCATTCTTATCCTCCCACCTGCAACACTTTTACAGATTCAATCTCATTTTCTGCATTGGTCAAAAAGTAATCTTTAAACAAACAAGTTGGAAAATCCCATCACAAGCGACCCACTTTCTTTCCATTGAGAAATAAGTCCGGTGACGGATGAGGAATTCAGCTACCCTAATTTATGTCCCTAATGGTGAGGGGACAATTTATGGTGAGCATAATTAAAATTGGTACCTCTTAATCCTGTATTAAGAGTCTGAAAGATTTTTTTTTAAAAACCATTTTCACTAATTTGTTTACTACTTTCATATTGATCCATTAGAATTTGTTACTTGGTTGGTACTAGAAAGAATTACTTTTCAATCGAGTGACTCACATTCACCAACAGTGTAAAATCTTATGCCAAATATTGCATTCTCTCAATTGCTTTCTTGAAACAAAAAAAAAAAAAAATCAAAAAAGAGAATTTACACAATTGATAAATGTGGATTGGATAAAATAGTATCTCCCAATCTTCTACTTTATTTTCTTTATATCCAATTCTTATATTTTTTTTTTTATGAACAAACAGTATTTAAGGCTCCAAGAACGAAAAAAATGGGGAGTTGGTTATGATGGAACACGATGGTTTACTAATGATGTAAGACAATGGTCTTGGTCTTGGTCTTGATCTTCATTTCCATAACGACGGCAATATATTAAATATTCACTTTTTCAACGGTGGATATATATTTTTCCCATTATAAAAATAAATAATTGAAAAGAAGGTCTTTGTCTCTTGTCTTTGTCTGCTTCCTACTTTCTTTTCTTCTAGTAAGAAACAAGGGTAGGTTTGCTTCCCTTGAGGTGGTAAGTGGTGTGAAAGTAGTTGCAATTTTTCTCCATAGTTCATTTAAAACTTTTTTATAGTCATTACCGTGTGGACTTTGTTAAAATGGACAAGAAGGACAAAAGAATTGGAAATAAGACTCTTTCATGTCTTTTGGGAGTAGTTATTTTCACTCTAAATTTGCACGTTGTAAAAGGATTTGGACTTTGAGGACGAGCCATCCGCGCTAATATGACTTTCTAGAAAGAGGCTATTCAAATTAAATCATTTAACACAAAATCATGCTCCCAAAATTCAAATTGTTCCACTCATCAGCTGATGGGATCATTTTCACTAATCACACCTGATTAATATTCAACACCTTTTGTGCGCCCCCTATAGACTATAGTTAATTCTTTTTATCAAGAATTTTAATTAAGAGGTATAGGGCCCCTTTTTATCTAATCCAACTCATGCAATCATGTGCCTGCCCTGTACAACAGTGACTCAGCTCTCATTACACCGGATTGATATGTTCTCGAATACATCATCGTATTTTAGAAACTTGATAAATCATAGATTACTCTAGTTGGAATGAATTTTTTCAAGACCATAAACACTTTGAAATCCGTGGATGGGTGCGATCATACAAGCGCCAATACATTGGTTCTATACCAATACCAAAAACTTGTTTGATAACCCTAAGTACAAGGCCACGATTTAGTAATAATTCGGTGAAGTTCGAAGTCTGTCACGGAGAGCAAAGGAGAAGCAAATAACTTGCACCTATCCTAAGGAGAATCTAAAAACTAGCCTAAGAAAAGCTATACAAAACCACACTGCTAATCTGAAAATTAAATTAAATCACAATCCTTTATGAACTTTAAAAATCTCCCAAACTAGAAAAAGTGGTCTACAAACCTTAACAAGTAAGCTGCATCACCATAAAAATATTTAAAACAACCAATTCAAATAAAGTGAAAAATTAGAAATTAAAAGTAAAAATCCGATTATGGATCTTTGTAATTCAAGCGTATGGATCCGTTGATTTAAACATTAAAAATACATACGATATAGATTCAATCCCTCTCATAAGGATTAGTCAAGGTGCGGTTCTAAATTGTTAATTGAATGAGAGATTTCACAAGACTCAACGCAAGGCTCCTACCGCGTATTTTCATTGTTATAAGCTCATAAGCATTCACTGTATTTGAAAAAAATAATGAATCTCAGAAAATATTAAATAAAAAAAATCTAAAATTAACGATAAGAAAAACACATCTTTTATTGAAATCAACCGTCCATAGAATTAATCAAAGATATGACTTCTCCTTTTTCTTGAATTACAAAGTGAATCTCTCCCCTCCATATTCATGTTCTACCCTTGAATTTTTTTGAATTTAAGCCTTACAAGTAGAAAGAAGAGAGCGGAGAGAGAAGGTGGAGTGTGAGTGGAGAAAAGAGAGAAATGGTCAGGCTAGGAGGAAAGAAAATAATAAAGAAAAAAGTGAATGAGATTTGATCTTGCTTGGACCGAGTCTTAGGATGGGTGACCTCTGGAAAAGTCCTTGCATGAGTTCTAAAATAATAATATTTTATAGAGAGGTGCAACCTATTTTAAGATCTATCTCCTGATAGATCGGAATGGAGAAATAAAACTTAAGTAGCCGACCCCAATATAGATGCAACAAGGCTCTGACGACGATAATAATCATCATATACACTTGATCACGACTGTCAATCGAACGAGCAAGGCTTTGATCATCACTCCTTGATTAATAAGCAACCGGACGGAACTCAACTACACTAGACATGGTTGTTCCATTGGCAACCTCGGATGTCACCTGGCCACCTAGGGATAAATTGGTATGCCACTCTTCCCGGCTTCCTTCCTACTTATGTGGGTTCCTTTTACTACGTGTGTGGGTCACCTTTGCACTTATGTGGGCTACCTTGGGTCCCACCTCTCTTGATTGGCATATAAAATAATAATAATAATAATAACAAAACTACAAATGTCGCATGCATCACAAGACCCAACCGCTTCACACCGACCTGTCTTGTTGGAAAAAGAACGGTTGAAAGAGTGGGCAAGGGATGCCACGTTGCCCAATCACATAGCTTTAACGGCAGCTGTCGCATGAGGTAGTTGAGTTTAATGGCCCACTTACTTGAGGCGTTGAACGGTCATTGATGTGTCCATTTCTTCAAAGAATCTGGCCCCTACAAGGCCAGGCCTCCGAATCCCACCTCAAAGCCAAACAAACCCGTTGAGGTCATAGTCCTCTCATGTATGTGGCCGGCCACATTTTTGTATAACCAAAGTTGAACCCATTATCAGATTGATCAAGTGAAAATTGTATAATCGCTCTTTTTGATTTTCTGTATTTTAATCATGACTTCTAACCAAGATCAATCTAATGGTTGGTTGACTCTATTGCGAGTAGAAACTCCTCATGATTTCATATTATTTGGGTGACCGAGTAAAACAATCACCAGTTGTATCAAAATGAAAAGGCCAGCAGCTTGTGTTTCGCCCAATGAACTTAGCTATATGCAGTTCCATCAGTATAATACTAAACAATTATTTCTCAGCAAATAAACATCAATGAACGGCTGCTAGCATTAGGCATGGTTGTAGTTCAGCTAGTTCGGGACATGGGTGTGTGACTTTGAGTCCCAACATAACACACGACAAAAAACAGCCAACAAGATAAAAATTTAGAACCTAAAAATAGATAATATTCTTGTTCCACTGCCTATCCATGGAGGAATCCTCCGAAAATGATATGGCAATAACTGAAATATAGTCCTCCAAGTTAATGATTTGGGGTAGACTATCTTCTACTTCTGCTCATTGCTTTGTTTATTTGTCTGTTGATCCTGATAGATTTGGTTTTGAGATGTTTCGACCAAGCAGGCAATAGATATAGTTCCATTTACAGTATCCTAATGCAAGGCCAGGATGTGAACAGTTACCATCATTTTACCTGTTCGTCCTACAGTCTCTAGAAAGGATGGTAGTAGGGAATAGAGACTAAAGTTGTATGTTGGGAAATGAACTATCAATCTCCAGTGACAAGAGAACAACATCTCTTTCAGGGCTCAACTATAACGTCTACTTTCCAAATGCTCTCCCGACAACCAGAACCACTCTTTAGAAACTATCAATGGATTATAGGTGGGACGACGACATTCAACTTGGAATAGCATTGCAGGCACTTGCTGAAATTTGAAAACAAAAGCCCCAAAGCAACAACAGAAACAGAGCAGTTTAAAGCTACCCCACAAGTGAATAATTTATTGACACATGGACATCAAGAAATTAGACAATTAATTCTTATTTCAATATCTGGACATGCAATATGCAAGGCAATTGTTTAGTGATTCATGCTGAAATAAATGTGAGTGGGTGGGTGCAATCAGAGGGGCCGGTGGATAGACTGGTGATATTTTTAACCCCATTCGAGCAATATCTACTATTGGATTTTCATCATAAAAGGGATGCACTTTTGTTATGGATCTAACCAATATGCCAAAAGCCCCGGGATTGTGGGAATGCGTCAAATCTACCACCGCAACAAACCATCACACTTCCGCAGCCGATGTCCTCGGCAGCTTTTACTCTGATGGCAAGTAGCTCATTTCCCCTATTGGGACGGCTCTCACTCTACTCTTGAACCTATTATAGAACTAACTAATACACCAAAAGCCTCAACAGGACTGATGGGACCCGTCAAATCAAGTCTGATAACTATTTAGGACGGCAACAACTTTATAAACCGTTGAAAATGTATGGCCTAATTTTATAGGTCATTCGTCTACCAAGTTGTGGATTTAGATATGGGGCTTTTCGGTTATTCCCTTTCAACATTAGAAGGGCCCATGTGGCCCATCTTTTGACAGAACAAGTCCTCTCCAATGTGAAATGAAGCACTCGCAGACTTTTGTTTCATCTCACAACCAAAAGCGATCATAACGCAACCCAATTGGACCTGTAAAACCACTTAGAACCAATTAAATTAATATAAACTCCTGTAGAACAAAATTTGTCTACTTCAAACTCGCCATCCATTCACGTGCCCGTCTTTTTCCTCCTCCATAAATTCTTTAAAAGTGGGGGAAAAGACCATTGACAATACAACTTTGAAAGCGGCAAAGATCATTGACGATAATCAGCAACATAAAACTTTGAAAGCAACAAAGATCATTGACAATAATCAGCATAATCAGCAAACATAAAACTTTGTATCTGGCACCACATATGAACCCCGGACGGGTTAGGTAGTTCACTTAACCACCTCAAAACCACATTCTGCCAGATCCCATGCACAGTGCTCGAGCACATAGTGGGTGAGCACCAAGGTGGGTTGAAACATTCCAAATTCCACAACTGAAAGATCCTGACCATGCAACTTGAATGAGACTAGAGATGTCAAATGGGCCGGGCCGGGCCGAACCCGACAGTCAACGGGCCGTGGCCCGGCATTGCCCAGTCAATGGCACGGCCAGTGACACGGGCCGAGGAGGCTGGGCCCGTTGGCCCGCCAGGCACGTGGGCCCGCCTGGCCAGCCCAAAAGTGACTTTTTTAAAAAAAATTGTTCATTTTACCCCCCCCCCCCCCCCAAACAGTCATAAAACGATCATAAAAGGGGTATTTTGTGTCCTTTTCAATTTGACAAAGTCTATAATACTATAACCCTCCTATTCTTTTTCTAAATTTATTAGTGTTATTTATATGGCACACACACACACAAAAAAAAACTCTCTCTACTCTAGATTCTTCTCACCTCCTATTCTTTTTCTAAATTTATTAGTGTTATTTATATGGCACACACACACACAAAAAAAAACTCTCTCTCTACTCTAGATTCTTCTCAGCTTTAATTAACTTGTTGAAATCTTGAGTTAAAAAAAAAAAAAGAAAGTACCAAAGGGCGTATAATATGATATATTCTTAAAATTTATGTTAATCAGATGGTCTTGAAATATTTATTTGTTTCATATTCTTTGTGAAATATCATTATTTATATATTTATGAAAGTGAAAGTATCTAAAAGCTCATGTGTGTGTGTGCGCGCGCATGTGCGTGCATGGAAATGGGCTTTCGAATTAGTACATCGAGCACGTAATTCAAACATAAACATTGCACAGTGATGAACGCAACTATTCACTTTGGTGCTATCAATAGACTTACTTGGTAGTGGAAAAGATAATCATGAGGATAAACCATCAATGATAGTGAATTTTCAAAATGAAATTTGACAGTTGGAAATCCATCATCAACGCTGCAATTTATGAGGAAATGGCACCTTATAAGATCAATGTACATTAATCAAGAAATATAAATATTAAACAAGTTCAAAGAACTTACTCCAGAGCAAGTGTCCGGACAAGAATACATGTAAAGAAAATAATTAGGCATTACAGGAAAGGAATATTAATAGAAAAGTATCAAAAAACATGATGCTTAAGGTAGTGTTACAGATAAAATAATCAGTAAGGTACTGAGACCAATGTGATCTATGTAAAGACGAGACATATAATCATTATCATGTTGGAGATGGCAAGGATTCTAAAATGCCAACACAAAAGATCCAATACATATGTTTTAAAAAAAAGGATCCAATACATATGATTAGATGTCAGTGATCTGAATGAGGTAAGGCCCTAAGGGTAGGAATATTGAAGGAGAAGATCACATGCTTAGCTTTATAAGCAAATATAGGCTTTAGATTTGGGTATTAGTGTTATTTCAAAAAAAATGAAAAAAAAAAAAAGGCCCGCTGGCCTGCCTGGCCCGGCCGCTAGCTGGAGCGGGCCGGGCCGGGCCTGACATCCCTAAATGAGACAATAAAATGAACAGGTAAGAAAATGAGCCTACTTTGTTTTGAAATTTTGTACACAAATCTGTTAAAAGAGTTCAACTGCAGCAATTTCATAGATGGCCCGTCCAAAATGTAGCAGCTTAGTCAAGTGACCATCAGATGAATGCCTCTCAACACTATTGCATCATAGAAAAAATTTCTACAAGGGAACATGTATGTCCTTTTTTGCATGTTGGGACTTCTCTCTCCATTATTAGAATGATTAGATATCTGGTCGACTTTTTTCTTTAATTGAGTAGAATACTCGAAGCCAACCCCACATAAATGGGATAATGCTGAGATCATGATATATGATGCTGAATTTGCATCACAAAGGAATATTCAGTTAGGCCTGCAGCTGCCACAGTGATAATAGTTTGGTGATCCAGCCCACTGACCAGATACAACCCACCATTGACGAACCAGATCATAAAAAATACCTATCGAAATATGAGACACTCAATCTTTGCCCACTTCACTTTTGTTGATTGTAGACTTATGCTGAAAATTTCTCTTTTCACTTTCACATCATGGTCCACCCATGGCAAGGCCTATTCCGACAATGGTCCAGATCATTAAACCATGAGCACTACATACCCCAATCCTGAGGCTTAGGGAAAAAATGGGAAGTTAAATTTAATCATGCCTTGACAGGCTGTTGTTCACAAATTCGAGAAATTGCCAACTACAACACTAAATGCAAAAGTGAATTTAAAAAAAATATATATATATATATATGTATATATCTCAAGAACAGAGCTTCAATTATAAAGGAGGATGGATCCAATATGTTGAAATAACTATAACAGGTCTGGTCTAAAGAGCCAACAGTGAAAACAAAATCCTCATTGTTGATATTTATTCTCAAAATTTTTACTCGGATACTTCAGCTACACAAGAATGATGTCACACGATCACATATAATGCCAAATGGGACCATGGAATTCATACCTGATCACTGATCACAAATTTTTCAAAGTCGAATCATGGGATGATTTCTGGGGGGTCAACCTGGCCAATAAAGCTTTGTTGTGGCAATGCTCAGTGTCAACAAAATAGAAGTTGTTGTTGGCCTTGAATGTCACAAAAGGTCTATTGGTCTCTGGTAGCCTAATATCAGCGAACTTGATTGTCTTTGGAATGTGTGTTGCCAACCACGACAGCATTTCGACCTCAAAGCTGTCCGCACCAGGCTGCCACCTGAGCTTGTGAACATAGGGGCTCACAAACCAGTGAAGGGCTGCAGTTGTGGAAGCACTGAGGAATATGACAGTTGATGCAACAGCGCCTTTGAGAATCACATTCATATCAGGGGAGGTCATGAAGGTTATAACAGGACCTAATGACACTGATAAGCAGCAGGTGGAGAGGGAGAGCAGCTTCACTTTCTTGATGGTAGATGAGATTGGTCCATAATAGACAATTCCAGTGTCTTTATTATCCGCATTTGTTTCTGCAGACTTTTGAGGCCCGATGCTGATCTTGCTATCACTCTCTGCACTACTTGCACGGGCAGCTTGAGAGGCCCATCTTTTCGGAGTACCCAAATGATTGGGGTTGAACCTCTCTAGTTTGTTCGCAAGTGGATGTTTGACAGATGAGAATTGTTCCCATGTTCCAAACCTATAGGGATGAAGACCTGACGGACAACAAACAGAAAACAGTGAAAAGTGTACAACTATACACAAACACATACACACCCCTTAAAACCACATAAACTTGCCCATGTAACAAATACTGATCAAAATTCTTTTTCCAGAAAAAAAAACATGCTGAATTTGTGTACGTGTGCAGTTTCACCAAGTGAAAGAGCATGAGCATGTGTGACTGCAAAGGGAGCAAATATCTTATTTGGAGTAGCATGTTCGAGCCCTATACTATACGTATAACTGTCAGATGTATCTACAGTGTACACTCAGTCTTTTCATATAAATGTGGCCAAGTGTCTCTCCCCAGATTGATTGGATCAACCTGATTATCCATTTGATCCATTTGAGGGCCCCCCTCTCACAACATCATGATTGGATCATCCGAATAATTGGAAAAAAAAAAAGTGAAAATCTGGGACCCTCAGTTAGCTCAGTTTTTGTGATTAAAGTTCAATGGTACATATCAAACAAATGAGTATCAAATTGAAATGAGTGCTAATTCACAAAGAGTAGCAAGTGGGTTGGATTAATCTAAGATGGTACCGAATCCAAATTGGTTCCTAACTAGAAAGTTACCATTTGACAATTCTGTATATGGCAGAATTTTTCAGGAGACTAGTCACATTTTGGCATCTTCAGATGCGTGGGGCAATCTGTGATATGAAATGGTACTATGGTAGGCATCTCAAATGGATACACTATGGTAGGCATCTCAAATTGATACCAAGCCAGCTGTTATTTACCATTTGATTTTATTCACAAGTATAGATGTGTTTTTTTTTTTTTTTTGAATGGTACAAGTATAGATGTGTTAATATGTGACATAAATAAATAACAAAATGAAGTATTCTAATAAGTAATAATACACTATTGAAATTTTGAAGGAAAATAAAATAAAAATAAAAAAACAAAAAGAGAAAATGAAGATCACTAATTAATAATACCAATTTAGTTCCTTGAAACATTATCCTTAATTGTAGCTTGCTTCTTGTTAGAATATTTCTAACAAGGGAGTGTGTTCATTTTATATAATACTATGCAATGTAGGTTGATGGACTCTCACGAAAAAGGGGTAGGCTGAAGAGGACATGGATGGAAGTAATAAGGATAGATCTAAAGAAGTGCAATTGATTCAAGGATTTGGCTCGGGAGACTGAAATGGAGAAACAACAATTCATGTAGCTGACCCCAACATAATAATATACTCATCTTCTAAAAGTTACTAAAGCACATTCCAGTTGTAGCATCTGCAGAATTTCTCGAGGCACAATTGACTGAAGATAAACCAAATCAAGTCTACTTGAACAGAATTATTGGAGGGTGGAACACAAGCAGCATTTGCCTGCCATGTGTGAGACTTTCATTTATTTCTCATTTCAAATTCCATACTGGGACCATAACATGATGAAAACTTTTGTTACATCCAATGATGGATAATGAAGAATACAGATTCCAATGGTGACCCTTTTCCCCCTTGGAGGATAAGGATCTTCAATTCAAGTGTTATATACTAAGGAGCTAGGGACTGTGCCAATCCACTATGGATTCAATCTACGGTCGAATCCCGAGATTTAAGCTTGACATAAGAGTATTTGCCCAATAATAGGCACCATCAAGCCTAGCTTAGCACCACTTTAGTCTAGGACTTAAATCCCAAGATCTAAGCACACCACGAGGAACAAAAGCTAGATATAGGTGTAATAGTATGTGAAGAAGGGAGAGGAAGAAGAAGAAGAACAGTGGGAGAAGGTCGTGCTTGTGATGAGCGACGACTGTTCTATTTATAAAGAGATTATGCCTTAATCAAGGCTTTAACTATGTAAAGATTACAAATTAGAATAAACAAAGAATGGAAAGAATATATCCTATCCTATACAAGAATGAGAGAAAACAGCTTCACAATCTTGACTATATCCCACGTGTGTGGGAGGCTGTACATGGGCCTTACAGGCCCTTGTTGGGCTGGGCCTGTTATCTTCTACACTCCCTCTCAAATTGATGTGGTAAGGTTAAAAACATCAATTTGCTAGTTAGATCGTGATGACGCTGTGTGAGAAGAGCTTTAGTGAAGATGTCCGCCAACTGGTTAAACGAAGAGACATGAGGCAGAGTTATCTTCTCAGTAACATGTTGACGGATGAAGTGACATTCAATCTCAATGTGCTTTGTTCATGGAAGACCAGGTTATTGGCAATTCTGATAGCATTGGTATCGTCCCCATGGAGAGGTGTGGAACGACCAACAAGAACACCTAATTCACATAGAAGGCGGCGGAGCCAGATAATTTCAGCACTGGCGGATGACATCGCCAAATATTCGGCCTCAGCAGAAGACTTTGAGACAATGGTTTGCTTCTTACACTTCCATGAAATCAGAGATTTTCCAAAAAACATACACCAGCCAGTGGTAGACCTCTGAGAGTTCGGACAGCCAGCCCAGTCAGCATTCGCATAAGCTGATAATTGCAGAGAAGTATCAGAAGGGAAGAAGAGACCATGATGAAGAGTTCCTTTAACATAGCGGAGGATGCGTAATGCAACAGCAATGTGTAGTTTGTGGGGATTGCTGACAAACTGGCTAACCGTATGAACTGCATGAGAAATATCCGGACGAATCATAGTTAAGTAGAGCAAACTACCAACTATCCGCCGGAAAACAGATGGATCATCCAGGGGAGTGCCATCATCGAAACTGATTTTGCTGTTCAATTCCAGAGGCGTATCAAAAGTGTGAGCATCATCAAGTCTGGCTGACGTGATCAAATCTGTCGCATATTTGCGCTGAATGGCCCTAATGCCTGATTGGTTACGCACAAATTCAAGCCCCAGAAAATAGGTGAGAGGACCAAGATCCTTCATTTAGAAGTGGCGAATAAGGTGTTGTTTGAGATCCGTAATGCCGGCGGTATCATTTCCACTGATAATCATATCATCAATATAGACTAAGAGGAATGTATAGCCCTTCGATGTCCATCGTAGGAAGAGGGAACTATCAAAGTGACTTTGACGAAATCCGACTTGAAGGATTGCTACCCGGAACTTATCAAACCAAAGCCCTAGGAGCTTGTTTAAGCCCATAAAGAGCTTTCCTCAATTTGCACACATGCTTTGGAGAACAAGCATAATCTGGAGGAGGTTTTAAATAAACAGTCTCGATCAAGTCCCCATGTAGAAAAGCATTTTTGACGTCCATTTGCCATAGAGGCCAGTTGCGGGTTGCCGCGACACAAAGAAGAGTACGAACGGTGGTCCATCGTAGGAAGAGTAAGAGCATGACGTCAATTCTTGTGAGTTTCTTGCATGCATTTGATAATGAAAAGTGGTTATTTAGACTCAACTCAATGCATAAAAAGGGGGTCCAAGGTGTCACTCTTGGATTCATGGTCAAAAGAAATTAAAAACGAATTAAAATATTATTGGAACTATGTAGGATTTCAATGAGCCATGCTAACACGAGCTTCTCTTTGCTCAATCTTGTCTCACACTCAATTAAGCTAAAGGTTGTCTTGAGCTTTACAACTTGAGCTCAAGCTCGTTGTGGAAGGAGACTCTCTTTATGCTATCCGTCTGATGCACTCCAATCCAAGACCTTGACCCGCTTGATGGGTCCACATGATCTCTAATTTTGAGATCCCTATCATTAGTTTAGATAGTATCTAATTTAGTAGAGTTGCTTCATGTATTTACTTCCTGAATTTTATTTTGATTAAGATTAGGTAGTTTCTTATTTTAGAATGTCTTGGTTATTAAGAAACAATATTATTACTCTATACATAGAGGAGTCCCTTATTGTAATAGTCATGCTATATTCTTAATACAATTCAGAAGTTCTCGTGAGTGAGTTTTGGGTATTTCCCCTAAGTGATCTTAGGGTTTGGAGTCTTAGGGCTCGATCTCACCGTCAGAGGTGTAGATCTTCATCACTGTCAAGCATTGGGATTGAGTAAGGTTCCCTGGTCTTTGGCCGATATAGAGGAATATGTGATTGATATTGGAAGAGATTAGGAGGCCTCTTCCTTTCATGTCAAGAGGAGTGTAAACAAGGTAACTGATCTATTGGCTAGGGAAGGAGTTCATTGCCAAGAGCCCAAGACATGTTTCCTAAAACAGGATGGTGTTCTTCCTTCTTTTAGTTTGCAGTTTCTTTCTTCTATTTGTGTTTCTTGGTATTAGCCTTTCAGTTTCAGTATTGTTCTCTTTTACTGTTTAAGCCTAGAGCTCAAGGTCCTCAGAAGCATCTAATCAAGCTCAAGCTGAACTCAAAGCAGAAGCATCTAATGAAGCTCAAGCTGAACTCAAATAAAATAAGAGTCAAGCTAACCTTCACTCATTTCAGAAATTAAACTCCTTATTTTGAAACAAAGATTAAGTTCAAATTTGATCCCAAATCTTGAATTTGAGCCCAGTCAACTCAATTTTGGCTTAATGTATTGTGATAAACATCAATATATGGAGGAACAAAATACTGAGGGTGTCATCAACGGTGGTTAACACCGAGTTTCAACAATGTATAAATCCCAAACAACAAACTACAAGGACGAAAAAGCGAATGCTCAAAGGTGAAGATCCACAAGGGGCCATCTAACAATCTCACCTTTGATGGGAAAACGATAACCCACCTGTCATCCTAGTAAACTAAATCATTAAATTGATGTAACCACCTAGATCTACATCTTAGACCTTTCAATCCACACCTCCTAACCATTCTTTGATAAACCCCCCTTCACTATGAATTCTTAGAAATACAGCACAAATCAAGAAAATAGGCCTTAAATGTCCTCCTAATCATGTATTTCAAGAATGTTCTTGAACTCTTTCACAAACCCATATCATAAAACCGCTGACTCTTACCAAAGAATTCACCTTTTACCAAAGAGAGCCCAATACTTATCCTAATATTGGTATCACACAGCTGCCTTCTTTTTTCAGCTTTTGAACATCTTTCCATTTATTGTAATGGTTTTTTGTATGATTTGTCTTTACTCAAATCACACAAGCCCTCTTACAAGAGCTTGATTACCAAATAAGACTAACTAGTGTCGGCAATCAATAAGGTTTTCTACGATGCCCAAAATATGCCACTAATCGTTAAACCACACCAAAACCCTAATTAGAGGGAAAAAAATGCGTAGATGAAAGAGGAAGAAAATACCAGTTTGGAAGCCTCTCGTTGAGATTTGTTTCGTCTGCGATTGCAGCAGCAAGCGCAAGAGGGCGGCTGTTCTTGCCATCACCAAAGCTGCCAAACTCGACAGGAGAAAAGAAAGAAGAGCAGTTTAGAACCCAGTCGAGGTTCGGCCAGTAGTGGCTTAGATCGTTAGGTCATGTCTTTCTTTCGATGAGTAGGAAATGTGAAATGAGGAATACCACTATAGTGGAGAAATTTATTTTTCCTAGTTGGGCTCTATTGGCCCGCTTATGCATGGGAAGGTCGTCTGCTCCTTCTTTTTTTTTTTCCTAGTTGGGCTCTATTGGCCCGCTTATGCACGGAAGGGTATTCTATTCAAGTGGAAAGGAGGTCCGCACAAGCGCGAAGAAGGCCTATACAAGTCAAAAAAAAAAAAAAAAATCAGTGCAAACGGGATGAGGTAACGTACTTTGGATAGCCATATAAGAACTGACGCTCGTTGCCACTCAGATAAGGGGCCGTTTTTATGGGAGTTTCAACTTGAGGCTAGGAATTCATCATAGATTGGTATCGTGGTTAGTTAAGCTTTGGTTCGAGGTCAGGAGCAAACCCAATTACAAGGGTTGGGGGGCTGAAGCGCCTACCCATGTGGCCAAACCTTAAAAAAAAGTTTAATATTCCTAAAAATCCCCTGAAAATCCTAAAATTTTATTTTATTTTTCACATTTGTCATTTCCTACAATATCTCTTTTATATAAAGCCTCCCACACCAAGTTGAATTTGTTGGGTCTACCCCCATTCGAGATTAGTTGGTAAGTATGTTCAACTAAACTTTGCCTTGAGTTCGAGGGGTGCATTTATCCGGGGGCGGACCCAGGGAGGCTGACAGGGATCATGGCCCCCCCTTATATTTGAAAGCCCCTAAGGTAAGTCCTTTGGCCATCCAATGTGTGGCCATCAATTAATGGATGCCCCCTCCTTCATTTATAGATTTTTTAAACATATATAGTTTTGACTTTAGAAAAATGAAACAAAAATGTTATTGATTTTGGGGAAATTTTAAAATGAAAAAAAGAAAAGAAAGGAAAGGAAAGGAGAACAAATAAAGAATACTTAATGGAGATTGGAGAAGAGATTTTTCAATTATCATTTTAATCTATCTACAATTGCCCTAAATCTTACAATCCAAGAGAGGAAAAGGAGAAATTACATCTTTTTGTTGGAGATCTCGTAGACTTGCTAAGATTTTATGGTATGAATAAAGATGAAGAATGACATGCCCCCTTTCTATTTTATTAATATTTTTTAAATTGCATTGATATATTGATTTCAATACACATCACTGTGTATTTTCAATATTTGTTGCTCATATTAAAATCTAATTCACTTAAAATCAATGTCTATTTGCATTGTATTATTACATAATTTTTAGCAAAATCGGAGTTTTACCCATTGTGGATAAAGAGATAAATTTTTTTATATTGATTATTATTATTCACATCAGCAAAATCCGATTGAATAATTTTATTTTAAGGAGATAAAAACTAGTGGAATCATGCTTTTTAATGGTTCATATTTTAGATATGGGATGCTTTCTCTTTTTCTCTTTTTCTTTTTAGTTTTAAATGATGAAGTTTTAAATTGTAACTTACAAGTTACATACATAAGAAAGGACCAGTACCCATCTTGAGATTGCAAAAAAAAAATCAATATTGAGACAATAATTGGTGATTTCAACTCAATGAAAGGATTAACATTGAGTACAACTTTAATAATTTGGTTATTACATATTTTTATTATTATATTTTATAGTTTTTTATTTTTTTTTCTTTGGCCCCCCCTAAACAAAATTCCTAGTTTTGCCTTGCATTTAATTGAATCATAGGTATTGGGTACATATGTATGGAGTCGAAACCAAATTTAGTTGGATGACATATATATAAATTAGGGAAATATCTCCGTACAACGGGTTCACATGGGTTCTTATATTGCAGACCAGATGATGGGCCCACCTATCACCAATCCGGACCGATCAACAACAGAGACTAACTTGATGGTCACAGATCCCATGTGTTTGGCACCCATCCAATTGGACTAGACCATTGGATTGGGGGTCAAAATTTTTTTTTAATAAAACTTGTGTTCCATTGATGATGGGGTTAGGAGCATGGAATTGAATTCAAACTTAATACCTGAGTGGGCCCCACAACAGGGTTAGCATGAGGAGTTGCCTCCTGATCATGCCCCCATAAAATATGTCCCATAGGTGTAGCTTAATTGTTCTAAGACATGAGTGCCTAAGCAGAACAAGATAATAAACATTTTCACAAAATCTAAGAACAAGGGAAATAAAAACCTTAGTTCAAAGAATTTTTCTGTTTTTCCCCTTGTCCAATGGGCCTGAAAATTATTTTTAAGAAGCTACTATCACTGGTCTAAGTCTTCATGATCCAATTCATAGAATATACCGTGATAGAAAAATCACAGGCACGCGATCTTGGGTTAAACCTAGTTATGTATATATTTTTCTCAACACATTTTGGCGACCACCGATAAAAGGTTTTGGGTGTCGCGGTTCTTTGGGACAGAATCATTCCTACGGGCCCATGAGAGCTGGGTAAATTCCCTGTGGCCCCAGTGTGGCAGTGCAATCTCAAAGCCTCAACCTCCAAGTATAAACCGTGATCCTAAGCCAACGGAGTTACCCCTCGTGGGTTTCGATCAATGGGTCCATGAACACTCTCTTGGGTCACACCAATTGGGGGGCATATGTTTTCTTTTTGCATCTTTTGGTGCACTTGATAATCTAGATACCATGTGAGTCAGACTGCCCTTTTGGCAACACTTGATATAAAAAGGTGGAGAACATAAACGATCATAGGGTGGTGCTCACAAACAGGACCGAAAATTTTGGCCCAAGCCTTCAATGCAAGGGCTTTCTACTTTAATGGAGGGCAAATATTAAAAATTCTGACTGTTCTTGTGCAAGAGTCCTCTAGGTGATAATTTTGATTTTGTTTTAGCCATGTATGCATGTATATGGCTGAGTACAACACACGTTAACAAAATGCACATCTGGTAAATAAAGTGAAGCATCCAAAGATCTTTGGATTCCTGACTACCCTAGACAGCGACAATTTTTTTCTTTAGATGGTCCCCTAGACAAGAGAGAGACTCCTCTGGAGGATTTGCATAACTAAAGATTTCAGATCAATATTGATGATATATATAGTTAGAATGATTGATTTTGACGTGCATATCTACAACGATGAGGATTTTCAAATTGTATGAGAGGAGGTATGACTTGAAAATCCCCTAAAACGAGGATTTCTATTGGTCCAAATCATCCGAGATTTACAATTGTCAAATATAAACTTTCCACAACTAAGAAAAAAGAAAAATCTTTTACTTTGGTTGCCAGTCACAAATCAGTAGGATAAAGCCAAAGACAATGAATGACCAAGATGATGTTAGATGAATTATGGCACGGTGAGACACTCATGTTGCATGGAATGGAGGCATGTTTTCTATGGGGCAGGTTACATTATCAATTGGACCATTCACCTCATGATCAAATGTCTCTGGGGCATTTTCCTTTTACATTTGTGATAGGAAAATGAGATTAATTTACATATGTAAAAGCTACCATATGTAAATGTTATACATGTGAAACACATTACTATATTTGTCAAAACCACCATTTCTACATGAGTATGTACATTTGGGGGCTTTAGATTTTTTTAGACTTTTTCACAAATTTCTCAAAATCTACAAAATATTAAGATATGAAATAAAATAGTCCGATATTTACCATTAACACAAGAATATTAAACAGTTTGGATCACGAATTAAGGTCCACGAAATGCAAAAAATTAGATCTATAGTTTGATATTTTTCGCAAATCACTCAAAATCTACCATTGAGAAAGCACCGTGCTTTGCATTTGTTGGGAATAATGTATCAACAGTAAGTTCCACGCGTGGTAAGGAGTATTTTGGCCCAACCCCAGGTGTTGACCGGGTGTTGATGAGTGATTATACTCACCTACAACATAATTTCTCTTGAGATTAATTAAGACAGGTTTAGTAACAACTATCAAAGAGGCCTCACATTGCAAGTCCATTAAGCAAAAGATTACTTCTTTTAGTAACTAAAATCATCTTTATAATGAATGTTTAGATGAATATGTATAAACTCCATTCTAAAGATCCTCAAAATTAAGGATTTCCACTAAATCAACTAGCTTTGCCAGGGATATATTACATAAATGATTAAAACTCTAGCTTGGGCCCAGCTTGATCCACTAGGACCACTATCCTTCAGTTAGCATCAGGCATGTGAATGGAGAAAGATCCTGGCTTGACAAGTAGTTACTAGCACAATAACCTGTGCTCAGCACGGTATCTCCATGCATTGTAAAATAAATAATCATACATTAAAAAAAGTTACCTCTTTCCATAGAGCAAGTTAATCTCTTTCTATACAGCAAGTTGCATAAAATGAAAATAAAATAATTGGAGCATAAAGGAAATAGTTACATAAAGGAAGAATTGAAACATGAGTGGTTTGTTGAAAAAAATGAGTGGGCAGTTGCATGAGTAGTGGAGAGAGAATGTGAAATATTTAAACAAAAAGTATAACTGTCGGTCAAAATTAAAACTGCCAGTAAAAATTAGATTTAAAACCTTCCACTTTAATATATTATAATTGGATATAAATCCAAGGCCTTGTTTAGCCTGTGGGCCCAAAACCACATACTCAACACTCATATAGTCAATGAGAATGAAAAACATAGATAATCTACACTCATGCCCTACATCTAGTTGGATTATTGAAAGTCAGGCCGCATTTAAAGCCGGTCCACTAGTGTGAACTGGCCTACTGACTACTGTCCACATAATATGGTCCGCTTTAAAAGTAGTATTATGGTTTTAAAACATATGAAATTAAAATGCATGGTCGCACGTATATTAGGATTTTGAATGTTTTCAATGTCATTAGACTAGAAAAAGGCTTAACGGTGCTAATCAAGCACTTCACCCTTCCATTAGGTAGATTCATGTTCTACGGTTGGGACGCTCACTTAGATGGCCTGGATAACCGCTGCACCTTGATGGTGTGCACCTTGCTATGGGGGGCCCACATAAAATTGGGAAGCAAGCAATGGAAAAATATTAATACGCATATCTCTCTCGAAAATTCAAAGGCCATTAGATCATCCCATTCCCTATGATCCATGATATATATATATATATATATATATATATATATATTCGATTAATTCTTACATATAAAAAAATTTCAGTCAATCCAATGGTCATAACTCCATTCCCATTGATGGAAACCCATGGGATCCCTTTGTGGAGACCTCTCAGATTTGTGATCAGGTGGGCCCCACTAAAAGGTACAACCCACGGGCCCCACCTGCACTCACTGAGAAGTATGGCTTTACCCAAGGTACCTAAACACTCATATCTCTGCACCGTCTCCATCGCTTTTCTTCCCTCACTGCAAGTGCTTCTTATACACTTGTTACCAAACAAGCAACTCTCTCTTTCTTTCTCTCTCTGTGTCTGTCTCTGCATTTGCATGTGAAAGCTTTCTACTTTGTTCATCTTCTCAGATTCCACTCACTTTTCCTTCCTTGCCAAATGGAACAATCACCTGCAAATCAACTCCCCGAAGCAGATTCCTTACCAGACGGCTTCGTAGAAAGCTCCACAGAACCCTCGATTCCAATCTCTGAAACGGAGAAGCAGCAGCATTCATCTGATTACAAGGACACCTTTATCGATGTTGGCAGATCTCAAACTCAAATAGACGAATCGATCCCGGACACGATTCCTTCACCGAATCGCAATCGCGTCCATGAAACGGGATTCAAAGAAGACGAGACGCGATCGCCCGATTCCAGAGCTGACAAGGCAGAGAAGCCAAGAACGTTTCCTGTGCCTTTGTCTGAAAAGGGCAGCTTTGATTCGGATTTAGGGTTGGTTCGTGTGGAAGATGAGGAGAAACGGCAAGGTGTTGCCCCGATTGCGATCGAGCCAGGCAGTAATCGTTCTAACGGAGTTGAGGAGAGGCTCGAGAACTCAGAGCAATGTAAATCTTCTCTTACTTCGACTCGGTTTGATTTGTGTAGAAATACTGTTTTGTGCTTTATGATTCCCCTTATTTTAAGGGTAGGGTTGTGATATTCCCCTTATTCTAAGTTCTAACAACACAATCTAGCATTGATTAATGTTCACTTCTATTGGAGCTCCTATTGGGGTGAATTTATTTACTTGATACTGACTTTGAAGGATTCTAAGCAATGGCATTGTTATTCAAAGAGGCTGAAAGTGAAGGATTAACAGTGAAGATCCTCAATGGGTCATCAAATAATCTCTAGGATATGATTACGCACTTACCAGTTATCACCCAAGTAAATTAAATACTAGGAAAGTGATGGTCATGGTCCCCCATTACATGTTTCGCTCTCCATCATTGTAATACTCTTTTTGATAAAATCCCCTTCACCATGAATTGGTGGGAATTCAAATGCAAAGTAGGCAAGCGCCCCCTTAACTTATACTTATTGACTAATTCATAAATTAATCTTTTTCTCAACTTCTAATAAATTTATCATTTTTCCCTCTAGCCCTATATGCTCTTCTTAGAATACATAGCTAAGCAGATGCGATTTAGCTTATTTCTGTCTTGCAGTCCAACATTTAGCTCCAAAGAATGAACTAGGTTTGACTGTTGCCTTACAAGAATGCCCTTTTTAGTCAAAGTGTCACACAATGATCTCACAACACTTCACTAGTTTCTATCTACTTTGCCCACCATCCCCTGAGCCTATCTGCAATATCCAACTTAGACACTAATATATGAGACCTGGTTATTTTCTTTTGTAACCAACTAATCTATATAATTTTATTATGTATTTGATCTGCTGAGTTTCAACTGTTTGATTAGAAAATACTTTCTTTAAAGTTTTGGCATATCATTTACATGCTTTCTAATCCGGCTAATGAGTACTATGTCATTTGCAGACAGCATGCACCAAAGAACTTTATATTGGATATTTGCTGTCAAATTGCTTCTTTAAAGTGGACCTTTGGTGCAATTCAACTCCAATTGAGAACTCAGTTTTGTCCCGTACACGTTCTCAAAGTTTTAACTGCCTCTTCATACTTCTTTAACATAATTTTGATATAACCAGTCATCATACTCTAGAAAGAACTATAGTTTCTTGTTGTGTTTAGTGTGTCAAAGTGTACTTATATAGGCATTTCTGCAAGTACACGTGCATGGTCTGAGGTAGAAAAAAGGCACAAGTTTATTGTATTCTATTTTATAAGCAGTGATTAGTTTTCTAGAACAGAACCATGCATTTAGTTTTTGACTTGATGATCTTACCCTTTCACCATGCCTGTTGCAGCTGCTGAAGGGTGCACTGAATCACACGATACTGCTATAAAAGAAAAATCTGCATCAGAAAGCACTGAATGTCTAAAAAACAAAAAGCTAGTTAGTAGTCTCTTCTTATCTCATTCTTTTTCTTGAATGTTCTTGTTATTATCTCGTTCCTTTTCAATTCGGTTTAATTTTGTTTATAAAGAAGCAAGTTTTATTTGGAGACAACCTTTTTCTGCCACTATATGTGTAAATTCAAAAGTACTTCTGAAGGAAATGTGAATCCTTCTTCTTCTTCTTCTTCCTTTTTTTTTTTTTTTTTTTCATACCAGAAATTATAGAAGGGCATTCCACTTTCACTTTTTAAGATCACACATGGGAAATTGATAAATGTTGTTGGTTTAAACTATACCCACTGAGTAGGAGTAGAGTTCTTATCTGTATGGTTTTCTATATTGGAATTTATCTTTCCACTTGCAAATTTTATAGCTTGCTGGTGCAACAATCAAGCAGTGATAAGGCCATGTTTCATTTAAATAAACTATACATGTATTATATTTTTATGAGTAGTTTACTCAGCTAATTAGAGTGTTGATGAAGTCCTTGTGGAACTCAATCGCAAACCTAGACTTAATATAGGTCTCGAAATGTTGAAGTTTAGAGCATCAAGTTGTAGAATGTGCATTTTGTATTACGTTAAGAGAGTTGAGGTAAGAGTATGGTTTGTAAGGTCACGTCATTTAGGTGCTTTCGTTTTCCGATTGATGCCATTGGAGTAAGACTTTCGTCCATAAACATAACAAGGTGCTTATGTTATCCGATTGATGCCATAGGAGTAAGCCTTTTGTCATTTCAAGTTATGTTTATGGAACTTATTTTTTCGTTTTAAAACTCTTTTCATGTAGCATTTCCTGGTTCTGGGATTTTTCCATAATGATATTGAATAGAAGAATCCATGATATTGAAGTTGTATTTTCTCTTCGGTATGATTGATCTGGCTTAATATGTATTCAAGGTGTTACTCCTTTACTACATCATTTTATCTTGTGAGTTCTGATGCATCTCTAATGGCTAGATCTTGATGGAAATAAGAAATGTTCCAAAAACAGTTTGATACAAAAGTTTGACCTTGCATCTTCATACAGGTCATTTGTTGAAATTTTGTTCATTACCTGGGGCCTTTCTTCCGCAAAATCTTGCATAGATTTAGTTCAGTTATAGTAAACTCAACTTTTTCTTCTTCATATTTTAAGAGATGAGTTGTTGGTGAAACTTCAAACTTGATTCCTTATCCACTATGCTGATCCAACTCATGTTTTTAAGGTTATTGTCTATTGTTTTTCTCGTTATACTTGTTTTTATTATTATTATTATTATTATTATTATCAGTAATCTCGGAGACTCTCTTTATTTCAATGGTTCTCTTAGCTTATGTTTGGTTGAAAGTGTATATTTAATGATCTTTTAGGAAAGCTCCTCTGAAGTGAAGCAGAGACCTGTAAGACGCAGCTTGAAGTCAGAAAAGGAGCTACTAGAGCTTACATTGAAGTATCAACAAGTTATTGCAGAAAGAGATGCAGGTAATACTGTTTTGCAAGACAGTAGATAGCCCAATGTGAAAGATACTTGATGCATTTTTGAAAAGGCATGGAAAGTGTCCGTGACCATGGAAGAAAATATCGGCCGATACGAAGCGTATCGGCCGATATATCGGCCGTATCGGCCAAGGCCGATACGGTACAAAGAATTTATCGGCGCTACGGGTGTATCGCACCCGTATCGGCCGATACGGGTGCGTATCGGCCGATACTTTAGTGTATCGGCCGATACGTGCCGATACGTACCGTATCGGCCCATACACGTGGGGGGGGGGGGGTTATAAAACCCCCCCTTTTGGACTTTTTAGGGTTTTTTACCCTTCTCTTTCATCTCTTCCCCTCTATGGTTGCTGTTTTCACCTCTTTGTGGTCCATCTTGCGTAAGTTCAAAAAAAAAAATCGAATACCGTCGGACAGCCCTCCGGGGCTCGGCCTCTTTATCAGTACTTTTCATATATTGAATGATCTATCATGAATGCATGCAACATATAATGTTTATGTTCATATTAAGCTAATTTTGATCACCAAAGTTTTATGCTTAGGGTTAGGTCTCACCACAGTGACCCTAACAATTAAACACTGATATTTGGCTCTAATAGTACCATCATGATGTTTACATTACATATTGTTCAAATGTATGAATATAAGTGTCTCCCAAATCCCTTTTGGTGGTGATCAAGGTATTCCTAATTTCCTATTTCTTTCACTAACTCTCTACTCCCTTTGTCATTTCTAAATTGGTGCTGAATGCTGATTGTTGATCACTTCATAGTTCATTCACTTGATTGAATTTGAACCTTGAATGCTGAAGTATTGATATTTGATTGTTCAATGTTCACTAATGACCTAACTCTTAAGTCTTCTTAATTCTTATGCCTTTATTTCATGTTCTAATTTTTTTTTAATGAGCTTTTCATTACTTTTTAAGTTAACATGACTAAGAAACATGAATACATGTGAAAAAACTAATCATTACTATTATTTTCTATTTATACAGCGATACAAGACATCATATATTGAGGGCACTGATACGCCCCCTTTTCTTACTTACTTTTGCAAAAGAACCACATTTTCTTTCATTTTACAATTTTCTGGATTTTCTGGAATTTTTTCAGATTTTTTTGGCGATTTTTTAAAATCGCACCGCTACGCCGATACGTATCTCCGATACGCTACGTATCGCCCGCTTCGTATCGGTTTGGCGGCGGGCCGATACGCCCGGCGATACCGATATTTTCATCCTTGTCCGTGATTGTCATGTTATTTTTCTTGAACCATGAAACTTCTTGATTTAATTTTTTTTTAATCTTTTAAATACTGTTGACTTCCAAAGGCTGCTCTGATGCAAGTAGAATATCCCATTTGCTATTGCAGTAGCTTGTAAGAACTAGCCTTACTGTTTTTCTGTAGGTTCTAGTCAAAGTAAACTAATAAATTGTTTCAATTAGTTTTTATGGGTTGACTGTCTGATGCTAATTGCCATCCCCACTCTCCCTTTTCTGTTCTTGGGACCAGCACATGCCAAGGCATGACAATGGCAGGAAAATATCATTGGGACTATCGGCTGGTGATAAAACCCAACTGTGTGTTATAAAAAAAAAAAAAAAAAACCAACTGTGAAAATCCCTCCGGTAAAGATCAAATTTGAGTTAGTGCCGAGAGAAACTGTGTGCAGTGTGTGTGCATGTGTCTGCATGGGTGATTGTGCATGCTTGCATGTGTATTAGGAATTGAGAGACAGAGTGGTGGTTGTGCGTGCTTGATGTGTGTGTGAGAGAGAGAGAGAGAGAGAGGAATTTGAGATGCTTGTCTTTCATGACAAGCCATTGAAGCAGCACCTGGGACTACAATTAGATAAATACATTGTGCTAGCTACAAGTGGAAGGTTTTGATGAAATGGTGAGATGCGTGCTGTGTGCTAAGATGTGTGTGTTTGTGTGGTGGTCATCTTCCATATCAAGTCAAACAGTCTGATAATTTTGAAGAAATGGTAAGATGCAAGTATGAGTGCATGGGGATGGAAAGATCAAGGACTGAGTTGGAAGGGTGTGCCAAAAGTGGACCATTTGATCATTTTAATCCTTAATTTAAGCGTCCCAAAATTTTACAATTTAAACCTTTAATAAAATTAGTTTTTTCAAGTAAACAGTGTTTATCGCTCCAATCAATACAGGATCTGAGATGGAGCCAATTCTCTCTCTCTCTCTCTCTCTCTCTCTCTCTGGTGTGGGGCTGGGGGGTTGGTTTGGGATTTGGGTTATCAAGGGCTTCAAAGTCTGGCGCGTAAACCTTTGGATAGAAATTAGATTTTTCAAATGAAAATCCCATGGTTAATTTGTGCTACTGCCAATTCATTGGGGAGTAGTCACTTTGAGGGGGTTGGATCGTTCAAAGTGGCACACATAAAAGTTCTCTCTCTCTCTCTCTCTCAAAATAGTTTGCCTATAATGTTCAAGCCATCCCTTCGAATTATATTTCTTCTCTGATTCCATCTGATAATTATATACTGTAATTCCTACTTGATATATTTGCAGCTATTACCGTTCGAGAAAAGCTTGAATCACTATGTAGGGAGCTGCAACGTCAAAACAAAGTGCTGATGGTACATATTTCAATATATATTTCTTCTATGATCCATTCTAATGGCCATATTATTTTTGTGTTCAAACACGCTCATATTATCTAAATTTGATGTTTCTTTGAGATTGTCAAGGCTCAAAACCAACCATGGGGGTACATTGATATTAATCGGCTTTCCATGATGAAAAGTCAGCCACGTGTATGGATTTGACTTAAATGTATCATACTAATGATAACCTCAAGCGTATGTAGTCCACATTAATACACACACACACATATATATATATTTATGTCTTGTGTAAATAATCATTTCGTACACATTAATATATAAATTTATTCATTCCCTCTTCACATCCTTTCCCTTCAATTATGAGTGAGTTTTTTTTTTTTTTTTTATATATTTTTCTGTCTTTACTCAAATTCTAGGTGGAGTACAGCTTTTTTCTTTGTATATATATTCAATGATTTTTCCACTCCGCTACATGTCTTTAGGCCTCCTTTTATGCCTTTAACAGTCATTTGTTAGCCATTTTCTTATTGATTAATTTTTTTTTTTACTTATCTCATGGATTGAAATTTGTAGGATGAATGCAAGAGGGTCTCAGTTGAGGGGCAAAACTTGAGATCAGATCTATCAACAAAATTCCATGATGCAATAAAGGTTTGAACAGTTTTTGGCCATTTATTCTAAAGTTATATCGTGTGCTGGGTTTTTTTTAAGGTATTGGATGGAACTAAACAAGATATTCAATGAACACAACCGTTTGAATGTACCTTGTGCATTTTTTTCCCTTTATACACACACACACACAAAATGGTTATCAGATGTGCACTGGGCGAATGGTCCGCACCTGACTGGGGCCCACTGGGGAATCCAGAGTGACAGTAGCCTTCTTAATGCCCCAGTTACAAATTACGTCTACATGCTTGTAGTCATTGAAGTGCTTGCTGTAAATAGCCATTCTCCCAACATATTGCTGATAGACTCAAATCACCTCTGCAACCTGAAAGCTCTTAAAAGAATCTCATGTTTCTTTCTTTCCAAACTGACTACACAATGTTGAAAAACAACATTCACCAAATGAGCTTTCCTATAGAGCGGAAAGGCTTAAACCCCCAACTGTGGATGAGATCCATAATTGACATTGGAAATCACCAACTTACTCTGCAATGAAGGAGAAAGAAGTTCCAAGTAACAATGAAGAACTTACAATGCAGGAAGAGATGACCTACCATTGGCTCTTGATGGTCATTGCAAAGAGTCTCCGAAATGTCTGGAGGGGCTATGCTCTCTTCCTCTTAGACTGTCCACTGCAGGAATCATGATGCTGCCCCCAATAGGTAAACAAAACTTGTGTGATCTCCACTACCGGATAACATAACTGTTTCCATAAGTCGTAATGCACATATACAATATTGTCTCAAATCACAACTAAATGAACTAATTACCCCTGATTACCAAATAAGACAATCATTAACAGCTATCCTCTAACACGTGGTGATTCCAGCCACACAATGAATTTCCTCCACCTTCCATCCTTTCGATGATTTTTCTTCCTTTTTTTTTATAAGTTGTTTCATTTTTTTATTCTCTCACTATGCTCTTATCACTTCTTCTTCTTCTTTTTTAGATGCTGGTAATGCAATTATTCATTTTATTCTGGTGGTTTTAGGATGTAAGCAATAAGCTGGAAGAGCAAAAAGATGAATGCCTTTCTCAACTAAAGGAGAATGAAATGTAAGACTGCATTTAATTTGGCTTCTCAATCCCTTAACACGTGCATGGTTCCAGTGTCGTTGCATATGGAAATTGTTGGTTGCAAAATTTTCAAAGCAATGATAAGTTGATGATGGGTTTGTTTTTGCCCTCTTATTACCATTTTTTAATCGAGAAAAGTGAAAATTTATTCTATATCCATTTGTTTTTTGTCAATTTTAATGAGAAAGATACCATACTTTTAATATTCAAAAAAAGAAGAAGAAAAGAAATGAAGGACAAAGCAGGTATTTTTAGCTTGGTTCTTGTATCACTTTGTTGAAGTCAGCCATATGGCCCATATTCATTGTTAAAAGAAATGACTCTATAATATAGTAGTCAATTTCATTTCTGACCCTGTTTCAGTTCTCAAAAGTTTTGGCCAGTTTGGTGATTAATCTCGGAGTTTAACTGTGGTACAATTCTAAAAATTAATAATTAGAAGAATATAAAAAATAGTAAAAAGTTAAATTAACATATATGTGTGTGCGATTCATTCTTCTAAATTATGAATAGAATATGTTACTACTACTCACCAAATAAATAATTTGTAAGCCATGTGTGTGAAATATTGAAGGGCAAACTAGTACTAAAATCAATATGAAGGGCTTTTTTTGTTAAAAGAAATATTGAAAACTCCTTTTTGGCCTGTCTGACCAAATGGGCTGGCACTTGGACTAGAACATCCAAAAGGCCGAACAAGCTGAAAATCTGGATCAGATTTTTTTAGTGTATTGCTGAACAAACCAAACTGAGATTTTCAACTGTGCCCTACACCCTTCCACACCAAATGTTTTCCTCATTATCGCACTAGAGTGATATTGTTGGTTGCAGATCTAGCAATATTAGGAGAAATTTGTGTCAAGATAGTGAAGAACAAAGATCTAACTCGAGCTCTTTGTGATACATTGATTTTAATATCCATTATAAGAGTGTTGATAGTTGATACCCCGATTTAAGGGAGGTGGATTTGTGAAGTAAATTCTAGTTTTATTTTATTTTTCCATTCTTAGTAGGTTCTTGCTTTGATTTACCATCGTCCATGAGTACTTGTTCTTCATAAATTTTATTATTGCGATACATTGATTTTTATCTCCATACCAGAGTGCCAATATGACAATTTAGCTGTGGTGGATTTGTGAAAGTAAATTCTATTTTCATTTGAGTTTTCCATTCTTAGTAGGTTCTTGCTTTCATTTACCATATCCAGGAGTACTCATACTTCATAAATTTTATTATCTTCATGCCAACATATACTTATATCGCTGTTTTCACTATTACAGCATTTTGACATACACTCCTGAGGATGCAACTCTGTTGGCATCTTAGTAGTTAGGCAGAGTTTCCACTGGAGGGATCTGTTGATATTAAGGAGACTAATTTATGTAATATTCATTTTCAGGTTAAGAAATAAATTAAAGCATCTTGCTGATCAGTACACTGTTTCTGAACAGCAATTTCAACAGAAGGTAATGTAAAGCTTTTGTAAGTACTGTGTGCAACTTCTGTAGTTGCGGTCTTGGTTTCAGGATCCATACAGGATTTCATTATTGCAATTTAGCACAAATGATTGCTTTAATAACCTTTTTTTATGTGTGTGCGCGCACTCCAAAACATGAATTTGTAGTTGAAGCAGAAAATGCTGGAACTTCAGCTTGCTGATCTGAAGCTTCAACAACATCAAGAGAAGTCAGCTCAGGAGCAAACCCAGATGCAGTTGTATGCAGAACAGGTTTCACAGTTACTGGCAACTGAAAAAAATCTGCGCGTACAGCTAGCAGCTGATGGGGAAAAATTTCAGCAGTTCCAAGTATGCTTCTTTCTGTTTTGTATGTGTTGCACTTCATAACTTTGCTCAGAATTAAAGCTTGGTTCATCATAACTATTATCGTTCAAATGAAACGATATCTTTTGCATGTGTGATTTCATCCATCTACACTCTTGCTACCTTGAGTTATTTTCCAATATATGCATAACAAAAGATGGTTCCTAGGTTATAAATTGCAAGTGAGTTGATTTTAATAGTTACCACTTACCAGCAAAGTTTCCAATCCAAACCAAAATAGACCTCAATCTTATTCTTCCAATTCATTCATTTTCCATTCTATGGCTCTCTACAGCCCAAAGAAAACTCTTTCAGCTTCATCTTGATGTGGGGGTGAGGTGGTGCTTTGCTAACGAAGACTCTAGCCAGTTGGGGTTTTGTGGTCCTTTTCTCTATGCTGATACCCTTTGGCTAAACATTTGGAGAGGGTTGTGATCTTATTGAGCCCCTATAGAGGGCGAATCCTCTGTAGTCAGGGTTGTGGTTCTTTTTCCTAGTAGCCCAAATTTGGGTCATTTGTGGTGAACTTGTTTTTAGCTGGACTCTCTTGTGTGTATGTGTGTTGACTTTGTTAATAAAAGAACCTTGAACAGTAATCATTTGGTTTTGTGGATTCTTTTTCTTTTTGTTGGTATACTCTCTCATGGCATTTTCTAAACCTATGCTTGTATTTTTTGTTTTTCCTTGGAATGGAGTTTTTCTGTTATCAAGCAAATAATAATAATAAGAACAACAACAACAACAACAATTGACTTCATTAAGCTCAATTTTACATTTCTAGACTACCATTCAACATTTACTGCTTTCTGTTATTTGTCGTTATCATTTTTTTTGTGCAGGATGCGCTGCTGAAAACTAATGAAGTTTTTGAAGCCTTTAAGCTAGAGATGGAAAAGGTATTTCAAATGTGATCATATAGTGGTTGTATGCATATTTAGAGACTTAAATGCATATTTTTTCCTGCATATAAAGCTTACAGACTCAAACTGCAGCATTTGTTGTTGTATTATATCTTTATATTAGATGGCGAAGTCAATAAAGGATCTTAAGAAGGAAAACAATTTCTTAAAGAGCAAATGTGAGAAGTCAGATGTTTCACTCATAGAACTTGTTGAGGAGGTAAGCCAAGCATAGGTTTTTCAGTTTTTAATTATCAACTCATCATTCTCAGTTTTATACACTTGCTCTTGTGTTGCAGCCATTAGTGGTTCATGTTCACTTAAATGGAGGCATCAGTAATTTATTTTCGTGTTTTTAGTAAATGGCATAGATTTGTTCTGGGACTTGTTCGTGTTACAGTCAATATAAACATGCAATAAGTGCTGGGCGACTGCATACTGTTGAATTTTATTTTCCTTTTTAATACTTCAATATTTCACCTTCAGAGCTTGGTAGAAAAGATGCCCTTTTGGATTAATTTGGTGGTAGAGAAGATGATCTTGGGGACAGTTCATTGATACATCGAAAGCCTATGTTTAACAGTACTTTAGGACATAATTGGTTGATATGGCGCCTGAATTAGTCCCTAAAATCTTGTAACCTAATCTGTCATATTTGAGTGCTGAATTCTCTCTCTCAAATCTTGATTCTCTTTAGCAGTTGCTACCCTGCAGAATTCAGCTCAAAGGGTCATTTCTTTGTTCTGTTGATTTCTGTGTTAGGGACAATTGGTAGAATGCGGAATTAAGTAGACAGCCACTTCTTAACTGTTAATCGGGTTACATTACATGCTAAAACTAATCAAATGTAAAGAGTGAATCAAATCACTACCATCAGCTTTGAAGCATTTTTCCATGTATCTGAGACCAGCATTGAGAGTTGTACTTCCTCATCCCTTGTCAGGGCTATATTGTGTGCTACTCCTCATTCTACTTCCTCATTCCTAGTCCGGGCCGTTTCCAGTCTCCCAACAACATGCTCAAGCATTACTTGATTTTATGTACCATGAGAATGTAGGTTTTAAATGCTTTAATAAAGTGATGATGAAAGTCACCCAATTGCTGTTTGTTTTAAGGAATGGTTATCATTATAAAAGCCTTATCCCAGGGCTATCTTGCGTGTCACTTCACATTCTACTTCCTCATTCCTAGTCAGGGCCATTTCCAGTCTTCCAAGAACTTGCCCAAGCATTACTTGATTTATTATTATTATTATTTTTGAATGGTGAAATGTATTAATAAAAGCATTACTTGATTTTATGTACCACGAGAATGTAGGTTTTAAATGCTTTGAAAAAGCGATGATGAAAGTCATCCAATTGCTGCTTGTTTTAAAGAATGATGATCATCATAAAAGCTATCTTGTGTGTCACTCCACATTCTACTTCCTTTCCTAGCCAGGGCCGTTTCCAGGCTTTGAACAACATGCTCAAGCATTACTTGATTTCATGTACCACGAGAACGTAGGTTTTAAATGCTTTGATGAAGTGATGATGAAGGTTATCCAATTGCTGTTTGTTTTAAAGAATGGTGATCATTATAAAGGCCTCATCCCATTTATCTGGATTTGGGGTTTTGAGTTTTATTTGATGAATGGTGATAATATAGTAGTTATTGCACATTTGTTTGTTCTTTGCTCTGCTTAACACATGGGCTTGCCATTTGGACTAATATCTGTTTAATTCCTCATGCCTTTTTATGTTTTTCCCCCATCCCTCTAAATCTTGACCCTTTTTTGTATTTATTTAATCATTTGTGAAGCGCGAACACTTAAAGAAACAGCTGGAGAAAGTGAAAGGCCAGAAGGACAAGCTTGACTGCGAACATTTAAAGAAACAGCTGGAGAAAGTGAAAGGCCAGAAGGACAAGCTTGAATCTTTGTGCCGGTTGCTACAGGCAGAAAGGAAGCAGAACCTGGTTGAGAGCAATGCATCTCAACCAGTTCCTACTCAAGTCAAGATGGGTTCAATGGATGAAGAACAATCTTGAAGGATTGTTCTCCAGGCACTCTGTACACGAGGAAGTTTCGTACCTGCCTCTGTTACACAATCTATCAGATAAATTATATGACATGTATGTATTCTTTCCACGGGCTTCACATATTGGAAAGTCAGCATATATTATTCATCAAGCTTTATTGAATTTACATATAGAGAACATTTTTTTTTCAATTGTTCTGCTGGGTCCAGAGGGATCATTCTGATCATAAAAGAAAGGGGGATAAAAGTTCAAATCGTCCACCTTAGTAGTTAATTTCGGCTCATTTCTTGGTTAAAAAAGCCAAATTTGTTCTCTTTGGTCTGCTGATCGAGCTAAACAACCCTCTAAAATTTTGATGAAGATTTTAGATCTGTTATGCCCTGTTCAGCCATTTCGGTTCAGATTTCACTTTGTTCAGCCGAATAGGCCAAAATGGACACATTCTGGCTTATAAGGGGGAATATATATATATATATATATATTTGTTTTATTTTATTTTATAAAAGGGCTATTCAGTTTTTATTTTTTGTTTAGTTACTAATATTTCCTACTGCGGCGTAGTGCTGCAAATGTGTTTATTTTAGGCTATAACATTGATGAATGGAGATGAGTGCTGAGAATGGATGTTTTCATGTCGGCACACACAAACATGGCTTATAAATTGTTTATTATACAGAAATAAAAGATTTTATTGTTGATTTACGGGAATAAATTAAAGATATTGTTTTATGTTAATTTCATTTCGTTTTACTTTTTCGTAGTTTTACACTTTTAAATTTTTTACAAGCAACGGAACTACTCCAAAATGAAGAGAACAGAGAGAGGAAGGGGAGGGGGTGGTTTGTTTGTTCTAAAATGATATTTGACGACTATTCCCTCCACTTTATAGATGCAGGCTCCACTGCTCAATCCTTGCATTAACTGTAAAATGATATTTGACGACTATTCCCTCCACTTTATAGATGCAGGCTCCACTGCTCAATCCTTGCATTAACTGTAGAAAATAGGGCTTCCTTTTGAACTTCTTTGATCTTCTTAGTCATCAATCAGTGACTTGAGCAAATTGTTAGAACATTCCCACTTCAGATGGTACAATGTATTTTTCAGGGCTTTTGCCGTAAGCTTCCCACGAAAGTGTAAAGTCACTCTGACTAGTGACTTCCCTGTCAAAAATAGATTGAAATTCCCCCTTAAACTGAACTCTAATGCACTCCTTTTTTCCTTTCTTACTCTTTTCTATTTAGACTTATTTCCATTCTAAAATGAGATTGACCGCTATGCCTTCTACCTAAGAGATGCAGGCTCAAGTCTTCCATTTACTGTAGAAAATAGGGCATCAATTGTTTACTTGTAAGCCTAATTGCATCCGACTCTGTTTTGTCTGCAATTTGGTTTTGGCAAAGGAAAACGGCTCTCAGTTCACCAAAAAAAAAAAAAACCTCTTCTTATCCAAACACATGAACCCTCCTCATTAAGGTATATTATACATACAAAGAATCCCATGACTTCCTCATGTATCAACTTGAATGCTACAAAACCATGGCGGTGCTTCAATTGATTCCCTGGGGTGGGCTTGTCTCCTCAGATCCCATGGATTTGGGGATTTTTTGTGAGCTTCCTCTCCTAATGATCCATCTTCCAAGGTGGGTCCTACAGGCTCTTGTCCCAAATCACATGCATGTCTCCCCTCCTAGGTGGGCCCTACTGGGCTTTCAGCCCAAATTCCCTCTGCTGGGTATATCTGCTGAAGTTTGTGGTGTGAACATGGTTCTCTTTTAACCGTAGTATGCAAGATGAATAGTTCTCTACCGACAGTTAAAAAGAACATGGTCCTCAGCTGTTGGGTCCATTGTATTGTCTCAAAGGAAGATATTTGGAATTGTATATAGAAAGCCAAGAAACGCATTGTACGTACGTCGTGTATGTTCGCTTCCTCTTGTTGCTATTGTGGTGTGTGGATGACAACCTAGATGGGCCAGACACACTCAGATTTCACCATCATTGTTATCATCGATCAATTGAAGATAGGGGCCCTTGCCAGCCACCCAAGTAACTCCTGTGTGTGCTGCATACTCCCATTGTACCTCCACCTGTGTGACTCCTCTATGTGCTCTGCATGTAAAAACATTTTTTAGGCTTCAATTGTACCTTATACTTAATTGCACCCTTTGTTTTTTCCCAAGTTGGGCTTCATCCTGGTTTTAAACAAATTCTTCATCAACAAAGGCAACCTTGGAGGTGGCACATCATAGTGGTCCCTTTGGTGGGTGGAATGGTATCTGTATTCACTCTTTTAACTTTTGCCTTTTCATGTGTGCCCTTGCCATTGTACCTACAATCTTTGGGTATCAGGTTGGAAAAACTCTTATGCACTGTAGGTAATAGGCATGTGTTTTAAACGCAACGCTTAAAAGGACACTCACTCTTAATCAATTCAATGTCAGCTGAATAGAATTTAGTTTAGGGCCTGTCTGGATGCATCAAAATACCAGATTTATTATTATTATTTTTTAATTTTAAGAATGTTTTCTTACCTTTGGAGTTTGGGCTGTTTGGGTAATTTGAGAATTTAATAAAGTAGGGACCCAAGATGTTCGTTTTTTTATGAGACACAGCAGATGAGCTACTGCAGCACATGTTGGCTATCCTTCCATTTGTACAGAGAAAATTGGATAAATTCTTTTCTTCTCAGTCTGCAATAATGTAAGGGCGAAATTTTTAACTGTGGACGTCTGCACCACGAATCATGCAACACTTGCCGGGAAGTCCACCGTAAGGGCCCACATAGAGATAATGAATCTCATATCAAGAGGAATCTTATACTCATAAGTGACATCTCCTCATGTTTCACTTTAATAGGAGTGGATCGCACTCTAAGGTTGAACACATGATTGAAAACATGATTGGAAGCTGATGTGGTGTTAGTTACGTGTTTATCTTATACTCAATCAAATGGTAGGACCCACCCCTCTTAAACTGAAATTTGAGGATATATATATATATATATATATATATATATATATATATATATATATGGAGGGGATGAGATTCATGGTCTTGATTATATCTCTATGCTGGCACCAAGAAAGAAATCCGGGCATGTGTGACATGTTTTTGTGTAATAGCTGCGACAGCAATCCATACTCAGGCATAATACGAGCCAAATGGGAGAATCAATCCCGGGCATTAATGCACCACTGACCCCACAGAAAACCCAATTTCCCACAGGACGACCAGTAGAGAAAATTTGCCCTAAATGGAAACGTGGTTTGTCCTTGTTCTTTAAATAGTCTGATTGGGAACTACACTAGTAGAGTCGAGTAAAATGAAGCCTTTAATTTTTTCCACTAAAAGGTAAAAACATATTTAATTTTTAAATAACAACTAAAAAAAGATTTCATACCAAACAACTAAAGAAAAAATATCTTCAAAACACAATTATATTTTATCCTTTCACTATTTGAAGCTTTTCGAACCCGAAAATAGGTTCACGGACAGGTGAAGCAGTAAATCTGAGAAAACTCAATCGAAGACTAGCAACCTGCTTAAATTCACCGAAAGATCACTATAAATAATCCTTGCTCTAAACAAATGAATCTTTATCAAAGATTAAAGACTTTCCACCAATGAACATGTGTCAGGTTGTTCATGTTCTTCTTTTTCATTAAAAGTGGACGTCATGTTCCATTTTTAATTTCACCCACACACACAAAAAAAAATCATCGTGACAAAACGTCATCATGTACCATTTATGGTGGGCCTCATCATGTCAGGGGCATCTAAAAAACACTCATCAACTAAAAACCGAGCCAAGTTCACGTGTATCAGCATTCCAACAAAAATCTGGTTACAAACTCCCTTTTTAGTGCGTGGTAATAACTAGTGATCCCTGAGTACTGACCCTCTCTCCCATTACATCTCTCTCTCTCACTCTCTATATGCCTTGTCAATTGCCTGTTAAAGTCTTAATAAATCTGCATAAGTAACTGAGGTCTGAGAGGGAAGCCAGCATGAAAAAGAAGTGACATTCTTATCACTGCCCCACCTTCTCCTGTGTACGAATGCATTGGTTTCCAACATTTTTTTTTAGTCTTCTATCATCCCAACATCCAACATCCACAAAGCCCCTACTCCAACATTTCAAAAACCCCACAAAAAGCATTAGACCAAAGACACCCATTTCATCTCTCTCTCTCTCTCCTTCACTACCCAGCAAAGTAGTGACACAAAATCACAAACTCAGAGGAGAAGAAGAAGAAACAGAAGCATCATCATGGGTTTTAGCATTCTTCCATTGTTGAGCCTGAGCCTGGTGGTTTTAGCAGTGTTCTTAGGAGAGCTGTTTATAGCCGTCCGATCAACGACGCATCCATCAGACATCCAAGCATTGAAAGATCTCCTGCAAGCGGTGGACCCCACCTCCATCCCTCAAGGCTCCTGCCTCAGCTCCTGGGACTTCTCCTCCGACCCCTGCGACAGCTCCTACGGCCAGCGATTCAGCTGCGGCATCCGCTGCGACCTCAACGACTCCGGATTCGCCCGAGTCACCGAACTCGCCCTCGACTCGGCCGGCTACTCCGGCCCCCTCTCCCTGTCCCCCGGCCGCCTCCCCTTCCTCGGAACCCTAGAAGTCTCCGACAACCGCTTCTTCGGTCCACTCCCTCCGGCTATCTCCAACCTCACCCGTCTCTCCCGCCTCAGCCTCTCCCGCAACTCCTTCTCCGGCCAAATCCCTCCGGACTTCGCCTCCCTCTCCGATCTCCAGCATCTCTACCTCGACAACAACCTCCTCTCCGGACAGATCCCTCCGGCGCTCGGCTCCGGCCTCCGGAGCCTCGTCCGCCTCGAGCTCCAGTCGAACCGGCTCTCCGGCGGGTTTCCCGATCTCTCCGGTCTCAAGAACCTCGCTTTCGTCGACGCCAGCGACAACGTCCTCTCCGGACCGGTGTTCATCCGCCGGCTCCCGCCGTCGATCGTGCAGATCTCGATGAGAGACAATCAACTGGAAGGGGAGCTGTCGGAGGGGATCTCCGATCTGCCGCTGCTGCAGGTGGTGGATCTGAGCCACAACCGGCTGTCAGGCGAGGTCCCTGCGGCGGTTTTCGAGCATCCATCGCTGGAGCAGGTGACGCTGTCGTACAACGAGTTATCTTCGGTGGGCGTCCCGGCGGGATGGGGGAGGGGGAGCGGGCTGATCGCGGTGGATTTGGGGCATAATCGGGTGGAGGGGCTGGTGCCGGCGTTCATGGGGCTGATGCCGAGGCTGTCAGCGCTGTCGCTGGAGAGCAACCGGCTGACGGGGATGATTCCGGTGCAGTACGGGTTGAAGGCGGCGGGGGAGGGGGTGGCGCCGTTCGAGAGGCTGATTCTGTCGGGGAATTATCTGTTTGGGCCGATTCCTGCGCCGTTTATGGGGATGAAACCGGGCTCTGCTATGGTGAGTTTGGTGGATAATTGCCTTCTAAGGTGTCCAAACGTCTTCTTCTTCTGTCAAGGAAGGGCGCAGAAGTCATGGACAGATTGCTACAACTTCAGTCCTGTAATACCTTAGAACTCTCTCTTTGTGAATTTTCCTTCTCTCTCTCTCTTTCTGGATTTTCCTTGTTTGGGTTTTTCAGTTTTGTTCTGTTTTTTTTTAGAGGTAAGAAGAATGTTGATTAGCACAATGAGATCTTAGCCGTTAATTGGAGATTATGGCAAGGTTAGTAAAAAAAGTAGCTGGGACATGGCCCATGGGCTAGGTTGAGTTTCAATGGATCATCAATCTGGGGGAGTCCACCATGTAAATTTTGTTTTTTTTTATTATTATTATCTATCTTGAGTTGATACTGGGATGGGTTGTAATTGTTCAAATCCATTAGTATTACTTTCAACCATGTTTTGTTTTTTCTTTGTAATGATTGCAACTTCTTTAGTTCTCAAAATCCCTTTGTGATTTTAGTTAACCAGAAGGATTGGACAAAGGGTTGGTGCTACATGGGTTTTATCCGGCTTGGAGGGAATGGTCCATACGTTAGCGTGACTTTTCCTTTTTCCTTTTGGTTTTTTGCCCTTTTTTCTTTATTTTCTATTTTTTATATTTACAAAGGTAGGAAATGAAGGATGTTGATTACCACGTGCATGAGAATGGGATATTTGGCTGTTAACTTAATTGGAGATTATGGTCTGGTAGTGGAGGCAATGAAGGGTTAGAGCGTTGTGGGCTAGGTTGAGTTTGCTTATGATAAGGTGGTTTGGGCTTTTCCCTTTTGGGAGGATCTCCTATTTTAATTGCCCTTTAGTGTAGGACTCTAGTCTCCTTATGGGTATAAAGTAGGTTCAATAGTAGGCGGCCGTTGATGTTTTAATAATCATTATCATAGTCTTTAGAGTCTTGTATTAATAATACAACAATATCCTATATAAATTTTATTTCTCTATTATATCATATCCTAAATTAAATTTATTTTGATTTATATTGAGCTAAATTATTTGACAGGTTCTCATTGGCATTATTATTGGCCTACGTATTGGACATGTATAAATCATCTTAAATGAATATTTTAATTTATCATCAATTGATACTATTAAGCGAATCTAGTCTCGTTAATGCTTTGGAAATCGTTCCTTTCTAATTCTATATTTTGTATTATCAAAATCTATCTCAATTTCTTCATTTTTGCTATATTCATTTTGTGTATAGAAATTATTTTCTATCATTGGAGACTATCATAACTTTAAAAGAATAAAATTTATGCATTTGTTTATTTGTGTTTGATACCTCTTGTGTTAATAATGTTGGGGTAGGGAGGTGAAATTGAGAGATGCACGGAAATCCAAATGGGTGTAAGATTCATTTATTAATAATAGATGTCTATTGGTGTAGAGTACGGTAACAATAGTGAGTTCAGTAAAATTTGCAGGGGACTTGCTGTTATGGGATCCTATGATCCTCTACCGCTGTTCTTCAAAGTGGGCCAAATAGGCAAAAGGCAAAGTTCTAATGTGTTTTTTAAGCTACGAATCCAACTCACACCCTATAAAATCTAGTGATATTGAACATTGGACTGTTTTTATATCTGATATTTGCCCCCAACACTAATAATTTCCAGAACTGTTTTTACAATAATAATACAATATTGTACAGCTCTAGAATATCATATAAAAATGATGTGTGAAATATCGCACAATCTTGTAATATTGTGCAGTATGATATATGTGATGTCGCACAGTCCTAAAATATCTTACGAGTAAAATACTAAAACTTTGACCTTCCATGGGTGAATCTCAATTCTAAAATATGCTGGGTGGGCAATATCCCTTAATCTACTCATACACATGCCTAAACCAGCTGTTGTCAGCTGAGGGCCAATTTTGAAAATCTATTTGATGACATCAAAATCATAAAGCTGACAACATCTTCTGGTCTCTTTTAACAGTGTGCCCCCACCAACTCTGTTCCAAACAGTGATATTACATGTTGTGTATTAAAGATCATTATTGACACTATATAGGGGGGGCGTGGGTGAGGAGACTCACCTTGTTTGTAGAGGGGAGGAAAAATTAATTTTCAATTCTCTTGTTTGAGAAGTAAAAAAGTAAGGAAAGAAAAGTAAAAAAATATAATTTTGTTCGTTTGTGAGGTACAAAGACAAATATCATTTTATCATTGCTTTTGAAAAAAAACTAATTAGAGTAAAATAGCAGTTTAGTAATTTCCAGAACTTTCCCCTCATTTTCTCCCCTGTTTTGGGGGGAAAACTTTTGAGGGAAAGCAATGCATTTTTTCCTCCATTTCCCCTTCCCTCATTTTCCCTCTCCCCTTCCCAAACACCCTCCAAAATCATTTTCCCTCCATTTTTCTCATTTTTTTCCACCCCCCATTGCCCCTCCTCCCAGACAGCGGGTAAAATATCTTACGAGAAAAATACCCTCTTAGACTTGAGACTTGAGAGGCATGCCTGCTGCTTCTAGCATATACCACGAACCATCCCTGCATTGATTGTCAAATAAATAGGCACTTCATAATTCACATGTCCAAGGGCCAAGGCAAATGGAAACGAAGAAGAAATGGACAACGCACACTGCGGCCTGGGTAATTGGGGTTTGATGGAGAGAGGTCATGCATCTCCCAACGTTATTGTCTTTAGGGAAAGTCCACATGGACCGAATGGGGGACCGAATTCGGGCCCCGTCTCCCATGAGGACCGTTGGATCCCGGCCCCCATTTGGTTCAGGTAGCACGGCTGTTGTCTTTATACAGAATAACCGCCGATGCTTGCGTGTATCTGCTTTTGGAGACGTGAAGTGGAAAATGATCACGACATGAAATTTCATATACATATGCATGTATGTCCATCCCGCTAGTCCAAGGGGTAGCTCAGTTGGCATAGGACCATGGTTTGTATGTAGAAATTATAAGTTCGAAATTACATTACCATACTGGGACTACAAAAGAATTTACATGGCTTCCCTCTGGGGTCGGAAGAATTAATCCAGTCCAAAGAATTGAGAATCTGGAGTTTGAAGCATTCGTAATATCCCATTGAGATTTATCAGACTAGAAGAAAAATAGAAAATCATCTGATTGGGAACTGCTAAGGGTTCCAATATCTTATATGGGAAAATCAAATTGATTAGTGTCAACATCTTAGGCTTGTTTGTGGAAATCATCTTCCTAATGATGAAAATCAGGTTCTAATTCCAACATTATCGTCAAAATGCCTCCGGTATGGCAAAATCACGAATTATAATTTGTCAAATATTAGTACGCAACCCATTAATATTGGGGAAAATTTTGACAATATCATAAAATCATAAAATGATATGGTAGTAAACTAATATTTTTAGTTTTGTATGTACATTTCATGATTTTCTCTATTTTCAAGATTTCAAACTCTTTCCATTTAGTAGTTCATTTTTATCTTCCTCACTCAAATTCATGTACTCTCGTACGCACACACCCATATCTCTAACTAGCTAAGCTACACCTGAATTATTTGTTATAGTTCCTACTATATCAAATTGCCAAGTTGAGAATCACCGAGACAAATAGGCATTTTTCGTGATGGTCCGAGAGCATGCACAGAATATTTTCGTGTGACTCCAACTTTAGATAAAGTAAAACTCAGTTCCAAACAAATAAGGGGGTAGACAGCCACTTTTGGATGAGCCCAGTGGGCTAACCCTTGGATGATTAGAATTTTTGGGTTGGGCATGTGGGTGGAGTGGGTTACGTCATATTCAATGATAAATTCATTCCTAAGAATCTCGGCTTGATTGACCAAATCCCAAGATAAGTATTTTAGATTTGATGCTTATGCTGTCCTCTCAACAACTCCTTTTCTTTTCCCCTACCATCTAACTTTTTTCCAAAAGTGGAAGTTCCTGATTATCCGAGGTCTATGATTGAATTGAAAGGAGCCTTTTAAAATCCACTGGTAGATGCTGCTCCCTATGACCAGATGTGAGCACATTACAACAAAGAACCATTCTCTATGGTGTTTCCCCATTTTAAAATTTTCCCCTTTTACTATTTTTTTTAGGTCATGAGCCTATCTTGAGCCAATTCAATGTTTTCACACACTATACCATACCATCCTTTTTTTTCCTGTCCGAATTGTTACAATTCAAAATTTGACAATTATCCAACTTTCACTAACCATTGGATAGAGATCTTAAGAAAATAATATCTCTAAAACTATTACACTTTAAGGCCATAAATCAAGCCGTTTCGATGATCTAATGGAGTTTGAATTTTAAATATATATAAATATTATCCATATCTTTCCATCAATGGCTTTCCATTGTTGCCCCACTATGAGGGGCCTTTTTTTGGGGAAAAAAAGCCCATGGACTTAAAAACCTCAAACGCGCAGGTGCAGGACTCCCATAGGTGAAAACTCCATTCTTCTATATTTTGACCATTCATTCTGTGACCATAGTTGGACTATTATCAAATAATCATGGTCTCTTGTTTTAACTGATGCATGGGACAAAGTCCTCTTATGCCCACTAGGAACAGCAGGCTCTACCAACTTTTACCATAGTCCCATTTAAAAAGTTAAGAGAAGATCTCTATCCTAGCAAGAAACAGAAGAAAAAACAAATGACTATCAAAAAGGAGAAATGATTCCATAACTTGTGATTAAAGTAGAGTCTAATCATGTAAGAGGTCCCCTATTAAACATGACAGTTTTTTTTATCTCAACCTACAGAAATAAGAGATGATGAACTCGAAAATCACTTTGGTTAAACTACATCTTCAACCAATACAGTTGATTCGCCAGAATGCATAATTCAATTTAGGGTGAATACCACTCTATATGGCTGATTTTTAGACCAATGCCAGTTATGATCTATGTTTATAGTCTAAAGTGCATAAAATTGGTCTTCGTTAAAATATATAGGGGATTTAACATATTAACTCCCCTTAAACCCTATTCCCTCAGTTTCATGACTAAAAACTTATTAATGTCATCAGAATTGCTTCACTCCGGTCCATAAATTTTTTTTTTTTTTTACTTCTCTGCTCTGAATCCCATGATATCATGAGAGTTTAAAAACCCATGATATCATGGGATCCAAATCCTTTTTAAATTCCTGTGATATCATGAAATCTAGGGCAGAAAAGTAAAAAAAAAAAAAAAATGCACCAGAGTCAAACGAGCTCTGATGACATTATTAGATTTTCAGTCATGAAATTGTGGATGCATGATTTAAGGGGGCTTTGACGTGACAGGATTTAAGAGGGATTGATATGTCAAATCCCCGAATATATATATCATCTATAGGCTAGGCCAAAGCCCAATTGGGCTCAACAGGAGGATGGAGTCGGGGAAGATAGAAAGGGATCTATTTGAAAAGAAGGCCCACCAATCAAAATGGAGATGAATTACTGAGATTTCAAATCTAGTGGTGGTTAGTAAAAATTGGGTGTAAAAACTGGATCTTTGTGGTGGAAGTGATCTAGGTGGGCCCATTAAGCCATTGTACTGGGTCACCCCGACTCACCCGGGTGATCATTTACTATACATACCAAGTATGCATGTGTAGACAAATCCAGAAATATTCAGATGAGAACCGTCCACATGGTTCTTATGTGCAATCCACTCATATTTTACAAACCATCTAACCCACTTATTGTCAAGAGGTAACCCCCTTCACACACTACTACCTGTGGAAAGCCAAAGTTTTAAACTCTTTTTAACCATTACTCACCATTGGATTGAAATTAACCAAAACAAAAAAAATACCTTACAAAACTTAAGGGCCATAGATCATAGGATTAAGATGATCTCATGGGACCCAGATCCCCCCCTCCTCTTACCTCTCATGATTGAGATAGGCTTATTGTGGGCTGACAAGCAAGTTCGGATGGTACAATATGCAGATGGTTCTCACCATAATAAAATTATATATTTGAATATAACTTCCATCAAGTAAAGCCTTGGAGTACAAGAGATAGATGCTCACAAGCGAAAACCTAAATTAAAAAAAAGGGAACACCAAGAAAGAAGCACGCCTACAAAAGCTTCAAAACCAGAAAATCTTGGAGCAAAGACCTTGATAACCACTGGAGAGAGAGAGAGGGAGGGGGAGAGAGAGTTATTTGACCACTCCTCTACAAGGAACGATCAAGCCTGTAGGGCATACCTAAAAACATGACCATAATGGTCCTCTACAAGGAACGATTAAGCCTATAGGGCCCACCTAGAAATGTGAACAAAATGGAAGGGGCATACGTATGAAAGGTCTCTCTAAGTCTCTTGACCTACCCATATGTGAAAAATGGATACAATCTAATCTTGGATGCTATTTTGAGACTCAAAGTAGTCTAAATCCTTGGCAGTAGAAGCATGATCTGTCAAAATTTTGTATGATGAATTGAGGGAGCTATGAAATTCAAATGAGTGTCAAGTTGAACGGGCTGTGAGGGGAAGCACACCGAGTGGACGATCGACTAACTATCCCAAAAATTAAAGCATGTATACACAATATACCAGAAAATAAAATTGAAATTGACACGATCAAGAATTGAGAAATGAGTTGAAAAACAACTACCCATGCAACAGCTATATTTTGACTTTTAAAAAATGCCACCTTTCTTTAATGATGGACTGCATTTCATTCAATTAGAGGGATTTTAATATGAATCTGTACAAGAAGCATCAGGTGCCAATAGATGAAATCAAGAAAAGGTTTATCATACACTTAAAACGCATGTGTTGAATCTATCAAACAAAATCTAATGCGCCCATCTCTCCCAAAAGGGAAGTGAACTCATACAAATTAATTGAAACGAATGAATGTTGGATCTGTACCATGGCTATACAAGCTTGCAGAAACCACCGGCATTCTGCTCAAGAAATTTCGCCAAGCACAAATTTGACTTCTGCATTCTTATCTAGAGTGCACGTTCATCTCAAAGATGAAAGTCATGCCCCTTATCTGCACAAGTATTCCATTTGCTGAGCAATAGCTTTATTCATTTTTAACCAAACAATAAAGCCTTCCTAACAATAAACTGTTCATTTTTAATAGAACAAAAAAGTCCCCGGCTGTTGCTCAGCTGGTCAGGACAGTATATTGTATGTGGGTTGTGAGTTCCTATACTCTGTAAAAAAATAAAAAAAAATAAAAAAAAAAAACACTAAAATTGAAAACTTAACAGTAATGAGGAAAAAAAAAAAACATGGAAGTTGAAGTCCATGTTACTGAAATGCACATTCTACTGACCGTTAGAATTTCTATGAAACAATAGATTATGAATGAGTGCATAACAAGCAATTTACGAGTGGCTGCAATAGAAAGGGGGAAAATCAAGGAATAATGTTTGACATTGTCTGGTATATTTACAGAATGCTAGAAACTGCCCTTGTAAAACAAGCTAGTTGAAAGAACTAGAAGAGGTAGATTGTATCTAGGAGAATGCTTGCAAATCAGTTCGAATTGAGAAATAAAACTTACAAAGGTGATCCTAAATAGATGGGATAGGTGAAAGTGATAACGATCAGGTCAAATCCTTGACAAGTCGGTGGGTAACATAATGATGCAGTCCATGTTACCCTAACATAGCCCCAGACCACAATAAAAGAGGATATAAAGAATCAAACAATTCTAAAACCTCCCAAAAAGATGATGGCCGCATTAACAAAAGAAAATGATGATGAAGTGAACATGCAAAAGTCTAAAATGAGCATCTCTGGGAAAACCTTAATTGTGTTTTGATCTAAGAAACTCTAGTTGACACCTACAATGTGAGGGTCAATGAAATAATGATTCCACTTTATTGTTAGACTGACAATTCCAGCATGATGGAAAGTCATCAAGAAGTCAACAACTTTTCTGACATCATTATCATGATCAAAACTTTTTCAGAGAATAATCATAGAGAAATATAATCTCCACAGAATACTCTTTGCAAATTGATAGCAAATTCAATCCAAGGTTGTACTCAACTCTCCAAATGAAATCTCGGTATTTCACATGCTGAGACAGGACGAAGAGCTGACATACCTCGATCAAACAACATGAAGACAGATGAAAACGCTGCCCGGTAGCTACCTCCTTCTTGTTCACTGAGATTGAACGCTTGCCAAGGTTCTTTAAATAAAAAGACCCATCTTCTTCCATATTTATAATTGCCTGCATATAAGTTTCCCTCCCATCAAAATAACAGTTAAATATGCTTGAGTAACGTAAGGTCTATATCTTATTGAGCATAAAAAAAATGATATTTTGTGAATCTATTCCATGCAAGGAAAGTGATGACGATCCCATTTTTGGCATTAGCTGAATGCTACATGGAGGAGTATCAACAGAGGAAGAAGAACAAGCAGCTTCCATGAGCACAGCAGCTCCCTTCTTCCGAACGTCCAGCCCTCTTGGGCCAAATCCAGGGATGCTTCCATTTTACTCCAGCACATTTATCTATTTACTTGTCTTTTGAGTTGCTGCGAGCCCATCTAACTTAGGGTATTTCAGTCTTTTATTTATGTTATATTTTGACAGCCAAGATTAGTTTTGGGGCTGGGTTTCAATGGCTCAGATGTAAGCTTTAGGGCTGTATTTTGGCTAAGACATATAAGCAATGAAACCCTAGAAAAGGGCAGTTCTTGTTTGGAGATTCAAGAAAAGGTGTCGTTTTGTTGTTTTTGGTGTTGGTATAAGGCTTTTGTACCGACTCCTTTTTTTTGTTTCTTCTTTTTTGTTGGAGATTTTCTTGTACTGTTGCTTTATCCTTAATTTAATTTATACCGTTACCAATAAAAAAAATAAAAAATAACAACAACAACATGATGTTCTTCTCGGGTTTTCCTGCACAACAAATGCTGGACAGCAGTTGTTCTCTGCACTCCCTCTTGTTCTTCTTCCTCTTGTTGTTTCTTCAATGTTTGGAGCTGTGGGGTTTACTGTTGGACATTTGTAGTGCTCCAAGTCTCTGTTTCCAGCCACTACGTTGATTGGACAGCAAGCTGCCAGCTGATTTCTGGGATTGTAACCCAGCTGAACCCAGTTTTCAGCTAGTTTAGTCATCTGCAGGTTGTGAGTGACTGCGACCAGCAGTGCTTCAGAAAGAATGATAAATAAGACTGACATTAATAATCAAGTTGGTAAGAATGGCTATGGTGAATTGTTTTGCCTACTCATCTATGGTTTTCCATGGATCACGATATGAAATCAAAATATAAAGGGCACATTTGGATGCACAAAATTGCAGCTGTTCCCATATTTTAATAAGTACACATCACAAATGTAAAATCATTTGGGCCCAGATGGTGCAGGAATGAGAGAATGATTCTCCACCTTCACGTCCCAAATCAGCATCCATATCCTGAATGGGAATCAGATGGGGTAGGATGCCACTTTTTGACCTTTATCTCCCAAAGTGCTAACTATTCCATCAAAAGACTAAACTTGTCTACTAACTAAAACAATGATGAACATGCTGTAAACATCAAATAACAATGGTAAATGTAAATATGATAAAGAAATAGAGCCACATTGAGCACAATCTGCATTGTGGGGTCCACTTTTGGTCAAAGTAGACTGAAATCAAAATTACTAGTAATTTGCAACTCGCCCAATTATCAATCTTCCAACATTTTCACCATTGAATTGAAGTCATCTTCTTCACATGGTGATGTTACATTTCATATTGGGTACATGATATGGATTAATAATTCACTTAACTCCAAATGGAGTCGCTCACAATCGCAGTGCTAGCTTTAATACATTGGGTCAATCGTGACGACAGATGGGTCCCACTACGCAATTTTTTCGTACAAATATTTATGTTTCCGGACTCATATATGATCATCTCACACTAATAGTAATGACACAACTACGAAAATACTACCTCATTATTTCTTGGAAATCAATTAGAAGAAAATGATAGGAAAAAAAAAAAAAAAAAAACAGAAAGGTGGAGATCACCCCTCTTACAAACAGCAACTGGATGGGAAGAAGGGAAAGGTAAAACCCATAGATGACCAGGCAAAACAACCACAAAACTCAAGGCCCATACTGAGGTGAGCATGGCATAAAGGATCACATCATTTCGAGCCCAATGACAAAACCTAATGATCATAACAAGGAGCCAATGGCATAAAGGATCAATCAATCTACATGGAGGAAAGGTTTAGCATACTAGTGTCCATAGACTATTCGAGTTCACAGCCTACAAGAAAACCCATCCACCCCCAAACACACACCCACCCACCCAAACGAAACCAACAATACATCCCTTAGTTACAGAGCATGTGACAGACAGACACCTCATCCTTGAATATTCTACCACATAAGATTGCATATAGGAGCATCCTCCATAACACACTACATTTTGTTGAAAATGGTATGGAAAGCCAAGAAATGTCAACAATCTTCTAGAAAGACCTATGGTCCAAGATATAAGGGCAAGTTTGTGCAGCACCAAATCTATGGAAGCAGTGGCATAGGGATCCAGTTTTCTGTGCCTATATTTGGGTGCAACCCCCGCCAAACAAAAACAGACAGACACAAGAGCTCCTCCTCCTCCTCTCAAACTTCTGCTTCTGTGGGTTTCCTCTTCCGAGGTGTTGCACAAACAAGCCCCAAAATAAAATATTTTGAAACCTATTCAGTTAAATGAAACAAGTTTCGTCGGCTTACTCGTACTACAAAAGCACATCATTCCTTCTTTTTTTTTCTTTCTACAATATCATTTCCGTTACTGTAACATAATTATTTTTTCAAAAAAAAAATCTCCACAAAGATAAGTTATATAGAACCAAAATAAGTGTAAATCACAGTAAATTATCGCCCTTAGCAATGCAGTCATAGTATCAAAATTACTGTCACCTGTTGCCGAGATATTTTATTGGCACACCCTTCTCTTGCTAAGTCAATGTCGACATTCGAGTCTTCTGTTGCTCTCCCGAGTGACACCTACATATTCATTATTCAAGAAAAGTCTCAGTAAAATAATGACAAAAGAAGGATATTACAGAAAAATAAAAAATAAAAAATCTGCAACTGAAATCCAACTTGGTGACTTGACCAACCAATGAACTGTAAAATTGTCATGCCATTCACTAACAGCTTGAACTTTTGGTATTGCTGGTTATTACAATCTCTATCATCCACTATCATGCATGTCTAGTTATGATGCCCAGATAAGACATGGAAGTGGATAAAAGTATGGATATGACTCTTAACACTTTCTAGCAATCCAGGGCACTAATATAATAGGCATTCTATCCATAAAATGACATTCCATATTTGCAATGGCGGACCCAGGATTTTCATTTGAGGGGTAAGAATCTTAATAGGTAGTTTGATTTGGGGGGAAATCGAGGATTTTCATGTGGATCCACAGTTTTTATTGAGTTTTTTAAAGTGTGCTGTGGTTTAACAGGTGCGGCGCCAGCCACACCAGCGTGGTTGTGTTTGGGTCCGCCCCTGCATATTTGATATCATGATTTTTGTCAGAAAAGGTTCAAAGCATGCAAGTTGATATTTTTTATGAAAAGGATTTACCCCTTTTTTTCTCTCTGTAGAACAGTCAATTTAATTGACATATTATTGTTCATTCCTTCAAAGACTTAAATTGAAGATAAGAAAGCTTATAGAACTTTATCCAAAATAATTGATGTAGTACAGATGGGTATGCTAAAATGATATCCCAAAAGTACTTCTACTTCTTCTTCTTCATAACATTTTTTTAAATTCAGTGACGACTTTCTCCGTACAACTATCAAAATCATAGACATATTTCAATCCCTCAAAATATTTACTTAAAGAACATTGGTCCAATATGTTTCAGAAATAATATAAAAAAGAACTCCAAAATCATGACGTGACTTGCCCAACGTTGTGCTACATTTGAATGAAAACGGGTTTGGTAACTGATCTGCTTAGCCTAAGGCAGAAGTCTTTAGATTTCTGAGATTGGATCCTAGATTTGGAAGCAGAGAAAATTCTCTCCTAGTTTTAGAACAATTCTTAAACTAGCAAATTAGCACCACATTAACAATAGATCTGTTTGCAGCAGCGTATGTCATTGATGCAACTATACTTTTAACAACAACAGTTTTGGAGGTAATTGGAGTTAAAGGATAAGAGAGTGTGTGACATCAGCTTGGTTCTCAAATTAAGTTAATGGGCTGCCAGTGGGTTTCTCTAGTGGTAAGGATGATGGCTGTCTAAGGTGACCCTTAATCTCCTTTCTTATTTTTTTTACGATGGCAATAGCATCATATGGGATGTTATCAAAAGCCAAGGATGATTTGCTCAGCGGCTATAACATTTGAACAGTTGGGGCAATCAGAATACCAACTTAATTTTAATTACACCACTGCATTCTTTCGTCGTAGCGGAAATCAGGTTGAAAATCTAGAATGGACCCTCCATTAATTTGAAGCAGTCTTCATGTTGAAAATTAATTAATTCAAAATGTTAGCTATTATGTGTAGCTTCCCTTGTTGACTTGACCAAGACCAGGTTTCTGATGTAGCTTTGGTTTTAGGATGCAGAGTTACTCCCTCAAGCTTTTCTTGGTCTTCCTAGCATTGTTAAAAAGAAAGCCATATGATCTTTTAGGATGTACAGTTGAAGATCTTTTCATTCAGTGGTGGTTTAGATGTAAGTTTTTTCGTGAAAGGATTTTATGGATAGCAGCATTCTATGGTATCATTTTATGGATAGCAGCATTCTATGGTATCATTTAGAAGCTTTGGTTGGAAAGAAATAATAGAGTTTTTCGGAATAATTGTAAATCAGTAAAAGAGGTGGTTGATTCGATTGTTTGGTCTGTCTTGGAATGGGTAGCGAAGCGAAGGGAGTTTTTAGGAGTCTCTTTGGAAGATCTTACTAGATCTTGGTCATTTTTTTCCAAGAGGGGTCATTTTTTTCCAAGAGGGTTGCCGTGTTAAATCTGGACAATTCCTCCTAATGGTGTTTTAAAATAAAGTTTTGATGGCAGTTTTCTTCGCTCTTCTCAAAGGGGTGGTATTGGAGGCGTTATTAGGGATTAGAAAGGTAATGTGTGAAGAAACTTCTCGAGGTCTGTGGATTCCCTGAATGCCAATGAAGCAGAAGTTTACGCTCTTCTTATTGGCTGCCGCAAGTTGTTTACTTTGGAAAGCATCAATGTTATTATTGAAGGGGATTCTTACTCGGCTATTCAATGGGGTTCTAGGGAAGCTTCTATTCCCTAGAGAATGCTGGATTTGGTGGAGGAGGTGCAAGATATCTCTAGACAATTGGGTGATATTTTTTGAGAGACTAATGTCATGGCGGATGCTCTTGCAAAACAGTGAGTTTTCCATACTTCTATTCATATGTTTAGCTGAATTTTTCTTTTGGTTTTGTTAGGGCTTTTTTGTTGTAGTTTTTTGTTCTTTTCTCTGGAGCAATAAAATTTACCGCTATCAAAAAAAAGAAAGACAGAAAAGAAAGCAGTATGCAATCTTATCCTGCATGCCTAGCTATTTCTTTTCCTATTTTCTTTCCTAGTTACTATTTTCTCTCTTTCTGTTTCTATCAATCAATGTCTGGGTTCAATGTACCTCTCTTAAAGTGAGATTGGTAATTCTTATTTGATTCCCAATAATAAAGAAAGTGAGTCACATGGATAGGGGAAGAGCTTTGGCATACGGCCCTACAGCATATTTGAAGAGCTCAGATGTGAAATTTGGACTCATTCTATCATCAACAAAGTTTTATCGATGTGCTTAATCTTAAGTTAAAACCCTAGATCAAGAGTGGTGCTAAACTAGGCTGGGAGGTGCCTCCATTGGGTTTGTCCTCATGTCCATCAGCTGCCTCACATACATGTGGAAGCTGCTATTGTCAACACAATTTCCATTACTTCTTAAAAAGTAAATAAATAAACATCATCAATCACTAATACAATATCTGGATTTCAACCATCACATGCAAGTTACTCTTTCCAAGTAAGAAAAAAAAATTCAGAAAAGGGGAGGAGAAGGTGAAGTCACCAGCATAACCCCAAAAAAGCATAAGAAAGGACTACAAAAGAGACTGGCAATCAGTTACAACTTTTCTTGAACAAAACCCTTAGAATCTTATGAAGCCAGTGAGTCCTCAATTTTCCAACATCCAAGATGGAAGAATTTGGGTTTTCAAGTTCCTATACTTTTTATCATCATCATTATCATCAAAGCCTTGTCCCAACTATGTTGGGGTTGTCTACATGTATTTTCCTTTAATTACTTATTTATATGAGATGATAATAGATTTCATTAAAACAGAGAAATAATGTATATCAAAGTGAGAACCTAAAATATGTACTCATCCTTGAATATCCTTCAGACTTCAGTCCTATTCCCAGAAACCCCATAAGACACCAAAGGGCAGAAGGCGCCAGAAAGTTCCTTTCAACAAAAAATAATAATAATGACCTTTCAGCCATCTAGCAAGACTTGCACTAAGCCATGGGGCACCCAACAAATCCCAAAAAGGACTGACAAAGTCCTACCAAATCCTGGATGTCATACTCCAACATAAGAAGAGAACTCCTGATTCCTCCAGATACTAAGCCCTCCTAGGCAAGTAGTTGTGGAGGATAAGAGATGGAACAGAAGGCCTCTGGAGACAGGTTCTGGATAGGAAATATAGCCTTCCGAGATGTGGGTGGGACGTCCAGGAAGCTCCAACAAAAGCGTCTGCAATTTGGAAAGGAATCCTATAGGTTAAAAGGCTTTTCATGGAGAAAATAAAGTACCAAATTGGATCAGGGGAGAGGATTCTCTTTTGGAAAGATCAATGGGCTGGAGATAGGTCCTTGGGGGCTCAATTTCCGGATTTGCTAAAGGGTGCAAAGGATAAGGAAGCCATGGTTAATTCATCTATGACAAGAATCGAAGAATAGGTGGTTTGGAGCCCCTTAAGAAGGAATCTGAGGGACAATGAAGCATCTCAAATCATATCGCTGCTTGATTTCTTGCAAGGAGTGCACGTCCTAGATAGCGGTTAGGACGTTAGGGTGTGGACTGCTTCAAAAGACGGGATCTTCTCCGTCTCCTCTTTCTTTTCAGCTATTCCTAACAGCTCGAGGGAGAGGAGTGCGATAAGTAGCATTTGGAAGTTGAAGGTACCTCCAAGGGTGATTATCTTTGGGTGGATGGCTTTCAGGAAAAGCATTCTCACCATTGATAGCCTAAGGAGAAGGGGGATGACTATTGTTAATGGCTGCGCCATGTGCTTGAATGACGAGGAATTCGTGGATCAGCTCATGCTGAATTGCAAAACGGCTCAATCAATCTAGAGGTCGGTGGTGGGGTGGTTTGACTGTTGTTGGGTCTTCCCCAAGTCCCTACAAGAGCTATTCCAGGCTTGGAAGGCTCCAATAGGGGTACCTAGAGGTAAGGAGTTGTGGAGATTGACTTTTGAGGCAGTGCTCTAGACAATATGGAAGGAAAGGAACTTAAGGTGCTTTGAAGGGAAAGTTTCTAGCGATAGATGTTTGGTGGAGAGAACTAAGTTCTAGTTGCTCTCTGGGTATCCATTAACCCATCTTTTGGAGATTATACCACAGATCAAATAATGTCTCATTGGAAGAAGTTGGCTTTCTCTAGCTCAAAGTATTAGTTGGGTTGTAGTTGGGCTCTTTCCTTCTTTTGTCTCCTTGTTTCTTGTCTTAGCTTGTCAGTACTCATCTCTTGTACTGTCTGATTTTTTTACTGAATGTAACCATTAAAAAAAAAAACAACTAGGCACATGTTAGGAAATCTTGTGATCCATTTTAAGGAATATCAAGTCAGTATTTTGTTACAAGCTTGTGCCCGACAAAAGGCCACTAGACCTAGAGGACTGCTTCATACAAACTTTCAAGCAAGCCATTCACAAAAAGCATTTAGGAAGCAAATCTTAAATTGAAAAGATCTCTCTTGAAAGCACATCACATGCATGCAAGCTCCAATTTTTTTAATCGTAATTCTTACAACAGTTCAGGCCCCACTACAATATTGCAGATCCTAGGGTAGTATGACTGGTTTCTAGCTTACAAATAATCACAAGTTAGTGTTAACCAGTGAGCTTTATTTCTCCTTTTTCCTGGACCTTAGAATTAAGTCACGATTGCCAAAAAAGATTCATATTCAACATACTCATCAAATCCTTATCCTATCTATTTGGAGTGGGCTTGGTTAATATTACTTCTTCAGTCACCCCCATTTTGTGTTATGTTCTCTGTCACTCCAAACTCTAAATCACATCTGACAGCTTCATTCCAAGTTATTATTCTCACTGTTCTTCTAGCTTCTTGTACTAGCAATACTTCATTACTTTGTACTAGGGCTATTTCCAGGCTTCTATACACAGGCCCAAACCATCTCAAACAACATTCCAAGTCTTCATTGTTCTCACTGTTGTTCTAGCTTCTAGTACTAGCAATACTTCATTACTTTGTACTAGGGCTATTTCCAGGCTTCTATACACAGGCCCAAACCATCTCAAACAACATTCCTTTGTTTCTTTTCTACTTGAGCCACTAGTAAAAGATAGAAGTTCCTTCAAGCCCAACTAAATATCAATACATCCACATTGTTATAACAAGTGTGGCATACAAGTTTTTTAAAGAATTAAGGCAACTTCAATGAGCACAGTATAACCAGAGAAATAGCAACGACTCAATCACTATGAAATGCCTAAATATACATGTAAGGAAAAAAAAAGAGCAAACATTATAAATAGCCAAGTAATAACATAACCTCTTTCATTAAATCCACTTCATTATATTCAGAACAATATACAATGCCACAGCCAAAAGAGAAATGATTCAAGGCTGATACTTTTCATTAGTACCTCAGTTTTCTTAATATAATGCTTTAAACGGCGGCCATAGAAGACTGCAAAAGCTCCACGAGAGGCAAGAGTCCTCTGCATATAAGAATGTGCACCTTGCTCTAACCTTACAATTGCCTTCTTAGTATCCACATATTGATACCTTGAGACTAACAATTAAAAATATATAAATAAAATGACTCAAAATCAACATTATTTATCAATATAAATATATGTTATTCATGCAGCACCGGTTCTGCAATAAAGCAGTCATGTTTGTCTGCAATAAAGCAGTTATGTTTGCATCCCATTAAATTAGTATGGACAAAAGCATTAAGTTCATAGAAGGAAAGATTAGAACACAACGGAAAATAGCTTGCAAAAGCAAGAATTTATGATAAAATGGATCTTCAAAGGTTGGGCATTTAACGAAAGGAAACTGCTAGTACATTGGCAAATGACAAGAAACTGGAAGGTGATAAAATAATAAATATTCAGATGTATCTTTGTTAGGAAGCTGTAGTGTCTTGTTTCTCATGGGTCTCCCGCTTCTTTCTTCACAGAATCTTTTTTTCTATATAAATTTATTAAATTCTGTTATTTCCCAAGAAAAAAAAAAAACTTCGATAGCCATCGGTCACACTGGCTTCCAAGTGTCACACCTCCAGTTTGCAAAAGATACGCTTCTATTTTGGTGCCTAGCAGGAAAAAGGTTAAAACTTAAAATTGGTCTGAAGGTGGCAGAGGTTTCAGATCAAAAGGTTAATTCTATGAAGAGTGAAAATGATTGAGCTCTCCTGCAAAATGTGTATGTGCACATCTGTGTGGGATGAAAGCAAAAGTGGTTAAATCCTGCAATACACACGTGTCTGATCAGGTTGAACTAAATATTTAGCTCAAGACAAGAAGTTTGTGGAAGTAACTGGGTAGAGGGATAGGTAGCCATTTTGAACAAGCAACTCAGCTCTCTCTGTTAACAAGCCTACCAATGAACACCATGATTCTATGAGAAAAAGCTATCCAGCACTGGCTGGTCATATAATGCTCTACATGTACTCTTTCCAAGAGCTTCAAATTGTGAAGCATGTGAGACAAAATGAACAAATTAATGATACAAAAGAAAAAATACCACGTAAGTGTAGAGAAATAACAAAAATTATAAATACAGTATAGAAACATTGCCACAAAAAAATGAAATATATAGACAAATATGCATGCATGAGCATTCCATCATTATGGACTATGTAGCATAGTTGTCAATTATGTTCCACTTTAGCCCTTAAATAGAAAAATCTAGCTGTTCCGGCAACGACGTGATAGAAATAGAAAAAAATCAAAGAAACTAGGAAAAATGGTAAAACTAGCAAAAAAGTAAAACAACACTTATATGATATATTATCTATTTTAAACCCTTCAATTCATTTTAGATAATGGAGATCAATAAACTTTATTATTTCAGCCGTCATCAAAGGGTAGAAATATAAACAGGAAAAAAAGAATCTGCAAAAATTTGCCTTCCAGCCAAAACAGGACAAGGAAGAGGGGGGCTTGGGTAGTTTCATGCGGATATCTCTAGCTGAAACAAAACAGAATTGCCAACTATGTTATTCTATCAGAGAAGTATCTCTTTAAATACATAGAAGCTGTTTATAAACATAATAAAATTGAGTTGAGATACAAGTGGATAAGATATTAACAAATTCATGTCAACATGTTTAATTTACCTTCTCTAGTAAAATATGATTCCTGGTCATATGGACCCAAGTTCATGTCAAGTATCTGCAAGCAAACATTTAAAAAAAAAAAGAAAAAAGAAATATGGTATTAGGCTTTACCAAAGTACACATAAAAAATATTCCCAAAAGAGGGAAATGCACTGCCACTTAAGCCAGCCACAAAACGAATTGATCACATCCACACGAGTTGTATATTTTGCCAACTTAAAACTTCTTGTGGAAAACAAAGAGAAATGGATTGGTGAAACACCTTATTTTGCAACATTTTGTTATAACAATCATACAGAAGCATGAAATATAGATTTTTTTTTTTTTTATAAAAGTAGATTGAAGATATTCACAAGTGAAAACGAGTTTCATAGTAACTATAGTGCGTCAAAGCACAACTTCCACCATGGATTTAAAAATAACAATAACAACAACAACAACAACAGTAATAATAATCATAATAATAATATTAGCTCAATTAAAAGAACCTTCTAAAACTTTGTGATGCAAAAGTGGGTGTCTATCATATGCTTGGATGTGATCATTACTCAAAAGGTAACAAATGACATGAATACAGGATCATCAATTACCATTGCTTCAATATCCGAGAAATAAGGCACATCATCATCACTTTCACAAAGAAACTCTTCATGATCTGAAGTTGAGAAATTTGTTATTGGTTCAGGGAATCCTATTTCTTCAACAGTCAATTCCTCATGTGATGGATCATGTTTTTGTAGTGTAACCAATCCATCCACTTCCAGCTCACAACCATTGACAATGTTCTGGGCGACACTTGTAGTATGATCAACTCCTTGAACAGACTTCTCTAGTAAAGAGTCAATGCAGCTGTCAAAGCTATCATGTTTCACCGATTCAACTGCCATTATATGTTCATTCAATTTAACAGTTGAAACACAATGTGCAGTCCCAGGCACCACTGTACATGGGTCCTCACCTGCAATTCCTGCATGCATAGAGGCCACGGCAGAGGATGCATTCTCAAATAACTCATTTTTCACCCTGTCATCATCATTTGGATGTTTCAAACCCAATTCTGGCAATGGCAAAGGTCCTACCATCAAGGAGGCTACAGGGTGCACTGAAGTTGCTTCCTCTTTTTCCTCAAGGGATAGTTCTCGTTGACCAGTCTTCCGCTTATCACAAAATTCGTTATTTGAGGGGGGGAACGAACTAGCAGCCTCAATGGTGCGGTGATGTAATGCTGAGGAAACACATGATGAAAGAACCTCAGTTGATGGGAAAATGTCATCATTGCATGGGATTTCAGGGTCTTCTGTGTTCAATGTGCAGCACATTAACTCCTCAGGTCCTGAAGAACAGTTTTGTGAAGCAGTTGTCATATTGAGCTCTAAACTGCAAGTATTCTGCTCCTCACCATGGATGACATCCAGTGGACTGCCAATGTCATTTAGTTCTCCAGGACATGCTCCATCAAGAATTACAAGGCATGTGTCCAATACCGTCGATGTATTAAGGTCACATGAGTTTGGTATGTCATTCTGATGAACATAATTTGGAGAACTCAACAAAATAGAGTTTAGACTATCAAGGCAACTCCTATCTATTAAGTCTTCATCATCATCATCCATAAAAAGGAATTGCTCTGCATCAGCAAAGTTAAACAGAGAACCAGAAAGGTCTATAAAATCACCTTCAGAGATAGTAAAGGAACCATTTAATCTATCCCCAGAGGATCCATCATTCAACTTGGACTCTGAGTGGACAACATTACATCCTAGTGGATTCACTTTCTTAGCATCCACAGCAGCAAGCTTCAAATTAGATTTCATGCGCGGGTCTTTGTCCTCAAGGTTCATTTCAATTTCCATCGCTGGTGCTATAAAGTCATCAATTGCTTTCCAAATAGGAACATTAGGATGTGGAGATGAATGTCCCAACTGATGAAATGGTACATTGCAATCTGAAATAGGGGAGCTGAAGTTCTGATTTCCTCCAGAACTAGAGCAAACATTTAACCGGTTGTTACGCATAGAATCAAAAGTGGACAAGGGTTTTACCTCAAAGTCATCTGTTTCAAATAGGTTATTCACTGGCAATGTTTGTGGTGGTTCCATTTCCTTAACACCTGAGCAGCCTTGAAAGATGGTAGGATTCTCTGTAAAGATCTCAGGATTGTTCTCAAGAAAGTTATCATGGTTAAAAGAGTTTCCATCAACATTCTCTCCTTTTGATTTGTCAAATGTGATTGGGGTACCATTTTCTGCAGGTCCATATAAGGACTCACAAGCCATTGCTCCGTCATTAGGCAAATCATGTACAAGCGAGTGCGCATCCTCATTATGGAATGTCTGGGTAGTAACATCAACACTAGTAGCAACAGCAGTATCCACCCTCACCCTTTGTGGGGAGGCATGAAAACCAATATCAAAGCTTGCTTCCTGATGTGCAAAACCATTTGAGATAGGACCTCCAAGCACACAGTTTTCCACTGAATGCTCAGTAGCAAGTTTCAGTTGCTCTTGGAAACTACTGTCATTTTCAGCACAGATATGAGCATCAGGTGGCATAAAGAAATCTAAGTCAATATTGTCGAGTGGTTCGTTGCAAATTCTCTTTCTCATAGCATAGTAATGGCCACGAACACTGTCTGCTTTTCTTTTTGTAGGCATCCATTCTTTTCCTTTAGAATTGCAAGATTTGTCAGATTTCAAAAGATTGGAAACAGAAGATTCAATCTTCACAATTTGGGCAGAAGCTTCTTCAGAAACATTTGAATCATAGAGAAGAGAGTGCCACCGATCCTGCAATTCTCGAATGGTAAATCGGCGAGAGAAGCACACTGCTCCTTTAGCAAGTGATTCTAAGGAAGCACCAGCCTATCAAACAAGACAAACCAAAAATGCATGAGTTGAGTGGAAAAGGCTGAACGATATGCATGAGAAAAGAGCAGACAGCAAAAAAAAAACAAAAAAAAAGAGTAAAGAATAAAGAATCAATAAATAGTCAATAATATGGAGCAAGAAAGGCCCACGGTACATGGTTGAACGATAAATAGATTGAGAAGTAAAGAGGGTCAAAATAGATGGACTATACAAACTAGATGTCATTTTGTAGTTCTCACAGCTTCAAACATTAATTCACTTCAGACTTTTCAAGTATGCAATTGTCTATATATCAGACATTGCATGCTTATTTTTTGAACAGTCAATGATAAAAGAATCTCCATATAGAGAGAGGATGCAGGGAGCCCATGGTTTCCAAAATTGGAAAACCCATTTAAGAGTCAAAAGTCCATAGAAACATAATGAGATGTTAAGAATTGAAGAACATAAACATGGCGCCAAGCATTCATAGCAAATGAGATTGACAATTTAAGTTCTACGACAGAAGTTACTTCAGTTCACTCAACAGCTGTGACAAATAAAGTGGCAGGCATGGTGTGGATACTGGATAGACAAGTGAAGTTCTTGGATAGTTCTCTTCCGTCGTCGTTTTTCGTTTTCCTTTTGTTGGGGTTTGGAAAGTTCCCTATAACCTTTACCATTGACAATAAACTTCCCCTGTACTTTTCTTTTCTTTTTTTTCCCTTTTCAAAACAAAGGAACTTATTGTAAAATCACAACCAAAGGGATTTCTAAGTAAGGCCGCTGCGCTGGCTATCAGTTGTCAAGTTGCAGTAAATAAGTCATTTATAACGTTATATTACCATAAAAACATACATGTTGGATCTTCTAGCCACATTAGAAGCCATTCTTTCATTTCAATTCAAAGGTTCATTTTAACAAACAGCTTCAAGGCAAGAGATGGATGGACAAATACACACAGCAAACAACACCCAATTCCTCAAAAACACATTCACTTCCCAGTTCCCAACACACGAACAAGAAAAGAGATCTCTTTGATGAAAGAAATCAGAGAACATGAAACCCACAGAAATAGCATCAACAACAACAATTGACCAATTGTAATAAAGTAGTTAAAGAGGATTTGAATTAAACCTCATATGCATTACCTCAACAGCATTCTTGAGCAAGAGATCATCCTGTGGAATCCAATGGGTGACAGGTGCGAGGGCGCCCATGAGAAAAACCAGTCACAAACCCCTCGCACGACGATCGAGATGTTGGAGCTCCTTCTTCAGGCCTCTCATATACAAACCAAAGGCGATACGTGAAAAAGGCAGAAACCAAACCCTAGGAAGAGTAAAGGTAGGTGGAGAAAACGAAACGAGATCGAGTTTCTGATGGGAAGTGGGCCAAAAGAGAAAGCTTGGGGGGTTTGGATTTAGGGTTTTGCAGTGGCAAGAGAGGCGATGGAAAAAGAAACAGAGACTAGTGAAGCGAAAACGGGAGCAGTAGGAGTATGAGCGGCAGTCGAGCGCAAAAGAGAGAGGCGCGAACCGTTTGTATGACTATGACAGTCTTGTCTTGTTGAGGGGGGTGGTTGAGTTGCTGCTTTTGAGAATTTGCCGCTCTAAAACAAGAGGCGCGTGCGAGTGTTGATGGGGTCATGGGACATGTGGGGCACGTTTGTGTACACACTCTTTTCGCAGAAAAGAGAAATTGACATGTAAGTAAATTTCATATAAATGAAAACCTCGAAAAAGGATTTTTATAGAATTTAGAAATTCATGTTTGGTGCAAAAAGAGTTTCCTCATTGAATTTGTGCAGATGTTGTTTCGTGCGGCTGTGGATTCTTTATAGAAAATCAAAATTTCTTATTTGGTGATATAATTTTTTGAAGAAAATAACATAACAAGTATATTATTTATTTAACATTAAATAATAATTTATATAAAGAAATAAAAAATGAAAGAGTTATATGGTTTTTTGGTTGAAATGGACAAGAGGGAGAAGTTTTCCGAGGAAAACCATTTCCCATACCCCCCATGGGAAACTCATTTCCACAATTATCAAGGAAAATGCTGACGAGGCAGGAAAACATTTCCGCGGAATTGTTCCGCACCAAACACCAGAAAAATGGGTTTTCCGCGGAAAACTGTAAACTTTTCCATGGAAAAGTGTTACACAAACATGCCCGTGGAATACAAGTATAAAATGTTAAAATTGATTGGACGAAGGCAGGCAGAGATTTTTTTCTTTTTTCTTTTTGCGCTGTAAGAGCGCTCCTAATTTTTTGGGTTGAACTAATTTTGAACCTAGAAAGAAGCTGGCTAAAATCCCCTGTAACCCTAGTATTATAGTGTAGTTTCGAACTCTAGATACAAACCGTGGTCCTAAGCCAACTACCCCTTAAAATTGTGAAAGGCAGAGATGGACATGTCATGTGTAAAGTAAGATGATCAACCATTTGTGTCTAATTTGATTAGATCTTTATAAAAAAAATGTTTAAAAAAAAAACTATGCTTTTACAAGAGGGGTGGGGCTTCTTTTTCTTGAGGATTTTTACTATAAGACTGTCTTTACACTTGACATTTGCCTTGTAGCATTTAAATATTTTTCACATAAGTATTTGTTCCTATAATAACCGTGCGATATTGCAATACGCTATCAACACAGCCTGCTTTGAAGTGAATGACAGGTCTATTGGTAGTTATATGGGTAATATCTTCTTCTTCTTTTTTTTTAGGGAAAAAAGCACTATACCTACCTGTACTTTGGCTGTTTTGCAGAGTGACCCCTGTACTTTGGTATTTGTGACTAAACCTACCTGTAGTTTTAGTTGACATGCAAATACAAACGCCAGTGACGGAATCAATAAAATGGCGAATCTACCCCTCCATATATCAGTTTTACTCTTCACGATTTTTGCTCATTTCCCCCTTTTTCACTTGCGGTTAGGGTTCCTGGCGATTTTAGGCGAAACCGCCCCTCCTTCCTTGCGATCGACAGATCCCTCAAGATTGTGGATAGATCCAGGCACGAAAGACCGTCAGCGGTTTCAGATGTATGATTTCAGGCCCTTTCTTCAGGAATGGCTTGATCCACTAGAAGATTCTCCAGTTCAACTCATTTAATCATCTTGGAGGATGCCTTTTCCCTGCAACTGGCCTGGCACCCAAAATTCGGGACATGGTTTTGAAATCCTCTGATCTTAGGATCTGGATCTGTTCCAAAACCTTCAGAGCTGATCCAAAAACTCTTGAGTCTGGTTTTGGAACACTGGTTTAGAGTCCCCTGTTACTACATTTGATTAAGATACAAGTGGCTAATGGAACAAATCTCTATCAAGGCTTTCTTCTTGTTCTCTCTATATATTCTCCTCTTCCTTTATGCTATTGATTTGAATAAAGGGATCAAACAGGAAACACCCAACTTCCTCAGCTGAATCCTAATTGATTTTCTTCCTTAGTCCAGTTGTTTTATCTCATGAGCTCCATCCATTTTTTCTTATAGTAGCCCACCCATCTTTTTTATTGAGATTCATCACTTGAGAACATTTGGAGAAACTTTAATCATAGCAGTAAAGCACTGCATAACCATGCCCTATCATCCTATCCAGAAGCGTCCTGTACAGTGATGACAGTCAAACTATTGGATATGAAGTTTTCGTTCCTCTTTGTTCTTTCTGATATGTGATTGAATATGGTTGGCAGGTGATTACTGTGTTCTTGGCTGATCGTGCATCACATTAAGTGGTGGCCTACAACAAGTTGTTGGCTGAATTCAGTCTGTTAAAAACATCTGGGAATGAGTTTTACAGTACCTTTATATAAACCCTAATCGATAAAGGAATGGGTTTTACAGTACATTTATTGAAAAGATCAACCTAACCCAACTCCTCAAATTCAATCAACACCCATCTCCCTCTCTCTTCAAACCCACTTCATATCATACAATCCAGGTAGGACAATAGACTGTAAGCCCAATAAATGAAACAAGCCCCACCATTGAACAGATGAAACATTGCCGACTGAAACTGTACCATTATCATCATCTACGCCCCCATCATATCAATCTTGACTTGGCTTTGAGAGCTTACTATTAAACAATCCATTGTTCACACCCTAGCCAATCCACAGTGGAGCTCATCAGATGAATGATCTGGAGCAGTGAAAGGTGGATATTCACCATTCTAGGCTGGTTCAGGGGCAAATAGGTCTTTTTGAGCGAATATTTTGGCACCAGTATGCACCAAACACATTTTATACGACCTACACCGTTAATACTAACAGAATCCGTCCATTTTGCATGTCAACTGAAACTACAGGTAGGTTTAGTCCAAAATACCAAAGTATAGGGTGCACTCTGCAAAACGGCCAAAGTACGGGTAGGTATAATGCTTTTTTCCCTTTTTTTTAAGTTCACACCTTTATTAATATCGTTTAATACCTTTATTGCTCACGTGCTTTGGTTTGATACCTTTATCTCGTGATTGAGATGAGAAATTTCGAAACCCTTGTAATTTGTCAGAGATAAAATAGGAACCAGCTATTTACAATACTTTCTAATATGGAATTTGAGGATGTGCTCTAACATGAGTGGTATATCTTATCTTTAATTGGGCCCACCAACTAAGAGCGTTTAGCTTTTCATAATAGGCCTGAATTGTACAAATTCCGGACTCATTGTATTTACCTCTACTTCGAAAGCACGCACAATTTACAAACAAACACTTAAAAGGAATTAAATGACAAAAAAAAAAAAAAAAACCCCTCTTAACTGTCGACATGGCAGTTAGGGGTGCACGACATGCAGCTTGGGCGGTTATTGGGCAGTTTAGACAGTTTTGTTTTAAGGCGTTTTGTAAAAAATAAAAACTGTAACTGCCCAAAGTATAGGCGGTTTGGACAGTTTTTTTAGCGGGCGGCTTGGGCGGCATGTTGGGCGGTTTGGTATTTGTACATATTCCTCTCTTTTTTATTTTTTTATTTTTAATAAAATGTAACTAAAGTTTCAAAGTACTTAACATAAAGAAAAAAATTAAACATAATTTTGAATAAAAGTCAATAATCAGTAACAAACAAAATTTTCAACTAAGTATATAAATGTAAAATTAAAGTCCAAAGGCATCACTAAAATTAAAAAATACACTCACTTATATATATTCTAACGTCCAAAAGTAAAAAATCTAATAAAGAAACATTTAAATTTGAAAATTCAATGTCTAAATTTCAATAAATAAACCTCCAAATTTCAAAATTCAATATTCAAATGCTAAAAGAAATTCAAAATCTAAACTTTAAGTTCGTAAAGATCGATATATAATTTGAAGCAATCCCGCAACAAAAAAAAAAATCATAGTTAGAATAATAATTGATAAAAGATAATAAACATCAATGTTTAGTTTAGTGATAAAATTGTAAGGTCGTCAAACTGTCATACAATATGATTTAGACTTTTATCGGAATTGCACTAGGATCATGAGGAGTAGGGGGACCCATACAAGTAGAAGTGCTATCTGTAAAAGAATATAACTCTTGTCAGTTTATAACTTTTAATATAAAATATAATAAAAATTTATAAAAATTAAAAGTAGGAAATGAGCGGGCGAGGCAGTTTAAAACCACCTACCCAAATGTGAAACCGTAACCGCCCGCTCATTAGTACGGATTGAAACCGCCCCGTCCGCCTAAAGATAATTTTGACATATATCCACGTGTAGTGGGACGGGTGGAGCAGAGTGGGCGGATTTGTGGATTACAATTATTTTTGTGCAGCTCTAATGGCACTAATAGTTAATGGGAAATGCTTATACTTCGCCCGCTCCCAAGCTCATGTCAGTTTTACGGGTAGTTATACGGACAATCATTATTTTCATTTCACACCTTTATCGATCTCATTCAATGACTTTATTGCTCTCACGCTCTCAGTTTCGAACCTTTTTCTCGTGATTGAGATGAGAAGTTTCGAACCCCTTGTAATTTGTTACGGGCAAAACAGGAATCAATTATTTGCAAGACTTTTTAATTTGAAATTTGAAGATATGATCAAATATGAGTGGTGTATCTTATCTTTGGTTGGGCCCAACAACTAAAAGCGTTTAGATTTTCATAATAGCCCTCTAGTGATACAAATTCCCGATTCATTGTATTTACTTCTATAATAGTGCCAACTTCAAAAGCATGCATGATTTACAAAGGTGGATTGTAGCTTTTTTTTAAGGGATGGGCTCTCCTGAGCTGTAGTTGACACTACTATCAGCTGTGGATCGTGTGGGGGAACGGATCATGTGGGCCGGCTCATTTTTCATTTTCCCTCTTTTTAGACCTCTCTCTCTCTCTCTCTCTCTCTCTCTCTCTCTCAGCGAAGCTCTCTGTCTCTCTCACGTCCCTCTCTGCGAAGCTCTCTCTCTCTCGCCTTCTTCACGTCCCTCTCTGCGAAGCTCTCTCTCTCTCGCCTTCTTACACTTAATCATCCTCTCTCTCCCCTTTTCTCATCGACCTAACCCACCCTCTCTCTCTGTAAGATCGGTTCTCCTCTCTCTGCAAGACAGATAGCGAACGGGATCTCCCTCTCACGGTCGTCTCTCCTGGATGGATCTGCCCCTCTTGTCTCTCTCTCATGGCCGGCTCCCTCTCTCTCTCTCCTAGACGGTGATTTCTCCCGGACGACTCCCCCTGTCGTCTCTCTCTCTCACGGACAACTCCCTCTCTCTCTCGGACAGTGATATCTCCTAGACTGCTTCCTCTCTCGTCTATGCGGGTTTTTTTTTTTCTAGAAAAAATGAATGATTGAGCTACCTTTCAAAGTACTCTGCAGGTTTTTTTTTTCTAAAAAAAATCAGCGAAAATGACCCTCAAATTAACTACTTTTATAGATTGCTTTGTGTTTGGCTTTTGAGGAAGAACCCCTTAAAAAGGAAAAGAACAAGTTTCATTTTGGGTTGTTGTCATCTGGAAGTTTCCATCTTTTTTTCCCTTATCTTCTTCTGCATGAATTTTTGGGTTTTCTGAAGTTTGTAATTTGTATTCCTTTTACATCTTTGAGTTTGAAACCCATGTTTCATTTCTGGGTTTGTTTCTGATACTTTGATTTTTGGGGTGCTAGTTTCATGTTTTCTTGTTTGATTTTTTTGGTGATTGGGTTTTAATTTTTGATTTTTTTTTCTTGTTCATTTCCAGTTGGATCATTTTGGTACTATTGATTGGGTTGGCTACTGATTTGAAACCCATGTTTTATTTTTGGGTTTGATTCTTTATTGTTAGGACCAGAAATATTGGGTTTCCTATAATTTTTTACCCTTCTGTGCTTGGAAGTATTCTTTTTCCAATACTTTCTTTCCTTAAGGCCCTTATGCCTTTTCTCGGGATCTTTGAAAGATTCTGATTTTCGGAATTTAAAATGTTTTCTTTTTCTCCTTTTCTTGTGGGAGAAGAAAGCATCTTCTTTTCTGTGCTTAAACCTTTTTGGGGGTTTATATTTATCTCTGCGACGTTCTTTCTCTTTACATCCCCACTGAATGGATCTCCTTGTTTTTTATCTCTGCTTGAGCTAGAAGCTCTGGTTCATAGATATCAGGATGAACCCTGATTAGACTAAACTCCTCTGGAAAGAGGGAGAAGATCATTTATTTTCTGAGATTTATTTTTTAATGGGTGGTTAGCTTCAAACAACAACTCTGAAACAACTGAATGTGGGCTGATGTTAATTTCTCTCATCTTAGTTTCTTTTTCTATGATGCGGTTTTCATGTTTGTTTTCTAATTGTTTGTGTTGAATTTTCTTTTCTTTTTCTATGCTATGCAGAGTGAAAGTCTTCCTCCACCTCTGAGAGCTCAAAGAGGACTTCAACTCATGTAGGTTACTTGGAGAGTGCACCTTAGAGCATTTTGAGTGGAGTCCAACCTAGAAGACACTGTGGATGATAAATGATTAATTGATGATTTTTTTTTAAATCTTAGGCCAGTTACCATTATTGGCTGACTTAATGTGTTCAACAAAGTCGAACTTGGAAGACACTATGGATGATGAATGATGAATTGATGAACCTTTTTAATCTTGGTCATTACCCATTATTGGCTAACTTACGATTGTATTCAATGCTCTTTTGTTAATAAACTTGTTAATAAAAGTTTATTGTGGGCTTCATTTGATGTGTTGTGGATGACTATGGGTTGCTTCAATATGTGAAGAAAGGGTTCAAACTTGAAATATGGGAAAAAAACTCAAATCTATAAATGAAGATTGGAAGAAGACTTTAGTGCTTGAAGATGGCATATTGGCATTGATTGATAAAAATGATTTTGTTTAATGCACAACTTGGATGTTTGATGAATAAATTATAGTTGATGTTGAATGTGAATATGATAGGCAAAACTAGGTTTGGTTCTAAATGTGAATGGTTGTGTTCAAGTTCACAAATTTAACGTGCACCTAGTGGGATCAAATAAAGAAGATAACCAATCACTGCAATAACCAGTCACAAAATCAATAAAATTAACAAAATATCAAGACATCTCCATAGACTCCACAGAGTACCTGTCACTGTAATCATAGATAATTTGCAACAAAATTCATGGACTATCTCTAGCTACATCTCCACAGTTAAACTCTGTGCAGTAAGGAATCTCAACACAAACAAAATACATTCTACAAAATTCGACTATGTTTGTTTCCAAATTCATAACATCTCAACCAATATAAACTCCCATCATTTCCTCAACATCTCCATTCACACTTAAATGCAGAATTCATTCCATCATTAAAATTACATGAAATCCATTACATCATTCGAATTACATTTATTTGAACATTAAATCATTTGAAAAAAAAAAGAGCGATGTGAAGTGTTCCAAATGCCCATCATCAATTCCATCACAACAAATGTTGTCCAATATGTTTCTCTTCTTCTGACTTTGTGGACTCTTGTAAACAGAAAATAAGAATTAAATAAACCAGAAAAGAATGGCCTATTGAAAAGAGATTAGCCAAAAAAAAAATTATAGCAAAGAAGATCTCAATGAGATCGTTCTTCTTTTCAGAGAAACACCATCAAATAGAGCTTTTTACGAAAGAGAGAAGATAATCTGAGAATCGGTTATTAGGGCACTTTTTCAACTCGATTAAGAAAATCTGCACAAACCTTGCTGAGTACCCCTATTTAGGACACTTTTTAGCTCACTTCTCGAGGGTTTTTTTGCTGAAATTTGGGGCTTTCGAAGTCCACACTATGAACTTAAAATCTACTATTTTTCAGTTAATTACAATCACGTTTGCGATGCTTTCAACGCGGGCACTTTTTCAACCTGGTTAAGAAAATCTACACAAACTTTGCTGAGTACCCCCCTATTTAGGACATTTTTTTGCCCATTTCTCGAGGGTTTGTTTTTGCTGAAATTTGGGGTTTTCGAAGTCCACATATGAACTTAAATGTGCTATTTTTCAGTAAATTACAATCACATTTGCGATGTTTTCAACTCGGACACTTTTTCAACTCAGTTAAGAAAATCTGCACAAACCTTGTTGAATACCCATGTTTAGGGCACTAGTTAACCCACTTCCCGAGGGATTTTTTGGACGAAACTTGGGGGTTTCGAAGTCCATATTATTAACTTCAAATTTGCAATTTTTGGGTAAGAATCAATCGCGTTTGCCTCGTTTTCAACTCGCACACTTTTCCTATCATGTCGGTCAAATATGTTGAAATCTTACTGAGTACCCCTGTTTAGGGCACTAGTTAACCCACTTTCCGAGGGAGTTTTTGGATGAAATTTTGGGCTTTCAAAGACCATATTATGAACTTCATATTTGCTAAGTTTCGGTTAGAAACAATCGCATTTGGCTGGTTTTGCACTCGCGCACTTTTTCAACAATTGGGTTCAGATCTGCTAAAACCTTGAAACCTTGCTGAGTATCCCTATTTAGGGCGTTGGTTGGCCTACTTCCCGAGGGATTTTTTTGCTGAAATTTTGGGATTTCAAATTCCATATTATGAACTTCAAATCTGCATTGTTTCGGTACGAATTAATCGCGTTTGGTTGGTTTTGCACTCACGCACTTTTCCAATATAGTGGGTTCAGATCTGCTGAAACCTTGAAACCTTGCCGAGTTTCATACTATCATTTGAATGTGGGTTGATGTTAAGATCTCCCATCTTAATCTTATATTTTGTGATGTGGTTTTCATGTAATTAGAATAGATTTTTATTTTCTAATTGTTTGTGTTGGTTTTTTTTTCTCGCTCTTTTTCCGTTTTCTATGTTATATATGCACAAAATGTAATTATATGTGTTGTTCTTCCTTTTCTCTTAACAAAAGAAAATCATTGCCACAAAATTCACAAAATATTCCAAATTCAAAACATCTCAACCAATATAAACTCTCATAATTTCATAACATCTCCATTCACATTTAAATCAGAATTCATTCCATCATTAAAATTACATTGCCATGAAATCCATTACATCATTAGGATGATTACATTTATTTGAACATTACATCATCTGAAATAAAAAGGGCATTAAGAAGTGTTCCAAATGCCCGGAGTGAATTCCATCACCACAGAGCTCTCCAATATGTTTTTCGTCTGACTTTGAGGATTCCATGTTGTCTAAGCCTGCAAATGGAAAGTAGAAAATTGATAATAATAAAATAAAATAGAAAAATCTATCCTCTTGAAAAGAAATTAACCAGAAAATCGTCAAGTAAAAAGGATCTCAATGAGATAGTTCGGCATTAAGAAAACAAATGTTTAGTATGTGGAAACTTTTAGGATACCAATGTAGTGGCTGCCTCTTTAACCAAATTGGGTGTAGAAAGTTTCCCCCCCTGCTCTGTAGGCTTTCTTTGTAGCTTGGTTGTTGGCAGTATAACTATAAAAGTCTTTTATGCCTGCCTTTTCTTCTTTCATTTTACATGTTCATTGTTTCCTCCTTCCTTTTAATAAAAAGTTTTCATTATTGACAAACAAAAAATGAAAAGTGCAATTATCAAACCATTCAGTATGTAAGGGGAGAAAATATTAACAGAAAAATAACATGACCAAATCAGTAAATTAGCTCAAAAAAATTGAAAACAGAAAAAAAACCCGATTTTTAAAAAAATCAAATTGAACGGAAAATAATGCTAATTGGAACAACATAAAACCTCCAAGCGTATGTATATTAAAAAAAAAGGAAGTTTTCCTCCAACAAGCAATGACTCACATGTAATCCCACAATGGCAACAAGGACCTTGTTTGGGCATTTCTATACTCCCTCCCTCCGATATTAAATTCAAGGAAACTTCAGCAGCCAACCCAATCAGTAGTACCAAAAGGACCCAACTGAAAATGAACAAGAAAAAAAAATAAAAAATCAAAACCCAATCACCAAAAAAATCAAACAAGAAAACATGAAACCAGCACCCCAAAAATGAAAGTATCAGAAACAAACCCAGAAATGAAACATGGGTTTCAAACTCAAAGATGTAAAAAGAATACAAATTACAAACTTCAGAAAACCCAAAAATCCATGCAGAAGAAGAAAAGGGAAAAAGGATGGAAACTTCCAGATGACAACAACCCAAAATGCAACTTGTTCTTTTCTTTTTTAAGGGGTTCTTCCTCAAAAGCCAAACACAAAGCAATCTATAAAACTAGTTAATTTGAGGGTCATTTTCGTTGATTTTTTTTAGAAAATAAAAACTGCAGAGTACTTTGAAAGGTAGCTTAATCATTCATTTTTTTTAGAAAAAAAAAAACCTGCATAGACGGGAGAGGGAGCAGTCCGAGAGAGATCACCGTCCGAGAGAGAGGGAGCTCTTCGTGAGAGAGAGATGAGAGGGGGAGCTGTCCGGGAGAGAGAGAGGGAGCCGGCCGTGAGAGAGAGACGAGAGGGGCAAATCCATCCGGGAGAGGGAGGGAGAGACCAGAGATGGAGAGACGACCGTGAGAGGGAGATCCCGTTCGCTATCTGTCTTGCAGAGAGGGAGGGTGGGTTAGGTCGATGAGAAAGGGAGAGAGAGAGAGAGAGAGAGAGAGAGAGAGAGAGAGAGAGAGAGAGAATAGTGCCACCTCCAGTTGAGACCTAACTCGACGGCATCTCTCTCTATAAAATGAAATTGGTTTATAGCGTACCATAAAATGAAATTAAATTGATTATCAAATAAAGAAAAAATAGAAGGTGGAAGAGTTGGTTGTAAAAATACAAACCGACAAAAAAAAATAAAAACTTTTCGTTGCACAAAATGACTAAAAGTACTTTTAAAAGACAAAAAAATGAAAATAACAAAAACTACATACTCTTAACGGTGAAACTCTCACCACTCTATCGAAGCGCCCTTAACTGCTCAGTAGAAAATACTTATACTTAGACCGCTTCGAAGCAAATGTTAGATTATGAGTGGTTGTAAAGGCAAAGTCTTTTTTTTATACATTTCACGCCTTTATTGACCTCGTTTAATGCCTTTTATTGCTCTCATGCTCTAGTTTCGTACCTTTATCTCGTGATTGAGATGGAAACTTTCAAACCCCTTGTAATTTGTTAGAGACCCAACAAGAACCAGTAATTCACTAGACTTTTTAATTTGAAATTTGAAGGTATGCTCAAATATGAGTGGCATATCTTATCTTTAAGTGGACCCACAAACTAAGAGCGTTTAGATTTTCATAATAGGCCTCAAGTTACACAATTAATTCCCAATTCATTGTATTTACCTCTATAATAGTGCCAACTTCGAAAGCATGCACAATTCACATAGGTGGACTGTAGGCTTTTTTCTTCTCTCGGCCAGTCAGTATAGGTGTCGTACCAAAAGTTATAGGATAACCAACAGTAAAAGTGAAAATTAATTTATTGCCAATGCAATCATTGTTGAGGGGTGTTCACATCTTAGTTGTCTTCACCTTAATTTACCAAAAAAAGTTAAACTAATTTATTTATAAATCTTTTAAGATTAGATTTGGAAAGAGAGGAAAAATGAAGAAGATGAGGAAACACACCCGCATAAAACGAGGGTCTCGGAAAAAATGGGTTTTTGGGCGAAATGCCCTATTTGGTGCACAATTCGCTAGTTTATCTGTTTCGGTCCTATGACAACATAAAGTGTTTTTTTTTTCGAATAAAATCCTCCTTATTTAGTGATCTCAATCGAATAAAGACATAATTGGCCGGTGGCTAAATTGTCTATAAACTTTTTTTCTCTTTACAAAAATGCCCTCTATAGAGGCAAATAGACAACTATATTGAGATGTCGAATGGGCCTGGCTAGCACAGCACGACACGGTCTAACACGACAGTTAACTTGCCGTGGCATGGCCTGACTCGGTCAAGCTTGGCTGATGTGCCAGCACAATTTGACATGGCCCGTTAGTGGCACGGCACGACACGACACATGTGGTACGGTAAGGGGTAAAATGATCGTTTTACCCCTACCCAACAACCCTAAAAGTGTCATATTAGAGGCATTTTCGGTTCTTTTGAGTTTTCAAAAGTCTATAAATGGGGGGCTCCCATTCTCATTTCTCACCAACATCATCCAACTCTCACTCTCTCAACACTCTCTAACTCTCTCAAAGCATTCAACTCTCACTAATCATATTTCTAAAAAGTTTTTGGGGGGCCAAAGATCAAGTAATAAAGAGACAAGATTAAAGGTACTCCTTCAACAATTTAAAAAACTAAAATGGTTTTCTTCTCAGTGGAATAGGCTGAGTTTGACCAAACCACTTAAATCTATGTATCATACTCTTTTAAGTGTGTATGTTTTAATTTTCTTGTAAGATAATGGTTTTTTAAGCCGAAATAGCCAAAAGAGGCTAGCACAACAAAGCGTGATAGCCACAGAAGCACGACACGGCCCAACACGACCTAGGGGCTGGGTTAGGACGACCCCTCGACCCACACAGCCTGTTTGACATCTTTAGAGAGGGGCATTGCTTCTCACAATAGAGTGCAAGGATTGACCCTTGTCGCTAGTTGAGCTTGGACGGGGAGTGTGTCGGCCGCAGCATCGCTGAAGGCGTACATGGCACGTAGATTCTACGATAGGGTATGCATGAAGCACAAATAAATTAAGATAATTTACTCTTCCTTTGCATGTAATAGAAAGAGAGAGAGAGAGAGAGAGAGAGAGAAAGGCAACTGTAGTATTATATTATAATATTAGTTGTTTGGTTGTCTCGTTCGATTGCTGAGAAAGCAATTATATTATATTAAAGCTGTTAGAATTTTAGTGTTGGCTAAATTCATGGGTTGGATAAAACTCTGGGTCTTTTGAGTTGTAATTCTTTTTTAGAAAATGACTCTGAAGATAGAAGATTGGAAGGACTGAGAAGAAGAAAGTCTGAAAGAATTAGAAGAAGCAAGCTGGAAAAGAGAGCTGAATTTCCAGATCAATCCAAAGAGCGGTCCGCTCAAGTGACCACATCATTCGCTCGAGCGAACAGAGTCAGAATAGCCATTGCCGAAAAAGAACCTCATCCGCTCGAGTGGATGGTGGGTCCGCCTAAGCGGACAAGGCGGCAGAGTCCAGGTTTATTTAGAAATTGCTTTTCTAATCGTGCCCAAACAGCTTGTTTTAATCCTAATGAAGTTAGGCAACCTTGAGCACGACCTAAGGGCTATTTAAAGCACTCAAGGGCTATTCCAAAGTCACTCCCTCACCTCTCAAAGTTCTGAGTTAGAGATTATCATTGAGAGAATTTTTTTCTAGAGATTCATTAAGGAATTGTGCTGACAAATACTCTAGAGAGTCAGTTCTTCTACATCCTTTGTAGAAGATTATCTTCTTGCGAGAAGACTTGAGGAGTCAAGCGCCGGATTGAATCTATTGCAATCAACGGTGTGAAGTCGTTGAAGAGTGAAGCGACACAAGGTAACTTCAATCCTTGGGTAGGGGATATCTGGGGAAGAGATCTGAGTTTCTTGTAATTGTGAGATTCATAGTGTTTGATTTGATGTAGTTCGGATCAATAGTTCTTCACTCGGTTAGGGTTTTCCACCTTAAATTTGGTGTCCTTGTGGTGTGTGCTTGTTTATTTTATTTCCGCTGCATATTGTTTATTTCTGCACACTTCTGGGTTGATTGTTTGAGTAGACCAATCTAGAAATCGCGAACCCATTAAATATCTTTTTCAATTGGTATAAGAGCGGGTTGCATTATCTTGTTGTGTTTGATCCTATAAGATTTCTAGAATGATGCTCAATAGAGAAGGGACATCAACTTCCAAGCCTCCTTTGTTTGATGGTTCTAATTATGCATATTGGAAACAAAGGATAATTGGGTTCCTTAAGTCCATTGATGATGATGTTTGGGATATTGTTGAGGAGGGCTATTCCGGACCTACAATTGTGGTTAATGGACAAACTGTTCTTAAACTTAAAGCCTAATGGACTAAGGATGAGAAGCATGCATCTAATTGTAATAATAAGGCTGTGAATAGCATATACAATGGAGTGACTGCTGATGAGTTTCGAAGGATTTCCACTTGTAAAACTGTAAAAGAAGCATGAGAAGTCTTACAGACAGTTTACGAGGGTACAAACACGGTGAAACAAACTAAATTACAAAGGCTGAATAAAGAATTTGAAACCATTGTTATAGAAGAATATGAGACATTTGATCAATTTAATGGAAAGTTGAATGAGATTGTCAATTCTGTTTTCATTCTGGGGGAAGAAATACCAAAACACAAGATTGTCAAGAAAATTCTAAGGTCTTATCTTCAAGGTTCGATTCTAAAGTTAATGCTATTGAAGAAAATAAGAATCTGAATACCCTCAAGGTAAATGAACTGGCTGGAAATCTTCAGACTTTTGAAGCAAACCGTTTGAATAAAGGAAAATCAAAAGAGAAAGATATTACTATAGAAAATACATGAAGATAAAACGAGCCAATAGAAAGAATTCCAAATCTGAGAAGAAAGATCCTGCAAAAGGAACAAAGTGTTTTAAGTGCCAAGGCTTTGGACACTATGCCAATGAGTGTGCTAATAAGAAAAAGGGTATAAAGCAAAAGGCTCTCAACATAACATGAGATAAAAAAATTTCTAAAGAAGAAAAGGAAGAAGCAAAAGATCTTGAAGATGATCCTTCTAATAATGTGAATGGCAAGTTTGTGACATTCTTAGCTGAGTCTGTGTTTGACAATTATACTGATAATGAAGATGAACTGTCAAATCAAGAAATAGATTGGGAAGAGTTGTACCCTTCTACCTATGCTGATTGTGTCAAGATCACCAAGTTTGGTAACAAGATCACTATCAAGTACAAGGCTGCTCAAGAAGAAAATTCTGCACTGAAGACTGAATTAGAGCAAGCAATTAAAGAAGTTCATCTCTTGAAAAGTCAGGAAAACTATTTGGCTGAAAATTTGACTACTGATGGTCAAAAACTTGAGAATGCTGAAAAAGAAGTAATGCATCTAAAGCAAAAGATAGTAATATTGAAAGCTGAAAATCAAGACCTACAAGGAAGACTGAAGATCACTTTGTCAGAGCTTAAAGTGAAGCAAGCATCTCTAAAGAAGATGAACACTAGTTCGAAGACTCTTACAAACATCTTGTGCAGTCAGAAATCTCCTTTTGACAGAAGCGGTCTTGGTTATGATCATGGTGCATCCACTTCAAATGCTAAAAGTAAAAAAAAAAATTGTTTCAAGTGTTGCACATGCTACTTCACATACTGCACTTTCAAATAATGTGTTGAGCAGTTTCAAGAAAAAGCATGTGTCACGTGCTGCACGCACATCCACTTGCATCATTGTGGATTAAAAGGACACATTCGTCCCCATTGCAAGAAGCTACAAAGTCTACCTAAGATCAAGCAATGGCGGAAGAATTTTTCTCCACCTAAGATGGCTCAAATTTGGGTTAGAAAATCTGATTTGCCTAAGGAGTTGGCTCACACTTTGGTGAAAGAACAAAGTACACAAGTGTGGGTGGCTGCATGTAACAAGCCCTGATCACAAAGGTCAAGCTCTCATCCCCAACGCTGCTATGAAGATATTTTCAGGGGGAGTTTCTATTGAGGGGGAGCTATTGATCCTAATTGACAAAAAACTGCATGTTCTTATCTTTATCTTTGTCAATTTATGGACAAAAAGGGGGAGAAAGATGCCAGATCAAGGGGGAGATCAAAAAGTTTAGAGAGACTGAGTCAGAGACATTGCAAATACTGAGTCAGAGACATTGCATATTTACATTTGTTGATTGTAAATTGTTGAGCTGATTGCCATTTCTTTTATTTTTATAAATTTTATGTATTTTGGGTTTCATTTTGGATAGATCAAATTGTATTGTTTTAGGGAGTTTTGTCTATGAATTGCCAAAGAGGGAGATTGTTATAATTTTAGTGTTGGCAAAATTCATGAGTTGGACAAAACTCTGGGTCTTTTGAGTTGTAATTCTTTTTCAGAAAACGACTCTGAAGATAGAAGATTGGAATGACTCAGAAGAAGAAAGTCTGAAAGAATTAGAAGAAGCAAGCTGGAAAAGAGAGTTGAATTTCCGGATCAATCCAGAGAGGAGTGACCACACCATCCACTCAAGTGAACAGAGGCAGAATAGCCATCGCTGAAACAGAACCTCATCCGCTCGAGCGGATAGTTGCTCCGCTAGAACGGACAAGGCGGCAGAGTCCAGGTTTATTTAGAAACTGCTTTTCTAATCGTGCCCAAACTGCTTGTTTTAATCCTAATGAAGTTAGGCAACCTTAAGCACGACCTAAGGGCTATTTAAAGAACTCAATGGCTATTCCAAAGTCACTCCCTCACCTCTCAAAGTTCTGAGTTAAAGATTATCATTGAGAGAATTCTTTTCTAGAGATTCATTAAGGAGTTGTGCTGACAAGTACTCTAGAGAGTCAGTTCTTCTACATCCTTTGTAGAAGATTATCTTCTTGCGAGAAAACTTGAGGAGTCAAGCGCCGGATTGAATCTGTTGCAATCAATGGTGTGAAGTCGTTGAAGCGTGAAGCGACACAAAGTAACTTCAGTCCTTGGGTAGGGGATTTCTGGGAAATAGATCTGAGTTTCTTGTAATTGTAAGATTCATAGTGTTTGATTTGATCCAATTCGGATCAATAGTTTTTCACCCGATTAGGGTTTTCCACCTTAAATTTAGTGTCCTTGTGGTGTGTGCTTGTTTATTTTATTTCTGCTGCATATTGTTTATTTCTGCACACTTTTAGGTTGATTGTTTTAGTAGACCAATCTAGAAATCGCAAACCCATTAAATATTTTTTTCAATTTTTAAGTTATTTTTTACCATAACTTTCGATTTTGACCGAAAGTTATAGTGATGTTCTACACGTATCTTACTTTTTCCTTCCCTTCCAAAACTACTAGGGATGGTCTTTTTGGATGGACCCATCAAAATAAAGTAATTAAAAAAAGTGTCATAAAATAAAGAGACGATAATCAATGTTAAATAGATTTTTTCTTATCAATAGTGTTTGGTAAAGCATTGATCTATGTTAAATAAACTTTCTTTTTTTCAATAGTTGAAGGCTTTTCACAAATTTTTCAAGATCCACAAGATATCAATTCTTGAAAATTGACCCCATGGCCGTGTTTAACCTTCCCAAAAGATCTTATATTTGGGGCCCACATAATCCAGAAAATACTATCAAATGTCTCACTTTTTTTTTCTCATATCTTGATATTGGTGATGATCTAACGACTGAAATTTGGTCATATAGCTAGGATTGATCTTAAGAACAATTTTAACGGTTTTGATCGTGATTTGCTATCCCAGAAATAAAAAAATAGAAAAATGTTAATGCTCATGGACAAATAAAAAATTGAGCATCATACATCAATAGTTAATATTGTTTTGCAAATATCTCGAAATCCACAAGGTATCAAGCCTTAAAAATTGGCCATATAGTTGTTTTCATCCTTCCAAAGAGATAACAGTTTGAGTCTTGTATTTGGGGCCCACATATTTGAATAAATTACATCCAATAGTTCACTTTTTTTTTACATATCTCGAGATCGGTGGTGATCCAACGGTTGAAATTTGGTGTTATGGTCATGTTTGATCATGTGAACATTTCCAACGTTTGGATCTTGATTTACACTCTTAGATTTTGAAAAATAAAAAATAAAAAAACGGACTGGGCGTTGTTTGACTAAATTCACTGTTCACCTACATTTATTTTCTTCCTCTGCTTTCAATACGCATCTAATAGTGGGCCGTGGGAAAAAGATGCATTGCTCCTACTTCTTTACATTATTTAGATAGTGGATGGAACATGTTGCCAAACGCTTAAGTCTTATTTCCTTTTTTCACTCTCCTTTTATGTCCCACTTCTCTTCACTCGTATGTACTCTAGGATTTTTGGATTGAGAAATAAAGTGTTTGAGAATGATTCTTCGTAATGGGTGATTCTAAATCCACCCACCCATAACATAAGGGGATGTGGGTGTGTACAACACATAATGAGGGTGCATTTAGAATCACCCCTTCGTGATTTAAGTTTTTTCAATGGGCCATAAAATATATTTTGCACGAGTAGGGATTAAGATTAAGTGAGGATTTTTGGGGCACGTTAAACCCTTCAAACAAAATAAAAACAAAACCACCCTGTTCAAATCAAAACACAATAAACAAACAATTAATCGAACACATCTTCCCGGCCACACTCCCGCATGGCTGCAACCGTTCCAGATTCTGATTCTATTTCCCCTCCCAAAGCAAACCGTTCCAGATTCTGATTCTATTCCCCCTCCCAAAGCAAACCCATTGCTTTCCGAAACCTTCCATTCCCCCTATTTCTCATCCACGCTTCACATCTCATCATCATATCATGAGGATGGCCAGCACGGCCATTCAGGGCCTGAAATCCGTGACCCTAACCCACGTCCTCTATCGTCGCGGCGACCGTCTCGGCCACTTCCTCGCCTGGGTCTCCCTCGTCCCTGTCTTCATCAGCCTCGGCGGCTTCCTCTCCCACTTCCTCTTCCGCCGCGAGCTCCAGGCCATGTGCTTCGCCCTCGGCCTCCTCCTCTCCCAGCTCATCGGCGAACTCATCAAATCCTCCGTCCAGCAACCCCGACCCCTCCACAAGTGCGCCGCCCTCGAGTGCTGCGACTCCCACGGCTGGCCCTCCTCCCACTCCCAATACGTCTTCTTCTTCGCCTCCTACTTCACCCTCCTTACCTTCCGCTCCGGCGTCGGCCTCTCCACCCTCTCGCAGAAGCTCATCGTCGCCGCCTTTCCCTGGCCTCTCGCCTTCCTCACCATGTACTCTAGAGTGTACTTGGGGTACCACACCGTCGGCCAGGTCTTCGCTGGCGCCGCCATCGGGCTGTTTCTCGGCGCAATTTGGTATCGGATTGTTAATTCATATCTGTACCGGTATTTTCCTGTGATCGAAGAGAGCGCGATTGGGAGGTATTTGTATATTAAGGATTCTTCACATATTGAGAATGTGCTCAAATTTGAATATGACAATGCCAGAGCTGCGCGTAAGCAGAAGTTGGCTAAGGATTGAATTGAAGGATGGCAATTAGGTGATCTGATCTCATTATCCTATATATACTTATTCGTGCTTCTTTGACTAAGTTCAAAGTTTATTTTGTTGTGTGTATTTGGACTTTTGAACTTGGATTGGATGTGCCTTTTGTTACGAGCTGATTATTAGGATATCCTTCTTTTTTTTTTTAAGAGTTAAATTATTTTTTGAAGAGTTTTAAAAAAAAAATTGAAGAGTAAATTTTTTTTTTTTTTTTCAAGAGTTTTAAAAATCTGTCGTTACACAAATATTGAAACAGATATTGTTCAAGGTAGAAGGAAAAAAAAGTGTATTAAAGATAATACTATACTTGTAAGGTTTGATTTATGCACCATCTCATTCCCCAGAATGTGTTATCTTTGCCTGTTAAGTGGGATGTTAATTGATGAGGAACTTGAGTTTTAGGCATTTCTTTCATCTAAGCTTTGGAAAAGAAATTCTATATATATGTAACATCTGTCAGCACTGAATAGATGTCCTAAGCATATTGTGCCTTTTTGAAAAGATCTACAGTTTCTTATTTAGAAGGATTTTTTTTTTTTTTTTTGTGTGATGTTTAGGGCAATAAGTCAAAAAAGATTTCCTACCAATCCACTAAAGATAAAATACAAACGTAACATCCTTATGTTTTATTCTCTTAATTTGATGCTTTGCAATACTTTTACTTTAATAGTAAACTGCCAAACAAGCCCTAATGAGCGCCGTTTGGATAATCATAAAAGTGGAGGCAGCTTGCCTAACACAAAAATGATGATCCATGCGCGCATTTGGATAACTTAAGTTACTTGTAACTAAGTTTAGTCTTTCACCATCACAAATTACACAAGCAGTATGGGTAATCTGAGCAGGCAACCGAGTTCCAATGATCAAAGAAGGGAAGGGCAAGAGTTACAGTTGCTTGCAATTGAAGAAGAAATTGATCAGCCCATTGTACAGTGAAACTCTGAAAGCCTTTGGAACTGGACCTGACTTCAAGCTGCATTGGGTCTCAACATCAGCGCATGCCATTACCAATCTCATTCAATTACAACTTGCACAGAAAAAACTAACTTAGAATGCTCTAGGCAAGCTTCAAATCTAGTTATGTGTTTGGGGGGTATAGTGTTCATACTTCATACACAGGTAATAATGATGTAACTGTTGTAAGATCTAATGGCTACAGAACAGATGCTTCTGTGAAACAGAATGTAAATGGAACAGTAATACCCGATCGAAGAAGGCTGCAACTGTGATTTGTAGGCAGAAACAGAAGAGCAGCAACAGCAGTAGGACTGTGACCGAGGCACGTCTGATGACGCTCTCTTTAGGACGAGTTCCGCCCCTTGGATTCTATTCCCAGTTGCGAAGGTTCTCAGCAGAACTGCCCCCAGGATACAACGGCCTTCTCGCTCAGGCTCTGGTCGCAACGCAGGCCTGATTATCGCAGACTCCTTTTCCAATGCTCAGAGGGAAAATCGAAAGTAAAGAAGAAGAGGAAAGAACTATTTTTTCTATCTTACCAGAGCGCAGATAGCCCTAGTTTTATATTATAATCAAAGATCCGTTGGGCCATAAAACCACGTCGTTTAATCCATATTAAATCAGTGATTAAAACAGTTTAAATTCACAACGTTAATCAACGTTTAAAATCATCATTAATCAGCAATTAAGATTTTGGTAAAAATAATGGCAAAAGGATGCCATTTTTTTATATCAATATATGGGTCCCTCTAGGCCAGCCGACCGGGATTTGCACCCCCCCCTGCGCGCGATATACACGCAGGATGCGCGTCGCGGACGCACGCCCGGTTAAACGTTTTCCGGACCCAGCACCCCGGGTTGGGCCTGGCTCACGTGCGCGCATAGGGCCCATGGCAAAAGCCTTCAAAGATTCTTAAAGTATAAAGGAATGAAAACACATATAAACCCACCTCAAAAGTTGAACTTGAGCAATGTGGGATGTGTTGATTCCAAAAGTCTACACAACCCATAAAGTAAACAAGGACAAAACAACTTTACAAAAACCACCTTTAGGATTTTTTTAAACACAAAACCCAACAATCTCCCCCTTGTTTCAAAAAATTTAATGAGCATTTCACTGGTAAGGTGACCAAGCTTGAACCTTACCGTCATGACATAATTTCAAACCTTTAGGAGTTGGAGTGAATAACTTCTTGAACTTCAACTTTTATATCAGTTCAAAATTATGTCAAGATTTGATCTTGGAGTCATTAGGTCAGCACTTTACGGCCATGTGCTTAATCCCGAATTTCATGAGTGCTCTAGAGAATCTGCCCAAATTCTCATAGGAAGCGGCCCCACTTCCACACTCATATAGGTAAGTCTATCAAGAGTGCTCCTGCAGCTGTGCACCCCACCATATAGGCTATAGATCTCATTAAGAATTAAATTCAACCTGATTCGCTACAGGTTATGTACCAACCATCAAATGAGTCATACACAACAGGGATGAGTTCAGAGTAACCATACTCTATATATCGGTACTTCACATCATCGAGATAGCTTGTTTTTCCCATTGAACCTAATTCTCGGGATCTCCGGTCATTAGGTTGGGTTCCCACTATTGATGATTTATGGGCTTAAGACCCATCCCTTTAGTTGTTTCTTTAATTTTCTCCCTTGCAAGGCCTTTTGTCAAAGGATCTGCTAAGTTATCCTTTGATCTCACATAATCAATTGAAATTACTCCTCCACTGAGTAATTGTCTCACATAGCTATGTTGTAGTCGCACTTGTCTAGACTTTCCATTATACGTGGTATTGTTAGCAGTAATAATTGCTGCAGTGTTATCACAATGAATAATAATAGGAGGAATAGGTTTAGTCCACAAGGGAATATCAAATAATAAATTTCTAATCCATTTAGATTCCATCGCAGCAGCTCCCAGAGCCAGGAATTCTGAATCTTTAGTGGAATGAGAAATTGCAGTTTGTTTCTTTGATTTCCAAGATACTGCAGCACCTCCCAAAGTGAAAATATATCCACTTGTAGACTTAGAATCATCTAAGTCTGAATTCCAGTCAGCATCGCTGTAACACTCAACTACAGGTGGATAACCAGAATAATACAATGCATAGTCTATAGTATTCTTTAAATACTTAAGTACTCTAGATACAGCTTTCCAATGTTCTATACCAGGGTTACTGGTATATCTACTCAATTTACTGACTGCATAAGCTATATCAGGACGAGTACAATTCATAGCATACATTAAGCTACCAATTACACTAGCATAATCAAGTTGAGATACACATTGACCATCATTTTTTACTAATTTAATACTAGGATCAAAAGGAGTAGACACAGGTTTACAATTAAAATGATCATATTTCCTCAATATTTTTTCAATGTAATGTGATTGGGATAACTTGATTCCAGAAGCATCTCTTATAATTTTAATTCCCAATATTACATTTGCTTCTCCCAAGTCTTTCATATCAAAGTTATGAGAGAGAAGTCTCTTTATATCTTTGATGCTTTCCATGTCAGAGCCAAATATTAGTAAATCATCAACATATAAGCATATTATAATTGTTGAACAACCATTAGATTTATAATAAATACATTTTTCAGCTTCGTTTATTTTGAAGCCATAAGATAGAATTACCTCATCAAATTTCATATGCCACTGTTTAGGTGCTTGTTTTAGTCCATATAAGGACTTTATTAATTTACACACCTTATGTTCTTGTCCTTTTATGACATAGCCTTCTGGTTGATCCATATAAATTTCCTCTTCCAAATCTCCATTTAGAAAAGCAGCTTTTACATCCATCTGATGTATAATCAATTTATGAACAGCAGCAATAGCAATCAAGAGTCTAATAGAACTGATTCTAGACACAGGGGAATAAGTATCAAAGAAGTTTATTCCCTCTTTTTGCCTAAAGCCTTTGGCTACTAGCCTGGCTTTATATTTCTCTATTGACCCATCAAGCCTAAGTTTTTTCTTGAGAACCCACTTGCACCCTAAAGGTTTAGTACCTAAAGGTAAGTCAGTTAATTCCCAGGTATTATTGGCTAAAATAGATTCAATTTCATCATCTAGTGCCTCCTTCCAAAAGACAGCATCATGAGCAGTTATAGCCTCCTGGAAAGTAAATGGATCTTCCTCTACTAGATAGGTTTCAAAGTCAGGACCAAAACTAGTAGCTGTTCTTTGTCTCTTACTCCTTCTAGGTTGAGTTTCTTCTTGCTCATGAGTTTCTAGTACTCTATTTAATGAAGAAGGTTCTGATGTAAACTTAGTTTTAAATGGAAAAAGGTCTTCAAAGAAGTCTGCATCTCTAGATTCAACTAGGCTTAGGTCTTCTAATTTCATGAATCTGTAGGCAGCACTATCTAGTGCATAGCCAATGAAAACACACTCCCATGAGTGGGGTCCTAATTTAGGTCTTTTTGGATCTACTATCCTGACATGTGCTAAACACCCCCAAACTCTAAAGTATCTAAGGTTAGGCTTTCTCCCTTCCCAAATCTCAAAAGGTGTCCTATTAGTTTTAGAATGTAAAACTCTATTTAAAATGTAACAGGCAGTTAACAGAGCTTCACCCCATAAGTTTTTAGGACTCCCAGATGCTATTAACATAGAGTTAACCATTTCAATCAAAGTCCTATTTTTCCTTTCTGCTATACCATTTTGTTGGGGTGTATAAGGGGCAGTACAAGTTCTCTTAATCCCTTTAGATTCACAATAGTCTAAAAAATCTTTTGAGGTGTATTCTCCACCTCTATCACTTCTGAATGTCACTACCTTTCTATTCAGTTTATTTTCAACTTCAGTCACATAAACTTGAAATTTAGATAGTGCTTCATCTTTAGTTCTTAATAAGTATACATAAGAATACCTAGAACAGTCATCAATAAAAGTAATAAAATAATATTTACCACCTCTAGTCATAGTATTACTTAGATCACATATATCAGAATGAACCAATTGAAGTAATGCTGATTCCCTTTCCACATTTTTAAATGGCTTACGAGTAATTTTGGATTGAGAGCATATAATACATTTCTTATGATCATCATCATATTTATCAATCAATCCATCATTACTCATATTTCTCATAGTTCTGAAATTAATGTGACCTAATCTACCATGCCATTCATCAACTGAAGCGATAATATAAGCAGAAGAAGATGCAATATTATTATTGACAATATTCAGTTTAAACATATTCTCACATGCATAACCCTTACCCACAAATACACCTTTCTTGGTGATCACAAATTGGTCGGATTCTATTACCTGTTTAAATCCGGCCTTATTCAGAAGATAACCAGACACAAGGTTCTTTCTTAATTCTGGTGCATGAAAGACGTTCAGCAGTGTTACTGTCTTCCCGGAAGTGAACTGAATTTCAACCTTCCCTTTACCGATTACTTGAGTAGTAACGGTAGTTCCCAGAGCGAGTTTACAATCATTCGTGACCTTCTCATAGGTCTTGAACAGACTTCTGTCAAAAGTGACATGGTTGTTTGCACCAGTGTCAATCCACCATCCTTCGCTCTTTGCTGTGCTGACAGCATTTACCTCAGAAATAACAGCAACAAACTGTTCGGCTTCAGTAACATTAGCTTGAGGCTTGGTTGCTTGAGATTGTTGTGGACCTTTTTTCCGGTGACGACATTCTCTTGCAAAATGTCCAGGCTTGCCACAAACAAAGCAACTGCCTTTAGCCTGTGGCTTGACAGACCCTTGATTTTTACTGAACTTTTTGTTCTGGTTTTGCTTCGAATTCTTCCTCTTAAAGGAAGGATTAGACTGCTTATTCCTGCTCAAATTTTGGTCAAATTTCCCTTTCTTTTCACCATCAACTTGTGATTTAGATTCAGCTAAGTTTATTTTGCCACCATTCTCAGCCAAATCTTTCTGATCACTGTTTCGGGCTTCTTCCTCAATTCTCAAGTAGCGCTGAAGGCGCTCCAAAGAATAGTCCTTTCTCTTGTGTCGAAGGGTTTTCTGTATATCCTTCCAAGTGGGTGGTAATTTTTCAATCACTGTAGCCACTTGGAACTGTTCATCGATTCGGATCCCTTCTCTTACAATTTCATTAACAATGGTTTGTAAATCATGTACTTGAGGAAGAATGGGTTTGTCATCTACCATCTTGAAATTCAGATAGCGACCAACCGCATATTTCTTAGCTCCAGACTCCTCTGTTTTATATTTTTTATCAAGAGCTCTCCAGAGGTCTTTAGCAGATCGGGCTTCAGAATACATGTTATAGATGTTGTCTGCTACAAGGTTTAAAATATGGCTCTTGCACAGGTAATCGTTTTCTTTCCACTTCTTCCGTGCATAAGAGCCACCTGGTCCTTCTTCATGATCAGGGCATGGTTCGGTAAGGACATAGGCAATTTTCAAAGATGTCAGCAGAAATAAAACTTTCTGCTGCCAACATCGAAAATTTGATCCATCAAAGTTGTCCAACCGAACTAGGTCCTGGTGCATGAATTTGACAGCGGAAGTAGCCATAACAGGGAGGAAATTCGTCCTAAAATTGTAAGATCTAATGGCTACAGAACAGATACTTCTGTGAAACAGAATGTAAATGGAACAGTAATACCCGATCGAAGAAGGCTGCAACTGTGATTTGTAGGCGGAAACAGAAGAGCAGCAACAGCAGCAGGACTGTGACCGAGGTACGTCTGATGACGCTCTCTTTAGGACGAGTTCCGCCCCCTGGATTCTATTCCCAGTTGCGAAGGTTCTCAGCAGAACTGCCCCCAGGATACAACGGCCTTCTCGCTCAGGCTCTGGTCGCAACGCAGGCCTGATTATCGCAGACTCCTTTTCCAATGCTCAGAGGGAAAATCGAAAGTAAAGAAGAAGAGGAAAGAACTATTTTAAATTCACAACGTTAATCAACGTTTAAAATCATCATTAATCAGCATTTAAGATTTTGGTTTTAAAAATTAAAAATAATGGCAAAAGGAAAGGATGCGCGTCGCGGACGCACGCCCGGTTAAACGTTTTTCGGACCCAGCACCCCGGGTTGGGCCTGGCTCACGTGCGCGCATAGGGCCCATGGCAAAAGCCTTCAAAAATTCTTAAAGTATAAAGGAATGAAAACACATATAAACCCACCTCAAAAGTTGAACTTGAGCAATGTGGGATGTGTTGATTCCAAAAGTCTACACAACCCATAAAGTAAACAAGAACAAAACAACTTTACAAAAACCACCTTTAGGATTTTTTTAAACACAAAACCCAACAACTGTTTGTGTGGATGATCATTTGTATATCATATTCATTAAAACATCCTTTTGAATAAACAGGACAGCTATGGCTCCAAGGGTAATTCAGTTTTCCCGGCCTGAATTACGTAGCATACTGAAGCCAGTGAATGAGGAGGGTTCAGTTAAAAGAATTGTGATGATAAAAATGGCAGTCTCAGATCAAGTTTGGGCCACCCTAAGTCCCCAAACCTGTAATGCTGCCTCACAAATTAAGGCTTTAGATGAGTGCAAGTTATTTCACCTTTCACCACCACATGCTCCAGCACAAAAAAATTCTTTTCAAATGTATAGAAAGCAAGATTCAAGTGTGAGACTCAGAAGACTTAAGAGCAAAGAAGGTGCCATGACATTGCAGGTCCAAGTGATGTTGCATAAAACTAAAAGCCAAACTGTTCGGACAATGCTAACAGATATGAATTTGGACCAATACTAGCGCCTGGCGGTCACCCCAAATGGCCTTTTTATCTCATAGATGATGCTAGATATCATGAAATCCTGAAATGAGGATATTGTTAATGATTTTAAGGATATGTCAAGTTTCCAAATTTCAGGGTTTCTTTGATGCCTGATGATGGAATTTTGTTGGGTTTAAATACACCTGATGGTTAGGATTAATATCAATGCAAAGACCTTTTTATTTGAACAGCTGAGCTCATTGGTAGATTCAGGATTTTCGTTTAAGTGGTGTGGTGTATAGACAGATGAAGATATTAAATAATAAATTTTAAATTTTAAAAATATTATATAAGGGGATTCTCGAATGGCAACACTTAGGGCATGTTTGTGTAACACTTTTCCGCGGAAAAGTTCACGGTTTTCCGCGGAAAACCCATTTTTCCAGCGTTTGGTGCGGAACAATTCCGCGGAAATGTTTTCCTGCCTCGTCAGCATTTTCCTTGATAATTGTGGAAATGGGTTTCCTATGGGGGGGTATGGGAAATGGTTTTCCTCGGAAAACTTCTCCATCTTTTCCTCACTTTTGTCCATTTCAACCCAAAAACCCTATAACTCTTTCATTTTTTATTTCTTTATATAAATTATTATTTAATGTTAAATAAATAATATACATGTTGTGTTATTTTCTTCAAAAAATTATATCACCAAATAAGAAATTTTGATTTTCTATAAGGAATCCATAGCCGCACCAAACAACATCTGCACCAATTCAATAAGAAAACTCTTTTTGCACCAAACATGGATTTCTAAATTCTACGGAAATCATTTTCCGAGGTTTTCATTTCTATGGAATTTGTTGACGTGATAATTTCCTCTTTCCACGGAAAGGGTGTGTACACAAACGTGCCCTTAGGAATTATCAAGGAAAATGCTCGGAATTACCAAGGAATTACCAAGGAATTACCAAACGTGCCCTTAGGAATTACCAAGGAATTTTCCTGCCTCGTCAGCATTTTCATTTTTCCTTGAAAGAGTTATAAGGTTTTTGGGTTGAAATGGACAAGAGCGAGGAAAAGATAGAAAAGTTTTCTGAGGAAAACCATTTCCCATACCCCTCATGGAAAACTCATTTCCACAAGTATCAAGGAAAATGCTGACGAGGCAGGAAAGCATTTCTGCGGAATTATTCCGCACCAAACTCGGAAAAATGAGTTTTCCGCGGAAAACCGTCAACTTTTCCGCGGAAAAGTGTTACACAAACATGACCTTAGGTCCGCTCCTGGCTGAGCTTATACTCCACAAACTAAGAATTTTTTAGCAGGCCCTGAACGTAATGACTGGGAACAATCAGTTCAGCTGCAGCATGTCATAGGACGTTGCATGTTACACTACACAAGTAATAAGGAAAATGTGACTATTGGAACTAGTCTCTAAACAGGGCTCTACTGCAAGTCTGCATGTTACACTACACAAGTAATAAGGAAAATGTGACTATTGGAACTAGTCTCTAAACAGGGCTCTACTGCAAGTCTGCAACCTCGAATCGGCCAAGGCATAGATCGAGGGGACAGAATATGGACTATAAGGTCTTGAAGGGGTTTGGCTGGCATGATTGAACACATGATGCAAACATGGTAGGACAATAGTTACCTTAGTTTTAGAATCTGTGTATTTTCATAATGGTGGATCGCTGCTGTTTTCTTTGAACTTGTAAAATGTTCAAACGACCTGTTTCCACTCACATCACTAGGTTTGCGGCATGGGCCAGTCCAAACCCAAACCTATATATAGGGATATAAATGGGTCTCAATTCTTTGATTATCCGGAGGTTTCGATCCACTAAAAACCGATTATGGGTCTTTATTTAGGCTCTGATAAGTAAATGGATCCGGATTCAATTCCATCTTGGTTCGAACATGTGGACCCGAGACCCGGCATATTATCTCAATTTTTTAAAATCTATCCTAAAAACCATGTTCTTTTTAATATCATTCTCTACCTAAATCTGGACCTGGATCCAAACCATCCCATATTGGGTTTTGGTTCCGATTCTAGAGCCAATAAATCGGTTCCGAAATGGTTCCGCCCCGGATCCGGTTCCACCTTCTCCTTAATGGTTCCGGTGGACCCGGACCGGAACTAACCCGTGTACAACCCTACCTACATAGAACCCAAACCTGCATGACCAGCCCCACTTACAAGTGAGGCAGCTCTTGTTCCAAGAACAGGTTGGGCTGAAGCCATTTTGAAACCCGCGCACTCACGTTTGGCTTTGGGCATCAGGCATCCAAAATACAACTTAGTGTGGGCTAGGCTCTGACTGGCCTGACTCATTCGCACCCTGAAATGTAGACAAAACTTATTGTAGCATACGTCAAAGCCCAAACCCAATATGATAAGTTAAGCTTTAAGATAATAATCATGATTGGTCTTGTGTTATATAGACCATTGAAGTTGAACTTGAAGTTCTGCGGAAATCCATATACATAGAACCATTGTCATTAATTTGAGAATTTATTTATTTGAAGGTAATTTTAACAAGAATTGTGGGTGTGTGGTATTTCTCTCGGTCGTATCAAATCATGTTCAATGAGCATTTGAAAATTTACGTTTAATGGAAAGTTTATTTTTAGCCATTTTAAATTTTCAAAATTTTAGTATTTTTGAGTGTTGGGTTGTATTTGAGCACTTGAAATTTCATTTGCATTACGAGGATATCACCCGACACGAATAAAAGAATTGTCGCTTGCAAAAAGAACACAAGTTGTTGCATCAAATAAAATAGGAAACATACCCGTCTCATAATTTTACTTGTCAAGTCAAGTCAAGTCAAGTCAAGCATCAAATCAAAAGTATTTTATTTCAAAACTCCCTCCATTTTTTTTTTTCAAAAAATTCAAAAAGCAACAACCTTTATTCACTAAAAGACAAAAAAACTCCATTTTCCTATACAAAAAGTCAAAAATATTCCATCACAAACAACTAAAAATAAAGAGTATTGCTATTAGCACACAGAAAATAACTCTTTCCACACACATGTTTTTTTTAAAAAATAAAAAACTTATGAAATTTACCTTTTTGCCCACCCTCCTCCCTTTCTCTCCCCCCACCTCCTACTCCAGGCCGGATTGTGAGGCCCCACCCTTGTGGGCCCTCTAATTTATCTTTTATATACTAATTATTGCTAATTACTAGCTAATTGTGCTAATTAGGGGTTAATCAGGGTGATAAGATAGATTTTTCCTAAGTTGTAGTTAGACTAGCTTAGTCGAGTTAGTAATTTGGTTAGTAGTGTGTTTTGGGTAATTCTAGGGTTAACTAGTGTAGGGAGGCCCTTACTAGGGTTTTTAGTAAACTTTAGGGGGGTTATTGCAAAAGGCATCTTCTAGAACTTTCCACCTAAAGACCCTAATGCCCCTAGCCCTAACCCTAATCCTATGCAACCCTAGAGGACTTTTTAGTCTTTAGCCACCCCCAAAAATGTATAAAACTAGCACATTTCCCCAAAATCCCAGCAACTGTTCATTCATCCCTTTCTTCTTCCTCACTCATTTCTCTTCTTGAGCTACTGTTGTGCTGGGAGGTTACTTAGGACCTTCCATTATCATCTTCTTCTTCTTGCATTGGGATTTCTCTCTTCTCTTCACTCTCTACAATACCTTCTCTTCCAAGTTAAGGCAAGTGCACATTACTATTAACTTAAAATGTATGTCATATTTCTTGATTTCTGTGGTTTTAGTTTATATATGTTATTAATCAAGTCCTAGAAATTTACCTGGAGCTTAGTTGTTTGTTGGATGGATTGGGCATTGATGGATGGGGGTTTCACCCCTCCATTTGGATCTGTAACGCCCCACCCTTCACACATGCATGATATTGTCCGCTTTGGCCCGCGTGCAAGCGCGAGGACTTCCCCATCCTAGTATTGCTCTCACCCGAGCACGCTTAACTTCAGAGTTCTTATGTTTTCCGGGGCCGCACGGTTTTAAAATGCCTCATGTAAGATAAGGGTGTAAACTTTACATATAACCCCATTCACTTTCCTCTCTATAGTCAATGTGGGACTCCGGGGCGTCACATTTCACCCCCCTTAGGGCTGCACGTCCATTTAGCCTGCCAGCCCTCTTGGCCCGCCCACATGGAGACCCGCCCACGGCAGGGACCCACACTCGAACTAGTCGAAAGTCGGCTCTGATACCATCTGTAACGCCCCACCCTTCACACATGCATAATATTGTCCGCTTTTGCCCGCGTGCACGCGCGAGGACTTCCCAGGAGGTCACCCATCCTACTACTGCTCTCGCCCAAGCACGCTTAACTTCGGAGTTCTTATGTTTTCCGGGGCCGCACGGTTTTAAAAGGCCTCATGCAAGGTAAGGGTGTAAACTTTACATATAACCCCATTCACTTTCCTCTCTATAGTCGATGTGGGACTCCAGGGCGTCACACGGATGGCGGCGGCTGACCCCTCTCCTCCCTCCCTCTCTTCCTCCCTCCCCATTGTTTTCTCTCTTCTTCCTCCCTCCCCATTGTTTCTCTTCTCACCCTCCCCCCCCCCCTCTCTCCCCACTATTTCTCTCTCTTCCACCCTTTCCCTCCCCACAGTTTTCTCCCCCCCCCCCCCACGGCTCGGCCTGGAGATCGACCTCGTGGAGCTGGAGATGCACGACCTCATGGCTTGTCGCGCCAAGTTCGTCCCATCTCAGCCCTTTAAGGGTGCTCGGATATCCGGCTCCCTCCAAATGACCATGTCGCCTCCACCATCCACTCCGCCATCACGTGGATCTCCGACTCTTTTCCACCCAGGACCACGCCGCCATTGCCTGTGGCTTCGTCGTCAGTGAACGGGGAGGTGGGGGGTGAGAAAGGGAGGAGGAGAGAGATTAACAGTGGAAAGGGAGGAAGAGAGGGAAAACACTGGGGGAGGGAGGAGCGGGATCGGCCACCGCCATCTAGGCCGGAGCCGGAGCCGGAGCCGGAGCCAAAAGTGAAGGGAAAGAAAGGGAAGAGAATGGGCGAAAAGATAATCTAATTGATTTTTTTTTAATATATACTGTGTGGGAAGAGAAAAAACTTATATGCCAATAGCAATACTCAAAATAAAATACTATCGTAACAAATTTATATTTTTTTTTTCTTTTAATTTCACTTGACTGTACTCTATTTTAAAAGTAAAATTACCATATGGATAGGAAATAGTGAGAGCGTAGGGGTGACTCACTTTAAGTTGTCAGCATGGCATCATTTCCACTCTTTGATCTGAAAACTCCGATGTACATGTTTCCATGTGCCAAGGACAAATGACAGATGGTTTTCTTATCAAGGATCCATCATATCACGTGTTTCACCAAATCCAATGCCTGAATGCATTGTTACTCGAGCTGGGGGCGATTCTATTATATTATGAATTTGTAATTGCATCTGGTGCCATTGCACCGATATTCACCTCCTTTACAGGATCATCATCACAGGTGGGACGCACCTATCAGCAATCATGGACCCCACCTTTTGATCGAGCCATGCAGTTTTTTCTCCTCCTCCCTTTTGTAAGGTCACAACTCTTGGGAGTAAGTTTGGCTAATGATCTAATATGTACCTAGTTGGGTACTTTAAAATGCTTTTGGGAGGTAGGTAGGCTAGTGGATCCAATGTGACTTTGGATAAACCCAGGAGGTAGGCAGGCTAGTGGATCCAATGTGACTTTTCGTTAATATTATACGAGAGGGAAGATTTTGGAAGAAGAATGCTTCATGGTATATTTTGAGTAAGTAGTTGGTGTGATATAATTTATTATATAAGACATTTAATAGCCTTTTTAGTTGTAAGATATATATAATATATATATATATATATATATACTTTTTTATGAGATATTTCCAGCTCTTTGGGTTTGACTAATCCATTCAGACCTAATAGAAAGGCGAGCAAACTCCCATCTAGCTCCAGTGTGATAGTGTAATTTCACATCTACAATTTTCGGGTGCAAACCATTCTTAGGCCAATTGAGCCACTCTTTGGAGTTTAGGTGTAAGATATTTTGATCCATGGTCAGGTAATATCAACTCAGGCCGAGTTGCTGAATTTACCCTCCTTTTTTTTTTTTTTTTAAGTTGAGACTAGTTTGTTATTTGTTGGAAATCCAGATTTATAATTAGTCATGATTCAATTCTATATACGACTCATGTTATGCAGTAAGTTGAAACCTGAGAGCAAGGGAAAAAGGATTGAAGAGAGGAAAGAAGAAGACGAATAAGAAGTAATTGGAGGAGAAAGGCGATCTAAAGAAAAAGAAAAGGGGGGATTGAAAAAAGAGGAGGAAAATAGATTTTTTCTTTTTCTTAGATGTTGATGGTACATGGATTTGGAATTTTGAAAGGGATTTGGATGAATAAGGATAAGACGACTTGTTCTATTCGTCTTGAGTCATGGCTAAGTCCAAATCAAGTTAGACTCGACCGGTTTTTATGACATTGACTTTGATTTGGGATTCTTGAATTTAAATTTAACATGTCATTCGCTACCATGATCTATATATTACGTATAGACGTACAGTTGAAAGATTGTAAGTGTAAGACCAAGCAAACCCCACCTTTATCTTTTATATGGAGTTTTGTTTTTCCTCTTGGATTGACGTTTCTCCCTCATCCATCACTGGACATGTTTTCTATTTTTTGTGATCCAGTTCATTCAAGTGCCCTGCCATTCTAAGCCTGATTTTCCATCCAATAAACACTCAAATCTGTAGGCCTAAGCCATTCGGTGGCCACCAAATGCCAATACATCAATCTGATTTATTACTTGGACTCATTTGATCCCTCATTCTCAATAGAAACTAAAACATATTTGAATGAACAAAAATATGAATTGAAGGATGATTTATTACAGATTTCTAAGTTTCCAACACTTTTAAATTGGCATTCTTGATCTCAAATGCAGCGATTACATGATGTTTTGCATGCAAAACATCTGCAATAACTTATCAAGATTTCAAAGCCATCATGATGATTACTTCGTAGAATGAAGTAGATTCGTGATCCAAAAGTCTTTTTTGATCTAGAACTTCATCATTTAACTCATCATTAATTCTTGAGCCCAGGTGGTGGGCTTTAAGCAATATCTGAACGTAAGCTTTTGATTATTTTCACCCAATTGTGAGGCAATCTGTTTTTTTTTTTTAACCTTCTCCTTTATTAGGGACAAGATTTTTGTAATTTGGATTTAACCCACCTCTTTGAATAGAATCTAACTTATTATTAAATATATATATATATAATTTATCTTTTAACAATTTTTATAGTTTTTTCAAGGTAAATTGTTTTCCATAGAATTTTTGAGGTAAGTTGTTTCTTATCGGCAAACAGAAACCGGCATCTTCACCCTCGATTGAAACCCACATTAAGGGGGCAAATTATGTGAAAATAATCTTAAAACTTCTGATAAAAAAAACCCTGATCATTAAGGGGAAGAATCATATGAAAATGATTTTAAAACTTCTATTAAAGAAAAACAACTATTTAAATGAAATGCTATTTTTAATAATAATAAATAATTTTAATAGAGAAAACTGATTTTCTTTTCTTTTAACTATGATGGGCTACTCTTCAAGAGAGATACTTTGAACGTAAAGACCTGGGATCAATTAATATTGGGCATGTGATGTGTCAAACACCGGTCACAACCATGAGTGATCCATAACAATCATTAATAATTCTTTCTTAGTATTAAAAACAAATTGAGATAAGATCTTTCTTTGCTATTTTGACTGTACAACAAGCGTACTTAGGTCTGACATTTGTCCTAAAATTATCAGAGTTTAAAGATTTTATAGAGAGTTGTTCGTACAATAATAATGTAATATTTTGTAAGGTATTAGGATATCGTATAATATGATGCATGCAATATTGTACGGTTTTAGAAGATTGCACAAACAACTCTATAAAAAATACTTAGATTTCAACTGCTAATGGGAAATCCCATTATTTATTTTCACTTAAAGATAAGAAAGAGAGAAAATGCATCTTAGGATACCCAGTTTTCTCTGCATCCAAACTAAGTCCTAAGCAAATCAGGCTATATCTGAGGTTGACTTGTTCATGTTTATAATTTTGGCCCGCACGATCTGCAGAGTGGGAGTCAGGTCCGCATGTTGTTCTAAGGTGTTGATAAACTGTACACATCGTCTATATGGGTCAATAAGATTCCTATGTGCGTCTACCACAAGGAGAAGATATGGTCTTCGAATTCAGTGGGCCAGTTGTGAGACATAATGCTAAAATTAAGGGGGTTTCAAAATACGCGGTTTTGTTGTACTGCTGTAGAAAACAGTAACCAAAGGACTCCACCTACACCCATGCAATCGATTAATTAATGCAACAAGAGGAACATTAATTTGGCTGAACAATCTGTAAATGTTTGAGTCTGACCATGATTTTGGAACTGTTCTTAGAACCCATAAAAAGACTAAAATGTGAGTTTGCTTCTCTAATTTTCTATAGAAAAAGGACTTTTGTTTTTATTTTTATTATTTTTATTTTTTTGCGTTACATATAAATAGACACAACTCACACATACAAAGGTGATGGAAATTTAAACATATGAAGAGAGACAACTCACACAAGTGAGGTAAAAACAATTCACATATGCAAAGATGGGGGAGGCCATTGGTGTCGGCCCAAATTCAAAGCTCGGACCTCCCAACGAGAATTGTCGTTTCTCACCACTGAGGTAAGGATCTATTTCTCATAGTAGAGGACTTGAAAATCACTAACATTCATTTCTAATTGCTACTAGAATAAAGAATAATAAACTGGTATATAAAGGTGGTGAAAATGATTGTTAATATCTTTAAGTTTTGAAAAAAAAAAAACACACACTTAAAAAATGGGTATCGGTCAAGATCAAATGTTTTATATGAGATATATATTTATATTGAATTCAAAGGTTTTAGATTACGATTATCTAAGAGTTTGATATTTTGTATATCTCTATGTCCCATTTAGATCTTGCAATCCCATCCCTCCCTCACAAATGGCATGGCCCAAAGTGAGCTCCACAAAAGGGCTCTCACACTAAGCACTCTGATGAGAGAGACCTATGTAGACCTAGAGGCATACTAAATATTATCCCTAAAAGATTATCCTAATCCTACCATCATATGTGGTATTCCCGAATTTAACTCTAATAGAAGTTGATTCCACTATTAGACTTATCATTTGATAAAAGTTGGTATGATTGCTCACACTGTGACACTTATTATTTGATAAAAACTGGTATACTCTAACAATATGTTTTCCAAATCAAGGGTCTTCACAATTATTAGGGCACGTTTGTGTACACGTTTTTTCCGTGGAAAGAGAAAATGCCACGACAGCAAATTCCATAGAAATGAAAACCTCGGAAAAGGATTTCCGTATAATTTAGAAATTCATGTTTGGTATAAAAAGAATTTTCTCATTGAATTGGTGCAGATGTTATTTGGTGCGGCTGTGGATTCCTTATAAAAAATTAAAATTTCTTATTTGGTGATATAAATTTTTGAATAAAAATAACATAACATGTATATTATTTATTTAATATTAAATAATAATTTATATAAAGAAATAAAAAATAAAAGAGTTATAGGGTTTTTGGGTTGAAATGGACAAGAGAGAGAAGTTTTCCGATATTATCCACTTTCCATACCCCCCATGAGAAACTTATTTCCACAATTATTAAGAAAAATAAGCACGATGCAAGAAAGCATCTCCGCGGAATTGTTTCGTACCAAATGCAGGAAAAATGAATTTTCCGTAAAAAATCATCAATTTTTCTACAGAAAAGTGTTACACAAATATGGATTTAATGTCAAAATCTGATTTCATGTTTGCTAGTTCCATTATATCTCATTCCAAATGTGATGCTTTTTTAAAATCAGGTATTTGATTTCAGTCAAATAGTCTCAGATTTTTTTTTTTTTTTTTGGATAACGTAGGGCTCCTAGCCCTTTGGACCAGAATAATCCTTACGGACCCAAGAGAGAAAGCCGGGTAAAATTCCCCTGTGACCCTAGTGTGGTAGAGCAGTTTCGAATCCACAACTTCCGGATGCAAACCGTAGTCCTAGGCCAATTGAGCTACCCCTTGGGTTAAATAGTTTCAGCTGAATCCTACTCTTTACCAAGAAAAAAAATTTGAATCCTACATGATTTTTATATATAATTAGATTTATCATTAACCTTATAATTGTGATGGTGAGTGTGAGTGTGACAATGACCACCTCCCAACTGTCGTACAAGCTCATGTCACATCCTACTGACTATTATAAAATCATAATATTGAAATCTGAACACTTAGAATACTGAATTCATGGAGTGAATATATAGCTACTATGCTATTTATTTATTGTCTCTTATACTAATACAAAGGGGAAAAAAAGCAGCAGTGGATACGTCCCCTAGATCACATGCTTAGCATCTTCCCTTTTGATTCCACTCACAAATGGACGGCTTGGAAGTGGGGCATATCCACACTGTCAAACCGAGCTCATTGGTGCACATGTCTCTTGCAAAATTTTGATCTAGAATTTATATTGTATTGGGAGTTTTTGATTGATAGTGCAATTGTATTTATATTTATGAAGGACTATTTCTGCATACACAAAAAGGATAGGACTTTTTGATACTCTTTTGGCACTTCTGTTTTATTGTTTAGTGCAAACATACTCCACATAAAAAAAACCCTAATTTGTGGATTTTTTTTTTCGTAAGATAGGAAATGCTAGTCTAACCTCTTCATCATATGTGAATTTTTCTTCCGGGTGTCTGACAAACAAGCCCTAAAAATGCTATGTTTCTTTAAGAACTTATTCTACCATTTAGAGCTCGTTTGATAATTTTATCATAAAATAAAGATAAAATAAAACATCAAATCTATATAGAATAAAATATAAGTGGGTTATTCTTTTCACTCAAACTTTTTATTTTAGAAATTTAAAAACTATGTTGTCATGACTTTTCCATAAAAATCTTGTACTTCAAAGACAGTGTAGTGATGGCTCTCCCATAAAAATCTTGTACTTCAAAGACAGTAAAGTGATGGCTCTCCCATAAAAATCTTGTACTTTGTGGTTTTCTTTTGGAATTTTGAATTTCAACCATTTGAAAAGTCAAACTTAAATTTTAAAATTCATAAAATTTTAGTCTTTTGGCATTTTTGGATACTCAAGAGGAGAGGAGGATTAGGAATTCCACATGGATACAACTTTTGGAGAATTTATAGCACAAGAACTTTTTTTTTTTTTTTTATAATTTAACCTCCATAGCCTTTACAAGTGACTCTCTGTCCATGAGGAATTTGAAATTTTGTGGGGGGAGGACAATATTTTGAGCCAACAAGTATTCTCGAATCCTTGAAAAGAGAAAAAAAGGAAACTTCACAGTGGAAGACGCAGAGTCACACTCAGTTTCCAACACTCCCACTAAAAGTCCTACAGCACAAAATATCAAAACGCAAGAAAGTTGACGAGAGTAATAATAAATAAACGACTAGAAAACAGAGAGAGAGACAACCAACCCATTCGTGTAAGTAAACCACCCATGTCGGTGCTCAATCCCTGACTGTCCCAACCCTTCTTCTTCCTCCTCCTCTTCAGGCTCACACAGCAAGAAGAAGAAGAAGAAGAAGAAAAACCCAATCTTTAGACATTTCTTTTGCGCTGTTTCTACTACAATACAAGATGAACATCACCAAGTCATCTTCAAAACCAAGCATTTCATCAAGCCCCAGCAGATCAGAGAAATTCCAACCCCCACCTCCCCCTCTCACTAGATTCCTCCGAACCAATCCCTCAAACAGAAGCAGAGGCCGTTCCCTCTCCAGCCCCATGTTCTCCTCCGTCGTCCTCCGAAAGAAGAAATCCGACATCGAAACCCAAGAACCCACTTCCCCAAAAGTCACCTGCATCGGCCAGGTCCGCGTTAGACGCTCCTCCAAACCCAAACCCAAACCCAACCCAAACCAAAACCCAAACCCCACCAAAACCCCCCTCACCTGCAAATGGCTCCAAAGGTTCCTCTTCTGCACCCCTTTCTCCAGAAAGCCCAAGAAACCATACAACCCCTTCTGGCATCGCTGGTTCAAAGGCTACCACCACAGAAAAGTCCCCCAAGTCTTAGAACATTCTAGTAGAAGAGACTTCAATTTCAACCCAACAAAAGAAGAAGCAGAAGAAGCAAAAGCAAAACAAGCTTCTATTGCTGCAGTAGAAGTAGAAGTAGGAGGAGAAGAAGAAAAAGAAGAATCTAGTGTTTTTGCTCCCCGACCTTCATCTCCTCCAAAAAACGCACTTTTGCTCATGAGATGCAGATCTGCACCACATCGATCGGGTAACCGGCTGGGGACGACCTCTCTTTCTCTTTCACCGGCAGCTGGTGGTGCAAAGGAAGCAGAACGAGAAGAAGAGGGAGAAGAGGATGATGAAGAGAAGATGGCCCAGTTGGGCGCTTCATCTCGACCGTTGATTTTAACGAGGTGCAAATCAGAGCCTGCGTCGAGGAGTGGAAGCAAGATCGCTCGGTATCAACCCCATGTTTTCTTCGACTGATCCATCATCTCTCTAATTGGGTTGGGTCGACCCAATATCTGAGGGTAAATATGGATTGGGTTGATCTCATGGGTTTGACCCAGATAGACCAATTTTTGCAAGCAGTTGCATCTCTACTCTCTATATGTTTTTTATTCGCAATGTGATGATTTATTATTATTTTTCATTTGTTGGAGATGCAATCTTCTTCTTCTTTGGATGTGTGACAGTTAGTTTTATATTTGTATATTAAATTAGTAATAAGATTGTTATTATTATTAGATTATGTCTTCTGGGGGCATGACGTAGTTGTTTGTTGTCAGGAATTGATAAAATTATTGGTAGTTTTTTTTTTTTTTAGGATTTTGAAAGTGTTAGAATAATCCCTCCGGCTCTATAGGAAAGCGGGGAAACACCTCTGCGGCCATAAGGTGATAGTACTGGTGAACTTAACATTCGAATACTAAAGAAGAGGGAATGGGGGTCGATACTAAGACCCTTAGTTCCGGACAAATGAGAAACCGTGGTCTTAACCACTTGGTTTGGCATCTGAATCTCTCTCTATCCACTTATGTTTTGCAGCTTCTTTCCGCGTTTTAGCTAGCTGTGGAGGGTGTTTTTATGGCTTAGATGGGATCCTGAGAATAAATATCAGGGTGGAGCTCATACAATTAATTCAACATTCGAAAAAAAAAGTTTCCATTCATTCAAGTTTCAATTAGAATTACAACTGAGAACAAGGGATGGGTGGGAAGCCCACTTCTCGCTTATTAATTGTTGAGGTTTGAATTTTACTTCTTGAGGGAGCATAGTTCTTTCCCATAACTGTTTTTTTTACTAAAAATATAAAAAGGGATTTTATAATGTCATGGGAATTTAAAAAAATTCTTATATTTTGTGTTTTTACTAAAATATTTTTTAACCATAGTCGAAGTATACAAAAAGTAACAAAATCCTCCAATTTTTTGTTTTGACCAAGAAAAGCTCAAATGACTTATAAAATGATAACTTTGCTCCCTAAAGCTTTGGAGACTTAAAAACTAAATTCTAAGATCTTTTGAATCACTTGATTTTGCATATTTTCCTAACTCACATCAAAGCCTTTTTATATCCATTCCTCCCTCATCTAGTGGGCCCCACTAAAGCAACTTTGAGTCATTAAGTTTTTTAAACTCAAATAAATAATTTTCTTTATCATTCATCCATGAAAACTAATTAACATTCATATCTTACACAATCACATCAGTGGCCTTCCTGTAAATATACAGGAGACAAGGCCTTTTTTAAGGTTGTCAAACTATAGGGCCTTTCCTGGAGTTACAGTTTGATTGATTGACTGAATTACACACTTTTATGTAGTTTAATGATGACTTTTAGGCATGATTAATGATGTGGGCCTAACTCTGGAGGGAATATCAAAAATCAAACTTTGAGCAGTTTGGATTTCTTGGAAAGTCTGTTGACAGATTTGCAGGGTTTGGATTTATAATTCTCTTGACTCTTTATCCATGTGAGAGGTTATATGTTTGTGTGACATCTTTTTCTTCCATGGGACTAGTTGTTTGTGTGACATCTTTTTCTTCCATGGGACTAGTTGTCTGAAAAAATTTACCAATGGCATGTGTAATTCATAGTAGTGGGCCTCTCTGCAGCCATCACAGCAGTGACTGAGTTGAAAGGGTCACATACCTAAACAGACATTTTTTTAGGTTGGCTGGCACTGGCAGCCTGACACACTGGCAGACGGTAGTGTGATAAAAGAGAAAATGGGGAATGCAAGACATAACAGAAACAACAACATATAGACGTAACATAGACATGCCCCTTTGAATTTACAACACTCTGCTTTTATTGAAAGGAAAGCAAGAAACTTGAAAGGTGAGAGATTGAATTAATTTCAAGTGCATAGACAGCACATAGACCGCAATAAATGGAAAAAAAAGCACATAGACTGCAATAAATGGGCCTCTTGGCATGACGGGAGAAAATGAAGTTGGAGAAAACAGTAAACTATACTAAATTGCTGTTATAGACTGCTTTCCCCTATCAGTTTGGCACAAATTTGAACTGTGGATTTTCTCCAGCTTTTCTTCTTACCCATACAGATTGTCAATTGTCATCATGTTTGTTCTTCAAAAGGTAAAGTGAAAACTGTGAAAGAATAATACCAATGGTTGTTTTCTTTTTTATCCCATGTTTGGTTGATCACAAGTGGGAAGGTAAAATCCAACTGCAAAAGAAAATTTACTTTATAAAACACAAAAAAACCTCTTACTTCACTAATGTTTAATTTCTCATCTCACTTCATTTTACATTATCCCATGAAAACAAATGCAAACATAACCCGGAAGATACTTCGCCCCTGTTATTCAACAATTATTTTTTTCTACTGATTTAACATTTACTTTTCTTTTCTCAGTAAATTATTTAGGTAAAAAAGTGGATACGGTTAGGATTCTCCAAATTACATTTTCTATTCATCCAAACAAGGGAAAGTTCCTCTACCCCCCGGAAAGCCAATTAATAGAAAACCCAATTACCAGCAAAGAGAATTCCAAACAGACATGAGCTCAGAGATTGTACCTCCATGGAAACGCTTGGCTCTTTGGTTTGATTGCGTCATTAAATCAGTGAAAGTCCAGCTAAATATGTGGCCATGAAAACCTTTCCTTGACTTGATTTCACGCACTCCCATGATATGAGGACATGGCTATGGGTCCTCATCCATCTGCTGGATTTGGCTTCTCATGCCTTTTGGTTTACCATTTCCAGCCCCTTGTCCTTGGTTGGTTGCAGTAAAGTTTCACTACACTTCTCTCAAAATCATGTGGTTGGTTTCAATCACTTTCCAGTTTCCAAGCTCTAGTGCAAAATACGTCACCCACACACATACCTCCATCAATAAGGAGATGGAAGTAGGCCCCTAAAACAAGCAACAAGTCAATTCAATTGTTCAATTATGCTAATCAGGCACAGAGCACTAACAACCCACCTTAGAGCTCAACACTTGGATAAGATCATCCAGTTTGCCATTCAAATTAAGACCACTCACTGTGCTGGATCCCACCAATTCTGTTAGAACTTCTCAATTAAAGCCCTGTGTCACTTGCAGGAATCACAGGCTGTAAGTGTAGGCTTTTCATAACTGGAGATAACTGGCCCCACTGGCTTGCACTGTTTCTCTTATCATTCCTGCCAAGAGGCTTCCTTAGCCAAACTTTAATGTCCAGCACCAGCCCAAAACTGGTAAGGAGAAAATATCTTAGGATGGGAAGGTCAGGAGGCTAGTTTTAGCAGCTCAAATTTCAGCCACACAGTAGAAAAATATCAATCTGCTATGAAGACAGCTATATTTGGAACCAAGGCTGGAGATACTAGAAATCAGATCAATTAGTGCTCGGGCTGACCCAATAATGACCGATCCGCACAGGAACCTGGACAGGTTTTTAAGCCAATGTATGCCAATAGAATTATCATGTTGACTTACCCAAGTTCCTGTCACCCATCAGCTATCATCACAATATATTCATTATGAAATGAAGGGCTTAAGATTAGAGGACATCTCAAGAGAAATGAGAAGTACTTGAATGCCAAAATGAGCAAATCCACAAAAAGTCAGCAATGCCAGGGTCCTACACTGGTCACTTTTACTAATTGAAGATGCCATAGTCCACCATAAAGAAAGTAACCATCTTGAATAAGAACTATGAATTGACAAAATAACCTCATTTCCAATAATCACCTTTTCTGATTCAGCAATCAGCAAATCTGGAAAAAAGAAAAGAAATAGATCTAGTTATTTAGAAGTTACTAGAATGGAATCATTTTCCATTGTCATGAAATAATTGATAAAAGCTACGTACTCTCTTTGTGCGTGCGTGTGTGCGAACGCGTGTGATTAATTAAATGATTAGTGCTAATTAACAAGGGAATAAAACACCTAACTCTTTTCAAAGATTTTATGGATTCTTTGATGATGAGAAATTTCAATGGCAGAGAATATGGAAAGTAGGGGGTGATTAAGCGATTGAGATATATGAAGAGGAAATGGAGAAAATGGTATACACCTTTGCCTTGCATATGATGGAACGTGGAGATGGCAAAAAGACAAGGAGTGCAAGCGCAGGGCAGGATCTTCTGGATGCTTATAAGGGTTCTTGGGATGTAAGGAAATACCGTATATCTACCGTACAGCTGTAGTATTTCTAAGGAAATGGTTTTTCATCTGTTCAACTGTTTTGAGAGAGATTTGTAGGATAAAGATGCTGTGGTAGGAACTATATTATCTGTAATATGCCTCTTGTGAAGTGAGGATCCTGCTTAGAAAACGTCTAAGTAAGAAGTATTAATTCTATAGTAGAGTTCACCTATTGAAAATCGTAGTCACTCCTAATAAACATGCTACTACCAAAAGATTGACTGCTTTATTAAAAATATGATTAATACAATTTTATGCTTAGTTAACAACCTTACGGTGGGACTAGCTCCTAATAAGATAAAATTTGGAACGTACGCTTTTATCAAACAATTAATCTTACAATGGGATGGGGCATTTGGAATACCCAAATACCCATACAATGGGATAAAATATAGATACTGATGATATTTATTTTGAGCAGCTCATATTTTCTGTAGATGGCCCCAACGTGGAACTCACCTCCTATTTCCGCTTCTGTCTGTTTATTCTTTTTTCAGGTTTTTTAGATAGGGCTTGTTTACAATCATATTGTAGTGGTTTTCATGCACACTTAGCCTGCTGAATTTGAATTGATGTCAGACGTTCTCCATTAACAGATTTTGTTACAATAAATCTGTGCCACATATAGGCATTAAATACTGATATCATTTGATCCAAAATGAACTCTTCCATGGAATTGGTGTGATCCCTTGTTCAGAACCGAGGGTCTGAATTTAAAGGGGCTTGATAAGGCTTACTATTGTAAAAGTGATAGAAAGGACGTCCCACTCATGCTAGGATTGAGCTCACACTTAGGGTTGTAAACAGGTTGGTTCCGGTCCAAGTCCATGGTGGACCCGGAACTGTTAAGGAGAAGGTGGAACCGGAACCAGGTTTGGACCCGAAATAGTTTCGGAACCAATTTCTTGGCTCCGGAACTAGAACCAGAACCATATATGGGACGGGTCTGGATCCGGATCCGAGTATAAGTAGAGAATTATATTAAAAAAATATATGATTTTTAGGAGAGATTTTCGAAAATTGAGGTAATATGTCAGGTCTTGAGTCCACGGGTGCGAACTAAGGTGGAACCGGACCCGGACACATTTACTTATCAGGGCCTAAATAAGGACCCATACCCGATTTTTAACGGGTTAAAACATTCGGGTAATAGGAGAATTGGGGTCCCATTTATATCCCTACTCACACTGCATTTGCCAAGTTAAGTAACGTTACCGATTCAGAAAACAGAAGTGACGTTGTAATTTCTTGGAATGGCCAGGCAACACTCATGTATGTCCCAAAACTTTATATAGCATCCAGTTATATACCTTCTTTAAAAAAAGGGTAAGCCCTCACCATGAGATAAGTTGTCAACTGAACTCCAGCTCTTTCTGTTAGTTTGTTTGGTTCAACTCTCATTAGTCATTATGAGTTCTTTCCAGTTACGTTTTGGTTGGTCCAGCCCCACAGGAAGGTTGGTGGATAGTATTTTGAAAATTGGAGATGCCTTATTTTCCAAAAGCCAGTTCATAATTAATGAATCCAATGTGATGAAATCCTCAAAAGAATTTGATAGTGAACCCACTGAGCCATGATTAAAACCTGTCATGATCAGGACCCATTTTCTTGTCCACCCAACTCCCATGCATTGAAGGTGAGTTATTGGTCTTGAACAAATGCAACCACCACCACAATTTTGAGTTCTTCCCTTCTTTAATCCTATTTCTAATGGCCAAGGCAAAACAGTTCGTATCACACATGAACTACCATGTTAAATAGCTACGAGCCTACGACAACAATCCATTAGTAGATGATCTTGCACAAAAACTATAAAAACATAGAAACAATTCCATATCAAACGACCCATCATGTTAAAAAAAGACATTTCCTTCATTTCTTATGTCCACCATTTCCATACAACATTAATGATTTCACGTGTTTCATGCTACAATCACGTAAATTGCATAAATGATGCCTGGAATATAACCCAAAATCGTCAGCAACAAATCGATCCAGAACTCCACCTGCCAATAACATTACATTAATAACATCAACATCAATGGTCAAAAAGAATAAAAAGAAAAAAGAAGAAGAAACTATATGATCTTAGTGACTACCAAGAGCACACAATTAGAGAGAGAGAAGAAGCTTACTCCACATCCATAAGGAAGGAAAACTCCCACTGGAGGTATTAATATTGCCAATATCACTTCAAGGAATGTTTCAGAACCCATATCAGGTAGAGTGAATGAGTAATGGGAAAGGGAGAGAGAGTGACTTGAGGTTTGAAGATCGGTTTTTTTAAAAGAACACAGTTTTCTTTATCCTCGGATTAAGAAAGTAGCCATCTTACTGGCATGGACAGATGGAAGGGAATACGATGCCTTGAGGGTAGGACGTGGCAGAGACTAACTTCCGAGCTTGGCGCCTTCAATAGAGTCGTTTTGACGGATTAACGACACTGGAAAAGGAATCCGGTAAGATGTAGGTGTCGCTCTGTGTCCAGAAAGAGGAGGCCAGGTGGAGCACAACACTAAGCTGAGACCACTCAAATTCAAGTAACTGGTGTTCGACCAAAATTTTGGAGTTAAGACTTAGTACTGATGGGTCCCCTGTAAACCGACCTTTTAACCCCACTGACACTAAAAATGGAGGTGAAACCTGCAGATGACATAGAATAATGAAGAATTTGATCGTGTGAAAGACGGATTAAAGCCCAATCCTTACGAAAGGTGAGATAGAGAAACAGAGCACTGCTTATTGCTAGAGAATCTACGAACCTGACAGCGTCAGGTGGTTTCAGAAAGATTTTTTTTTTTTCTGAAGAGAGTTTTCTGCCAAAGAAAAAGAGACAAAGTTGGAGTGAGCTAACTCAGAGAATCTCTTAAAAAGTTTGAAAACATTCATTTATATTAACAATTCATCATTGAACCTTTCGTGACATTTAAGCCATATCAGAAAGTTCACCCTTTCTTTGTAAACGATAAGATACATCAAAATGCGTTTCCATTTGTTTGATTGATTGTTGTTCTCTTTTCTGATAGCTCATTCACAAAACCTTCTATTGGGTGGGTGATATCAAGTCATTACCATCGAAGTTGGGGCGTTCTGAAACAAATGCAAAGTGGAAGCCACGATTTCCCTTACAACTGTGACAATTAATCGTCCGAGTCGACTGTAAAGTGCCATTTGCAACAAACTATATACCAAAAGGAAAACCAGGTTTTCACCCGATGCTTCTGTAATTTGTCATATAACGTCTGATGAAAGTATGAACCTGCTGGAAAATGCAGATTTATGGCTTCACTACCAAAATTCCACTCAATCACCCAAAAAAAAAAAAGGGTTGAATTCCAGTTAAGCAACAACAATCAACTATAAAAAGTACTTGATGTTAATCAATCTTTGTAAGGCAAAAGCTCTATTCAAAATGAAACTACCAACAAATTGAGAATTGAAGGGACTGCAAGAACAGTTTCCATACATCGGAAGTTCGTCTCCAATCATCTATATGCCAGGCCTTTCCATATCTCATGAAGAAAACATCAACTGGGATCAAGCCAGTGACTCTGCTAATTGTTACATGCAAGAAACGCACGCTATTGGGGGCAGTGCCCCGATGCACTTAATTGCAGAGAACAACAATGGCACTATCTTCTAATAGTTAAAACTACAGTATGAACGTACCATCTGTTAAGGGGCCTCATCCAGTCTCATAATTTAAGAAATAAAGATAGCATCTACAGCTCTAAAAAAAAAAAATTTAAACATTCGAACAAAGAGACCATGTGAAGAAAAACAGAAAAAAAAAAAACTCAAATTTCAAAACTGAACTAACAACAAAATAATCTCACCAAAAAGGCTAAACATGGATGATGATGGCTATAGCCTGACAAGAGCACCACTTCAAGATTTCAAGCACAATACCTTGAAATCTAATGTGGGTAAAAAAAATATAGACTGCAACTGCAATCATAGGTACATCTACTCTACATCCTTTTCTTTGTTGCTTCCACATCATTAGCAGAATCTGCTCATCGAATAGCCCAGGCATGCGGAGATATGCACCCAAACAAGAATATATGGAAAACATCAACCACCAATCGAAATATTTAGCTCTCTAGTATTTATACATTGATGAACCAGACTGGGGGGGAACTGGTGGCAGCCGGGTCGGGGTTCGGCGGCTGCTGGAATTTGAACCTGTGCTTGCCTCACCATTCTGTGCTGGGTCACTGTAGCGTCGGCTGTGACCATTGACACTGGACCTCATATCACCAAATGAACTGGAGTGGTCAACTGGCCCATTAGCTGCAGCATCGAATGCGGATCTCCAATCGTCACCCGGACCACCAGCTCTTGGACTGGGACTGCTTTCTGCAAAACAGCAAATTTTCAATATGTATATTCATCATGCGCAGATAATTAGTATTGGAAATGAAAGATGGGTAGTTTGGTGTTTAAAAGGAAAATTCCTCAAGGGAGAGTAAAAACCCTCACTATGATCTCTACAGTTCGAAAGACTTTAGTGTCCATGTCAAGAAAGTTGTGGCTTTTTTCTCTCTGTCTATCATTTCCATTTAAAAAAAAAAAAAAATCTTTCTTGGGAAGACTCAAACTGAAACACTCTCAACCTCTAAAAGAAGGGCTTGATCTGCTGTGAAATTCATACTTGACCTCTGACAAAGTTCAACTCCTGTTCCAAGTCTATCATAGGTAGGTCCACTATCTAGTGAAAAGGAGTTCACAGGAGTTATCCAGAAAGACAAGTGAACAATCTTGACACTTGAGGAAGGCAAGTACACCACTCACACTAGAAAAATGATAATATCAACGATTAGGTCCCAGTTTCTAGTCTCTCAACGCAAATTCAGAACATTCCCTGACATGATCAGCATGCCCCAAACAATATTCAGTTGAATTTGAGGGGCATCACTAACTCCCCTGCTTTCAGTGTCAGACAGGTTTGCTTTTAGTCTTCACCAGCTTATTATGTTAACTAGTACTTCAAACTTTCTACAAAAAGGTACCTGATCCACCACCACCATTGGACCAACTAGCAGCAGCAGCTCGGTTGTCATGAATGCTTAGTTGTCGCGTAAGTTTAGACAGAAGAGATGACTGTTTTTGACTACGCTCGCGCCTACGCTTTACATTCTGATCCTCTTGGAGTAGCTCTTCAATCCTCGCATTGTTTTGGGCACTAACCATGGACAAGTGAACATGTCAGAGTGAAATGTTGATTAAACAGCCATCGTAGTTCACCGAGCAATAGCCATGTGCAGCGTACAATGTCGGTTACATAGCATGCTATGCACACAAAAATGCACACTGTACAGAGACAATTCACAGTACACAGACACAAACACAAAACACTGGTTATCATGATGTTAAAACTCAAAGTTGAAAGACTGATTTGCCAAAGTTGAAAGACTGATTTGCCTGGGCCATGAAAACTTTTACAATTAAGCATACACATTACTCATCATAATAAGCGCGCGCACCAACTTTGTATGCATAGACAACCTATCTAAATATTATTTTATTTATTTATTTTTTGAATGGTGTCAGAATTTTATTAAACAAAGTAAGTATAAGCACACTGAAACATCACATATATACACCACATCTGTCTAAGTGCAAAGTAGTCACCTAATAGAACTGTATAGCTGAATGAGCATGTCTTCTTTGGCCTTTTCGACTTGGCACAGAACAACAGCCTGTTCAATCAGAACACCCAAAAATGATCTTCGAGGCCTCAAAAAGTGACAACAGGAAGTATAAAATGCATGAATTGAGAAAGGTAAACACTTACTTTGGGAACATTGGCAGCAAGACTGTTCAAAACCGCCTCCACATAACCACGTACTTCTTGAGACATCCACCTGAGTTCTTCTTCAGGATCCGCAGGCCTTCTAGCCATAGTATCCTAGGGAAATAAAACATAAAATTCGATAGATATAAAAATATTGCATGATGAGTGTGGCACGCAGATCAACAGTGTGCACATTTTAGATGTCAGACACACTTCAAGGGGCAAAATGTAGGATCTTTTGATGTTTCAGGCTTTTGGCATCCATTCATCTTTGCAAGTTCACATGCTTTGTGTTCATGAGAAAATGCATGCAGATTCCTGTTCACTCAAAAAGGAGAACAAAAGGGTCTCCATGCATGTCAGCCCCACAAAGTGGATCTCAGATGCTCTTACAAAATTTAACTTCAATTTCATTAAGCAGTGAAGAATTGGAATCATAAAAGATGAGCATAATTTTGAACTAACCAAAGAACCGTCCGAGAGGCTTTGTCTAATTGGCAGACCAGATTCAGAGGGGGGTGTCCCTTTGGCTGGAGCTCCCTTTGAAGGTTGCATAATACTTCTTATCTTGTTCACCCACTCAACCTTCTCTGCCATACTTTCAGCCTTCAAAACAACAGCACTGTGGGCTGCAAGACCAATAGAAAATCAAGAAGCAAACTAAGTATCTAGTATTATAGCTTCAATAAAATGTTCAGTCCTAAGATATGAAAAACAAACACACCTTTCAAAACAGTTTTATAAGGAACCTTGCTAGTTATCTTGAACACAAGACCTTTTCCTGAATCTGGTCCGTTTGCCTTTTTATCCTTGGAACTTTTAGCTGGAGGCTCCTCCTCCTCAACCTCCTCCAAATTGCATTCCTGAATATTGTAAATATTAAATGGATGAAAAAGAGAAAGCATTTGAACATTAAAAAAAAAAAAAAAGATAATAAATTTTAACCACTTTGTCATTTAAAAACTCAAGGCATTAACTATATATATATATATATATGGCTCTCTCTTCCTGTTCTTTGAATTTAATTGATCAAGCAGCATTCCTAGTAATTAGAGAACTCTCAATGCCCCCATATTTAAGTTATTTGACTTCCAAGTAACAATGGATCAAGTGCACTTATAGTAATTGGAGTATTGGCCAATGACTCTCCACACCCCAACACAAAACCAAGTCCATGTGCACAAATCGGGAGTAGCAATAACACGCTTGAGATACAGAAACCTCGCCACAAAATTTGACAGGACTCCATGAACTCAGTGAATAAAGCTGATAACTAAATGCAGAATCTTAGGGCCCGTTTGGCATCGTTCTCATGTTGTTCTCAATTTTGTGCTGAGATTGGTTTGTGCCAAGACTATACTTTGCAAAACTTGTTGCGCAACATTATATTAAATTACACTGTTGAGAATGTGTTGTACGGAACTTGTTTGGTGACATTATAAAAGGTTTGTTCCAAAGACCGGAAGCAAGAGAATCATAGGACTTACAATGTGGGGTCCACCTTTTATTGTTTCAACACTCTATTATTATCCTACATGGGACCCACCTGTAAAAATTATGTGATAACCCACATTTAAAAATTAGAAAATGTGCCCATATTCATAGGATTTGCAATGTGGGCCCACCTTTATAGGAGCTATAATGTGGGGTCAACTATTTGTGAATATAAATATGGGACCCACCTTTAGAAATTACAATGTGGTACACACCTTTAGAAATTAGAATCTGGGGCCTACATTTATAGGATTTACAATATGGGGTCCCACCTTTTATGATCATGACCACATGACCCACATTTAGCAATTACAAAGTGGGACCACGTTTTTTGTGATTGTGGACATAGGACCCACCTTAAAAAATTACAATGTGATGCCCACCTTTAGAAATTAGAATATGGGGGGATTTATAACGTAGGCTGATGCAGTGCGATCCAAGAAGAATGGGCCCCACTAATGGGCCCCACCAAGGAACCCTACAATGATTTGCTTTCTTTAAATAGTTTAGTAATTTTAGTAATTTGATATAATCAGTGATTTGACTTAATCAGAAAATTGATTTAATTAGAGATTTTAGGGAGTGATTCTAGGAATCACTGAATAATTGTAGTTTCCTTATTAGACCATTCCTCTATTATAAATAGAGAGGTATGTTTGATTGTAAGGTATCCTATATTGATATATATTAATAATAAGAAAATCTTCAATGTTCTCGTAAGTTATTTTTAGTGTTTTCATTGAGTTGCCTTAGGGCCGGAGTCTAAGGACTTGATCACACCGCTGGAGGTATTGATCTTCACCGTTGATCGTGGTTGGCTGCACCATAGGCCCACCTTTGTAGGAATTATAATGTGGGGCCATCTTTTTGTTGATTGTGGACATGGGACCCACTTTTAAAAATTACAATGTGGTACCCACCTTCAGAAATCAAAACATGAGGCCACATTTATAGAATATTCATAATGTGGCTTCAACCTTTGTGATTGTAACCATATGACCCACCTATAAGAATTATCAAGTAGGGTAACCTTTTTTATGATTGTGGACACGGGACTCACCATTAGAAATTGGAACATGGGGCCAACTTCCATAGGATTTATAATGTGGTCCCACCATTATCTGAATTATAATATGGGCCTCTCCTTTTGTGATTGTGACCATGTGGCCCACCTTGAGGAATCACCAAGTGTGGCCACTTTATTTGAGATAGTGAACATAGGGCCTACCTTTATGATAAGTGGGAGGGTTTGAGATCTTTAGATGGCATTCTCTAAAAGGGAAGAGATCACTATGAAACAACTGTGCCGGCGAGTTGTTTCTTAAAAATATACAAAGTTTTTTCGTTCCAACTTTCTTAGGCCAGTGGGTTAAGATTTTGAGATTCCTTCCAGTGACACCAAACTTCAAAACAGTGATTTAGACATACCAAACATGTTTTCCACAACCTCATCCTGTGGGAACATGGGAACATCCGAATGGAACGACGCCAAACACACCCTTAGTGCCTGTGGGAATGTTTCATTCTGAGAACGAATGAAAAAAAAAAAAAAATGTTTGCCAGGGAATTTCTATCCCTTCCTCCACATCTATAAATATCTCTCTGTCTATCTCCCTTCTCTCTCGCTCTAGATTTTCACAAAATGCCTGCCACAAATTCTTTTTTTCATTCGTTCTCAATGAAACATTCCTAGAATGATACCAAATGGGCCCTTAGATGCTAGTTTACTTTATAAGCTAGCCCATTTATCATTCTACCGCTGATGTCTAAAATCAATTAACCTAGAGCAACCTCAGCAGCAATGCTATGGTTTGATCTTCATTTAGAAAATTGTATAAGATAATGAATAGATGATTACTATATCATACAAAACAGTTCCTGCTCACCTCCAATTATCCTTTGGAGTTAATTATTCTTTTTTATCCTAATAAAGCTTTCTCTAAATTAAAAAAAAATGACAAAAAATGATAGCTGTAATAGCACACACCTCCAAAATGATAACACCACGAAAATGTCTTTCCTCTTGCTTTTTTGTGTATGCAAGCTGGAAAACAATGTTTGAAACCAAATTAGAAACCACAAATCTCAAAAATAAGATATACCAGAATTAAATAAAGATGTATTACAAAATACCATCACGGGACTAAGTTTAAAAAATGTTTGATTTGGAAGAAATAACAGTATACTGACCTTTCCATTTTTCTCATTCAGAACAAACCACCTCCTACTCCACCCGTTAGTCTTCTCACTTTTTTTCAATAGATATCCTAAAAATAGCTAAAGGTCAGTGATGCATAAAAATTTGATGCAACCAAATAAAGAAGGGAAATCTTGAGAAAATGCTCAGGTGCAAGATGCCAAGACTCTTATGGGATAAACAAGAATGCAAAATTGATCAATTATCCAATTCTCTAAATGATAGTACCAAAAGGATGTGAACTGTGAAGATAAATCTTAAAATAAGGCCAATATTTCATTAAAATTTCACTCATATAACAAAAGCAATGAAATATAGTTCATTTATTTGGAGTGAGTCACTTGTTCAGTTGCAACTCTGCCTAAAATCTTAACTTAAAAATTTTCAAAATACTTAATCTGTGACTAACTGTAAAGTATTATTGATGAAGTAAAAATTGTAAGAGAGGCAGTGGGGACCCAGGAGGACCCCATAAAACCTACAAAAAAGAATGGGAACTATGAGTCTATGATGATGATAGCCAATATCAGTCCTTGGTGCCCCTTTCCTCAACCAATGAATCTGACATCACAGACTAGTTTCAGCCACACATGCTTTAAGCCCAATACTGATTATTGCCAATAAATGCTGAATTCATAAAAATGAAGGTTAATCTCCATGGCTTCCTTTGAGCCGTTTAAAGTTGTGTAACTAACTTTTTCAATCTCCAACTAAGAGATATCTCAAGGAGGCAAGTTGTAACAATAGCCACCAGTATTAAAAAAGACAAAAAGAGTAACATTAGCATCTCTCCTATTGCCTAAGACTCTGCAACTCGGGCCTTGCCCATTCCAATAGACTGAAAAAGGATAGTTCGTCCATTAAGTGTAATCTCTCGCCATCCTATGAACACTTAACTGCCAACATTTTCTTTTTGATGCACCCTCAGTCTGTAGGTTCTTTTTTTTCCTCAAATGGTCACCAATATATGAGAGAGGGAGAGAGAGAGAGGACAACCTAATGGTACACCATAAGATAAAGGAAAGATGCAACTCAAGGGCATCAAACAGTTAAGCCACAACATGCAATCCAACAATGTGAAAAATCAGTTGTTCTGAATCTCCTTCAGAACAAGGGGCCAGGATATTAATGCAACCTTGAACCTTTACTGCAACACCGGGGAAGTTTACTTGTTTTAAGAACTCTCCTATTCCTCTAGCCATATTAACCAGAATAAAAACCCAAAAAATATAGCCTCTTGTACTCAGGAAACCAAATCATCATCTTCGAATAGGTAAAGCACTAACTTTGTAATAACACATTTGCTGCTACGAGCTGAAAGAAAAAGTTAAAACAGACAAATAATCCCATAATTGTCTAGCGAAGGAGCAACAGATTAAGAGATCTGGGACGTGGCACATATTCAACATCTTGGAGGCACAAACTACAAATATTGACCAGGAACTCCTTGTGTTTCCGCTTTCTAAGATGATTAAAAAACTGCTTTCCGACAAAAAGCTTAAAAACAACTGGGAGTTCTACTTCTAATCTTCCATGGTTAAGACCTCAAACAGGAGTCGAACCTATGGGCTAATATATGCTTTCTCAAAGTTTCACTGCACAAGGGGAATGAAATCCACCCCCCCCCCCCCCCCCCCACACACACACACCACCGGTTTTTTTTTTTTGAATGGTGGGAATGAATCAGCCTTGCAAAGTTGCAATGGAAAAATGTGAGCTGTGCTTCAATAGGAGTTTCATTCCACCTCACCAACCTGTCACAAAAGGGCATTTCAGTAAATGCTTCTCAAACCAACCTCCAACTCCCATCCTCCTTAGCCTAACAATATGCATTTGGGAAAACAGAGTCTATCTAATTTGGTTACAATGCTTTAATTATTATTAAAGCAGTGCTTTAATTAAATGAACATTATTAAACATTATTATTTAAGCTTGGCAATTTGGTTCCAAAAACCAAATAGTATGTGCAATGAACAAAGTTGTCCTCATTCTAATGACTTCCACCTGCTTTATTCTTTCAACTTCAACAAACCATATTCCATATCATTTATTTTTCTACCAATCAAAGCCACTATGTAAGATGTTCATGCAAGTAGTGACGTTTTGAGAATGATATGAATGAGTATATTAGATTATGTAGGTATGCACAAGAAAGGCATTGGCATGACTGTCCACAAATATACACAATGCGAACTCATGTTAATCAAAATATTCATATAAAAGGCAACACTTCCAATGCACAAGGTCAAGACATGGACACAAAAAGAATTCAATAGAATCACGGCCAAACAAACCAACATTGTTATGTTCTCATAATTCAAAGGAGCATTAGATAGTAGATAAACCTGCAACTAAATCACCAGCAATCTGCAAAGTCGATCCTTCCTTTGCATCTTTCTCCGGTTGGTTTGATTTGTCTTTCATCGACTTCAAACTTCCTCCACTTTGTTGGGCTCCTGTTTGAGGGCTTGTTGCCTAGAAAGGCAAGCGGTTTTTGTTTATCAATAAAGTGCAGCATGCAGTGGACACAGAGCACCAGACAATAGAAGGCTATTGATCTCATGTGACAAAATGAATAATGAACTAATCAAAGCATTCTGTTTTGCATTGAACTCCATAAATTTGTAATCCTGGATCAAAATAGCGGTTGCAGCGGACATAGCGGACAGTGGCGAAAATGCTATATAAGAGGCGATACAATCTGTAGAAGTATTAATTATTTAAGTGGGTAAAAACAATTGGAATCTTGCGTAGTAGTCAATCTTGTATTTTTTTTAAGTGACTTGGAACCATACAAAAGGCTAGAGACAACTTTGGGAAAGGCCATTAAGAAGAAGAAATTGGAAAAACCGTGTGTTAAATTAAACCATTTCGTTCTATTAGGGTTTAGACCATAGTGCCACTATTTTCAAAAATAGTGAAGTGGCCTCAACTGCTACATCCAATAAGTGGCCACTATTTTTATCCATGTTTATATTGACATTTTGATGAAAAAAAGATGGTTAGAAGTAAGAAGACCGTGTGACAGCACTTGAATTGCAGTAGATGAGCAAGTTTGACCATGTCAATGGGTACGAGACATGCATGAGCCATGCTGGTACACCAACTCCATTATGTGTTTCGGTTCACTTATAAGTATTATGAATAAAAAAATTAAGTGGGGTACGGTTATTTCAGTATTCTACTTTACATTAAAAATGTAAGATGGAATTTAGAACAGCTTATTCATGTTTTATGTAAGAAAAATAGTCTAGATCACTTCTAGAGGAGTAACTTGGATTCATAACATATATGGGCAATGATATGCCTATCAACCACAAGTTTTTCGCTGGATGTTTCTTCCCTAAGCTTTTGTGAGATCTTCGGGTTGGGACTGTTTTACTTTCAGTTAAGATATGGCCTTACATTTGCATTTGCTGATTATTCCCTTTCTATACATGTTTGGCCTACTATGATTGTTGTTGATGAAGGTTTATCTAGCCAACTTCAGTCAGTAGCTTGTGCAACCTAGATAGACCATCTTACATCAAATTTTTCCTGGATAAAGAGGAATAAACAACATACTCTGTTCAGAATGGTTTGCTCTGCCTCCTGCCCCTTCTTTGAAGATCGATTCTTCAGCTCTTCCTCCCGGCGTTGTCTATCCATCCTGATGAATTAACATTAATTGCTCAGAAATAAATTTTTAAAAAACAAATAATGAGAGACCCATAAAGAAGATTTCTTTTCTTTTTTCTTTTTTCTTTTTTTAATTTCAACCACCAATATGTCATAAAGGATGGATATAGTATTGTATGAGGGCATTGGTTTTGTTTATCATCACTTTTCCATGCCTGTTTCTAGTGATTCCAAAAGAGCGTGTGCATTCTGAATCTCTTCATGTTTTTATTAGCACTCCCACATCCTGATAAATTAAAATTTTCTCAGAACATAGATGCCTTGGCTGACAAATAGTCAGAGACCCATAAATAGTCTCCCTCCCTCCTACTTCCCTAAACTATGACCACCAATTTTTCAATAAAGATGTGTATAATTCTTTATCAGGGCATAGATTTTGTTCATAATAGCTACCTGCACCTGTTTCTATGATTCCTAGAAAGGTTGTAGAATTCTGAAGCCCCTCATGATTATATATAGCCCCATCACATCTTCCACTTATTTTTCTAATGAGTAAATATACAGTATTATATCTTTTATATCATATTCCATCATAGTTGTACAAACACAAAATTGCCACATTTTCATAAGGACCATCATTTCACCACCAGCAGTGTTTCAAAAACCAAACCAGACCAGCCCGGTTCCTTCACTGTCTAATCTAGATTCAAACCAGGGCCTTGGTTAAAAACTGGCAGGTTAACTGGTTGGGCCCACAATTTATTATTTTAAAATAGTTTTTTAATATTACATCAGAATCAAGCCAGGTACAACCGGATGATTGAACTGGGTTGGACTGAACATTCCCTCCACTGGTTCGCACTCTCGTCTGGTTTTTTAAAATTGACCCCCAGTATATTATTTATCTCTCGAACTCTATGCATGTTTATTTATTTAAAAAGAACGATGAATTATTTCCAACAATTTTCAGAAACAAAATGATTGATCTAGATCAATCCATGGACTGGTTTTGTTATCAATGAGTCATTCATTGTACATTCAGGTACGTTTGTGTAACTGCTTTTCCGAATAAAAGGAAAAGAAAAGCGGGGCGTTTTTATCCGGAAAACTTTTCCATTGTTTGGTGCAAAATCTTTTCCACAAGGAAAATCATCAAAAGCAGTAAACTTTAAAGATCAAAAGAATCTATTCAATATTTCAAACATATATAACCCATTCCTATTGTAAAAATGATTTTCCATCAGCTATTTGACTTTACAACAGATATTGAGAGAGAGAGAGAGCACATTATTTAACGAGTAAAAAAAAATGTGATCTAGATAGCGGAAGATGGCAAATGCTGATTTCACCATGTCTCTCAAAATGGCAAACAACTTTTAGTGAAGGTAGGAAGTTCAATTAAGCAACCATTCAAAAAAATAATAATAATAAAAACTTCCAAAGAATACAGAAACAATTAAATATCAGCAAATAATCATGTGCAACCAGCTTTGAAGTTAAATTAATGTGGCCATACAATATTAAAATAAAAGGTGTGAATATTACTATAAAAAAGTCAGATAGAAATAATAATAATAATAGCTTATATATGTTTAGTGCCAATCAACATGCTCATGTATAACCATTCAAACATTTAAATGTATGCTCATGGATACAATTGTTGAAGTATCAGATAATTGAATTGACCACCACCAAGCCAAGAATACCTTCTCTGCACCAAACGAATGAAGTGCTGAGGAGGAACGAAAGCACGCTCCATATCAACTAATGCAACCACCATCTTTTTGGCCTCATTTCTAAACCCATCCAAAGCAGCAGATGCAATGGCAATGACCTTAATGAGAAAATGGAATTATTAAGCATTAGTTACCATTATTATAAATCAAGCACATTTATAAAGGTGAAATATCAACCATTGCATATTGTTGGAAGCATATGCCTAAAATGATGTCCAATGACAGATAGTATTACCTCTCTCTTGAAAGGAGGGTATCTTCCAAGACCTGGTGTAGCATTTGCAGCTGCTGAAACTATATCAATCAATACACGGTGCACCTGTATTGGCAGCCACATGCGATAAATTAAAGTGAAAAGGCAGAGTATCAATCAGAAAAATCAGAAAAGGGAATAGAGAGCCTTCTACATGCAACTTCATGCATACATCAAGATTTTGTAGCAGCTGTTCAGAAAAATATTAGTTGACCTTAAGGATCGTTTGTGTTTTACACATGTACGGAAAATGAATCACTTGTGTAGATGATGCACATGCAATTCATTTACATATGCAAATGAGTACCACGTGTCAATGTCATGCATTCCATTGTTTGTCATTTTCACATCTCTTCACATGTGAATATGAGTACATCCAATGGATCATGGTTTTTCCCAGATCCCTCGAAATCCATGATGAATCAAGGCATGATATTTGAACTCCTGGTCCTAGCTGTGTATAGCCTTGATGTAGAACGGAGGGAAGATGCAGGGCGGGCAAGGTAGAAGATGGCTAAAGGATAGATCAGGCAAACCTAAAAAATTGGGCTCTCACCAAACTCTGATCTAGAAGCATTACTAACTTAGGCTTTCACCAAACTCCAATTGAGGAGGAAGTTGAGGCAGTTGAAGATCTCAAGAGAACTTGGGGAAGAACTTTTATCATTAGTCATTAACCATCTCTTAGCCAAAGAGGCTTTACATCATTATATAGGAAAAGAAATAAAACATAAAACTAATCCGAACCATCCAAACACATTGATGGCCAAGATTAAAACCACCAACATAAACCATAAAATAGCATAAAATAAAACTCTAAATAGGCTAAAACATGAAAATAGATGGGCGAGGCCTAAAGAGCTTCATCGAGATAGATGGGTGGGGCCCATTCGCAGGTTGACCCATGGGGGACCATGGGTCTGTCTTGCACTCCTGCGTCAAGCCTTCTAAAAAGGATGAACAGTTCGAATCATAAAAATGGGGGCCACAGAAGTCCAGAATGGCAGATTGAATGGTCTGGACCATTTTGCAAATATCTCAAAATCCATGATAGATTAAAACCTGATATTTTAAACACCCCACCCCACCCCCAACGACGCAGATCATTTTTTGCATTCTAAAGAGGATGTACGGTTCAAACGATATTTTGGGGGGCCCCGAGAACAGAAGAAAAAAAAAGGGACAGGGCCCAAGGGATGTTAAAATCATGTGTAATACAGTTAATACATCCAACAGTTCATGGTTCTTAACAAATCTGTCGAGATCCATAACGAATCAAGGCATGAAATTTGACCCCGTGGCCGTTGTGGACCTTCTAAAGATGATCAACGGTTTGGACCGTGAAAATGGGGCCACAAAAGTCCAAAATGGCAGATTTTAAAGTCAAGACTTTTTTGAAAGTATCTCAAAACCCATGACGAATCAACGGCTAAAATTTGACTCCTTAGCCCTTCTTGGCCTTTTAAAGGCATTCAACAACGATTCGAATCTTAATTTCGGGGCCCATAGAAATAAAAATAAAGAAAGAAATTGGACTGCCCATTTTTTTGCCCGGGTTGCCGTAGGAACCACCCAGTAACAGTGACATGTGTATCCATTTATCATCTCTTCACATGTGAAAACTCTGGACCCAATCTCTTCACATGTGAAAACTCTGGACCCAAAGGCACATGATTTTCACACCACCATTTATGCACGTGATGCGCAAAATGGTCCAAACAAACATGAGATGCGTATTGGTTATCCATGAAGGCCCATTCACATACGTAAATGGTGCAAACAAACGACCCCCAACGATCGTTTGTTTGCACCCATTTACATACGAAAATGTCACATGTGTAACACTTACGCATATGCACATTTGTTTGCACTCATTTATGCATCACATACGTTAACGAGCTATGACAGTGGTGTAAATGAGGCCATTTTCATATGAGAATTTTCACACCTCAAAAAATGTGAAATGATTACAACTCTTTTTTTTTTTTTTTGAATGGTTACTTTCATTGAAAGAGAACGAGCACTACAAGAGATACGTACTGACAACAAAAGACTGGAAGCACAAAAACACAAGAAAGCCAACATCCAAAAAGCAACAAACTAAGGCCCTACATTAGAGAAGGTCAACTTTTTCCAATGATACACTATTTGTTGTAAGGAATATCCTCTAAAAGAGGGGATGATTGACACACATAGAGCCACAAGAAACTTAGATTTCTCCACCAAATTGTTTTCGTTAGAAACTATCCCTTCAAAACATCTTGAATTCCTTTCCTTCAAGATCGTCCAAATCACCGCCAGAAAAGATAACATCCACATCACCTTTCCTCTAGAATCCCCAATAGGGGTTTTCCAAGCCTGAAAGAGCTCGATAAGAGAGTTAGGGAGGGCCCAACAGTAGTCAAACCATCCTACCACTTACATCCAAACAAACTGAGCTGTTTTGCAATTCAGCACAAGATGGTTCACAGATTCCTCGTGTCTCAAGCAAATAGGGCAGCCATTAACAATAGTCATCCCTCTCCTCCTTAAGAGATCCATAGTAGGAATCTTGTTCCTGAGAGCCAACCACTCGAAGATTAGCACCCTTAGGGAAGCCTTTAACTCCCAAATGCTGCTCGCAGGGCTCTTCTCCCCCAAATTATTAAGGATTACCTTGAAGAAAGAGGACACTGAAAAGGATCCATTCTTTGAGGCTTCCACACCCTAACATCTTCCCCTCTATCTTGAATATTTACACCGTTCAGGAAGTTTAGGAGTGAAATGAATTGAGATTCCCCATTTTCCTTCAAGTTTCTTCTGAAAGTAGGACACCAAACCACCTGACCTCCACTTGTATTCATATAAGAGCTGAATGTGGCTTCCTTATCCTGCACACACCTAAATAGATCTGAGAATTGAGCTCTCAGAGTCATTTCTCCAATCCACCGGTCTTTCCAAAATAGAATCCTCTCCCCCGATCCAGATTGATATCTTATGTTCTCCATGAAAAGCCTCCTTACCGAGAGGGTTCCTTTCCATATTGCAGACGAGTTCTTTGGGGCTTCCTAGACATCCCACCATGTCTTGGAAGATTATATTTCCTTTCCAGAACCGGTCTCCAAAGCCCTTCCGAACCATCTCCTATCCTCCACAACCACTTGCCCAAAAGGGCTTGGTTCATCTGCTTGAGAGGCCTTATTCCCAGGCCTCCTTCTACCAAGTGAAACTTCTTCTGAGCACTAGTTCCATACCATATGATTACACAACTCCTAGGTAAAGAAGGCACCAATGCAAAATCCAACTGGGACGGGTCATAAATTCAAATCCCTTCACCACGTTTTATTTTTTGCAACTACTATGCCCCCAAAAGTTTAATCTGAACTGATCAAAACTATTATTGACACACTAAACCCCTAAACATTTAGTTTCATGCCTTAAACATATAGATGATGGACAGCTCGAATAAACAACTTGGGGCCCATAAAAGTGCAAAGGAAAAAAAGGTGAATGAAGGGGTTCGAACCCACAACCTATCCATGTGGGTGCCCCTATTGCAACCGGTACCACATCATCTCCTTAATTAGAAATGCAACCATTTACCATCTCCTCATGTATGTAAATGAGAGCTGTAAATAAGAGACAGAAAATGGCCTCATTCACACACAATTTTCAGACCTAATTTACGAAATGCATGCATAAATGAGCACAAACAAATGTGACCATGCATAACCATTATGCATGTGCATCATTTATAGATGTAAAGGAGTGCAAACAAACAACACCTTAACATTTACTAATGTGAAAGGTGCTTTCAAACAAACACGGTATTGTGTTTCTAATGTGTAAATGCTACACGTGTAAAATTCACATAAGCAAATTTTACATATGTAAAGCCCACATTCATATCCCGTGTAAAACAAGACGAACAACCCCTTAACATTAGGACCGCTTGTTGCTTGATCAATGAAAAAGGTTTTTTACATTGCACTTTTCATTTAAGACAGACTTTTATTTTATAAGCAAGAAGAAATATCACTATTTCCAAAAATTAAAACCAAATTTAGAGAATCAGAGAAGGATTCATTGTAGGAGAAGCAGATAGACTATCAATAAGAAAACAGGATAGTTTTAATATCTGATGTTATCATACAAAATTACCTCATCCACACAAAGACGCGAGGGCTCTTTTGCCAGCTCCAGAACTCCTTTTATAAGGGATCTCAGACCTTTCTCAGGAGATATAAGGTATGGTTGATAACCATCAGCTTCCAGCACAATCTAGAGTGTAGTATGCAAACATTGCAAGTTTGCAACAATAAGTAAGAATGATAATGACAAAACAGAAGAAACACAAAAGACTAAACGCAAAGGATAAAGAAAAGGTACCCTTTTGACATTGTTAATATCGAAATGTCTGTCCAGAGGAAGCTGTTTAATTCTGTTTGGAAAGTTTCCTTCAAAACTCGCAACAACTTTCCAACCAGCACCCTGTGAACAAGAAACAAAATAGCATCAAATGATCAGAAATGAGGAAAGCAAACCCATTTAAAAATATATTGAGCAACACAAACTGTCCACAAACTGTCATTGATCAGTATTTGAAAGACTCCTGAATTCCTCAAAGGAAACATCAAATGCCAAAACTATGACCAAAACTCTCACAACAAAGACTGGGACTCTGGGAGTTCAAAATGAAGCATCATGTCAAGCCTTACGTGTAGGGATGCAAATGGGTCGGATCCAGGGCAGAATTGTGCTCGATCCAGACCCAGATCTGTCTTTATAGATTGGGATCGGGATCCGACACGGAACCTGTGTGTTGTTAAAAAAAAAACAGATCTGATTCGGGATCCAGATCCAAAACAAGATGTGGAATGCATTAATATAATTGGATAAAAGATCTTCAAAATAATTTTTTTAAATATACAAATGGGACTAGTAAATGGTATATACAATTAAAGCTAGGTATACTCTCAAATATGAATAAAACTGAAGCTATTTAGGCCCTTAAAACCTATATAATCTTGTAATATGGGAATGTGACCATCTTGAATCCTGATCCTCAGGTTTGAACATGCAGGGTCCTGGTTCCAGATCTGATTTTTTTTTTTTAAAATGGTTCATTAATCAAAGCAAGCAGTACAAGAGCTATACTGCAATGCTTAAAGCAACACCATACAAAAGCAGCAGGAATTAGAAACTACGTCCCCTCCCCAAAAGCAGAAATAGAAGCAAAAAACAACAGAACAACCCACCACACAAAGCTAAAAGCTACAGAAAAAATGAGACATCCCCTCCCCAAAAAGTAAAAGTACAAGAAAATGAGGTCCCCATATCAGAAAAAGCCATTCCCTCCAATTAAGAATAATCTGAGCCATCGAGTAGCTATGAAAGTGAGGAATAACCAACATCCATGACACAATGGTGAATTTTAGATTCTCAATAATGGTTCTTCTCATGCATTTATAGAGAGGTAAATGAAAAGGAAGACAATATAGCAAAACAGCGCATAGAAATTGGATATGGATCAATTAGTATCTTCTAGATCACCTATAGGCTATAGGGGCTTCAATACATCATCAAAGGAAAAATTCCTGTAATTAACTGTTTTACACTTTTTGCACATACATACAGTATATAATTCCTATACTGTATAGTTAGTTTTTTAATTTAATTGTTTAAGTTTATTGATGAAATTGACATTACCAATTAAACAAAAAATGCAGCACAGGAAAAAAGTATTTGCCAGCTACATTGCAATTGGACAAGTGAACACACTAATAAAAATCTTGTAATTAGTGGGTTTGGAAGCATGGGTAGTTTTCTCCAGCATTCCCACATATGGACAGGTGATGTCTTACGCATGGCGCTGGGAAATTCAGGAGGGGTCCCAGTTTATTGATGGGGTCCCCACCTCTTTTATTGTCTGGATTAGTAGGACGTCCACATGCAGCATCTCATAGGAGAAAATCTTGCTGGGAGGTAATTAATCTGATTGAAAAGATATCATTTTTGTATAGTACTAGGTATTACGGACTTCTATAATGAGTTATGAGCCCCACAAAGTGTCATATCAGTTAACTCCAAAAAAAAAGGCCACATAAGTCACAATTTCACATTCAATGTCATGATGAACGCTACAATGACTAATGGGCCTTATATGAGATCGATATTCTATTAAGAATCACACGTTACACTGTCCATATAAAACATTTTGATTGAAAAAGATGGATGATGAAATTTCCAGTAGTTTTAAATTTCGGTTATCAAAAATTTTTAACAAAACTGAACAAAAAATTCAGACATTTCAAGCTGGACTCTGGATAGGTGGATATCAATGTTTCCAGGCACAGATACTGTGAACATATCTCAATTGATTATACAGCCCCCATTCAGGAAGAATAAATTATGCAAAGTTTTAAACTACAATCCCAAAAGGTAATTTTACAAATGTACAAGGAATAACATATTAAAGAATAGTTGGCTCACCTCACCAGAGGCAATATGCTGGAGAAACTTATCCTCGAACTCACGGCAAAGCTCCAAAGCAATAGCCCTTGTTCCTTCAACACTATCAACCATTTGCTCCCCAAGTCTAACCAGCTCATCCTCAACTATTTGAGACTTACCTTGAAGCCTGAATATTTTTTAAGGTAGAAGTGGTCAGAAGTTATAATTAAGCTATTACCATCAATTATTTGACAATTAGTGAATCAGCCTTGGAGTATGACTTATGATATGTGTACGAATGTGTGCGTCTGTTTCAAGTTTTGGAAGCCTACATGTCAACTTGTGTTGGAGTAATGTTCTTTTAATGAAGAATGCTTCCAACCATGTGAAGACTATTGATTATGAATAATAGAACACAATGGCGGTTGAATTTTTTCTCCTTGTTCATTTTTAACATTCAATACATGTTTCTTCATTGGAGATTTCCTCTTTTTTTCACTGAAGTTGGAATGGTGATTAATGTGCTTTTGCCAGTAGAGTGGATGCCCAAGAAGCCAAAGAGTCTTTTTCTTTGTTCACTACAAGACTCAAGGTGAAATGATCCATGTAGTTAATCTGATTCAATGGAAGGTTCTCAGCAGACCTATGTGAGTACACTTTGCTTGATATCATCTGCACAGTGCAATGTTCAAAAGGGAGTTGGAGGTAATGTCAATGGCAGCAATGGGTTGGAACTTGGAAGATCATGGAATACAGACGTAAATTGTAACTGGAAAGCGTAAAAGGGATCACCACTGTAACCAGGAGCAAACTAAATGAATCACAGAGAAATAAGGAGTCTCAGAGGGTCTAGGTGAATCTGGAAGGTGTGGCACGGGTAGTTAAAGTGGCAATGATACATTAAAAGCTGATCTACATAATAGCTTGCTGGCAGTTGTGGGATCCATAGAGGTTGACTCGAAAGCTGTTACTGACCGGATTAGGTGTAGGTTAAGGTGAGAGTGTGATATTGGATTTCAGGTGAAAAAAAATGAATGTGTTACAATGATGGATTATCCCTTCTTTCAAAGGGGATTTTCAAGAGTTCGTAAATGGGGCCTCCTCCACAGCAGGTCCAGTTAGGAGAATCAATCATTGGCTGGAGGTATTAGGAACTGTTCTTAAGCCTGTTCGCTCGGATTTGATTCTATGGAGACAATGGAAATGTTGAAGACCTTGGATGAAAAATCAACATCTCAAGAGGCGGTGGAGGTGGCTAGAGTCTTTGTTCTATGCACATAGCCCTTTAAGTCACAGAGATCGCTTCTTCTGGTAGTTGAAGGAGTTTGATTCAAAATTATAGCAGCTGTTGAAGAGAGAATCTGTAAATATAATTGTCCCTTGAAGGCCTAGGCAATTAACAGGAATGATCCTCCAGGTCTCGAGGTAAAATGATGCTGATATGGATCCAACAACCCTAGCCATAGAAGGACGAAATTTAGAAATTCCCTGTTAGTTTTTTAAAGGCTATCGGCAACTATCAATGGGGAAAATGGTGAGTGTCCAGGCCTCTTCACGTAGAAGCTATTATAGAAATAGTAAAAGTATGGTGCGGCATAGATTCATATGTGGAGATACCAATCAGTGAAAGGTATAAAGATAGGATTAGAGATCCTTCTATTAAGGAAAGTTCAATGGTCAATGCCCATACTCCTCTAAGAAATGAGATATGCATGAGAGGAACTCTAGTTGAAAGTGGTATCCTATTTCCAAGGCCCAGGTCTTGCCCGGTTGAAGGATCTGCTCTTTTGAAGAATTTTGAACCGCTAAATTCAGGGCCCATCAGGAAGGCACTTAAAGGAGGTTATGCAAGAGTCTCGCCTTCGCCAAGATGCAGCAATACTTTCCAATGATGAGGAGAGTTCCCAGCACCCAAATCCACTGGTTACCTTGTCAGATAAGTAGAGAAGTTTCGTTGTTCATCTCTCGGACAAAAGATCAATGCAAAGAGGCTTTTATTGCAAGTAAAAGCAAGGACTTTTCAAGTCTCCTTCTAGTTCTGGTGAAATACAACACACAATCCAAAAGGCCAATTCCTTCTAGCAGGGAACAGGCTGATGCGTCATGCGACCCAACTAAATATCCATACTCTTTCACATCAAGTTATTATCAAAACAATGGCTAGAATCGAGATCATAATCAGGTAGGGACAATTGTCCTATTCATTAAGACCAAGAGCAGTCCTAGGCTCCTAGCAAATATGAAAGAATATGATTCTAATTTGAGCGCAGATGAATTTCATTTACCTTTTTCAGGAGAAAAAGAATGGCATATTAATTTGGGCTGAGAGATATAAAGATGATCTTTTTCACCATAATCACCAATGGGACTCCTGTCTTTATCCAATGGTGAGACCAAGCGGACGTTGGAAGTACAGCGGTCGGTAGGGGCAGCCTTCAGCAACAATGTTAATGAATAATGATATACATATATGTTAAGGGGTTTCAAGAAAAGGATTGAGAAAATCAAAATCAAATTAAATGGCAAAAGGGAAAGGGAAACAACAGTTTTTCTTCAATCCTCAATTAACTATGACCGATCAGTGGTCTAGGGAGAAGGGAGAACTATTAGTTATCAAATGTAATTAAAATTCTTATTGCTTGGTGGCTTGGGAGTTTGTGCAAGGTGTTTTTTTTCCCAGCATGTTCCATGTTCATTTTTCTCATGAAATACAGTAACATTACTACCATCGCAATTTAAAAAAAAAAAAAAAAAAAGTCAATCTAGATGGGTCCATACCTCTTAGAACCGATAATTATACATTTAATAAAAAAAAAACAGATGTTACACAGCGTGCTGAAGTCATAAATAAAATGCCAGAAATGATAACAAAAAAATTTACCCGGACAACAAGCTTGGAAGCCTGACTTTCATCCTCTTACGGATCTGGTGAGCAAGGTTTTCCACTAAAGCTAATCTGCCAAGCTTGCTTTGAGGGGCTCCAGTAAGTATGGATTTTAGACTTTCACTCTCCGCTCTCCAAGCAGTTTCCAAGGAGTTCTCAGAGCCCACAGACCCAGACTGTGCAGATGCAATGGAAACAGATTGACCAATTAAAGCAACCCATGGTAAATCAGATGTGTTGCGTGGTCCCTGATTTAAAAGAAGAGCCTGAACAGCAGCAAGTGTTTTCTGGTCTGTTGCCGATTGGTCTATTTTACTGATAACACCAATTGTTCTGGTACCTAAATCAACAAGGATAAAGCTAGATCACTGGCTGACTTAAATAATAATGATAATGACGATGATGATCTGGCCAACAGTGCTCATTCCAATTGACACAATTCAAAAAAAACAAGTCTTTAACAAGTACACACCAGTCTACAAGATCAATGATGACCACCAGTCTACAAGATCAATGGTAACTCACCTTCTGCATCAAATTCCTTAGCCAGTCTAAGGGCACGAGATGAAGAAATTTCAGGTGCTTGAGCAGCAGGTATTATGACAAGCAAAATTGCATCATTGTGCTCAACATAGTCACTAATCTGCAATAAGGACCATAAATAAAGACAACAATATTGTCACTGTTGGCAACTTATTATGCCTACAACTAAATATAAGCAAAAAAAAGAAAAACAAGGCAAAGAACACACCAAGAGGTAACCACCATATGAATGACAAGCAATAAAGTTTGTCAGACACGTAAAAGATGAAAGGGTATTAATAGCTACTCACCATTGAAGTATCCATAGCCCGTTGATCTAATCCAGGTAAATCAATTAATTTCAGTGGAGGAGCTGGGAAAAAGAAAACAATTTAGGTGAAAGTAATAAACAGTGAAACAAGTCAAAATCAAATAGCACCACCTAAATAGAAGCATCTGGCGGCAGTAATGCAAGCAAAACAGTACATACTTCTATCAAGGCAATACATTGGGTTCAATAAGGACAGTGGGAGGTTGTGTTGATATATAAGCATGGAACTGGGGTAAGAAAACCGTTAATAAGGAGGAGCACTTCAAACTAAGAGGGCATTTGTTTGGAGGAATTTCTGAAAGGTATTCCATGTTTTGAGGACTTTTTACAACAACGTCAGTTTATCTTTATGAAGTATTTGAAATTCCCTGTTTAATTAGTGGGGTCCAAAAATCTAGCCTCCAGAAAATGTCATTTGTGGCTGTTGGAATTCTCCAAATTCCAGCATCTAAAGTGATGGGTGGTACTTGAATGTTTGGGAATCCCGCTGGGGGAACAGCATTGGAAGAATTTGTAGTTCTCTCGAACAGGAACTCTCTAAATTCAAACAAACAAATAGGCCCTAAGAGTCAAGTAAAAACCAAGCATTGTTAATCCAGGGTGGTTCTATAATAACTGTTCTTCTTCATACATGCTCCTTCATAATCATTACTTCTCTTCCAAGGACGCTGGGTGCTGGCAAATGATAAGGACGCTGGGCGCTGGCAAATGATTACAATGAATTAGAAGTTTCCAAAGTTTGGGAGGCTATGGGATGTTATCTTAGTCATATTCATATCCTTAAGTCACTGTCATTGAGTATGTTCAAAGAGTGACCCATCCCCAGGTGGAAAGGACCGAATGGTGTGGAAGCACTGATCAATATGGAAGTCCCATGCCATCTTTTTGCAAAGTCTCAGTACAAATAATTACAGTAGAGCCCCCAAGTTATTGATTGTTGTCACTGACTGGCTGTGCTTTCTATTGAAAAGAAGTTAACCAGATACTAACCACTATAATATGAGAATTCTGATCAGAATTTCATGTACAAAGGCAAGGTATCATTTGTTAGCCTCAATCAACTCAATCACTATTTATTTAAACTAAAAAAGTTAAGATCGTTTATCTTACCAGTACTAGTGCGTAGCTTCAAGTATATCTCATCAGCACGGATCTTTCCTGAGCTATGAACCCCAGCACCTTTACTTAGCCTCTCCTGGAGAGAGTGCCGGAGAGCACCTAAAGAAAAACCCATAAGCATGTCAAATATATTAATGGACCAAAAGAAACCAAATTGCAAGGGAAGTTAAACTTTAGATTCATCCAAAAGAAACCAATTAACAAGAATGATCAAATTTAAATTCATCTAAAGTAGCATCATGGTTAATTTAGCCGCAAAATCGACATGCAGAAAAACACAAGTTCATTGAGGACTCACTTGCAGAAACCTGCTGGGATTTGTTGTCGATTTGCAAAACAATTGATTTGCTACTGAGGGAACTATCCCTCTGTAAATCAATACTGATAGGCGCCCGTGTGGCACCATTTTCCCCGGTTGGCTACATCAAACGCAAACAATAACATGAATCACAGGCAAAGACCAAAACCACAGCAGCATCTCATCGTCAAAATAACAAATTGATAAAAAAATAAAAATAAAAACAATCTGTAACCAATGCCTCTGCAACTTACAAGAACGGGATGGCCGATCAAACTGTTTAACACTGCCGATTTACCAGCACCCTAACAAACACCACAGCAAATTAAGAGTTCAAACTTAGAAACAGCAAAAAAAAAAAAAAAGATGTATCAAGTTGCAGATTCTTTTGTATAACTGATGCGATACAGAGATCTGAAAAAAAAAAAAAAAAAAAGCAGAGATTTTTAACGAGATGCAGATCCCAAATAAGAAAAAAACAAAACACAAATCTCGATCCCTAATTGTCGAGCTGCGAAAGTCACAGATCGAATTCAAATGAGGAAGAATCGTTCCAAACAAAGATTAGGGCAGAATTGGGGCGCGATCGATCAACTTACGACATTGCCGAGCCCGACAACGTTGAGAAAAGTGGAATTCCTCTTCGAGGACGGCTCATCGACATCTTCATCCGCAAGCAAAGCAGCTGCCTGCACCATCGACTCCGATAGCTGGATCAACTCCTCCATCGCCTCCATGGTGGGCCACGAAAACGCAAATCAACGGCTCTCGCGAAGATCCCAAGCAAGTTTGTACAGATGAGATCGATCCGGATTCTTCAAAACCTAATCATGCAGGAAAAGATCTCGGATTTTCCACAGAAAGAGATCGAGAAGACGAGATCTGGAAGAAGAAATCTGGTACGAGGATCCAGATGAGATAGGTGTCGGTGGGGAGAGAGAGATCGAGGGATTTGGGGAAGAAAATTGGGATTTTTTTTTGTTTGTATGGGAGGGATGAAAGGGGAAGAAGAACTTCCACTTTCTCAATCAATTTCGTTTACTTTTCGTTGTTTGGATGATTGAAACCGAGAGGAAGGAGGAAATGGGAGACGGCGAAAGAAAAGCGAAGACTCCACGAAGGAGGATCGAAGGGGAGATGTTCGTCGCACGCTCCAGTAAATAATAAAAAGGTCGGCTTTTCCGGGGTTTTAAATTTGGACGTCCCGAGCCGTGAGGGGGGAGAGGGATAGTGTCCTACCGCTCCCCCTTCGTGCATGGGTCCCGCTTGGGCTTCTGTTAGTTAATCCACGTCCGTTTTGTGATGTGGCCCGGGCATTTCGTGATGCATCTGCTGGTGTTGAAGGGCTTGCAGCAGGGATGTAAGTGGATATCCTATTCTACTATTCTTCAATTGTATGATGTTGCTCCACCCAATAAAAAGAAAGTGGGTGTTTCAAACCTGATTTGGATTTGGATTTGGATTCATACATGGATTTGGACTTAGATACCAATTTATGTTCAGATTTATAAATGAATTAAGTCCGGATCAGAACAAGTTCTGACAAATGGATTTGGGATTGGATACCAATTTATGTTTGGATTTATAAATGAATTCGACTCCGGATCCTTACAAGTTATGACAAATGGATTAGAAACCTAACATGAGTTTTTAATGCGGTTAATTGTAACTCAAAATTAACTTTAGTTGGTCATGTTTATGTTTAATTTTGAAGGTAATATACTTGATGCATGGTTATAAGTTAAATGATATCTTTAATTTAAATATTAAAAAATCATAATCGAATTTGAAACTGAATCCTAGTCCTCTAGTTGAAACGGGTTCCAAAACTAGATCTGGGTCTTCTTATCGAAACTAGGTTCAGAACCAACAAAATAATGTTTAAGTCGAAATTGGAACTACGTCCAATATGGTTCTAGCTTAGGACCGACCTATTTACATCTTTATTTGCAAAATTTATTTGTTACGGTCATAAGTTGTTATACGATTTAATTTGATGTGTTCCATCAGTCATAGGGCTTTTGGCGCATTGGTTAAGTCAATAACCATTGGTAATAGAGCCAACCTCCATGTCTCTAGTTTAAGTCACTTTAAAGGAAAGTGCTACCTATACCACTGAAGTGAGAACCCCGAACCTTTCGGCATATTGGTTAAGTTCATAACAATATTCTTGGACATTTTTAGGCACATTCGTGTAGCACCATCGTGAAATTGGTTTCGTATACGTTCTCTTCTAAAGAAATCATATATTTCAGAATGCTTGATAACAAAATCACGAACAACTTCGTTCATTTTAGTTTTTTTTTTTAACATAATTGTATCATACAAGAATCAAAAAAGTTTCGCCGCAGAAAAAGAACTTAAATTCTCTCACCTTCTCCATGAAAACATGATTGCAAATACGTGCCCATTATGATTTGAGCAACTATGATTAAAGTGATTTCTCTAATTAGGCTATTAAGGCACCTTTGTGCAACCAATTTTCCATGAAAAAAGTGAGGATTGCGGAAATTCTTTCGACACTATAGTAAAAGCTATGTTTAGCGCGGCCACTTCTCTATATGAAAAAAAAAAAATGAGCTAAAATTTTCAGAATTTCACATAAAAGCATTTCTTATGAGGGATGTTGGGAAAAAAATTTATCATAAAAGAGGAAAAAACCGGTTCTATTTCCTCTTCTTTTGGAGCTGTGGAGGTCGGAAATTCTCTTTGCAATAGCAAGAACATAGGGAACCCATTGATTTCTCATTGCAGAATTGGGTTTCCATGAACATGCACAAATGTGCCATTGGTATATATTCGTCTGTATTAGAATAAATAGTAAATGATTACATAAAAGTTCATTGTCAAACGAGCTATCTGGATGTTTGACAACTATACTAATAGAGTCAACTGAAATAAAGCCCCGCCATTTCTATAAAAAAAAAAAGTCTCATCAAAAGCACTTTAATTCAAAATTCCCTCAAATTTTTTTTAAAAAATGTCAAAAAATAACTTCATTTCACCACTAATAGATTAAAAAAAAACAAAAAACTATACTTTTCTATACAAAAAGTAAAAAAAAATTCATACAAAACAACTAAAAATAAAATATCATTATAACTCACTTATATTTTATTCTTTATTCAAAATAATATTTACTTCACTCCACTCTATTAGTAAGTTTCTCAAACAACCCCCCGATCTTTTAAGAAGTGAAGTGTGAATGATATAAGATGAGAAGTGAAAAGTATAAGGTAGCAATGTAAACTAGACAATAACTTTCCCATTATTGACATACCAGAGTGATTGGATGAATGTTCATTTTTCAACTCGCCTCAATTCACTTTTCACTAAATGGGGGGTTATTTTATAAATATTTTTTATATATTGCCTTTATGGCTTCATTTTTAACCCCTCGTATATTTTAAACGAACAAACAAACCTTTGACATATAAACTGTACTCACAGCTATGAGGGCAATTTACCTTACGTGGGCCACAACAAGGCATGATTAATCACATGAATTCTAGCAGCAGCAGCATGAGTTATGTACTTCAGTGAGACCCACTTTTGTAAAATCAATTAAATTCATCAAAAGCTGTGAATTCGGTGGTTTGCGTTTGAACAATCTAATGACAAGTTCAACTACGCAAGTGGAATCTATCATATATGACATAATAAAAAGGGAGATGGCCGTACCATCAATTGTTTGGTTATGTGAATATGACCAAGCTTGAGATAAAGGCCCCGGAGAGTTGTAACCCACTAGTAGGGATTGAATGGTTTTTAAACTTTCTTCAGAAGGACAGTACAAAATTATTCAAATCCTAATTGTTTACATCATTGGATGGGTGACAAATTTGTGTGGTAAATTCAAAAGCTTACAAAACTAAAATGAGTGTCAAGTGTCAACTTGGTTGAGTGCTGATTCACCTGAAGTGGTTGATGGCTAGGCTAGGGGTTTATATTGATGACAAGGGGAGCCAAGTGACCATATAGGCCAGGGCATTCTATGTTTTGGATGGCTGGATTGTTGCTTGGATTTCCATTGTATATAAGGTTTGCTCTTTTACGAGAATTTCTAACATGAATTTGTGGTGTTAGAGTTCTATGGACGTGATGTGATGATTTTTTCTTGGTATTTGCAAATACCATTTTTCTTCATAAGAATTTCAAATTCTCACTCGCCTTAAAGGTCTCAAATGCCCTGGCATAATTTTAAAATTTTAGCCCCTTTGTTTGATTGGTATAATTCTTTCGTGCTTAAGTACAAATGAGGATTCAAAATTTTCATTATGTTGGGGCACTCACACATTATGGGAAAGTGGGTCATGTTAATTTGCTAAAATCTCTGACAAGAATCCGCTGTGTTCAGTTTTTTTGGATATTATATGTGTATCTTGTTTCTAGCATTTGCAAATGCCATATTTCTCATGACAATTCTAGCTCCTTCACTTTTTTGTAGAGATTTGGAATCCTCAAGTTCAATGGAGCATTTAGGAATTCCACCATGCCATAGAACTTTAAAGTTCATCAAACAAAAACTCCATGATTTCTAGTAAAAAAAATAGAATTATAGATGTGTGCACAGTGATATAGGTGCACACAAACATTACTACTTTACCTTATTGATAAGATCAGATGAGTTCAAGTTAAACACATTAGTCATCCTCTTTGTTAACGGAAAAAGGAGAGAGAAATTGAGAACACAAGCAAGGTTGTTTTTTTTTTCCTGCTAAACTCAATCATATCCACCCATATAAACAGAAAACCATAAGCACACCTGCTAGAATAGAGTCTTAACTAAATACGGAACACAATAATAAAGATAACCACACTAAGAAAAGAATAATCATAATAATATCATAGGCCTAACCCCTCCGGCATGTGTGTTGAGTTAGTAACAACCTTAACACCTCAATGTCAAAATCATTCAAAGATGCATTCACTCATTTCCTCTATGGATCCAAGTTTCAATTTGGTCATCAACTTATGTTAGACAGATCACCAAAATAAATGATGGAATCCCATAAACATTACTTACCTTTTGACATATGATAGAAAATTGTGTTTAAAATGGAGATGAGGATTTAAACACCACTAACCTTTATCTATTTGAAAAATAAGATATATTTTCATGCGAAACAATTTATCATAGGATGTACTTATCTCTTCCGGTCCAATTTCATCATGCTCGTATAACTTTTTGGTTTTACATGTCACACCCACATTGACCCTTAGGGCCTGTTTCTTTACTAGAATTTCTGACTGAAATTCTAGTGGTTGGGGTTTTTGAGACATGAAGTGGCATCGCGTCCCCTTGGCATTTCCAAATCTCTTGTTTCTTTACAATAATTTATGAATTCCAGCACATGATTAGTCCCAATTGGCCTTTAGGAATTCCACCTTCTTTGCATTTTGGTGGAATTCCAAAATGCTCATGCCCTTAGAAGGATTTAGGAATTCTATCTTGTCTAAGAATCCAAGAATTCCCCAGACAAGAATTCATGGAATTCTAGTAATTAACAGGCCCTTAGTACTTGCATATAATTTTACAGAATTCGTGGTCCACTCGAGATATTGCAATATGATAGTTAGAGCCTAGTTGTATTCACCAGAAAGTGAAGTAAAATGTCAATTACTTGTCTTGATTTTAACGCATTTTCAATTCTGAACTTCTAATACCTCAATAGAGCTGTGGACGAACTGACAAGGACAGCAACTATCTTTCTCTGTTGGAGGACCCCTACCAGCCTATTCTTTTTTCATCTTTCTCTCTTTTCCTGTTTATTTATTAGAATTCCTAATATGAATTCTAGATGTTGGAGTTTTTGAGCATTTGCAAATTTCATTTTTCTTATATAGCATTCAGGAATTTAGCCACATGAAATGTCTCAAATCACTTTTGAAAATTCAGAAATTCCACTCATGTATTTTGGTGGAATTCTGTGATGCTAAAGTTCAAGGGAGCATCCAAGAATTCCGCTATGTCTGGAAATTCATGAATTCCCTAGACAAAAATTTCTTAAATTCTAAAAAAGAATTAGGCCCTTATTTTACAAGACAAACTCATACTGTACACACCACATGTCCTTAGCGTGGAGAAGGCTTATAGAATGCTAAATCACACAGTATAAGGACTAACTGATGTCGTTGCCCAATTCAAACCTAAATGACAGAGTCTCAATTAGTAGTGAAGTGAGATTCGGTCCCACTAGGGTTAGGAGTTAGGACAGGCTCTTGTAGGCCAGCATGGAGTTGTTCATACACAGTGCTGCGTTAATTATGTAGAAAATATACATTAGAAATCTGGGCACTCATCTCAACTTGAGTCTACTCGACTCCAATCAAATTTTACTTGTATAAGATTTTACAATTTGGGTTGAACTTGGATTTGGCCCATTTGGGTTTCACTAAAAGGCATCAATGGATTTGAATTCACCTAGATTTGAACTCACCTAGAAGTGCAGCTTGAGTTGGGCTACGTTCAAACCTGCATGGCCCCAAATTGACCGAGAATAAAATTTTGGCTGAGCTTGTCCAGGTCTCCTAAAGTCAGGCTCTGGCTTAGATTTTCATACCCATGTGGAATATGTTCAAAACAAAAGATGTCGAGTGTAGTATTGAATTTATGGGTATGATATGTTTCTATACTTGGGTATATATATTATTAGTAGAACAGTGAGAGATCAAAAGGTGGTGATTATCCACTAATAAATGGATAAAGTAGAAGAACCAAGTGCAGAGTGACCATCTTTTTATCACTTTAATCCTTTTGTGTTTGCTTAGATAAGTAAGGGGTTTCTTGTTTATAACTGCATTACAAATGCTAAAAGTTAAAACCAAGAAATTTGCCTTGGGGCCACCATGTAAAGAACAAATTCTTACGGAGACGAATGTAGAAAAAAAAATCAAATTTCCCACAACTTTGGAATTTACCAAAATTCTTGAAAGCCCTTTCGCTGCTTCTCCTATTTTCACCCTCTGCATATTATGAGTTCAGATATTTCAGAACAATCATATAACAAAATAGAGGTTTTGAGTTGGTTTAAGTGAGCGCATTAAGCAATAGAGTGGAGAGAAGCCGGCAAAGTGTCAATCAACAATGAGCGACAATGAGCGGCCAACACTCATCGTGGATAGTGTTGTCACCTTAGTATCATATACATGTCTATAGATGAATCACTGAGTAAAAGTAAAAAAGCAATAGAGTGTTTCTTTTGTTTAAGTGAATTTTTATATGAAGACCATAGTTATAACGGTTTTATTGCAAAGAGTTGAATGTTGGATAATAAGAGAACAAGAATAAGCTAGAACATATGCAGTTTAATCCACATGCTATAACAAATACATGGGTTGTAATAAATCATACAATTTGTATAAATGAGGTGAAAACTACTTATAAGGGGGCCAAAAAAAAAAAACAATGGAGGTCATTTAAAACGGTTTTTTGGACAAGTATACCAATGAGGCAATGACTATAAACAAACCTCAATGTTACATATTCAAATATGATTAGGATAGTGAGAAAAACAGAAGTGAAAATTGATTTGCAAAATAGATGTGACAAGACTATCATGATAGAGATTTTTACAATCATTTGAGGGACAATTAAGAAGTTGTACGAAAACATATTTAACAAAAAATAAACATCGAACAGAATAAAGTTCGTAAGGTGCATAAAGATAGTAGGTAGGTTAATGTAGATTATGGTCGAATCAAGTAAAAATGGGTCTCACATAAGTAAAATCTAGTAATTACCTTCTTTGACAAATTATCATTTTGATAATTAGTGAGAATAATATTGTTGCTAATTAAGGAGTTACAAACCAGCATAACTCGACCCGTATCCCATATAAGCTGATCATTGGTTAGCTAAATTTGGCGCGCTATGAAACGGTCTTGGCCATGATTTGACTGGCATAACACACTTAAATGGATCAGGTTAAGATCGACTTGCATAATCCACATAACTTATTTAAATTAATGGTCGAATTAAGATCAGTTTGCATGTCTGAAGCAACTTAAATGTTATGGTATGGTTGTTAAATATTTCTGCAATTTTTGCGGTCATACATTAAAATCATAAATACACGTAGGCAGAGTTAGTTCAAGTTAAATGGATTGACCCATGTTGGATATGGGTTTAATAAATGAGAATATCACAATATTTTCCGAACATATGTGGTTGTAATTTGGCTCCAACCATTATGTCATCCGGAGTTGAGGATTAGCAGCTGTATTGACTGCCTAGATGTTAATGGTTCTTTGGCATGAGGCATGAGTTTGTTCTCCACATCACGTTTTCAGCCCTGAATGTAGGAGGTACACGTGTGGTGTATGGTCATGCGTGCACATGAGGATTTGTCATGTGGGATCAAATACCACGGGGATGCCCTCATTAAGAAAAGAAAAAATAATATTAACAGTTGTATTGCACAAAACCATGAGTTAAAAGGATCACAATGTCCTCACTTTTTCTTACCTGTGTTTCCACCTTTATTCATTTATTTACCATTTACCACCTTTGTAAATTTCTACTAAAGACGCTGCTATAGTATATTTACAAGCATAACATAACTATGCATAACGGTCAGGCAGTAATGGTTTGGACGAGTTGTTAGGTGGGCCCTACAAAAAAGTTCTTATTTATAAATACGGGTCCTATTTGGGGATGGGACGGGGGGATGGAAAGATCTACGTGAGACCACCCCAAATATCAAGTTTGACCTCAAACCCATGCTCCTAACTCTTTTATCCGTGACCAATAAGTTTAATGGCTTCATATTCAGAAAAAAGTTTCAACTCTCCATCCAACTATATAGTCCATTCAAATGTGTGTCAATCATTAAAATAAGTGACTATGGAGGGGGATCCCTATTTATGCATGGTTTGGATGGATTGTTATGTGGGCCTCACAAAAAAAACTTTCATATAATAGTTATCACCTGAATATTTCCGCTTAAGTATAGGTGTATGTTCAGTTTTTTATTCCAAAAGGTCGAAGCCCGATTGGTTGCATTACAAATTTATGCTTGTTTTATACATCGATGAGGTGGCCCCTCTGTCCTTTTAAAGATCACATAGGGGGGTGGAACATCTCATTCTCTTTAGTGCAAAAATAATTACACTCTTGCTTCTTATTTAAATAAAGAAAAGCAGGGGTGGCAAATGAGTTAGGTCGTGTCAAAAGGGGCCAGATTGATATAAATTTTCAATAAACTAGTGTAGCGTTTCACGTGCCTTGTTCAAACCAATATATGAAGCCATTAAAAATAGCATAGTGAACTAAGCCAATCCAAAATAGTATGTGAATAAGAAAAATAAAATCGATTGAACTTGTGAGTCCCAGGAGAAAGGAATTTGGTTGTATAAGAGAAACCTAGAAAAGAATAACCAACCAACAAACAATTATGCATCTCATTATTTGTGCAATTGATCAACTCAAGCTACCTCTAAAACTTTTAGTACATGAATTTTGAGGGTGACCAGCAATTTCAATCAAAGGAAAATTACTGACCACATTTGTAGGATAAAACTTTCATCATATATAAATCAAGCATCAACATGGCACAAACTAAATCTTAAAAAAAAATAGAGGGAAGAAAGGTGGAAGATAAAAGGTACTAAATGTGCATAATTATATCAAGTATTCAATACAATAAATAAAAAGACAAGCAAGTTGAGATACTGTAAAAATATACCAATACACTGTTGTTGAATGAAGTCTACACATTGCAAGAAAGAAAAGAATAAAAGCATAAAAAGTCAACTGTAAATATCATATCTGGTTCCAAAATTAATCCTGTACTAAGAGAGGGAAAATGAACAAATCCCATCTCACTACTATGCAAAATTTGATCAATTAGAGCTGGAATGGGTGTGTAAGTGCTTCATAATGAAAGAGGAAAACTATAGATTTCCAAGGCCTCATAGAAAACAAGATATTTGCATCTTATAGACCAATGGTGACTACCTTTGGGTGTGTAGAGAATACAAAGAATCATGAAACTTCTTCCCTTTTATACAAGGGTAATAGAGATAACAATCAATGGGGGACACAATCATTTTAGGGCTATAAGTGAATCTGGTGAGACGTGACCTCTCTCTCTCTCTCTCTCTCTCTCTCTCTCTCTCTCTCTCTCTCTCTCTCTCTCTCTCTCATATCATTCTATGGAGCTGTTAAGGGGCTATTTCAAGCTTTATGAATTTTTCAAATGTTATCTGACCCGATGATGCACGGATACTTCGAAATGGGCAACGTATCGTGTCGTATCGTATCTGATACTTCACTTTTTATGTGTAAAATCTATGTCCTCTCCGTGTCTATGGCGTATCCTAGCCGTATCCATGTCATATCTGAGATCACACCCAATATCATAAATGTTACAATACAAAGCATCATTTTAGAAACTGAAATTCTGACAATTTTACAAGCCAAAAGTAACATTTTGCAAGACTAATTTTATGAAATCTCACCATTCAGAACAGAATTCATAATTCCTAGTAGACAACAACTGTAATTGCTATCATCAGGATTTAACAACATAAAGAGTGCTTGGAAAAAATGTCTTAAATTGAGAAGTAGGAGATCATGAAAATCGATAATATGAGTATAACATCATTTTTTTTATCGGGTATTCAAATTGAACATAAAAAATATTTAACAAAAAATTCATGTAAGTTTTGATCTCCATGATGACCTTGACAAGCGATGATATAGGTAGCTATGGAAATTATCAACACATACCTAAAATCAAATCAATCATTTCTGTAAATTGGAAAAACCAAGAGCCATTTTGCATATAATAATAAAGAAGAAACTTTGAAGGAAGAAAATCAAATTAAAGGATAAAAACAATAATACCAACCAATATGCACATAACACAGAAGAAAGACATTAGTAGTCCTCAATCGCTTGACAAAGCAAGTACTATGCTGTAAGAGTTGTTAGCTAATGCATTCTCCTTGACAAAGCAAGTACTATGCAGTAAGAGTTGTTAGCTAATGCATTCTCCTAGACAGTAAGAGTTGTTAGCTAATGCATTCTCCTAGAAAACACACACACAACATCCTAGACAGTAAGAGACACACACACTCTTCGAGTCCTCACCAAGCTAAGGGATTCTATATGCCAACCATGTTCACATGACGAGGGTTGGGCATTGGCAGGTAATCAATCAAATGATTTAACCACTTATACATATTGTACTTTGCTTGGTGACAATCTGGCCTCATAAAAAGTAGGAACAAGTTGCAGCTACATCCAATGAAGAAGCACAATGTTTACTATTGTCACAGGGAAATTAAAATGATATTATAGAGAATTTTATTTCCAAAACTGAAATGTTTCTAACTATGAAAACGTCCCATAGAGCCATCATAATTACCATCATTTTTTACATGAAAATTTTCAAAGAGGAATCTCTATGACTATAAAAGTTTTCATTTCATAGCAAATACGAAAATAGATGCCATTAGAAGTAACCCATATCAAAATTCCCACAATATACGCCTCAATCTCATGCATCCAATTCAAAATAATTGCCACTATGAGAAAGTTAATAACAAGATTATAAAAATTGACAAAAAAAAAAAAAAAAAAACTCACATTCAATTTAAAAAAACCAAAGTAGAAAACATGGCATCGCCCTATCTCAAAGCTCCCAACTAATTGAAGTGGCATTTTTTTCGGTTATCTTAATTGAGTGTTGGGATTTTGATTTTTTTACTGTCGTTTGGGATTGAAGAGATGATGGAATATATTTGATCCAACTGCATTGTGTTTTGAAAGACTTAAATTTACTTAATTCTATGTATATCACTTAATTCTATTCGTTGATTTCTAAAGTGGTCAAACAGTCAATGACAGGATTGCAGTCATATATGTGAGGAGCATCTGATGCCTAATGGGCCAAGTCTTTGATTTTTTTTCAGGTGTTAAAAAAAGTTTAAAGTTACAATTTCCAAGATGCATAAGCGCCAAGTCTCTGATTTTTTTCTTTTTTTCCTTTTTTTTTTTTTTGTGAAGACATTGAATAGTAGGAATTACTCCAAATTATGAGATGAAGTTCATAATAAAAGATAAATGTGGTTATACAACAAGTGTTATACCTAATGTTTTATAAAAGCAACAATTTCCAAAAAATGAGCCCACAATGCCTCCCTACATGAACCGAAGAGGTGAAGACCAAAAATATTTTCAGACAATTAGATGTAGATCAAAATATTTCATTTCAATAGAATAAAAAATTAAGAAAATTGAAACAAACCTGCTCACCAAGCCTATAGCCCACTGCAACAACTATTTCTCTTGTATTATTGTAGTTTTGACAATTATTATTCGAGGAAGGGAGATTTTAGGAATCCCTTACCAATGAGATCACAGGTTGGCATTAGTCGATCCAACAACTCTATTTCTGCCTCCAACTTTAAGCATCGCCCATGCTTCATCTGTGTTGTGAACCTAATATTCAACAAGTCCTTGTGCCTCCAAACAATACAAAAATATCTTAAGTTTAGATTCTAGTATATTTTTTTTTTCCTTTTCTTCTTTTCATTTCTACCTTAAAACAACTAAACTTTGTTCTATAAAAAAAGAGGTGAAGGATGAAACTGCTACAATTAAAATTAATTAAAAATAAATGTGCTAGTCTAGCAAACAAGTTTGCAAAAAGAAAGTTGGTCAGCTCATCAACACACAAGCCACGTTTGAAAGTTAAAAGTCGACTATTGATCGATATCTCATTACTAAGCAAACTTTTTATTTCTATGCATTGATTTTTCCTATTGATTTCTCCTCTCAGAATCTAAACTACTTAACATAATTAAGAAGTTGCAGAAATACCCAATCCAACATAATCTGATATAATCCAAAATAATTAAAAAATAAACAAAATTACCAATGTAAAATACCTGAGAATGAAAACAGTAGAAGCTCTGGCTTGTGCCTAGCTTGTGCTCTGGTTGGGAGAGGGGATTGGGGAAGATTCAGTATACTGCTTGATCAAAAGAGGAATTCGTCTAGTAATTATCTCCACACTAATATCTAAAATTCATATGTGGAGAAAAGATGTGTTTCAAAATATTGTATTTACAATTTATTTATTTTGTCCAGTAACGCTAATTAGATTTCATTCCAATTCAATTGGCATTCAAAAATTTCAAATTCAGCCTAAAAAAATGAGATGCAATAGTAAGAAGAATCATATGAAATGACAGAAGATAAAAGATCAACCTTTTTAACTAAAGAAGGCAAATTTTTTGAATTTTGAATGTAATATGTAAAACTATGAAGATATGATCTGTTAACAGTAAAATTTAAGACTTTAGCTACGTACTCTTCATCTCATGCCTCAAAGGCTTAAACCAATAGCATCTACAATTATATAGTATTAGAGATGTTCTAACAACAACTATACATAACAGAGGAAAATAGATTCTGGAGACCTAGATTTAGGGTCTAGAATTAAAAGAGCCTACAACTTGAGAGGAGAAAGAAAAAACACCAAGAAATCTCCAAAATAAGAAGGCACAAACAAAATTCAAAAAGAAAAAAACACCAATCATTCAAACGGGTGATTCATCATTATAGATTATTCAACATAAACCCTAAAGGAGACTATAGCTTGAGAGGAGAAAGAAAAAACACCAAGAAATCCCCAAAATAAGAAGGCAGAAACAAATTTCAAAAAGAAAAAACACCAATAATTCAAATGGGTGATTCATCATTATAGATTATTCAACATAAACCCTAATGATAACATAAGCCCAGGAACTTAATTCAATCATAAGAAGGGAATAAGAGAGTCGGATAAAATAATAGTATCTAAAAAATGAAGACATCATCTTGCAAACCTGGGCATAAGTTGAGAGCTCTAGGAGCTCCAGAGACAAGAACTTGGAATGGGCATGATACCGAGGTCAGGTCAGGCTCTGTTTTGTCTTTTTTTCTTAGGCAGTGGAGAGGTGAAATGAAGAAGAGTGGAGAGGAGAAACGAACACTTGAGAGCTTGCATCCGTTCTCCTTTCTTTATCGGTGCAGAGAAATGAAGAGGAAAGACCTTCTTCATCTAAAGTCGACAGGTGGCCCATGAGCAGATGTCAAAGATAAAATTACAAACACTTGCATTCAAATGGACCCCACAAGCAAGTGGGCCATGTGGTGTAACGAAACAAGCATGTCAACTTACTCTCTTTTATATAAGGGGTATAGATATAGATTTTATATAAGGGGTATATAAGTAGGGGGCCAGCTCTCCTAAGCTCAAGCTTAGGATAAGGTAAGCTCAAGTGTGTGGTGGGGCCCACCTGGGGACCCAAATGGAGATGGGGGTGGGGGGGATTTCAAGGACTCTCTTGGATCTTCCTTTCTACAAAAAATCAGCCCCAAATGCGATTTATATCATCTCCATATGGGCCCAAAAGTTTAATGGTCAACGGTCCATTTAGATTGATACATAGTCAATCCAACGGTCCAATAAATTCGGATCTGACCGAAAGTTGGTGGACATGTGTAATTTAGGGAAGTCATGTGTTTGGTCTATTTGGATGGACCAAAGGTGGGCCCCACAAGCATGTGCTTACGAAATTTATTTTCTAAGCTTGAGCTTAGGAGAGCCTTGCTCTATAAGTAGATATAGATATAGATATAGATTGGTCCAATAAATCAATTATTATATGACAAAAAAGGCCCCCTCCAGTGAGCACATGGGCTAACCTTACAGTGACTTCACTTCCTCATGGGGCTCACCTGGTGCGCCACACGAGATTAAGACCGGTAGGGATAGAAACATCTAGGTGGGCCATACCTGTGTAAAATTTGGTGCCCACCTATTCATTCTATTCACTTGATCAATAGCCTACAAGTTCAATCATCCAAAACTACTGATAGTCAATCCAAAAATATCCCTAACTTTTTCCGCAGTTGATATAAATAGGTCCTCATTGTTAAAAGTTGAGATAATTATAGAAAGGTTCTTAGAATTGAATCCATCCAGCCTCCAGTCCAGACAAATTCTTTTTAAGAGCTCTGGTCCAAGCAGCTAAACTATTTGCAGCCAGAGGTCCTTGGATACAATTTACATGACTAATTTGCCCTCTTTCAACTGTTTAGGCATCTAATTTTGAATTTTAAAATTTAAAATTTTCGATTCTCCCCCTCATTACAATGGGCAGTGCAAGTACCGGTGATCCTCCGGTCTTCTTCGTCGGTAATGGTAATCTTATTCATACATAGAGCCCACCTTTTTCTTGTTGCAACGGTTGTCTCCGGTTCACAGCAAGCAAGAAAAAATGAAACCCGATCTTTTGTGTCTGGATTTCTTTCCCGGCAACGACGCGAACTAAAGATCTTGTCCCTATTCCCGTGATTACTATGGCCCACCTATCTTTCGTCTCTGCTCCTTGGAATCACAACAAAAAAAAACCCACTTTTGGGTTATGCAAGACCAAGTAGCACCCCTTTAATGGCACTAAAGATAAAACAAGTTCTCTTTTGTACGCACAGAAGTCAAAATGAGAAACGATCTCCTTCTGCAACTACGGATGGACTCAACAAAGACAAGAAATCGGTGTGTATATCTACAAGTGGGTCATCACTGTGCTCAAAATCACAGAATGATCAAAAGGAAGAACAGGAGAACGAATTTTCAATTCGGATGGTAGATATGCTTACAGGGCATCTCCCGTGCTTCGGATCCGAGCTCAAATTGCTCCATACAGACAGCGCAGTGAGACTCCGCAGCAACGTGGCCGATCGTGATCTCGATCGTTGGCATCGACTCCACGGTAGCCTTCGACGCCGGCGGATGCTTGCACCGCCTGACGCCGTTTATCTCGATCTGCGACAACCGATCCAGTCTATATTTGTCTTTTTATCTTTTTTTTTCTATTTGTGTCCCGTTTCCGCTACCACTCTCTTTGCAACTTCTCCTTTGTCTTCCTTTTCTTGTTTATCTTCTTCTAGTTTTGAGGGGTTTTTTAGGAGGAAAAAGATGAAAACTAGGGGTTTTCTGCAAATTTATTCATCTTCTTCTTCATTGGTTTTTGTTAATTTGTGGTGGTTATAGAGGTGGGCTTCATTGGGGTTTTGATTGGTAGCCGCTCCCACCGCTGTTTGTCACCGTTCACAGTGGCGGACCCAGGATTTTGACTTGGGGGGGGGGGGGGCTTAAGATAGTCACTTGAAAAGGCCAATTGCTATTTCTTAACTTTAACTTTCGCAAAAGAGAAAATGTCTTGCATTTACAAACCTTTACATGTTAGCCAAAGTCAGAACCTTCATATATCAGCAAAGAGAATATTCGGGCCGGGGTCTCTCCAAAATAGATTTTCTAATTTTAAAAAAGGATCTCAACCGCAAAAACCACTTTGAAAGCAAAATTCAACAGCCACTTTTTTCTTGATAGGAATTAGGAACAAACTCACATAAAAAATCAAGCCCATTGCCATTGGGCCCATTCCACATCATCATCTTCATCAAAATATAACAACGTCATAATCACCATTTAAAGCCTACGTGAGGTTTTATTAACATATGGAATAATGGGAACAAAAATGAAAGTATAAAAACTTGAAGTGGGAAAAGGTGACACCCTTTTGTCCTAGTATGTGCTGACCACCACAGGTAGCATCACTCCACTAGTTTGGAGAGTTCCAATGGCATGTCTGTTTGGATCAAGGAATCACAAACCAACATGCTCCAAGGAAAAACAAACATTGTTTTTCAAGAGAACAAACATCTTTTCATTGTCTTCTTTTACCTAATGAGAGAGAGAGAATAAAATAGATAGGAGTACCTGCCCTGCCGCCTGCCGGAGTGAGAGATGGCTTCATGCCGATGTCGGTAGCCACTAACCAGGGGTTTACTGTTTAGGTTAAAGTGGAAAGGGAAGGGAACGTGGGGGGACTGGGGACTTGGGGTATTTTTAAGTGGGGGCTGGGCTTAAGGGCCCTTATGGCCCTTATAGGCTTTTTTCCCAATTTGGAGGGGGCTTCAGCCCCCAGCACATACAATGTGCGTCCGCCAATGACCGTTCATTATCGGACATTAACTGTTCCCATCGTCAAAGGTTGATTTTTGCAAATTTACCTGAGTCTTTGATAAATTTAACTGAGTTTTTGAAAAATTTATCTGAGTTTTTGGTAAATATATTTGAGTTTATAACAAATTTATTTGAGTTTCTGGCAAAACTATCTGAGTTTCTGACAAATCTTTCTTTGTGTTTGGCAAATTTATCTAAGATTTTTTACAAATCCATTTGAATTTATGGAAAATCTATCCAATTTTTTGGAAATTTTATTTATATTTTTTAAAACTGTTTGCATTTTTTAATTTTATTTGTGTCTTTTGAAGTTTATTTGCGTTGTTTTAAATTTATAGTTTTGGAAAAAATACTTTAGTTTTTGGAAAATTTTTCTAAAATTTAGAATTTTGGTTTACCGTAGTTTGGGCAAATGTATTTGCGCTTTTTGAATTTTATTTGCATTTTTTAATTTTATTTATGTCTTTTGAAATTTATTTGCGTCTTTTGAAATTTATTTATATTTTTTGAATTTTATTTGGATCTTTTGAAATTTATTTGCTTCTTTTGAAATGTGTTTCCATTTTTTGAAATTTATTTGGATATTTTGAGATTTGTTTGCGTTTTTTTAAATTTATCTTCGTTCTTTTGAAATTTATTGCATTTTTTGAAATTATTGTATTTTTTTTAGATTTTATTTATGTTTTTTGAATTTATTTGCATCTTTTCAAATTGATTTCTATTTTTTGAATTTTATTTGTATCTTTTGAAATTTATTTGTGTGTTTTGAAAAAAAAATTTCATTTTTTTAAAATTTATTTGGATCTTTTGAGATTTATTTGCATCTTTTTAAATTTATTTGCGTTCTTTTAAAATTTCTTGCGCTTTTTGAAATTATTTCATTTTTTAAAAGTTATTTGCGTTCTTTTTAAATTTATTTGTGTTTTATTAGAATTTATTTGAAAATCTCATTAATGGGATTTCAATTAATTGTTACCAATTAAATGGTAGTTGACCATTATTAATAGCATATCCCACAAATTTTGAAAAAATGGTAAATTAGACATTTTAGGTTTTCAAATTTGAAAAAAGGACATATCTACTATGAAAAATGATTGTGGATCTAAAGCAATAAATTGAAATGTTCGGGGATCTGTCGCCGAATCCCCCTTAAAAGTTATTCTAGCTGGTTACAATCTAAAGAAAATTAGAGATATTTTTACCATTATCTAACTGGTAAACTTTGTTCCTGAAATCATGTAAAACTCAGGAACTGTTATAATAAAGTGTTTAACTGATAAAAATGAGAATAAATCGTCTCCATTGTTTGACCTGCTCTAATAAGCTCTTTCAAAAGACCATGATTTCAAAACTCTCGAGTCCAAAAACATACGAAATTCAAACACGTCCCGTGTAAGAAACGTTCTGCCACCGCAAGTTGACGTCGTGTATTAATGCGACCACCTCCTCTCTTAAATAACTCTGCTTGTGGTCTTAATTCGTGATGTTGCTGTACACATGACTTGGCAAGAGCTTGAGAAACAAAAGAGGCTAAAAATCAGATCCACTTTTCTTGGATCCGGATCTAGATCTTTGTTTCATCTAAACAGGAAAACCCTGATTGGTGCAAAATAAACTAGCATTATAATCCGTGCTTAGCACATGTATGGCCAACACTGCAACTTAAATATTCATGCATGAAAAAAAATATCCATAAATTTTAGAAAGAAAGCAAAAGAATAAAAGATTATACTAGTACTAATTTATGTATTATAAGAGTTAATCACATAGAAATAAAAGAGGAGAAGTAGAGGAGAAATGAAATGGTAGAGTTTTGATAGAAAGAGAGTTGCAGAAATGAAAAAGTGAAAGTTTGAGAAGTGGTAGTAGAGGTAGTTTTTTGTAAAAAGATATAATTAGTTTGCATGACATAAGTGAGGATAAAACTGAAAAGATTTTAAAAAAAGAATAACTAATTGTCAAAATCATAATTACCGGTCAAAATTAAAGCAAAAAACCTCTTGGCTTAATATAGTATAACGTGTCACCCCTTGATTGGTCCAAATATTTCCCTGTTTGGTCCCGGATTCACTTTTCTAGGCCCCGGCTCCAACATCCTTTCAATAATTTTTTCTTTACAGAAAATACAAAAAAAATGATTTTTTTTAGAAAAAAATCACGTGGTATTACTCCATCCCCATCACGTGTACTCTATATAGTTTATCCTAACCCACTGATTTTTTTTGTAGTTCAATTTTTTGAAAATGACAAATGCTTTTTGTTTATTCCAAGAGCTTTCATATCATATACTTTTTATAGATTAAAACTAATAAAATCAAAGAAGGTTGATATAGCAAAGCAATAGACAATTGTTAAAGGGCCTGTATTTTTGGTAGGATGTTAAGGGCCCATATGTTTGTGTAGAATATATTGGAAATAAATACGTAAGAATTAATGGTTAGATGTGCTCCACCGATTGTTGTAGAAATAAGGGGGGTAATATTTTAGGTAGAGATATAGGAGAGATGTTTCTCCTCACAGCATACTGGGCATATAGTCTAGCTTGTGGGGCTCACTTAGATGAAAGTTTATAAATGAGATGAGTGAAAATGGAAAGATCTCCTCATTGATAAGGGGGGTCCAAGAAATTAGCCCCACCGGTTAGGCCTTAATTTAATAGTTTTAAAGTCCAATTTATCTTAACCATAAATCTTTTTGAGATTCAATCCGATTGTGAGTTGAAGTTTAGTGAGTGAGCACTAAGGGAGCTACATTAATGAAAGGTGGGCCCAAGTAGACTCATTGTGCTTGACTACACTTGGAACATAGGAGAACATTTTCCAGAGATATAGATGGGACCTTGACTTTCTTATGATCATTTGAATAATTAGGTTGATGACTAGGTATTCATTTTCCAAAGTCGCTCGATTATATTTTCATTTCGGTTGAGATTATTTAATTGTTAATTTTGAACATTCACCTAATTCTTCGTGTTAAACATTTTTAAAACCCAAATTCTTAGATTCCTGAAAATTCAAGTACATGCAACAAAAAAGCCCCTAAACTCACTATACCTGACTTAATAGTCGTTGTATAACAGAAACGAGAAAAACACTTTCTATTTATAATTTATATGGAAATGATATTTCAAGATGAAAAGAAAAACAATAATTTTCACACTTGCATTGGCTGTGAGAAAATAGCTGAAATCATCCTCAGCAGGTAAGAGATGTGGCTTAGCATTCCAAAAAATGCCTCTTCGGGTTGGAGAAACATTTTACTGCTCCGGCCAATTGCTTTACCTCATATAAATTTTTTAGTGAGCAATGGACATCACATCCAATTCTAGACTGACCCTTGGCTTAATGGAGGGGTCTAAAAGATTGTTATGGACAGAGAGCAGTATATGATCTACGCATGGGATCGGAACTAAAGATCCATCATTTTATCCATGATGATGGCTGGCGGATTCTTACTCCCACATCAAACTCTTTGATAGACATTTTCCAATCTATTTCAAATGAGATTGATCCATGGCCTAACTTCAATGCTGAAATTGTGTGGACACCAGCAGCCAATGGGAAATTCACTCTCAAATCTGCATACAATCTGGTGAGTGGGAATTGGAACCAAAACCTCCTTTGGCCTACAATTATTTGGTTTACAGGATGTATTAAAAAGCATTCTATTTGTGCTTGGATGCTACTACGGGGAAGGCTAAAGACAAAAGATTTCATCCTCCAGCGTAATGTTGCATGTGATTCTTGTTGTGTTTTTTGTAATTGCACATGGGAGATAGCTACTCATTTAATGACTCAATGTCCTTATTCTCAAAAAGTGTGGAATTCCCTACTAGCAAAGCTAAACTTGGAGCCAATCAGTTGTATGAATCCAATTGCACTTTTGGATTCCATCATCCTTCCTTTAGACCAGCGAGAGAAAGGTCTTCAAACTCTTGGGAAACTCATTTTCAATGCATTCATCTGGCATATATGGGCTGAAAGAAATGGAAGGATTTTCAGAGGTAAAACACACTCAAGTAAGGCTGTGGAGAGAAAAATTGAGCAAGCTGTTGGCAGCAGACTTCTATATCTTGGGCTGTCCTTACCAAATGAAATCGCCCATCATTGGAACATCCCACCAATTACTTCTGGGATTTGGTCCAAACCGAATTTCATTCTGATTCAGGGATGGGGATATCCATTTATCCAACAAATAATCAAGTAGTAGGAATTCTTTGGAGTGATGTTCATAGGCCAGTGGCATCTCATATTACCCAGGATGTGACTTATCTCATAGCGGTGTATCAAATATTACAAATTATCCCAGAAGATATCACACGCATCACTATTGAGGCTGATTCAATTCTACATCAAATTCTTCGCAACCCTCTAAATTCGGATTGGAAGATGCGCTTTAAGGCAAGAAGATTACATGCTTTTGTTCAAAAATATGAGCAAATTCAGTTTTTGACTCTACATCCACGTTCTGTTCGTTTCAGTAAAGTGATAAGCAGAAATTCAAGTAATCCTCTTGAAAATACTAATGCTCTTCATTATTTATATAGGCAAAATTTAGAGGATAATGCATAGCTATGGAAATTGTTCTTTATTCCATTGATTTATTCAGATTGTTTTTCTTTTTGTCATTATGTAAATAGAGGGGTATGCCCCTTTGGAAGCATCTTCCATATGGAAGACTTCCTTTTCTGTAAATTATTATTTGAGAAATAAAAGAGCTAACTTATCATTCAAAAAAAAAAAAAAGAAGAAGATGTGGCTTAGCATTCATGGTTTTGTGGTGAAGCGCATGAAAAAAAAAAAGTTAGATGCAGGAAAGAGAAAAGAGGTTGAGACCAATGAAGAAGAAAATTAGAGAGTTTGGGTGTGTTTGTGTAGGAGATTTTCACACAAGGAGTATGCCTTCCTCATTAATGTTCATGGCATGTTTGGATAAGGTCCTTGAAGACCCTCTCTGATTTTTCTTGATTATGAGGAAAATCTATGTTTGGGTGAAGAGAGTATTTCCCAAATCCTCCAAACCCACCAACAATCATCTCTTCCATTGATTCCTCTGTCTCCAAATCCCCCGTTGAATTTTGTAAATCCACATAAGCAAAGAAGCACCTAATTACAAGAATAATTACGCCCTCACAGGTGTTTTCCAAACCTTGAATGTAGTGATTCCTCTAATTAAAAATCCTCTTAGAGGATATTATGGTTTGCGGGGAATGAAGATAGATGATTCATTTCTGTTTACCAAACATTGTGTGGTGAGAAATTAAGAAAGAAAATCTCATTATTGTGCGGCATTTTTGCTATGGAGAGGATTCAAACTTTCTATCCGGAGACTATAGAAGATCAGTGTCGCAGGAAAGAAAATGCCACAGTTTCCTCCTCGTAGCATTTTGGAATTGCACCTAAAAAGAATATAAAATAAATGTGAGATCAGGTAATCTTTTTTTTTTTTTTTACTAATGGAAGGTTTCCAACTCTTTGGACTGGACTAATCCCTCTAGGCCCTGAGAGAAGCCGGATAAAACCCCTTTGACCCCTATGTGGTAGCACTAGTGGACTCAACCTCCGATTTCTGAAGAGGTGGAAACCGGGGATCGATCCTGAGACCTCTAGTTCCAATAAAGAGAGGAACTGGGTCCGACCACCCGGCGGACCCCATGGGGTTAGATCAGACAATCTAACCATCCAAGAGTTTCAAATGAATAGTTAGACGGGTCGCTTGGTCCAAGCAGCTGAATTATGGTCAATACTCTATGGCCAATGGAGTTCTCACCATCAGGATTTTGTCTACAATCAGTGTTGTCTGGAATCTAGATTCTAGACCCCTTGTCTCAAAGTCACATTGATCCACACCATGGGTAGATTCTCATTGGGCTATATATTTAGCCCATCAATATCAAACATTTAGACTCTCATGTCAAAGTCTAGCCCCACTATATACATTAAAAATTCCGCTGTACCTACTGCTCTTGTACCAATAAATAGAAAATAATGCTTCATGTGATTCAGGCAAGGTGTATTCCCTATACTAAAACAACAGCGACTTTCTTACAAAATTAAGTAATATCAACAAAGTTAACAGCATTAATAAATCTTAAGTGACCATTTAATGCTTTTTCTATTAGATAGGTGCAATAATCAATAGACTACATTCGGGCATGTTTCTTTACTGTAATTTCAGGAATTTCTGAATTTTCAAATATAGTGGAATTCCTGGATGCTCATTTGGGCTTGAGCATCCATAAATTCCACTAAAATGCAAAGGGATTGAAATTCTTGGATTCCTAAATGTCAGAAGAGATATTTCATATGGTTGTAATTCAGAAATGTTAGTGAAGAAATATGAAATTTAGAAATTTCAGGAGACAACATGTCACATCATGTCCAGAAATTCCTAGACATGGTGAATTCCTGACAGAAATTTCACTGAAAAAACATGACTCTGTTTCTTTTCTTCTTTTCTTCTATTTTCTCTCTCTTCTTTTTCTTTTTTTGTCATTGACTCAATTCAATTGTTAGATACTAATCATAAAAACTTTAGCTCTCTTCTAGGCTTTTACACACCAAACATATATATATATATATATATTCACTACGGCGTGGAAAGACATTTATGTTATTCTCACTTTTTTTTTCCGCCAAAAACAGTCACATAAATGTGCTCTAAGCAAATTTTACTTTAATAAATTTTCGGCCCAACAATTAATCATGTACACATAGGTGAAAAGATATTGAAAATCTAAGGGTCCGTTTCTTTAATAGAATTTCTGATAGGGAATTTGGGATATCTTGATTTTTGGGACATGGTGTGACATCTTATCTCTTATCATTTGCAAATAGCTTGTTTCTGTCAAACACAACAGTCACTTGAAGGTCTCAGATGTCTTATGAAAATTCAGAAATTCCAACCCCGCTGTATTTCGGTAGGACTCATGGATCCTCACTCCCTCTGCTGAAATTTGTTAAATTCTAGCGAAGAAAAATAAACCCCTCAATATGCTATAGTGATCAATTTGAGGAACAACCAAACTCCAATCAAAGTGAAATCCCACAGAGCCTTAGAAAAAAACCATAGCAGTTTATATTTCCCACATGCAAACCAGATACATCAGGTGAACAATGAACCGTGCCTTCTACAATCTGAGCTGTCCAAAATCTGATGATCATGGAGGCAAGACACATGAACGGTGGATTAGATGAGTGGCCACAAAAGATCAAGATGATGGAACGGTGAAAGATGCACATACGACTCAAGGTATCACAGCGTTAGGAATAAAGAGACTGTTATCATTAGGTGGGAATAATTTTTTTTCTGAAAGGTAGACGTTATAACTACAGCAAAGACAGCAACGTTTTGTTGTCACTTGTATTTTATTTTTCCCGGAACGGGTCCCACCTTCCTTACTGACATAATAAAATAATGCACTCGAGAGTTATAGCTTCGCTTCTCCCTCACTTCCTTTCATTTGATTGCAAGGTCTGATCTTTTTGTCCGTGAGGACAGATATAGAGATAAAGATTTGGCATTTCCATCAATCAGCTCAAGGTATGTTCTCACATTCTTCTTGAATCTGATACAGAAATAGAAGTATGGCCCTTTTCTTTTCTACTTGTTTTGCACCTTTGTTTTCTTTCTACTGGGTCTGTGTCTATGTTTTTGCTTGATTTTTCCTCTTTTTTTTTTTTGGGTGTGTAGATCTATGGAAAGTTGTTGTGTATTGGGAACTGAAGATGGGTTTCTGTTTTTCTGTTGAAAGATCTTGTGATTTCAGCACTTGGGTGTTGGGTCATTTGTGGGTTGGATGAAATTTTTGTTTTTGTTTCCTGGATCTTGCCAAAGTTCTTCTGTTTTAGAAAATAGAGTTGGTAAATTTCTCTGTTTCTCTCTCTCTAAAGATCTTGCAAAGTGTATTTTTTTGTTCTTTTTGTTTGTTGCTTGTTTCCCTCTCAGATCTACTGTGAGTTACTTAGCTAGTTGTCATTTGTTTATTCTCAAAAGTTGAGAATTTGACAGCTTTTAATGTTGGGTGTTTCTTAGGTGCAACTAAGAAGGCTTCTTTGACCTGATTTGGGTTGTTTGTCTGTTTGTTTTTTTGTTAGAGTTCTCAAAATTTTGAATTTTTGGGTTTTGGGGCGTTTCATGTGAGAAAGGCTTGTTTGATCTGATTTGGGTTTTGTTTACTTTGTACTTTTTATTTCTGTGAAGCTTGAATTGAGGAATGATAAGAAGATGGGGAAGAAAGGAGGTTGGTTTAATGCAGTGAAGAAAGCTTTCAGCCCTGAATCTAAGGTGAGAAGAGACAATGTTTTGATTCTTACATGAACTTTTTGTTTGTTAATTGAAGCTGAGGTGTTGGATATATATATTTTTGATTGAAAACATATTCCTTGTGATTAGAAAGCAAAAAAATCAAAGAATAAATGGGATGCTGGAAAATCATCGGGCTCAGATCTTACTACCACTTTGCCGGAAAATGTTGCACTTGCACCACCTCCTGTCCCTACGGAGGAGATGAAATTGACTGAGGCAGAGAATGAACAGAACAAACATGTTTACTCTGTTGCGATTGCCACTGCTGTTGCCGCTGAAGCAGCTGTGGCTGCTGCACAGGCAGCTGCGGAGGTTGTTCGGCTGACCACTGCGACACAATATTCTGGCAAATCAAGAGAGGAAGTGGCTGCAATCAAGATCCAAACGGCATTTCGAGGATACCTGGTAAAACATTGCTTTCACTAAAATCTCAAATTTATGATATCTCTGTTTTACATATGGTTTCTTTTTCAAACATAAGGAAAAGTGTATCTTTGTTGTTTTGCCTTGCTTTTCTCATCCTATCCACTGGAATTGATTTATCCAAATGTGATGTAGACAATTATGAGCGTCTTTCATCTTTTAAGGCTATTTGTGCTATATACATGACTATTGGTGCCTTTAGTTGTTACTAGATTTTTTTTTCAGATTCTGATTCATGCAATAGCTAAACTTCTCTCTTCTGAAAACTTTGCAAAGTTCTTAAATTATTTGCAAACTTTTTTTTTTTTTTTGGTTGAGTTGAAAAATTCATACTTCTATTATGAGGTTTTTTGAAATATGAGGAACAATAATTTTAGTAAAGTTGTGATGCTTGGTTGATTCTAATTCATGCAATAGGTAAACTAATTCATACAATAATTTCAGATTCTAATTCATGCAATAGCTAAACTTCTCTCTTCTGAAAACTTTGTGAAGATCTTAAATTATTTGCAAACTTTTTTTTTTTTTTTGTGGAGTTGAAAAATTCATGCTTTTATTACGAGGTTTTTTGAAATATGAGGGAACAATAATTTTAGTAAAGTTGTGATGCTTGGTTGATTATCTTTGAAGAAGATCCTAAAAGAACAATTTTGGGCTTTTATTTTGAGCTTTGATTTTTTTTTCATTATAAAATAATATTGTTTTCTTGTGAAATTATTACCATGGATGTTCCTCTCTAGAAGCAAAAAATAGTTTTTGTTAGGAAGATGTAACATTTTTTCCACGCTATGTGTGTAAGTTCTTGACAGTGACACTACTTCCCACCCACCCACCCACACCCACACCCACACCCACACCCACACCCACACCCACACACATATTTAATAACTGTTGCTTCACCACTATTGCACTTTTGTTTGCAAATGCTGTTTGCTACTAGTTAGGTCCATTCACCACCATGTCTGGACATGTAATGTAAAATGGTTGGTATAGAATAAAAGAAAAGGTTAAAAGACTACTCCCCACCCACACACACATATTTAAGAACTGTTGTTTCACCATGATTTAGTTTGCACCTACTGTTTGATACTGGCTAGGTCCACTTGTCACCATGGCTGTACATTTATACACTGGTAAAATGGTTATTATAGAAGAAAAAGGCAAAAAAGACCAAGGCTACAGTTTATATATGTGTGTGGGGTTCACCTGATGGGTGGACTGACTCTAGACTACCACCACCACCACTGTTATTAGTTGCTTTTCTAATGTATGGAGCGGCATATGAACTGGATCTTCGGTTGCATTGGTGATCAGGCAAGGAGAGCGCTGCGGGCTCTGAGAGGGTTGCATAGGTTGAAATCTCTTATAGACGGAAATGCGGTCAAGCGTCAAGCCACAACCACACTACGTTGCATGCAGACACTGGCTAAAGTTCAATCTCAGATTCGTTCAAGGAGGATCAAGATGTCAGAGGAGAACGAAGCTCTTCAGCGACAGCTGCTGCAGAAAAGTGAAAAGGAGCTTGAAAATTTGAGAGCTTCTGTGAGTCCCTCTTATCCCTTACTCGTGCTTTTGTAACTTGACTATCTGCTTATGATTCCACTGCTAAGTGTCTGTTTGTCAATCCTCTTTTGAAGACTGTTTTCCTTTTAGAGATGATTTATCAGGAAAGGATGAGTGCCTTTATGATTCTCTGGAAATCATCAATGTCTTTACAACTTACTGAATATTTCTTTTAAAAAGTAGAAATAGTTTCACACTAGTTGCAGGTTTACTTAAGTTTCTTTACATGTGGAATTCCATGCTTTTCCCCTGATGATTGGAGGAGGGCCTCCCACATGATGGTATCTTCACCATTAGCACTGAGCTTCAATGTGTGATTTTCTTCATGAAGGTTTAAACCATAGTTACCTAGTTAGTGGCAACTAGTGCTGAACTGTGAACTAGGTATTTTGAACTAGATCAAACTTTTTTTTCTTTTTTCTTTTGGAACTCTCATAATTCTATTTATTATTCATATTTAATGTATTAAATGTCTATTTTAACATTTTTGGATCCAAATATCCAATATGTCAAGTGTTTTTAGTTGAAAAAAAAATTCTTTCTACAATATATATATATTTTTTCAATGGAGATTATGAATACTGTCATAACCATTTTATAAGCTTGGATAAAGTCATTTAGGTTTTATTATATATTAGATGACTTACTAATATTCTACCCTGTGGATAAAAATTAATAATAATATTGTTCCTGTCAATTGATTAAATTGGATCTATGAACCAAGCTAATTGAATAAAATCTTGATTGAACCTAGAAACTCAAAGATCAAAGACACGTGTAAATTAGTGAAATGGAACTATGAATTGGCCAAACTGAAAAACGAATTTGACAAACCTTTCACAATGAATTGGCAAATTAGGACAGGTATAATACTGTGAGTTACAAACTTGGCGATTTAGGTAACTATGGTTCAGACTTCAGCCAACCGTTAATATCACCTACAGATGGGTCATATTCTGGTCATCACCCACCCTTGACATAGGTAAGATTCAACTATTTGCTGCCTTCAGTCTTGGGCCACATTTTGGTGGATTTTGCTTGATCGTATCAATCTGTAAAGTTGATCCGTAAGGCTAAGATGATGGTGAAATGGCATATCCCATTTTAAAAAATGAAAAAAAAAAAAAAACAAATAATATCTATAAGAAATCACACCAAAGAATGAGAAATTTATAGTAGCATACAGACCAGTAAACCACCACCTCACAATATTATATAGCCTAAAACCTTAAAAAATGTGATGGAAACCGTCTTATCAAAAGGTGCATATATACTACAACCGCTCATTCTTGCTCTCCCAATTTATGTATACAGCATAAAGAGAAAAAACCTGACAAGTGAAATGAGTTGCAGTTTACCTTTACCATCATTCACTAGTTGACTTGGGAATTGGTATTTGATCTCATAGTTTCAGTTTCAATCATTGAATCGGTGGTGGATCCACTTACCGTTCTTAACTATTTTCATCATAATAGAAAAAACATAAAGAAAATTTAAATATATAAGTGGGCTTGTAACTTTCTGCACTGGTGAAAACGACGATGAGGAATCATCAATTTCAAGTGTTAGATCATGTCTGTAAAGTTTCTACATTAGTAAGAAATGCCATATAATTAGATAGAACATTCATTTTAAGGGTTTTTGGGGATTCTTTTGAAAAGGACAACTAATAAATGGAAAGAAAGAATAGCTTCTAGGGTTTTAAAGCCCGCCCTTAGCAATATGGTTTTTAGCTGAAATGGCCTTACAGAGTGCCTAGACAAGTAGAGACTGAATTTTGTGCTTTGGGGGGCTTGTTAGCTGAAATGGCCAAGTGGACCTAAACAGGTCCCCGAAAGAAACATGCCCTATTTTGGTCCAATCTCAAGTCTGAAATGAAAGAAGTTGGCTACCTTGCTCCTTGTGTTTCATATTTTGAACTAATATAAAAATCCTTTGAGTTTTGTAAAAATTTTATTTCATACATATGATTTGGTATCTCCACTTGCATAGTTGGGTATCCTATCCACTCATCCACAGGAACAGGTGTTATTTTTGGCAACCAGCATATTCCTGTTCACTCTGTATGGACGGCCATTATTTTTACTCCTGACCCATCCACGGACCCCCAGTAGTCATTGGCAGGATACTGATTATTATTATTATTATTATTTTCTTAACAGATGGGAGATGATTGGGATGATAGTATTCAATCCAAAGAGCAAGTTGAAGCAAATCTATTGAGCAAGCACGAGGCTGCTATAAGAAGAGAAAGGGCACTGGCATATGCATATTCTCATCAGGTAGCCAGATTCTAAAATTCTTTTCTTATCATCTTCTCACCTTCTTGCATGGCTGTTAGTGCAAGCTTCATACTCTGAATTCCTTTCCTGTATGTTGGGTACATGCCAAGTAACTTCTCTTATTTGGTAGACATGCATGTACAGCTTGTTGCCCATACAACTCAGCTCTAAATGCAGTGGTTCTTGTCAACTGTCATTTGAAAATGTAGTTGTTGGCTCAACTTCTTCATTTTCCAAGAGTAGCTTGCACATGTGAAGCACATGCCTGTATGATACAACTGGTTATTTATGAACCACTTCTTGTACTTGGAATATATGATTATCCAGTGGAAGCCGCCACACTGTGAGATACAATAACAACTTCATTTCTAAAATCACACCCAATGGGTCAACCCTGATGATAAAATATTAAAATGATGCAGCGGTTTCCTCATGCCACCCCCATAGTTATGGTTCTTTTTATTGGATCCTGGATTTCAAACTGAATGCTTGTGAATTGCTTTATTGTTTTAGTGAATGGGGACTGGTTCTTAGATTAACTGGGTTTTACTGTAAGCAGACATGTAAGAACTCTTCGAGGTCAGTGAACCCCATGTACATGGATCCAAACAACCCACACTGGGGGTGGAGTTGGCTAGAACGCTGGATGGCAGCACGGCCATGGGAGAGCCGAACTGCAACTGAGAAACAGCTCAATGACACAAACTCGATGAAGAGTGCAAGTCACAGCATTGGAGGTGAAATCACTAGAGCTTATGCTCGACGGGATCTCAATATAGAGAGGCCTTCACCTGTGTCCCAGAAACCGAGCCGCCCTGGCAGCCGCCATTCCCCATCAACGCCTCCATCCAAGCCATCATCTGTTGTGGGGAAGTCAAAGATGGCGAGTCCACGAGGGGGCTGGGGCCTGGAGGATGATTCCAGGAGCATGATGAGCTTGCAGTCAGAGCGACCCAGGCGGCATAGCATTGCAGGGTCATCAGTGAGGGATGATGAGAGCTTGGCAAGCTCACCAGCTGTTCCTAGTTACATGGTACCCACAGAGTCTGCTAGAGCAAAAGCCCGCCTGCAGAGCCCATTAGGGGAAAAGCATGAAACTCCAGAGAGAGTCTCAGCAGGCTCGGCGAAGAAACGGCTCTCTTTCCAGGCGTCACCTGCAGGGCCTAGGCGACATTCAGGCCCTCCCAAGGTGGACATCACCTCTATAAAGGAAATTGATGTAAATGCAGGACACAACACTGTGATCAATGGAGGGAGCAAATAGTAGCGGACTAGTGGGATGGAGAGAGGAAGATTGGCTGCAATTTTCTCCTTCACAGATATCTATTTATTTGTAATTGGATTGATTTGGGGATGAATCTTTTACTCTATTAAATTGTATTTTCTCCTTGTGAGGGGGTGAATTACTGTTAGGATGGTGCTTTATTTTCTTCATTTGTTGGGGATCTTGATTTCTTTGATGTTTCTGAACAAATTAAAGAACCCAAATGATGTCTGCTTTGTCTAATTGATTTTGGTTTTCTTTATGCTTTTGTATTTTCGTCTAATGTTTCAATTGGTTGCAATGGTATCCTAGGGAGATAAGATGCACCTCGCTTGAGAGTATGGAAAAACAGACACAAGAATTTCTGCAATCAGCCAAAGAAAAGGCCAACAGTGAAGGTCTTATAAGGGGGGAGATCATCATCAGCTACCAATAACCATTTAATATGGTTTTTGAGAGAGAGAGAGAGAGAGAGCTAATCCATACATTCCTCATTCTGGTCGGGCCAAATCTATATCATCATCGTCATCATCATAATATCCTATTTTATAATTTGCTGGAGATGACTCAAGACTTTTTAAGATCTTTGGCTGGAGATGACTCAGACTTCTTAAGATCTTTGGGTAACTTTGGCTTATTAAGGGCTTGTTTGGCAAATCTTATCTTTACAAAACAGATCTGTATGATATAGATCTATATCAAATGGAGCGATTTGAAATTGATGTTTTACAAATAGACTGTTTGGTAAGACATTGATATTTTAAAAATAGACCGTTTGGTAAGACACATGTACTAATAGATCTAATGGTCTGGGGCCCACAAAGTCTAAAATTTAACTTTAATTGTTCATTTTGTTTTACAAATATCTCAAGATTGGGGAATGATCAATGGTTGTTATTTGATATGATGGTTGTTCTTAGTCATCCTAACAACTTGTATAGTTCAGATGATAGTTTAGGGCCCCACAACTGGGAAAAATGAGAAAAAGCGGACTGTGTGAAAAACATGGATGACCCAGTTGAGTAATGGATGGTGCATCAACGGTCCAGAGTTTTTCTTTGATTTTTCAAAATCTACAACGAATTAGGCACTACAAATTGATCTCATAGCCATGTTTATCCATCCAAAGAGGACTAACAGTTCTGATCTTTCCTTTGGAGCCCACAAATGTAAAAAACATGGATCTAACGGTATGGGTTTCTTATATAAATATCTAAAATTATATGATCATCCAACGGTTGCAACTTGGATGTGTGGCCGTTTTTTACCCTCTTAGTCTAGTCAGTGGTGTGGATCTTGCTTTAGGGGGCCAAAAGTTAAAGAAAAAAGGAGAAACACGACCTACCAAAAGTAACGTCATGTTTCACTGTTCATATAAGGGTCTATCCGCTTCAGGAAACTTTGTCTGATCGGATTATTCCCCTTTTGCTTACTTCTTGAAATAGACAAATCATGTCTTAAGGTCATTTGAAATGGACACAGTAAATGTAACTAACAAACACACTAAAACCTGATTGAATCAGTTTTTAGACAATAAGAGGGAGAAAATAGAGATGCCAAACTGAACCTAAGAGTGAGAGGTGAAGGATATAGAAAAATTTCTCCTGTACATGAGTGTGCATCCCGACTGTCACCAAATGTAGGACCCTCCTGAATTTCACCCAGTTCTGCGTAATGAACTGCACTGATGGGCAGAGGTGTTCAGGGGAAAATTATCTGGGTTTGAAGCCACTAGCACTTTGTGCCGACTGTATCCCTGGTTGTAGTGTCGGTAGTGAAGGAATTTGGTTATGTGTCTATGCTATTGTGGCCGTTCTTAATGACCAATACAAGAGACAAATTTTGGCAATCGTTTTAATTTCTGTTGGTGCTATTTCACATGGAATGAAATGCCCATCCAAACAGCTTTGGAACAAATGCGTGACCCGGAAAAGAATTTGATCAGAACTTAGAAGATCATTCCACCATGCATCCTTCTAATCAATTGGCTATGATTGTCAAACCAATTTGAAAGTAATGTAGATCCACTTGGCAGACCCGTTCAGGGGTTGTTTCGTGAAATATTAAAATGAGTTTTACATATATAAATAATATGGAAAATATTCAGGTGGGAATTGTTCTCACATATTATGTGAGAACTTTTTTGTGGGGCCCAATTGTGGACTCCATTTGGGGATGGGACCAAGGGGGGTGGAAAGATCTATGTGAGACCACCCCAAGTATCAAGTTTGACATCAAACTCATGCCCCTAACTCCTTCATCCGTGACCTACAAGTTTAATGGCTTCATATTCAAAAAAATATTCAACCCTCAATCCAACGGTTTAGTCCATTCTGGATCATCAGATCTAAGCATAACCGTTAAATCAAGCCATAGACATCATTAATCGAGTGGCTCATGCAACTAGATGATGCATCATGTTAGGACCCCATCTAAGGTAGGTTGTCCAGCCCTTTGTGCAATCACAATATCATTGATCTATAGAAACATGTAGATCTAGAATTGCAAAATACAGAAACTGTCTTAGATCTAAGTCCCATACATGTTGTATGATAGATGAATGCGTGAATCTGAGATCAATACTCCACAAGGGAACATAAAAAAGTGTGTTTGATCCACTTACATGATGAAGATGAAAACAAAATAGGAGAAGATGCAAATCCTAGTCCTTCACTCTCTCTCTCTCTCGTTTTTTAATGCAAACCACAAAAAAGGCCTATGGACACATGTAACGGGCCAAACCACCCCCCCCCCCCCCCCCCCCCCCGCCCCCTTCACACAAAAGGCGTATGGACTCTCTCTCTCTCTCTCTCTCGTTTTTTAATGCAAACCACAAAAAAAAGGCCTCTCTCGTTTTTTAATGCAAACCACAAAAAAAAGGCCTATGGACACATGTGACGGGCCAAAGCCCATTGTTTAGCCTAGCCCATGAGAGTCTTCCATGAGACCCCAAGGGTATGCTTGTAGATTTGCATAGATGAAGTTAGAACTTAGGAATGTTTGGATGTACGGTGAATTGAAGTAAAGTGAGATAAAACTTCCATTATCCGAAAAACATAAGGCAATGGGTCATATCAAAAGTACACAAATTCAAAATTTCTTCATTTAAAAAAAAAGAAAAATAAAGCAATCTCCCTTTTTCACTAAATGACAAAAAAAACATTATCATTTTACATAAAAAGTCAAAAAGATTATTTATCAAGTCACTAAAAATAAAAGACCATCATAATCCCTTCTATTTTATTTTCTGTTGATTTGACGATTCACCTCACTTTAGTTTAATTCACCGTACATCCAAACATGCTAGGGTATTCTTTTGCAGGATCTGCAACACGTGTATAAAAGGGATGACCTCCCAATTGCTTTCTTTATAAATTTATCTTTAGTGTGATTATGAAGGCTCAAAATGTTTTAGCCAGTTGAGACAGATGGAGTTAGGCTAAATTGTATTATGTATATTCAGAATTTTGGCTTCTTGTTCTTGTCAATATGTTTCAAAGCTTTAATGAGTTCTAAAGGAAATAATATTACTGGTATGTCTCAAGTCACATTATACTTTGTGATGTATTTTGATAGGCTAGATTATTTTTTCTTAACCAATGTATTTTGTTGACTAAATATAATTCTTTATCATGACATTATTAATTTTTTTAATCATTGTATTTCAAAAAGTTGTGCATTACAATTCATTAATTTTAAAGCTCTCTTTATTTAGAAATTTGATCAACTATCAATAGTGAAACCTACTTCAAATGCTTAGATACTTCTGCACTAATAAAACAAGTTGTTTTGCCCTTCATAATAAATACTCTTGTATTTTATAATTTCTCTTAGGACATGTTTAGTAATCGGGAAATCCATGAGGAATTTTCACTACCAAGATTCCTTGCTAAGGATTTGTATAAGTGTAGATTACACATACATATCAGTGTGTAAGGTATCGACTAATTAAAAGCCAGGGATTCTCTAGTTAAAATGAGTTGCTCCACTTAACATGGGGGGTGGACGCACACTACTGACCTAAAAATGAACAAGGGTAACCATCCATGTATTCTAGTTAGGGTTATAAAGAGGTCGGTTTTGGTCCGGGTTCGGGTTTATGGTGGACCCGGAACTGGAATTGTTAAGAAGAAGGTGGAACCGGTTTTTTGGCTCTGAAACCGAACCATAACCACATATGAGACGGGTCTGGATCCGGGTCCGAGTTTAAGTAGAGAATGATATTAAAAAAATATGGGTTTTAGGAGAAATTTTCGAAAATTGAGGTAATATGTTGGGTCTCAAGTCCACGGGTCCGAACCAAAGTGGAACCGGACCTGGACCCATTTAGTTATCGTGGCCTAAATAAGGACGCATACCCAATTTTTAATGGGTAGAGACCTCCGGCTAATCGGAGAATCGGATACCCATTTGCATCGCTAATTCTAGTGTTATCTTCATTTGCATGGATTCATGGTATTCTATTGCAACACACGTCCCTCTCATCGTCTCAGATTTCAGAGGTATGAACATAATTAAATCTTTCCAAACATCTCATCTTCTACTAATTTCGTGTGAAATCTTACACCCTCCTTGTTTTATTCCATTCACATATTCTCTCAATTCAATGCAGACCACGCAGTCTATCATGTTCTATGATTATCTTTAGTTCTTCTGTGTTTGATTGAAATGCCATAGTTTTCTTTAACATTCCGAGATTTCTGGAACTGGGTCCTGAAGATTTTGAAAATTTTCTTATTTTTTTTGGATCGATTCAATCCATTTGTGGGTCCTTCAGTTTTTTTATCATTTTTTTTTCTAGAGGTGGATTTTACCAGAAATGTTAAGAGGAAATCACATTAACGTTGCATCTTATATTGAAGAACTAAATAGCATGTATTTCTCTTCCATTTGGGATTGGTATATGGATGTATGAAATGGGTTACGGTTTTCATTGAATTCTTGTAAAAGAATGTGTATCTTGTTTCTTTGTTTAAATTAATAGGTTAGAAATGAATCTATATCCTTTCTGAAATTGTGATATCATCAGATTTTGAGTGTGCAATTCATTTGAAGTTCCATGAAATTCATCCCAGCTACAAATGTGGCTCATGTGAATCAGTGAAAGGTGATTACAACCGTTGGTCTGTAGGACGCTTTGTAATGTGGCTCATGGACTCAATATTGCAGTGATTGAACAATCATAAAAACCCAGTTCTAGTGTTTTTTTTTTTCTTTTTTCATTTAAAAGATACTAGAGTTCATCTTTTTTGCAACTTGATGATCCTTTTTATTATTTTTGTGCTGCTGATCTGACGCCTAAATTCAATTCTACATGATGACCACCCGTCCACCCAGATCAACAGTTATTATTGCCATACAAAATGCCATATGTTTACAGATGGTATATATTATATAGTGATTCACGCTTCAATGATCTTCACTAAGCACACACATCATTGTAGACATTATTTTCTACTCGGGACTTCTGCTGTTGTTTTTTACATCACCTGGTCTAGTTTTTCTGTACCAGCCGGACCATTTTCAATGATTTAGAATTCCAGATCATTCACCAGGTGGGCCACACAATGGATAGGTGATGGCCCAAGAGTTGTTTTCTCTACTCTTGTTGTATTGGATTCATGTCCCCTACTAACTCTTGGCCACAAGAAGGGAATTTCTCCTGATTATCTTCAAGCATTTTGGTATTATCATGTCCTAAACATCCCAGTGATTGCTGTTGGAGTTAAGCTAGCATTCATCATTCTATGCATGCCTCCCATGTGGTCTGTGGGTCGTCAACACTATAGGAGCTTTTCTACCAAAAAAAAAAAAAAAACACTATAGGAGCTATTGCCACAGTTATAAAACCACTCATTCCTAACAGAGCCAGCTGCATCCATTGTATCTGCATAAAACATACAGGATCAATAGGTTTTTGTTTCCATAACTTGTCACTTGAGTATAAAACATTTAGTCAGTCCCACATTGATGGGATAAAGCATGAATATAATGTAATTTTAAAGATTAATGTGCTTCTAAAGATAAAAGCACAAGGGCAAGAACCAAAAATATAGGTAACTAATAAATGTTTTATCCACCACAAAAATGAGAAGATTTAAAGTGTTTTTCAGTCACCGTTACTCTGCATGCTGCCAATATAGACTAAGATGGCAAGAAATAATGTCTTCAGGAAACTAAGGACCCACCACCTAAGCAAGAAAAATGACCTGTGATGAATGCAAGTCCATAATTTAATCATTTAGTTATTGCCAAGCAACCATGTTAACATTCCTTGCCCTTATATTTAAGAAAGACTCTGCCTCTCATCAAAGAGATTACAAGGTTTCTTTATGACTTACTCCTCATTTCTGAATTATTCATAATTAGTAGGCATCCTTGAAGGGCTCATTACCATTGAATGGTGAAATTCTAATTTTGTGCATTATCTTCTGTTTGGTGAAATGTTAATCATAAAACTTGGGTTACTGCATGGAACCAACTGAAAACTAGTTATTTTCAGCAAAGTATAGCCCACCTGGACTAAACGTATCTTCCACTAACCTTCTAACCACGAAAGGCCTGAAACAAACAACATAGTGCAATGCTTCTTGTTTCTTGAGAATGCAAACTGCATTAAGGCTTGAAGCTTTATATTTCTCTATTCAGGGCTGTTTCATTATGCTTTAAAGCAAGGACCCCTGTAGGTTGCAGTTGGTTTGAATTTAGTCAACCGCGAGTTCACTTTGGGCTGGGTTTGCGATGAGTAATTAGGTCCTGTTGGGCAGGCCTGGTCCTGTTTTTCTGGCCCAACAATGAAATGAGCTGGGCCTGGACATTTCACCCTTTATGCCTGACTGGAAATCCAGTCAGACTAACAATTGTAACAGAAATAGTCCTTCTATTTTACTAATAGCTAGACTATGAATGAAACTCAGGCCCACAGGCTTGATCTTGGACTAGGACGAACATTGACTCGGCCTTGTTCTACATTTGCACCTCTACTCGTAGGGCATGTTTAACTTAAATGATAATTTTGTCCTGAATTGAGATACTTAGGTTTGCTGCTGTTTGTCCTGCGCCTATGGCTCGAAATATAATTGCATGATATAGGTTGATTCCTGGAAAAGGATGCCTTAGACAATTGGGGATTAAAGGCCTTACTTAGGACATACTTATCCATATGTGAAACTAGGAGTACAAAGTAAAAACTCCAGATGGTGAACTAATATGTTTATCTCAATTGCGGCTTCTGAGTTCCCTCTACTTTGAACTTTTAAATTTTTTACTAGTATCAGTTGGTTAAGGTAATGTTCAGACTCCCACACAATTCACATAAGCTAAACTTCCATTCCTCAATTATTGGATGAGATGAAAACAGGTATGCAGTGCTTCTGAGCTCTTGGATGGCCAAACACACCATCCACGCCCAATTCTCAAACAATTTTTTTTTTCATAATTATCTAATCCATGAAATTAGAACTGCCCTATGGGCTTTACTGTTAGTGTTATATTAAAAATTAAGAATTTCAGAAAATTTACCTTCATTTCTGGTTTTCAGGTGGAGAAATCAATCATACCATGAAATTCAGCGGTCTTGATGACATTTCAATTACTAATGTCAAAGATAGTGATGCCACTGATACACAGGTGGATTTCGAATACTTTGCTAGTGATGATGAGGGACTGAGGATACTTGGTAGTGCGGGAGAAGTTCTGACAAGGGTGGATCTCAATTTAGCATATTCTTCTGAGAAGTTTTTAAACTTGTACATGCTTTTGATGCATGTGGCAGACAGGGCAGGTGACTTGGAATCCTTGGTTATAGACGATGATGAATTTGTCTCAGGTGACTCTGCTGAGAAGGTACTAGAGTTTGATATATTATCTGGAGTCCTACATTCAGAGGTGAAAGAACTGGACAATTTCATGATTTCTCTCCAAGAGGAAATCATGGATGCTCGTGAGAAAATATCTTCATGTGAACACTTGAAAGAGGCCTTTGCTGAAATGGAAGAAAACTTGCATGACTCTGAAGAATCTTTGAAGCAGTTGCAAAGCCAGTTTGCTGAGATGAGAATGCAGTCATCCAAGTTCCATAACACCATTGTTTTTGGTGGTCTGGAATCTTGTAAGTTATGACCTTTGATTCTTCTTCTTGTTGGTTAAGTGCTATTCATTAATTGAAAATGCGTCTGAACAAGCCTAACATATCAATCTTTCATATAGCAAAATTTTTAATGTTGAGAAATTGGTGGTCATCCAAATGCCTGAGAAAAATCATTGTGAATTTTGGCATCAACTTCTGCTAATTGTTTCAGTATTAGATCATTCAGCTTGAAGCTGAGCTGAATATTTTAGTGTTATATTGGATGCATGACCACAATGTACTTGAAAATTGAATATTTGGCACAATGTATGGTTATCCGTTTTTTATTTTTTTGAGGCAACACCAAAACAAGGAACTGCATTTGGTGGATTCTATCTTGCTAGACTTTGAAGTCAAAACATGTGATTGGCAGTAATCATACTTTAAAATGGAATTATGGAATAGTAACCAAACAGAACCCACCCAGAGCCTTTTTATATTTGCACTCTCTCCCAAATTCATTTCACAATAGCCAAAGTGGTCACCATTAGTTATATATGCACCATTAAATTTGCATTATTTGTTTGAAGAACAAATTTTTTCAGTATTCTGTATTTCCCCTCAAACTTAGCCTTGGTAGTATAATGGAACAAAGATTTGTGGTGACTATGGAAAATTTGTGCTATACATAGTCAATAACTCTTAGCAGAGAAACTTAAGAGTATGATTTGATTGCAGTTCTGATTTATCTCTGATGTGTGCATGTTGGCAGGGAATAGTGGGATCTCAGAAATAAATCATTTGTCCCCCATGCTTGCCAAGATGAAAATGCAGACCACTGAACAACAAAGACATATCCTGAAAATGTTGGAGAAATCTTTGGTTAGAGAGCTGGATCTTGAAAAGTGGCTATCAGAATCAAGACACAATGAAGAAGAGCTCAAACTGAAACTGTACTATTGGGAGCAAGAGATGGAAGAAAGCACGGATCTCATTTTGGAAAGGGTGTTTCAAGCAGAAAGCTTTGCTGAAGTACTGACAAGTATATCAAAGGAAATGACAGGAAAACTCCAGACTGTCCAATCCAATTTAGATAGTTTGATAAAAAGGGAAGATGATATGAAAGCTAAGTTGCAAGACAGAATAGATAAGCGCTCTACAGAAAACACGGAGCATGACCATGTGAAAGCCAATCTCAAGAAATCTGAAGATGAATATAACCTTGCAAATTCGGAAGCCACAACTTTGAGAGAGAAGGTACTTTCTCTTGAGGAGAAACTACGAGAAACTCAGTTACAGGAGGCTAAGGCCTCTCACGAATCAAGTCAACTGCTGCATAATATGTTAGATCCCAAAATCATTGATTTGGAAAAAATGATAGAAGACTTAAGGGAGAATGTTTTGAAAATGAAAAATAGAGCTGAGAATGCAGAGACCCTTTGCAATTCACTAGCTGAAGCCAATTCAAAACTTGAAGAAAAGCTTAATGCTATTAGTAGCAGAGAAACGGAAAAGGTAAGCTCACTTGAAAAACAGCTGGGACAATCTGAAAGCCGGCTACAGCAAGCCAAGGCATCGATTGAAGCAAGTCAGGAGAATCAGAATATGCTGTATTCTACACTCGATGATATGGAGAGTTTGATTGAGGATCTAAAGGCAAAGTCCCTGAAAGCTGAAGATAGTGATGAGAGTGCAGAAGCTAAGTACATTCTGCTAACTGAAACAAACTTGGAGCTTCAGGAAGAGTTGGGTTTTCTTCAAGGGAGGGTTGAATGCTTGGAGACATCTCTGCGTCAAGCTGATGACATGAAGATGGCAGTTTCTGAGGACATTGGCTTGAGGACTATAGTGATTTCTGATTTAGTAGTGAAATTGGCCTTGGAAAGAGAGCGTCTCCACGCTAAGGTACAATTAATTTTTTTTCTTCTTGTCTTTCCATGTTCTAATTTGAAGCAGAAAATATGATGCAGGTGATCCTTTTTAGCCTAATTATTTTCTTTGTGATAGAAATTTCTAGACATGCAATTTGATATTTGATCTGAGTATATTTGTAGTGTCCATGGCCACTGTTTACATTAAAGGAAACCACAATTGATTCAGACTGTTGAAACAAAGGGCCTCACATGGGATGGAGGGTTATAAGTCTTTTGATACTAATGTAAAGATAGAACAGGAAAAGAAAAGCAAGTGTTTTTATTCTATTCGTCATAGACTTGCGGTCTATTTGCATATGGGCGACTCATTCTAAAAGCTATAGGATTTAATTAGATGCCCCCAGGCATGAATTGCACAATCAGGAAAGAAGATTCGATCTTGTTGACTATAAAAAAATACAATATAATACAAAGAAGACTTTTCCTTAACGGAGGGCACATCCATTTTCCATTCTATATTGCAATTCCGTTTTTGTGCTTTGAGATTAGATGGCTGTTTTCTCTGTAGCAGTTCATGGTGAATTATATGATCTGTGACTCATGGATATGTTGGAACCATCCATTTGGGATCGAAGCCATTTATTTCTTAGTGCATGGTTTTCACTCTTTTTCCCCCTTAAATATGGAATTGCTGTCCCATTATCTCTTAATTGTACACCAGGAAGGTTCGGATTATCCCTTAACCTTACTGTCACCTACTTGTGTAGACATCTACATATATCTCATGACAAGTAAAACTGGTATTTTTATTTTATTTTCCAGTCTTTCTGCAGTTCATCCCTCCCTTCTTTGCATATATTTTTGGAGGCACAGAGAATAATGGGAAATGTCTAAAAAGAAACAAGAAGTATAATGATCATCATAGTTCTAAGGGAATCATTCAGACATCCTCGATGTACTAGTCTAAAAAAAAATAATCATTATTTAAGTAGTATGATGATCATCATAGTTCTAAGGGACGTCCACGATCTACTAGTTTTGTGATATTCAGGTCTCCTAGATATTTGAGCATATAAAAATTATTCATAGTTTGATCCAAAAAATATCACACAAATAGGAAGCAGTGCAAAGTATATGATATGTTGTGAAAAACAGGAAAAAAAAAAAAACATACTGCATTTTGTGTTGTGACTCCTTATTGAAAGAGTGGACAGCCTTGGTGAGAGAAACATATCCATGCTTAGTTAGAGCATACAAGTAGCTGATTTAAGAAAATAGTTCTCCACCCTTCACCTAGAGAAGATTTTGACAGTCGCTTGTAGATCATCACCCTTGACCTTTCACCATTAACACCTTTGATTAGAAAAGAAAAAATAGAAAAAAATCCTCATATGAAGCGCTTCTCCTATGAAAATGAATCCAAGCAAATGAGCAAATTCGATGGTCGGTCGATAACTCCATCTGTCACCCTTTATAGAAGCACCCTTGCTAGAAAATCCTTTCCTTCTATTAATGAAAAAGTCAAACATGCCTGTATCTTTTGATTCAGTTATTCATAGTAGGAAGAGATGAGATAGTTGATTGAAAAACTGTGTAACATTGGATAACATATTTTTTTAATATATCAATATTTAATATTGATTCGCTTCATATGATGAGTGTTGGTTATTTTTTAGTTCACCAGTATCTGCTGTGAATCAATGAACTGGAGATCTAAGTCATGCTATCTCATAGCTCTCTGAACTGAACTCATTGTTTATTTTCTTTTCTTTTGTGAATTTTCCAGCAAAGTCGCACTAATGCAGTTAGAATTTTTTGCCAAGTTTCAAATATATTGAGATTTTTCGAGGGAAGGATTTTTTTTTTATGAAATAATAAATCCTGGATTGTCTGTTAAAAATTTTATATGAAATTTTAGAAATTGAAAGAAGACAGTACTTAAAAAACACATTTCCCCCTGATTCATTATCCGATAAAAAATACTGTTTTTTTTCAACTTTTATTTCTTGGATTGAGACTAATTTTTCATCATAATTGTCAAAGCCTCAACCATCTATATGGGGTTGGCTCGTGATTTAATACTTTTCTACTCAACTCTAATTTTATCCATGCTTTCTTAATGGGAAATAGTTGCCTCTGCTAATCTCCCCGGAATCTATGAAATGGAATTCATAATGTCTCTATAATTTTCATTTGAAGTGTATTTTGGCAATGAAGTTTATATCCATTGCATTAGCCTTATAATTGTGGTACAGCCATCGGAGATAATGTAGTAACAAAAAACTAAAGTCAGGCTCCCCTTGGATCTTTCTAAAGTTGCAGCTGATATATTCCACTTATTGACTTTAAACTAAAATATATATAGCTATTTACTGGATTATATATGCAGATATCTTCTCTAACGAAAGAAAATAACATCTTGGTGGAAAAGTTGGGGAAAACAAGAAATGTTACTGTGAGCCATAATGGAAATTCAAGCAAAAATGAATATGCCTTTCTCAATAACAATTCTGCTACTGCTCAATCTCTGAAGTCATTTGACGAATTAGTACCAGACCCTTCCACTGCAACTCTACAGGTTTGTTCTCTTGTTGATCTACTTTCTTCATAAATTAGCAACATTGCATGCTGCTCAATCAAAGATACAGTTTTCCGCTGGAGACTGCTTGACCCTATAGCTCATCAGGTTGGTTTACTTTTGTTATGAACCAAATTCTAGAGTGTTCATGCGGTGGGAATTAAATGCATGGATCATGCTTCAGTAAAGTTGTCTGCAATGAAGTCCAAATTGGTGCCCTCTTGGAAGCAAATACTTGTATCCACATTAAACAAAATAGATGAACAATTGGTGGCAGGGTGTTTATATAAATTCTTGTGTTGTTCACTAACCTGGTTAACCTTTTGGTGTTACTGGTTATCTAGAGGATGGACATAGTTGATGAGGGAAAAATAGGCAATAAAGAACTTTGTTAGGTCCCAGACCCACTGGGCAAGGCTCATTTCACTCCACATGTGTTAATCCATCTACCTAACCGGGCAGTTCACAGCCACTCTCTTCATCTCCGGACTTCATGCTACTTTTAGTTTTCTTGTTATGCATGTAGTGTAGCTTTCAGTTATTCTTCTCTATTGATAATCAGTCATGGGGATGGATACTAGTTGTGGAAGGAACAGTTATCTTAGATGTAATGAATTCCTATATGTATAGTTGGGAATGAAGCAAGAGGACGCCCTTCCCTTCTTATTTGTGGGTTAGACTTCATCTTGAAACCTATCAAACTTAACTCTCATGGTTTTTTTTTTTTTTTTTTTCCCTTTCTAGACAGGTGGAAAAATTGGCGAAAGAGGCTGAAGCAAGCCTCACATGCGAAGCTGAGGTGGTGCCTACTGCTTCTGGCACAGAATCCACCCTTGGGCTGATGAGAAAACTAGTGGCAAGGCGGCTTAATTCAAAGTATGTTTTCATGGCAGTTCTCATCTTACTGATTTCAGTGGCTGTATCATATCTGTTTCAACAAGAAAGCTCCCCATTTTAACTATTGAACAAGAGTTACCACTGCCCAACTGCAGAGGAAGTGTGACCTTCACAGTCACACTAACACCTGCAATGGCTTGAGGTGCTCAATCAAATGTTTGTATATACCATTTTTCAGATAAAATTTTGGCCTCCTTTGTTGAGTTTTTTAATTTTCCTGTATTTGTCAGGCTTTGAGTTTGTACTGTCCAAGACTCCCGACGGTTGATCTAATGAGCCACATCCCATGGACCATAATTCCTACCACAACCTATAGTCATCCATATTCAAAGGTCCTAACTTCTAATTACAATCCCCTGTTTTGACACTTCCACATTGACTGAGTGTTGTCAAACAAGTTTAAACTCTCTTAATCACAAATGCAGTTACTTCAAAATGCAGTTGCGCTGTTTTTACAATATTAGTATAAGAATGTGATTTTTATTAATTTCAAGTCATTCCTGTCTTAGAAATCGTGTGGGCCATCATGCCACTGAGAATTTGGAAGACATAAGTAGTGACTAAGCCCAAGAAACAATTCAAACTGTTTTGGAAATTACCTCTTCTGATAGCTCTTGGTAAGGATTGTGAATCCCAAAGCTAGCACTCACTAGTTGCGTGAGGGATTCAAATGGAACTTCATGTTGAGTCTACCTATTAAAAATCTAATGGATATCCTCCTTTGGTCATATAAGATATGACAAGAATTTTACTCCAATTAGAGTCTATCCATCCTAAGATTGACCATATGATTGAAAACGCGTGTTTTTGTTTCCATATTTTATTTTTCGCATTTTATATATGGCAATCAGGGGGTTCTCCATATTGCAAATTGCAGTTCCTCTATTTAGAAACTGGCTTTTTTTGGGCACTTTTGTGTTGCCCTTCAGTGATTAAGTTTTCATCTTTCTTTCAAGACTGATTCTCATACTAAAGAAGTAATGAATTTCAAAGGGTCTTGGTGTGCCTACCACATTAACAGTCTGAATCAGTTTAATGGCATGAAGAAAACCAAAATTCACTTCTTGCAGGGCAATGGATTGCAACTCCTTCGTTAGTGTGCTGGTTGTACACACTCAAGATAAACTGAGTTAAAAACTTACTATAGCCATTGCAAATCAAGTCATAATCAAGTAAAAGTCATAATCAAAGTCATAATCAAGTGAAAAGCTTGGTGTTTAAGTCTGCGAACCATGAATATTAAGTGTTGCCATTTTTTAAAGTCATGAACTAGGTTGATGGATCCTTTGGAATGTTGGCTTGAACATGACACCTATTGGATCCTCTTAATTTCTTCTATTACTAATTTTAATTTTGTTTTATAGTTGATAAAATATCATTACATGTTTTTTTTTTTTGAAATATAACTAAAATGTTTGAAATATATGTCAATTCATTACTTAGAGCAAGATTGTACATAAGGTTTTTTTATTGGTGAAGTTTTTTTTTTTTTGTATATTACTTCTATTTCAATATTATGCTGAATCCACAAATGGAATGTTTTCAGATTTTCTGAAAACTATAAAGATGTACACTCTTCTGAGTTGTTGTGGGCAAAGCTGAATAAATAAGTCACTAACTTATTGATATCCTTTTTCATTTAGGCGAGGAATGCATAGATCTGATGATTCTTCACTATGACTGGAACAAGGATTCCTCGCCGGGGATTTGTATAGTAGAAGATTTTACGTTGATATTAGTGTGTATCGATGCATATAGCTGAGAAAAATAGGGTTCGGTGTGCAAATCCACTTAAGTGAGGATTTTCAAATCTTATGGGGGTGGTTGGACCTGAAAATCCTAACAAATGAAGATTTTCATTCGTCCAAATCCTCGGAAAACCGAAAATCTTTTCCCTAAAGATTTCGTTGCTAAACGTGACCTTAGTGAACCGGGTTTGCTTTTTTCAGAATTGGCGTGTTAGCTAAATGAGTTGGAGCAGGAAGAGACGAGTCAGTCCCTGGAACCTTTTGGCCACATGATGATCAAAAGATGAGTCCATCTCTGTCACAAGATCATGGTCCCTCTCCTTTACAGGATGATCATGATCATGAGATGAGTCCTACCTTCTCCAAGCCCCTTTCTCATGAGCACATCTTGGTCAGAGGAAAGGAGATTGAGGCTTTTGGAGGGAGAGAGTGAAAAAAAGTTTTTATCCTCCCATGATCACCAAATATGTTTGTACTAGTTGGATTGAAATGTGTCTTTCCCCACTGAAGCAATTTAAGATGCATCCCAATTTTATTACTAAGAAGATGATAATTAGCATAGTGAATTTATGCTGGACATATTTTTCTATCCATTAATAGGATTCTCAAATTCTATGTACTTTGAAAAACGAATTTTATGTAGTGAATTAACTACTTTTGGAGTTTTTTGGATAAATGATTATATATTAATATTGTATTGTGCAGAGGTTAAGTTAGTTATTTAAAAATAAAAGAGATTATGAGTTCGAGTCTCACAACCCATACATTTTTAGCTTTTTACCAAGGCTCAATATATAAGTCAAGATTGAAAGGAATTTGGTCAAAATCGAATCCAAAACCTTCGACTTTAATATATTATAATTGATATTGGTATTTTCTTTTCTTTTTTTAAACAAAAGTCCTTTCAAAAACCATTATCATAAATATTTTGATTTTAAGTCTTTAAAAGATTCTCTTTAGAGAAAATCATGAAATGGATTATTATATTTACTGTTAAATCATGTACTTTTCAGCCTCATTGCAATTTGAAAACCTCAAAATATCCATACCTCATTGGAGGTTCTTCGCCTAACTTGCGTTCCTAGTGGAAATTAACCATTAGATAAAGATTTAATTTAATTTTACCTTTCAAGCCCAATATGCTAGATTAGCTTAAGTTTTGGGTGTTCAGGGGCCACATCAAATTGGACTAAACTAGCCCACTTCGCCTATGCTGTCGGCTGCAATAATTAGGCCCGACCCATCTGACAAGCGTTAGACTTTTTTCATTTGTCAAAAAGCCAGGTTGAGGTAAGCCATTACCCTACTTTCATATATGTCGGCCGGACCTAGGTTGAGCCAAAGCCCTCGAAGCCCACGGCAGATTGACAATATGTAAGCCCTTACCCTACACACAAGGGCTTTCAAATTGTATTATATATAATATTTAATTATACCATCACTGACTTTAAACCTTAAACTAACCCACCTTTATCCGAGCAAAGGACCGTAACAATGCAAAATCCAATCCAATCCAATGCTTAGATAATAGATCATTTCTAAATAAATTATTTAGCATATGTGGTTGAAACAAATATTAGACCCTTTTCATAAGTCTCTCTCTCTTTCGAATGTATTTGTTAGAGACATCATCAAGTGAGCACCCACTTTTTTTAGCACATGGATCATATGATCAATCTAATCTCTTCATTTTCATCTCAAAACTTGACATTTATTCAACTGTTGTTGTAAGGAGTCGATCTCGCAAAGTCATACGATTGATTTGTGATCGTAGCGCCTATCATGAGTGGACCCCACCCTTGTGATCACTTTTTAGAAACGGCTTCATTCTTTAGATGGGTACAATTTTTAAATGTAAGATAAGAGGATTTGAATTACATAAGGACACATTAACCATTCAACTTTTACAAGATTTGTAGATACTCAGAAGGTTGAAGTTCAAACCACTCTTCTCGGGCTAGAAGAAATAGACCATGGATCCTAATCTCTCACATTATAAGGATCCAATCTAAAAATACCCAGTTGATATTGTAAGACCTATCATGAGTGTACCCCACCCTTGTAATCACATTTCACTCACTAATTATTTTCATTTATTTGTTAATCATGCATGCTCATTTATTAGTGTCAACCTGACCCTCAGCCCATGGACTCAACCCATAGGGAAAAAAAAAAAAGAAAAAAGAAAAACCAGAGAGGGAGAACATTGCATGTTTGGAAAAGCAGTAAATTCAAGTTTTCCGTGGAAGTGAACAGTAGAAAAGTTGTAAATTCAGGTTTTCCATCAATATTAACAGCGGAAAGCTGTAAATGGGCCAATATGTACTTCATAAATCTACACAGAGTTGACAGGAGGCCTTTATTCTTTTATTTATTTTTTCTTTCCTTTTGTCTAGTTGAGTCGCGGGTTGGTTCCATGGGTTGAGGGTCGGGTTCACATGAAAATGCCCGCATTGCATGATTCACAAACAAATTCAATAACATGAAAATAGTAATCAATTAACAATCAATTTAAACAATTAGTAGTGAAATGTGATCATAAGGGAGGGGTCCACTCATAATAGATCCGACGGTCACAAATAAATACATCTGGGCTTTTGAGATTGTGTCCTTACAATGTGAAAGATTAAGTTCCAGATTGAGTTCCACCGTGTGTTTCTTCTGGCATGAGAAAAGTGGTTGTAACTTCAACTTTCAAGTGTCTATAAATAATATATAAATTGAATGGTTAATTGGAGATATCCAAGAATTCCTATCTAACTCAGATCCTCTTTATCTTATCGTGTATAAAATTTGGTGTATGTGGGTGCTTCTCTCTTTACTTGCTTTGTGGCAGCATCTAATCACTATTGAAATATGTGCTAAAATCCATATTTGTGCTTGCAAATGTCTTACTTGTTGGATTCCTAATTGCCCTCATCAATGTTCAAAGTTGATTCATACACACATGCTCAATCTGCCACATTCACATTTGACTCATTTCCTTGAGTCATATCTTGTTGTGCAAATTGGTTGGCCTCTTTTAGTGATTAATTGTTCACATTTCAATGTAAAAAAAACCAAATGGTAGCCCAATTAGCTCAATACCACGTTTTGTACCCGAAGACTATAAATTCGAAACTGCACTACCACATTGGAGCTACAAAAGAGTTTACCCAGCTTTCTTCTGGATCCGAAGAAATTAGTCCAGCCTAGAGGATTGGGGCTCATCCGGTGGAGATTAATTGTTCGCATTCCAATAGAAATTTTTGTAGTCCTATGGAAATTTTTGTAGTCCTATTCACACCTAATTCCAAAACCCCAGGCCCCCCGGGGATCAGTTGTAGCTTTGACCTGGCTTGCATAGGGACGGGTTAGGGGTTGGGACGGATGACCCGTTTAAGTGACCCATATCCACTCTCTCTCTCTCTCTCTCTCTCTCAAATCCGGGAAATCCCATTTTCATCTTCCTGCCGTATAGTTAGGACTGATGCCTCTTGTCGTCTCTCCTGCAGATGGTGAGTTTAAACTTCAAAAACCCAATCTTTTCCGTCTCACCAGCATTTGATGTGCCGTTACTGCATATAGATGATTAACTAAATCTTGTTCTTGATTTGTTGTTGTTCTGATCTGGGTTTTAATCTTCATCTGATTTGAATGATTTTGGAATGTCATGTTTTGATCTCAGTTGTCTCGACCCCCCCACCCCCCCCCGCAATTCTTGTTTGGCTGCATTGTTTCCGATAGAGAACAGATCGCTTGCCGAACTTCTCGGTAGCGGAAATAAAAATCTCCACTATCTTGTGGTGGAAATCGAATAATATTCCATTCACCCATCAACTCTTTTAATAACCCTTTGGTAGAGTTCATGTCACCATGAATTCCTATGGGTTTTGATTCAAACAAAAGGTCCTCAGTGTTTGTATTTTATGACAATCACTGCACATCATTTGTATCACATGATCAGTGTGTGTGTCAAATTGGGTTAACTATTATGTGAGGATGGTGTTTAACAATCTACTACATCACTGCTGTGATTTTGCTACTGTTGAAGCCTCTACTGCTCTACTCCCTCTTGTAGACTGGTGTGAATTTTACAATAGCAGATTATTATCCATGCTGATGTAATTGATGTATTTACATGCTTTTCAAGCAGGGAAGGTGGAAAAAAAATGCAGATATTTAAGTTTGAGTTGTTGGTCTTGATCCAACTTGATGTAGTGTGGCTTGGCACATTTTGACCCATCAGGGCCGTAACTATATTCCTAGCAAGGAGCTGACATAAATGCCACAGTGATGGATCTGTTTGTTGGATGCAACTGACTGTTTTATGACCTTTTATGTTGTTCATTTTGACGGCAATACCAACTAATTCCTTGCTTTGCACAATTGATGTGGGCAGCTGTATGATTATCCTAATTTTTAGAGAGTAAGATGTCATCCATATCCATTCTTAGAACCTGGGTGTCATAGTTTTGGAGTTGGCATATTTGGCATTGAAATGTCAATTTGGACTTCAAAATAAGTGTCTAAAAGCATTTTCTTGGACATTATATGCTGTATACTGTTTCCTCCAGTTTTTCCTTGTGTTGAACTTATGTTCCTATCAATTCCAAACTGTTTATTTACTTCCTTATCTTGTTGAGTTTTGAAAAGGAACATGATTTGAGCTTCATATTATGGATACAAAATTATATTACTGCTCTTTTGCTAACTGGGCACTGGGGTAAGGTGGGATGTGTGGAAGTGGGGCCTTTAAGGACTGGGGGTGCAATCAGTGAATGGGGCCTTGAAATTTAATGTTTTTCCAAGTGCAGATGTTTTGGTGATTTAGTGTTAAATTGGGGATGTGCCAATTCATGGTGATCTAGGTGAGTGTGAATGGCTTGGATGTATCAAAGGGGATTCACTGCACAGAGTAGAGAGGGGACAGAAAATGGGCTTGTATAGAGAGGCTGATTTCAGAAAAGACCCATAAATAATTACAAAATACAAGCATCCGTACATCGGAAACCAAACATCCAAAAACATTAAAACTCTTAAATTAACATTAACTATTTATGATTCCTGTAACATATAAGAGTAAATTGCAGTAGGAATTCTAACCATTAGAAAATGTGCTCCTATATGAATGGACGTCATTGAAAAGCTTTGTAAAAATAAAAATTAGATCTTAAGTTTGTTATCTAGACTGTCATGGGTGTCGTGTAGGATGACATCCTACTTCTGAATATGGACAGTATCATTATCATCTATGTAGCAGATACTCAGTGCCACCCCATTTTTGCAAGGGCAGTCACTATGCTTTAGGTCAGGGTCACAGTGATGTTCTCCTGATTGATTGGTTGGAATCATGTTTATGGCAAAAGGGTAAGTCTTCTAAAGTTTGTATGGCCTTGACACTTAACAAAAGTAAAGCCTGCTTTAGCAATCCAAGCTTATATTGTTAGGAACATTAGCCAAAAGGATTCTTTGGAGCCAATTTGAAACCCATCAAACCCCGAAATCCTGAATGATCCTTAACCAACACACACAGCACCTCCACAATAAGTGGAAAAGTCTTTTCAAGTCATTCTTAGCTATAACCTCATCTATTTCCATTCAAAATGCCTGCTATTAGTTCGTATTAATCCTAAGAAAACCCCTTGTGTTCTATCTCCGTTCTTGAAAGCACCTAGCTTTTGTTACCTTAGGCCCCACTCAAATTTGTGTTTAAAAAGTTTTTGGAAATATTATTTAAATTTTTTGCTTTGTACAAATTTGATTGACATATTTATATTTTTTACTCTGAATTTTTAACTTCTAGCATTACCTGCCAATGTGGTAATCTTGTTTCGCTTGCTAAATGTTGGATGTGCAAGCAGGCAACACCGTTTCTAGCAGGACTTGCAGTAGCAGCAGTTGCTCTTGCTGGCAGATATAGTGTTCAAGCTTGGCATGCATACAAGGCACGCCCAGTTGCAAGTCGTATGCGCAAGTTCTATGAAGGTGGATTCCAGCCTACAATGACCAAAAGAGAAGCTGCCCTTATACTTGGTGTCAGGTAAATGACTTTTGAATTACACACTAAAGTGGTTCACACTTCAGATATCTACAACCAGAATGAGAATGGCCTTAACAATTTTACATGCATTTATAAAATAACGCATTAACATCTGGATATCTATCCTTCAGCTAATTTTTAGTGTGTAGTCTAATCATGAGTTTTACACTCAGCAGAAGAAAATAATCGTACTTACGGGAAAGGGAAAGTTATGGAGACCTTTCCATCACTAGGCTGATGTGTTTGTTGTGTGTTATGTTAATTGATGCCATCTTTGTAGTTGCAATTATAACTAAGAGGATAATTATGATGATGATGATCCAAGCCTTGGAACATGTTTCCTTCTCCAACTCATTACTGGTTCTCCTCTCTACTTGGGAGTATTCCCATTTTACCCTTTCAGAAACTGTTCATGGGACCATTTGTTTTCTGGTAATGTCTATTGCCATAGACAAGTTTACTTGAAAGTTTAATGTTCCTTTGTTTGGCATGAGGGAGACATCATGGTTAGGACCCACTTTCTTTAAGGCCTTTTTTTTAATACAGAGGAGTTCATCATCAAATGGGCTTGAATAAAGGATTTATTAAAGATGCGGGTGTTTTTTGTGTGTGTGGGTGTTTGGGTGGGGGGGGGGGGATTTAAATTTGAATTACTAGGGTCATTTCCCATCTCCCTTTGATTCTTTTTCCATTGAAGGAGAGATTATTTGATGGTCACTTTTGGATATTCCCCTTTGTTTCTTCGATTTAACCACTTTTGGAAATACAAGTCTTAGAATTTGTAGGAATTCAATTACATAACACAAAAGGGCCCTTGTAGTTCAAGATTGCTGGTTTTGTGTAGGTCGTGTAAACATGATTCACTGTAGAGAGCAGCAGACTTCATTATGGTAAATGCGCCCATATTAATATATTAAGCTAGGATGCTTTGGCTTCAATTTTGACCGTCGGTTATAATTTTGACCGACGGTTATGTAACTACTCACTCATTTTTCCATCAAACCACTCATGTTTCAGTTGTTCCTACGTAACTATACCCTTTTTGCTCAAATTTCTCTATTTCTATTCTATCCAACTTGTCCTATGGAAATAGTTTTTTTTTTTTAATATGTGATTATTTATTTTGTAGTGCAGGGAGATACATTGGGCTAGTGAAAAACATTTATGTGAAACCTTTATGCATGATCATAACCAACCTCAAGATACCTAGCTAGAAGAAATACTTGTAGATGCCCAGTGTTTCTGATTGGACTGAACACGATATTGATAGTAGCAGTGGCTACTTCTACGATACAATATTTTCTAGCCAAATCCAATTACTTGGATGCAAGTCTGGATGAATGGTGATCTCTTGGGCAAGCTGGCTAGCCCACCCAAGGGTTTAATAGGAAAGAGCATTGTGGGGCCCACCTGAGAGGAGGGGGGTTTGGGGGGACAGGTAGGGCTTTGTATAATGGTCCCACCTAATCCTAGATAGAGGGGATGTGAGATGATTGGATGTCCCATTGGGCCTGTGGGCTGGGCCCAATGGGTTGGCCGACCTATTGTCTGGCCTGGGCTTCCCAAAAATCAACAGTTCTAGCCAACTCCTAATATTGTAGATAACTCTTGACCAAATTCTATTGCTTTAGGTTTATTATTTTGAAAGCCTAACAATTTAGTTTGCACATTTTAGTTATATTGTAAAAAATTGTACTGGATAATTTGGTAAACAATTATCATTTTAGGAAAAGCATTATGTGTGTTTAATAGAACTGAAACTTAATAGTGTGCTCTCACACTTCTAACCAACCCCCTCCCTTTTTTTTCTATTGAGAAATGGCAAACTTTGTTTAGAGTGTAGAACTATATATATAGCAATAAGACTCTGTTGAGGAGATGGAGGAGTTTATAAATAAGAAAAATAAGGAAACCAATGTGATTTTTCTAAGACATTACATGTATAATGAAAATATCTTCCTATACTCTGGCTCGTGATCTGTAGTACCATTAACTTCTCTGGGAACATGATGGAATGTGGCTCTCAACCCCCCCAGAAACTATTGTTTTTATTTCACAATGTAGAAGCATTACCAAGGCACTATTGCTTCTCCACTAGCCCAGGCTATATAGCATTATTAGAATCTCCCTTGACAAGCATTGGACTATGAAGGTTGGAGTGTATAATATGTTAGCACTCTTATTGCCAAGACTTCTGCTCTATTATTATAATCTCCAGAACGGCAGAACCTGTTGGCCCATCCGTCTGTCCATGCATGCATATCACTGTGATAAGGACATTGACTTCCCCAGGGAGCACCAGGGTTCAGATCTGGTTACTCCATTGGAAGACATCCATGCCACCTTTGTTCATCCTTGATTACTACTCCTGAACCTGATGACCTCAGGTTACCTCTGGAGCTACCTACCTTGTACGATACAAAGATGTCTTTTGATGCGATCACATAATAGAAAGAAAATTGGCTTGAAAGTCTACTGTGTAAGCTGATAAGATAATGGTTCTACCCTTTAAGCTTGAGAAGTGGGAGTGTGAATGTTTCACAGTGAGCTCTCTTCTCCATTGATCTCGGTACCAAGAATTACAACCATGATTTTCACTTGCTACATGGTTTCTAGTTTGAATCAATTCTTAGTATCTTATAAGGATTTTATTTTATTGATTTACTTTTTATTTATTTACTTGCACAGGGAAAACGCGGCTGCAGACAAGGTAAAGGAAGCACACCGAAAGGTTATGGTTGCAAACCATCCAGATGCAGGTGGTAGCCACTACCTTGCTTCCAAAATCAATGAGGCCAAAGATGTGATGCTTGGAAAGACCAAAGGCAGTGGGTCACCATTTTGACTGCTTTTTTTTTTTTTTTTTTTTTTCTATGCACGACCTATTTCTGAAATTTTATTCGGTCCGTCCTTAAAAAGGATTCGGTTTCACTGTTTTAAGTAAGTATTGATTGTTGCATTTTTTTATGGAATTTTTTTTATAAGCATAGTTCTCAGCTGTACTTGTAGGTTTATATGTTGTTAATAAACTTACATGAGCCATGCCTGCTATTAGAGGGTTGTATTTTGATTGGAACTGATTTGTGGATAGGGTGTATGTTGTATTAAGTACTCTTGTACAGGAACGCAGCAGGGCACTATCTGGAAATGTGTTTTTTCTTTTAGTATAGAATCCAGAAAGGTTGCATTGGTGCACGCACTTACAACTGAACAGAAGTGGAGTAAAAGGGTAGACAGGGAAACGCATCTTATGAAATCCAAACATCTGTATTTTCTTCATTTTCCAAAGGACGTACACTTCCAGGGAAAAAGTATGGGCAGTCGAAAGTGCCAAACAGACCCATAATGCTTTTATGAGCAGAATTGATTGTTATCATGCAGGTGTGTGCAACTGAAGGGGCCCACTTCATTGACTGCCCAAAATTTTCTTGTGTTCTAGTGGCATTTACACCATTGGATTTAAGTATGCTAGTCCACAATGTGGAGGGAAAATGTTCTACAAGTAACTGCAGGTGCAGTCCAGCATTGTGGGGGTCCACTTCTACCCACCTTTCATCGGTGCAACTCTTTTTATAGCCTTTTCATCCAATGATCCGGCATCAGGCTGAATTTTACACTCAATGAACCTTCATTGACCTTGGATTGAATCTCAAATCTACAGTTAAGCTGCCAAAGAAATTTAAGGCCATTAAATCAAGAACTAGGATAATCTGATGGAGTTGATTTTTCTGAATCCTCCTTCTTCATGAGAAGTGTGTTATGGGCTCTTTATTTAGAAATCATTTATCATCTTCAAAGCCTTGTTCCAACATAGTGTTTCTATTTTAGTCTATTCTGGCCCAAATTCTCCAATTCTGAAAAATTGTTTCTGGAACATGCTATCATCTTTGGAAATATCTCTTATAAAATGCCATAATCATCCCAATTAATGTTGAATTAAGACAATGTACAGACCACAACAGGTAGAAGCTCTATTATAATCCAAGATTTTATTGTAAAAAAAGGTGAATGTCTTTGGGCACAGAGGCCTGACAACGGGTGTTGGCCCCTGCTCTACTTACTGAATGGCTGGGATGGGTCCACCCCTATGTATGGACAAACTGCCTTGCCAGCTGTGTATGCAAGTGCCCGTTCTGATAATCAACATAAAGGACAGATTGGAATGAAGTGTCCCATTCCAAACAGATGGAACATGCATGAACAGAAAGCAAATCTGATCAGATCTCAGAAGATTAGAGGAACCCAGTGCAGCAAATATATTGGTACGTGGTCCATCTTCCATGGATTTTGTAATGTGTAAGCGATATGTAATTGTACGTCTAACCAGATTGAGTAATGTACATCCACTTGACTAAACCTGTTTAGTGTATCTTTACCTTCAAAAGGGGCCAGAAATGAGTGCTTTCATGGAAAAGGTAGGTTATAATTCCACTAATCCCATTCGCTTTAACCCTTGTGCCTTATATGGTGCCTTATATGGCTTTGCTATTTTCTTTGTACCTTGTTTAGTTATGCCTACTTCCTTATTTCTTAGATCAAAGGATTCACATAGGATTTTCCCCTCTTTTCAAAATTAAATATTGTGTTAAAGTTTAGAGTTCATTTCTTTGATAAAATGTGATTTGAGGATTATCTATCTAAAAAAAAAAGGGTTTTGAGTTTGATATATTAGTTTTCTTTAAATCGATTTTTTTTCAATTTTCATGACCGGAATTTAGATAATGTCTTTTGGGTCACTTGACTATTGTCTTAATATAGTAAGTATTATTGGTCTACTCACGGTGCATATATACTATTGTCTTAATGTAGCATGTATTGTTGATCGGCTCACGATGCATGTATAACAAATGCGATAGGTAATCCGAGCATGTAAATCTTGGTTAAAATTCACCTTGCCACAAACATAGAACCCACAATGCACACGAGTAACCATGATCCACGTAAAAGCTATTCATCACTTCAATAGATTAACTGGTTCAAGAATCAACAAATTAATTGAGTTGACTTTTCCCCTGACCAATGGCTTTCAATTTACACTCACTCAAAGGACCTCGAGAAAAAGGAAAGCCTCAGGATTCAATTCAAGCACCAACTTTGGACTCTGGCATATCACATCTAGTGTAGGGTCTACCTAATGAACGGCTTTGATAGAAATCTTCTATCTCTTGATATATGTATACAGAAATCTTTCATCTCAATTATTAAAACACATGCATTCTTGTGTACTTTCTCTCTATTTTCCTATTATGGTAACGAGCGTCCAACAAAAAAGAAGGGTCTACTGTTCTGCAACATACTTTTAGTTCAAAGACAAGAACAAAAAAGAACAAGCAGCGTCCTCTACAAAAAGAGCACAAAACCAAGAAAAAGCATCCCAAGTTCCAAACAGAGTAGTAATATCCAAATATACTGTATGTACTTCTTAAGTGAAACGAGGAAAAGCTCATCGATCAGACCTACCAAAAAGGCCGCGCTCTCTTATATGTTGGGCTCATCTCAGGAACACTTAAACCATCCTCATTCCAACGTCTTTCTTTAAAATCCTTTGATCCCACTTCGTTTCTTGGGTCCAAGGCCCCAGATGGATAAATAAGCCCACTGATTGGTGGCACTTGTGGGACCCATATCGAGAAATCGTTCGAGGCAAGCCCCAGATCGCTAAAACCATCAGTCTGCAACAAAAAGGAAGAAGACAATAAGTGTTTATAAGTAATTCCAACTCCAGTACTATAGCCTTAAAATTTTGGTAAATTGGTTAGCAGACTAAATTTAATATGGTATTAAAGTCAATTGGTGATGAGTTCAAGTCTCACAAGGAATTCCAACTCCAGTACTAAAGCCTTAAAAGTTTTGGTAGATTGGTTAGTGATGAGAGCTTAAAAGATACATTTTAGGCCCCGTAACGAGGACTTGGTTATACCGTCGAAAGAGATTAATTAACTTATTTTTGTTATTTTATTGTTTGTAGGTACTACAGATGCAATGAGCGAAATTCAGAGCTAAAATGGAAGAAATCTCACAAAGCATGACAAACCGGAGTTGCAAGTAAGAAAGCATGCCAAATATGGGAAGAGACTCAAATAAGAAAGTAAAGCAAGAGTCCAAACATGCCTTGGATGTCCAACATAGGTCCCACTCACCCCATAGCATGCCAACATGGAAGGTATTCTAATTGCACCATTATTCTCGGAATTTTCAGGGGCAGCAACTTGAAATGGTCATGACTTTCAACTCGAGTGTCGGATTCGTGAAATCTATGTACCGTTGGAAAACCCTTTTCGAGTAGATATCCGTGGAGTCCAAGATTGTATAAATCGGAGCTATATCGAGGGAGATATGACCTCGCGAAGTTCGCTGTGATGACCAGTGAGCCCGGACCCGACGGGAATCCATCTCCTGCACGAATTAAAGACCTTTTTCACCTCAAAACTTATAAATAAGAGCCCAAACTCGTTTTTGGGGATATTCACATCTTGGGAGAAGTTTTGGGAGGCTTTCTTGGAGCTTGGGGAAGAGCATCAATGGGGATTTCGTCAAAACTTCTTCGTCAATCGTCTTCCATGAGTAACTAAATCTCCATCTTAGGGTTGTGATGAAACTTTAGTTTTGTATTTATGGCAATGTATAGGTTCTAGGGTTTTATTTTAAATGCTTTGATTAAATGACATTGATTTAATCCATTGATTGGATTCGTTTATTAATGCAATATCTCTCTTGGTGTTTTATTCTATAATATGATGCTTGTAGTTTGGAATACCAAGTCATATAATATGATGCTTGAATGAATGTGTTTGTTAGATCTAGGATAATCTATGCCATAGAGATAGGTTATGCCCCGATCTGCATCCGTATCCCTTATTTGTTGACTCTGTGAAGATTTGTAACCAGAACGAGTCTGGAAAGCATTGACAGTGAAACCCTAGACCTATATTCGCCATTGTACGAGGCTACGGTGGATTCATACCCTAAGACTTTTCTCTAATTGGATAAAGAACTTGTCTTTTAATTTGTTAATTTAGAAATCAAAACCAATCAACCCCACACTTCGCTTTCTAATAGAAGTAGTTTAATAATCAGGACTTTATTTTCTAATAGGATTAGTTTAGGAATTTAGGAAACAACGCAACTTAGCCTTTTTGTCCCAGTGGATACGATACTCGGTTAACATCTCTGCTTTTGCAAGTAGAGGTAGTAGCGGAGAATAATTTATAATTGCAACCCCGTTTTAGGATTGATCATAATTTTGGCGCCGTTGCCGGGGACAATTAGCACGGTTGTTTGTTTCTTTTAATTCTAGTATTAGTTTAGTCTTTCCTCTTTTTTTTTACTTTATTTTGCCATCTCTTCTCACACCTCTACTATTCTTACTGCAGGATATTAATTCTAACACAGAGAGTCATACGGTTTATGCAGGATCCTAGAGCACGTTTGACAACTTGAAAGCCCTACTCAATTAAAAGGTTGCTTACACCTGGAGCGCGGTAAGCTTAGACTTTCTGATTCTTTTCAGATAATTGCAGTAAATCTTGTGTGTGCATGCTTGGTCGTCGCTCTTGTCATCCAGATTTGGTTTCTTTAGACCAAAATTTAGAGCGAACCCTTAGAAAAATTAGATCATCTAAACACCATTCTGCTGTCTCACACACAAATCCACTAATGGCTGAGGCAAGAAAAGAAGATGAGGCTCCACCTCTCCGACCCTTGAAGGAGCACTATACTCCTTCAGAATACGCGTCACCATCGTGTATTCAGTTGCCTGTAGTACAGGCAGCTCAATATGAAATCAAGCCCAGCACAATCAATCTGATCCCTTCTTTCTATGGTTTGAACAATGAGGACCCGTATAACCACATTGATGAGTTTTTGGTTATTTGCTCCACGGTGCGAATAAACAATTTTAGTAGCGAGGCCTTAAAATTGTTTCTCTTTCTGTTTTCATTAAAGGACAAAGCCAAATATTGGCTGAGTACTTTACCTCCAAACTCTATCAATTCTTGAGCCCAACTCCAACAAAAAATCTTGGACAAATATTTTTCTGTGGGCAAAACAAATCAGTATAGGAGATCCATAACATCCTTCGCCCAAACCAACAGTGAACAATTTCATGAGGCGTGGGATAGATTTAAGGATCTCCTTAGAAAGTGTCCTCATTACCAAATTGCCAAATGGCAATTGGTGCAATTCTTTTATGATGGACTATCACCTGAATGGCGAAACATGGTAGTGACCGCCAGTGGGGGATCAATTATGCTGAAAAATGAGGATGAGGCATGGGAACTGTTTGAGAATATGAGTGAGACATTTCAGCACCATGCCTCGATTCAGCACCACTGCTAGATTGGAGAAGCCAACAGCCTCGATTTTGTAGAAACCTAAGGGGGTATTTGAAATTCAGCCCTTTAATGAGCTCACAACCCAAGTGGCTACCTTGACCCAAAAGTTGGATCAGCTGATTTCTGGGGGACAACCTCTCCAATCTTCATCTCCCCAACCCCCTGCTCATCAGGATGCTTGCGCTTTATGTAACAGTCCCACTCATTTTGTAAGTGACTGTCCTGTAGCACCCCAATTTCCTGAGTTTGTGCAAGAGCAGGTGAATGTTGCACAGGGGTTCTCCAAACCGGGTAATGATCCTTATTCGAATACCTACAACCCGGGATGGCGCAGTCACCCCAATTTTTCATGGAAGTCGCCCGGTCAAGGCACTTCTTTCTCTCAAATGGGAAATAAGCCTAACTTTCAATACAATCCTGCGGCCTATCGTTCCCAACAATCCTACAGCCACCCAACTCTCAACCCCCTCAAAGAAACCCATCATTTGAGGAGACGATACTGCAGGAGCTAAAGGAGCTCAAAGCAGGTAATCAACTGGTCCACTCTCATTCTCAATCCATCGCCAAGTTAGAGGCCCAGATGGGCCAAATAGCCAGTGCTCTTAATAGAAGAGAAGACGGCCGTTTACCTAGCCAACCCACTGTCAACCCCAAGAATACTTTCGAGGTGGGAAGTGGCTCTCAACCTCATGATACTTATCATGAGGAAGCTAAGGCAGTTGTCACGCTGAGGAATGGGCGTGAGGTCGAGACTAGGCCTGAAGAGCCTTCGAAAATCAATAGAGAATCTGCCCCAGACCCCAAAAGCTCTAGGGTGGAAACGAGTCCCAAGGAAAAGGGGGTCAGCACTTCCACTTCCTCATCTATCCCAGCTGAGGCACCCACTTATGTGCAAAAAGTCCCTTTCCCCACTTGTCTGGACACACCCTCTCCCTTCGAGAAAAAGGGAGCAACCATGGATGAAATGTTAGATGTGTTCAAACAAGTAAAGATCAACCTACCTTTGCTGGATGCTATCAAGCAAGTGCCTTCGTATGTAAAATTTCTAAAAGACTTGTGCACCCAGAAGCGTAAATCCAAACCCAATGTGTCCAAAAAGGTCCTACTCACCGAGCAAAAGAGTTCCTTAATTCAGCATGACACCCCTCCGAAGTTGAAAGATCCTGACACCCCCACTGTAACTTGTACAATTGGGAGTCACATTATTGATCATGCGCTGTTGGATCTTGGAGCTAGTGTCAATCTCTTGCCTTACTCACTGTATGAGCAAATTGGGTTGGGTGAGTTGAAACCCACTACGGTCACCTTGCAACTTGCTGACAGATCCGCCAGGGTGCCCCGGGGTATACTTGAGGATGTTCTTGTCAAGGTGGACAAATTTCTTTTTCCCGCTGATTTCATTATCCTTGACACAGAACCAGTGCCAAACCTGCGGAAACAAACTCCAATCATCCTCGGCCGCCCCTTCTTGGCCACAACTAATGCGACCATTAACTGTCGCACTGGAGTTATGGATGTTTCCTTTGGCAATATGAAAGCCAGGCTGAATGCTTTCAAGGCCTCTCATCAGCCCCCGGAAACTGACGACTGTTTCACAGTCGATGTTGTTGATGAGCTAGTTGATGAAGCCCTCCCTTATGTTTTAACCGAGGACCCCTTAGAGGCTTGCTTATCCCATTTTAGCTATGATGAATATGATGTTGACCATTCGATTACCGAGGTCAACGCCCTTTTAGATGAGGTAGCTATGCTGGATTTTCCCCCATGGAGAGCAAAGATTGAATACCTACCTCCGCTTTCTAAAGCACCAGCCCCTCCCTAGATTGAAGTTCCTCCCAAACTTGAGTTAAAACAACTTCCTGCTACACTCAAGTATGTTTATCTTGGACCAAAGGATACTTTGTCAGTCATCATTGCTTCTGATCTATCTGATGATCAGGAAAGTCAGCTCTTGGATGTGTTACAAGAGCACAAAAATGCAATCGGCTGGTCTGTAGCCGATTTGAAAGGCATTGACCCCTCCATCTGCATGCACCGCATTCATTGCGAAGATGACGCGAAACCGTCACGTGAAATGCAGCGTCGTTTAAATCCTAACATGAAAGAGGTGGTCATGAAAAAAGTACTGAAGCTTCTTGATGCGGGTATTATATACCCAATTTCTGATAGCAAGTGGGTGAGCCCTACTCAAGTGGTGCCAAAGAAATCTGGCATCACGGTTGTGGAAAATGAGAGCGGAGAACTAATTCCCACACGTACCACTACTGGGTGGCGCGTGTGCATTGATTACCGAAAGTTAAATTCCATGACCCGAAAGGACCATTTTCCCTACCTTTCATTGACCAGATCTTAGAAAGGTTAGCTGGCCAAGCGTTTTATTGTTTCCTGGATGGTTATTCTGGATATAACCAAGTGGCCGTCTACCCCGATGATCAGGAGAAAACAACTTTCACGTGTCCTTTCGGTACATTCGCGTACCGGAGGATGCCATTCGGACTCTGTAATGCACCCGCGACTTTTCAACGGTGTATGATGTCTATCTTCTCCGACATGGTGGAGAAATTCTTAGAGGTGTTCATGGATGATTTCTCTGTTTTCGGACCTTCCTTTGATGAATGTCTCCATAATTTGGCAAAGGTGCTGAAACGTTGTACTGAGACAAACTTGGTCTTGAGTTGGGAGAAAAGTCATTTCATGGTGCGAGAGGGCATCGTTTTGGGGCATATCGTCTCTGCTAGAGGCATTGAGGTGGATAAGGCCAAGGTTGATCCGATATCCAAACTTCCACCTCCCTCAACGGTTAAGCAAGTCCGTTCCTTTTTAGGACATGCAGGGTTTTACCGTAGATTCATTAAAGATTTTAGTAAGATCTCTAGACCCTTGTGTACATTGCTCACCAAGGAGGCCTCGTTTGACTTTAACGAGGCATACATGCAAGCTTTTGAAAAGCTGCGGGAGGCCCTGTCCACCGCCATTATCATTCAGTCACTGGATTGGGCCAATCCGTTTGAGATTATGTGCGATGCCTCCGACTATGCGGTCGGTGCAGTCCTGGGCCAACGGGTGAACAAGGTTCCACATGTTGTCTATTATGCTAGCAAGACCCTCTCCGATGCCCAACTGAATTACACTACGACGGAGAAGGAATTGTTGGCTGTTGTGTTCGCCTTGGATAAATTTCGGTCTTATCTTTTAGGATCGAAAGTTATAGTGTTCACAGACCATGCTGCGTTGCGGTACTTGTTGTCGAAAAAGGACACTAAGCTAAGATTGATTAGGTGGATTCTGTTACTTCAAGAATTCGACTTTGAGATTCGTACAAGAAGGGTTCCGAAAACAGTGTAGCTGACCACCTATCCCGGATCTTGGTGAACACCACGGAAGACACCTTACCCTTACATAACTCATTCCCAAATGAGCAATTGTTTGTGGTGTCCCAAAATCGCCCCCCCTGGTATGCTCATATTGTGAATTATCTCGCAGTGGGGGTGATTCCTTCAAATTGGTCCAAGCAGGACAAGGATCGTTTCTTCTCCCAAGTAAAGATGTATTTTTGGGAAGATCCTGAACTTTTCAAATTCTGTCCAGACCAAGTGATCAGGCGATGTGTACCCGAGAGTGAATATAACAGTATACTTACTTTCTGTCACTCTCTTGCGTGTGGAGGGCATTTCAGTGAGAAGAAAACTGCTGCAAAAGTGTTACAGAGTGGCTTCTATTCCACTCTTTTTCGAGATGCTCATCAGTTTTGCAAAACTTGTTTGCGCTGTCAGCAAACAGGTAACATGTCTAGGAGAAACATGATGCCCCTACAACCGATTTTGATTGTAGAAATTTTTGATGTGTGGGGCATCGATTTTATGGGACCGTTTCCGCCGTCTTTTGGTTCTCAATACATTCTAGTGGCGGTTGATTACGTGTCCAAGTGGGTGGAAGCGGCTGCTACTAAGACTAATGACCACAAAGTTATGGTCAAGTTCCTGCAAAGCAATATTTTTAGTCGTTTTGGCTGTCCGCGGGCAATAATAAGTGATGAGGGCACCCACTTCGTGAATAAACACTTTGAGGCGCTGGTTAAGAAATACTCCATCACACATAAGGTAACTACACCTTATCATCCACAAACCAGCGGCCAAGTCGAAGTGACCAATAGGGAAGTCAAGCGTATTTTGGAAAAAACGGTCAAACCCGACCGCAAAGATTGGTCGTTGCGGTTAAATGATGCCTTATGGGCTTACCGTACTGCGTACAAGACCCCAATTGGTATGTCCCCATATCGATTAGTGTTCGGCAAGGCTTGCCACTTGCCCGTGGAACTCGAGCACCGCGCCATGTGGGCTATCAAGCAATTCAATTTCGATATGGCCGCTGCCGATTTTACTCGTAAACTCCAACTCAATGAGTTGGAAGAGATTCAGAACGAAGCCTACATGAGTTCAAAAATTTACAAGGCTCGGACTAAAGCTTTCCATGACAAACACATTTTGCGAAAGTCCTTTGAGCCTGATCAAAAGGTTTGGCTTTTCAATTCCAAATTGCGTCTCTTTCCGGGTAAATTGCGGTCACAGTGGGATGGACCGTATTTGGTGACCAAAGTTTTTGACCATGGTGCAGTAGAGATTCGCAACCCCAACACGGGGGGCTTTCTCAAGGTCAATGGTCAACGGTTGAAACCCTACATAGAGGGTATTACTGCAGGTGAAGTGGTGGAGTCCATTGTTTTAATGGACCCGTCTTATCCTATGGGTTGATAGTGCTTGACGTCTGGCTGACGACGTTAAACAAAGCTCTTGCGGGAGGAAACCCGATTGTCGATAGAGTTGTAGCATAGGTGTTAGTGTCTTTTAGCCCTTTTTGTCGTTACAATTGAGTCCATTTTGGGTCACCCAAGATGGAGGAGGGGGATACCTTTAGGTAGTGAGTCCTAGCCATGAGGGCTAAAAAAAAAAAAAAAAAACTCTCCGGCGTCTGGACGCCGGAGCCGGTATTTTTTAAAATCAGGCTGCTCTCTAGAATGGGGCGTCTGGACGCCCGGGCGTTTCTAAAAACCCTCTGCTCTCTGCCTCTGGCCGTCTGGACGCCCGAAATGGAAAAATAGCCCACTGCTCTTTGCCTTGGGGCGTCTGGACTTTGCCTTAAGGACTGCTAGGGCAGCCCCTTCCCCACTTTCTTTTCTTCTTCAAACCCTCCATCTTCTTCTTTCTTTTCCCTCCCACAACCACCCTCATCACAACATACATCACTACTTTCCTCCTACACCTTTCTCCACCACCATTACCTTCCTCTCCTTCCCCTCTTCCTTTCTACCCCATTCTTCTACTACACAAGTGCCACCGGAGCCCACATTCCCGCCGGCGACGTCAAAGCTTTCCGGTTAGATCTACCGGCGCTCGCGGATATCCAACAAATTGGCACCCTTGGGTTCTCTTCCCCACGAGTTCTTCTACGCGCCGGCGGTCCCCACTTCTCTCCGGCGACCTTTTCCGGTCATCTTCTCCGGCGACTTCACCGGAGCTCCGGCGACCAAATTGTGGGTAATTTTCTTTTTACTTGTCTTTCTTTACTGTTCTTTTCCTTCTTTATTTTGCAATTGTGTAAGTTCTTTTAGCTTTGTTTTCTTCCTTTTTCCATATCATTTTAAAAAAAAAATGTTTCGAAGGGGGAGAAGTAAGTCCAAGGCCCCTGCAGATGAGGGATCCTCCAATCCACAACCCTCCAAACGGAGTGCACCCACTCCTACTGTTGAACAACCATCTGAAGAATGGGCCAATCGACCACTAGACAAGCAGACAGCATTTGACCTCCAATTTTTTGAAGCCGACCAATCCACACGTTGGGCGGTTCAGCAAATACGTCTGCGTCAATGGACGGCCCTTTGTGGACCTTTTCCTCCCGCGTACCCTCGTTTAGTAAGCCTCTTCTACCAACATTTGGATATCAAGGGGCAGAATGACAATGTCTTGTCCTCCACCATTGATGGACATGGCATACCATTAACAGAGAGGGACATTGCTCATGCCCTCGGTTGTCGCCCCAATGGAGCCGACTTTCCATTTTTTCCAGCCACCCCCACTGTAACCAGTATCACCAATGAGATGTGTGGGGGTCGGTTTAGTAAGGCAAACTACACGAGCACTCGTCGTAGTTACCTACCTCAACGGTTGTGGCTGATTGATCAGATGTTGCGTGTAAATGCATTCCCCACGCATCACAAGGATGAGAGGAGGGGGGACTTCCTCGTGACTTTGTACGCTGTCCATGCTGGATACGCGGTATCTCTCCCGCGTATGATTTTTCGAGAATTGTGCAAAGTCGGTAGGCTCTTTACAGAGTCTAAAAAAGACCCAGAGAAGAAGAGACCTTTGCCCTTCCCTCACTTGATCACCATGTTACTTCTCTCTCGCTCGGGTCCATTACTCTCACAAGCCCCCTTCCCCATCTCACCTACTGAGGAGTCTCTCCCATGTTCTGACATCTACGGTGAGGTGCGATGGACACAGAGTGTCTAGACCATAATGCGTCATATGCAGCACGCTCGCCCTGCCATGATGCCAGGAGTAGACGCACCGGTGATTGAGCCACTTGTGCCACCTCAAGCCCCTCCTGTTGTACACCCTCCTGCGGGGCCGGCTGACCCCTTTCACATGACCTATGCCCAGTACGAGGCTATCCTCCAAGGTCAGCATGCCCTCCAGTCCCGTCAGATGGCCTTTGAGTCCCGCTTTGAGGACTTTGCCACTTGCGCGACAGACTCTCTTTTCGAAATGCGATCTTTAATGAGAGGTCTGCGTGGCCTTTCCCCTCCTCACAGAGATGATCACATGCATGACAGAGGTGAAGGGACTAGCCATGGCGGGGATGAGGAGGATGATTAAGATGTTTCTTTTACTTTTCAAGTAGTTTTTATTCTTTTTAGCTTCTATTTTTGTGTTTCTAGATTGGTGCTAACATTTTACAGGTTCTTTCGTGCAAGTTGGGGGGTCTACCCGACTTTTCTTTACTGTGCATCATGTTGTTTAGCACTACCCAGGTGATATCCCTCCTTTTACTTTACTTTACTTGTCATTTATCTTTTATTTTGTTTTTAACATTGTGGACAATGTTAGGTTCGGTTGGGGGGTGGGGTATTAACCTTTGGAGTAGTTTAGTAGTTTTAGTAGTTTTATTTCTGTTTGCTTGTTGTCTTTTATTTGTCTTTGTCTTTTTTCTTTAAAAAAAAAAGAAAGGAGCTTTTGCTATTTGTTTTTTGTAGTCTTTCGGGAGATTTCTAACCGGGTTTTTTTTTGAAACGAAGATACCCTGTTTTTGGAACTTTTTGTGAGGAAAAAGAGAGAAATGATTCACTATCTTGTTTTAGGAAAGAGTTTTTGAGAAATTGTTGAATTATTGATCTCTCACTTAACACGTATTATATAGAAAATTTGAAATGTGAAACTATGATTTCCATACCAGTGAAAACTTCAGAGCAATTATGATGGAAAGCTGACCCTCGGTCATATTGAAATCGGGCATATGGAAAGGGCTACCTATTGTTACGGACAGTTTTATAAAATAAATAAATAAAAAAAAATCAAAATAGTGTTGTCCTTTGAAAAACAATAGTGTGAAAGCCACCACAAATGCCCTGAGAGGATTCATAACTGGTACTGAGGTTCGGTGGCCCAGCATTTCGAAAGAACACGATGTGTTTTCACGGAAATTGTTAGCGGATCGTTTTATGCTTTCATGCATCTATATGTACACAATTTTCACCGTGCACGATCAATTTTTCCAGCATGATTTTGAGGATTTCGGACCAAAAGATAGGATTGGTGAACCACGTTTGAGTTTGTATGGAAAACCCCAAAAATCAGGAATATCCGGTGTTCGTCGATACCTTGGCGGAAAATTCTTCCTGTTTTTCTTTTATGTTTTAGGAATTTTGTGGGGTAGATTCACTGCAAACCCTCACGAGACTATAACTCGTCCTCTAGGGGGAACTTAGAGGTTTAAAGGCTTGCTGCACATGCTAAGTGCAGCCGTGCTCCCTACGAAAGTGGCCTTAGTTAGTTTTCTTTTTGTTTTAGCTTTGCTCGAGGTCTAGCAAAGTGTAAGTTGGGGGGTGTGATGAGAGCCTAAAAGATACATTTTAGGCCCCTTAACGAGGACTTGGTTATACCGTCGAAAGAGATTAATTAGCTTATTTTTGTTATTTTATTGTTTGTAGGTACTACAGATGCAATGAGCGAAATTCAGAGCTAAAATGGAAGAAATCTCACAAAGCATGACAAACCGGAGTTGCAAGTAAGAAAGCATGCCAAATATGGGAAGAGACTCAAATAAGAAAACAAAGAAAGAGTCCAAACATGCCTTGGATGTCCAACATGGGTCCCACTCACCCCATAGCATGCCAACATGGAAGGTCTTCTAATTGCACCATTATTCTCGGAATTTTCAGGGGCAGCAACTTGAAATGGTCATAACTTTCAACTCGAGTGTCGGATTCGTGAAATCTATATACCGTTGGAAAGATCTTTTCGAGTAGATATCCGTGGAGTCCAAGATTGTATAAATCGGAGCTATATCGAGGGAGATATGACCTTACGAAGTTCGCTGTGATGACCAGTGGGCTCGGACCCGACGGGAATCCACCTCCTGCACGAATTAAAGACATTTTTCACCCAAAAACTTATAAATAAGAGCCCAAATTCGTTTTTGGGGATATTCACATCTTGGGAGAAGTTTTGGGAGGCTTTCTTGGAGCTTGAGGAAGAGCATCAATGGGGATTTCGTCAAAACTTTTTCGTCAATCGTCTTCCATGAGTAACTAAATCTCCATCTTAGGGTTGTAATGAAACTTTAGTTTTGTGTTTATGGCAATGTATAGGTTCTAGGGTTTTATTTTAAATGCTTTGATTATATGGCATTGATTTAATCCATTGATTGGATTCGTTTATTAATGCAATATCTCTCTTGGTGTTTTATTCTTGCAGTTTGGAATACCAAGTCATATAATATGATGCTTGAATGAATGTGTTTGTTAGATCTAGGATAATCTATGCCATAGAGATAGGTTATGCCCCGATCTGCATCCGCATCCCTTATTTGTTGACTCTGTGAAGGTTTGTAACCAGAACGAGTCTGGAAAGCATTGACAGTGAAACCCTAGACCTATATTCGCCATTGCACGAGGCTACGGTGAATTCATACCCTAAGACTTTTCTCTAATTGGATAAAGAACTTGTCTTTTAATTTGTTAATTTAGAAATCAAAACCAATCAACCCCACACTTCGCTTTCTAATAGAAGTAGTTTAATAATCAGAACTTTATTTTCTAATAAAATTAGTTTAGGAATTTAGGAAACAACGCAACTTAGCCTTTTTATCCCAGTGGATACGATACTCGGTTAACATCTCTGCTTTTGCAAGTAGAGGTAGTAGCGGAGAATAATTTATAATTGCAACCCTGTTTTAAGATTGATCAGTTAGCATACTAAATTTAATATGATATCAAAGTTAATTGGTGATGAGTTCAAATCTCACAAGGAATGACTTTGCAATGAAATATGCGTTTCGCGGTCTCTACGAGGTTTTGGTCGGATTGGTTAGAGGAGAAATTTAATAGACAAATTAAAAAAAAGAAAGTAAAAGAAGAAGAGATGGGAGAGTGGTCAAGAAAAGTTGGGCTTCAAACCTCACACAGTCCCTCAAATGGTGCAGAGGAGGCGAGCAGATCCTCCACATGCCAGCCCGGAAGCGTTTCCATCAGGTACTCTGAAATGCTGCTGGTGCAAAGATCTTCCGTTTTAGACCCTTGGCTAGAATCTGTAGAGGCATTTGCCATCTTCTCTACAGGAAGAGAAGAACCCATTTCAGTAGAAGCTTCTTCCTTCTTCTTGTCCTCCTCCTCCTTATTACTATTGTGATCATCTTTGATGGTCTGATGGGAGCTTTCATCAGAAGGGCTGGAAATGGGAGAAAAAGAAGAAGAAAGCTTGATTCCAGTGAGTAAAAATCTGTTATGCTTCTGGGTCAGATGGTTAGCTGTGTGGATGGGAAGATCGCATTCTCTGCAGAGAATTGCACGGTCTTCTTGACAGAAGAGAAAAGCGCGTCTCTCCTACAAAACCATACAAATCACTTTCATAGATATGTATTTCTTGGAATGCTGGTATATGATTTTTTTGGGTTAGTTGATACCTGGCAGATATCGCAGCGTGGAGATTCTCTCAAGGAAGGGTGGAGGAGAGAGAAGCGGTGATGCTTGCTGGAGAGCTTGTTCGCATGGTGGACTCTACTGTCGCAGCCATGGCAGAGAGCAGCCTCATCTGCGCTGCAGAAAACTGATGCTTCCTCTCTGTGACAGACATCGCATTGGATCTTCATCTTCCCTAGAAGAAGGAGAGGGGTCAGCTTACAAACGAGCAGGGGATGTTGAGAGAGAGAGAGAGAGAGAGAGAGAGAGAGAGAGAGAGAGAGAGAGAGAGAGAGAGAGAGAGAGAGAGAGAGAGAGAGAGAGAGAGAACGTGGAGGTGACGATGTTCTGCACTTGCTGGCTGATATATAAAAAGATGGAATGCTCTTCTGCAGTTTGATGGACCACGAATGTAGTTGCACTCGATCTGTGGTTGGTTGATAACAATTCACAAGCTGACGACAAACAAAGAGCCAAATAACTTTCTTTAGTGTGGTTTTGAAATGTGCTCACAGACCAGGAATGATCGTGTATGGGTTTGATATGTCGGTATTGTTGGATATTTTTTAAAAATCAATACTTTAATAAATAAAATATCAAGGCACTTCAGACTTGAATTTGTTTTTTCAAATAGTTTAAATTTTGGGTATTTTAAAAAACGTATGTGTCCTTTGAATGAAATGTGCCTATTGAGTGGATGTGACCCATATCCAAGAGTTATTTCCAACTCTATAAATTAAAGTCATTTTTAAAGCTTCTCATATAACATTCAAAATATAGATATTATAGAGTTTTGTTCTCATATTATTTTCTGATTTTTAAGGGCAATTTCATATTTTTTTTATTCTGGTGTGCAGACTTTGAATCTGAATTGAGCATTGCATCTTGGGGACAAATTTTTTTCAAAATCACCTACAAGTGAAAAATTGCTCTCTAGAAGAAAGTATCTTTATTGGTGTGCCTTGTCTATTTCTTTATTATTTTCTTATCCAATTTCTCACACTCACTTTTATTCACTAGTTATTTATTCTAATTGTCTATATGTTATTCTAATTGCACATTCTTTGTAAGTAATCTCCCCCAGTATTATGTTGGTTCATTGGGCTCTTTTTTTTTTTAATCTTTTGGAAGATATATTGAAAGTGGTTTTACCTTTAAATCGACAGTGTCAATGGTTTTAGTTTTTTTTTTTTCCTTTGGTATAGGAGGTTACAATTTACAAAACAATGTTAAAGCTTAATAAATGATTAATACAGATTTGAAATTGTGGATCATTGCCCAGTGGTAAGAAGCGTCAGTTCTTATCTGGTTGCCCGGGGTTTAAACCCCAGATACGTCACCTCTTTTTGCTTGTGCGGGCTCCTTTCCCACTTGTGTGGGCTTTCTTCCCGTTTGTGTGGGTCTCATTCCCACTTGAGTGTGCTACTTTCCTGTGTGTATGCAGGCTATCTCTTGGGTCTCAGCCCCCTTGGTTGGGGTACCAAAAAAAAGAAAAAGAAAGACTTCTCAAATCTAAAAACTTTTATATATCCAAATAGTGTAACTATCCATCAATCGAGTCTATGTGCAGTGGCGAACCCAGGTACAAGGATCTTGGGGCTGAAGCTCCACCCTACCCGAAAAATTTCAAAGAACCCCCTGCAAATTTTGATAATTAATATGGTTTTTTCCCCCTTCCCACAATATTCCACCCCCCACCCCCAACCCTCAAGTTAAATTTCCTAGGTCCGCCCTTGTTGATATGCCTAGGAGGGTTTAATAGGGGATGTTTATTTCATGTAATTTTGAACTTCTAGGATTGTATTTCTATAAGTAATTAAAAATAAAGAATCCAAGATAAATATCCAAAAATGGATATCAAATAATCTCATATTTTTTTAATGAAAATTGAATCAACCGAAGATAGTCAATGAATACACAACCACCACTTTAGTAATTCAAATTCTAGAAAAATAAGGGCTCACTACATCGCCACCTCATATCGTTTAGGGTTTTTTGACTATATTGGCACCCTAAGACTTGACTTTTACCTAACAGGTTTTGACATTTATAAAACTCATGTATATCAGTTTATGCAACAAAGGATTGTGCAAAAATGATAATAATATAAAGACGAAATCATCATTTTTGTATCGTCATTTATTAGAAATTCAAATTCTAGAAAAATAAGGTCTCGTCTACATCACTACCTCATATCGTTTAGGGGTTTTTGACTATATTGGCACCCTAATACACAACCATCACTTAAGTAATTCAAATTCTAGAAAAATAAGGTCTCATCTACATCGCTACCTAATATCGTTTAGAGGTCTTTGACAATATTGGCGCCCTAAGACTTGACTTTTACCGAGTAGGTTTTGACATTTATAAAATTCATGTATATCAGTTTGTGCAGCAAAGGACGATGCAAAAATGATAATAATATAAAGACAAAATTACCATTTTTTGTATCGCCATTTATTGTATAAATCATTCTATATGAATTTTTTAAATGCCAATACTTATAAGGTAAAATTCAGATTCTAGGACGTCTATGATATCCATCCTATATCCCTAAATTCAAAATATTCAACTCCTACCTATTGTATTGAAAGAGAGGGACCCTTCTCGGCCAAGAAGAAGAAGAAGAAGGCCCTTGGTAAAGGGTCCAACTCATCACCCATGCTAGGAAGGCTGCAGAAGATGCAGAGAAACATCAATGGCTTGTTGAAGGTATAGACTGAAAAAGGTATATTAGCTAGATATATAGGTATACAAGTGTAGCATAATTGGGCTCACAACCATATTCTATTGAATAGCTCACAACCATATTCTATTGAATACCAATTCAAGTCAGTAGTCCGCGGACTACGTACCCTTTTTATTTTCAAAGCTGTAAAATTGAACTAGTGTGGTACTTTTAATAATAATCGGCATGGGAAGAGGAGATTCTATTCAGATATTTTAGCGTCAATCGAGGGTGGAGAGATGGCCAACCATTTCTTTGCGTTTTATTCCTCGTGGTCAGATCAGATATGCATGCAATGAAGGAATAATCTACGTTGCTGGTAGCCAGTCATTTGTACCTTTCATATTATCCCTATCCAGGACCCAAATGTTGGCACGCGGGTGCGACTTTCAAGAAAGAGCAAGGCTCTCTTAAGCTCAAGCTTAGGAAAAAAATTTGTAAGCTAATGCTTGTAGGGCCCACTTTTGGACCAAACACATGACTTCCCTAAATTACACATGTCCACCAACTTTCGGTTAGATCCGAATTTATTGGACTGTTGGATTGATTATGTATCAATCCAAATGAACCGTTGATCATTAAACTTTTGGGCCCATATGGAGATGATATAAATCGCATTTGGGTCTGATTTTTTGTAGAGAGGAAGATCCAAGGGAGTCCTTGAAATCCCCCCCACCCCCATCCCCATGTGGGTCTCCAGGTGGGCCCCACCACACTCTTGAGCTTACCTTATCCTAAGCTTGAGCTTAGGAGAGCTGGCCCCTTCAAGAAATGCCTTTGATAATATATTAAAAGTTTGATATTTTAGGAACTCTCATCACTTGACTTATCTACCGCATCACTCAAAAGAAAATCTTGGATCCATCATTGTACCTATCCATTTTTTCCAAAATATAAAAACAACCAGGATGATATGTTAAGATCTGAAATAGACATATGGTGGCCAACTTATAAATCTCTAATTCTCTATTGTATGGATCAAATATGTGTATATATATATATATATATATATATATGAAAATATTCATGTACATTCATCCCTTACTATGTTATGGTAAGAGACAACATGATATGGTTGACTTTATAACACATCTGAACCATCCACACACATGGAACCCTCTTAAGTACAATAGATTCATTGAATCTTCGTCTGTCCAAATGGATTAGACCGTTGGATCGATGGTCAAATTTTTTTCGTTAATGTAAAGTTATTAAGTCCATGGGCCGCGGATGAAGGGGTTAGAGGCATGAGATTGACCCCAAATTTAATGTATGGTCTCATCCAAGGTGTCTCTTCTCATCCCCCACAAGTCCCATGATCAGTGGGTCCCTAGGTGGGCCCCATTAAGTTTGTCTTTCACCATATGGTGAGGGAAGGATGCACAAGAATATCTTTCACTAAGGGCCTGTTGGGATTTGAAGAGTGAAGAATCCTTAATAAATGGAGAGATGCGGCGAAACTAGGAAAGATTATTAATCAGCCCATTGAATCGTTGCTTTCAGGCCATTTCATGGAAAGCTGACACCAGAAAATCCTAGAAAGTCAACACTTATTAAACAAAACAGGTCGTTTTCCCCTAACTCTCAAATGCAAGCAACCCTTATAATGTATTCTTATGGGTTAAAATCATCCTTTTGCACTATAAACAATGTTATATTTTTAGGGAAAATGACCGTACGGAGGTTCCAAAACTCAACATTTACATGATACCAGACAAAAGACTACAAATTTTCTAAGAGAAGATCGTACATAAAGGATGGACAGTTTTACCCTTTATCCTGCGATATCCTAGGCCCGTAGGATATCGCACCATTCGATATCCTACAAATAGGATATCTCCGTAAAAATTTTCACCATTCTCCTTTCAACCTAGGTGAAACAGGGACGAAGATAACTCGGTAAAAACCCCTTTTTACTGTGATCATCTTCTTCTATCCTTCAATGATTTTTCCTCTGTGTTTCTCTCATCTTCTTGATATTGATATTGCAGGAACACATGTACAAATTCCACTCATTCCATCCAATCACACCTATAAATAAACCACATATTTTCATTTTCAAGCCTCCACCTGTTTTCCATCCATATAAAATGCACATGGTTGTGTCCAATCACTACTCATTTCACATGGCGTGGGATATCCTACATCGCATGAAAAGGGTAAAACTGTCCGAATTTCCTGTACGATCTGCTGGTGGATAATTTGTACTTTTTCATCTTGTCTTGGGTAAATGTTGGATTTTAGGTCGTCCGTACGGTCATTTTCCCTTATTTCTATTATATCCTTTTTCATTTTCATTTGTTTAAGTATATCTCTTCTTTCATGATTAGATATAGAAGTGTAAAAAGAGAGAAAAACTTAAATCTAGTAATGTATATAAAATTTTCAAATATTTTTACAAAACTAGTTTTATGATGAGCACTAAACTCTATTTTCATCTTTCATACTGTTTAGCATAATGCAATTAAATCTTTAAAATCTTAATCAAGCAATTCCATGACAAGATCTTTGACAAATATCAATTCATACAAGTGGGGTCTAGCTAATTTCCAAATATTCAAAGTAATAATGGTAGTTTTCGAAACTGACATTTTAAGATGACTGTTGATTCATAATTTCAAAGTATCTGAAAGATTATGAGCTATTTGTATGATTCATACTTTCTGTCTTTAATCTTTTTAAAATTTATATGATAATGACATGACTCCCCTGAGTTGACATCCTAAACTTCATCCTTTTTAGCCTGTGAGGAAGAGGCCAATAATAAGTAAGAGATGGAAGAAGATAAAGAAGAAATTGCATGCATTACCTAATGTAAATCTACAATAAGACATTAATAAAGACAATGATGATCTTCTAATCAAATGATGACAGTTCTCACCAGATAACATTCTCGCTGCACATTTTCTACTCTACAGTGAGAGGGTACTCGATTATTGAATGGACCAGATCAGTGACTCGAACAGTACCAAAACACAAAAGACATTAAAAAACAGGAAAGGAACCATTAAAGCAGCTTTATCTTGTTTTGTTTTGTATTGTATTAGTTTGAGATGAGAAAGAATGGGGTTGTTGGCAGTTGGACAGGTCGACAACGTGGGGGATAGCATCATCTTATCCTACTGTCCGCATCGTATGCACATAGGCTTCGTCGGATCCGAAGCGCTGGAAAGCTCTTCTGACTCCACATCTCCAACTTGATTGGCTGCTCCCATCCTCTGCAACGCTGCAAATCCAAGCATGGACTCTTTCATTGGGCATTCAAGAGATCCCAGCTTTTCCCACTTTCTATTTTTATTTTTATTTTTATTATCATAATATTAACTCTGCCACTTTAAATTCCCTTCACACTAAATTTAAATGTCAGTCCCAAAGCCCACACGTGAAGGAGAAGAGTTGCATTATTTAGGTGACCGACGGCGTAAAACTTTTCTCACCGTTCTCACCGGAATGAAGAAATAAAATTCATGTAGCTAATTCCAATATAATTGGGATAAGACTTAGTTGTTATTAAAGTTTATGTATATATATATATATATATATATATATATATAAACTTTATTCTTAAGGTTTCTAAGATTTGTAAATAGTTATTTGTGGTTAAAGTATATTTATAAATATGCGCTTGCTTTTTCATTGTGATACCATACGTGTCTCCAAAATTAGTAGCCTTCTAAATATAGAATTTAAAAAAATCATTGTATTCTCATAATTTCAAAGTGAGTTTCATTGAAGGAAAAGATCGATTACATTTATAAGCAAATATATATGAACTAACCATATCCAAAGGATAAGGATAATCCTAACAACACTAATATCATAACAACATAATCTCTAACATTAAGCATCATAAGTTTTTAGAATGAAATGACACTTTTATCCTTCTCTTTATCTATTTTATATATAATTTCAAAAGCTTGAACTTATCTTCCTCTAAAGCTTGTAACATTAATAGTTATTGTAGTACATTTAATGGGAGAGAATAACCTTATATAATTATTATTTTTATTTGAATACAAAACCCATTGAACCAAATCAATCATAATGACAATCAACGCTGGTAGCCTAGTACTTACAACTGGATATAATTGATCAAATCCATGTATGAGCCATTGTTGGATTGATGAAAGTTTCAAAATATATTGTTAGGCTTAATATGCACGAGAGAGACTATTGGGGTTTGGGATAAAATAATAGTATTTTTATAAATAATGGCATACTCATTTTTTATTAATAGATGTAAAGACAAAGCTGTCATTTAAAAAAAAGAAGAAAAGAATTCAATACAAACCTTATAGTGGTTGTTTGATCTCATCAGGAGTTCTGATTTTATAAGAATTACTACCTCATAGTCTGAACGAGGCGGGCCTACAACACCAACACCCTTATCCTACCCTCAAGAGCCGAGCCGAAAGAAAATATTTTTTTTAATATATATATATATATATGTATATAAAATTTTCCCTATACCACTGTTGACTATCAACATGATGTTAACCCTCCTCCTTTGTCTCTTTGGGAATTGGCAATGCATGCAAAAGGTGTCATGTTAGAGTTTAAATACAAGTTCTTGTTTTTGACTGATGGGCTAGTGGCGTGGTAAAATAATGTAAAATGTAAAAGAAATAACAATAACTCTTTTAGACTCAACTAAAACCATAACCTATATGTTATTCATAATGATTTCACTCACGAATGTGAAATGTACATGATAGAAATCTAAAGGTCTTTTTAAATAAAGAGAAAAGGTGGATAAAATGAAGATGAAAAAAAAAAACTCACTACGTACGGTTCAATTATATATTTCAAACAATTTTCTACACTCATTTCTTCTATTCCATTTCATCACACTTAAAAAAGTCATAACATAAAAAAAAAAAAAAAAATCAACTTCACCCAAAACATACTTCTGGTACTACTACTGCAATTTATCCTTGTAAATATAGTTATTTACCAGGGAAAAATATTAACATCAACTACTAATGTATTAGATAGTATAGGTATAGTTTTAGGGAGAATAAGATGCAAAAATAAGATGGTAGTAAGAAGTTGGTTCTGTAAATAAGTACTGAAGGGCCGGTTTTGTTTAATAATTTTCTCAAAACGACAAAAGTGATTATCATTATCAAGTGAGACTGGAAGATTTACAAAGAAAAACACAGCTACTTAACTTTTAAAATCTTAAAAAACCAGTGCTATTTGTATATTATTTATAACATGTATATGTATAATATATATATATATATATACATATACTTCTTGGGAGAGAGCATCTCTTACCTTACTATGAGAGATAAGGTGAGGCCCTCATATTTAAGTTGTTGGCATTAAATATGGATGTGAGGGCCCTCACCATATCTCTCGTATAAGGTTTATTTATAGGAGCATCTCCCTTATTTATTTATTTATTTATATAAAAAGGGAAAGCGAGCCGAGCCAGGTCGGGCTGAGGTTGGCTTGGTCAAGCCTTGCCTTACCCTACCCTCAGGCTTTAGGACAAAAGTAAAAGCTCACGTTTTACGAGCTTTTGCAGTGGATGAATTTGAGAATATCCATTACACACACAAAGGAAAAAAAAAAAAAGATAAATATTTTAAACAGCCAGGATTTTCAAATATCTGGTTCCACTCCTTCCACTGAGGAAAGCATGGGGGAGAGGTTAATTTATTAGAGCCGATGAGGAATCCAGACTCGCTAGCAGAGGCGGCAAGTGGGAGAAGCGTCCGGAGGGTGTCGCAATTGAGGTAATTGTATGTGTGTGTCTGTGCCAGCGCATGGCCAACCAAATCCTGTTGCTTTCATCTTTTGCACAATACATGTAATAAAATAACAATATGCAAGCATGTGCTGCTCCACATTTCACTGCTTACCAGCACAACTCAATGTGGTCCAATATTAGGGCTGTAAATGGTCCCAGATCAGGCTCAAATTTGGCAAGCCCTGAGTTGTACTCATAGATCGATTGGACTATCCAACACAACCCAATGCTACATATGCCCTTGAAAATGGTCTAAGCCATCAAATCTCATGAAACATGCATGGGCTTTATTTCACGTGACTGCGAGTACGGACCACTCATGCTCTGCCATTGGCTTGTGTGCAGGACGTGGTTGGTTTACAGTGAAAATACCTATCAATAGGCTTGATTTGGTTATCAATTTTATCAAAACATGAATACAAATAGGTTTCTATGACAAATACATTACAACGACAAGTGGAACAGATCATATATATCACCATATAACCACTAGATCGATAGCCAATGCTACACGTAAATCTGTAATCTGGGTCCCAATCATTTAGAACACTGGTGGGTTTTGCAACTATCCTTATGACTTGCTATTCATTTGGGCCATGGTAATATATTTCTTGAATTGCTCTTAGATCAAGATACAAGTTCAATGTTGATGTGCATCCATTCCTCACCGTAAATCATATTTATGGAGAGAGACAACTTAATGGGACCCACCTAGGGCCCCACTGATAACTGGATTGGGGATGGAAAGAGGTATTTTGGATGGGTCCAAATATCGAGTTTGGGGTCAATCACATGCATCTAATCCCTTCATTTGTAGCCCATAAGTTTAACAACTTAATATTAAAAAAAAAAAAATTGACCTTCAATCCAATGGTCTAATCTATTTGGATCGGTGAAAACTCGATGGATCCAATGTGATTCAAGAGTCCCATGTATGTGGATAGTTCGGATGGATCATAAAGTCAGCCCCACCATATTGCCCTACTATGCGTCCCTCACCCTATTACAAGGGATGGGTGCACATGAATATATATATACCCTTGTAATGGTTTTGGTTTTGGATTAAACAGGCTTTCATCACCTGTGAAAACTACCTTTACACAGTAGTTGTGAAGTCATCCCTAAGAGCAACTCCAACAGAGTTGTTATTCTTCCATGTCAGCATGATTGTACAACAAATGGTCAAAAATGAAGGCAATGGAAGACCTCCAACAGAGGTGTTAAAACTGAGCTGGAAAAGGCATACGTGTTTGTATGCCTTTTTTGGCAGACGGTCATGCAACCTTCATTTCTTTGTTTTACAATATAATAATACAAGTGTTTCAACCGTTGGGTGGTATGTTTGAATCAGATGATATGATGTTCTGATTGATGGTATGCAGTGAACGTTAGATTATAACCGTTGCATTTTTTTTTTTACTTTTTTAAATTTTAATGGGCAATTATAAATTATGAAAATTTGAGAAACTCTTGAGCTTGGATATCTATAAATTATGAGTGTTTGAAGTCTTTTTTTTCCTCATTCACACTATGGATTCCCAATTCTCTCAATTTCCTAATTTTTCTACCCAATATTCACAATCTTTCGGTGAGGCATCCGAATTCCCTACTGATGATGCCCCAAAGAAAAAGGCCGTTGGTCGAGGTGCCGGCTTTAGTATAGAAGAAGACCGTCTTCTCATCGGTTCGTGGTTGAACACCAGCTTGGATGCTGTGCATGGAAACGAGCAGAAACTTGGGGCTTTTTGGGAACGAGTGGGAGAATACTATCACAACAATAAGCAATTTCCCAGTGATCGAACAGACAAAATGTTGTCACAACGATGGCAAAAGATTCAAGCTTCTATCAACAAATTTTGTAGATGTCTTGCCACAATTATTTCCAGAAATCAAAGTGGCACGAATGAACAAGATAAGGTAAAATTATCTATATGTGTGTGTGTGAGTTTTTTTTTTCTTAATTTGATCTTACATTTAATTTTCAGATTGCAGAAGCAAAAAAAAATGTACGAACATCTATATGGATCAAGATTCACCTTGGACCATGCTTGGATCTTGTTGAGGCACCAACCAAAGTGGATACAACTGCAGCAACAAGTACTAGAGAAGACATCTGTAAAAAGAGCAAAATCTTCAACTTCTGGCTACTCATCATCTTCTAATCCAAGCACTCCCATAAATATTGAGGAGGATGAGACAATTAACAATGCTTATGATCCCATGACGAGACCACCAGGCAGAAAGGCTGAGAAAAGAAAGATGAAGCAAACCACTATCAACGAGCCCACACCTGTTGCAGATCTCATCCAAAAAATGATGGATGACAAAAAGGAAAGAGATGAAAAAAAAAATAGAGCTTCTTAAGCAAAAAATCGAGCAAGATGAGAAGAAGGTGAAATTAAAGCAAATACATATGGAGATGGAGATCATGAGTATGGATACGTCCAATATGTCTGAGGAGCAACAACAATACTATGCTCAAAAAAGACTTGAAATTTTGAGAGGAGGGTTAGGTGGTGGTTTCTGAATTGTATTTTATTTTTGAATTAATATGTATTTCTTATTTTAATTAATGAATTATTGTTTGTTTAAATATAATGTTGTACTTCAATTTTATAATCTTGTCATTTCACTAGCCATTTTATAGCCGTTGGAGAAAACTAGCCGTTTTATAGCCGTTGGAGAAAACTAGCCGTTTTATAGTCGTTAGAGAAAACTAGCCATTGGAATATTTCATATATATAAACCATTCTGGAAAAAAATTCTTACACTCAAACTTCTTACTTCTCTTCATTTCAAAATAAGAAAATATTTGGTTCATCACTTTGGAGATGTCTCAAAATTATACTGATTCATCTTCTGATACGACGGATGAGCTATGGCATACTGTCATAAATTCCGATTCAGACGAAGAGTTGCAGATGTTGTGTAGGGCTGCTCTGAAAGAAGAAAGAGAAAACTTACGAAGGAGAAGGAAAGTGCATCGTGGTTCTATTCAAGGTCATGCGGTCATCCAGAGAGGACGAATCTCAGGACATCACAGGCTTTACAATGACTACTTCAGTGAAAACCCTGTCTACACTCCCTCTCAATTTCGAAGGAGGTTTCGAATGCGCAAACCTCTTTTTCTTCAAATTGTAAATGCAGTGGAGGCTCATGACCCATACTTTCAACAAAAAAGAAACTGTGCAGGCAGTCTTGGTTTATCAGCTCTTCAAAAGGTTACAGCTGCAGTGAGGATGCTTGCTTATGGAGTTGCGGCGGATGCTGTGGACGATTATGTGAGGATTGCTGAAAGTACCTCTATAGAATCATTGAAAAAGTTTGTTCAAACGATCATTGATGTTTTTGGCAATGAGTACTTGAGAACACCAAATAGTACTGACATTTGTAGATTGTTATCAGAAGGTGAGAGACGCGGGTTTCCTGGGATGCTAGGTAGCATAGACTGTATGCACTGGAAGTGGAAGAACTGTCCAGTTGCGTGGAAGGGCATGTATGCTCGTGGAGACCACCGTGAGCCTTCTTTGATTCTTGAAGCCGTGGCATCGTATGATCTTTGGATATGACATTCTTTTTTTGGACTACCGGGATCGCACAATGATATCAATGTCTTGGATCGATCCCCTATATTTACCGACCTCGCTGAGGGCCGAACTCCTCCCACCAACTACTCAATCAATGGTCATGAATATACAACTGGCTACTATCTTGCGGATGGCATATATCCATCGTGGGCGACATTTGTAAAAACAATTCCATGTCCTAACGGGCCAAAAGCCACAAATTTTGCTGCAGCTCAAGAGTCCGCAAGGAAGGATGTGGAGCGTGCGTTTGGAGTGCTACATGCACGTTTTTCAATTGTTCGTGGGCCTGCTCGTTTCTGGGATCGTCAAACACTTCAGCATATAATGAAGGCATGTATCATAATGCATAACATGATTATCGAAGATGAACGCGATCAAAGTCTTCCACCCAATTACGATGCACGAGAGGGTGAATGCAGTGACCTTCCTGTGTCACGTGACCACACTACGAAATTTCAGGATTTCATTCAAAACCACTTGCGTATTCGTGACAAGAGTACACATTCTCAACTCCAAGCCGATCTGGTGGAGCACTTGTGGCATTTCCAAGGTCAATATGAAGAAGGTTGTGATTGACTATAATATTATGTAATTTAATTTTACCTTTTCAATGAAAAATGAATTTCAAGTACAATTTGTGCAATTTTTATTTTTTAATAATTTATTACTTTAATAACATTAAAATCACACCAAATCCCATTAAATATAAGTAAGATATATGTAATAAAGCAAATGAAGTTTAAATGAAAAAATAATAAAATAATAATTTCACATCTCTCTTGGAGTTGCCCAAGTGAGATGCCAAATTTACATATGCCTTTTTTGCCACATAAGCCTTTATTTTTTAAAAAGGCATATGGAGAAATAAAGTAGCTCTTGGAGATGCTCTAATATTCTTTACCCATTGTTCTGTTTCCCCATTGCACAGGTGTGACAGTTCTAATTAGGTCTTGAGTTAAATCATGATAAAATTGCATTCTCCACTTGCCTGGAGGACCGGCACAGCAAAGGGAAAAATCAATCACTTTCCTCTTCCCTATAAGAAGGATGAGAGCAGTTCAAAGCAACTAAAAGCTAGTCTGGAAAGAGGATTTCGAGGAAAATCAGCAAGATGCAATATATAATATAAAGTCCTAGAATACGATCATCAATTCCACGAAAAATGTGTCCTCGTACTTTGACTTACCGAGTCAAAATCTTCATTTCCAAGTGACTGAAATCACATTAGCTATTTGAATAATTCTTCAAGTACAACTTTCAGGGCTTTGATTGGTAATGACGGCAACACATTATGACTGTAAGCAATCAAAATAAGAGAAAGAGTCAACTCCCAAGTTTTACAGAACTCTCTACCCCAAAAAAAAAAAAAAAAGGTTTTACGGAACAACATCATTTGATTTGACGCAGCACATGGTGGGCCTTACTCTAGTTGAATTGATCAATTTTTCAGTGAATCCATTTAATGCAAAGGTCCCGCTTGATTAATAATAGGGATAAAAAATCTAAAATAACAGACTGCGAAAATTGGATGGGTAAGGGTGGTTCAATCAGTTCATAATTCAAAGACAGGCCTAACTGATGGCTGAACCATTCTAGACCAAGAATCCTCACAGTCTGGCCCTTTTCACCATAGGAATATACTGCAGCACTCTTCAAAAAAATTTATCATTTAATTAGGATTGAGCTTCATTAACCAATGCGAGTAAATCTTACAAGTGGAATCTAATGTGATGTTTTTCTTTTGCCATGTGATAATTTTATCTTTGTTTTTAAAGAAACATTTGAAAGATCTAAAGAGACATGACACATAAAGCCTGGAAAAAAAATCCACATTAATCTTGATTGTCGTTCAAGGCAAATTAATGAAGATTACTGGTATGTATCTCTATGCCATAACTTAAATAAAATTAATCCCGAGGGATAACGCAGTTGGGTTAGGACCATGATTTGCTCTCGGAGGTTGAGTGTTTAAAATTACAGTACTACATTGGGGCCACAAGGAATTTACCTGATTCCCCCTAGACTTAAAGGGATTAGTCCGACCCAAAGAATTGGAACACCCACCGTCGTAAAAAAAAAAAAAAAAAAAAAAAAAAAAAAAAAAAAAAAAAAACTTAAAACAAAATTAGCTTCTGATAGCATAAAATATTCAGACAGCCCTTCCATGAAGTCATTTATGGCGAAGCACAATCAGCCTTCTGGCAGGATATGGATTTGAAGGATTAAAGACTGTGATGTGATAGTTGTTCTCTCGAATTTCTGGATGTTGTATTCTTTTTTTAGAATTATAAATTCCAGCTAACTGAAAATTAGTATTCCTGATGCTCGAGTGGAGAGGATTCAAGAATTTCACTTGTGAGACAACTTTTGAAATTTTATAGATTCTCTGATTAGAAATTTTTGGAATTACAGTAAAAAAATCAGGCCCGTAGTATGAACATGAACACGCTAAAATCATCTAACCGCGCTTGGGATATGAGAGCATGATGAAATTTTAAAGGTAAATATGTCAAGAAAAATGCATGACAGGGTAACAGATTAAAAAAATAAATTCATGAAACATGGAATCTGAGAGCATGATGAAATTTTAAAGGTGAACCAGATATCTGCACTGAAATGACTATTATATGGTAGGATTTTTGTTAATATCTTAATTTGCCAACAACTGGCACTATGCTTGAAGATTAGTCTCCATGTTGGAACTGAGAACAATCACTGAAATAACAATGAATATCTACAGATGGGGATTGAGGACCTCAATTGTACCCTTTTAGATTTTGCAGATCCAGCATAACTTGCAGCTCCTCCTATCAGTCGTGGAATTCTTTTAGTTGAAGCCTCCTGTGGAGCTGGGTTTTCCTCTGGCACATGAAATGGGTGTGTTAAACTTTTTCTAGGAGTTTTCTTCAATAATTCCCTTTTGTGCCAACCAAAAGGGATTGGCCGAGTGGTCAGAACTATGGTTCATCTTTCTTTTAGAGCAAGAGGTCTTAGTATCGATCCTCGGTTCCCCCCTCTTCAAGAACCGAACGTTGAGTCCACTTGTACTACCACTTGGGGGCCATAGTGATTTTACTCGACTTCTCTTTAGGCACAGAGGGATTAGTCCAGCCCAAAGAGGTAAAACCCTCCCTTAGAAAGAAGAAAAAAATAAAATAAAATCTTTTGTGCCTTCTGAAGTGTGCCAGCTTAAAAAGTGTGCCAGCTTAAAACAAGTGTCCTTTCTCCTATCCTGGCTGAAGAGTACTCAGAAGAGTTAATGAAAGCCACGCTTAATAAAGGGATGTGGCATTACTCCAAGACTTGACTCTGTGAATTCTCTGCACTCAAGCTGCATTTTGTATGCTTCAGGAAAGTTCTTCCGGATGAAGGATCAAAATGTATTCTTGAGAAACTTAGTAAAGGAATCTTTATTACCAAGCACAACAGAATATAAGACCTAATAATATGTACTCCAAAAGGAAATATAAATAAATAAAGATATATATATATATAGATATTCATGGGCCAGCACTAGCCCAATTCTCGACCAGCCCGCTTTACGCCTGGATTGGATTAAGTGAAAGAAAGGCCAAAGCCCGGCCCGGCTCGTGTAAGGAGTGCAGGTAATTTAATTTAATTAGGCCAAAGATTTGCTAGAAAGCCAACAAAATTGATCAAAACCCGGTTCAGCCCAGCCCAGTTGACTAAATGGGCAGGCTCATGCCTGGCTTTTATGGCCCATTTAAAGCTTGGGCCTGTGTTTCTAAAGCCGGTCATGCCCCTAAGTATCCATATATGGTCCTGTTTCACTTCAAAACAAGTCCACCCAAACAGAACTTCACAGCGATAATAATATGCAGAAAAGCCACCGCAATTCAATTTACCACTCATCCAAACACGCTCTAAATACTGAAATCTAGCTGATTCCCAGTAAAAAGAAACTGAACAATTTCCATTCTCATTTCTCAGTTTTATGACACCGATCATCGAATCAACCAAATTTAGTGTCATTGACACTAGAACAGACAAATAGTTAAACTCTAAGATCTGAAAATGTCTCCAATTAGAGAGAGAGAATCAACAATTGATGAACAAGAAAAACAGGATCAGCAGCTGCTGGATCGAAACCTAGAACAAGTTACAGATGGGAAGAAGATTCTCTGAAAGTACAAAGTAGATCGCATCACTCAAAAACCTGGGGTTGAATTTCTTAGACTACTGCAAAAACCTGTGCTAAGGACGGTTATGGGGAGGGATAAGGCCTCTTGGGAGGAATTATGCCACAAGAGGATCACGTGATAGAGAGAAAGAGTGATAGAGAGAAAAACAGCTCTAATTGTTTTGTGCAGGCCACTCGTGTATTATTTGGTGTGATACATTTTTTCTCAGGAAAAAGAGAAAATTATCTCGAGAACAAGAATTTTGATATTCTATGAGAGAGGTAATTGGAATACAAGATTCCTCTTTTTTATAAGGTAGAAATCTAGAGAGCGGCATCCAAATAGTCTCACAAATGAGTCCTTCGAAAATAAAAATCCAAATCCAATTGTCTCCTTGGACGATGGACTCCATTCAATGCAGTTTCCGTCTCCGCAACATCACACAAACAAGCCTTGTAAACCATTTTTTAACTTCATCCACTTATCATTTTAAAACTCCATGGAACAAGCGAAGTTATTGTTATTAATTTACATATATAAATTGTTGCAAATGAATTATTTGAGTTCATCCCTCTTTTGATGGAAGGTGGATTCTTCCTTCTAATCCCCTCTCACTGGAAATAAAATCCCACTAACATGTTTGCTTTGCAGAATTGAATTCCTAGAAATCCTAAGCAATGAATTTTTTAAAGTCACAAAAATTAAAGAAACAAAGCAAAAGATCACAAGCATTCATAGGTCTTGGCTCAGAGAATTCACGTGAGGCCCAAGTTTAAAGCCTCTGACGTTGGAGATATGAACCGCTGGATTCCTGATCCCATCCGATACTTATTTGGCCCAAAAGGTACATCCAAACACGCACTTCTGCAATTGCAATAAGCTCTTTTAAACACATCATCTCAAAAACTTAATAAACTCTACTCTATTACACCAACAGTTACATATAAAGTCCAATGAGGACAAAAGAAAAATTACAGCCATAGAGAAAACAGAAAACATGGAAAGAAACTCAAGTTCTCTTTATACAAGAGCATGAATGCTTATTGAAATAACCAAGGGACGCCCTTCTCCTCCCAAGGGCAATAATAATATGGTTTGAGAAAGAAGAAATATGGAGTTAAGAGATATCATCTTCTTGTTTTGAGAGAGCCCAAGCTGGTATTGTTGGAAATAATCCCATGATGAAGTGGACGTGGCAAGCTAACATCTGGGGGTAAGGAAGAGGCAACTTTACTCCATAAAATCTCCAACATTACTAGAACAAGGTAAAGGAGGAGGACGATCAAGACTACATAAGAGAGACACAACTCTTCCAGAAATGATTCCATTGACACTGATCTTTTTTGCTTGGAAAGACAGATAGAGAGAGAAGATGAAGGCTTCTAAGAGTATTGGAGATGGGACTTCATTGCTGGGAGTTTTGTTAGGGAAGGGACAGGGGCACGGGAGAAAGGCCATATATGTCTGTTGGTTGGGATACTGGGACACCTGTTTGGAGCAGGAGGCATTGAAAGCAGACCTTTCATGATGACGTGGCTACAGTTCGAAGCTTTGAATCAAGTAGATGGGCTATGTGGCTTCATCTATGCCATGGAATGGATGGAAGAGGATATCAGGAGATATCAGGATCCTCTCTAGTGATAATTATAGGAAGTTTTTGAAGTCTCCATGTGACATGACGATGATAGGGTCCGTTTATTTGGCAGTGGAGGGCCCATGTAGATGAGACAATAAGTAGAAAGTCAATCTTTTGTCATTTTAAACATCCAATCTGAAAGGAATTAAGTGACAGGTCAATAGAATTTTTACCTGATGTAATTGATGTAAGCCATTTGCATAACTATAATTAATGAGATAGTTAAGAATTTATGATGCTACTGGCTGAAAACTTGTTGCTTCAAGAGGGATGAAAGAGAGAACTATACAGGGAACAGCTACTGCTGTTGTAATATTATCTAAATTCATCATCATCAGAGCCTTTGGACATCTATGTTGGATCTGCTGCATGGATTTTATTTCTCCATTTCAGGTTATTTTAGACAAAATCTTTGGATAGATTAATCTTTTCGAAAGTAACTTATAAAATATAGTAGCAGCATTCTAATTTAACTTGTCCATGCAAGTGATCAAAGAATGAAAGTGCGAGTTCAAAACAACAACTTTCGATTTTCAGCTGTGCTGTCCTGGGGTTTACTTTGAACAATTTATTCAGAGGTGTGTTACATTTCTATTTTAAGCCTTCCATAAATCATATATTTGTATAATAAGAAAAAATTAGCGTGACTCCACCTTACAAAGTCAAGTTCTAGCTACGATTAAGCAAGCTGCACCAAAATCCCCTAATCATTTAAAACTTAGCAACGCAGTACCTTTTAACTTCTTTCTCATCATATTCTATTCTATCATTTTCCCCTTAGTAATCAAGTCATTAACACAAGAAGTCGCTATAATTTTGTTTGTTTTAACAATATTTTCTCATAATATTACAATAAAAGCGCAAGATTCAAAATTATCCTGATGACAATATTTGCACATTGGGAATGATTGATTTGGACTGAACCTTTTGGTAAGTTTACATTTTTGGTGTATTTGACTTGCAAACTAACTTCAATAATAAAGTGCATAGACTACTTGGGAAAGTTGTGAATTCACTCAACTGATTTTTGGGTTCTTTTTATTGAAGTGATAATAAAAAAAATAAAACTTTTTAAGTTAAATATGAATGTTTAAAGCAACCAAACACCTTTTACTCTAATCTTTTTCACAATCTTGTACATGTAACTTTCACAACACAATACTTTTGCCTATATTACTTCTACTTTATAATAAATGTATTTGAATACTTTTACAAATATAATGTCGCTCAAGTAACTTTTTCTCACGCATCAAATGGTCAATTCGAAAATGCCTACACACTCATGATTGAGTGGTGTTGGCAGCTTTGGATTGCTCACATCACTAGGGATCAATCTTGGGTCTTCAATTTCAAAGTATCACTCCCAAGTTCCAACCAGTAGCCCAATATAGCAAGGAAAAGAAAAATGGTCTATTTAAACCATCTCTATTTCAAAATCAACTAATTGAATCAGCTATATTTCAATCAGCAATCAGATCAAGCTTACCAAACAGCCCCCGAGTCCAAAGGATTCTATATGGGTACAATTCTGTTTGGTAGGGCTAATAGAATCCACCTTCATGTCATCATGCGCCCAGATATACATGCAATTGGTTATGCAAACTCCAAGAACAGCAAAGTAGCAGGATGACATGTGGTCCACATCTCACAGGAACTGTGTGGGCCCAGTCATTAGGTAGGGTGTCCATGAACATTTAACGCTGACAATTATTTTCATGTGCTCTTCAAGTGTGCGGCCCGTTTGTGTCTGGATGAGAGATCTTTCACATTTGTTTTCTCCCCCCTCTAACTGCGATCAAGAAGCTCGAATCAAATGGCAACATATCTCAGCTTCTACATCCATCCTTTAGCCTTATACTTTTTTTTAACAGTCCCAGTGGGTCACACTGTCTCATGATCACCCATAAATTACAGTAAAATGTTGTTCTATACAAGAAAAAAATATGATACATGGTACATTTCATCTTATCAATTGATAATTACATATCTTCATAATAGTAAAAAGAAAAGAAAAGAAAAAAAAAACAGATTACCTTTTGTCAAACAAGCCATGACCAGAGCATTTGGATGGGGTGCAACTGTGCAAGCCTAACTAGAATGATTTTGAGTCTGCAGTCTACCTATGAGCACCTCCTGATGCTTGCCTTGTGATTCCTACTCTTTTCTTTAGCCAAGAATGTAATGACTCCCTACCCACAACTAGTCTTCCTAAAACTTGCGGTTTTCTTGGCAAGGATTCGAAATGGCTTTGGAGGTTACTCTTCTTCTCATGGGATTGATGGGCATTAGCGGAGCTCAGCAGATCATTTGTGCAAAGTGTAACTCCAGGTTGAGCTGAAACATTGAGGTTCAATTCATCGCTGAGAACTTTTATTAATGCACCCTGTACCTCAGACTCGGAGCAACCAGACCCTGTGCCAGCTCCTGTGATGATAATCAAATTGTCCTCGATCGGTTTGCCTATGAAGCAATGAAACATCCAAAAATACATCATCAGATAACTTACATAGTAAGTTCCACAGGATAGAAAGTATAGCTGAATTCTCCATAGCTTGGTGATTTGGCAGCTTCATTTTGGGAGTCGACATACATCCGGGAAAGGATTTCAGTTTACCGAAACTAACAGGCCAGTAAACAAACAAAAGAAAATGAATAATGAACACCACAAAGTGCTGGGATCAGTCACTTGGCCAAGCAGCACAATTTCTTAATCTACCGGCTACACATGAGACTATCTAGTCTGCTTGAAACAAGAAGGATCGAATCAAATGGCACTGACATGATACCTTTTGTTTGAAAGACTCAAAAGTGTCATGCTGGGAAGTGTGACATCAATTTCAATCAACAATAATAATCTGCAATGAGATGGCTGAGTGGCATGTTTGTGATGCTGGATATGGATATGTGGATACTGAAAAATCCTGGATGACAAATTGGTCTAGATTAGATAGAAGGTGACGGCCAATTGATGGGAACATCAAATGAGGATGATCATACCATCTTTATATGAAGATACTGCAAAGGACCCCGTTATATCACCAGTATCCATTCCTAGACTAGTCAATGAGATGAAGAGGGATGAAGGCCTAGCCCTGATCTTCTAGATGGCTACAAGTGCTCTTATCAAGTGATGCCTAGAAGCTATTCTTTGTTAGAAAAATGGCTAAGAGCATCACTATTTTGTGTCAATTTTGAGCCAAAATCTAAGTGGGACCCACTTATCATTCAAGGTGGGAACACATGAGAATGTAATCTACTCCATGAGTAGATTAAAAACATGTATTGGGTTGCTCTAATCCATTAAGGAGTGAATGAGAAATTGCCTCCTAAACACCACTACTTGAACATGTTAAACATGGAAACAAAAGGAAGTGGTGAACTTGCTTCCTACATTGCTTGGGAGCAAAACATTCCTTGGGTATAAATATGCTTACCTTGGTAGTATAAGATGAGCCCCAAGGGGCATCCCACTTTTGTGGAGGAGGGGCCTAGACCAAGGTGGGGGTCACCACCACGCACGCGGGCCCCAGGTCGGGCCTGGGCTTCATGCGTGAGTTGGGCCTGGCTCGGCCCACTGATGCAATTCGATCCCTATCCAAGACAGGGACCCGCAAGACTTGATGGACCCAGCTGATGGGGTCCACATGTGCCTCATGTTTTCTAATTTTTAGATTAGTAATATTGCTTAGTTTGTTTGCTTTCTAATTCTAGATTAGTAATTGTTAATAGGATTAGTAGCTTTCCTTTTTAACAAATATTATGCTCTATATATACAGTAGAGCCTCTTGTTATTTTTTTCATGCGTTACAATCAATAATAGATTTCTCTGTTGCTCACGTGAGTTTTGGTTGATGATTTCGTTTGTGCCCTAGTGGCGGAATCCATCTTTGGATTCGGTCAATCCTTCGGGAGATTGATCTATACTACCCTATCGTTGCATCACCCACTATCCATTTATTATTTTTGGAGAAATTTTATTTAATAAAATTTTCCATTTTACAAATGGGATGTGTCCAACCCCAAGAGGTGTGTCCAACCCCCGTGAAGAGACCTGATACAAGCTATAAATATGCATCTCGTTCATGCCTTTTGCTCATCCCATTCACTACTATTGCATTGCATTTTCGAGTCATCATTAGAGTCAAAGAGAGTCCTGCTGCTACACTTTTGGTTCGCCTGTCACACAGTTCGTAGTGCTACAACTGTTGAGGAACTGATCATTGTATCCTGGGAGATAAATGATGTTGAAGCTCGTAAGAACCATTGCGGGGGCGAAATTTGTCTTAAGGACATAGTGTTTCTGTTGAGTGAATTTATATTTCTAGATTACAACCTGTAACTTTGTTTAGTTGTTTTTTTTTTTTTTTTTGGTTCACCGTGTTCAAACCTGTCTCCTAAATACTGAACTATTTCTGGATGTACTCGGAACAACATTCTTTTCCACAAATGAAACTCCTATAAAGCTGCCTTCTCCAGTATCATATTTGTTTCAGAAACGTGGACACAATGGAACACTTCAATAGCAAGAAACCCTCGACAGCTTTAGATTTTAGTTGCATTACAAACTATTCATATATCTGTAATGAATTTCTATTCAGGCAGATACATCTTTTTGTATGTATTGGATCCCTGCAGACGAATTCTAACATGAAAAGAGAAAATATATACTTCTGAAATGTAATTTCGTAATGTTTAAATCAGCCATTTTGAACTGTCTTTATTATGCCTTTTCTTCTCATGTTTATTCTGACAAATCACACAAGTGCAGACATTCTAACTTCTCATGGAGAGAGTCCAGTAAAATCTTATCATCAGGCACACTATTTGAACATATGGTATAGAAAAATATAAATCAGCAAGCCAATCAGAAGATTATGTTTCAATGAACGCCACAGGGATGATTTCAATAATCACCAAAAACTGAAAGGACATGGATATCAGAGATAGAAAATCAAACAAAAGATGATCCTCATTTCTCTATCATTTCCTGGCAAGTGATCCTAAAATCGAGCCACGCAAATATAATAATGTGTAATAATCTCATGTCAAAATTATGCTGACCTTGATTGTACGTCTCTTTGATCATCCGCAGAACAGCAAGAACGACAATCCGAGCCTCAACCTGTCAAATGATGGAGATACCACACATAACACTGTGTCACAAGGGTATTCCTGAACAGAATGGGCATTTAATAGAAGCAACCGGTTGAGTATAACATATTGATAACGAAAATAAAACACAATCCCATGCTATGTCAAATGAATGGAATAAACAAAATGCGATGGTATTTCTGCCAGCACCTCATTATGTACTCTATATTAAAATGCCTATACCATATCCATGACACAAAGGCATCAAAGCATCAGCTTAAGGGGAGGATGAAGGAAATAAAATAAAGAAACTGATCTTACCTTAGAAAGACCTCGGAGATCAACTGATGAACCCTTCACAAAATCCTTTTGCAGGAGGACTGCAATTTTCTCAAGAAGCAGGCTTTGAGGTTTGTCTGTCTTGGCTTTGCCACTTGAGCAACTAGGGTATGTCATCTGCACTGGACCAAGCTCACTGTTTTTTATTACTCCTTCACACCACTCCTCGAGCAACTCTTTTAGAAAATAATCATTTGAACTATACCTGTGATGTAAGTGTTGAATGCAGTAGTAAAATAAATGGATATGGAAAGAGTAGAACAGACAAATAAAGGTTTCACGGGATAGGAAAGTTTAATGCTCAAATTCAGTAAGCACAAACAAAACACACAGGTTCTACATACCCTGCTTTTCGCATATCTTGATATATGGCCAAACACTGCCGTACTTCCTGTAAGGAACCATATCTGCTACGAGCTCTTAGCAAAGTATTGTATGTCACCTGAATGCAAATTTCCACTGTTTAGCTATTTTCTTTGGTTGAAGAGGTTTCTATTACTAGCAACTAATAGACAATTTAATAATGACTATATGTTTCTTTTAACCAGCATGTTAAGGATAAGGAAGCTTATTAATGAGTCTTGTGTGATACACAGTTAGTGATAGTAAAAAATGAAGGGTATATGGACCATTAAAAAAATGAAGGGTATATTGAAGAAAACCTTTAGCCTGTTTCTATTTCTAGCCATTGGGAGTAAAAGATGAATGCTATATGAAGGAAAACATGCTGCTATGGCGAACAATGCATCTTCTGCGTCATTTGCCATAACCAGTTCTGCAGCATCTTTCTGAAACAGCATGCTCAGATTTCTTAAAGACTTGAAATTGGCATGAAGAATCTATCACTAAGGTGGACCAACTATGTCCTTCATTAGACCTGGTGGAACCATATGAGTCATCCCAACTCTTTTCACAAAAATTGCAGCACATCAAGTTGCAGACTCGTGATCATGATTCACAGAACTCAAATGTATATACTGGTATGTGCCAGCCAGTGTGACAGCCTACAAAAAAAATGGTATATACTGGTCATATCAATCATTAATGACTCAATTGGCGTTGAGTCATAGAACATTCCAGACCATTTTGTGGTCAAGTCTGCTTGGAAAACAGAATTATCTTGATGCAAAATTAGCAAAATTTATTTTTAGATAATATACAAATTATAAATGATAAACTATATATGAAAATTATAAATAATAAACTATAAATGTTTCTGAATGGTAACACGTAAACTAAAAATTGTTAAAAATAAAAAAGGAAGAAAGAAATTTTGTGATGATCTCTGTAAAGAGAGTACATGAAAAGTGTATGGCCTTTTAGTTTGAGAAGAAGCGAGAGAGTAGAGATTCAGCTGCAGGAGCAGTTAGTCAAAGGTTCTCAAATTTTAAGACAGAAAGAAATGCCAAATTTTGTGGAAAACAGTATTTGAATTCATTAAACTTGGCAACTTCACAGATCAATTAATTGCTCAATGTGTGAATTTTGCAGAAAATTCTGCTCCAGATTTGACATCTTTTATATCTAATTCAATGTGTCCATTGTAGAGAAATAGCAGTGTTTTATTGCATATTTGTAGTTACATAAAAAATGTAAAATTAAAAAGTGTTTAATGAATTAAGAGAGGATGTATTGCCTATATACTTTCTTCTCTCTCTTTTGGCCTCTCACGTTCATCCTCTTGACCTCTTGACCTCTTGTAATACCCTGGACCCTGTCATAGGGGCTAGAGTATTTAATTATTTTATATATATTTGAATCCCTTGATTTTCTAGGATTTATAGGAATATTAAAGTTGTCATGGATATTTATCCATTTTATACGCATGTTCCTTAAATTTTGAGTAATTGATACTTAATCATATTCTCAAGTTGCTAACCAATGCACCCAAAATGCCTAGGCGTTAAAGGTGCAGCAAACTAACTACTTAACACCCCCCACCTCGGGTGGGACACCGCCCGGACTCGAAGCACACGCCCGCACAAGACGTGGCATGGGACCTTTTTGCCCTATGCACATGCGCCCGCACGAAAAGCGGCATGGGGCCTTTTTTGCCGTGCGCGGATTCAAACCCGAGAAGTGTTGGCTCTAATACCATCTCAAGTTGCTAACCAATGCACCCAAAATGCCTAGGCGTTAAAGGTGCGGCAAACCAACTACTTCACACATATGTGGGACCAATAGGTGTTTGTGGGAATTCCTAATTATTGGGTTGGCACTTGTGGGTCCTAATTTCAATGAGACTTGGTAGAATTAGAATTAGAAAGCGATAGTGCCCATGAGAAAGAGTTAGTAGAATTGGAATTAGTAAGTGGTGTAGAATTAGACTTTCTATCTTGAGGAGACCACAATTTAGTAAGCGGTGGTGGATTTTGAGTAGGTTATAGGAGCTGCACTTGTAATAGGAGTTCAAATAGAGAGTGGAGAGAAAAATAAAAAGTGGAGAGAAGATCCTAAGCTATTTATACATGTCACCCCTTGTAGAAAACTTCACACAACCTCTCCCCGTTCTCTAGCCTTCATATCAGCTAGAACCCTATAGAGAACTAGGAGGAGAAGAAAAGAAGCAACAATCAGAGCATTGGTTAATAAACTTTAGTCTCCCTCACATTTCTAAAGCCACCATTTTCTATACAAGGTGAGTAGACTTCTAAATTTACACGTGTAATGGCTTTTCCTTCTATTCGATGTCTTTAGAAACCCTAATCTACTTATTTTTCTACTAAATTAGTGTACTTGCTATTGTAGGTATTCTGGGGTTTAGTGTGTTTTGAGTGTTATTTAAGCAATAGTAGTCAGCAATCACTATTCACGCTACAGTAATTTGCTACAGTGCACACTATAATACAATTTCAAAATTGAATTACATGTTCGCATTTGGTTCTACATGTTTCTATCTGCGTATGATGTAATTTCTATGACATTCCTAAATCCTAAATGGTGATTCTATTGTGCTATTTGTGAATGTGATATTACATGATTCTAAGATGGTTAATGAATCGTGATTGTTTCACATGTTACCTATCACACATTATTGCTATAAATTGACTTTTGGTTGTTTGTGGAAGCGTCTGAAGCTTAGCCGGGTTAGTTATGCAATTACTTTTACTGTTACACGATTGGGTACCAATAATGAAAAGGGATGGGGCATGTTAAACCCAAAATTTGTGTAAGAGGCTGATTTCAAGCTCACCTCATCATAAGAATTGAGAATGATAAAATTAAAATAATAACTAGATTGATGGGACCAACCCGTTGGACACCCCTAAATCACCGGCGTGGTGCAACGTTAACGTCCTCGCACCAAAGCTAAGATTCTATGATAAAATTGGCCTTGAGGCTAGAGATGATTAAAACCGGATCCTAGGCCAAAGATGTTCCACTGGCTATTAGGCCAGACACTTTTTCACTAGCTATAGGTCAACCCTCTTTATATGTGATTACATGGCTACTAGGATCAATGATTTTACCCGACTAGTGAGTCAGAGGTTCACTAACTATAGATCAGCCATTCAACTGACTAGATCACCTCTTTATGTGTAATATGGGGCATCCATTAAATACAAGAGATAAGCCAGTGCATTCGGGTGGTTAGGTGGCTGTCCTAAGGATAGATGTAGAAACCTCTTTTTTAAAACCCTAGTTGTCACATAATTGATATTTATTGACACTGTTATTTTATTATCACAATGTTGTGGCAAACACACAATGGAGGTAGTAAAAATAAATCCGAAGAAGTGCAACTTATCTGAGGATTTGGCTCAGGATAGATCAGAATGGAGAAACAAAATTCATATAGTCAACCCCAGCATAGTTGGGACAAGGCTTTGATGATGATGAATGCTGTGCACACACATTGAACTAGATTTTGATTCACTCGGTATTATTGATTGTTGTTTTCCACCCCAATCTAAGTAATCAAAACTTAGATATGCAAGAGGATCCTGACAACGAAGTTATAAGATTTGAGATATGCAAATGAACGTCAATGAGACTCACTAGATTCATTAGAACATTTAATTTTCTCTTATGTCAACAATAAGATTCTCTATCGGATTGTAAAGTTTCATTAGTTTGGCTTGTTATTATTTGGACATCTTTATTGATTAAAGTGGCATTGTTTAGATAAATGCTCAATTTATTATGCAACTATGGTTTGACCTATATGTGAATACAATGCTATTTGCACACAACACGAGATTCGTGGACCCCGAATTCCGGGTCATGACGCCTCTCTTGTCTTTTTTCTTCTACTTTAATAAAACCTAAATCATTTCCATGAAGATTTACAGCTTGGTATCAAAGCAGGAAGTCGAGTGTTCGAATCCCAAGCGTTGTGTTGTGCCTTGGTGCCCTGTAATCTCCCATGGAGAGTGTTGTGTGTATGTTCCCGAGCGGCTTTCGGGCATTCAAGGGGTGTTGTGCTCTTTGATATACATAGTTACGTCTTTCTCTATCAGCTTAAGCTTTTAGAGCAAGTGGTTGTCAACATTCATAACTAAGAAATACCAGTAACAAATCCAAGAGGCAAGTAGAACATCAACAGGCACACTATCAAAGAACTCACTAAATTGGGCTGGATCAAGTATCTTTTCATCTCTTCGAATAATAAAAATGCCATCTTCAAACTTTTATTTTCTACACATGCCTGCAAATAAACAAACTTGGCATATCAGCTCATAATTTGTCCAATAGTTTCCGAAAATGACAATGAGCTTCCTCAGTAGTTCTTCAACATTTTAGAAAATTAAAAATCTGAGGAAGGAAGGTATATTCAATCTCATAATTCACCAAGCCAATATATTTTAAAAATGGTTCACACCATCTAAGGCACAGCCCCCAATAAGAAAGCATCCATTTTTTCCAAAAAAATAAGAAACCATTCGTGAACACAGTTGCTTATAAAAGATGCACTTTTAACACAAGACAAGTGAGAAACACCAAGCTTAGAATAATAGAAAGCTGCAGACCTTGATGGCTGTTGTGTATGCAACGACATCAGGAGTGATTCCAGCATTGCGCATGTTTTGGAAGGCCTACAAGGGAGAAACTAAGAAAGTTAAATCTTTAACTTTTTCTTAAAAGCTTCAGATAACATGAGAAAGGAATACCACAAATAATTTTGAGTTAACATTATGTGGGCCTTTTAATGTCCATTTCTAATTGCAGCTAGTGCAGAATATCAAATGATATGAATTCGCATAATCATTTAAGTGACAGATTCTGTTTCCAATATGAATCAAACTCCAACCTTGTGCATGAAACATTGCTGAGATAATAGCAAATAAAGAATATTAACATCTATATAGCATTCCTGCACTGATTCTTCTCAAAAAGAATGTATATTAACAACAATGAAGTAGAAAAGTAAACAAGACAGGAGATGGAACTGGCATCAGCATAGGAGGTATTAAAATGACAGATTTGAAAAAGTTTAAAACAAGTTCCTATGCCTTATTTAAGCACTATGTTAGTTGACAATCCTAGACAGAGGAATCCTAGGTTCATGGTCCCCAAAATTTCAGATTTCCACTCAAGCAGTGTTATTTTTATGTACACCTCGTACATAGACCTATGACAAAGATGCACAACCAGGTGTGTGTGTGTGTTTTTTTTTTTTTTTTTTTTTTTTCAGAATGCCTGTCAAATCAGAAAACATTTTTCTGATATAGAAAGTAGACCAAGAGATTAATGGAGGATTCAGTTTGGTACCAGAGTCAGTGAATATGCAATGTGGCTTGTGTCCATTATTCTACTCTAAGAGAATTGTACGATCGATTTAACTGCTAGATTTTGTGTGGGTACCAGTCCTTACAGTACTATAAAATGCTTCTATCAACCAAACATAGTTATTTGTAATTTTAACACTACAGAGTTTTTTTCTTGTTTTTTAAGCACAGCCAGCTGTAAATTTTGTTTATATACAGTTAGGTGCTTTATTTTGAAAAATCAGTGGGGTTTTTTTTTTTTTTTTAATGGTTACTTTGATTAATGAAAGCAAACAGTACAAGAGATGAGTACTGACAAGGAGAAATCAAGAATGCAATGTGTGAATTGAGTGTTTTCAATGACTCTATTCATAACCACACACCATTATTTTCTTTTTTTTAATCTTTTAGTGTGTAAATTAGAATATTAGAATTGCAAATAATAAACCAATTCACACACTTCACTGAGAAATGAGTTTTATTACAAATATTGGACATTATCCTTCTCACAAAAAAGAAAAAATCTCATCACAAATATTAAATGTTCTATTTCTGTGCACAATCCTGTGGGTTTGTATTTATTCTTCATCCCATCCAACAAACAGGTTTATTGCTAGTACTACTATTATTATTTTTTGAATCGTAACTTGTATTAACTGATAAGCTAAGCAGTACAAGAGGGATGACATACTGGCTAGCGAAACCCCAATTAAAAAATGTGTCAAAACACAACAACAAAGGCAAACTAGTACAAACTAAATCCATTTAGTACTATTCTAAAACATACATAAAAAAAAAAAATCCAAATGTTCAAAATATCATTTCAGATTCCATCACCACAAGCTGTGTAAGACTTTACCTGCATCGCCCCCTGTACGTTGTGTGCCTTTCCACAGATATCAATCAATATTGACCAGCTTCTGTGATTAGGATAAAGACCCAGCATCCTCATTTCATCCATCAAAGCTTTTGCACGCCAGAAATCGGTACCACAGGCCTTCATCAAAATGTTGTATGTTGCAACTGTGGGGCTAAAGGGAACCACCTTAGAAAAGCTCACTTGGTGTGGATCAATAATGTGATGTGACACACAAGTTGCACCACTATTGCCTGTATTTTTGGTGCTCAATTGTGCATAAATATTTCCACCACACCTTCTAGTATTCGGGAATCCACTCTTAACCCAGGAACGAAAAAATCGAAATGCCCTGTCATATTGACATGCCACAACACAGGCATAAAGAAGAATGTTGCAACACTGGGTATTAGGTTCGCAACCAGCTAGAAGCATTTCTTCAAAGACATTAACGGCCTGCTCTACTAGACCCGCATTGGCAAACGCACTAATCAGTGATGACCATGTGACTATGTTGGGATTGACACCAGCACAAAGCATATCATCTTTTACTTTCAATGCCATTTGCCACATTTTGGCATCTGCAAACACCTAAAATTTTGTTACATAAGGTCAGGGGTTTTGGATGAAAGCAGCTTTGATGCTGAACACTCAATAAATCCATCAATGCAAGCAGATAAGATACTCATTTCCAGTAGATAAGATAAGCAAGTGCAGTAAAATAATAAGGTCATAGGCATTGATCGAGAACACTGCAGTCTCACGTCTTCGGGAAATACCTTGATAGTTGTGCTGTAAGTAATAATATCCATTTTCAGTGCCCCTGTTGACGCCACATGCTGAACCTCCTTATAAATGTCTTGTGCCAAATCAACTCTTCCAGCCAGACAGCATGCCTTTAAGAGTATATTATAAGATGCCACATCAGCATCAACACCTAAAGTCTGGATAAATGGGTTGCAAGTCAGCAAACTAGTGGTATTGACAAGAATAATGCCACACAAGACTTGCCTGGGTACCCAACTCTATCCTCCTATAAATCTTATAAATAAAACCACAATCAACAACCGCACCCTTACACACATAAGGATAGGAATCTTATTATTTTAACCAACAATCCTCGGAAAAACAAATAGTAACGCTATAAGATTGATTAGATCCCTTAAAGCACAGCACTTAACACTACTAATCTAGGAAGGGAAAACTCTTGGCTTAGAAATAGGGTTCTCAGTTTAAGGAATGCTCCATCCTATTCCATTATTTACCGTTAAACAAATGATATAAAGATAATAAGATAACACCCACAGAAGTCATATAAAAAAAATACCCAGCGTTTGCCAAAAGTAATGATGTAAGAATTGAATTGTGCATGATGTAATCTTTGAAGCTCACACTATTATATGTAAAAATAAGAAACCATTAACAAGACCCACCTATAAAAGGGGCAAGATAAAAAGGATATAGCATTACTTGCATATGGTTGTAGACATGCAAGGTGTAGCTCAAATCATGGCCATTAACATTCATGAGACTGTTGAAAACATATATGTTTGGAGTGATATTCTGTGCAAGCAACTCCTGCAGAAAGAAATCTAAATGTCAAAAATAGAAGGATTTTACAGCACCACAGTGACTTAAAAAATGTAGAGGAACAGCATAGATGCACACAAAATACAGTTAAAGAAACAGAGAATAAATTTAAAAAAAATCTATCAACGTAATCCTGTATATCCTTTGCTAAAGACGTTGATTCCCGAGTAAAGGAATATGATCAACTCCATCACCTCCAAGTACCAGCCTTGCAACTATTAACTCCAAACATAAAACTATTTAAAGAAACATATCACTATGTAGATTGAAATTTTGGTTAGGAACACAAAAGAATATGGCTTTTTTGTTTTGTTGGGTTTTTTCTTTTCTTTTCTTTTTTGCTTAAAAATATATAATATGACTTATTATTTGTGGAAACCCAAGAAAAAAAAGGCCAAAGTGTGCTTGGACAAAGAGGCAAAAGTTAAAAAGGAGGAAGAGTTGGAACCAGAAAAGGTAGTGATCAAACAAAAACATACTGATACAAGCTTGTTATGGTCAAAGCCAAGAGAACTCTGTAGATTATAATTGAGACACCTTGGATTATTTGTCAAGATCATTGTCACTAATATTGCCTGTATTTATAGAACATTGCAATAATTTTACAAGAAATTAATGAAACAGATTAATCTATAAAATGTAGCCGTCCTTACCAAAATGTCGTGAAGTTCTTTTTTTTTTTTTTTTAAATATGACAATCGTGCAGTATTTTTCACAAGGGTTCACATATTTTAACAACAACATGATTAGTGGATCCTTGAAGTATATCCCATTTAGCAGATGTTTTTTAGTGACCTATTCTGTTAGATGTGTTTTTGTGCTTATTTTACTAGATGTTGTTTTTTAGTGTCCTGTTCTATTAGATGAGTTTTGGTGCTCATTCAAGCATGCAAAGAAGAAGGGTGTCAGTATGTGTAAAGAAGAGGAGGGGTGTGTGTGTTGGTGGCGGAAGCGGGCGTTGCGGCTTATTATGCAATAGCTATTTTGATCATGGATTGTTGAAGTTTTATAGTATAATTCTTTTAGCCAACCCCAGATTGATGGGAGGCTCTGTTGTTGATGATGATGGTATTTAACACCACCATTCAAAAAACAAAAAATACACATTTAACAACTTCTTTTAAAATTTGCATTCACATTTTCTATTTGAAAACATATTTCTGTTGGGATTTCCTCCACAAGATCACAACAAAATCTAAAACTATGGAGATATCCCTATTTTATCAGAACTCAATAATATACCGAGAACAAGTTATGCGACTATTGTTGACATTACAAGAGGGAGGTGTTATCTTGAGAGAGGATAAAGGATAGTGAAATAACAAAAAGAGTGTATCAAGAGAGAAGTTGGTGGAATGGATTAGTGCCTTTTTTGTGAGAGGTCAACCCTTTGGGCGTTTGGCAATTAACTAATTAAGTTAAAGTAAAGTTAATCCAGATAATAAATGACAATGGGTCATATCAAAAGTACACAATTTCAAAATTCCCTCTGAATTTTTCAAAAAAAGTAAAAAAAAAAAAAAAAAAAAAAACCTCCTTTCTCCACAAAAAGACAAAAAAAACTCCACTTTCTATACAAAAAGTCAAAAAGATTACATACCAAACAATTAAAAACAAAACACTATCATAACACCTTATATTTTAGAGGATTTTACCGGAAAAATCCCCTAAGACTCGTTATAAGCGAAAAACTCCATCAATGTCTTATAAAGACTATAATGGTCTCAAGGGCTCTATTTTCTTTTCTTCTCTGAGTGGGGATATCCCTGCTCCTTTTACTTTAAAAAGTCTCAAAACCCTTTTCCCCCTTTTAGTTCATCTCCCATCTCCAATCACTTGAAACGAATCGTCTAATTGCCAAGGAGACCGAGACAATCCAAAACCATCATTCCCATCTAGGAATAGATCATCGAAACCATCATCATTCAAAATGATGTTGTCAAGAAGGAAATCCAGATTCTGAAACACAAAATGCCTGAAATCATCCAAGAAAGACATCTCCTCAGTGAGAAACTTGTCCAAATCGCTACTCACTGTCATCGGCATCGGCGTCGTCTTCTCATTCTGCATTACCCGAATCTAGCTCTCAATCTCTTCTACTGAAAAGGAAGAACCAAATCTCAAATCTCTTCTACCGAATCCGCCGGGCTACCGGACTCCGCGAAACTTCTTTCCACCCAAAGAAGTTGTAGGTCCCGACTCTGCCGCCTTCACCACCTTGTCGTCCTCACCCTCGTCATTGCCCTCTACCAACTCCATGTTAATTTGTATAGTCTCAATCCATCAGATGATGTAATAAATTGATACATTTATTTATTTATCAATAAAATCAAGCTTTCCTTTCATGAGATGAATGGTGTTTTATTACTTAATGCACATAACCAATACATATGAATGATGGTTCATGAGATGAACCAGTCCCATTAGTATATTAGATGTGATATATGTGTATGGATGAGATCCACATACAGGAGACAAGTGTCATAAATCTTATACTTAAATATCTTCACAGCCAGTGATGAGACTGGGCATCTTATCTGATAAGGTTGTAGCACTTTGATCACTATGAAATAGTATAATTTGTCTCGATCATTAGAATGTAAGATTCTGGAGCATGGTGCTGGTACATTGGATGTATTAAAGGACCATGAGAAGCACCTTATGGAACACTGTCTTTATTTTAAGGTCCGCTCTCATAATTCCCTAGCAATAGGCTATCAATCCTGAGACATTATTGAACTCAAGTTTCTGTCTATTCATTTGCTTTGAGTCACCAATGAGTGAGGCCAACTTTAGGTCAACACCTCGATATCTTGGGTACGTGGTAGTAGGACTATGGGAACATTTAATGGTCAAGATGGAATCTATCTATATTATCCCCTTGTGCCAATTAATGGATTTATCATTAGTAAGTGCGCACCATCTCAATTAAGAGTTAATTAAATGATACTGATGATCACTGTGATTAATTGGGTCTCAGGGATAATAAGATGTGGATCTAAGATTGGAAGGAATAGATTTAATCAAATTGATCCATGGATATTGACAGAGGGGCCTACTTGTGGTAATTGGAAAGTTTAGGATTTTCTTTATAATTCATTCCTAAGACTAAAGTGCAATTGCATTTATATAGTGAAGTTATTTGCAATTAATTGTGGGTGGGCCCGGATTGCACATGAGATGTGGGGTCGCGTTGTCCCAATTAGAGCCAGCTTTCTATGGAATCCCTAGTGGTCCCCACGCTAGCCCAAGTTATTTGATAGTTACTAATTCTTATTGAACTCTAAAAGGAAAGAATTAGAAAGTTACTATACCTATTTGAAGTGAGAATTCTAATAGTGGTAATAGTAAGTTACTAATTATTGTGGAAGTGAGACTTCTATTCTCAATTAGTAAAGAAGAGGTTGCAAAGCTATAAAAAGGGGAGCAAGGGGCTGGACGTCCACACTCTTGGATTCACGCCCAGCCCCCTAGTGCAAGTTGTTGCACACGCCCCTCTCTTCCTCTTCTAGTTTCTTTAGAGCTTCTAGTTATTTTCTTTAGGAGATCCCACCCATCTCCTTTAGAGAAGAGATATGATACGGGACATAGCGTGGAAGGCTAAGAGGTCTTGGAGATCCTAAGTTTACTACAAAGAAAGAGTTTCTTCATCTAATAAGTCTTCTTCTCCATTAGAGCACTACCGAGCTCCAAAGGTATAATCTACTTCCTTATATGTTGTAGATATTTGGTTGCTTGATTGTTACTGGTTTCTATCTTCTAGATATCTTCTAGATAGAGTTTATTGTTGTACATGGTTGATGAGTTTGAGGGATTGGATCCTGGATGTGGTTTATGGCCTTATGGGTACTTGATCCCTGAGTCAAGTGGGTCAAAAAGTTTTAAAAACCTATCCACGAGGCCCACCTACTTCCAACAATCTCCTCCCACCCCATCCGACCCAAACAAGCACATCTTCCCCACCTACGGTAATGCCGCCGCCCTCTTCGTTTAGATGGGCGCCTACCGTGGCGGTGCCTTTGCCTTTGCCTTTGCCTTTGCCGTTGTCGGCCTCGCCCAAATTAGTGCTATGAACGGGGATATCCCTGCCCGTGTTAGTGCTGTGAGCGGGGATATCCCCCGCCCACTAAAGTATTGTGGGTGTTGTCTTTCAGAATTGTATCAATTAATCCGGGGATATCTCCGCCCAAATTAGTGCTATCAACGTGGTTGTAGAGAGATCCGTCCATATCCAAAAAAAGGCAAATGGGAAAAGGAAGTTTGACATTCTTTATGTTGTAATGAACAATGAACGATGATATCCCCACTAATTTTCTTAAAATGAACTGCGATATCCCCGCTCAGCGCCAAAAGCAAAAATAAAAAATAAAAAACTAGCAGGAGAAACCGGTCTATATAAGACATTGATGGCGTTTTTTGCTTTTCACAAGTCTAAGGGACTTTTCTGGTTAAATCCTCTATATTTTATTCTCTCTTGATTTGATGCTTCACCTCACCATACTTCAATTCACCATACATCCAAACATGACCTTATATATTGAATCTGATTAAAAATTTACAACAATTAGAATCCTTTAATTGGGGTGGCTTGCATCCCCTACTTGCTACGTTACAATCTAATCCATGTCAGTAATGACAGAGAAATCTAATTAAAATAAATTGCAAATCTACAGATCTACAAAACGTTAGGGTGACTTAAGGTACAAATATAATAGTTCTCCTCTTCAATGATATGGTGTTCCATACGAGCGCAGGAATACTCTGATCTTCAGGAGGTTCCAAGGCTTTCCTCAAAAGCTCAGTGATGAGTCTCAAAGGATTCAAAATGCATAATAGAAGAATAAATTTTGGAGGAAGCAATAAGAAAATGATGCACAAACTAGAGAATTATATGGACCAAAGAAAACACAGAACTATGTGGACCATGATGCTTGTTAAGATGGCCCAAGGCCCATGAACAAATCCTGTCCAGAAGATCACATCTCACGTGGATATTGATTGGGTCAACTTGTAACAGCTGTACATAATCTCTTAATTAGATTTTCTCTTGCAATTAGTTAGTTTCCTAAAGTTAGAATAGAAATTGATTTGATTAGCTAGTTTCCTAACTTAGCAGCCTTGATTGAGGCATGTAATACTCTATATATTGGAGCTTGATCTCCAAAGGAGGACACACAGAAATTAATACAATATTGTTTCAAAGACTCTCGTTCATTCTTACTTTTGTAATTGAGAGAATGACATGGTATCAGAGCACCCAGGTTTCAAGAAAATCATGTTCTTGATCTTATATAGCATCAAGACATTCAAGATAGAGAGATTTCAATCTCCCTTGTGAAGATCGACAGATCAGGAATCTGTTTCAACGAGTTCAGACTCTGCGGCATCTCATCTTCATGGTGGCCCACCTCTGATCATCAAACCACCATCAGAGATATATCCAGACACGGTCGTCTGGATTTTCTAGGAATATTAGAGATTTTTTCACAATTTTTCAGCACTCCCAGGTTGGTGATTTACTCACTTTCGTCATTATCCAGATTTTTAAGACTGTTTTCATCTGGACCGTCCAGAATCTTGGATCTGCGGTGGAATTCAATTATTCTTTTTTCAGTAGAAGGCAAATTACTGGGCTTCCTCAGATCAACAATCTGATCTTTGTCCAGATCTATCAGTGGGGCCCACGTAGAGGTTCAGCAGCCAAATTCAGGGTCGCCTGGGGTGATTTTGTAATTTTTTTGGCCATTTCTGGTTCTGTGTTGATTCTTTCTCTTATCTGATTGATCGGATCTTGGTTTCTACACACAGTATAATTTGTTATCAACATTTAGACTTCATCCCTTCACTGTTGCTAGATTTCCTTGCTGGTTTTCTACTGTTTCACTCATTTTTTTTGGCCAAATCAAGATTAAAGATGGAAAAATCTGAAGTTACCTTTATCCGGTTCACGAGAAAAAATTACCCCGCCTGGTCATTTCAATTCCAAACTTATCTTGAGGCTAAGGAATTGTGGGGGTATATTTCTGGATCTGACCCTAAACCCACGGATGATGAGAAGAAGATATCCGCCTGGCTTACTAAAGATGCAAAAATAAAAACTTGGATACTGGGTTCCGTCGAACACCATCTGATAATGAACCTCAAACCTGACCCCACCTTTAAAGATATGTGGGGATATCTGAAGCAAGTATACCATCAAGATAACTCAACACGACAATTTCATCTGGAGTGTGCAATTGCTGTATATGCACAAGGGACCTTGTCAATCCAAGACTACTATTCAGGATTCCGAACCCTATGGTCGGAATACGATAGTATTAAGTATGCAGATGTGGCTCCCGACGTTCTGATCGTAATTCGCGATCTTCAGGCATCTAGTCAGCGGGATCAATTTTTGATGAAATTACGCACTGAGTATGAAAGTGTCCGATCGGCCCTGATGAATCGGACGCCTTTACCTTCCTTGAATGTCTGCCTGAATGAACTCTTACGCGAGGAACAGCGCATTTCCACCTCAGCCCATATAGCTCAACAAAAGGCTGAGACCTATTCCGTCGCGTTTTCAGCTACTAAGGCTTCTCAGCCTCCGCCTCGGGACTTGAGCAAAACACAATGCTACAGCTGTAAAAAATTTGGACATCTTGCATCTCAATGCAAACAGAAAATCTGTAGTTACTGTAAAAAGTCGGGACATATCATCTCTGAATGTCGTCGCCCACAACGTCAGACTTCCCAGCATCAGTTTTTCCAACATCCTGCTCCACAGTATCAGGCTTCGCAGTATCAGCCTCCACAGTCTCAGACTCCACATGCTTATGTTGCTTCTTCGGATATGCCTGCTTCTACATCTGCATCCTCACAGTCTGAGTCCTCATCTTCTCTGACTCCTGAATTGGTACAGCAAATGATTGTCAATGCCCTTTCTGCTTTCGGTCTCTCAGGTACCTCGCCATCATCTTCTACTTGGTTTCTTGATTCCGGGGCATCTAATCATATGACTTATTCCAGTAACCCTCTCTCCAATGTGACAAACTACAATGGTAATCTTCAAATCCAAACTGCTAATGGAGGCACTGTTCCCATTACTGCCATCGGAGACGTCCCTGGTCCAATCCCATTGAAAAATGTTTTCCTTTGTCCAAATTTAACTTCAAACCTATTGTCAGTCGGACAACTTGTTGAAAATAATTGTAACATCTCTTTTTCTTCTTCTAGTTGTGTTATGCAGGACCAGATGTCCGGAAAGGAGATCGCGAGGGGACCTAAGTGTGGACGCTTGTTTCCACTGAATTTTTCTAATCTTTCTGGGACTAAAGTTGCCAATAATGTGTTTTGTCTTTCTATTAGAGATAATTGCCAACTGTGGCATAAAAAACTCGGACACCCTAATTCCAAGGCTGTCTCTTATGTTAAATTCTGGTTTATTAAATAAATCTGTTGGCTTATCTTCTTGTGTACCGTTTGATTGTGCTACTTGTAAACTGGGAAAGAACAAAATTCTTCCTTTTCCTATTTCCACTTCACACAGCACTCGGTGTTTTGATTTGGTTCATAGCGATGTATGGGGCATTGCTCCAGCTCTTTCTCATGCTCACTATAAATATTTTGTGACCTTTATTGATGATTTTAGTCGGCTCACATGAGTTTACTTTCTGCATTCAAAATCTGAAGTTTTCACAGTTTTTAAACTTTTTTTAGCTTATGTTGAGAATCAATTTTCCACCTGCATCAAAATCTTGCGATCTGATTCGGGTGGGGAATATGTGTCTTCTGATTTTCAAAAATTTTTGCAAACCAAAGGAATTATTTCTCAAAGAACTTGTCCTTATACTCCACAGCAGAATGGAGTTGCTGAAAGAAAAAATAGACATTTGCTTGATGTCACTCGTTCTCTTCTTCTTGAATCATCAGTTCCTACCCGTTTTTGGGTTGAGGCACTAGCCACAGCAGCTCATCTTATCAATCGTCTACCTTCTACCTCTCTTCAAAATCAGAGCTCATATTACCGATTATACCAGACATCTCCATCTTATGATGATCTTCATGTTTTCGGATCTGTTTGTTTTGCGCACTTACCTCCTTCTGAGAGAACCAAACTGACCGCACAATCTGCTCAATGTGTGTTTTTAGGCTATGCGCACTTCCAGAAAGGGTTCCTCTGCTACGATCCTCACATTTGTCGCTTGCGGACCTCCAGGAATGTCGTTTTTTTTTAACATCAGTATTTTTTTCAAAAACACATTGAACCTCCTGACTCCTCATCCTTGGTGTCTTTACCTGGTTTTTCGGAAAACACTTCAGTTGTTCGCTTTAATCCTCACTTTGTGTATCGCAGACGGAACAAAGACGCGCCTCCCAGGGATCCCCCTCCTGATCTTCCTCCCGCATCCGGTCCACCTTCGGCATCTGATACATCTAGACATCATTCCTTGCGCCGCTCCTCTCGCATTTCGGTACCTCCCGACCGCTATGGGTTCTCCCACACTTCCTTAATGGCTACATTGTCCTCTTCTTCCATTCCCCAATCCTATTCTCAGGTTGTGCAGGACAAATGTTGGAACCAGGCTATGCAAGATGAATTGGATGCTTTGGAGAAAAATCATACGTGGGATGTTGTCTCCTCTCCTGTGGGTATCAAACCAATTGGCTGCAAGTGGATTTTTTCTCTAAAGTTAAAATCAGATGGTACTCTAGATCGCTACAAGGCACGCCTTGTTGCTCTCGGAAATAGGCAGGAATATGGCATTGATTATGATGCAACCTTTGCTCCCGTCGCCAAGATGACCACCGTTCGCATCATTCTTGCTGTTGCTGCATCTCAATCTTGGCCTCTCTATCAAATGGATGTAAAAATGCATTTCTTCATGGTGATCTCAAAGAAGACGTTTATATGCGTCTGCCTACGGGGTCCTCATCTGGGAAGGGTCTGGTTGCTAAGCTCCGTCGCTCCCTCTATGGTCTGAAGCAAGCTCCTCGTGCATGGTTTGAGAAATTTCAGGATGCCCTTCTGCACTTGGATTTTCATCCGAGCCAGTATGATCCTTCCATGTTCTTACATCATGCTCCGTCCGGGATTACTGTACTTCTGGTCTACGTTGATGACATAGTCATTACTGGTCCTAATGCACAAATGATACAGGCACTCCAAGCTTCTCTTCATCAGACAATTCAAATGAAGGATCTAGGCCCCTTACACTATTTCCTTGGTCTTGAAGTTCATCAATCGCCTAAAGGTATAGTTCTCAATCAGCACAAATATACGGTTGATCTTATTGAATTGGCTGGGCTTACTTCTTCAGCTCCAGTTGATACACCGATAGAACTGAATGTTAAACTCAGTAAAGAGGAGGGTGATCTTCTTCTGGATCCTACCGCATATCGCCAGTTAGTGGGTAGCTTGATCTACCTCACGATTACACATCCTGATATCTCATTTGCGGTCAATCTCATGAGTCAGTTCATGACTACTCCTCGTCATCTTCATCTGGCTGCTGTTCGTCGCATCATTCGGTACCTTATTCGCACACCATCTTGCGGGTTGTTTTTTCCATCAGCAAATCCTCTTTCTCTCAGAGCTTATTCAGATGCTGATTGGGCTGGTTGTCCAGATACTCGCAGATCAACCACAGGATGGTGCATGTTCTTGGGTGATAGTCTGATTTCCTGAAAATGCAAGAAACATGACAAAGTTTCCAAATCCTCTACCGAGGCTGAGTACCGAGCTATGTCTGCTGCCTGCTCCGAAATACTTTGGCTCCGTGGTCTGCTCTCTGACATTGGATTTCCTGCAGCAGGAGCTACCCCCCTCTATGCTAATAATACAAGTGCAATTCGGATTACTGAAAATCCGATTTTTCATGAACGTACTAAACACATCGAGGTTGATTGTCACTTCATACGAGATGAGTTTAAACGTGATGTCATCAGTCTTCCGCATGTCTCCACTGAGCTTCAGATTGCTGATATTCTTACTAAAGGTCTTCCCCGACCTCGCCATCAATTCTTGGTTGGCAAATTGATGCTCGTCGATTCTCCCGCATCAATTTGAGGGGGGGTGTTAAGATGGCCCAAGGCCCCTGAACAAATCCTGTCCAGAAGATCACATCTCACATGGACATTGATTAACTTGTAACAACTGTACATAATCTCTTAATTAGATTTTCTCTTGCAATTAGTTAGTTTCCTAAAGTTAGAATAGAAATTGATTTGATTAGCTAGTTTCCTAACTTAGTAGCCTTGATTGAGGCATGTAATACTCTATATATTGGAGCTTGATCTCCAAAGGAGGACACACAGAAATTAATACAATATTGTTTCAAAGACTCTCGTTCATTCTTACTTTTGTAATTGAGAGAATGACAATGCTCAATGATGACAATGAGTTGGACGCACCTAGAAAAAAATGGCAATGTCTATTAAGTATCTATATGAGAACAAATCAACCCAAAAACAAAAACGAAAAAAAAAAAAAAACAAACAAACAAATGGAAAAAATACCCATTTATACACAGCCTGTTAAGGCGGTAATCCATATACAGCAAGGAACATGTATGTGGGCAAAGCTGTTCACATGATAGGGCAATCCATAAATTCGTGTGAGACAACAAACTTTAGCAACAACATAATCCACAATTTTTACCAATACACTTGTGACCCACAAACACAAGTGTATATTATATGCACCAGTGCGTGTGAAGTATCATGACAAAAGCATTGGATGAAAGAACTCAATTTACGTGTGAATGACAAGCGAAAAAGTTATAGCAAAAAAAATAAAATTGCACATGCATGATGCTACACAAGTTCAGATGCATCATGCATGACTTAACATGCAAAAAGTGGGTTAAGTTAATACATGGAAATGACAAATAGCAATGTGCAACAACCATAGAAGTTAATCTTTACAAAATATGCCTTTCGTAATTACCTCAAAAATGCATCTAGATCTTAAGAAATCACCACAGAGACCACAAGTATCAATTATACTTCGGCAAACATACATGTTAGGACCATCTGATTTCCATTTGGATGCTTCAAACACAATCAAAGCAGAAACCAGGTCTTGCTTTTTTCCAAATTCTCGTATGATGGAACAGAACAGAATAGATGCATGTGGAAAAATACTTGCATACCTGCAAAACAATTTGGTGCTCAGAAGACGTTGCAGAGTTCAAAGTTGATTCAAATTTATTGATAAAGAAAACTGAACCAAGAAAAATAACTGCTCAGATTTATCTGACAGAATCCAACTGCACAAGTACTATGCACAAAGTGCTAGAAACTATCACAACATTCGGGACCCTGATTTATTTCTTTGCTTTTGTTACTTTTCTGGTAAAAGGCTTTGATACCTTTGTAGTCCTGATTTAAACCAGAAAACATACTATACTTGAGTAAGGATACAAAACGTAAGAAGCCATTGTTCATTAAATGCAGAGCATAAGAGTCCAATAAAAAGGGAAAGAACAAAACTCAGAAACACTCGCTACAAAACAAATCTCTGGGAAACAAACTACACGCATAAAAAATCCTACAAAGAGAGATTATAGAAAAACTAATAATGTTTGTACCTTACAGCCATATGTGGATCACGTTTCTTTACACAGATTTTTAAAATGGCGAATGGCTCCACAAATTCTTTAACAGAAAACCCATAACCTAGAGGAAACGGAAATAATTCATTATCCGAAGCAAAAGAATTTTTAACTCCTCGTAAAACTTGAAATACATGTCCATCTACTAAGAAGTAAGAAATAATGTGTTTTGCACTAAAACAAAGAAATAAAAGAAAGTTGGCCAAGTTTCAGAGTACTTAATAACCAGCAAATGAAACTTCATTCTATGATTCAAATACCATAGAACCTATTCACAATGTTTACCAATAAAAGAAAATGATAAAAGAATTCTTACAAGCCCCAGTAAGATAGTATAATGAAGAACAGGATTTTAAATCAGTACATTTCCACCCTCTTTTTTTTTGGTAAAAGGTACCCTCCAAATAGTTAATCCATTCATTGGGAAGCATAAAAGTAAAAGGGTTTTATTGGTAAGCACGATGTACTCTAGGATATGCCAATCCCCAAACTCTGGGATATTGCCAATTCCCAACCGCAAGTTCCACCAATAGACTGAAACCCAAGACAGTGTTCCTCTATGACAACAGCAATAAAGCTATTCTTCTATGCCAATTGACAGTGGATTTACATGTAGCTGATGATGTTAGGTATGCAAGATCCAATTAATCACACAAGAAGTTTTCTCATGTTTAGCAGTAGATTTACAACCAAATCTTATAATAATGTTCACAAAAATGTAAGGCCCTAAAACCCCTAACATCTAGGAAAGTGTGTGGAATAGGATACAGACTCTAAAATGATAGCTAGAATGTAAAGAAATGTAATTGTGAGGCTAATCAATGATGTAATTCTGTGATTGGCTATCTCCACAATGGAAATTGCTTGTGTAAATGGTGGAAAGGCATTGTGTTAAAATGCTAGAGACGTTACATTAGGAATGATATGAGTAATCCGATACGCGGATTCTACTTGCTACCAACTCATCCAAAGACGATCAAATAAGCTAAGAAACAAAAGAAGATGAGCTCCATTACCTGCAAGACACTCCATCAGCTCAACAAACTCCTCTATCCTCCCACCATCCACCAGCTTCCGACACTCGCTCGCGAGGGACTCCTTGGCCGATCCATCCAACAGAGACGAAGGACGAATCCCCATCTCCTCAATCTTTCCCAACGCCTCTACAACAGTCTGCAACTTCCCGTCCCCGAGAAATCGCGATATTCCGGCCGATACGAGCTCAACATTCACGAAATCGAGAAATCGGGACGGATCGGTGTCCGTGGCAAGAACAGACTCCGCGATCATCAGAAAATCGTCGATCCGGCCGGCGGATGCGAGCTTCGAGGCGAGATCGGCGTAGTATCGGAGGCGGAGGCCGGGAGGCGGGTGGCGGCTGACGTCGGAGAGGAGAGGAGGACCTGGAGATGGAGGCGGCGGGCATGGCTTCTTGGGGAGGAGAGTGAAGCGTTTGAGAGCGTAGGATTTAGGGTTTAAGGGGTTTGGAGAGGGGTTTGGAGGGAGGAGAATGGAGGAAGCAGTGATGAGCATCTGCTCTCTCATTCTCGTCCAACCGTTTGGGGAAGTTTTTTCAAAAGGGGTGGAGTCAGGAGTGGAGCGTGAGATTTTTGTAGGCGGTAGCGGCAGGTAAGGATTGAAATGGACGGAGGAGATTTTGTGGGATTTCGATATCGAAATGATGTGGATGATTTTACCAATATATGGAAATTTGGGGTCACCACTTAGTAGGGTTGTACATGGGTTCTTCTGGGCATCTTTGTGGAGCCCATTTCTACGAAAAATGTTGTAATTTTTTGCGGAAAACTTATTTTTCATGTGTTTGGTACGACAATTTTCCACATAAATGCTTTTTCGCCACGTCAGTTTTTTTCTTCCTAACCATGGAAATAGACTTCCTATGGGGGGTATGAGAAGTCCATTTCCACGGAAAACCGACCTCTCAATTTCCTCTCTCTCACCCTCACTCCACCCAACCACCCTCTTTCTTCCTCTTCCCCTCCCACCCCCACACACATACCAACCCACCCACCCAATAGTTTTCACTAAAGAAATCCATAGTTGCACCAAACAACATTAGTACTAATTCATCGAGGAAAACCTTTGTGCATCAAACATAAAATTTTGACTTCCGCGGAAAAACTTTTCTAAAGAATTTGAAACCCATGGATTTTGCTGATGTGGCAATTTCCAATTTCCACAGAAATTACATGAACACAAACGTGCCATTAGAGAAGGTGAAATTTGATCTCGAATCCGGAATCATTTCATAATCTTTTTCTTGGCTCCGAAGCGAGAACCAGAATCGTATATAGGACGGGGCGGAATCTGGGTCTAGCTCTAAGTAGAGACTAACATTAAAAAAAAAAAAAAAAAACATGGTTTTTAGGATAAGTTTTCGAAAATTGAGATAATATGTCAGGTGACTGATCCAAACTAAGGTGGAACCGAACCCGAACTCATTTACTTATTGGGGTCTAAATATGGGCTCATATCTAATTTTTAACGAGTCGGAACCTCCGGATAATCAGAAAATCGGAGACCTATTTACATCCCTACAACTAAATTTAAATATTTTTCACATAGTTATTAATGTTATTTTCCAAAATAGTGCCGCATATTGCCCTACGCAAAATCCGTGGTGCAATATCTCACCATTATAGGAACAATTATGTGAGAAATATTTAAATTTTACCGTTATTGACAAATCAGATCAGTAGGCAGTCATATAGTAAAAAAAACCTTTTTTTTTCTTTTAACATGACCTAACCCCTTGATATCGGCGTTGATGTTAACTTGTCATGAGTTGGACATGAGTCATCGGTCGATTTCATCCCTATAATTTTTATGTGAATTTGTTCCTTTTTGTTATTAGCGCTTCAATTGATTTTCCCAAGGACCTAGATAACATTATGGTGTTATTTGGCCCTTATTTCATAAGGTAATTAGGGCCACCCACCTTTACAAATTGTGATAATTAGGGCTGCTTCTGTTATCTTGAGATTATTTTAGGTCTTTTTTTTTCCCAACTTAGAAGTAGTGTGCTTCTATACTATTTACTCGAAAACTTTGTTTGGACCAGTCAAAGGGTGCCACATTGGAGAAATGAATTTTTTTTTTATTCATTGAAGGAGATGGGACCGCCCTCCTTCGTTTAGACCAAACAGGGGATCCGGTTCCACTCAGTCGGGGCTATACTGATTTTTTTTAACCAACAGTTAATGTTCGAGACTGGAGATATTAATATAAAATGGTAAGAAAAGTCCTTTTTTCTCTCATCTCTGATGAAATGATAGGATAAGTCCATACACAAGTTAAACAGAAGATCAGTCTTACCAATTACCATCATCACATACCCCAATTTTTAATACTGAATACATGGAATCTTCTTAGAGGAGAAGTTAATGAAAAATGGAACAATGAATCCAAGCCGAAAAGAGCATTAGAAAGCAATAACGGTACGTTTGTGTAACACTTTTTTGCAAAAAAAGTGAACGGTTTTCCAGAAAGTTTTTTTAATTTTTTAGGCATTTGGTGCGTAACAATTATACGGAAACGATTTCCTGCCTTGTCAGCATTTTCCTTGATAATAGTGGAAATGAATTTCCTATAGGGTGGTATGGGAAATGGATTTCTTCGGAAAACTTCTCCCTCTTTTCTTCACTTTTTGTCCATTTAAACCCAAAACCCTACAACTATTTTATTTTTTATTTTTTTTAAATAAATTATTATTTAGTGTTGGATAAATAATATACATGTTATGTAATTTTTCTTCAAAGAATTATTTCACCAGATAAGAAATTTTGATTTTCGCTAAAAAATCCACAGCCGCACCAAACAACATTAACACCAATTCAAAGAGGAATTTTTTTGCAGCAAATATGAATTTCTAAATGCTACGGAAATTCTATTTCAAGGTTTTTTATTTCTATAGAATTTGCTAACGTGACAAGTTTCACTTTTCATGAAAAGAATGTGTACGCAAACATGCCCTTAAGTAGGAACTGCTGGCCAGATATTGATAGATCTCGAGGTGATCTATCAATAACTGACTAGCAGTAACAGACCCTATTTAAATTGGCCTACAGTAAAACACAAACAATATATGGAAATATAAACACACAAAACACAAACTCCGTCTTTTTGCCACAAAAATCCCATAGGGCGTGTTTAGATGTGTGATGAAGTGAGGTGAGGTGAGGTGAGGTAAAGCCTCCATTATCCAGACAAAAAAAGACAAAATTCACTCCATCTTTTTCAAAAAAAGTAAAAAAAGCAACCTCCTTTATCCACTAAAAGACAAACAAGCTCCAACATTCTATACAAAAATTCAAAAAGATTTCATACCAAACAACTAAAAACAAAACACCATCATAACACCTTATATTTTATTATCTCTTGATTTTATGCTTCACCTCACCATACTTCAATTCACCATACATTCAAACAGGCCCGTAGAGTAAGGGAAGGATCCAACACAACCCATCCTCCCAAAGGCCCTAGACCCATGTCCCAAAACTCAATTTTGTATAAGCAGCAACAATTATTAAAGCTGCAGACACAGAAATATGAAATCCCCTAAGAAATCAAGGGCCGGAACCAGGAGCATAGGCGCTTGGAGGAGGTGAGCTGAAGGCCGGTCCTTCGTCACTGCTACTGCCTCCATCTCCACCTGCCTTTTTCCCAGCTTTTGAAGCCAAATAGGCGATTGATTCCAACAGGTCTTCAAAAATCTTGGCTTTGATTCGGCCTCGTTTCGGCGGCAGAGCTTCTCCCTTCCCTTTCTTGGGAATATTGATGATGGTTTGGATTACCATTTCTAGTAGTTTTTGCAGCTATAAAGAGGAGGAGAGGAAGAAGCAGCAGCAGCAGAGCAGCAGAAAGCATATAAAGAAATGAGAATGATTTGAATGGTGGTTGGGCAACCGAAACTTGCTTTAATATAGACACTCTAGGTAGTTTGGGTCGGGCGCAATCCGACCCAACTAAAAGCACATGATTTGGTTGGTTGGCTGGAGTCTGCACTTTCGAGGAAGAGAAGAGGAGTCATGTAGTAGCTTGTGTAACCGGTTCAGTCAAAAGTAGAAAAGAAAAGGACTGCTCTTTCGGGACTTTGTGTGGCTAAAACTTTTGACCTTTCACGGTGACGGAGAACAAATTCAACGTGAAAGCGGCGGACTCAAGATTTTTATTCCGAGAGTGTAGTTCTTAATGGGTAATTTAATTTTGGAATAATTAGAGGATTTTTATGTGAATTTTAAAGGTGGACACAAAATTTTTTGTTGAATTTTTTAAAGTGCACCGCAGTTTAACTGGTGCGACTGCACTCACATGATTGTGGGTGGGTCCGCCCTGGGTTGGTGGTGAGTAGAAGAATTCTGTGATTATGTGAAAGAGGAATTTTTCTTTTTTTGACCCTCTAATAAAAAAAAACTGAAATTCTCTTGTAAAAATATAAAGAGAAAATTTTAAAACGGGGCTTAAGTTTTTTTAATACATTTCAAATCAGGATAAAATCAAAATTACATTTCAAAATGGGCCTTTAGGTTTTCATCTTTTGCTTTCAAAACAGGACAACCAATGGGATATGGGACCAACGGGTAATTTTCTTATTTTTCTAAAAAAAATTCAAAAACTCATGTGGCTTTTATTTTTGTCTCAGATTTGAAATGTACCAAAAACTTAAGGTTCCATTTTTAAAATCTTCCAACTATAATCCAATTCTTTTTTATCGAATGAAAGAGTGTTAAACATTTTCTTTTTTACACGAAAATGCCCTACAACAATGTCCATTGATGCCCATGTAATAATGATGAGAATTTCTTACCAGCATAAAAAATAATCTGATTTCCACATGGCTCACTTTTATGTTATTTGGTGCATGACTTCCAAAAATAAAAAAAAATGAAATATTTTTCATATTTTCTTAGTGGGAGTGAGGCTCGAATTTTCTTTTTAGTGGTGCAAAGCAACAAATTTCAACAACAAACAGTGGAAAATCACAATAAAAAAGAGCTCTGTAAGGCTGTGACATTGATCCCCTGATAAACATAATTAATGTTGTGTGAATGTTACAGCCAATTCTAATTCAAGACTCAGGCGTCGTTTGATCTGTCACTCATGTTGCGGACTTGCCATTTATATTTAGTCACGTACATTAGGAAGTGAAATCCGGATCCCCTGTTTGGTCCAAATTGGGTTGGGTGCCAAATGGAAAAGAGGGAATAATGACATCTCATCTCCTTCACAAAAATTTTTCTTTCAAATAGCGTTTCAAACGGGGGATCCATTTCCAAGTGGAAGTGTGTTGCAATTGCCTACCTCATACTTATTTTCCAATGAAAGTTTGCCATGTTTGTCGGCTTTCAAACCGTCTGTCTATTTGTTGATGTCAACATTTTTCCAATTGGTGTATTCGTCGTCTCTTCTCAACCATGGCATCTTGAATTGGAGTGGGACCTACCTTCAAAGGTTATTTATAAATTTGATTAAAAATAAAAAATAAAATAAGAAATCGAATCACATTGAATGATAAGCAGAACTATCATGCAGCGAATGGTGCAATATTGCCCATGTTAAATACATGGGTGGGGCCCACCTTTGGAAAATCCAAGCCTCTCATCAACCCCTATAACGCATTGTCTTGATCAAGTTATAAATTATTATTTAAACTAGTAAAATGGCCATTGTTATTCATGTATTTTATGTGATCAATCTTATGATGAGCCCAATTCTTATTATAGTAAAATCTAGCTGCATCCTAAAAAGAAGAGATTATTTCTAAAGCTTTGGGTTTTGACCAACGTGTAATCTTATTCTTAAGTATATTTTAGAACCATGGTCTATGAGTACCATATTTACTTTGCCACATAGGTTGCAATGCATATGCTATTGATTTTCAATGCGTAAACCCAAACATAATTTAACTCAACTAAATTCACCATGAGCCACACCAGCCAACACTACACCAAAAATCGGAAATTGGAACGGAAAAGCGTTCCTAATCCTTCCATTCCTAATCCGTTAAAGTGTTCCAATTTCCGTTCCAATTTGGTACCAACCGTTCCTAATCCAAATTGGAACGGAAATTGGAACACTTTAACGGATTAGGAACGGAAGGATTAGGAACGCTTTTCCGTTCCAATTTCCGATTTTTGGTGTAGTGCAAGTAGTGGTGTGATAAACCCTAGTATAGATGTGACCCATCGGTAATCCAGATCTAAAATTCCAAAAAATGCTTGAGAATCCAAGAGGTTCAAGCAACAGTCTACCTATTTTTATTGTCATTTACCTCGAAGCTAATAAAATAAAATCTTCATTTCTTGATAGATAACTCTATAAATAAAGTGATAACCTCGATAATAAAAAATTCCTCTTAACAAGATGATCTTCTAAAGAAAAGAATGATGATTATACCTGCTATGATCAAAGTCATTTTTCAATTTTTATAACATGGTTTATGAGCTTAGTTTAAAAAAAAGATAAAAAACTGATAAATTACTAATATCAACCCCAAGAAATTTGTCGATGTAGTGTTCATAATAACTTCTTCACTTCCTTTAAATCTTTGTGGATACAGTTTTGTTGCACACATGGACATGGTTTGATAAGATTTTTCAACTCGGGTGCCTTATTTATTTATGTATTTTTGTTGGGTTTACTTGCGCTATTGGATGCACTAATGGTATAGTTTTATATATATATATATATATATTTTGAATATCAGTATTTAAGGTTTTAAAATCATGAATATCTCAAGACAACAAGAAATGTTGAAAAGGAAATGAATATTAACAATATATTGAAGATATCATAGTTAGTACCATTTGAAGATCTAAATTGCAGAGTATTTGTGTCAGGTAAGAGTTAAGTTTGAGAGAGAGACGGGTGAGAGAAGTTTTAGCCTTATTTTGCACCAATCGTGTTGTATTCATTTGAATAATTTCTTGTTGTATTCATTTGATTTTTAACGGTTTTTCACGGTTTGATTATGGTTATGGTTTATTAAAAACCAAAAACCGTAAAATACAGTTTGGTTAACGTTTTTCGTAAAATGAACGGTTAACCGAACCATTACACCCCTAATTTGAATAATTTGCAAACCTTGTAACCCCGGCAAGTAGAACATCCGGCCACAAAGCGGGAAGTTTTGCTGTGCAGTTTCACTGTGACATATCACATGTCTCATTTCACTCAAACTCAACAGTATTTGTGGCCAAATTTCAAGGAAAAGAAAAAAAAAAAACATGAGTTAAGTAGCAAGAGGAATGTTCTCTAGGGGCCTGCAATTTGTTAATCGGGAATGTTCGCTGTAAAGCCACCAGCAGATTTCATCACAATGAGTTTACGTTGGTGATCGATTAAATGGAGACTTAAGAACAATGGCTAGAATCATTTAATCGAGCGTATATTTTTACAAACACCCAAAGTGTTGCCTCACGCTCGTAAGGCTTGGATTTGCTCTCCATGTGGTGTGTTTGTCTTGACTTAAGGCTCATTGGCATAAGGCCTTGGGATACCCTCTTCAGGGAAAAAACATTAAAAAAAAAAAGGATATATTTGATTGCAATCATTTTGAGATGTCATGTTTGGAAAATCGGGAGAAGTCCAAATGTTGTCCCAGTGAAGTAAAATTCCAAACTGCTAATGCTTTCTCAAAACGCCGTGTACGCACTTGATGACAACTCCGCTGGAAGACAAATAGCTTTTTGTTGTTACTTTTAGTTGGAGAGGACTTTCGGACCAAATGATGTAAAATGATTGAGACGGTCGATTTTTAGATCAATGGTAAAAGTTACTTACAGTGTATAATAATATAACTTTAATATATCAGTTTAACATTATCATAGATAATTCAATAAAATACATAATGTATAGTTACATACATAGTACTAGATAGGCTTGAGTCCAGTCCAATCAGCTCTAGCCAGCAAAGCCAACTCGTATTTTTTTTTCTAAATAATAAGTTACAGTATGTATGAATGCAAAATTCGAGAGATTGAGAGAGTTTTTAGAATCTAAACACTTTAAAATAAGCCATACAAAAATGAAATATATGGATTGTAATTTTATAATTTTTAGTTGAAACAATTGTGAGAATTGAAAACCATGAGATACCAGAAAGTGATTCTTTCCGCTACCTTTGCTCTATAATTAATAAGGATGAGAAGATTGATGAAGATGCCGAATATAAGATTAAAGCGGGATGGTTGAAGTGGATACTTGCTTCTTTAGTACTATGTTGCCAACGAGTGTTAACAAAATTGAAGGAAAAATTCCACAAACAACGATTAGATCGATTATGACCTATGAAGCAAAATGCTAGCCAATCAAAAAGCAGCATATGCACAAAATGAATGTAGAAGAGATGAGAATGTTAAGGTGGATATATGGTAAAATTAAGAAGGACAAAACTAAAAATGAGCGCTTTCGAAAGCATTTAGATGTAACAATAATATAAGATAAAATTAAATAATTCCATTTGAGATGGTTTGGACATGTCCAATGTAGGCCGATAACCGCGCAGATAAGAAAAAATTTGGCAATAAAGGTTGATGGCACATCAAGGGGAAGGGATAGACCAAAAAGGACATGAATAGAAATAGTAAAAATAAATGCAAAGAAATGTAAATTATCCCAGAATTTAGCTCAAAATAGATCGGAATGGAGAATTAGAATTCATGTAGCCAACCCCAATAAATTAAGTTGGGACAAGGTTTTGATGATGATGATAATAACTTAGAATCTATATTAATTTCAAGAGAAAACTTCAAAAAATAGAACAAGAATCAGTCTATAGGCCAATTCCTAGTAACGGTAAGGAGACCACTCCACACATTAGAGCATGATGCAAGCAATGGCGGACCTAGCTAGAAACAAGGGTCTCGGGTTGAAACCCCCACCCTACTTGAAAATTTACAAATATTTCCATGCAAATTCTGTTAATTAATATGTATATATATATATATATATATTTACATTTGCCCTTCCTACAGTATTTCCTTTACATTCATTAAGCTCTTGGTTTAAATTTCCTGAGTCTGCCCTTGGATGCAGGCCCACAGCCCGAGCACAAACAAAAAGAATAAACCCACAGCCCAAACACCAGCAAAATCAGCCAAGCATGTGCATCAGCTAAACAGAAACACAAATCGGAAGCAAGACACCAAAACGTACAATAAAGAGACACGATCCCCTGCGAAGAAGTGAGATGGAACACCACCATGTATTTTAATGTCTTTTAGTTCTGTGGCTCAAATGGATGAAAGGTGCCGGTCGATAAAAAAAAAGTTGAATGCAAAGGTCTGAAGCGCAGAAGATAACAGATCACCTACCAAACTAGATGGAACACCCATGATGGTGACTGGAAATCACCCAATCTCCATCATGAGTCTGTCACAACCCAAATTCCTCATACATCAATAGGAGAAGTTAATGAAAGAAAACGAAATGCAGCAATTACTGTTGCTCTCGAGGAAACTTAAAACACCAACACCAACAGAATTAACAGCAGCTAATTTTATTTTATTTTTTCACTCAGACCTTGTTTACATTGCCTTCACACGCAAACAGTGACTACTTTATGCGATCCACACTAACCCAAACAGTGCATTAGATTTACACTCCAACAGTAACTAAAGCTATAAACATAGAAATCTAAAGAGACCCAGTTCAGTAGATTGCGAAATTGCCGAAGAAGATCAAGGGCCGGAATCGGAAGCGTAGGCGCTTGGAGGAGGTGAGGTGAAGGCTGATACTCCGTCGCTGCTACTGCCTCCATCTGTTCCAGCTTTTTTACCAGTTTTTGAGGTGAAATATGCGATTGATTTGAAGATGTCTTCAAAGATCTTGGCTTTGATCTGGCCTCTTTTGGGCAGAGGATTTCCCTTCCCTGTCTTCTTTGGAGGACTGGTGGGTTGGAGTTGGAATGCCATTTCTACCAATTTTTGCAGAGATTAGGAAGAGGAAGAAGAGGAGAACTGGTTTTTTTCTCAGCAAGAGAAGGATAGATTTGATGGGTGATGTGAGTGATGGGGGGTGTGGGCCCTTATATAGGAAGGGGATGAAGAGAAGAATATATTTGTGGGTAATGTGAATATGTGATGAGGAGTGGGCCCTTATATAGGAAGGGGATGAAGAGAAGACTATATTGGTGGGTGATGTGACTATGTGATGAGGTGTGGGCCCTTATATAGGAAAAAAAAAGGGAAGAGAATCCCCTGTTTAGACAAATGAAGGGGTGCCACATGGGAAGAATTTTTTTTTTTTTTAAGTGGAGGAGATGAGATGTCATTCATATGATATCTCCCCCACATGTGGCACCCGCTATATCCCTGTTTGGACCAAACAGGGGATCCTCTTCCGAAAAAAGTTGGACAAGTGCAAACGGACCTAACCTACCGAATCAAATTTGGCCCTGTTCGATGGTGCATTTTAAAAGTGAAATTGCCAAAGTAGAAAATGAAATCATTTTTTAGTGTGGCTAAGATTTTCACTATCATGCCACTTTTTAAACTTACTTTTCACAATAAAGAAGAATAAAATCAAATGTGGGATGTGAGGAGTAGAATCCCATATGGTTGCATGAAAAGAGGAGTTTTGGAATGATTATTTTCTCATCACAAATTGCTTTCTTCACTTGTTAAACACACCCTACAGTAACATTAGTGTAAAAAGCCGCAAATTTCTCATCTGCGAGAAAAATGGTTTGATTTTCCACACAGTTCAATTTTTTTCCATTTGGCTCATTACTTTGCTATCATAAAAAAAAAAAGAAAAAAAAGATTAAACAAAATTTTATCAATTTTTTGGAAATTGCCAATCTACTAGTAGCTCAGTAATGAACACCTCTCTCTCCACGGAACCTACCATGTTCTCAGTCGTAAGATTGATGATTATTATAAGACTTGGGTAGTGTGTGCATGTGAGGTTACTTAACTAGACATAAATAAATAAATAAAATAAAATAAAAATTCAAGAGATAGCTCAGTTGGCCTAGGACTGCAGTTTGCACTCGGCGGTTGTAGGTTCGAAATTACACTACCACACTAGAGCTACATGAGAGTTTACCCGACTTCTCTCTCGACCTAGAAAGATTAGTCCAACCTAAAGGATTGGGAGCCCTCCGATAGCAAAACAAAAAAAAGAAGAAACCAGTAGGAAATTCATATCCCGTTAGATTAAAAAAAAAAAAAAAAAAAGTGAGGAGAATTTGGAATTTGGCGTTTGCCCTTGCTGCTGGAAGGCAAGTATACTACTTTCTCCAAAGTGTGAATATAAAAGACAAGCCCCGAGACATTCCCTTCTTGGGGTAGCACATGAAAAACTTTGACCAGTTTTTAATGTCGAGGGATTTAATTATTGGAACTGACTGCCGAGTTGAGTTGGATGGATGGGGTTGACAATCGGTAGTCCTCAAACCCAGGTTGAGGTCTTTGCCTTGGAAATTTCCAGATTGCTTGTAGGATACATGAAAGTTGATTTCGGTTGTAACTAACTCAATCTTGTAGTGTAGTGTTTTTAACTAACCGTCAAAGTAATTAGAAGAGTTAAAAATGTTTTGTCAAAGTAAGAAGAGTTAAAATGTTTTGTTCTCAAATCGGAAAGTATCATTTTGGGAGGATAGTGGGGCTTATATGATCCAACGGTGTAGATCACGTAGCAATGGGCCACATCCCATTGAATGTGGGAATTTATTGTGGCTTGTGCAACAAGGCTCCGTAACTTACCGCTCTTCCTGTTGCAGCTAAAAATCTAGAAAGCCAAAGATTACAGTGACCGACGAGAATAGCTTCCATATTTGACTAAAAGGCCAACGGTGTTTGAACACGAAAGAGGAGAGTCTGGATTGACTTAAATATACACAATAACTTTTATGAATGTGACATGACCTGAGCATGAGATTATGATTAATCCGTGTAAATTCCGAGTCGTATCGTATATTTACTTCCGTGAACTTCAATCACATAAAATTTACAAGAGATATCAAATTCACATTATGCGAAAATATCAACAAATATACATTGCTCCAAAATTTTCATTTACAATATAAACAAAATTTATAAAATCAATCACTTGCATATTTAAATACAATGCAAGGATTTAAAGTGTGAAACGTATTTCCAGAAATTTCCATAACAAAAGTTTTCCTTTTCAATTTCATTTCAATATCATTATCATATGATATTGTTTCACTTCCACTCAACTAGTCCTCCGGAAGGAACCGGATCGAACGTCTCCGTTGGCGTTGTGGCATCAGAAGGACCGGCATGGGCAGCTATGCTTGTAATGCCATCAATAACACTATGAATTTGACAATTTAGTAATGTATAAACAATCACATGATCGTATATGCTAAATAAACATTTAATTCATCTAATTCATTGTTAGCAATTCATAATCAATAAGAGTCTTATATTTGGTAAACTACAATGGCATTTCAATTTCAATTCATATTCTATCTTTTATAAAAAGGAAGGATTTCCATCTTCCACACGGAAGGATTCATATATTGTGCGACTTATCAGAGCCCGAGCCAGGGGCAACTAATATCACCACGGAGTTCCGGAACACCCCAAATAATCTGTTGCAGCAGACACATCTCTAATGAGCTTACAGAAATCACCATGTAGTACCATACTCAAAAGTAACAATATAATAATTTTGTTCAATTACAATTAGCGGATTCAATTCAATTTCAATTTACAATCCAACTTGGATACAATTTAATGTATCAATTCCCATTATTAAATACCAACCATTAAGGTGTAATCTTCGGTTGTTTAATGTACGTGTTATTCTCGATAACATCACAGTTTATAAGAATTTTGTACATTAAAATCCCCTTAATCAACACCCATGGTGGTAAAACAATATTGCTAGCCTTGATACGATCAATAGGCTTTATCTTTAAAACTCAGAAATTAATTCTGAAATTATACTAATCTCGCACAATCCATCAATGTATTAACAATTAGCTTTGTAAGCTAATATTATCATTGAACTATAATTATTAACCTTGGTTAACCTTTTGGTTAACATATACTTCACTTTGGATCAAAATCTAAAGATAACATTTTATGGAAATAGTAATAAACTCCTTATTCACTAATCGTACTATAATTAGTCTTTAAACTAATTTCATAGACCATTTATGATCCGAAAACCAAGATTTAATTCAAAAAGAACCAATTTCTCGAATTTCGTCCCAGTTAAGGGACAGTCCGATCGATCAGATCTGCAACGAACCTAGTTGCAGAATCCTAAAACCGATCTCCATTTCTTTCAACACCTACACATAAATTGAGACCTCCTGTCCCCTCCTCATTCATCATTCATTCATATAAACCTTTCTCCAAACATTAATTCATCTAATCAATCAACGCCATCAATCAAACCATAAGAATCTGACAAAACCAAAACTACAACAAAATTCAATAAAAACCACATCCATTAGCATATAAACATAAATATTTGTTTATACTTGCTTTATAGTAGAGGTGATACAAAAACCCCTTTCTTTTGATCTCTATTTGATCCAAAATCACCAACCTCCAAAATCCTAATTTCATGAAAACACCAAAAACGAATTCCTTATAACAATTTATTCTACAAATCATTCTAAACCACTTAATAGAACTTAAAAGTTCTATAAAAACAACTAAACACTTACTTGACAATTTGTAGAAAGGAAATTTGAGATTTCCTTCAAACTTTACTCCAAGAAATCCAATCAACTTAGTGAAGAAGATGATGTACACAATCCTTCTCTTGAAAATCACTTGAAAAACTTCAAATTTGATCACAAGAAGAAGAAATGAAGAAGAGAAGCAGCTCTCAACCTCTCTCTTTCTCACTGTTGCTAAGGAACTCACCGAATGAACATACTCTAGGCTCATTTAGAACCTTATAGAATACACTTTTGCACTTAAACCCTATATATTCTACATATCTATAATTTGAGTCAAATCAAGGCCCACTTGACTCATTTCAAGTCAGACGAAAACGTGTGTATTATGAAAATTGTTGTACTCATCGAGATACACATGATGGTATCAAATTTCACTGCATTCGACGAAATACACATAAACTCGTATTTACGAAAAAATCCTTAATATCACAAATTTGAGTCTAAAATGAACTCAATCAAGTCAATCTCTCCTAAACTTGTTCACTATGCTTAATTTATTTATTTAAGACTAATTTGATCCATCTTAGTCGTTAATCACTATTAAATTGATTAATCACGCTTAAATCATGTTAATCTCGATTAATTAGAGTTAATCTTGATTAACTCATGATGGAGTGTAACAGAATCTTTGTTTGGTGGGGCACTTCTTTTTTTGCTTCAGGATTGGATTGGGGCTCTGTTTTAGTTCCTTGGGCTTAATTTTTTTGCCCATAAGTGGGATCCTGAGCCAATATCATTCTTGTATGAGGTACGTAATTCACCTATAAAGTAAATTCAAGTGAAGGATTACTTTAAAAGTAAATTTGAGTAATCATTCACTTTACAAATAAATTACAGAAAGCGGCCCTAAAGGTCCAGCTGGCTTGGCATGTTTAATATATGTTGATTACTTGGGGGGCTTTCTTTATCATTTTATGATGAGTTAATCACTTGATCCATTTGTTTTCTACCACGCCTTGTCATTACTCATTAATAAGATTCAGAGCTATATATAGCACATTGGCTGCATGTAGAAGGTCAATCTGAAGGTCAGTGCCTTTTATATCAATGACTCCATGATATTAATCTTTTCATATGGTTGCTTTAACGGGAGAGGACTTTGAGACCCAACATATCCACAATAATTGAGACGGTAAAAAACATCCCTCTTATGTCAGGTAGAATGGTAAGTGAAATTAGTATGTATTTCTATATCTATACACCTTTATAAATGTGAACAAACGACCTGCTTTTTTTTTTTTTGTTGTTCCTTCTCTACCAACCAATGTGGGGCCCACTTGCAATCTGTTAATTTAATTGAGACAGTGCATGGGTGTGTTATGACCAAAAAGGAGGGGAAAGGGACCCAACGAAGAGCATTAGTCAAGAAGGAATTCATACACGACCAGCTTCTCTTCTTTCTCTACACATGTGCATTGACTTGTAGTTTATTGATTTAATTGAGACAGTGACGTGGGTGTGTCATGACCCAAAAGGAGGGGAAAGGGACCGAACGAGAAGCATTCGAAAAGAATGAACTAGAATACAAACTAAATTGGGTCCACTGGTTGTGAGGCGCATCTTCTAAAAGGGCTAGCCAGAGAAGGACTTGAGCTCGATCCAGGCACGGTGAAAGGGTCCGGCTTGCTGATGTCAATGGACTTCGATTACCTGGTTTAAGTATTGAGTCTTAGGCCCAATTGATAACCAGTTCATGGTCTAGGTCTACTTGGGCTGGAACCATGTACCCGAGTGTACAATATATCTAATGAATACTAATATATTGTAGGGGATTTGACATATTGGCCCTTCTTAAATATTGTTGTACCAATTTCATGACACAAGATGAACTAGTGTCACTAGAGTCGTTTGACTTTGGTCCACCTTATTTTTTTTACTTTTCTGCCATGGATCCCATGATATCATGGGATCCAAATTAAAAAGCACATACATTAAAAAAATCCCTAGACCGTCTTTCCCCCTTTTCACCTTTTCATTCCCCCCTCTTTCTTTTTTCACTTGCAGCAAGAGACAGCTGACCCATGCTTTTGCAACATTTGGGGTTCTTCATCTTTCCAATCCTCTTCTTTTTTCTTTTTTTTTGTCATCTTCCAAATCGATGCAGGTGGGACCGGAGAGAATAGATGATGCTGTAGATGCACCGTACCCGCTGAGGTTCTCCAAAGACGTTGTCTACAAAACAGCCAACGCACTTTTGAAGGTCATCTCCCTTTTTGCATATTTCTATTGCTCTCCGCGGAATGCATTTTGTTTATTGAAATGATGAGTTTTTGTTTTGCGGGTTTATTATGGAAACTGGTTTTTCAACAAAGAGGGTTCTTATAAGCTTCTCATTGACCAGAACACAAATGAGTCCTTCTTCTCCGGTCAACATATTGCAGAGCTGAAGCCTAGAATTCTATGTGTGCATAAAGGGAGTAAAGTCACCAAGTATTTTATCAGCAGTGGATTTTATCTGTGCATGAAGGGAGTGAAGTCACCCAAATGGGTCCTTCTTCTCCGGTCAACACTTTAGCATCAATTTATTCAAGGGCACTTAATTTTGTTGGGCCTTATGCCCTGAATAATGTTGTTAATGAACCTCTTTTTTTTTTTTAAACTTTTAGCAGGCTTCAACATATGTTCAGATATGAGTGGATCTCAAGAGAACTCCTTCTTCGTGCACATTGTAAAGAAAAATGCCAATTCCATAAAGTTTTGGATGAATCCAAGAAAACCGAAACTACACGAGTAAGAGAAAAAAAAAGATAATAAGAAGAAGAAAAGAAGAGGATCATACTCCGAAGATGAGAGAAGGAAATGAAAGAGAGAGTCCGGGTAGGAAAAGTCAGAGAGGAGAAAGGGAGTAGTAGTGGATAGGAAAAATCTGAGCTCATTAACCCATTTACGAAAAAATCAGAGCTCATTAATCCATTTACGAAAATACCCTCGGGGGAGGAAAATCTCGCCAGAAGCTCGCTATAGCGAGTCCATCGGAATTAGGGGGCTCGCTATAGCCAGACCCTCACTCTGGGCTCGCTATAGCGAGAACAACTAGCGAAAACTTCTGCAAAAAATTTGCAAAAAAAAAAAGAAAAAAAACCCTGAAAAGCCATGATATCATGGGATAATCCCACGATATCATGGCTAATCTGCAATACATTTGGTTAAACTGTTTTTTTTTTTTTTTTTTGGTAAAAAGTTGGGTAAAATTCTAGCCAATAACAAAATATAAAATGATGCTCATGTAGCCTTCGAAATGATGGTCATGTGTCAATTTTGCAAGCTCTAGCATTATTGGACCTAAATAAAATACAAATATTACTTACAAAATGTAGTAATATAGAAACTGAAAAAGCCATGATATCATGGGATAATCCCATGATATCATGGCTGAACCAAGGGGCTTTCTATAGCGAGGGTCTGGGCTCGCTATAGCAAGAACTGCAAAAAAAAAAAAAAAAAAGGACCTGAAAAGCCATGATATCATGGGATTATCCCATGATATCATGGCTTTTTTGCAATACATTTGGTTAAACTATTTTTTTTTTTTTTTTTTTGGTAAAAAGTTGGGTAAAATTCTAGTCCAACAACAAAATATAAAAAATGATGCTCATGTAGCCTTTGAAATGATGGTCATGTGTCAATTTTGCACGTTCTAGCATTATTGATTCCTAAATAAAATACAAATATTACTTACAAAATGTAGTAATATAGAAACTTACAGTTGAAGGGGACTAATTTATGTAATAGTCGTACTTTAGAAATGGTAGCCATGTTTTTTAAGAACTTTTCATAAGCTCCAATTTGACATGGGTCTGAGAAAACTGAATTCTTCTTGCTAGTTGCAGAAAGTCAGTGCCATAGAGACCGATAAAACCCACCATATCATGTGAACTGTGGTTGAAGAGAACATGTGAGTCCCATGGTTTCATGGGACTGTGCCATGATATCATGGCTTCTCTGCAGCATATTGGGGCAAAAAGTTCTCCAACAATAGAACTTTAGGAAAAATCAACCGTGTAGATTTAGTTTCCAATTACATCATCCAATTCAACAATATGGTATTCACAAAATATATCCACCTACAAATACAAAAGGTTTCCAGTTACATAATCAAAAAATACTTGCATTCACAAAAGAACACAAAATTCAATGCCCTTGAATAAACTAATGCTAAAGTGTTGACCGGAGAAGAAGGATCCATTTGGGTGACTTCACTCCCTTCATGCACATATAAAATCCACTGCTGATAAAATACTCGGTGACTTCACTCCCTTCATGCACAAATAGAATTTAGGCTTCAGCTTTGCAATATGTTGACCAGAGAAGAAGGACCCATTTGTGTTCTGGTCAATGAAAAGCTTATAAGAACCCTTAACGTTGAAAACCCAATTTCCATAATAAACCTGCAAAACAAAAGCCCCATCATTTCAATAAACAAAATGCAATACGCGGAGAGAAATAGAAATATGCAAAAAGGGAGATGACCTTCAAAAGCGCGTTGACCGTTTTGTAGACAACGTCTTTGGAGAACTCCCAGCGGGCGCAGTGCATCTATGACAGCATCTATTCTCTCTAGTCCCACCTGCATCGATTTGGAAGATGACAAAAAAAGAGAAGAAGAGGATTAGAAAGATGAAGAACCCCAAATGTTGAAAAAGCAGGGTCAGTCTCTTATTGCAAGTGAAAAAAGAAAGGGGGAAATGAAAAGGTGAAACGGGGAAAGATGGTCTAGTGATTTTTTTAATGTATGAGCTTTTTAATTTGGATCCCATGATATCATGGGATCCTGGCAGAAAAGTAAAAAAAAAAAAACAAGGTGGACCAGAGTCAAACGACTCTGGTGACATTAGTTCATCTTGAGTCATGAATTTGGGACAACAATATTTAAGAGGGGCCAATACGTCAAATCCCCTATATTGTATATAAAATACGTGATATATCTACAAAATCTCTACACCCTATGTTGTACATAAATATATCATTTTGACATTATTATACATAAAAAATACTCTTATGAGAGTAACTGTCACACTAATATTAAAGTAAGGGATGAGCCCATTGAATCCATATTCAATGCCAATTGCCTAAATGCAATGGGTCCCTCCCTTACTCTCATAGTAGTGTGAGAGTTACTCTCGTACGAGCATTTTCCATTATGCACAGCGTACTGTTACATATATATATATATATATTTATATAGGTTTAAATCCGGCTCCAATCGGGTCTACCAAAGACACTTCCAGGTTTGACACCATGGTACACTTCCTCTCTTGGTCTTTACCCAGCTGTGGCTGTGGCGTGCATGGGGAACTAATTGGATCCAATCCCATTCTATCATACCTAAAACTTCAAAAAAAATTTTATAAAGAAAACGGTGTCTTACCCCAGCGGTGAGAGTGAGAGACATCAGTTCTCAACTGGCCTCAAACCTCACATGTGACCCATGTCTCACACACCCATATGATAAATCAAATTTGGGCTCACAGTAATTTTATCATTTAAGGGAGTGCACGTAGTTTTAACATCCATTACCTCCACCATAAGAAAGATTTGAATTAATCCACTATGATATTCTTGGGTGAGTGTCTTTTGATATGCCACTATTCGTGCACGGGAAATTACTCCATTTACAAAAATTGCCAAATAAGATGAAAGACCGGAATTGGAAGCCAATATCCTCTGCCGCTGCTCCTCCATCCATGTACCAATCCAAAAGCTGGCACAAATATGAGATTGGTTTGTGGATGTCTTTAACAATTTTGGCTGTAATAAACTATGTACCAACCCAAAAGCGCCTATTACTCACGCGATGTTGGACTTTCCAACCTCTCCCCTTGAACCCGTTTTGACACCATGTAATAAACCGCTGGTAGGTAGAAGACCTATCTAGATATATTATGACATATCAAGTCAAGCCTATTACTTAGGCGATGTGAGACTTTCCAACATTATCTAACCTCTTTTGGACATGAGATTCCCCTTCCCATCTTTGGAGGTTTGGGGGGTTGGAATGGCATTTCCACCATTTTCTGTAGGTATAAGAAAAAGAAGTAGCCGCTGCCACAGAGGGGTTTGAAAGAGGAGAAAAAGAATGGGAAGTAGAAGTCATAGAAGCAACCAGAGAAAGAACTTGAGAGAAAAGAAAGAACGTTGGTGACTGTAGAGAGAGACTAGATGGTACCATCAATTACTGTAAGTGCAAATTCAGGAGTTCCTCTGCCAAGATAAAGAGGTAAGGAGACATGGGTCTTCTTGTCTTAGACCACACAAAGAAATAGAAGAAAACTCGAGGGATTATGTTGGCAAGCACCAAACTACGACATGTAAATATGCATTCCTTAACGAGAGAGATGAAGGAGTCATCAAATGATGTTAAGAGAGAGTCCCAATACAGTTTATCAAAGGTCCCTTGGTGATGTCTAACTTCTAGCAGAAGAAACATTCAATCCATCTCAAACACATCACCGAAATCCACTTTCATATCTAGATAAATGAGTAAACAAGAGAAATTAAGGCTATAAACACAAAACAGAAGTAATATAACATCAATGGTTTTTTTCCCTCATTCCATAGTAAAAGATGTCATTACAGTGTTGCGAATCCAAGAGAACGAGGAAGTCTGACAATTACAATTTACACTGGTCTTCTTCTGAAACAACTACACACAAACACTAACTCCAGACAAAGGGGTTTATGTTATTCACATTAACTCAACCAGTGTATTAGATTTACACCTCTTCCGCCTTCCCACCACAGAAATCTTCGAAGAAGCATTCAATCCAACCCAAAACGAATATCTCCGAAGAAGCACTAAACCCATCTTCGAAACCCAATTTCATAACAACAGAATTTTACAGAAATTAAAGCTACAAACACAGAAGCGACGGAATCGTAAAGCTCTATGCTTTCCATCTATTTCCCCCCTTCCACTCCCTTCTATAAAAAGACGCAGAGATATTCAAATACCCAAATCTACAAACACCCAGTTCAGTAAACAATGAAACTTCCGAAGAAGGTCAAGAGCCATAATCGGAAGCGTAGGCGCTTGAAGGAGGCGAAGCGAACGCCGATCCCCCGTCGCTGCTACTGCTTCCATCTCCTCTAGCTTTTTTTACAGATATTGAGGCCAAATAGGCGATTGATTTAAAGATATCTTTAAAGATCTTGGCTTTGATCTGGTTTCGTTTTGGCAGAGGATTTCTCTTCCCTGTCTTCTTTGGAGGACTGGTGGGTTGGAATTGCAAGGCCATTTCTAGCAGTTTTTGCAGATCAGATGAAGCAAAAGAAAAGGTAAGATAAGAGGGTAGGAAGAGAAGAACAGAGTTTTTGCAAAGGCAGAACTGAATTGAGAGAGGAACAAAAGAAAAGAGCTGTTGTATTTTGTTGAAAGAGAAGAACACAGAACCAGAGATGGAGATGAATGTGAGGAGGAGTGGGGTATTTATAGATGACAGAGATTGGGCCCAACGAAAGGATGCTAATCGGGTCTACCGAACCTAATCTGATGGATTGGATTGTGCAGTTTCAAATGGCTGTTTGTGTTGTGTAGAAATGAAATGCCCAAATTTTCTAGAATACCAATTTTGGGCATTGTTGTAGTTTATCTTTTAACTGTCTTTTTCATCACCTTCTTCATTCACAGAGGAACAACATCCAACTAGGGAGGCCGGGAGTGCTTCCATGAAAAGAGGAATTTGACTTTTCTAAAACCATATTAAAGAATTGAGATTCTCTCTTCTCTTTTTTTTTTTGGCAAAGTCATTATTTTTAGAAAAAAATTCAAATAAGGCCTTAAGTTTTTTACTTAATTTAAAAAAAATGACAGAAGTTTCAAAACCTTTCAAATTAGTTCCCAAGTTTTTTTATGAGATTTTCAATTAACAACATTTGTCCATTATAAGGCTATTTTTTGGCAATTTTTTCTCTCAATTTTTGTAAAACAATCAAATTAACCTTCTTTGAAATAAAATCATTCTTCACTTTCTCTATATTCTCCTCATTTCGTTCACCGGCATCCTCACGGTCATCAAGGATGGCCAGTGTTCCTATAGTTATTGGCTACATGTAGTGGCTATCGGAACCATATCATAACTTTAAATGAAGGATAATTAGGGCATTTAAAAAAAATTGAGAAAAAAAGCCACCAGAAAATACATCACAAGTTACTTTCTTTACTTATACACACTCAATTCTTCATCTTGATTTTTCACATAGCCCAATTATAAGTAGATGTTTCCCCATTGAAATGTGGGAGAGCCAAAAAAGAAAAAGGGATGGGTGCCTTCGTCATGGGCCCTCCATATATATATATATAATATATATCAGGGGAGGCCCTCGCCTTTTGCACGGCTGGGATGGGAGCTCCGGCATCCCACTAGGTCGGAGAATATTTTTTCCTAAAATTATATGGACATTACTTTCCTAGGAGAGACTAAGATTTGCCTTTTTATTGTTGCTTGAAAACAAATCTCTGCGAAGTATAAATTGGGTTATACAAAACAAGCCCCAAGATATTTCCTAGGAAAATTACCCCGGGTCGGCACAGACTAATTTTTAATTCAGGCTTAAGGATTTAATTAATGGAACTGACTTTCTAGGTCAATGATGGGGTTGAAACTTGAAACTTGAAACTTGAAAATCCTTGTGGGATTCCTCATTTTCACTTGTGAGTTGTGATGCCAAAATCATCATGTGGTCATGCGTGTTTGCAATGGCTACACATTTCCAATTTCTTCCACATGCATAACTGTTGTATTATTTTACCAGCAGTCAAATGTACTGAACAGATGACTGTGTTGTGGCTTGTGCCAACAAGGCTCCAAAACTTACCTCTCATCTGAAGCTACTTAACTGCTGCAGATAAAGCAAGTAAGTTGTAGTTAAACGACCAAGAAATCTTTACTACCTTACCCAATAGCTATCACATCTTTTGTTTTATAATCAGCCTACAGCTATGCGAACTTTAAAGTTTAAACAACCCATAACCAAAATTCTTATGTAGGGCTAAGTCATTTTTCTTTCTACATTAGAGATTCAAACTTACAAACTCATGTTACTAATCAGCTAAGGCGAGGACAAGTATAGAATTTAGAAGCGAGGTCTCTTAATAAATAGGTTGGTTTAATTTGGATATGAAACTGGGTTTAACTACTTTCAAATCCAATTTAAGAAAAAGCTAGAAGCCATAGATCTGGTTTTGAATGTGGATTTGAAACAAGTAACAGGGATAGCATAGCATGAGGATTGAGGATCCTTGGATCTATAAATTGTACAATATTTCCTTTACTTATAGTAGAAGTGGGCTCCTAAAACTGAAATATGAGTTTTAAAAGATCGTAAATGGTTTTGCGAACTTGTAAAATGTATCTTTTCACTTTTCAGAAATACAATTATGGTTGGATTTGGATCTGAATCCTTTGGTCAGAACACACAAGGACCTATTAAAGGGCCGGTGCCAATACCCCAATCTAAATTAAAAAGGCAACCAAACTCAAACTAGAATAAAGGGCCACTACTTGGGCCATGCCCCCACCCCTCGTTAGCGTTATTGAGAATTTTAGCAGTTTTTCACATGGCCATTTGGTCCCCCAATATTTTTCTTCCTTTCTTTATAGCACCTTCCCTCCTCTAGAATTTCAGAAAACCAATTCATATTGTTGGAAAATTTAGCAGTTTTAAAAATTGCCCTCCCTTAAGAAATTTTTTTTTTTTTTTTCCCACCTCCTTGAAATTTCAGAAAGACCCTTAATGTTATTAGAAATTTTAATAGCTTTCCACATTGGCCTCTCTGAAGAACTTTTAATTTTCTTGCAAGGCACCTCCACCACTTTTATACCAATGGGTCGACGTGTATAAAAAAAAGACACAAACACACATGCATTAGACATCGATGACATTGGTGTTCTGGGTCCTTGGGCATGAAATCCATGGACCCTAACCCATAGTAGATCTTTGTTGGAGCCCGTGCGGGAGCAAAAAAAAAAGAAAAAAAAAAGGACTCAGACCCATACCAATCCACTTTACCTGTCTAGAGTTTAGTTGTACTGCAGTTAAGATTTTCAATTTAGGAAGAAGACTTCTTTGCTTACACATGCCAGTCTGGACAGCTTGACACAAATAAAAACTCAGAGGGGATGTACCTAGAGCCATATCAATTTTATTTATTTTTTTCTAAAATACAGCCATATCATTTACAACAGAAAGTTTATCCAGAAGAAAAAGAGTCAATGGCCACCTGATGAAAAAAAAGTCTGCCACCCCAAGGTTGAGAAAAAGATCAGATTAAAAGGAGGACAGAGGGAAGACAATAACCACAAGCTAAGGTAAAGCATGCATTTTCCTCGAATTGAGTTTACGAGGATTCACCCATCATAAAAGGAATCCTTTTGTATGTTCTTCCACAAGCTAAGGTAAAGCATGCATTTTCCTCGAATTGAGTTTACGAGGATTCGCCCATCATAAAAGGAATCCTTTTGTATGTTCTTCCATGCAGATCCTTTAGTATAGAAGTGATCTACGTACGCCATATGAATATGACAAGCCAGAAGTGGATGAACGTCCATTAAAAGATCTTCCAGATTGTTCACATATATATATATATATATATGCTAGCTCTTCTAAGTTCAAGTTTAGGATAAAGTGAGGTCAAGTGTGTGGTGGGGCCCACCTGGAGATCCACATGAGGATGGGGGTGGGGGGATTTCAAGGACTCTCTAGGATATTCCTTTCTGTAAAAAATCAGCCTCAACCATGATTTCTATCATCTCCATATAGGGCCAAAAGTTTAATGGTCAACAGTTCATTCGATCGATACATACTCGATCCAACGGTCCAGTAAATTTGGATCTAACCGAAAGTTGGTGGACATGTGCAATTTAGAAGGGTGATTTGTTTGGTCAATTTGGACCAAAGGATGACCCATGAGCTTACAAGATTTTATACTAAGTTTGAGCTTAGGAGAGCCTTGCTCATATATATATATATATATATATATATATATATATATATATATATATATATATAGGGATCACTGTAGCTTAGCTCATCCTAAACTGAAACATGGCTGGTTGGTCCCACTAAATTAAAGTCAATTATGTTGTTTTTTCCATGATGATCGTCTCCAAAATCAAGATAAATTCAATCAGAACTGGATTTTTCAGTTCCATCATGCAAAAAACAGATATAATCAACTTTAATTTGTAGGACCAGCATTATTCCAGCTTAGGATAAGCTAAGCTGCAGCTTTGGAGAGCCGTGCTCATATATATATATGTGTGTGTGTGTGTGTGTGTGTGTGTGTGTGTGGTAGATGCTCTTATGAGAGGATCTATTACCTTATCATGAGAGATAGGGGTGAGGGCCCATGTATGTGTGTGTGTATATATATATTTATATATATATATATATATATGTATATAGGGAGATGCTCATGTAAGTGCATCTCTCACTTTTCTATGAGAGATAAGGTGGGGGCCCCCCACTTCCATATCTAATGCCAACAACTTAAATGTGAGGGCCCCTATCTTATCTCAAGGTGCTCTCATTGGAGTGTCTCCCATATATATATATATAGGAGATGCTCCTATGAGAGCACTCTTACCTTACTATGAGAGATAAGGTGAGGGCCCTCACATCCAACAACTTAAATGTGAGGGCCCCCACCTTTATCTCTCATGATAAGGTGAGAGATACTCTCATAGGAACATCTCCCTATATATATATATGTTAGAATTCTAGTTGGCTAATTCTTTTAAATTAGCACAAAACTTAAGTCTTGATTTAGTTATATTCTTTTAGGGAGAGGACGTGATGAAATCTTAAGATGATGGATGAAGACTCCTGGACACATTAGATGAAGTATGAAGACTTTTGGTTCGATTAAAAGAGGTTTGAAGTGTCCAACCGGGAAGAATCTCACGCCACAAGCCATTTTTCAGAGAGCAGGTTCGCTATAGGGTTTGTTGACCCATGTGGCTAGAAAGAGATTCTAATTGCACTCGAAATTGAAATTGTAGATCACCGAGTTGTGCAAGTGGAACCGATCATACTGAATCTGAACAAGTACTCAGCAAGATTGATCCAACCCATGTGTGAACTCAAAATTTTTTATTTTTGAAATTTTGCTGAGTTGGTCCAGTGGACAGGAAAGGAAAGTAGAAACCACTCTGCTAGAGATCGTTCATTGACAGGGGTTATGGGAGCGGGAGTTGCTATATATCCACAACAACTGATTGTGATTTGCTGTGTGAACTCATGTTGTTCCATAAGAACTATGATATATTTCCTAGAAAGAGATTGATTGTCACCTGCTTGGCTATTCAGATCTCATATAATTCACCAGCAATTTTCATAATAGTCAAATAAATCAAGGGGTTTTTACGAAAAAATTAAGCTTAAATAATAATTAAACGGTTTTATGAAGAAAAATCATAAAATGACCACATAATTGTTCGTACATTTTTTCAGACGAGATTACCCTAGTTAATGATTTTAGTTGACGATATCATCAACTTTTTGCAACTTTTCTTTTTCTTCTTAAATGGTTTTCATATATCTATATTCTTAAAGTTGTTCAAAGACTTTGGATTAATGAAGCAAAAAACACTCTTGGGATCTTAAACTCTACACAAACAATACAATACCAAGAAGAAAATCTCACATTTACTACTCAAAGATTACCCAACATGACTCCTTGTGTGTTGCTCACAAACATCAAGACCTACAAAAATTTCCAAAACAAATGACTTCAAACAATCAAACTCTAGCAACCACCAAACAAATGATGTTCAAAAAAGCATACCCAAATTCATCTCCTCCAACCCACTCAAGCCACCACCAAATTGAAAGAAAATTCTCATTTAGACATTTCACCAAACACCTTGCACTCCAAATTTGGACTCTCAAAACTCATGAAAAATAGGGCAACAAATGCATAGAAAATAAGCATGGGACTCGTACACTTAAAGGAAGATTGTTGAGCCCACTTAAGAAAAATCATTGGGTTACAAAATGCAGTGATTTTCATAATCTTTCCATCAGTAGGTAAAAGAAGATAGAGCAAAATATCATTTTCTTGCAATTGAAAGTTGACGATATTATCAACCAATTGACGATATCGACAATTGAGTTGGTAATATCTTCAATTGAGGTGATTTCATCCAAAAAAATGTATGAACAATTAGCTTGTAATTTTATGATTTTTCTTCATAAAATCGTTTAAGTAAGATTTAAGCTTATTCTTTTTCGTAAAATCCCCATAAATCAATAGAATAGTAAAAATATGTTTAGATGGGTTCTACTAGGTATACATCTTTCCCTCTCCCCTTTCCCTTTGTGTAGTAGCCTTCACTGAAACAAACTTTTCTTTTCCCTTTGTCTGTTAAAATGTTTAAACTGTTCAATGGATATTATTTGAAAATCAATCAGAAGATTAAGTTATTCTTACAATTTGATCTTTCATATAACATTTACTTTTTTACCATTATGAGGAGCATCTCTTACCTTACTGTGAGAGATGAGGGTGGGGGTCCACACATTTAAGTTGTTGGCATTGGATATAGATATGAGAGCTCCTACCTTATTTTTCATATAAAGTGAGAGATATCTCTCAGGAGTATCTCCCTTTATTGTGATTTTTTTGGGACATTTTCATTCTTTTAATATTTTTAAAAATCAAGATATTAATTACTAGATACTTATTTGAATTTGAGTTGAAAGGTTATAGTGCAATTAGATGGTCTGGTCATATTAAATAAGTTTTACAAGAGGGCGTTATTGGAAATCAAATAAGTTTGTGGACCCATGTCATGTGGCTGGAAAGAGATTGTTGGGAAGTTGGTTCATGGCAGTCTTTGACATGGCACATCTTTATTGGAGGGAGATAGGCACTAGAGTCACCCCGTTCATACTCTGAATTTTTGTTTGGATGCAGAAAAGAACACCTAAAAGGATCACTATCACACGTGCCCGGGTTACGGCGGGACCCACTTAAGGCGACAGGTTTCCATGTAGAAGAAGTGCACGGCCAAAGGTAGGAAATAGCTGTGAATTGCATGGGTTGACATTTGATAATGAAGAAGAAGGTTCTAAGTAATGTGGTAGACTGTCACCCAAATGTCAAAACTCAATCAGAAGGCCGTCCCAACTTAATGTGCATTGACCTATCATGTCATAAAATAAGGTTAATGAAGTCCATTGTGGTGACTATTAAGTGGTTCTGAGAATCACTAAGCTTTAGAAAATATTATCTCTGTGTCGGAGTGAATTGAGCATCTATGTACTAACAGTGAGCGTAGGATCTTATACACCCACCGGATTATAGTTTAGTGGCTGTATAAGATCTTATAAGTGATATCAAAGTTTGGTAAGGTTACAAAATTACAACTCGAGTTTTCTTTCGTGTGGTGCCATTGACGAAGGATTGTTAATTAGGTCTATGGTACTATCTTGTGTGCACTCGTGGTGGAGTGATGTTCAAATGCCTTTTCTAACACAACCAAAAAACCATAAAATCATTATTGTGTTGTTTTTATCACCAATTAATTTTAGGATAAGTGGTAGCTCAATAGAATCGAAGAATATGTTATCCTAAATTGACTATATCAGTTGAAACTTGTTGGATGGTATCTTTGGGAGTCCTATATGCTTGTCTCCTGAGTATATGCATGATAGGTGCTATTTTTCATTTTAAAGATCATCATCATTAACTTGAATAGAATCACATAGAATCATTAAGAATCTTGGCAAAAGGCAATTAATTTGTTCTAATGCTCGTCTCTCGTGGCCTTTAGCACGGCCTGGATGGGAGCTCCTGCATCCCACAGCAGGTATGAGCCTAATTTTCCCCTCAATTATATGCGCATTAGGCGAGACTGGAATTTGCTTCTTTTTGTTGCTTGACACCAAATTTCTACACAAGTGTAAACTGTGTCATTGCACATGAAAATTTTGACTAATTCTTAATTCAGATTAATGGATTTGATTATTTTGGCTGACTTTCTAGTTCAGGTCAATGATGGGGTTGAAACTTGAAACTTGAAAATCCGTTTTCAGGTTCGAGTTGAGGTATCTTCTCAGAAATCTCCTGTTTGGAGGAAGACTAGTATAAATGGGTTGGAGGTTTTAAGTTTAGGAAGAAGACATGTTTGCTTACACATACACATGCCAAGGACTGTCTTCTGGCCAGCTCGACATACAAATAAAAACTCAAGAGGGGATGAACCTACAGCCATATCATTTACTTCAGAATGTTTCTCCAGAAGAAAAAGAGTCACTGGCCACCTGATGAAAAAAAAGTCTACCGACCAAAGGCACGAGAGAAAGATCAGAGAAAAAAAGAAAGAGTGAGAGACAAGACAAAAACCACAAGCAAAGGTAAACATGCATTTTCCTCGAACTGAGTTTATGAGGATTCGCCCACCATGAAAGGAGATAAAGGAATCCTTTAGTATATTCATCCATGCAGATCCTTTATTAAGTGATCTAGGCCTTTTGTATATATATTTTTATTTCTCTGTGTATCCTCACCTTTGGCAGGACTGATGCCTAGGCCCCACGCTCACATGTATACAGGACGGTTAACACCCGGGGAAATCGATGTCATGACCTCCGGGGACTGGGGAGCAAACTCAGTGTCTTAACCATGGATCCAACACCTGATAGGGTCTATGCCATTTGAATATGACAAGCCAAAAGTGGAAGGGCATCGTTTAAAAGGTCTTCCAGAAGTAAGACTATAATTTATATATATTATATATGGGATATGTTTATGTTGGAGCATCTCTCACCTTACTATGAGAGATAGGGTAGGGCCCTCACATCCACATTTTATGCCAACAACTTAAATGAGAGGGCCCTTATCCCTATTTCTCATAGTAAGGTAAGAGATATCTCTCATAAGAGCATCTCCCTACATATATATATATATATATAAATCTTTGACTTGGCTCTCAAATAAGGCGTTGGAAATTGAAATTGAGCACATCAATGGCCAAATAAAAATGCCTTTGATCGTCCAAATCTCACTTGAATTTCCCAACGTTCATAAACTTTCGGTTTGCATTTTTCATAATCTCCTATTCACCGACACTAATGGTTTGAATTTCTTATAATTTCCTTTCACATGTTTATAAGTAAACAATTTAGTGGTAGATCAAATTAATTAAACTTTCATTGAACTGATTTGGTGAAGAGTAATAAAAGAGAAGAACATTTGGTTTAAGCACTTTAAATCCACTTAGAAGCCTCATAACTTTATTGCGGAATTGGTGGTTCATTAATTAGCTTTCAATCAAAGTTCTTTGTCACTAAACAGTCTTGGTGCTGAGTGCAAGGCGATGGGAGTGGGACTATAGAAAGAGGAAAAAAGAGTTAACAGTTTGTAAACAATAAATCTGATCTCACGATTTACAATGTCTAATGAACCTCTTAGTATCATTAGTATTATTATTATAGATCGATAACCACCAAATGCCTATATGTTGGATCGCTAAAGGCATCTTTAAGGGCACATTTGGCAATTGGTAAGGAGTCCATAGCTAGATTTGATGATTCCTCCTAAGGATTTGTATAGCTACCGAATTCACATCTATATCAATGTACATAGTAAGAAGAATTGATATCGATGCGTAACTCTACAAGACTGAGGATTTCTAAATCCCATGGGAAAAGCTAAACATGAAAATTCTAAAAAAATGGGGGTTTTTACTTACCGTAGTTCTCAAATATTTACAATTGTCAAATATGAATAATCTAAATTCTTGGAGAAAACCAGTGAAAAATCTCTAAGAATTTAATCGTGAAAGTTGACCTAAAAGAAAAAAAAAAATTTCATTGTTTAAAAGGAAAGAAGCAAAAGCCCATTTGTCTTCTCTTCCTTGTATCAACCGAAATCATGTTGAGTCTCACTGACACACCCATGACCCATGGAGTGGGAACTCATGAGCATTTCAAAAACAGATTCAATGCCTTTTCCTAGTCCCTGCAGAAGGACAACAGAGTCACATGTTCACACTTCAACATCTGTTTGGATCAGGACATACTTATACAACTACAAAGAAATCTATCACACGTGCACTGGATTACAGTGGGACCCACTCAAGTCAGCAAGTGGCTCACCATACCATCATTGCAGAAAGTGAAATGCAAGCAGAGCCGAAGAAGGAAATAACTCAGAAAATTTACCCTTGGTCCGTCGGCACGTGAAGATTTTGACTCATTTTTAATTCAAGCTTGTTAGAGATTTAATTAATGGAATTGACTTTCTAGTTCAGGCCCCAGGCCAATGATGGGGTTAGAACTTGAAAATCCTGTTTGGCGGATTCCTCATTTTCATTTTTTAATAATAATAAAAAAAAATTCTATATAGGAGGGTTTCCAATCCTTTGACCTGAATCAATCCCTTCGGGCCCAGAGGGGAGCCGGGTAAACTCCCCTATACCCCAGTGTGGTAGTGCAGTTTCGAATAATTCCTCATTTTCACTTATAATGCCAATATCACCATGTCCATGTGATCACGTGTGTCTACAACGGCTACCACATTTGCAATTTCTGTGACAAGAAGCAAATGTGAGCAACAAATGAATGCATTTTATTCAAGTGGGGAATGTGGATCCAATAAAACAGTATTTCTCTGTTTTATCAAAACAGGGGATCTGAATTCCTTACAAAACGGATGACTGTGTTGTGGCTCATGCCAATAATAAGGCTAGAAAACTTACCTCTCATCAGAAGCTGCTCAACTGTCGCAACTAAAGCATGTCAAGGTGTAAAGAGAGCATACTACCGAGAAATCCTTGTGTACCCAATAGTTATCACATCTATTGTTTTATGATAAGCAAGGGCTGGGTATATTTTTTCTACATTAGAGGCTCAAACTTACGAACTCATGTCACTTATCAGCTAAGGCGAGAAGAACGGCTCCTATTCCGAGTGGTAAAGAGTGTCACTTCTTACTTGGCTGCCTCTTAATTGCCACATATTAGCATTTTCGATGAATTTCTTATTTTCGTACCCAGCACATTGGGTATTTAAAATAAAAAAAAATTGTGATATAACATAAAATTATCTTGAAATATGGAGAAAAACTTGTCTATTGGGCTTTTTTTTTAACAATACAATTTTATATAATATCGCATAGTCCAATTAAGATTTTGTGATATCACAAAAAAAAATTTGCGATATCACAAGAAATTATCGCTATTGAGAATGTTTAGAGAATTCTCTTGACTTTTATTACAATGCGAGATTATCATGACTAATGGTGGCCATGCATGGAAAATTCCTTCCAAAATCCCAGGTATGAAATGGGGTTCAAGCTCTGTTTTTCTTCTCCAGATGATAGCTACCAGTACCACCATCATGGGGAACATGTCCCTTCATATGTGATCTTTTACATTTGGTGGGGATTGCTCAGAAGGTTCCCAAAAATGGTAAATTAAGATTACAATCTAGTCAGATGCCAACAACTCCAAGGAGTACAAGAAAAGTAGAAAACACACACAATTCGGCCATGGGCTCCTGTTTCTGATATTAGATGTAGAATATGGATAACTAACACTGACCTCCTAACTGGGCCTCTAAATGGGCCGGTTTATAGGAAGAAGCACGTATGTTCAAGTCGGGGCTGATGGAATTGCAGCACCTAAAACTGAGTCTGGGTTCAAAATGAACCCCAGAACCTTGATCTATGCCCGCCCTACCGGGATTATGGAATTGTTGTTACACCCCGACCCAAATTAATCATGATTAAGGCTAATTAATTATGATTAATACTAATTAAGCATGAGTAATTGGGTTAATGAAGATTAATGGCTAAAAGGAGACAAATTGGTCTCAAATGATGCATTAAGCATAATGGAATGAAATTGAATGGGTTAAAATGAATTTAGAGTCAAACAAGGTAGACTAAAGACTTTTTCGTAAATACGAGTTTTCATGTATTTCGTCAAATACGGAAATTCTTGATATGAACGTGTGTTTCTCGAATAGTACGTTAACTTTCATAATAGATGCGACTTCATTTGACCTCAAATGGACCAAATGAGGTTTCATTTGACTCAAAATGTAATAAGACTTAATAGGAAGGGGTTTTAGTGTGAGAGCCTCTTATATTAGAATGAGATAAGGGGAATGTATTCATTTCCACTCCAAGCAAACCCTAGGTTCATTTTCCTCCCTTCTCTTCCATTTTCTTCATCAAGAGTGGGATTAGGAGAGCTTCAAGTGGTTTTGAGGATTGTAGTCTCATCTTCATTTGCTTCCTCAAGCTATTTCCCCCATTGTTGAAGTGTAGAGCTTGAGAAAGATCTCAAGGTTTCTGTCATTGAGCTATAAGTAAGTACTTGGAACTTTTAATAAGTTTTCAAGTTATAATGAGTGATTAAGCATAGTTATTAGCATAAATAGCTTATGAGATGTATCCTTATGTTTTCATTGAATTAGGACTTGAAATTTGGGGATTTTAATCTCAGCCCAAGCTAAGGAAAGAGGGTTTTTTGCTACTAAACTTCAAAAGAGGCAAGTATAAGCATTTACTTGTGATTAGTGTTAATCATTGTAGAAGTTCATGGAACTTCCATGATTTTGTGCATTTTCCATTGAGTTTGAAATTGTTTATGGTTTGTATGAGGTTATTAATGAATGATTAGAAGTGTTGTTTGTGAATGGATGATGTATGAGGAGGGAACGGGAGGTTCCAATGCTATTGTAGAATGTAGATGAGTAATGAAGAAAGGAGGGTAAAAGAAGAGAGAAAGAATTAGATTTTCGGAGTTGGAACTCTGAACAGTTCGCTCAAGCAAACAACCAAGGTTCTGTGACAGAGTGAACGTTCGGAATTTCAAAATTCTAGATAGTTTGCTTGAGTGAACATGGAGTTCGCTCGAGCGACTAACGTTCTGTGAGACGTCCGCTTGAGCGAACTTGGACTCGCTTGAGCGAACCTGATACAGGTCCAAATATTAATTGTAAGTGAAATTTTGGATTTTGGATTTTTACATAAACTTGAAGTACTTCTTGTAAGTATAAGTACTTCTTAAATTAGTTTTAAGACTAAACTTTCATGGGTGATAATTACAGGGACTATGCAATACACATATTAAATATAAATGTGATGTCCATCGAGAATAACATGTGCATTTGGAAACCAACGGTTACACCCAAATGGTTGTTTAGATTTGAGACAGAATTAAGTAGAATCATAAGTGATTAGTAAGTACTCTCATTGTATCGTGTTCCACATTGTTGGGTCCCAATCTAGTGAGATTGGTATTATCGTTATTCCCTTCTCTTATTATGAAGAGAGTTATAGAATTGAATTGAATTCAGAATTGGATTGCTTATTGGAAAACATTAGTTATTGAGTCTGGTACTACCTAGCTATGATATTAGAACTTTAAATGAGTTCAATAAATTAAAAAATGAAATAAATGGCTATTCCTACTGCAGTAGATGGATTTGGGGCGTTCCGGAGCTCCGTGGTGATGCTAGTTGTCCTTAGCCCAGACACTAGTAAGTCCCACATATTCCAATCATATCTATGAGTATTAATTGGTGCCTTCCATTTGGAAGGTGAATCCTTCCTTTAAGGGAAGATAGTAAATTAAATGAATGAAATGAACTGAAATGAATGAATGAAAGCTATGGTAGTGACCACCTTGTATATGTCTATTGATTAACTCTTAAGTTTACCTATTGTCATTGTAGGAATTATCTAAATTTGTCTAGAATGGTAATTGTTACTAAATGGATTTAATGAATTCAGTATATGTATTAACATGTGCTATTACAAGATCTATTTATACATTGTTGAACCGTCGTGTTTACTAGTATTATTAATGGCATTACAAGCCCGATTGCCCTTGCCGGTCCAACAACGCCCCCGGTTGCAGCGGATGAGACCGCTCCGGTTCCTCGAGGAGGTCGGGATACCATTTGATATGGGTATCCGAGTGCGAAAAAGAACTATAACATTTTGAAGAATTATTTTTGTATAATCATTTTGAGATATAATTAATTGTTATTGCATGGTGTTTGGGATATGCACTTATTGATAAGCGAATGATGGGAATGATACATGTATAGGGACTTTATTCTTTTTGTATACATGTAAATCGTAAGTTGATATTGTCAAATATATATATTTCCGCAAAAATTGTGTATTTGACAGGTTTATTGAGAATGTTATCTCTTGTGGATTCCGTTTTAACTTTAGTTAATTCGGAGTTTACGGGAGTAAGTATGGGCTCACGGCTCGGGGTTATCGTAATTCGGGCCCGGATTGTGACAATTGCATTTCGAAGGCCAAAATGCAATTTTTGTACACAATTTACTATTTATAGTAAGTTGCCGTTTTCATATTTTAGGGGTTTTTTTTAGTTCATTTGAGTTTGAGTCGTTGCAGAGGGTCTTAAAATGTTATTCAGGGATGGTCAAGGGTCTTTGATGTAATTTTTTTTTATTTTTTTGCAATTTTTAGTAAGTTTGTTACTTGGGGTTATTTGGGGTTTCAGGACTCTATAAACGTGATGTAATGCTTCTACACCATTGTCCTTCCTCTAATCAGTAACTTGAACATGAAGCAACTATTAGTTCCAATAGACTTCTAAAATCATAAATAAAGAGGAGTCTTCAATATGTATCAAGTGGGGCCACGTTTGGCCTTGCAGTCAAGTGCAAGTGGTGGTTTGGGTGCCATTTTTTTCTAGATTGTCATTGACAATTGATAGGAAATGGCCAATACCAGGCAAGCTAAGATGATGTCATGCAGCGCAAGTGATTGTTTGGATGCCATTCTTTCTCTTTAAAGCTAAATATTGGTTATAAAAAAAACCCGCAAAAAAACTTCAATTATGGCCTTAGGAGAAGCTACATCGGCTTATTGGAACCCATTTGTGGATTTGTTCTTTCAAAAACACATAATATGTGCATTTTCAATAAAATGTATCTCTTAGACTATAAATATGTGCCTTTTGAATAAAATGTCTCTTAGCCCCATTTGTGTGGATGTAATCCAATTAAAAGGGATGCCTTCAAACTCTATAAATTAAGGTTAATTTTAAAGTTCTCATTCAGTATTCAAAATGAGCATAAATGCATATAAATCCTTTATTTTGTGCATGCTGACATGGATTAAGCGACGAAATGTTTGGTTTTCGTAATTTTTAGATTGATTTGAATTTTTTTAATTAATTTATTATAAATAGATTTATAAGAATGGGATATTAGTTATAATTTATTATTCAGGACTTTACCTGTGTGATGGAGAGGGGCTTCATGCTAGTGAAGATAAAATCCGCTCAGTATATTGAAAATAAGGATTCACCATTAAAGTTGCTTATGGTGAAAATGATGCTGCTTATACTTCCTGGCTGGTAACTTTCAGATTTCAATCTGTTATTAAATAAATTTCTCGTGGGTCTAGAATGGATCATAGATATGCTGCTGATCATGTTTGTTACTCTATTCGTGTAGATGAAGTAACCATAGGCAATACCTGCATTTGAGCAGAACCCAAACTATGCAGAAAGGCAGGCAGATAGCATTATTTCTGGATTATGATGGCATGCTAACACCAATTGTAGATGACTTTGACTTGGGCACATTTGTTTTGGAAAGTTATTAGAGAATTGGTGACTAATTTTATTTTAAAATTTCTTCGCCAACTATTTTTACCAAAATCTCTAAGGCGTTAACGGATGTACTAAATCATCACAACCAGAGGAAAGAAATCTAAAGCAATCGTAAAATCGCAAAATCCCAATTCAGCAAAATCATACAAAAGACAGAAAGAGAAGAAGTATTTTTTTCCCCTTTTTCCCGAGTAACAGATGTTATTACAGTGTCACAAATTCAGGAGGAGGAGGAAGTACGACAACTGCAATTTCCAGGATCTTGTTGCATTCTTCCTTCTGAACCCACTACACACATACACTAACTCCAGACAAGGGGACTATGTAATCCAACAGCTCTTTTGCCTTCCCAACATGAAACCAAAGAAGCATTAAATCCATCCCGGCCAAAACGAGAAATCTTCAAAGAAGCATTCTTCTATCCATTCCAAAATCCAAACCCATCTCCCAAATCCAATTCCATAACCAAACAATTCAGAAACAACAGAAACTAAAGCATTTCAATGGTAAGAGTGTCTTTTCAATTCCAAGATACCAACCCATCTGCCATATCCAATTTCATAACTAAACAATTCAGCAACAACAGAAATTAAAGCTTTTTCTTAATGGTATGTATTGTCTTTACAAATCAAAAGAAAAAAAATCTCAATACAACAAGATACAACAACCTACTACTAGATCAGCACAGCAACTCAGTGCCGTTGAGGATATCAACTATATATACAGAAGTATATGAAAAGACCCAAAACTAGTATGACCCAGCTCAGTAAACTACGAAGTTGCTAAAGAAGATCAAGGGCAGGAATCGGATGCATGGGTGCTTGAAGGAGGTGAGATGAAGGCCAGTTCTCCGTCGCTGCTACCCCTCCATCTCCTCCTGCTTTTTCATTCCAGCTTTAGAGGCGAAATAGGCGATTGATTTGAAGATGTCTTCAAAAATCTTAGCTTTGATCTGGCTTCGTTTCCGCTGAGAATATCCCTTCACTTTCTTTGGAGGTTCGGCGCTTTGGAATTCCAATTCTACCTGAGATAAGGAGAAGAAAAAGCAACCGTGGAGCGTTTTGAAAGAGGAGAAGAACGCGAAGTAGAAGTGGAGAAATTCAAAGACCCATTTCAGTAAACTACGAAATTTCCAGAGAAGATCAAGGGCTGGAATTGGAAGCATAGGCGCTATGAGGAGGTGAAATGAAGGCCGATTCTCCGTGGCTGTTACCCCTCCATCTCCTTTGAAGATGTCTTCAAAGATCTTAGCTTTGATCTGGCCTCGTTTTTGCAGAGGATTTCCCTTCCCTATCTTTGGAGGCATTTCTACCAGTTATTTTTTAGAGGAGGAAGTGGAGGGAGAAGAAGAACTGGAAGGAAAACTAGAGGAGAGAGGGAGAGAGAGAGAGAGAGAGAGAGAGAGAATGGAGATAATGGAGAGATGATTGTTGGTGCCTCGACTCCTACAAATAACAAACTAGATATGATTGTTGGTGCCTGGACTCCTATAAATAACAAATTAGGAACAACGCCCCCGCCAAAAAGTAAGATATTATATTTTTAATTTATGAGATATCAAAATTAATTATAAACATATAAGATTATATTCATACATATTTATATAAAAACAGTCAACACATCATCAATCATAAATACAAGTGTTATCTTTACATAGGTCAATGGTCATTTCAATCCCTCCGCACAAATTTCTTCTCTACCCCTTTGAAGTATCACCAATACCATTTTAGAATTTATCAAACTGTTTTTTAGCTCCAGATTTTAAAAAAATAAATGTATAAACATCTTAACTTTAAAAACTATAAATTATGAAACTTTAAAACAACATGCTAGTATTATTTGGTTCCAGTAATAATTGGATCAATGGATCAATGTATATATCTCTTAATTATGGGTTCATGTAGGCCCACGGAAGTATAATTATGATGGGGCAACCATTGGGTCATTTGTCTATATAATCAGATTTGAAAATGATGCATATAAGATTCAATCAAAAAAATTTCAACCTCAAAATAGTTTTATCACAAGCCCATCTGTGAGGTGGTCTACCAGAAGATTGGGTCTGATTTTCGTTCACGTGTGACAATCTCTGAACAGAGTAGAGTTCTATTTGGAAACTAAAAATAATAATATTTTTAATAAAAAAATTATCAGTGTGAATTGTTGGAAGGTGGGCCCCAAATATTAAAATAAAATTATGACAATCTTGAGAGAATAGAAGATAGATGGTGTTGAGAAAGAGAATAATCCATAGTCCATATTGACCTAAAAAACTAATATCTATGCATAATCCATGAGTGGGTTCCACTAATTGATTTGTATCCATTAAGAAATCAGACAACGGCCAATAGGCTTGCCGCCCTCCATCAGTGGAGCCCACTCTTAGAAAAAAGGGGTTAAGAGAAGGCCATTGGGATTTCATCAAATAATGGAGTCCAATCTTAAAATATATTTAATATGAACTGGTGCCCACTATTGGATCCATCTATTTAGGGAAAAAAACTGAAAGGAGAGTAAAAGAGAAACAGTTTGGATTTCAATCATCAGTAGGTCCCACAAAACATATTTAACATAGGACACATTGATGATTGAAGATCTAAGGAAAAGAAAACAAATCGACTGTAAAGATTTGCTTATAATTTGGATGATAGCAAGAAATATGACTCAAATTTAAACATTCATAAAAATCTCTTATGAGGGAGGTTTTAGGAGAGAGAGATAGTAGCCCTCTTTGAAAAAGAGAGACTTTTCAGGGATGGTGTGGCACCCCTCACAGCCCAGAGAGACTTCTTAGGGATAAGCCTACCTCCCCCTTTGCTTTAATGTATATAATTTAATGGAGAGCTACTTAAGCCACGTCCCAAACTTCTCTAAGCACAACCCTTTATTTTAAAGACTAATACACCCCAGAGTGAAATTATCAAAATGGACATCATTCATAGTTTCATACCTCACCCAATTTCTCTCTACACTCACCCAGCTCCACCCCTACCCCAGCCCAGCCACTGCCATCGGAGGGGGAGAGATAGAGAAAGAGGGAGAGTGGGCGGCGAGTGGAGGTGGCACGAATAGGGAGAGATAGAGATAGAGATAGAGAAGGAGTGAGAGGGAGAGGGAGAGTGGGCGGAGGGCGGAGGGCGGGGAGAGGGAGAGGGAGATAGGTCGGGTGAAAGTGAAAGGGAAGAAGAGGAGTGAACTGAGAAATTGAGGGTAGAGGGGTTTGAGTATTTTGGGAAAAATGGGTGTCTAGAGAGAAACTTTGGAGATTTTTTTTTACTTATTTAGGGTGTGTAGAGATAAGGGATGTGCTTAGAGAAGTTTGGGTTGTGGCATTAGCAGCTCTTTTTAGTGGATTGAATTCTGCCTTTTTCAAAGTGTTGTTAATGTAAACGAGATGAATTCGTCAGGATAAATGAAATCGATTTTTTTGTTGAAAGAGGCTGAATACACACTGGATTTGCTCTCTCCACACAAGTACCCTCTACAGTCTCCACACTTACTCTATGCACATGTTATTTTGCTAAAAATACCCTAATCTGTACTCTCTCAACTTCTCTCTACACTCCCTCTCACCATCTCTCTGCCCACCTCTCTACTCTCTCTGCCCGCCTCCACTCGTCACCCGCACCAGCCTGCTTTCCCTCTACTTCTCCGTCTCCCTCTCTCTGCCCGACGCCTGCTCTCTCTCTCTCTCTCTCTCTCTCTCTCTCTCTCTCTCTCTTCCTACCCACCTCCGAACCTCCCTCCCTCCCTCTCCCTGCAACCGCCACGCCTTCTCCCTCCCTCCCTCCGTACTTGTTACCGCCCTCTGTACCCCTCCCTATTTCACCCTCCCTCCCTCTCTCCCCCTCCCTGTCTCTTTCCCTCACCGGCCGACCCTCCCTCCCTCTCTCTCCATCTCCCTTTCCAATGGTGCTATCAGAGGGGGTGATGGTGGTGGGGGTGGTGGGGGTGGGTGTGTAGAAAGAAGTTGGGGATGTAAAGAGTTTGATAGATGTTATTTTAGATAATTTCCTACATATGTATTTTGGTAAAAGAAAAAGGAATTTCAATGTGCAGAGATCAATTTTCAGTGTGCATTTAATAGCTCTCCTTTTTTTTTGTGCAGAATTTAAGTAGGTTTTAATACCAACACTCGTATAGTTGATTGGGGATGGCACCCTAGTTCAAACATATGCCCCGAGATAAATCCCTTGGAACTTAAGTCAAAGTATCACTCTAGGACCAGTAGCCCAATATAAGAGATAAAAAGCATGTTTCAACTAGTTTTTCACATAAAAGATGTGTCAGACTTCAATAAAAATGAGCAGCATAGAATCATATTCTTTTACCGGAATTTCTAACTGGAATTTGGTAAGTTGGAAATTCATGGATATAATGTGATAGTTTGTCCCCTTATATTTGTAAGTTGCTTGTTTCTTTGTTAGAATTCTAAATCCTTAAAACCTGAAAAGTCTCCAATGACTTTTGAAAATTCTCAAATTCCAATCTCTTAGGACATATTTCTTATTGGAATTTCAAGACTTCGTGTTTGGAGGATTTGTTTGCTGAGGTAAAATTCCAAAATCTTCCTCTTGGTGGAGCATTTGAAATTCCAACAAGTAACAAAGAGATTGGAATTTCATGAATTCCAAAGTCATTTAAGCCCTTTTAGGTGGCTATGATTTGGAATTCTTATGAGAGAAACATTCAAATGCTAGGAGGACAAGCCATCACATGTCTAAAAAAATAATAATAATACATGTTAAATTCTTGTTAGAAAATTTAGTAAAAAGAGGACATGTTTCTTTATCGGATTTCTAAGAATTCATTTTTGAAGGAAATCCAAATTCTCCAAAAGTTGTCCCCTTGAGGTAGAATTCCAAATCCCAACTCTTGGTGCGGAGCATTTGAAGTTTTAACCCAAGTGCATAGGAAATGGAATTCCAAGAATACCAAAAAGGACATTTGAGACATTTTAGGTGACTAGAATTTGAAATTGTGGTATAAGAAACATGGCATATCAAATACTAGAGGACAAAGTGTCATAACATGTCTTAAAAACCCCCAACATAGCAAATTCTTATTGGAGATTTTGATAAAAAATATACCTTAGTATTTTGTTGGAATTTCTAGATGCTCCATCCAGGAGGAGGATTAAAGAATTTCACCCTAAGGAAAAAGGAGAGTGGGTGTTTTTCTTTCTCTCTCTCTCTCTTTGAAAAAAAAATGAACTACTTTTAAAATAGTATTATTTTTTTTCCTCTTGATCATTGCACTCTATTGTAAATCCCATGTAATGCCAGAAACATCTAATCTAAGTGAAAAATAGTTTTATTTTCCACATAGCTTGATTTTGTCCCATTTGTTGTCTTACTTTCGTGATAAAAAGCAAAAAAAATTGAAATAACTTTCATTATCTAAAAAAGAAATCCATTTCCTAGGAGATGAAAGGCCGGAGAGATTGGAGTTTTCTTTTTCTCGTTGCTAAAAAAAATTCTTTGGGTATAAACTTGGTTATACAAAACAAGCCATGCAATATGTGGCCATAGGAACGCAATCACTGCGTGAAAGACAATACCGGCATCTTTATGTTTTTTTAAAGAAAGTATATTTCATTAACCCTATGTTTGGGAAGTGGGGAGGGGAGGGGAGGGGAGGGGAGGGAAAATTTGAGAGGGAAGAAAAATGAAGGGGAGGGTTTTCCCTCCTCTTGTTTGGGAAGTCAAAAGGTAGGGGGAAGAAAAGTGAAAAAGTAGGGTTTTGTTTGTTTGTGGGATAGAGAGAAAATTATCATTTTGTCATTACTTTTAAAAAAACTTCAAAATTATATTTTATAGACAAATGGCAGTTTTGTAATTTTTCAACTTTTCCCTTCCTTTCCCCCTGTTTTGGGGGGGAATTTTTTTCAACCATTTTCCCCTCCCCCGCACTCCCCACATTTTCCCTCCCCGCTTTCCCAAACACCCTCTAAAAAACTTTTCCTCCCACTTTTCCCTCTTTTTTTTCCTCCCCCCATTTTCCTCCCTTTCGAGACGGAGGGTAAAAAAGAGAAAGAAGCCATCACCAGGCAAGAGGAGAGGAAAAATGAAAGAAAGCCAACCATAGTTGTCAATTCCATTTTGGACTAGCCCCCAAAATGAGATATTTTGGTATTTCGAATTTTCAGAGAAACTTTTCAGATAAATAAAATATATAGATATATGTGTGTATAAAATATAAAAAAAATAAAAGTTAAAATATATGTAAATTTTGTTAAAGATAATTAAAATTCTAATATTGCTTGGTGGAGCACTGTCAAGACATTTGAACCCACCCAATGCATATCACATACTTTTAATAAAAACTGCGTTGAAACATGCTGACATGGGCCGTCCATCATTGAAACATGTTGAGTGAGCCATGCATTAGTGAAACGTGTTGAGATCTGTAGAGATCGACTCCCAAGTTTCAATTGCTACTTAAAGCTTACTTATAGAACACACAAGATGAGTAAAAAAAAGACTAACAGTTGTTTGCATTCTGCCCTCCCATCCCTTTTCCAAATGGGCTTGGAATTGCAAAGCAAACCTTATCAATTGTGCTGCCATTTTCTCCCAATCGACTGCCATGATGTCGTCGGAGCTATCGCCGGAGCTGCTGAAGATGGAGCTGGACTGATGGTGCCTAGTATTCTTCTCTCTCCCTCCTCTTATTATTCTTCTTCTTCGTTTCTTTGCTGATTTTCTTCTCTTCTTATTCTTTCTTCTTTTCTCTGGAATCTAAGGCTTATATCAAAATCTGTATTTCTTACTCCCTCCCTCTCCTCATTTTTTTAAAGAAAAGCTAAAAAGGCCAAGAGGAAGAAAAGAAATCATTTTGGACTTTTCTGACATACCGGCCGAAATCTTATATTTCAGACAAAAAATTGCATTTTGGCTGACACTGACCTTAGTGTCCGGAATTAGCCTCCCCTCTCGATCCCACTCTAAAAATGCGGATCGGCGTTTTCGGAGCCGATCCATCCTTGGAGCGCAGTTCAACCATTTTCGAAGAGCGATTCGACAATCCTTAGAGCACGGTTCGATAGAATATAGAGCAAATAGTGCAGAATTTTTAGTTTTTTGTGCATTTTTTTTTTCTGTAAGCTTGATATTTTATCTTTTGAATGAATAAGTTTCTTTTGACTTATTAATTATTGTCCATTTTATGTTATTAAATTGTAAAATTAAAAAAAAAATCTTCATTTTTTATATTTGAATATATGGATAAGATATATTTGTGTCCATTACTTAATTGTTTATAAATCCACAAACGTTATATTGTATAGGCGCTCCGGAGGTGCTCCGAACGTATAATTATTTTAAAAATTTAGCGTTTCAACGCTCTGTGCACTGCGCACTTCGGTACTTATCGAGATCTAAAGCAAAAGGTTTTGAACCCCGTTCTATTTTGGCCAAACGATCAAAACAAAAAATCTTGTCCATTTCAATTTAAGCGAAACAGAGTTGACAACAATGAAGCCAACTGAAACAAGCACGGCGCTCTCCAAAACACAAAACACAACAAAAGAAGAGAAGCACTTGACTCAGCAGGGGCATTCTTGTACGCGTTTCTAAAGAGCAGCAGTAGCTTGAATATCCAAAATTAAGGCTTCTATGGACCACAATCTCTTTCACCATTCGATTCCAAGATATACCTGTGGAAGCTACGGTGGGACCCACTAAGACCCCAAGTGCTGAATATCAGAATATACCTTCATTGCAGCTGGTGCAATGGAACAGAAATGAATGGCCAAATAAGTAAGGAAGTAGCTGCGAATTGCATGGGTTGACATTTTAATGAAACTCATCATATTAAAATAAAGAAAAGAGCAATTATCAATATAATATAAAATAAAGTAAAATAGTAAGGAAAGATACAAAAGCCTTATACTAAATCTTATTAAAGGGAAAAAACATACGAAAAAGCAACGCTAAAATAATTAAATACCAACAAAAGTACCATTCCTATCCACTCTCTTGGCTAGCAAATCACTTGCGTAATTATTCAGGTTGTGAAATTACAAATGGCTCGTTAAATTAATTATAATTTGTTTGATGGTATTTTCTACTTTGCTAACAATGGTACTTTGCAAACAACAGTAATTACTTAGCGGAATTTGCCAGTAATCATATGCTTGCCTCAAAAATGTTTTACTTCCACTATGATTCATTAATACATATAATTGATATGGTCGATACCATGGCTGTATGCTTATACACGTTGCTAGGTGCTATTTTCATTTTCACTTTATCATTTCTTCTTAAAACATATGTGGCCCCTACCCTCGTCCATATTACCAATATCGCGATGCTTGCCAATTCTTCACTTGGACGATAAAAGGTTATTCTAACCGCCAATACATGCGTAGTTTTGTGGTATTAGTTTCTTAGCCTCACACACATGCCCATGGATTGATCTTGGATCCTCAAGTGAAAGTATCACTCCTAAGCCAAACCCAACATAGCAAAATATGCGTGTGTAAAGTGACTAACTATTCCTAATATTTTGAATCCATTTAGCCCACCAAGGCACCAACTAAAAAATGTATTAAAAAGTAACAAAAGTACTCGCATTTTTAGTTCCACTGCTTGCGATCACATTAGATATGGTATACCAGGTGAATTTTCTTGTGTAATAAGTGGCCCATAAGAAATTTGTAAATTTAGTTCAGTAACATCAATTTTTAAAGATAAAAAAGGTTCATATATATGTTTGAACCTTGGCGAAGAAAGATTAATTTGTTTTGGAGGGGCTTTTCTGGAAAGAGTACGGATTTCTTGAGTGGTCTCTTACACACTTCTTGTGAGTGAGTGGATTGTATAGAATCACATAGGGTCCACCTTCGGATGATCCGAACCGTTAAAATCTAAATGCAATCTCCTCCAATAGCACATTTTCAAATTTTCCTTGGATAGGATTTCAACGGGTACATCCTACTCAAGTAAGGCTGCACAAAAAATTCGGTATCACCGTAAAACCAAACTGAACGGAACCGACCGAACCAGGCGGATCAAATCGGTTTATAGTGGATCGATTCGGTTAACGGTTTGAAAATCATAAAAACTGCTTACATTGGTTGGTTATTGGTTTGGGCCCACGGTTAACCGCTTAAACCAAACCAACCGTATATGGTAACTTAAGTATTGTTTTTTTACTATTTTAGCCTTACGATTTCGTTTTTTACTACTTTCATAATTAGAGTCGACAACTCAATTCTCATATAAACTCAATTGTCAGCACTACCTCAGAGAGTATCAAGCGGAATGAATGTTTCACTGCATGCTGGTTTTTTTTTTTTTTTTTTTTTGTGTTTAGTCCAAACTCTTTTTTTGGAGTAAAATTATTTTTTATATGCGTTTAGTCCAGTATAAATTGTTGGACTTTTATGTTTGTACCAAACATTGGAATAAATGCAAAGGACGGGGTATCATCATTTTGAAATTTCCAATGTTTAATTTTAAAAATAAAATAAAATAAAAAACAACGGTTTAAGCCATCTCCATCGGTCGGATCAGATCGGTTAATTAAAAAACCGACAGGTTCTGTTTGGTTGTTGGTTTTAGTGTTAAACCGATCCGAACCGCCCATGTGCAGCACTATACTCAAGGGAAGCATGTTAGAGACCACTCAGGAATCCGGCCTAGGCCGCTATTCATTCTATCAATTATCAAATGATACTGAGCATGTGGCAATTCTAATACAATCTCTTCATCAGTTGATTGGTAATGGATCCCCCGTTTGGACCAATCAGGGGGTGCCACATGGGGGAGATGATTTTTTTCTTTTTTTTTATCAGAGGAGATGGGATGTCATCTGATTTGACATCCTCTCCTCCATGTGGCACCCTCATTTGGTCCAAACAGGGTTTGGATCCGAATCCTAGTTGATTAGTTGGAGAAATAGCAAGCCGAAATTGGATTTTTCAAAGAAAATATGGAGAGAGAACTTGGTTTGATTTGACAATGCACGGTTGGAAAATCAGGAGGGTCCCTGCTTTTGGATGCCATTCGAGGCTAGCTTTCATGTGTTTTGCTTTAAATTATTGCTTATACTCGATCAAGAAATATGATTTATCCATTTCACTCATTTCATGAGCTTTGCGAGTAATTTTTGTTTTTTTTTTTTTTTGCCACACTTTCAACTTACTCTAGGACTGACTCTTGATAGACCTGCTACCCCTCTCAGCCTTGCAAATGATATACTTGGTCAATGTCCATTGAGACCTTTAAATGTACAAACAAAAATATTAGTGTCTGCAGATCTTGAATGACAGTTTTCATAGGAGAACCAGTACCAGCATTCTAATATTAAACAAACTTCCTACCAGATCACCATTCATCACTATATAGAGTGACTCTGGACTGTGCAACTGGCCATTAGAATCCGTGGCTTGACAACATTACAAAAATAGCATGCAACAAGGTTCACAGGCGTCCAAACAAAGGGTTCTCTCTTTCCTTTTGAATGTGGACCACTGACCCATTTAAGTTTTCACCATCAGTCCGAACACCAAAGACTGCCAATGTAGCATTGCCAGATTACTACATGCCTGTATGAGGTTATTAATGAATGATTAGAAGTGTTGTTTGTGAATGGATGATGTATGAGGAGGGAACGGGAGGTTCCAATGCTATTGTAGAATGTGGATGAGTAATGAAGAAAGGAGGGTAAAAGAAGAGAGAAAGAATCAGATTTTCGGAGTTGGAACTCTGAACAGTTCGCTCAAGCAAACAACCAAGGTTCTGTGACAGAGTGAACGTTCGGAATTTCAAAATTCTGGACAGTTTGCTTGAGTGAACATGGAGTTCGCTCGAGCGACTAACGTTCTGTGAGACGTCCGCTTGAGCGAACTTGGACTCGCTTGAGCGAACCTGATACAGGTCCAAACATTAATTGTAAGTGAAATTTTGGATTTTGGATTTTTACATAAACTTGAAGTACTTCTTGTAAGTATAAGTACTCTTTAAATTAATTTTAAGACTAAACTTCCATGGGTGATAATTACAGGGACTATGCAATGCACATATTAAATATAAATGTGATGTCCATTGAGAATAACACGTGCATTTGGAAACCAACGGTTACACCCAAATGGTTGTTTAGATTTGAGACAGAATTAAGTAGAATCATAAGTGATTAGTAAGTACTCTCATTGTATCGTATTCCACATTGTTGGGTCCCAATCTAGTGAGATTGGTATTACCGTTATTCCCTTCTCTTATTATGAAGAGAGTTATAGAATTGAATTGAATTCAGAAATTGATTGCTTATTGGAAAACATTAGTTCTTGAGTCTGGCACTACCTAGCTATGATATTAGAACTTTAAATGAGTTCAATAAATTAATAAATGAAACAAATGGCTATTCCTACTGCAGTAGATGGATTTGGGGTGATCCGGAGCTCCGTGGTGATGCTAGTTGTCCCTGGCTCAGACACTAGTAAGTCCCACATATTCAAATCATATCTATGAATATTAATTGGTGCCTTCCATTTGGAAGGTGAATCATTCCTTTGAGGGAAGATGGTAAATTAAATGAATGAAATGAAATGAAATGAATGAATGAAAGCTATGGTAGTGACCACCTTGTATATGTCTATTGATTAACTCTTAAGTTTACCTATTGTCATTGTAGGAATTATCTAGAATTGTCTAGAATGGTAATTATTACTAAATGGATTTAATGAATTCAGTATATGTATTAACATGTGCTATTACAAGATCTATTTATACATTGTTAAACCGTCGTGTTTACTAGTGTTATTAATGGCATTACAGGCCCGATTGCCCTTGCCGGTCCAACAACGCCCCCGGTTGCAGCGGATGAGACCGCTCCGGTTCCTCGAGGAGGTCGGGATACCATTTGATATGAGTATCCGAGTGTGAAAAAGAACTATAACATTTTGAAGAATTATTTTTGTATAATCATTTTGAGATGTAATTAATTGTTATTGCATGGTGTTTGGGATATGCACTTATTGACAAGCGAATGATGGGAATGATACATGTATAAGGACTTTATTCTTTTTATATACATGTAAATCGTAAGTTGATATTGTCAAATATATATATTTCCGCAAAAATTGTGTATTTGACAGGATTATTGAGAATGTTATCCCTTGTGGATTCCGTTTTAACTTTGGTTAATTCGGAGTTTACGGAAGTAAGTATGGGCTCACGGCTCGGGGTTATCGTAATTCGGGCCCGGATCGTGACAATTGCATTTCGAAGGCCAAAATGCAATTTTTGTACACAATTTACTATTTATAGTAAGTTGCCGTTTTCATATTTTAGGGGATTTTTTTAGTTCATTTGAGTTTGAGTCGTTGCAGAGGGTCTTAAAATGTTATTCAGGGATGGCCAAGGGTCTTTGATGTAATTTTTTTTTATTTTTTTGCAATTTTTAGTAAGTTTGTTACTTGGGGTTATTTGGGGTTTTAGGACTCTATAAAAGTGATGTAATGCTTCTACACCATTGTCCTTCCTCTAATCAGTAACTTGAACATGAAGCAACTGTTAGTTCCAATAGACTTCTAAAATCATAAATAAAGAGGAGTCTTCAATATGTATCAAGTGGGGCCACGTTTGGCCTTGCAGTCAAGTGCAAGTGGTGGTTTGGGTGCCATTTTTTTCTAGATTGTCATTGACAATTGATAGGAAATGGCCAATACCAGGCAAGCTAAGATGATGTCATGCAGCGCAAGTGATTGTTTGGATGTCATTCTTTCTCTTTAAAGCTAAATATTGGTTAAAAAAAACCCGCAAAAAAACCTCAATTATGGCATTAGGAGAAGCTACATCGGCTTATTGGAACCCATTTGTGGATTTGTTCTTTCAAAAACACATAATATGTGCATTTTCAATAAAAGGTATCTCTTAGGCTATAAATATTTGCATTTTGAATAAAATGTCTCTTGGGCCCATTTGTGTGGATGTAACCCAATTCAAAGGGATGCCTTCCAACTCTATAAATTAAGATTATTTTTAAAGTTCTCATTTAGTATTCAAAATAAGCATAAATGCATATAAATCCTTTATTTTGTGTATGCTGAAATGGATTAAGCGATGAAATGTTTGGTTTTCATAATTTTTAGATTGATTTGAATTTTTTTAATTAATTTATTATAAATAGATTTATAAGAATGGGATATTAGTTATAATTTATTATTCAGGACTTTACCTGTGTGATGGAGAGGGGCTTCATGCTGGTGAAGATAAAATCCGCTCAGTATATTGAAAATAAGGATTCACCATTAAAGTTGCTTATGGTGAAAATGATGCTGCTTATACTTCCTGGCTGGTAACTTTCAGATTTCAATCTGTTATTAAATAAATTTCTCGTGGGTCTAGAATGGATCATAGATATGCTGCTGATCATGTTTGTTACTCTATTCGTGTAGATGAAGTAACCATAGGCAATAACTGCATTTGAGCAGAACCCAAACTATGCAGAAAGGCAGGCAGATAGCATTATTTCTGAATTATGATGGCATGCTAACACCAATTGTAGATGACTTTGACTTGGGCACATTTGTTTTGGAAAGTTATTAGAGTAGGGGACTATGTAATCCAACAGCTCTTTCGCCTTCCCAACATTAAACTAAAGAAGCATTCAATCCATCCCAAAACGAGAAATCTTCAAAGAAGCATTCTTCTAGATAACCAAACAATTCAGAAACAACAGAAACTAAAGCATTTCAATGGTAAGAGTGTCTCTTCAATTCCAAGATACAAACCCATCTGCCAAATCCAATTTCATAACTAAACAATTCAGCAAATGTATGAAAAAGAAACAACAGAAACTAAATCATTTCAATGGTAAGAGTGTCTTTTAAATTCCAAGATACAAACCCATCTGCCAAATCCAATTTCATAACTAAACAATTCAGCAAATGTATGAAAAATAAACTTTAATGGGGTAAAATACTATAATGGGGCCGAAATGTATGAAAAATAAACTTCAAACACAAATGAAAGATAAGGTGCACATCTCGCACAACACTCACGTGTTTTTTTTTTTTCAACATTGGAGACATTACTGGTTGGGATTTGAATTGGTGACTAATTTTATATTAAAATTTCTACGCCAACTATTTTTACCAAAATCTCTAGGCGTTAACGGAGGTACTAAATCATCACAAAGTGGAAAGAAATCTAAAGCGATCGTAAAATCGCAAAATCCCAATGCAGCAAAATCATACAAAAGACAGAAACAAAAGAAGTATTTTTTTCCCCTTTTTCCCAAGTAACAGATGTTATTACAGTGTCACAAATTCAGGAGGAGGAGGAGGAGGAGGAGGAAGTACGACAACTGCAATTTCCAGGATCTTGTTGCATTCTTCCTTCTGAACCCACTACACACATACACTAACTCCAGACATACACTAACTCCAGACAAGGGGACTATGTAATCCAACAGCTCTTTCGCCTTCCCAACATGAAACCAAAGAAGCATTAAATCCATCCCAAAACGAGAGATCTTCAAAGAAGAATTCTTCTATCCGTTCCAAAATCCAAACCCATCTCCCAAATCCAATTCCATAACCAAACAATTCAGAAACAACAGAAACTAAAGCATTTCAATGGTAAGAGTGTCTTTTCATTTCCAAGATACAAACCCATCTGCCATATCCAATTTCATAACTAAACAATTCAGCGACAACAGAAATTAAAGCTTTTTCTTAATGGTATGTAGTGTCTTTACAAATCAAAAGAAAAAAATCTCAATACAACAAGATACAACAACCTACTACTAGATCAGCACAGCAACTCAGTGCCGTTGAGGATATCAACTATATATACAGAAGTATATGAAAAGACCCAAAACTAGTATGACCCAGTTCAGTAAACTCCGAAGTTGCTAAAGAAGATCAAGGGCAGGAATCGGATGCATGGGTGCTTGAAGGAGGTGAGATGAAGGCCAGTTCTCCGTCGCTGCTACCCCTCCATCTCCTCCTGCTTTTTTATTCCAGCTTTAGAGGCGAGATAGGTGATTGATTTGAAGATGTCTTCAAAAATCTTAGCTTTGATCTGGCTTCGTTTCCGTTGAGAATCTCCCTTCACTTTCTTTGGAGGATCGGTGCTTTGGAATTCCAATTCTATCTGAGATAAGGAGAAGAAGAAGCAACAGTGGAGCGTTTTGAAAGAGGAGAAGAACGCGAAGTAGAAGTGGAGAAATTCAAAGACCCATTTCAGTAAACTACGAAATTTCCAGAGAAGATCAAGGGATGGAATTGGAAGCATAGGCGCCATGAGGAGGTGAAATGAAGGCCGATTCTCCGTGGCTGTTACCCCTCCATCTCCTTTGAAGATGTCTTCAAAGATCTTGGCTTTGATCTGGCCTCGTTTTTGCAGAGGATTTCCCTTCCCTATCTTTGGAGGCATTTCCACCAGTTTTTTTTTTCAGAGAAGAGGAAGTGGAAGGAGAAGAAGAACTGGAAGGAAAAATAGAGGGTAGAGAGAGAGAGAGAGAGAGTGAAGAAAAAGAAGGAGATAATGAAGAGATATGATTGTTGGTGTCCCGGACTCCTATAAATAACAAACTAGGAACGACATATGAATGTTGGTGCCCCGGACTCCTATAAATAACGAAGTAGGAACGACGCCCCACAATAAAGTAAGATATTATATTTTTAATTTATAAAATATCAAAATTAATTATAAATATATAAGAATATATTCATACATATTTATATAAAAACAATCAACACATCTTCAATCATAAATACAAGTGTTATCTTTACATAGCCCAATGGTTATTTCAATCCCTCCGCACAAATTTATTCTCTACCCCTTTGAAGTATCACCAATATTATTTTAGAATCAATCAAACCGTTTTTTAGCTCTAGATTAAAAAAATGTATAAACATCTTAACTTTAAAAGCCATAAATTATGAGACTTTAAAACAACATGCTAGTGTTATTTGGTTCTAGTAATAATTGGCCCACCTTGGATCAATGTATATATCTCTTAATTATGAGTCTATGTGGGCCCACGAAAGTATAATTATGATGGGGCAAATATTGGGTCATTTGTCTATATAATCAAATTAAAAAATTATGCCTATAAGATTCAATCAAAAAAATTCCAACCTCAAAATATTTTTATCACAAGCCCATCTGTGAGGTGGTCTACCAGAAGGTTGGGTCTGATTTTCGTTCACGTGTGACAATCTCTTAACAGAGTAGAGCTCTATTTGGGAACTAAAAGAAAATGATATTTTTAATGAAAAATTTATCAGTGTGAATTGTTGGAAGGTGGGCCCCAAATATTAAAATAAAATTATGACAATTTTGAGATAATGGAAGATAGATGGTGTTGAGAGAGAAAATAATCCATAGTCCATATTGACCTAAAAAACTAATATCTATGCATAATTCATGAGTGGGTCCCACTAATTGATTTGTATCCATTAAGAAATCAGACAACGGCCAATAGACTTGCCGCCCTCCATCAGTGGAGCCCGCTCTTAGAAAAAAGGGGTTAAGAGAAGGCCATTGGGATTTCATCCAATACTGGAGTCCAATCTTGAAATATATTTAATACAAACTAGTGCCCACTATTGGATCCATCCATTTAGGGAAAGAAACGGAAAGGAGAGTAAATGAGGAACAATTTGGATTTCAATCATCGGTAGGGCCCACAAAACATATCTAACATGGGACACATTGATGATTGAAGATCTAAGGAAAAGAAAACAAACTGACTGTAAAGATTTGCTTATAATTTGGATAATAGTAAGAAATAGGACTCAAATTTAAACATTCATAAAAATCTCTTATAAGGGAGGTTTTAGGAGAGAGAGAGTAACCCTCTTTGAAAAGGGAGACCTTTTAAGGATGGTGTGGCACACCTCACAGCCTACCTCCCCATTTGCTTTAATGTATATAATTTAGTGGAGAGCTGCTCAAGCCACGTCCCAAACTTCTCTAAGCACAACCCTTTATTTTAAAGACTAATACACCCCGGAGTGAAATTATCAAAATGGACATCATTCATAGTTTCATACCTCACCCAATTTCTCTCTACACTCACCCAGCTCCACCCCTACCCCAGCCCAGCCACTGTCGTCGGAGGGGGAGAGGGAGAGCGGGCGGTGAGCGGAGGTGACACGAATAGGGAGAGAGGGAGGGAGGGAGGGAGAGGGAGATAGAGATAGAGAAGGAGGGAGAGGGAAAGTGGGCGGAGGGCAGCGAGCAGGGAGAGGGAGATAGGTCGGGAGAAAGTGAAAGGGTAGAAGGGGAGTGAACTAAGAAATTGAGGGTAGAGGGTCGAGTTTGGGTATTTTGGGAAGGTGTCTAGAGAGAAACTTTGGAGATTTTTTTTACTTATTTAGGGTGTGTAGAGATAAGGGATGTGCTTAGAGAAGTTTGGGTTGTGGCATAAGTAGCTCTTTTTAGTGGATTGAATTCTGCCTTTTATAAAGAGTTGTTTGTGTAAACGAGATGAATTCGTCAGGATAAATGAAATCGATTTTTTTGTTGAAAGAGGCTAAATACACACTGGATTTGCTCTCTCTACACAAGTACCCTCTACACTTTCCACACTTACTTTATGCACACGTTATTTTGCCAAAAATACCCTAACTCTACTCTCTCAACTTCTCTCTACACTCCCTCTCACCATCTCTCTGCCCACCTCTCTACTCTCTCTGTCTGCCTCCACTCGTCACCCGCACCAACCTGCTTTCCCTCTCCTTCTCCGTCTCCCTCTCTCTGCCCGCCGCTTGCTCTCCTCTCTCTCTCTCTTCCTGCCCACCTCCCAACCTCCCTCTCTCCGTCTCCCTGCAACCGCCACCCCTTCTCCCTCCCTCCCTGCTTGTTGCCGCCCTCTGTACCCCTCCCTATTTCACTCTCCCTCCCTCTCTCCCCCCTCCCTGTCTCTTTCCCTCACCGGCCCACCCTCCCTCCCTCTCTCTCTCTCTCTCTCTCTCTCTCTCTCCATCTCCCCTTCCAATGGTGCTATCAGAGGGGTGATGGTGGTGGTGGTAGTGGGGGTGGTAGTGGGGGTGGGGGTGTGTAGAAAGAAGTTGGGGATGTAGAGAGTTTGATAGATGTCATTTTAGGTAATTTCCTACATACGTATTTTGGTAAAAAAATGAGTTTCAATGTGCAGAGATCAATTTTCAGTGTGCATTTAGTAGCTCTCCTTTTTTTTGTGCAGAATTTAAGTAGGTTTTAATACCAACACTCTTATAGTTGATTGGGGATGGCACCCTAGTTCAAACATATGCCCCAAGATAAATCCCTTGGAACTTAAGTCAAAGTATCACTCTAGGACCAGTAGCCCAATATAGGAGATAAAAAGCACGTTTCAACTAGTTTTTCACATAAAAGATGTGTCAAACTTCAATAAAAATGAGCAACATAGAATCATATTCGTTTACCGGAATTTCTAACTAGAATTTGGTAAGTTGGAAATTCATGGATATAATGTGATAGTTTGTCCCCTTATATTTGTAAGTTGATTGTTTATTTGTTAGAATTCTAAATTCTTAAAACCTAAAAAATCTCCAACGACTTTTGAAAATTCTCAAATTCCAATCTCTTAGGACATATTTCTTATTGGAATTTCAAGAATTCGTGTTTGGAGGATTTGTTTGCTAAGGTGAAATTCGAAAATCTTCCTCTTGGTGGAGCATTTGAAATTCCAACAAATAACAAAGAGATTGGAATTCTTATGAGAGAAACATTCAAATGCTAGGAGGATAAGCCATCACAACATGTCTAAAAAAAAAAAAAAATACATGTTAAATTCTTGTTAGAAAATTTAGTAAAAATAGGACATGTTTCTTTATCGGATTTCTAAGAATTCATTTTTGAAGGAAATCCAAATTCTCCAAAAGTTGTCCCCTTGAGGTAGAATTCCAAATCCCAACTCTTGGTGGAGCATTTGAAGTTTTAACCCAAGTGCATAGGGAATGGAATTCCAAGAATACTAAAAGGACATTTGAGACACTAGAATTTGAAATTGTGATAAAAGAAACATGGCATATCAAATACTAGAGGACAAAGTGTCATAACATGTCTTAAAAACCCCAACATAGCAAATTTTTATTGGAGATTTGATAAAAAAATATACCTTAGTATTTTGTTGGAATTTCTAGATGCTCCATCCAGGAGGAGGATTAAAGAATTTCACCCTAGGGAAAAGGAGAGTGGGTGTTTCTCTCTCTCTCTCTCTCTCTCTGAAAATCAAATGAACTACTTATAAAATAGTAGTAATTTTTTTCCTCTTGATCACTGCACTCTATTGTAAATCCCATGTAATGCCAGAAACATCTAATCTAAGTGAAAAATAGTTTGATTTTCCACATAGCTTGATTTTGTCCCATTTGTTGTCTTACTTTCGTGATAAAAAGCAAAAAAATTTGAAATAACTTTCATTATCTAAAAAAGAAATCCATTTCCTATGAGATGAAAGGTGGAGTTTTCTTTTTCTCGTTGCCAAAACATTTTCTTTGGGTATAAACTTGGTTGTACAAAACAAGCCATGCAATATGGGGCCATAAGAATGCAATCACTGTATGAAAGACAATACCGGCATCTTTATGTTTTTTTAAAGAAAGTATATTTCATTAAAAAAGAGTAAGAAGCCATCACCAGGCAAGAGGAGAAGGAAAATGAAAGAAAGCCAACCATAGTTGTCAATACCATTTTGGACTAGCCCCCAAAATGAGATATTTCGCTATTTCGAATTTTCAAAGAAACTTTTCGGATAAATAAAATATATAGATATGTGTGTGTGTAAAATATAAATAAAAAAAAAGTTAAAATATATGTAAATTTTTTTAAAGATAATTAAAATTCTAATATTGCTTGGTGGAGCACTGTCAAGACATTTGAACCCACCCAATGCATGTGACATACTTTTAATAAAAACTGCCTTGAAACATGTTGACATGGGCCGTCCATCATTGAAACATGTTGAGTGAGCCATGCATTAGTGAAACGTGTTGAGATGTGTAGAGATCTCAACTCCCAAGTTTCAATTGCTACTTAAAGCTAACTTATAGAACACACAAAATGAGTAAAAAAAAGACAACAGTTGTTTGCATTCTGCCCTCCCATCCCTTTTCCAAATCCGCTTGGAATTGCAAAGCAAACTGTAGGATCTTACACCCTATTGAGCTACCACTTATCCCAAAATCAATTGGTGATAGGAAACGGCACAATAATAGTTTTATGGTGAGGGCGAGGGCTCGACCACAATTATGACCGCTCAGGAGCGAGGGTGGACGTTGACATCAACAATCTCTCCCTCAACGGCACACCCGCCGCGACTCTTGCTGCGAACTCGCAAAATGCGTGTCCCGTGACTCGAACACCCAACCTACCAGGCTCTGATACCACTTGTAGGATCTTACACTATTGTTAGGTATTTTAGTGTTGGCAAAATTCATGGGTTGGACAAAACTCTAGGTCTTTTGAGTTGTAATGATTTTTAGAAAAGGACTCTGTAGAATAGAAGATTGGAAGGACTCAGAAGAAGAAAGTTGGAGAAACAGAGCTGAATTTTCGGATCATCCAGAATGGGTCCGCTCGAGCGAACGTCTCATCCGCTCGAGCGAAGTCAACATAGCCTAAATGCACTGACAGAAGATTTTTATGCCAAGACAGAACCTCATCCGCTCGAGCGGATGGTGGGTCCGCTCGAGCGGACAAGTTCGCAGAAAACGGGAAAGTCTCTATATTGATCAGAATTAGTTTCCCTTTGAGACTGTCTTTCCCTGTTTGAGTTCTACTTGTGCACTAAGTCTAAGGCACGAATTTGGGGCTATTTATAGGGTGTTACTCTCAACCCTAAGAATGATCACATACAACTCTCATTGATCTGAGTCAGAGATATCTAAGAGAGAGTTAATTCTCTAGAGCCATTGAGAGATCATTCTGAAAGACTGCTCTAGAAGGTTGTTGCTGCTTCTACTTTTCTTGTAGAAGATTGATCATCTTGGTTGACAAGGTGCGAGGAGATCAAGTAAGGAGAACGGGGGGCGGTGGATGTCGTGTCAGTGGATTCTTTGCAAGAATAACTGCAGTCCTTAGGTCGAGGTACATACTGAGGTAAAGGAGCTTGTGAGTATATCTTGTAACTGTTCGTGAACTCTTGATTTCTAGTTCGTGTTTTTTCTCCCTGGATAAGGTTTCCACACTAAATATTGTGTCTGCCTTCTTGTGGTGTGTGATTGGTAGATAGTTAGTTCTATATTGTCTGATTGGTTTATTTCCGCTGCATTGATTGGTTAAATTAGAACTAGTAATCCATTCTGATAGCCCTTAAGGGATTTTTCACAAACCTTATCAATTGTGCTGCCATTTTCTCCCAATCGACTGCCATGGTGTCGTCGGAGCTATTGCCGGAGCTGTTCTAATGGTGCCTAGTATTCTTCTCTCTCCCTCCTCTTATTATTCTTCTTCTTCGTTTCTTTGCTGATTTTCTTCTCTTCTTATTCTTTCTTATTTTCTTTAGAATCTAAGGGCACGTTTGGCAACGGTCTGAGAGTCGGATTCCTCGCCCAGAATCCACGCTAGCGCGGATTTTCATGTTTGGTTCAGCGTGGATTTTACTAGGATGGACTGAAGACTTCATCTCTTTTGAATATTTCAAGCATCGCACCTCCCCCCCCCCCCCCTCAGATCCGTGGAATCATCGCTATGAAGGATTTGCGGAGCTACAGTGTTCGTGGACGGTAATATAGGGCAGACCGTTTTTATCTTTTTTTGTTTTTATGGGCCCCAAAATCAAGATCTGAACCGTTAATTGTGTTAAGAAGGTCTATAACGGCTATGTCCCAAAATTTCAGCTATTGATTCCTCTTAGATCTTGAGATATTTGCAAAACCGTGAGGGACAGTGACGATAAGTGACAGTGAAGGTAAGTGGTAATGTGACCCTAATAAGTTTTTGCTCTGGGAATGTACCTTTTAGATTCTCTAATCAAGATCCAAACTGTTAGTCACCTTTAAAAACTCCAAAACGGTCACTTCACCAAATATTAGCCGTTAATTCATCTTAAATCTCCAGATATGTGCCAAAATGTCTTACTGTGCAAACTATTATTGAAAACAGTCCGTTTTTTCTCATTTTTGGGTTTATGTGGGGTCCACGATCAAGATCAAAACCGGTCATTAGTCCTGGACGGTCAAACACGGTAAGGTGACCAAGTTTCAATCGTTGATCCTTACTGTATCTTGAGATATTTGTATAAACATCAATTGGATCATACATTCTACAACTTATAAGAATCCTCTCTCCATCCAAACATGGAACTTTCATTGAAAATCCTACTTGAGGATTGTGGCTTTCTTTGGAGATGGAGAGAATCCTCTAAATACAGGATTCTTCACCGTTTACCAAACGTGCCCTAAGGCTTATATCAAAGTCTGTATTTCTTACTCCCTCCCGCTCTTCATTTGTTTAAAGAAAAGCTAAAAAGGCCAAGAGGAAGAAAAGAAATCATTTTGGACTTTTCGGACATACCTGCCGAAATCTTATATTCCTAACAAAAAATTGCATTTTGGCCGATACTGACCTTAGTGCCCGGAATTAACCTCCTATCAACCCTCTTGATCCCGCTCTGAAAATGCCAATCGGCGTTTTCGGAGCGGATTCGTCCTTGGAGCGCGGTTCAACCATTTTCGGAGAGCGGTTCGACAATCTATGGAGCACGGTTCGATCGAATATAAAGCAAACCATGCATAATCTTTAGTTTTTTGTGCATTTTTTTTTCTATAAGCTTGATATATTTATCTTTTGAATGAATAAATTTCTTTTGACTTATTAATTATTGTTTATTTTATGTTATCAAATTGTAGAATTAAATTTTTTTCTCCATTTTTCATATTTGAATATATAGATAAAATATATTTGTGTCCATTACTTAATTGTTTATAAACCTTACTTAATTGTTTATAAACCCACAAATATTATATTGTAAAGGCACTCCAAAGGTGCTCCAAACGTATAATTATTTTAAAATTTAACGTTTCAGAGCTCTTGCTCCGCGATTTTCGCACTTAGGTACTGATCGAGATATAAAACAAATAGTTGTGAACTCCATTCCATTTTGGCCAAGCGATCAAAACGAAAAATCTTGTCCATTTCAATTTAAGCGAAACAGAGTTGACAACAATGAAGCCAACTGAAACATGCACGGTGCTCTCCAAAACACAACAAAAGAAGAGAAGCACCTGACTTAGCAGGGGCATTCTTGTACACGTTTCTAAAGAACAGCCAGTAGCTTGAATATCCAAAATTAAGGCTTCTATGGACCACAATCTCTTTCACCATTTGATTCCAAAATATACCTGTGGAAGCCACGGTGGGACCCACTAAGGCCCCAAGTGCTGAATATACCTTCATTGCAGCAGGCGCAATGGAAAAGAAATGAATGGCCAAATAATTAAGGAAGTAGCTGCGAATTGCATGGGTTGACATTTTAATGAAACTCATCATATTAAAATAAAGAAAAGAGCAATAAGCATTATAATATAAAAGAAAGTAAAATAGTAAGGAAAGAAACAGAAGCCTTATACTAAATCTTATTAAAGGGTAAAAAAACATACAAAGAAGCAACGCTAAAATAATTAAATACCAATAAAAGTACCATTCCTATCCATTCTCTTGGGTAGTAAATCACTTGCGTAAATATTCAGGTTGTGAAATTACAAATGGCTAGTTAAATTAATTATAATTTGTTTAATGGTATTTTCTACTTTGCTAACAATGGTACTTTGCAAACCACAGTAATTACTTAGCGGAATTTGCCAGTAATCATATGCTTGCCTAAAAAATGTTTTACTTCCACTATGATTCATTAATACATATAATTGATATGGTCGATACCATGGCTGTATGCTTATACTCGTTGCTAGGTGCTATTTTCATTTTCACTTTATCATTTCTTCTTAAAACATGTGGCCCATACCCTAGTCCATATTACCAATATCGCGATGCTTGCCAATTCTTCACTTGGACGATAAAAGGTTATTCTAACCGCCAATACACTCGTAGTTTTGTGGTATTAGTTTCTTAGCCTCACACACATGCTCATGGATTGATCTTGATCCTCAAGTGAAAGTATCACTCTTAAGCCAAGCCCAACATAGCAAAAAATGTGTGTGTAAAGTGACTAACTATTCCTAATATTTTGAATCCATTTAGCCCACCAAGGCACCAACTAAAAAATGTATTAAAAAGTAACAAATGCACTCGCATTTTTAGTTCCACTGCTTGCGATCACATTAGATATGGTATACCACGTGAATTTTCTTGTGTAATAAGTGGCCCATAAGAAATTTGTAAATTTAGTTCAGTAACATCAATTTTTAAAGATAAAAAAGGTTCATATATATGTTTGAACCTTGGCAAAGAAAGATTAATTTGTTTTGTAGGGGCTTTTCTAAAAAGAGTACGGATTTCTTGAGTGGTCTCTTACACACTTCTTGTGAGTGAGTGGATTGTATAGAATCACATAGGGTCCACCTTCGGATGATCCGAACCGTTAAAATCTAAATGCAATCTCCTCCAATAGCACATTTTCAAATTTTCCTTGGATAGGATTTCAACGGGTACATCCTACTCAAGTAAGGCTGCACAAAAAATTCGGTATCACCGTAAAACCAAACTGAACGGAACCGACCGAACCAGGCGGATCAAATCGGTTTATAGTGGATCGATTCGGTTAACGGTTTGAAAATCATAAAAACTGCTTACATTGGTTGGTTATTGGTTTGGGCCCACGGTTAACCGCTTAAACCAAACCAACCGTATATGGTAACTTAAGTATTGTTTTTTTACTATTTTAGCCTTACGATTTCGTTTTTTACTACTTTCATAATTAGAGTCGACAACTCAATTCTCATATAAACTCAATTGTCAGCACTACCTCAGAGAGTATCAAGCGGAATGAATGTTTCACTGCATGCTGGTTTTTTTTTTTTTTTTTTTGTGTTTAGTCCAAACTCTTTTTTTGGAGTAAAATTATTTTTTATATGCGTTTAGTCCAATATAAATTGTTGGACTTTTATGTTTGTACCAAACATTGGAATAAATGCAAAGGACGGGGTATCATCATTTTGAAATTTCCAATGTTTAATTTTAAAAATAAAATAAAATAAAAAACAACGGTTTAAGCCATCTCCATCGGTCGGATCAGATCGGTTAATTAAAAAACCGACAGGTTCTGTTTGGTTGTTGGTTTTAGTGTTAAACCGATCCGAACCGCCCATGTGCAGCACTATACTCAAGGGAAGCATGTTAGAGACCACTCAGGAATCCGGCCTAGGCCGCTATTCATTCTATCAATTATCAAATGATACTGAGCATGTGGCAATTCTAATACAATCTCTTCATCAGTTGATTGGTAATGGATCCCCCGTTTGGACCAATCAGGGGGTGCCACATGGGGGAGATAATTTTTTTCTTTTTTTTTATCAGAGGAGATGGGATGTCATCTGATTTGACATCCTCTCCTCCATGTGGCACCCTCATTTGGTCCAAACAGGGTTTGGATCCGAATCCTAGTTGATTAGTTGGAGAAATAGCAAGCCGAAATTGGATTTTTCAAAGAAAATATGGAGAGAGAACTTGGTTTGATTTGACAATGCACGGTTGGAAAATCAGGAGGGTCCCTGCTTTTGGATGCCATTCGAGGCTAGCTTTCATGTGTTTTGCTTTAAATTATTGCTTATACTCGATCAAGAAATATGATTTATCCATTTCACTCATTTCATGAGCTTTGCGAGTAATTATTGTTTTTTTTTTTTTTTTGCCACACTTTCAACTTACTCTAGGACTGACTCTTGATAGACCTGCTACCCCTCTCAGCCTTGCAAATGATATACTTGGTCAATGTCCATTGAGACCTTTAAATGTACAAACAAAAATATTAGTGTCTGCAGATCTTGAATGACAGTTTTCATAGGAGAACCAGTACCAGCATTCTAATATTAAACAAACTTCCTACCAGATCACCATTCATCACTATATAGAGTGACTCTGGACTGTGCAACTGGCCATTAGAATCCGTGGCTTGACAACATTACAAAAATAGCATGCAACAAGGTTCACAGGCGTCCAAACAAAGGGTTCTCTCTTTCCTTTTGAATGTGGACCACTGACCCATTTAAGTTTTCACCATCAGTCCAAACCCCAAAGACTGCCAATGTAGCATTGCCAGATTACTACATGCCTGCATGGGCCAGTCCATACTGGGGAAATGATTTCGGCACAACCCATTTGGTTGTTGTAACTTGGGCTTAGCCTCTTCCACCCACCACCCAAAGCCTTCCTTCTCCTTTCCCAATCAAAAATCAGATTTTAACTAATCCTCTGATATTTTGAATCTATTTAGCCCACAAACTAAAATATATATTAAAAAAACAAAAAAAGTGCTAAATGTATTGGCATTTTTAGTTCCACTGCATGCAATGCCTTTAGATATGGTCTACTGGGTGGATTTTCTTGTGTAATAAATGGCCCATTGGATATTTGCAAATTTTACTTTGTACAGTTGCCATATCCAGGCATCATAGGCTATATAGCCCATTGCCCACCCTACAAAAGTGCCCACAATTTGGACAGTCAAGATTAACTTGCTTAAGTAGGTGGTTGAGAATTGAGATGACCACCCCCACCCTCTCTCTAATACTCCATCTAAGCATAATATAATTCCTTTGTGTTAGTTTGTATAAAGACAGACATAAAAGGCAATAGAAGAAGAACACCGCCAGTCAGCCATTATTTTTCAAAACCACCCAAATGAAGAATGGAGCCACACTTATGCCTCAATACAGGAAACAGATATGTTAAAAAGTGTCCAGCAAGAAATCTCAGAATTCCTCTGTTTGATGGTAACATGCAGATAACCAAAAGTTTTTGTAACTCCCATCAGATAAACTTTTTTAGGAAATAACTGTTCAAGCTCCTTCATCTGCAATGGTAATTCTTTCATTCGTGAAGCACAGCAAATCTTTGTGCATCAGGGCAGTGATCTAGAGTCTGTATATTTAGAAAATAAGATGCTCTCAATGCATGTAAATAGGATTGTGCATGGGTGGACAAAGCGGAGACCAGGCTGACCAGCTAATGGACTATTATGTCATCTTCAGGTGCACATTGAATGAAGGGACACTTTTAAAAGATGATGGTAGATCCGGATTGTTAAATGGCTTCTTTTTTTTCGGTCGGGGTAAACGGAAAGCTAACAACCAAGTTGCAACCTCATGGTTGAGACAACGGACACCTTCACGTTGTGCTATGAACTCTAATCCCTATGCAGAGTAGACTGTTGGGGACAAAGGTCAATTGCCGAGGTACTAATGCAATGGTGCAAGAATAGAATTAGGAGTGTAAACATGAGAGGGAATCTACAATTTGCTCCAATAGAGGAGAAACTATGGTATGGACATGTGCTCAAAAGAACAGAAATTGCCATGGTATAAAGAACAGAAGTGTTACAAATATAAGGTGATAAGTGAAGGGGGAGACTACTAAAGAACAGAAAAAAAAAAAGAAAAAAAATGGTTAGAAGCAACGTCTGAGGTTTTGTGGTGATGAGTTACAAAGAACTTAGCCCTAAAGAAAGGATGAATAGATGATTAAAACTTATGATGATGACCCAATATAGATGTAACAAGGCTTCCATGGTGATGATAATGATGATGATACACACAATGTCCTGTGTCACTCCTGTCATAAGAGATTACCCATTCCGTATTGCTGCTATGATTACATAAGGTAATTTGAAGAACTAGAAAATTTGTTCACTGTATTCTCAGTCTATCAACAAGCTCAAATGCATTCAACTTTGTAGACTTCACACAAATGGAGTTAACCGCCATCTTCCATATACCTACATGAATGGCATTTCCTTTCAACAAACTATTTATTACCATTCCCAACAACTCTAAATCCCCTTCACGACACAATCCTTCCACAAACTTATCTACACTCAGGAGCCGAGGCGCATATCCTTTGAACAACATCTCATCCAAAATAAGCGCAGCCTCTTTAAATTCCATCCCATCACATAACCCATCAAAAATCATCCTGTAAGATACAACATCTGGGGGACACTCTCTTCGTGGCATGTCTTCAAAAAGATCAATTGCCTCTCTCAACCTCCCTTCCTTACAAAATCCTGCAATAATTGTATTATAACTAAAAACATCAGGCTTACATCCCTTCTCTAGCATCTCATCCAAAGCCCCAAAAGCAGAAACAAAGTCCTTCTCATTACAAAACCCCGCAATTATCGCATTGTAGGTAACTGTATCAGGCTTACAGCCATTTCCCTTCATCTCCTCCAAAATGGAGACAACCTCTCCCTTCCGCCCGGTTCTAAACAGCGCGATAATCAAAGTAGAATAAACAGCTGCATCTACACCCACTTTCTCATCCAACAACATCTCATCCTTCAGCTTAAAAGCCGAATCCAATTCACCCATCTTGCAAAGGCCTTTGATCAACGACGTGTAGACAAAAAGATTAGGCTTCACATGAAACACTCTCATCATCTTCCCTTTTAGCCTAAAAGCCTCATCTAACATTGAATTCCTACACAGTGCCGAGACCAATGTCCCGAAAGTAACTACATTCGGTCGAATCCCCTTCCTACGCATTGCATCAAACAGGTTCCAAGCATCATCTAACGAATTACTCAAACAGCAAGCATTTATCAAGATGTTATAAGTGCACGCATCAGGAGACGCAAATCGATCGAGATCTGAGCGAATCTCACGAATCTTTTCCAGGTTTCTGCATTTTAAGAGAGCGTTGAGGAGAGAATTCAGAGATCGTACCGTTCGGTAGCAGTTGAATGTGGGGATGCGATCGAAGGTGGCGAGGGCTCGATCGGGAGATCGAGAGCGGCCGTAGAAGGAGATGATGTTGCAGAAGAGGGATTCTTTGGGGGAGAATCGAGTCTCGTGTTTCATCTGGAGGAGGATCTGCTCCATTTCGTCGAACATCTTGGCGCGGGCGAGCTTGGAGATGATGAGATTGTAGGAGAGGAAGCTGTAGCGGAAGGGTTTTGGGGAGGAATTAGGGTTAGGGTTTTGGAAAAGTTGCAGAGCGAGATTTGGGTTTTTTTGGAGACGAAGGAGAGACGAGAGACGGAAAGGTGAGATGTTCTTCAGATTCTCCATCTCGCACGGAGAGCGCGCGAAGGAGTGGCAGCGTTTCTGCAAGTGCTGGAAAGGGGTCGGATTAAACAGACAACTCGACCCGACCCGACCCGACCCACTTCTATTCAGGGCGGGAAATTTTCAAAAAACTACAAAATTTTTGCCTTGTTTTCGGAAAAAAGATATGAAAATTTGAATATTTAAAAGAGTATAACAGCCTGTACCTTTACTGAAATTTATGACTAGAATTTGGAAGATTCGGGTATTTTGGATATGATGTGACATTTTTTACTTGGCATTTGAAATGTTATGTTTTTTTTATTATTAAAATTTCAAACTCTAACCGGCCAAAAGTCCTTTTTGAATTTTTGGAGTTCCACTTTTCATATCATTTGTTGGAATTTCAAATCCTCCATAAAAAAAAGGAATTTTGAATTCTACTTGAGGTAACAACTTATGAAGAATTTGAAATTCTCTTAGACATAAATTTTTGAAATTCTAATAAAGAAAATACAATAAAAGTATGAGGGGTTTTATTGGCACCACGGTTTTGTCTCTTTATATTGTTAAAAAAATAATAATAATAATTCTTCCTACGCTACCCCTTCTTCCCTCTCCCCTCCCCCCACCATCTTCCCTCATCCCCTCCCTCCACGGTCCACCATGGATCCGGACTGGAACCCGAACCAACCTATTTACAACCCTAGTCACATTGAAACTTGACCCTTTGATGACCCCTATCAATAGTTAAAGCAAAATGGGTGACTACCCCTATCAATAAGGGTCGGTTATGGGCCAAGATTTGTTGACCCATAGTTAAACTGGTCACATATGGGTAGATCTGCCTTACCCATCTACGCTAACAACAACATCCCCAATGAACCTAATTAACGCGAGCCCACACATTTTCATAGAAGCTGCTTTTGGGCACCACTTTTACAGTCCAATATCATGAATGTTTGGGCCATCTTCTTTATCCTGGTCCATGGCGGATCCATATATAATCAAACCCAAGAATAAAACCAATTAATCTATATGGCTTCTGAAAGTCCTGGGATTCTCACCCTAGAGGGGGGGTGTGAATAGGGTGTGCTACAAATATGACCAATTTAAATCAATTTTAATTTCTTAACATAAACTAGTCACATGTGATGATTAATCAAACAATATGCGGAAGCTAAAATAAACAATCACCACAAAAGCAAGCACCACAACACAAAGGTTTATAGTGGTTCGGCCTCAATGCCTACGTCCACTACCGGCTTGTGATCCAATCACCCCACCGGATTTTCACTATCTATGCTTTTCAATAGACTAAGCAATAACCCTTGCAATGTTGTTTTTCTAGGCTAAACAACAACCTCTCAATGTGTTTTTCTAGGCTAAGCAATAACCTTTACAAAATGCTTTTCTTAGGCTAAGCAATAACCTTTACAAGATGTTTTTCTTAGGCTAAGCAATAACCTTTACAAATGAATGATTTCTCTAAGAAGGTGTCTTCACAAAAGAATACTCCAAGAGATACAATTTAAGCACAATTGAATTGCCTCTACATGGGCTGATATGAAAGTGAATAACAAATTACAAACATACACAAAAACAAGCTAAAGTGTGTGCACAAGTGTATGAATGCTTTACTTCAATCAATTTCTACAATGAGGCTCCTAAATGAATGCTTGATGCATTTTAAAATCAAAGCTTAGAAAATGATGATTGAAGATAAAATCTAATCACATAAAAGATTCAAACAACTTTGAAGAAATGAACTAAACAAGTTGTATGAATGTTAAAGTCTAAGAACACATGTGATTAGGATAAGAGAGTTTGCAAACCAATATAATTTACCAAAGATGATATTGAGTTTGATAACAACTATAGAAATCATGCATAAGTGAAAATACAAAGATTTAAGCATGCATGGATTTCATTTTAATGGAAATCAAAATACTAGTAAAATGTACCTTATAAAAAGTCAAGCATTTGATTTCCAAAAAGCCCTATAGCCTTTCCAACTTCTTCCCTTTTCTTTGGCTCCAAAATGGTCTCAAAAGTTCATGTATCAAGCCTCCAAAAAGGTTGGAAATGAATGGACTTTATAATGAAAAACTGTCAAACGGCTAGTCACAGGTCGACCTGCCACACACAACGGTCAAAAAAGTGACCGTTGGTGTTTCAGGACCCTGTCAACCTGCAGTGAGGCAGGTCGACCTGCCTCACTGCAAGTGACAGCCTGGGACCAAAAATTCCCCAAAAACCATATATCAAAGTATTTCTTGAGGAAACTTTTTGGGCCATTTAATCAAGGTTAAAAACAAGATTTAAATCATTCTAAGGGTTTTAAAACATGAACCATAAAAAGCCTAAAACATTTAGAAAGATATAAAACTCATAGGCTAGCTTGATTTTCTAAAACTCTTTTTCACATAAGAATGCATACAAAAGTGATTCTGAAAATGAGATGAATGTATGCAAGACACAAACCTAAATCCTCAAAATGATTTCTCAAAAGTGATGCACAAAGAATTAGGTTTTCAAAAGAGTTTGGATTCTAAAACCAATGCATCCAAGTTTAAAAACAAAACATGCATAAAACAATACTTTTACAAATCTTAAAAGCAATGCATGTATAAAACCAGATTTCAAGATTTTCTAAAACAATGTATGTGAGAAAATTCAAATGATGCTAAAGTGAAAATGCATCCATCAAATTGCAAATACAAAATTCCTAACAGCTTCTACTGGTTGGGCAAGTTTGACCCAAATAAAATGTGAATTGGGTATAACTGACATGGATTAGGTAAGGCCCTCAATCCACCAACCTCAACCTGACCCGTTCAGACTCAATAAGACGGCCAATTACTACTAGTAACTAGTAGGAACTTGAAATTAGGGTTGCAAATGGGTCTACGATTATCCAAAAGTTCCGACCAGCAAAAAACCGAGTCTATAACATATTTTAGGTTCTGATTCACAAATGGGTTTGGGTCCAGAACCCAATTTGAGTTCCGATTGATCAACGGGTCCGGTTCCGGGTCCATATAGGTTCCAACCTGTAGACTCGAGACCCGATATATGAGCCTTTGATGTTGCAAATTGTACATCAAAATCAATTTTTTTCTTGATATCTTTTTATATAATATTGGAGGTAGTAGACTTGATGTGTTGTAATAAGTTGAATGATATGCTTATTCTAAGAAAAATAAAAAATAAAAAGAAATTATAATTGATTTTAGAGCTAAATTCAAATCCTCTAAGTAGATCCGGTTTTGAAATTTTCTATTGAAACCTAATTTGAAACCAACAAAACAGGTTCGGAGTCAAAACTGAACCGGAACCGTTATTTAGAAACGGATCCGGATCCGAGTCCACTATGATTCCCCACCAAAATAACAAGGGGCTAAGCTTATTAAACCCTTTCGAAACCCTATAACACAAGCTTACCCCGCACGACTCGCACGTGCCATCGCACTACATATAAACCTAAAACCCTAATCTTTCGGTTCGCCTTCGTCCCTTTCATTTCATTCTCTTCTGCTCTCTCGTTCCTTTCATTTCTTCTGTCCCAAAACCCTAATCTTCCATCGATGGCTTCTTCCGTTGCAGCTGTTCGTCCTCTCGTCAGCGTCCAATCCCTTGAAGCCGACATGGCCACGGATGGATCCAACACCGTTCCCCTTCCAGATGTCATGAAGGCCGCGATTCGTCCCGACATCGTCAACTTCGTTCACTCCAACATCTCCAAGAACCACCGCCAGCCCTACGCCGTCAGCCCCCGCGCCGGCCACCAGACCTCCGCCGAGTCCTGGGGCACGGGCCGTGCCGTCTCCCGTATCCCCCGTGTACCTGGTGGCGGAACCCACCGTGCCGGCCAGGCAGCCTTCGGAAACATGTGTCGTGGCGGCCGTATGTTCGCTCCCACCAAGATCTGGCGCCGCTGGCACCGGAGGATCAATCTTAATCAGAAGCGATTCGCTGTTGCTTCCGCTCTCGCCGCGTCGGCCGTCCCTTCCCTCGTCCTCGCCCGCGGCCACCGCATCGAGTCCGTCCCCGAGCTCCCCCTCGTCATCTCTGATTCCGCCGAATCCGTGGAGAAAACCTCCGCTGCTATCAAGGTCCTCACGCAGGTCGGTGGCTTCCCCGATGCCGAGAAGGCTAAGGACAGCGAGGCGATCAGGGCTGGAAAGGGCAAGATGCGCAATCGTCGCTATGTTAACCGCAAAGGCCCTCTCATTGTCTATGGCACCGAGGGATCGAAGCTTGTGAAGGCGTTCCGCAACATTCCCGGTGTTGATGTGGCCTCCGTGGAGCGCCTCAACCTCCTGAAACTCGCTCCTGGCGGGCATCTTGGGCGGTTCATCATCTGGACCAAGTCCGCATTTGAGAAGCTTGATTCAGTTTATGGAACGTTTGAGAAGCCGGCGGAGAAGAAGAAAGGGTATGTGCTGCCTAGGGCGAAGATGGTGAATGCAGATCTGTCGAGGATTATCAACTCGGATGAGGTACAGTCTGTTGTGAAGCCCATCAAGAAGGAAATCAAGAGGAAGTCACTCAAGAAGAACCCACTGAAGAACTTGAACGCAATGTTGAAGTTGAACCCGTACGCGAAAACTGCGAGGAGAATGGCGCTTTTGGCTGAGGCGCAGCGCGTGAAGGCTAAGAACGAGAAGCTCGACAAGAAGAGGAAGCAGATTCCCAAGGTATATCTATCATCATATAATAATGGATTGCTTTTTTTTGTGCCCTAGATATACTTGTTTTGATGATATGAACCGCTTTGTTATTTTTTAATTCAGTATGGTATTTGAGTTCACAGCTTAGATAATTGTATGACCCATCATCCTACCTATTAATCCAACTCCACTGCCAACTGCATATTGGGTTTTAACACATGTTTTCTCATCATATGAACTACTATTGATGGAGGTAGTCTTGATCTTGTCTCTCCTCCCATGCTTCTAATGTGAGAACAGCTCAAAAACTTCTATATTTATCATTATTCCTTTGTACCTGTTTTGTCACTCATTTGATAGAAATTTGTAAATTTGTTGCTTTACTTGGATATATTATTGTCATGTCTATTTCTTTACTTGTCTAACTTTGCTACTAAGTTGTTATATATTGTAGACTTGTGTTATATTGTTTACTAGCTACCTTTTTTTTTTTTTTTTTTTTTTACAAATATGGGAATGCTATTTACTGGATATCCTTTATTTGATAGATTTATTGATGCAAGGTCTGAGTTTGTTAAGTAGTTTAAATGAGCAAGACGTATTGTTCTTGTCAAATTGAAGCTTGATGCTATAGTTACATGATACATTCTAGAGTAAAACGTGGTACATGTGTATGCAGTAAAAGACTGGTCTGGTTCATTGTTATCAGCTTTTAATGTGTTGTCTTTATTTTTCTCTGCTCCTTTATAATATATCTATTTGCTTCTTTGTCAGGATTGTCGGGATATTTGTTCTGTTATTTTTTCTTACTAAACTTAAACTTAATGGCTTTATTTATTTATTTATTTATTTGTGAAAATCTGTCATCTGTAGGTCTGGATTCATGATGCTTTTATGGTTTGATTATCTTGATTCTCTTTTCTATGGATCACCTATAGAATTTGTATAATGTGCCCATCCCTTGTCCTCATTGCTTTGGGTGTGATTTTAGGGGCACCACGTTATTTTTAATCAATTTTCAGCATCTTGGATCTTTTTAAATATTATGTAAAATTAATTTTTTTGTAGTCTAAAAATTCATGCTGCACACCACAATCATTTTTTTTTTTTTGGTCATCCCCATTGATGACTGCCACTTCTAAGTTATGCATGGCGGTGCTATGTGTTACCATTCAGAAAAGAGAAAAAAAGAAGAAAAGAAAGAGATCCTCTCTATCTCTATAGTTCTTCTAGCACTTATTACAACTCTTTCAGTGTTCACACATCTTTTTTCAACCCAATGTCTCTTGTAAGATGCATTTTTGCAACATCTTCCAGTTTAACAATTTTAACATCCCATCATTAATCTCATCCAACTTAGCAAAAAATCATATTGAGTTTCCCTTTTGTTCTCTTTGGGGTTGTTTGCTTGCACCCATTTGCACATGTAAATAATGTACATGTGTTATGCATGATCATGTTTGTCCACTGTGTGTAAATGATTTCATTTTCAGTGAATCATTTACATGCATGATGAGGTGCCATGGTACATGATTACATATGTAAATGAAGAAAAGGTGCTTGTACACTTGCAATGGTATTGTGTTTCACGTGGGTAACATTTGCATACAAAAATGTTACATATGAATTCTTTACATATGTAAAACCCATTTTTATATCCCATGTGTGAATAGCAAATGACCCATTTGGGCATGTTTGTGTAATGCCGCGGAAGAAAAACGTGCATTTCTTCTTCTATGAAAACAGTTTTTCCATGGGGAATCGGACTCTTGCTTCCTCAAAGGAAAATTAGTACAGGAAGAGGTAGGGATGCAGAAATTTGACCACATTTCTTTTCCTCTTTTATGGTAATGTGGCTATACTCTGCTGTTTTTCACGGAAGTGGAAAGGAATGGCTTCTGTGTTCTTGCTTTTTTCTCATAATCGTGGAAATGGTGTCCAAAACCCACCCTTCCCCATAGGAACATCGCGTGGAAACGCGCGTTTCCTCTTCCACGGTGTGACACAAATGTGCCTTAAACCTTTAAATGTGCTGTCTAGTTAGGAAGTCTGCTTCCAATGGATTTCCTAATATAATATCTAATTGCTGTTTCAGTTATATCATATTTGTATTAGGTATTCATCCATTGCTCTCTCCAAAGTTCTATTATATGGATTATATTTATATTGTCAGCAGTTTTAACTTTCTCTCTGTTCTAAATAATACTTATTGTACTCCAAGACTTGTTGAATAATTAGTTTAATTATGCAGCCTAGTACCACTACCACCTTCAAAATTTAGGGTTCTCTAGTTGTGCTTTGTGCCCTATTCTCTGTTTTTTTTTTCCAAGTCTGCCTTTCCTTTTGTTTCAATTATTTGGCGAAACGTTCAATTAGGATCCATTTCATGATCTACAGCACCCTCATTCTCTTTTAAGTGCTTAAGAATATATTGCATTTTCCCAGTTCTTTTGTATCTGTATCTTTAAGCAATACCCTCCAATTTTCATCTTTATTTATCCCTACATCAAAGTATTTTGCTATCTCGATATTTTGATCTTGAAAAACTAAAAATATCATTACTCTTTACTTTCTGGTCAACCTAATTGTCGTAAACTCTGACTAAAGCCTTTGTAGGCTCTCTTTTATGCATCTTTTTCATAAATTTAAAACTTATCAGGGCTTTTGTACTTCTTGCTCTATGCTATTCCCTGAAAGTATCATCCCTCCAAACACCATCTTCCCTTTGAACTTCCACACTCAACCACCTGGTTTATGCCACAGCCTGCCATTTGAAACCATGATCCATAGGGATTGACATCCTAGTTCCATTCTCCATTTTGTAATGAGCTGTCTCCAAGTTCTCGCTCTTAAGTTCCAGAGACAATCTATCTTTTCTGTATTAGTTAATTATATTTTAATGTGAAAATATAAAATCAATAATGTTTGTTGCCCTTTCTCATTTTTATCTTTAAATCTCCACTTAAGGGCCTGTTTGGTTGCTAGCATTTGACAATATCATTTCTGGAGCATTTGGAAAATTCCAAATGCTGTCCTGTGAAGTGGAATTCCAAAATGCTCGAGCCCATAGTTCATAGTAGCATTCAGAAATTTGGAATTGTGAGAATTCTTCTTGCGAAAAGTGACAGTTCACATGGCCAGCTTATTTAATTCTCATCCTTCAAAGTAAATCAACAGGGGATTCAGAATCCCCATAGCAGAATCTGCATTTCTGTCAGGAATTTCTGACAAGGTGAATTACTGTCAGAAATGCTTTCATTCAAACAGGCACTAACTGTTCTTTCTTTCAATCATTATGCTTCATGCTTTGGGGTGTTTGTTTTAGGGGTGTTGTTCATCGGCCAGGTTGGGCTACATTGAGAAATATCCAAGCCTGGCCTAACTTCAGAAGATAGGACGAAGCCCTGCTCAGGCAAGTGGCTAGCTCATGCCCAGCCTGCTTGTAAAAGATTGAAGCCCAGTCTGAGTTAGCTTTATAGCAGTAAGAAAAGGTTTCATCATGTTGTTCCAAGCTGTAGCTCAACTGGTTTGGTCACGTGTGCATGTGAAGTGGAATGTGAGCCCCCTCTTTATTTATCCTTACCACTATTTTTACATTCAGGCCGGGACAGGCTTCAGGCTCTCTGACACTGAATCCAAACCCGTCCCATCTGTTAAATGGTCCCCAGTTAAAATTTTGAGCCTGGCCTCAGGGCCCAATCCCAGCCCAAAGCTGGCTGGGCCCAGGTCGGGCTTAGGCTGGATTTTATGAGAACCCCTAGTTTGTTTGGAGGAATTCTGTATTCCTATGGGAATTACATTTGTTGGGAATTTCCGACAACAATGTCAGCTGTCTATGGAACATTTGGATTTGTTTCCCAGTCTTTTGAAATGTTACTTTTGGCCTTTCAAGTTCTTCAAATTCCTGCATGTTAAATGCTAGGATTTGGGAAACCTGCTGGGCCGACAAATATTTGGAGAATTCAGAATTCTCCCAACAGTAAACAAACAGGTGCTATGGATATTTCTTGTACTATCTCATTCACCAATGCGGTTTTTATTTTTTATTTTTTATAAATCAATTTCATTTGATCTCCGTGAGGCACATAGGCTTACACATGGGCACTTGTTATTTTCACTATAGATTCTTTGGGAATTTTCAGATACTAGGTGCATTGGGATGCTATGAATATGGCTTGGGCTTTCAAGCTAGACTCGGCTTGAGTGTTAAAATAGTGGTAGGGTAAAATATAGGAGTGACTCAAACACTTCTAATTTCTCACACACCCACGGCACTGAACCAGTTGAGCTACAACTTGGGACATTATATATAAAAAAAGGGGATAAAAAAAACCTTTTTGTATTCCTATAAAGCTAACTCGTGCCAGCCTCATACTTGTTCGCTTCCAGGTGGGCCAGTCTAGGGCTTCAGCCTATAGTATAGAAGTTCGGTTGGGCCTGGATATTCTTCAACCCGGCCTGAACCGCCCATGAACGCCCCTAGTGGCGTGCATGCACATTGGACACAAAACCTTGTCTATTTTTCTATTTTAAATATTCTTTCTGTAATTGTTAAAATATTATTGTTCCGTATTTTTCATTTTGTAGTCTGAGTGAGATACTGGTATGATTGTCACTTGATTCTTTAGAACAATTTCTGTTTATTATTTGGTCATGATTTATTATTATTATTATTATTATTATTATAATACTAGAGCGAAGCTCTTAAAATAAATTCACATTTTTGCATTTTTTATTTAGTAATAAAAATTATTCAATTTATTGGAAGATTATGACGAAATCCTTGAATCCTATGTTTTAAAGATTTTTTTGTCACCTTGCCCTATAATTGGATTCCAACTCCCACCTGTACAAATTAGAATACAATTATCCCTCTGATAAGTTGTGTGTATTATTAGAATACAAGCAGCTATGACGCTTAAGATAGTATCTATGTATGCTACAATTTAACCATCACAACCCTCTTTCTTAATCATGCTATTTCTCTTTTAGAGCCATTTTACTTTTTTATTTGATTCAATTATTCCTAATTTGGAAAAGTTGATACTTAGTCTTCGCCCATGTGCTTGTGTCTTGTAAATCAGCCATATATATTTATATCCTTCCCTATTGTATCAGCATTTAGTCTTATTCCCTGTTAAAATACCCACACTAGGGTGCATCTGTGTAATAAGTGATTCCCTTGTAGGGAGGAAAATTGTTCTGATTTCTTGTGCAGACAACTCTTCCATCATTTGGTGCAACACTTTTCCTTTCTGGTAAGGGGGAAAATGAACTGATTTCCTTAATTGGGAGGATAGTGATTTCATACCAGAAGGTAAGGAATAGAGGATTCCTCTCTCCCATAGAAACAAAATCCCACGGAGCATGGAACCTCTCGTTACACAAACTTTACCCTTATGTAACATTTGGGCTGCATTTGCAGTCACGGCCATATTTGGTTGATAAGTTTTATCATTATTGCCTATTTTGATGAGATCCTCCAAATTGGGCTCTCTTTCTAAACATATGACCCTCTATAAGACTCAAGTTATCAACTCATAATATCCTGCCCCTTCCATATATTTTAGGATGATAGTCTTCCTTTGATTGTCCCTCTCACAGTATCCACCATCACTTGTGAGCAATGCACTATTTTTTCTCTAAGGCGTCGTTTGTTTGTGCTGATTTACATATGTAAATGATTCACTTGTGTAACCATTACACATGTATCACTTTTGGTTGCACAGATTTGTGCATGTGGTGCATAAATGAGTTGTGTAAATGAGGCCATTTACACACTATTATTTCCTCACCTCCATAGAGGTGTAAATGATTCATATCCCCTTTTGTCCAAGGCACTTGTACAGATTATGCATGGTGATTTTTTCTTGCATGGTGCCCATTGAAGATATTTATTTTTCTCATTCATGCGGGCATGGTGATTTTTCCTCTCATGGGGTGCATTGTAGATCTTTATTTTTCTTGTGATGGTAATGGTGATGGTGCAATCATCATCTTCGTTGTGATCATCTTTGGTTTCTGAAATGCGATTTAGGATCCCCGTGCTTAAATGTAAGGAAGACAGGGAAAGAGGCCATTTCGGTTCTCCTTTTTTGGCACCGAAATTTTTCTGATGATGGGAGCACTTTTGTAATTTTTACAACCCACTCGCTCAGATACAGGGAGCTAGGTTACAAGGATTAGTTGGAACCTTGTGAGACAAGGAGCTAGGTTACAATGATATGTAGATTGTGGAAGTGATGAAATACAGTCATAATTTGGGATGAGTGGAAGAGTTGACTCAGAAATCAAATGCCCGCTGTAGATCAGTGATGATGACGGGCATGTGTGGCACATTTGTTGTATGGTATTCTTCCTTTTGCAGACTGGTGCATCGACAATGGAGAGGCATCCTCTAACTTGGACTGTTGGGTCCAGTTTTGTTCTGTTAATTATTCATTGAATGTAAACCATTTCCTCCTTCTGTCTAAGTTCCTCTTACCAATTCTTTGTATGGGTATCCGGCCGTCACTATATTAATCACCCAATGCAGTGTCTGGCAGCTATCATTTGAACTGTCTTTGTAATGTAGTTTTTTTTTTTTTTAATATTTTCTTTCGTTGTGGGTATATGCCACTGGCTAATGGAATATATGCTGTGCAGGAAGAGGCAGCTGCTATCAAAGCTGCTGGGAAAGCATGGTACCAGACGATGATCTCAGACAGTGATTACACAGAGTTTGAAAATTTCTCCAAGTGGTTACGTGTGACCCAATGAGAACCTTCCCTTCGCTTTTGGCGATGAATTTTGCTAGTTATCTATCTGTTCCATTAGTCAACTTAGGTTTTTCAAATCTCTTAGACAAGAACTACATGAAAGGTTCAAGCCTTTCAGAGTCTTTTTCTGCTAGTAGATACAGGTGGTTTGAGTTTGGTTGTTTGGTGCTACATACTTCAATGTCTTTTTTCTACTTGTTATGAGATGGAGAGTTTGGTAGTTCAGTGTGTCTGCGTGTGGAAATGGTCCTGTAAGATGGTGACACTGGTGAAATGTTCTGGTGAGATGAAAAAATGCTTTTTGGGCTTCTCACCTGAAGAGTGTCGGTCTTGAAGGGGCCTTCACCTGGATGAGTGTCATCATGAAGTGGGGCTTGGAAAACTGATAAATTTTATTGTCTGGGTCCGACTACAGCAAATTTTTTATTCCTTTCATATGTAGTGCGAGATAACATATATCCTGTTGACCTATGAATCAAAATTCGATGAGTCTGATGTTTTTGCATGACTCTTTGCTCTTTCAATGATCATTCAATTCCCCTTTATTTTTGCAACTTGATCATTTCATCTCATCGTATTACTGTGTTTTCATGGTGTGTGACCTATGTAAGGCTTGTTGCAGTTGTACGCTACCTATTACAAGGGAAAAGGTACTGTGAAAAAAAAGAAAAAAGAAAAAACATACACAGGTTTGACAAGGTAACAAATTGCATCAATACAAGTTGAGGCCCCTGCACAAGCGTCTTTTCTATTTCATGGTCCGGTGCTCAAGTTGCATATCCATTGAATTTGTTTGGACAGAGGTTTTTGACAAAGTAACAAATTGCATTGATTCAAGTTTTAGGCCCCTGCACAAGTGTCTTTTCTAATTCAGGGTCCGGTGCTCAAGTTGCATATCCTTGAATTTGTTTGATCGTGGCATAGCACCTGAGAAGTGTATTTTTGAACCCCAAGAGTGGACTCCAGACTACTGCAAGGCCTTTTTAGATGCCTTCTTATTTCTGTTGCCATGGGTTTGTTTAGGGTCAGTAGAAAATGAGCTGATTCAGATCACCTGGCCCTTATATAACTTCAAAGTTTAGCGGTCTTTTAACCATGGATTTCTGATATCCAATTAAACAATGTTGCTACTAATTATTCCTGGCTACATCCACAAAATATTGAAAGTCATGAATCACCACCTATAGAGGCTCATATTCTTAAGTCAGATGGAACATGGTGAGCCCATGAGCTTGGTCTTGGTCCACACCCAAGAGTGCATTCCCATGGGATGAGCATATGTTTGGTCCTAGATTTTAAATCCCCTTTTGGTCGGGCTTGGGCTTGGTTTTCTGAATTAGGCCCGAATCTTATATTTGCTAGTTGGTTCTTTTTATTTTTATTTGATAAAGTGACTCGAACCTTGCACTCGTCTTTCCATTTTATTGGAATGACTAAAATTTGCAGGGAACAAACTGTACACTACAAGTTGCACTGTGATTGGCTATATTTAATGGGCCCGTTGCATGGTACCATGCGTGGTAGCTGGATGGGGCCTACATAGGGCCCCACTGATGGGCCCATGTATCAGGTGCTAGCCCTTCTGATGGGTGTCATAACACCAGGAAAGATGACTGTTTGTGAGTTGTGCAGTTGTTTCTTGTTTGGTGGTCAGTTTGGATTGGTTGTAGGTGGGATCAGGGATGCTATCTTACTACTTCGTTTGGATTGCTGGATTGCTTGTTATGAGGTGTATGTACCGGAATATTGGCCAGATTATATTGGCCATTTTTTGGCTGGTGACTGAATAATGCAAACAATATTGGGAAAATGCTGTCATCAACAATAGCAGCTTTGATTGGCTTTTCTTTTTTTACTTTTTTGCTAGGAGCTTTGATAGCCATCTTTACCATTCATCTTGGGAGGGATCAGGAACATAGATCCCCTTATGCTCAGCAAACGTTAATTTTTCAATAATACATTTCAATAATCTGGCACAACTTGAACTAGCAAACCTTATCAGTTGTAAATTGTTTAAAACCAATCATAAATCTTACTTTCAAATTTCTTTTTATGAAATCAGGAGAATTATTTAGTGGCCTATCATATTTCTCACATTTTTTTGGAACAGTGGCCCCAAGCCCAATTGCACTTTAAAACTTGGTTTGCCATAACCATGGACCTGAACTTGGATCTTATTGCAAAGGAGAACTAGAGTGGCAAATTTTTCAAACGTTTGTGTTGGGTCTTTTGGTTTCGGATCCTTAATTTCAATTTTACCCGTAAAATGATCAAGATTTAAAAAAAAAATCAACACCAAAGTAAATAATTTTTTTCTAAATTTGGGAAGTTGTGGGAACATGCAAACATCTTTATCTTTTTGGAAAAAAAAAGAAGAAAAAGTTCAGGCCCCTTTTGGTTTTCCTTATCTAAATGTTGCGCACACAGATGTTGAAATTTGTATTTCTTTCAGGCATCGTTTTTTTGAATTTCCAGCACCAACTGCACATTCATATAAAGAATGACCATCTTATATGGTTTAATGTCATCATCACCTGTTTAATATTCGTTGCACCTCTGTATCTAAAACTCCTATTTTTTATTCAACTGAAGATCTTTCTTCTATATGGATAAACAACAACCATAATAAAACCCTTGTATTTCTTGGGAACAAGGGTGGTAATTCTTGACTGAAACTAGCCAACCCAACCAAACCCAATCTGCCAATTTAGGGTTCAGGTCGATCCTTTTTTATATGGGTTTGTGCCGACAATTTGACATTTTTTATCTGATTAATAAATGAGTTGCGCTGCTGTTTGATCTGTCAATTTGATTCAACTTGACTAGCTGTATTTTTTTTATCTAGAAACTCAACGCTCACTTGACCTGTTAATTGAGGGTTCAGTTTAACCTGAATATTAAATAAGTGGACTTTGAGTTGAGCCTATGTAGATTATCAAATCTAAACCTGACCCACTTCTATCCTTGGTTAGAAGGATGGTTGAGTCATTATTGACAAGGTTGGGAAGGTTCAGGTCATTTGGACTCTTGACTGAAAACAAAAGAGAGAGAGGATTTGATTGTTGATCAAATAAAAAGTTTAGATGCATGTATCATGTATGTAAATGGACGTTGGTAATTATCTAATGAAGTAAAGTAATGGAGTAAAGTAATGAGAAAGGAAGTTTGACCGACAGGATGTGCAGTTTTCTTATTTTACTTTATTTATACTTTCCTTGAATGGATAGGAAGAGTCCACGCCTCCTCAGATGCCCAAAACCTCGTACCCCTGCCGACATTTCTACAGTGGGAGAAGCCAACTTCCTTTAAAAACATTCAAATATATTATTCATTTTACTTTCCACTTGGAGACACAGGCATCCTACCAAACGATGATTTGTTTAGTCACTGAAATATTTTTTTCTGCTGTTTCAACTTGGCCAAGATTCATGGCCTGTCCAAAGCCCCATTTTAGTCTTTTTGGTGACCTATCAGGATCTTCTTTGGGTTCCAAAAAAAACCTCACCTGGTTTGGGCCACCTCATTAACTTTTTAAAACGTTTGAGATTGTCTTTGTTGTTTAGGGCTGCTTCTTTATTGGAATTAAGAGAATTACTTTTTGAGAAATTTTTGAGTTTTCATATATACAGTGGAATTCGTGAATTCTCCTTTGTACCTGAGTAACCAAGAAATTCATAAAAATGCAAAAAGACTGAAATTTCAAATTTTTGTCTGGGCATTTGATACATTTTAGGTGGCTAAGAAATTGAAATTTTGATTAAAAAAAGCATTGCATTAGGCATTAGGTCAAATTTTATTTCAATCATAATATGATTAGATTGATCCTATGTAAAAATGCGAATGCTACTATATTCTTTTGTGAAATCTACGTCAATGGGATTGAAATTTATATTCTTACTAAACAAGAAGGGAGTTATTTTATTCTTTGAGTTTTTACGAATTTAAGAAGGTGAGCCATTGTAAGTGAGATTCTTTAGCTGACTTAGAGAGAAATCGATGGTTTTTCCTTTGCACTGAATACATAGAAATTGAATAAATAAAAATTCATAGTCAAATGAGCTCAATGGAAGAATTACTAAAGAGACCTGATTATTAATAATAATGCAATTCATGTTTGGAAGATACTCTATTCACCTCATGATTAGTTGTTGCAAGAATGAACGAAATGTAAACTTATATAGATCTCTGGTAATCCAAATGCAAGATTGCAATTAATACCAAAAAGTTGAACTTTCCAATCAAAATGCTCCTCCTTAGTCATTTGACTTGCAAAATAAAAGAATTTTTTTTTTCACATTTAATCATTGCAATATACACTGCCTTAATCACCTTAAAATGGAACTTGGAGGCATTTGGTCTGAGATTTTAAGTTTGTTAAGGACGGTTGGTAGGAGCAAAAAAAAAAAAAAAAGTTGTAAGGATAGCCAAATATTGAATATAAAATTTATTCTTCTGTTTCTATAACTTGGGATCTTTTCCTTAATAATGTTATGTTGTTGAAACATTTTATGCTTTCAGAGCTTCTAATCTCAGTTTAAACAAACTAATAACAAACCTATCAAATTCAAACTCAACCCATTTAAATTCTACCCTAAAATCTCTCTTAGTATCATACATCTAATAACACCTTGGTTATTGCATACTTGTTGTTAGCATGACCCTATTCTTGTCTAGTTATTTATCTGTCTGATCAAAATATACTCTCATTTGTTTAAGAGAGGGAATCAGGACCCTTGCCTTTAGTTTTCATTCTCTTGTAGAGAATGCCAATTGTGGAAAGGAGAAGTTGCTTTCCTAGGTTTTAGTTTTTAATGAGGACAAGTGAATAATAAAAACCAAAGGGCAAGGGAAACGTCCACTTCTACATTGTTAAGATAAAGAGAAGAAATATTCGTTCAAGATTTGCTTCTATCCTTTGGAGGGTGGTGGGGCCCATTGTCTCTCTGTTCCTTGTATAAATAAACTTTAAACAGCCCTGTGTTTGGATCGTACAGGTAACATGAGAAGCATGTGGCATCTGATTGCTGTGATGAAGTAACTCTCATTCACCCAGAAGAATTTAAAAAAATAAGAGTTGAGGATTTGAGTAACATGAAGTCTTGTCTTTAAATTAAGAGCACTTGTCCTCATTAAAATAATTTAAATTTTGAGTGAAGTCTTATGTTTGATCCAACATCTTCTTTAAAATTAGGTATTTTTTTTCTAGGCCGGGACCTTGAGAGCATAGACACACGCAGAGAGAAGGAAAGGATACATGCACACGTGAGGAGGGAGAGACCCAAGGATCAACCCTTGGCCATTAGGGTGAGAGGTAGGTTTCCAGCCGATTGAGCAACCCCTTTTCTCAAAACTCTTTCTTTGTTACGAATAATAAGTTGCTCCTATTTATGCAACAATTGAGCTTATAAGGCAAAGTCCTTTTATCACATTCCTCTAGAAAGGGTTTAAATTTGTTTAAATCTTAGTTGTTAGAGAGTGGAAGTAAGGAGTGACATTTTACTATATGTTATGGGTTTGAATCTTTCCTAAAGTGGCCTTTGATGAACAAAAATGGTTCCACACAACTAAAACTAGGTGTTGTTGGCTGGAGTTGGTTGTTTGAAGTCATTTTCTATCCATAAAATGGCCTGTGATGCAACCAAGTTTGATGAACAAAAATGGTTCCACACAACTTAAACCAGGTGGTGTTGGCTGGACTTGGCTGTTTGAAGCAGACCAACTGTCTCAATCAATGATTGTCTTACCATGTGTCCGATTCAGATGGCTGCATATGAGTTGAGTAACAAGAATTTCATTAAGAGGGAAAAAAAATACAAAAAGCAAAGAAGAGTAGAAAGGTACGAGATGTATCCCCCACCTACACCTTAATTACACAACAAAAGCCTTTCATAGAGTACTCCATTTAACCCCATGTTTTGCAAGAGTGTCTGCTATATAGTTGGTCGATCTATGCTCATGTCAAAAGACAACATTAAAGTGAGAAAATAAGGCATGAATCTCACTGAAGAGGAATTGAGATTTCCAAGGATCTCATGAAATCGCATTAGAAGAGTCACTCTCCAAGATGAGTATATCTTGAAAAAAATATCGAAAAACACCGAAGAGCTTCTAAAATAGCAAACACATCTGCTTTATTAGAGTCGCAAACACCCACATGCTTGAAAAAACATAAAAATAAACTAACATTTATCATTGCGAAGAACACCTCCGATACTTGCCGGACCCGCCTTACCTCCTGCACCTCCATAGGCATTGAGTTTAAGCAAGTTGAGTACATTTATTTGGACTCTTGAATTGGCCGAACTTTTGTTCTTTGAAAAAAATGCACATTAGAGCGCTCTGGGACCTTCATTGTAAGATTATTTTCCATTAAAGCATGACTCATGACTAGGTTTGTAAAGCTTATTCACCTACTTAATAAGAAGGCTTTAGAATATGGCAATTAAAAAAAAATTAAGCCAGTTGGATACTGCCTCCCACCTTACTGTTTGAAATAGATGGTAAATAGTATTTTAGCTTCTACTGTCCATTTAATCATCTTTAATGTGATTTGTAGAACTGTCAATATAACTACAATTTCTTCCTGTTTTTTATGTGGCTAGATTCTAAAGTTCTCTTCTTTCTTCGGTAGGACAATGAGCCTATGACAATTTTGTGCGTTTCATTATTTTACTGGTAGATCCTTCTACAATATGTCTCCAACAAAATGTTGTCTTAATGGATCTACTTAGGGGCGGAACCCTAATATGGACATTGGAGGGGCCATTGTGGAAAAATAAAATCTTAATCTTTGGGGGGTAGGGGGGGCCATTGCCAAAAATAACTTTAAATTTTAATTAAACTAATGGGTATTTTTTCAATTTGGGGGGGGGGGGGGGGGGGGGGGGGGGGGGGGGGGGGACCATGGCCCTGCCAGCCCCCCTCTAGTTCCGCCCCTTGATGTACTACCATAATCTCAACAAATAAAAAATAAATAAATTATCATAATCTAAACAATGGTGTGGAGATGAAACTGGATTGTGGGTGGTTCATTGATCAAAGGATAGTTTGGTTTAATGGCTGGGTATAAAAGATTAATCTTACTGAACATCATTGCTTTTTTCGACCAAAGACAATGATTTTGAATTATCATCAATGTCTATCTTCCAACTTTATTTTCTTTGTTCAAAGAGCTAGTACTAACGAGCTATTTAAATTGCTTTGTAGATTAGCCATCTACTTAAACCCACACATATTAGACGATGTTTACCTTCTTTTTAGTGACGTGAGTATTTCTGAGGTCTTTGACCCAACAGGCCTAACCCCCCAAGTGGAGTCCGCTAAGCCTAAACAAACTTGGAACCTATTTATGTTTTAGAGGGTCATGCTAGACACAGCTAAGAATCTTTTAAAACTCCATTTGGAGCCCACATGGATGTAAATTAAGGAAGGTAAAGAAATAGACATGCTTGGACATAAATTAGTTTGATGTATCAATCAAATGATGGGAGTCCTCCATATGAAAAACAATAAGAACAACCAGCAACAAGAGTTGCAGCTGCCATGTGATTTTGTGGTCAGGCACCACAAGTGCTTAGAGAGCATACATTTATATTAGATTAACTAGTTATGAAAGATAAGTCTCATTGTACACATTAGCCATCTAGTAAAAAAAGAATTAGATAATAATTAATTAATGAACTAGCTCTCAAAATATATATTTTTTGGTAATAACAACTCTCAAAACTTATTGACCTTGATAGAAAATCTCACAAAAGTAAATGATGATGAAGTTGGTTTTAAGCAATAAAATTAAGGGAAATATTCAGGCAACAAAATTTAGGAGCAGGGCCCACCTATCACCCAATCCATTGGACCGTTGAAATATGTGAATGGACTGAACTTATGGGCCACCGATAAATGTGATAGGGCCATGAGATTGGGGTCAAATTTGATACTTGAGGTGGTTTCACATGGATCTTTTCATCATTTCAATTTTATTCTTTTATGGAACCATAGTGTGCCCCTACAAAAAGTACATATGGTGATTTAGTGGGAACAATTTTCACAATATCAAAAGAGTTGCTGCAACCATAATCATCAATTTCGTTCTGGTTGCCATTTCGACTTGACTCCGTATTGGAACGTTTTGGCATTCCGGTTAATTATAATGTTTCGTTTTGGAAAAGACGCAATTGAAAAATAAAAATAATATATTAAAAATACCAAAAACTTTAAAAAAAAAGTTAAATGTTAAAATAATACTAAAAGTGTATAATTACATCACTCAAATTAAAAGACACTCCACAATTGACCATTTTCTAATTTTCATTACACATGAATGAAAGTACGAAGTTTTCGGCCGGAATGGACCAATGCAATCGATCGAACGCCCCGGCCAGAACGTAATAGAATTGACAACCATAGCTGCAATACAAAAGAAATAAAAAAAAAATCCCTAAAATTAAATTAGGGCTTTTCTAATGAAATAGATGGGCCAATCTAAAGTGTCCTCTACCCAACCCCAACAAAAAGCGTGTGCGTGTGGTGTAAAAAAGGCGAGGGCATTTTAGTCCTTCTCTCCTTCTCGGATAGTGGAGGACAAAGGAAGCAGCATTTTATAAAGGGTAATAACGGCATTCCACACGCCGATTCTCGTCAAAAGAAGCATGCGGCCAAAATCACGACCCTTCATTTTATATAATCGACCAAAACAAAAGAATTCATAGTCTATTCTACTCATGTTGAAGACATCCACAACTTTTATTGTAACTTTTTTGTCCTCGTTACAAGACAGAGACAAAACAAGGGAAAACTAAAGAAGAGAAACTAATGGTGTGAGGATGAGGACACGTGGAAGAGAAACTAACGGTGTGAGGATGAGGACACGTGGAAGAAGCTGATTCGGGGTTACAGTGGGACCCATGTTAGTTGAATACATGGGAACGGAGAAAGGAGTGGGACTGTGAGACGTCTGTGTATATATATCAGGTTTCCACGGCTTTCCTAAACGGGAAAAACGTTTTTTATAAAAGTTTTTAAGGTAGCAAAGATGTTGCCGTAAATAGAAAGGGAAGACATTCCTGCGCTTTATATCGTGTGAACGGATCAAGAGCACATAAGAACAAAGTTTCACGCCGGAAAATAATCCTTGTGAATTGTCTAAGTTGTTCATTTAAGTCCATTATAGTTCATGGTCACACCTAATGAAGGTATTACCATGGTATATATCTGCCGGAACTAATCCTCGTTCAGTGAATTTTAGGGGTTTTGAAAAAAGGATTTACGAACATAATTGTTAATATTTTTTCGAATTTCATTTCGGTTTGGCTTCCAAAATAAAAGGTCTTAGCCCATTTAGACTTTGGCGAAATTGATTGAAATTACATTTCAAAAAAAATATAAAAATAAAATAATAAATATGGATTTTCGTTATTCCTAGTAAAGCTTTTGGAAATTACATTTTTGAAAAATATAAGAAATATATAATATATATAAAGAAGAAAAAAGATTAATGATGTAAAATACCATTTCGGCTTAAACTTGCCTAGAATTAAAACGAGAAGTTTTAATTGAAATTTTATTTTGACATTCGATCAATGCAACAGGTATGAGAATTTTTGGTCGTACAAAATTAGTAATTATGCCCCGAAGACTAAACATGTGTCTTAAGCCAGAGAGCCAACACAAAAGGGTATCTACCATACTTAGAACTTACATATATATTGTGCATGAAAGAGAACTATTCATTAAATATGGGCATGTAGTTAAGGTCTTTATATTTAGAACTTATAATTAAAATAACAAGACACAAGTTAAATTAAGTTTTTCTCACACTTATCCAATTAGATGGTGCGATGACTTAACTAGAGTGTACTAGCAAAAAAATAAACTCAACTGACGTGAAAGTTAAGGAGTGGCTTCTTATTTGGACTCATTTACTAAAAAATCAAATCACTACATATAAACGCCTTTTCATTTGGACTAAGAAAGAACTTTTTTTTTTTTTTTTTTTTTTTTTTTGATATCAGAGGGTTCCCAACCCTTTGGGTTGGACTAATCCCTCCGGGCCCAGAGGGAAGCCGGGTAAACTTCCCTGTAGCCCCAGTGTGGTAGTGCAGTTTCGAACTAAGAAAGAACATTTGGGATTGTAAAAGGTGAGACGTATAAATATGAAATTTATGCACCCACAAACTTTATAACTTGGGCAACCTAATATATCTGAGTGTGAGGCCCATTAGCTATGATTTGGACCATTGATCTAAATGTAGAACTAGATTCTTAAAATTCATTGCCCACCTGGGGTGTTGGTTTTTTGGAGCAAAGCGTGTGTTTGCTTCCTACGCAGTGTGTTAGGCACCTTCAGATGTACTTGTGCATGTGTATTGGGGTTGTGCCCCCTTCGGGAATCAACATTGTCCGTCGGAAAAAGATATGTCTTTTGAGTGATATTTCCTCCTAATGTATACTGTTAAGTCTATGGACCACCACAAACTCCACATTGGTATGATATTGTCTACTTTCGGCCTAAGCTGTCCTGACTGTCGTTTACCTGATGAATAGGTTTCCCTCAGTTCCTTTGGATTTTGACATTCCGGAGAGAAAATGGACAGGTAAAGCTGCTTCATATTCTCATTTGAAGGTGTTTGGGTGCAAGGCTTTTGCACATGTACCAAAGGAGCAGCGTTCAAAGCTGGATGATGAGGCAGTATGTTGCATTTTCCTTGGCTATGGTAGAGCTGAGTTTGGTTACAGATTATGGGATCCAGAGAAGAGGAAAATTATCAAAAGTAGGGATGTGGTGTTTCATGAAGACCGGTTCTTTGGAGATATTGGGAATATTGAAAAATCTAAAGAAGTTGTTGATGGAGTGGTTGATCTCACACCGATACATTCTCCAGTGCAGACTACAGGTGGAGAAGGTGGACAAAACGATCCGGATCATGATGAGGCGTAGGGGTTGCCAGATAAACAGGGTATTGAGCAGGGGGAGCAGTCTCCTTAGTTAAAAATCACAGAACCTCAAGTTAGGAGGTCTGCTCGAGAGCGTCAACCATCAACAAGATATCATGCAACAAATTATATTTTGCTTACTGATGAGGGGGAGCCAGAGAGCTACCCAGAAGCAACAACTCATGCAGATAAAGATGAGTGGATGAAGGCTATGCAGGATGAGATGAGTTATTTGAAAAAGAACAATACTTATGAGCTGGTAGAACTTCCAAAAGGTATGAAGGTTTTAATGAACAAATGGGTGTTCAAACTGAAGAGAGATAACAGTGGAAAACTGATAAAGCACAAAGCACGACTAGTGGTCAAAGGCTTTGCGCAGACGAAGGGTATTGACTTCGATGAAATCTTCTCTTCAGTTGTTAAGATGACTTCTATCAGAGTTGTCTTGGGTCTAGTCGCCAGCATGGACCTTGAGCTTGAATAGATGGATGTGAAGACTGCATTTCTTCATGGTGATCTGAAAGAAGAGATCTACATGACTCAGTCGGAGGGGTTTAAGGTAGAAGGAAAAGAACAGATGGTTTGCAGGTTGAAGAAAAGTCTCTACGGGTTGAAGCAAGCACCGAGGCACTGGTACAAGAAGTTTGATTCATTCATGGTGAGTCATGGGTACCGGAGGACAGCTGCAGATCACTGTGTTTATGTTCGTAAATTTGGTAATGACAAATTTATCATCCTTTTTTTATATGTAAATGATATGTTGATAGTTGGACATGATAGTAAGATGATTGACAGACTGAAAATAGATATGTCAAAGACTTTTGACATGAAAGACTTGGGAATGCAAATACGTCATAACAGTAATACCAAAAAGCTGTGGTTGTCACAGGAGAAATATGTTGAACGGGTGCTAGTAAAGTTCAACATGAAAGATGCTAAGCCAGTTAGCATGCCTTTAGCCAGTCACTTTAAGCTCAGTAAGAGACTATGTCCTACTACAGATGAAGAAAATGAACGGATGATGTCTGTTCCATACTCCTCAGCAGTTGGGAGTCTTATGTATGTCATGGTGTGAACACGGCCAGACATTGCTCATGCAGTTGGTTTAGTAAGTAGATTTCTTTCTAACCCCGGGAAAGAGCATTGGGAAGCAGTGAAGTGGATCTTCAGATATCTGAGAGGTACATCAGATTTTTGCTTGTGTTTCGGAGGCACAAAACCAATACTTGAAGGCTTTTTTTATGCTAATTTTGCAGGCGATCTTGATCGTCGGTTGTCTACTTTTGGATACTTATTTTCTTTTGTAGGGGGAGCTATTTCTTGGCAGTTTAAGTTGCAGAAGTGTACAACATTGTCTACAACCGAAGCAGAATACATAGCTGCTAATGAAGCAGGGAAGGAGATGATTTGGTTGAAGAAATTTTTTCGAGAACTGAATTTGAAGCAAGAAGAGTATGTAGTCTACTGTGATAGTCAGAGTGCTATGGATCTTAGCAAGAACGCTACATACCATGCCCGCACGAAACATGTTGATGTGAGATATCATTGGATTCGTGAGGTCATCGAAAAGAATTTCATGAAGCTGGAGAAGATTTATACTGACAAGAATCCCTCAGACATGATGACTAAAGTCGTGTCTAAGGGAAAGCTAGAGCTGTGTTCAGAGTTGGAAGGACTGGACTCCTAGTAAGGGGGTTCAGAGGCGTCTTCCTCATGGTCTGGAAGGGGAGATTGTTGGCCTAGTGGGTCCAGACCAATTGGGTTTAGGGTCATGGGTATTTTGGTAATTGTACCGGGACTTTCTTGTTGACTAAGATAGGGTTTCTTGGGAGATAAGAAAGAGAGCATTATATATTCATGTAATGTGTAACCCATGAGATACCGTACTGTATATCATATAGAGAGTGAACCCAAAGGAGAGTCGAGTTTCTTTCCCGTGGACGTAGGCAAGATTGTTGAACCACGTAAATCTCTTTGTGTGTGATTGCTTGTTCTTGTGTGGTTGATTGATTGCTCGATCGCTGTTTCACATTTCCACATACCACTTGTTAAGTCTATGAACCACCACAAACTTTACATTGGTATGATATTGTCCACTTTGGGCCTAAGCCCTCATGAATTTGCTCTTGGACTCTACCCAAAATGTCTCATACCAATGGATTACTTAGTCTTACTTATGTGCCCACGATCTTTCCCATTTCTAGCCGATATGGGACTTTGGTTGCACATCCCCAACACATACATGCAGAAAGATCTTATCTATCCAATTGCTAAAACCACTCTTGGTGTTAATTTTTTGAATCCTAAAAGAGTTAGAACTTTCTTTTTAATATAAGCGCCATCTTTAAAGAAAACCCATCCATACATGCAGAGGCGGATCTGGTATATATCCACTAGGGGCTTGGGCCCCCAGTGGATTTTATAAGTTTTACTTATAATTATGGTGAGGCCCACTAATTTTCTTCATAAGGCCCCCAATGAATCTTTTGGGCCCCCAGTGACATTGAACCAGGCACCCCAATGAAAAGTTATCACTTATCAGGCGCAGTATATATCCACTGGGGGCCTGCGCAATCGAATGAGTGACCAATTTATGAATGATTGTCTTATATGTTTTATAGAAAAAGAGTTGCTTGGAACAATTACTAATGATATTGTAATAGAACTTTTTCTGAATATGAAATCTCGTAGAGAACAATTGTGATAAATAAATATGTCTTGTTTTATTGCTTGAAATTATTATATTATATTTGTTCCATATAAAAGGTTTGGGGTAAATCTACACACTATTTGTCCTTGTTAGGCATGATTTGCAATGCAGTGGAAATCTACAAACTATCTGTCTTTGAATGCACCTTTTTGTGTATTAATTACTGATAATGTATGTAAAAGGTCCACTACTTTTTTTGTGTATTGTTTTTTTTCAAGCATGAAGAAAAAAAGAAGAAAAAATAATTTGCAATCATATAAATTACTACTTAATCGTGCCCCCAGTGATTTTGAATCCTGGATCCGCCACTGCATACATGGCTCCTATTTGTAAATAGTCTCATCAATCTCCTTGCAGCTTCATAAATGCTAGTAAATTATAGTTCAAAGCATCTACATAATAGGGATTTAAGAAGAAGAAAAACCCGTAAGTATAAGCTTGCTACTACATTTTCTTTATCAAACGATGATGATAATGATGATACAGATCCTCCTGTGTAACTCTTATAAATCTCAGTGTGGGCCCACTTGTGGGGTTTTCATATCTTGCTTGTCTTGGCAGTAGGGCAAATTTCACTTCTTGAGTTGTGCTTGCAGTTTGATTGGCACATGATTATAGGTGAAAAGAATTTGAAATCATCATTAGTGATCAATTTGATAATTAACCCTGCTTTAATTGATATGAAATTTGGAGTCATTTTTAGGATTTAGATGCGGGCTCTAATGATCGCAGGCCCAGGAGTATCCTCGCATCCAGAGGATCCAAATCTGATGTTGATAATGAGGAGGAAATTCTTTGAAAGTTACAATACCATTTGTCTTTCACATCAATCTCCTTTCAAACCATTTCTTGCAAAGAAGAGGGAATCTAGTTTTTTCTAATAATATGTGGAGTTGTAAGGAAATGCCCCACCACATGTCAAGTGTCCTAAGGTACCTGAATGGCAGATCCCTTGGCATTTTGCAATCCATGGATGGATCATTTTGGGGAATGAAGAAAAGATCTCCACATCAATACAGCTGTTTAGGGGAAGATTGATGGGAATAGTATACAATGTTATAGGAGGGGTTACAACCTTTTAGTACATCATTGAAAGGCTGCCTTTAATGTCCATTTCCATTTTATCAGGATCTATCTGATTGGATCTTGGTTTTACCCAAATATGAGAGAAAGAGAGAGATCAGGATCTATCTGATTGGATCTTGGTTTTACCCAAATATGAGAGGAAGAGAGAGAGAAGTACCAAAATATATTGGATAAAATTGGAGTTCAAATACAGATTCCCTGCCAAAACTGGTGCCTGGTGAGTTGTAAAGCCATGGACTGAATGACCCATTTATGTTGGGACCACCATTAAAATATGTATACAGTGGAGCATGCCCTCTTCTGTATTTTTTCTGGTCACATGAATCAGATTAGAGGTGGGCAAGATGGTGTGGAATACAATGAGAGCTAGTAATAAGGAGGGTCAGTCCGTGGGAGTAAAGGGATTTTGTTGATTCTAGATGGACCTATGGAAGGGATATAAAAGAAGGTAAATAAGGGTTTTAAGGAGCAATTTAGTAGTGATGAATTTTTACACAAGTGAGACTTGTTGTTTCATGTAATTTGGGATTGTTTATTTATACTCATTTACATACATAAGGTTTTTTATTTTTTTTATTTTTTTTTATTTTTATGGCCAACGGAGGGTTCCAACCCTTTGAACTGTTCTAATGCCCCGCGGCTCAGAGAGAAACCTGGTAAAACCCCTGTGGCCACCTAAAAGTTTATTTACATACATAAGTAATGCATATAAGTGATAGTTGCATATGATTTTGTTTGGCTATTATGCTTATTCACATATGTAGAATGTAGCTAAATGTGAAAATGGCTAAGGAGTTGGTAAATGATGACATGTAGATGGTCAATATGGAACTCTACTTGAATAGATTGCAGGTTTGAACCCCTTTAATTGATAAATTCTTAATTACTTTTTTGGACTTTAAACTGGCAATGTGAGAGTTCATCTTCTATATAAGATTAATAAATTCTAAGATGTCTGATTCCCACATTTCAAATCTTCTTAGGTTTTGAGAATTTGTGAAAAATATCTAAAAACCCAAAATTATTGATCTAATTTGTTGGACCACCAATTTATGATTCAAACCGTTCAATGTCTTAATATAATGATAAATACAAAGGTCTATTGTTTTAAATATAAAATTTTCACGGATTTTGAAAAATATGTGAAAAACGAGTAAGAAATTCAAACACATCTACCATCGGTTATACAAACGGTGATTTTGACATGTAAATAATGCGTTTTTCATATGTATTTGCATATGTAAAAGTCACTATCCTATCCCGTACATAAAAGGCAGACGATCTGTTAAAAATGTCAAATATGGAAAAGTTTCTCCTACAAGGCGATTGCATGTGGTTTGTTATAATCTAGCCCATGGGCCCACTTATTGCATGCTTATAAGTTTAAAAAAAAAAGAGAAGAAAATCGAAACATCACCTTAAGATAAGGGTCATAAAAAAATCAGCCTAATTAGATTATCTTAACTAAGGTCACATTTGGAAACCAAATCTATGGGGAAAATATTTTTGGTTTTCCTAAAGTAGTGGTAAATCCATATTTGACAATTGTAAATTTCTGAAAATTTGAACAAATAGAAATACTCATTTGTTATGATTTTTAGATCCAATCACCCCTCAAAAGAATTAAAAAATCTCATTTAAGTGGATTTACACATTGAACCTTATTTTCCTCAACTATATCCGCCGATACACATCAATATTAATGTAAAATCATCAATTATACAAATCTCCAATGAAGAATCTTTATTCCGGTAGTAATGAAAAATCATCATATCTATAAATTTCTCGTCTCTTTCCCAACATGTTCAAGGTTAAATCTAATGGTGATTAATATCATCTTATCTTAATTATTAAATTTCTCTTTGATTCAATCAAACAGTGAATGATGGTTTGATGACTCTTAAGACGGCTTATACCAGGTCATGAGTTGAAAAGTTTGTGAAAGGGGCTGCTTTATTGATGGGTCAAAAATTGTGGGCTGCATGGAGCTAAGAAAGCATTAAATAAAGTAAAAGGCACCATAGCCGTCAACCAGAATATTGAAAGCGTCCCCTCAATGGCTAGATCCTAAAAATTTAACATATCTCTAGGGCAATGAGCATCGCCTACCACATCCTCCACCTCTACAAGGAAAGCTCCAATCCGGATCCGGAGACGGAGTCCGAACCCGACATGAGTAGACTCGCCATCACTCACGCCTCGCACGAAAGCGGCCGGCGATATTTAGCACTCGAGAATCTTCGGGTGAAACGGATTGTGAACTCAATGGCAATCGAGTAATTTCAACGAAAACCAGTGTCGAATTCCGAAAGAGAAGATGGCAAGGGGTATTTCGGTCATTATCGGGCTATGGAGTATGCATAGCAAATAGCTCTTCACACACTGCATTTTAAAAAAATTAATTTTTTTTTCTAAACTACCCCTATCCCTCTCCCTTCTCCGGCCACCTCCGCCGAACTCCATCGCCGACCCATCTCCCTCTCCTTCCCTCTATTTCAGTAACCCCGCTCCCACTTCCCAGCACCTACCCTCATCCCCACCCCCTCCATCCCCTTGGTGCTACCGAGGGGAGGGAGCGACGGAGAGAAAGGGACGGAGATGGAGAGAGGGAGACCTGGCAGGTAGAGGGAGGGCAGAGGGCTGGAGGGGATAGGGAGGGAGAAAGAGGGAGAGGGTGGGTGGCAGCGGAGAGTGGGAGAGAAAGAAGGGAAGAGGGAAAGGGACTTTGGGCGAGGGCCGACGGCGGGTGAAGGGGAGAGAGGGGGGAGAGGGACGGGGCTATTCCGATGGGCAAGAGAAATAGAAAGAGGGAATGGGATCCGCAGTAGCAGGTTGGGCAGAGATGGCCGGAGCAGAAAGAAAAGGAAAGGGGTAGTTTAGGAATGTTTTTATTTTATTTTATTTATTTTTTAAATACTTTGTGTGGAGAGCAGCTTGCACTGTGTAAGTAGCCACTCTTGGCGAAAGTGCCAGGGACATGTTGGGTATTTTAAAGAAGTGAGGGGAGAATGAGAAGAGCCGTTTTCGTTTTCTTGTCATTGTCGGTTTCGTCTGAAAAGAAAGCAACCAATGAAAATCATTAAAAGCAAGTCGTGACTGTTGTAGTGTCGTTCGAAAGGGCCAGGGTCTTGGGTGTTGACAGCTGGCAACCTTAGGAAGCCACCACGTGTACGGTGAGATCATAGGTTGAGGGAAAAAGGTTTTTTTGCACTCAGATGTATTCACATAAGGCACATCTAACCCTTCGGCCAGCCATTATAATCACATGGATGGGCTGGTAATCCCTACAATGGTGGGCCATGGTTTACTTCTCATGAATGACATTATTTATCACATTTGACAACCAAATCTTTTCAAATAATCGGTTTTCCATTTCCAAATGTTTGATCATTGTAAATCCAGGAAAATTTGGATACTAGGAAATTCCCGTTATGGAAGATTTTAAAGTTCAATTGTTATAAGATTTAAAAATATTTAAAAAAAAAAAGACAATTTAGTCACTTTTTTTCAGCTATATATATATATGAATACACATCAATATTAATGTGAAATTTATAATTATATAACTTTACAAATAAAATCTTTGTTCCAAGTGTATTGAGGAATCATTGGATCTACTCGGATACTTCACTTGCTACTATTCTTCATCTACTTCTACTTTTTATAAGTATGGGTTGAGACTTTGATTATGATGTGTTGATATGGTGAGTTTTTTTTTAATCTAATAATGTCTTTGGATTCAATGGGTAGGATTGCCTCATCTATTCTATTTTAGGCAACGTTTTTTATTGGCCATATGATTGACCTAGGTGAATTCGCATTATCGTATCTGGTTGAGGTGGTCGACAAGATCATTTCTCTTTGGTGCATTCTTCACATTATTTTCTTACAATACGTGGCAGTGTGGAGCAACATTTTACCACTTTGAGTCCCACTATAATAAAATTAAGTAGGCCACTACTGAAAATTAAATCACAAGTTCAACGTTTGAAGGGATCATATTTTTGACGGGGCAAAGCTATGTTAAGAGCCCGACGTATGTAAGTGGGTGGGGCTCACTCTTAAGAAATTCAATCCGTCTATTGTCTTTTACACATTTCATGTTCTTTGCATATATATAACTTTAAAGTGTATTTTGTAGGGCCTACCATTAGATTGACTTGTTGATTTTAAATACGTGCTCAACTTTTATTTTCATAATGAAAGAAAGAGAAAGTTAATAAAGTTGAATCATGCGTTCAAGATTTAGTTAATCCAATGGTGTGCACATTGTTGATTTGAATAATATATTATTTGTATATCCCACAGTAGGTGTTAGAACTAATAAATGAATTGGATTTCTTAAGGGTGGGCTTCACCCACTTGCATGTGCCATGCGCTGCAGCATACTAAGAACAACGCTGCTTTTTTGAGGATCCTTCTTTCTTTTTTGCAGTGATTTCTACAACATGCTTGCTTATTAATGTATATTCTTGCCATTCACCTCATGCCACCTATCAAGCTTTAGGAAAGAATAAATGATTATGAAAGTAAGTCCCTCCTTGGGTGACTTTGAATTGAAGGAAAAGAAAGAATTATGAGTCCAAGTCCAATACTTAGACCTGTTTTTTTAACTAGTGGGACCTATTTTAAATTAGTGTTCAATCCAGTTCATATATTTTCATTCACAAGAACTTGAACGGTCTAGTTGTATGCAGCCCCATGTTCAGATTATTTAATTTACAAAGGTGATGGGTGGACACTCATATTACCAAGAAGTTTGTTGCTCTAATGTAGTGCTAATCATGTAAAATAATTTTTCTTTTTTAGACTGCCAATGTATAGAAAATGTAAATTTTTGATCACACTTAGATTTTTTTCATTAGAAGAGAGATTATTTGATATTTGCTTCTTCTATATTTTCTACTTAATTATAACCACTCTGATAAGAATAAATACCTTAAAACTTTCAATAATTTAATACCATACAAACAAATCCACTTACAATGACACCTTTGTATATAAATCTTGAAATCAAAGTCCGCAAACATTTGCTTTCCCCCCACTGATGTCTTTCTTATATCCTCTAATAAAAGGCTTATTTCATAAAAAAATCAAGTATACAAATTGTTTTCCTTTACAAAAAACTTGCCCCCACCATGTGATGAAAAATGAAGTCAAGCAAAGAAAGTTCATTCAATATGTCATACAAATATGCCCTAAAACAAAGAGTAATGCTACTTGGACAAACCCCACTTAATGAATTGTATCATTAAATTGTTTAGCAAATATTAAAGTCCCAACTACTCAATATAAACATGTGACCAATTATCATGCACAATGCTACTGTACCCATGGTGGCTTCACATGAAACTCGCCCCAAAGTGTCTAGGACTCAGCCAAGTGTCCCACCATTGGACAGTGTAGGAATAGACAAAAAAAAAAAAAAAAAAAAAAAAACTACTAGAAAAGGCCACCTTATACTTCTCCCTCCAGTCCAGAATCCAGATATTCCACTGTTCAGACCCACAAAAAAATCTGTGGACAAAACCATGTACCTGTTGACTAACAGTACCTAGCTACCCCTCTACCCCTCCCAATAGGGAAAGAAACAGAAACAGAAACAGAAACAGAAACAGATAAAATAAAATAAATAAATTTAGGGAGAGAAAAAGAGGAGAGAGAAAGCTTTCTCTATCCGCTTAACTTCTCCGTTAAATGCGAATGCATTTCCTTATTTTTCCTTCATACGTCCCATCTCCGCCTTTCATATCATATCTTCCCGCATCATCTCCTCTCTGGCTTCCTATTTCCTTCATCTTCTTCCTTAGTTTCTCTTGTCAAGGATCTTTCCATGGAAATATCTTTCCCCACTTCTTCAATTCTCTCCCGGCTATTACTTACATCTGTGTTTTGATCTAGAATCTTTGAATCTTCTATCTCTTTCTTTCTTTGCTTTGATTCTTGTTTGGTATTTTAGATTGGGATGATCTACATCTTTTTTTCTCTAGCAGAGTAAGAAGATTTCATACAAGGAATGTTGTTTTCTATAATTGTATTAGCATCACCTTTGCAATATCTTTCTTTCTTGATATAGATCGCTGCAGAAACATCTTTGATTAGAAGAAAGAAATTGGAGAAATCTGTCTTCTCTTTCTTTAGTGATGTTGTTAGATCTGAGTCTCACTACAGAGAAGCTTCCGGAAGCTTTCGGAGGCCAGATGGACGAATCTGGAACGTCGAATTCCTCGATAGTGAATGCGGATGCTTCGATCAACGGTGGAGGAGATGATGATTCTAGCTCGACGAACCCCGGCGAGGTCTCGATGTTCAGTTTCGATATCTTGAAGAGAGGCAGATTTGATGTTGAGGAGGAAGAAGAAGATAACGGGGTTTCGAGAGAAGTTGTGACGAGGGAGCTGTTTCCGGTGGGAGGAGGAGCTGGAGATGGTTTCCGTTCGACGGAGTCCTCGTCGCGGCTGCATTGGGCGGCTCATGGTTTCTGCAGAGCTGATGCTGGAGAGCAGATGCCGGGGAAGGTGGTGGCTCAGCCGCCGCCACCGGCGACGAAGAAGAGTAGGCGAGGGCCCCGGTCGAGAAGCTCTCAATACAGAGGAGTCACGTTCTATAGGAGGACGGGGAGATGGGAATCGCACATCTGGTTAGTGATATGGTGTTGGGTTTTCGAATCGAATTCGATCTCTTTTAGCCTTTTCCACTGATTTCTTTAACAGATGCTTTGTTTGTGTGTTTGTGCAGGGATTGTGGGAAGCAGGTGTATTTGGGTAAGGAGACTGTGTTTTAATTGAGTTGTATTAATGTGTGGATTGGATTCGTCTTTCTAACTTGATTTTGATTTTGTTTATGGATGATTTTGTGGTGGGTTTGTTAGGCGGATTCGACACTGCTCATGCAGCTGCTCGGTTAGTGTTCTGTTCTATTAGAATCAATTGGTGGTGTTGTTTTGTTGGTTGTTACAAGAGAATTCTCACTTGTTTTGTTTTTTATAAAATTTTTAGGGCTTATGATCGAGCTGCAATCAAGTTCAGGGGAGTTGAAGCAGATATTAATTTCAATCTGAGTGATTATGAGGATGATCTCAAACAGGTGATGTTGATTTAATGTTTGTGAAATAACTGGACTGTCTCTTGGTTTGATTACGTGGAATTCGAATGGGAGTCGCGGAAATGACTGGTTGCATCTTGATGTGGTGGATTTTTTAGATGAGGAATTTGAGCAAGGAAGAATTCGTGCACATACTGCGGAGGCAAAGCACTGGATTCTCTAGGGGAAGTTCAAAATATAGAGGTGTGACGCTGCACAAATGCGGTCGATGGGAAGCTCGAATGGGTCAGTTCCTTGGAAAGAAGTAAGAGAATTAATCCAGTTTTGAGTTTGTTGATCTTATTGTAGATGTTGATTGGTTTGGGAATTTTAGAAATTTTGTCTTATAACCTTTCCTTTGTTTCCACCATTTGCAAACACTGGTATATTTTAGTAAATGAAGCGCGTTTGAGAATTTCTCATATATGTATCTATGTATGTAATTACATGAAACTTCGATTAGATTAGCTTTAAAGGAACCTAAATGTTCTCAAAAAGCTTGGGAACTATCTTTATAGATGAGAATATGATGCTTGCTTGCAGGTACATATATCTTGGGCTATTCGACAATGAAGTAGAAGCTGCAAGGTCCTACTGATAATGAATTTCGCTCTGCTGCTAATAAATTTGTTACCCAAAATATCAACCTCAATAGGGTTGAATCCAACACAAATCTTCCTTTTCATTTTGTGGAAATCAGGGCTTATGACAGGGCAGCTATCCAGTGCAATGGGAGGGAAGCAGTTACTAACTTTGATCCTAGCACATATGAAGGAGAGTTAGCTTCTGAGGCTGATAGTGCAGGTATTATTCAAAATTTGTTAGCCTCTACTCTGATGTAAGGTCTTTTACATGAGAAATCACGTCTCTGGGCGCTCAACACTCCGGTCAATAATAGTGTTGATTACAGATTGAAAGGCATGATGTTCCATTGCCCGAACCCTTCATCAGATGCATCTTTTGGTGATTAGCCATTGGTGAAATCTGTCTCTGTTCCATGATCTTAGCTATCTGATTGGTGACGTACAAATCATTGGCACAAATATGTTGATTATGGTGGGAAATGAATAAACAGATGTTCCACCGGACCTACTCTTCATCTGTCAATTTATATGATTGTAGCCATTGGTTCATTTATTCTGGACTTGCTAAGTGAACGGTCTGGTTACACATTATGCTGCATGCCCAACTTGTAAGTGAGGGCATTGTTAACTTATCGTGGTGCTTTTTTCAAGATTGACTATCTCCCCATAGCGTGCTCTCAAAATAATCAATAAAACTCTTTAAGCCGATAGAGAACCAATATATAACTTCTATCTGTAACCCAATCTCACTTATATGTAATGCTTTTTTCAGGCATTGCCAACAATCTCGATTTGAACTTGGGGATTTCTCTCTCTTCTGTTGCCTGTAATGAGAAGGAGCATGATGGATCGATGGATTTCCATTTCAATAGCAATCCTTTTGAAGCTCAGAAAGCTAAGGTAATCAAAATTAAGTTCTGAATTTGCTATTATTGTATTGTTAATTTGTCATACTGTGAAAAAATGATTTCCTTGCTGCTTGGGTTTTTTTTATGAAGTCAAATTACCATGATTATGTGTTCAACCTTTCCTTCATGTAGCTCTGATCAACTACATCGTATAGACGCTTGCTTTAACTTTCAAATGTTCCTTTGCGTTGGGAGCTTTTGTTGAAAACCAGCTTACTTAGTACCTTTATACACCAATCCCAAAAAATGAAAAAAATTTGAGAAGCTCATCTCCTACTTTTTGTCAATGAGAATTTGGTAGATATTCTGCCAATATGCATGTATATTGGTAGATTCAATAGATTGAATCTGAACAGGGTATGCTTCCTTCAAAAAGATTTGGAGAAGTTGGAATGTTAGATTTTTAAACTGAAGTCATGTTACATTGCTCATCTATAAAATGCATGAAACTGCCTAAATCTTGAAAGGGCTGACAGTTCCTTCTCTTTGTTGTGCATACAGATGGAGAGTTCTGCTTCAGTTACAATGGATCAGCCCCACTGCTTGAGAGTTCCAGCTGAGCACCCACCTTTGTGGACTGGTGGGTACCCTGGTTTCTTCCCCAATTTCAAGGTAACATTCTGTGTATTGTTTGTCCATCATTGCTATATTTCTCTGTTAGGAAATAAGTTCTTTAAACTTATCATATCAGTCTTTCATTTTCCACGTACATCCCTGTAATATTACTACATGATATAAAGAAAATATCCCATCCATATCTCAGCAAATGGTCAAACTTCGCCTTTTCCTCCAAGTTGAAATTTGTTAGAATTAGTCAAACAGGTCACTCTGGAATTGGTTCTGGATGCTTTGAAGGGGCCCACAGCATACTAGCGGTGATGGGTGACTGCATACTAGAATTAATTAGATTCCAGGAAAGGCAATGAAAAGGATTCTTTCTGCTGCCTGTTTCACCCTACTCGTCAATTCACTGGCAATTTCGGGAACACATCTTATCAGACTTTATCTAATTACAGGGAATCTTGCATCTCTTCAAATTTAAGTCTAAGGATGCAGGACCCTGTTACCTGAAGTGGTTTTTAAACCTTATGCTAACTTCATAGTGGGCTTCATTATTTTAGATCATGTGTTGGAAGCTTAATTGGACTAAAATGGTTTTGTAGTTTCTGGTACCTAGTTTGAGGTCTGAAGATCAACTTGAGTAATGAATTTGACACCTTCTGCATTGCTTTGGGATATTGACCTGTACTGTGGATCTTCTGCTCTGGTTGCGGCAGGGGTTTCCTGCTCCACCATGCTATGAGCCACATCTCTTGTATGTGGGATTCATGTACCCTTGTCTAGTACAGGGGTCCATCCAGATTTGCCAGCCGTCTATTGATAATCAGCCCATTAGTCTCTAGATTAGCCCTTTGATGTGGCTGCCCATATCTTTACTGTAATATTAGTATATTACATATTATAGATTTCACATGAGATTTGCAAAACAGTCACATACTTCACCTGAAATTTAAAGGGTGAAAGAGTGCAGGGCAGGGCATGAAGCAGTTCTCATAAATATCTCCCACCCACTGACTGGACCAGACTTATAGTCACTTAAATGCTGTATAGAAAGACTACTTTTAGATCAACTCCATATAATTACTTCCCAATATACTTTGTTTTGGAACTATTTAGGAGGCTGCTAAATGATGGCTGTTTTCCATTCATGACGGATACTTTCATCAAATAATGTATTACTGTCTTCAACTCTAGGAATCATTGATGGGAAAGGTTGAATCTGGGTCCCCATCTTTCTCCAACTGGGCATGGCAACTACAAGGCTCTACTGCAGTGCCACTGTTATCTTCTGCAGCATCATCAGGATTCTCCGCCACAACTGCAACAACAGCTGCCCTTCCTCAACACACTACTTGCCATTACCCTCCCTATTATTATCAGAGCTGAAAACAGAATTGGAGTCGCAAAATTGTAGTTTATGGTTTCGTATACATTTCCAACGATACATTTCTCAGGATACTCATCGATGCAAGTGTTTATACAACTATAGAGGATATGCTTAGAAATTTGGTTTAAAGATCATGTGAGAGATTATCCAACTTTTAGATAGATGAAAGTTTATTTTGAATGGTCTTTTAGCCTTACAGATTGTAAATCAATTGTTTAGTTTTTACTCTCAGGATTTTGAGTTTGTTCTCATTTCCTACTGTCCTGACTATAATTACTGCTTGTATGTGGCTGAAACTTTTCTCAGGCGCACATTATCAATCTAGTCTCTTATCCTTATCCACCCACTCTTGAATTGACACCCATGACTCATGCTTACTTTGACACTGGTGCCATTGATGTTTACCTGTTTGTTGATTGTACATAAAAAAAAAAAAAAAAAAATACACTAGGAGGATTTATCCTGTGTAGCCCCACATCACACCTCCTCGTAATATTACACTGTCACAACATGTGCTAAGCACGAGCATGGTCGCCAATTACTAAAAACTATACTTAATAATTTATTAAAAAGAAATTCAGATTATATAAAACCATCCTCACATGCTCACGACAATAATTTGGTGTTGATAGTGTATAATATAAAATAAAATAAAAGAATAAAAGAAAAGAAGATTAAGATAGTATTTATTTTCTCAGTCTAAGAGTCTGCCGAGTAAAAATGAATGGGATAGAAAGAAGAAGTATAAGAAATTTGGGTAAAGTGGGAAGGAGAGGTGGTTACATGCAGTAAGTGAAGGAGAAGAGATGGTTACATATAAGAAGTGGAGGAAATGCTTGGTTTTATGTTTTTTTTTTATTTAAACGATAATAAATATTTCATCAAAAGAAGGAAGAAAATAATACATTAAAACTTAAAGAAAAGAGGAATAGGAAGGTGCAAGGTGCAAGAGAGAAGCACTGGCCACAACTCCAATTACAAGATGACTTCCACCTAAGAAATTAATCTATCCACCTCTTGCTTTGTTAGCACATCCATCAATGAGTTGGCAGATCTAACATCATGATGAAAGGAGACATTAATGTGAGCTGTTTGATTGATCACAACATAATTAAGATGATGGGTTGGTTTTATGTTTGAAGTGAGAGAGATAATTTATAGTTAAACTCAAAAGTTATGGTCAAAATTAAAGCCAAAACCCTTCAGCTTAATATAGTATAATAGACACTTTTGTACGTGATATGGACAGAGTTTCACTTCAGTAGAGGTTATATGATCTGTTTGATTGATCATAGGTATGAAGCATTGTTTTTTTTTTTTTTTTTTGATAACATGGGAACCCGCCGACCCCTCTTTGGGGAATCATTGGTAAACCCATGGATACATAGAACCACCCACTAGTCCTGTGTATCGGGTAATGCCTTAAGGATTCGAAGGCAGGACCTCCAGGTTAAAACTGGACTTCCTAACCATACAAACATTTTAAGTGTGGGTATAAAGCATTGTTTTGTTTTCTATACGGAATACATGCAACTATTCTGGGCACTCTTATTTGAAATGAAATGTGGGGCAGTTCCTTTATAGAGGGACCATTGCTATGGGTATATACATAAATATATGGACCACTCTGAAGGTCTTGTTTGTTTGTATGTAATTGAATTCTTGCTAATTCACATTAAAATAGATTCCAATGAAGGTAAACTAAAGAGATGAGGGTGAAAGAAATGAGTTTGAGATATAGATGATGAAACTCCCACTTCTTAGGATATGATTTAATTTTGCATTTCCCTTTAATTCATTTCCAATAAAAAAGAAATTATTTAATGATCATTTATAGATTTTTGTCTTTATTTCTTTAATTTTAGCCACTTAAAAAGGTGCCTACTCTTTTTTTTTTGTGTTCTTAGGAATTCAATTCATGCAATCAAGCGGGCGCTAAAAGACTCGAGAAAAGATTTTTCAAACTCAGGAAGCATTATACGTACAAAATACATTATGCATTTAGTAAAGTGGGCCCCATTCCTAACAAACCATATCTACTCAATTTTTTTCTACGAATACTGTTCGTACGTTGACATCCATTGTAGAACAACACGTGGTTGGCCACATTTAGTTGATATTTCTGACAATTGGCTGGGTCTTTGTTCATTTATTTTGCTTGCTTGTTGGATGGTGATCAAGATAAGGGCAGGTGTTTGATATCTAATATTAAAAACCCCTCGGTAGCATCGTCGTTTCTTTATCATCCTATAATCTATCTATAATTCAATCTTTTCATATACACCTATTTTAATTAAATCAAAATCACAAATAGGTTAACATTAATATGACCATTAATCACCATTGACTTCTCTCTTGATTGATTTGACCTCTCAAATCAAGGGCTTGCATGGTTTGATTTGATAAAAGAAAAATTATACTAGACCTATTCAACCCTTCCCTCACTTGATGCCATTAATCTATGTGGGGCCCACAAGAGTGGAAACGTCCAATGGCCATGGATCATTCATTGTTTATGGTTGGTTACATGTAAATGTGCATAATTGGAAGTAGCCATTGATGAACGGGAAAGGGTATGCTGGTGGAAGTGCATTTATGATTTATTGAGTTCTCACTTGTTTGCTGAGGGGTAGGACTTAGGAGAAGGAGTGGGTGGCCTTTCAAGGGGATGAAAAGGCAGCAGCAGCAGCTTAGCAGTAGTAGTCGTCCTCTCTCAATGGGGATTGATTTTCAGGATTCTGTGTCCTTCGAATTTTGTATTTTATATGATGGGGCCTATGGCATGGTGGTTCCGTAGAAATTCTGTATAAGTAAGATCTCTAGAAGAGATTCTCATGTATTTCTTAATTTGATAGTGATTCTAGTTGATCATAGTTTACATCTCTATTTTAGAAGTTTCATTTTGAGAGGAACATATATCATATGAAAAGGATTATGGTTTTCTTTTTCAGATAGGCTCCAAGAAATTATTACATTTGGTTTACCCAATGAATACGCGTCACGGTATCAAATCCCATCAACTACTCTTTTTTTTTTACCAAATTCGTATGAGCGAAATATTTGTAATCTAAACCGTTGAACTAATAAACCCTGAAACCTTTTAAGTTTTTCATCTTTAAGTCTTTTGAGTAATTTGTGAATAACTATAATAAAACTCTAATTATAGATATGAATTTTGTAGTTTTGTGGGCCCTAGTTCATGATCCGAATTGTTTAGTTTAATAATAGGCATTAAGATGTTTTGTTTCATATAATAAATTTTCATGAGTTTTGAAAAATTTGTGGAAAACGTCAAAAATATTTCACACACATAAAACTGGAGGATGTACTCGTTTTTACTTTTGTGAAAATTATGGCTTTGACAAACGTATTATTTATTGTGTTTCAAATATGAACCATGTGCATATGTAACACAGACCCCACACACACATATAGTAACGTTACAAAACTCTGGGGGCATTTTTCACAAAAAAAAAAAAAAAAAGTCCCCTCTTTTAGCCAATGAAAGTGTGACATGTCTCATCAATGGTACACTTATTCATTCTCTCTCCTAAATATTCTCCTAAAACTGTAGATATTTTATAGATTCTCTTAAATCATTGGCCAATAGATAGGGGCAAAAACTCTCATTTTGAGATATGAGAGTTTTTGAGAATTTTCTATATATATATATATATATATATATATATATATATATATATATGGGGGTATTCAAGTGAGAGATTCCCTCACCATGTGTGGTGAGGGAGTCCCTTTTTTTGGGAGGTTTCAAGTACAAAAGAGTGTACTCCCTTCAAGTACACAGCCCTTTTGTACTTGAAACCTCCCCAAAAAGGGGAGTCCCTCACTATACATGGTGAGGGAATATTCACCCTATATATATATATAAGAGGTGCTCATGTGAGAGTACATCTCTCACCTTATAATAAGAGATAAAGTGGGGCCCATCACATTTAAGTTTGAGCCCTCACATTTAAGTTGTTGGCATTGAGTATGGATGTGAGGGCCCTCACCTTATCTATCATAATAAGGTGAAAGCATCTTTCATAGGAGCACCTCTCTCTCTCTCTCTCTATATATATATATATATATTCCTATCCCGTGCATAAAATTCAAACGACTCCTTGGCCCCTTGGAATTTGGAACTTTTCCCATTTGATTTGTAAGTTTAAAAAATCCAACATTTTGGATTAAATAATTCTCAAAGTTGAAGACTATGAGATACCACAAAGAAATTCATTTCGTTACCTTGACTCGATAATTAGTAAGGATGAGAAGATTGATGAAAATATCAAACATAGTATTAACACAAGACAGTTAAAGTGGAGACTTATTTCTGTAACGCTTTGTAATCATAGGAAAAGTTTTTTCAATAAAGTTTTTCCTTAAGATCTATAGTGGAGAATATTTACAAATAAGAAAGCAACATATGCACAGAATAGTAAAGATAGGAAGTACAAAATTAGAAATGAGCTCATTAGCAATTCGAACTCAGCAACTATAAGCAGCAGCTTATATCCACTGTTGAGTAAAATTCAGTAAGCAGTTGAGAGACCATACAAAGAGACCCTTCTTTTTGTCGTTGCTCGTTCGCCACTGTTGTGTGCTTTTTATTAATAGAAAGTACTATTAAAAAAATTCCGAAAACTTATGTTTTATCTGATACTTTGGAAGTTATTATGGAAAGTGGGATATTGATAATTTTGGATGTTTGTGATCTTATTAATACCTTTGTCTATATTAAAATCTCAAGGGGTAGTTCAGTTGGCTTAGGACCACGATTTGTACCCGAAGATTGTAGGTTCGAAACTACACTACCACACTGGGCTACAGGAGAGTTTACCCAGCTTTCCTTTGGGCCCGGAGGGATTATTCCAGCCCAAAGGGTTGGGAACCCTCCCATAGCCAAAAAAAAAAAAAAAAAAAACCTTTGATATATTGAAATCAAATGTCTCTACAAAGTCAAATGGTTTGGCCCATCCTCTAGCTAAAATGGTCACAATTATTGTATTGATCATTTTCCAGGGGGTTGTTGGAGTTGGATCCGTTTTTATGAGTGTCGTCTTCGTCTCACTTTCTTTTTCAATGAGCTGGTACCTGATAGCAGATATATGTACAGTAATGTGCAATATGAGTGAAACCTGCAATAAACACTATAAATCCTTCTAGACGACTATTCTGTGAAAGTCCAACAAACAAGAGGGTGTAGGGAAGTAATCTAGCTTTTTTGAATTAAGATTCTGAAGCAATCTCGAATGGAAACAGTGTAGTCTAGCTTGCTGGTACCCAAATTGTTGTAAAAGATTCTACTTATGGACCCAAGTCAAGCTGGTACAGATAGATTCATAACGAAATCTGATTAAAAAAAAAAAACCTATGAACAAAGTAGATTGACTGCAAAATTCATTGATTAACACAAACTCACTAGTAAACAGGATGATGGTGGTCAAACAACTAATAGCACTAGCTGTTTGGGCACAGAATGGTCCATTAGCAATTCAAACTCAGCAACTTATATCCACTGCTGAGTTTTCTTCTAATGAAAGGCAATAGCCAATTTGCACTAATTGACCAAATAATATACGCTTTGTAATATTTTGTAGGATGTAAAGAGTCCATCTGATCAGTGAGTATTAGATCCTTCTGCTCAAAGAGAGACGGCATACATGGTGTTAATTTGCATGTGGGTATGAATAGCTATGCACATTAAATCTGTTGACTTGTTATATGCCAAAGGAGATAAGGCAGAACAACTCTGCATGCCCTAGCAATATCATTGAGACTTCAGCAAGAGAGTAGAAAGATTTAAAAAGAGATGAAGGCCTCACACAACTTTGAGTTTGACAGTGATTTGTGGGAATTTCTGCAATTGATCTCTGAAGAAGTGACCGCAGTCCTGATTCTATTTTCTTTTAGATTTTGAATCCTTGGTATGTTTAGCCCTTTTGGGCCATGAATTTTTTTTCCCTTACGTGAATGATATGGGTATCTTCTTTGTAGATTCTGCTTTACTAGTGTGACTGATGTAAGGAATGCTTATCATTTCACTGTACCGATTCTCCTTCACAGTAAGGAAGAGCCGAAAGATTTGTATGCGACTCACCTATGTGCAAAATTTCATGTCCAACAGATCATCCAATTCCATTTGGATCAGTGTAAAAAACACGGGATCAATGACATTCATAGATAGTGCATGTCCTATTTAGATTGATCATAGGTCTTTTCAGGTGGGCAGTGTGCATCTAAGCTATGTATGCATGAGATCACCTGAAAATCCCTCTGTATGTATATAAACCAGCACTCTGATAGATCAGGCCCCTCATCAAGCAGGGAGAGTGACAACCTTCTCTAATTACTATTGCTATTCAAGTCATTTTTTTTTATAAGTGATTTGAGTTTTTGTATGTACTGAAAAAAAAAGAACTTTTTTTTAATGTGTTATATGCAACAGTAAATTCTATTAATTTAGAATGCAGAACTACAAAGATGGAACAAGAATTAGACAAAAGCCTTAATCCCATCTATTTATAAATAAATATCAAATGAGGGAGTTTAGGTGTTTTATCCGTGTGAGCCATTGGTTGATTCAAAATCAGTGTGTACATATCATCATCATCATCTCAGCCTTAACCCATCTACCAGATTGAAATGGCAAGAACCATAAGTATATATATCCTAAAATCACAAAGCTGGAACTACAATATTTATAGCTATTCACATTTATACCAGGCAGAATTATTGTTTTCAAGTGAGCGAATGAGATGCCCACCCTACCACTGGGGTGTAGCAGTTGCAGCCCATTTCCATGGGGAAAATTTGAGCTGTATATTTCCCCAACAATCACCAAAGCCTGCGACTTCCACTTAACCTTGTACCAACATCCAAATATTAAATTCCATAACTCAACACAAGATAACTTTTAGCCACCAACTCTTACCGAGTAAGCTAAGAAATGTAACTTGGCTTACTTGGGGACCCTGGAAAACACTTCAGCTAATGTTGCACTCTCTGGAATTCCCAGTAAAGCCATCTTCAGAAGAGGCATCACCATCCTCTGTGAATCCTAAAACGAAAGCCTCTCCTTCATCTTCATCGTCATCACTCTCGAGATCAGCCCTTGAGTATCGCCTTTCAATGTAAGCCAAGGTCTGCCTTCTCTGCAGCCTAAGCACATGCATGATAACATCTGGAGTAAGCGTTATCCGTGAACGGTCCTCTCGACCCTGCTTGTTCGCTTCCATTACCTGTCAAACCAACGACTAGAATTAGGCAAAATTGGTTGGGGAGAACATTCAAAAGCACATGCATGCTTTCACATACAGACAAATGTAAAGATTAACCTATCAGGTTGTCCAAGTCATTAGGTGGGCGGGACACACAAACGAAATACAGTAAACTCGAGTCGCAAACAAACCATGCAACAGTTGGGTCCCACTGTATCAAATATGAATGACCTAGCCCAATTCATCAGGATAGCCATTAGTACATTGAAGGAAAACAGTTCTTGTCAATCTTTTCATGTGTACATGATCCACCTATTTTTGGGCCAAGGCAGCATACAAGTGGCCACAAGTGGTGGAGCTCCATCTCCAAATCTGTGTGGACTTAGGAAATGTATGTTCTGAATCTGTAATTTGAACTCAATGGCATACCTCATTTGCATTATCAGGCAGTGTAATTGGTTCACTCGCAATAGGAGCCCAGAGCTTTACATTCTTTTCAATTCCACTGGTCGCAAGAACAGGAACATAAGGATGAGGTTCGAGACAGTTAACAATGCGTCTGTCACCAACCATAATACGCAAAAGCTCGCCTCCCTTTTTCTTCCATATGAAAACATGACCACAATCAGATCCACTCACCACATACTCATCATTGGGGCCAAAGAAGCTCACCCCTTTAACTGTTTGTGAATTCCTATGTCCTGAATATGCCTGTGGTTGATCCTTTTCCGGCAAAGTATCCCGGGAGACAGCCCCAGGGTTTGGACCATTTCCCATGTTCTTCTGGAACAGGTAAACAAGCTCATCATTGTAGGTAACAAGCAACTCGCTCTTGTGGGAATATGCCAGTCCAGTGATGTGAACATTGCCTTTGCTTCTGAGGTGATCAGGAGAGAAAGTATTCACAGGTTGATCTGAATCATTTGATGCATCCCACCTGTAGTTCCTTATGTCATAAACGCGTGCATATTCATCAAAGCCACCTACTGCGAAGTAATTAGGATTGCGCGGGTCTATTACAATTGCATTCAACCGTATTCCAGCTTGTTTGGTCTCTGTCAGTGAAGAGCAAGAGAAAAGCTTGGTTGCAGAATGACTTCGCAAATCAAACTGCAAAAATCAGTTTGTGTTTCCAAAACAACAATAAGAAAGATACTATCCATCTTTAAAGCAAGAAAAGTAGAATATAGAAATGAGGTTTACTAATATCACACACACTGGAAACAAATGCCAAGCTGCATTATTGGTGCAAGATCAAATCAGTGCTAAAATTGGGCCCTGCTGCGAAGATAGTGGTCCCCAAACCAGGGCATAGTCACAATATTCATCAGGTAAGACCCCATGTACAAAACAAATGGCCTACTGAAAATACATGGTCAGAATTTCACTTTCAATACATGAGCAGACTGATCTATTATAGGGTCAAGTGATCTATACTGTGGTTCCCTCATGCACAGGTCTGGTGTGGCAGACATTACACGTCTGTGTGTGTGACTGCATGAAAAAGGAATGGAAAAGGCCACATGTGAATGGGAAACCACTAGAATTGAGAACGCCAACACAGTTTAGTCACCTACATGTTGTATGACACCATCCTCACCACAGCTGTAAAATATGTGAGGACTTCCTGGTTCTATGGCAAGCTTGTGTACACGACCTTGGTGCTTCACAAGGCTTTTGGTGTCAACCCGCCCATTCTCTAAGATCTGGCCAAACCTGACCTGCAAAGAGATAAATATGTTGACAGCGGTTTTCATTAGAGAAAAGAACAGCATAATGGATAACTATTACCAAACAAAATATATTTGACCAACAAGAGAAACGCAAAGAAAAACTATCAAGATTTCAATTGATGGCTAGTGTAACCTTTGTTCTTTGATTGTTCCAACTAGGAATAATCGGGAAATTTAAAAACAGCTTAAAAGTAGAACATGATGTTCTATAAATTTAAGCCACAAGCAGGGGCGGACCCAGCCCCCCTTTACATTTTGAAATTCCCCTCAAAGAATGGCTTTGCCCCCTCCATATGTGGCCATCCATTAATTGATGGCCCCTCCATTGTTTAGGACTTTATTTAACATGGTTTTGACTCTAAAAAAAAATTTATTGCTGATTTTGGAAAAAACTTAGAATGAAAAAAAGGAAAAGAAAAGAAAGGAAAAAAAAATGAAGGAAAGAAGAACAAATAAGTAAGGTTTGATGGAGAGATTGGAGAAGAGGTTTCTCAATCTTCATTCTAAATTTTCTACACTTACCCCAAATCTTATGATCCAAGAGATGAGAGGAAAAAACACACATTCTTGTTGGATATCTTGAAAGGAGTTGTAGGTTACAGACTTGCAGAGGCTTTGAGGTATGAATAAAGAAGAAAAATGACCAACCCACTTTCTCTTTTACAATTTTTTTTTATTACATTGCCTAGATGTACCAACTTCACTGCATGTCATTATGTATTTTCAATCTTTGTGGCTTATATTGAAATCTAATCTGCTTAAAATCAATGTCTATTTGCTATTACATTAATTTTTAGCTCAATCGGAGTTTATCCATCATGGATATATAAATATAGATGCATTTTTTTCGTTTTGATTATTATTATCCATGTCAGAGAAATCCGGTTAAAAGAATTTATTTCAAGTAGATAAAAACTAGTGAAACCACTCTTTTTGAATGGTTTAGATTTTAAATATGAGTTGTTGTTATTACTTTTCTTTGAGGTTTTAAACAATAATATTTTAAATTGTGATTTACAGGTTACATGCATAGGAAAGGATCGGTACCCATATTGATATTTTTTTGTACTTTAGTCTATATATATATATATATATATATATATATATATATATATATATATACACACACACACACACACATATGGTAGATATACTAATGCATTTTTAACCATGAAGATTGTTAAAACTGCACTTTGCAACAGAATGGATGATAAATTTTTACGGACTCAACCATGAATGTTAAAAGTGCACTTCGCGACAGAATGGAATATGATTTTTTTATGAATTATTTAATTGTATATATTGAAAAAGAAATCGCAAAGAAATTTAGGACTGAAATAATAATTGATGACTTCAACTCAATGAAAAAACATGAAGCACAACTTCAATATTTTGATTACTACGTATTTTTATTACTATATTTTGTAATTTTATTTTAAGTTTCTTTTTTCTTTGGCCCCCCTAAACAAAATTCCTGGTTCCACCCCTGGCCACAAGTTTCAACTATTTTAGAGTGAAATTTAATTAATAATAAGTCATTGCATTTTATTTCCATTCAATTGGACAAGCATTACCACCGATCTATGAATGCTTCAATCTTCCACACAATGCAGTTTGGATCTTCCAAAATCAGTGTAAAAGGGCCACCAATATCTTCTTACAAGAAGAAAACATGGGAAATGTATTAATTTTGGACTTTTCCCTATAAGACTCGGCTGAAGGAGACTCGGGGGTGACTCAACTCAGTAGGTGACAAGTCCTATTTCACTTGCCTGAGTCAATTGGGTCCCAACTGATTTTTAAAGCCATGGTCTAGTGTCGTTTCACAGGAATAGTGGGTGTCAAGGAGAAAAGTGACCTTAGGTGGGCCCAACAAGGGTTGGTTCATTTTAGTCCCATGAGCGACTTCTCATGGGATTAATTTCAAGTCATATATGAATGTATATGGAAAATTCTCCAAAAGAACCCTTTTCTGGAACTATGATTTCTTTAAGAAATGAAAGGGGAGACAAGGGAAAGGAGTGAATCTTGACATGTGTTTGGCATACATCAAACCTAACTTGGCAGCAAGCCAGCAACCATTACAACACCCAAGCAATGTTTTAAAAATCGGCATCAGGGGGTGACTTGCTGCCCCACATCCACCCCTTGATCTGATTCGGCTAGGCCGAGTTGGACCGATTCACACCCCCAAAACCTAATAACACTTGAAAAGTACAAAAAATAGCAAAGAACAATCTAAAAATAAAAAAAGAATCTAAGTTCTTATAGATACCTAAATTTGAATTTCATTCAATTGGATGAGATCTTCAAATGCCTGAATCATTGAGAACGAGTGGTTTAGATCTTCTAGAATCAGTAATCAAGAATGTCCACAAGAGCCTCTTACAACTTTTTCAAAAGGAAAAATAGGAACTAAGTGCATTCAGGGCCCAAAATCATAGGAACCAACCAAGCAGGTGACTTGAGCCAGCACCTACGAGTTGACTCAGACAATGTTTTAAACTTTGCACCCAAGAAAAGTCAAAAGAATTACGCAACCAATAGAAGCTCATGATGCACTCTAAAAGCAAGAAAAATAAAAAACCCAACAGGAGGACGACGATGAGAGGTGGGTGGTTCAGCACCCCTGCTAAAACACGGATTTTGAAACTAAGGCTGAAGCTATCACTCAGTCAAACTGATTTATCACCTCCTTTGTCGACTTAGGCTTATTGTCAAAGCATTGTTTGTTTCTCTATTTTCGTGAGGACCAAATGGCCACCACAAAAGACAACCTCCAAATAGCATTCCACCTATCTTTGCTGCACCAAAACTGCCACAAAGAAAAATGGGCCCTTGAGTCTGGGGCAAGAACCCAAGAGATATTGATGTAGAAGATAACTCATGAAATAAATAGGCCCATGTACACTAATCTTGGCCCATCTAGGCCCATGTAGAATATCCCACGTGTGGGATTGTGATAAATCTTATACAGCTTGTATCATAGATATACTTCTATGTATAGAGATTAGGATTCCTTTTATCTTTATTTCCTTAATTGCTGATTGTAATTAGCTTGTATTGCTGCTGATTAATAGCTTGTAATTGGGTAAATTCTATTATAAAATGGATAGTCGATGCTCTGTTAAGAGATCAACTTTTCCCCCAAATTCTTCTCTCATTGCATGATCATCAGATCTTAACAATTGAATCACAGGATGATGGTGTTCCACACCTCCTGAGCCACTCTACAATTTGGGGGAAGATGATTGACATTCTCATCTCTGAGACACATTGGCGACTGTTCAAATGATGCTCTCACTACTTCGCACACTAGCCATAGTAAAGAAAAAGTGTTTTATACTTTTATTGTCCTGCAACACTAACCAAGTGAAAGAAACTGCTTTGGAGGCACCTCTATTCTCCGAACGTAAGCCACATCTCTGAAATCACCAAGGTTAAACTAATATAAAAGGACTTTTAACTCAACTAATGAAAGCTGACACAGTCCACAGCCAATACTCTGCCATCTTCCAAAGATCTTGGCCTGCATGTTCCTCCCAATAGATATTTCAATTGGATAAGCTGAATTATCTCCTCTTCTAATAAAATTTTGTTGAAATCAGGGAGTCCCAGATCGCTCCAAACCGATAGCCTTCCTCGTACTATACCAATCTAGCATGGTAGCACATACTACATCACTCTAGCATCCAGAGATGAAGCTAGTCACAATTGGCTCTTCCAGGATAGAATTTTATCACCCATTCCCATCTTTAGTGTAACACTTTGAAGATACGTTTCTCTGACCTTCATTATGCCTCACCATGTTTTGGAATCTAACAGAGATGGGTCCAATGTTCTCCATCCTCCACTTTATTTAGAGAAGACAATCCTCCTCCATGGACTGTCTTAACCATTACCTAACTGCCACAGCCCTTTGTCTAAGAGGGCATCATTAGCTTTCTCCATTGACCTAATTAAAAGCTGCCCTGCTCACATGGGCTGCACATCACCTCCCACCAAACCAGATTATTTTTTCTTTTTCTTTTTCTCCGTCCCTCGCACACCACCCCTTGAGTCAAGAAGAACCCCTTTCAAAATCCATTCACCAAGACCAAGAAGGTTGACATTGCAACACATGTATTTGTCCAGCTTCTCCACTTGAACCCAAAGCCCATCTGTCGCAGAAAATATAACTTGAGTCATGAAGGCTCAACCAACCTCATTGTAGGCCTTCTCCAAATCTAGCTTAGATATGATACCTACCATCTTCATTCTATATCTCGAGTCCATACACTTGTTTGCTACCAAACCTTCCATGAGAATTTGCCTACAATTAACAAAGGCCCCTCGGGCTATGGAGACAACAGGCAACAAGATTTCTTTCAACTGAGAGGCCAACAACTTCTAAAGGATCTCTCAATAAGGGTGATCAGCCAAAAATTGCAGAGGTTTTATTGCCTCTTTTCTTTGGGGTGAGAGCTAGGAATGAAGCACTTAGGTTCTCTAGTAACCTGCCCTTTCATGGAGCATGTCAAAGAATCCCATGACATTTTGTTGAACCACGTCCCAACAAATCTAACAGAAAGCTTTTAGAAACCCATGTAGACTCCAAGCCTATCGCTCCCAGATCGTCCATTGTCCTCTTCACCTCATTTTTCTCAAATATTTCTAACCAATCTATAGCTCTTCCATCACATAACTCCAAGCTATCCAGCCTAGCATTCACTTAGTTAACTTCATTATAGAGCTTCTGAAGTACTCCCCCATAGCTGATCATGATCTCTTAGACTCCAACCTTAAGTAATTTTATCAAGAATGAAATAATATTGAATCTTCAATGAGTAACAGCAACACTAAGGGGTCGTTTGCCTTTTACATGTGAAAGGAAAATGGGTTTTACATGCGTAAATGATACATATGAAAATTTTACAAATGTAAAACCCATTACCACAAGGATCAAAATCACCATTTTCACATGAGTAAATGAATACATCCAATGGTATTAGATGTATTTGAATTCAAACTAAATGTCCTAATATTTACCATTAATATTAATACAAGATTATTGACCAATTCAGATCATGAATTGGGAGCCCATAGAAGTTCAGAAATTTAAATCTATAGTTTGGGATTTTTCACAAATTACTCAATCTATGAAGATTTCAGATAATTAGCTTTAAGATCTTGAGGTTTATTAGTTCAATAAACAAAGTGAATGGTTTGGATTGCAAATATGGAGCCCACATGAATGAGAAAAAATGAAGGCGGTTGATGGGCCCCACAAGACTGCAATCGCCGTGCAAGAAGTGTACCACGCCTTTTTGGAGGTGTGAAAACTTTGGTGTGTAAATGGTACTATTTACACCATTTTCACACCTTATGTACACATCACATGCATAAATGAGCACAAACAAACATGATGATCTGTAACCATTATGCATGTGAATCATTTACATATGCAAATGATTGCATGATGCATAAATGAGGGCAAACAAACATGATGGTGCGTAACCACTACACATGGGAATCATTATGTAAATGACTGCAAACAAACAATCCCTAAAAGAATTTGGCATTCGTGTCACGCTCTTTAAGCCAAAGCAACAATTGCACCCTTCATATTGGCACTACTCCTAGTTGGACACTAGCATTAGGTACCACACTGTCAAACTTATATCACAATAAATTTGCATGAAATGTAGCAATTAAGTTGTAAGGAGCTAAAGTCAAGGATTAAATCATCTGATCCAATTGATATTGTAGACACTTCTAATCCATGTCCAAATCCATCCATCCCCTGCCTCACTGATTTTCATGCGTTTAGGTGAGCCCCACAAAAGGGTGGGTGTTTTCTAAAGAAAATAGCTTGAGCACTATATAGCATGCATCCAGCTATGTCCCATAGGAGGGTGGACATCTCAAAAGATGTTTCCCACTCGTGTTTACCCATGTAGGTCAATCACATTTTCTTGGTAAAATCAAACGTTCCTTACAATCGTGCTCACAAAACAAGGATCAAAACTGTTTATACAATCCTCCCTCCACACATCGGTAGATGTCTCAACTCTTTAAAGTAATATTGATCATTAGGTTGGACAGAAGAATGTGCCAAAATAGTCTTTTGCCCAATCCAACAATGAATGCAACTCCGGTTGGACTAAATTTCCTGGTAAGGGGAAGAAAACTACACACCTAATGCACAGTCCAAATTACCAAAAGGTGGGCCTCATAGCATACAAAAAATAAATTTATCGCTATATTACTATTATTTAGTCTTTTAATATCACTTTCCTCCAAGAAGATCTTAGGCCTGCTATTGTTAATCAGGGTGGGAGGACAACTTGAATGGTTTGGATCTTTTGAAAGTTCATAATATTACTTAGTAATGCTTAAAAAAAGTGCTGGTAATCATCTGTTTGCTCATTTAACCTTCCAACAGGTGCCCCTTAAATAGAAAAGAAGAAGAAGAATTGTGTTACAGTGACCATAGTACTATTGCACAATCAGTAAACAGAAAAATAAAATGTCTTCAATAGAGTAACCACATTGACAAATTAATAGGTTGGACTTGTAAAAACCTGGCCATCAGCAGCAGAGGTGATTATGCTTCGGTCGTCAGTGAATGGCATGATTCTGGCCTGAAAGACATTGTTTTCATGTCCTGAAGGATACGAGAGTATTTTGCTTTTAGCTGCCCAGTTCCAAAATATGATTTGCCTGTCATCAGAACCTGAAACAAGAATGTCGCCAGTGGGGTTGAAGTGGACAGTATTCACACAGCCATCATGACCATCTAGCCTCCCATACAAGTTCACCCGTTTCAAGAGGGCCTGAACCAGAGGAGAAGAAATAAGCAAATCAATTGTTACTGTTATTTTTTATTTTGTACTATCAACCATTTTTTTAACATGCAGGTATTTTTCTGTATAGACCATATAAATACATGTACTCCCATTTAAAGTTCAGTTGAGCTAATTTGGCACTGCAGGACATGGGAATGAGATGTTACGCCCTAAAACCCCAGAAAATCACCATGAAAAGCAGTTATAGTACAGTACGAGTTCCTAAAAATAAAAGCTACGATTATTTGATTACACTAGTATTGGACCCACCACTAATCCACATCCAAACATATCCCTCTACTACTATTGACTTCCATTCATTCATGTGGGTCCCAAGAGGGCCCAGATCTCTCTCTCTCTCTCTCTCACACACACACACACACACACACAGTTGTGCAACTTCATTTGTGATTTTAGGTTCATTTCTCATAAGGGTAGTCAATTTGAATTTTTTTTTTTCATTTTCGATGCACTAGTCCCACTACATTGATTTATTCTTGTCCATAAAAAATACAGAAAATTACAATATAAGATCTAAGGGTTGATTCAGGTACCACTAAGGGCTTGGATATTAAAATTAAAATCAGGTACAGGAACAGGTGCTGGTCTCATAGCATAAAACTGTTAAAGACGAGGTGAAGGAACGCTTTGATTTGGTCCAAGGACAGGTCCACTATGTAACTGATTCATTTCCATCCCTATCAAGCAAGATCTTAACCATCTCACAGCCACTTCTATTTCAGTTCCATGACTATATTTTGGATTCATGAATCTTCAACCAAGAACAACATAAAATAAATTATTTTAAAATTATATGATAGGGTTTTCAGTTTGTCCAAAAAAAATGTAAAACAAAGGGGCAGCTCATAATTTTTCACCACTGAAGGAAGTTGGCAAGCTCATATCAAAATGCTAAATTGTTAAATACGACACCTAGATACCAGTTTTCAAAAAAAAAATACGGATAAAAAGTCCAGTATAAATACTAGAAAATTTGATCTGTGATCAAATCATAAATTACAGAGTTTGAAACATCACCTCAAAGATACTTTTCTTTTAGTGGTTTTCACTTCTGAAATTGTGTTTTCCAAGTTTCCACGACATAATTCACGATCTAGTTTGGCACAGTTCTGAAAATACTTGTAGTTCAAACTTCATAAATTCCCAATAAAACAAATATGCAGTAAAAGCTTGGCTTACACCATTCCAAGGAAAAAAAAAACACCTTAGTATCATTCTTTTTTATCCAATTCAACACATAAATTTGTTAAATCCATATAATTAGTTCATGATTAATCATTGAGGCAAAAAAATCTCAATCCTTTCAATATTTGAGTTCACTTCTTGCCACATATGGAAGGCACTGTATTTTACACAAATTATGAACTTTTCGCAGAAATTCATCAACAATACACAGAAAAAAAAAACCTGCATTTAGCTAAGTTCCGGAGGTCATCAATTCACCAACTGAATTCACTATATTCATGTGAGATGGAGAATTGATTGATGCCAAATTTGTGTATAAATTTGTTGGACAAAATGCGCCAGCAGACAAGTAAGTCTTAAAAATATAGCGATCAAACCATATCAAAACTCCATAAGAAATGCTAATTAACTAATTAGGCTTTTAGAGATAGAAACACATGCACTTCATCAGTACTACCCCAACTAACAAAAGCTTCCTTGCAAAAGAAATCTAAATTCAACCCAAATAAGAGAAACCCATCAGCCCCATTTTTTAGTGCTTTCGAATCTCATTCATACGCTCTCTCCCACTACATTAGCAACATCCAATTCTCACAATTAAAACTATAACCCCAAATAACTAACCAAAACCACATCTCCACTCCACTTCAAGTGAAGTGCACTGTACACCTTAATCAGAAATCCATGCTCAGCTTAGATCTCTCCCTTTTCCAGGAAAAAATCCCAATAACCAAACATCAAATCAGGCCTCAATCAAAGAGGGAAATAGCTAAAAACAACAACAACAATAACAAAAAGACGATAAAGTTGCAGTCTTTTTGATGAATGGAAGATGAGAAGAGATGAAGAGATATCGCAATCACCTCAGAGCCGCCGATTCGATGGTAGGAGCTTCGAGGGTTTGAGAATCCAAGCTCTCTTTGGAAAACCTCAGAAAACCCACGTCGAGAAAGCTTTGGACGGATCTCCATGAAGAGGATTTGCTAAAGAAATGCTTTTCTTGAATTCTACAAGGAAGAAGAAAAGATGGTGATGGAGAGCGACTGAAGTTGGAAAATTGGAGAATCCCCCAAACACACGTTAGAGGGTGGAAATGGAATTCGAAGGTGCAGTTGAGTTGTGATTTAGCAAATGCTCTATCCGGAAAAAAGCATGGAAAGACAGGTGGGGTGGAACCTCGAAGGTGACTGTGAGATGATGGAAATGTCTGGGAGGATTCCCCCACACGCACGTGACAAGACAAGGTAGAAATGGAATTCATCCTGATCAAGACTCATTAGATATCTATACTTCACTTTACTTTTCACCTCGAAACATGCCTTATGCTTACCGATGCGAAAAGTAAGATATTACATTTAATTTATAATAAGATATCAAAATTAATTATAAATATATAAGGATATATTCATACATATTTATATAAGGGGGTATTCAAGTGAGAGATTCCCTCACCATGTGTGGTGAGGGACTCCCCTTAGTACAAAAGGGGATCTTTCCAAAAAGTACAAAAGTCCTTTTCCACTGAAAACTTCCCCAAAAAGGAGATTCTCTCACCATGTGTGGTGTGGTGAGGGAATCCCTCACTTGAATATTTCCCTTTATATAAAAACAACCAGCACATCTTCAATCATAAATGCAAATGTTATTTTCACATAGGCCAATGGTCATTTCAATCTCTTCGCACAAATTTCTTCTCTACCCTTTGAAGTTGCACCAATACCATTTTAAAATCCATCAAATCGTTTTTTAGCTCTAGATTTAAAATATATATATAAACATATTAAGAGAAGATAGATGGTATTGAGAGAGAATAATATATAATCCATATTGACCTAGAAAACTAATATCTATGCATAATCCATGAATGAGTCTCACTGCATAAATAAGTTAAATGTGCGTGGCCCACTACTTGATTTGCATCCATTAAGAAACCAAACAACGGTCAATATGTTTGCCTCCCTCCATCAGTGGGGGGCTACTCTTAGAAAAAAGGGGTTAAGAGAAGGTCATTGAGGTTTCATCCAATACTGGAGTCCAATCTTGAAATATATTTAATATGAATTGATGCCCACTATTGGATCCATCCATATAGGGAAAAAAAAAACTGAAATGAGAGTAAATGAGCAACAATTTGGATTTCAATCATCGGTAGGGCCCACAAAACATATTTAACATGAGACCCATTGATGATTGAAGATCTAAGGAAAATAAAATAAACTGTTGATGATTGAAGATCTAAGGAAAAGTAAATTCAAACGTTCATAAAAAACGCTTATGAGAAACGTCCATGAGTGGGTTCCACTGCAGAAATAAGTTAAATGTGCGGGGCCCACTAATTGATTTGCATCAATTAAGAAACCAGACAATGACCAATAGGCTTGCCTCCCTCCACCAGTGGGGGCTCACTCTTAGAAAAAAGGGGTTAAGAGAAGGTCATTTGGATTTCATCCAATACTAGAGTCCAATCTTGAAATATATTTAATACGAACTGGTGCCCACTACTAGATCCATCCATTTAGTGAAAAAACTGAAATGAGAGTAAAGAAGCAACAGTTTGGATTTCAATCATCGGTAGGGCCCACAAAATATATTTAACATGAGACCCATTGATGATTGAAGATCTAAGGAAAAGAAAACAAACCGTTGATGATTGCAAACGTTCATAAAAATCGCTTATGAGAAAGGTTTTAGGAGAGAAATAGCAGCCCTCTTTGAAAAGAGAGATTTTTTAGGGATGACGTGACACCCCTCTAGAGAGGGCGTAGCTCGGTGTAACGCCCCACCCTACACGCATGATATCGTCCGCTTTGGCCCACGGGCCTCTCTCACAAAGGCCTCATGCAAGGTAAGGGTGTAAACTCCTTTCCTCTCTATGGTTGATGTGGGGTGTCACATTCCACCTCCCTTACGGCTGCACAAGGACGTGCAACAACCTGCCAGCCCTCTTGGCCCGCCCACATGGAGACTCACCCACTTGCACCAGGCCACGGGTGCAAGTGGGCATTGTCCACTTTGGCCCACGGGCCTCACGGGCTTCAACCCATCAAAAGGCCTCATGCAAGGTAAGGGTGTAAGCTATACATATAACCTCATTCACTTTCCTCTCTATAATCAATGTGGGACTCGAGCGTCATATTTGGTATTATATGTAGAGCTTTCACCCTTACTTTGCATGAAGCCTTTTGATGGGTTGAGGCCCATCAGAAGCAAAATCATGAGGCCCGTGGGCCAAATCGGATAATATTATGGATGGGTATGAGGTGGAGCATTACACCCGGAGGCTGTAGGTTCGAAATTGCACTACCATACTGGGGCTATAAGAGAGTTTACCCGACTTTCCTCTGGGTCCGGAGGGATTAGTCCAGCCCAGAGGGTTGAGAATCCTCCGATAGCTAAAAAAAAACCTGAACACTTCAATAAGGAAATTGGTGTTCCGTTGTTTCTATAGATGAGAAGTGCCTCACCAATCGAGCTATCTAGAGCGTCCCAAAGGTAGGATCCACGTGTGAATTTCATGCACATGTGGTTAGGATATGCGGTGCGCAATGTGCTGGTAAATATTTTATATTTTATGTAGTATTATAAATCACGAGAAAAAATAGTAGGAAAGTGACACATGGTCTTTTTTTTTTTATTGATAGAAATGAAATTAACATGCATAGTAACTCAATCTCTATTAGTTTTAATGACTAATAAGAGTGCATTGACTGATAATAAATTCTATTTTGTAGTAGTTATTCTTAACTTACTCCTTAGTATTAGTGATATGAGACTATGATGTGATTCTATTGCCTATACATCTTTCTTCAAGCTGAGTGATTTTTTGGTTAGCCAAAATGTAGAAACATGACCACCAAAACCATCTCTTATCCTTCTGTTCTATGGTTTTTATTATATTTTATTTAAAGCAGTTTTGTTTCTTTTCTGTTGTGATTCATCCACCTACTCCCTTCCCTCATTGGGATGTGTGGATCTCCGCCATGATCCCCACCTACAAACTCTCTTCATGTTTTTTTGTGGCATGTTCTTAAATTTTACTTAAATAGAAATTGGTCTCATTGTAAAATTAAGCACTTGTTTTATTATGTGATCAACACAATCTTAGGCGATATTAGTCACATACAATAGGTTGATCACATCATTCAAAAATTATGTTTTTGAATAAGACCCAAGCTTAGCACAAGCTTAGTTCTATATGTATAATGACAAGGAATTTTTGACAAGAGAGTTCTATATTTGAAACTGAACTCTCATAGTGCCATGTATTGTGAGGTCCCAAGAAAAAAAAAAAAAAAGGTTGGTGTTTCGAAACCACCAGCCTCATTATTATACATCTAAAAAACCCGCATAGTTTATCCATTTCTGTGTAGTCTAATCTTTTTATAGCTTAATAAATCCCAAGGTGTAAAGTTTTGTTTCTTATATTCTCATGGGTTTTGAGAAATATGTAAAAAAGAAAATACAACCTATTCTTTTTTTGCACTCATGTAAGCCCGCAAATTTTCTTTTCTAGTGAAAACATAATTTATCATTACTAAACAATCGTTTATAATTGGTAATGTTAAATGTCTAATTGATATAAGACATCTTATCAGGGACGGAACTACATTCAGGAGCCGCCCCCCCCCCCCCCCCCCCCCCCCCCAGCCTTTGAAAACCCTTTTAAAAAGACCAAAATGGCCCCCCCCCAGGTTTGGCATCTTTCTTTTAAAACTCATCTTGCCTGGCCCCCACTCCACCCCACCCCTTTTATGGCTTTTAACACTCGAAAATCTCTCCACAGCTCCAACTCCACTCTCCAGACTGTCTCAAGCAGTCAAGCCCTAACCCTCTTCTTCTTCCCTCTAGCCAAGCAACTGAAGCAAGCTCCTTAATCCAGACACTTTGAAAAAGCGAAACAGAGAGACGAGCCTCACTGCCTCACAAATCGTGCTTCTTCTTCCAATCTTCCCTTTCTCCATCTCGCTCCGCTCGCCTGCCTCGCCACTCGCCAGACGCCAGCCGCCAGGTGCTCTCTATCTCTATGACTCTATCCATCTTGTATATACATTGTAACACTGAGATTTTTTCTCCCTTTTCTGTTGTGTTCTTTCTTCATGTACTTTGCTAACATGCTATTGGAAAGTGGAAACTGAAACCGAAAACAGTCTCTAAAACCCCAGACAAGACTGAGATATAAGGATATTTTTTATGGGTTTATGATGGGTTTGGATGGTGTTTACAGAGCTTTGTTGCTGATAGAAAGAGAGTGGGATTTTCTTTTTTATGGATTTTTTTCTTTCCTTTTCTTTTAATACCCCAAGTGGTGTTTTCCCCCTCTGGCCCTCTTAATCTGTTTGTGAATTTTAAAGCTGAATTGGGGGTTTTCAATTTTTGAAGTTGGTTCTGAAAGGGTTTAATGGAGTCTACATCAGCAACACGAAGATAGAATTAGCACCAAGAATAAGAGAGCAGGTAAATAACTGTATCTCATTGAATTGAATGGTGAGCATGGAGAACATGTATACATAGGTATGTGGAACCTTAGATATCCAATCTAGCACTCCGATGAGCTGAATTGGGGGATTTTAAAGCTGAATTGGGGGTTTTCAATATATTTATATATCTATATATACCCATCTTGTATGTATGTATGTATACTATGTATAGCAGGAGAGAAAATAGTTTCTAATTCATATTTGGTGTTTACAAAATATGTGGGTGTGCATCTCAATATTCAAAGTAGACAATGGAAAATAGTTTCTAATTCATATTTGGTATTTACAAAATATGTGGGTGTGCATCTCAATATTCATTTTGAGACAATGAATACATTTTATTTGATTTTGGACATATAATAAATATAATTTTTATTTGATTTGTAGATGGGAAAGTCATCTACAATTGATGGATTTTTTAAAAGAAAAAATCCTCAAAACTCAGAAGCCAATGCATCATTGTCGGCCTCTAACGTTGATATTCCAATTTCCGAAGATCGTCCTACAAAATCACAAAGAACTGATGATATTAGTTCATTAGAGCGTGATCCAGGATTGCGTCCACAAATATGGGAATATGATGTTAATCAGCGTGATGAAATTCGACGGAAGTACATTAAGGTTGGTCCATACCAACCTATGCTTTCAAAGTATCCGAAATCTGGATCAACAACTCATCTTCGTAGCTTTCAACCTTCGTGGTTCAAACTATTTCCTTCATGGTTGGAATATTCTCCAGAGAAAGATGCTATTTTTTGTCTACCATGCTATCTTTTTAATAAGCAAACTGGACTTGCTTCGCAAAATGCATTCACTCTTACTGGATTTAAGAATTGGAAGAGAGTTAAAGATGGCAAATATTGTGCTTTGTTGAGTCATGTGGGGAAGGATCCTAACTCTCCTCATAAAGTTGCTGAGAGATCATGTGAAGACTTGATGAATCAATCTCAACACATACAGAAAGTACTTGACAAATTCACTTCGGAAGAAATTGCAAACAATCGACTACGACTTACGGCTTCAATTGATGCAGTCCGATGGCTTACATTTCAAGGTTGTGCTTTTAGAGGCCATGATGAAAGTCATAGTTCAATCAATCGTGGAAATTATATTGAAATGTTGAATTTGTTGAGTTCTTATAATGAGAAAGTTGCAGGAGTTGTGTTAGATAAAGCTCCAAAAAATGCTTCTTACACATCACCAATGATCCAAAAAGAAATTCTACATGTTTTTTCAACCAAAGTGAAGAAGATAATTCGTGAAGAAATTGGTGACGCAAAATTTTGTATAATTGTTGACGAAGCTCGTGATGAGTCAAAGAAGGAGCAAATGGCTATAGTTTTGTGATTTGTCGACAAAGATGGCTTTGTGCGAGACCGTTTTTTTGGGCTTGTTCATGTCTCCAACACTGCAGCATTGACCTTAAAAAATGAGATATATGCTGTATTGTCATATCATAATCTAGTTATTCAGAATATTCGAGGGCAAGGATACGATGGTGCAAGCAATATGCGGGGTGAGTGGAATGGATTACAAGCTTTGATTTTGAATGATTGTCCATATGCTTACTATGTTCATTGTTTAGCACATCGCTTGCAATTGGCGTTAGTTGCAGCATCAAAAGAAGTTATTCTAATTTATCAATTTTTTACTAAATTGACTTCTATTGTCAATATTGTTGGCGCTTCATGCAAGCGTAGTGATGAGTTAAAAGTTGCTCAAGCTGCTGAAATTGCACATTTGATTGCCATTGATGAGCTCGAGAGTGGGAGAGGACTTAATCAAATTGGTTCTTTACAACGGGCAGGAGATACTTGTTGGAGTTCTCACTTGAAATCAGTTACTAGCTTGATAAAGATGTTTAGTCCAACATGTACAGTTCTAATTAACATAATTGAGGACGGAACTACTCTTTCTCAACGAGGAGATGCAGACTCAGCTTACGAGGCAATGACTTCATTTGAATTTGTCTTCATCTTGCATCTCATGAAAGAAATCATGGAGATCACTGAATTACTTTGTCAAGCTTTGCAATGTCAATCTCAAGACATCTTAAATGCCATGCATCTTGTTTCATCTACTAAAGCACTTATTCAAAAATTGAGAGATGTTGGGTGGGATGCTTTACTTACCAAGGTGAAATCTTTTTGTGAGGCATGCAATATAGATGTCCCAGATATGAATGCTCGTTATGTTGCAAGACGAGGTCGAGCCCGCCATCAACCAGATGAGTTTACAATTGAGCATCATTATCGAATAGAAATTTTTTATGCTGCAATTGATTCTCAATTACAAGAATTAAATGATCGGTTTAGTGAGCATGCAGTAGAGTTGCTTATTCTTAGCTCATCTTTGGATCCTCGAAACGCACGTGAATCTTTTAGAGGCGATGATATTTGCAAGTTGGTAGACAATTTTTATCCTCAAGACTTCACAGAAAATGAGAAAATGCAATTGAGAATGCAACTTCACCATTATGAGTATAATGTAGTTCGACATTCAGACTTTCAAAAATTGTCAACTATTTCTGATCTGTGTCAATGGTTGGTAAAGACTAGAAGATCAACAGTTTACCAACTTATTTTTAGAGTGATTGAACTTGTTCTTACTCTTCCAGTTTCTACTGCAACTACTGAACGATCATTTTAAGCAATGAATATTGTCAAAACTAGGCTTCGCAGCAAAATGGAGGATGATTTTCTCTCTGACTCTTTGATTGTGTACATTGAAAAAGAAATTGCTGAAAAGCTTAGCACAGAATCAATCATAGACGATTTCCGAGATTTGAAAGAACGTCGAGTTCCATTTTGATAGATGATTGAGTTGAAATGTACTAAGAAACAATTATTTCACGACTTTTCTTTGCTTATATTTTGTTAAGGTTGAATAGATACTGGTTTCAATTTTCATGTAAAGTGTAGTCTCGAATCGTAATACATTTTTCATGCTTGAACTTACAACTATGTCCAAATAGATACTGGTTTCAATTTTCATGTAAAATTTATTCTTGAATCGTAATATAATTTTCATAGTTGAACTTACAACTATGTCAAAAGGATACTTTAAAATATGATAGTTATAATAATTGGTGAAATAAAATTTTATTCAAGTTTTGGCCCCCCCCCCCAAGATGAAATCCTGGCTCCGCCCCTGCATCTTATACTAGTTAAATAATCGTTTCCAAAAATGTCTTATAATATTTTTAAGTGTCTTTATTGCCTTAAATCATACATTTCTCTAAACATATAAACATACATTCTGATGAATACAAACATAGTCTTGAGTTCTTTTACAATTAAAAAAAAAAAGACATAAGAATGGCCTCTTACAATGAGGTAAGAGGTGTCGGTTCTGACTTGGCTGCTATCTTACCTTACTTGAGCGTGTTTGGATGTGTGGTGAAGTGAGGTGAGGTGAGGTAAAGCCTCCATTATCTAGACAAGAAAAGACAATGGGTCATATCAAAAGTACACAATTTCAAAATTTCCTCTATCTTAAAAAAAAAACAACAAAAAAAAACCTCATTTCTCCACTAAAAGACAAAAAAAAGCTTCACTTTTCTTTACAAAAAATCAAAAAGATTTCATACCAAACAACTAAAAACAAAATACCATCATAGTACCATATATTTTATTTTCTCTTAATTTGATGCTTCACCTCACCATACTTCAATTCACCGTACATCCAAACAAGCCCAAGGTTTCCTTCTCTCACTTGAGGGCTAGGTCCTGGTACCCAAAAAAAATCCAAAAAAATATAAAGTTGCAACAAACCTAACTATTTTCATTTTCCAAATATAATGCAATACCATACCTACCATCATGCATCTTAGGGAGTAATTGCTTAAATGTCTCCACATTCGGCGCATGTAAGCAATTAAGTAATTTAGTACCATATCAACCAAACGAACCCCAACATATTTGACTGCCGCATTAAGTAGATAAATCGATCTTAAATGTATGAGCATTTAAATTCCCCCGAGCATTTGGCACATGCATACCATCAAATTTCGGATAGATTTCACATCACCTGATAGCTCAGCTGGCTGACGCACGCTTGTACCACGAAAACAATCAAGGGTCAATTCATGACCTTAGTGCTAATGGTGAGAGGATTCTTCCTTTTTTTTTTCCTTAGGGTCCGTTTGGGGAGGGAGGAGGGGAGGGGAGGAGAGGGGAGGGGAGGGGAAATTTGAGGGGGAAGGAAAATGAAGGGGAGGGAAGGAAAAATTAATTTTTCCTCCTCTTGTTTGGGAAGTAAAAAAGTAAGGGGAAGGGAAGTGAAAAAGTATAATTTTGTTTTTAGTGAGGTACAGAGAAAAAGACTATTTTACCCTTGTTCTTAAAAAAAATTCAAATAGACTCTAAAGGGCATTTTAGTCATTTGGTGACTCAATCCTCACTTTCCCCTCATTTTCCCCCTTGTTTTGGGGGGAAAATTTTTGAGAGAAAAAGTACAAATTTTCCCTCCATTTCCCCCTCCCCCATTTTCCCTCCCCCCTTCCCAAACACCCCCCAAAAGCACTTTCCCTTCACTTTCCCTCCTTTTTTTCCTCCCCTTCCCAAACAGACCCTTAACATCAGGTGCTCCAAAAAAATTCCTATGAGCCAAAGAGAGAAAGTAGAGTAAAATTTCCTCATGTAGCTCCAATATGGTAGTACAGTTTCGAAACCACAACTTTTGAGTGCAAATCGTGGTCATAGGCAAACTAAGCTACCCCTCGGGATTGAGATTGTGAGAGACTTGAGATAGTGTATTGATTGGGTGTGTGAGTAATTACCTTAAAAAAATTGATAGATTCTTATAAGGGAAAAAAAAAAAGGGTAGATTGAGGCCCTGGAGAAGAGAAGGAATCCCAATAAGAAATGTATGAGCAGCTATTAGTTGTACTGAAAATTGATCTTTTTCAAGTGCAATGTTGATAGTTACCCACTTTAGCATGCATTCATGACCATCAGAAAAACAACCCAGCAGAGTTACCAAGCCAAAGGCAAAGATTGAAAAACCAAAGAAGGAAGATATTGAAAGCGGGGGCATTGTAAAATGCAAACACCTCAAGCACAACTTCTGATGTCATTTCTTTCTAAATCAAACATTCTAATTAAGTTCCTCAAACAGAAGCAGATCCAAACTCGAACCCCAGCCGTGAATCTTGATCCTATCTGATATGATCTCAGGACAAAGGGCCAAACAAAGGTGATGCATCCAGCACAAGCTTTGGGACCCACATGATCAATTAAAGGGAACCACACGGTTCCATTAGATTTTATCAATATCTTGCTTTGAGTAAAAAATAACAGCTTTTGGTGGTTGTAAATGCAAAGCTTTAATTATGCAAATTTCCCAGTATGTGATAATGAGATTAGTAATTCATATCTTTGATTAGTGAATGATACACTTGGTTCAGGGATTGATATCCTTTCTATTACTATAGAATCTATCTTTATGGTTATAATATTATAAATATCTTGCTATTCTTCAAAAAAAAAAAAAAAAGATAGAGAGAGAGAGAGAGAATGATCCCCTTTGCAATTTTCATGTAGAGGTTTAGTCCATCCCCAAGTTTGGGTCAATTATTTTATTATTAAGAATCGATTTGTACCACCATCATGGTGAAGGGGCCCTTGGTATAACCAAATAGCTTATCTCTTTGGAACCCATGTAGTATCTCTTATTGAGATGCACATTCAATTTAATGGGTGCCTCTTTTTGGGGAGTCCGGATTCCTTGTTTCTTAGAAAAAGGGAGACGCCGCTTCATCCCATCTATATTCATTAACTGTGTAAAATCTCTTCCTTGACTTTCTTTTTTCCATTTTAAGAAGGGTGCATTAGCTGGCATAAGATTTTAAGTCTGGATCCTTACAAAACAGGGAGATATTGGCAGACAATTTTGATAGAGTAGAATCGAGTCAGGCTTTGTAATGTGCAACTAAGCCCCTGTTTTAGATATTTTGATAGTAGAAGCGTTTGTCCGCGTTTGTTAGCTTTTTTTTTAGAAAAGTAGAGCCAATGCTCTATTTCCAATAACCCACCATTGATAGTATGTAGAAAGGGGTATTTGACGACGGGTCCCGGAACATTTCACTTTATTGTCTTAGGTCCACAATATTTTTTTATAATGTGATAGGTCATTTTTTCCAAATTTGAAGACATAGATATCTAATTTACCATTTCTTCAAAATCATATCACAAGATTAGTAGGATATGCGATTAATAATGGTCAACTACTATTTAATTAGCCAAGTAAATTTCAAAAGATCCAAATAAATTTCAAAAAATGTAAATAAATTTCAAAAGACGAAAATTAAATAAAAAATTGTAAATAAATCCGAAAAATACAAATAAATTCGAAAGAACGCAAATAAATTAAAAAAATGCAATAATTTCAAAAAGCCCAATAAATTTCAAAAGAAGGCAGAGAAATTTGAAAAAGATGCAAATAAATTTAAAAAAGATCCAAATAAGTTTCAAAAAATATAAATAAATTTCAAAAGATGAAAATCAATTTAAAAAGACGCAAATAAATTTCAAAAGATCCAAATAAATTTCAAAAAATATAAATAAATTTCAAAAGATGAAAATAAATTTCAAAAAGTGTAAATAAATTTCAAAGGACGCAAATAAATTTAAAAAAATGTAAATACATTTGCCAAAACTAAGATAACCCAATTTTTCGAATTTCAGAAAAATTTACCAAAAACTAAAGTATTTTTGCTAAAACTCAGTTAAATTTATTTTAAAAAATGCAAATAAATTTCAAAAGAACAGCCTGAGTTTAGTTCAAAAACTTACTTAAAATTTTCCAAATAGAGAAAAATTTGCCAGAAAGTCAACTACATTTTTCGAAAACTAAAATAAATTTTCCAAAAACTCAGATAGATTTGTCCAGAACTCGGATAAATTTGTTCCAGAACTCAGATAAATTTGCCAAAAACTCAGATAGATTTGTCCAGAACTCAGAGAAATTTGTTTCAGAACTCAAATAAATTTGCGCAAAACTTAAATAAATTAGACAAAAAATGAAAAACTCATATAAACTTAACAGAAACTCATATAAATTTTTTAAAACTTAGATAAATTTCATAAAAACATATAAATTTTATAAACTCATATAAATTTTATAAAATATTAAAATTAATTATAAACATATAAGAATATATTCATACATATTTATATAAAAACAGTCAACACATCTTCAATCATAAATACAAATGTTATTTTTACATAGGTCAATGGTCATTTCAATCCATTCGCACAAATTTCTTTTCTACCCTTTGAAGTAGCACCAATACCATTTTAGAATCAATCCAATCATTTTTTAGCTCTAGATTTAAAATATATATATATTTATATATAAACATCTTAACTTTAAAAGCCATAAATTATGAGACTTTAAAACCACATGCTAGTGTTATTTGATCAATATATATATATTAATTATGAGTCCATGTGGACCCACGGAAGTGTAATTATGGTGGGGAAACCTAGGGTAATTTGTCTATATAATCGGATCAGAAATGATGCCTATAAGATTCAATAAAAAAAACTCCAACCACAAAATATTTTTATCACAAGTCCATCCATGAGGTGGTCTACCAGAAGGTCGGGCCTAATTTTCGTTCACATGTGACAATCTCTAAATAATATAGAGCTCTATTCGGAAACTAAAAGAAAATGATATTTATAATGAAAAATTTATCAGCATGAATTGTTGAAAGGTGGGCCCCAAATATTAAAATAAAAAGATGACAATCTTGAGAGGATGAAAGATAGATGGTATTGAGAGAGAATAATCTATAATCCATATTGACCTAGAAAACTAATATATATGCATAATCCATGAGTGGGTCTCACTGCATAAATAAGTTAAATGTGCGTGGCCCACTACTTGATTTGCATCCATTAAGAAACCAGACAACGACCAATAGGTTTGCCTCCCTCCATCAATGGAGGCCTACTCTTAGAAAAAAGGGGTAAAGAGAAGGTCATTGAGGTTTCATCCAATACTGGAGTCCAATCTTGAAATATATTTAATATGAATTGGTGCCCACTACAGGACCATCCATTTAGGGAAAAAAAAAACCGAAATGAGAGTAAATGAGAAATAGTTTTGATTTCAATCATCGGTAGGGCCTATAAAATATATTTAACATGAGACTCATTGATGATTGAAGATCTAAGGAAAAGAAAATAAACCGTTGATGATTGAAGATCTAAGGAAAAGTAAATTCAAACGTTCATAAAAATCGCTTATGAGAAACGTCCATGAGTGGGTCCCACTACAGAAATAAGTTAAATGTGCGGGGCCCACTAATTGATTTGCATCCATTAAGAAACCAGACAACGGCCAATAGGCTTGCCTCTGTCCACCAATGGGGGCTCACTCTTAGAAAAAAGGGGTTAAGAGAAGGTCATTGGGATTTCATCCAATACTGGAGTCCAATCTTGAAATATATTTAATACGAGCTGGTGCTCACTACTAGATCCATCCATTTAGGAAAAAAACTAAAATGAGAGTAAAGAAGCAACAGTTTGGATTTCAATCATCGGTAGGGCCCACAAAACATATTTAACATGGGACCCATTGATGATTGAAGATCTAAGGAAAAGAAAACAAACTGTTGATGATTGAAGATCTAAGGAAAAACAAACTCAAACGTTCATAAAAATCGCTTATGAGAAAGGTTTTAGGAGAGAAATAGCAGACCTCTTTAAAAATAGAGACGGGCCTCTCTCACAAAGGCCTCATGCTCCCTGCGCAGCAGCTTGCCAACCCTCTTGGCCCGCCCACATGGAGACTCACCCACTTGCACCAGGCCACGGGTGCAAGTGGGCTTTGTCCACTTTGGCCCACGGGCATCATTGGCTTCAACCCATCAAAAGGCATCATGCAAGGTAAGGGTGTAAGCTATACATATAACCCCATTCACTTTCCTCTCTATAATCGATGTGGGACTCGGGCGTCACATTTGGTATTATATGTAGATCTTTCACTCTTACTTTGCATGAGGCCTTTTAATGGGTTGAGGCCCATCAGAAGCAAAACCGTGAGGTCCGTGAGCCAAAACGGACAATATTATGGATGGGTATAAGGTGGGGCATTACACCCGGAGGTTGTAGGTTCGAAATTGCACTACCATACTGAGGTTATAAGAGAGTTTACCTGACTTTCCTCTGGGTCCGGAGAGATTAGTCCAGCCCAGAGGGTTGGGAATCCTCCGATAGCTAAAAAAAAACCTGAACACTACAATAAGGAAATTGGTGTTCCATTGTTTCTATGGATGAGAAGTGCCTCACCAATCGAGCTATCTAGAGCGTCCCAAAGGTAGGATCCACGTGTGAATTTCATGCACATGTGGTTAGGATATGCGGTGCGCAATGTGCTGGTAAATATTTTATATTTTATGTAGTATTATAAATCACGAGAAAAAATAGTAGGAAAGTGACACATGGTCTTTTTTTTTTATTGATAGAAATGAAATTAACATGCATAGTAACTCAATCTCAATTAGTATTAATGACTAATAAGAGTGCATTGACTGATAATAAATTCTATTTTGTAGTAGTTATTCTTAACTTACTCCTTAGTATTAGTGATATGAGACTATGATGTGATTCTATTGCCTATACATCTTTCTTCAAGCTGAGTGATTTTTTGGTTAGCCAAAATGTAGAAACATCACCACCAAAACCATCTCTTATCCTTCTGTTCTATGGTTTTTATTATATTTTATTTAAAGCAGTTTTGTTTCTTTTCTGTTGTGATTCATCCACCTACTCCCTCCCCTCATTGGGATGTGTGGATCTCCGCCATGATCCCCACCTACAAACTCTCTTCATGTTTTTTTGTGGCATGTTCTAAAATTTTACTTAAATAGAAATTGGTCTCATTGTAAAATTAAGCACTTGTTTTATTATGTGATCAACACAATCTTAGGCGATATTAGTCACATACAATAGTTTGATCACATCATTCAAAAATTATGTTTTTGACTGAGACCCAAGCTTAGCACAAGCTTAGTTCTATATGTATAATGACAAGGAATTTTTGACAAGAGAGTTCTATATTTGAAACTGAACTCTCATAGTGCCATGTATTGTGAGGTCCCAAAAAAAAAAAAAAGTTAGGTTGGTGTTTCGAAACCACCAGCCTCATTATTATACATCTAAAAAACCCGCATAGTTTATCCATTTCTGTGTAGTCTAATCTTTTTATAGCTTAATAAATCCCAAGGTGTAAAGTTTTGTTTCTTATATTCTCATGGGTTTTGAGAAATATGTGAAAAAGAAAATACAACCTATTCCTTTTTTGCACTCATGTAAGCCTGCAAATTTTCTTTTCTAGTGAAAACATAATTTATCATTACTAAACAATCGATTATAATTGGTAATGTTAAATGTCTAATTGATATAAGACATCTTATACTAGTTAAATAATCGTTTCCAAAAATGTCTTATAATACTTTTAAGTGTCTTTATTGCCTTAAATCATACATTTCTCTAAACATATAAACATACATTCTGATGAATACAAACATAGTCTTGAGTTCTTTTACAATTTAAAAAAAAAAGACATAAGAATGGCCTCTTACAATGAGGTAAGAGGTGTCGGTTCTGACTTGACTGCTATCTTACCTCACTTGGGCGTGTTTGGATGTGTGGTGAGGTGAGGCGAGGTGAAGTAAAACCTCCATTATCTAGATAAGAAAAGACAATGGGTAATATCAAAAGTACGCAATTTCAAAATTTCCTCTATCTTTAAAAAAAGAATTAAAAAAAAACCTCCTTTCTCCACTAAAAGATAAAAAAAAGCTTCACTTTTCTTTACAAAAAGTCAAAAAGATTTCATACCAAACAACTAAAAAAAAATACCATCATAGTTCCTTATATTTTATTTTCTCTTAATTTGATCCTTCACCTCATCATACTTCAATTCACCGTACATCCAAACAAGCCCAAGGTTTCCTTCTCTCACTTGAGGGCTAGGTCCTGGTACCCAAAAAAATCCAAAAAAATATAAAGTTGCAACAAACCTAAACATTTTCATTTTCCAAATATAATGCAATACCATACCTACCATCATGCATCTTAGGGAGTAATTGCTTAAATGTCTCCACATTCGGCACATGTAAGCAATTAAGTAATTTAGTACCATATCAACCAAACGATCCCCAACATATTTGACTGCCGCATTAAGTAGATAAATCGATCTTAAATGTATGAGCATTTAAATTCCCCCGAGCATTTGGCACATGCATACCATCAAATTTCGGATAGATTTCACATCACCTGATAGCTCAGCTGGCTGACGCACGCTTGTACCACGAAAACAATCAAGGGTCAATTCATGACCTTAGTGCTAATGGTGAGGGGATTCTTCCTTTTTTTTTTTCCTTAACGTCAGGTGCTCCAAAATAATTCCTACAGCCCAAGAGAGAAAGTAGAGTAAAATTTCCTCATGTGGCTCCAATATGGTAGTACAGTTTCGAAACCACAACTTTTGAGTGCAAATCGTGGTCATAGGCAAACTAAGCTACCCCTCGGGATTGAGATGGTGAGAGACTTGAGATAGTGTATTGATTGGGTGTGTGAGTAATTACCTTAAAAAAATTGATAGATTCTTATAAGGGAAAAAAAAAAAGGGTAGATTGAGGCCCTGGAGAAGAGAAGGAATCCCAATAAGAAATGTATGAGCAGCTATTAGTTGTACTGAAAATTGATCTTTTTCAAGTGCAATGTTGATAGTTACCCACTTTAGCATGCATTCATGACCATCAGAAAAACAACCCAGCAGAGTTACCAAGCCCAAGGCAGAGATTGAAAAACCAAAGAAGGAAGATATTGAAAGCGGGGCATTGTAAAATGCAAACACCTCAAGCACAACTTCTGATGTCATTTCTTTCTAAATCAAACATTCTAATTAAGTTCCTCAAACAGAAGCAGATCCAAAATCGAACCCCAGCCGTGAATCTTGATCCTATCTGATATGATCTCAGGACAAAGGGCCAAACAAAGGTGATGCATCCAGCACAAGCTTTGGGACCCACATGATCAATTAAAGGGAACCACACGGTTCCATTAGATTTTATCAATATCTTGCTTTGAGTAAAAAATAACAGCTTTTGGTTGTAAATGCAAAGCTTTAATTATGCAAATTTCCCAGTATGTGATAATGAGATCAGTAATTCATATCTTTGATTAGTGAATGATACACTTGGTTCAGGGATTAATATCCTTTCTATTACTATAGAATCTATCTTTATGGTTATAATATTATAAATATCTTGCTATTCTTCAAAAAAAAAAAAAAAAAAGATAGAGAGAGAGAGAGAGAGAATGATCCCCTTTGCAATTTTCATGTAGAGGTTTAGTCCATCCCCAAGTTTGGGTCAATTATTTTATTATTAAGAATCGATTTGTACCACCATCATGGTGAAGGGGCCCTTGGTATAACCAAATAGCTTATCTCTTTGGAACCCATGTAGTATCTCCTATTGAGATGCACATTCAATTTAATGGGTGCCTCTTTTTGGGGAGTCCGGATTCCTTGTTTCTTAGAAAAAGGGAGACGCCGCTTCATCCCATCTATATTCATTAACCGTGTAAAATCTCTTCCTTGACTTTCTTTTCTTCATTTTAAGAAGGGTGCATTAGCTGGCATAAGATTTTAAGTCTGGATCCTTACAAAACAGGGAGATATTGGCAGACAGTTTTGATAGAGTAGAATCGAGTCAGGCTTTGTAATGTGCAACTAAGCCCCTGTTTTAGATATTTTGATAGTAGAAGCGTTTGTCCGCGTTTGTTAGCTTTTTTTTTAGAAAAGTAGAGCCAATGCTCTATTTCCAATAACCCACCATTGATAGTATGTAGAAGCTATACATATAACCCCATTCACTTTCCTCTCTATAATCGATGTGGGACTCGGGCGTCACATTTGGTATTATATGTAGATCTTTCACTCTTACTTTGCATGAGGCCTTTTAATGGGTTGAGGCCCATCAGAAGCAAAACCGTGAGGTCCGTGAGCCAAAACGGACAATATTATGGATGGGTATAAGGTGGGGCATTACACCCGGAGGTTGTAGGTTCGAAATTGCACTACCATACTGAGGTTATAAGAGAGTTTACCTGACTTTCCTCTGGGTCCGGAGAGATTAGTCCAGCCCAGAGGGTTGGGAATCCTCCGATAGCTAAAAAAAAACCTGAACACTACAATAAGGAAATTGGTGTTCCATTGTTTCTATGGATGAGAAGTGCCTCACCAATCGAGCTATCTAGAGCGTCCCAAAGGTAGGATCCACGTGTGAATTTCATGCACATGTGGTTAGGATATGCGGTGCGCAATGTGCTGGTAAATATTTTATATTTTATGTAGTATTATAAATCACGAGAAAAAATAGTAGGAAAGTGACACATGGTCTTTTTTTTTTATTGATAGAAATGAAATTAACATGCATAGTAACTCAATCTCAATTAGTATTAATGACTAATAAGAGTGCATTGACTGATAATAAATTCTATTTTGTAGTAGTTATTCTTAACTTACTCCTTAGTATTAGTGATATGAGACTATGATGTGATTCTATTGCCTATACATCTTTCTTCAAGCTGAGTGATTTTTTGGTTAGCCAAAATGTAGAAACATCACCACCAAAACCATCTCTTATCCTTCTGTTCTATGGTTTTTATTATATTTTATTTAAAGCAGTTTTGTTTCTTTTCTGTTGTGATTCATCCACCTACTCCCTCCCCTCATTGGGATGTGTGGATCTCCGCCATGATCCCCACCTACAAACTCTCATCATGTTTTTTTGTGGCATGTTCTAAAATTTTACTTAAATAGAAATTGGTCTCATTGTAAAATTAAGCACTTGTTTTATTATGTGATCAACACAATCTTAGGCGATATTAGTCACATACAATAGGTTGATCACATCATTCAAAAATTATGTTTTTGACTGAGACCCAAGCTTAGCACAAGCTTAGTTCTATATGTATTGATGGAACGCGCTCCAGTGCCCCGAGGCGCTACCGGGAGTCGGCGGACGTGGGAGTCCGTTTGGTCCGATCCTTTCGCCCCCGGGGGGCGGAGCGTGCATCAACGCTTTTGGGTGTTTGGGTGGGTGTGCCAGATTTTCTGTTTTACTTGGAATTGCAGGTGATGATCCGGAGATCAATCTTCGCAAGTAAAAAGGAAATCAACTTCTTTTCAAGTTTCCATTGCACATAAATTTAAGAAAAGAGACAGTTTTTTATTTTGCCGTAAAAGGCGATTTTTTTGGCATTTATAGCCGATTTGTGGCGTTTATAGCCGATTTACAATTCTCATCAATAATGAAAGACAAGAGTTGTGGTTTTTTGTCTCTTTAAAATAAAATACAAAATACAATGAAAAGCGAGAAAGGAAGAATCTAACTCTTCAGGAGATTGTGGGAGGGACCCGTTTAGATTGACGGTCGCGAGTCATGTATGGACTCCGCCATCATCCATGCAAATGAGAACGTCGGATGCTTGATTTCGCTTGGCTTGGCTATATCCTCAGATATTTAGAGAACAAAGACCGAGAGAAGGTCTTATGTTCAATAAAAAAGCCGAGTAGACGGGCTGAAGAGCCCTGTCTAAGCCACTTTTGCTGAAGTAGAAGGTAAAGGACCTTGGGGGGGAGTGCCCCCCCAAGGGACTTTTGTCACCTTGTAGTGGAGGCTGCTGCGGAATTCCGACAGAGGTTTCTCTCTCTCTGAGCTTCTGGATTTCTAGAGCAGGAATTGCTGATAATTTCTGGATCCTTCTCCCCCTCTGGAATGCTTGGAGGGGACTCCTATTTATAGGCCTTTTGGTAGCCTTTAGGAGTGATTTATGAGCCTTTATGGTAATAAAGCTCATTAAGGGAGGAGTTACAAGTTTAATTGCTTTTTGTTTTGTAACTCCTGACCCTTGGATTTCATTGGCCGGAGGAGAGTCATGGGCATTTAATCGCCTTTAATCTCCATTATGTTAGGAGTTTCACGGCTTGAATGCCATGATTGCTTGGACTTGTAACTCCTGAACGGAGGCTTCTGATTGGGCCGTTCAAGATAATGGGTTAATGACCGCATTAACTTGCCATAAACGGGCCAATTGATTGCACTAAGTGGCCACCTTGGTAGCTGAAGAGTCGCGGGCCATGTTGCGTCTCTTGGAATTCCCTTTGCGATGATCATCGATGGATCCTTATGTAAATCAACATCAGATGATCATGTAGTTTCAGACATTGGTTGATACCAGCGGGCCGGCAGCATCTGTCCAGTCGATTTCGCGATCGGGCGGGCAGAAAGTGCACTTTTTGGTTGTTCAGCTGGCGATCAACGAAGTTTTTGAAGTTCTTGGAAGGATTCCTGTGATCTTGGCGAATATCGGCGAATTTGGAGCCTCAAAAGTCTGAATCTGGAAAAATCACAGGGACAGAACAACTCGTCTCGCGAAAACGGACGAAACGGGGGGTCCCGGGGCGAAATCGGAGCCCCGGACCTCCCAGGGTCGCCGGCCCCATGGTCGCCGGCCTGGCCCAGGGTCGCGGGGCTCTGCGACCCTGGGGGGAAAATTGCTTCCCGGGGCCCGTTTCTGGCCGTTTTTCGTTGTTTTTCTCTTCCGTTTTTTTTGTTTGTTTTCTATGACATTTCTCCACACTTTTGGCTTGATTTCCCTCTGAAAAACATGATGAGAATCCTTGCAAATTGGTTTGCAAAGTTTCCGATTTTCCGGGAAAAGCCGAGCGCAGAACTGCTGATTTTCCGCCAGAAGCTGAAACAGGGTCAAACGATGTCGGAATGACCTGAAATTTGAGGTGAAGCTTCTTGAGCATTAAATAAGACCAACCATGGGCTTTCGTTTGAGTTTTGAAGCCGTTTGGGGTCATGCAAATGCTTGCCTTTGATTTCACCGCGAGGGAAATGCCGAGCTTTGACTTTCGGTCAAACGATGTCCGATTGACCTGAAATTCGACGTGTGACTCCCTCATCAGTAGATAAGACCAACCATAGGCTTTCGTTTGAGTTTTGAAGCCATTTGGAGTCATGCAAACGCTTGCCTTTGATTTCACCGCAAGGGAAATGCCGAGCTTTGACTTTCGGTCAAACGATGTCCGATTGACCTGAAATTCGACGTGTGACTCCCTCATCAGTAGATAAGACCAACCATAGGCTTTCGTTTGAGTTTTGAAGCCATTTGGAGTCATGCAAACGCTTGCCTTTGATTTCACCGCAAGGGAAATGCCGAGCTTTGACTTTCGGTCAAACGATGTCCGATTGACCTGAAATTCGACGAGGAGCCTATTGGAGTCATTTTGAGATGATCCGCAAGCTCCGAATTAGGTGCCATGGTCCCGGGGTGGTCCGCCGCCGGGAGCTGCTGCTTAGCTGTTGGAGAAGTGAAGTTAGGCCAAATGATGTCGGAATGGCCCGAAACTTCATGTGTACCTCTCTTTTGGTTGTTTTGAATGACCTTGCAGTTTTTGTTTGATTCTGACAAGATCTGATGCTTGAAGTGGCGCCTGCCTATTTTTGGTAGGATGCGGCTCCATGTAGCTTTTGGTGTGAAGAGGCAAAGTGACATTTTTGGTGTCAACAAATGCCCCCTCGAGGTACAGCGACGATATAGCTTTTGCAGTCGATGTGCCTCGAAGAGAATCTTGAAGAAGAGCTTCTGTCTTGACCAAGAGTCTTTGAGCATTTTTTTTTTTTTTGATGGAGTAGCCTTTTGAGCTTACAGGGGATTTTATGGTAGTGATAAGAATCATGCACCATTTTGAGGCAAAGTATTGAAGATGACATCGGGGATGCGGATTTGGATTTTTGTTTTGACCTTGAGTTCTAACAGGTTGTATGTGGCAAGTTAGGGGGTCGGATTTTGGTTTTGACCGTGTGACCCAACAAACTGTATGTGGAATGTTGGGGGGTCAGGTTTTGGTTTTTGATTTTGGTCTTGTGTCCTAACAAGCTGTATGTGGAATGTTAGGGGACCGGTTTGATTTTTGGTGAAATGTCAATTTCAAGGTTTGGCTCAATTTGGCTCATGAGGTGAGATGGTTTTGGATCTTGGAAGCTCATGAGGCTTGGAATTTTTGTATGGTCCAATCAACTCAAAAGAGAGGCATGGAACCATTTTTTTTGTATGCTCTTGGTAAGAGGAATTTTGACTAAAAGCCACTTTTAGTGCCTAGGTGGTCAAACCTGGCTCATATGGGCTAACCCATGGGACCTTAAGCTTTGGAGGATGGCTTAGATCTCATATGGTGTCATTTTCGTAAAGAATATCTAAAGATATCTCTTTTGGGTGGAGAATATCTAAAAATATCTTTACTTTGAGAGATTTTCTCAAGTTTTCTTGATTTTGGGAAAGATTCTCTCAAAATATCTTTCTTTGGGAGAGAATTTCTCAAAGGATCTTTGTTTTGGGAGAGAATATCCCAAGTTTCCTTTTCTTTTGGGAAGGTTGCTAATTTTTAGCACTTACCTCCTTGCTTTTCTCCTCTTTCCTCTTTTGGTTTGCTCTCTTCCATAAAAGCAATTGAGGTTGGATCTCTTGCTCCTATTGCTTTCTTTTTGCAAAAGTCTTCAAGAGTTGCTCCAAGATCAAGAGTTCTCCTTCTTCAAGAGTCTTCAAGTTCTTTTTCTTCTCCATCCATGGCTTCAAGTAAGTTACCCCCTTTTTTTTTTTTCTTTTGCAAGAAATCATGTAGAAATAGGATGGGAAAAAGAAAGTATTTCTTTTCTTTTCTTTTTCTTTCTTTCTTTTTCTTTTCTCCTTTTTCTTTTTCCTTTTTGCACGTTTTTTCTTCTTTTCTTTTTTTTTTCGTGCTTCTCTTTTTTTTCTCTCTTTTTTTTTTCTTTTTGCATTTTTTTTGTGGGCCGTACGGACAGATCCGTACGGATCTGGCCGTACGGCCTGTGGCCTGTGGGCCACGGGCCATAGGCCAGCCCCTGTTTTTTTTTTTTTTGAATTTTTTTCTCATCATGACAATGCATTCCCCCTTTTTTTTTTTTTTTGCATATCAAGAGTTTCATACATGCTTCTTTTTTTTTTGTAACAATTGATAGCATGATGTGGTGACATACCTGAAAACCTTTGCAAAGTTAGGAACTTGGAGCTTGCAGTGATGTTGAGCCCTTCCTGATTTTGCGGAGTTTTTCAAGGTTTCGAAAGTATGGAGTTTTGGAGCTCGCAGTGATGTTGAGCCTATCTCCAAGCTTTCTATTTCTGTCGGGGTACTTTTTTTTTTTTTGGAATTACCCCGGGGTCATGCCGAAATTTCGCCAGATTTTTTTTTTTAAGCAAAATTTCGTCATTTTGATGATAATTCTTTCCCCCCTTTTTTTTTACCTTTTGCAGGTGGTTCTTCCAGAACAGACAAAGGTAAAGAACCTATCACAAGCGTACCTCGTCGATCCGCACGATCTTCTAATCCGGCCGTTCAGCAGGCCTGGGAGAAGGTGCAATACGTCGAGCAGCACGTGGAGGAGTGTGATTCCCTCAATAGAGAGGAGGCGCGGCAGGCACTGATTGCTCGCAAGGGAGAGGATTTTTATAAAATCATGGTAAGCAGCCGTCCCTGGGTGATGGAGGATCAGAGGGTGTTGCCCAAGCCGACCTTCTTTTTTGGTGATGCAGCCCCAGCCGATATGACGTATCGAAGGAGATGCTTCCAGTTTTCCTACACAGTTGATGGTGTGAAGAAAACTGTTGCCGCCCGATCGACTTTTGATCGTACTATCTCGATCATGAGTCTCTCTCCCACGTGCCTGAAGAGAGAAGATCCTCCAAGATGGGTGAGGAGGACCAACGTGGTCAAGACCGGGGTTTTCATTGGCGGTTCTCCTGGACATATGGAGAAGTCTCCTGCTGACATGGACATCTTGATGCCGGCCAGCAACTACCAGGGCGCAGATTATCCATCGGTTGATTTGAGACCGATGGGCCTTGGCATCTTCAGTGGTGACGGCAGCAACTGGGTGAAGCCTTTTCGACTCCGCGGCCGCTTCAGTGCTGACTCCGAGTGGAAGTCTTGGACTGACCATATCTTGTTTGTTGGGGGCGCCATTTTGAAGGAAGCCGGGATCTTTGATGCGGTCCGTGCATTTAGGGAGACCGTGATCTTTTCCGACAAGGCCTTCATGGCCATGCTTGAGTCATTCCTCCCTCAAACCAATACCTTCATAGTGACGAATGGTGAGATTGGTTTTTCTCTGAAGGAACTGAGTGCCGTTACCGGGTTGCCCATCCTCGGGAAACTCTATGAGGAGTTCATGCCGATTGACAGCGTCCTTGAGGAGAGGTCAGAGGAATTCAGACTTTTATACTTTCAGCTCGTCGTCTTCTACGATTTTTTGAAGGAGAAGGAGGGCTCGAAAGTAAGGTCTAGCAGCTGGAAGGGTTTCGGCTCTTCTTTTCTTAGTTTCCTTGACAGCAAGGGGCCTTCTACCAGTATGTCCGGGGAGGACAAGAATACTGCGGCCATGCAAGAGGAGCTGAAGGATTTCTTCGCAGGTACCAGTAGTATTTGTTCTGATATTGCACTGCGGAGAGATCTTGCTGTTTACCTCACATATTGGTTTGGTGAGGCTATTTTTGCTGGAGGAGATGGGACGCACATCCGGCCGCATTGTATTTTTCCGGCTTGTCAGATGGCGTTTGGAGAGCAGCTAGCTTTGGTGCCAGCTTTATGCTCCTATTTGTGCACTGAACTGCAGGCAGCTGCTTTCTTGGTCCGGCTTGGGCAACCCATGAACAGGGTATTTTCGCCCATATTTTCTATTCGTGGTTTGTATACCACTGTCCCGGCTTCCATCGGCTGGGTGCTGCGCAGGATGACGACCCTTTGATGATTCGATTGGCTAAGGGAAAAGCCGTAGTCGAATCTCTTTTGTTTGCCCGCATGAGGATCCGACGATTCAGGGACATCGAGATGGGGCAGTCTTCAGTGAAGCTTTCTCCGGAGTTGCGGAAAAAGGCTTTTGATTTTGGTGCCTCCTGCGACTCTACCAGGGCAGGATCTGGAAGGCACTACTCCTTGACGAATGCAGAGAAGGAGTGGCTTTTTAGTATACGAGTCGGCACGATGGTATACCGCAGTCATCTTTTTGTGGATATCCAACCGTATGTGCCTTCTCGCTTTGCGCTGCAGCTGGGCTTTTCTCAAGGCGTTGTTGGAGCGCCTTCAAGCATGGTGAAGCGCTTTGGAAGTTTGCAGGATGGGAGAAACGCATGGGCTTTCTATAGCGCTGAGGACACTACTTCCATGATTTCTTATCCTGTACTGCCGACTTCCCGGACTGCCGGTTTCACGAAGTGGTTCGTGGAGAGCTTTATGGCATACCGGGGTCTTTCCAAGAGGGAGCTAGATGTGAAGCTGTCCTCTGGAAAGGGCCTTGGAAAATCAGATGGCGTCCGGCGGGAGGAAGTTTGGGCCTTCCTTTCCGGAGAGAAGCATAAGATAGGCTTTCTCGGTGACCAGGGCGTTATTGGCTCTGATGCTGCTCGAGAAATACCTGATGAAGCTATAGAGCAGCTAGAACAGGAGGAAGCCGAACTTGATGCTTGGATGCAAGCAGCACAGAGGCGAGCTTCCGTGGAGTCTATTGGCAAGAGCAGGCCATCCAGTGAGGAGTCAAGCGAGAGACTAGACTCTGATGATGGGGCAGGTTCTTCTAAGAAGCGAACTCGCCGAAGTAAGAGGAAAAGGAGTCAGCATCACAATAAAGACTCTTCTGATAAAGAAGTTCCTCTTACTATCAATGAGGAGGTGCTCGAGGTTGCTGAGGAGCCTCCGGCAAAAAGGAGCCGAGAAGAAGATACCGTTGGTATGTTTCTGCTTCTCTCTGTTCCTTTCATGGTATTTTTCCATATTTTGATTTGCTTCTGCTTCTGCTCTCTCTTTTTTTTTTTAGCAGAAGAGGAAGACATGGCGATCCCTGATGTTGCAACCGATGAGAGGATGCCTGATCCTGTGGAGACGCCAGAAGACAAACCAAGGGACTCTGAAATGAATGCAGAATCTCCAACTGGTATTACTTTTTTCGCTTTCTTTTCTTTTTTGTCTGTGACTTGATTTGCTAACATACATTTTTTTTTTGTATCAGCTGATTTATCACAGGATTCCGACGACTTTGAACCATCGATGGACGCCAGTGTAGACGATACTTCCGATGAGTTCATGGAGAGGGAAGGCATTCCGCCAATCGTCGAAGAAGGTACTTTCATAATAATAACCCTGATAGTGATTTTTAACAGGATTATATTCATACCTTTTTTTGTGTTTGGCAGATTTTGAAGTGACAGAAGAGAGTCCATCGCTTCCTTCAGAGCCAGAGCCAGGGATGCCAGAAGTTAATTCTCCAGCCAATTCTGACGCGGCAGAGGCAAGACCTCATGTTGAGATTCCTTCTTCAGTGGCCCCGATTGGAAAGTGCTCTGCTGTTACTCTTCCGATGGGACATGACTTGGGTAGCCAATCGTCAGAGAAGGGTGAGTCTTCATCTGACCCATCTCTTCAGTATGCGAAGAAGGTGGTGATGCGGGTTTTGAGTTCTTGGATTGAGACCCTCCTTTCTGGACACTTGGATGTTGCGCGTAGCAAGATTCCGCATGTGAAGGAGATTCTCAAAGATGCTGAGGAAGATATTGGTCTGGATGTTACGGACGCCCGGGCGATCGTTGATAGGATCATTGCATTAGGCGACAGGTGGTTTGAGACCATAAGCTATCCTGATGACCAGTTCTTCCAGGAGATGTTCTTGAATCCTGCTGAGAAGGCTCAATCGGAATTGAAAGAGACTGCACAGGGCAGGAAGCAGCTGGTTCGGGAGAGGTACCGAGCGGAGTTAGATATCATCAGGCTGCAGCATGACCTTAGCATCCTTGATGGAGAGGTTGAGGAGGCAAGGAAGCATCTCGAACACTTAAAAGCCCAAGTCGCCAGTACGTGGACTGCCTTAACAGAGGCTCGTGGCAGGGAGAGTGCTTTGATTCGCCAAGTTGCAGAGTCCGATCAGATTCTCAATAGGAAGGCTAGAGAGAATGAACGATGGCAGACTGCTCGGGATAATCTTCCTGGTGTAGCAGAAGGGATAGAGCCTTCTCCAGCTACTCATGGCAGATTCTTGAAGAAGCGTGCCTTGGAGACTCTGACGGATGAAGCCAAGAGTTTGCTTGAGGAGTTGAAAGCTTGGCTGGAGAGCATTTTTGGCTGAGGCCCTGTTTTTTTTTTTAACAGAAACTCTTTCTCTCTTTTTTATATACCACATGTATTTTTATTTTTTTTTGGTATACATTTTTTGCAGTGCTTGTGAACACATTTTTTTTTGGTACCACATGTATTTTTTTGGTACTTTTTTTTTTGTTTTCCCTACGCTCACTCAAATATTGTGATTAAAGTGATTGCTAAATGGGATGTGATCAAAAGTTTGTCATTTTGTGAGAAATCTTTTGACAAATGATTGTTTTGGCATGGGAGCCAGTTTTTGAGACATGTTTTGGCATGGGAGCCAGATTTTGCTTGCGGCATGAAAGCCAATTTTTTGGGTGGCATCTATAGCCGGATTTGGGTTTATGGCATGAGAGCCAAAATTTTGGATGGCGTGGAAGCCGAAATTTTGAGGTGGCGTGGAAGCCAATTTTGGTGGCGTGAAAGCCAAATTTTGGGATGGCATGAGAGCCAAAATTTTTTGAGATGGCATGAAAGCCGAATTTTGAGGTGGCATGAAAGCCGATTTTGAGGTGGCATGAAAGCCAATTTTTGGGGTGGCATGAAAGCCGATTTTGAGGTGGCATGAAAGCCAATTTTTGGGGTGGCATGAAAGCCGATTTTGAGGTGGCATGAGAGCCAATTTTTGTTTTTGGTGTAAGAACCAGATTTTGTTTTTGGCATGAAAGCCGGATTTTTTGAAAACCGGATTTTGTTTTGTTGGCATGGAAGCCGAATTTTGTTTTTTGGCGTGAAAGCCGGATTTTTGATTTTTTGGCGTGAAAGCCGGATTTTTGGCATGGAAGCCGGGTTTTTTTGGCGTGAAAGCCAGGTTTTTGGTTTTCAAAAATGCAAGTATCGACTAAAAGTCGCCTCCCTGCTGAATGGTATTGCAAGTATCGATGGAATGTCGCCTCCTTGCTCATTCGGTTGCGAGTATCGATGGAATGTCGCCTCCCCGCGGATTTGGGTGCAAGTATCGACTAAGCGTCGCTTCCCTGCTTTTTCTTCAAAAACATTTGTTTTGTGGGTATCGATGGAATGTCGCTTCCCCACGATTTTTGAAGTTTGAGGTTTTTTCGAACCTTTGTTTTGTTTTTGTTTGTTTTGAAATTTGGGTTGTGGATATCAACTGAAACGTTGCGTCTCCACGATTTTTTGAAATTTTGGGGTTTTGGAAGTATCGAATGGGGTTCGCATCCTTCCGATTTTGGGTTTTGCAAGTATCGACTGAACGTCGCTTCCCTGCGGTTTTTTGAAAAACCATTTTTTGTTTAAAGACACGAGGGTCGTAAATTTTTTTGACTCAAAACCATTTTGGTGGTAAAAGTCGGGGTGGACTAGGGCTGAAATCCCTAGGTCCTGATTTTGTTTCAAACCATGAATTTTGGGTTCAAGGATCGAAAATTTTGGTCAAGTTTGGGAAAAGGCTCCTAAACTTGGATTTTTGGATTTGCTTTTTTTTTTTAACAATGAAACGATGAAAGAGACATTGTTTTGAGAGGTTCTTTTTTTTAGAAATTTCAACAAGAGGATGAAAATTCCAAAAGGAGTGGGTTTGACGAGCAGATACCTAGGAATAGGCTTTGGCCGTGCAGGCGTCTCTCTGACCCGATGGAAGAAGCCTTCAAGGGTAGTACCGCTTCAAGAACTTTCCATTGATGGGCATCATACATCTGTCACCCTCCATGATTAGAGGTTGCAATGGAAATAGGCTCCTTCTTTGATGACTTCTGACTGTTGATGTCTTTGATCACCGTTTCAGCCTCCATAGAAGCTTCTAGGAGTTCTCCCAGGTTTTTTGATTTGTTGCCGATGATCATGGAGCGGATTCTGGCTCTCATGTTATTTCGGCAGATGTCGACTAGCGACGCTTGTGGCAGCACATCGGAGCATTTGTATGCCATGGCTTTCCATTTGTGAATGAAGTCGTATGTAGACTCATTCTCCCCCTTTTAGGGTGCTTGCAAAGAGGCGAATCTTGAGTGCATCTTGATCCGCAATAGCTCCTGTCAGGATTTTGAAGTGGATGACATGCTGTCTAGCCGATCCTTTCCCCGTATATGTTTGGAGGGTAGGATGTTTGAATTTTGTAGGGAACGGGACCGAGTCCATCCACAAAGGATATGGTGGCTTGATCCCATGCTCTTTTTAGTGTATCCTCTTCTTTTGCTTTGGCGAGGATATCGTCAACGTCCTTTTTGGTAAGGGCGCGTGACTCACTATTTTCCGCATTTTCTTCGTCGCCTTGATGGCTCGGAGGAGCTTCATTATTTGGCGGACGTTGGATAGTGAGAAGGAGGTTTTCCATTAGGGCCTCTATTCTCTGCTGTCCTTGTTCCAGCTGCTGGATGCGTGCAGCTACGTCATCATGTGGCGGAGGTTGCTCAGCATTTGTGACCAGGACATTCACTCTTCGAGAGTCGAAAGAGGATGCAGTCTTGGTGACTGAGCTAGAGCTCATTCTTTTAGATGAAGAGCTCGAAGAGTGATCACTCCGATGTCCTTGGCTTGAAGGAGCGGGGGAGTTTTCTTTATGTCTTTGTGTCCGGGAGACGCTGCGGGTCACTGGACGCTTGACATGGATTTTTGTTGCTGACTTCTGGCGTCTTCTGGTTTTGCCAACCATATGGACAGCAGCAACTTGGTTGGGTATTTCTTTTTCAACCCATTTTTGGGAGACTTGGAGTGTAGGAGGTTGAGTCCTCCGTTTCTCTAGTCTCTTTTGTCGGTATGACGCGCGGCAGCGTGCTCGACGAGCGAGTTGAGCTTCGGTCAGCTCTGGCTGGGCCTTGACGATGAAGGATGTACTCCCTCGGGCGCAGCAGCCGAGCTTATCTTCTTTGTAGTTAGGCAAGGACAGGATGCGGACCCGGTCCTCCACCTGTTGCAGCGAGGCTTTGAATTGTGCCAGTTCGGTCCCTGTAGAGATGAAGGGTCGAACTGCAGTTTTGCAGGCCTTAGCAGACGCTTGAGGAGGCCTGGTGATGTGGGATTTGATTTTTGGCTTGTAAGAACAAGATGGTTGATGCTGAATTGACCTAGGAGTCAGGTCAGTGATGGGTTTCTCCTCCTTCATGTAGGAGAGAGGGTAGAACCGATTTTCTTTGAGCGGGGCCAGGTATGCTGGCTTGGCAGATGCTCGGGACCTCCTTTGTTTTAGTGAAGGCCCTGAGGACCAAGTCTTGGAACGGACCTGGATATTTGCGGGCTGAGGCTTCGCGGGAGTCGCCTTTGGTGTCACGGCGGTGACACATTGGGAGGCGATTTTCTGCTTCTTAGCGGAGCAGCCTGTTCTTCAGGAAGTGGGAATGGTCCCAACGCCCCAAAGAAAATAGTCCGGGGAGTCGAGGTCGACCCGGAGTTTGGTGAATTGTTGGTGGTGTTGACGCTGTGGCCACTAGCAGTGCGCTTATGAGTGCGCACATTCTGCTTCTGTTGAAGCATCTGCTGGTGCTTTTTCTCGTCAAAGGTGATGGTCAAGGAAGCTGCCATTGTTAGTAAACTTCTGAAACAAGACCACATCCATTAGTAATCACAAGAATATAGCGATCATCAATGGAAAATTCTATGGTTTCACCTTTTCAAGTCACTCAAGGGGACATGGCCCAGCCCAAGCAACATGAGGAAGGCAAAAAAAGCCATAGAGGGCACAATTGTTCTAAACGCAGGTAGGGTCAGCTCAGAATGAGCGTCCCAGTGACTGCTAGAAGCAATTGTGAACCTAAATTCGACTTATCGCAAAGCAGAGCTTGCTCGAGATAAGAAGAATATAAGGTTGGAGTTTTGCAAATGTGCCGGTCGCGAATACAGTAGACCCTGAAAGGGCGTACTAGCACCGCTAGACACAAATGCTGGTGATCGCATCCATGAGATGGGATCCTCTGGTTTTTGAAATGTCAAAATGGATTTGTCAAGGAGAGCATATGGTATCCAAAGACGGGCTCAACGACTTCCGCGAGCGCCAGTACTCTGGAAGGAACCATAATTTCTCGGATCCGAATCCAAAATGACGAGTTTTTTTTTTTTGAAGGGCCAAGATCAGGTCCATCAAAGAGAGCAAATGATGTTCCAATCTGAACACGGGCTCAGCGGATAATCGCGAGCGCCAGTGCTCAGAAAGGAAGAGACCAAAATTTCTCAGATCTGAACCTAAAAATGACGAAAACTTTTTTTTTTTTTTTTTTTTTTTGCTTTTTATTTAAAAGACAAGAGAGCACACATAGGCTTCCTAACCCGGTCTTATGAAATCACAATTGATAGAATTGCCCCCAGGTAAGGGTAGGATTACTTAATGAACCCGTTTGGAGGACCCTTGCCTCGAACAGTCAGGCTGTCTCCACACTCTGGACAAGGCTTTTCTTGAATCAACCGAGATCAAAGAACGTAGTTGGTTTGGCCTTAGCGGTCTATGTCTTTCTCCTTTTTTTTTAAAAAAACTTATTGAAGAGAAACAATGATCCAAAACCTTAGTCGAACAGGCTCAACATTTCTGCAAGCGCGATGAACGATAGGATAGGGTCAAAATTTCTCAATTTTGAATCCAAAACGAAAAGTTTTTATTTTGATCTTTTTTTTTTGTTTTTTTTTTTTGTATGAATTCATCAAAGAGAACCAATGATCCAAAACCATAGTCGAACAGGCTCAACATTTCTGCAAGCGCGATGAACGATAGGATAGGATTAAAACTTCTCAATTTTGAATCCAAGGCAAAGAAGTTTGCTTTTTTTTTTTTTGAAAAGAGACATAATGGAAACAAAATTGAAAGAATTTGAAATTTCCAAAAATCCCATCTCATGCGAAATCCAACATAGGCCACCAGCCAAAAAGTAGCCAAGGAAATCGGAAAAGAAACATAAGCAAAGATATAATATGCGAATATTTCAATTCCAAGCATCCGGTGTTCTCAAGTAAACGGGTCCCACCGGGTGTGCCAACTTGATGGAACGCGCTCCAGTGCCCCGAGGCGCTACCGGGAGTCGGCGGACGTGGGAGTCCGTTTGGTCCGATCCTTTCGCCCCCGGGGGGCGGAGCGTGCATCAACGCTTTTGGGTGTTTGGGTGGGTGTGCCAGATTTTCTGTTTTACTTGGAATTGCAGGTGATGATCTGGAGATCAATCTTCGCAAGTAAAAAGGAAATCAACTTCTTTTCAAGTTTCCATTGCACATATATTTAAGAAAAGAGACAGTTTTTTATTTTGCCGTAAAAGGCGATTTTTTTGGCATTTATAGCCGATTTGTGGCGTTTATAGCCGATTTACAATTCTCATCAATAATAAAAGACAAGAGTTGTGGTTTTTTGTCTCTTTAAAATAAAATACAAAATACAATGAAAAGCGAGAAAGGAAGAATCTAACTCTTCAGGAGATTGTGGGAGGGACCCGTTTAGATTGACGGTCGCGAGTCATGTATGGACTCCGCCATCATCCATGCAAATGAGAACGTCGGATGCTTGATTTCGCTTGGCTTGGCTATATCCTCAGATATTTAGAGAACAAAGACCGAGAGAAGGTCTTATGTTCAATAAAAAAGCCGAGTAGACGGGCTGAAGAGCCCTGTCTAAGCCACTTTTGCTGAAGTAGAAGGTAAAGGACCTTGGGGGGGAGTGCCCCCCCAAGGGACTTTTGTCACCTTGTAGTGGAGGCTGCTGCGGAATTCCGACAGAGGTTTCTCTCTCTCTGAGCTTCTGGATTTCTAGAGCAGGAATTGCTGATAATTTCTGGATCCTTCTCCCCCTCTGGAATGCTTGGAGGGGACTCCTATTTATAGGCCTTTTGGTAGCCTTTAGGAGTGATTTATGAGCCTTTATGGTAATAAAGCTCATTAAGGGAGGAGTTACAAGTTTAATTGCTTTTTGTTTTGTAACTCCTGACCCTTGGATTTCATTGGCCGGAGGAGAGTCATGGGCATTTAATCGCCTTTAATCTCCATTATGTTAGGAGTTTCATGGCTTGAATGCCATGATTGCTTGGACTTGTAACTCCTGAACGGAGGCTTCTGATTGGGCCGTTCAAGATAATGGGTTAATGACCGCATTAACTTGCCATAAACGGGCTAATTGATTGCACTAAGTGGCCACCTTGGTAGCTGAAGAGTCGCGGGCCATGTTGCGTCTCTTGGAATTCCCTTTGCGATGATCATCGATGGATCCTTATGTAAATCAACATCAGATGATCATGTAGTTTCAGACATTGGTTGATACCAGCGGGCCGGCAGCATCTGTCCAGTCGATTTCGCGATCGGGCGGGCAGAAAGTGCACTTTTTGGTTGTTCAGCTGGCGATCAACGAAGTTTTTGAAGTTCTTGGAAGGATTCCTGTGATCTTGGCGAAAATCGGCGAATTTGGAGCCTCAAAAGTCTGAATCTGGAAAAATCACAGGGACAGAACAACTCGTCTCGCGAAAACGGACGAAACGGGGGGTCCCGGGGCGAAATCGCAGGCCTGGCCCAGGGTCGCGGGGCTCTGCGACCCTGGGGGGAAAATTGCTTCCTGGGGCCCGTTTCTGGCCGTTTTTCGTCGTTTTTCTCTTCCGTTTTTTTTGTTTGTTTTCTATGACATTTCTCCACACTTTTGGCTTGATTTCCCTCTGAAAAACATGATGAGAATCCTTGCAAATTGGTTTGCAAAGTTTCCGATTTTCCGGGAAAAGCCGAGCGCAGAACTGCTGATTTTCCGCCAGAAGCTGAAACAGGGTCAAACGATGTCGGAATGACCTGAAATTTGAGGTGAAGCTTCTTGAGCATTAAATAAGACCAACCATGGGCTTTCGTTTAAGTTTTAAAGCCGTTTGGGGTCATGCAAATGCTTGCCTTTGATTTCACCGCGAGGGAAATGCCGAGCTTTGACTTTCGGTCAAACGATGTCCGATTGACCTGAAATTCGACGTGTGACTCCCTCATCAGTAGATAAGACCAACCATAGGCTTTCGTTTGAGTTTTGAAGACATTTGGAGTCATGCAAACGCTTGCCTTTGATTTCACCGCAAGGGAAATGCCGAGCTTTGACTTTCGGTCAAACGATGTCCGATTGACCTGAAATTCGACGTGTGACTCCCTCATCAGTAGATAAGACCAACCATAGGCTTTCGTTTGAGTTTTGAAGCCATTTGGAGTCATGCAAACGCTTGCCTTTGATTTCACCGCAAGGGAAATGCCGAGCTTTGACTTTCGGTCAAACGATGTCCGATTGACCTGAAATTCGACGAGGAGCCTATTGGAGTCATTTTGAGATGATCCGCAAGCTCCGAATTAGGTGCCATGGTCCCGGGGTGGTCCGCCGCCGGGAGCTGCTGCTTAGCTGTTGGAGAAGTGAAGTTAGGCCAAATGATGTCGGAATGGCCCGAAACTTCATGTGTACCTCTCTTTTGGTTGTTTTGAATGACCTTGCAGTTTTTGTTTGATTCTGACAAGATCTGATGCTTGAAGTGGCGCCTGCCTATTTTTGGTAAGATGCGGCTCCATGTAGCTTTTGGTGTGAAGAGGCAAAGTGACATTTTTGGTGTCAACATGTATAATGACAAGGAATTTTTGACAAGAGAGTTCTATATTTGAAACTGAACTCTCATAGTGCCATGTATTGTGAGGTCCCAAAAAAAAAAAAAAAGTTAGGTTGGTGTTTCGAAACCACCAGCCTCATTATTATACATCTAAAAAACCCGCATAGTTTATCACTTTTCTTTACAAAAAGTCAAAAAGATTTCATACCAAACAACTAAAAACAAAATACCATCATAGTACCTTATATTTTATTTTCTCTTGATTTGATCCTTCACCTCACCATACTTCAATTCACCGTACATCCAAACAAGCCCAAGGTTTCCTTCTCTCACTTGAGGGCTAGGTCCTGGTACCCAAAAAAATCCAAAAAAATATAAAGTTGCAACAAACCTAACCATTTTCATTTTCCAAATATAATGCAATACCATACCTACCATCATGCATCTTAGGGAGTAATTGCTTAAATGTCTCCACATTCGGCACATGTAAGCAATTAAGTAATTTAGTACCATATCAACCAAACGAACCCCAACATATTTGACTGCCGCATTAAGTAGATAAATCGATCTTAAATGTATGAGCATTTAAATTCCCCCGAGCATTTGGCACATGCATACCATCAAATTTCGGATAGATTTCACATCACCTGATAGCTCAGCTGGCTGACGCACGCTTGTACCACGAAAACAATCAAGGGTCAATTCATGACCTTAGTGCTAATGGTGAGAGGATTCTTCCTTTTTTTTTTCCCTTAACGTCAGGTGCTCCAAAATAATTTCTACGAGCCCAAGAGAGAAAGTAGAGTAAAATTTCCTCATGTGGCTCCAATATGGTAGTACAGTTTCGAAACCACAACTTTTGAGTGCAAATCGTGGTCATAGGCAAACTAAGCTACCCCTCGGAATTGAGATGGTGAGAGACTTGAGATAGTGTATTGATTGGGTGTGTGAGTAATTACCTTAAAAAAATTGATAGATTCTTATAAGGGAAAAAAAAAAGGGTAGATTGAGGCCCTGGAGAAGAGAAGGAATCCCAATAAGAAATGTATGAGCAGCTATTAGTTGTACTGAAAATTGATCTTTTTCAAGTGCAATGTTGATAGTTACCCACTTTAGCATGCATTCATGACCATCAGAAAAACAACCCAGCAGAGTTACCAAGCCCAAGGCAGAGATTGAAAAACCAAAGAAGGAAGATATTGAAAGCGGGGCATTGTAAAATGCAAACACCTCAAGCACAACTTCTGATGTCATTTCTTTCTAAATCAAACATTCTAATTAAGTTCCTCAAACAGAAGCAGATCCAAAATCGAACCCCAGCCGTGAATCTTGATCCTATCTGATATGATCTCAGGACAAAGGGCCAAACAAAGGTGATGCATCCAGCACAAGCTTTGGGACCCACATGATCAATTAAAGGGAACCACACGGTTCCATTAGATTTTATCAATATCTTGCTTTGAGTAAAAAATAACAGCTTTTGGTTGTAAATGCAAAGCTTTAATTATGCAAATTTCCCAGTATGTGATAATGAGATCAGTAATTCATATCTTTGATTAGTGAATGATACACTTGGTTCAGGGATTAATATCCTTTCTATTACTATAGAATCTATCTTTATGGTTATAATATTATAAATATCTTGCTATTCTTCAAAAAAAAAAAAAAAGATAGAGAGAGAGAGAGAGAGAATGATCCCCTTTGCAATTTTCATGTAGAGGTTTAGTCCATCCCCAAGTTTGGGTCAATTATTTTATTATTAAGAATCGATTTGTACCACCATCATGGTGAAGGGGCCCTTGGTATAACCAAATAGCTTATCTCTTTGGAACCCATGTAGTATCTCTTATTGAGATGCACATTCAATTTAATGGGTGCCTCTTTTTGGGGAGTCCGGATTCCTTGTTTCTTAGAAAAAGGGAGACGCCGTTTCATCCCATCTATATTCATTAACCGTGTAAAATCTCTTCCTTGACTTTCTTTTTTCCATTTTAAGAAGGGTGCATTAGCTAGCATAAGATTTTAAGTCTGGATCCTTACAAAACAGGGAGATATTGGTAGACAATTTTGATAGAGTAGAATTGAGTCAGGCTTTGTAATATGCAACTAAGCCCCTGTTTTAGATATTTTGATAATAGAAGCGTTTGTCAGCGTTTATTAGCCTTTTTTTTTAGAAAAGTAGAGCCAATGCTCTATTTCCAATAACCCACCATTGATAGTATGTAGAAGGGGCATTTGACGACGGGTCCCTGAACATTTCACTTTATTACCTTAGGTCCACAATCTTTTTTTATAATGTGATAAGTCATTTTTTCCAAATTTGAAGACATAAGATGTCTAATTTACTCTTTCTTCAAAATCATGTCCCATGATTAGTGGGATATGCCATTAATAACGGTCAACTACTATTTAATTAGCCAAGTAAATCTCAAAAGATCCAAATAAATTTAAAAAAATGTAAATAAATTTCAAAAGACGAAAATTAAATAAAAAAATGCAAATAAATCCGAAAAATACAAATAAATTCGAAAGAATGCAAATAAATTCAAAAAATGCAATAATTTAAAAAAACGCAATAAATTTCAAAAGAAGGCAGAGAAATTTAAAAAAGATGCAAATAAATTTCAAAAAGATCCAAATAAGTTTCAAAAAATATAAATAAATTTCAAAAGATGAAAATCAATTTAAAAAGACGCAAATAAATTTCAAAAGATCCAAATAAATTTCAAAAAATATAAATAAATTTCAAAAGATGAAAATCAATTTAAAAAAATTGAAATAAATTTCAAAAAGTGTAAATAAATTTCAAAGGACGCAAATAAATTTAAAAAAATGTAAATACATTTGCCAAAACTAAGATAACCCAATTTTTCGAATTTCAGAAATTTTTTCCAAAAACTAAAGTATTTTTGCTAAAACTCAGTTAAATTTATTTTAAAAAATGCAAATAAATTTCAAAAGAATAGCCTGAGTTTAGTTCAAAAAATCAGTTAAAAAATTTCAAATAGAGAAAAATTTGTCAGAAAGTCAACTATATTTTTCGAAAACTAAAATAAATTTTCCAAAAACTCAGATAGATTTGTCCAGAACTCGGATAAATTTGTTTCAGAACTCGGATAAATTTGTTCCAGAACTCGGAGAAATTTGTTCCAGAACTCAGACAAATTTGTTAAAAAAATAAGATAAATTAGCCAAAAACTCAGATAGATTTGTCCAAAACTCAGAGAAATTTGTTTCAGAACTCAAATAAATTTGCGCAAAACTTAAATAAATTTGACAAAAAATGAAAAACTCATATAAACTTAACAGAAACTCATATAAATTTTTTAAAACTTAGATAAATTTCATAAAAACTCAGATAAAGTTCATAAAAACTCATAGATTTGTCAAAAACGGTATAACAACTCTGTTGCCTTCATTCTCTGGCGATGGCTCAGCACCGTCAACTACATTCGGCACGATAAAAAAACTACAGTGGCGGCTACAACGAGACCGGCAGGCCTTCTTCATTCTCAATCAATCCAACCCCCATCAAAACCCAATCAAACCCATTGACATCCAAGAGAAGCAAGTCCTGCACCTTCTCATTGCCCTCACCACTCAAAATGGTAGCTTTGACTGCAACGCCATAGGCAACAACCTCATCATGGTTGAGGGTAGAGTTCCTCCTAGTTCTAGACGGAGGAGGAATGAGAAGGAGTGTGAAGGAGGAGTTGGTGGGTAGATCGGGGTATTTTGGGTATTTGGGAAAGGAGGGTTTTTGGGATGGTGCTGCAGAAGGCCTGGTCTCAGAGAGGATGTGAGGGACTTTGGAGCTGGTGATGGTGATGGTGGGGGAATAAGGGGTGAAAGGAGGATGAGGTTAAGGTTGTGGTGTTGGAGTGAAAGGACGAGGCAGAAGGACTGGTCTCAGAGAGGATGTGAGGGACTTTGGAGCTGGTGATGGTGGGGGAAGAAGGAGTGAAAGGAGGATGAGGCCGAGGTCGTAGTGATGGAGTGAAAGGACGAGGCAGAGGAGGAACAACGTGAGCAGTGGTGTTGGTAGTGGTAGAGGAGGTGGAGGAAAAGGGAAACGGAGGAGGACGACAGGGGTTCCATCGGAGAAGAAAGAGAGCTTCTCCGGTGGCGAAGGTGGAGAGGGCGGAGAAGTGAGTTGGAATGGGCGGCTGCGAGGCGGGAGAAGACGACTTGTTTCATGAGGCAGCGCCCCGTGTCCTCGTTGTCGAGCTTTCAGGCGGTGCAGACCATGGTGGGTTTTTTCTTCTTTTTTTCTCTGAGAGAGACGGAGATGCAAACAGAGAAGGGTCTTATATTCCCTTTCTCTCACATCATCACTAACTATCATCTTGGATTTGCAAACCAAGTCCCTGGCTTGTTTTATTTTCTCCTCTTTAGAACCAACGGAGAACTTTGTTTCCTCTGCAACGTGGTTACGTGCAGGCTGTGCAGCGTCCGGCTACACGCACCGGAGAAGAAGGAAGGAACCTTCGATAGCTGCCCATCCATCGCCGAAAGGGGTTAAAAAATCCTGAGGATTGAATCTCGTCTACCTAGTAATGAGGAGGGAGAATCCAAGATTTGAAATTTTAAAATTCAAATCTGGTTGCCTAAACAGTTGAAAGAGGGAAAATTAGTCATGTAAATTGTATCTAGGGACCTCTAGCTGCAAACAGTCTAGCTGCTTCGACCAGAGCCCTTAAAAAAGATTTGCCTGGACTGGAGGCTGAAAAGATTCAATTCCAGGGACCTTTCGCTAATTATCTCTATGTAGAAAGTAGAGGGAAAAAAAGAGAGGCAATGAACACTATTCTTGCCCATTCACGACTCAGTCTGTTTTCTTGATTTTTTTCTCAAAACCTAAGAGTGTAAATAAAGTTCCAAACCGTTGAGAATGTTCACAAGAAAAATCGATTTTAGTCGTTGGATCATCACCAATCTCAAGATATATGAAAAAAAAGTGAGCCCTTTGATGTAATTTTCAGGATTATGTGGTCCCAAACAGAAGATCTAAACCGTTAGATCTCTTTGGAAGGCTGAACATGGGCATAGGGTCAATTTTCAAGACTTGATACCTTGTGGATCTCGAGAAATTTGTGAAGAACTTTCAACCATTGATATAAAAAAAAGTCTATTTAACATAGATATTTGCAATACCAAACACTTTTTTTTATTCTAGCTTCTTTTTATTTTTTATTATAGCTCTATTTTGATAGATCTATCCAAAAAAGAGTTGATATATCAAATAAGGCCTAACTACTTTTGAAAAGATTCAAGTCATTCTCAAGGTGTGCCCCCTTAATGCTAGGCTCAAACCCTCTTTTTTTTTTCCATCTTGCTAACGTTGTGTCTGACCCCTCATATTTAGGGGTTATTTGTGCCCAGTGACCTGTTAATATATAGCCACAGATTTCCCAACTGATAATAGGGGTTTTCCTTTGTTTGACTTATCTTGATTGTAGAACAGCTAGATGAAGAGGAGATGCAGTGAGGTTGGTGATCAATCGGCCTACATCCCAAGCAAATATGAAATTTATACAGTAGAGTTCCTTCACCATCAAATTGAGGGGAAAGATTCTCTTAAGTTGTTGCTAGGAATGTGCAGTAAAGGAGGAGATGGATTTCCATATAATTTACACTTTTTGCACAAGCTGAGGCAAGGGCAGACCTAAGTACATCCATGTGGGCCAGGCACACCCATTGGGCCTTGGTCCACGTCTAAAACCACAAAAAAAATTCTAGGTCTACTTCAAAAATTCACATAAAAATCCTTCGTCTGCCTCCAAAACGTATACGAGAATTTTGGTTTGTTTGGGTCTGCACACCTCTAAAGAAAATCCTGGGTCTGCCATTGGCTCTATACGTATTGGATCTGGATATAATATTTAACTAAAAAGATGAAGATTTGAATCCACGTGACTCAAGACGAGGAGTGGGGTCTGTTCATATGAGTATTGAGTACTAAAATGAATGGTGCTAAAAAATTTATAGGTTGAGTATTATAGTGGGGCTCTCGAAATGCCAATTTGAGTTTAGCTTTGACACTTTGTTTTAGTAATCTAGCTAAGGGGGCTGGGACTCAAGAGAGAACCCACATACACAGAGGAAGACAGCTTGCACACACGGGAAGAAGGGCCACACAAGTGGGAAAGGAGCCCGCACAAGCGGTAAAAGGTGGTGTACCCAAGGTTCGAACCCTTGGCAGCCAAGTGAGAACTGCCGCCACTTACCAGTGAAGTAAGTGTCCGTTCTCTAGCTCTGGCACTTAAAAATAGTAATTCAGACTCACTATATCTTAAAACACTTCAGTTCATTTTCTTTTTTCTTTTTTGGCTTGGAGGGGACTTCATACACAACAAATGTCTATAGCCAGCTGAGCAACAGCAACAACAATGACAAAACAAATCAATTTTATCACCAAAGTCAGTTTTAGATCCCTATATCCACTTGGTTCCCTGGAAATTTCTAGTGAGTGTAAAAATAGATTGTACTCCTCACTCATCAGAGACTTCACATAATGGGAGTGTGTGATAAACAGTTTATCTAGGAATTATTATTATCAGGGGATTTGACAATTCAATACCCCTTAGACACCTAATCCCCAAATTCATGTCTAAAAGTCGCTAAATGTCACTAGAGTCGTTTGACTCTGGCAGTACAATTTTTTCTTTTTTCTTTTTTACTTACTTCTTTGCCTTAGATCCCATGATATCATCCTTGGATCCCATGATATCATGGTTTCATGAAAAACCCATGATATCATGGGATCTATATGATAAAAGTTGAAAAGCTACTTATCATGGGATCCAAGGTGAAACGACTCTCGTGACATTTAGTGATTTTTAGTCATGAATTTGGGAATTGAGTGTGTCTAAAGGGCATTGAATTGTCAAATCTTCTTATTATTATGGCCAAGTTGGCCTAGTGGGCCGGGGAGAATCAGGAAACCTACCCACCAAGGGATCAATCCCGGGTGGGACTCTTGGGAGCAAATGTGCTATCCACCAAACCTAGTCACTTAGGTAAGAATTGACGCCTCTTCCCACTGTAGTAAGAGGCTGTTCTTAGATCAATGATATGATAACAAAATCATCTGTATAAATAGGTTCTGTGTATAGTGGAGTTGCCACAAAATTTGGCTTTGATCAGGAAGTGTATTCAAAATGATTACACTGGATGCCCATTTTATACATCTGACTCTTATGAAGAACCCATGCAGGGATGAAAATGGATCTCCAATTATCAGGACCTGGGATGAAAAATTTGTCGACCATTCAAGATTTAGCCCCTTTTTAACTTATTTTTCGGTTTTAATCACGGGTCCAAATAAAGCCATGCATGCATGTTAATAATATATTAAGGGGGACATTCATGTGCATCCATCCCACTTTTACATGACTTTTTCTTTTTGCACATGAACATTCTTTTTCTGCATATGATCATATATAACTTTTTCTCTTTTGCACATGAATATTTCCGATTATATAAGTGTCTCTCACAATATGGTGAGGGATGGATGCACATGAATATTCTCTATATATCAATACCCTATAAATATTTGGCACTTAATACAGCTCTATTTGTACTAAGTGCAGGTCCTATACCCTGGTCCCATGTTGGTCTCGGGTTCGAGTCAGGGTCCCCTTTAAGTAGTTTGGTTTGAGCCAAGGTAAAGTGTGGTCCAACCTCAACCCAATCCATTTTCATCCTCAACCTGGCCAACCATAAATTCGACAAACAACTTTATTTTGGGCCAGATTATAATTGGACCCTTTTGATCCTCAATTATGTGCCACATGCAATATTGGGTATGATTTAAGGCCCAGTTGGTTTCATACTCTATTATCTAAATACCTAGATACATTTAAACTTTTTTTCTTTTAAAATGTAATTGGGCTTGACCAAGTGTTTTAGACCAAACTATGAAAAAAAAAAAAAACATTAAGATAATAAGAATGGTCTTGGTTGGATATCAATGGGAATGAAAACCAGTGTTAACCTGATTTCAATGAAATATTCTTCTTGTTCAAATATTCATTTCAACATTGATTCATGACATTTTAGCTGCATTCGATAGTTTCACTTTCTAGTTTATGAAAAATGTACTTTCATATAGGAGAATTCCTCATCACTCTACTTTTGAAAATCAATGAATGCCCATTGACTAGGGTTGTTCAGGGTTGTTCATCAATGAATGCCCATTGACTAGGGTTGTTCAGGGTTGTTCATGGGGGGGGGGGGTGGTTGGCGCGCTCAGTCCTCGACCCCCCCCCCCCCCCGCCCCCATTTAATCAATCTGGCCGGGTGGAATCAGACTTTTTATCACTTTCGTAGGCATTTGAGCAATTATTTGGACTAATTAAATAAAATTATATGCATATCTTATATGGGACGGCACACGTCAGGCCTTCGGCTTTTTATCACTTAATCCAAGCCCGGCCTGATTTTTAAACGGGCCCTAACTACACATCAAAACCTGGCCTATGAGCACCCCTACGATCAAGTGGTATGATATAAATAAAGAAGTAGAAAAATACAGAGAAGAACAAAAATATGAACTAGTTGCATTGCTGGAGAACTGTCACCACTTCCTACATAGAAGGAACAAGGATTGGAAGACAACCATTTGATATAACGAAGTGAGTTGTTAACTACAGAAGTAATATAATGATTGAAGAAAAAGATTAGTAATTTTCACTGTCAAATTTGTGCTTTCGTGTAGACTAGTTTGCATGTAGTTTCATCTTACGTGGTGATTTCTACATTAAAAGCATACAACATGTTTTGATATTAATAGCAGCCTCAAATCATTTTCAACTCATCTCAGCTTACAGCTAATAATTTAAATATGTGGCTGATAAAAAATAAACATTGAAGAAGAATCTTAATTCTCACTCTATTATCCTTCCTCTCTCTCTCTTTCTTTACTTTTACTTTTTCTTGTTTTATTCTTATTTAATTATTTTCCATCTACCGAAAATACCATGTTAGGGATGATGTTAATTGAAAAATCATTATTTGAATAGCCACTCCCCCCTCTCTCTCAATGGAAAGGGGAAGATGCAAAGAAGTGAAGGTATAAAATTAGCCGGAAAAGACTCAATTAAAAAAGATTTTCAAATATATTAATGTCAAGTAAGATTTTTTTATTTTCATTTAGAAAAATTTCAAAAAGGTATAAAACTTTTGGCTCATTTTAAAAAAGTACATAAAAACTTTAAAATCTTAAAATATTATAACACTATTCTACACTTCTTTCATTAACCGAGTTCTCTTCATGGGCCATAAGAAAATTTATGTGAAATGCCAAAGAGACCCGTGTATCGTTTTCCATAAGCCTTTTCTTTTTTTTTCCTTAATAAATCATTTAAGATAAATGATCAAGTTCAACTAAAATGGCCTAACGAGGCTCACTTTTATATGCATAGATGATTTGAAAAAATGGACTCCAAATGAAATAAAAACTATTTTCGTTAAATAGTTATGTTAATCAAAATCAAAATGGTTTATTTTGAGGATTCATTAAATAGTTATGATAATCAAAGTCAAAAAGGTTCATTTTGAGGAATACAAAAGTTAAAAGAAAAGATAACAATATCCTTTTCTTTTTCAATCTTTTTCTTAATGGAGAGAACTTGATTGAAAGAATTATAGAAAACTTTTATACTTTTTTTTTTAAATATCCAAATCTTCATATGCTTTTTCTTTTTAAAATCTTTCCGGCGATTTTCCTAATCTTTGTAGAAAATAAAATTTCCCAAAAACTTTAAATAAAGGCCCATCTTCAAATTCCAAGAAATCATACTGAATATATATATTCTTTCCTTTTCACCTAAAGAAAGAAATCACTAATCATATCATATTTATATTGGCGCCCGTCTTTATATATAATTATAAGCCTCCATTTTAGAAATAGGAATCTCCGTCGTTTGCCAAACAACGGAATTTCCCATTTTCTTCAGGCAAAGTCCAAGCGTTTCGCCCCTTCGTCTCTTCTCCTTCTCTCTCTCTTTTCTCTCCAACAGATTCCCAGCTCCTGCAAATTCCCAATTCCAAGGAAAACAAAATCCTCAATGAAATCCCTCTCAGATCCATGAATCCTCCATTCTCAAATCCCCCAATGCATTTCAATTCCCTCTTTCTCTTCCCTCCACCTCCTCCCATTTCACCCCTAAAACCCTAAACCTAACCCTAATCACTCCAGATCCATGCTCTAGAACACCCAAACAAGAACAAGATTCTCGGTTCTTCGAGAGAGAGAATCGAAGGGGGAGAAAAACCCTAGATTCCTCTTTCTCTCTCAATTCTTCTTCCGATGAAGGGCTCGAATCGGCTCTTCACTATTGGGCTTGTGGCGTCGTGGTATTTCTCCAACATTGGGGTTTTGCTCCTGAACAAGTATCTGCTCAGCAATTATGGGTTTAAATATCCGATCTTTCTCACGATGTGCCACATGACGGCATGTTCTCTGCTCAGCTATGTGGCAATTGCGTGGATGAAGATTGTTCCGATGCAGACGGTGCGATCGAGGGTTCAGTTTATGAAGATTGCCGCTCTGGGGTTGGTTTTTTGTGGCTCTGTAGTCAGTGGGAATGTCTCGCTGCGATTCCTGCCGGTTTCGTTTAACCAGGCGATTGGGGCGACGACGCCCTTCTTCACTGCGGTTTTTGCCTATATTATGACGGTGAAGAGGGAGGATTGGCTGACTTATGCTGCGCTTGTACCGGTTGTCGCTGGTGTTGTCATTGCCAGTGGGGTGAGAGCTTGTTCCCCTGTTCTTTTAAAATTTTGAATTGGGTGTGGTTTGATTCCGTTGTTTTAGTTCAATAGTGCTGTGTTTTGTTTTTCCCCTCAATTGCATTGTAAAATTTTCATACAATATTACGAGATTGATAGCAACTCTAATGCATCTAACTAAGTACTGATTAACTTTTGTGGGTGGTGCTATTTCTAAGTTGTTGGTTTTGATTAGTAGAGTAGAACTCTCAACCCATACTAGAGTTCTCTTGAACATGTCTAGTTACGACTTGGGTGCATATCCAAATAGTGTCATCTAAATCGCAAAGGGTCAGACCAATAAAATATGGAGTCTTTGGTCAGTTTTCCATTACAACTAGTATTCTTTTCTCAAAAAGAAAGGACTTGTTTTTGGACACCTAACAAGAAACAAATTTTATCATGAGCTTCTTGGGATCAGGTTAACTGGCAATAGCCCATTAGTGTATGAAGCTGCAAAAATTTCTTGTCTAATTTCTACTTCTAAATTTCGCTCATTGCTTTTACACTCCTCTTCTTGAATTTCCGTTGGGATTTGTGGATATGGTATTGAGCTTGGGTCCCTTCTTCATTTTGTTTAGTTAATGGCATTAGCTACTGATGGATATCATAGAAAGGATGGAGGAAAAAGACTCTTTGCATTTGAGTGCTGCGATAATTGTACTACTGCTGTATCTTTTGATCTATGGATTTCACGCAATGAGAATCTTAGTTTTGTAGTTTGATGGATCGTCGTTCATTAATCTGGATATCTCTGTGGCTTTTACCTGTAGGGGGAACCAAGTTTTCATCTGTTTGGGTTTATAATTTGTGTTGCTGCTACCGCTGCGAGAGCGCTTAAGTCGGTGCTTCAAGGGATTTTGCTGTCTTCTGAGGGGTAACAAATGGATTTTTCTTCAATTATGTTTTAGAATGAATTATTTCTTACTCGATCAAAGCTGCATTTCATTAGCACATCACTCCTTTCAGAAGTATTTTAAAATATATATATATATATATATTTTTAATTTTCTTTCTATAATGAAGGCGTTAGTATCTAATGTTTTCATTATACATTTTAGTTGATTCTGAATCTGGATGCCTATACTAATTTTTCATGAATTTTTTTTTATTTCTATTTAAGGGAGAAGCTGAATTCTATGAATCTCCTTCTCTACATGGCACCAATAGCTGTTGTGTTCCTACTTCCTGCAACGCTTTTGATGGAGGAAAATGTGGTTGGCATTACATTGGCACTTGCAAGAAAAGATATTAAAATCATCTGGTACTTACTCTTCAATTCTTCCCTGGCATATTTTGTCAATTTGACAAATTTCTTGGTCACAAAACACACCAGCGCATTGACACTCCAGGTACTCTCTCTCTCTCTCTCTCTCTCTCTCTCTCTCTCTCTCTCTCTGACACTTTAAGTTTTTGGCTGCAAGTGACAGATAAGCTAGCTTTTTCCCTTTAAATTAGTGGTTAAGCCTTGAATTTGGAGTTCAACTGCCCTTTTCTATAGCATTTCCCACCTGGCTATATTCGTAAACCATATATGAAAGAGGCCCTTGAATTCATTCAAAGCTGTTATGTTTTGAAGGAAGCTAAATGTAGAAGAGAAGGATCATTATCAACCTGTTCTTGGGTGTAGTCCCCTCTCAAACTGTGTAATTGTTACCCTTTTTTTCTGTCAGAATGATCATAACTACGTGAAGTGCTCTATAATGGAAGGTCGGGCTTCAACCATTGTGGATGTGGCAACACTACCGTCTCGTTCTAGATAACCAATCATTTTCTTTGAGAAAAGATAAGAAAACAAACCATAGAATATAGAACAACCAGTATAGGGTGACCGTGCGGGGAACTTAGGAAACAACAAAACCACCAACAAAAATCAAACCTGACAAAAAACAAGCCTGGGCAGTACAAGCAAGAAAGCAAACCATCCCTACCTGAAAAATGCCAAACAAACACTGTACCACACCCAAACCCTCATAAATTACAATCAGGAGCCCACATAAAGAGATTTGCTATCGTTTCCTTGCTTTTCCAAAGAGTCAGCTAGCTCATTAGCTTCCCTTAGGCACTACAGGAACTGCCTCTAGATTTAAACTGATAAACTCGATTTCTTTTAGGACAAATTATACTTCCAAGGACCTCCCTCCCTTGTTGTGAGTTGTGAGTCTTGTGACCCAACTGACCACTTGGTGGATTCATTTCCACATTTCCTTGAGAAGGAACTTCTTAAAGATTATAATGTTTCTTTGATGGCTATAATTTTCACATGATTAGAATCCCTCACTCCAATCATCACTGTGAAGGCGAGAACACTTTGAACACCACCTCCACTTCATCGTGTAATGACCCCCTATATCTGGCTGCAGACCAGTGCCTGCCTCTTGTTGCTCTATTGACAATTTGAACCACCCCAGCGGAGGGATGCTTTATGCACTAACCCTATTTTCAAGCTCTTGCCACATGGCATACAGTCTGTCCGATTATGCAAAATGTCCCCCAACGTGTAAAGGGGTGGGAGATGCAATGATTCATTGGATTATAGTATTGGGTGGGGTCTGGGCCTTAATGAATTTTAAAAACCATACATTGGTTGGATTTTATGATAAGCTCTTTTTTTCCAACATCGAGATGGGTTTTGGTCTATTTTTGTTCCTTGGCAACCAGGTCTTTGGCATTGTGTTATTGATAGACCTAATAGAATGTGGGGGGACATGGAATGAAAATGAAATTATTGTTATTCTTGAATGGTATGGAAATAAATTTATTACTCTCAGGAATTTTTTACTGAATTTTTTCCCTCTTAGTAAGTTCTCCTTCCATCATCAATATCTTCTTCTAGGCTAAATATTTCCATTTTTAACTTTTATTAGAACTCTTTGAATTTTGCTTTCGATGTTTTATGTCAGAAATTGGAACATTTTATTAATTGTTAGAACTCTTTAAAATTTACTTTTGTTGGTTTATTTAATACATTGCTTTAATTTATGAACTGTCTATATGGTAATAATTAGCAGAACAATTCATTTCCTCTTCCCAGTTTTTTATCTTCTATTATTTGTATTTTGAATAGGCCTATACCTTTTTTTAAAATGGTTGAATAGGCCTATACATGGGCGACATAGAGCACAAAATGGCCCAAACAGCTTTTATTTAAGTGATAATGGTGTAACATAATGATTGAAGCTAAAAAAAAACCATAGATATAATCTTTTTTTTAATGGCACCATATAAATAATCTTATTTTGTTATATTTCATTGATGGTGCACCAAGAACCCTTAGGATTGCGCTTTAAGCTCTAGAAGGGCCTTGCGTAGCTTGCTTCTCGTGCCTTCCTACATTGCTTAACATATATTACTTGAACTCATGATCGAGATTTTCACTTGATTTCAGTGAACACTTATCAAGGAACTTAATCTTGAGAGCAATAGACATGAACTTGAGTGAATAGACTTGATTATGGCACCAATCTAGAATGTTTGATCTCAATGTGTGCCTTTAAGGAGAAAACCATAAAGACTAAACAAATGACTAGTCTTAGGTGGACATAAAAACTGGAATGCCTCTTCCTATAGTTCTTGGGAATCTCATTGAAGAAGAATTGAAGCTTCCATGGCCTGTACTCGAGTGAATAATCTATGAAATTGCATTAGCTGAGTTGCTTTCTAGCAATAACCTTTCCAGAGAGAATCCAAAATAAAATTTAAGGACTTCCCAAATACCAAAAGCTTCCGGTTCATTGAAATCTCTATCTCCACCTGCTTGGACAGCATAAATAATAATTCCTGCTTGTCATTCTGAAGCACTCCTCTAATACCTAGGAGACCTGGCATAACAGTTACTGAAAGGAATTCCTAATTAACAAGTTCCAATTTATGGGCTTTTTTTTTCCTTTTTCTTTGAGATTTTTTGGACTTTTAGCACTTACTAGACTCATTAAAATTTCAGGTCTTGGGTAATGCAAAAGGCGCTGTGGCTGTGGTTGTCTCCATTTTGATTTTCAAAAATCCTGTCTCAGTGACAGGGATGTTCGGTTACACACTCACCATCATCGGGGTGATTCTTTACAGTGAAGCTAAGAAGAGAAGCAAATAAGAGCCCTAGTAACATTGGATAGTGCAGTTTTTTTTTTTTGGTTATTACATGGGTCCCAACAGCTTCATGGAGCTAAGGTATGCACGTTTTTCACTCAATCCATATTCTTTTGCTGGAAACTGGAAAGGGTTTCCAAGTTAAACCTGTACCAACATCCAACCATTTCACGAATAGGATATTTGAATAAAAGCTGATTGGCATTGTTTTTTTGCTTTTTCGGGACATTTCCATCTCAATCATTTCTACGAGTAATATGGAGGAATGTCTACAATTCTTTGGAGGAGAACTGGATTTATGCTAGATCAGTCTGTTCTAATGTATCTTTTTTTTTTTATTATTAATTAATGAAGAAGCCCATGGGAATCTTTTCCCAGCATCTTTTGCTCAGGTTTAATACATTTGCAATGTTGTAGAATACCTGTTGAAATATAAAGAATACACAATGAGATTTAAGTGATCATGTTGCTCATATGTGTCGAATGTTACATGTACTTTCAGCAGTTATCTGTGTCTTATGGATGCAGATCACATCGTATGTTGATTTTCTTCTTCTTCTTCTTCTTTTTTTGGGGGATTTTGGATCATAATAAGACGGACGCTGTTTCTAATCATTTTTTCTTAAGAAGTTGAGAAAAATTTGTGGGAGGCAACACTACAGCTGACTAAAGAAAATGGGTTCAGAGAAATATAAGATGGCTCCACTCCCTGCCAATGGTCTGCACTTAGTTACAACTTACAAATATTGATATGAACAGGGCTCATAATGATGTTAATAGGGTCTGGTTGAGATTAAAATTCAGATGAGAAAAGACACTGAATGCTGACCTGAAAAGAGGCCCTAATGGCTGAACTCGAGTCCTAGATATATTCTACTTAAAAAAGAGTTTAGTTAGCTCCAGATATGAATTGATTAAGGTTTTGGATCCTATTAAAAAATACTCTGAACCAATATTGTTTTTTGTCTGGACTCTCAGATTGATTTCAGAATTTATAAAATATCCAAAAATAGACTCCATGTCTGCTTCTCAGGTCCCCCCACCCCCCCCACACCGGCGTACATTGGATCTCGGGTTCATCCAAATTCCAATAATTTGACAACCTAAACTGGAGATATTGTCTGAAATTAAGCATAGAGATCCAGGCTGGGACCTATCAGCCAATATTCCGCTTTTGAGATCTTATCCAAGGCTCTCATTATAAGTAGGCTCTACCCTGATTAAGTTGTACCTTGTGAATGAATCTACAATCTGAAGAACGGACCTCATGTCATGGTCCATCTGTTTGGATCCACCATTCTATTACTTATTAGTCAATTCTTCAAGACATATGATCCAAGCTTAGCAATGTTGTGTTCAAGGGATACTGTTACAAAGGTCTGCATTCAATGCTTCAGGACATATGGTCCAAGCTCACATTCAATTTATTAGTTTATTATAGTTTATAGATGGCAGGCTATGTCTAGTCTGATTTCTTATAGACACCTAATCTACCACACCCCACCCTTTTTTGTTTTTATGGTGGACACGTGTGGCTTCTTAATTTAATATGATGGGCTAGTGGGCCCCACCCGTACGCCATGTGTCATCCACAAAATGAATGTGGGTCCCCTATCAGGGGACTGATTTTGTGCTGTTTGAAAATCAAAGGTGGGCCAGGCCAGATTGAGGTATTCATTGGGCCGGCCTCAGCGGATCCAGATTGGTAGGAATTCTATATTTTTCACTGAATTTTGGGAAGCACTAAGGCACTAGCTTTCCAAGTGGAACTGAAAAGATTGGAATCCAACCGGTGTACTCCTCTGTGGGCCTCGCTGGAACCCGGATGTCAATGATCCAATGTTGATGATAAAGAGGCATAAACATCTACTTGCAGTTCATAAACAAACACAAAAATAAGGATTTTAATTGGTTTCCTTAATTATGTCCTGGTTGTAATATCAATGCCAATAAGGAAAATAATTTTTTATACAAAATAAAATGGCCCTAGTATTTTTGCAAAACCTCAAAACAGCCCTTATATTTTATGTTATTTTACTAAAATCTACCTTGACTAACTGTCCAACTATACAAAAAGTAACTTACAGTTTTTTTTTTTTATAATATTTTCGTCAATTTACCCTTAACAAAAAAACCCAGGTCTCATCTCTTGAATTAAATGGAAAATAGATAATTTTGCCTCCTAAAAAAATTCAAGACCCAAAACCAAAGGCTAGGATCATTTTAATGGCTCAATGTTGTCTATTTTCTTAATCTAAATCAAGCATTTCCATTGCCATGCCTTTTTTGGTCATCATGTATTCAAGTGGGCCCCACTAAAAGTAATTTGAGTTAGCGAGAATTGTTAAGCTTAAGTAAAGAGCATTTTTGTCATTTATCCCAAAAATACTAACAGTCACATGTTACACAGTCAAATCAGGGGCCTTTTTCAACATAAAAGATGGGCCTTTTTGTAAAAACCTCTAAAAAAAATTATAATGTAATATCAAGAGTTTGCAAACAAGGAACTGTTCAATCAAATCCTATACCCATGTCCCTTCATCATCATCGTCAAATCATTGTCCCAACCATGTTGGGGTCAATTACATGAATCTATTTTGCCATTGGTCAAATCCTTTACTGAAAAGGCCAAAAAAATCACTCATAAAAGTATAATATGATCATCCACTTCGCTTTGGAAATTGGAACCTTAGTAAGAAGGGCTTGAAGAGACTTAATAGTTTGTCTTTTCCTGCAACTGCAAGCACTGTGGTTAAACATGGCTATGTACTTGAAAATGTTCCTGCAACCTCAAAAATTACAATAAATTCATGATCTCCATCTTATCCAACCCTGAGCATTTGTGTAAATCAAAATTTTCGGAAATCACGCTGCATTTGGATCACTGGATGGTTAATTCATCGGGCGGTTGGCAATGCAATTGGGTCATCCAGTGAGACAAATGGCTCGCACATACCCAGGTCTGGAGAACCTGCATGGAGGGGAGAATGTATGGAGCTTTTTGATAAGGTATCAGAGTTGCCTTCTATAGCCAATTCTGTTCCTCTCTCAATTGAGATTGCTTCCTGGATCTCTTTGAGCACTTCTGACATTGATGGTCTTAGCCTCCCATATGGTTGGATGCACATCATCGCCTTCTCAGCAACCTTCCACACTGATTGAATGTCAAAATCACTAAGCAGCGAGGGATCGATAATTCCTTGAATGTTTCCACTCTCAATGTGTGACTTTGCCTGCAGAAGATCATAAGCAAGGAATGTAATTAAATCCAGCCAACTGTTTTCATGGCCCATCATGTGAAAGTTTTAATGATCACATTAATTGGACTTTTTGGTAGTAACCATTATCTTTTTGGTACTCCAAATGATGGATGGGCTTATCAAATGAAAGGTATTCTTGAGGGAGAGTCCCAACCAAGGTAGGGGATGGTGCTGAGCTGCCCCACTTTGGGCTGTCTGATCAATGTGGTTTCATTTCGGTCACCAATGAAGAATAGTTGAGATTTTGAAAGTTCAGAACTCCAGATGGTTGATTGGACCTTCCACAAACAAAATCTTGACCTGATTCCTCTCCCATACATTTCTCAGGCTTGTCCAACTCTCCCCCAGCCCGTATTCCTGCTGTACACCTGCCAGGGTGTGCTAGCACTTACAATTCATATGCACCATAACATATTGCATGTTGAGTTACAGAAGGCAAGGATTGTCCAATCATTGTGGGCTTTAGCACGTAGCCCATCCATGGTAGATCCACCAATTAATGGTTTGGATCTTTTTTACAGGTGTGCTGTGTGTGATAGCAAGAATTGTGGACATTGCAGTTCCCCCTTAAAGAGAAGTAAGTTGGCTGACCCAGTGGACTATGTTGCGGCAGTTCATGCCAAAACTTTCATTGGATATCGCTTCCCGACCTGAAATCAGCTCAAGAAGAATGACACCAAAGCTGTAGACATCACTCTTGTCCGTCAATTGCTGAGAGGTATAATACCTGTACATGTCAAGATCATGCATCAGGCTTTCTCATAGAGGTGCTGGTGTTTACGTGCAGCAAGCTGGCAGAATAATCCACCCAGTAAAATTAATCAGTCTCATCTAAAGTGATAGATGAAAAATTAAGCTGTGAATATTAGTTCTGATTCCATGCAAATTCTTTTAAGCATCTCCATCCTGTCAATCAAGTCCCTTGGCAAAGTCATCTTTGGCTTTCTAGGGGCTTTGCTGATATTACATGTGGTTCTTTCTGTGCAGCAATGTGAACATGTATGACAGATCAAGCAACAAACCAAGTTGTCTTGTAGATCACCTGGCTCAATAATAATGTCACTCTCACGAATCACTGGATGGGATAAAGTGCGTAGATCACCTGGCTCAAAAATAAGGCCAGCCCTTTGATAGACCAAGTGAGGCAAAGTGCATAGATATATGGTCCACCTTCGCCTCATGTACATTGATTATGGACCATTGGTCAATTATATTCTCTTTGTACCAAGTAAGGCAAAGTGCATAGATATATGGTCCGCCTCCACCTCATTGACATTGATCATGGACCATTGGTCAAGTATTTTCTCTTTGTTTCAATTGTGTATAGGTTGCATATACTGTCCCACCTGATGTGCATGTACACAGGGGCCCAACTTGGGGATGTTGGATCTTGCACATTTGCCACCTTGGTATTGCAGCTGCCTGGAAACCAAACCTTTCTTAGAGCTCAAAAGAATATTAAGCCTCACATTTAGATTGCCAATCGTAATCTGCAGCATTTTTGTTTTTATGTTCTCATGCATCATGACTAATTTATTCTTGCAAGTGGAATGCTCTACGGAAGCAAGTAAGCCTTACTCAGGGTCTAAATACCCAACAGTCCCTCTGACTATGCTCGACACATGAGACGATCCCTCCACTGCAAGCTTTGAGAGACCAAAATCTGAGACCTTAGCATTCATGTTCTTATCAAGAAGGATATTGCTGGTTTTTAGATCTCTATGAATGACCGCCGGAACACAACCTGTATGAAGGTATTCAATCCCTGAAATGTTTTGAAAATCAAGAAAATCAGATTGCAATGACAAAATGGAAGGGACCATTAAAATAAAAAAAAATAAAAAAAAATAGGAGCAAGCCTTTTCAAAGCACTAGAATGGATTAACTGTTGCATAAACCTTTTGCTGCATCTTCAGCGATCTCAAGGCGCTTGATCCAACTGATGGTTCTGTCCTGAACTAAAGGTCCTGTGAAAATTCATAAAAGGATGACTTGGAGCCTGAAATAAGTTTGCTGCAACAACCTCACAGCATAACAAATTGTTACAACGTACCATAGAGATGTTGTTTTAGAGTGCCATTATGCATAAACTCATAAACGAGGATGTTTCTCCCTTCTTCTTGACAGTAGCCAATAAAAGCAACAAGGTTTCTGTGATGTATTCTTGAAAGCAAAGCCACCTGCATCAAACCGAAATATTGGTTGATTTATTAATACTAGTTTTCATGGCCAGCTATAGAAAACTTAACTTTCTCCTAACTATAATTGACACAAGAAGAGGACACCTCAATATGTCAAGTAAAAGCTATAGGAAAAGTTTTCTTCCAACTTCCAAGAATATGTGGAAAAATAGTTGGAAGTCTTAGATATGATCAAACATATCTCACACAATGCATATAGTTATCCACTTTGTACCCTATCCCAAGCCCCTTTCATCTCTCAAGAGTTCATTGAATCATTTGTTACATGCAAAGTGCCAGTTCTAGAGGCTTCTTCTCCAATTCACCACGCCAGTTAAGACCTATTCAAGTGCAGATTGAACAGAATGTCTAGATACGTATCAATTGACAAGTAGTTAGTGTGTGTTTCTAGTGATTGACTTCTCTGATGAAAATGCAAGACAAGGCCAAAGAAGAATATAGAGCCACATCCACATCAAGACCAGGAGGCCATTGGTTTAGAGGTTTTTACACGACTTGACGTTATCTCTTCATTCTCCTACTCCCTGTAATGCCAATAATGAAAGTGCTATTCACCTTGTTTCTAATCATGCTTTTCACAAGTGTATGAAGCAGATAGTGGTGTATTCTCATCTCTCATGATAGTTATCTCGCTAGAAGATTGCAATTTTTCACATTGCCTCCTATATGTCGGCAACAACTTGCCGGCATCTATAAGAAGGCACAGGCTCACAAGACATGACTACTTAAACAGATGTTGATTGAGTGGCCTCACGTGGAAGGGGTTGCAGAAACAAATACTACACCCAGAGTTGTAGACCCATAGTTCATTTTGTTTCAGACTTCGCTTCAGTTCAACACTAAACTGAAACATTTTGGCCAATTTAGCATTTCAGAGACTAATTTTGGAGTTCTGTTTTCAATCCCATAATTAGAAATGTTAAAAATAAGAATAATAATCATCATCAAAGCGTTGTCCCAACTATTTTGAGGTTGGTTACATGAATTCTGTTTCTCCTTCCGATCTATATCTTGATCCAGATTCTCAGATAGTTGCACGTTTTAAGATCTATTTTTACTACGTCCATTCACGTCCTATTCGGACTACCCCTTCCCCTTGGTGGACCATCAACCTGCATAGCCAAACCTTTCCTTACCGGTGCCATTGTCGGCTTGTATTGGATATGCCCAAACCATCTCAAACGGGTTTCTCTAATTTTATCACGTATTGATCCTACGCCTAAATGCTTTCGAAAGCGCTCATTTCTAATTTTATCCTTCCTAGTTTTACCACACATCCACCTCAACACTCTCATCTCTGCTACATCCAGTTTGTGCCTATGTTGCTTCTTTATTGACCAACATTCTGCCCCATAGGTCATAGATGGTCTAATTGTTGTCCTATAAAATTTCCCCTTCAATCTTGTTGGCATGCGCCAATCACAAAGCACTCCAAAAGCAAAATACTATGACAATATATTACTTTGCATTATATATATATAATTCATCCTATTAAATCAATGTGGCAAGATGTTATTTTTACATGGAAAAAATAATTTATAAGCCATGTTCATGTATGACAATGTGGAATCATGACACTCATTGTAAGCTTTCATCTCCAATTATCAATATCACGGCTTAAAATAATGTAAAATAAACACATTCACATAATCACTAGTCACTACATCACAGTAGTTCACATGGTACCTAAACCAAAATGAGGAGCTCTTGTAAAATAAAAATGAATTAATTCCTTTTTCGAATGAAATCTGGCCAATGCAGCTGAACAAGCCCAAACAGGGGCGAGAGGTACCTCTTAGCAAAAGGAAACCGTAATATATATAATACATTGCTATGACATCAGAAATTTGGGTCCTCAGGTACAAATGCATGGATACAAACCCAAACCTAAATTTAAAAAATGGTCCAATTCATGTCCTTTGGGTATGCGGGTATTTGCGAACCCATTTTCATCCCTCAGCCAGCCCCACTGACTGGCATGTTTCTGTTGCTTTTACATAATTTTTTTCATTGATGACATTAAGTGAGAGGGAATGTTGTTCGAGGGAATTCCCAACAAAAGAGGGGTAAAGAAGGAAATAAATAATGTCATTTCTAGGTACATGTGTCTGGAAGCAACTTAAGCACATGAAGATGTCTTCAAAAGAGTCAAAGCTAAAACTACAATAATCAACATATTATCATCCTATGACATTAATAAACAATAATGTGTAGAATTTGGGTATCTGAAAGCCTGTTGACCTTATGTGCCTAAAGCCTTAACTAATTGAGTATTTTATTACTTAATTCATTAAGAGTATTTGATCTATAATCATTAAATATAAAAAGAGATATTTAATCAATAATATCTATTATGTAATTTACCTCATTTGAAAATTCACGCTTTCCCTGATAGGAATCATTGGTTAGAACTTTAACTGCAATCTCCTTTCCATCTTTCATCTTCCCATAATATACCAATCCATAGCCTCCAGAACCAATTTGCTTTTCAAATTTGACAGTCCATTGCTCAATTTCTAACAAGGTAAAGCAGTGGGCAGATTCTGCGGCAGCATTGCTTAAGTAAGAAACTAACTTCTGGGGAGGCAGCGGTCTAGTAACATCACCTGAAAAATTCAGGGAAAAATTCAAAACCTTGGATCTATTAACATAATCCTAAAAAAAAAATCTGAAATGCCCTGCATGTGTAATTACCTTCATTAGAATCTCTCTTCTTTCTATTATACATAATGAAGAAACATGCAATGGCAACCATAACCAAAACTGAAGCTCCAACAACTGAAGCAATAAGGATTTCAATGCGTTTCCTACCACTCTTTTCAAAGTGAAGGTTTATGTTTCCAGAGTAGCTATTAAAGACAACAGTGGGAAAAGTCAGATAAATTTATTATTGCTTTACAGGTACGATTGAAATTGAAGCTTAGCACAATGACTTGATGATAAAAAAAAAATCATGGAATAATAGGGAATGTAGAATCAGAAGTATATCCTAACACTCTCAAAATGGGTATTTACAATATGCTTAAATATGAAAGCACAAAATACATACATACATATATATGTATATATACCTCATATATATATATATATATATATATATATATATATAGATTATAGACAAGAGATGGCAGATAGCCTATGTGAGAAAGATCAACACATCTTTGCCAGCTAAAGTAGGAGTCTGGATTGACATTCATGTTTACCGTGTGCTACCCACAATGGGACAAAGCTCTGAAGTATCCATTGTGACAATGAGATAGGCCAATGGGTTTAGTTGCATGGAAGAATCAGGCTTTATACCATTTCTACTCTTAACACCAAAGCTCAAGGGAAAGAAACTCCTATTAATGGTATAAAGCTTCTAGTCTTTAGGTGAGTTTCAGAATCCCATACATACTCTTTTTTTTTCCTGATCAGTATTCCAAGACATTGTTCAAGCAGAAATTATTGAGATTAATGAACATAAGCATAGGATGTTGGGTGCACCAATAGCAGCCCCAAATTTCATCATGGGTGACTATTTTTTCAGTAACAGATCTGTTTACCAGAAAGTGAGGATTCAGAATGCATAAGTTAATCCTCAAATTCATAGAACTCTTAAAGGAACACGTGCCAGAGTCTTCTCTAGTGGTATAGATTTTTCTAGGAACAAAGATAGGACCCAGATCTTTGATCGAAATTCCTACTGGGCAGTAGGCAGCCATCTCTGTCATCAATCTCATTATCATCAAAGCCATATCCCATTAATTCAGAATGGGAATCTCTGTATCTATACTAAAACATCAGGATTCAAACAATCTTTGCTTCCATATATCCGAAAAATGGAACTGAAAACTCGGATAATTTCATTGGAGAAGATTTTCTTGGTTTTAAACTTAATCTCTATCCAGTTATAAAGTAAATTTAATTTACCATCATCCCACCAAAAAGAAAAAAGGGACTTAAACTCCCATGACTCCCATGAATTGCTGAAGTTGACTCCGATTGAAACTGTTCTCATTTTTTTGCAAAGAGGCCACTGGCCAGGTTATTTTTTCTTTCAACCTTCCTGAGATTTATGACTCTTAAGAGGGATGTAGCCAGACCACAGTTGTGTTCCCTTTTCAATTGTCAATTCAGAGGTTGTAGTATCAACTGTAAAAAATTTCTGATTAGTGAAAATTTCAAGGAATGGCGTGTTCATCATGTTGTGCACATGATCAATGGTCTAGATCACCAGAACAACTCATTGGTATAACAAAACAAATAACACAAAAATCCAAGCAAATGTAAACGCCCTTATGGGGCTGTTGGCTTGCAGGAGATAGGAACTCCTCGATTGCACACATGAAGGCAGTCAGGTTGAGTAAAATAAGCTGAGATCCTGATGAGAGGTAGAATTCAGCCAAGTCCCGGAGGTGTAGCGGGTCTTGAAAATAGGAAGTTAATCTTACAACAGGAGTTTATTTTGTCTCAAGGAGTTGACAACCAATTTCTGTTTTTAGTTTTCCCAGGCGAAAGGTTTCAAGCCTCAAATCTAATTGAAATTTGATATTAGTTTTTATTTACAACCTTGCACCATTTATATTTTGAAGCATAAAATGTTTTAAGTGTACACATCACAGGTAAGATGATTGGACATATTGGAATATGCAGTATATTATATCACAAGAAAAATCAAGTAAAAACAATACCCACTTCAAATTTAGGTTCTTATTAAGAAGTCCTCGAGGCAGTGCTCCAGACAACAAATTATTCTGCAAGAACCTGCAACCATCAAAATCCAAGAAGTGAATCAAGTCTTGATGAAATAGTAGAAATATGCTTTTCAGTGCACCAAATACAAATTAGATAGAAGTATCAACATAAAGAAAAAGCCAGTAATCAAAAGCATAGGAATGTCTCTGTGGATAGGACTCCCGCTCCCCACATACTGCCCAGTGATCAATCCCTGGGCTGGTAGGTAAGGTTGTCCCCCAGACCACTGGGCCAAGCAAGGAAAAAAAGAAAAAAGAAAGGCCAATAATCAGTATTAACAAAAAAAAAAAAACATTTCCAAGAAACAAGATCTCTAACATAGTAAACTCCTTGAACTACAAACTAGCTATTGCAGACTATATAATCTGATATTCAAGGTGTAGGAACTTACAGTTCACTTAAATTTTGTAGGTCCACCAGAGATGAAGGTACTACACCAGTCAGGCGATTGTTTTCAAGATGACTACAGCAAAGAAAGGTAACTTTTAACCCAAATTATAAAAAATTAAAAGATACAGCAGCCAAAAATTTTAAAAATGCAGATTTTTACATTTTCTTTAAATTTGGGCAGCGAGAAAAATCTGGTATTGGGCCTGTAAGTGAGTTACCATCGAGCCATCTACAACCATAAAAGTAGCTTTTTTGATGACAAAGATAACAAAAAAATAAACAAAGAAAGATGTTTCAGGTAAGCAACAAACAATACTGCATGAATCTTACAATTCAACTAAGCTCGTCAACTCTGTCAACTCTGAAGGAATGTTTCCCGTCAAATTCTTACCAGACAAAATACTGTCAAAGTAAAAGGACACAGTAAATACTTCTATCGGTACAATGGAAATTATTAACAACCAATTGCACTGATTTAATATTTGAAACAAGCACCGATAAAAAAAAAAAATTGAAACAAGAACTACATTAACCTAGACCTAAAGATGTGTTGAGTGTCTCTGAGTCTTTAGTTTGCAACTGTGGTTTATATATGATCCAAACTGACACAGCATGGATAGAAGACCATGCTCCAAGTAGCAAAAATAGACATCAAGGAATAAATAAATCTTTCCAATAACAAATTGAATATAGCACTTCAGGAAGGCACATAAAGTCAGTTCAAAGAGAACAAAAGAGACTCGGCTATTTCTATTGAAGTACATTGAAACTATCTTTGGTTGTGGATCTGAGTTACATTGCACCCATGATGATGGAACTGGTAGGCATGGATCTCCACCTTCTTGTGCCCAATCTGCTTGTGGATAGCGTGAAGTTAAGTTGGAAATAAGAGTTGCTGCCACCCATGAAAATTTTACATCAGAAACTTCATAATGCAATTCAAGCAAGGAGGTTGTTGGAGTCAGATCAAGGCGTACCATCTTGAGAACCATAGTTTATCTGCAGGTATTTATATATCTCCATAGCATTTAGCATGGGCCCCATAGTAGAGTCAGATGTTTTCATGAATGCAAAAGATAACACAAAAGGGAGTGTAATGTTTGTGAACCCTGGTTCGTACAACCGATATCTTCCTTGAGCATTTTCTTGAATATTTACAGATGGCTTGCTGTATTCAGGCATGCCTGGAATGTGGAGCCTAAATTTCCTGGTCTCAGTTGGACCCAAATCTTCAATTTCGGCAAAGTATGAAACTGCCCAACCAAAACCTGGGAAACCATCCAAGTTCAACCGGTAAGTTAGAGTCCCGTTTCTACCAACTACAGCTGTTTGCATCACTTTCACTGGCGGTCTTTCATCTCTGTTTACATCAATTGACATATTGGTTGACACTTTCTCTGTTCCGGCTGCAACATCAACAAGGTAATTTGCTTTTTTCAAAGAATCAGATTCCCATATCCTGTCAAATGGATCATCCGGATACCTGAAATATTGATGTTGAAGTTTGCTAAGCAAGATAACAATACAATAGCCCATGTATCGATAACTAAGGAAGAATTGTTATTCTCTAGCAACTTATATTAAACAATAATGTTTAGAAAGTCAGAGAAGTGCCAAATGAAACGAAATCCACAAACCATTAACCCTCTTTGAAAATCTGAAGCTTATAGAAGTTACGTACAGAAGAAAAGAACAGTTCTTCTGACCTATGTGTTAATTCTGCCCATTCTGAAGTATTCCATCATGTCCATGAATCTATAATCCAAACTGTAATGTCATACTTTGAAAAAAAAAAAAAATTTGCTTCAATGCAAATATTACTGGAGGATTGCTTGCAATAAATCTAAGGTGTAAATAAAACTTCAATTACCAAGATTTCTCTAAATCTGAAATACTGGCTGATTTCCTTTAATGTAAAATCAAAATAGAAGTTCCCTTCAAGGTAAATTTCCCTAATGATAACTGGTGATGAAAGGATCACAGGGATTTTCTCTGTTTTCTTACCTATCTTATTCATTGATCTACCAAAGTTTGCAACCCATCCGTCGATGACTCTGCCTGGTTGATGGTCGAAAATTATTTGTGGACAACATGTACCATAAAAAGCACCAAGGAGGAGACCACACCAGAAGCACGGATATGGTCCATGGTTTAAATGGCCCATGTACGTTGACTATTGTCTCAACATGTAAACCATAGTGCTGTCATGCCATCCAATTGGTCTTGGCACATATATTTCATCTTTTTAATGGTAGCAATAGCCATAAGGGAAATACAGATAATCCTCTACTATTAATTGTTGAATGGCATCCATTATAGCAATAGACCCATTTAAAGACTTTGATAATTTGCCTTAAATTAGTAGGGTCTGCCTTTTCACATGAGACAAATCAGTAAGATGTCATGATTTTCCTCTCCTTGGATATGTGACATGGAAGCTGTACACTATTGGATGTGCAACTTCAAAGCTAGTATTAGTTGGCTCAAATGTGAGTTTTGACCCTTCTCTATTTGTGCATCTGGTTGTCAATATTCAGGCTGTTTCCTAGATTTGGTTGAATCCAGGGATCCGAAAGCATTCTGGGCTCTTCCTTTGATCATAGGTGACTGCAATACTGCATCAATTTGTCCTACCATCAGGTTACCAAGTAGTTTGGATTATGTTCATCAATGCAGCATTTGAGCCAAAACTTAAAACACCATCAGAGCAAAGAGTTTATATGTCGTTTAGCAAATTAGTGAGCTAAGAAGTATATATAAAATAATACTTTCAACTCAATCAAACCAAAACATTGCATCTTTTACAGAAATTTCTAAAGAGTATGCCATAATACATTCAAGGATCATTGACCAATCTGGACAGACCAGAATACACAAAATAATCGAAGAATTTACAGAATTACAGAATATTTAATTTTCTGTTCCTCGATCGATTCCAAACAAAGCCCTTACCCATTTTGTAGTATCATTTTCCATGTAACAGGCCCTTCATAAAACTACCAAAATGTAAAAGAGTAAAAGATGTGGCCAGAACTGTGAATGTCTTTCCTGACAATCTGGGATTGGCCAACATACCGTTTAGGTAGGAGTTTAAGCAAAGAAGCACCAATAGCACTTCGAAAGTAGCATAGATATTTTAATAGGAGGAAGTACGTGGGGATAAGTACAATCTTCTAGGGGTCTGATCTTCCGAAAATACCTTTTAAATCGATGTGCAGATCAGATAGAAACACAAAAAATTGAAACATGTACGCAACAAATTAAGAACAGATACCACAATGACACAAAAGAGAAGGCAAAAGTACAAATTAATTTTCATAGAACACCCTTCAATCTAAGGGGGGAAATCAGGACTTGAACTGTGAAAACAATGAGATCGAGAAGCACAATCATCATAGATCTCTTGGAACACAGAATGTCCTCACTGATGGTAGATTACAAATAAAAGATATGAGGTGGTTTCATCACAAAATAAGACGCCAAAAGGCCAATAGACGAACCAAATCCATAGATCTGTAGCTTACAAACCCAATGTCAAATTACCTAGACTGAATCTTCCTTAATCTCTAAGAGGATGCCATAAACCAATAGAGAAAGAGAACAAAGAAGCAACCGCAACCCGGCCCCGCCCCCCCCACCCCCCCCTCCCCCCCGCTCAAAAATAAATAAAAAATTCTTTTTTTTTTCTTTTTCTCCCCACTCCCCTCCTCCTCCTCCTCCTCTCTCTCCCTCTTACCCTCTCCCTCTCAGCCATTGAAGACACCCACACTTCCCTTTTTTCTTTGATATTGTGGACCTGCCCACTCATGGAGCAGGACCACAAAGTTTGAGGAGATTGATGTAGTCTATATGTCTGTTGAATCAACCATTTACTTCCATACAGTGTGATTCTTACACCACATGACAGAGAATCACACCACATGACAGACAATTGGCATTCAGTTGGATTTATCTATGAAGGAAGAGATGTATCCAGCTAAGATATCAGATGACTTGCTACAGCTTATAAAGATAATAGAGAAGAGAAAAACACAAGGAAGATGACCCAATTCCATGATCAAACTAGAAGTAGCAAGCCTCTAGCCTATTTTCTAGCACTTTGCAAAGGAATTAGCCTCTCAAAGTATTCCATGAGAAAACCATATTTAAATTTCTCAATAGGAAGAACTGCTAGAATCTCTTTTCTTTTTCCAAATTTCTGGTTTTAGAGCCTAATACAAGAGTCCATAAAATCTAAAAGAAAGCACAGAATATCTCCAATTAAAACATGCTTTCTAAATGAAAGTCCTAAATGGATCTAACTAAAATCTCCTAGAAACATAGATAACCTCTTAGGTAACTCGGCAAATGTAAAACTTGCAATAAAACAATGGGTGGATCGACCCATTTGTTGGGCCCCATGTGGTGTCCAAGGCTACATCAGAGATCCTATCTCTCTGCTCTTTCTCATTATTATGATAGAGGCCCTGTCTCTCTCACAGGAATGTGCAGCTAGGAACTCAGAAGGTTTTTCCATCTCCCATCTTCAGTGTACTTATGATACTTCTTTGGAGCCTTTGGGACCCAAGCTAGATGTGCAAAGATGTTCTTTATAATCACACAACCACAGGGCAACTTATCAATCCTGACAAAACATAAGGTTCCTTTTATGGTTTCTTTCTTCTATTTTCTGTTGAGGAGTGGGCTCCACCCGAGGGGGAGTATTGAAAAGTATTTATGCAGCCTCTACTAACGCCTCAAAGTTTTTGTAGTGATAATTAGCTGAAGAAATATGCGTGTCACCAAAAGTGTGGCTATGTATTGAAAAGTATTTATGCAACCTCGACTAACACCTCGAGGTTTTGGTAGGAATGGTTAGCTAAAAAAATTTAAGATTTTCTCCCCTAATCGAAGTAGATATCTTTTAGATTCTCACACTTTCCAACACAGCAATTAGGTGTCCATTTATTTATCCTGTACAGTTTCCATAGATATAATTTACATTCCTAATAAATTTTGTCCCCTTTTAAGTAGAAATGCCTTATACAGAACTTGTAACTTTTTTTTTACCATATAATTGCTTTAAATTATTATAACATAAATATTTATAAAAAAATAAATATTACTATTTAATTTGATCAATGGATTTTTCTGAGTGCATGTCTTAATTTTTGGCAGATATCAGATCAGGCGCTCTGTCATGGAGTCGTTGACATATACCATACTCATGAAATTAGCTCTAACAAAGAGAACAGTCAAGTACCTGACAGGATCATCACTGACTGAACCAAAGTCTATCCTTGCAGACAAGCTGAGAAAAAATTGAGTTTCATAATCCGTATAGTAAACTGAACCATTAAACTGTCTAAGCTCAAGAGTAGAAATAAATGGCTGTCCGGTGGTAGCATTGGATAGACACACGCTGATTGTGGGAGAATAAGCCAACAAGATTAGCTCTTTAACTTCTATTGTATCAGCATCAGAGATGACAATTGTCGACCAATGAGTAGCTCCAAGGTAGATATCAAACTTCGGATAAACATTACTGTTGTCAAAGTTCCCATATAAGAAGCTTGCTCTCACAAGGTACCGAGTCCTTGGTTTGACACTGAATCTATAACAATACTTCCTGTTATCAGCAGGGAAGCATCTCAATGTTGTATATTGCTTTCGCTTCTCGCTTGGAACAGATAAATTAAAACCAGTACCATAGATGAACTGATTATCTGAAACCCAGTCAAGACCTAAATCATCTGTAAAATTATTTGTACCTCCGCAGTCAATACTTACAAAACCTGTAAAAAGAAAATTATGTGTCAAGTACATTGTTAAAGCAATCATGATCTGTTTGCATTATATATATATATATATATATATGTGTGTGTGTGTGTGCGCGCGCGCATATGGAGCGGGTAAAACACCATGAAAGAGAACTCACATCAATAGTACAGTAAATTACATTGGAGAAACTCAATTGGTGTCATAAGAAAAAAGCAATGCCGGGAGAGTTAGTATTAGTGAGTGACTGAAAGCAACAATAGGGGAAATATATACATGGAAAAGACAAGTCTTATAAGCAAGTGTTTTGAGAACTTTATCAAGAAATGGATTTTGTACACAATGCACACTCTAGGGCCTATCCCATCAAGAAGTCCTTGCCTGAGATGCGCAAGAGCAAAAAATAGGTCCATTGGAAGATCCTAACCAATTGTCTGGTGGAGCTTTAAAATACGTAAATGAATGGTTACAGAAATGTCAACAGTAATTCTGTTTTTGTTCCTTCACCGGAATAAAACCCTCCCGACAAAGGGTTAAGATTACTCACCAGAATAAGTTTTGCGCTGTGGTCCATCCATATTAAGTCTCACAGGATGAACGGCTTGAATCATCATAACGCACATGTACCATATGTATCAAGATGAAATTAGTGTTTCACTAAACTCAATGTCTAAAATACTGTCCCTAGGCTTTAGCTCAGCTGATAAGGGACGTGTGTGTGTGTGTGTGTGTGTGTGTGTGTGTGTGTGTGAAAGTGTGAGCTCGATTCTCCGATGTAGTAAGAAAAGAAGTGTGTAAAATACTTTGCTATCTCAAAATTAAATGCTCAGCCCCTGCAGTTTGCTTTATTCAGGTTGATAAATGGATCCTACAGTTATCTAACCATTGATGTGATGGAACATCCTAGATGCAGATATTCAACCAATAACAGAGACCATTGTGAAACATCTTATTTTGCAGCATCTTTTTATGATATGTACGTAGAAGTGTGAAATGTATGTAGAAAATGGTGATCCAAGAACAAAGGCACTCGTCAGGGTAAAGGTGTTTATTGGTAATTACAAGAGACTGTCTTGACAAATGATTCAGCGCACAGTGTGCACACTGCACAGATCTTACAATGCACACCACCTAGTGGGCCCATCTGATCACCAATCCAAATGGCGCGCACGCAACCAAACACCCTAACCCAATCCCATTTTTTTTACACCTATTCGAATGGGACTGGCCATTGGATGACTGTCGAAAAGTCTTTTTTATATAAAAGCATGAAACTTGTGGGCCACGGATCAAGGGGTTAGCATGATGTGATGGACCTGAAATTTTACAAAGAGAGGTAGGGCCCATCCAGATGTGCACAATGGGAACACAAGGGATTGCACCTCCAATGTGTTAACCCTTGCATATAAATCAGATGAAATGAAAATATCTTAACCAACAGTCAGTACTCATAAAAAGCAATTAATAGTTGATCCCACCGTAAGATTAATCGCTTAATAAAAAAACATGATTAATGAATATGCAAATATTGGTTTTTTTCTCCTTTTATCTTGATCAACATATACATAAGATTGTGTCAATCACATTTTTAATCAATTGGTCGTTACAATTGGACCAAATCCTATTGGATAAAATTTAGAAACACGCCATGCACTGTTAGGGCGTTTAATTTGAATGGTTGGATTTTATTAGGTGGGCCCCTTGTTGGAGTTCCACTCGACTCATGATTTCTCAAAGTTAAAGCCTCAAAGGACCCTGTTCCTTAATTGTCTGCTCAAATAATGTGGGGCCCATGTGGGTCCAAGTAATAGTTCTTGAAGCTATATCTGGTGGACCCCGGCCATGGAGAGAGAAGAGAATATTCAAAGCTAGCTGCTAGCCCTAGTTGGAAGATCACACCCATGTTCTAACCGGGCAATTTATCATCATCATCATCATGATCATAATGTACATCATCAATCAATCAACGTGTCAATCTCCATCATCACAAGCAATCAACCTTTCCACCACGATCTGATTTTGATCTAACTCCTTGGGCTCACACCAATGACGGTTTCCTTCATGGACATGATGACCAGATGACCACCAATTGGATTGTGATGATCATCGGATCAGAAGAATCATCTTCATCCAAATTATAATATATTAAGCTAGGAGGTTTTGGCTTCAATTTTGACCGTCGGTTATAATTTCGACCGACGGTTATGTAACCACTCATGCAACTTCCCACTCATTTTTCCATCAAACCACTCATGTTTCAACTGTTCCTATATGTAACTATGCCCTTTTTTTTCTAATTTTTCTATTTCTATTTTATCCAACTTGTCCCATAGAAAAAGGTAATTTTTTTTAACACGTGATTATTTATTTTGCACTGCAAAGAGATATCGTGCTCCGCACGGGTCAATGGGCTAGTCTATCTTAACCCAGAGAATTTTCTTCTACTAGGTTTTGGGGCCCAGTTGGGCCCAACTTTGATAAGTGCAGCTTTATTCACACTCTTATCCCTCACATGATCCGTCATTTCATCCAAATCAAACCTCTGCTCACAGTTGGATTGAATCCAAAAAAACCAAATCTATGCATAAAAGTCTATTAAACTTCAAGCCTGTCAAATCAACGGCTAAGATAATCGGATGGAGTTGAATTTTTTTATTTTTTTTCCAGCACCCTTATCCATGAAAAGAGACCTTTCCATCCATCCTACCTCCAAACAGGAAATCATGGGGCCCACGAGCTAGACCACATATACACACATGTGGTCTTCTCGCAGGTGAAAAATCCTCCCATCACAATCCAACCTGACCTCACAATCTGACGGTCTAGATCGGGGTATGCATGTCACATGTTAATCAGTTGTACGGCGGATGAGTTGCCACAAAGTTTTACCATGTGGAAGACTAGCAGAGTAGTCCACTACTGTTTCTCACCACCAAAAAGGAAAGAAACCGAATGGACTGTTTGGATGGACCATCGGGACGTGAGCAGAGAGAGGTTGGGAAAAAGAACGAGGAAAATCTCCCAAACTAAAACTATTGCCTGTTTGGATGTGCAGGGAAAACAAACATGGAATCTAGAAGTTTTCTCCACCCTTTCTTCTCATCCAAACAGACTGTTAATAAGTAAACCAAATGAAAGAAACAGAGATGAAGATTGATTTGAGCATGAGATTCCAGGAACCGAAGCTTACCAGGCCTCTGAGAATTGGCGACGAGGAAAAGGAAAGGCAGGAAAAAGAGGATGATAAGCGTCTCCATGTAAGTGAGAGAGAGAGAGAGCAGAGAAACGAGAGAGAAACGAAGGCTTCTCCAAGCACTAGTCTTTAAAAAAAGAAGGAAAGTGGGAAAGTTCGAGTGAGTGAGATTGGGAAAATAGAGGGTGTGAGTGGGGAGGAGATTAGCATCTGCTCTTTTCGGACATCATGTGGGTCCCACATCTGACTGCAAATTGACTCGTTCGTCCAGCGATGTCACGGTGAGATTCCCCTCGGCGGTAATGTTGGGGCCCAGCCCCCAGCAATCAATTAGTGGTGGGACCCACATCTGTTATCTATAACATCAAACTGAAATCACCCGTCCATCCTGCTTTGTAGCCTGGACAAATCAGATTCGAATCTGGGTTGGGTCTGGCTCAATATACAATGGGGTCTGGATATCTGAGGCTTTAACACGGGAAATCTTAAGTTAGAACTAGTGACTCAAGAGTGGGCCCTCGTATTAAAATCCAAATCGTCGTTGAAAATAAATGTCCTTTCTCTCGCGCGTGTGTGGGAAAATTCGATCGAACTTAAAATTTCAAGATGGGAAATATTAAACTGAGAACTACTTCTCACCATCCTTCAGAACTATTGGTGGGGGCTGCCTAGAACTCAATCCAAACAGTGCAGAAACATTGACCTTCTTTGATAGTAATTAATATGGAGATTTGACGCCATTCAAATGGACTGGCCGTTGGATGATTGATTTTTTTCTTTTCCTTAACATAAAGCCATTAAATTTGTGGACAATGAATAAAAGGGTTAGAGACATGGATTAGCATCAAACTTAATACTTAGGGCCTGTTCACTTACTAGAATTCCTGACTGGAATTCTAGTGGTTGGGGTTTTTGGGGACATGATGTGACACCATGTCCCCTTGCATTTTCAAATTCCATGTTTCTTTACAGGAATTTATAAATTCCAGCACATGATAACCTTTAGGAATTCTTGGAATTCCACCTTCTTTGCATTTTGGTGGAATTCCAAAATTCTCATGCCCTTAGGAGGATTTTGGAATTCCACCTTGTCTAAGAATTCAAGAATTCCCCAGACAAGAATTCTAGGAATTCCACCTTGTCTAAGAATTCAAGAATTCCCCAGACAAGAATTCTAGGAATTCTAGTAAGTGAACAGGCCCTTAAAGTGCTCTTATGTAGATTTTTTCATCACCTCTCGTCTCATCTTCAAATGGAACCCACAAATGGGCTCCATAAAAAGTTATCACATTGACTATAAGACTACAATTCTCACTAGAACAAAAACCTTCAAAGATATCCAATATATTCGACGTTTATTTTGAGCAGTTTTGATTTTAATCGATGGCTCCACTTTCCAAGTTAATCCATTAACTCAGGATTTCTTTCTTTTGGTTAGAGCCTCCGAGGATCCAGATTCGAATTAGATTTGGTCCAAATCGAAAGCATCAGGGAATGGTAGATTTCAACGGTTTGGACATTGGAGTGGAGATAAGGAGCAGGCCATGTGAAGTTAATCCTGTACGACCGTTTTGAATTCTGGAACTTTCCTGTTCCAGTCGTCATTACTCTTCAGTCTTCACAATTAGTGTAGGTGTGGCCCACCACATGCCAGAGCTCGAAGGGCTGTAAAAGCATTCATACTCGCAAGAGGGTCCCACGAATTTCACTCTTTAGAAATGCTGCTGCGCTCAATGCCTGCTGACACATGTCCATGCCTGAGTGCCTCTTCTAAACGTCCAAAAATTTCCACGCTTCAATCAATACATTTTATGAAATTTATGCAATTAGATACTTGGACTATGGGGCCGATTTGATGTTACATATGATTAATTTTGCTCTTCATACTTATCTAAAACTTGTCATCAATCACATCTATGAAACTAATTCCTCAGACATGGGCATTGGGGTCAGTCTTATTTCAGGATAGAGTCAATTATCAAGCTAATTTCATATAAAATCACATTTTTTTAGTCTAATTCAAACTTGACCAACCATAAAATACAAATCACAGGCTTTAACCATGACCAATTTGATGGTTTCGTTTCCCAGTAAACAAGGGACATTGATCTCAATATTTTTTATTTTAAATCAGGGCCCTACAGATGAGTTCATGAATGTTATTTTGATATATAAGATCAAAGATATCGATCGTAAAAGCATCACCCTTTTGGCGAAGATAAGTTTGCATTTATTAGAGAAGAGATACAAATGCAAAACGATAAACACAGATGTACATGGACGGCCAATGCTATTACAGCACTAACGGCTACCACTACGACATTCAGTAGTGCACATGGGTGACTTTGTGGCATCGGACAGTCGCATCTTTGGTGCGTGTATCTCCTCTCTAATAAATTCAAACTTATCTTCCAGCAAAAACCTTACCGTCAAAGTAACATTCATAAACTCAACTGATGAGAAAATTTTCCATATATAGATGATTTTCTCCTTCCAAGGTTCCAAACAGGCAATTTTTGAAAAGGGTGGGAACAAATTAAATAGTTCTCCAAAGTGGAAAGAGATGACCATGTCATACAATAATTGGAGTTAAAGTTAGGTTCATTTGGCGACATTTCACTTTTTGGCCTTAGATCCACAATCTTTTTTTTATAATGTGGTGCGTCTTTTTTTTAAATTTGAAGACCTACAATGTCCAAGTTACATTTTCTTTAAATCAAATTCCATAATTAGTGGAATATGCTATTAATAATGGTCAACTATCATTTAATTGACAACGATTAATGAAATCCCATTAACGAGGCTTTCAAATAAATTTTAAAAAAATATAAATAAATTTCAAATGAATGTAGAGAAATTTAAAAAGACGCAAATAAATCTCAAAAGATCCAAATAAATTTCAAAATATCCAAATAAAATTCAAAAAATATAAATAAATTTCATAAGACGCAAATAAATTTCAAAAGATGTAAATAAAATTTAAAAATGCAAATAAATTTTAAAAAACATAAATACATTTTCCGAAACTAAAATAAACCAATTTTTCAAATTTTAGAAAAATTTGCCAAAAGCTCAAGTATTTTTGCCAAAACTCAATTAAATTTATTTCAAAAAACGCAAATAAATTTGCCAAAAAACTCAAATAGATTCTCCAAAAACTTAGATAATTTTTTATAAAAAAAAACTCATAAAGTTGACAAAAACACAGATAAATTTGATAAAAACACGTATAAATTTGACAAAAACTCAGATAAATTTGATAAAAATTTTACAAAAACTCAAATAACCTGAGTTCTGCTAAATTGGGCTTCTGCAAAGTGGGTCAGGTTGAATTTGACCCGTAAACTGGCATGAACCTAGAACTAACCCAAAATTGGGTTTTCTTCTTTGATTGGTTCTGGTACAAAACCTTACTGCTATGTTTCTGCTGATTCTCCTTCCTCTTCGATGGCGGTGAACGGTCGAACAATGTGCTTGCGTTGGTTGGTCTATGGTGACAATGAGTGCGACAGTGGCGTCGTCTTTTTATTTTAATATTTGGAGCCCACCTTTCAACAATTCACACTTATAAATTTTTCACAACACCATCCATCTTCTATCTTATTAAGATTGTCATCTTTTTACCTTTCAACAATCCGGCACTGATAAATTTTTCATTACTGGTAGACCACCTCATGTTTTTTATGGCATGGACTATGTAATTTATGACATAAACTAATAAGTCAAAAAATATGATCCTAGGCTTGGCCCACCATAAAGTAATTACACTTCCGTGGGCCCACATGGACTCATAATTAAGATATATATATATACATTGATCTAAGGTGGGGCAATTAATACTAGGATTAAATAACACTAGCCTGTGGTTTTAAAGTCTCATAATTTATAACTTTTAAAGTTAAGATGTTTATACATTTTTTTTATAAAAATCTAGAGCTAAAAAATTATTTGACCAGTTCTAAAATGGTATTGGTGCTACTTCAAAAGGGTAGAGAATAAATTTGTACTGAGGGATTGAAATGACCATTGGCCTCCGTAAAAATAAAAAAATGGTTTATTTATGCAACGAGAGGATTGTACATTTTTATGATTTTATTTATTAACAATATTATATTGTTTGGTGTGATGTATTTTCCTTGCATAGAAAATGAATCATTTTTCCTTAATTGAGAGGACTTTGATTTTCTACGAAAATATAAAATTCTATTTTCATGAATAAATAAAAATCTGCATAAACTAGAGTCCTCTTGTTGCACAAACAAGTCCAAATAGGGTAGGTTTTTTTTTTTAATTAGTCTTTGAAATTATCAATGGGTAACAAAAACTTGAATGCATTTCTTATTACTAATATTATATATATATATATTAAAAAATAGTAATTATTGTTGTTCTTATTACTAATATTATATATATTAACAAAATAGTAATTATTGTTGTTATTATTATTTTTACGTTGTTATTGAATGGATTTTTTAGTTTTATCTTTGTAATAATTTATTGTTGATGTTGACCACTTGTATTTGTGATTGAACATGTGTTGACTGTTTTTATATAAATATGTATGGATATATTCTTATATGTTTATAATTAATTTTGATATCTTGTAAATTTAAAATATAATATTTTACTTTCTGCACCGGGCTCAAGAAGTGGATTCTAATTATCACTCCCAATCTTCTTATAGTTATCTCACAATAATTTTAAGTTTTTAAGAATAATGCAACTTATAATTTAACGTTTTTATATCACCGTGACAATGACAATACATTCGCACTAACCATGCACATAAAACAAGTTTCATCCATCAACAAAATATTTTCCCCAACCATCTAACCATGTGGCATAGTTCCATTGGACCATAGTTACATTCAAAAGTACATTAACTTTTTTCTCACGTGTAATCCATGCCTACTTAAAATAACTCTCTTTTTTTTTTTTTCTGGTTACTTAGAATTACTCTAGAGAGCTACTCAATGTAAAAATATTTTTTATTGTTATTATTTTTTATTGGCTAATTCATGGGTTGGATAAAACTCTGGGTCTGAGTTGTGTCGCCAGAAGAGTTAAAACGAAGAATAGAAGAAAAGAGAAGATCGGACGAAACTCTCTGACCCGATCGATCAGAGCCTCTGTCGGATCAATCGGACAGTAGAAGCGTCTCAGTTATTTGAGTGGTCTGATCGATCGAATGCACTGTCCGATCAGTCAGACATGCGCGGAATTTCGAGAAAGTCTCTTAATTTGCTACGAATTAGTTTTCTATTGAGATTTTGTTTCCCACTTTGAGTCCTATTTGTGTTCTAACTACAAGGCACAAATTTGAGGATATATATAAGGTATTGCTCTTAATCCTAGAAACCACTCATTAATATGAGTCAAAAATATCTTAGAGAGAGATTATTCCCTAAAGCCAGTTAGAGATCGTTTTAAAGTGCTACTTTAGAAGGTCATTATTGCTTCTACCTTTCTTATAGAAGATAGTTCATTTTTACTGATAATATGCGAAGAAATCAAGTAAGAAAAACAGTGCGCGGTGGATGTCGTGGCAGTAAATTCTGTGCAAGAACAACTACAGCCCTGAGGTCGAGATACAAACTGAGGTAAATGAACTTATGGGTAGATCTTGTGACCGTTCGTGAACTCTTGATTCCTGGTTTGTGGTTTTTCTCCCTTGATAGGGTTTCCACCATAAATATTGAGTCTAAAAAGGTTATAAAATAATGTGTACATTGACTCAACTCAGCACATGATGTATTGATACGACCTGCTGGACAGGAGTTGGTGCCTCTGATTGGACGGCCTGGATCATTAACATAGAGGACACACATGCTTGAATGCCTTTGGTTGAACCATAATTTAAGTTACTGTTGTTCGGCTTGAGAGGTCATTGTCAGTCAAGTAATTTGAGTGAGCCATATTAAGAACTTGGTTAGACTCATTCGATTCAATAACCCATGGAGTCTGGACGCAATATTTAAAAATTCTAAAGTTTCAATCACTATAGTTGAGATATCAGGTCAAATTTTAATATAGAACATCCAACAATCGCTTGATCTTACCAACCAATCCATGCAATTTGAGACTAATGGTCCCTCTCCCTTCAAAGGGATTGAGTCAAGCTGCACCAGGTTACTTCAAGTAAGATTTCTCTCCAACATATTGTATTTAATCTGATCACTTGAGGGCCGTTTCTCTTAATTCAATGCTTACTTTTATCAAAGTGTGTGTATGCATGTTTAGCTTTGTAACAAACCTTTTGTAAAGAGAATAAAGAGAATGCCTTTATTTTCTCTGAGCCACTAGCTTTTCCCCGGGAATCCAAGACTCGTGGACGAGGGATCCTAGCTATAACAAGCAATATCTTTCTCAAGGTCCTTTACTTGCATGCTAAGGAGCTCAAGTGCCCAACTCACGTGTGTAATGGTATAATATAATCAAACTCACACCTAGGATGTCATTGAATGTCTCATCCGGATTCCAAAATATTGGTTTTGGATGATTTTGGATTTGGGTCTGGATCCATATAAGGGCCCCCACTATTACAGTATTACCCAGTTATTACATGATATTAGTAAATGAATTTAGGGGCTGTTTGCCTTTAATGCATGGAGAGGAAAATAAGTTATAAATATGTATATTTCATACATGAAACGCATTACCATGTTTTTTCTAAAATCACCTTTTTCATGAGTAATAAGTATGTATGTATTTTATTTTTTTCTAAACATATTTTACAAATTTGTTAAGATCTATAAAATTTAATATATGAAACTGAACGTCATGATGCTTATCATTAATAAGGGAATATTGAATGGTTCAAGTCATGAATTAGAGAGGCCTACAAAATATAATGCAAACAATCAGATCCATATGTTGGAATTTTCCGGACATTTAAAAAAAAAACTCAAAAACTATGAAGATTTAAGTAATAAGCTTAAAGATTTATAAAGTTATTGATGCAATAAAAAAAATTGGATGTTTGGATTACAGATAAGGCCCATAATACGATTGGAAAAGAAAGTATGGTCGATGGGAATTCCTAATCAAATCACTGTAATTGAGACTATATTGCCACCATTTTACAAGTGGGAGATGTGAATGTGAGTTTTACACCGATTTAATTTTGAGGATTTTCATGTGCACACGACCTTATTTACACACAATTTTCACATGTATCCATCAAGGCGTGACGTTTAAATTAGTGAAAATAAATATGATGATAATAATCATTATGCACATGAACCATTTAAATATGTAAAACACTGCAAATAAATGGCCCCTTAGCCAGTAAGGTTGCATTCAGGGATCTAAGTCCTAGCTCAGGTATAAAGGGAGTATTGGATCTTTGTTCACCGTTTCATGCCATATCCAGACCCAATTCAATTGATTAATTGGATAAAACAGTATCTCCCTATTTCGTTGAAACAAGGGATCCAAACTCGGGATTAGAGTTCTTCAACAGATGTTTTACTGGGTTCCTTTCATTTTGGATGGTTGGAGGAGCACAATCATGAATCCCCAGATCCAGAAGAATGGCCGGTAAGAGCACAATTGGATGGACCATGACCATCTTTTTTGAGGCATTTGGTTGATCGTTAGGTCCTCTGGGATAAAGACATAAAGTTTCCACATTTTCAGGCTTTCAGCATTTTTAATACATTTGCCTTCACACACTGTAACTGCTTTCACGCAGCTGGGCCCAATAAGTGTGTGCTTTTGCACAAGAGAGCTAGAGGGCAAACTCTTGATTCAGTGGACGGTTTGACATGAGCTAATTGGACCTTTGGCTTTGTCCAATCGCCATGTCAAAATCACGAAAACAAACGAAAATATAAATCGGAATCCTTGCTGCTTTTGCTTTGTTGCCTTTTCTCCTCTCCTTCTCTCTCTAGCTCATGTGGATGGTGGGATACCACCACTAAGTTGGTGGAGGGTCAGGGTCCAGATTTTGACTGCGGTCATCACTGAGTCAATCTTTGAAATCAATATTTAAAATTTGTTTTCACCTTATTTATTATTTAGTAAAATATCAAAATTAAAATTATGCCCACCATCAGATTGATAATGTGCAGAAATGTGATTTGGCATTCCTTTTGCTTCAATCTAGTGTTTTGTTTTTGTCTTTGTTATATTTATAATTGAGGGTGTCTCAGTCCTTTGGGCCAGATTAATCCATATGAACTCAGGAAGAGCCAGATAAATTCCATTTACCCCAATGTGGTGGTGTAGTTTCAAACCCTCAAAGTGATTGAACAAATTGAAAAAAGAGCTTTTGTTAGTGATACATGAAAATGAGACTATGACTATCAGCAATGCGACCTCAGACTAGAGGGTCAGATCCAAGAGCGCGAGCCCACACAAGCGAGAAGAGAAGCCCACTTAAATAAGAAGAGTGTTATATCGAATGATGGATCCTTGGACTGGTGGGTGACATACGGGGTTGCCAACAAACCAATTATTCTACTCATGCACAGCCGAGTGATGACTGACTCATTAACCTGTGCAATGGAGCCAACTCAGCCGAATCAGTAGGTCAACTTGGGGAGTCAGCGAGATATGATATATGCTCTCTATGGTCTAGGGTTGTCAATGGGCTAGATTTGGGCTGGAGCTACTTGGCCCCAGCTCAGGCCTGATTACAGTTGGGGGCTCCAGTCCAAAAGGTCCACCGTAAATTCCGAGCCCACCGATTAAGGTCTGAATCAAATTAATACTCTACTCTAAACAAGGGCATTCCAGGGAAGAAGACCTGATGGCTGGACCTAGGTCCATTGGACAGACTTGGCTCAGACGGCTTAGGGCTGGACCTAGATCCATTGGACAGTCAAAAAGTGAAGTTTATCGACCATGTTCATTGATGATGATAGTTCAAGTCTCAAGGTGGGGGCGAATATGCATCTCAACCAAATATGTCCCTTCAGTAAGAGGACCCTTGTCCCTCCAAAATTTCTAAAAGCCGAGAGGGGTAAATTTGGCAACTCTACTAATAGAGTTAAGTAAAGTAAAGTTGAATTTGAAGAAAGATTAAAATATAAATAGGTTATGATGGTATTTTATTTTTAGTTATTTGTTATGGAATTTTGTTGACTTTTTATATGAGAAAGTGAATGTTTTTTTTTTTTAGTGGATAAAGACGGTTGTTTTTTTACTTTTTTTTTTAAAAGATGAAGGGAGTTTTGAATTAAAGTACTTTTGATGTGACACCTTGTCTAAAAAATAGAAACTTTACTTGACTTTTATTATGTTAGTAAAGTGTCAAACTAGCTCAGGTTTATAAAATTTTATAATTTTTTACATATGCTCGTCCAAAATTCTTCAAAAAAGCCCTTATATACTTTGAAAACAGAGTGGCCCTCCCAAGAATTCTTTTTTACATAGTGGCACAGGCTCCACGGAAGAATAGTTTATAACATGATTGGCTTGCGTGATGATTGTTCATTTATATTTCTGAACCAGGATATTCTCCATGCTGGCTCTACTCAATGCATGGCTTGATCCATAATCTCCAAATCGCTTTTACTTTATTTTTCCCTTTGCAGTGTGAAGAGATTTCTCAGCACAAAATGATTGCAAAATTCAATTTTGCATATGGTCTTTTGAGGCCAGGATGATTTTGTATAGCAATTACCGAGGGAAGTAAATGAAAACAGGGCATGTTAAAAGATTAAAGTTAGTTAAAGCCATACTCCATCAATTTAACTCAAGGATCTCAACTTTTAGGGCAAAACCATACTACATAGGAGTTTATCTAAATTTAAGTTAAGGATCTAGCACAACAACTCTACTTAGCACGGTATGTCCATGCATTGAAATTTTAAATATTCATACATTAAAAAGGTTATGTGGAGTACCTCTTTCTATAGATCAAATTGTATAAAATGGAAAAATGAAAATTGGGGCAAAAGGGTAGCAAAAGTGATGGGGTGGAAGGAGAGATTTTACAAGCAAGAAATAGAACTATAAGGGGGTGTTTGGATAAGTGCATAATATAACATCAACAAGTTTAGATATTGTAAGATTTCATTATCATAGAATAAAATAGTGTCATATTATTATATTGTGTCACTTATAGTGTTTGACAATCTTCACAGATTTTAATAAACCTTTGAAGGGTTTGACAATTTATAAAAAACTCAAATGTACCAAACAAGAAATGGAGAAAATATAATCAATCAACCCAACACGGGACACACTAAATAGTAATCACATGTGTTAATAATCATGGTATGACCCATCTATTGTAAAAAAAAATATAAGATTAAATTTAAATCATGAGATCCAAGCAATGTTATTTAATTAAGGTGGATCCACCAAATGTTGATAACTATACTATTATACATCTAATGATGATTAATTATCACAAATGGCATTATCTAGCTTTTTTTTTTATGAGAAATCACTGTAGGACCCATTTGATAGTGGGACCCATTTACTGATGACAAACTGATAATTACAATCACAAAATTCAATCTTGATAATTGTGGGACCCGGCTAATTTTGGTAGTATGGGACCTAATGTTGGTAATCACAATAAAAGTCCCGAGCGTGACATTTGTAGGACCCAGATAATTAACAAGGGCTATGTAGTCGTGATATGGCTATAGGACCCCACATTAAGTTTATAAGCACTATAGGGCCAATCTAATAGTGAGACTCATAAATGTTAAAACTTATACTTATAGTGGGCCATTATAATTAATGGTTGCTCATGAACTTTTCCATGGTTTTTACTCAAACTCTCCATTCGTATTTAGAATAAGATTTTTAAAAGATTATTTTATACAACATATCCTTAAATAATATAATATGAAGGTTTTTTGAAGAAAATGAAATGTTGTAAGATACTTTCTAAGTTATCAAAACACATCCTTTTTAGGTGAATAGATTACATTCTAAACTAGTAGATAATATAGCAAAATCTCCTAAAATATCTAGTTTCCAAACACCCCCAAAGTAGAGAGTGGGTGGTTTGGTGAAGTAGTTAAAGGGAGAGAATGTGGAACATTTTAACAAATATGGGTAACTATTATTTAAAATTATAACTGATAGTCCGAATCAGTTCAAAAATCGTCCGCTTTAATATAGAATAATTGTTAAAATTGAAGAAATAAAAGAGAATTTTCTAAAATGACTATCAAATTATCTCCCTTTTAATGGAAAGTGAGTAAGGTGGCCGCTGCCGCCATAATAATTCAAATCATAGGAACCTGAGGTTTGCTTAACATCAATCACTATCTTGTTTCTGCATCCCTCGTGGCCTTGCCTTGTATCCTTTGCCCCTCACCCTTATAATGATCCTTCAATAGAGTTCATTCAACCTTGAATACAGTATATTATATGCAGAGTGCAGACAAAGGTGAAATGCATGCATATGAAATTAGATTTTGGGGCCCTTAAATCAAAGGTTATAACTTAGGATTGTTTGAAGGGCTGAGTTTCCTGGACCATAATTTATGAGACCTTGTTATCCTACCCAAATCTAGATCCTCCAAAGCCAGCCTAAGAATATTCTGTGAGGACGGTTCTCTAAATCCATCAATGGCCTGAGGTTAATGAGGTTAATGCATTCGTGGGTCAATATTCTATATGCCAATACAGTGGTGACTCTGATGAATTTCAGAGCAACTGATGAATTCATACTCTTGGCCTCAGAATTATCTGAGGTGTAGCTTTACCCCATCAATTGACAATAGAGGTGTTCATGGGGGAGGTGGGTCAGCCAAACCTTGTACATGAATGGCCCAATGGGCTAGAAATGCAGCCACAGGCCCAGCCCATTTACAAAATACATTCACCCTTTTGTTTTAAGTATGTCAGGCCTAGCAGGCTTTTGGAAATATGTGAGCCCAGGCCCCATCCGTTTAATCATAGAGGGAAATTAGGATTGGTTATTGCTTTTGGGCTTGAAAATAGAGATTAAATCATGCTAAATGCAGGCCTGGCTCGGTTCGGCTGGCCTGGTCCCTCCTATGAGCACCACGGCCTCACAAGACTAATCACATATTTTAGATGGTGCCTATCGTTTGGACCATGCCAAGGTTTACTGGCGGTCTAGATGATTCGGGTTGGATCCTTTAGAGCTTTTTTCTTTCCTATAATTTCTGTTAAGAATTTATTGTGTTGGGAAATTCATGACATTTGCAAATGCTACGTTTCTTCGTTAAAATTTTAAAATTTTAGCCACCTGAATGTCTCAAATAACATTTGTAATTATTGAAATTCAGTCCCTTTACTTTTTTGTGGAATTTCTAGATGCCCGAGTGTATAAAGAGAATGCGGGAATTCCATCTTGCCTAAGAATTTAGAAACTCTTCAGACAAGAATTATCTAAATCCCATTAAAGAAACAAGTTGGTCTCTTGCGTAATGATCCAATGTGCATCTCGCATAACCAAATGATCTCTCTTCCCCTCCATCAACATCGTAGGGCAGTCAATCAAACTCTCTTACGAGGGTGCCTAGCCTGACCCTCAACCACCCAATTTCTGTACGTCCTCCAAAAGCCCGAGCCTTTCGAGTTCGCTTTAGGATTTAGGGATCTCATGTTAGAGATTAGAGAATTGAGAGATTTTGACACGTGTGACCATTGCCAAGTTCTCTTCAGGATTTAGGATTTTGAATTTAGTCATCAATCGTCATAGATTATGACTAGTAAAAATTTTTTTTTTATGAATATTGATATTTCGGATTTTGAATTCAAGATCGGAGAAATGTGAAATTTGACATATGTGAGTGACAAAGTATTAAAAGTTTTTTATCATGCCATCACTCTCTTGGTCTCTGAGAATTAGGTAAATGCCTAAGTAGCGCAGTGCTTTACAAGAAGTATGGCCAATCTTAGGCCCGGACTATATAAATTGAAAGTAGGGTAAGTTTAGCCTCACCGATTATCCTAAATCTTGATATAACAATATTAAAATCTAATAACATTTTAAGTATAGAACTTTTCAAAATTCAATTCACCCGCGAATGAAGGATAAATGATTAAGAAAATTATGCTCAATACCATATCATAGATGACAAGAGTATTAAGTGGGTTCAATAGACTCACCCGCGAATGAAGGATAAATGATTAAGAAAATTGTGCTCAATACCATATCATAGATGACAAGAGTATTAAGTGGGTTCAATAGACTCATGGAAGAGAATATCGCTGATAGTAGAGTTGGCGAGACGCCGTTAATTAACTGCGGCAACTGGCAACTCATCCAAAACCGTCAGCAAATCAAAGCCAAGTGCCGTACGCATCCAAACTTCCGCCAAAAAAGTAACCACTGCCGTCCATGGGGACAAGACCGTCTTTTCACCTCCACAACCGGAGGCTGAGAGAGAGAGAGTCCCAAGTCCCACTCCAAAGTACATACTGAAATTTGCGCCTTCGCTTTTCATCTCTCCTTTGATCTCCAGCCCGAGAGGTTTTAAGACAAATGTCGATGCGCACTCTAGACCCTAGCAACACCGACTAGGGTTTTCGCTAAAACCCTAGCGCTCTCTCGATTCAGTTCTTCGACTTTCTTGAAAATCTGATTCTTCTTCTTCTGCTGTTTCTCTGCAGAAGACGATCGTAGTTTTGTGTTTGGAAACCGGATCTGAGTGGAGAGAGAAGGAGAGAGAAGGAGATGGTGTTGAAGCATTTATTCAAAGTAACTAGGGCTCGAATCTCTGTCTTGATCTTCTCCCTTTCGATTCTCTCTCCTTTTCTTCTTTATCTTGCATTTCAAGGTCGTCTCTCCCACTCACCCGGTCAGTTTCACTTAAAACCCTCGTCTTTTTCTAAGAGATGTGTTTCTTGATCTTTTGTTGCGTTTGGATGTGCCTAGATTGCAATCGGTTTTGCTACTATGGCAGAATTCTGTTGTGCGTTTGGATGCCAGGAAGTGGGAAATGTAGAGTAGAATGGCTGCAATTGCGGTGCATCCAAACGCGCGCGGTTCTTTTTCTTGTTTGTGCTGTAGTTTGTTGCATGTTTACTTCCATCTTTGTGTTTGAACTTACTGCAATCCGGTTCTATTCTGTAACGGCTGTCTTTATCCTTTTTGCAATCTTTGTGAAGATTTTTGAGGTTTTCAGAGGAGGATTTGGGGTTTTAGTATGAAATACTCTGCATGCAGGGGAATTGAGGAAGTGACATTTGCTTGTAATACATAATGCATGGTTTCCCAGGCTTTTGGTTAGTTTTCGAAACACCTTCCAGGAAGATTTTAAATTACTTGAAAGAACTTGTGAATCTGCCATTGACTATTTGAAAAATGGGCCATAGATTCCTTAGTTCTTGTCAAGGTTGCAAAGTTTTGAAGTGTTAATTTGCTTAACTAATTCAAGTTTAAGTTGTTTTGGTGCCATTTGACAAATGAAATCAGGGTTTTCCATTTGAAAAGAACATAGGAAACCAAATGTCAAATCTTCATTGACAACGTGAGAGTGGGCGCCCATTCAAATCATTCAGTGCTTGCTTTCTTCCCACTTTTCAGCTCTGTTTTCCCTTTTGACTTCCTTTTTTTTACCCTCCTTTTTATTCCCTTGTCTCCTTGTTTAAGTGAAGGAAGTAAAGATGAATTTTATCCTCATGACTTCTTCATCATTCGAGAATACTGGTCATCAAGTTGAAAATTTTCAAATTGTGGTTTTGCTTACTGCTGGACTAAATACTTGAAGCAAAAGCTAATTGGCTTTTTAATTGAGGATTCTTATCTTAAGTACTTAAGTTCTTCCTTCCAGAAGTTCTGTTTACTGTATCTGTTTGGAAGCTATAAATTCCTTTATCATTCAGAGATTTTGCATGTGTCTCTTTATGTTCTTGTTTTCTACTAGAATTATTATTATTATTATTTTTTTATAAATCTATCCAGATCACTCTCATGTGCCACATATGCATGTTAACAACACTACTGCATTAGGGGAAAGGAAACGTGGGTTTAACTTTCATTGGTCGTTATCTACGGTTTCAATGAGTGAGAACTGTGAAGATTTGATGATGTATTGTTACTGGACAGTCAGTTCAATTTGCAGTGCTTCTGTAGATGAACTGTCTTCACCGCTGTTTTACTATTGCAATTGTGTAAGTTCATCTGATAGTCATTCACTTCATTGTGCAGATCAGTGGTATTTTCCCAGAGGCTTGAGCAAGCAGGTAGTCTGTCCTTTTAACATTTTTAGGCTTTCCCCCTTTTTTACTGTAGTGCATCCAGGTTCTTGAAATGATTGTGTCTTGAAATTTGGTTCAAGTTATTTCAGATTAAAGATTGGAAGGAAGAAATGCCAGTGCAACCTATGAAATCCCCCTCAAAGGAGGCAAGTAGGCGAAAGTGTGGTGTAGTTATCTTTGTGATGCATTTTATTCATTATCCCTACTTCTGTATGAGTAGTATGATTAGGAAGCTTTGAATTAATGGGATGTAGTGAGCCTTACACAAATAATTAAATGCTTCTACTGTTCCTGACTTTGAATTAGCAGGATCTACTGAGGCTTACATAAATAATTAAATGCTTCACCAGGTCTTTGATGCCATCACAGTTGACACCCATGAATTAGAACCACGGAGTGCTGATTTTCTCGGTATGAGCCCTTCGCATTCATGGGAAACTCATGGTTCGAATGATACTAACGTGGAAAGCAAGAAGTTTGTAGAGGTGAGTACGCTCTTAAGATATTGCATATATATTAAAAAAATCTGATGTAATCCAACTCATATTCCTCTTTGTTTTGTTTTTCCACTCTCTTTTAAGACAAATGAAAGGGTTCAAAATTTGGAAAGAGAGCCTTCTAAATCCAAAGGGAAACGTGTTGTCATAGCTTTAGATCAGCCAGCAAGGGTTCCAGAGCATAAAAACGCCATTTCTGGTAGCATTTGTTGGTTCTTTGTTACTGATACTTTCAAGTTCCACTGTCTAGCATTCTAATGTATCTTTGTAATGCAGCTGAACCTTCTCAATTTTTTAAGACTGCTACAGGACTTCCTCGAATGGTAAGAAAAAAAAAAGATCTCTTGACGTATTTTGTTTAACTCTGTTATTAAATCTGTGAGGTTAGATTTTTTTTTTCTTTTCATCTCTCATCTGATGCTTTGTCTTTAATTTATTTCTTTAGCATTTAAATTCCAATCACTACTTTCTGAGTTAATCGTGATGGATTATCTATGGGGTTTTTTCCACTTCCATTTTCAAGTGACCGCGTATTCAGATGTGCTATGTGTGCCATGTCAAAGTGATGCATCAGATGGGAAACACCAAGCAATTATCTGGCCCAATAACCAGGCTGGTCTACTCAACACACTGGTGGCTTCGCATTTGGACCTTGGCCATGTTCTATTGAACCATCCAGTTGTTTCATAGGAGTGGCACATGGATGAGTCATATCCCTTGACTTGTTTCAACATGGAGTCAATCCTAGTTAAAGATTTCTCAGTTTTCACAAACAAAGACCAACTTTGGCATATGTATCCCAGTGGAAACCAAATGTGTCCACATGCTTGTGATTGCTGGTGAACCTCCTATTATGAACCACAAAAACAAGTAGAGCGAAATGGAAAGGAGGAGAAAAGAAAATGTATGCCTTGTGTTTTGCAAGTTCTCCTTTATTGTCTTGCTGCAGGATTCCATTCATTTAGATGTTTAAAAGTTGTTTCTTATTATTGGGTTATGCTGCATGTAGCTACTGAATACGACAGGACATGAGAGGGAAGCAACTGTACCAGTCCATCAAAATGAAGCCATAGTTCAACTTGAAAATGCAGCCATTAAACGCTCAACACCAATTGAATCTGCTGTGCTGGGGAAGTACACCATGTGGAAGCGTGGCAAAGAAAATGAGACAAAATTGGATTCAAATGTACGCTTGATGAGAGACCAAATGATTATGGCCAGGGTGTATTCAGTCCTTGCCACGAGAAAGAAAAAGATTGATCTATACACGGAACTATTGGCTCAGCTTAAGGATAGCCAAGATGCATTTGGAGATGCCGATTTTGATGAAGATCTACATCACAGGTGAGTGACCATGAATGCCTCTTTGGATCCTTTATCATCATCATCAGCGGTGGTGGCAACATCTCTAATTTATGTTCTTTGATCCATTATATATTCCAGTGCTCCTAAGAAAATCAAAGCTATGGATCAACTTCTCTCAAAAGCAAGAGAACAGCTTTATGACTGCAAATTAGTTACTCATGAGTTGAGAGTAATGATTCTGTCGGCAGATGAACAGGTGAGAAGGTTGAGGAAGGAGAGCACATTCCTAAGTCAAATGGCAGCAAAGACAGTTCCTAGTGGGATTAACTGCTTATCTATGCGATTGACCACAGCCTACTACCTCCTACCACCTGAGAAAAGGATGTTTGCAAAGAAGGAGAATTTGGAAAATCCAAATCTTTACCACTATGCTCTCTTCTCCGACAATGTCTTAGCTGCAGCAATTGTTGTCAACTCAACTACTATGCATGCCAAGGTAAAAGCCGTAACACACAAACTTTTTTTTTTGTGTGTGTGTGTGTGTAAGACATGGGATCCTGACCCTTCACACTCACCTACCTCTGTAAATTGGGGCCGATTCAAATTGACACTTACCTCACTATTAATCACCATTATTTTTAGTACAAATAATTCATATTATCTGATTTGACACTTACCTCACTATTAATCACCATTATTTTTAGTACAAATAATTCATATTATCTGAGGTTGAAAATTGTTCAACTTTACGGTTCAAAAGTCAAAGGTTAGCACGATTTGATGGGACCTTTTGGCCCACTCCTTTGTTCCATACCTTTCCCTCTTCTTCCCCATCATTGGCAGCCTAAGTGCTTAATTGCTGCTGCTCCTCTTGCTTCTTTTCTGTCCTCTCCTTTCATTGCTCTCCCTCTGATTTTTTTCCTTCTTTCCTCTCTTCCAAAATAAAGGGGCGAGCAGCACCTTATTGTTTTTATGAATCTTGATTCCGGACTGACCGGATCAATGCAAATCTGCATGCTCCATAGTGGGGCCCACTTATTAAATATCCAAACCACTCAAAATAAAATGCTCCCTTCTATGTTTGGGCCCTAGCCAAATTTCATTCTAGTAGGAGATGAGTCCATTGTCAGATTGTTCAAGTTACTTTGTTCAGATTTTTAATAGCTGACCCCAATGTGGGGCCTCCAATCTTTTTTTTTTTTTTTCATACCTTTTGTCCTTTTACTAATAGCCCCACTCATAATAATTCTAACCACTCAAAATAAACGTCCCCTCTTGAATGTGCCCTCAACAAATTTGCTCCAATAAGAGTTTTAAAGTTGGGCCCAATTTTAGATATGGGCTACAATGATGGATCTATAAATTATAAGGATGGGCCTAGAGATTAAAAACTAGAACTTTGCATATTTTTATTAGTTAAAGATTACATAGCGGTACAGGATGTCATAACTTAGGAGGCCTATATTTTGGTTAATAGAGTGCATAATAATAATAATAATAATAAAATGCTTTCTAGCACTTTCCAATATTATGGATTTTATGGATAGGCTTTCATATTTGTTTGGGGCCGACAATAAATTCAAGTTGCGTGAAGTTGCTACAATCTCAAACTGCTATTGTTGTGACCACAGCTGTGAATTTTGAACCCCGAACATGGTACAACATTTGCAATTGGTTCGCAGCTTTTCTTCTCATTCTTTTTCTTCCTCCCATCCTTGTGGACGTGGATGGAATTCTCTTGCAATGATGTTAAGAGAAATTTAATATTCGTGTTCTCAATTATTATTATTTTTTTAATGGAAGAGATTTTTATTTTGGAAATGGACTCTGGAATTTGAATGCTAGTCTCTCCTAATTTATTGCCAACTTTTTAGATAAATTTCTTTCCTATTGTTATTTCTATCATATCCAATTCAATTGCTTCATGACTATCTTCTTATTCCTATTTTCATATTCCCTAATCTGTCTCCTAATATGTTATTAAAAAATATCTTCTAATATAATTCATTTCTATGTAGGACTCTTCTAATAAAATTATTTTTTTAGTATTATGAAACAGGAGATTTTCTCCATTAGGTCTTTTTTTGGTTGGTTTTTTTTTTGGTGTGTGTTGTGGGGGTGGGGGACTGTTTTGAAAAACTCGATTTATACACGGCTATCTTCTTATTCTTATTTTCATATTCCCAATGTCTCCTAATATATCATTAAAAAAATATCTTCTAATATAATTCATTTCTATATAGGATTCTCCTGATAAAATTATTTTTTTAGTGATATATGAAACAGGAGATTTTCTCCAATAGGTATTTTTTTGGTTTTTTTTTTGTTTGGGTGCACTGGTTTGAGAAACCCGATTTATACACACCTTAAACGCATAGTGCACTGCATATAATCTTAGGGAGTGTAATATAACTTGTTGTACTATCAAATTTTCGGAGTGTATAGGACACCATGTATTAACTGTACAAATCTACCCTAATTCTCCAGTGATATTATATTTTTACAGTTGCACATAAACGTCACTCTCATAAAACACCTTAAGTGTCTGTCAATCAGAATCATATTGTTTCATTGTTGCTAGTCCTCTGACAAAATATAAATTTATAATTTTTTAAATGTGTAGGAGCCTGCGAAACACGTTTTCCATCTGGTAACTGATAAATTGAACTTTGGAGCTATGAGTATGTGGTTTCTTCTGAACCCACCTGGAAAAGCAACCATAGATGTTGAAAATATTGATGACTTAAAGTGGCTGAATTCATCCTACTGCCCTGTCCTGCGACAGCTTGAATCTGCTGCAATGAAGGAGTACTATTTCAATGCAGATCATATTTCGGCAGGTTCTTCCAATCTAAAGTACAGAAACCCCAAGTATTTGTCGATGTTGAATCATCTTAGGTTTTATCTCCCACAGATTTATCCCAAATTGGATAAGATACTGTTTCTTGATGATGATGTTGTGGTCCAGAAGGATTTGACTGGGCTGTGGTCCATTGATCTCCATGGGAAGGTGAATGGTGCAGTGGAGACCTGCGGGCAAAGCTTTCACCGGTTTGACAAGTACCTTAATTTCTCCAACCCACACATCTCCAAAAACTTCAATCCAAATGCTTGTGGTTGGGCATATGGAATGAACATTTTTGATCTGAAAGAGTGGAAGAAAAGGGATCTTACTGGGATATATCACAAGTGGCAAAACATGGTACGTTTTTTATTTTTCTTATTTATTATGCGAGGCCCGGCTTAAACTGTGAATGTTTGCACTGGATCATTCATCTTAAACTGGCTACTTTTTTTCTCTTACACTTGATTTTTTCTTGGTTCAGAATGAAAATAGAGTGCTGTGGAATCTTGGGACATTGCCACCAGGGCTGTTAACGTTCTATCAGTTGACACATCCACTGGACAAGTCATGGCACGTGCTAGGATTGGGCTATAATTCAAGCATCAGTGAGGAGGATATTCAGAATGCTGCGGTCATACACTACAATGGGAACATGAAGCCATGGTTAGGCCTGGCAATTACCAAGTATAGATCCTACTGGACCAAGTATGTCAAGTATGATAATCCCTACAGTCAGAAATGCAACATTACCGAATGAATGAGATAGGCTGCCGGAGGAGCTTAATGATGAGAGAAAGGGCACTGCAACTGCCGGGGAAGGTGCGGGACTTTATTTTATTTTATTTTTTCTTTTGTGAATAGCTTTCTCTATTCTTTCTAGCTTAGTATTTTTCATTCAAGATTCGTCGTGTATCCTATGCATGCCATCACCTTTTCAGAAAGGAGCAGCATGTGTAGAATGATTACTTGTACTAAATTTCTCTGTCCATTGGAAAATTCGATGCTGCCACTCTTGGAGCATTTACACTTGTGTATTGGATTAGTGCTCTAAAAATATCTGAAGGGTGATGGATTATCGGCGGGGCATCACAGCAGATGTCTAAAATAACTGATGATGAGCCCACGGGCAATATGGGTTACTGTTGCTGTCGACTTGTGCAAATTTGAACGATGAGCGGTTACCATTGCCATTTTAGTCACCTTTACTTTTCTCATCTAAACCGATTGTAAAATCTTGCAAATAGTTTGAATCCTACAATGCCAGGATGAATTGTGGCCCATTGAGCTACTTTGTCATTAATTATATTAGGCCTGAAACTAGCCTTAGTAATTGGCAAGGCTACATTGTGTCGTAGACACATTGGTTCAGGTCTTCAGCAAAACATAACCTAGGCTCAACCTGATTAATATCTATCGATACAAATGTTTTGATCCAGGCCATCTTCGGTCTCAATGCAACCATCAAAGTAGATTTGGAATAATGGCTAAGGTTAAACAGGTGCCTAGACGGAGCCGCGTCTGTTAGGGGGCAGGTTTGTTAGTGTTTTTGTTAGCTGCAAGTTAAGATGGGGGAATTATTTAAAAAAAAAAAAGGGCCCTCACATTTTGCTCATTTTGAAAGAGGTTTCCTATGTATTGATTTGGGATGGTGATGAGTCAGGTTCGGGATGGGTCGGTCAAAACCTGAACCCAGCCCAACCCATAATGGTTTTATGGTCTGTGATACCAAATCTGCTCCCAAAAAGTTCAGGTCGACTTTAAAACTTGTTATTTTTATTTTATATTGATTTGAAACATCTTTGACTCGGGTCAAAACTTAATCTTATACCGCCCCTGATCTGACAAATCTACTCTTAACCCCGCTCCTAATCTTCATTTAAACATGACCCATTCTCGTCCCCGGAACTCTGATAATCTTAAAAAAACAGTTTAACACCATGACCTCTAATTTGATGTGAAGACCCGATTAAAACAAAAGAAAAAAAAAAGTTAAGACTTTTTTTTTTTTTTTTTAATTATCAATTCATAGGGGATCCTATTTTGCGGCATCTTAACCTTTTCAAAATTATCAATTCACATGGATCCTGTTTAGAAAAGGGCGAGAAAAGACTACCTGGCATTTGCTGGTGACTCCTAACAGGCCCCCGTATGATAAAACCTGAATGGACTGGACCATTATAGATCAAGTGTGAATTTTTGTTCCTCTTTAAAACTGTTGAACTTGTGGACTGCAGATTAATGGGTTATGATCATTGAATTGACTCGAAAGTTTTTATTTTGGGGCAGTCCTGCCTTAAATCTTTTGATCCCCCACCTCTCCCAGAATCTCCCCAAACAGTTGTCTCATAGAGTATCGCGCATTGTACTGCCTTGCACTTGCACAGGAGCACACTCCAATATAATGTAATATAATTTATTTTATAGATTTTAACGCTAAGTTTGGTTCAAAGCAGGTTTGGGCCCCAACCTGTCCTGCCCATTTTTGAACTATTTTCCTATTTGTTACTAGAATATAATTTTTTTACCAAAGCAACTACTAAACTCTCACGCAAGGAGAGTGGGATTTTCAATACTCACTATCCACGAAAACGGAAGGACTGAAAATTGATATAAAACAAAAAAATAAAAAGAAAAATCCAAAAGCAATTTTAGTTCTAAATTTGATAAGACACCAGGCCCAATTCCGGATCCACTCATGTTCGGACCTGAGGACCTGGAACCAGACCCATTTTGATGCAGAGCTGGAGTAGTCTTGAACAGAGAGACGGGTTTTGTGAAGTTGAGGGTTTGAACTTTGAAGGGCTGGACTAGTCTTGATACACCATGTTGACAGTACTGGTTGAGTGACAGACTTGGAGATTTACCAAGCCGACCATCATAGATTAGATTTCATTCTTTCTTTGCATGAATAAAAAAGTTTCTAATCACGCTGATATCCATGCAATCTCAGAACTAATGGGCTCTGTTGCTGCACATGAACATAAGCCCTATAACAGAATAAGATCCTAGACATGCAAACCACAAATGATTTGGGAGATCTCAGACGACTCAAGGAACCTCTGAAGCTATTTGTGCAACCTGTTACAATTTTGAGAGTTCCTAGGGAAGAACTAGCTAGACACCTGCGGTGCAAGAGATATACATGTACCAAGTCAAATCACAAATCCAGGCCTCGTGCTTAAAATGCACAATGATCAGATCCTCATTGCCTTGTCCAGTGTCGAGCACTTGGGCCCCAGCATCGGACAATCTGGATTGGCATTGCTAAATCTCACGACTCCATGCCATATTCCACAGCCACAAAATGTGCATAATAAAGATCTAGAACATTAAAGAATTACAAACTTGGAAGTTAGACGTCGAACTGTGTGAGCAAGGATTGTTATAGATACAAGAAGTGGCATCACAAATAACTATCTAATCATCAAATCAAACACAAATAGGGGTTTTGTATGCATGTAAAGTCTTGAAAAACTAGCTTCCTGCACCATTCTCTTGTGCTGAAGGAGTGCTGCTGCCACTCTTCTTGGAAGAGCTGCTGAACTGATTGGTCACGCTCCTGCCCATGAACTTCCCGGCTTTGGTCAGGCCACTTCCGACAGCACCGATGCCACTTCCCACTAACCCAGCTCCAGCTCCAATGCCAGACCCCACCAGACCCACTCCTGCTCCAATGCCAGTCCCTACCATCCCAACTCCTGAACCGACCAGTGAGGCAGCACCATCAAGTGCATCCATGGTGCTCCCTATCACCCCGGCTTCTTTGAGTTTCTTCCTCTGCTCCAAGATCCTCTTTTCTTCTTCCAAGGCTTCTAGCGATTCCTCCTTGCTGAATTGATGGTATAACACCTGCAACCAGCATAATAAATGCATGTGACAAAGCAAGAAAGCTCCCTCTTCCTGCCGGAAGGAAGTAAAAACTTAAAATATTGATTGTAGCTTGAGACCGTCCAGTTCTGTCAGTGGTGAAATCTTGAAAAGTAGTGCTAGTAATGTCATCTTAAAATTCTCAGGTCACCGGTTGTCAAATAGTTGAGGGGGGAGATCCTAGCTATTAAGGGCAGACTGAGAATTGCAAATGAAAGCTTTCGAGGGCCAAAAATATTAGTGTGATTCAAGGAATGGCGACTAATGGGCCAACTAAGGGCACATTTGTGTAACATCTACAAAAATGGATGTACGAGTGGGAGTGGGAGTGGGAGTGGGCATCATGTACCTATCCATTCAACGTAAAGAGAACTATGAATTTGGGGGCTGTGGAATATGTTTTTTTTTTTTTTTTTTTTTTGCATTCACAAATCACAAATACATAGAGTTGATCCAGTAAATTTATTCACAAAAGTAATGGCAGGTATAACGTGAATGCAGATCTCATAACAAGAAGCCATTAAGCATTAATATCCTTTGGTTTATTTCTTGAACTTTTGTACTAAAATAAGAAGTAATATGAGTGATAAACACTCAATAAATGTTCATACTTTTATGACACTTGTCCTCTCATTCTTTAAAGAAATTCACTGAAGACATACTAATCTGCCTTTAGTGGTTGTCAACAGAAAATAGAACCCTGATAGGCGAAAAGAAGCACACAAAATAGAAACTGACAACACACTAGGAAGAAAATATTGAAACTTAAGTACAGTCAATGACTCCAGGCTAAACAGTGTGTGTGTCTCTCTATATACACACACACACACACACACACATATATATATATATATATGGAGCAAGGCTCTTCTAAGCTCAAGCTTAGGATAAAATTTCGTAAGCTCATGCTTGTGAGGCCCACCTTTGGTCCATCCAAATGGACCAAACACATGACCTTCCTAAATTGCACATGTCCACCAACTTTCGGTCAGATCTGAATTTACTGGACTGTTGGATCGACTATGTATCAATCCAAATGGACTATTAACCATTAAACTTTCGGGCCCATATGGAGATGATAGAAATTACGGTTGGGGCTGATTTTTTGCAGAGAGAAAGATCCCAGAGAGTCCTTGAAATCCCCCCCCCCCCCCCATGTGGGTCCCCGCGGACTTGAGCTTACCTTATCCTAAGCTTGAGCTTAGGAGAGCTTTTTGTATATATATATATAAAAATGATAGGTCATTAAAAAAAGAGCTTTTTGTATAGACCCCCTAAGGTTTGTAGAAATTGTAAATAGGCCCATGAGGCTTTAGTATCTGTAAATAGGCCCCTACTTTTTCCTTTTAATACCTTTCATGTCCCCAAAACAATATTCCTAACAAGAATGAGCATCCACCATGAGATTTGTGTTGAATTTTTATATAAATGACAGCTTTGCCCATATATCCATTAAACAAAAATGAGTATACTTTTATTTGCAAAAACACCATTATTCCATCTCAAGTCCTAATGGTTTCTCTCAATAATAACCCTCTCATACACATGACCCGGGGTGGACCCAGGTACAAAGGCCTGGGGAATTAAGCCCTACGCATATTTGAGAAAAGTTTAGGAACCCCGCACATTCTAAAAATTAATATTTTTTTTTAACATTTGCCCCTCCCCCCAATATTTCTTTTACATAGAGCCAACCACCCCGCTCACAAATTCTAAAATTTAATATATTTTTTTACATTTGCCCATTCCCCCAATACTTTTTTACACCCCCTACACATGAAGTTTAATCATGTATTTTGAAACTTTCATCAATCCAATGGTGGGTCATGTATGGATTGAAAAATCATAACTAGTTAAAAGTATAGGTGTTATTGTCGTCATGATCAATGTGGGTTTAATGAAATGAGCCCCATACTTATAAAAACAATAAATTTATATAGGGTTTTTCTCTCCCACCAAGTAAATAGGTAATGTTATATGCTTTATAAAAAAGATTGAGTCCAAGCTTTTAAGATTATGCATATAAGGATAAAAGTGATGGAAAAAAATGTCATTTCACTCTAAAAACATATGGTGGATAGAAGACTATTGATTTTGGGGACACATAAGGTATTAAAATGAAAGTGCAAGAGCCTATTTGCAAATACTAAAATCTCAGGGGCCTATTTACAATTACAAATACTACAAACCTTAGGGGGGTTATATACAAAAGACTCTTTAAGAAAAGGTCATTATCCAATGCAAGTCCCGTCGAAGCAGGGTCTTGAGAGCAGTTGGTGGCGGGGGGGGACCGCTTTTGCCCGTCATGTTTTCTTTCTTCTTTCACAAGAGATAAGAGATTCTCCAAGTAATGAGGGTATTTTTGTATTTTGCTTTTATCCAAAAAGATAAAAATAGAGTACTGATTTATCTCCTTAGTAAGTCCGAATTCTATGGATATCTATCTCATAGGAACATGAATGAAGGAACAGAAATCCATAGTGCACCCCTTTCTAGTGGGACTTCTCCAAATTCCACTTTAATAGGAGCTGATCCCAACTTAAGTTGAGCATATAATTAATAACATAATTAACATATAAAATAAAATAAAAAAGAATAAAAACTCTGCACTTAAAAAATCCAAATCTCACCAAAGATACCCTCTTTTCTATGAAAATTTAACTCCAATGAGCCCACTATCAAGTATAAATACAATATGTAATTTTTTTTTATTTGAGTGTTTTAAAAGTTATTTACGCTAGTGGGCCATTTAAATTAAATCTGACGAAGACTTTCTTTTTTTTTGATAACTTGATGAGGACTATTTTTATTGATTTATATTTTTCTTAAGTGGCCTCAAATTCTTGTGAGACTATTATGATTTTATTTTTATTTTTATCTATGGCATAGCGTGCTTTGAAATCAGCATTGGGCCACAATATGAATGACCGTATTAAGAGACTTTTATTGGGGTTTTTTTTTTTTTTTTTTTGTATCTATGGCATAGTGTGCTTTGGAATCAACATTGGGCCACATAAGAAATGACCGTATTAAGAGATTTGACTCCAATATGAATGATCCTATTGTTAGATTTTTCTTTTCTTTTGTCATTGATGTCAGTCTCTTGCCCCCTCTGAAAGAAAATCTTGGCTCCACCACTACTTGGGAGGATTCGAACTAGAGACAGACCTAACCTTTGGAAATTTTGCACAAAGTGGCTACTCACAAGTCTCGAACCTGCATGATCACACATGGCATCCAAGACTTTTACCATTGCACCAAAGCAATGACCCTGTGCATATATGAATGAGGAGAAAATGCAAGTAGAGAAAGCTTACCAGAGTTCAAACATTGTTTATAAATCGAGAATCGCATCGTAGATCATTCAAGGGTTTAAATACACTCGTATTGCATATGACAAAACTTTTATTTATTTGGTAAAAAATAAAACAATAAAAAAGCCATAGTTAATTATAATCCATTCATTTTGCATCGGTATAGGAAGGGATGGCAATACCTGACCTGACCCGCTAACTTGACTGGATTTGACTCACAAAATCAGGCCCGCAATTTATGTGGGCCAGTTACAGGTCAAGAAAACCTGACCCGTATTTAAAATGGATCAGGTTAGGGTCAACCCACACTAACTTGGATCTAGGGTTAAGTTGTTTGGGATTCTAGAGTCCCCTCAGCTGATTTGGAGGCCGGTGGCTGATCAGGTGGGCCATCGTGCCGACATGTTGATGAGAATATCTTCGGAGCATTCAATCAGAGTAGTTTTGTTTGGAAATAGGTCTTCTGAAAGTTTCTCCAGTTCGATGTTCACGTGGGGTACAATGAATAAGATGACTGGTAGGAGGAGGATCATGGTTATATTGAAAGAAGGGTTGAAGAGGAAAGGAGAGTTTCTTTCATGGTTGGATTGGATTACTTGAGGGTAGAGAGAGTATTTGAATGACTTTCTTTCTTTATTTTATTTTTTTTCATTCTTTTTCTGAATGTATTTGGGGATGGAAAGGAGTTCTTGAAGAGGATGAACATTCTCGCACAGAAGCACTTTAGTTTGCAAGTACATAACTCCTTAAACGGTTTGGTTTTCTAAATGGCTCTTCCACTATATCATGGCATAAGTTGTGCTTGAATACTGGGAAAATAAACGAGTTGCATTTTTTTTGTTATCTTTAAATAAAAAATAAAATAAAATCCAAATCATTAATGTTGCATAGTTAGGATGTGTCTCATTAAGTTAAAGAGGTGCTCATGAAGAACTGACAAAAATAAAAAAGTAATAAAAATAAAATGAATGTAAGACGATACATATGCACAATGAAATGCTTCAATCACATGCTTATTCCTGCTTTATCTCTACAACCTCCCCAGAATCCCACAAATTAGTTGAAAAATGCCATTTTGACGATTTTTCACTGTTTTTTACCGGAAAAACGTGACTTCGACTATTTTGGATTTTTTTTTTGCTAAAAAGGCGCGACTTTAACGATTCTGACCTTTCCTTTTTCTATTGTTAACATTTCAACTAAGAAATTGCTAACCATAACAAAAAGAGTTCCTCTAGCCAACAAATGGCTTACCTTAATAATAAGAGTTCCTCTGTCCTTCTTGTCTTTAATTTTTAGCATGTCCAGGGATGGAAGCAGCCTTAGTTCATACTCTTTTGCAGTCTCTAGTTCCAAATCAATCAAAGGCAGTTTTACTGTACCCAACCTCTTATCTTGTGCAATGTCCTTATCAAAAACCTGTGAGCAGGATCAAGAAACTTAACCAAATTGGTAATAAAACTATAACAAGAAAGTTGATTTTATCCTCAGGTATGAAATAGAATGTTCATGCACCTTGAAACTGTTAACATGAAATAGAATTAAACATGTAGAAAGTATATATGTATGTTTGTATGTGTGTATAAATATATGAAGACTGCAGAAGGTGACACTGGTTATGAATCTCTAATAAAAAATTGCTGTTAAAAATAATCAAGACTGGATTAAAAAAAGAGTTAGTTGAGGCCAAAAAACTTGAATAAGACTAAGGTAGATTAAGACCTCAAGGATAAGTGATTGTGTTTCCTTGTCTTCAGCAATCATTTCAAATGTTTGATCCCATACAGGGTTGAGGTTGTTCTCAATCACTTTCGTTTTGACCTTGAACAGTGGTCGAACATACAGAACCACGTAAGGATCAGATTTACCGATCATCTCCATGTTCTTCAATGCATTTGCTTTCACTACAGTCACTGAAAGTTTTCCCTGCGGTTTCAGCTCTAATTCACTGCATGATAAACAGACAGAAGGTAAGTTTGGAAACTAATTGAGTCTAATAGCCACATTGAAGTGTAATCTGATGGCATTAGAAACTTTCTGAAAGTAATGACCAAGGAACGGAATTTAGAGAGAGATTGCCATGAAAAGATGTCACTCTGATGAAAACTGGATACAATTGCAAAGCCAGTATACAATTTCATTTTTTTAGGCATTCGAATTTATATATATTTTTTCTTAAGGTGCTACTAGACAATACCTCTCCATTCTGACTGGGGCCTGAACCTAGCTACACCGCCTCCCCCTGAAGGACTTTCATGTCCCTTACCAGCTCAGCTAGAAGCCAGGACAACCAGTATACAATTTCAAACTTGAGCAAATAACTTTCACAGTTCTATAGAATCTCTATAATGACAATTATCAACAAACTCTATAATCTTTTTTTTTAAATAAAAAAAAATGAACTTCTTTTCAAGTAACCAAATCAAATTTCATTAAAAGAAAACGTAAGAAGAAAAGATCCCAGCTAGGGGAGGGGGAAATCTGGAAATGAAGTGAGAAATAACACAAATGTACTATGAAGTAAAACCAAGAACAATCAAAACACTCTCCTCGTCAGTAACATCTCTGATAATGAGTCAATAACCTCTTTTGCTTCTCTAGGAATATGCTGCATAGTAGGCCTTCAGGGTGAATTTGATCTCCTTATGTATGGAGAAAAGGTGCCTTGGTACTAATGCTTCTCTGCTGGCCCAAGCAATGACATTCGATGAAACTCCCTCTACTAACACTACAACTGGCACATTCAAGATTAACCATATTATTTGTAACCCTCTTTTATTGCCAAAATTTCTGCTGTACTTGAGTCCCTAATGCCAACTGGCCAAAAAAAGGATAGTTCCATGGTGCCATTTTCATCCAATATTAACTCTTACCAAACCAGATACTCCCAGGTTGCATTAGGAGCTATGTCTACATTCATTAAGTTTGTATCTACACAGCAAAGGGCGCCTATCTCTAAAAATACCAGTGGCTTTCATGGACCGTCCAATGCAACCTTCCAATTTCTCAGTATATATGAAGAATAAATACCCAGAAACTCCTTCGCTTGAATGCCCCAATCAGTGACTGTTGATTTAATCCTTGATAGAACCCCCAATCAATGACTGTTGATTTAATCCTTGATAGAACCATCCCTCATAAGGATCCTTTGCCTTCAAAAATTCTTTTGTTTCATTCTTTCACACATCCCATGCAATTTCAAGGGGTGCCATTTTCCACATGATCTGTGCCCTCTTTCTAAATGGGCATGAATCCCATCCAACCAATAGAGATTAAAAGGAAGCTGGTGTAACACATTTACAGAGGAGCTTCAAGAAGGCAAACCAAAATCGTACATGAGACGCAAAGGGGCAATGAACCGATAAATGAAATGGACTCTTCTGCCCATCACAGAAGCCTGTGTTGGCCACAGCGAAGATGCAGGATTTTGAGATGGTCGGTTTACAAGATTTTATTGGACAAGGCTGTCCAAAAGAACAAGTTGATTCTAGGAGGGGCTTGAGATTTCTTAACTCTTCCACAAGGAAAATGGGCAATTGAGTTTTTCATAATTCCCCCAAAAAATTGACAACACCCGACACACACAACAAAATAATAATAATAATAATAAAGGACAGCTGCTAACTATAGCAATCTAAGAATATTGATAAGACATACTGAAATAATTCATGGATAAGAAGAAATAAACTTTTTTTCACTATGTTTGTAAAATTATGATACGAAAGAATTATTAGCTGTGCTATATAAATTATACATTACAGGGTAAACAAAACATATCATTTTTACAAATTCACCTCAAAGAAAAACTACAGAAAATATGTCAAAAACAAAGTCTAAAGAAAAAAATAGGGAAGGAATAAAGGGTGCAGAGAACTCAGGGCCAATTAGAAATTTCTCTTATTCAACAGCAGGAACATGAATGTGAAAGAAAAGAAGAACAAAAGATCTGATGGGAAACTATTCATTAAGTGCTGATCCTTGCCAGAGTTGCCACCACTGAAAAAAATCATGTCAAATAGGGGTAAAAGTAAGACCAGCCAGAAACACTTGCTTCCATTCATGCAAAAACAACAGCTCATAGACGCTATGATAATGACATCCATCAACAAATAACAGTTGGTTGAGCCATGAACACTCACGTAAAATCAATAATGTAGACCCAGAACTCCGTTTGGAAGTATTCATTAACTGCAGTTCTTTTCATAGGAAAATAATAGAATGTTTGGGGACAAAGAGGTCCTGTTTCAGCTATAACATGGGTTTGGCACTGAGTTTTTTTTTTTTTTCAACAAAAGGATTTTATTAAGATAAAAGGAAGATCCAATCCTGGTACCTAGCAGACATCATGGAAGAGGTGGTAGAAAACTCGAAGAAAGTAAACATCTCTTTCCATCTAATCAAGCGTTGTGCAAACTCGAAGCAGATTGTCTAGCAAAAGAGGGAATATCCAAAACTAATTTGCCGATTGTTACCAACTGTTAATATTATCAACCCGAATTTCTGGGTGTTGTCAACCCTTTCTTTTTGGGATGAAAGGTCTAACCATACTTTTGGTTTTTTTTTTTTTTTAGTATACTTCTCCTTTACTGCAAATTCAGTGAAAGAATACGGTCATCTTTTCAAAAAAAAAAACCCAGAAGATCACCTCAGAGCACTGCCCAATTTTATTAGACTCCAATTGTGAAAGATGGGGTTCCTCCCCCTTTCGGTTTGAGCTAATGTGGCTTGAAGAAATCAACTTCAGCAGCTCTATTGGGAATTGGTGGAGCAGTTTCAGGGTTGAAGGTCAAGCAGGCTTCAGACTTTCTTCTTAACTCAAAAATTTGAAGGTTAATGTTAAAGAATGGGCCAAGAACCATTTTGGAGAAATAGAGGCAGTCAAAGCTAGCATCCTTGAAAAGCTTCAAACTCTAGACAAAAAGGAACAATCTTGCCAACTGATAGTTGAAGAGATCAACTCTAGAATCCAGTTGAAAGAGATGTATGTAAGGAAAGTGAAAGAGGAAGAAATTAAATGGAAATAGGGGTCAAGATGCTGGTGGCGTCAGCAAGATTGAGGGGGAACATGATTAGCTTCTTATATAAGGGAGATTTGAGATTGGATGACCGAGAAAGTATTACCAGACATATCTTGGAGTACTTCCAATCCTTGTATTCTAAAGAAGACTGTGACAAACCCACTCTTGATAATCTTCACTTTGCCAATATATGGGAGGATAAAGTTGTTAATGACCAGAAACACCAAAAGCTCGAGCTGTTAGTGAACGGCACAACAATGTATATCAACACCCACCCTCGAATGGGAGGCCATGCGAAACCCAGTAGACAGACGGAACAGAGCAAACCAGACGGACAGATGAAGGTAACATGCCTCCCACGAGTTTTGAACTTGTGACCTCTAGCTCTGATACCATGTTAATGACTGGGAACACCAAAAGCTCAGCTGCTAGTAAACGGCACAACAATGTATATCAACAAAAGCAAGGTGGTTGGAGAGAGATTTCCAGATGGGGGAAGTGAGGCAAGTGTTTTTTTTTTTTTTTACCTTGGAGGTGAAAAGTAAGGCAAGTAATTTTTGGGAAAAAAAAAAAAGAGTAAGGCAAGTAATTTCCAACCTTGGAGGTGAAAAGGCGCCTGGCCCTGGTTTCCTATAGATTTTTTTTTTCCAGTGTTTCTGGGATGTTTTGAAAGATGGTATCATGGACTGTATGCGAGACTTCCACACCAAAGGTAAGCTTTCCAAAATTCAGGGTGCCTCATTCATCGCCCTTGTTCCTAGGAAGACTGGTGCCAACTGTATCAAGGATTTTATACCAATTAGCCTGCTTGGAAGCATCTATAAGATCTTAGCTAAGGTGTTGGCGGGAAGGATACAAAAGATCTTGCGCTCGGTGATTTCTCCCTCACAAGCAGCCTTTGTGCATGGGAGGCAAATCCTTGAGGGGTCCTTCTAGCTAACGAGTGCAACCATTCAAGATTCAGAGACAGGGAGCCAGGTCTTATTTGTAAGCTTGACTTAGAAAAAGCTTTTGACAGGTAGATTGAGATTTTCTTCTTTATTTGTTGAGAAGAATGGGACTTGGCGTCAAATGGACTACGTGGATTCAAGAATGCATCTCCTCAGCCAACCTTTCTATTCTTATTAAGGGCACCCCAAAAGGGTTCTTCCCAGGTCAAAGGGGTTGTTGCCAATGAGATCCTCTCTCACCCTTCTTCTTTGCAATTGTCGGGGAAGCCCTTAGATGATTTCAGTTGCTAGTGAAGCGAACTTCATTAGTGGTTTCAAACCAGTAGCGAGCGCTCCTACAGTTACTCACTTACAATTCATGGATGAAACAATCCTATTTTGTGATGCGAAAGAAGATCAAATCAAGAACATGATTGCCATCCCTAGATGCTACGAAGCTGTCTCGCCGATATTATGGGCTGCAAAGTGGGATCATTTCCAACCCATTGTCTAGGCCTGCCTATGCGCACATCCATAGTGCCTAAATCCCTGTGGGATCCAGCGGTGGAGAAAATTGAAAAGAAGTTGGCTTCTTGGAAAGCTAGATATCTCTCCTTGGGGGAAAGAATTACCCTTATTCTATCCGCGCCGGCAAACCTTCCTATATACTTTATGTCTCTTCTCAGATGTCCAGAGTCAGGGGTCAGACACAGAAAAGTTGCAGTGGGACTTTCTTTGGCAGGGTAGGGAGACCAAAAGCAAACTCCACTTAGTTGACTGGAATTCTGTTTGCACCTGAAACCAGGCTGGAGGTCTAGGGCTAAGGCCCCTCAAGGAAATGAATACAGCACAGCTGGGAAAATGGTTGTGGAGAATTGATGAAGAATCAGACTGTTTGTGGAACAATGTGCTAATGGCTAAATAAAATGTGAGAAGGAATGGCTGGGACATCCCTGACCATTACCAAGGAACCTTTTGCTGCCTCAATCAAGTTTCAGATGGGCAACAGAGACAGCATATCTGTATGGCATGATACGTGGATTGGAGATAGGCCTTTAGCCGAAAAATTCCCTCAATTATACAGTTGTGCCAGAAATCGTCAAGCCAAGGTCCGTGAGTACATGAAAAGGACCCCTCTTCAGACCCTCTGGTGCCCGATTCTCAGGAGGAACCTTCAAGAGTCTGAGGAGGCAGATCTTTTTAGCCTCTTCTTCATGTTTTGTATTAGCTTTCATCCCTGAAGAAGGGAATGATAGAAGAATTTGGACGCCTTCTAGGGATGGCAGCTGTTTGGTATCATCTTTTTTCTCTACCTAAACGACCCATGCAGCTTTGGGTACTCGTTGGGATCATCTTTGGAAGAAGCCCCTCTGAGAGTGCTAGCTTTAGGATGGCTTGCCCTTAACAGGAGAATCCTCACTATGGACAAACTTTGCCGGCGAAAATTGCTCATTGTTAATGCATGCCTTATGTGTCTTTCAGGCGAGGAATCGGTTGATCATTTATTGCTTAACTGCACTGTGCCACATAAGCTCTGGAATATGCTCCTCTGCAATGTTGAATGCAATTGGTCCTCCCTCGGACCATCACTGACCTGTTTGCAGCTTGGATGCTCCCTACTGGCTCCTCAAAGGAAAGGCTCTGTGGCATTTATCTTTCCTGGCAATCATTTGGACTATTTGTAAGGAAAGAAACCAGAGATGCTTTGAAGGCAAAGCCACCTCTTTAGAAGACATCTTCGTCAGGATAAAAATCAATGTTGCTCATTGGGTATCTATTTCTCCAAGAGTTTTAGGGTGTGCCATCCAACTTCATTATTTTTAACTGTAGCCTAGCCTCCTAGAGTGCTTGCTTCTTGGTTTTTGTTGAGGTTTTCTTTTTGCCTTGTTTAGCTTTTTTGATTGGCCTTAAGCTTCAGTGTGGGGGCTTTTGGTTTTAATACCACACTCTCCCTTTTTGTTTAGTGATTTCTATTTTGCAGGCTCCTTTTTTCCACCCTGAGCTTCTCGGTATAATTTTGTTTTACTGTTAAGCCTTTTCTAATTAAATTCACCATTCAAAAGAGAAGATACAAAGGAAACAACCAAACAAGAAGAACTGAGACTATAAAGGTGTAAAAGCCTTATACCAAAAAAAAAAAAAAAAAAAGGATTACAAGGATACAGCCACCATAGGTGAAGAGTTCTCCACTCCACTACTTGTTTGGCCAAGGAATCTACAAGAGCATTAGCCAACCCCAAGCATTTGAACTCAACTTGAATCAGAGAAGACACCAAGGGGGTATGTGTCCTAGCCCCGCCCAACTTAGCATGATATTGTCCGCTTTGGCCCACGTGCGCGCACGAGGACTTCCTAGACGGTCGCCCATCCCGGTACGCCTCCCGCCCGAGCACGCTTATCTCTGGAGTTCTTGTGGGATCCAAGGCCACACAACTTTAAAACGCTTCATGTTGAGTTCAAGGATGAAAATAGCGGTAGCAACAGGCGTAGCGGCCCGTCACCAAAACTCTACGAAGCGGCTGTTATGTAGCGGTGTAGCGGTGCGTTTTGAAAAATTCGTCAAAATTTTTTGAAAAGATTCTAGAAAATCCAGAATATTGAAAAATGATTTAAAATGTGTTTCTTTATTTTCAAAAGTAACTTAGAAAAGGGAGCGTAGTGGTCCTCTCATTCTATGAAGTCCTGTATCGTTGTATGAATAGAAAATAATAGTAATGATCAATTTTTTCACATGTATTTTATGTTGCTTAGTTATGTTAACTTAGAAACTAATAAAATGCTTATAATCAACAGTGTCATCAATATATTACCAGTACCGTTTAGGGCTGTCAATCCGGCCCTTTGACGAGGGGGCCCTGCCCGGCTCGGCCCGCAAAAGTCTTCAAAGCGAGGGCTTTTCTTTTTGTCCTAAAGCCCGAGGGTAGGGTAGGGCCATATTTTGAAAAGCCCGCAACCTTGAGGGCCGAGCTAGGGCTTGACTTAGCCAGCCTGAGGGGGCCCGGCCAGGCCCTTTGTCTATTAATATATAAAATAAATAATATATAGAATATAGAATACATATATAGAGACTTTTAAAAATATATATAAAGAACTACTCTAATTAGCAATTAATGATAGAGGCTTAATATTTTGTCAAACAATAATAACCATGGCTTTGAAAGAATTTTAATGGATATCCCCATAGATCACAATATTGCCACCTATATTTAATTATATGTTATCATTTGAATGATATATTTGATTCTATGTTTGCCCAACACGGACATATTCTTCAACGAAAAGGAAATTCAAGTTGTCATTCATCATATTGATTTTCACCAATGTAAACTATTGAAGGTTGAGAGTTTAGATAGATGATCATTAACATTATCATTAAGTGAGGTTAAATTCAACCTCTAACTATTGATCGATGCCAATTTCTTTCTATACCCTTACTTTTATGGCTATTGTTGTTTCATTCATGTGGACCCCACATTCGGAGTTGAAAGTTTGTGACTCATGAATCAAATTATCTTGGTCATTCATCTTCGGTATTCAAAGTTTAATTGCTTTGTTATAAAATCCAAGGGTGATTTTTCGAAGAATTACAAGTTAGGGTTACTGCTAACTCAAGAGTGGTCTAATGTTTATTTGAACCACATATACAAATAATTTATTTGGAATAAGTCTAATGCCTATTTGAAGTAAATTTAATTGAATCAGACACGACTTGCCAAAATGTTCTCATGGTTAACATTATTGCTTTATAAAAATTTATAGAACATGAACTAGTAAAAAAAGCAACAACCAGCAAAACTTCAACTGCGACAATCTTAATAATAGCTTGAAAACAAACAAAACTGAGCGCATTATTTAAACTATTAAGACTGAAAACAAATAAAACCGAGCACATTATTTAAACTATGTAACTATTGTTAGTGTATTAAGGTATTTAAAAGTGTATTTCCTAGTTTTATGTCACAACACTATCACATTACCTTATTTCATTTAAACCTAACCAATATCTTTATAAAATGATGAAGTAACTTGTTTTGTGCAATCTTTTAAAAGTGTTACAAAAAGATTGACTTTTACATTGCCCCTCGAATAAAGGTGGGTTAGCATTATGGTATAGAAGAATAATTATATATGATAATATTAAAAAAAATAATCATTTTTTTCGGCCCTGACCCGACCCTAGCCCGGCCCTGACCCTTTAGGGTAGGATTAGGGCTTCAATATTGTTGGCCCGCCATGGGCTCCGAGGGCTTTGACTTGACCTAAGCTCGGCCCGCATATATGAGGGTAGGGTAAGGGCTTGCCCTGGACCGGCCCGGGCTCGGCCCTTTGATAGCCCTAGTACCGTTGCTTAAAATATCACATTTCACAGTTGTATTTATATGGGGGAAATTTTTCTGTTAAAGTGAAATTTGATTAGGACTCTATTTCCTATTAGAGTGAAAAGGGCCCATGGGTTAAGGCCCTATTTCCTATTAGAGTTCACGTTGGTTAAGCACTATTTCCAATTAGAACAAAATTTTACTAGAGCCCATCTTCAATTAGCGTGAAATATGAATGGGCTTTATTTTCAATTAGTGCAAACATCGGCTATGATCTTATTTCTAATTAGAGTGCAATTTGATTGAGCTCTATTTTCAAGTAGAGAAATTTGGCTAAGGCCTTGATTTCAATTAAGTAATATTTGGCTAAGGCATGACTTTTTTATTTTTATATTTAGGCCCCATTGTGGAGCCCACCAATGGTTAAAGGCATTAGGTGCTTCGTGTTTTATTTTGTTCTTAGAGGGGTCATTTAAATTTTATTTATACCTTTCAAAGTGCCCATAAGTGGCCTCTAATGAAATAAAAGAGGGGGTCCATTTAATTTTTATTTATGCCTTTCAAACTGTCCATAAGTCCTCTAATGATTAAATAAAAGAGGGGGTTGACAAACACAAATCGAGAAATAAAAGAGGGTCTCCATCTAATTTTTGCTTAGAACTTAAATAGGGCCCATTAAGTGCCCCCCTAATGAATTAAAACCAATTAAATAGGTTTAGGGGGTTGACACACACAAATCAAGAAATAAAAAAGGGGTTCCATTTAATTTTTGTTTAGAACTTAAATATGGCCCATTAAATGCCCCCCAATGAATTAAAACTAGGGGCAAAATTAAATAGGTTTAGGGGGGTTGACACACACAAATCGAGAAATAAAAAAGGGGCTCCATTTAAATTTTGTTTAGAACTTAAATGGGGCCCATTAAATTCCCCTTGATGAATTAAAATGAGGGCCAAAATTAATTAGGTTTTGGTGCCCTGTTGCCTTTCCCAACACAAGGGTTGACAAAAAACGAGAAGGGGGAAAGGAAAATAATAAAAAAGAAAAGAAAAGAAATGAGAAGAAGAAGAAAAGGCACCGCTGCTGCTACCATCGTAGGTTCCTTCAGCATAGGTATGTTTCTTGCATCTGTTCTCTGTATTTAATTTTTTTCTCCTCTTCATTTTTTTTCATCTTCTTCTTCATCCCGGTCATATAGATGAAAAGGGAAAAGCCTACTATTTTTTTTTTTTTTACATTTCAGAGCTCTTTGCGTCCGATACGCAACGTATCGATGCTTATCGGCTACTATGGGTAAATCGCGGCCGATACACACCAATACGGTTGTGAATGGCGCTATTTCATGTTTAGGCTGCTACGCTACGTAGCGGGCAATATTTTCATCCATGGTTGAGTTAACACAAGGTTTGACTTATAAGCCCAAGGTCACGACAGAGTGGTGAAGAGAAATGATAAGATCTAAGCCCTCGGTGGTGCAGAGAACTATCGTAAACAGAGTAGTGGAAAACATATCTAGACACTGATAAGAAGAAAACCAAAGAGAAAAATGGGTATGGATTTGATGATTTTAGTTGCTAATGTTGATCTGATAACAGTGCTATGGATTGTGAAATGGGTATGGATTTGATCTAATAAGGGGTGCTATATGGATTGTAAAATGGGTATGGATTGGACGATTGTAGTTGCTATGGATTGTGAAATCGGTATGGAACTAATGATAGGTGCTGGATTGTTGTTACATTGATTATGCAGGGACTAGTGTACATCTTTTACCATGGATCATGGTGTGTACATGAGATTATCTTTTCATGATTTATGCATCTAGATTTTATTGTGTATTTATTTTGTTCTTTTTCTTTTCTTTTCCTTTTGGTGCAAGTGCAAATCCTTGTTGGGTCATGAATGACCTTGATCGTTTGATCAGTGTGATCTCCTAGAATTCCATTGAAAGTAAGAATATTGTAGATCATTGAAATGAAGAAAGTGGTGCTGGGTTGAACATGAAGATAGTGGGCAGGTGTTTGCAAGTGGTGTGAAACAGCCGACCCTAGCTGATTTTTTCTTTTGATTTCTCACATTTATTTTATGTAAAAGTTCCATTTTCTTCATTTATAAGGTTCACCACAAATTTGAGTGATGCAATTTGTCATTGAGTGCAAAATAATATATTCATGCCCATTTTAGCCTTGAATATGTATACAAATAATTCATAAACATGTAAAATTTCGCTCATAAATTCAAGTAACTATGAAACAGGGAATTTGTAGAATCCAGGTTACAAGAAATTCTCAGGCGGGAATTTCGGCATTAAAGAAACAGGAAATTCAGGAATGTCAGAATTCAACAGCATTTCAGAGTTCTCGCATCTCAAATTCTACAAATTCCAGCATACATGAATTCCAGAAATTCTTGCAAAAAAACAGGCCCTAAAGGAAACCTCTATTTTTTTTATCGGGAAAGCTCTGTATTATTTGCAACTATAATGTGATCTTAATTATCTAATTCTATAACTAAAATAAAATAAATATAGTCCACCAGAAAGAATTGGCTTAGTCCCCAGTCAACTTAGACTCGATTTAATTAACTACACACTGGTCCTGGCTTATGATCTAATTTGAATATAAAAAGAATTCATTATGCAGGAGCAAGTCTATTAAGTTTACCTTAATAATATCACGACCAAAATGGGTCACCAAGCAAGTTGGATGAATTACAAATTAAAACAACATAAAATTGCATAAAAAAGGCATGTAAAACTCACATCAAATCCAGGTTACTTTTTCTTGTCTTTTTTAACAATAAAAATAAATAACTCAAAACTCCCATGCTTACCTTGTATCCACAGGAACGCCACCAATTGGAACAACAATCCTATGAGGCCATTCGAGCATATCTGTGACGATTGAATTCACGGTATCCTACCAAGGGGAAATGTCACATAAAATAAAGTAAATCAAAATTAAAGCCAATAGATATCTCAAACAAAAGATTTGACATTATACTCACATCAATCATATCTGAAAGTCCAGGAATTGCTGTTAGGCTACCACCAATGGCCTTCAATGTGTAATCTATTTTAGGCTTCGGCTGGAATTTGAACATAAATAAAGTTAAATGTCAGACTCAGGATATGAAACGCCAAAAAATAACAGGCCAAGCCCACTCTTCTAATGTACTAACTTTTCACATATCTTCAAGTTTTGAAGAAAATAAACAATTTGCTCACAATTCATTGTCAGGGGAGTTTACTATATAAATATTCTCCAAAAAAATTATATACATATAATATATGTAGCAGCTGAACCCAACATAGTCGGGAATCGAGAACCTGCTATGTGCTGGGTCAGGTGCTATATATATACTGAAGGGCTTCTCTCAGCTCTTTCTCAAAGAAAGGAGCTTCCAATACCTGGATCATATCTGTGGAAAATAGCATAAAAAAAAATAAACAATCCAACAACGGAGAGACAGATTCTCACTGGCATATATAATGATATATTCTAAAGAAAGTCATCTCCCTTTAGTGTCATCCCTGATCCCTCACTTCACATAAAATATCACTATATTGAATGCAATGAATCATGATTGATCTTCATCTGGCACTAGCCATCTTTAATCCATCTATTTCGGGATATTTGCCTCCATTTAATTTTGCCACACTTTCATATAAATTCCTCCTTTAGACTGTCTATGAATATTTTCCTCTGAAATAAAACAATATTTTCCTCAACAGCATCCAACAATTGAATTTGTAGTAACGAAATAACCTTCACAATCCCCATCCTCAATATGCCCAAATGTGGAATTCTTCCATTCTTTTAATTTGGCCTTAAACAACTTTAATTTCTAACTCAAACAGCCCTCAACCCTTTTACATGAAATCCCTCCCACCAATTCTTAACTAATTTAGAAACCTTTCCAAAAAAAAAGAACCTTTCGAAAAAAGAACAAATTTCTTCCGCCATCCACATTAATTCAAACTGGAAAGGAGGACCCCAAAACTCTATAGAAGCATCAAGGAAAACAAGGCTATGACCCGACCTTGGTCGGAGGACACCTTATGATCTAGCAGGAAAAACTTCACGTCAATCATTCTTCAACGCACATGGCTTCTCTTCATTATTAGTCCACATAAATGAGGATTCCGACATTTTTTTTCTTCGCTAGGTTGGACAACTGGTTCGCAAGTGATACTTTAACATGAACACCCAGGGATCTATCCCGGGCATGTGTGTGAAATGAAGGTGCCAACACCACTCGACCACGAGTGTGTTGCTAGGCTCCTAACATGTACAAACAATAAGATAATTATGATCAATCTAAAGCCTTCACACTCACTACCACCCTGTGGATTACCAAACCCCAAAATTTGACACTTGTCCAAATCCTACAGACCCTTGGACTCATCATGTGAATTTGGCACCTCAGATTCAGACAGCTTTGAGGCCATCAAAACAGTACTTCCCACGATTAAATGGTTCCCTAGTTTTGCACACAAATATATCATAGTGAGACCTTTCAGAAACACTTTCCCCCACCCCACAAAGTGGCTGGGTTTTTCCTTAAATCACTTGTATACAACTATGGCACATTTACCCAGTTACCTAGTACCCAATCCCTCCCCCACTCCCCCCCACTAGTGCATTGGCACCGGTCCCAACTTAACACTTCCAGAATTATCCACCATAGGGTTTTACATTCAAAGTTTTGAGCAATTTCCAACCCTTGATCTTGAGGCCTTGATATCTACTCCATACAATATCCCATCAAGTAGACTGATTTTTCGACCACCTTTTATCCATGTACAAACTGTTCCCTCCCTAAGGCCTAAACAACCAAAATCCACCCAAAAACCAACCTCATCTTTTCCAAGGAAAAAAGAAGAAAAGGAGGGGAAAACTCCTAAATGATCACCAAGGCTAGGGCTGTTGCGTATGTTGCCCACACTTAGCAGTTCAGGAGATCACCTTTTTATGTGTGTGTATACACATATTTAGTCTACATATATTTATTGATGTTGGATGTTATTGTTAATAATAGTTGATAATGAAGCGATGGATTGCTTAATTGTAAAAGAGAAATTTTTAACAACATTCAAAGAATTTGTTTTGAAACAAGGCAATTGGAATTAGGCTATGAACTGTAACGAAATGTGGTATGAGAAAGAAGAGGCTTGGTGGTGGAATATAGACGTAAGAAAACCTGGTGGTGGAATATAGAAGTTTAAAATGCCTTAATCAAAAGAAAATGACATCCAAGAAATGGCATAAGACAAAAAGTCCATTTACCATTCAAAAATAAGTCCAGCATACCAAGAAATGTTTAAATTAAAGAGTTACTTTTAATAAATGTGGGTGTGTTAATACGCGTGAGAAAGAACCTCAAATCAGTAGTCATGAATATATACAAAAAATAAAACTTGTGTTCTAGTTTGTATTCCCCTACCCTTCTGGTCAGAAATCATGTACTTCTGCTACACAAAAAAAAAGTGGGAGATCCCCCATAGACATACCTCAGACAGGAGAGCAACAACAACAGCAGAAATGCAAGGTATCTCTTCAGTAAGTTGGAAGATAACACGTACAACAGTGAAAACCTGAAGATCCTTCAACTGAAACCAGAAAGCAAGTACAAGAACCGAGATTAAGCATCTTTTAGTTACCAAAATATAAACTAAATTATTTGGCAAGAGAAATCCATATAGGAGCACACAAGCCAGCATAGGACACAGTGACAGGCCATGTCAAAGGGGGAACCCAAGGACTTACCTTAGACACAAGAAGCTCCACTCATCAGGTATGTCATACATGTATGAAATAGTGAAAAATGGAAGAAAATAATTTCACTGATCCACAATAACATGCATGTGATGCCCAAATATTAGTCATCCAGACCAATTTTGGAGCAAGGTTATTTTTGCAGTGGGCTGATGTGCCACGTGCCATGCAGACAAGTCTGATTCATTTATTTATTTATTTTGGAATGTTAAATTATAAGTTTGTACACATCTGTTTAAGAAAAGGCCTTATTTAGTAATATAACCCTTCCACATAATTATAAGGGAAAAAAGGATTTAATCCACAATCATTCACTTGGAAAGTATAAGATGTTCAACAAAGACATTGACTAGAAATAAAAAACGCAATACACCTATGTAAATAGCTACATTAATGTTAGTACTCAATGCACAAACCTGAATTGGTAGTGAGGCAACAAGTGCATCAACAGCAAGGATGATGTTTGGATCACCTCCCCATCGGAAGTCAATGTCCATTGTGATTTGACCTTTCTTGAGGCTCTGAACACGAATGCCTGCAAAAAATAAGTAATGGACCAATTAAATGCTCTTTATCCAACACATCACAAAGTTAACATCTAAGCACAGTAGAAAATCAACACCCTGTATGAAAAATGAAGTGGCCAGTCCAAATGATGAGTGCAAAATTGCAATGATTAATTACCATTTAATAGAACAACTTAAGAAAGAATATTTTACAAACCAACACAATGTTATGCACCATGTATGACTTCATGAGACAATGTTGAAACGAAGCCAAACCCCTATTGTTCGATATAACAACAGTGAAATTTATTTTGGCTAGGTTCACCTACTGGCCATGAGTGATACTTGTAATAAACCATTTACCAACCCAAAAGCTTAAGTTGATAGGTGGAAGGCCCATACAGATATATTAAGACATGTCAAGCCTATTACTTATGTGATGTGGGATGTGGGACTTCCCAACACTCCCCCTCGCGTGCAGGCCTAATAGATTTCATGAACGGGCTTATCACGTGGGCTACACAAGAATAACGGGATCGAAACCCGCTCTGATATCATGTAATAAACCATATACCAACCCAAAAGGTTAAGCTGGTAGGTGGAAGGCCCATACAGATCTATTAAGACATGTCAAGCCTATTACTTAGGCGATGTGGGATGTGGGACTTCCCAATAATACTATCAATTTGAAGACACTATCAATTTGAAGACCCAAGGATCGGTCCCTAGGCATGTGCGTGATACCAAGGTGCCAACACCACTCAACCGTGACTGTGTTGGCAACAACAGTCAATTTTATTCAAAAAACATAAAAATATAAAATCCAACTACCTTAGACCAAATACAAGCATAGAGTCAAAAAAATTCAAAACCTCCAAAAAGCTACATATCATGGGGAAAAAAGAATCCAGAAATGTAGGTACTAAGCAAGCATGATTTTCCAATTTTCACTCCTAATTTAGTTGAATGAGTGATAGAATCTAATTATAAAATAAAATGGTTCAGTCTATATCATCATAAAAGCCATGTGTGAAAGGCACCAAATCAAACAGAACTAAATCAAACCTTAAATCTTTACCATAATAATAATAATAAAGAGAATCAAGTCAAACCTTCAATCTTGGGTGCCACATTTCCAAGAGTAAGTTTGCTGAACTTCAGTGATTTAATCCCTGGGGGTCGATAATCTTCCAATAGAGGTTCAACAGATTCCTTAATGACCAAGGTTGCTGCCTGAAAGCAATGACATGCTTACAAACTTAACAGAAACTTAAAAATCATGAGCCACTGGCATGCCATCATCTCAACAGATAAATCAAACTACAAGAACTGGAGATTTATAAACTATAATAGCCCATTTGTAAAACAACAACAATGATAATATGCATTCACTTTAAATATATATGACTTTGATGAATGAAAATCAAAGTCTTGGATGCAAAAATCAATCTTGTGAATGCCCTCCCTTGATGAATGAAATTCAAGAACGTTATTGTGCATGTATATGAAACTGATCAAATCTTATCATTCATACCCCACCTATTACTTTTGGGTTACCATTAGCTATTATTCCAGGAACAGCTTGACGTTAGAATGAGACAATGGGTTTAGCACACTATAACGTAGCTGGCATTCCAACGAACAAGAGACTTTTAGAAAACATCTCCCTCAACTCTCACGTTAGCAAATCCTAACTAGTGTAATGGCATCCAAGCATATAATTTTAGAAAGAGTCGGCAAAAGGGAGTCCAAGAATTCAAGCCAATGAAGAGCTAAAAAGTGTTATTCAAACAATATTCCCAATTTCATGTATGTTTCTGCTAATTTTGTTATCACATATACATTAATCTCTCCTTTGGGTAAGCTTGTTGAATCTCATAATCTTAGGAACATCTTTTGTAACAGCAAGCAACACACTTAATACCCGTGACTCAAACATAGGCAGAATGGAGTCGCTAACACCTTCCTACACAAATTCTTGCTTTGTCTATAGCTTGCAACCATTCCATCAAAGTCAAAATAGCAAAAGATATTCAGAACTATGGACTCCAAGTTTTCTAAGGTCTTTTACATTAAATATTTTGAGGTAATACTATAATAGTCAAAGATGGAAGCTATCTTCTCACTTAGGCAATTAATGGAAAAATATCGAGCAAAGAGGAAAAATCTGCATATGGTCTTCATCAATCTAGAAAAAGCCTATGACAGGGTACCTAGAGATTTTGGCGGGTTTTAAATCAAATGAATGTTCCAAGAGGTTATATTGAAATTATTAAAGACATGTATGAAGGAGCAGTAACAAGTGTGAGAACTACTTGTGGAGAAACAGGGAAGTTCTCAATGACTATAGGTTCGTATTAGTGGTCAGACTTGAGCCCTTATCTCTTTGCAATGATTATAGATGAGTTAACTGCTCTATTCAAGAAGAGGTACCTTGGTGCATGTTATTTGCAAATGATGTTATGGTGATAGATGAATAAAGAGATTCTGTGAATACAAAACTCGAGAGATGGCAAGAGGCTTTAGAATCCAAAGGCTTTAAAATAAGCCATACAAAGACATAATATATGAATTGTAACTTTAGTGGGCATATAGAAAGAGTTGAAACTGTTGTGAGAATTGAAGACCATGAAATACCACAAAGTGATTCTTTCCACTATCTTGGCTTTATAATTAGTAAGATGGGGAGATTGATGAAGATGTCGAACATAGGGTTAAAGCAGGATGGTTGAAGTGGAGACTTGCTTCTGAAGTGCTCTGTGACTGACGAATGCCAACAAGATCGAAAGGAAAATTTTATGGGATAACAATTAGACCTGCTATGATCTATGGAGCAAAATATTGGCCAACCAAGAAGCAACATGCACAAAATGGATGTAGCAGAGAAGAGAATGTTGAGGTGGATGTGTTTCGAGAGCATTTAGGGGTAGCAACAATAGAGAATAAAATTAGAGAGGCCCATTTGAGATGGTTTGGGCATGTCCAACGTAGGCCGGCAACGGCACCAGTAAGAAAAAGTTTGGTTATGAAGGTTAATGGCCTACCGAGGGGAAGGAGTAGGCCCAAGAGGACATGGATGGAGGTAGTAAAAATAGATATGAGCTCAAGATAGATCGGAATGGAGAAATAGGATTTGTGTAGTCCACCCCAACATAGTTAGGCCAAGGCATTGATGATGATGATGACTGTAATAGTCATACCCCTACATGATCTTCAGTTTGTAACCACTCAATCAAATTCAAAATAGCAAATGATATTCAAAATTTATGGACTCTTAAGTTCTCTAAGATCTTTTGCATTAAATCTTTGGTGGCAATGTCACTTCTTCCTAGTGCAAATTTATGGAAGATCAGAGACCCATTGACGGTGGTAGCTTTTGAGTGGTTAGATCTCTTAGATGGAATCTTAACGACGGACATGTGACAACTGTTAAGATGGCCCAAGGCCCATGAACATATCCTGTCCAGAATATCACATCTCACGTGGATATTGATTGGGTCAACTTGTAACAGCTGTACTTATTCTCTTAATTAGATTTTCTCTCTTGTAATTAGTTAGTTTCCTAAAGTTAGAAGAGCAATTGATTTGATTAGCTAGTTTCCTAACTTAGCAGCCTTGATTGAGGCTTGTAATTCTCTATATATTGAAGCTTGATCTCCAAAGGAGACACACAGAAATAATACAATTAAGAAGAAGTTTCTTCCAAATTCTGAGATCATCAGTTTGTCATGGTATCAGAGCAGAGTTCAAGAAAACCTTGTTTTTTTATCTTGCATAGTATCCAGGGAATAAGATATCATCACTGATCATCCCTGATTGTCACAGATCATCCCTGATCGTCATAGATCAAGACGTGGCCCACTTCAGATCGTCATTAGCCTCTCTGGAAATCCCTTCCATCCTGGTCGACTAGATTTATCCAATTTTTTGGTGATTTTTTCAAGATTTTATGATCATCAGACCACTCCAGCACCTCCAGCGACTTCCAGCGACTTCCAGCGACATCCACAGATCGATCCTCTGCGTGGCCCACCATAGATCATCAGATCAACTTCCAGAAACCATCCCACACTGGTCGACTGGTATTTCTAAGAATATTGGCTATTTTTTCAGGATTTTTCAGCACCTCCAGATTGGATTTTTCGTCATTCTCGAGATTTTTCAGTTTTTAATACTGTTTTCATCAAGACCGTCCAGAATCTTGGATATTCAGTAGAATCAGATCAAACTTGTTTCAATAGAAGCCAGAATAGTGGGCCTCCTCAGATCTGTCCTCTGATCTTTGGCCAGCACCATAAGTGGGACCCACGTAGTGGATCTACAGCACCTGTCAAGGACGTCTGGGGTTTTGTTTTTACACAATTACTGTTCTGTTTTGGGTTTCTTCTTCCTGCTTGGTTGGATCTTGATTTCTTCTCACAGGAAAGGCTTCCTACATACTTTCTCTTGTCCGTTGCTAGTTTTTATAGCTGTTCACTCTATTTTTACCATTATCGATTAGAGATGGAAAAATCTGAACTTACCTTGATCCGATTCACGGGGAAGAACTACCCCGCTTGGTCTTTTCAGTTCCAAATATACCTTGAGGCTAAGGAATTGTGGGGTTATATTTCTGGATCTGACCCTAAACCCACTGAAGATGAGAAGAAGATCTCCTCTTGGCTTACTAAAGATGCGAAGATCAAATCTTGGATCCTCGGCTCTATCGAGCCACATCTGATCATGAATCTCAAACCTTACCCCACTTCCAAAGACATGTGGGGGTATCTGAAGAAAGTATACCATCAAGATAATTCCGCACGTCAATTTCATCTTGAATGTGCGATTGCTGAATATACGCAGGGAACCTTGTCTATCCAGGATTACTATTCTGGCTTTCGTACACTGTGGTCGGAATACGATGGTATTAAGTATGCTGACGTGGCTCCAGATGTTTTGCTCATTATTCAGGATCTTCAGGCCTCTAGTCAAAGGGATCAGTTTTTGATGAAACTGCACAGTGAATATGAAAGTGTCCGATCTGCCCTGATGAATCGGACGCCATTACCTTCTTTGGATGTATGCTTAAATGAACTCCTCCGCGAAGAACAACGCATTGCGACCTCGGCTCATTTAGCGCAACAAACGGCTGAGACCTATTCAGTCGCGTTCTCAGCTAATAAAACTTCTCAGCCTCCGCCGCGTGACTTGAGCAAAACGCAATGTTACAGTTGTCAAAAATTTGGGCACATTGCAACTCAATGCAAACAGAAGGTCTGCAGTTACTGTAAAAAGTCGGGACATATCATCTCTGAATGTCGCCGCCGCCCACAACGTCCATCACCACAGCCTCAGACTCCACCGTATCAGCCTCCGCATGCGTATGTTGCTTCTTCGGTTATGCCTGCTCCTACATCTGCACCCTCACAGCCTGGGCCCTCATCTCCTCTCACTCCTGAATTGGTTCAACAGATGATTGTCAATGCTCTCTCTACTTTTGGTTTATCAGGTACATCCCCTCCATCTTCTACTTGGTTCCTTGATTCCGGGGCGTCTAATCATATGACGTCTTCCTGCGCCCCACTCTCCAATGTGCAAAGATACACTGGTCCTCATCAAATTCAAACTGCTAACGGGGGCCATGTTCCCATTACTGCTGTCGGTGACATCCCTGGTCCCCTTCCATTGAAAAATGTTTATCTATGTCCAAATTTAACTTCCAACCTTTTGTCAGTCGGGCAACTTGTTGAAAATAATTGTAACATCTCTTTTTCTTCTTCTGGTTGTGTTGTGCAGGACCAGATGTCCGGGAAGGAGATCGCGAGGGGGCCTAAATGTGGACGCTTGTTTCCGTTGGATTTTTCCAAGACTTCTAGGAATAAAATTGACAATGATGTGTTTTGTTTTTCCATTAGAGATAACTGCCAATTGTGGCATAACAGACTTGGACACCCGAATTCAAAAACTTTGTCCCTTCTGTTCCATTCTGGTTTATTAAATAAAACTACTGGTTTATCTTCTTGTGTGCCTCTTGATTGTGCTACTTGCAAACTGGGAAAGAGCAAAACTCTTCCTTTTCCTATTTCAACTTCACACAGCACTCAGTGTTTTGATTTGGTTCATAGCGATGTATGGGGAATTGCTCCAGCTCTTTCTCATGCTCATTATAAATACTTTGTGACTTTTATTGATGATTTTAGTCGGTTCACATGGGTTTACTTTCTGCATTCCAAATCTGATGTCTTTCATGTTTTTAAGATTTTTCTGGCTTATGTTGAAAATCAATTTTCCACCTGCATTAAAATCCTACGCTCTGATTCGGGCGGGGAATATATGTCCTCTGATTTTCAACACTTTTTGCAAAACAAGGGAATTATTTCTCAAAGAACTTGTCCTTATACTCCACAGCAGAATGGAGTCGCTGAAAGAAAAAATAGACATCTCCTTGATGTCACTCGTTCCCTTCTCCTTGAATCATCAGTTCCTACCCGTTTTTGGGTTGAGGCATTGGCTACTGCAGCTTATCTTATTAATCGTATGCCATCCCATTCACTTGAAAATCAGTGCCCATATTATCGCTTATACAAGACATCTCCATCCTATGATGATCTTCATGTTTTTGGCTCAGTTTGCTTTGTACATTTGCCTCCTTCTGAACGGACTAAACTTACAGCTCAATCCGCTCAGTGTGTTTTTTTAGGATATGCACCCTTCCAGAAAGGGTTCCTGTGCTATGATCCCCACATTCGTCGCATCCGTACCTCTAGGAATGTCGTGTTTTTTGAAAACAAGTATTTTTTTCAAAAACATCTTGATCCTCCAGACGACTCCTCTCTAGTTTCCTTACCTGGTTTTTCCGACGACACATCTATTGTTCGCTTTAATCCTAACTTTGTGTATCACAGACGGACCACAGACGGGCCTCCCAGGGATCCCCCTCCCGATCTCCCTCCAGCATCTGGTCCACCTCCGGCATTTGGTCCATCTGAAGTTCCTCCATTGCGTCGCTCCACTCGCATTTCGGTACCACCCGACCGCTATGGGTTCTCCCATACTTCCTTAATGGCCACTTTGTCCTCTTCTTCCATTCCCCAATCCTATTCTCAGGCTGTGCAGGACAAATGTTGGAAACAGGCTATGCAAGATGAATTGGATGCTTTGGAGAAAAATCATACGTGGGATGTTGTCTCCTCTCCTGTGGGTATCAAACCAATTGGCTGCAAGTGGATTTTTTCTCTAAAGTTAAAATCAGATGGCACTCTAGATCGCTACAAGGCACGCCTTGTTGCTCTCGGAAATAGGCAGGAATATGGCATTGATTATGATGCAACCTTTGCTCCCGTTGCCAAGATGACCACCGTTCGCATCATTCTTGCTGTTGCTGCATCTCAATCTTGGCCTCTCTATCAAATGGATGTAAAAAATGCATTTCTTCATGGTGATCTCAAAGAAGACGTTTATATGCGTCTGCCTCCGGGGTCCTCATCTGGGAAGGGTCTGGTTGCTAAGCTCCGTCGCTCCCTCTATGGTCTGAAGCAAGCTCCTCGTGCATGGTTTGAGAAATTTCAGGCTGCCCTTCTGCACTTGGATTTTCATCCGAGCCAGTATGATCCTTCCATGTTCTTACATCATGCTTCGTCTGGGATTACTGTCCTTCTGGTCTACGTTGATGACATAGTCATTACTGGTCCTAATGCACAAATGATACAGGCACTCCAAGCTTCTCTTCATCAGACATTTCAAATGAAGGATCTAGGCCCCTTACACTATTTCCTTGGTCTTGAAGTTCATCAATCGCCTAAAGGTATAGTTCTCAATCAGCACAAATATACGGTTGATCTTATTGAATTGGCTGGGCTTACTTCTTCAGCTCCAGTCGATACGCCGATAGAACTGAATGTTAAACTCAGTAAAGAGGAGGGTGATCTTCTTCCGGATCCTACCGCATATCGCCAGTTAGTGGGTAGCTTGATCTACCTCACGATCACGCGTCCTGATATCTCATTTGCGGTCAATCTCATGAGTCAGTTCATGACTACTCCTCGTCATCTTCATCTGGCTGCAGTTCGTCGCATCATTCGGTACCTTATTCGCACACCATCTCGCGGGTTGTTTTTTCCATCAGAAAATCCTCTTTCTCTCAGAGCTTATTCAGATGCTGATTGGGCTGGTTGTCCGGATACTCGCAGATCAACCACAGGATGGTGCATGTTCTTGGGTGATAGTCTGGTTTCCTAGAAATGCAAGAAACATGACAAAGTGTCCAAATCCTCTACCGAGGCTGAGTACCGAGCTATGTCTGCTGCCTGCTCCGAAATACTTTGGATCCGTGGTCTGCTCTCTGACATTGGATTTCCTGCAGCAGGCGCTACCCCCCTCTATGCAGATAATACAAGTGCAATTCGGATTACTGAAAATCCGATTTTTCATGAACGTACTAAACACATCGAGGTTGATTGTCACTTCATACGAGATGAGTTTAAACGTGATGTCATCAGCCTTCCGCATGTCTCCACTGAGCTTCAGATTGCTGATGTCCTTACTAAAGGTCTTCCCCGACCTCGCCATCAATTCTTGGTTGGCAAATTGATGCTCGTTGATTCTCCCGCATCAATTTGAGGGGGGGTGTTAAGATGGCCCAAGGCCCATGAACATATCCTGTCCAGAATATCACATCTCACGTGGATATTGATTGGGTCAACTTGTAACATCTGTACTTATTCTCTTAATTAGATTTTCTCTCTTGTAATTAGTTAGTTTCCTAAAGTTAGAAGAGCAATTGATTTGATTAGCTAGTTTCCTAACTTAGCAGCCTTGATTGAGGCTTGTAATTCTCTATATATTGAAGCTTGATCTCCAAAGGAGACACACAGAAATAATATAATTAAGAAGAAGTTTCTTCCAAATTCTGAGATCATCAGTTTGTCAACAACAGAAGTACATTTTGGCACGTGTGTGCCCTATGTGTCTTGCAGATGCATTTAAGTTTGGAGCCAAACCAAAATGAGGTCCAAACCGAAACTGACAACTATGCTCCTTCCCCACCAGTTTTTGCTCGCATCCTAGTTGGAAAGCCCCTCCATCTGGCTTTATTGTACTAATCTTGGATGGTAGCAAATTGGGGAACCCAGAGACAGCTAAGTCTGTAACAAGGTTAGTCTACATGCAATCAGTCAATGTGGTGAAACTATTAAGGTTTGTTTGATAGAGGCCAGGAGCCTTGGTCTTAATAATATCATTACGGAGGAAGACTCGATGTGTGCTATTATGTGGGCATGGAGACTAGTGGATGTGACTAAGGAGGTGATGGATCTTGCCGCATGCTCAATGCCTCCTTCATCCATTCAACTAGGGATGCTATAAGGAAGCTCATATATTGGCTAAACATGGAATTAAGTGTGAAAACCTTAGTTTTTGGAAATGTTGTTCCTCTTTTGATTTGAGTAGCTCTGGTAATTAGCCAACTTCCTTGTGATTATACATCTTGCATCTGCTTTTTGTCCAGGACCGTCTGCCAACTCCCTTCCACAGCATAGCTCTCTACTATAAAGCTTTTTTTTAATAAATGAAATTGTTATCATTCAAAAGAAAAAAAAAATCCCATTCTCTCTTTCATTTCAGGTGTATGCCCATAGCAGTGAAATTAGGAAAAATGCTCCAGCTGTTATGTTAATAGTCGAAAGTCTTGTAAATCGCCACTTTGATTAGAATTAGAAAATGCCAATCTAAGTTATGGGAAAGTCCACCCCGACCGACCTGGGGGACCGGGCCCGAATTCGGTCCCCCAGTCGGGCCATGTAGCAAGACTCCTAAGTTATATATGAGATCATGTAGTATTGTTTGTTGAAAAGATATAATTTATGTTGAAAGTACTCTGACCAAATTCAAGGACATCCAAACAAACTACATAGACGTGACCACCAAACTATACAATATAAAGGCAGAAAGATTTCATATTAACGGTTGTTGAGCAAAATCTACACATCAACTTAAGGACAGCTTTATGCATTTTATAAAAGAGATATCAATCAACAATACCTTATCATATATTATTGTTTGTTCAAAAGATATAATTTATGTTGAAAGTACTCTGACCAAATTCAAGGACATCCAAACAAACTACATAGACGTGACCACCAAACTTTACAATACGAAGGCAGAAAGATTTCATATTAACGGTTGTTGAGCAAAATCTACACATCAACTTAAGGTCAGTTTTATGCATTTTATAAAAGAGACATCAATCAACAATACCTTACCTCTGAAACAAAAGGCCACAATTTGCTCAATTGCTTGTTTAGCCACTTCACCTGCAATGACCAGCACAAGCAAAATGAGACAATCAATGAGATAAGCAAATGCCAACTAGGTGACTATTCACGTCCATAAAGCAGCATTACAGAACAATATAGTTTGTGCTATTAGACTAATCATTTTTTCTTATGTTTAGGAATACAACTGAGTTTTAATGAGAATGACCTTATGGAAAAGATGATCGATCGATTGTATTAAATCTTCTATTACTTCAATATATTTAGAAAACAGGTAAAGTTTAATTTCTTAGTTAAAATCCTCATTAAAAATCTCTCTTCTTAATGAGACTGACTCAATGAAGGTTTCATGATTCTTAGCGAAATGCAGACCTAAAAAATAATTTTCCTGGATTCCCTATATTTTCTTCAAGTCGATAAGGGCTTTAGGTTAAACTCAAATTACATCACTCAAATGTTTCTTTTCCACTAAGAGATCTAACTATTTAAACACATCCACAAGTGTTCGAATATGCACAATCATCCATATTTTCCTAAAAAAAATTGCATTTTTTTCAAAGATACCAAGGAAATTTAAATCTTCTTTCTGCAAACTATAAATAATGATAGTCTAAAATTGAAGTACTGTCATGCATCCAACCTAGTAGACTCTGGGACAGGGTTTTTCCCACTAGAATGCAAAACTTCAAAATAAATAGGATAGACCACCAAATATCCACCAAAAAATTGGAACCCTAGACAAATAACAACCTCCAAACTGCAATGGGAGGAAAATCAGAGTTTACCAGTGTGTAGAGGAATGCAAGAAACCTAAACCATGAAGACCTTACCAAAAAAAAAACAACCAATGTCAGATTTGACATTTACTAAAATTATGAAAATAACCCCAATTATGTGCACTCCATCAACAAATGTCACCATGAGGCCCATTCAACTGGGCCATTCTGTGTCAAAACTAGTAGCATGTGGCTAGTAGTGGCTTCTCATCGATGTAGTTTTTAAGTTTTTGTTTGGTTGTTGTGTAAGGTAAAACACTTGTATGCCTTTGGTTTTCTTCTTCTGGTTTGCTGTTTGGTTGTGTTTCTTCTACTCTTTGATCAATGAAACTTTTACTAGTTACCAATTATAAAAAATGCCCTCCAAAAGAGGGAAACTAATTCCAAGCTGATCTTGTAGAGAGGAATTTTTGCAAATCCAGAACATCTTCCACATAAAAATGTGTCCAAAGCAGCCCCCACCCCCCCCCCCCCCCCCCCCCCCCCCCCCCCCCACACACAAAAAAAAAAAAAAAAAGAAAGGATGAGAACCCTCTCAACTAGCACAGTAACCTGTGCTAAGCAACAGGCATGACCACTCGGCTAGGGTCCCCGCTCAATTTAATTACTTTTGACATTGTTTTGACAAATAATTACAAATAAGTATTGTGTGGTGTAGTGATTAGGTTAGTTATTTAAAAAGATAAGAGGTCATGAGATCAAATCTCCTCACCTATATACATTTTTAGTTTTTTTACCATGGCGGCTCAATAAAAAAAGTCAAAATTGAAATTTCAAAGCCTTTGACTTTAATATATATTTGTCATAAAAAGGCTTCACAGAAAGCTTACCGTCGAAATTCGGCCCTCAAAAATGATAACCATCTCTTCCGGTCAGAAATAACAACAACAATAATAACAAACCACTCTAAATAAAATTAGCTAAAGAAGAAATCATGCAATCATAAAAATTTCAGGAGGGACCGAACCCACACAATTAATCCTACCAATCAATCCAAATTATCTGGTACTTTAGCCTCCAAGTATTAGCAATAAAGCCTTTTCCTTTTTTCTCTTGAAGAGAGCATTAGCAATAACATAAAGAGGTGGAGCTAACAGTAACACTCTTTCTCCACGCCACAAATGTTTCCATAATTGAGCGTACGAACTACGAACCATCAATATGAATCTTTGCTTTCCCTTTATCTTTTCAAGAAAGAAAAGAAAAAAATTAGCACTCCATTATCAAAAGTTTCAATCTGATATGGTCCACCACTATGTCCTAATAGTATCCAAGAAGACCCATGAAAAGAAATCCACAAATTTAACTCACTCAATTTGAAAATGGTTTTTTTTTTTTTTTTTTTTACCAGAATGTGAAATCTTCTACATCACTTATATTCAAAGTTAAAGATTTTTTGTCCAAAATTCCAAATTATGATAGATGCCCGCTGTACACCATTTATCAGATTTGGACAAACAAAGCTTAGGGACTTTCTGCCTTTTTCTTTCTTTTGGTGTGTGTGGGGGAGGGGTAAGGGGGGTTTGGTTGCATGTGGGTGTGGAGGGACACTTGACCCGCGGATCCCACAATTTTCAGCTATGATTAAACATGGACAGTGTAACAAAAGGGATGAAGTTAGGAACAAAGCAAATATATTCATTAGATTGTTGCATATAAAGTCCAAACAAAATGGATCAAAGTTTGGGATCTTTCATGATTCACACTGGGACCCGAGTTACTGGTTGATGAGTGTATATATGTTGTTGGGTCACCCAAATTTGTGTACATATAACTGATTTAGTTGCATTAAGCGTGCATTTACTTACTTGCGGCTTCCCAGCAATATCTAGCGCTATGCTGTAGCACAACTGGTAGTTGCTCATTGTTACATCACAAGGTTGCAGGTTCAAACCAATTTACCCTTCAAAAAAGAGAGAGCATTTTTGGGTGGCTGATACCTTTTTTTAATTCGTCATTTGTCGTAAGAAGTGATGCTTGTTTCAGTTCAAAATGACCACTTCTTAAATTAGCAAGGAAATGAAAATAACCAATTGAGTTGCATACAACATAATGAAAATTCTCAGTTAGATAAATCTATACTCCAAGAAAACTAGCATTCGACGTATTAGTGTCAACATTTTTCAATTAGAAGCCTACGAGCAGCATGACAAGGAAAGGAAAACATCTTTACCAATTCTTTTATTTTATTTACAATTCAGTCATCTGCACATTACTGCTGAAAGAATTCTGCAAAAATTACTCACAGCCAATGGAGCAAATAACATAAAGCTACAAGTTTAATGAATACTAAACCTGTTCATAAATGGGAAAAGAAATCCATTCCGGGTAGCTTTCACCGCATATTTTCTTCAAATCATCCCGGTTAAGTGAACCTAGAAGTTTGACATCAACTGCCTGTAAGAGATAAGAAACATAAGCAATGACATCTTCCATGTTATTCACCAAGCAAATAAAGCTGCCTCGATCCATATAGCAAGAGAAGCCTACAGAGAAACAGCCCCCTCGAACTAGTGAAATGATCGTATGCAATTTCATGACAAACAAACACTTAAAATTAACAATGATAATACAATTAGACAGTTAAATTGCATTTTAAACATTTTTTTCAGTCACTTTCTGGTCACATTAGGTGATTGCTAACACATACATGGTCGGATGTTCATCTTTACTGTTAAATCCAGTCCCGACGAAAAGGATGGTTGGAGCACCAAAGGTACAGACAGCCCTAAGGATTCTTTTATATCATTAGATCAACACCCAATGTGAGATATTTGCACCATTCAAAGTTGGTAACATGACCCCATTCCATCACAAGTGAGACCCATTGTACATGAATTCTTCTCCGACTGGGCGCTCCCAAAGCAAAACCAGCAATCAAGCCAATCAGTAGATGAAAATTCAACCACCCCTTCTTCTACTTCGCATCAAAAACCTCAGAATTCATACTAAAAAACGGATTTTATCAAATAAAAGCCTAAGAATTCTACTTTAGTAGGGTTCTCCACTGTTTAGCATTTCCTATCAAATGGGAGATTCTTCAATTCATCTCCCATCAATCTTTCGCTCTTGACGGAAACACATTTTCAATAAATTCAACGAATTCAACACCAATTGCGAAGAAAACAACAAGAAATCGCAGTGTAACTGCAGGAATACCTTAGAAATGCGTTTCCTGGATCGATATTTCATCATTTCGCGCCATCCCGCCATCAGAGCGACCCCAACGATCGTCCCCAAAATCATACCCGATATCAAACCCATCGTTGCCTTTCTCTCTCGCCGCTGCTGCTGCTCGTGACAGTTGAGCGAAGAAGACAAAACGAAAAGGAACGGAAACAGGAACGAGGAATTGGGCGAAGAAGAGAAGATGCGAGAGAATTAAATGCGGGTAATGGCGAATTATTGGAAAAACTGACGACCACTAATTACGAGGCCCACCGAAACTAACACTTTTTTTGGGGGAAGTTTCATCGAAGGACTTAGCTTTTTGAATTATTTCAAAAAATGGCATAAGTTTCAAAAAAATAATTAAATTAGTCCTTGAGTTTTTTAGTAAATTTTTAATTAAGGACATCCGGCTAGGGGGTGTTCATTGTCCCGGATGAGGACTATCCAAGCCCGACCTTACTTCTAAAAACTTGGCGCAAGCCCAATCCACCTAAAGCACAGCAACCTCGAGCCTAATTTGAGATAACATTATAATAAAAAATTAGGCTACTTGTAACTGCTAAAAGCCTTGACTTAACTAATTTGATTAGTTGTGCCCTAAAGAGGTGTCATGTATTTAAATCATGCCTCCCTCATTTTTTCTACAATTACTTTTATGATCAAGCCAGCCGTGCTTGGGCTCTCTACCAACCAATCCAAGCCTAGTCCATTTATTAAACGGGCCCAAATAATATAATCCAAGTATGGCTGGAGTAGTAAAACCTAAGATCCAAGCCCAGACCAAAGAGGGTGGGTCAGACTCAAGCTTGGGCTAGCCATTTAATGTTTTTTTGGACAACTTACTTCCGACAATCACTATATTCAGCCAATCTCCCCGGTAAAAAAAAAAAAGGAAGAGAACATAAAGGACAATAAAGGATAATTTGGATAGTTTTAAAAAATTGAGGGAAAAAGACGATAAAAATTTATTTTAAATGGACAAATGTCTTTGATTGAATTTTTTTTTTTTAATTAGGGATAGTTTGGGACCTTACTAGCATAGTAAAAGTCAAACAAAGTCATCATTTTTCGGATAAAATGTCATACCAAAAGCACTTTAATTCAAAATTCCTTTCATATTTAAAAAAAAATAAAAAAAGCAATCACCTTTATCCTCTCAAATACAAGAGAACTCTCATTTCTCATAAAAAAAAGTTAAAAAGATTTAATAACAAACAACTAAAAATAAAATATCATCATAATCCACTTATATTTTATTATTTATTCAAAATTAATTTTACTTCACTTTACTTTATTAATAGAGTTGAGAGATTAACTTTAAATTTTTAAAATTTATGTCTTTTTTTTAAATAAGATAAAGAAATTAGGTCTTTGTTTGAAAATTTTCTGTTTTTTCTTATTGGATCTCGTGGCGATAATTGAGAGAGAGGGAGGGAGGGACGAACTGGAGCAGGAACGCAGAAGATCTTCGCATCGGACTGGGAGCAGTTGCTACGTGACGCGTGTCGTGAATGAGATGCTGTAATTGGATGATGCGTTGTGGGGCCCAGCTGTCTGAAAAAATCGAGCCTTCTTTGGAATTAGACGCGCACGTATAGCGGGGAATGAGAGAACGAAAAGGGTAATATCGTACCTTCCCGGTTTCGAATCGCAATCCATTGAGATGTGCACGCTGTTTAGAGCTGGGCCAGCTGGCCTCTTTTGGAAGCTTCAAAAACGGTTTTGTTTTTCGGAAATGCTACTGAATTAAATGGCCATGTTTAAAATAGCAGTCCTGCTGGTTGGACCGACTGGCCCAGTCGGGCATTTAGACATTCTCTTAAAATAGACAGTGTATTTTTTTTATTTTTTTTTGGCTATTGGAGGGTTTCCAACCCTTTGGGCTGGACTAATCCCTCCGGGCCCAGAGGGAAGCCGGGTAAATCCCATGTAGCCCTAATGTGGTAGCGGAGTTTCGAACCCACAACCTCCGGGAGCAAACCGCAGTCATAGGCCAACTAAGTTACCCCTTGGGGCCCGTTTGGTAATTTACTTTTAAAATAAAGTGGAGTGAAGTGAAATGAAAAGAATGAATAAAATATAAATGAGTTATGATGATATTTTGTTTTTAGTTGTTTGGAAAGGAATATTTTTGACTTTTTGTATGGGAAAATGTAGATTTTTTGTCTTTTAGTGAGTAAATGTAGTTGCTTTTTGACTTTTTTTAGAAAAGATGGAGGGAATTTTTGTAAAAAGTGTTTTTGATGGGATGTTTAACTTAACTTGACTTTATTAGTAAAATTATCAAACGGGCCCTTGGGGTTAAAATAGACAGTGTAGAAGTAGGTTATTTGGTAACACTTTAAAATAGATTGAAACTAATTCAATGGTTGATATTTATTTTATAAATTTATTGATATACAAAGTGAGTCAGTGGTTAATACTTGACCCATGGCTATTTGTAGTATTCCTAAGAGGCTCAATGGTTCAGATCTTGATAAAGGGGCCCACAAAGTCTAAATTTAACTTCAATTGTTCATTTTGTTTTACAAATATCTCAAGATTGTGGAATGATCAATGGTTGATATTTGATATGCCGGTTGTTCTTAGTCATCCTAACAACTTGTACAGTTCAGATGATAGTTTAGGGCCCCACAATTGGAAATAAAATGAGAAAACGCGGACTGTGTGAAAAACATGGATCACCCCGTGGAATAATGGATGGTGCATCAACGGTCCAGAGTTTTTCTTTAATTTTTCAAAATCTACAACGAATTAGGCACTATAAATTGACCTCATAGTCATGTTTATCTATACAAAGAAGACTAACGGTTATGATCTTTCATTTGGGGCCCACAAATGTTAAAAACATGGATCTACCGGTATGGGTTTTTTTATTTATAAATATCTAAAAGTATAACATCATCCAATGGTTGCAATTTGGATGTGTGGCCGTTTTTTACCCTCTGAGTCTAGTCAGTGGTGTGGATCTTGCTTTAGGAGCCCAAAAGTTAAAAGAAAAAATGAAAAACACATCCTACCAAAAGTAACATCATGTTTCACGGTTCATATAAGGGTCTTTCTGCTTCAGACAATTTTGTCTTATTGGATTATTCCCCTTTTTGCTTACTTTTTGAAAAAAAAACAAATCACGTCTTAAGTTCATTTGAAAAGGACACAGTAAATGTCACTAACAAACACAATAAAATCTGATTGAATCTGCTTTTAGACAATAAGAGGGAGAAAATAGAGATGTCAAATTGAACCTAAATATTTTTGGTTCAAGTGATTCAGAGCCCTAAAATGTCTTTGGGTGTTAACTATAAAAAAAAGAGGGGATTTTTTTAGCAGGACGCAATTCATGAATTCAGAGAAGTTAGCTCTTTTTTTTTTCTGTTTTACCCTTGAGAATACTCAAATCAAAGCAAGCTAGGATCAGGGTGACCCATCTTGTGAGCACCCCTACTTTTGAGTCGTACATCTTACAATCTTTCAATTGAGAGAGAGAGAATGATGGTGATAAATAAAGCCTTTCAAACTTAACTATCTGGAGATCATTTTTAATCCCAGGTGGTTCATTGATCTTAATCACAAGACCACAAGACTCACATGTTAATACGGGTTAACCACACATTGATCACAAGTATATGAAAATATTATTGTGAAAAATGTACTCCTATAAAACTTATAATAAGAGTCATGGGTCTAGCTGGATTTAACATATGATCACTCTACCGAGTTAGGATTCTACGTGGCATAGACTTTAATAAGTGAAACTTTAAAATAGGGTTCACCTATTAAAAATCAGCTGCACAGAACAAAAGCCTATTTAATGTACGAATCGTCACCACTATAAGATTAAAAGTAAGACAAACATGCTATTCAACGTACGTTCAATCTTACTCATGTCTAATCCCTATTAAAGCAAAATTTGTGGGGCTCATTTTTAGTTGCCTGTTTTGTTAACATGTGCAGAGGAGTAAGGTCAGAATAAATGTCAATTTGTGAAAAAGGTAAAGGCAAGGTATGCTAGAGTAAAATTGAATGTGGGGTAAAATGATTTTTTGAATAGTAAGAGGTATAGTACAAGCAAAAGAGGGAGTGTAGATTAAAATTCACTCCTTATCATAACGTTTTGCTACAATTTATCATATTTTTTAGGAATAAAAATTGAGAGTAAGTGACCACATCATAAGCTTAGCACTACATCACAAGTTTACTCCTTCACTCCAGTTTTCACCCAATATATGGTGAGCTAAAAGAAAATGTCACATCACATTTTTCACTTGTAAATTCAACTTTTACTACCACTTGTGCTCATAAAACTAAGAAGTTTTTCAGGAGGACCGCTGTGATTTTTTAAATTTTTTAGAGTTCAACTAGTAGGACTTACTTAATGATCCATCCGAGTGGACGACAAAATAGGAGCCACCCCTTATAGTTATTAATTTTTATGGGTTTGGTACTTATCTGAATTAACTGAATCAATGGATTAATTATGCATTTATTTTAGAAGGTAAAGTTTTGTGGGTCGGTGAGAAAGTGGTTAAAATGATCATCCGAGTCATTGCCCACGTAATTAATTAATTAAGTAGAGGAAGGTCAAGAGATCTTTTGATTCCCCAGTCCCATCCCAGGTGGGCCCTCAAATCACAGGTGTTTTGCCCGGGAGGGACAAGACAAGAGGGAGAAATATCGTTAAAGAGTTTCAAGTTCGCACGTGTTAGAATAAACCTTCGCGCCATTATCTTCCATTTTCTCATCTTCATCAAAGAAGAGAGAAGAAGCCAATATGAGGGTTCTCTCCGTTTTCAGAGCCTTGCACAACAAAACCAGGCCTCCATCTCAGCCGTTCATCTCCAGAATCTCCCGCGCTTTTTCAAATCTACAACTACTGAACGGGAGGTCTGTTGTATTTTCTCCATTCAATTCAATCTCTCTTCTCATCCCAAAACCCTAAAGATAGATCCTCCTTTTCATCTTCTCAGGCCTTCTTTCGGCATTGCATTTGACATTGATGGCGTGATTCTTCGAGGCCGAGAGCCGGTTGGAGGGTCTCAATTCACATTGAAAAGATTGTATGATGATTGTGGTAGGAAATTTTATCCATTTCATTGCAATCTGTTTCTTTGATTCATCTCTGTAAGTCTTGCTTTGACTGTGTGCTGATGATTGGTTTGTGTCATTATCCATTTATTGAGTAGGGTTCATATGCATGATTAGGGTTTGTTCCTGTTGAAATATGCACGCTTGGATCTCATTTTTGAATCACTCCTCACTGAATGGACGGTTGGGATCCATTTGGCTTCATTGCTAAAAAAAGAAATTACAATTCTTGGAAATATTTCATAATATTTTAAAATCCAGGGAATTGAGAGAATTTAGCGGGAAATATATATATTTTTTAATAATAAGATTACCTAAAAAGTTGTTAGTAGGAAAGATGTTCTCTTTCGTGTGCAGTCCAGCTCTATGGGGCCCACTCGGGCTCACATTTGACCAGTGCAGCGCCATCGATACCCTTGTCATCCCACAATCTGGAATCGGACCGAATTTTACACTCATCAAACCTTCACTCACTATTGGACTGAATATAAAAAAAAAAATCTATGGTTAAGACGTCATTAAACTTTAAGGCGCTGTTAAATCAGGAGTTAGGATAATCTGGTGGGGCTAATTTTTTGGGCTCTTCCTTGTTTACAAGGAGTCCTTTATAGCTAACATCCTCCCATTGATAGACATGCATCCAAGTGGGCCTCACGAACTGGACTACATACGAGCTATATGCAGTCCTCCGGTGAGAGAACATTCTCCGGTAAGTAAATATAAGTCGCTACTAACAATTGAGTTTTAGATAATTTCTCACTATTTTCTTGCGATTATTTCATGATCAAATTTCAAATTTCATGGTATTTTGAAAAATATGGTGTCGTATTGGAAAAATATCGGTTAATTTCATGTATTCCCCCCTCCAAGAAAAGTCTATATCTGGAACACTGACATGCACATGACTATTGTATACCAATTTCATGTTTTCCATGGACACACCCTTAAATAATTTCTCAACCAAATATCCTCCTACCATAGCATGTGCCTGTCCCAAGCCTGAAAATGGAGGGCTGTCTTCAAAATGATCAACAGTAATAGATTTGCTTAACTAAACATTGAGTCTACCACTTGACCAGTGAACATTCCGGGAGAATATTATAGAAATTCAGGAAATGCACACACTGTATAGAAGCGGTCCATTTATAGTCCGCAGAACCTATCGTCAATTATCATTGACCTCATATAATTGAATTACTGAATTTGATGATTCCAGCTAAAAGGATGCCTGTGATCTTCCCCTCTTCCAAAACTTTTTAGGGATCAGCCACCCAACAGGTGGATCTTTCATTTCAACCATTTGGAACACTGAAATGTGGATGTACATGGGCCCTAACTTCCTCTTATCTGGAGTTATGAACTTGATTTGGTGCTTTTATTTATTTGCTCTGCATAATATTTGTCTATCTATATGTGTGGTTGTTTACTTGTTCTCTAGTATTGCCATGTCTTCTTGATTAATGATACACTTACACAAGATTCCTTACTTTCAGGTGATCTGAAGATTCCGTTTCTGTTCTTAACAAACGGTGGGTTTATGTTCGTAAGCAAAAATTGCATTGATTTTTTAAAAGCTGATTGTGGAGCATTCTCTCAGATACCAAGTCCTTTTTCACAATATGTACTTTTAGAATTTCTGTTGGCTGACGATATGTCTGTAAATGAAACAGGACATCATAATAAGTTTTTTTTTTTTTCAATATTGGTAACCTCACAACAATATTACTTTGGCTAACTATTTGATACTGTACAATATATTTTTTCCAATGTATCTTGTCATAGATAAAGAATTGTATACACAAATGTATAATGCAAATGGAAAGTTACTTAGGAAGAAAAAGAAAATTCTGACTAAATTTTTATTTTTATTTTTCTCATTGCCTGTTTCTTGAATTTATTTTAACCAACTGTTGTTGATTCCATGACTAATTTGCAGAATGAAAATTTTCCATTGTTGTTTATTGCATCCATTTCACTGTGCGGAAAATATGATTCTAAGTTATAGTCACCAAATACAAAGAGCGTATCCAAGGTTTTAAATCCCAAATGGAAATCTTGAAGTTTTACATTAAAAAAAAAAAAAGGAAAATAAAGGAATTTTAGGGAAAGGATAAAATGTGTAAATATGACGATGTAATTTATTTCAAATTGATTTATTGTGTGGTTTGTCCATCTTGTATAATTTTCTGAGCTGCAGTGTGTGGTTGAACATGTCTTCATATGATTTCCATTTATGTAGTGCTAGGATCTTTTTTAGTCATTCCTAGAGGGATGGTATTTATTTATTTTTCTCTTTTTTGGTGACTGTCTTGAACCCACATCCTCATGGTTGCAATAGCGAACACTTTCCACTGTGCGATGGGCTCTTGTCATGATGGGTTATTTCAATAGATTTAATTGGGACAATCTTTGGAACAGGAGGGGGCATCCCAGAATCCAAGTGCGCCTATGAGTTAGGAGAACTCTTGGGAGTTAACCTTTTACCTCTGCAGGTATATTGTAAACTCACATGCTTATTTCTCTATGTGGATTATGATTATACATACTTCTGTGCATAGATGCATTATTTTTAATGGTTATGCGTGCAGAGACATTTATAATTCCATACATAATCACGCCATGTATAGCATGCATACATTTGCATTTATTTACAAACTTTTGATGGGTGTTCTTTTCTTCCTTCCTCTTTGTATCCTTCCTTCAACCGAGTTTACTTAACACTTGCAAGTGGCAAGGGATTTTTCATGGACTCTTGACTTGGTGCAGATAGTGCAGGGCCATTCACCTTTCAAGGAGCTGGTGAATAGGTATTATTTATTGAAATTTTGGCCAAATTATTGTTAAATACTTAGAACCACAATTGTAGCTGTTGTATAATTTGATCATGTGAAGAAAATTATGTTGCACTGTTATATATCATCTTCTACGTGGCCATTATCTCTGAACAGCACCTGCTGTATCTTATCATGGATGAAGAAATTGCATTCACCATTTTAATTCTTCATTTGGTACTTGTTGCAGATTATTGTTTTCACCATCTCCGTTCTTTGTTAACTTGCATACGTTTTTTTCAGGTTTAGGGATAAATTCATTGTTGCTGTTGGAAAAGGGGAACCTGCTGCGGTGATGACTGAGTATGGATTTAAGTATGGTCTAAATCTGTTACTCTGTTTCCATCATTCCCTAATTTTAAGAAAATATATTATACTTATTGTTTAAACCGGATTTGATTTTTCCGTTTTGTAGGAGAGTTGTTTCAACGGATGAGTATGAATCTTACTTCAATGGCATAGATCCCCTATCTCAGTATAAGACATGGGGAAGCAAGCAAATATTTAGTGATAAATATTATGTTCGAACTGAAAAAGTTCAAGCTGTATTCGTTGTTAGTGATCCTGTTGATTGGGGCCGAGACATTCAGGTTTTCTCTTCCAAACTTACATCATTTGTTATCCTTGATAGGAAAAAGAAAAAGAAGAAAAAGCTCATGGCTTATTTTTATTTTTAGGTCTAATTTCTTTCATATGTTGCTGCAACTGCAAGATCATTTTGTTTACAATAAGTAACACACACATGTAGTGTGGGGAAATCAATTACTTGCTCAGGAGAACAATGATGATATTCCTCAATAGCATGACCAACCTTTTTATTTGAGCTTTATTTGGCTATTGACCATGTTGGGTAGGGAATATTACCAAAAACAACTATTCAATGCGGGAATCATTTATTCAAGTTAAATAAGAAACAAGGTGCAGACTAGTGAGCTATCTGAATAAGTTTGACAAAGGTTTAATATTCTTAAATATTCTATATATTTTCTGAATATCTGCTATACAATAATGTTCAGAGAATTGCAAGAGTATACCAATAAAAAAAGAAAAAGAAAATTGCAAGAATACTACTGGTGAAGGGTGAAGAAAGGCCTACAATAATGCTCTTATGAACAAATCAATGTTGCATGGGTGAAATCCTTTTTCCACTTTAATCACTTTCTTATAAAAAGGAAAAATAGAACATGTCAAGTGCCTCAACATAGGACCACCAAGGTGCTGTGTAAGAAGATATTTAGTGATGCGGTAGATTTTCCTTGTAAAATTTCATCTTGCTGCAGTTTAGGTGGAAGGCGAAGATGGTTAAGAGCATATGAAACCATGGAGTCTAGAAGCACATGAAATGGTTTGGACAATCATTCTTTCTGCTGTTGCATTGAAGAAGTGGAGTCTAGAATTAAACTCACTTGTCAACTGCTTTTTGGAACTTGACAAACAGTGAAAGCATGTAAATCTTTTGTAATTATAAATCATCATATTCATCAGGCCTTATCCCATCTATTCCAAAAACCAGAGAAAGAACTGGAGATGGAACCAGACATCAGATGCACTATTTGAAGGGACAACATTGACTATTTTATTAGCGATAAGTGCAGTATGCAACTCTAGCACATTAAATGGAACTCTTTTGGGATCTATAAAAGTAGTATTTCCAAACACAGAAAAAGTGGGCAGACAGACTACAATGCAGAAGGCACTATTAAGATGTGGGCAAGTTGCTTCCTGCAAACGGTGCCTGCTTCTGCGTTAGCTTGAAAGGGAAAAAGGAAAACAGAATGGGAGAGGTACAAAGGATTTCACCCGTTATATGTGAGAGTACCTTGACAGTGGCATCTTCAAGACTTGTGCCTAAGGGCCCTTTTTTTTTTTGTCACAGTTCAAAGAATTCACGTTTGGAGAATTTCTAACTCTCCAGAAGCTGCCCCCTGGCGTGGAATTCTTTAATCCGCCTCTTGGGTGGAGCATCCAGAAATGCTTGAGGCTGGAGTTTGGGAATTCCAAAGGTCATTTGAGACTTTTCAGGTGGATAGAATTTGGAAATCTAGCAAAGAAACATGGCATTTTAAATGCCAAGGGGACAATTCCCAATATCTTGAATCCCCTTCAGGAATTCTACCAAAAGAACATGCCCTAAGTTTTTTAGAACAATGGTGTATAACCATGATGAGGAAGAGGTCCATCGTCGTACTTTCACAAGTTGTCATCCTCTCCTTCTTGGGAGGTCTCTCACATCAAAGCAGGATGAAATTAATTCAGTCATCGTACTATTACCTTACGTAAATTCCTGCAGTAATTGGATCCATTATACAAAATGTCTTGCTCTAGGTTATTTGAGTTGTAATTTCTTTCTGGGAACCACGGTGAGCTAATATCTGGATTCGTTTTCTGTTTTCTAACTGAGGCTATGCTTTAGAATTAACAAGACATGTATGAGAAGGAAGAGGTCAATTAATATGACCCTGGATTTAATTCTGTTTGAAATCTAAATACTGTGTCACGCCTGTGGCCCCCCTGTAGAAGGGTGTTGGGTCCGGCGAGCATCCGCCTAGATAGAGAGGGCGGGGGAAACTCTTAAGGACTGGGTATGCAGTGGTGTAAAAGTCCCACATCGGAAACATGCTACTCCAGATCTTGGATATATATGGATCTATATGTGTGACCTGATCCTTAACTCCACATGAGGCCTTTTGGTGGGCTAAGGCCTACCAAAAATAAAACCGTGAGGCATGGGGGCCAAAGCGGACAATATCATGTGGAGAGCAAGCCCGAGTCGTTACAGATGGTATCAGAGCCGAGGACGGCTCCGTTTTCCGGTCACACTGTTGAGACTTGAGAAAAAGACTAAATGTTGTTGACAACAAGGCTTTATAAATCAGAGTTAGAGGGCGACTCCGTCCTCTTGATTTGAGGCTGCTTAGCTGAGACACATCGATTTGCAATCTAGCCAAATAACATTTGAAACTATGAAAAATAGGAAAAAATAATCCAAAAAATAAAACATATATATAGTTTGATGAAGTTTTAAGATCTGTTGTGTTTCATTTATTAATAATGAATTTAAATTGTTCTACGTACCCAAATCTATATATTTCATTCAGTCAGATAGACAGTACCAACAATCTTTAAATGCTTGAATCTTTGAGGAAAAAAGGTGGTATTGACCTCATAAAATAAGTGTGAAATGTTCATAAGAGCCTTCTACAACATTTTCTAAAAGAAAAATAGGAAACAAGTGCATTTATGGCCCAAAAATCGTAGGAATTGTCTGAGTAGGTGACTTGGGGGTCACCTGAATCAGCACCCACTGAGTCTGAGTCAATTCAGACTCTATTGATTCTTGGAAGTGGGAACCATGGTTGACGGTACCAAATCTCATGTTAGTCGAGCAAACCTGCATTTTGGGGTCTGCTTCTCATTGTGGTAGAGCATCGAATCAATTCCTCTGTGCAAATGGGGCATGGTCTAAATACCATTCGCAGTCACATTAGAGTGATAATAGAAACCTTACCATCGTTCAGATTGTAGTAATATTTATTGTTTGACTGAAATACTGTTTGGCGACTCAAGGGACGAGTCAAGGGACGATGTGTAATTACCGTGTAGGGAGGGCTGGTTTTATCCAATGATGAGTGTCATTTGGTCTACATGATTCTGGAAAGTCATATTTTATGGGGGAAGGTTTTGATCCAATGATCTACCTTGACAAGAAGTGGGGGCCCTGGTTTGTACACATGTATTTCAATTTGTGGTACGGCAGCACACTTAATCATTCATTCCTCAATATGATTATCTCGTGTTTCCACAAATCTGACCATGTGTCTTTATAAAAAAACTGAGTTATTTCTAATTCATTATCATATGCTTAATGCTGTTGGGTTATACTTACTAGCCCAGTATAATGTTCTCATACGCTAAGTAGATTGAGCTTTATATTTGTTAATTATTTATTGTCATAGGAGACATTCTATTGTTTCTTTTGGTGCAAATGGATTTGATTTGATTGGGGGTTGGCTTCAGATCGTCTGCGACATTTTAAGATCTGGTGGTCTTCCTGGAAAGAAGAATGGACATCAACCTCCCTTATTTTTTGCAGCCGATGATCTTGAATACCAGGTTCGTTTGGTGCTAGTTCCTGGTATGCCTATTTCAAATGAGTTTTCTCCCACTGGACTTTGATATCTTGCGAAACATTGAACATCAGAAGTAGGATTTTAATGATTTTTTTTTAAAATCTTTTGTTGCTAATTCCCATCGAAGTTGACAAAATTTGCTAACCAAACTTCCACTAAGTATCTATCTTGAGCCAGGCTGCATTTCCTTCTGAACGTCTCGGTATGGGTGCTTTCAGAATTGCACTAGAAAGTGTTTTTAACAAGTGAGTTTCTTTTTACCCAAAAAAAAAAAAAAAAAAACAAGTGAGTTTTGAGATGCAATCAAAATTTTCTATGTTGGAGCAAAAACTGAATTTTCATGAATATGCTGGAAGAAATGATAATTGGAATATTTGCTGGCCTCTTACACTCAGTGTAAAATATGCAGAATTCACCATGATTCTCTAAAGTATACTTCTTTTGGGAAACCAAATCCGGCTGCCTTCAAGAATGCAGAAGCCATATTGAAACAAATTCAGTCTATCTGTTATCTTGACACCGAAAGTAACCAATTGAAAACTATTTATATGATAGGCGATAATCCTGCAGTTGACATCAAAGGTGCACGACAGGTTCGTCTTCTAGCTGTGTTCTACTTGTCAACTTATTTTGTAGCATATTTCGACTTTTTGAATGGTTACCCTTAAAATATCTTACTCTTCACAAAAAAATATCGTGCAGAAATAACGAATCAAATATTGCTTTCAGGCAGGGCATCCTTGGTTTTCCATTTTAACAAGGACGGGTGTTTTCAAGGGACGAGAGAATGATTTTAATTATCCAGCTGATCTGGTATGTTCATTAATTAATTTTATAGATGGAAATACCATTTGTGCCCATGTCATGCATTCATGAGCATGAGAAGGAAGTTATCATGTGACTGAAGTACCCCAGTGGGTTTCAGAATTACATTTAAAATAAATAAGCACTCTTGAAAAGCTGTGGTTTATTAAACTTGTCTCTTATATGCTAATAAATGCATTTCTTGCTTTCTCAAGAGATGCATATGCTGATCAAGACAGTCCTTTGACTTCTTTCACCATAATACCTTCAATTTTTCATAGCCCCGAAAAATATCCTTTAATTGTCTATAGTTGGAAGTATTGAAGTAATTCTGATTGCTTAGTCCCAGTCACCTTTGCATAACCATTACATGTGTTCATTCATAGTTTTTCAAGTAACTCTACCATTTTGCCGTGCCTTTACCATCCACGATATTCCAACGATGGTATTACTTCTGTACATTCATCATTCAAGTTGCAGATGCTTGCTTATGTTGATCTGTTCTGTATTTTATCTTGAGAAACTTACATAGTTTTTACAGGTTGTAGACACTGTTGAGGAGGCTGTAGATTTCATTTTGAAAAAGGAGCAAGTGTTAATTCTATGATACACTTCTCAATTCGCTACTCTGATTCCTGCGTTATGGAAAGCTCATTTGTTTATCACAGTGGATGGGGGGAAAACAAAAGGAAGAAATCTCTTGGAAATCAGAGATTCCTTATTTGGAGCCTCTCTTTGTAAACATTTACTTGCATGGTTGCACAATTTTGTGTGTAGAAAAGACCAATTCTTATTCATCAGAGCCCTTATAATGTTACTTTACAAAAATTAAATGAAGACCTTAGTAATAATTTATCTTTATAGTTGTTCCCTATCAGGATTCTTAGGGAAAAAAAAATGCAATTAGCTATATCAGGATTCTAAGTTTTGCTAAGCTTTCCTGCCCCTTCTGTCTGTACACTTATGACAACCATCCTGTTTATCAGGTGGCTCCCTCTGTGCCCAGTCTGTTGATCCTGTTGATTCGGGCCAAGCGAGGCCCATCAAAAGACTCTTTGGGTCACATTGCATGTCAAATGATGGGCCTACTATCATCTTTGTGCACCAGGCAGAGAGAACCAGGTTTATGTAAATGAGGGCTAATGCATTTGGATAACCTGAGTATATGTATTTTATACCGTTGACACGGATGGTACAAGACTAACCATACTTGTTATTTGTTGTTGTTATTATTTCCCACAAATATGGTGATTAGAATAAGAAGCAAAATACAAAAGAAGGCCCTGCACGGCCTATAGAGTTTTATCCAAAGCCCACAGTACCACCTTAAACCTTAGATTCTTCACACAAAATCAAAGACCCAAAATAGCCAAAATAGATACTAGAAAACAGAACATAACAGCTGAAGGGTCCGTCAGCTTGACTTTCCTGGGCACACTGTTCACCCTTTGATGCACTCTGGCACACAAAATCAAAGGCCCAAAATAGCCAAAATAGTCTCTTGAAACATCCTGTAAGTTTTGGGGCCGTACATCACTCCAATTATCAGAGAAATTTTTTTAGCTTTTTTACTATGGCAAAATGAAATGAAAGAAATTCGAAAGGAATTGTTGAGGGGTTGTTAATTTGTATGTGAAAAAGATTCACATGCATAAATGGTACACAGTTTTTTCTCAACTTTCTCAAAGCCCGTGAAGAATAAGACAAGATATTTCACCTCCTAGTCGGTTTTAGCAACATAAAGAAGAAGATGAATAGTTGGGATCATGAAATGTAAAAGGATTTGCCAGAGAAACTTGGGTGAGTTTTTTCTATTTACTGAGTGGGTATTCATGAGGTCTTTGACCCCGCTAAACCCACACGAAAGCATATGGAACAAGTTTAGGTTGATTTTAAACACCAGATAAAGCGAGTAAACCCAAGCCATATGCCACTGCTCTCCCAGGTGGCTAACTTGGGGTTGAGCATGTGCGGGTTTGTGACCGTGTGAGTATCTATATATCTACTCTAGACTCTAGACTCTGGAGAGTCAATGAATGGAGGATTGTTCGAGTGTTTCAAGTTCGCACGTGTTACAGCAACAAAACCTCCTTCGCGCCATTATCTTCTTCACGAATGTGAAGAACAACAGAGAAGCGAACGCAAAATGAGGTTTCTTTCAGTTTTCAAAGCTTTACAGAGCAAAAGCAGCACACTTCCTTGTCAATCTCACCCGTTCATCTCCAAAATCTCCCGCGCGTTTTCAAATCTGCAACCACAGAACGAGAGGTCTGTTTCCCTTTTTTCTTCATTCAGCATCTCTTCTTTCTTCTCCTCCGCAAAACCCTAAAAGATAAACCTCGTTCTTCTTCCTCTCTCTATCTCTGGATCTTCTCAGTCCTTCTTTCGGCATTGCATTCGACATCGATGGCGTAATTCTTCGAGGCCACGAGCCCGTGGGAGGGTCTCAGCTCGCATTGAAAAGATTGTATGAAGATCGTGGTATGAAATATTTTCCTTTTGATTTCTCTCTCCAAATCTTTCTTTGATTATGTGTTGATGATGATTGGTTTCCCTTACATTATCCACTATTGGGGGGGATTTCAGATTTCTTACGCTTATTTAGGGTTTTGCTCCCTGTACAAATATGCAAAAGCTTTGGTTGGGTCTCGTGTATGAATCACTCCTCAAAGAACCTATCATCAATTATCACTGACCTCATCGAATTGAATTGCCGAGTTTGATAAAACTCGAAAATGGATGCCTGTGATCTTTCCCTTTCACCAACAATTTTTGGGTGTTGGCCACTTGACAGGTGGATGTTGATTTCAGATGTTTGGAACTGAAATGTGGATGTATATAGGCCCTGACTTCTTCTTTTCTGGAGTTGTTATTAGCTTGATTTGGTGCTCTTTAATTTGCTTTGTGTAATACTTGTCTGTCTAAATGTTTGGTTGTTTGCTCATTCTTTAGTATTGCTATGTTTTCTTGATTAATGATACGCTTACGAAAGATTCTTTAGTAACAAACGGTGGGTGTAAGTTCATAAGCAATAACTGCATTGAATCTTTTTAAAGTTGATTGTGGAATGCTTTCTCAGATACCAAGTCCTTTTTGCAAGTTGTACTTAGAATTTCAGTTGGCAAGCCATATGTCTGTAAATTAAATCGGACATCATGATGATTTTTTTTTTATTGGTAACCTCACAACAATATTAGTTTGACTAACTGTTTGATTCCATAAAATAGATATTTTTTTCAATGCATTTTGTGATAGATAAAGAATTATCGACATAGGCTCTTGTCATGATGAATTATTATTCATTTTAATAGATTCAATTGGAATTTTCTTTGGAACAGGAGGGGGCATCAGAGAATCCAAGCGCGCCTATGAGTTAGAAGAACTCTTAAGAGTTAAGCTTTTACCTTTGCAGGTACTTCATAAACTCACATGCTTATGTCTATATGGGGAAGTTAGACTGGCATAGATGTATTAGTTTTAGTATAGATACATGCATAACTCAATACATAATCACATCATGTATACAGTGATGAACATGCATACAGTTTACATTTATTTACAAACTTTTCATTTGGTGTTCTTTTCTTCTTTCCTTCAACTGAGTTGAGTACTCAACACTTGCAAGTTGCAAGGGATTTTTCATTGTCTCTTGACTTTGGTGCAGATAGTGCAGGGCCATTCACCTTTCAAAGAGCTGGTGCATAGGTATGATTTGTTGAATTTCTAGCCAAATTATATTCAAATACCTGGAATCAAGATTGTAGCCGTTAAACAATTTGATCCTGTGAAGGAAACTACATGGCACTGTTCTGTCTTATATATAATTTTCTATGTGGCACTATCTCTGAACAGCATCTGGTGTATCTTATCATGGATAAAGATTTTGTATTCACCATTTTGGCTCTTCATTAGAGGGTACTTGTTGCAGATTATTGTTTTTGCCATCTTAGCTCTTTGTCAACAGGTATACACTTTTGCAGGTTTGCGGAAAATATGATTCTTGGCTTCGGATCCATATCTGGAGCTGAATCTTCGATTTTTAGATCCATATCTGGAGCTGGAATTGGATCTGGAGACCTTTGAATTTCATAAAAAAAAAAAATCTAAATACAAATATGCCATGGCTCTGGACCGATATATTGATCGAAAATGGATATCATGAGCCATCGACCAATTCACATTTGAGTTCACAGTTCGACACTAACCCAGATTCAAAATTTTGATGGAGTAGGATCACTTAATTTGTTTTCGATTCGCTTGGTGTCCATTTTGAGTTCATTAAGTTCATTATACTAAATCGAATACATAATTTTGATGTACTTTGAGTTGATTTGTTGGGTCCAATTCAATGTACACATGCAATATACTAGAATTTTAGATAGTTTAATTAATATATTAATATAATTTCATAACTTAAATCTTCCTGATACTTGAGAAATTTACAAAAAATGAATATGAAATTTCCAACCTATACATCTATCTAATATATTATACTTTAATCCCAAGGGATTGGCCGAGTGGTCAGGACCACGGTTCCTCTCTTTTTTCGAGCTAGAGGTCTTGTTATCGATCCCCGGTTCCCCCTCTTCAAAAACGAAGGTCGGTACTACCACCTAGGGTCACGGGGGTTTTACCTGGCTTCTCTCTGGGCCTGAAGGGATTAGTCATGCTCAAAGGGCTGAGAGCTATGATTGTAAACGGGTTGGTTTCGATGGACCCGGAACCGTTTCGGACCCGATTTCTTGGCTTCGGAATCGGAACCAGAACCATATATGGGATGAGTTTGGACCAGGTCCAGATTTAGGTAGAGAATGATATTAAAAAAATATGGTTTAAGGAGAGATTTTCGAAAATTGAGGTAATATATCGGGTCTCGGGTCCACGGGTCCGAACCAAGGTGGAACCAGACCTGGACCTATTTACTTATCGGGGCTTAAATAAGGACCCAGACCAGGTTTTTAACGGGTCGGAACCTCCGGGTAATCGGAGAATCAAGTGCCCATTTACATCCCTACCGAGAACCCTCCGTTACAAAAATATATATATATATATATATATATACAATACTTCTGTTGGGCCTTAATTCATAATTTGAATTGAGAAATTTATTAAAAAAAAAAGTTTAAACAATCCAAATAAATCTCAAAGCATTGGATGTGTCATTTATTTACACAAGTAAAAGTGGCTAAGCAGATTTCAAATCCGATAACGATACTCTGAAATATCTCAAATTTTCCATCTTCTGATACAACTCCCTCTCTCTTTAAAAAGAAGAAAAATCAGACCTTTCTAAGAAATCAGAGATGAAAATGGTTGTAACTAGGAATTTGAATGCACCCAAGAACTTCCCTTTCTACAGTTCATCGTTTTTGTACAGTTCTCTTTTCCCTGTACATGCTCTCTCCTTCCCATTTTGCTCCAATCCTTCTCCATTCTCTCCAAATAAATGCCTCTTAGTGCACGCCAAAAAGAGAAACTCGCAGCTCAAACCACTTCTGAAACGAACTACCACCGACCAGGAAGACAAAGAAGAAGTTGATGAGCTTCAAGAAGGTGATTTCTTCTCTTTTTCTTCTTTCCCTTGTTGTGGGTGTAACGTTTTTGAGAAGATTATGGAAATTGGAGAATTGGGTTGTTTTTGTTATGTCTTGTGAATCATGGGTATTCAATCTTGTATACAAACTTTTAAGCTTGTTGAAGATTTCCCAACAATTGCTGTTTTTCATTTGACTTTGGTTGATTGAATTTCTGAGGGAGGAGGACATGTTAGACTGTGGAGTTACCGATAACATGGAATGTAATTGGGTGCAGTGGAGAATTCGGAAAGTCGACCCTGTATAGATTGGATTAGGCTAATATTACTTTAATGGTGTTTACTCTCCTCTACGCTAGGAAGCACGGACACCTCTCCGGGGCCGCTAAAAAGAGTATCCTATTTATTGTTTTATATTTTATATTCCGGACACATTGGGGACACGCTTGGGACACGTTGGGGACACGCTGGCCTCTTTTAATTGGGGAAAAAAAATTAAATTAGAGTAAACAAAGAAAAGAAAATGGGGTTGTTTGTAAAAAGTCATAACTTAAGAGGAAAATGGGGCTCTTTTAATTCGTCCATCTAACTCCAGTCCTAAACAAAAGAGAAAAAAAACCTCATTCGTCCATCCAGCCCTAAACGAAAGAGAAAAAACCCCATTCGTCCGTCCAGTCCTAACGAAAAAAGAAGAAAAAGAAGATATGCTATGTCGGCGTGTCCGTGTCCATGTATATGATTAGATCTGATTATTATTATTATTATTATTATTATTATTATTATTATTATTATTATTATTATTATCATTAAATATTAACGTGTCCCCGACGTGTCCGTGTCCTACCTTTTTGAGAAATGCCGTGTCGGCGTGTCCGTGTCCGTGGTTCTTAGCCTCTATGTCTAGTCTTTGGTTTCTGTGTGTGCCTGTGTGCGTTTGAGAGAGGGGGAGAGATTAGTTTTTGGACACCAATGTCAGTAAGAAAGGGCACTTGGTCTTGGCTTGTTGTTGCCGACCCTGGATTGATGGGATAGGGAAATGATGACATTGATGATGATAATTTTTGTGATTGAAGAAGCTTTGTGATGTGTTATGTCTAGTTTGGAACATGGCGTGTGTTCATCGAAATGCTGCTCTGCTTATCATGTTTGTTTTTCGATTACAATTACAATTGTAAAGTTCTTTCTGAACTGGATGATGAACTCTGGGAATTGAGATTTTTTTTATATTATTTATCATGTTTGGGGTTTCACATACTATATGACACGAGCTTTGTTCCATCTTTTTTTGGTTTGTCATTCGTATTGTTAAAGATGGCATGGTGACTATAAAATATATGCAATGATATGCTAGCTGTGATGGTCTTTTTTTTTTTTTTTCTTTCTATTTTCCTTATCCCAGGGGGAATGAAAGATACTTCTAGATAGTAATTTCAAGTTTACAGTAACCATGGTATACTTGTATGGGTTAATTTCCTTGGAATTCATGATTCGGGGGTTGTCTCAGAGGAGCATTAACGTGGTGCTAAATGAAGGGTTTATGGTGGAGATCTAGATGGGACCACCATTTTACTAGCATCATGAGTGCATGATCATTTCCCTTCATAGGAGAGGTTTTTGGTGGTTCCTTGTGATGTTAACCTTTAATCATTTTCCTTGTAGTCTCTTTTAATAAATGAAATCCGAGGAATTCAATACCCCTTAAACAAACGGGCCCTATATTTGCGTTTCCATTTTGTTTGGCTTGAGGCTTCACATTGTATACAACAAGATTTTCCGTTCCATGTTTTTACTTGGCAGTCATGTTTTTAAAGATGGATTGGTGACAGTAAGTTTTATTTAATATATGCCAGCTGTAATGGGCTTTATTCTATTTCCTTTATCCCCCAGAAGTATGAAATGCTTACAGAGTTTTTTTTTTAATTAAAGTTTGCAATTACTGTGGTATACCATTAAAAAAAAATACAATTACTGTGGTATAATTCTCTCTTTATGAACCAGATTATCAACTCTGGGAATTGGGTTTCCGTTTCTATAATGTTTGGGGTTTTGCATACTATAGGATACAAGTTCCATTCCATCTTCCGATTGCATTTGTCTTTTTGAAGATGATTTGGTGATTATATGTTGTATAAGATGAGATGCGCTGAAATGATATCTATTCTGTTTTCTTTATACACAGAGGATGGAAATACAAATACACTGTATAGGTTGAGATGAGCTGAAATGACCTCTATTCCGTTTTCTTTATACACAGAGGAATGGAAATACATAAATAGTAAAAACTGCTCACTTGAGTCACTTTATATAGTTTCTACTGGGATTGATCTATTTATTATTTCAAAGCTGCCCATTAGAATTTATTATTAGTCATTTAGTTTCTCTCTAGAAGTGCTTTTGTTAGCTTTTGGCATTAGCTTCTTCATAGAAGACCTTTGGTTAGCTCATGCTTATTGAAAGCCATTGACATTTTTGGGTACATCGATCATAAGTTAGTAATACGTGCATTCTGAAGTGGTGAAGTAGCTGTGGCTTTGATAACTAAAGTATGTTAGGAAAGGTTAATTACGAATTCAAGGGTTCATGCGTGAGTTTCATGAATTGTACAGAAACATTTGTGGAAGGTGATGATGATTTTGAGGATGAGTTTGAAGAGGACACAAAATTCCACGTAAGTTATCTTGTACAGACATATTCAATTAACATTTTGAAGCTACATATGTACTCTTGAAACTCATTATTTTCTTCTGTTTGAAGGTTGGTGATGGAAGTGGAGGTGGTGGAATTCTGCTTGCTGGGACATGGTGGGACAGAAAGGCATTGGATCTAGCTGAAGAAGTTTGTATTTCGTTTGGCGGTGACTTGAAGATTTATGCTTTCAAGACATCTGCAAGTTCCACCATTAAAGTACACATTAAAAATATGGCAAATAAGCAAGTATGCTTTGACACTTAAATGGTAAATGATATTTCCTGTTAAACTTTCTTATGCTATGAATAAAATGAAAGTTTGGTTGGATTCTCACTAAAACTACTCAGTGGAAATGAAATCTAGGAAAGGCTGTGATACCTTTGCCATAAAGATTACATGTACACATTGTTGCTATATGTAACACAATAAGCCCATCCTCCTTTGAATTGAGCATTTAAGTTTGGAACACACTCTCTTCTTCATAAAATTTCTTTGAATTAAGCTAGGAGCATAGAATTATTCATAGTTCATGTGACTTTACTTAAATTTAAGGTTATTTACACTACATGAAGCTAAATCTTGAGATGCAATTTTCTTTTCATTTCTTCATTTCAAACATATCTTACATTTTTTTTTTCTTTTTTTTTTTCTGAACTATAACATGATTTTAACCCGCACCCACGTGGTTATGACAATGAGCCCCTCCAAGCTCACTACAGGTTGATATTCATTTTATTGGTTGATCTTCAGCTTCTACGAGAGTTAATTTTGGGTTTCTACTTGATTTATAACAATTATATCATTAGGGTCATGAAACATGTGTTCTCTGCCAAATTCTTTTATTGCTTGGATCTCTCTTCCATCTTTGAACGTTGGAAATTATATTTTCCCTTCCATTTTCAAACCCTAGAAGAGATTTACGTACAAGTAGTTTGGTGACTTTTGTGACTATTATGTCTTCTAAGGAAAAAGAAAAAAAAGAAAAAAAAAGTGTTGCGTTAAACTTACCCATTTGAGTTTACTTTATATTGAGATTTATCTTTTAAAATGGTTTATTGGTGTTATATCTGAATTATAGGTTTTGAACAGACATTACAAGTTGATAATGTTTACATTCTTACAGCCTGCTAATAGTCGTTTCATGTTTCTTATCTTTTGATGAAAATGGTTGGATGCTTCTCTGTCTTTAACCTTTTAAATTGATAACACCACTTCTTAGGTATGGCTCTCCCAGCATCACCGATATCGAAGATTTCTCCTCTGCTTATCGTGCACACTTGGATGAAGCTGAGGTTGCTGGAGCTATACCAGACAATTATTCCTTGGAGGTAGGCCTTACTCCTTTCTCACAAGAAGGTAGGCTTATATTCCATTTTTAGGGAATACTTCACATCAGATTTGATAATCATATTTGTGTCAGACACATGGACAGAACTTGACATTTCTACTAGAAGAAACATTGATTGAACTTGTAATACTAAGTATTTAGAAATGTGTTTCATTCAAGTTTATTTAATTGGTTTTGAATTGCTAGGATTTTAAGCATTGCTTCCAATGTTTTTCTATGAAAGGTGCTAAAAGTGAAAAATTAATTGCCTGTTTACTTGGATGAAATTGAATTCGTAGGGACTTTAAAGAAATGTATTCCTATCAGAGTGGCTAAAATTGAAGAAATAAAGATGAAGATTCACAAATGGTCATTGAGTGGGCTTTCCTTTGGTGGAAAATGAATCCCTAGCCATCACCCTAGTAAATCAGATCCTAGGAAAGTCAAGTAATCCCATCTGTATCTCCACCTTATATCTTTCACCGCTCACCCCTTCAATATTCCTTCATTGCAACCCATTTTACCATGAATTCCTAGGAATTCAATTCCATGCGAACAAATGGGCCCCAAAGGTGAAGGTCCACAAGGAGCTATCAAATAATTTTTCCTTTTGATAGGAAATAATTTCACACCCATCACTCTAGCAAACTTAATCCCGGGAAAGTGGAGTCCCATTTAGACCTCCACCCTTTGCTGCTAGCTCTTTAATACTCCTTCCAAAAAATCCCATTTATTATAAATTTCTAGGATTTAATATGAAGTAGGCAAATGGGCTCTAAATAATTGCGGAATTAAGAAGTATGTGAGTCACATGCTGTCATATAAATGATTAAATGATAATCTAGAGTATAGGTTAGACTTTGGAATTTGATATGGAGTAGGCAAATAGGCTCTAAAATGCAGAGTTGAGCAGTATGTAACTTGGATGCTGACATATAATTAAAAGATAATCTAGAGAAAAAGCTAGAATTTGTGTTTGTGTTTGCTCTTATTTCCTCGTCCATCAAAAGATGAAATTGTATTCCCCAACTTCGCATGCAAGAGTGTCTTGGGCACAGGTTTTGTTGGAAGTGTACGATCTGGCACTTTGGTCATGTAACATCCCTTTTCAAGCACAATTACAGTGAAATACAGCTGTGTGACTTCTAATGTCAGATGCAGTTCCTGGTGTCAACAGTTTTGTAGCTTGAAATAACCCTTTCAAAAATAGCGGTTGTTTGCTTCAGTTGTGCCTGTAATTGTATATTAAACAAGAACCAGGCACAAATAGTCTAGGGATGTTAAGAAACCGGGCACACATTCTGAGTTGTGCACTTTGATCATGTCTGTAATTGTATGTGAATTACTGGTAATTGTGAACACCACACAAATGTGCTCTATATTGATTAGCTTTCATTCTCTTAACTTTGTCAGGTATCATCTCCTGGAGTTGAAAGGATTGTCCAATTTCCACAAGAGATTGATCGGTTCGAGGACAAGCCTATGTATGTGAAGTATGTCACCGAAGAGGCTGCAACTGAGTCACCAAAAGAGAGTGATGGTGTTTTCAAGCTTGTTTCATTTGATTTGGAGTCAAGCTATTGTACTTGGAGCATGGCGGATGTGAGAAAAAACAGAGAACAAGCAGGAAAAGGAAGACCACTCAGCAAGAAACAAAGAGAATGGCGATTGCAAATGCCTTTTGATTCCTTGCGTCTTGTTCGATTGTATTCTGATTGTTGATATATGCCATGGCATGTCTTAAACTTGCTAGACTTTGAGGTAACTCATCATTGGCAAAAGGTATTCAAAAGCGGTACTTAAACCCATATGTATAGTCACAATTAGATGTAAGACAAACAAAGTTTTGGACTTGTATTTGCAATCTGGAATGAACTGATTTTCAACAGATTTTGCAAGTGTCATTTAGCTTAAAATGGATTGTGAGTCTCGACAAAAGAAATGAATCTCTACTGCTGATGGAATGGCCAGTTGCCAATTATACTGGGCTGAATATTTCTCTGAGATGAGTGCATTCAATAATGAAGCTGAATTACAGCAATGTGACTAACTCGCACTGGTGAGATGATTCCTTTTGGACATGAATTAATCAATGGTGAATATCAATCAAATTGCAATTTGCAACTAATCACAGGGGAGTGTGGGTGTTTTTTACAGAGTAGGGTAACTTACTATTACCAGTAGGCAGTAATGAATCATTCATAAGATTATTAATTCTTGTTCTGAAGGGAATTGAGCTGAATCTAATTGGCAGTTGGAGTGGTTGATGGACCTGTTCAGATTGAAAAATGGTATCAGCGATCGGATGGCTGTGTCAGAGTTCCTGTCTACCCATGTGGGGCCCTCTATTTTTTATCCAAACCATTCCTGTCATAATGCCCCCTAATGAATGGGTACTGCCTCAATGTCACTTACTAGATCATCATCGGAGTGATAGATTTCATCAGATTCATAATTGGTTGGGAAATAAAATTAAAAAGATGCTTGAAAAATGAGATTAACTATTGAGTTGGGAACTTTTGTTTCTGGACATTGATCAATACATTAAATGAGAATTCATGCTAAAGTTTTGGCAGAAGTTTTGCTGTGGCTGGCATAAGGTGTGGATTTGCTTCCCACCTTGTGTGCTTGAATCCTACCCCAAATTCACCGAGTGCTTTATCAGACCAAGAGAAGCCTTTTTGCTAAATGAGATACGCATATCCTACGGATGGAAAGTGGTCAGGTCCGGACTAGATCAATGAAGTTAAACTATACTCAACCTAAATTGAGGTACGCTGGCACGTACCGTATCAATTCTTCATATTGAGTTCATCTTCTACTAGGTTTTAGAGAGCCCATTCGCCCTACCTATTCAATAATGAAAATCACTTTTCATGTGTAAGGATCTGATCCCAAAAGTCGAGATGATATTGATTTTTCATAGTTTGATTTAATCAAGTGTGGACCCCACCCTATGTGTTCACTTCTCACTCACTAACAATTTCTTATTTGTTAAACTTACTTGCAGAGATGTGAAGTAAAGGGTTAATTTAAGAGACAATAAAAAGAAACAGATCACATCAAACAATACTAAGTGCCACTACATCATGCCACTAAATGACAAAAAAAAAGGGTTGTATATGGGACGGGCTGGATTGGGCTGAGGAATGTACATGCCCAGCCCGAGTTCTAAATTAGAAGCCTGACCTCGGCCCAAGTACGAGACAAGCCAGAAGTTGCTTGCCCAAGACCGGCCCACCTAGAATTGATGAAGCCCAAGCATAGCCTGAGTTTAAATTATACAATAACAAAAAAAAGAAAAAATAATTTCTTATAATGTCCTAGGTTGTAGCTCAACTGGTCTTGTCATATCACCCTATATAAGAGATTATTTGTTTGAGTCCCCACACCCTTGCCCCCTCCTCCCTTATAATTATGTGTTTTCAGGCTAGGCTTGGCTTCGGACTCTCTCCAATTGAGTCCTAGAGTGACGCATCTATCAAACGGGCCAAATAAATAATCGAAGCCAAGCCCAAGTGGCCTAGCCTAGGTTGGGTAAAGTAAATTTACCACACAGGGGATTTATTGTGATTTGATATTACTGCATTTAAATGTTAATCATACGTGCTCATCCATCATTATGTGGAGCTAACCCCTGACCCGACCCAAATTCCGAATCTCAACCACCGAGTCCAAATAAAAAAAAAATCTAGGCATGCCCCATCTATTATAACCTAAACCTCATGCCCGAACAAATGTGGTCTAGCCCTGTCACGATCACCCTTACAAAAAAAAAAAAATTCAAAGAGCTAGTCTCTCGCCTTTTGATTTTGCCTAAATTGACCAAACAAATGATTTACCGTGTGATTTCATAGCATTGCGTTTAAACATTAATTATATATGCCCATCCATCATTGTGTGGAATAAGCCCCGACCCATGACCCTACCATGATGTAAAAGTATCAGTATATAAGAAGAATTCGTTTGCAGGTTTTCCTCCTCTTAGAGGGGAGGAAATCCTGCAAATGACCCATATTGTACAGTGGTATAGTGCAAGTGCAAGTTTTCCTCCTCTCAGAGAGGAGGAAAACTGGAAAGTGCAACTCCACCACCCATACAAGCAGCGGTAAAGCTATGTGGCTGCCCTAATCCATTCCAAGCAGGCCATTTCATTTCCTTTAACATAACACTAGCAACACACTTAAATTTATTTTATTAAATTTTAATTATTAGATTAATAAATTTATTACTTTGGAAAATGGTTTGGATAATCCCAAAAGTTCATGCTTATGAAAAAAAAAAGCAATGGAGAAATAAGTAAAGAACATCTTTTCTTAATAGGGCAAAGTAATGTGTAACATGAAAAAAAAAAAGAATATATATGCATATGTATTAATAACGGAGGGTGTCCACATTAGTTTGGACCCCACCTTAATTGCCCAAAGGACTTGAATCCAAAAAATCCAAGTATAGACCATTTTGGACTCTATAAACATTGACTTTTAGGTGCAATTGCTCAATGAATCTAGGTAGGAGCCAATTCGATTCTACACTCAAATGCCTATATCTCAAGTTTATAATAATATAATATTGTATAAAAATAATTGATATAAAAATGCTCTTGTGCGTCTGTCTCCGACTGTGCTTAATATGAGAGATGGCATGTGGGGCCGACCAATTCTTTTTAATCCATTGATTTGCTTGCATTCAGTGGGTGGCCACATCCATGGTTCCCAACTTTCAAAGTTTGTTTTACTTGGTAAGATTAAGGATTTGGAAAGAGTTGTACTTGTTTGAATTTAAATGTGATGTGATGAGGTAAATCTAGTGAGGTGCAATTGCCCACGTAAAATGCAAAGCCCATGTATATTTTTCTGGAAGGAGAGCTCCATGGGTGGTGACGTGGCAAAATGAATTCCATTGCTTTAATATAAACAAGCAACAACGCCCCGTGCTTAGCCCAGGGCAAAAAATAAGATGTTACGTATTAAATTTATGAGATATCAAAATTAATTATAAACATATTAGAATATATTCATGCATATTTATATAAAAACAGTCAACACATCTTCAATCACAAACACAAGTGGTCAACATCAATAATAAACTATTACAGAGATAACACTAAAAAATCCATTCAACAACAACATAAAAATAATAAATCATTTTTTTCTTCTATGCAAGGAAAATACATCACACCAAACAACATAATATTGTTAACAAAGAAAATCATAAAAATGTGCAATCCTCTCGTTGCACAAATGCACCATTTTTTTTAATTTTCACATAGGCCAATGGTCATTTCAACCCCTCCGCACAAATTTCTTCTCTACCCCTTTGAAGCAGTTTTAATACCGTTTTAGAACTGATTAAACCGTTTTTTAGCTATAGATTTAAAATATATATATATATAAACATCTTAACTTTAAAAGCAATAAATTATGAAATTTCAAAAACCACAAACTAGTTTTATTTGATCCCAATAATAATTGACCCACCTTGGATCAATGTATATATTTCTTAATTATGAGTCCATGTGGGCCCACGGAAGTATAATTTATGGTGGGCCAAACCTAGGGTCATATGTCCATATAATCATATCAGAAAAGCATGCCTATAAGATTCAACAAAAAAAAACTCCAACCTCAAAACATTTTTTTTATCACAAGCCCATCCATGAGGTGGTATACCAGAATGTTGGGTCTGATTTTCTTTCACATTTGACAATCTTTGAATATAGTAGAGTTCTATTTGGAAACTAAAAGAAAATGATATTTTTAATGAAAAAATTATCAGTGAGAATTGTTGAAAAGTGGGCCCCAAAAATTAAAATAAAAAAATGACAATCTTGAGAAGATAAAAGATAGATGGTGTTGAGAGAGAGATAGCAAAATAAAGAGATTTTAGGGGATATTGATTGGGGGACATTAGGAGATAGATGATATGGATAAAGAGATCTTTTTGGAAAAAAAATTGTGGCATGTGATGACATGGCACCTTAAATCACTTTATGTTTTTTCTCCATATTTATTTGAAAGGAGAATTATTGGGTTGCTGATGCGGCACCCCTCAAAGGCCACCTCCCATTTTGCTTTAATATATATAATACTCCCTAGAGGTGTGCTGTATTTGTTGTATGTAGGAAAAATGACTCGAATACCCCTCCTTGTGTGATGTTTGCAATATGTTGGATTAGCCTTTTGTCTTTCCTTTTCTACATATAGTGCCCGTTTCATATTTCTCTACTGCTCTTGGACAACTATATTCTCCCATTTTTGCTAGGGATGAAAAGTTAAAACCAATGAAACATGACATAATGTATTTTTTTTTCTCATGCTATTTTCGGAACAAGAAAACTTAAATGGTAGTGTTTTTTTATATAGGATTTTCTAAAAAGTATACATTGTCGTTTAGATTTCTTTTCTTTTTTAATTTTTTTTTTGAAGTTCGGGATTGAGGGCTCTATTTTCCACACATTTTAATGTGTTAATGATGGAAGGTGGATGTGGCGGACCGTGTAGGGTGATCTTGGTCGTTAATCTGATGATGGAAGGTGATTCTGGCATTGGGTAGTTGGTTGAATTGACTTTATAGAATTACAAATCTATATTTTTTTAAATTAAGATTTCTAGCTTGATTGAACAAAAGTTCGATAAAAAGGAAACTCAACATAGAGAGATTCTATCCACTAGAATGGAGGCTCAAATCGATGACTACAAAAGTATTATAACTAAAAATAATATTGGAAAGGAAATATGACTTTAGTAAAGAATTGGGTATAATAGAGCTGGATCCATTTTAAACATCATCATCCACTAACATGAATACAAATAAAACATGCTTAAAAATCAAATAAAAATGCAAAAATTTACACCATGCGTTAATTGATTTATGGTCCTAGCCCAGGTCCTCAATTGGACATGGGTCAAAATATAGCACGTTTATTATCTTTAACACATGCCCAGTAAGATCCGATCACGCCATGGACTGATGTTTAAATCAAGCCTATTTTAGTCCTTTGATAGGACCAAACTATTTCCTTTTGCACATTTGCTTGGTGATTCACACGATCACTTCCGACTGGTCCCGTTATATACCTACCAATGTATCATTTCCTTTGTAAGTCTTATAAACACCATGAATCAAATTCCAATCGGGCCCACTTAAAACCATCAAAAGTCTCCATATAAGAGATTTTTTCATTTTACAGATGGTATATACTGTGCAACATCCCATATTGAGGGCCATTTCAATCATTTTTCATGTAGACAACAAGTATAGCACACTTATGGGGAATTATTTAAAATTTGACAAGCCATAAGGTATATCTAAATCTAAAGGCAAGTATACAGCCAAAATCCCTTTATTATTTTTCTATTACTACTTTGTGTTTGCTCTTATTTCCTCGTCCATCAAAAGATGAAATTGTAGTCCTCAACTCCATATGCAAAAGTGTCTTGGGCACAGGTTTTGTTGACTTCTAATGTCAAATACAGTTCCATATTACTTGTCACACAACGGTGGAAAACTCGTGACTCAGATTTGACTCAAAAATTGACTCTAGGCGAAGACTTAAAAGAGATATGTTTAAATATAATATTTTTAAAAATATTTAAAAATAAATCCATTACTTATAAAATATAAAAATACATTTAGTTACGTGCATTCAAGATAATCAATTCAAATTAATAAATTTATATATGCAAGAAAATTACTACAATAAGGAAAGCAAAAGAAAAATATTGCATATTTTATAATTTGTTAGTTCAAATTTCGTATGTAAAAGGGTAAATATAGGTTTCAAAAAATATTTAGGTCGTCATTTTTAAAATATTAACTCCAAACCTCACGCATAATTATTTAGAAATCGACTTTAATTGTTTAAAGTTAGATCAACCTATTAAATGGTTGAGAATGTAAAAAACTTATTAAAATAAGATAACTCGGCCAAGTCTCCCTATTTTTACTCGGTCATTCGTAAAAAAAGTGACGACTCATGAGAGTTAAGAGTCAACTATTTCCCGACTATGATTCATACATCAATTCTTAGATAACAACATTCCTTAGAAGCTCGTGCTAGAGCCTAATATAATTGGGACACGGCTTTAATGATGATGAAGATGAATAATCATCACACCTTGAGGTATTGATCATGGCCATCCAATTGGGCCATTCACATGTGGGCCACAGTTAGGGACTCACATAATGATAATCTGCACCGTCCATTGAAGGAAATCTTTCTACACCGTTAGCCCTTTTTCCTTCTTTTTTGAATTTGGAGGAACTTAATTTGAATTAACACTGTATGATCAGATCAGAAATTTGAAATGACGTTCTGATTTGGTGGGCCACGATCTAAATGATTTAAAAACCGCCAGCTGCCATTCCCGCGTAAACTGCCACTTGGCAATTTTAAAAACCGCGTACAACGGCAGCGAGCTTCCGCGTTCCAAGACTATCAATACCTATAAAGCTTCTTCTGCACGCTTTATGCTTCTCAGTTCTCAGTTATCACTCTCTAGTCTCTCCCCTTTCTCTCTCTCTCTAGCGATTGCTTCTCCTACACGATCAAGAAAAAAACCCAATCTTTTCTTCTCTTGATCTTATTCTCATCTATGGTGTTTGCAGATCTTACGACGATGTTAAGATCTATCCATGGCGATGCACAGATCCTAAGATCGAAATCAGTAGATGCATCTACCGCTCTACCGCTCGTCAGGTATTTTGATCAATCTCTCCCTCTGTATCTCTCTTGAATTCTGTTCTCTGATTTGTTTTTTGGTGCATTACAAGATGCATTTTGAAGATTGTTGTTTGCGTTGATTGCATTTTAGGGTTAGTTTTTGTGCGTGTGATTTCCTTTATCAGATTGGGGTTTTGATAGGTTTAGATGTCGATGTAATGTAACGAGCTCTGTATTTATCGATTCGTCTGATTTTGATGAAATGGATGCTTCTCTGATGTTATATAAGTTGGCCTCTTCTCAAATTAACCTATTCTTGTGCAGATTTTCCTTACCACTATAGAGAGATTGGGGAATCTCTCTATAGTTTGTTTAGCTGTGAACACCTCGTTTCCGTGAATTCCCCAATTCCTAGATTGGGTGTAAATCAATTCCCTATTTTCTTTTTCTTTTTGAAATGGCTCTTTCTTTGTCGTTTTCATTTTTTTTCCCCTTCTTGATAGCCTAAGTGCTGATTTTTAGTATTCTTGTGCAGATTCTCCTTACCACCAGTGGTAAGGAGAATCTCTCTATATTTTCTGTGAATTCCTCAATTCCTAGATTGGGTGTAAATCAATACCCTATTTTCTTTTTCTTTTTGAAATGGGTCTTTCTTTGTTTTCTTCGTAAGTGCTGATTTTTAGTATGTCCTTTTTTTTTTTGGATTTTTCTTGATTATGCCAATGCGTTTGGTTCAATGAGATCATGTACTAATGTTGGGTTCTTCTTTGCTTCAGTCTTTACATTGGTGGCATCATGATCAGGTCAGATGGGTTCTTCTCCGCTTCAGTTTTTACTTTGGTGGCATCATGATAAGGTCAGAGAATTGCTTTCCTCATTCAATTTTAGGCGTTTCTCCTTCTTTATGTATTTAATTGTTTTTTCTGTTTTGGGACCATTTCAATCTCTTCTGACTGTTCATTTGCTGGGTAGTTTGCATTGGAAATTCCAAGGAGCTGAATTTTCTCTGGTGGGAGCCCCCCATGCATGAAACCTCATCACTGCTCTTAATGCAGAAGGGGCCCCTCTGCATTGCAGGCGGCCTTGAGGTTTCATGCATGGCTCGGGTTGCGACACCCATGAATCAGAATTTTGTATTCATAGATGAGAATTTTGTATGATTCTTTCCAAGTGATGGTTGATATCGATGGAAGGCGAGATGGATCAGTTCTCTTCTTAATTTCTGCTTATTCAACATTTATTATATTGTACTATATTATTTGTTTTATATTTTTTAATTTACTTGACATCGTTGGTGCCTTGAACGAACTAGTTGCATAATTTTTGGCTTAATTGGTTTTTCCCTGTAGGGCCTGTTTGTTTCATGTAGCTAAGTATTCTACTATTGTATTCCTGTAAGTAGTTAATTGTGAAGAACCAAAAGGTGAATATGGAGAAATGACCATCAAATAACCTCCCCTATAATGGGAACTGAATCAAGGGAAGGTAGGAAATGAATACCTAGTCACCGTCATTGTAATTCAACTTGTATGAACTACATCCCGCTTCTTCATTCCTATGTATTTTATGCAAACAAACAGCCCGTGATCTAAATCCTTTTCCTATTTTAAACTTATCCAATGACATTATAGAGACACTCTTTTAACACGATTGAGTGTCTTCACTAAATGAAAGGATTCCTTATATTAACTTATAACTAGTAAAAGTAGTAGGATTGTCAACATTAGAGATTTAGGATGGTGATCATAGTTATGGTATTGGTTTATTTGGGCTGAAATCGCTGAAATTATTAATCCAAACGAACGACCCCAACAAAATCTCGGTCCATATTTTTGACCGGTTTGGCCAAAATTGCATATTTTAGTTGAACAAGTCAGAATTTGCTATTTTTGGTCAAAATTTTGAAAAGAAAAAAAAATCATAATTCCTTTATTCCTTACATTCGTTTGACCGAAAGTAGTTGCAGTGATAGTAGTAGAAGAAGTTCGTAGCGGGCACCACAGTCGTACGATAGTTCAATTACACTAAGAATGAGAATGATTGCATATAAAAAAAAAGGCAAGGCAGACAAACAAACAGGAAGATGAAGAGTGTACAATTACACTAAGAATGAGAATGATTGGATGTTTAACGGTGCTTTTTTTTTCCCTTTTTCACAACACTTTCTATCGTGTACCATAACAAATCTTCAATAGTTATCTCCTTACCTCTGTAATTATCTCCCCATCAGCAATTTCCTTTTCTACAATCAGCCCTTTTGCCATTTCCAAAGCCTTGAAGTTATACAAGTTATACACCAGAACCAATTCCTTAATATTTAAGGATGGGAGAGAAGCTTTGAAAGGCGCATTCTTTTCTGATGCCCTATATATACTTTATTCCATATTTCTTTGTTGGATCTATTAAGTTGTTGTATTCCTGAAGTCATTTACAATAACTTATTATCACTTACATCCAAAATTAAAAATCTACAATTTCTACATTGGTCAAGAAACAACCTCAACAATTATCGGTAACAAAATGTGAATCTTTTAACCAAGTAAGGATAGATGTCACATATTTTCTATCCACAACAACCTTTGTGAAACAAGCAAAGTTTACATGCCATCAATTACCAACGGCAATCAATGCTGACGTCTTTCAACAACAGCAAATTCAAATTCACAAAATGACAATCCTTGATGGCTATGAATTCCTGAATCAACCACAACAACTTGTGATCACTTACATCCAAAATAAGAAAAAACGACAATGGTCGCTCCTCCTAAAATGTACAATCTTAACAATAATCTGTAATTACCTTCGAGATTAGCAAATGCAAAAACCATTGAGCACTTCTTACGAAATCATAAACTTCTTCCACAAGCTCCAATCAATTATTCACTTGTGCCCCAATAATTATTAATTAAAAGAGTATGTCTTTTTACCAAATCAAAAGCAGAAAACAAACAAAGGATGACTTCTTTTTAGCAACTCACCAATCCAATGACATCCAAACGACATACATTTTTTTAATCCATAACAACATTAGTTATAATCAATACTCTAACCCAACAACCTTCTTATATAGACAATTAATGCTCAGGACAATCAACAAAAACAACAATGATTTATTGCAATATATCTTACACTTCTCCAGCCCTTATGACTATGAATTCCCAGGGACAATTGAAATAACTCATGAATACTTACATAAAAAATGATAAACAACAACAGTGATCATCTATTCCTAAATCTACAATCTCAACCAACAGACATTGATCATATACTTCCATAATTAAGCAAATACAACAACCAATGATCATTTCTCACAAATCATAAATAACCTTTACTGACTATGAACAAATTATTCATATACCTGTCACAGCTATATCTGTGAAAAAAATATACATCTTTGCCACTCTAGGGGCATTAATCTAACTAAGGCTGGCCTATACATATTTCAATCCATAACAGCCTTAGGTTCAATCTATAATGACTTGATTCGTACTGGCTTTGTGATATTCTAGTACTATAAAGTACTGGCCTAGTAGAATCAGAGTTCATGTTTGGTTGATAGATGACCTTGATAGACGAAAAAAAAATCAAAATAAGCCTTAGTTTCAACCAATACTCAAACAGTCCAATTCCAAACATCAACAATAACAACATGCTCGTGACTTTGGACATCAACGATATATTAAAACATTCGCCAATTATAAACATCTCATGATAACTATGAATTCTGGAGTCGACCAAAATAACTGACGATCATTTACGTTATCAATACAAAACAGTACATCCTTATGAATCCAAGGGAATTCTAACTTACAAAGGATGGCGTTCATAGTTTTCAATCTGTAGCAATCTTACTCTTAACCAATATCCCAACAACTGAATTCTGCGCTCAACAATACATGCAACAATTGCTGCTCATGACTTTCAACAACAGCAACTTTCTCTCACACTTGTTATTCTTATAATTCCTTAAATAACAACTCTCAATAACCATGAATTCTCAAGTAGACGACAATAACTAATGATTACATACATTGAACTTACGAAAAAAACGACAATAGTCTAACCCATGACAACAGATATATTTTTCAATTCTAAACAACCTTAGCTACAATCAATATTATGAAGTCTGACCAACAAGCTTCTAATATCAACAATTAGCCCTCATGACTATCAACAATAACAACATTGATTTATTGCAATGTTTCTTTGACATCTCCAATTAACAACCCTTGATGACCATGAATTCCTTGAGATAGCCGAAATAACTAGTGACAACTTACTCCCATAATTTGAAACAGCAGTGGTAACTTATTCCTAGAATCTACAATCTCAGCCAACAACCATTGGTTAAATCCTTTCATGATTAAGCATATACAACCACCATTGATCTCTTCTCGCAAATCATAGACAACATTTCCTGAATATGATCAATTATTTAAGACTTGTCACCACAATTATCGGCGACAAAACTATTTATCTTTTTTATTTTGCTTTGTCTTTCTTTCTTTTTTTTCTGTCTTTCTTTTTCTAATGTCTTTCCTTTTTTCTTCTCTGTCATTCTTTCTTTTCTTTTCCTTCATTTTTATATTTGTCTTTTTTTTTCCCTGTCTTTGTTTTCTTTCTTTAATCAATTATTCAAATTTGTCACCACAAATATTGGCAACAGTACTTTTTTTATTTTATAATATCAGCGACAAAACAATACATCTTTGCCAACAAGGGGCATCAAACCAACTAAGGATGACATACATTTTTCAATTCATAACGACCTTATTTCAATCCACGAGGACTTAATTTGACTTGTATTGCCTTTGTCATATTCCAGTGCTATAAAAAGAGACAACCTTTGTAGATCAATTATTCATAGTTGTCAGCATAATTATTAGCGACAAAACTATACATCTTCGCCAATCAAGGGGCATCAAACCAACTAAGGATGACATGCGTATTTTTCGATCCATAACAGCCTTAGTTCAATCAATGACGACTTAACCTGACTCATATTGGCTTTGTGATATTCCAGTTCTATGAAGATAAACAACCTTTGCATGCTACAACCATTTCCGACTATGATCAATTATTCAGACTTGTTACCACAATTATCAGTGACAAAACTATACATCTTTTCCAATCAAGGGGCAACAAACCCACTAAGGATGACATACATATTTTTCAATTCGTAACCTTAGTTCAATCCATGACGACTTAGATTGACTCTTATTGGCTTTGTGATATTCCAGTGTTTTAAAGAGAAACAACCTTTTCAAGCTTTGATCAAATTATTTAGGCTTATCATCGCAATTATCAGTGATGAGACTAAAAATCTTCGCCAATCATGGGCATCATACCAACAAAGGATGACATACGTATTTTTCAATCCATAACATCCTATTTCAAGCAATGGCGACTTACCTAGACTTGTCTTGGCTTTATGATATTCCAATGCTATAGTTCTGGGTATGCGAAACTAGTTTGTTTTTAGATGATAGATTACAACAAACTTCACCTGTCAACAATACCAAACAACATTTTATGCTAGTGACTTCGAACATTCGCCTTTTATAAATATCCCACGATCACTATGAATTTCGGAATCAACCACAGTAACTCGCGATCATCTACATTATCAATACAAAACAATATGTCCTTACAAATCCAGAGGAATTTTAACCTACAAAGGAATGTGTTCATTGTTTTCAATCCGCAACAAACTTACTCTTGATCCATACCGCAACAAGTGAATTCTGTGCTTTAACATTACGTCCGCCAATTAGTTCTCATGACTTTCAACAACTTTTTTCTCCTACCCTTTATTCTTATAATTCCTTAAACAACTACTCTTAATAACCATGAATTCCTGAGTCAATATTCTGAAGTCTGACCAACAACCTTCTAATATCAACATTTAACACACATGACTATCAATAACAACAGCAACAATATATTGCAATTTTTTTAGACTTCTGTAATAAACAACATGAATTCCTAGAGACAACGGAAATAACTCGTGACCACTTACATCCAAAATGCGAAACAACAACAATGATCACTTTCTCCTTGCAACCATTGGTCAAATCCTTTAATGACCAAGCAAATACAATCACCATTGATCGCTTCTCGCAGATCATAAACAACCTTCATGGACAATGAACAATTATTCAGACTTTTTACCACAATTATCATCAACAAAACTATACATCTTTTCCAACCAAGGGGCATCAAACCAACTAAGGATGCCATACATATTTTTCAATCCATAACATCCTTAGTTCAATCGGTGGTGACTTAACTTGACTCGTATTGGCTTTGCGATATTCCATTGCTATAATGATAAACAACCTTTTCAGACTATAATCAATTATTCACAATCAATTGTTCAAACTTATCACCACAATTTTCAGCAACAACTTTTTTTTTTTAATGACATGAATTACAAAATTACACATCTTGCCAATCAAGTGGCATCAACCCAACTGAGGATGACATACATATTTTTCAATCCATAACAACCTTAGTTCAATCCATGGTGACTTAACCTGATTTGTATTGGCTTTATGATATTCCAATGCTAAAGAGAAATAACCTCATCAAACTTTGATCATTTTTTCATCCTTGTCACCACATTTATTAGTAACAACCGTACATCTTTGCCAATCAAGGGGCATTAAACCAACTAAGGATAACATACGTATTTTTCAATCTATAACAACCTTAGTTCAATCCATGACGACCTAACCTAACTCCTCTTTGCTTTGTGATATCCAGTGCGATAAAGATAAACAACTTTTTCAGACTATGATCAGTTATTCAGACTTGTCACCACAATTTTTAGTGACAAAGCTATACGTCTTTGCCAATCAAGAGGCATGCAACCAACTAAGGTTGGTGTACATATTTTTCAATTTGTAACAACCTTAGTTCTATCCATTGTGACTTCACCTGACTCATATTGGATTTGTGATATTCCAGTCTATAAAGATAAAGAATCTTTCCAGACTATGATCAATTATTCAGACTTGTCATCACAATTATTGGCTTTGCAGACCATGACAACTTAATCCAACTCATATTGGCTTCATGATATTCCAGTTCTTTAAAGTTCTGGCTGCGAGTATGACCTCCAAAGATTAAAAAAAAAGAAGCAAACTTTGCGTGTGTTAACACAGAACCAACCAACATTTTGTGCTCGTAACTTCAGACAACAACAATGTATAAAAAAATTCGCCATTTATAAACATCCCATGATGGCTATGGATTTTGGAGTCAACCACCCTACTCAAGATAATTTACATTATCAATACTAAGTAGTACATCTTTACGAATCCAAGGGAATTCTAGCATAAGAGGATTTTTGAGATATGCCCATTAGACCATGTCTAAATTCATGATTATGTCATGATTTCTTATAATGGGAGAGATGGCATTTCTTTTCGGCCAAAAATGAGAATCACCTACTATTCTTCCTTCAATTAGCACTCGTCCCTATCGAAATGATGTTCCATCAATTATCACCCTCTCCTCGCTAAATGAACCTCCATATCATTAAAGGAGATGAAAAAATCATACGGAGCAATTAGTTTGAATGACAATAAATAACATGTAATAGGTCTTCTTCCAGGTGCAAGAGAGAATTAGGACTCATTTCATGATAGATTTTGCTTGGTTTTGATGGTGGGTTAATATGCCAATCAGGCCGAGAGGAGGAAAACGCCATATTTAAGAGAGAATGCGATTAGAAATTCTATTTCTCAAAAATAATAAATCTCAATGCAACATGTCGAATAACCCTTTTGAAAAGAACTCTCTAGGTTTCTTCATTTCTATTGTAACTAAATCCATTGCAAGCAACGGACGGAGACTGGAGGAGGACAATGATTTAAAGTCTCTTATCTTGGGAATTTGTTTGAGAAAGATTCAAAATCGTTGCTTTTTACGCTGAAAAGCATGGGGATAGAGGTTGAGTTCTACCACTAATAGATGCCTAATGTAATCCTAAATCTATTTTGTTAAAGGGCACTGAAAAGATTGGGTGATCCGTTGATGCATTCCTCTCTCCCAATAACAAGCCTCTGTTTGTGTGCGTTTTATGAAAATGCATGCGAGGCCATGATAGATTCTTCGACCTTTGTTGCTTTTTTAACTAAACGTGCTGCAAGCAACAGATGGAAACCGAAAGATGGCAATGATTTGAGGTCTCTTATCATATGAATTTGTTTAGGAAAGACTCAAAATCATTGCATTTTACAGGGAAAAGCGTGGGGAGAGAGGTTGAGTTCTACCACTTGTAGATGCCTAATTTAATTCAAAATCCATTTTGTTGAAAGGCATGGAAAGGATTGGTGATCTTAGATTTCATTTCTCTCTCCGCAAACCATGCTCTAGTCATCACATTGAATATTTCTTTGCTAAAAGCCTTTGTTTGTGTGCGTTTTAGGGAAATGCATGCGAGGCCATGATAGATTCTTCGTTGCTTTTTTAACTAAACGCATTGCAAGCAACGGATGGAAACCGGAGTAGGGCAATGATTTGAGTGAGGTCTCTTTTCATAGGAATTTGTTTGGGAAAGACTCAAAATCGTTACATTTTAGTCTGAAATGCATGGGGAGAGGTGAGTTCTACCACTAATAGCCGCCTAATGTAATCCTAAATCCACTTTGTTAATGGGCACTGGAAGGCTTGATGACCTGAAGACTCATTCCTCTCTTTGAAAACCATGCACTACCGAACACAATGAATATTTCTTCTAGCGAAGCCTCTGTTTGTGTGTGCGTTTTAAGGAAATGCATACGAGGCCATGATAGATTCTTCGTTGATTTTTTAACTAAACACACTACAAGCAACGGATGGAAACCGGAGGAGGGAAAATATTTGAGGTCTCTTATCATTGGAATTTGTTTGAGAAACACTCAAAATCGTTCCATTTTGCACTAAATAGCGTGGGGGGAGAGAGGTTGAGTTCTACCACTAATAGATGCCTAATTTTATCTTAAATCCACTTTGTTGAAGGGCACTGCAAAGCTTGTTGACCTGATGACTCATTTTTCTCTCCGAAAACCATCCACTACTCAGCAGAAAGAATATTTCTTCGCTAGAAGCCTCTATTTGTATGTATTTTAGGGCAATGCATGCGAGGCCATGATAGATTCTTCGTTGCTTTTTTTAACTAAAAGCACGACAAGCAACTGATGGAAACCTGAGGAGGGAAATGATTTGAGGTCTCTTATCATGGGAATTTGTTTGGGAAAGACTCAAAATCGTTCCATTTTAGTCTAAAATGCATGGGGTTGTTTGAGAGAGGTTGAGTTGTACCACTAATAGATGCCTAATGTAATCCGAAATCCACTTTGTTAAAGGGCATTGAAAAAGCTTATTGACCCGAAGACTCATTCATCTCTCCGAAAACGATGCACTTCTAAACACAATGGATATTTCTTATAGCGAAGCCTCTATTTGTGTTCGTTTTAAGGAAATGCATGCGAGGGCATGATAGATTCTTCGTTGCTTTTTTAACTAAACGCATTGCAAGCAACGGATGGAAACCGAAGGAGGGAAATGATTTGAGGTCTCTTATCATGGGAATTTGTTTGGGAAAGACTCAAAATTGTTCCATTTTGCTGTGAATAGGGTGGGGAGAGAGGTTGAGTTCTACCACTAATAGATGCCTAATTTTATCTTAAATCCACTTTGTTGATGGGCACTTATAAGCTTGGTGACCCGAGGACTCATTCCTCTCTCTGAAAACCATCCACTACTCAACACAATGAAAATTTCTTCACTAGAAGCCTCTCTTTGTGTGTTCGTTTTATGGAAATGCATGCGAGGCCATGATAGATTCTAAGTTGCTTTTTTTTAGCTAAACGCATTGCAAGCAACGAATGGAAACCGGAGGGAAATGATTTAAGGTCTCTAATCATGGGAATTTATTTGGGAAAGACTCAAAATCATTCCATTTTAGTCTGAAATGCATGGGGAGAGAGGTTGAGTTCTACCACTAATAGCTGCCTAATTTAATCCTAAATCCACTTTGTTAGAGGGCACCGAGAAGCTTGTTGACCCGATAACTTATTCCTCTCTCAGAAAACCATGCACTACTCAACACATTTAATATTTCTTCGCAACAAGACTTTGTTTGTGGGCGTTTTACCGAAATGCATCCATGGGCGTGGTAGGTTCTTCGTTTCGTTTTTAACTAAATGCGCTGCAAGCAACGGATGGAACCCAGAGGGAAATGATTTGAGGTCTGTTATCATGGGAATTTGTTTGGGAAAGACTCAAAATTGTTCTATTTTAGTGAAATGCATGGGGAGAGACGTTGAGTTCTACCACTTATAGATGTCTAATGTAATCCTAAATCCATTTTGTTGAACGGCATGGAAAAGATTGGCGATCCGCAGATTGTTTACTCTCTCCGCAAACCATGCTCTAATCATCACATTGAATATTTCTTCGCTACAAGACTTTGTCATTGGGCATTTTTTGGTAATGCATCCGAGGCAATGTTAGATTCTTCGTTGCTTTTTTAACTAAATGTGGTGCATGCAACGGTTGGAAACCGGAGGAGGGAACTGATTGGAGGACTCTTATCATGTGATTTTTTTTGTGACAGACTCAAAATCGTTCCATTTTAGGCTGAAAATGCATGGGGAGAGAGGTTGAGTTCTACCACTAATAACTGCCTAATATAATCCTAAATCCATTTTGTTGATGGGCAAAGAAAAGATTGACGATCCATGAACTCATTGAATATTTCGGGCGTTTTACGGAAATGCATCCGAGGACATGATGGATTCTTCGTTGCTTTTTTAACTATATGCGCTGCAAGCAACGGATGGAAACCGGAGGAGGGAAATTGTTTGAGGTCTCTTATCATGGGAATTTGTATGGGAAAGACTCAAAATCGTTTCATTTTAGATTGAAATGCGTGGGGGGAGAGAGGTGAGTTCTACCACCAATAACTGCTTATTGTAATCCTAAATCCACATTGTTAATCGGCACTGAAAAGCTTGATGATCCGAATACTCATTCCTCTTTCCGAAAACCATGCACTACAGAATACAATGAATATTTATTCGCTAGAAGCCTCTGTTTGTGTGTTAGTTTTATGGAAATGCATGCGAGGCCATGATAGATTCTTCGTAGCTTTTATTAGCTAAGCGCAATGCAAGCAACGGATGAAAACCTAAGGAGGGAAATGATTTGGGTCTTTAATCATGGGAACCTGTATGGGAAAGACTGAAAATCGTTCCATTTTGCAGTGAATAGCGCGGGGAGAGAGGTTCAGTTCTACCACTAATAGATGCCTACAGCCTAATTTTATCCTAAATCGACTTTGTTGATGGGCACTGATAAGCTTGGTCACCCGAGGACTCATTCCACTCTCCGAAAACCATCCACTCCTCATCGCACTGAATATTTATTTGCTCGAAGCCTTTGTTTGTTTGTTAGTTTTATGGAAATGCATGCGAGGCAATGATAGGTTCTTCATTGCTTTTTTTTTAACTAAGCGCATTGCAAGAAACGGATGGAAACCAGAGGAAATGATTTGAGGTCTATAATCATGGGAATTTGTTTGGGAAAGACCGAAAGACTCGAAATCATTCCATTTTAGTCTGAAATGCTTGCGGAGTGAAATTGAGTTCTACCACTAATCGCTGCCTAGTTTATTGCTACATCCACTTTGTTAAAGCGCATTGAAAGGCTCATTGACCTGAGAACTCATTCCTCTGTCCGAAAACCATGCACTACTGAATGCAATGAATATTTTTTTGCTAGAAGCCTCTGTTTTTGTGCGTTTTATGGAAATGCATATGAGGGCTTGATAGATTCTTCGTTGCTTTTTTACCTAAACGCACTGTAAGCAACGGGTGGTAACCAGAGAGAAATGATTTGGGGTCTCAAATCATGGGAACTTATGTTGGAAAGACTCAAAATCGTTCCATTTGTTTGGGAAAGACTCGAAATCATTCTTTTTAGTCTGAAATGCTTGCGGAGAGACGTTTAAGCTCTACCACTAATCGCTGCCTTGTCTATTCCTAAATCACTTTGTTAAAGGGCATTGAAAAGCTCATTTACGGGAGAACTCATTCCTCTGTCCGAAAACCAAGCGCTACTGAACACAATGAATATCTTTTCGCTAGAAGCCTCTGTTTTTGTGCGTTTTAAGGAAATGCATGTGAGGGCTTGATAGATTCTACGTTGCTTTTTTACCTAAACGCACTGCAAACAACTGGTGGTAACCGTAGGAGGGAAATGATTTGCGGTCTCTAATCATGGGAACTTGTATGAGAACGACTCAAAATTGTTCCATTTTGCAGTGAATAGGGTGGGGAGAGAGGTTGAGTTTCACCACTAATAGATGCCTAATTTTATCTTAAATCGACATTGTTGATGGGCACTGATAAGCTTGGTCACTCGAGGACTCATTCCTCTCTCCGAAAACCATCCACTACTCAGCGCAATGAATATTTATTCGCTAGAAGCCTTTGTTTGGTGTTAGTTTTGTGGAAATGCATGTGAGGCCATGATAGATTCTTCATTCCTTTTTTTTAACTGAGGGCATTGCAAGCAATGGATGGAAACCGGAGGTGCGAATTGATTTGAGGTCTATAATCATGGGAATTTGTTTGGGATAGACTCGAAATCATTCCATTTCAGTCTAAAATACTTACGGAGAGAGGTTTAAGTTCTACGACTAGTCGCTGCCTGGTTGATTCGTAAATCCACTTTGTTAAAGGGCATTGAAAGGCACATTGACCTGAGAACTCATTCCTCTGTCCGAAAACCATGCGCTACTGAACACAATGAATATTTTTTCGCTAGAAGCCTCTGTTTTTGTGCGTTTTATGGAAATGCATATCAGGGCTTGATAGATTCTTCGTTGCTTTTTTACCTAAACGCACTGCAAGCAACGGGTGGTAACCGTAGGAGGGAAATGATTTGGGGTCTCTAATCATGGGAACTTGTATGAGAAAGACTCAAAATTGTTCCATTTTGCAGTGAATAACGTGGGGAGAGAGGTTGAGTTTCACCACTAATAGATGCCTAATTTTATCTTAAATCGACATTGTTGATGGGCACTGATAAGCTTGGTCACCCGAGGACTCATTCCTCTCTCCGAAAACCATCCACCACTCAGCGCAATGAATATTTATTCGCTAGAAGCCTTTGTTTGGGTGTTAGTTTTGTGGAAATGCATGTGAGGCCATGATAGATTCTTCATTCCTTTTTTTGAACTAAGCGCATTGCAGGAAACGGGTGGAAACCGGAGGTGGGAAATGATTTGAGGTCTATAATCATGGGAATTTGTTTGGGATAGACTCGAAATCATTCCATTTTAGTCTAAAATACTTGCGGAGAGCGGTTCAAGTTCTATCGCTAATCGTTGCCTGAATTATTCCTAAATCCACTTTGTTAAAGGGCATTGAAAGGCTCATTGACCTGAGAACTCATTCCTTTGTCCGAAAACCATGCGTTACTGAACACAATGAATATTTTTTCGGTAGAAGCCTCTGTTTTTGTGCGTTTTATGGAAATGCATTTGAGGGCATGATAGAATCTTCGTTGCTTTTTTACCGAAACGCACTTCAAGCGACGGATGGAAACCGGAGGAGAGAAATGATTTGGGGTCTCAAATCATGGGAACTTATATTGGAAAGACTCAAAATCGTTCCATTTTGCAGTGAATAGCGTGGGGAGAGAGGTTGAGTTCCACCACTAATAGATGCCTAATTTTATCTTAAATCGACATTGTTGATGAGCACTGATAAGCTTGGTCCCCCGAGGACTCATTCCTCTCTCCGAAAATCATCCACTAATCAGCGCAATGAATATTTATTCGCTAGAAGCCTTTGTTTGTGTGTTAGTTTTGTGGAAATGCATGTGAGGCCATGATAAATTCATTGTTTTTTTTTACTAAGCGCATTGCAGGCAACGGATGGAAATCGGAGGAGGGGAATGATTTGTGGTCTCTATTGATGGGAATTTGTTTGGGAAAGACTCGAAATTATTCCATTTTAGTCTGAAATGCTTGCGGAGTGAGGTTGAGTTCTACCACTAATTGCTTCTTGGTTTATTCCTAAATCCACTTTGTTAAAGGGCATTGAAAACCTCGTTGACCCTAGAACTCACTCCTCTGTCCGAAAGCCGTGCACTACTGAACACAATGAATATTTTTTCGCTAGAAGCCTCTGTTTTTGTGCGTTTGATGGAAATGCATATGAGGGCATGATAGATTCTTCGTTGCTTTTTTACCTAAACGCACTGTAAGCCACGGACGGAAACCGGATGAGGGAAATGATTTGGGGTCTCTAATCATGGGAACTTGTATGGGAAAGCCTCAAAATCGTTCCATTTTGCAGTGAATTGCGTGGGGGAGAGAGGTTGAGTTCTACCACTAATAGATGCCTAATTTTATCTTAAATCGACTTTGTTGATGGGCACTGATTGGCTTGGTCACCCGAGGACTCATTCCACTCTTCGAAAACCATCCACTACTCAGCGCAATGAATATTTATTTGCTAGACGCCTTATTTTGTGTTAGTTTTATGGAAATGCATGCGATACCATTATAGATTCTTCATTGCTTTTTTTTAACTAAGCGCATTGCAAGCAACGGATGGAAACCGAAGGTGGGAAATGATTTGAGGTCTCTAATCATGGGAATTTGTTTGGGAAAGACTCGAAATCATTCTATTTTAGCCTGAAATGCTTGCGGAGAGAGGTTGAGTTCTACCACAAATCGCTGCCTGGTTTATTCCTAAATCCACTTTGTTAAAGGGCATTGAAAAGATCATCGACCCGAGAACTCATTCCTCTGTCCGAAAACCATGTCTTCCTAAATACAATGTATATTTTTTCGCTAGAATCTTCTGTTTTTGTGCGTTTTATGGAAATGCATATGACGGCATGATAGATTCTTCATTGCTTTTTTACCTAAACGTACTGCGCGCAACGGATGGAAACCGGAGAAGGGATAAGATTTGGGGTCTCTAATCATGGGAACTTGTTTGGGAAAGACTCAAAATCGTTCCATTTTGGAGTGAATTGCGTGGGGAGAGAGGTTGGGTTCTACCACTAATAGATGCCTAATTTTTTCTTAAATCGACTTTGTTGGTGGGCACTGATAAGCTTGGTCACCCGAGGACTCATTCCTTTCTCAGAAAACCATCCACTACTCAGTGCAATGAATATTTATTCGCTAGAAGCCTTTGTTTGTGAGTTAGTTTTGCGGAAGTGCTTGTGAGGCCATGATTGATTCTTCATTACTTTTTTTTAACTAAGCGCATTGCAAGCAACGGATGGAAACCGGAGGTGGGAATTGATTTGAGGTCTATAATCATGGGAATTTGTTTGGGAAAGACTCGAAATCTTTCCTTTTTACTTTGAAATGCTTGCGGAGAGACGTTTAAGTTCTTCCGCTAATCGCTGCCTTGTTTATTCCTAAATCCACTTTGTTAAAGGGCATTGAAAAGCTCATTTTCTGGAGAACTCATTCCTCTGTCCGAAAACCAAGCGCTACTGAACACAATGAATATTTTTTCGCTAGAAGCCTCTGTTTTTGTGCGTTTTATGGAAATGCAAATGAGGGCTTGATAGATTCTTTGTTGCTTTTTAACCTAAACGCACTGCAAGCAACGGGTGGTAACCGTAGGAGGGAAATGATTTGGGGTCTCTAATCATGGGAAGTTGTATGGGAAAGTCTCAAAATCGTTCCATTTAGCAGTGAATAGCGTGGGGAGAGAGGTTGAGTTTCACCACTAATAGATGCCTAATTTTATCTTAAATCGACGTTGTTGATGGGCACTGATAAGCTTGGTCACCCGAGGACTCATTCCTCTCTCCGAAAACCATCCACTACTCAGCGCAATGAATATTTATTCCCTAGAAGCCTTTGTTTGGGTGTTAGTTTTGTGGAAATGCATGTGAGGCCATGGTAGATTCTTCATTCCTTTTTTTTAACTAAGTGCATTGCAAGCAACAGATGGAAACCGTAGGTGCGAATTGATTTGAGGTCTATAATGAACGGAATTTGTTTAGGATAGACTCGAAATCATTCCATTTTAGTCTAAAATACTTGCGGAGAGAGGTTAAATTCTACCACTAATCGCTGCCTAGTTTATTCCTAAATCCACTTTGTTAAAGGGCATTGAAAGGCTCATTGACCCGAGAACTCATTCCTCTGTCCGAAAACTATGCGCTACTGAACACAATGAATATTTTTTAGCTAGAAGCCTCTGTTTTTGTGCGTTTTATGGAAATGCATATGAGGGCTTGATAGACTCTTCGTTGCTTTTTTACCTAAACGCACTGTAAGCAACGGGTGGTAACCGTCAGAGGGAAATAATTTGGGGTCTCTAATCATGAGAACTTGTATGGGAAAGACTCAAAATCGTTCCATTTTGTAGTGAATTGCGTGGGGAGAGTGGTTGAGATCTACCACTAATAGATGCCTAATTTTATATTTAATCGACTTTGTTGATGGGCACTGATAGGCTTGGTTACCTGAGGACTCATTCCACTCTTCGAAAACCATCCACTACCCAGTGCAATGAATATTTATCTGCTAGAAGCCTTATTTTGTGTGTTAGTTTTATGGAAATGCATGCGAGACCATTATAGATTCTTCATTGCTTTTTTTTTTTTAACTAAGCGCATTGCGAGCATCGGATGGAAAATGAAGGAGGGAAATGATTTGAGGTCTCTAATCATGGGAATTTGTTTGGGAAAGACTCGAAATCATTCTATTTTAGCCTGAAATGCTTGCTGAGAGAGGTTGAGCTCTACCGCTAATCGCTGCTTGGTTTATTCCTAAATCCACTTTGTTACAGGGCATTGAAAAGCTCATTTATTGGAGAACTCATTCCTCTGTCCGAAAACCAAGCGCTACTGAGCACAATGAATACTTTTTGGCTAGAAGCCTCTGTTTTTGTGCGTTTTATGGAAATGCATATGTCGGCATGATAGATTCTTCATTGCTTTTTTACCTAAACGCATTGCAAGAAAAAGATGGAACTCGGAGAAGGGAAAAGATTTGGGGTCTCTAATCATGGGAACTTGTATGGGAAACACTCAAAATCGTTCCATTTTGCAGTGAATTGCTTGGGGAGAGAGGTTGAGTTCTACCACTAATAGATGCCTAATTTTATCTTAAATCGACTTTGTTGATGGGCACTGATAAGCTTGGTCACCCGAGGACTCATTCCTTTCATCGAAAGCCATCCACTACTCTGTGCAATGAATATTTATTCGCTAGAAGCCTTTGTTTGTGTGCTAGTTTTGCGGAAATGCTTTTGAGGCCATGATAGATTCTTCATTACTTTTTTTTAACAAAGCGCATTGCAAGCAATGGTTGGAAACCGGAGGTGGGAATTGATTCGATGTCTATAATCATGGGAATTTGTTTGGGAAAGACTCGAAATCATTCCATTTTAGTCTGAAATGCTTGCGGAGAGAGGTTTAAGTTCTACCACTAATCGCTGCCTTGTTTATTCCTAAATCCACCTTGTTAAAGGCCATTGAAAAGCTCATTTCTGGAGAACTCATTGCTCTGTCCGAAAACCAAGCGCCACTGAACACAATGAATATTTTTTCGCTAGAAGCCTCTGTTTTTGTGCGTTTTATGGAAATGCATATGAGGGCTTGGTAGATTCTTCGTTGCTTTTTTACCTAAACGCACTACAAGAAACGGGTGGTAACCATAGGAGGGAAATGATTTGGGGTCTCTAATCATGGGAACTTGTATCGGAAAGACTCAAAATCGTTCCATTTAGCAGTGAATAGCGTGGGGAGAGGTTGAGTTTCACCACTAATAGAAGCCTAATTTTATCTTAAGTCGACATTGTTGATGGGCATTGATAAGCTTGGTCACCCGAGGACTCATTCCTCTCTCCGAAAACCATCCACCACTCAATGCAATGAATATTTTTTCGCTAGAAGCCTTTGTTTGGGTGTTAGTTTTGTGGAAATGCATGTGAGGCCATGATAGATTCTTCATTCCTTTTTTTTAACTAAGCGCTTTGCAAGAAACGGGTGGAAACCGGTGGTGGGAAATGATTTGAGGTCTATTATCATGGGAATTTGTTTGGGATAGACTCGAAATCATTCCATTTTAGTCTAAAATACTTGCGGAGAGCGGTTCAAGTTCTACCGCTAATCGTTGCCTGGTTTATTCCTAAATCCACTTTGTTAAAGGGCATTGAAAGGCTCATTGACCTGAGAACTCATTCCTTTGTTCGAAAACCATGCGCTACTGAACACAATGAATATTTTTTGGTAGAAGCCTCTGTTTTTGTGCGTTTTATGGAAATGCATTTGAGGGCATGATAGAATCTTCGTTGCTTTTTTACCGAAACGCACTGCAAGCGACGGATGGAAACCGGAGGAGAGAAATGATTTGGGGTCTCAAATCATGGGAACTTATATTGGAAAGACTCAAAATCGTTCCATTTTGCAGTGAATAGCGTGGGGAGAGAGGTTGAGTTCCACCACTAATAGATGCCTAATTTTATCTTAAATCGACATTGTTGATGGACACTGATAAGCTTGGTCCCCCGAGGACTCATTCCTCTGTCCGAAAACCATCCACTAATCAGCGCATTGAATATTTATTCGCTAGAAGCCTTTGTTTGTGTGTTAGTTTTGTGGAAATGCATGCGAGGCCATGATAAATTCTTCATTGCTTTTTTTTTTAACTAAGCGCATTGCAAGCAACGGATGGAAATCAGAGGAGGGGAATGATTTGTGGTCTCTATTGATGGGAATTTGTTTGGGAAAGACTCGAAATTATTCCATTTTAGTCTGAAATGCTTGCGGAGTGAGGTTGAGTTCTACCACTAATCGCTTCTTGGTTTATTCCTAAATCCACTTTGTTAAAGGGCATTGAAAACCTCGTTGACCCGAGAACTCACTCCTCTGTCCGAAAGCCATGCACTACTGAACACAATGAATATTTTTTCGCTAGAAGCCTCTGTTTTTGTGCGTTTGATGGAAATGGTTATGAGGGCATGATAGATTCTTCGTTGCTTTTTTACCTAAACGCACTGCAGGCAACGGATGGAAACCGGATGAGGGAAATGATTTGGGGTCTCTAATCATGGGAACTTGTATGGGAAAGACTCAAAATCGTTCCATTTTGCAGTGAATTGCGTGGGGGAGAGAGGTTGAGTTCTACCACTAATAGATGCCTAATTTTATCTTAAATCGACTTTGTGATGGGCACAGATAGGGCTGGTCACCCGAGGACTCATTCCACTCTCCGAAATCCATCCACTACTCAGCGCAATGAATATTTATCTGCTAGAAGCCGTATTTTGTGTGTTAGTTTTATGGAAAAGCTTGCGAGACCATTATAGATTCTTCATTGCTTTTTTTTAACTAAGCGCATTGCAAGCAACGGATGGAAACCGAAGCAGGGAAATGATTTGAGGTCTCTAATCATGGGAATTTGTTTGGGAAAGACTGGAAATCATTCTATTTTAGACTAAAATGCTTGCGGAGTGGTTGAGTTCTACCGCTAATCGCTACTTGGTTTATTCCTAAATCCACTTTGTTACAGGGCATTGAAAAGCTCATTTACTGGAGAACTTATTCCTCTGTCCGAAAACCAAGCGCTACTGAGCACAATGAACACTTTTTCGCTAGAAGCCTCTGTTTTTGTGCATTTTATGGAAATACATATGAGGGCTTGATAGATTCTTCATTGCTTTTTTACCTAAACGCACTGCAAGCAACGGGTGGTAACCGTAGGAGGGAAATGATTTGGGGTCTCTAATCATGGGAACTTGTATGGGAAAGACTCAAAATCGTTCCATTTAGCAGTGAACAGCGTGGGGGAGAGAGGTTGAGTTTCATGACTAATAGAAGCCTAATTTTATCTTAAATCGACATTGTTGATGGGCACTGATAAGCTTGGTCACCCGAGGACTCATTCCTCTCTTTGAAAACCATCCACCACTCAACGCAATGAATATTTTTCGCTGGAAGCCTTTGTTTGGGTGTTAGTTTTGTGGAAATGCATGTGAGGCCATGATAGATTCTTCATTCCTTTTTTTGAACTAAGCGCAGTGCAAGAAGCGGGTGGAAACCGGAGGTGGGAATTGATTTGAGGTCTATAATCATGGGAATTTGTTGGGGATCGTCTCGAAATCATTCCATTTGAGTCTAAAATACTTGCGGACAGAGTTTTAAGTTCTACCATTAATCGCTGCCTGGTTTATTCCTAAATCCACTTTGTTAAAGGGCATTGAAAGGCTCATTAACCAGAGAACTCATTCCTCTGTCCGAAAACCATGCACTACTGAACACAATGAATATTTTTTCACTAGAAGCCTCTGTTTTTGTGCGTTTTATGGAAATGCATATGAGGGCTTGGTAGATTCTTCGTTGCTTTTTTACCTAAACGCACTACAAGCAACGGGTGGTAACCGTAGGAGGGAAATGATTTGGGGTCTCTAATCATGGGAACTTGTATCGGAAAGACTCAAAATCGTTCCATTTAGCAGTGACCAGCGTGGGGGAGAGAGGTTGAGTTTCACGACTAATAGAAGCCTAATTTTATCTTAAATTGACATTGTTGATGGGCACTGAAAAGCTTGGTCACCCGAGGACTCATTCCTCTCTCTGAAAACCATCCACCACTCAACGTAATGAATATTTTTTCGCTGGAAGCCTTTGTTTGGGTGTTAGTTTTGTGGAAATGCAAGTGAGGCCATGATAGATTCTTCATTCCTTTTTTTGAACTAAGCGCATTGCAAGAAGCGGGTGGAAACCGGAGGTGGGAATTGATTTGAGGTCTATAATCATGGGAATTTGTTTGGGATAGACTCGAAATCATTCCATTTGAGTCTAAAATACTTGCGGACAGAGGTTTAAGTTCTACGACTATTCGCTGCCTGGTTTATTCCTAAATACACTTTATTAAAGTGCATTGAAAGGCTCATTGACCCGAGAACTCATTCCTCTGTCCGAAAACCATGCGCTACTGAACACAATGAATAGTTTTTCGCTAGAAGCCTCTGTTTTTGTGCGTTCTATGGAAATGCATATGAGGGCTTGATAGATTCTTCGTTGCTTTTTTACCTAAACGCACTGCAGGCAACGGATGGAAACCGGATGAGGGAAATGATTTGGGGTCTCTAATCATTGGAACTTGTATGGGATAGACTCAAAATGGTTCCATTTGGCAGTGAGTAGCGTGGGGAGAGAGGTTGAGTTTCACCACTAATCGATGCCTAATTTTATCTTAAATCGACATTGTTGATGGGCACTGAAAAGCTTGGTCACCCGAGGACTCATTCCTCTCTCCGAAAACCATCCACCACTCAACGCAATGAATATTTTTTCGCTAGAAGCCTTTGTTTGGGTGTTAGTTTTGTGGAAATGCTTGTGAGGCCATGATGGATTCTTCATTCCTTTTTTAACTAAGCGCATTGCAAGAAACGGGTGGAAACCGGAGGTAGGAAATGATTTGAGGTCTATAATCATGGGAATTTGTTTGGGATAGTCTCGAAATCATTCCATTTTAGTCTAAAATACTTGCGGAGTTCGGTTCAAGTTCTACCGCTAATTGTTGCCTGGTTTATTCCTAAATCCACTTTGTTAAAGGGCATTGAAAGGCTCATTGACCTGGGAACTCATTCCTTTGTCCGAAAACCATGCGCTACAGAACACAATGAATATTTTTTCGGTAAAAGCCTCTGTTTTTGTGCGTTTTATGGAAATGCATATGAGGGCTTGATAGATTCTTCGTTGCTTTTTTACCTAAACGCACTGCAAGCAATGGGTGGTAACCGTAGGAGGGAAATGATTTGGGGTCTCTAATCATGGGAACTTGTATGGAAAAGACTCAAAATGGTTCCATTTGGGAGTGAATAGCGTGGGGGAGAGAGGTTGTGTTTCACCACTAATAGATGCCTAATTTTATATTAAATCGACATTGTTGATGGGCACTGATAAGCTTGGTCACCCTAGGACTCATTCCTCTCTCCGATAACCATCCACTGCTCAGCGCAATGAATATTTATTCGCTAGAGGCCTTTGTTTGGGTGTTAGTTTTGTGAAAATGCATGTGAGGCCATGATAGATTGTTCATTCCTTTCTTTTAACTAAGCGCATTGCAGGCAACGGGTGGAAACCGGGGGTGAGAATTGATTTGAGGTCTATAATCATGGGAATTTGTTTGGGATAGACTTGAAATCATTCCATTTTAGTCTAAAATATTTGCGGAGAGCGGTTCAAGTTCTACCGCTAATCATTGCCTGGTTTATTCCTAAATCCACTTTGTTAAACGGCATTGAAAGGCTCATTGACCTGAGAACTCATTCCTTTGTCCGAAAACCATGCGCTACTGAACACAATGAATATTTTTTCGGTAGAAGCCTCTGTTTTTGTGCGTTTTATGGATATGCATTTGAGGGCATGATAGAATCTTCGTTACTTTTTTATCGAAACGCACTGCAAGCGACGGATGGAAACCGGAGGAGAGAAATGATTTGGGGTCTCAAATCATGGGAACTTATATTGGAAAGACTCAAAATCGTTCCATTTTGCAGTGAATAGCGTGGGGAGAGAGGTTGAGTTCCACCGCTAATAGATGCCTAATTTTATCTTAAATCGACATTTTTGATGGGCATTGATAAGCTTGGTCCCCCAAGGACTCATTCCTCTCTCCGAAAACCATCCATTAATCAGCGCAATGAATATTTATTCGCTAGAAGCCTTTGTTTATGTGTTAGTTTTGTGGAAATGCATACGAGGCCATGATAAATTCTTTATTGCTTTTTTTTTTAACTAAGCGCATTGCAAGCAACGGTTGGAAATCGGAGGAGGGGAATGATTTGTGGTCTCTATTGATTGGAATTTGTTTGGGAAAGACTCGAAATTATTCCATTGTAGTCTGAAATGCTTGCGGAGTGAGGTTGAGTTCTACCACTAATCGCTGCCTAGTTTATTGCTACATCCACTTTGTAAAAGCGCATTGAAAGGCTCATTGACCTGAGAACTCATTCCTCTGTCCGAAAACCATGCGCTACTGAATGCAATGAATATTTTTTCGCTAGAAGCCTCTGTTTTTGTGCGTTTTATGGAAATGCATATGAGGGCTTGATAGATTCTTCGTTGCTTTTTTACCTAAACGCACTGCAAGCAACGAGTGGTAACCGTATGAGGGAAATGATTTGAGGTCTCTAATCATGGGAATTTGTTTGGGAAAGACTCGAAATCATTCTATTTTAGCCTGAAATGCTTGCGGAGAGAGGTTGAGTTCTACCGCAAATCGTTGCCTGGTTTATTCCTAAATCCACTTTGTTAAAGGGCATTGAAAAGATCATCGACCCAAGAACTCATTCCTCTGTCCGAAAACCATGTCTTCCTGAACACAATGTATATTTTTTCGCTAGAATCTTCTGTTTTTGTGCGTTTTATGGAAATGCATATGACGGCATGATAGATTCTTCATTGCTTTTTTACCTAAACGTACTGCGCGCAACGGATGGAAACCGGAGAAGGGAAAAGATTTGGGGTCTCTAATCATGGGAACTTGTTTGGGAAAGACTCAAAATCGTTCCATTTTGCAGTGAATTGCGTGGGGGAGAGAGGTTGAGTTCTACCACTAATAGATCCCTAATTTTATCTTAAATCGACTTTGTTATGGGCATTGATAGGCTTGGTCACCCGAGGACTCATTCCACTCTCCGAAAACCATCCACTACTCATCACAATGAATATTTATCTGTTAGAAGCCTTATTTTGTGTGTTCGTTTTACGGAAATGCATGCGAGACTATTATAGATTCTTCATTGCTTTTTTTTAACTAAGCGCATTGCAAGCAACGGATGGAATCCGACGGAGGGAAATGATTTGAGGTCTCTAATCATGGGAATTTGCTTGGGAAAGACTCGAAATCATTCTATTTTAGCATAAAATGCTTGCGGAGAGAGGTTGAGTTCTACCGCTAATCGCTTCCTGATTTATTCCTAAATCCACTTTGTTAAAGGGCATTGAAAAGCTCATCGACCCGAGAACTCATTCTTCTGTCCGAAAACCATGCCTTGCTGAACACAATGAATATTTTTTCGCTAGAAGCCTCTGTTTTTGTGCGATTTATGGAAATCCATATTACGGCATGATAGATTCTTCGTTGCTTTTTTACCTAAACGCACTACAGGAAACCGATGGAAACCGGAGAAAGGAAAAGATTTGGGGTCTCTGATCATGGGAACTTGTCTGGGAAAGACTCAAAATCGTTCCATTTTGCAGTTAATTGCGTGGGGAGAGAGGTTGCGTTCTACCACAAATAGATGCCTAATTTTATCTTAAATCGACTTTTTTGATGGGCACTGATAGGCTTGGTCACCCGTGGACTCATTCCACTCTCTGAAATCCATCCACTACTCGGCGCAATGAATATTTATCTGCTAGAAGCCTTATTTTGTGGGTTAGTTTTATGGAAATGCATGCGAGCCCATTATAGATTCTTCATTGCTTTTTTTTTTAAACTAAGCGCAATGCAAGCTGCGGATGGAAATGATTTGAGGTCTCTAATCGTGGGAATTTGTTTGGGAAAGACTCGAAATCATTCTATTTTAGCCTGAAATGCTTGCGGAGAGAGGTTGAGTTCTACCGCTAATCGCTTCCTGATTTATTCCTAAATCCACTTTGTTAAAGGGCATTTAAAGCTCATCGACCCGAGAACTCATTCCTCTGTCCGAAAACCAAGCGCTACCGAGCACAATGAACACTTTTTCGCTAGTAGCCTCTGTTTTTGTGTGTTTTATGGAAATGCATATGAGGGCTTGATTGATTCTTCATTGCCTTTTTACCTAAACGCACTGTAAGCAACGGGTGGTAACCGTATGAGGGAAATGATTTGGGGTCTCTAATCATGGGAACTTGTATGGGAAGGACTCAAAATCATTCCATTTAGCAGTGAACAGGGTGGGGAGAGAGGTTGAGTTTCACCACTAATAGAAGCCTAATTTTATCTTAAATCAACATTGTTGATGGGCAATGATATGCTTGGTCACCCGAGGACTCATTCCTCTCTCCGAAAACCATCCACTACTCAGCGCAATGAATATTTATTCGCCAGAAGCCTTTGTTTGGGTGTTAGTTTTGTGGAAATGCATGTGAGGCCATGATAGATTCTTCATTCCTTTTTTAGAACTAAGCGCATTGCAAGAAACGGGTGGAAACCGGAGGTGGGAATTGATTTGAGGTCTATAATCATGGGAATTTGTTTGGGATAGACTCGAAATCATTCCATTTGAGTAAAAAATACTTGCGGACAGAGTTTTAAGTTCTACCACTAATCACTGCCTGGTTTATTCCTAAATCCACTTTGTTAAAGGGCATTTAAAGCTCATCGACCCGAGAACTCATTCCTCTGTCCGAAAACCAAGCGCTACCGAGCACAATGAACACTTTTTCGCTAGTAGCCTCTGTTTTTGTGTGTTTTATGGAAATGCATATGAGGGCTTGATTGATTCTTCATTGCCTTTTTACCTAAACGCACTGTAAGCAACGGGTGGTAACCGTATGAGGGAAATGATTTGGGGTCTCTAATCATGGGAACTTGTATGGGAAGGACTCAAAATCATTCCATTTAGCAGTGAACAGGGTGGGGAGAGAGGTTGAGTTTCACCACTAATAGAAGCCTAATTTTATCTTAAATCAACATTGTTGATGGGCAATGATATGCTTGGTCACCCGAGGACTCATTCCTCTCTCCGAAAACCATCCACTACTCAGCGCAATGAATATTTATTCGCCAGAAGCCTTTGTTTGGGTGTTAGTTTTGTGGAAATGCATGTGAGGCCATGATAGATTCTTCATTCCTTTTTTAGAACTAAGCGCATTGCAAGAAACGGGTGGAAACCGGAGGTGGGAATTGATTTGAGGTCTATAATCATGGGAATTTGTTTGGGATAGACTCGAAATCATTCCATTTGAGTAAAAAATACTTGCGGACAGAGTTTTAAGTTCTACCACTAATCACTGCCTGGTTTATTCCTAAATCCACTTTGTTAAAGGGCATTTAAAGCTCATCGACCCGAGAACTCATTCCTCTGTCCGAAAACCAAGCGCTACCGAGCACAATGAACACTTTTTCGCTAGTAGCCTCTGTTTTTGTGTGTTTTATGGAAATGCATATGAGGGCTTGATTGATTCTTCATTGCCTTTTTACCTAAACGCACTGTAAGCAACGGGTGGTAACCGTATGAGGGAAATGATTTGGGGTCTCTAATCATGGGAACTTGTATGGGAAGGACTCAAAATCATTCCATTTAGCAGTGAACAGGGTGGGGAGAGAGGTTGAGTTTCACCACTAATAGAAGCCTAATTTTATCTTAAATCAACATTGTTGATGGGCAATGATATGCTTGGTCACCCGAGGACTCATTCCTCTCTCCGAAAACCATCCACTACTCAGCGCAATGAATATTTATTCGCCAGAAGCCTTTGTTTGGGTGTTAGTTTTGTGGAAATGCATGTGAGGCCATGATAGATTCTTCATTCCTTTTTTAGAACTAAGCGCATTGCAAGAAACGGGTGGAAACCGGAGGTGGGAATTGATTTGAGGTCTATAATCATGGGAATTTGTTTGGGATAGACTCGAAATCATTCCATTTGAGTAAAAAATACTTGCGGACAGAGTTTTAAGTTCTACCACTAATCACTGCCTGGTTTATTCCTAAATCCACTTTGTTAAAGGGCATTTAAAGCTCATCGACCCGAGAACTCATTCCTCTGTCCGAAAACCAAGCGCTACCGAGCACAATGAACACTTTTTCGCTAGTAGCCTCTGTTTTTGTGTGTTTTATGGAAATGCATATGAGGGCTTGATTGATTCTTCATTGCCTTTTTACCTAAACGCACTGTAAGCAACGGGTGGTAACCGTATGAGGGAAATGATTTGGGGTCTCTAATCATGGGAACTTGTATGGGAAGGACTCAAAATCATTCCATTTAGCAGTGAACAGGGTGGGGAGAGAGGTTGAGTTTCACCACTAATAGAAGCCTAATTTTATCTTAAATCAACATTGTTGATGGGCAATGATATGCTTGGTCACCCGAGGACTCATTCCTCTCTCCGAAAACCATCCACTACTCAGCGCAATGAATATTTATTCGCCAGAAGCCTTTGTTTGGGTGTTAGTTTTGTGGAAATGCATGTGAGGCCATGATAGATTCTTCATTCCTTTTTTAGAACTAAGCGCATTGCAAGAAACGGGTGGAAACCGGAGGTGGGAATTGATTTGAGGTCTATAATCATGGGAATTTGTTTGGGATAGACTCGAAATCATTCCATTTGAGTAAAAAATACTTGCGGACAGAGTTTTAAGTTCTACCACTAATCACTGCCTGGTTTATTCCTAAATCCACTTTGTTAAAGGGCATTTAAAGCTCATCGACCCGAGAACTCATTCCTCTGTCCGAAAACCAAGCGCTACCGAGCACAATGAACACTTTTTCGCTAGTAGCCTCTGTTTTTGTGTGTTTTATGGAAATGCATATGAGGGCTTGATTGATTCTTCATTGCCTTTTTACCTAAACGCACTGTAAGCAACGGGTGGTAACCGTATGAGGGAAATGATTTGGGGTCTCTAATCATGGGAACTTGTATGGGAAGGACTCAAAATCATTCCATTTAGCAGTGAACAGGGTGGGGAGAGAGGTTGAGTTTCACCACTAATAGAAGCCTAATTTTATCTTAAATCAACATTGTTGATGGGCAATGATATGCTTGGTCACCCGAGGACTCATTCCTCTCTCCGAAAACCATCCACTACTCAGCGCAATGAATATTTATTCGCCAGAAGCCTTTGTTTGGGTGTTAGTTTTGTGGAAATGCATGTGAGGCCATGATAGATTCTTCATTCCTTTTTTAGAACTAAGCGCATTGCAAGAAACGGGTGGAAACCGGAGGTGGGAATTGATTTGAGGTCTATAATCATGGGAATTTGTTTGGGATAGACTCGAAATCATTCCATTTGAGTAAAAAATACTTGCGGACAGAGTTTTAAGTTCTACCACTAATCACTGCCTGGTTTATTCCTAAATCCACTTTGTTAAAGGGCATTTAAAGCTCATCGACCCGAGAACTCATTCCTCTGTCCGAAAACCAAGCGCTACCGAGCACAATGAACACTTTTTCGCTAGTAGCCTCTGTTTTTGTGTGTTTTATGGAAATGCATATGAGGGCTTGATTGATTCTTCATTGCCTTTTTACCTAAACGCACTGTAAGCAACGGGTGGTAACCGTATGAGGGAAATGATTTGGGGTCTCTAATCATGGGAACTTGTATGGGAAGGACTCAAAATCATTCCATTTAGCAGTGAACAGGGTGGGGAGAGAGGTTGAGTTTCACCACTAATAGAAGCCTAATTTTATCTTAAATCAACATTGTTGATGGGCAATGATATGCTTGGTCACCCGAGGACTCATTCCTCTCTCCGAAAACCATCCACTACTCAGCGCAATGAATATTTATTCGCCAGAAGCCTTTGTTTGGGTGTTAGTTTTGTGGAAATGCATGTGAGGCCATGATAGATTCTTCATTCCTTTTTTAGAACTAAGCGCATTGCAAGAAACGGGTGGAAACCGGAGGTGGGAATTGATTTGAGGTCTATAATCATGGGAATTTGTTTGGGATAGACTCGAAATCATTCCATTTGAGTAAAAAATACTTGCGGACAGAGTTTTAAGTTCTACCACTAATCACTGCCTGGTTTATTCCTAAATCCACTTTGTTAAAGGGCATTTAAAGCTCATCGACCCGAGAACTCATTCCTCTGTCCGAAAACCAAGCGCTACCGAGCACAATGAACACTTTTTCGCTAGTAGCCTCTGTTTTTGTGTGTTTTATGGAAATGCATATGAGGGCTTGATTGATTCTTCATTGCCTTTTTACCTAAACGCACTGTAAGCAACGGGTGGTAACCGTATGAGGGAAATGATTTGGGGTCTCTAATCATGGGAACTTGTATGGGAAGGACTCAAAATCATTCCATTTAGCAGTGAACAGGGTGGGGAGAGAGGTTGAGTTTCACCACTAATAGAAGCCTAATTTTATCTTAAATCAACATTGTTGATGGGCAATGATATGCTTGGTCACCCGAGGACTCATTCCTCTCTCCGAAAACCATCCACTACTCAGCGCAATGAATATTTATTCGCCAGAAGCCTTTGTTTGGGTGTTAGTTTTGTGGAAATGCATGTGAGGCCATGATAGATTCTTCATTCCTTTTTTAGAACTAAGCGCATTGCAAGAAACGGGTGGAAACCGGAGGTGGGAATTGATTTGAGGTCTATAATCATGGGAATTTGTTTGGGATAGACTCGAAATCATTCCATTTGAGTAAAAAATACTTGCGGACAGAGTTTTAAGTTCTACCACTAATCACTGCCTGGTTTATTCCTAAATCCACTTTGTTAAAGGGCATTTAAAGCTCATCGACCCGAGAACTCATTCCTCTGTCCGAAAACCAAGCGCTACCGAGCACAATGAACACTTTTTCGCTAGTAGCCTCTGTTTTTGTGTGTTTTATGGAAATGCATATGAGGGCTTGATTGATTCTTCATTGCCTTTTTACCTAAACGCACTGTAAGCAACGGGTGGTAACCGTATGAGGGAAATGATTTGGGGTCTCTAATCATGGGAACTTGTATGGGAAGGACTCAAAATCATTCCATTTAGCAGTGAACAGGGTGGGGAGAGAGGTTGAGTTTCACCACTAATAGAAGCCTAATTTTATCTTAAATCAACATTGTTGATGGGCAATGATATGCTTGGTCACCCGAGGACTCATTCCTCTCTCCGAAAACCATCCACTACTCAGCGCAATGAATATTTATTCGCCAGAAGCCTTTGTTTGGGTGTTAGTTTTGTGGAAATGCATGTGAGGCCATGATAGATTCTTCATTCCTTTTTTAGAACTAAGCGCATTGCAAGAAACGGGTGGAAACCGGAGGTGGGAATTGATTTGAGGTCTATAATCATGGGAATTTGTTTGGGATAGACTCGAAATCATTCCATTTGAGTAAAAAATACTTGCGGACAGAGTTTTAAGTTCTACCACTAATCACTGCCTGGTTTATTCCTAAATCCACTTTGTTAAAGGGCATTTAAAGCTCATCGACCCGAGAACTCATTCCTCTGTCCGAAAACCAAGCGCTACCGAGCACAATGAACACTTTTTCGCTAGTAGCCTCTGTTTTTGTGTGTTTTATGGAAATGCATATGAGGGCTTGATTGATTCTTCATTGCCTTTTTACCTAAACGCACTGTAAGCAACGGGTGGTAACCGTATGAGGGAAATGATTTGGGGTCTCTAATCATGGGAACTTGTATGGGAAGGACTCAAAATCATTCCATTTAGCAGTGAACAGGGTGGGGAGAGAGGTTGAGTTTCACCACTAATAGAAGCCTAATTTTATCTTAAATCAACATTGTTGATGGGCAATGATATGCTTGGTCACCCGAGGACTCATTCCTCTCTCCGAAAACCATCCACTACTCAGCGCAATGAATATTTATTCGCCAGAAGCCTTTGTTTGGGTGTTAGTTTTGTGGAAATGCATGTGAGGCCATGATAGATTCTTCATTCCTTTTTTAGAACTAAGCGCATTGCAAGAAACGGGTGGAAACCGGAGGTGGGAATTGATTTGAGGTCTATAATCATGGGAATTTGTTTGGGATAGACTCGAAATCATTCCATTTGAGTAAAAAATACTTGCGGACAGAGTTTTAAGTTCTACCACTAATCACTGCCTGGTTTATTCCTAAATCCACTTTGTTAAAGGGCATTTAAAGCTCATCGACCCGAGAACTCATTCCTCTGTCCGAAAACCAAGCGCTACCGAGCACAATGAACACTTTTTCGCTAGTAGCCTCTGTTTTTGTGTGTTTTATGGAAATGCATATGAGGGCTTGATTGATTCTTCATTGCCTTTTTACCTAAACGCACTGTAAGCAACGGGTGGTAACCGTATGAGGGAAATGATTTGGGGTCTCTAATCATGGGAACTTGTATGGGAAGGACTCAAAATCATTCCATTTAGCAGTGAACAGGGTGGGGAGAGAGGTTGAGTTTCACCACTAATAGAAGCCTAATTTTATCTTAAATCAACATTGTTGATGGGCAATGATATGCTTGGTCACCCGAGGACTCATTCCTCTCTCCGAAAACCATCCACTACTCAGCGCAATGAATATTTATTCGCCAGAAGCCTTTGTTTGGGTGTTAGTTTTGTGGAAATGCATGTGAGGCCATGATAGATTCTTCATTCCTTTTTTAGAACTAAGCGCATTGCAAGAAACGGGTGGAAACCGGAGGTGGGAATTGATTTGAGGTCTATAATCATGGGAATTTGTTTGGGATAGACTCGAAATCATTCCATTTGAGTAAAAAATACTTGCGGACAGAGTTTTAAGTTCTACCACTAATCACTGCCTGGTTTATTCCTAAATCCACTTTGTTAAAGGGCATTTAAAGCTCATCGACCCGAGAACTCATTCCTCTGTCCGAAAACCAAGCGCTACCGAGCACAATGAACACTTTTTCGCTAGTAGCCTCTGTTTTTGTGTGTTTTATGGAAATGCATATGAGGGCTTGATTGATTCTTCATTGCCTTTTTACCTAAACGCACTGTAAGCAACGGGTGGTAACCGTATGAGGGAAATGATTTGGGGTCTCTAATCATGGGAACTTGTATGGGAAGGACTCAAAATCATTCCATTTAGCAGTGAACAGGGTGGGGAGAGAGGTTGAGTTTCACCACTAATAGAAGCCTAATTTTATCTTAAATCAACATTGTTGATGGGCAATGATATGCTTGGTCACCCGAGGACTCATTCCTCTCTCCGAAAACCATCCACTACTCAGCGCAATGAATATTTATTCGCCAGAAGCCTTTGTTTGGGTGTTAGTTTTGTGGAAATGCATGTGAGGCCATGATAGATTCTTCATTCCTTTTTTAGAACTAAGCGCATTGCAAGAAACGGGTGGAAACCGGAGGTGGGAATTGATTTGAGGTCTATAATCATGGGAATTTGTTTGGGATAGACTCGAAATCATTCCATTTGAGTAAAAAATACTTGCGGACAGAGTTTTAAGTTCTACCACTAATCACTGCCTGGTTTATTCCTAAATCCACTTTGTTAAAGGGCATTTAAAGCTCATCGACCCGAGAACTCATTCCTCTGTCCGAAAACCAAGCGCTACCGAGCACAATGAACACTTTTTCGCTAGTAGCCTCTGTTTTTGTGTGTTTTATGGAAATGCATATGAGGGCTTGATTGATTCTTCATTGCCTTTTTACCTAAACGCACTGTAAGCAACGGGTGGTAACCGTATGAGGGAAATGATTTGGGGTCTCTAATCATGGGAACTTGTATGGGAAGGACTCAAAATCATTCCATTTAGCAGTGAACAGGGTGGGGAGAGAGGTTGAGTTTCACCACTAATAGAAGCCTAATTTTATCTTAAATCAACATTGTTGATGGGCAATGATATGCTTGGTCACCCGAGGACTCATTCCTCTCTCCGAAAACCATCCACTACTCAGCGCAATGAATATTTATTCGCCAGAAGCCTTTGTTTGGGTGTTAGTTTTGTGGAAATGCATGTGAGGCCATGATAGATTCTTCATTCCTTTTTTAGAACTAAGCGCATTGCAAGAAACGGGTGGAAACCGGAGGTGGGAATTGATTTGAGGTCTATAATCATGGGAATTTGTTTGGGATAGACTCGAAATCATTCCATTTGAGTAAAAAATACTTGCGGACAGAGTTTTAAGTTCTACCACTAATCACTGCCTGGTTTATTCCTAAATCCACTTTGTTAAAGGGCATTTAAAGCTCATCGACCCGAGAACTCATTCCTCTGTCCGAAAACCAAGCGCTACCGAGCACAATGAACACTTTTTCGCTAGTAGCCTCTGTTTTTGTGTGTTTTATGGAAATGCATATGAGGGCTTGATTGATTCTTCATTGCCTTTTTACCTAAACGCACTGTAAGCAACGGGTGGTAACCGTATGAGGGAAATGATTTGGGGTCTCTAATCATGGGAACTTGTATGGGAAGGACTCAAAATCATTCCATTTAGCAGTGAACAGGGTGGGGAGAGAGGTTGAGTTTCACCACTAATAGAAGCCTAATTTTATCTTAAATCAACATTGTTGATGGGCAATGATATGCTTGGTCACCCGAGGACTCATTCCTCTCTCCGAAAACCATCCACTACTCAGCGCAATGAATATTTATTCGCCAGAAGCCTTTGTTTGGGTGTTAGTTTTGTGGAAATGCATGTGAGGCCATGATAGATTCTTCATTCCTTTTTTAGAACTAAGCGCATTGCAAGAAACGGGTGGAAACCGGAGGTGGGAATTGATTTGAGGTCTATAATCATGGGAATTTGTTTGGGATAGACTCGAAATCATTCCATTTGAGTAAAAAATACTTGCGGACAGAGTTTTAAGTTCTACCACTAATCACTGCCTGGTTTATTCCTAAATCCACTTTGTTAAAGGGCATTTAAAGCTCATCGACCCGAGAACTCATTCCTCTGTCCGAAAACCAAGCGCTACCGAGCACAATGAACACTTTTTCGCTAGTAGCCTCTGTTTTTGTGTGTTTTATGGAAATGCATATGAGGGCTTGATTGATTCTTCATTGCCTTTTTACCTAAACGCACTGTAAGCAACGGGTGGTAACCGTATGAGGGAAATGATTTGGGGTCTCTAATCATGGGAACTTGTATGGGAAGGACTCAAAATCATTCCATTTAGCAGTGAACAGGGTGGGGAGAGAGGTTGAGTTTCACCACTAATAGAAGCCTAATTTTATCTTAAATCAACATTGTTGATGGGCAATGATATGCTTGGTCACCCGAGGACTCATTCCTCTCTCCGAAAACCATCCACTACTCAGCGCAATGAATATTTATTCGCCAGAAGCCTTTGTTTGGGTGTTAGTTTTGTGGAAATGCATGTGAGGCCATGATAGATTCTTCATTCCTTTTTTAGAACTAAGCGCATTGCAAGAAACGGGTGGAAACCGGAGGTGGGAATTGATTTGAGGTCTATAATCATGGGAATTTGTTTGGGATAGACTCGAAATCATTCCATTTGAGTAAAAAATACTTGCGGACAGAGTTTTAAGTTCTACCACTAATCACTGCCTGGTTTATTCCTAAATCCACTTTGTTAAAGGGCATTTAAAGCTCATCGACCCGAGAACTCATTCCTCTGTCCGAAAACCAAGCGCTACCGAGCACAATGAACACTTTTTCGCTAGTAGCCTCTGTTTTTGTGTGTTTTATGGAAATGCATATGAGGGCTTGATTGATTCTTCATTGCCTTTTTACCTAAACGCACTGTAAGCAACGGGTGGTAACCGTATGAGGGAAATGATTTGGGGTCTCTAATCATGGGAACTTGTATGGGAAGGACTCAAAATCATTCCATTTAGCAGTGAACAGGGTGGGGAGAGAGGTTGAGTTTCACCACTAATAGAAGCCTAATTTTATCTTAAATCAACATTGTTGATGGGCAATGATATGCTTGGTCACCCGAGGACTCATTCCTCTCTCCGAAAACCATCCACTACTCAGCGCAATGAATATTTATTCGCCAGAAGCCTTTGTTTGGGTGTTAGTTTTGTGGAAATGCATGTGAGGCCATGATAGATTCTTCATTCCTTTTTTAGAACTAAGCGCATTGCAAGAAACGGGTGGAAACCGGAGGTGGGGAATTGATTTGAGGTCTATAATCATGGGAATTTGTTTGGGATAGACTCGAAATCATTCCATTTGAGTAAAAAATACTTGCGGACAGAGTTTTAAGTTCTACCACTAATCACTGCCTGGTTTATTCCTAAATCCACTTTGTTAAAGGGCATTTAAAGCTCATCGACCCGAGAACTCATTCCTCTGTCCGAAAACCAAGCGCTACCGAGCACAATGAACACTTTTTCGCTAGTAGCCTCTGTTTTTGTGTGTTTTATGGAAATGCATATGAGGGCTTGATTGATTCTTCATTGCCTTTTTACCTAAACGCACTGTAAGCAACGGGTGGTAACCGTATGAGGGAAATGATTTGGGGTCTCTAATCATGGGAACTTGTATGGGAAGGACTCAAAATCATTCCATTTAGCAGTGAACAGGGTGGGGAGAGAGGTTGAGTTTCACCACTAATAGAAGCCTAATTTTATCTTAAATCAACATTGTTGATGGGCAATGATATGCTTGGTCACCCGAGGACTCATTCCTCTCTCCGAAAACCATCCACTACTCAGCGCAATGAATATTTATTCGCCAGAAGCCTTTGTTTGGGTGTTAGTTTTGTGGAAATGCATGTGAGGCCATGATAGATTCTTCATTCCTTTTTTAGAACTAAGCGCATTGCAAGAAACGGGTGGAAACCGGAGGTGGGGAATTGATTTGAGGTCTATAATCATGGGAATTTGTTTGGGATAGACTCGAAATCATTCCATTTGAGTAAAAAATACTTGCGGACAGAGTTTTAAGTTCTACCACTAATCACTGCCTGGTTTATTCCTAAATCCACTTTGTTAAAGGGCATTTAAAGCTCATCGACCCGAGAACTCATTCCTCTGTCCGAAAACCAAGCGCTACCGAGCACAATGAACACTTTTTCGCTAGTAGCCTCTGTTTTTGTGTGTTTTATGGAAATGCATATGAGGGCTTGATTGATTCTTCATTGCCTTTTTACCTAAACGCACTGTAAGCAACGGGTGGTAACCGTATGAGGGAAATGATTTGGGGTCTCTAATCATGGGAACTTGTATGGGAAGGACTCAAAATCATTCCATTTAGCAGTGAACAGGGTGGGGAGAGAGGTTGAGTTTCACCACTAATAGAAGCCTAATTTTATCTTAAATCAACATTGTTGATGGGCAATGATATGCTTGGTCACCCGAGGACTCATTCCTCTCTCCGAAAACCATCCACTACTCAGCGCAATGAATATTTATTCGCCAGAAGCCTTTGTTTGGGTGTTAGTTTTGTGGAAATGCATGTGAGGCCATGATAGATTCTTCATTCCTTTTTTAGAACTAAGCGCATTGCAAGAAACGGGTGGAAACCGGAGGTGGGAATTGATTTGAGGTCTATAATCATGGGAATTTGTTTGGGATAGACTCGAAATCATTCCATTTGAGTAAAAAATACTTGCGGACAGAGTTTTAAGTTCTACCACTAATCACTGCCTGGTTTATTCCTAAATCCACTTTGTTAAAGGGCATTTAAAGCTCATCGACCCGAGAACTCATTCCTCTGTCCGAAAACCAAGCGCTACCGAGCACAATGAACACTTTTTCGCTAGTAGCCTCTGTTTTTGTGTGTTTTATGGAAATGCATATGAGGGCTTGATTGATTCTTCATTGCCTTTTTACCTAAACGCACTGTAAGCAACGGGTGGTAACCGTATGAGGGAAATGATTTGGGGTCTCTAATCATGGGAACTTGTATGGGAAGGACTCAAAATCATTCCATTTAGCAGTGAACAGGGTGGGGAGAGAGGTTGAGTTTCACCACTAATAGAAGCCTAATTTTATCTTAAATCAACATTGTTGATGGGCAATGATATGCTTGGTCACCCGAGGACTCATTCCTCTCTCCGAAAACCATCCACTACTCAGCGCAATGAATATTTATTCGCCAGAAGCCTTTGTTTGGGTGTTAGTTTTGTGGAAATGCATGTGAGGCCATGATAGATTCTTCATTCCTTTTTTAGAACTAAGCGCATTGCAAGAAACGGGTGGAAACCGGAGGTGGGGAATTGATTTGAGGTCTATAATCATGGGAATTTGTTTGGGATAGACTCGAAATCATTCCATTTGAGTAAAAAATACTTGCGGACAGAGTTTTAAGTTCTACCACTAATCACTGCCTGGTTTATTCCTAAATCCACTTTGTTAAAGGGCATTTAAAGCTCATCGACCCGAGAACTCATTCCTCTGTCCGAAAACCAAGCGCTACCGAGCACAATGAACACTTTTTCGCTAGTAGCCTCTGTTTTTGTGTGTTTTATGGAAATGCATATGAGGGCTTGATTGATTCTTCATTGCCTTTTTACCTAAACGCACTGTAAGCAACGGGTGGTAACCGTATGAGGGAAATGATTTGGGGTCTCTAATCATGGGAACTTGTATGGGAAGGACTCAAAATCATTCCATTTAGCAGTGAACAGGGTGGGGAGAGAGGTTGAGTTTCACCACTAATAGAAGCCTAATTTTATCTTAAATCAACATTGTTGATGGGCAATGATATGCTTGGTCACCCGAGGACTCATTCCTCTCTCCGAAAACCATCCACTACTCAGCGCAATGAATATTTATTCGCCAGAAGCCTTTGTTTGGGTGTTAGTTTTGTGGAAATGCATGTGAGGCCATGATAGATTCTTCATTCCTTTTTTAGAACTAAGCGCATTGCAAGAAACGGGTGGAAACCGGAGGTGGGGAATTGATTTGAGGTCTATAATCATGGGAATTTGTTTGGGATAGACTCGAAATCATTCCATTTGAGTAAAAAATACTTGCGGACAGAGTTTTAAGTTCTACCACTAATCACTGCCTGGTTTATTCCTAAATCCACTTTGTTAAAGGGCATTTAAAGCTCATCGACCCGAGAACTCATTCCTCTGTCCGAAAACCAAGCGCTACCGAGCACAATGAACACTTTTTCGCTAGTAGCCTCTGTTTTTGTGTGTTTTATGGAAATGCATATGAGGGCTTGATTGATTCTTCATTGCCTTTTTACCTAAACGCACTGTAAGCAACGGGTGGTAACCGTATGAGGGAAATGATTTGGGGTCTCTAATCATGGGAACTTGTATGGGAAGGACTCAAAATCATTCCATTTAGCAGTGAACAGGGTGGGGAGAGAGGTTGAGTTTCACCACTAATAGAAGCCTAATTTTATCTTAAATCAACATTGTTGATGGGCAATGATATGCTTGGTCACCCGAGGACTCATTCCTCTCTCCGAAAACCATCCACTACTCAGCGCAATGAATATTTATTCGCCAGAAGCCTTTGTTTGGGTGTTAGTTTTGTGGAAATGCATGTGAGGCCATGATAGATTCTTCATTCCTTTTTTAGAACTAAGCGCATTGCAAGAAACGGGTGGAAACCGGAGGTGGGAATTGATTTGAGGTCTATAATCATGGGAATTTGTTTGGGATAGACTCGAAATCATTCCATTTGAGTAAAAAATACTTGCGGACAGAGTTTTAAGTTCTACCACTAATCACTGCCTGGTTTATTCCTAAATCCACTTTGTTAAAGGGCATTTAAAGCTCATCGACCCGAGAACTCATTCCTCTGTCCGAAAACCAAGCGCTACCGAGCACAATGAACACTTTTTCGCTAGTAGCCTCTGTTTTTGTGTGTTTTATGGAAATGCATATGAGGGCTTGATTGATTCTTCATTGCCTTTTTACCTAAACGCACTGTAAGCAACGGGTGGTAACCGTATGAGGGAAATGATTTGGGGTCTCTAATCATGGGAACTTGTATGGGAAGGACTCAAAATCATTCCATTTAGCAGTGAACAGGGTGGGGAGAGAGGTTGAGTTTCACCACTAATAGAAGCCTAATTTTATCTTAAATCAACATTGTTGATGGGCAATGATATGCTTGGTCACCCGAGGACTCATTCCTCTCTCCGAAAACCATCCACTACTCAGCGCAATGAATATTTATTCGCCAGAAGCCTTTGTTTGGGTGTTAGTTTTGTGGAAATGCATGTGAGGCCATGATAGATTCTTCATTCCTTTTTTAGAACTAAGCGCATTGCAAGAAACGGGTGGAAACCGGAGGTGGGAATTGATTTGAGGTCTATAATCATGGGAATTTGTTTGGGATAGACTCGAAATCATTCCATTTGAGTAAAAAATACTTGCGGACAGAGTTTTAAGTTCTACCACTAATCACTGCCTGGTTTATTCCTAAATCCACTTTGTTAAAGGGCATTTAAAGCTCATCGACCCGAGAACTCATTCCTCTGTCCGAAAACCAAGCGCTACCGAGCACAATGAACACTTTTTCGCTAGTAGCCTCTGTTTTTGTGTGTTTTATGGAAATGCATATGAGGGCTTGATTGATTCTTCATTGCCTTTTTACCTAAACGCACTGTAAGCAACGGGTGGTAACCGTATGAGGGAAATGATTTGGGGTCTCTAATCATGGGAACTTGTATGGGAAGGACTCAAAATCATTCCATTTAGCAGTGAACAGGGTGGGGAGAGAGGTTGAGTTTCACCACTAATAGAAGCCTAATTTTATCTTAAATCAACATTGTTGATGGGCAATGATATGCTTGGTCACCCGAGGACTCATTCCTCTCTCCGAAAACCATCCACTACTCAGCGCAATGAATATTTATTCGCCAGAAGCCTTTGTTTGGGTGTTAGTTTTGTGGAAATGCATGTGAGGCCATGATAGATTCTTCATTCCTTTTTTAGAACTAAGCGCATTGCAAGAAACGGGTGGAAACCGGAGGTGGGAATTGATTTGAGGTCTATAATCATGGGAATTTGTTTGGGATAGACTCGAAATCATTCCATTTGAGTAAAAAATACTTGCGGACAGAGTTTTAAGTTCTACCACTAATCACTGCCTGGTTTATTCCTAAATCCACTTTGTTAAAGGGCATTTAAAGCTCATCGACCCGAGAACTCATTCCTCTGTCCGAAAACCAAGCGCTACCGAGCACAATGAACACTTTTTCGCTAGTAGCCTCTGTTTTTGTGTGTTTTATGGAAATGCATATGAGGGCTTGATTGATTCTTCATTGCCTTTTTACCTAAACGCACTGTAAGCAACGGGTGGTAACCGTATGAGGGAAATGATTTGGGGTCTCTAATCATGGGAACTTGTATGGGAAGGACTCAAAATCATTCCATTTAGCAGTGAACAGGGTGGGGAGAGAGGTTGAGTTTCACCACTAATAGAAGCCTAATTTTATCTTAAATCAACATTGTTGATGGGCAATGATATGCTTGGTCACCCGAGGACTCATTCCTCTCTCCGAAAACCATCCACTACTCAGCGCAATGAATATTTATTCGCCAGAAGCCTTTGTTTGGGTGTTAGTTTTGTGGAAATGCATGTGAGGCCATGATAGATTCTTCATTCCTTTTTTAGAACTAAGCGCATTGCAAGAAACGGGTGGAAACCGGAGGTGGGAATTGATTTGAGGTCTATAATCATGGGAATTTGTTTGGGATAGACTCGAAATCATTCCATTTGAGTAAAAAATACTTGCGGACAGAGTTTTAAGTTCTACCACTAATCACTGCCTGGTTTATTCCTAAATCCACTTTGTTAAAGGGCATTTAAAGCTCATCGACCCGAGAACTCATTCCTCTGTCCGAAAACCAAGCGCTACCGAGCACAATGAACACTTTTTCGCTAGTAGCCTCTGTTTTTGTGTGTTTTATGGAAATGCATATGAGGGCTTGATTGATTCTTCATTGCCTTTTTACCTAAACGCACTGTAAGCAACGGGTGGTAACCGTATGAGGGAAATGATTTGGGGTCTCTAATCATGGGAACTTGTATGGGAAGGACTCAAAATCATTCCATTTAGCAGTGAACAGGGTGGGGAGAGAGGTTGAGTTTCACCACTAATAGAAGCCTAATTTTATCTTAAATCAACATTGTTGATGGGCAATGATATGCTTGGTCACCCGAGGACTCATTCCTCTCTCCGAAAACCATCCACTACTCAGCGCAATGAATATTTATTCGCCAGAAGCCTTTGTTTGGGTGTTAGTTTTGTGGAAATGCATGTGAGGCCATGATAGATTCTTCATTCCTTTTTTAGAACTAAGCGCATTGCAAGAAACGGGTGGAAACCGGAGGTGGGAATTGATTTGAGGTCTATAATCATGGGAATTTGTTTGGGATAGACTCGAAATCATTCCATTTGAGTAAAAAATACTTGCGGACAGAGTTTTAAGTTCTACCACTAATCACTGCCTGGTTTATTCCTAAATCCACTTTGTTAAAGGGCATTTAAAGCTCATCGACCCGAGAACTCATTCCTCTGTCCGAAAACCAAGCGCTACCGAGCACAATGAACACTTTTTCGCTAGTAGCCTCTGTTTTTGTGTGTTTTATGGAAATGCATATGAGGGCTTGATTGATTCTTCATTGCCTTTTTACCTAAACGCACTGTAAGCAACGGGTGGTAACCGTATGAGGGAAATGATTTGGGGTCTCTAATCATGGGAACTTGTATGGGAAGGACTCAAAATCATTCCATTTAGCAGTGAACAGGGTGGGGAGAGAGGTTGAGTTTCACCACTAATAGAAGCCTAATTTTATCTTAAATCAACATTGTTGATGGGCAATGATATGCTTGGTCACCCGAGGACTCATTCCTCTCTCCGAAAACCATCCACTACTCAGCGCAATGAATATTTATTCGCCAGAAGCCTTTGTTTGGGTGTTAGTTTTGTGGAAATGCATGTGAGGCCATGATAGATTCTTCATTCCTTTTTTAGAACTAAGCGCATTGCAAGAAACGGGTGGAAACCGGAGGTGGGAATTGATTTGAGGTCTATAATCATGGGAATTTGTTTGGGATAGACTCGAAATCATTCCATTTGAGTAAAAAATACTTGCGGACAGAGTTTTAAGTTCTACCACTAATCACTGCCTGGTTTATTCCTAAATCCACTTTGTTAAAGGGCATTTAAAGCTCATCGACCCGAGAACTCATTCCTCTGTCCGAAAACCAAGCGCTACCGAGCACAATGAACACTTTTTCGCTAGTAGCCTCTGTTTTTGTGTGTTTTATGGAAATGCATATGAGGGCTTGATTGATTCTTCATTGCCTTTTTACCTAAACGCACTGTAAGCAACGGGTGGTAACCGTATGAGGGAAATGATTTGGGGTCTCTAATCATGGGAACTTGTATGGGAAGGACTCAAAATCATTCCATTTAGCAGTGAACAGGGTGGGGAGAGAGGTTGAGTTTCACCACTAATAGAAGCCTAATTTTATCTTAAATCAACATTGTTGATGGGCAATGATATGCTTGGTCACCCGAGGACTCATTCCTCTCTCCGAAAACCATCCACTACTCAGCGCAATGAATATTTATTCGCCAGAAGCCTTTGTTTGGGTGTTAGTTTTGTGGAAATGCATGTGAGGCCATGATAGATTCTTCATTCCTTTTTTAGAACTAAGCGCATTGCAAGAAACGGGTGGAAACCGGAGGTGGGAATTGATTTGAGGTCTATAATCATGGGAATTTGTTTGGGATAGACTCGAAATCATTCCATTTGAGTAAAAAATACTTGCGGACAGAGTTTTAAGTTCTACCACTAATCACTGCCTGGTTTATTCCTAAATCCACTTTGTTAAAGGGCATTTAAAGCTCATCGACCCGAGAACTCATTCCTCTGTCCGAAAACCAAGCGCTACCGAGCACAATGAACACTTTTTCGCTAGTAGCCTCTGTTTTTGTGTGTTTTATGGAAATGCATATGAGGGCTTGATTGATTCTTCATTGCCTTTTTACCTAAACGCACTGTAAGCAACGGGTGGTAACCGTATGAGGGAAATGATTTGGGGTCTCTAATCATGGGAACTTGTATGGGAAGGGCTCAAAATCATTCCATTTAGCAGTGAACAGGGTGGGGAGAGAGGTTGAGTTTCACCACTAATAGAAGCCTAATTTTATCTTAAATCAACATTGTTGATGGGCAATGATATGCTTGGTCACCCGAGGACTCATTCCTCTCTCCGAAAACCATCCACTACTCAGCGCAATGAATATTTATTCGCCAGAAGCCTTTGTTTGGGTGTTAGTTTTGTGGAAATGCATGTGAGGCCATGATAGATTCTTCATTCCTTTTTTAGAACTAAGCGCATTGCAAGAAACGGGTGGAAACCGGAGGTGGGAATTGATTTGAGGTCTATAATCATGGGAATTTGTTTGGGATAGACTCGAAATCATTCCATTTGAGTAAAAAATACTTGCGGACAGAGTTTTAAGTTCTACCACTAATCACTGCCTGGTTTATTCCTAAATCCACTTTGTTAAAGGGCATTTAAAGCTCATCGACCCGAGAACTCATTCCTCTGTCCGAAAACCAAGCGCTACCGAGCACAATGAACACTTTTTCGCTAGTAGCCTCTGTTTTTGTGTGTTTTATGGAAATGCATATGAGGGCTTGATTGATTCTTCATTGCCTTTTTACCTAAACGCACTGTAAGCAACGGGTGGTAACCGTATGAGGGAAATGATTTGGGGTCTCTAATCATGGGAACTTGTATGGGAAGGACTCAAAATCATTCCATTTAGCAGTGAACAGGGTGGGGAGAGAGGTTGAGTTTCACCACTAATAGAAGCCTAATTTTATCTTAAATCAACATTGTTGATGGGCAATGATATGCTTGGTCACCCGAGGACTCATTCCTCTCTCCGAAAACCATCCACTACTCAGCGCAATGAATATTTATTCGCCAGAAGCCTTTGTTTGGGTGTTAGTTTTGTGGAAATGCATGTGAGGCCATGATAGATTCTTCATTCCTTTTTTAGAACTAAGCGCATTGCAAGAAACGGGTGGAAACCGGAGGTGGGAATTGATTTGAGGTCTATAATCATGGGAATTTGTTTGGGATAGACTCGAAATCATTCCATTTGAGTAAAAAATACTTGCGGACAGAGTTTTAAGTTCTACCACTAATCACTGCCTGGTTTATTCCTAAATCCACTTTGTTAAAGGGCATTTAAAGCTCATCGACCCGAGAACTCATTCCTCTGTCCGAAAACCAAGCGCTACCGAGCACAATGAACACTTTTTCGCTAGTAGCCTCTGTTTTTGTGTGTTTTATGGAAATGCATATGAGGGCTTGATTGATTCTTCATTGCCTTTTTACCTAAACGCACTGTAAGCAACGGGTGGTAACCGTATGAGGGAAATGATTTGGGGTCTCTAATCATGGGAACTTGTATGGGAAGGACTCAAAATCATTCCATTTAGCAGTGAACAGGGTGGGGAGAGAGGTTGAGTTTCACCACTAATAGAAGCCTAATTTTATCTTAAATCAACATTGTTGATGGGCAATGATATGCTTGGTCACCCGAGGACTCATTCCTCTCTCCGAAAACCATCCACTACTCAGCGCAATGAATATTTATTCGCCAGAAGCCTTTGTTTGGGTGTTAGTTTTGTGGAAATGCATGTGAGGCCATGATAGATTCTTCATTCCTTTTTTAGAACTAAGCGCATTGCAAGAAACGGGTGGAAACCGGAGGTGGGAATTGATTTGAGGTCTATAATCATGGGAATTTGTTTGGGATAGACTCGAAATCATTCCATTTGAGTAAAAAATACTTGCGGACAGAGTTTTAAGTTCTACCACTAATCACTGCCTGGTTTATTCCTAAATCCACTTTGTTAAAGGGCATTTAAAGCTCATCGACCCGAGAACTCATTCCTCTGTCCGAAAACCAAGCGCTACCGAGCACAATGAACACTTTTTCGCTAGTAGCCTCTGTTTTTGTGTGTTTTATGGAAATGCATATGAGGGCTTGATTGATTCTTCATTGCCTTTTTACCTAAACGCACTGTAAGCAACGGGTGGTAACCGTATGAGGGAAATGATTTGGGGTCTCTAATCATGGGAACTTGTATGGGAAGGACTCAAAATCATTCCATTTAGCAGTGAACAGGGTGGGGAGAGAGGTTGAGTTTCACCACTAATAGAAGCCTAATTTTATCTTAAATCAACATTGTTGATGGGCAATGATATGCTTGGTCACCCGAGGACTCATTCCTCTCTCCGAAAACCATCCACTACTCAGCGCAATGAATATTTATTCGCCAGAAGCCTTTGTTTGGGTGTTAGTTTTGTGGAAATGCATGTGAGGCCATGATAGATTCTTCATTCCTTTTTTAGAACTAAGCGCATTGCAAGAAACGGGTGGAAACCGGAGGTGGGAATTGATTTGAGGTCTATAATCATGGGAATTTGTTTGGGATAGACTCGAAATCATTCCATTTGAGTAAAAAATACTTGCGGACAGAGTTTTAAGTTCTACCACTAATCACTGCCTGGTTTATTCCTAAATCCACTTTGTTAAAGGGCATTTAAAGCTCATCGACCCGAGAACTCATTCCTCTGTCCGAAAACCAAGCGCTACCGAGCACAATGAACACTTTTTCGCTAGTAGCCTCTGTTTTTGTGTGTTTTATGGAAATGCATATGAGGGCTTGATTGATTCTTCATTGCCTTTTTACCTAAACGCACTGTAAGCAACGGGTGGTAACCGTATGAGGGAAATGATTTGGGGTCTCTAATCATGGGAACTTGTATGGGAAGGACTCAAAATCATTCCATTTAGCAGTGAACAGGGTGGGGAGAGAGGTTGAGTTTCACCACTAATAGAAGCCTAATTTTATCTTAAATCAACATTGTTGATGGGCAATGATATGCTTGGTCACCCGAGGACTCATTCCTCTCTCCGAAAACCATCCACTACTCAGCGCAATGAATATTTATTCGCCAGAAGCCTTTGTTTGGGTGTTAGTTTTGTGGAAATGCATGTGAGGCCATGATAGATTCTTCATTCCTTTTTTAGAACTAAGCGCATTGCAAGAAACGGGTGGAAACCGGAGGTGGGAATTGATTTGAGGTCTATAATCATGGGAATTTGTTTGGGATAGACTCGAAATCATTCCATTTGAGTAAAAAATACTTGCGGACAGAGTTTTAAGTTCTACCACTAATCACTGCCTGGTTTATTCCTAAATCCACTTTGTTAAAGGGCATTTAAAGCTCATCGACCCGAGAACTCATTCCTCTGTCCGAAAACCAAGCGCTACCGAGCACAATGAACACTTTTTCGCTAGTAGCCTCTGTTTTTGTGTGTTTTATGGAAATGCATATGAGGGCTTGATTGATTCTTCATTGCCTTTTTACCTAAACGCACTGTAAGCAACGGGTGGTAACCGTATGAGGGAAATGATTTGGGGTCTCTAATCATGGGAACTTGTATGGGAAGGACTCAAAATCATTCCATTTAGCAGTGAACAGGGTGGGGAGAGAGGTTGAGTTTCACCACTAATAGAAGCCTAATTTTATCTTAAATCAACATTGTTGATGGGCAATGATATGCTTGGTCACCCGAGGACTCATTCCTCTCTCCGAAAACCATCCACTACTCAGCGCAATGAATATTTATTCGCCAGAAGCCTTTGTTTGGGTGTTAGTTTTGTGGAAATGCATGTGAGGCCATGATAGATTCTTCATTCCTTTTTTAGAACTAAGCGCATTGCAAGAAACGGGTGGAAACCGGAGGTGGGAATTGATTTGAGGTCTATAATCATGGGAATTTGTTTGGGATAGACTCGAAATCATTCCATTTGAGTAAAAAATACTTGCGGACAGAGTTTTAAGTTCTACCACTAATCACTGCCTGGTTTATTCCTAAATCCACTTTGTTAAAGGGCATTTAAAGCTCATCGACCCGAGAACTCATTCCTCTGTCCGAAAACCAAGCGCTACCGAGCACAATGAACACTTTTTCGCTAGTAGCCTCTGTTTTTGTGTGTTTTATGGAAATGCATATGAGGGCTTGATTGATTCTTCATTGCCTTTTTACCTAAACGCACTGTAAGCAACGGGTGGTAACCGTATGAGGGAAATGATTTGGGGTCTCTAATCATGGGAACTTGTATGGGAAGGACTCAAAATCATTCCATTTAGCAGTGAACAGGGTGGGGAGAGAGGTTGAGTTTCACCACTAATAGAAGCCTAATTTTATCTTAAATCAACATTGTTGATGGGCAATGATATGCTTGGTCACCCGAGGACTCATTCCTCTCTCCGAAAACCATCCACTACTCAGCGCAATGAATATTTATTCGCCAGAAGCCTTTGTTTGGGTGTTAGTTTTGTGGAAATGCATGTGAGGCCATGATAGATTCTTCATTCCTTTTTTAGAACTAAGCGCATTGCAAGAAACGGGTGGAAACCGGAGGTGGGAATTGATTTGAGGTCTATAATCATGGGAATTTGTTTGGGATAGACTCGAAATCATTCCATTTGAGTAAAAAATACTTGCGGACAGAGTTTTAAGTTCTACCACTAATCACTGCCTGGTTTATTCCTAAATCCACTTTGTTAAAGGGCATTTAAAGCTCATCGACCCGAGAACTCATTCCTCTGTCCGAAAACCAAGCGCTACCGAGCACAATGAACACTTTTTCGCTAGTAGCCTCTGTTTTTGTGTGTTTTATGGAAATGCATATGAGGGCTTGATTGATTCTTCATTGCCTTTTTACCTAAACGCACTGTAAGCAACGGGTGGTAACCGTATGAGGGAAATGATTTGGGGTCTCTAATCATGGGAACTTGTATGGGAAGGACTCAAAATCATTCCATTTAGCAGTGAACAGGGTGGGGAGAGAGGTTGAGTTTCACCACTAATAGAAGCCTAATTTTATCTTAAATCAACATTGTTGATGGGCAATGATATGCTTGGTCACCCGAGGACTCATTCCTCTCTCCGAAAACCATCCACTACTCAGCGCAATGAATATTTATTCGCCAGAAGCCTTTGTTTGGGTGTTAGTTTTGTGGAAATGCATGTGAGGCCATGATAGATTCTTCATTCCTTTTTTAGAACTAAGCGCATTGCAAGAAACGGGTGGAAACCGGAGGTGGGAATTGATTTGAGGTCTATAATCATGGGAATTTGTTTGGGATAGACTCGAAATCATTCCATTTGAGTAAAAAATACTTGCGGACAGAGTTTTAAGTTCTACCACTAATCACTGCCTGGTTTATTCCTAAATCCACTTTGTTAAAGGGCATTTAAAGCTCATCGACCCGAGAACTCATTCCTCTGTCCGAAAACCAAGCGCTACCGAGCACAATGAACACTTTTTCGCTAGTAGCCTCTGTTTTTGTGTGTTTTATGGAAATGCATATGAGGGCTTGATTGATTCTTCATTGCCTTTTTACCTAAACGCACTGTAAGCAACGGGTGGTAACCGTATGAGGGAAATGATTTGGGGTCTCTAATCATGGGAACTTGTATGGGAAGGACTCAAAATCATTCCATTTAGCAGTGAACAGGGTGGGGAGAGAGGTTGAGTTTCACCACTAATAGAAGCCTAATTTTATCTTAAATCAACATTGTTGATGGGCAATGATATGCTTGGTCACCCGAGGACTCATTCCTCTCTCCGAAAACCATCCACTACTCAGCGCAATGAATATTTATTCGCTAGAAGCCTTTGTTTGGGTGTTAGTTTTGTGGAAATGCATGTGAGGCCATGATAGATTCTTCATTCCTTTTTTAGAACTAAGCGCATTGCAAGAAACGGGTGGAAACCGGAGGTGGGAATTGATTTGAGGTCTATAATCATGGGAATTTGTTTGGGATAGACTCGAAATCATTCCATTTGAGTAAAAAATACTTGCGGACAGAGTTTTAAGTTCTACCACTAATCACTGCCTGGTTTATTCCTAAATCCACTTTGTTAAAGGGCATTTAAAGCTCATCGACCCGAGAACTCATTCCTCTGTCCGAAAACCAAGCGCTACCGAGCACAATGAACACTTTTTCGCTAGTAGCCTCTGTTTTTGTGTGTTTTATGGAAATGCATATGAGGGCTTGATTGATTCTTCATTGCCTTTTTACCTAAACGCACTGTAAGCAACGGGTGGTAACCGTATGAGGGAAATGATTTGGGGTCTCTAATCATGGGAACTTGTATGGGAAGGACTCAAAATCATTCCATTTAGCAGTGAACAGGGTGGGGAGAGAGGTTGAGTTTCACCACTAATAGAAGCCTAATTTTATCTTAAATCAACATTGTTGATGGGCAATGATATGCTTGGTCACCCGAGGACTCATTCCTCTCTCCGAAAACCATCCACTACTCAGCGCAATGAATATTTATTCGCTAGAAGCCTTTGTTTGGGTGTTAGTTTTGTGGAAATGCATGTGAGGCCATGATAGATTCTTCATTCCTTTTTTAGAACTAAGCGCATTGCAAGAAACGGGTGGAAACCGGAGGTGGGAATTGATTTGAGGTCTATAATCATGGGAATTTGTTTGGGATAGACTCGAAATCATTCCATTTGAGTAAAAAATACTTGCGGACAGAGTTTTAAGTTCTACCACTAATCACTGCCTGGTTTATTCCTAAATCCACTTTGTTAAAGGGCATTTAAAGCTCATCGACCCGAGAACTCATTCCTCTGTCCGAAAACCAAGCGCTACCGAGCACAATGAACACTTTTTCGCTAGTAGCCTCTGTTTTTGTGTGTTTTATGGAAATGCATATGAGGGCTTGATTGATTCTTCATTGCCTTTTTACCTAAACGCACTGTAAGCAACGGGTGGTAACCGTATGAGGGAAATGATTTGGGGTCTCTAATCATGGGAACTTGTATGGGAAGGGCTCAAAATCATTCCATTTAGCAGTGAACAGGGTGGGGAGAGAGGTTGAGTTTCACCACTAATAGAAGCCTAATTTTATCTTAAATCAACATTGTTGATGGGCAATGATATGCTTGGTCACCCGAGGACTCATTCCTCTCTCCGAAAACCATCCACTACTCAGCGCAATGAATATTTATTCGCTAGAAGCCTTTGTTTGGGTGTTAGTTTTGTGGAAATGCATGTGAGGCCATGATAGATTCTTCATTCCTTTTTTAGAACTAAGCGCATTGCAAGAAACGGGTGGAAACCGGAGGTGGGAATTGATTTGAGGTCTATAATCATGGGAATTTGTTTGGGATAGACTCGAAATCATTCCATTTGAGTAAAAAATACTTGCGGACAGAGTTTTAAGTTCTACCACTAATCACTGCCTGGTTTATTCCTAAATCCACTTTGTTAAAGGGCATTTAAAGCTCATCGACCCGAGAACTCATTCCTCTGTCCGAAAACCAAGCGCTACCGAGCACAATGAACACTTTTTCGCTAGTAGCCTCTGTTTTTGTGTGTTTTATGGAAATGCATATGAGGGCTTGATTGATTCTTCATTGCCTTTTTACCTAAACGCACTGTAAGCAACGGGTGGTAACCGTATGAGGGAAATGATTTGGGGTCTCTAATCATGGGAACTTGTATGGGAAGGGCTCAAAATCATTCCATTTAGCAGTGAACAGGGTGGGGAGAGAGGTTGAGTTTCACCACTAATAGAAGCCTAATTTTATCTTAAATCAACATTGTTGATGGGCAATGATATGCTTGGTCACCCGAGGACTCATTCCTCTCTCCGAAAACCATCCACTACTCAGCGCAATGAATATTTATTCGCTAGAAGCCTTTGTTTGGGTGTTAGTTTTGTGGAAATGCATGTGAGGCCATGATAGATTCTTCATTCCTTTTTTAGAACTAAGCGCATTGCAAGAAACGGGTGGAAACCGGAGGTGGGAATTGATTTGAGGTCTATAATCATGGGAATTTGTTTGGGATAGACTCGAAATCATTCCATTTGAGTAAAAAATACTTGCGGACAGAGTTTTAAGTTCTACCACTAATCACTGCCTGGTTTATTCCTAAATCCACTTTGTTAAAGGGCATTTAAAGCTCATCGACCCGAGAACTCATTCCTCTGTCCGAAAACCAAGCGCTACCGAGCACAATGAACACTTTTTCGCTAGTAGCCTCTGTTTTTGTGTGTTTTATGGAAATGCATATGAGGGCTTGATTGATTCTTCATTGCCTTTTTACCTAAACGCACTGTAAGCAACGGGTGGTAACCGTATGAGGGAAATGATTTGGGGTCTCTAATCATGGGAACTTGTATGGGAAGGGCTCAAAATCATTCCATTTAGCAGTGAACAGGGTGGGGAGAGAGGTTGAGTTTCACCACTAATAGAAGCCTAATTTTATCTTAAATCAACATTGTTGATGGGCAATGATATGCTTGGTCACCCGAGGACTCATTCCTCTCTCCGAAAACCATCCACTACTCAGCGCAATGAATATTTATTCGCTAGAAGCCTTTGTTTGGGTGTTAGTTTTGTGGAAATGCATGTGAGGCCATGATAGATTCTTCATTCCTTTTTTAGAACTAAGCGCATTGCAAGAAACGGGTGGAAACCGGAGGTGGGAATTGATTTGAGGTCTATAATCATGGGAATTTGTTTGGGATAGACTCGAAATCATTCCATTTGAGTAAAAAATACTTGCGGACAGAGTTTTAAGTTCTACCACTAATCACTGCCTGGTTTATTCCTAAATCCACTTTGTTAAAGGGCATTTAAAGCTCATCGACCCGAGAACTCATTCCTCTGTCCGAAAACCAAGCGCTACCGAGCACAATGAACACTTTTTCGCTAGTAGCCTCTGTTTTTGTGTGTTTTATGGAAATGCATATGAGGGCTTGATTGATTCTTCATTGCCTTTTTACCTAAACGCACTGTAAGCAACGGGTGGTAACCGTATGAGGGAAATGATTTGGGGTCTCTAATCATGGGAACTTGTATGGGAAGGGCTCAAAATCATTCCATTTAGCAGTGAACAGGGTGGGGAGAGAGGTTGAGTTTCACCACTAATAGAAGCCTAATTTTATCTTAAATCAACATTGTTGATGGGCAATGATATGCTTGGTCACCCGAGGACTCATTCCTCTCTCCGAAAACCATCCACTACTCAGCGCAATGAATATTTATTCGCTAGAAGCCTTTGTTTGGGTGTTAGTTTTGTGGAAATGCATGTGAGGCCATGATAGATTCTTCATTCCTTTTTTAGAACTAAGCGCATTGCAAGAAACGGGTGGAAACCGGAGGTGGGAATTGATTTGAGGTCTATAATCATGGGAATTTGTTTGGGATAGACTCGAAATCATTCCATTTGAGTAAAAAATACTTGCGGACAGAGTTTTAAGTTCTACCACTAATCACTGCCTGGTTTATTCCTAAATCCACTTTGTTAAAGGGCATTTAAAGCTCATCGACCCGAGAACTCATTCCTCTGTCCGAAAACCAAGCGCTACCGAGCACAATGAACACTTTTTCGCTAGTAGCCTCTGTTTTTGTGTGTTTTATGGAAATGCATATGAGGGCTTGATTGATTCTTCATTGCCTTTTTACCTAAACGCACTGTAAGCAACGGGTGGTAACCGTATGAGGGAAATGATTTGGGGTCTCTAATCATGGGAACTTGTATGGGAAGGGCTCAAAATCATTCCATTTAGCAGTGAACAGGGTGGGGAGAGAGGTTGAGTTTCACCACTAATAGAAGCCTAATTTTATCTTAAATCAACATTGTTGATGGGCAATGATATGCTTGGTCACCCGAGGACTCATTCCTCTCTCCGAAAACCATCCACTACTCAGCGCAATGAATATTTATTCGCTAGAAGCCTTTGTTTGGGTGTTAGTTTTGTGGAAATGCATGTGAGGCCATGATAGATTCTTCATTCCTTTTTTAGAACTAAGCGCATTGCAAGAAACGGGTGGAAACCGGAGGTGGGAATTGATTTGAGGTCTATAATCATGGGAATTTGTTTGGGATAGACTCGAAATCATTCCATTTGAGTAAAAAATACTTGCGGACAGAGTTTTAAGTTCTACCACTAATCACTGCCTGGTTTATTCCTAAATCCACTTTGTTAAAGGGCATTTAAAGCTCATCGACCCGAGAACTCATTCCTCTGTCCGAAAACCAAGCGCTACCGAGCACAATGAACACTTTTTCGCTAGTAGCCTCTGTTTTTGTGTGTTTTATGGAAATGCATATGAGGGCTTGATTGATTCTTCATTGCCTTTTTACCTAAACGCACTGTAAGCAACGGGTGGTAACCGTATGAGGGAAATGATTTGGGGTCTCTAATCATGGGAACTTGTATGGGAAGGGCTCAAAATCATTCCATTTAGCAGTGAACAGGGTGGGGAGAGAGGTTGAGTTTCACCACTAATAGAAGCCTAATTTTATCTTAAATCAACATTGTTGATGGGCAATGATATGCTTGGTCACCCGAGGACTCATTCCTCTCTCCGAAAACCATCCACTACTCAGCGCAATGAATATTTATTCGCTAGAAGCCTTTGTTTGGGTGTTAGTTTTGTGGAAATGCATGTGAGGCCATGATAGATTCTTCATTCCTTTTTTAGAACTAAGCGCATTGCAAGAAACGGGTGGAAACCGGAGGTGGGAATTGATTTGAGGTCTATAATCATGGGAATTTGTTTGGGATAGACTCGAAATCATTCCATTTGAGTAAAAAATACTTGCGGACAGAGTTTTAAGTTCTACCACTAATCACTGCCTGGTTTATTCCTAAATCCACTTTGTTAAAGGGCATTTAAAGCTCATCGACCCGAGAACTCATTCCTCTGTCCGAAAACCAAGCGCTACCGAGCACAATGAACACTTTTTCGCTAGTAGCCTCTGTTTTTGTGTGTTTTATGGAAATGCATATGAGGGCTTGATTGATTCTTCATTGCCTTTTTACCTAAACGCACTGTAAGCAACGGGTGGTAACCGTATGAGGGAAATGATTTGGGGTCTCTAATCATGGGAACTTGTATGGGAAGGGCTCAAAATCATTCCATTTAGCAGTGAACAGGGTGGGGAGAGAGGTTGAGTTTCACCACTAATAGAAGCCTAATTTTATCTTAAATCAACATTGTTGATGGGCAATGATATGCTTGGTCACCCGAGGACTCATTCCTCTCTCCGAAAACCATCCACTACTCAGCGCAATGAATATTTATTCGCCAGAAGCCTTTGTTTGGGTGTTAGTTTTGTGGAAATGCATGTGAGGCCATGATAGATTCTTCATTCCTTTTTTAGAACTAAGCGCATTGCAAGAAACGGGTGGAAACCGGAGGTGGGAATTGATTTGAGGTCTATAATCATGGGAATTTGTTTGGGATAGACTCGAAATCATTCCATTTGAGTAAAAAATACTTGCGGACAGAGTTTTAAGTTCTACCACTAATCACTGCCTGGTTTATTCCTAAATCCACTTTGTTAAAGGGCATTTAAAGCTCATCGACCCGAGAACTCATTCCTCTGTCCGAAAACCAAGCGCTACCGAGCACAATGAACACTTTTTCGCTAGTAGCCTCTGTTTTTGTGTGTTTTATGGAAATGCATATGAGGGCTTGATTGATTCTTCATTGCCTTTTTACCTAAACGCACTGTAAGCAACGGGTGGTAACCGTATGAGGGAAATGATTTGGGGTCTCTAATCATGGGAACTTGTATGGGAAGGACTCAAAATCATTCCATTTAGCAGTGAACAGGGTGGGGAGAGAGGTTGAGTTTCACCACTAATAGAAGCCTAATTTTATCTTAAATCAACATTGTTGATGGGCAATGATATGCTTGGTCACCCGAGGACTCATTCCTCTCTCCGAAAACCATCCACTACTCAGCGCAATGAATATTTATTCGCTAGAAGCCTTTGTTTGGGTGTTAGTTTTGTGGAAATGCATGTGAGGCCATGATAGATTCTTCATTCCTTTTTTAGAACTAAGCGCATTGCAAGAAACGGGTGGAAACCGGAGGTGGGAATTGATTTGAGGTCTATAATCATGGGAATTTGTTTGGGATAGACTCGAAATCATTCCATTTGAGTAAAAAATACTTGCGGACAGAGTTTTAAGTTCTACCACTAATCACTGCCTGGTTTATTCCTAAATCCACTTTGTTAAAGGGCATTTAAAGCTCATCGACCCGAGAACTCATTCCTCTGTCCGAAAACCAAGCGCTACCGAGCACAATGAACACTTTTTCGCTAGTAGCCTCTGTTTTTGTGTGTTTTATGGAAATGCATATGAGGGCTTGATTGATTCTTCATTGCCTTTTTACCTAAACGCACTGTAAGCAACGGGTGGTAACCGTATGAGGGAAATGATTTGGGGTCTCTAATCATGGGAACTTGTATGGGAAGGGCTCAAAATCATTCCATTTAGCAGTGAACAGGGTGGGGAGAGAGGTTGAGTTTCACCACTAATAGAAGCCTAATTTTATCTTAAATCAACATTGTTGATGGGCAATGATATGCTTGGTCACCCGAGGACTCATTCCTCTCTCCGAAAACCATCCACTACTCAGCGCAATGAATATTTATTCGCTAGAAGCCTTTGTTTGGGTGTTAGTTTTGTGGAAATGCATGTGAGGCCATGATAGATTCTTCATTCCTTTTTTAGAACTAAGCGCATTGCAAGAAACGGGTGGAAACCGGAGGTGGGAATTGATTTGAGGTCTATAATCATGGGAATTTGTTTGGGATAGACTCGAAATCATTCCATTTGAGTAAAAAATACTTGCGGACAGAGTTTTAAGTTCTACCACTAATCACTGCCTGGTTTATTCCTAAATCCACTTTGTTAAAGGGCATTTAAAGCTCATCGACCCGAGAACTCATTCCTCTGTCCGAAAACCAAGCGCTACCGAGCACAATGAACACTTTTTCGCTAGTAGCCTCTGTTTTTGTGTGTTTTATGGAAATGCATATGAGGGCTTGATTGATTCTTCATTGCCTTTTTACCTAAACGCACTGTAAGCAACGGGTGGTAACCGTATGAGGGAAATGATTTGGGGTCTCTAATCATGGGAACTTGTATGGGAAGGGCTCAAAATCATTCCATTTAGCAGTGAACAGGGTGGGGAGAGAGGTTGAGTTTCACCACTAATAGAAGCCTAATTTTATCTTAAATCAACATTGTTGATGGGCAATGATATGCTTGGTCACCCGAGGACTCATTCCTCTCTCCGAAAACCATCCACTACTCAGCGCAATGAATATTTATTCGCTAGAAGCCTTTGTTTGGGTGTTAGTTTTGTGGAAATGCATGTGAGGCCATGATAGATTCTTCATTCCTTTTTTAGAACTAAGCGCATTGCAAGAAACGGGTGGAAACCGGAGGTGGGAATTGATTTGAGGTCTATAATCATGGGAATTTGTTTGGGATAGACTCGAAATCATTCCATTTGAGTAAAAAATACTTGCGGACAGAGTTTTAAGTTCTACCACTAATCACTGCCTGGTTTATTCCTAAATCCACTTTGTTAAAGGGCATTTAAAGCTCATCGACCCGAGAACTCATTCCTCTGTCCGAAAACCAAGCGCTACCGAGCACAATGAACACTTTTTCGCTAGTAGCCTCTGTTTTTGTGTGTTTTATGGAAATGCATATGAGGGCTTGATTGATTCTTCATTGCCTTTTTACCTAAACGCACTGTAAGCAACGGGTGGTAACCGTATGAGGGAAATGATTTGGGGTCTCTAATCATGGGAACTTGTATGGGAAGGGCTCAAAATCATTCCATTTAGCAGTGAACAGGGTGGGGAGAGAGGTTGAGTTTCACCACTAATAGAAGCCTAATTTTATCTTAAATCAACATTGTTGATGGGCAATGATATGCTTGGTCACCCGAGGACTCATTCCTCTCTCCGAAAACCATCCACTACTCAGCGCAATGAATATTTATTCGCTAGAAGCCTTTGTTTGGGTGTTAGTTTTGTGGAAATGCATGTGAGGCCATGATAGATTCTTCATTCCTTTTTTAGAACTAAGCGCATTGCAAGAAACGGGTGGAAACCGGAGGTGGGAATTGATTTGAGGTCTATAATCATGGGAATTTGTTTGGGATAGACTCGAAATCATTCCATTTGAGTAAAAAATACTTGCGGACAGAGTTTTAAGTTCTACCACTAATCACTGCCTGGTTTATTCCTAAATCCACTTTGTTAAAGGGCATTTAAAGCTCATCGACCCGAGAACTCATTCCTCTGTCCGAAAACCAAGCGCTACCGAGCACAATGAACACTTTTTCGCTAGTAGCCTCTGTTTTTGTGTGTTTTATGGAAATGCATATGAGGGCTTGATTGATTCTTCATTGCCTTTTTACCTAAACGCACTGTAAGCAACGGGTGGTAACCGTATGAGGGAAATGATTTGGGGTCTCTAATCATGGGAACTTGTATGGGAAGGACTCAAAATCATTCCATTTAGCAGTGAACAGGGTGGGGAGAGAGGTTGAGTTTCACCACTAATAGAAGCCTAATTTTATCTTAAATCAACATTGTTGATGGGCAATGATATGCTTGGTCACCCGAGGACTCATTCCTCTCTCCGAAAACCATCCACTACTCAGCGCAATGAATATTTATTCGCCAGAAGCCTTTGTTTGGGTGTTAGTTTTGTGGAAATGCATGTGAGGCCATGATAGATTCTTCATTCCTTTTTTAGAACTAAGCGCATTGCAAGAAACGGGTGGAAACCGGAGGTGGGAATTGATTTGAGGTCTATAATCATGGGAATTTGTTTGGGATAGACTCGAAATCATTCCATTTGAGTAAAAAATACTTGCGGACAGAGTTTTAAGTTCTACCACTAATCACTGCCTGGTTTATTCCTAAATCCACTTTGTTAAAGGGCATTTAAAGCTCATCGACCCGAGAACTCATTCCTCTGTCCGAAAACCAAGCGCTACCGAGCACAATGAACACTTTTTCGCTAGTAGCCTCTGTTTTTGTGTGTTTTATGGAAATGCATATGAGGGCTTGATTGATTCTTCATTGCCTTTTTACCTAAACGCACTGTAAGCAACGGGTGGTAACCGTATGAGGGAAATGATTTGGGGTCTCTAATCATGGGAACTTGTATGGGAAGGACTCAAAATCATTCCATTTAGCAGTGAACAGGGTGGGGAGAGAGGTTGAGTTTCACCACTAATAGAAGCCTAATTTTATCTTAAATCAACATTGTTGATGGGCAATGATATGCTTGGTCACCCGAGGACTCATTCCTCTCTCCGAAAACCATCCACTACTCAGCGCAATGAATATTTATTCGCCAGAAGCCTTTGTTTGGGTGTTAGTTTTGTGGAAATGCATGTGAGGCCATGATAGATTCTTCATTCCTTTTTTAGAACTAAGCGCATTGCAAGAAACGGGTGGAAACCGGAGGTGGGAATTGATTTGAGGTCTATAATCATGGGAATTTGTTTGGGATAGACTCGAAATCATTCCATTTGAGTAAAAAATACTTGCGGACAGAGTTTTAAGTTCTACCACTAATCACTGCCTGGTTTATTCCTAAATCCACTTTGTTAAAGGGCATTTAAAGCTCATCGACCCGAGAACTCATTCCTCTGTCCGAAAACCAAGCGCTACCGAGCACAATGAACACTTTTTCGCTAGTAGCCTCTGTTTTTGTGTGTTTTATGGAAATGCATATGAGGGCTTGATTGATTCTTCATTGCCTTTTTACCTAAACGCACTGTAAGCAACGGGTGGTAACCGTATGAGGGAAATGATTTGGGGTCTCTAATCATGGGAACTTGTATGGGAAGGACTCAAAATCATTCCATTTAGCAGTGAACAGGGTGGGGAGAGAGGTTGAGTTTCACCACTAATAGAAGCCTAATTTTATCTTAAATCAACATTGTTGATGGGCAATGATATGCTTGGTCACCCGAGGACTCATTCCTCTCTCCGAAAACCATCCACTACTCAGCGCAATGAATATTTATTCGCCAGAAGCCTTTGTTTGGGTGTTAGTTTTGTGGAAATGCATGTGAGGCCATGATAGATTCTTCATTCCTTTTTTAGAACTAAGCGCATTGCAAGAAACGGGTGGAAACCGGAGGTGGGAATTGATTTGAGGTCTATAATCATGGGAATTTGTTTGGGATAGACTCGAAATCATTCCATTTGAGTAAAAAATACTTGCGGACAGAGTTTTAAGTTCTACCACTAATCACTGCCTGGTTTATTCCTAAATCCACTTTGTTAAAGGGCATTTAAAGCTCATCGACCCGAGAACTCATTCCTCTGTCCGAAAACCAAGCGCTACCGAGCACAATGAACACTTTTTCGCTAGTAGCCTCTGTTTTTGTGTGTTTTATGGAAATGCATATGAGGGCTTGATTGATTCTTCATTGCCTTTTTACCTAAACGCACTGTAAGCAACGGGTGGTAACCGTATGAGGGAAATGATTTGGGGTCTCTAATCATGGGAACTTGTATGGGAAGGACTCAAAATCATTCCATTTAGCAGTGAACAGGGTGGGGAGAGAGGTTGAGTTTCACCACTAATAGAAGCCTAATTTTATCTTAAATCAACATTGTTGATGGGCAATGATATGCTTGGTCACCCGAGGACTCATTCCTCTCTCCGAAAACCATCCACTACTCAGCGCAATGAATATTTATTCGCCAGAAGCCTTTGTTTGGGTGTTAGTTTTGTGGAAATGCATGTGAGGCCATGATAGATTCTTCATTCCTTTTTTAGAACTAAGCGCATTGCAAGAAACGGGTGGAAACCGGAGGTGGGAATTGATTTGAGGTCTATAATCATGGGAATTTGTTTGGGATAGACTCGAAATCATTCCATTTGAGTAAAAAATACTTGCGGACAGAGTTTTAAGTTCTACCACTAATCACTGCCTGGTTTATTCCTAAATCCACTTTGTTAAAGGGCATTTAAAGCTCATCGACCCGAGAACTCATTCCTCTGTCCGAAAACCAAGCGCTACCGAGCACAATGAACACTTTTTCGCTAGTAGCCTCTGTTTTTGTGTGTTTTATGGAAATGCATATGAGGGCTTGATTGATTCTTCATTGCCTTTTTACCTAAACGCACTGTAAGCAACGGGTGGTAACCGTATGAGGGAAATGATTTGGGGTCTCTAATCATGGGAACTTGTATGGGAAGGACTCAAAATCATTCCATTTAGCAGTGAACAGGGTGGGGAGAGAGGTTGAGTTTCACCACTAATAGAAGCCTAATTTTATCTTAAATCAACATTGTTGATGGGCAATGATATGCTTGGTCACCCGAGGACTCATTCCTCTCTCCGAAAACCATCCACTACTCAGCGCAATGAATATTTATTCGCCAGAAGCCTTTGTTTGGGTGTTAGTTTTGTGGAAATGCATGTGAGGCCATGATAGATTCTTCATTCCTTTTTTAGAACTAAGCGCATTGCAAGAAACGGGTGGAAACCGGAGGTGGGAATTGATTTGAGGTCTATAATCATGGGAATTTGTTTGGGATAGACTCGAAATCATTCCATTTGAGTAAAAAATACTTGCGGACAGAGTTTTAAGTTCTACCACTAATCACTGCCTGGTTTATTCCTAAATCCACTTTGTTAAAGGGCATTTAAAGCTCATCGACCCGAGAACTCATTCCTCTGTCCGAAAACCAAGCGCTACCGAGCACAATGAACACTTTTTCGCTAGTAGCCTCTGTTTTTGTGTGTTTTATGGAAATGCATATGAGGGCTTGATTGATTCTTCATTGCCTTTTTACCTAAACGCACTGTAAGCAACGGGTGGTAACCGTATGAGGGAAATGATTTGGGGTCTCTAATCATGGGAACTTGTATGGGAAGGACTCAAAATCATTCCATTTAGCAGTGAACAGGGTGGGGAGAGAGGTTGAGTTTCACCACTAATAGAAGCCTAATTTTATCTTAAATCAACATTGTTGATGGGCAATGATATGCTTGGTCACCCGAGGACTCATTCCTCTCTCCGAAAACCATCCACTACTCAGCGCAATGAATATTTATTCGCTAGAAGCCTTTGTTTGGGTGTTAGTTTTGTGGAAATGCATGTGAGGCCATGATAGATTCTTCATTCCTTTTTTAGAACTAAGCGCATTGCAAGAAACGGGTGGAAACCGGAGGTGGGAATTGATTTGAGGTCTATAATCATGGGAATTTGTTTGGGATAGACTCGAAATCATTCCATTTGAGTAAAAAATACTTGCGGACAGAGTTTTAAGTTCTACCACTAATCACTGCCTGGTTTATTCCTAAATCCACTTTGTTAAAGGGCATTTAAAGCTCATCGACCCGAGAACTCATTCCTCTGTCCGAAAACCAAGCGCTACCGAGCACAATGAACACTTTTTCGCTAGTAGCCTCTGTTTTTGTGTGTTTTATGGAAATGCATATGAGGGCTTGATTGATTCTTCATTGCCTTTTTACCTAAACGCACTGTAAGCAACGGGTGGTAACCGTATGAGGGAAATGATTTGGGGTCTCTAATCATGGGAACTTGTATGGGAAGGACTCAAAATCATTCCATTTAGCAGTGAACAGGGTGGGGAGAGAGGTTGAGTTTCACCACTAATAGAAGCCTAATTTTATCTTAAATCAACATTGTTGATGGGCAATGATATGCTTGGTCACCCGAGGACTCATTCCTCTCTCCGAAAACCATCCACTACTCAGCGCAATGAATATTTATTCGCTAGAAGCCTTTGTTTGGGTGTTAGTTTTGTGGAAATGCATGTGAGGCCATGATAGATTCTTCATTCCTTTTTTAGAACTAAGCGCATTGCAAGAAACGGGTGGAAACCGGAGGTGGGAATTGATTTGAGGTCTATAATCATGGGAATTTGTTTGGGATAGACTCGAAATCATTCCATTTGAGTAAAAAATACTTGCGGACAGAGTTTTAAGTTCTACCACTAATCACTGCCTGGTTTATTCCTAAATCCACTTTGTTAAAGGGCATTTAAAGCTCATCGACCCGAGAACTCATTCCTCTGTCCGAAAACCAAGCGCTACCGAGCACAATGAACACTTTTTCGCTAGTAGCCTCTGTTTTTGTGTGTTTTATGGAAATGCATATGAGGGCTTGATTGATTCTTCATTGCCTTTTTACCTAAACGCACTGTAAGCAACGGGTGGTAACCGTATGAGGGAAATGATTTGGGGTCTCTAATCATGGGAACTTGTATGGGAAGGACTCAAAATCATTCCATTTAGCAGTGAACAGGGTGGGGAGAGAGGTTGAGTTTCACCACTAATAGAAGCCTAATTTTATCTTAAATCAACATTGTTGATGGGCAATGATATGCTTGGTCACCCGAGGACTCATTCCTCTCTCCGAAAACCATCCACTACTCAGCGCAATGAATATTTATTCGCTAGAAGCCTTTGTTTGGGTGTTAGTTTTGTGGAAATGCATGTGAGGCCATGATAGATTCTTCATTCCTTTTTTAGAACTAAGCGCATTGCAAGAAACGGGTGGAAACCGGAGGTGGGAATTGATTTGAGGTCTATAATCATGGGAATTTGTTTGGGATAGACTCGAAATCATTCCATTTGAGTAAAAAATACTTGCGGACAGAGTTTTAAGTTCTACCACTAATCACTGCCTGGTTTATTCCTAAATCCACTTTGTTAAAGGGCATTTAAAGCTCATCGACCCGAGAACTCATTCCTCTGTCCGAAAACCAAGCGCTACCGAGCACAATGAACACTTTTTCGCTAGTAGCCTCTGTTTTTGTGTGTTTTATGGAAATGCATATGAGGGCTTGATTGATTCTTCATTGCCTTTTTACCTAAACGCACTGTAAGCAACGGGTGGTAACCGTATGAGGGAAATGATTTGGGGTCTCTAATCATGGGAACTTGTATGGGAAGGACTCAAAATCATTCCATTTAGCAGTGAACAGGGTGGGGAGAGAGGTTGAGTTTCACCACTAATAGAAGCCTAATTTTATCTTAAATCAACATTGTTGATGGGCAATGATATGCTTGGTCACCCGAGGACTCATTCCTCTCTCCGAAAACCATCCACTACTCAGCGCAATGAATATTTATTCGCTAGAAGCCTTTGTTTGGGTGTTAGTTTTGTGGAAATGCATGTGAGGCCATGATAGATTCTTCATTCCTTTTTTAGAACTAAGCGCATTGCAAGAAACGGGTGGAAACCGGAGGTGGGAATTGATTTGAGGTCTATAATCATGGGAATTTGTTTGGGATAGACTCGAAATCATTCCATTTGAGTAAAAAATACTTGCGGACAGAGTTTTAAGTTCTACCACTAATCACTGCCTGGTTTATTCCTAAATCCACTTTGTTAAAGGGCATTTAAAGCTCATCGACCCGAGAACTCATTCCTCTGTCCGAAAACCAAGCGCTACCGAGCACAATGAACACTTTTTCGCTAGTAGCCTCTGTTTTTGTGTGTTTTATGGAAATGCATATGAGGGCTTGATTGATTCTTCATTGCCTTTTTACCTAAACGCACTGTAAGCAACGGGTGGTAACCGTATGAGGGAAATGATTTGGGGTCTCTAATCATGGGAACTTGTATGGGAAGGACTCAAAATCATTCCATTTAGCAGTGAACAGGGTGGGGAGAGAGGTTGAGTTTCACCACTAATAGAAGCCTAATTTTATCTTAAATCAACATTGTTGATGGGCAATGATATGCTTGGTCACCCGAGGACTCATTCCTCTCTCCGAAAACCATCCACTACTCAGCGCAATGAATATTTATTCGCTAGAAGCCTTTGTTTGGGTGTTAGTTTTGTGGAAATGCATGTGAGGCCATGATAGATTCTTCATTCCTTTTTTAGAACTAAGCGCATTGCAAGAAACGGGTGGAAACCGGAGGTGGGAATTGATTTGAGGTCTATAATCATGGGAATTTGTTTGGGATAGACTCGAAATCATTCCATTTGAGTAAAAAATACTTGCGGACAGAGTTTTAAGTTCTACCACTAATCACTGCCTGGTTTATTCCTAAATCCACTTTGTTAAAGGGCATTTAAAGCTCATCGACCCGAGAACTCATTCCTCTGTCCGAAAACCAAGCGCTACCGAGCACAATGAACACTTTTTCGCTAGTAGCCTCTGTTTTTGTGTGTTTTATGGAAATGCATATGAGGGCTTGATTGATTCTTCATTGCCTTTTTACCTAAACGCACTGTAAGCAACGGGTGGTAACCGTATGAGGGAAATGATTTGGGGTCTCTAATCATGGGAACTTGTATGGGAAGGGCTCAAAATCATTCCATTTAGCAGTGAACAGGGTGGGGAGAGAGGTTGAGTTTCACCACTAATAGAAGCCTAATTTTATCTTAAATCAACATTGTTGATGGGCAATGATATGCTTGGTCACCCGAGGACTCATTCCTCTCTCCGAAAACCATCCACTACTCAGCGCAATGAATATTTATTCGCTAGAAGCCTTTGTTTGGGTGTTAGTTTTGTGGAAATGCATGTGAGGCCATGATAGATTCTTCATTCCTTTTTTAGAACTAAGCGCATTGCAAGAAACGGGTGGAAACCGGAGGTGGGAATTGATTTGAGGTCTATAATCATGGGAATTTGTTTGGGATAGACTCGAAATCATTCCATTTGAGTAAAAAATACTTGCGGACAGAGTTTTAAGTTCTACCACTAATCACTGCCTGGTTTATTCCTAAATCCACTTTGTTAAAGGGCATTTAAAGCTCATCGACCCGAGAACTCATTCCTCTGTCCGAAAACCAAGCGCTACCGAGCACAATGAACACTTTTTCGCTAGTAGCCTCTGTTTTTGTGTGTTTTATGGAAATGCATATGAGGGCTTGATTGATTCTTCATTGCCTTTTTACCTAAACGCACTGTAAGCAACGGGTGGTAACCGTATGAGGGAAATGATTTGGGGTCTCTAATCATGGGAACTTGTATGGGAAGGGCTCAAAATCATTCCATTTAGCAGTGAACAGGGTGGGGAGAGAGGTTGAGTTTCACCACTAATAGAAGCCTAATTTTATCTTAAATCAACATTGTTGATGGGCAATGATATGCTTGGTCACCCGAGGACTCATTCCTCTCTCCGAAAACCATCCACTACTCAGCGCAATGAATATTTATTCGCTAGAAGCCTTTGTTTGGGTGTTAGTTTTGTGGAAATGCATGTGAGGCCATGATAGATTCTTCATTCCTTTTTTAGAACTAAGCGCATTGCAAGAAACGGGTGGAAACCGGAGGTGGGAATTGATTTGAGGTCTATAATCATGGGAATTTGTTTGGGATAGACTCGAAATCATTCCATTTGAGTAAAAAATACTTGCGGACAGAGTTTTAAGTTCTACCACTAATCACTGCCTGGTTTATTCCTAAATCCACTTTGTTAAAGGGCATTTAAAGCTCATCGACCCGAGAACTCATTCCTCTGTCCGAAAACCAAGCGCTACCGAGCACAATGAACACTTTTTCGCTAGTAGCCTCTGTTTTTGTGTGTTTTATGGAAATGCATATGAGGGCTTGATTGATTCTTCATTGCCTTTTTACCTAAACGCACTGTAAGCAACGGGTGGTAACCGTATGAGGGAAATGATTTGGGGTCTCTAATCATGGGAACTTGTATGGGAAGGACTCAAAATCATTCCATTTAGCAGTGAACAGGGTGGGGAGAGAGGTTGAGTTTCACCACTAATAGAAGCCTAATTTTATCTTAAATCAACATTGTTGATGGGCAATGATATGCTTGGTCACCCGAGGACTCATTCCTCTCTCCGAAAACCATCCACTACTCAGCGCAATGAATATTTATTCGCTAGAAGCCTTTGTTTGGGTGTTAGTTTTGTGGAAATGCATGTGAGGCCATGATAGATTCTTCATTCCTTTTTTAGAACTAAGCGCATTGCAAGAAACGGGTGGAAACCGGAGGTGGGAATTGATTTGAGGTCTATAATCATGGGAATTTGTTTGGGATAGACTCGAAATCATTCCATTTGAGTAAAAAATACTTGCGGACAGAGTTTTAAGTTCTACCACTAATCACTGCCTGGTTTATTCCTAAATCCACTTTGTTAAAGGGCATTTAAAGCTCATCGACCCGAGAACTCATTCCTCTGTCCGAAAACCAAGCGCTACCGAGCACAATGAACACTTTTTCGCTAGTAGCCTCTGTTTTTGTGTGTTTTATGGAAATGCATATGAGGGCTTGATTGATTCTTCATTGCCTTTTTACCTAAACGCACTGTAAGCAACGGGTGGTAACCGTATGAGGGAAATGATTTGGGGTCTCTAATCATGGGAACTTGTATGGGAAGGACTCAAAATCATTCCATTTAGCAGTGAACAGGGTGGGGAGAGAGGTTGAGTTTCACCACTAATAGAAGCCTAATTTTATCTTAAATCAACATTGTTGATGGGCAATGATATGCTTGGTCACCCGAGGACTCATTCCTCTCTCCGAAAACCATCCACTACTCAGCGCAATGAATATTTATTCGCCAGAAGCCTTTGTTTGGGTGTTAGTTTTGTGGAAATGCATGTGAGGCCATGATAGATTCTTCATTCCTTTTTTAGAACTAAGCGCATTGCAAGAAACGGGTGGAAACCGGAGGTGGGAATTGATTTGAGGTCTATAATCATGGGAATTTGTTTGGGATAGACTCGAAATCATTCCATTTGAGTAAAAAATACTTGCGGACAGAGTTTTAAGTTCTACCACTAATCACTGCCTGGTTTATTCCTAAATCCACTTTGTTAAAGGGCATTTAAAGCTCATCGACCCGAGAACTCATTCCTCTGTCCGAAAACCAAGCGCTACCGAGCACAATGAACACTTTTTCGCTAGTAGCCTCTGTTTTTGTGTGTTTTATGGAAATGCATATGAGGGCTTGATTGATTCTTCATTGCCTTTTTACCTAAACGCACTGTAAGCAACGGGTGGTAACCGTATGAGGGAAATGATTTGGGGTCTCTAATCATGGGAACTTGTATGGGAAGGACTCAAAATCATTCCATTTAGCAGTGAACAGGGTGGGGAGAGAGGTTGAGTTTCACCACTAATAGAAGCCTAATTTTATCTTAAATCAACATTGTTGATGGGCAATGATATGCTTGGTCACCCGAGGACTCATTCCTCTCTCCGAAAACCATCCACTACTCAGCGCAATGAATATTTATTCGCCAGAAGCCTTTGTTTGGGTGTTAGTTTTGTGGAAATGCATGTGAGGCCATGATAGATTCTTCATTCCTTTTTTAGAACTAAGCGCATTGCAAGAAACGGGTGGAAACCGGAGGTGGGAATTGATTTGAGGTCTATAATCATGGGAATTTGTTTGGGATAGACTCGAAATCATTCCATTTGAGTAAAAAATACTTGCGGACAGAGTTTTAAGTTCTACCACTAATCACTGCCTGGTTTATTCCTAAATCCACTTTGTTAAAGGGCATTTAAAGCTCATCGACCCGAGAACTCATTCCTCTGTCCGAAAACCAAGCGCTACCGAGCACAATGAACACTTTTTCGCTAGTAGCCTCTGTTTTTGTGTGTTTTATGGAAATGCATATGAGGGCTTGATTGATTCTTCATTGCCTTTTTACCTAAATGCACTGTAAGCAACGGGTGGTAACCGTATGAGGGAAATGATTTGGGGTCTCTAATCATGGGAACTTGTATGGGAAGGACTCAAAATCATTCCATTTAGCAGTGAACAGGGTGGGGAGAGAGGTTGAGTTTCACCACTAATAGAAGCCTAATTTTATCTTAAATCAACATTGTTGATGGGCAATGATATGCTTGGTCACCCGAGGACTCATTCCTCTCTCCGAAAACCATCCACTACTCAGCGCAATGAATATTTATTCGCCAGAAGCCTTTGTTTGGGTGTTAGTTTTGTGGAAATGCATGTGAGGCCATGATAGATTCTTCATTCCTTTTTTAGAACTAAGCGCATTGCAAGAAACGGGTGGAAACCGGAGGTGGGAATTGATTTGAGGTCTATAATCATGGGAATTTGTTTGGGATAGACTCGAAATCATTCCATTTGAGTAAAAAATACTTGCGGACAGAGTTTTAAGTTCTACCACTAATCACTGCCTGGTTTATTCCTAAATCCACTTTGTTAAAGGGCATTTAAAGCTCATCGACCCGAGAACTCATTCCTCTGTCCGAAAACCAAGCGCTACCGAGCACAATGAACACTTTTTCGCTAGTAGCCTCTGTTTTTGTGTGTTTTATGGAAATGCATATGAGGGCTTGATTGATTCTTCATTGCCTTTTTACCTAAACGCACTGTAAGCAACGGGTGGTAACCGTATGAGGGAAATGATTTGGGGTCTCTAATCATGGGAACTTGTATGGGAAGGGCTCAAAATCATTCCATTTAGCAGTGAACAGGGTGGGGAGAGAGGTTGAGTTTCACCACTAATAGAAGCCTAATTTTATCTTAAATCAACATTGTTGATGGGCAATGATATGCTTGGTCACCCGAGGACTCATTCCTCTCTCCGAAAACCATCCACTACTCAGCGCAATGAATATTTATTCGCCAGAAGCCTTTGTTTGGGTGTTAGTTTTGTGGAAATGCATGTGAGGCCATGATAGATTCTTCATTCCTTTTTTAGAACTAAGCGCATTGCAAGAAACGGGTGGAAACCGGAGGTGGGAATTGATTTGAGGTCTATAATCATGGGAATTTGTTTGGGATAGACTCGAAATCATTCCATTTGAGTAAAAAATACTTGCGGACAGAGTTTTAAGTTCTACCACTAATCACTGCCTGGTTTATTCCTAAATCCACTTTGTTAAAGGGCATTTAAAGCTCATCGACCCGAGAACTCATTCCTCTGTCCGAAAACCAAGCGCTACCGAGCACAATGAACACTTTTTCGCTAGTAGCCTCTGTTTTTGTGTGTTTTATGGAAATGCATATGAGGGCTTGATTGATTCTTCATTGCCTTTTTACCTAAACGCACTGTAAGCAACGGGTGGTAACCGTATGAGGGAAATGATTTGGGGTCTCTAATCATGGGAACTTGTATGGGAAGGACTCAAAATCATTCCATTTAGCAGTGAACAGGGTGGGGAGAGAGGTTGAGTTTCACCACTAATAGAAGCCTAATTTTATCTTAAATCAACATTGTTGATGGGCAATGATATGCTTGGTCACCCGAGGACTCATTCCTCTCTCCGAAAACCATCCACTACTCAGCGCAATGAATATTTATTCGCCAGAAGCCTTTGTTTGGGTGTTAGTTTTGTGGAAATGCATGTGAGGCCATGATAGATTCTTCATTCCTTTTTTAGAACTAAGCGCATTGCAAGAAACGGGTGGAAACCGGAGGTGGGAATTGATTTGAGGTCTATAATCATGGGAATTTGTTTGGGATAGACTCGAAATCATTCCATTTGAGTAAAAAATACTTGCGGACAGAGTTTTAAGTTCTACCACTAATCACTGCCTGGTTTATTCCTAAATCCACTTTGTTAAAGGGCATTTAAAGCTCATCGACCCGAGAACTCATTCCTCTGTCCGAAAACCAAGCGCTACCGAGCACAATGAACACTTTTTCGCTAGTAGCCTCTGTTTTTGTGTGTTTTATGGAAATGCATATGAGGGCTTGATTGATTCTTCATTGCCTTTTTACCTAAACGCACTGTAAGCAACGGGTGGTAACCGTATGAGGGAAATGATTTGGGGTCTCTAATCATGGGAACTTGTATGGGAAGGACTCAAAATCATTCCATTTAGCAGTGAACAGGGTGGGGAGAGAGGTTGAGTTTCACCACTAATAGAAGCCTAATTTTATCTTAAATCAACATTGTTGATGGGCACTGATATGCTTGGTCACCCGAGGACTCATTCCTCTCTCCGAAAACCATCCACTACTCAGCGCAATGAATATTTATTCGCTAGAAGCCTTTGTTTGGGTGTTAGTTTTGTGGAAATGCATGTGAGGCCATGATAGATTCTTCATTCCTTTTTTTGAACTAAGCGCATTGCAAGAAACGGGTGGAAACCGGAGGTGGGAATTGATTTGAGGTCTATAATCATGGGAATTTGTTTGGGATAGACTCGAAATCATTCCATTTGAGTAAAAAATACTTGCGGACAGAGTTTTAAGTTCTACCACTAATCACTGCCTGGTTTATTCCTAAATCCACTTTGTTAAAGGGCATTTAAAGCTCATCGACCCGAGAACTCATTCCTCTGTCCGAAAACCAAGCGCTACCGAGCACAATGAACACTTTTTCGCTAGTAGCCTCTGTTTTTGTGTGTTTTATGGAAATGCATATGAGGGCTTGATTGATTCTTCATTGCCTTTTTACCTAAACGCACTGTAAGCAACGGGTGGTAACCGTATGAGGGAAATGATTTGGGGTCTCTAATCATGGGAACTTGTATGGGAAGGACTCAAAATCATTCCATTTAGCAGTGAACAGGGTGGGGAGAGAGGTTGAGTTTCACCACTAATAGAAGCCTAATTTTATCTTAAATCAACATTGTTGATGGGCAATGATATGCTTGGTCACCCGAGGACTCATTCCTCTCTCCGAAAACCATCCACTAACTCAGCGCAATGAATATTTATTCGCTAGAAGCCTTTGTTTGGGTGTTAGTTTTGTGGAAATGCATGTGAGGCCATGATAGATTCTTCATTCCTTTTTTAGAACTAAGCGCATTGCAAGAAACGGGTGGAAACCGGAGGTGGGAATTGATTTGAGGTCTATAATCATGGGAATTTGTTTGGGATAGACTCGAAATCATTCCATTTGAGTAAAAAATACTTGCGGACAGAGTTTTAAGTTCTACCACTAATCACTGCCTGGTTTATTCCTAAATCCACTTTGTTAAAGGGCATTTAAAGCTCATCGACCCGAGAACTCATTCCTCTGTCCGAAAACCAAGCGCTACCGAGCACAATGAACACTTTTTCGCTAGTAGCCTCTGTTTTTGTGTGTTTTATGGAAATGCATATGAGGGCTTGATTGATTCTTCATTGCCTTTTTACCTAAACGCACTGTAAGCAACGGGTGGTAACCGTATGAGGGAAATGATTTGGGGTCTCTAATCATGGGAACTTGTATGGGAAGGACTCAAAATCATTCCATTTAGCAGTGAACAGGGTGGGGAGAGAGGTTGAGTTTCACCACTAATAGAAGCCTAATTTTATCTTAAATCAACATTGTTGATGGGCAATGATATGCTTGGTCACCCGAGGACTCATTCCTCTCTCCGAAAACCATCCACTAACTCAGCGCAATGAATATTTATTCGCTAGAAGCCTTTGTTTGGGTGTTAGTTTTGTGGAAATGCATGTGAGGCCATGATAGATTCTTCATTCCTTTTTTAGAACTAAGCGCATTGCAAGAAACGGGTGGAAACCGGAGGTGGGAATTGATTTGAGGTCTATAATCATGGGAATTTGTTTGGGATAGACTCGAAATCATTCCATTTGAGTAAAAAATACTTGCGGACAGAGTTTTAAGTTCTACCACTAATCACTGCCTGGTTTATTCCTAAATCCACTTTGTTAAAGGGCATTTAAAGCTCATCGACCCGAGAACTCATTCCTCTGTCCGAAAACCAAGCGCTACCGAGCACAATGAACACTTTTTCGCTAGTAGCCTCTGTTTTTGTGTGTTTTATGGAAATGCATATGAGGGCTTGATTGATTCTTCATTGCCTTTTTACCTAAACGCACTGTAAGCAACGGGTGGTAACCGTATGAGGGAAATGATTTGGGGTCTCTAATCATGGGAACTTGTATGGGAAGGACTCAAAATCATTCCATTTAGCAGTGAACAGGGTGGGGAGAGAGGTTGAGTTTCACCACTAATAGAAGCCTAATTTTATCTTAAATCAACATTGTTGATGGGCACTGATATGCTTGGTCACCCGAGGACTCATTCCTCTCTCCGAAAACCATCCACTAACTCAGCGCAATGAATATTTATTCGCTAGAAGCCTTTGTTTGGGTGTTAGTTTTGTGGAAATGCATGTGAGGCCATGATAGATTCTTCATTCCTTTTTTAGAACTAAGCGCATTGCAAGAAACGGGTGGAAACCGGAGGTGGGAATTGATTTGAGGTCTATAATCATGGGAATTTGTTTGGGATAGACTCGAAATCATTCCATTTGAGTAAAAAATACTTGCGGACAGAGTTTTAAGTTCTACCACTAATCACTGCCTGGTTTATTCCTAAATCCACTTTGTTAAAGGGCATTTAAAGCTCATCGACCCGAGAACTCATTCCTCTGTCCGAAAACCAAGCGCTACCGAGCACAATGAACACTTTTTCGCTAGTAGCCTCTGTTTTTGTGTGTTTTATGGAAATGCATATGAGGGCTTGATTGATTCTTCATTGCCTTTTTACCTAAACGCACTGTAAGCAACGGGTGGTAACCGTATGAGGGAAATGATTTGGGGTCTCTAATCATGGGAACTTGTATGGGAAGGACTCAAAATCATTCCATTTAGCAGTGAACAGGGTGGGGAGAGAGGTTGAGTTTCACCACTAATAGAAGCCTAATTTTATCTTAAATCAACATTGTTGATGGGCACTGATATGCTTGGTCACCCGAGGACTCATTCCTCTCTCCGAAAACCATCCACTACTCAGCGCAATGAATATTTATTCGCTAGAAGCCTTTGTTTGGGTGTTAGTTTTGTGGAAATGCATGTGAGGCCATGATAGATTCTTCATTCCTTTTTTTGAACTAAGCGCATTGCAAGAAACGGGTGGAAACCGGAGGTGGGAATTGATTTGAGGTCTATAATCATGGGAATTTGTTTGGGATAGACTCGAAATCATTCCATTTGAGTAAAAAATACTTGCGGACAGAGTTTTAAGTTCTACCACTAATCACTGCCTGGTTTATTCCTAAATCCACTTTGTTAAAGGGCATTTAAAGCTCATCGACCCGAGAACTCATTCCTCTGTCCGAAAACCAAGCGCTACCGAGCACAATGAACACTTTTTCGCTAGTAGCCTCTGTTTTTGTGTGTTTTATGGAAATGCATATGAGGGCTTGATTGATTCTTCATTGCCTTTTTACCTAAACGCACTGTAAGCAACGGGTGGTAACCGTATGAGGGAAATGATTTGGGGTCTCTAATCATGGGAACTTGTATGGGAAGGACTCAAAATCATTCCATTTAGCAGTGAACAGGGTGGGGAGAGAGGTTGAGTTTCACCACTAATAGAAGCCTAATTTTATCTTAAATCAACATTGTTGATGGGCAATGATATGCTTGGTCACCCGAGGACTCATTCCTCTCTCCGAAAACCATCCACTACTCAGCGCAATGAATATTTATTCGCTAGAAGCCTTTGTTTGGGTGTTAGTTTTGTGGAAATGCATGTGAGGCCATGATAGATTCTTCATTCCTTTTTTAGAACTAAGCGCATTGCAAGAAACGGGTGGAAACCGGAGGTGGGAATTGATTTGAGGTCTATAATCATGGGAATTTGTTTGGGATAGACTCGAAATCATTCCATTTGAGTAAAAAATACTTGCGGACAGAGTTTTAAGTTCTACCACTAATCACTGCCTGGTTTATTCCTAAATCCACTTTGTTAAAGGGCATTTAAAGCTCATCGACCCGAGAACTCATTCCTCTGTCCGAAAACCAAGCGCTACCGAGCACAATGAACACTTTTTCGCTAGTAGCCTCTGTTTTTGTGTGTTTTATGGAAATGCATATGAGGGCTTGATTGATTCTTCATTGCCTTTTTACCTAAACGCACTGTAAGCAACGGGTGGTAACCGTATGAGGGAAATGATTTGGGGTCTCTAATCATGGGAACTTGTATGGGAAGGACTCAAAATCATTCCATTTAGCAGTGAACAGGGTGGGGAGAGAGGTTGAGTTTCACCACTAATAGAAGCCTAATTTTATCTTAAATCAACATTGTTGATGGGCAATGATATGCTTGGTCACCCGAGGACTCATTCCTCTCTCCGAAAACCATCCACTACTCAGCGCAATGAATATTTATTCGCTAGAAGCCTTTGTTTGGGTGTTAGTTTTGTGGAAATGCATGTGAGGCCATGATAGATTCTTCATTCCTTTTTTAGAACTAAGCGCATTGCAAGAAACGGGTGGAAACCGGAGGTGGGAATTGATTTGAGGTCTATAATCATGGGAATTTGTTTGGGATAGACTCGAAATCATTCCATTTGAGTAAAAAATACTAGCGGACAGAGTTTTAAGTTCTACCACTAATCACTGCCTGGTTTATTCCTAAATCCACTTTGTTAAAGGGCATTTAAAGCTCATCGACCCGAGAACTCATTCCTCTGTCCGAAAACCAAGCGCTACCGAGCACAATGAACACTTTTTCGCTAGTAGCCTCTGTTTTTGTGTGTTTTATGGAAATGCATATGAGGGCTTGATTGATTCTTCATTGCCTTTTTACCTAAACGCACTGTAAGCAACGGGTGGTAACCGTATGAGGGAAATGATTTGGGGTCTCTAATCATGGGAACTTGTATGGGACGGACTCAAAATCATTCCATTTAGCAGTGAACAGGGTGGGGAGAGAGGTTGAGTTTCACCACTAATAGAAGCCTAATTTTATCTTAAATCAACATTGTTGATGGGCACTGATATGCTTGGTCACCCGAGGACTCATTCCTCTCTCCGAAAACCATCCACTACTCAGCGCAATGAATATTTATTCGCTAGAAGCCTTTGTTTGGGTGTTAGTTTTGTGGAAATGCATGTGAGGCCATGATAGATTCTTCATTCCTTTTTTAGAACTAAGCGCATTGCAAGAAACGGGTGGAAACCGGAGGTGGGAATTGATTTGAGGTCTATAATCATGGGAATTTGTTTGGGATAGACTCGAAATCATTCCATTTGAGTAAAAAATACTTGCGGACAGAGTTTTAAGTTCTACCACTAATCACTGCCTGGTTTATTCCTAAATCCACTTTGTTAAAGGGCATTTAAAGCTCATCGACCCGAGAACTCATTCCTCTGTCCGAAAACCAAGCGCTACCGAGCACAATGAACACTTTTTCGCTAGTAGCCTCTGTTTTTGTGTGTTTTATGGAAATGCATATGAGGGCTTGATTGATTCTTCATTGCCTTTTTACCTAAACGCACTGTAAGCAACGGGTGGTAACCGTATGAGGGAAATGATTTGGGGTCTCTAATCATGGGAACTTGTATGGGAAGGACTCAAAATCATTCCATTTAGCAGTGAACAGGGTGGGGAGAGAGGTTGAGTTTCACCACTAATAGAAGCCTAATTTTATCTTAAATCAACATTGTTGATGGGCAATGATATGCTTGGTCACCCGAGGACTCATTCCTCTCTCCGAAAACCATCCACTACTCAGCGCAATGAATATTTATTCGCTAGAAGCCTTTGTTTGGGTGTTAGTTTTGTGGAAATGCATGTGAGGCCATGATAGATTCTTCATTCCTTTTTTAGAACTAAGCGCATTGCAAGAAACGGGTGGAAACCGGAGGTGGGAATTGATTTGAGGTCTATAATCATGGGAATTTGTTTGGGATAGACTCGAAATCATTCCATTTGAGTAAAAAATACTAGCGGACAGAGTTTTAAGTTCTACCACTAATCACTGCCTGGTTTATTCCTAAATCCACTTTGTTAAAGGGCATTTAAAGCTCATCGACCCGAGAACTCATTCCTCTGTCCGAAAACCAAGCGCTACCGAGCACAATGAACACTTTTTCGCTAGTAGCCTCTGTTTTTGTGTGTTTTATGGAAATGCATATGAGGGCTTGATTGATTCTTCATTGCCTTTTTACCTAAACGCACTGTAAGCAACGGGTGGTAACCGTATGAGGGAAATGATTTGGGGTCTCTAATCATGGGAACTTGTATGGGAAGGACTCAAAATCATTCCATTTAGCAGTGAACAGGGTGGGGAGAGAGGTTGAGTTTCACCACTAATAGAAGCCTAATTTTATCTTAAATCAACATTGTTGATGGGCACTGATATGCTTGGTCACCCGAGGACTCATTCCTCTCTCCGAAAACCATCCACTACTCAGCGCAATGAATATTTATTCGCTAGAAGCCTTTGTTTGGGTGTTAGTTTTGTGGAAATGCATGTGAGGCCATGATAGATTCTTCATTCCTTTTTTAGAACTAAGCGCATTGCAAGAAACGGGTGGAAACCGGAGGTGGGAATTGATTTGAGGTCTATAATCATGGGAATTTGTTTGGGATAGACTCGAAATCATTCCATTTGAGTAAAAAATACTTGCGGACAGAGTTTTAAGTTCTACCACTAATCACTGCCTGGTTTATTCCTAAATCCACTTTGTTAAAGGGCATTTAAAGCTCATCGACCCGAGAACTCATTCCTCTGTCCGAAAACCAAGCGCTACCGAGCACAATGAACACTTTTTCGCTAGTAGCCTCTGTTTTTGTGTGTTTTATGGAAATGCATATGAGGGCTTGATTGATTCTTCATTGCCTTTTTACCTAAACGCACTGTAAGCAACGGGTGGTAACCGTATGAGGGAAATGATTTGGGGTCTCTAATCATGGGAACTTGTATGGGAAGGACTCAAAATCATTCCATTTAGCAGTGAACAGGGTGGGGAGAGAGGTTGAGTTTCACCACTAATAGAAGCCTAATTTTATCTTAAATCAACATTGTTGATGGGCACTGATATGCTTGGTCACCCGAGGACTCATTCCTCTCTCCGAAAACCATCCACTACTCAGCGCAATGAATATTTATTCGCTAGAAGCCTTTGTTTGGGTGTTAGTTTTGTGGAAATGCATGTGAGGCCATGATAGATTCTTCATTCCTTTTTTAGAACTAAGCGCATTGCAAGAAACGGGTGGAAACCGGAGGTGGGAATTGATTTGAGGTCTATAATCATGGGAATTTGTTTGGGATAGACTCGAAATCATTCCATTTGAGTAAAAAATACTTGCGGACAGAGTTTTAAGTTCTACCACTAATCACTGCCTGGTTTATTCCTAAATCCACTTTGTTAAAGGGCATTTAAAGCTCATCGACCCGAGAACTCATTCCTCTGTCCGAAAACCAAGCGCTACCGAGCACAATGAACACTTTTTCGCTAGTAGCCTCTGTTTTTGTGTGTTTTATGGAAATGCATATGAGGGCTTGATTGATTCTTCATTGCCTTTTTACCTAAACGCACTGTAAGCAACAGGTGGTAACCGTATGAGGGAAATGATTTGGGGTCTCTAATCATGGGAACTTGTATGGGAAGGACTCAAAATCATTCCATTTAGCAGTGAACAGGGTGGGGAGAGAGGTTGAGTTTCACCACTAATAGAAGCCTAATTTTATCTTAAATCAACATTGTTGATGGGCAATGATATGCTTGGTCACCCGAGGACTCATTCCTCTCTCCGAAAACCATCCACTACTCAGCGCAATGAATATTTATTCGCTAGAAGCCTTTGTTTGGGTGTTAGTTTTGTGGAAATGCATGTGAGGCCATGATAGATTCTTCATTCCTTTTTTAGAACTAAGCGCATTGCAAGAAACGGGTGGAAACCGGAGGTGGGAATTGATTTGAGGTCTATAATCATGGGAATTTGTTTGGGATAGACTCGAAATCATTCCATTTGAGTAAAAAATACTTGCGGACAGAGTTTTAAGTTCTACCACTAATCACTGCCTGGTTTATTCCTAAATCCACTTTGTTAAAGGGCATTTAAAGCTCATCGACCCGAGAACTCATTCCTCTGTCCGAAAACCAAGCGCTACCGAGCACAATGAACACTTTTTCGCTAGTAGCCTCTGTTTTTGTGTGTTTTATGGAAATGCATATGAGGGCTTGATTGATTCTTCATTGCCTTTTTACCTAAACGCACTGTAAGCAACGGGTGGTAACCGTATGAGGGAAATGATTTGGGGTCTCTAATCATGGGAACTTGTATGGGAAGGACTCAAAATCATTCCATTTAGCAGTGAACAGGGTGGGGAGAGACGTTGAGTTTCACCACTAATAGAAGCCTAATTTTATCTTAAATCAACATTGTTGATGGGCACTGATATGCTTGGTCACCCGAGGACTCATTCCTCTCTCCGAAAACCATCCACTACTCAGCGCAATGAATATTTATTCGCTAGAAGCCTTTGTTTGGGTGTTAGTTTTGTGGAAATGCATGTGAGGCCATGATAGATTCTTCATTCCTTTTTTTGAACTAAGCGCATTGCAAGAAACGGGTGGAAACCGGAGGTGGGAATTGATTTGAGGTCTATAATCATGGGAATTTGTTTGGGATAGACTCGAAATCATTCCATTTGAGTAAAAAATACTTGCGGACAGAGTTTTAAGTTCTACCACTAATCACTGCCTGGTTTATTCCGAAATCCACTTTGTTAAAGGGCATTGAAAGGCTCATTGACCAGAGAACTCATTCCTCTGCCCGAAAACCATGCGCTACTGAGCACAATGAATATTATTTCGCTAGAAGCCTCCATTTTTGTGCGTTTTATGGAAATGCATTTGAGGGCATGATACAATCTTCGTTGCTTTTTTACCGAAACGCACTTCAAGCGACGGATGGAAATCGGGGGAGAGAAATGATTTGGGGTCTCAAATCATGGGAACTTATATTGGAAAGACTCAAAATCATTCCATTTTGCAGTGAATAGCGTGGGGAGAGAGGTTGAGTTCCACCACTAATAGATGCCTAATTTTATCTTAAATCGAAATTGTTGATGGGCACTGAAAAGCTTAGTCACCCGAGGAGTCATTCCTTTCTCCGAAAACCATCCACTACTCAGCGCAATGAATATTTATTCGCTAGAAGCCTTTGTTTGTGAGTTAGTTTTGCAGAAATGCTTGTGTGGCCATGATTGATTCTTCATTACTTTTTTTTTAACTAAGCGCATTGCATGCAACGGATGGAAACCGGAGGTGGGAATTGATTTGTGGTCTATAATCATGGGAAATTGTTTGGGAAAGACTCGAAATCATTCCTTTTTACTTTGAAATGCTTGCGGAGACACGTTTAAGTTCTACCACTAATTGCTGCCTTGTTTATTCCTAAATCCACTTTGTTAAAGGGCTTTGAAAAGCTCATTTTCTGGAGAACTCATTCCTCTGTCTGAAAACCAAGCGCTACAGAACACAAAGAATATTTTTTCGCTAGAAGCCTCTGTTTTTGTGCGTTTTATGGAAATGCATATGAGGGCCTGATAGAGTCTTCGTTGCTTTTTTACCTAAACGCACTGCAAGCAACGGGTGGTAACCGTCGAAGGGAAAAGATTTGGGGTCTCTAATCATGAGAAGTTGTATGGGAAAGACTCAAAATCGTTCGATTTAGTAGTGAATAGCTTGGGGAGAGAGGTTGAGTTTCACCACTAATAGATGCCGAATTTTATTTTAAATCGTCATTGTTGATGGGCACTGATCAGCTTGGTCACCCGAGGACTCATTCCTCTCTCCGAAAACCATCCACTACTCAGCGCAATGAGTATTTATTCGCTAGAAGCCTTTGTGTGTTAGTTTTGCGGAAATGCTTGTGAGGCCATGATAGATTCTTCATTGCTTTTTTTTTTTTAACGGAGCGCATTGCAAGCAACGGATGGAAACCGAAGGGGGGAAATGATTTGAGGTCTATAATCATGGGAATTTGTTTGGGAAAGACTCGAAATCATTCCTTTTTACTTTGAAATGCTTGCGGAGAGATGTTTAAGTTCTACCACTAATCGCTGCCTTGTTTATTCCTAAATCCACTTTGTGAAAGGGCATTGAGAAGCTCATTTTCTGGAGAACTCATTCCTCTGTCCGAAAACCAAGCGCTACTGAACACAAAGAATATTTTTTAGCTAGAAGCCTCTGTTTTTTTGCGTTTTATGGAAATGCATATGTTGGCTTGATAGATTCTTCGTTGCTTTTTTGCCTAAACGCACTGCAAGCAATGGGTGGTAACCGTAGGAGGGAAATAATTTGGGGTCTCTAATCATGGGAACTTGTATGGGAAAGACTCAAAATGGTTCCATTTGGCAGTGAGTAGCGTGGGGAGAGAGGTTGAGTTTCACCACTAATAGATGCCTAATTTTGTCTTAAATCGACATTATTGATGGGCACTGATAAGCTTGGTCACTCGAGGACTCATTCCTCTCTCCGAAAACTATCCACTACTCATCCCAATGAATATTTATTCGCTCGAAGCCTTTGTTTGGGTGTTAGTTTTGTGGAAATGCATGTGAGGCCATGATAGATTCTTCATTCCTTTTAACTAAGCGCATTACAGGCAACGGGTGGAAACCGGAGGTGAGAATTGATTTGAGGTCTATAATCATGGGAATTTGTTTGTGATAGACTTGAAATCATTCCATTTTAGTCTAAAATACTTGCGGAGAGGGGTTTAAGTTCTACCACTAATCGATGCCTGGTTTATTCCTAAATACACTTTGTTAAAGGGCATTGAAAGGCTCATTGACCTAAGAACTCTTTCCTCTGCCCGAAAACCGTGCGCTACTGAACACAATGAATATTTTTTCGCTAGAAACCTCCGCTTTTGTGCGTTTTATAGAAATGCATTTGAGGGCATGATAGAATCTTCATTGCTTTTTTACCGAAACGCACTGCAAGCGAATTGTATGGGAAAGACTCAAAATCGTTCCATTTTGCAGTGAATTGCGGGGGGAGAGAGGTTGAGTTTCACCACTGATAGATGCCTAATTTTATCTTAAATCGACATTGTTGATGGGCACTGATAAGCTTGGTCACCCGAGGACTCATTCCTCTCTCCGAAAACCATCCACTAATCAGCACAATAAATATTTATTCGCTAGAAGCCTTTGTTTGTGTGTTAGTTTTGTGGAAATGCTTGCGAGTCCATGATAAATTCTACATTGGTTTTTTTTAACAAAGCACATTGCAAGGAAGGGATGGAAACCGGAGGAGGGGAATGATTTGTGGTCTCTATCGATGGGAATTTGTTTGGGAAAGACTCGAAATTATTCCATTTTAGTCTGAAATGCTTGCGGAGTGAGGTTGAGTTCTACCACTAATCGCTTCTTGGTTTATTCCTAAATCCACTTTGTTAAAGGGCATTGAAAACCTCATTGACCCTAGAACTCACTCCTCTGTCCGAAAGCCGTGCACTACTGAACACAATGAATATTTTTTTCGCTAGAAGCCTCTGTTTTTGTGCGTTTGATGGAAATGCATATAAGGGCATGATAGATTCTTCGTTGCTATTTTACCTAAACGCTTTGCAAGCAACGGACGGAAACCGGAGGAGGGAAATGATTTGGGGTCTCTAATCATGGGAACTTGTATGGGAAAGACTCAAAATCGTTCCATTTTGCAGTGAATTGCGTGGGGAGAGAGGTTGAGTTCTACCACTAATAGATGCCTAATTTGATCTTAAATCGACTTTGTTGATGGGCACTGATAGGCTTGGTCACCCGAGGACTCATTCCACTCTCCGAAAACCATCCACTACTCAACGCAATGAATATTTATTTGCTAGAAGCCTTATTTTGTGTATTAGTTTTATGGAAATGCATGCGATACCATCATTGCTTTTTTTTAACTAAGCGCATTGCAAGCAACGGATGGAAACCGGAGGTGGGAATTGATTTGAGGTCTATAATCATGGGAATTTGTTTGGGAAAGACTCGAAATCATTCCTTTTTACTTTGTAATGCTTGCGGAGAGACGTTTAAGTTCTTCCACTAATCGCTGCCTTGTTTATTCCTAAATCCACTTTGTTAAAGGGCATTAAAAAGCTCATTTTATGGAGAACTTATTCCTCTGTCCGAAAACCAAGTGCTACTGAACACAATGAATATTTTTTCGCTAGAAGCCTCTTTTTTTGTGCATTTTATGGAAATGCATATGAGGGCTTGATAGATTCTTCGTTGCTTTTTAACCTAAACGCATTGCAAGCAACGGGTGGTCACCGTAGGAGGGAAATGATTTGGGGTCTCTAATCATGGGAAGTTGTATGAGAAAGACTCAAAATCGTTCCATTTAGCAGTGAATAGCTTGGGGAGAGGTGTTGAGTTTCACCACTACTAGATGCCGAATTTTATCTTAAATCGTCGTTGTTGATGGGCACTGATCAGCTTGGTCACCCGAGGACTCATTCCTCTCTCCGAAAACCATCTACTACTCATCGCAATGAGTATTTATTCGCTAGAAGCCTTTGTTTGTGTGTTAGTTTTGCGGAAATGCTTGTGAGGCCATGATAGATTCTTAATTGCTTTTTTTCAACTAAGCGCATTGCAAGCAACGGATGGAAACCGGAGGTGGGAATTGATTTGAGTTATATAATCATGGGAATTTGTTTGGGAAAGACTCGAAATCATTCCATTTTAGTCTGAAATGGCTGCGGAGAAAGGTTTAAGTTCTACCAGTAATCGCCGCGTGGTTTATTCCTAAATCCACTTTGTTAAAGGGCATTGAAAAGCTACTTTTCTGGAGAACTTATTCCTCTGTCCGAAAACCAAGCGCTACTGAACACCATCAATATTTTTTCACTAGAAGCCTCTGTTTTTGTGCGTTTTATGGAAATGCATATGAGGGCTTGATAGATTCTTCGTTGCTTCTTTACCTAAATGCACAGCAAGCAACGGGTGGTAACCGTCGGAGGGAAATGATTTTGGGTCTCTAATCATGGGAACTTGTATGGGAAAGACTCAAAATCGTTCTATTTTGCAGTGAATAGCGTGGGGAGAGAGGTTGAGTTTCACCACTAATAGATGCCTAATTTTATCTTAAATCGACATTGTTGATGGGCACTGATAAGCTTGGTCACCCGAGGACTCATTCCTCTCTGCGATAAGCATCCACTACTCATCCCAATGAATATTTATTTGCTAGAAGCATTTGTTTGGGTGTTAGTTTTTTGGAAATGCATGTGAGGCCAAGATAGATCTTCATTCCTTTTTTTCAACTAAGCACATATGAAGCAACGGATGGAAACCGGAGGCGCGAATTGATTTGAGGTCTATGGTCGTGGGAATTTGTTTGGGATAGACTCGAAATCATTCCATTTTAGTCTAAAATACTTGCGGAGAGGTTTAAGTTCTACCAGTAATCGCTGCCTGGTTTATTCCTAAATCCACTTTGTTAAGGGGCATTGAAAAGCTCATTGACCCGAGAACTCATTCGTCTGTCCGAAAACCATGCGCTACTGAACACAATGAATTTTTTTCCGCAAGAAGCCATTGTTGTTGTGCGTTTTATGGAAATGCATTTGAGGGCATGATAGAATCTTCGTTGCTTTTTTACCTAAACGCACTGCAAGCAACGGGCGGTAACCGTAGGAGGGAAATGATTTGGGGTCTCTAAGCATGGGAACTTGTATGAGAAAGACTCAAAATTGTTCCATTTTGCAGTGAATAGCGTGGGGGGAGAGGTTGAGTTTCACCACTAATAGATGCCTAATTTTATCTTAAATCGATATTGTTGATGGGCACTGATAAGCTTGGTCACCCGAGGACTCATTCCTCACTTCGAAAACCATCCACTACTCAACGCAATGAATATTTATTCGCTAGAAGCCTTTGCTTGTGTGTTAGTTTTATGGAAATGTGTGGAAGGCCATGATAGTTTCTTCATTGCTTTTTTTTAACTAAGCGCATTGCAACCAACGGATAAAAACCAGAAATTCGAATTGATTTGGGGTCTATAATCATGGGAATTTTTTTGGGATAGACTCGATATCATTCCATTTTAGTCTAAAATACTTGTGGAGTCAGGTTGAGTCCTACCACTAATCGCGGCTTGGTTTATTCCTAAATCCACTTTGTTAAAGGGCATCGAAAGGCTCATTGATTCGAGAACTCATTCTTTTGTCCAAATACCATGCGCTACTAAACACAATGAATATTTTTTCGCTAGAAGCCTCTGTTTTTGTGCGTTTTATGGAAATGCATATGCGGGCATGATAGTTTTTTCGTTGCTTTTTAACCTAAACGCGCTGCAAGCATCGGATGGAAACCGGAGAAGGGAAAAGATTTGGGGTCTCTAATCATGGGAACTTGTATGGGAAAGACTCAAAATCATTCCATTTTGCAGTGAATTGCGTTTGGAGAGAGGTAGAGTTCTACCACTAATAGATGCCGATTTTTATCTTAAATCGACTTTGTTGATGGGCATTGATAAGCTTGGTCACCCGAGGACTCATTCCTTTCTCCGAAAACCATCCACTACTCAGCGCAATGAATATTTATTCGCAAGAAGCCTTTGTTTGTGTGTTAGTTTTGCGGAAGTGCTTGTGAGGCCATGATAGATTCTTCATTGCTTTTTTTTAACTAAGCGCATTGCAAGCAACAGATGGCAACCGGAGGTGGGAATTGATTTGAGTTATATAATCATGGGAATTTGTTTGGGAAAGACTCGAAATCATTCCATTTTAGTCTGAAATGGCTGCGGAGAGAGGTTTAAGTTCTACCAGTAATCGCCGCCTGGTTTATTCCTAAATCCACTTTGTTAAAGGGCATTGAAAAGCTCATTTACTGGAGAACTTATTCCTCTGTCCGAAAACCAAGCGCTACTGAACACCATCAATATTTTTTCGCTAGAAGCCTCTGTTTTTGTGCGTTTTATGGAAATGCATATGAGGGCTTGATAGATTCTTCGTTGCTTTTTTTACCTAAACGTACTGCAAGCAACGGGTGGTAACCGTCGGAGGGAAATGATTTGGGGTCTCTAATCATGGGAACTTGTATGGGAAAGACTCAAAATCGTTCCATTTTGCAGTGAATAGCGTGGGGGAGAGAGGTTGAGTTTCACCACTAATAGATGCCTAATTTTATCTTAAATCGACATTGTTGATGGGCACTGATAAGCTTGGTCCCCCGAGGACTCAGTTCTCTCTCCGAAAACCATCCACTACTCATCCCAATGAATATTTATTCGCTAGAAGCATTTGTTTGGGTGTTAGTTTTGTGGCAATGCATGTGAGGCCATGATAGATTCTTCATTCCTTTTTTTCAACTAAGCACATTGCAAGCAACGGATGGAAACCAGAGGCACTGATGAGCTTGGTCACCCGAGGACTCATTCCTCTCTCCGAAAACCATCCACTAATCAGCGCTATGAATATTTATTCGCTAGAAGCCTTTGTTTGTGAGTTAGTTTTGTGGAAATGCATGCGAGGCCATGATAAATTCTTCATTGCTTTTTTTTAACTAAGCGAATTGCAAGCAACGGATGGAAAATGAGGAGGGAAATGATTTGTGGTCTCTAATGATGGGAATTTGTTCGGGAAGACTCGAAATCATTCTATTTTAGTCTGAAAAGATTGCGGAGAGAGGTTGAGTTCTACCACTAATCGCTGCCTGGTTTCTTCCTAATTCCTCTTGGTTAAAGGGCATGGAAAAGCTCATTGACCTGAGAACTCATTCCTCTATCCGAAAACCATGCGCTACTGAACACAATGAATAATTTTTCGCTAGAAGCCTCTTTTTTTTTTTGCGTTTTATGGAAATGCATATGCGGGTATGATAGATTCTTCATTGCTTTTTTACCTAAACAGTGCAAGGAACGGGTGGAAACCGTAGGAGGGAAATGATTTGGGGTCTCTAATCATTGGAACTTGTACGAGAAAAACTCAAAATCGTTCCATTTAGCAATGAGTAGCCTGGGGAGAGAGGTTGAGTTTGACCACTAATAGATGCCTAATTTTATCTTAAATCAACTTTGTTGATGGGCACTGATAAGCTTGGTCACCCGAGGACTCATTCCTCTCTCTGAAAACCATCCACCACTCAGCGCAATGAATATTTATTCGCTAGAAGCCTTTGTTTGTTTGTTAGTTTTGTGGAAATGCTTGGGAGGCCATGATATATTACTTTTTTTTAACTAAGCGCATTGCATGCAATGGATGGAAACCGGAGGTGGGAATTAATTTGTGGTCTATAATTATGGGATTTTGTTTGGGAAAGACTCGAAATCATTCCATTTTAGGTTGAAATGCTTGTGGAGAGAGTTTTAAGTTCAACCACTAATCGCTGCCTGGTTTAATCCTAAATCCACTTTGTTAAAGGGCATTGAAAAGCTCATTGACCAAAGAACTCATTCCTCTGTCCGAAAACCATGCGCTACTGAACACAATGAATTTTTTTTCGCTAGAAGCCACTGTTTTTGTGCATTTTATAGAAATGCATATGAGGGCATGATAGATTCTTCGTTCCTTTTTTACCTAAAGGCACTGCAAGCAACGGACGGAAACTGGAGGAGGGAATTGATTTGGGGTCTCTAATCATGGGAACTTGAATGGGAAAGACTCAAAATCGTTCCATTTTGCAGTGAATTGCTTGGGGGGAGAGGTTGAGTACTACGACTAATAGATGCCTAATTTTAAGTTTAAATCGACTTTGTTGGTGGGCACTGATAAGCTTGGTCACCCGAGGACTCTTTCCTCTCTCCGAAAACCATCCACTACTCTTCGCAATGAATATTTATTCCGCATAAACATTTGTTTGTGTGTTAGTTTTCTGGAAATGCTTGCGAGGCCATGATAGATTCTTCCTTGCTAATTTTTAACTAAGAGTCTTGCAAGCAACGAATGTAAACCGTAGGAGGGAAATGATTTAAGGTCTCTAATAATGAGAATTTGTTTGGGAAAGACTCGAAATCATTCCATTTTAGTCTGAAATGCTTGGAGAGAGAGGTTGAGTTCTACCACTTATCGCTGCCTGGTTTATTCTTAAATCCACTATGTTAAAAAGGGCATTTAAAAGCTCGTTGAGCCGAGAACTCATTCCTCTGTCCGAAAACCCTGCGCTATTGTACACAATGAATATTTTTTCGCTAGAAGCCTCTGTTTTTGTGCGTTTTATGGAAATGCATATGAGGGCATGGTAGATTCTTCGTTGCTTTTTTACCTAAAGGCATTGCAAGCAACGGATGGAAACCGGAGGAGGGAAATGATTTGTGGTCTATAATCATGGGAACTTGTATGGGAAAGACTCAAAATCGTTCCATTTTGCAATGAATTGCGTGGGGAGAGAGGTTGAGTTCTACCAGTAATAGATGCCTAATTTTATCTTAAATCGACTTTGTTGATGGGCAGTGATAGGCTTGGTGACCCGAGGACTCATTCCACTCTCCGAAAACCATCCACTACTCAACGCAATGAATATTTATTTGCTAGAAGCCTTTTTTTGTGTGTTAGTTTTATGGAAATGCATGCAAGGCCATTATAGATTCTTCAATGCTTTTTTTTAACTAAGCACATTGCAAGCAATGGATGGAAACCGGAGGAAGGAAATGATTTGAGGTCTCTAATCATGGGAATTTGTTTGGGAAGGACTCGATATCATTCAATTTTAGTCTGAAATGCTTGCGGACAGAGGTTTAGTTGTACCACTAATCGCTGCGTGGTTTATTCCTAAATACACTTTGTTAAAGGGCATTGAAAAGCTCATTGACTCGAGAACTCATTCCTTTGGCCAAAGACCATGCGCTACTGAACACAATGAATATTTTTTCGCTAGAAGCCTCTGTTTTTTGTGCGTTTTAACGAAATGCATATGGGGGCATGATAGATTTTTCGTTGCTTTTTAACATAAATGCGCTGCAAGCAACGGATGGAAACCAGAGATGGGAAAAGATTTGGGGTCTCTAATCTTGGGAACTTGTACTGGAAAGACTCAAAATCGTTCCATTTTGCAGTGAATTGCGTGGGGAGTGAGGTTGAGTTCTACCACTAATAGATGCCTAATTTAATCTTAAATCGACTTTGTTGGTGGACACTGATAAGCTTGGTCACCCGAGGACTCATTCCTCTCTCTGAAAAACCATCCACTACTCTTCGCAATGAATTTTTATTCCGCTAGAAGCCTTTGTTTGTGTGTTAGTTTTATGGAAATGCGTCCGAGGCCATGGTAGATCGCTAATTTTTAACTAAGAGTATTGCAAGCAACGAATGTAAACCGTAGGAGGGAAATGATTTAAGGTCTCTAATAATGGGAATTTGTTTGGGAAAGACTCGAAATCATTCCATTTTAGTCTGAAATGCTTGGAGAGAGAGGTTGAGTTCTACCACTTATCGCTGCCTGGGTTATTCTTAAATCCACTATGTTAAAAAGGGCATTTAAAAGCTCGTTGAGCCGAGAACTCATTCCTTTGTCCGAAAACCCTGCGCTACTGAACACAATGAATATTTTTTTCGCTAGAGGCCTCTGTTTTTGTGCGTTTTATGGAAATGCATATGAGGGCATGGTAGATTCTTCATTGCTTTTTTACCTAAAGGCACTGCAAGCAACGGATGGAAACCGAAGGAGGGAAATGATTTGTGGTCTATAATCATGGGAACTTGTATGGGAAAGACTCAAAATCGTTCCATTTTGCAGTGAATTGCGTTGGGAGAGAGGTTGAGTTCTACCACTAATAGATGCCTAATTTTATCTTAAATCGACTTTGTTGATGGGCATGGTGACCCGAGGACTCAAACCACTCTCCGAAAACCATCCACTACTCAGCGCAATAAATATTTATCTGCTAGAAGCCTTTTTTTGTGTGTTAGTTTTATGGAAATGCATGCGAGGCCATTATAGATTCTTCATTGCTTTCTTTTAACTAAGCGCAGTGCAAGCAACGGATGGAAACCGGAGGAAGGAAATGATTTGAGGTCTCTAATCGTGGGAATTTTTTTGGGAAAGACTCGATATCATTCAATTTTAGTCTGAAATGCTTGCGGACAAAGGTTTAGTTGTACCACCAATCGCTGCGTGGTTTATTCCTAAATCCACTTTGTTAAAGGGCGTTGAAAAGCTCATTGACTCGAGAACTCATTCCTCTATCCAAAAACCATGCGCTATTGAACACAATGAATATTTTTTCACTAGAAGCCTCTATTTTTGTGCGTTTTATGGAAATGCATATGAGGGATGATAGATTTTTCGTTGCTTTTTAACATAAACGCGCTGCAAGCAACGGATGGAAACCAGAGATGGGAAAAGATTTGGGGTCTCTAATCATGGGAACTTCTACGGGAAAGACTCAAAATCGTTCCCTTTTGCAGTGAATTGCGTGGGGAGAGAGGTTGAGTTCTACCACTAATAGATGCCTAATTTTAACTTAAATCGACTTTGTTGGTGGACACTAATAAGCTTGGTCACCCGAGGACTCATTCCTCTCTCTGAAAACCGTCCACTGCTCAGCGCAATGAATATTTATTTGCTAGAAGCCTTTGTTTGTGTGTTAGTTTTATGGAAGTGCATGCGAGGCCATGATAGTTTCTTCATTGCTTTATCTTAACTAAGTGCATTGCATTCAACGGATGGAAACCGGTCATGGGAATTTGTTTGGGAAAGACTCGAAATCATTCCATTTTAGTCTGTAATGCTTTCGGAGAGAGGTTGAGTTCTACCACTAATCGCTGCATGTTTTATTCCTAAATGCACTTTCTTAAAGGGCATTGAAAAGCTCATTGACCCGAGAGCTCATTCCTCTGTCCGAAAACCATGCCCTACTGAACACAATGACAATTTTTTCGCTAGAAGCCTCTATTTTTCTGCGTTTTATGGAAATGCATATGTGGGCATGATTGATTCTTCGTTGCTTTTTTACCTAGACGCACTGCAAGCAACAGATGGAAACCGGACGAGGGAAATGATTTGGGGTCTCTAATCATGGGAACTTGTATGGGAAAGACTCAAAATCATTACATTTTGCAGTGAATAGCATGGGGAGGGAGGTTGAGTTCTACCACTATTAGATGCCTAATTTTATCTAAAATCGACTTTCTTGATGGGCACTGATAAGCTTCGTCACCCGGGGACTCATTCCACTCTTTGAAAACCATCCTTTACTCAGGGCAATGAATATTTATTCGCTAGAAGCCTCTGTTTGTGTGTTAGTTTTATGCAAATGCATGCGAGGCCATGATAGATTCTTCGTTGCTTTTCTTAGCTATGCGCAATGCAAGCAGCGATTGGAAACCGAAGGAGGGAAATGATTTGGGATCTCTAATAATGGGAACTTGTATGGGAATGACTCAAAATCGTTCCAGTTTGCAGTGTATTGCGTGGGGAGAGAGATTGAGTTCCACCTCTAATAGATGCCTAATTTTATCTTAAATCGACATTGTTGATGGGCACTGATAAGCTTGGTCGCCCGAGGACTCATTCCTCTCTCTGAAAACCATCCACTACTCAGCGCAATGAATATTTACTCGCTAGAAGCCTTTGTTTGTTTGTTAGTTCTATGGAAATGCATGCGAGGCCATGATAGATTCCTCATTACTATTTTTTAACTGAACGCATTGCAAGCAATGGATGAAAACCGGAGGTGGGAATTGATTTAAGGTCTATAACTATGGGAATTTGTTTGGGAAAAACTCGAAATCATTCCATTTTAGTCTGAAATGCTTGCGGAGTGGTTTAAGCTCTACCATTAATCGCTGCCTGGTTTACCTAAACGCACTGCATGCAACGGATGGAAACCGGTGAAGGGAAAATGATTTGTGGTCTCTAATCATGGGAACTTGTATAGGAAAGACTCAAAATCGTTCCATTTTGCAGTGAATTGCGTGGGGAGAGAGGTTGAGTTCTACCACTAATAGATGCCTAATTTTATCTTAAATCGATATTATTGATTGGCATTGATAAGCTTGCTCACCCGAGGGCTCTTTCCTCTCTCCGAAAACCATGCACTACTCAGCGCAATGAATAATTTATTCGCTAGAAGCCTTTGTTTGTGTGTTAGTTTTAGGGAAATGCATGCGAGGCCATGATAGATTCTTCATTACTATTTTTTAACTGAGCGCATTGCAAGCAACGGATGGAAACCGAAGGCTGGAAATTATTTGAGGTCTCTAATCATGGGAATTTGTTTGGGAAAGACTCGAAATCATTCGATTTTAGTTTGAAATGCTTGCTGAGAGAGGTTGAGTTCTACCCCTAATCGCTGCCTGGTTTATTCCTAAATCCACTTTGCTGAAGGGCATTGAAAAACTCATCGACCCGAGAACTCATTCCCCTGTCCGAAAACTATGCCTTACTTAACACAGTGAATATTTTTTCGCTAGAAGCCTCTGTTTTTGTGCGTTTTATGGAAATGCATATGAGGGCATGATAGATTTTTCGTTGCTTTTTTACCTAAACGCACTGCAAGCAACGGATGGAAACCGGGGAAGGGAAATGATTTGTGGTCTCTAATCATGGGAACTTGTATGGGAAAGTTCCATTTTGTTGTGAATTGCGTCAGGAGAGAGGTTGAGCTATACCACTAATAGATGCCTAATTTTATCTTAAATCGACTTTGTTGATGGGCACTGATAAGCTTGGTCCTCCGAAAACCATCCACTACTCAGCGCAATGAATATTTATTTGCTAGAAGCCTTTGTTTGTGTGTTAGTTTTATGGAAATGCATGCGTGGCCATGATAGATTCTTCATTGCTTTTTTTTTAGCCAAGCGCGTTGCAAGCAACGGATGGAAACCGGAGGAGGGAAATGATTTGAGGTCTCTAATCATGGAATTTGTTTGAGAAAGATTCGAAATCTTTCCATTTTAGTCTGAAATGCTTGCGGAGAGAGGTTTAGTTCTATCACTAATCGTTGCCTAATTTATTCCTAAATCCACTTTGTTAAAGGGCATTAAAAAGCTTATTGACCCGAGAACTCATTAAAACCATGCGCTACTGAACACAATGAATATTTTTTTGCTAGAAGCCTCTGTTTTTGTGCGTTTTATGGAAATGCATATGAGGGCTTGATAGATTCTTATTTGCTTTTTTACCTAGATGCACTGCAAGCAACGGATGGAAACCGGAGGAGGGAAATGATTTAGGGGCTGTACTCATGGGAACTTGTATGGGAAAGACTCAAAATCATTCCATTTTGCAGTGAATTGCGTGGGGAGAGAGGTTGAGTTCTACCACTAATCGATGCCTAATTTTATCCTAAATCGACTTTGTTGATGGGCACTGATAAGCTTGGTCACCCGAGGACTCATTCCTCTCTCCGAAAATCATCCACTACTCTGCGCAATGAATATTTTTTCGCTAGTACCCTTTGTTTGTGTGTGAGTTTTGTGGAAATGCATGGGAGGCCATGATAGATTCTTCATTGCTTTTTTTAAACTAGCGCATTGCAAGCTACGGATGGAAATCGGTGGAGGGAAAAGATTTCAGGTCTCTAATCATGGGAATTTGTTTGGGAAAGACTCGAAATCATTCAATTTTAGTCTGAAATGCTTGCGGACAGAGGTTGAGTTCTACCAGTAATCGCAGCCTAGTTTATTCCTAAATCCACTTTGTTAAAGGGCATTGAAAAGCTCATTGAACCGAGAACTCATTCCTTTGTCCGAAAATCGTGCCCTACTAAACACAATCAATATTTTCTCTCTAGAAGCCTCTATTTTTGTGCGTTTTATGGAAATGCATATGAGGGCATGATAGATTCTTCGTTGCTTTTTTACCTAAACGCATTGCAAGCAACGGATGGAAACCCGTGAAGGGAAGTGATTTGTGGTCTCTAATCATGGGAACTTGTATGGGAAAGACTCAAAATCATTCCATTTTGCAGTGAATAGCGTGGGGGAGAGAGGTTGAGTTCTACCACTAATAGATGCCTAATTTTATCTTAAATTGATATTATTGATTGGCACTGATAAGCTTGCTCACCCGAGGACTCTTTCCTCTCTCCGAAAACCATCCACTACTCAGCGCAATGAATATTTATTCGCTAGAAGCCTTTGTTTAGGTGTTAATTTTGTGGAAATGCATGTGAGGCCATGAAAGATTCTTCATTACTTTTTTTAACTAAGCGCATTGCAAGCAACGGATGGAAACCGGAGGATGGAAATGATTTGAGGTCTCTAATCATGGGAATTTGTTTGGGAAAGACTCGAAATCATTGCCTTTTAGTCTGAGATGCTTGCGGAGAGAGCAGTGTTCGGCTGCAGGGGAGATTTCTGAGATGTGCCCGTTAGAACATGTCTAAGTTATCCATTCCGTTCGTGATTGCTTTTAATTGGAGAGATGGCATTTCTTTTTCTCCCAAAAATGAGAATTACCAATCCGTTTCTTCCTTCAATTAGCACTCCTCGTGAGATGAGACTTTATCAATTAGCAGCCTCTCTTCGCTAAATAAAGCTCCATATCACTAAAGCAAATGGATAAAATCATACGGAGCAATAATTTGAATGACAATCGGTAGGTTGTAATAAGTCTTCTTCCTGGTGCAAGAGAGAGTCAAGGCTTGTTTCATGATAGGTTTTGCTTGAATATGATAGTGGGTTGATATTCCAATCAGGCCGGAGAGGAAAATGCCAAATTTTTTTAGAGCATTTGGCTGGAATTTCTACTTCTCATAAAGAATAAATCGAAATGCAACATCATGAATAACCTTTTTGAAATGACCTCTCTAGGATCGTTTGTTGCTTTTTTAACTAAATGCATTGCAAGCAATGGATGGAAACCGGAGGAGGGCGGTGATTTGAAGTCTCTTATAATGGGAATTTGTTTGGGAAAGACTTGAAATCTTTTCATTTTACACTGAAATGCATGGGGAGAGAGGTTGAGTTCTACAACTAATAGATGCCTAATGTAATCCTATATCCATTTTGTTAAAGGACACTGAAAAGCTTGGTGACTCGTCAAGAACTAATAGATCTCTTGGGTGACGAATTCAGCTATAAGGGCATGTGGAGGTTCTATTTTTTTCTCAATGAAATAAAGTTCTTATCTTTGGAGTTATAGGTGGAGTTTAGGGACATTCTTCGCTCAATGAATGATGGCTAAAAGAGTGGCATGCACAGTAGTTTATATCTTTTTTGCTCTATTTCCTTGTAATTTGTGGTTTTTCTTTATTTTGGGTGGGGCTATTAGCTCATATATCCTTCGACCCTTGCATGTACTTATTTTTTTGTGATCACTGCTTGTTTCCTTTCCTTTCTTATATATTTTCTGTTACTGGTTTAGAAAGAAGACAATGGTTAATGCTTCTCTATCTTTAATCTTTATAATTGATGACACCTCTTTTTACGTATGGCTCTTTGAGCATGACTGCTTTCTAAAATTTCTTCTTTGCTTATCTTGCACGTTTGGATGAAGCTGTGTTTTTTTGGAGCTATCCTTGATAATTATTCCTTGGAGATCGGAGACCTTTTGCTCTTTTTTAACGGAAGGTAGCCCTTGTATGTTTAAATTAAACAATTATATTCCATTTTGAGGGAATAATTCACATCAAAAGTGGTAATCATGTCTTACAGGCTCGTAGGGAAAACTTGATGTTTCTAGTTAGAGCAACATTAGTGGAACTTGTAATACTCTTTATATGTATTTCATTTTAACGATCATCATCATCATCAAAGCCTTGTCCCAACTATGTTGGGGTCAGTTACATGAATTCTATTTTTCCATTCTAATCTATCCCAAGCCAAATCCTAAGATAAGTTGTACGCTTTATATCTATTTTTACTGCCTCCATCCACTTCCTCTTCAACCTACCCCTTCCCCTTGGTGGGCCATCAACTTGCATAGACACATTTTTCCTTAGCAGTGCCAGTGCCAGCTTGCGTTGGATATGCCCAAACCATCTCAAACGGATTTATCTAATTTTATCACCTATTGATGATACCCCCTAAATGCTCTATAAAGCACTCATTTCTAATTTTATCCTTCCTAGCTTTACCACACATCCATCTCAACATTCTTATCTCTGCTACATCCATTTTGTGCATATGTTGCTTTTTGATGGCCAACATTTTGCTCCATAGGTCAAAACTGGTATAATCTTTGTCCTATAAAATCTTCTCTTCAATTTTGTTGGCATGCGCTGATCACAGGGGCATTCCATAAGCAAGTCTCCACTTGAACTGTCTTGCCTTATGGTTATGCTTATTTAATTGGTTTTGAATTATTAGGATTTTAAGCATTGCTTCCACTATCTTTCTATGAAAGATGCTGAAAGTGAGAAATTATTTGCCTGTTTCTTTCATGTAATTGATGTTCATGGGAGTTTTAAGAAATGTATTTCCTAGGAAAGTGGGTAAAATTGAAGAAACAAAGATGAATATTCGCAACTGGCCATCAAATGTTCTCTCCTTTGGTGGAAAATGAACACCCAGCAATCACGCCTGTAAATTGAATCCTAAGAAAGGCAAGAATCCCATCTATTACTCCACCTTTTGTATCCTTCACTGGTCACATCTTCAATATTCCTTAGTTGGAACTCATTTTACCATGAATTCCTAGGAATTCAATTCCATACAAACAAATGGGCCCTAAAGGTGAAGGTCCACAAGGAGCCATCAAATAATTTTCCCTTTGATAGGATATAAGTTCACATTCATCACTCTAGTTAACTTAAGAGCCCCATCTGGATCTCCGCTCCAGACCTTTTACTCTCGTTTTTAATACTCCAAAAAAAAAACCCGGGTTATTGTGATTTCCTAGGAATTCAATAGGACATAGAAACAAGTAAATGATAATCTAGAGTAAATCCTGGATTTAAATCCGCTTCTGCTTGTATTTCTGTGTCCATCAAAGATGAATTTGTATTCCCCAGCTCCATATGCAATGGAGTCCTGTGCATGGGTTTTGTTGAAGTGTAGCATCTGGCACTTTGGTCTTGCACAACATCAATTTTCATGCACAACTGCAGCAAAATACAGCTGTATGACTGCCAACATCAGATGCAGTACTATATTACTTACTATATGACTGGTGTAAACTGTAAACAGCTTTGTAGCTTAAAAAACCCTTTCATTCCAGACAGTTGTTTAATTTAATCGTACCTGTAATGGTATATGAAATTTGAACCAAGCAGAGTCACTCTATTGATGAACAAGGCAGTGTTCCAAGCAATGCACTTTGATCGTGCCTGTATTTTTTTGTGAATTACTCTGAACTGTGAATCCCTCAGGAATCTGTTCCAAGTTGTTTTCTCATTCCGTTCTTTTTGAGTTTCATATCCTGGTGTCAAAAGGATTGTCCAGATTCCCCAAGAGCTTGAATGGTTCATGGACTTGCCCACGTATGTAAAGTATGACACTGAAGAGGCTACAACTGTGATGTCAAAAGAGAGTGGCTGTGTTTTCAATCTCGCTTCTCTTGATTTGGAATCAAGCTACTGTTTCACTTGGAACATAGCAGATGTGAGGAAAAACAGAGAACAAGCAAGATGCAAAGAGAGTGGCAATTTCTAATGCCTTTGATTCCTTGCATCTTGTTCATATATGCAAGATGCAATTTTGCATGTATCAAAATTCGAAACGTATCATCAGCAAACAAAGAGACTCTTGATAAATGTTATTACTAGACTTTTCGAGGATTACTAGTCATCAGCACACTCAAACCCGTATGTGACACTAAACACAACTTTGTAATATATTTGCTTTCCAGAATGAACTCATTCTCAACAGCTTTTGCCAGTGTAATCTAGCTTAAAATGGATTGAGACAGAAGAAATGAATCTATACTGAAGATCAAATGGCAAGTTACCAATTCTACGCAGCAGAATTTCACTCTAATTCAAGTAAATTCAATGTTGAATTTGAATTAATGCTGTGTGATTTACTCTCACAGGTGAGGCGACTCAATTTGGACATGAATCAATCAAATTGCAGCTTTCAATCAATCACAATGGAGTGGTTCAATCAAAGGGTTCACAGCTTGACATTGATGAGAAGTGGGCCACATGGTGCAGGTGTTTATGCAGAGAGTAGGGTGATTTATGATACAATCACAAGTAATAATGAATCATTTACAAGATTCTTAATTCTTGTTAATGAAGGAAATTCAGCTGAATTTAATTGGTGGTTAGATCGGTCGATTGCCATCTTGTGCTGACTCAGTCTGTTCATGACCTATCAACCCTTAGTAGTGAGTCATCTTGTGCTGACTCAGTCAAGGAACAACGTTGGTGGACCAGGAGGAAATACATCATAGAAGTAAGAAGTAATGAGTTTTTACTTATTTACTTTATTAAAGACGGCGCGAACTCACGGATGATCTTTGAACATGCATGTGAACCTATATGAAGGTTTTTTTTTTTTTTTTTTCGTTTGTCGGGTTGGCCTGTTAGCCCGAAGTGATCCATGGGTGTGTGTAATAACGCACGGTCTCAATACTATTCAACCATGAGTGTATTGGCATGTGAAACTACGAGTTGTGAACTTGTGATGGCATTTTGAGCGATTATGTAAAAAAATCATTATAGAAACAAAAAGGATGATAATTATATCTTTCACCATAAGTCCACAATAAATCACACTACAAGCGATTAATAAACATGTGGTGTGGAATCCACCCCACCCCATGAAATTAGTATTAGTATTTCCCTTTCCGTACGTACCACCATATGCACATACTACCCCCAAAAAAAAAAAATGCTTCTTTCATCCTCCAACCATCTTCACTTGTATGAAACCTTCCTTGGAGATGGCAAAAAGTGTTTGGTTGGAACAAAAGGCAGAAGACAACACAAAGGTGGAACCCAACACCTTATATAAGGGTAGGAACCAGGATTGGTGTTATCATGTGACGAAAGTGAAACACAATCTACCAGAAATGTTCCTAATACCTAACTTAATCAAGTATGCCTCTTCTTTTCCCCCTTTTTCTGTGCACTTGGGCAGCCTTAGAAACCATTAAAATGCTTAACATTGAGATGACCAACTCAAGCAATCAATCTATCATGCGACCCACATCTAAAATTCAAACATATTTAAATCATAATCGCCCTTTGTGTTATTAGTTTGGGTCACGTTTCACCACAATCAAAGGTGGCCCACTATATGATGAGTAATATACTAAATATGTTATTTTGATTTGATGCCTGGGGTTTTCATGTTTTGATTATCTATTTGCAAGTCATCAATCTGATGATGATCCCATCTCTAATTGGAGTAGAATCATCATGATAAAGCATAGATTGTAATCTGAACAGTCATGATTTCAGGTGTGGGCCCCTCAAGAGATTTATATCATGATATAAAGCCTTGTACCACAGCATGAAGAAAAGAAACTACCTCTCTCTCTCTGTATTATATTTCTCTTAATAGTTGAGTGCCACCATTCAAAGCTTGTTGGCATGTCTTATTCAATCAATTCCGTACATCACTCCAATTATCAGGGAAAATTTTTAGCTTTTTTTACTATGGCAAAATGAAATGAAAGAAATTCGAAAGGCATTGTTGAAGGGTTGTTAATTTGTATGTGAAAAGGCTTCACATGCATAAATGGTACATAGTTTTTCTCAACTTTCTCAAAGCCCTTCAAGAATAAGACAAGATATTTCACTTCTTAGTCGGTTTTAGCAATATAAAAAAGATGAACAGTTGGGATCATGAAATGTGAAAGGGTTTTTTCCAGAGAAACTTGGGGGAGTTTTGTCTTTATTTTTTATTTTTTTTTACTGAGTGGGTATTCATGAGGTCTTTGCCCCCGCTAAACCCATACAAAAGCATATGAAACAAATTTGGGGTGATTTTAGACACCAGATAAACCGACCAAGCCCAAGCCATATGCCACTCCACCAGCTCCCAGGTGGCTCACCCACTTGGGGTGAGCATGTTTGTGACAGTGTGAGTATCTATATATCTACTCTGGAGAGTAAAAAAAAAAGGGGCTTGCTATTGGCACACAAAATTTAGCTTTTCCCACACAATTTCTCTCCACACACATCACAATAATTTAAAAATGGCATTTTTTCTTTCCACACACAGCAGAAATCCCCATTTTAGCCCTCTCTCCATTTCCCTCTTTCTTCCCACACACACGTTTTTCATCCACAGTCAGTTTGGGTTTTTCATCCGACCGATCCATCTTTCTTCCCACTCTCTGCACTTCTCCGGCGTCATTTATCTCTTCGGCGTTCACAATCTTCTACACCATCTCCTCTTTCAAAGGTAAATCTCTATCTCCACCACTGTCATTTCATTTTTCTTCACCATTCATTCTTTACCATTTTATCCATCTTAGATTACCTTTTTTTTCATGAAAACTTGTTATGGGGATAGATTTTCATTCAATGTAAGTTTTTACAAACAATGGTGATGTTTTTCGTTGCATTTGGGTTGGTTTGTACACCATCATCGCCATTATTTTTCTTAACAGAAAGACGGTTTGTTCGGACCTGAAAGTCCGAACAAAATCATTTTGTTCGGATGTTTAGGTCCGAACAAAATAATTTTGTTCGGACATTCAGGTCCGAACAAATGGACTTTGTTCAGACTTGAACATCTGAGCAGTTTGATGCAAAAACCATAATCCTACAATGTTTGTATTTTTATTTCAGATATGGACCAACCGAGCTCTTCTAGGGTGCGACCTACTGCTTCAAACAGAAGGCGTCGCCACCCAGTGGAAGAGGTTGTAGAAAAACCTGTTCTTTGTGAGGAGGACGTTGAAGAACAACCAGAGATGGAAGAGCAACCAGCTCATGGGCCACGAGATAGGTCGTTACTGACCAGCTTTGATACACATATAGCTGGGCATATTTGGAGTGGAGAGGTATGTTTCGTTTGTTTCATATGAACTTTGATTGATTGATTAAGTTGTGAATTTATTCGATAATGATGTATCAATTGTTAACTGCAGGATCGAGGACCATTGAAGTGTCTAAGCCATGGTCAAAAAGTGTAATTGTGGCAATGGCAATTGAATGGGTCTGATAGGTTCAGGCGATGGATGTCAAGGACCAGTTTGGCTCCCTTAGTGACTGCATCATACCGCAATGTCAATAAGATTATTGTATCGGGTTTTGTGGAAAGGTGGCAACCTGAGACTAACACCTTTCACATGCCATTTGGTGAGATGACCATCACTTTAGATGATGTTGCATCCATCATAGGCATCCCAGTGACGGGGCGGACTGTCTCGTACAATGATAGAATGTCATATGAGGAAGCTCAAGCACTCCTTGTTGATGCACTAGGAGTAGAAGCCATAGAGGTACATGATGAGCTGATCCAGGTGCGAGGCCAATCTGTTAGATTGGAGTGGCTACGGGAAAGGTTTGGTGGAATGTCTGACGATGATGGAGAGGAGATGGTTGACTGTGCAGTCAGAGCTACCTTCTGTACTTACTGGGATGTACGTTGTTCACAGACAAGAGTGACACAAGGGTGCCGATCATATATCTTACACATCTGGTGGATTTGGATAACGTACGTTCATATGCATGGGGTACTGCTGCACTGGCATATTTATACAAGCAGTTGGGGTTAGCAACCCGGCGTGAAGTTAAACAAATGGCCGGTTACCTGACTCTACTTGAAGCTTGGGTGTACGAGCACTTCGAATGTTTGGTTCCAACTCCAAACATTCACTGTCAGCCCTCCCACCTCCGGGTCCATCGATGGGTCTCTCGTAGGGAGTCTGCGCCTTTACAGGCATTACGAGAGAGACTTGATTCCATGAGCACTGAGTTGGTAATTACGCAAAGTTTCTTACTCATTTTCTATCACATGATGTTATTATTCTGTATTATGTATTTTCATATCTTATACTTGGATTCACTATTTTCAGGTCACTTGGGACCCATATCGTGATGTTAGGCACTTTCACCCATTCAACGAGGTTGCATACTACTGTGGATGCATCAAGTGCATGGATGTTGTTGAGCCTTATCATCCGGCTAGGGTGCTCAGACAGTTTGGGAGAGTACAAACTATTCCTCCATCGCCATTAGCCCCCATTCGCGCTACGCGAGGTCCGACTGCCCTTGACTACCATTTCGCGTATCAATACATGAATCAAATTTGGGAGGGATTGCCTAACCACCTACTGTCTGCATTGAACCGTAGTCAACCGGTAAGGCGTCCTGCAGATTGTGTTCCCGGGTATATGGATTGGTACAGACGAGTCTCGTGGAGGATATTACAAAACCCAAATCATCACTCTAATTTTGCGCTCATACCCGACGAAACACAGTCAAGCAATACGGTGGACTATGAGCATCGTAATTCGGATGCACTAACCATTCTTGATGAAGTGATGGAAAGGGGTGAGGACCATTGGGTTGAAGATCCACGGGGACTATATACCCATGTGAATCAGGTTGCCCACGTTTTACGGGGAATGTCCATTGCCGATGCTCAACGAACCATTCGACATCCCCACATGAGTTCACAGAGTTACACCCGCACCAGGTCAACAAGGGGAAGGAACAACTGAAATTATGAAGAAGTTTGACTAACAAAAACCAATGCTTGTAGTCATTTTTTTTTTTTTTTTTGTAATTTTGGATGGTTGTTATAAGACTTGGAACCTCTTTTAAGTTGTCTTTTATTTGGAAAGTGGTTGTACTTTCTTAATTAATTCAAATGGTGTTTTGTTTACTTTACATTTGATTTTATGTTTGGAATATGCTTGAATTGTTACAGATGTAGAACCATATATCTTCAATGAAAATCTTCGAAAGGGACGAACTGAACATGTATTGGGAGTTACAGTTAATGTTCGGAAACACAGTCCCAAACCAAACCAGTCTGTTCGGAAACACAGTGCCGAACCAACCCATTCTGTTCGGAAACACAATTCCGAACCAAACCATTCTGTTCGGAAACACAGTACCGAACAAATCCAGTTTGTTCAGCACTGCGTTTCCGAACATTAACTGTAACCATTCTGTTCGCCTTTAAAAACCTGTCTGTATTCGGCCGGCAAAACCAATGCATCCTAGTAGTTTTAAAATTTCTTCATACATCAAAGCATTCATTAAATACAATAAAAAGAAATTACTAAAACACATTCCAAACTCCATCAATGGCATGCGATAACGATTGGTCTTGTAAGTACAGTCCATTATCAAAACATGTGGAAATGCACGTAATAAATCTAAACTGCTTGGGTGCGTCCAAATCAAGTCAGTTACAGTATCGCTGTCCTCACAAGTCTTATGCCATTCAATGTAATTATGCTCTGTTAGCTTCCCAAGCAATTGTTGCATCTGACTTCTTCCACCCCGATCATTAACTTTATATCTGTAGCGTGCATTGTATATTGTCTTCATTGTGGTTACGTTTAATTCACTTCTTTGTTTCAACGTAACCAAAATTTCTTTTGGTCTAACCATGCTCTTGGACATATCAACCAGCAACTGAGTTTCCTCCTTTGATAATCTGCCTGCAAAAGAATGCCCCTCTAAATGTTCTGCTGCCGAATGATTGTGCACGCCACATGTGACCTCCAACTTCCAATCATCATTTGAGTCTAACTTTATGCCCTTTAATGCGAAAGGGCATCCACATTTTTTTGAACCGGTTTGTTTGACCCTTTTTCGCTTTTGGCCCTCTTCATGCTTATATTGTCCACTTCTCTCGCATGCAAGGAGTACTCTAGGTTTGACACCTATCCGAGCAGCATTTGAAACCTTTATCACTATGACAAACCCGTTTTCCCGTCCTACACCACGAGCCCAACTGATCAACGAATCGCGACTGTGAAATATCTACAGTAAACAATTTTAATATGAATTTAGTAACAAATATTTATAATTTGAGTAATAAATTCACAATCGGACATACCTCTTGAGTTATAAACTCACTGGTATAATCCATGACAAACTCCGATCCAACCTGACTTTCCTGCGTAGAGGCCTACAAAAAATACATAATAATATGTCAATGTTCGGTAGGAAACATCCGAACATATGAAGTGTTCGGAATCTCAGGACTGAACAAAAGCCATTTGTTCGGACATTAAAGTCTGAACAAAAGCCATTTGTTCAGACTTTAATGTTCGAACAAAAGCCATATGTTCGGACCTGAAAGTCCGTACATATCGAGAACCTGCAACTCGTTCCAGGTGAGAAAAAAATTAAAAAAAGAGGTAAAATAAATAAAAAACACAAACAAACAAAGGAACTGACCTTTCCAATACTACTTTGGTTTAAAGTTACAATTTGATTGTTGTTTTCTTCCTTCATTGCATTAGAAAGTAGAGGAATGTAAGTGAAGATTAGTAGAAAAGTGGATGGAGGAAGTAGAGAGTGAGAAGTAGAAAGTAAATGGCTTGAATAGGAGAAGAAAATGGAGGAATGTGAGTGAAGATGAGTTGCCTAAGGAATGTGGAGGAAGTGAAGAATGAGATGAGTGAGAGAGGAAGAAGCCTGTGTGTGAAAAGAAAATAGGTTTTGAGTTTTTATTGGACTATGTATATTTTGGTCATTTCATGAAGGGCATGAATGTAATAAAAAAAAAATAAGTTTCCTTGTGTGGGAAAAGCTAAATTCGCTGTGCCAATAGCAAGCCAAAAAAAAAAAAGGCAAAATGAATGGAGGATTGTTCTAGTGTTTCAAGTTCGCACGTGTTACAGGCTTACAGCAATAAACCTCCTTCGCGCCATTATCTTCTTCATGAATGTGAGAACAACAGAGAAGCGAACGCAAAATGAGGTTTCTTTCAGTTTTCAAATCTTTACAGAGCAAAAGCAGCAGATCCCCTTCTCAATCTTACTCCTTCATCTCCAAAATCTCCCGCGCGTTTTCAAATCTGCAACCACAGAACGAGAGGTCTGTTTCCCCTTTTTCTTCATTCAGCATCTCTTCTTTCTTCTCCTTCCAAAAACCCTAAAAGGTAAACCCTCTCTCTGTTTGGATCTTCTCAGTCCTTCTTTCGGCATTGCATTCGACATCGATGGCGTAATTCTTCGAGGCCACGAGCCCGTGGGAGGGTCTCAGCTCGCATTGAAAAGATTGTATGAGGATCGTGGTATGAAATCTTTTCCTTTTGATTTCTCTCTCCAAATCTTTCTTTGATTATGTGTTGATGATGATTGGTTTCCCTTACATTATCCACTATTGGGGGGGATTTCAGATTTCTTACGCTTATTTAGGGTTTTGCTCCCTGTACAAATATGCAAAAGCTTTGGTTGGGTCTCGTGTATGAATCACTCCTCAAAGAACCTATCATCAATTATCACTGACCTCATCGAATCGAATTGCCGAGTTTGATAAAACTCGAAAATGGATGCCTGTGATCTTTCCCTTTCACCAACAATTTTTGGGTGTTGGCCACTTGACAGGTGGATGCTGATTTCAGATGTTTGGAACTGAAATGTGGATGTATATAGGCCCTGACTTCTTCTTTTCTGGAGTTGTTATTAGCTTGATTTGGTGCTCTTTAATTTGCTTTGTGTAATACTTGTCTGTCTAAATGTTTGGTTGTTTGCTCATTCTTTAGTATTGCTATGTTTTCTTGATTAATGATACGCTTACGAAAGATTCTTTACATTTCAGGTGACCTGAAGATTCCATTTTTGTTCTTAACTAACGGTGGGTGTAAGTTCATAAGCAATAACTGCATTGAATCTTTTTAAAGCTGATTGTGGAATGCTTTCTCAGATACCAAGTCCTTTTTGCAAGTTGTACTTAGAATTTCAGTTGGCAAGCCATATGTCTGTAAATTAAATCGGACATCATGATGATTTTTTTTTTATTGGTAACCTCACAACAATATTAGTTTGACTAACTGTTTGATTCCATAAAATAGATATTTTTTTCAATGCATTTTGTGATAGATAAAGAATTATCGACATAGGCTCTTGTCATGATGAATTATTATTCATTTTAATAGATTCAATTGGAATTTTCTTTGGAACAGGAGGGGGCATCAGAGAATCCAAGCGCGCCTATGAATTAGAAGAACTCTTAAGAGTTAAGCTTTTACCTTTGCAGGTACTTCATAAACTCACATGCTTATGTCTATATGGGGAAGTTAGACTGGCATAGATGTATTAGTTTTAGTATAGATACATGCATAACTCAATACATAATCACATCATGTATACAGTGATGAACATGCATACAGTTTACATTTATTTACAAACTTTTCATTTGGTGTTCTTTTCTTCTTTCCTTCAACTGAGTTGAGTACTCAACACTTGCAAGTTGCAAGGGATTTTTCATTGTCTCTTGACTTTGGTGCAGATAGTGCAGGGCCATTCACCTTTCAAAGAGCTGGTGCATAGGTATTATTTGTTGAATTTCTAGCCAAATTATATTCAAATACCTGGAATCAAGATTGTAGCCGTTAAACAATTTGATCCTGTGAAGGAAACTACATGGCACTGTTCTGTCTTATATATAATTTTCTATGTGGCACTATCTCTGAACAGCATCTGGTGTATCTTATCATGGATAAAGATTTTGTATTCACCATTTTGGCTCTTCATTAGAGGGTACTTGTTGCAGATTATTGTTTTTGCCATCTTAGCTCTTTGTCAACAGGTATACACTTTTGCAGGTTTGGGGATAAATTCATTGTTGCTGTTGGAAAAGGGGAACCTGATGCGGTTATGACTGAGTATGGATTTAAGTAAGGTCTAAATCTGGTAATTTTGGTTTCATCATTCCTTAATTTTAAGAAAATATATTCTAGTTAAACTATTGCTTAAACTGGATTTCATGTTTCCATTTTGCAGAGAAGTTGTTTCAATGGATGAGTATGAATCTTACTTCAATGACATAGATCCCCTTTCTCAATATAAGACCTGGCGAAGTAAGCAAATATTTAGCAATAAATTTTATGCTCGAACTGACAAAGTTCAAGCTGTATTCGTTGTTAGTGATCCTGTTGATTGGGGCCGAGACATTCAGGTTTTCTCCTCCAAACTTATATCATTTGTTAAATTGTTATCATTGACAGGAAAAAGAAAAAAATTGACTTGTGGCTCATTTTTATTTTTGGATCTATTTTCCATCATGCGTTTCTACAAAATAATTTTGTTTATGGCAAGTAACATGATTACAGTGTGGGGAAACCAATACTTGCTCGGGAGAACAATGATGATATTCCAGATTAGCATGACTGCCCTGTTTATTTTAGTTTTGTTTGGCTTTTGATTATGTTGGATAGTGAAGATTACCAAAAACAAGTACGCCATGCAGGAATCCTTTATTTTAGTTAAATATGAAATAAGGTACAGACTGCGAGTTATCCTAAGAAGTTTGACAAAGGTTGAATATTCTTAAATATCATATATATTTTTCAGAATATCTTCTATATAATAATGATCAGAGAATTGCAATAATATACCAATAAAAAAGAAAAATAAAATTGCAAGAATACTATTGATGAAGGGTGAAGAAAGACCTGCAATAATGTGAACAAACCAATGTAGCATGGGCTAAATAATTTCCTTTTAAAAAAGAAAAATACGACATGTTAAGTACCTCAACCTAAGACCACCAAGGTGCTGTGTAAGAAGAAGATATTTAGGGATGTGGTAGATTTTCCTTGTAAAATCTCATGTTGCTGCAGTTTAAGTGGAAGGAGAAGATGGTGACAAGCAGATGAAACTATGGAGTCTAAAAGAGCAAGAAATGGTTTGGACAATCATTCTTTCTGCTGTTGCATTGAAGAATTGTAGTCTAGAATCAAACTCCCTTGTCAACTGCCTTTCGGAACTTGACAAACAGCAAAAACATGTGTAGTTTATTTAGTAGTTGGTATGAAAATGTACATCTGTAAATTACCATAAAAAAAATGTATATATGTTGTAATTGTATATCATCATCATCATCATCATCAAGCCTTATCCAATCTATTTGGTTTTGGCTTGTTTAAAAAAAAAAAAACTATAAAATACGAAAAAAACAAGAGAAAGAACTGGAGATGGAACTAGACATAAGATGCACAATTTGAAGCAACGACATTCACTGTTCTATAAGCAATAAACATACTATAGTACTAGGACATAGAATGAAACTCTTTTTGGGATCTATGAGTATAAATAAAAAGAGAACTCGCAAACCCAGAAAAAGTGGAAGTCAAAAGACTATAATGGACAGGACACCATAAGATGTGGGCAAGTTGCCCTGCTAAGGGTGTCTGCTTCTGCATAAAGAGGTACAAAGGAAGAGGTCCATCATCGTACTTTCAAAAGTTGTCATCCTCTTCTTTTTCGGAGGTCTCTCACATAAAGGCTACATGACATTAATTCGATCATGAGTCTATAACCTTATCTAAATTCCTGCAGGAATTGGATACTTTACAAAATGGTTTGCTCTGGGTTATTTGAGTTGTAATTGCTTTCTGGGAACCAAAGTGAGATGATATCTGGATTTGTTTCCTGTTTTCTAACCAAGGCTAGTCTTTAGAAGATAACCAAACATGTAAGAAGAAAGAGGTCAAATAATATGTCCCTAGATTTAATTCTGTTTGAAATCTAAATACTGTTGATGATCGGCTGAGTCGGATCAATTCGCACTCTAGGCCTACTAACATTTGAAAAAATAGAAATATAAAATATAGTTCACTGAATTAAAAATTGTTGAACTTGTGGGGTTTCATTTGTTAATAATGAATTTAAGTTGTTATACATACCAATGTATGTACTTCATTCAGTCAGATGCAATTATTGCTGATCTTCAAATGCTTGAATCTTTTAAAAAAGGTGGTTTTGGTCTTCTTAGTAAGTGTGAAATGTCCTATAACGCCCTACCCCATACACATGCATGATATTGTCCGTTTTGGCCCATGGGCCTCACAGTTTTATTTCTGGTAGGTCTCAATCCACCAAAAGGCCTCATGCAAGGTAAGGGTATAAACTCTACATATAATCTCATTCATTTTCCTCTCTATAGTCGATGTGGGACTCTGGGGCGTCACAATCCACCCCCCTTAGGGCTGCAGGTCCCTATGCAGTAGCCTGCCCGCCCTCTTAGCCCGCCCATGGCAAGGGACCCACACTCGAACTAGTCGAGAGTCGGTTCGATACCATTTGTAACGCCCCACCCTACACGCATGCATGATATTGTCCGCTTTGGCCCATGAGCCTCACGATTTTGTTTCTAATGGGCCTTAACCCATCAAAAGGCCTCATTCTAGGTAAGGGTGTAAGCTCTACATATAATCTCATTCACTTTCCTCTCTATAGTCAATCTGGGACTCCGGGGCATCACATGTCCATAAGAGTGTCCTACAAATTTTTCTAATAGAAAATAGGAAATAAGTGTATTTATGACTTAAATATCATAGGAATTGGCCAAGTAGGTGACTTGGGGTGTGAGTGTGACTTGAATTGGCAGTTGGCACCCACCGAGTCCGAGTCAACTCAGACTCAGCCGTTTTTTAAAACCATTGTTGACAGTGCCGCATCTCATGTTAGTCAACCAAACCTGCATTTGGGGGGTCCACTTCCCATTGTGGTAGAGCAATGAATCAATTCCTCTGCTGAATGCTGCTTTGTCTAAATACCACTCAGTGCTAATAGAAACCTTAGCATCATTCAAATTGGAGTAATATTTTTTGTTTGACTGAAATACAGTTTGTTGACTTTAAGAGAGGATTTGTAATTACTATGGGGGAAGGCTAGTTTTATTCACTGATGAATATCATTCACTCTGTGATTCTGGCTAGTCATATGTTATGGGGAAGGTTTTGATCTAACAATCTCTCTTGATGAGAAGTGGGCCTTCTGGTTTGTCCAACGGTACCACAATTTGTGGTACTGTCAACACACCTAATCATTCTTCAATATAATTATCTTGTTTTTCCACAACTCACCACGTGTCTTTATCAAGAAATGAGTTAATTGCTAGCTTATTATCATATGCTTAATGCTGTTGGGTTATACTTCTAAGTCCAGTATGATGTTCCTGTATGCCAAGTGAATTGAGCTTTATATTTGTGAATCATCTCGTCATAGGAAACGTTTCTGTTGTTTCTTTTGGTGCAAATGGATTTGATTTGATTGGGGTTCCAGATCCTTTGTGACATTTTAAGATCCGGTGGTCTTCCTGGAACGAAGAATGGACATCAACCTCCCTTATTTTTCGCAAATGATGATCTTGAATACCAGGTTGGTTTGGTGGTAGTTTCTGGTATTCCTATGTTTAGATGAATTTTCGCCCACTGGACTTCTTGATGTCTTTGCAAAACTTTGAACATCAAGTAGAATTTCTACGTCATTTAATAAAAAAAATCTTTTGTTGCTAATTCTCTCTCATAGTAAGTTGACAAGTTAACATTTGCTAACCAAACTTCCACTATGTGTCTATCTTGAGCCAGGGTTTATTTCCTACTGAACGTCTTGGTATGGGTGCTTTCAGAATTGCACTAGAGAGTGTTTTTAACAAGTAAGTTTTTAGATGCAATCAGAATTTTGTATGTTGTGGAGCAAACACTGAATCTTCATTCATGTACTGGGAGAAATGATAATTGGAATATTCGCTGGCCTCATACACTTGGTGTAAATATGCAGAATTCACCATGATTCTCTAAAGTATACTTCTTTTGGGAAACCAAATCCGGTTGTGTTCAAGAATGCTGAAGCCATATTGAAACAAATTCAGTCTATGTATTATCCCGACACCAAAGGTGACCAACTGAAAACAATTTACATGATTGGCGACAATCCTGCAGTCGACATCAACGGTGCACGACAGGTTTGTCGTCTTGCAGTGTTCTACTTGTCAACTTATTTTGTAGTGCATTTTGACTTTTTGAATAGTTACCAATTAAATTATCTAGTTCTTCCAAGTAAATCATGTGGAGGGATAACATACTCGAATTTTTCTTTCAGGCAGGACCTCCTTGGTTTTCCATTTTAACGAGGACGGGTGTTTTCAAGGGAAAAGAAAATGATATTAATTATCCGGCAGATCTGGTATGTCATTAATGAATTTAGTAGATGGAAATACCATTTGTGGCTGCACTGCACCCACATCATGCATTCATGACTCATGAGCATGAGGCGGAGGTTATCCTATGACTGAAGTACCTCAGTGGGTTGCGGAATTACATTTTCAAAAAAATAAGCATTCTTGAAAAGCTGTAGATTATTAAACTCGCATGTCATTTGCTAATAAATGCATTTCTTTCTTTCTTGAGAGATGCATATGCTGATCAAGACAGTCCTCTTAACTTCTTTCACCATAATACCTTCAATTCTCTCCTATCCCTGGAAAAAATTCCTTCAATTGTCTCTCTTTGGAAATGTTGAAGTAATTCTTAGTGCTTAGTCCCGGTCACTACTGCATTCTCGTTTTTCTAGTGAAATGGATAACCATTACGTGTGTTCATTAATAATTTTCCAAGAAACTCTACCATTTTGCCATCACTAATCATCCACGATATCTCAAAGATGGGGGATTACTTTGGTGTGTTCCTCATTCAAGTAGCAGACACTTATGTTGATCAATTCGGTATTTTATCTCGAAAACCTTACATAGTTGTCAATTCATCATTCAAGTAGCAGACATTTATGCTGATCCATTCCGTATTTTATCTCGAAAACCTAACATAGTCATCAATGTTTAATTCTTGTTGAATCTTAGTGATTCCTTTGTATTTGCTTCATTTACTTCTGGAAGCAAAGCTGTTTACAGCTGCCGTTAAAATGAAATTTGCTGTTTTTAACAGGTTGTAGACAACGTTGAGGAGGCTGTAGATTTCATTTTGAAACAGGAGCAAGCGTAAGTTCTATGATATGCTTCTTATTTTATGGAAAGCTCATTTGTTTATCACAATGAATGGGAAAAAAGAACAAATAGAAGAAATCTCTTGGAAATCATAGATCCTTGTTTGGAACCTCTATTGTAAACGTTGACTCTTATCATAGATCTATATGTAGAAAAGGCATTCTTATCCATCAAAACTCTTGTGATGTTACTTTACAAAAATTAAATAAAGACCTTAGTAACCATCATCTTTATCAGGATTTTAAGTTTTGCTAAGTCTTCCTGCCCATCCTGTCTGCACATTTGTAACAAACATGCTGGTTATGAGGTGGGGCCCTCTGCGGCCGAGCTATCATTGGGGACCAAATATACCTGTTGACAGACTCTTTTATAATCATCTTTTTCTCAGACATTGCCTCCTCCAGGTGTGACTTGACTGGTCTCCTTTTCCAGCCCAAGTGAGGCCTACCAAAAGACTATTTGGGTCATATTGCATGTCAAATGATGGGCCTGTTTTTTCATCTTTGTGAACCAAGCAGAGATAACCCAATTTGTGTAAATGAGAGCTCCATTTGGATAACCTGCGTTAAGGTAAACTAGTTGCAGGGCAGCTGAGTTCGGAGGATCCAAATGCTAAACTGGCTTATGCATTCCAGAACTGCCAGAAATTCTTTTTTACCCCCGGTGAACTGCTTTGCTTTGTAGTCCGTTATTCAAACGTGGTTTTGTGATAACCATCTTAAACAATTTAGAGAAACACTTTGAATTATAATGATTCTAATATATGTATGTTATACTGCCGACCCACAGATGGTAACAACAATTGTGTTGCTTACAATTTTTTAGGGTTAGGAATTCTTGTTTTCCCACCGAGGGTCATTTGTCGTAGGAATTCTTAAAAAGTGTTTTTAAAAGGAGCCAAGATTGAAGAAATAAAGGTGAAGATACATGCGTGCGTGGTAATCGTATGATCTACTCTTTAATGGAATATGAATCAATGGGGAGATATGGAAATCATATCCCATGAAATTATGTGGGTGTCATCTGCATCTTCATGTTATATCTTTTACCATTTACCTCTTTAATAATTCTTTTATGGAACCTTTTACCATGAACTCCTAGGAATTCATGTCTATGCACAAATCCATGAAATCATGTCCACATTGTGCCCCGAGGGTCATTTCTGTATAATAAGCTTGTTGTCCACAAGCTCTAAGGTCCATCTGGATTTTATTTTATTTTAAAACACGATCATAGTTTTGTTAGATAATAAGCTACAAATTTCGAGAGATAGCAAATTGTATTTTAGTTTATACTATTTGAGATGTTTGGTTGTTTTATCTTATCTATTAATGAATAAAAATCAAGGAGAGCTTTTTTTTTTTTTTTTTTCCTTTCTTTTCCTTGGAAGAGATGACGGGTTTATACTATTTTACAGCCAATTGCGATGAGATAAAATGAGTGATTCTTTCTACTAATTGTTTAAGGTAGAGTTTTTTTTTTTATAACAAAATGCTCCTACATTTTAGGGCGTGTTTGGATGTATAGTGACTTAGAGTAAAGTGAGGTGAATCATCAAATCAAAAGAGAATAAAATATAAGGGGTTATGATGGTCTTCTTTTTTTTAGCTATTTGATAGAGAATTTTTCTTACTACTTGTGAAAAAAAAGATTTTTTTTTTTATCATTTGGTGGAAAAAGGAAGTTTTTTTACTTTTTTCTAAAAAAAAAGAGGAAATTCTAAATTTGTATACTTTTGATATGACATCTTATCGTTTCTTATCTGAATAATAGAAGCTTTACTTCACTTTATTTTACTAGTAAAGTGTCATAGTTTTTCTAAGATGTGTTTGTGCAACTGAAATGCCGAAGAAAAAGACCGACTTTTCCTACAAGCCCTCCATTGCACTGTTTGGTGCCTATCAGCTTCTCAGCTGAAAAGTGATTCCTCTCGGCCCGGTCTGCACACAGACGTCCATATGCTAAGACCCGTCTTGTTTTTCTTGGCGGTTAGAGTGACCCTTTAATTAAATTCACCTTGCAAGTGAATTACCCAAATGGGCCCGCATAAAAAGATGGAGCAGGGAGTACTTATCCTCTCTCTCTCTCTCTCTCCTGAATATGTCACTTGGAACCATCACTCGGTCCTCTGAAAAGATAAAATCTCAATATCCACACTCTCGAGTCTGAAGCAGAATAATATGTGGAGGATGGTTGCCCCCCATCTTAGAGCATTGTTCATGGGGCCCACGATCTCAGACCAAGTCCAAATCCGCTGTCTATTCTAACTGACAATGTCGTTGGCTGCTCATTTGGATGCATTCTTGATGGGGCCCACCTTCTCTATATCAAAACCGATTAGTCAAATACAGCCCTTATGAATGTGATATTTACTTCTGGATTTGTTCCATCACATGTGACAAATCCAAATGAAAGATGACAATGTGAGGCTGTCGGCACTTGACAACCATTGATCACTTGCCTATCATTAAATAGGCACTACCCAGATTTTTACTCAATGGAAGTGACACTCAGCATTGGATTGATGATTTCTCAAATATAAGGGTAGGTTTTTCAGACATGATCAATCTAGCCATGTATGATTTTAAGTAGGAGTGATATGTGGAAACTCCCAAGATATGAAGGATTGAAAAAGACATGTCATGAATGATATTTGGGCACACTGCTAATCACAACTAAGCTAACTCATAAATCATCACAGTTGATTTGTTGGACTCACTCTCATAAGCCTGTAATGATGGCTGCATTGTGCATTTTATAGTTTACATAGGATTTGGGATGTCGGTTTCAAATTAGCATCCATGAATATCATACATCATAATAACAAAAGACAACTAATAAAGTGGGAAGGGAATGCTAAAAAGAGAAGGTCATCATTGCTTTTAAAATTGCCCCGATTTTGTACGGGCCCACCTAGATTCTATGTCAATTACTGATCTGATGATACATTATTTGGGATGAGTTTCAGGTCCTAGAATGATTGATTGTAGGATGGTTTGGATTTGACCAAACAAGGCCCACTTGGATGCATGATAACCAAAATGAATTAAAATTTCCATGGAGTTATTAATCAGTTGCATGACCAGTCATCATGGATGTTTCGGTAAAAGCACAAAAGATAAGAGATTTTTTGAGATTTCATGAAATATAGATGGAAATTGTTGTGTGGGGGCATGACCCCCTTGAAATTTTGGAAATCCGGTTTATGTTAGGGGAATTTTTTTTATTTTTTTTTTAACACTGGCCCCCAAGAATTTTGTATTTTTACACAATGGCTCTTCAAGGCAAATTTCCTGGTTCTGCCACTGGCCAATGTCCACATGGTCCTTCAGGTAGAAGTTAAAAGGCAGTATGGGCTCTCATAACACTTTGCAGATACAGATCTAAACCATATAAATGCGGGAAACAAAGCACAATTTGACTTCCAAGGAGAAAAGGGAACACAGCATATAACCAGCTTTTATTTTATCTGATTCCTAATTCAACACTAATTATACACATGCTTTTGCAATCACTCAGCACATCAAAATTTAAGAACCTGTTTGGGCTGGCTTCCAAGTTTCCCGAGTGCCTTATCCAGAGCTACACTAAAGTCGTGGAAAGGAACCAGCTCCAACCTGCATTAACGTGTGTCAAAATATGATCCAACAATCAATGGTAAGGTTATAGGTTCTAGAGAGCCAGAGATTGTCATTATCAAAGGAACTTGTGTAGATGGGGAATCAGTAGATCAACAAGAATATGGGGGCAAGCCAAAGCCACAGAACAAACTTCCGGAAAAGAGCAATGTTAAGGGTAAACATACTCATATTTGAACTTCCCATCACAGACTAGGCCCAAGAGATAATCTATCATTACTCTGCATTCTTTTGCTCTCTCTAAACTCATCCACTTCTGCAACCAGAACCCCCGCAAGGCAAGATCCTGCATGTGAAGTACATCAGTAAAAGGCACTAAAACTGCATCTATGAGATTCTCGCACACGCATGTGTAAGTTTTATATGAAGTTGTAGAATAATTTCACCAATGTTGACATCAAAGAGTGAAAAATGGCTTGGAGAATGAATTTCATTTTAATTGAGATAAGGGAAAGTGCAGGTCAATGAATTTTGAGATATTTTGAGGGCCACCATAGAGGTGGCAGATGCATTAGCTAAACAACTTGATAGAAAGGATTTGCGAGTAGGGCCTCCAGTGTGATTTTCTCTTGCTTCTCTTTTTCCATTTGTTAGCATTTCTTGTTGCTTGTTCCTCATCATCAGCAACTTTGTGGTAGATTCTCTCATCTAATGACAAATGTCTTCATTTATTTACTTTTGCTTTATTAGAGAATAACAGGTGTCTCTTTCGTTTTGTTGTTGCTGTTTGCTTGTTCTAATATAACCCATTTTCTAGCCCCCCCAAAAAAAAAAAGACTAAACTTGGACTCATGTTCTTCGATCCATGGACCTCTACCATAATGGGAGTATGCCTCACCAATCCATTGCCCTACAAACTGGTATTCAGAGTTCTTTATCTTGTTTAGTCTTTGCTTTTGTTAAAAGTTTCCCATTACCAATTCTTTAAAAAAGGATCTATGAAAAGAATACATTTAATATAAAAATGAGGAAGTCTATAGGGAAGTCATGTACACCATAGCTAAATTTAATACATCTGATGCTAGATTGTAAGAGTGGGAAAATGATGTTACAAGCCAAATAAAGCCAGAATAGACTATTCAAATAGCTTAAAGAAGTATGGTAACATGTGCATTAAGAAAGAAAAGGAAACCTTAGAATTTATGAAACTTTTAAATGCCCTTCCTCGCAAACTGAAGAATAAACAATGGAACACTTAGTATATGCTGGCACTACTGTGTAATTTATTTTTATTTTTTACTGTTCCTGATTTGTAATTGTAATTGTTTTTTATAAAACTAAGTGGCTGTTTTGTAAATATGGAGCTTTTAATATATATATATATATATATATATATATATATTAAGGGTCAAGTTGCTCATTGCCCATTTCTAATCTTTTCCTAAAGCTCCCCTTTCTTCTTCTCTCCCATTACTTCTCTCTTCTAAATCTCCTTTTTTTTAATCCTCAAATATTTTATAAATATCAAGCTTTTAACAGAAGATAATGAAATTTCATTCATAAAGTGTCATTTTCTGAGGTGCGTATTAACTATCCGAAGAAACACCTTTCCATGAATGTCACTTGGAAGTTGGACCAGATTCTAAAATTTTACCTTAAATATGAAAGATGAAGTAGATACAGTGACAGGTTTCTTTGCCATACCACCATAAGTTACCATGGTTCCTCCTTGCCTGTAGAGGATGGATGAAGCAGAAGAAACTTTAGAACTAATTTGATCATTCTTCACCTCAGAAATTTGAGCACCAAGAAACTTTAGAACAAACTTGATCATTCTTCACCTTAAAAATTTGAGCACGAATGAAGCAGGATTGCCCCCTACACAATTGAATCCCAGTGCAGGTTCAGGTAGGTCACCCTAACAAGCATGAAGATAAATGGTGAAAGAATAAGAAACTACAAAAATTTATTCAGAACATAAGAGTAACTGAAAGAACTAGTTAATCAAATAGTGTTTTGCGTATGATGAGTTTAAAGATAATACCAGCAGACCCTTGACATTCTTCACTTCTAATTGGCTTTCTGTATACACTGCATCTGCACCTAGTTTCTTGAGTTTTTCTTTAACTTCTTCTGACCCGACCCTACAGCAATCAGAAAGTGATACCAAAAGAATGTGAGTTCTCCATGAAAAATAGACACCATCTTTTTTTCTTTAAGGTGAATTGTAAATTGTTGAACACAGACAGTATTCTTGGTATGGTAGAAAATCAACAAAGCGATCGAAGGAATTAACCGCTTCTCATGCGATTCAGTATTTTAGTATAAATTTCATCTACATAACTAAATTACTTAAGCATCATAGTTTGCATTCTATATTTAATTTTTACTTATGTTTCTAATAACTCTCTTGTTACTTTTGCCTAAATAAGCAGAGTGACTATTGCCTTAAACCATTCAAAAAAAAAAAAAAAAAAGACTATTGCCTTAGCTTGCTTGGCACAAGTCGAAGCCATTGGCGAGATAAGATCACGGCTTCCTTTGTTCCCAAGACAATGAAATGGAATTGTATTTTACCAAGCCAAAAAAAGAGGTTGGCTAGATGGAAGATGAAACCAGATAATGCGGATCAAGAGGAACTGGGAGCTTATCATGATGGAATCTTCTACTTATAAGCAGAAACTGGAACAATTTGAGTGTTTGCTGACAATACTAAGCACAGAGACCTAACAAATGGTATAAAACAGTCCTTCAAATGCAATTGAAAACTTCGATGTCAGTTTAGAATCAGATCACAGTGCTGGGCTAAGAACATAACAAACAACAGAAAGTAACACATGTAAAGTGACTCTAGCAGTTGACCTTTGCTATATACTACTAAGTGCAGCTTTTCATTTTTTTTAGGGTTAAAGGATGATGCCTAGACCGCTGAGGTAGCAGTTGGGAGGCTTGCCGATTTGGCTATCATTTGTCTCGTGGAAGTATATTATGCGAAATCTGTTTTGGTGCCATTGCATGGTCTTTGCAGTTTAAACAGAATAACTGGATTTTCAGGAATAGTCTATGTCCGTGACCAATGTTGTTGCTTGGACTAAGTGGAAGACAATTTCATATGCCTTAACCAGAAAGATTCCGGGGTGCAAGCTTCAGATCATAGTGAGGTTGGTCTGATTTTTTTTCTAAAGGTTGTTTTGTTGTCCGATAAATATTTCTTATCTCATTGGATTGATGAGTGCAAATTTAATTTTTATGATAGGGATTTAAGAGAGACATAAGAGTGGGTTTTGAAGGGGCAATTATAGATTATATGGGTACCAAACTCCAAACCTATAATTCTGGCCCCTGGCATGAGTCAATTCCAATGAGATCATGGCCACGTCGGGGGTCATGGTTATATTAGCTAGATGCTGAAGAGCCAATTGTTGAGGGAAATTCTTTTTGTGCGACTCAATTGGCGCCTACTACAAGTCTTCTTCCATGTAGCGATCAAGAGCCATATTACGATTACCCATATGCTTTCAATAAGCCAGCTAGGGAATGATCAGCCAAAGATAATGTAATTATCTATTGTCTGATGCTTCATTGTTATGTATTCAGTTTGTTGGTAATAAGGAATTATTACCACTAAAAAAACATTAAAAATGAATGATAATTATGCTCACCAATGTTTGCTATCTAAATGAATTAGCTGGAAACAAAATGATGGTACGGATTTGAGAAACTGCAAATCAGCACCTGTCTCTGATAATATTAATGCTATGGATGCCCCGGATTCGTGCTAACTGAATAATGCACTGCCCCACAATGCTTGTAGCCCCATTTTGCACAATTGCATCTCCTAGCCATTTCCAAACAAATGATTAGAGAAAAAAATCACAAAAGGGATACAGACAATTAAATAAAAAGTGGCAGGACATCTGAAATTCTGATACAACAATGTAGAAAATCAGGCAGTACCAGGGTTCAACTGAACAAAGTCTTCCAGCATGCGCAAAGCTGACAAAGGATTCACGGTCACTGTTGCAGCATACTCCATTGGAACATTCTTATTAATTTTGTGCCAAACACTCTCCTCTTTTACAATGTAGGTTTGCCATGTTCCTAAAGAGCACATTATTCATCAATGACTTTTGAACAGCAAAAATCATGGACAATAACCACGACAAGATGATAGAAATTCTCACTAGTCACAACAGCATTATACTGGTGAGAGAAAAATCATGAAAAAAATCATAGTATTAAAATTTCAAAATAAAATAAAAATAATACCAAACGAGGGAGGAGATGGTATGACCCAATCGCCAAGAGAAAAATCTTTCACTGCAGAACCCACAGCTTGTATTTCCCCAACCCCCTCATATCCTCCAATTGCAGGCACTGGAGGCCTTACAGGGTATACACCTGCAACAAAAAAATTTACAAACAAGAAGAAATCAAGCAAACAGCATCACATTCCACTAGTCAGGATATAATGTTCCCATAAGCTAATATAATAAATTTCCCATTGAGCTTGATGAGTGAATAACTGATAAGTGGGAAAAAACAAACCAATCAACATTTTTGCAGTAACTTATTAAATGCACAACACAAACACACCCCTATATATGTGTGTGCATGTGTGTCTATATATATATATGTGTGCATGTGTGTCTATATATATATATATATATATATATATATATATATATATATATATATATAGGAGGTGCTCTTGTGAGAGACACTCTCACCTTACCATGAGAGATAAGGTGGGGGCCCTCACATCCATATCCAATGCCAACAACTTAAATGTGAGGGCCCTCACCTTTATCTCTCATAGTAAGGTGAAAGATGCTGGGGGCCGCAAGATTAGGTTGGCAAGGATAAAAATACCCCTTCTTCCTATTTCTATTTATCTCTACGAGCTATGATCATAGAGGGGCCCCCTTTACCATTCTGTATAAATGGGCTATTCTATTTATATAGAATATGGTATGGTGACGCATCCAATCCTTGTTCGTCCATTAGTTTTCAGCGAGGGGTAGAGCAGTTTGGTAGGTCTCAAGGCTCATAACCTTGAGGTCAGGGGTTCAAATCCTGTCTCCGCAACGTCTTCTTTTTCTTTTTTTCAAAAAAACATTTTTAGGTGCGATTCCGTTACCTAGTAACCAATGGCTATTTTGGTTTTATATATATATATATATATATATATATATATATATGAGCACCTCCCTATATATATTGTGATACATACATACGTGTTGATGTAATTTTAGTTCTCCTCATTTTTCTTCTATGCAATGAGATGCACCTATGATCAACCCAACCCTTTCCATCACCGAACCCCACCCAAATCCTACACAATCTTGAATCTGACACTCATCTGACCTTCTTCTCTGTTGGATTGAACACATAATATATATATATCATAATTAAAACTGTTAAATTTTTAGAACCTTAAAGCAAGGGTTAGGATAATTTGATGGGGTTGTTTTTTCTTTTTTTTTTTTTGCTCAACTCCAATTCACAGTTAGACCTTTCCATCTCTTACCTCCGTTGATTGGCATGAATTCACAAGTGGGCACCACAAAGAGATATCAACTTGTATTAATACTACTTGTTTGTATATAAATACAAATATGTTTGTGTATGTACATAAAGGGACCTCCTATCAGCCTAGGTGCACTTTTCAAATTGTGCCCCCCTGCGAGGCCCACCTAGGATGCATGCAATAATGGGTGGATTGAATATCACATTGATCAGATCATTCTAACAAAAAATCTTAAAGCTCAATTTTTAACGGTTTTCTAAGTGGAGTTATTTTTTATGATTGAAAACAAATTACAACTAAAGGTTGGACAAATGTCAACTTGGTATAGGGGGCAGGTGAGTGTAAATTGGCTTGGATTTGTCAAAGATAGGGCCCTAGTAAGGATAATAGAAAGGGATAGAAAAGGGGATCAAATAGAGAGGGGCTGACTTCAGAAAAAAAACCCATTATATGTGTGTGTGTGTGTGTGGAGAGAGAGAGAGAGAAAGAGTCACTCTCATAATTTGATTCCAACCATATAATAAGAAGAAAAAACCTGTCAGGTCAACCATGGTTGAGAAAATAAAATATAAGCAGTCACAACTCACAACCTTCTATCCTATTAATATCTGAAGGGTTGATTGGAGCTGCTAGCATTTTGACACATACATCCTTCTCTTTAAGTTCAACTGGAGGAAGGTCAATGATCCTGCAGGTCAGAAAAAAAATCCAAAATTTACTTCCTCTTTCAAGGCTTCTTTTTTTCTAAACGAGTATCATCATCATCATCATCATCAAAGCCTTCCATTAATCTGAGGATAAGGCTCAATAACTTGAAATTTTGTAAATGAAAACGCTGAAATGACACATCACGACTACCAAAAAAACCATAAATCTATCACATGGCTCCTGTAATCTGCGTAATACAAGAAACTAGCACAAATCTTGCTCTACTAAAGAAGCTGAAGGTGAAAAAATGTTGTGTATGTGCACCCACATACACACACATATAGATAGATAGATAGAGAGAGAGAGGGGGGGGTAAGGATGGTGACCACTATACAATCTTATGGGTTGTGGGATAGGAGGCCGGCCATGGAATTGTCAAGTTCCCCACATGTCTTGATATAGTGGTAAGTGATGGTTGACTGATAATGTTGATACCATCTTGGGTATCAACTTAAATAAAAAAAAAAACACTAACTATGTTTAATGGCCGTTTTTTAGGGTATAATGTAACACATCTGCACTCCAACATTTTATTTTTATTTTCTACTAGAGTTTGTGGGGCTCATTGGCCTACTAGATACAAAAAAGACCATGTGATCTAGTAGTCTAAAAAGAACCAAGTCTGTTGGATGTTTCAAATTGTCCAATCTAAGATCTAAGGCCATTAAATGGATGGTGGGCAACAACTTTATGATTTGCTCTCTAAAAAGTGCAGGTCCCATTTTGATTGTCCATTTTCAAGGATTTATGTGGAACAATTAACTATATTCACTTGACCTTTTTTTTTTGCAAATGGCTAGATAGCAAGCTCCACTTGTATTTGGTAATTGGTAGCCTATTAGGCCCCAAAAACTCTACCACCCGTCCTATTCAAATGCACCTTAGCAGTTGTCTTTGAAAATCCAGTTTCTCATACCCTTTTCTTCCGTTGGTCATGTAACATTGCAAGGCACAATGTGGACCCAAGTGGCTCCCACAACGCGGATTGCACTGTAATGAAACATATGTAAATGTACTAGATAGATATCCTACTATTTATACTGAGCAGGGTGATAGAGAGGCATAACTGCTAAATTGTCAAATCTCAATTATAGGACAGAAAAAAAATGTCTTCCGATGCATGGCTTTTGTTAACATCCGGGCATGTTGGCCACATGGGTGCCTTGTTTTTATTTTAAGCTTTTTCGTCAAACAACTTTCTCATTCTTTCCTACTCTCAACTCTATAAATACTTATCACCTGCAGGCAGAGGCGGACCCAGGATTTTCGTTTAGGTGGGGCGAAACTTTTGCTAGAATTTTTTCACCTCAACAATAACAAAAGAAAAAAATATATTCCATGTAAATAGACGCAAAATATTTAACTAGATCAACTTAATCTATTTCTTATTTGAAATGATGATTTCATTTCTCTAAAATTTACAGTACAAGAGAAGTATATTGAAAACAAGAAAGTCTCTAAAAAAATGAGGGCAAACCAATCATCCTAAAAAAGATAGGGTTCACAACCTTTAAAAAATTAGCACACAATTTGACTAGGAAAATACAACAATAATAAAGAAACTCTAAAGAAGTAATACACATTATCATATAAAAATTAGTATCTCATTATTATTTCCTTAATTTTTTCTTTCAATGTCCCTTTTTGACCTGGGGCGTTGTTTTAGTTGATGTGGGTCGTGGGCTAAGGCCCATCACTATTTCAAGAGGGATTTGAAATTTGACCTGGGGCGGTCGCCCCAGGTCATTCTAAGGTGAGTCCGCCTCTGCCTGCAGGCAGTTCCTTCACAGCAAGAAAATAAGGTCCTCTTCTTTACATGCATCTGCCAAGATATGTTTGGAGATAGTTACAAAGAGAACTTCTCTCAAAATGCTAAGGCATTCCCAGGATTCCATAGGAAATGTTCATAGCCATTGACAAGAGCTGGCAAAAGAAGATGGTTTGACCATAGGATTTCACCAATTTCAATGATGTTTAATCCAAAAGTAAGGTCATTTTATCAGGGTGATATCTTCCATCTACAATGTGACTTTTCCATTTTATAACTGAAATGAAGCATAGAAGAGTCAACCCAGATACATAAAACTTTCAATTTATGAAGAGAACCTGTAAAAAATATCATCTTCGTCATGTGTGTGTTTTCGATAGACAGACAGACAAGAAATGTATCATACACAGATGTATATATATATACATATGTATATACGTATATACATATATGTATATATATATAGAGAGAGAGAGAGATGCAAGTCAAATTATTAGAAACTTGGATGATGATACAAAGGAGCATCCACCACAAGTTTCAATGAGATTCCTTGCTACCTTGGTGCCGAAGGCTGACTATATTATTAGGTGAAAATATTAAATAGTAATTGATGGCAGATATTGGGTTAAGTGCAATTGTGCAAACACTCTAGTTACTTTTTTAGCATTTGGTTTTTTCTCACATAAAAAGCATGTAAGAGATCCAAGCCCTTCACTCAGAAGGCTCAACCTTAGATGTACTGATTACTGAAGCCAAGAATCTTCTCTCATTCCATTATCAAATAACCATAGATGTACTGATTAGCATTATAATGGTATGGAAAAATTCAGGTTTAGTTTGATTCAATTTTCACCAAAATTGTTAAAAATAAGTTAAATGTGAACACCAAAAGATAAATGAGCCGAAATTAGTTCAGAAAATGGGTTTAAATAAGATATAAATATGCAGCATCTAGTATCTATGATTCTACATGCCTATTTGCCCATATAATAGGCACAACTGTTCAAGATGCGGACCTCTCTATTGTAACAGATGTTTCTTCCTCTTTTCCTAAAGATGATCCAACCCGGTAGTGAATCTAAAGCTATTCATCCTATGGGTTTTAACTTTAACTACCTACGAATCTGACACTTTTTTTCTTCTTTATTTCTAAGAAATATATCAAGCTGATGGTTAGCGCCATCTTCAGAAAGAAGATAACCCACAGCGGCCTATCCACCTTTTGCCTTTTTAAAAAGAAAAAATGAAACTAATAAAAAGTTCAAAATGGTTCACTGAAGAACAGTTTTTCCTTTTCTTTTTGCCACTTCAGAACTCTAGAGTTTTAAACACTTATCAAATAAACTAACCTCTTTTCTTAGATAATGGAGTTCTGGAACAGTATTTCAGGTTTTATGATCCTAGCCAAATGTTTGGAGGACTTTTTCAGTAAAGTGAATGGATTGCTGCTGGTGAAGGAATTGAGTGCCTTCTTTGTCCTAAAAAGTCCTCCAGATGAAGAGTAGGTGTGAGTTCTAACCATTGTCCATACATCTTATCTCCCATGGGTCTGTATAATTACACTGCAGGATAGAAAATTCTTCGAACCCAACGCTATGAATCCATCACTGGGCCGTCTCTGGAATTCAAACAGCTCAGAATCACTACAGCACCTTGTACTGCCTTCCTCTTTTGAAAATTCAACCTGCTCAAAATCACTACCCCACATTGTACTGCCTTCTATCACAAATTTCACTCCAATTGGAATCACGCCCGCCAGCTGATCGATCACGTCTAAAAGGCATGCCCTACCAATGATTACCCCAATTTTTATCTTTAGTTTTTTTCATTTAATCACGCATTTATGATGTGATCAACATCGTAACTCTGATTGGAGTGAAATTTGAGCAATAACTAATATAATACAAAGCAAGCCAATGATTTAGAGCGCCCCGGATTTCAAATGTGGGCACCATTGATGGATTTGTAGCTTAGGGTTGCCCTCAAATGATCCAAAATCAATGCCAGAATAACTAATAACTTAAGGGTTCTCTTTGTTGTACAAGAGCCAGTTGCATAGCTTCCTGGTACACCAAATTGCAATAGATATGATCAGAAACAAGCAATTGTAACAGAGATTCCTACAGAAATGACTCATCCACTTCAGATTTATAATTTAACATTCCTAGAAGTAGATTCCTTGGAATTGCAACATTTGGCATTTCAGATTGCAAGAAATTGATAGGGTTAGTAGAGATTGAGGAAGAAATGGTTATGAGAGCTGGAGTTGGATGAGGAGTGATGAAGGAAGTGAATGAACGGACCTGGTGACTTGATCGGGTGGGCCATGCTGCTCGTAGACCACGGCTTTGGACGGCGGAGATAGGGTCGACGCGAATGCGCGAAGGACGACCGTCGGATTGCGCGGGAAAATACGTGTACGGTTGCAGAGCGACGAGTGGGAATGGAATGCCTTGCTCAAGCCTAAAACCCCCGTACTCCCCATTTGCTGTCTCTCTTGCTTGCTCGGTCCGGAAGGGGAGTTTTTAATGTGAGGGAAAGTTTCAAAATAGTCCTGGGTTTTTAACTAAATTGCAGAAAATGAATTTGTTGAATGTTATTTTCAAAATAAGAAAAAAAAAGTTGAATAAGGTGATTAGCCCACTTTAAAACAAGTTCACTCGGCTAACTTGATTTAGGGTGGTTAAAAATGAAAATCAAAGATGAATTTTAAAAAATGAGCATTAAATAAATATATTCAAGTCCTATGTATATTAATAAGAACAAACACGAACTTTGTGAATTTTCAAGTTTAAGTTTTCAAATGCTTAGAGATTTTATTTTCGTTTTGTGTGTACCCCAGATGCACTTAATTTGATAATCCATTTATCATTGACAGTCTTGCAGGCGGACCCATCCCTAATTTAAGTGAGATTTATCTGAGCTCCAGTGAAAGAAATAGTGATTTTGATTGATTTGAATATAGAAGGTATCCTACTTATGAGTTGGGTAATATCGTTCTATTATGTCATCCTACTTTAATTTAGGAACCCCAATGAGTAGTTCAGTTGGCTTAAGACCACGATTTGTACCCGAAGGTTGTGGGTTCAAAACATCATTATCGTACTAGGGTCATGGGGAAATTTTACCTGGCTTTCTCTCCTGGGCCCGTAGGGATTATTCTAGCTCAAATGGGGCTAGGAACCCTACGTTATCAAAAAAATAATTTAAAAAAAAACCCTTAATCTGGGAGTCTTAGAAAAGTTTAGAGCTAGTAGATTTTACATTTGTTTTGAATTCTTAAGAATTCATGGTAAAAGAAGGTGCAGCCGAGGATTCAAAGAGACAAGGACAAAAAGGATTAGAGCTGGAGATATAGATGAATCTAATTTTGTAAGGGTTTGATTTATTCAAACGGCGCCTCCTAAGTTCATTTTTCATTAAAGAGAAATCATCTTGCTAGATCCTTGACCATATGTATTGTGAGTTCAACTTTTCTCGTAGTGAAATCTCGCTAGATCCTCAACCATAAAAGATTTGTTCTTAGATCTTCAAGCTCGTGGTGGAGCCTCATAAATTTCTCATGATGAAATCTTTGCTATAGCTTGGCCGTAGACTTCTAAGTCATTTAAATTTTCAACATGTTGTTTGCATTTTGAATCATTTGTGAGGTAGACAGACTCAATTGTAAACAATTGATATACATGTTTAAGTAATTAATATTTAGGGTTGGAAGCTAATGATTTAAAAACGATGATTAAAATATAATTTGAGTCTTATATTTAATCTCTTAGCATCAATGTTTGCACACAAAAAATGTAATGTGCAATATCTTTTTATTGTCTCTATTATGATTCTTTTTTAGCATAAATTTATTAATTTAAATTGATTGTCAAGAATGCATTGAAAAAAAAGTATGCCCATATTTTATAAAGGAAAAACCTTAAGTGCGCACAGTGTGCCAAAACACCTAGTGAGGGCCAGCTTATGATCCATCCAAGTTGACCATAAAATAGGGACTCCTTAGTAATCACTAAGGCCGGCTCTACCATTAAGCAATGAAAGTCCTTGCTTTAGACCCCAAAAAATATGACATAAAAAATGCGAAACATAAGGCCTCATAATAGCAACTGACATCTTTTCAAATTCCAAAACAGAAACCGACATCCTTTTATTTATTTATAAAAATAAGGCCCCATGATAACTTTCTCGTGAGAAGATACAACTAAGATCTTCATTTCCTCTTGCCTAATTAATTATCCAGATCACCCATCGCATAAATATCTGTCAATTTTCTTGTCTTTCGGGCCTTTTCTCTTTCTCTCTCCCTCTATATATATATTTTTGCCTCTCTTTGTATCAACTTTTAAAATGTTTAAAGCTTTAGCTTTCGAGAGAGTTGTGATTTAATTACTAATAGCGAAACACAATGCCCCATAATAGCAACTGCAATCTTTTCAGATTCAAAAAAAAAATGGCTTAATTAATTAGTAAATTTGCATCACAAAAGGCAAGAAAAATAGATTTTAAATAGAATATTTATAACAATTTTTGCTTTTGGCTTCAAATTATTTTAAGCCGGTCCTAGTAATTACCGATCTTGGATTTAACACCCATCTAAATGAATTGGACCACTGCATCAACTTTTACTTATGGGGGAGGATTGACCAACCCTAAGCGAGGGGCCAGGTGGGCTCCATAAGAGAGTTCGTTCACCGTATGACGAGCATAGAAGCTTACTAGAGGGGGGCACTTTTATAAGTATTTAATATTTTTAAAAACTTTTAAATGCATTATTGAACACATAACTTGCAAATATACCGCACTAAAAAAATCATTTTAGCCAAACCCACACCAAACTGGCCAAAAAGCCATTATAGGTGTACCATGTCGCACGTGCTCCAAGCAAGTGTTTGGGCACCCCGTTTTCTCTTGGCTCTAGTATACCGAGAGCTTCCTCTTGTTTGATTATAAAACGTTGCCGATCGCAAGAAGAAGAGGAAAATGTTGGCAAGGCAGTTCGGCCTTGCCTCCCCAAACAATCTTCTTCTTATTCCCGTTCCCCGTCTCCGTTCCGTTCCCCGCGGCCTCACCTCCATCAACTGCTATTCTTCCACCATGTCAGCCCCCACCACCATCAAAATCGCCGCTGCTCAGATGACTTCGGTCAACGATCTCGCTACCAATTTCAACACCTGCTCTCGTCTAGTCAAGGCAAATCACTACCCCCCCGCATCTCTCTCTCTCAAATTTCACCTATGCCGTTATCACAATCATTAAGTCTACTAGTCTTCCACATGATTAGAATTTTTTTTTATTTTTTTTGATTCAGCACATTAGATTAGATTGATTGTCCAGAACTATATCAATTTTTTTTTTTTTTAAAGATTTGAATGTGTGAATTGGACAATGTGAAGGAGGCAGCCGCGGCGGGCGCGAAGTTGCTTTGCTTTCCTGAGAATTTCTCTTTTGTGAGCGCTAGAGATGGAGAGAGTCTAAAGATAGCAGAGACTTTGGATGGACCAATTATGCAAGGATATTGTTCTCTTGCAAGGTGATATTATTTGTACACTTTCCATTTTGCTTACAACATTGGAGGAAGATAGATACCTTCTTTTTTGTCCAATTAAGTAACAATAGTTCTCAGTAAACAAAGAGCAATTGAAAGGTTATATTGTAGCTTAGGTCTCAAAGGGCACTTACTTGCATTTTTTATTTGGCAACATTAGGGAATTATGGTCAACACCAACATTTCTAAGATTATCTGCTGAATGTTTGTCTTTTGGTGAATGTAGAGGTTTACATGTAAGGAAGTGCGAGTGCGAATTCAGTCGATTTCTTGGCACTTAAAAACTGATTTTTTTTTTTTTTATCAAACTATACCTAAAGTCAACATACCTTGCATTGCCCTTTTATTCTGCAATCAGATTGATTTCTACCACCATTTAGTTGATTTGATCATTTACTATAGAGACCAGTCCTGATCTCGGGACACTATCCTTATAAACCTCATGTCCTAAAGAAAATCCATGGACCGACCCCATCGTCTCCACCCCGTAGGAACTACGAGATCACCCCAAGGACGCCTTCGGCATCCAAGGGTCACAGACCGACCATAGACCCTGTTCAATTAGTGGAATGCATTAGCTGTCCGCTCTCCGGTTGGGCAGTAAGGGTCGGAGAAGGGCAATCACTCATTCTTAAAACCAGCATTCTTAAGACCAAAGAGTCGGGCGGAAAAAGGGGAAGAGCTCCCCGTTCCTGGTTCTCGTGTAGCTGGATCCTCCGGAACCACAAGAATCCTTAGAATGGGATTCCAACTCAGCACCCTTTGAGATTTTGAGAAGAGTTGCTCTTTGGAGAGCACAGTACGATGAAAGTTGTAAGCTGTGTTCGGGGGGAGATGTTCATAATATGTTTTCTCCTTGCGCCTAATCCAGAAGATTCTGTTGGTGTAGTTTTAGTTTTGTTGTCCCTCTAGATGCTTTTAAAGATTCTGACATCACCTTCACCTAGGTCACCGTAGCCACTATCATGAACATCGTTATCAAAGTCAGGACTGTAACATGTTTATAGATTCTTTTTTGTGTTCATCACAGTGTACTCTAGACATAATGAAAGTGACTAGATTTTATTTTCCATAAGCTTTCAGTCTTGGTGTCTTGAGGTTGTACAAAGGCATGTCTTAGCTCAAAATGGTTGAGAATGCATATACCGAGCGCACTTGCAAGAAGTACTTGTAGGACATCCCCCACTTGTTATATGCCTAACTTTGGAACAACGATGTAGTTTATGAATTTCAATGTTGCGTAACTACTACCTATGTGAACAATGAACATTCATTATCTGTTAACAATAAATCATACGCATCATGGAATGTCCAACTAACTCATTTGAATTATTCACCTTTGCTTGTGGTCCATGAATGCACCCATTTATGGCTAAGCATTGAAGTTCAGAACCGTGTCAGCCTCCTATGCACCAATCTTTTGTCAGCCTCCTTCCAAATTATATTGTTAGATATTATCATATGACATTATTTTAAGTTTCATGAAGCCAGTCCAACTCCATGGTAGAATCTGGTATTTTGCAAGGCAAAACTATCCACTGGGGACCTTGGATAATTAGATAATCCAATAATTAGATAATTAGATTTATGATTGAAGGCCATGAACATTCCCTCATGGGAAAACATGGAGGCCTTTTTCAAGGCAAGTTCATGAAACTATCCACTGGGGACCTTGGAGATTCAATGAAGCATATAACTTTCAAACAGCAAGGAAGAAAAATCAATAGCAAGTCATCAAGGCAACAGTGCACACATCCCTTCAAAACAAAATATAAGAAAACAGTCTTACAAACAGCTAGAATCTAAAAAAGGCTTGACAAACAAAACAGTACAAAACTGCAACCAGCCTAACAACATCAACTTTAGATAATTAGATTTATGATTGAAGGCCATGAACATTCCTGGGAACAGGGACACTTCTGCTCAGTTATAGGCAATAAGAAATAGTTATGGCTGCATTTCAATAATAATAATAAATAAATAATAAATAAAAAGAAAGAAAGAGAGAAAAAACAAAGAAAGCAAGAATGAAAAAAAAGAGAAATAGAGATGTCTAAACTTGATTTCCTATAATGTCAGTTTAATATAGGATATGCTTCTTCAAAGCTGTTCTGTACTGTATATTCTGTTATCCAACTAGTGTGTGAGTAAGATCAAGATAAAAATTATTGTATGAAAGTTATCTTTCAGTTGTTGTTGTTGTTATTTCATTTTAACTTAAATCTATGAGATGATGTCGTTATTAATTCTATTTTAATTGCTTGCCTGTAGTTGTCATTACTTTAGCTCTGTTCAAGATATTATATATATATATATATGTGTGTGTGTGTGTGTGTGTGCCCTTCACTGATTATTAAATCTCATGAGTAACAGGGAATCCAATATTTGGTTGTCACTTGGAGGCTTCCAAGAAAAAGGGCCAGATGATGCACACTTACATAATACACATGTTTTAGTTGATGATTCTGGAAACATCAAAAGCATATACCGGAAGATTCACCTGTAAGAAGTTCTAACTCCTTTTAATTAGACATCTTGTCATGCGTTTCGATACTCTCAACTCCCATTAATGCATTTTTACACTTTTCTGTACCTTCATCCTATTTTATAATGCAACATCGTAATGAGCTTCAAATGCAGTACTTGATTAATTTTTCTTTGCTGTAAATTGGCCAATCGGGTTATCGTTTCAGTGAACTGAATCTCAATCAGATGTATGGTTTGTGTCTCTGGCTTTCTTGGATGTTGAGGTTCATTTCGTATGTTTCTATCTAAAATTAGCTATTTAATACATTTTGTTTAATTAAGTTGATTTTTTAATTTCTTTTTGTCATTCATTTATCTTATGGAGCTTGGGCACTGCAGCCTGTGTTTAGGACTCCTCCAACTCGAGTTTTGATGTGATTCTAAACTAATGGGATTTAAAAGATTTTTGAAACTTGGCATAGTAGACATGGATGTAGCTGATCATTAATGTGTTATTTGCATAACAAAAATAAAATAATAATAGTTTTCTGCAGTTGGTGTGCAACATCTATGTGATTACCTGGGCCACAAATGTGAAACATCATGAGGCTGGCTGATAAGTTGGAAGAAATTGTCTACATTTTCTTAAGCCTGGAGGGATTAGAGGAGTGTGGCCTGATTACTTTTGTAGTTGCTAGGGGTATCTTTTCCTGCTTGTTGCCTAGCCAACATAGTCTGATTTTGTTCTTGGGTGACTCAGTATTTTTCATGTGAGGTAGCTGGTCCATTTAACCAGTGCCTCATTTTGTATCATTACTGTTTGTTCTCTTATACTGTACAGTTGTCTCATTGTATACTTTCATATATTTATAATGGAATTCTTTTATTTATGAACAAAAAAAAAAGAGTTGATTATCCTATGTTAGAGAAAGGATATCATTCTGAGAAGCGTAGACCTAATGCGCATACATAGAATGGTCAGCATTATGACCAAAGGTGTGGTATAGATTGGTATGAGCTTGTCACTGTTAATAGTTGATGCCATGGAGTCATATGTCAGCTTCTATGGTACATTATGGTAGTACTAAAAATGTAAAATTTGTATGTTATGTGCGTCTCACTTTACCTTTTTGTTTGGCTCAAAAGGATATCCGTCTTCACATTGTCATTTCAGTGGCATTACTTCATATACAGCTTGGATATTTACATGAAGCTTTTGGTAGATTAATTTATTTATGAACTTACAGTTTTAGGATTGGTTGGTAAAATGGTTGAGATCCAACATATATATATATTTATCATGATCAAGAGATGAATTTGCACCTGTTTCATAAATGTCCTTACGTTTTTTTTTTTTTTTAATTCAAGAAAAAGTTACAAATAACTGTAGCTTTCAGATCGAAGCATAAAAGAGCTGTTTGTTGACTTGAATTTGGTGATAAATAAACTCATCCATTAAATACAGTTTTCACTCTGTCCTAAGTTTCCGCCGATTTTAGGGATGCATTTTCAATTTTCAGGAACTATCTGATTCTTTGTAGGGAATAATGACCTACTAGAGCCTAAAGGTCCTTATTCCTCATTAAATTTAAACCGGCAGAGCTCTGGCCCTTAATTCATCTTACAGGTTGATTGCTATTTATTTAATAATGTAGATTCAGGTTTCATTTCCAACTAACTGCCTTTTCCACTATTTGAAGGTTTGATGTGGACGTTCCTGGTGGCATGGTGTATAAGGAAAGTAGTTTTACGACAGGAGGTATGCAATGTGTATCATATTTATCTGGTAACATATTTGTGCTAGGACAATAACCTTGTATCTAGTTACACATACAAAAAACTATATGATCCTTGAGATAGAGTACTTATTGTATCGTGAGGCTTTGAGTTTGAACATCTAATGCTGTGGATTTATTCAATTCATTGATATGATGGTTCTCATCAATGATGAATAAAAAATAATAAAAAATGAAAGATCCCAACCATCTAGTGTTTGCTTCTTTGTTTTATTTATTTATTGGTAATGGACAAATTTTTATTGAAGAAACCTTACAACATACAATGACCACCAAAAGGAGAAACCTGGGTATACAAGTACTATACGATACAAGCAATACAAAAAGGAAATCAGCCAAGGAGAAGACCTATCCACCCTTTGTTTTGCTAAAGCATCCACCAAACTATTTGCTGACCTAACTGCATGATGAAAAACCACATGAAGATGGGAAGACAAAGCCTTGATCTCATAAAAGCAAAACTGAAGCTTCCATGGCCTGGCCTCATCAAGAGAAACCCAGGAAATCACAATAGACCACTTTCCACAATCAAAATTTTTTTTAATGGTACTTTCCCCAATCAAACTTTAATGAAAGGAGCCAGAAAAAATCCTCATGGCCTCTAAAATCACCAACACATCGCTTCATTGGAACCTCCTACAAATTAGGAGAACATACACAAGATTTCCCCCCTGTTTTTACGCTCTGATACCTGCTCTGTGTTCAACTTTCCTTCAGTTGTTCTATGCACAACGAATTTTAACACACACCAAGCGGTTGGGGAGTGGGGACCACCCTTCTTTCTTTAATCAAGTTACACATCATACAAGTGTTCCAGTTAAACAAAATATCATTAAGCTTAATATTAATGAACTCCCTTCCTTATCGATGCCCACTTACACTTAGCAATCCAAGTTCTTACCATGAAAGAAGGTCCTTGGTGGAACTGACACCTAAAGATGAGATGGTGCCATATATGAGAAGCAGCCTTTCCATGAATGAACATATAATTGATTGATTCCTCTTCCTTCTTGGCTCCTACATCCTCATCAGAATATTTGCAATGGAAACTTTTCTGCAACTGCCAGCCAACAGAATGCCTCCACATGAGGGGGATCCAAGCCCAACCACACAAGAGTTCAAGCTAATCTAGGTTAGGTGGCCTCAAACCAAATAAAATGCTTTTGTTGAAAAATCCCCTGAAGATTTGGTTTTCATATACGAGAACCCTTATCATCCATGCAAAATAAAAAATAAAAAAAGTTAGAAAGCAGACTCAACAACTCCCCATATTGGATTGTCTTAGACCAAGGCATGACTCTCTTAAAGGACACAACATTTCCATACTATTTTTTTCCAAATTAATAGGCCAATGTTGTATTTCATTATTAACTGCTATTTGAATGTCAGGCTTTATCTTTGGGAGATTTTAGGGGCATGGTTTATCCATAATTATAATGGCCAGTTCGGTGGTTTTGAACCCAAAACCCAAAACCATGAAGTCCCATAGGTACAATCTTGAGTGGGGATGATGTGCATATCCTTGTATCAAGGGCACAGTTGCCAAATTAGGTTTGATTTGGCCGGACTGGCCCAATAGTTTGAGTTCATTCAGTAGTCCAAAACAAACAACCCCCTCAAGAATTTGGCTCAAATCTGAAATTTTGTGGTCCAAAAGTTCCATATATTGGACAAAAATGGCTGATATATATTCAGAGACCTAACCTAATGTATATAGAGGTACTTTCTTTTGCATCAGCTTCATTGCCGTGTGCTTTAGCCTGTGTCATTGTCGTCTCCTTCTCCTCTTCCTCATTCCTCTTATTCTCCTCCTCTTCCTCTTCTTCTCCTCTTTCCCTCCTTTCCTTTCCATTGTCTCTGTCTTTCTGTTTGGTCACCTTATGTAGTTATGTTTAAGCTCCTATGAGATTTGTGGGCTCCACAATGGTGCTCACCTATTAAAGTCCTCTTCTTTTTACCAAAAAAGTCAAAAAAGATATCTTCCCATGCCACTAAATGACAAAAAGCCATGGCATGACTTTTTTGCACCTTTTGATTTGACCGTCTCTTCTTTTATTCTCTCTTGATTTGACCCTTCTTTTCATTTCACTCTACAAATAAATTATCCACGCAAGTTAGTATCTTAGGATGATAATGCTTTATTCATGCATCTTGTATTCTTTATTGGTCCAGGTAAATTTGCTCTTAAGCGTAAGTGGTGGTGAAATCTGACGACTGAATGCCGCTTTTAAAAGATAGTGTTTGTTTTCAGGGAACAATATTGTTGTGGAAGATACTCCTTTCGGACGTCTTGGTCTTACTGTCTGCTATGATTTGAGATTCCCTGAGCTCTATCAGCAACTGCGGTTTCAGCATCAAGCACAGGTACACGTCAGATCTTTAGGGGTGCTCATGTCATTTTTTAATATTGTTTTTGTTTTCAAGGTCATTAGAGCTTTACATTTGCTTGTTAAGTCCATATGCAGGTTTTGCTGGTACCTTCTGCTTTTACCAAGGTGACCGGGGAGGCGCACTGGGAGGTTCTTCTCCGTTCTCGTGCAATCGAGACTCAGTGCTATGTATGACAACTCAACCCTCTATTTGCACTTGAATTTATTTGATGATGCTGATTAATTAATTAATTAATTTTCTTCTGGGAGTCAAGAGGGGACTCTGCTCAAATCTCACTTGTTGAAACTTGAAACACACATTTGAGAAGACTTAATTTCTACATCATAGCATGAATCAGTACCTACAGCTTTAAATCATTTATTAGAAACCTGGTAAAGGACTTGGACATTTCTCCTCACTAAATTTAGGAAGCTGGAAGTTGCACTATTGGAGATTCATTGAATGCTCTTTTAGAAGTTGTGATGGTTGGCAAGAACTCTCAAAAACCTGAAGCAAAAATAATCACTATTCCAGTAGACTGTATATATTTCTTGTGGCCTGCAGGGTTCTTGCTTGTCTTAGTTTCTGACTTTTGAACTTTAATTTTCAAATAGGTTACTTTCGTCCTATAATGCCCAAGGGATTGAACCAGTGGCATATGGAAACTACAAATCTAAATGAGCCCCTAGTCATGGTCAACACTTGGAACACATGCACATTTATGGATTCTGATATTATTCTAGGTTCTTAGGAACAAACCTGGAAGTTTTCTTATCAAAGAAGGCTCTACCTCTTGATTTTAAATGGGCTGGAACCTCTGTTGCTTTTAGTGAATTTCTTAAAACTCTGATCAGGATTAATACTGTCTAATGTTTCTACAACTTTTTTTTTACCTGTAACTAGTAGTTATAAAGCAGTTTCTACAACTATCTTTGCCTCACAACTTTGCACTTGTTTCAGTTTGTTTTGTTATGACATTGGTTGCTAATAAATATGATTTCAATTTTTAATCTTTCAGATTACTTGGATCTTTTTAACTTCACTAACCTCTTAATGTCTTCAAAGCCCTTGAACGTTGGTACATTCTTAAGGGCTTCACTTGCATTACTAATTTTGATGTCCTTATTGGAAGACGTGGATGTGATGTAGCCTTAGATTTGTTGAGCATCCATTGTAATTTTTACCTCTTGAACTTATGTTAGGTGAGCCTTTCCGGTTGATCTAGTGAACAGAGTTACTCAAATGACTTTGTTGTATTTCTGCTACATCCACGTTGTTCAGCTGGAGACTAATCTAATGCGACTTTACGTTGTAACTTGTCTCTTCCACTGATGTATCAAGTCACATGACCCAGCTTGGTTGTGGCTCTGCTTCATCTATGTTGTTTGTGTGCAGACTAGTCCAATGGAACATATGCAAATGTTAATTGCTAGTTTTGAGTGATTGTGTGTAACCAAACTACCAAGGGCACTTTTTTGTTTCTTTGCTTCTACCAATCCAACTTGAGTCTATTGTAGCTTAAGATTGTTCCGTTGTTGACAAGTCTTCCCATCCATGATATTGAAACGAGACTAAAATTTCAAGCCATTCTGTATTTCTGAAACTCTATATCACTTTGTTTCTTTTCTCCAATCATTTAATCTCATCTTGGGATAGGGGGTTCTAACTTCTTTAGTAACAGTAACTGCTAGAATTCCTAGTCTGCTTTACTGGAGAACTTTGATATGTTTATTATTTTCTCTGAAGTGCTTTGCGTTGTTTCTGTTTCGTGGTTGCTTTTATATATTGTCTATGTTTGTCTTCTTAGGTAATTGCTGCTGCGCAAGCTGGATGGCACAATGAGAAAAGAGAAAGCTTTGGAGACACTTTAATTATTGACCCGTGGGGAAGAATAGTAGCTAGGCTTCCAGGTGACGGTTTATTCATACTGTTGAATGTGTTATTTAGATGGAACTTACCTGTGGTACATTTTTCTATGCTTTAGTCTGTGAAGAGATAGTTTGGGAAGAAGAAATGGTCATATTAGCAAAATGAGGAGTTGACAAGGCAGGTGTCATTTTTTGGGGGAGGAATTGCCCTCATGTTAGATGATATAAAAATTCGTCATATACTTCTAGTTCATCAAAATATCTGTTACTAATTGAAAACCACTTGTGCACACACGACTTCAATGGTACTGAGGAAATTAGATGTCATCATTGAGAAGCTGTTCATTCTCAAACAGCTAAAAATCTAGTTGAGATTCAACAGTGTATTCCAATGGTTGTCAAAATTTAAGGTATGTTGTTCTACTTCCATGTTTGGGATAGCCAACCTCTAGTCTTGAGTTTGCCCTAATGCAGTTTGGTTGTTCTATTAAGAACTTAACATAGGTCAAATAACAATTGAAACCTTGGGCCTTTTATAACCAAATTTATCAATCATACCCTGCATATGAATGAACAGTTTATTTTTTCTTGCAAATATAATACTCCATCAGGTCCATGATTCAACAGCCTGATTCTTTTCGAGACTGTCCATGCAACTTTGATGGTACTCTGGTTGCAGTACTCATATTTGTTTTTTCATGCATTTTTTAGAGAGCCTGCATGCATGCATTTATTATGCATGTGCTTGAGCCAGTGCATGCACACATTTGTACATTTACATGAGTTATGCTGTCTCCCTTGTTACATGTGAGGTTGCACAGACAATGAGATGATTTTAGTGATGAAATTCTGGAAACCCATCGTTGCTGATCTTTTTCCTGTTCCAGATCGACAGGCGACAGGCATTGCTGTAGCTGATATTGATTTCTCAGTAATCAATTCGGTGCGGTCCAGGATGCCAATATCCGAGGTAAGACGAATATAGATTCTACCACTTATGCTTAAAGGGAAAAAATAATTTTTACTTGGCCAGTTCACCTTGCTCCTAAGGTACTGTAATTTGAAAAGTTTAGTCTTTTGAATAACTTTCCATGTGAAGCAACTTTATTTTGCATTTTTATTTTTGCTGAGTGGAAAATATTTTGCATTTTTTATGGACCTAATGCAATTTTTGTTTTCAGCATCGGAAGCCAGATGGTTACTGGAAAACTGCTTCTTTATGATTCTTGGGAGCTATTGCCATGTCAGCCGCCGAGTTAACCATTAAAGCTGGTTTTAGCATCTACACACTCTTGGTGTGAAAAATAATTAGACAATGTATTTTGAGGATTGAGTTGTATTAATTGTATTCAAGGATTTTGCAATATTGATGATGTTTGCCATTTGGACTTAGAAATCAATTTGCTTCTCTCATGCACTGAATGGATCAGATGCATTATTGCTTTACCGGAGCAGTTCTGCTGCTTCCTCCCCCTCTGATGCAAGTTACACTTTCTCATGCATCACAAGGTTTGTGGCTCTGTGCAGATGGATAATGGTATCCCCATCTGAAATCACAATTGTCCAAAATAGACAGTTTTTAAATAATATTGCACTTAAAGATGTAAGCATAAACACTGCATTTTTAGATGTCATCCAGTCTGCACTGCAGAGGTTGTTAGTAAGGCAAAGGCGGTTTTCTTGGTTTAGTCACATGATGAAAAGTAGGGCTGGTGACTCCCGACCTGATCCTCTAACCAGATTCGGGTCGTGGGTTGACCCTTTTGTTTCGGCTCGAGTCCATGCTTGCCATTTGATCAATCAACCCTGCACTTCCAACTAATTGCACCATGACCCACCAACCAACTCAAACCCGGCCAGTTGATTAAGGCTTCAGGTTTACCCCACTTTTTTTTTTCTGAGTTGGGTTCAGGCTGCCATTTTCAACTGGTTAATGAATGGGTCTGGTTAGGGTTGAACCCATACATGTTTCCCATGGCTTACACATGCATCCAGGCACCCAAAAAAAAAAAAGAGTCAGACTACAAATTGTGAAATTTCTGATGATCTCTTGATTTTGCATACGAGGAAGGTGTGCACCCAGGTGAGGCTTGAGCCACACTTCCAATGTAGGAGAAGAATACATGTGATGGGTTCCATTATTTAATAAATGAGTATAAAACTCAGCAAGTGTTCTAAATTGGCTGGTGTTCTAAGAATGACTAGGGATCATCTGGATACTTTGTGTTGTGATAGTATTAGTCTGGAAGGAGAACATCTCTGTACATTCCACTCAACCTAACTGACTTAGAGCACGCAGAACTTCTAATTCCTATGGAGCTTTGCAGGTGCTCTTTGGCACGTCGCAGAGCAATAAGAACATCAGTGGTGTTGTATATCTGAGACTCTTTATTCTTTGACTCAGGCCACATGTTTACTGGAACTAAAGCCAAGGCGTTGTCTGCATATTCCATCTGATCTTGATTTTGCTCGACTTCTTCACCCGGCGGAGATTGTCTGCTTGAAGAAGATAAGCTAAAGATCATCATTAAAGAAACAATCATGAATATGATATATAAACATAAGATCATGCACCATCCGTGGAAGCATGCAATCCAGAATAATGCAAAAAAATATGCAGGTGACTAGATCTAAGTGCTCTAGAGAGATGTTAGTGGAGTCTGAACTATTGACTACAGTTTTGTCATCTCTGTTTGGTCTGGGTGTGGGGGAATCTGTCAATTGAACTGTGAGGGATTGTTTGCTGCTGATGTAGTTTTGATCGATTATAGATCATTTTATTTGGGGAAAAGTCAGCTAATTCTTGAAGTTTCCAATGGAATTGACTCAAGCTAGGGGAAAAAATGGGACATTTGCCATGGTTCATTGATCTCCAATTTCAAGAACTCATTTCAGGACTCCATTACAAGAGATCATTGATCATCAAACTAAGAAAAGCTCGTTTAAGAATAGAACTAGAATTAGCTGATTCTTCTGTAAAGAAAAAAAGGCCTTTGGAAGGCCTTCTTGGTCTAACTGAAACCTGCAGTAAACAGATCTTTAGGATGTGCCTCGTTGGTTTGAATATTTTGATGAATCTGAAAGCTTTATTCTACTGTATGAAGGGTGGCACAGGAATAGGAAGGCACATGGGTGGCATACCAGTTTTCCAACTTCACTTAAATCAATATCAGCACTCACATTGGTTTTTGGGTAGAGAAAAGAGGAAAAAGCACCTCATCCAATGTGCTTTTCATTTCCAAACAGCACTAAATTCACAGCAAAATGGACATAATCACTAGGGTGTGCTAGGTACTTGTTAAGCATCTGTGACTAGCAAAATCATTGTTGTCCCTAGTGAGACATCAAAGTTACCATCAACTTCAGCAGTTACATTTCTAGGAGACACCATCGAATAGTCGTAACCTTGCAATGGTGCCTTGTTGAACAGGTCAAGTTGAGAATCTAGTCTTTTCACCACTCATTGTTCATGGAAGTTTGAGACACATCAACATCACCACAACTCACAAGGCTAATGATTAAATGTGAAATTTGTATTTTCTCTGCCCCTGCCTGCCTTTCCAACACTAGTTTAAAGTAGTTTTTATCACTACTAACATTTCGGCCTTTCTCATCTGTGACAGTGCATTTTTGAAGATCTAGAAAGTTCAGCATTCTAAATAACTAATCATTAAGTTTGAGCTGTTTTTCTAGTGAAAGATGAAAGTAGACACTTCCCATTTCAGAGAAATGACATGGCCCTGATGTCCACATTTACGTTTTAAACTGTAATTTACATCCATGGTAATGTGGAAGTGGAACCCAATGGTCTGGAGAACTTTACCTGAATTGTTTGGTCAGATGGTCTTCTAAAATGGCTCAAAAGAAAATCATGGAGTTCTTTATCAGTGTTAATGTTGGCTAACAACAGCTTGGAAGAGAACTTGATTGTCTATGCAATGTTGAATTGATATGGTTACATGATATGCAATTTTTGCATATGAATCCTAGCACTGATTCTGAGGACTAGGGATCTAACCTTAGTGGGGATGAGCGAAAAAGCAGAACTTACGAAGTGACCATGATAGATGGATTAAGACTTTGATACTAAAAATAACTTGTAGTACTGATATGGGTTACTAAGAATACTTCCAAGATAAGATTTATATCCTGCTGTTATCAGGTTCAATGATTCTAAACTCTTCGCAATTCTGTCGTGGGAAACCTGACTTTGATTTAACGAATGCAGTATAGTATTCCTTCATCTTGATACAAATGTCCATATCTGTAATGGGGCATGACAAGTGATTTTTCTCATTGACTTTGAAAACACATGAGCACATGAATTGGAGGCATTTAGAGCCTTAGACTGCATAAATGGACATATATAGAAGTGATAATCAGAATCATATACCAGAATGGATACAGAATATGTGGTATAGACATACCTGAAGGCATCAGTCGTCAAATCTCTGGAGCTGAGACTATCTTTAAATTCATTCGCGTCTTCCGCAGAACCATCTTCATTGTTATGAAGACTAGCAGCATCCGCTGAACTCGAACTCTGTTCATAACAAGGTTCTTGATTAACTGCATCAGCAGCAGCAGTGGCTGAATTTTCGCATCTGAAATCCTCCGAGAGCAACGAATCTGCCTCATTTTTAATCTTCTCCTCTGTATTACTTGTTCTTATTTCTTTTTGAGAACTGCTACTTTCATCTGGTTCTTGGGGGCTTGAGGAGCATGTGGATGAACTGACAGAACCTTCACTTGCAGGTGAACTAGATTGTCCTAATGCAGCTGAAATGTTTAAGGATTCCAGCTTTTTCGTCGCAAATTTCAACATCTTCTCAGCTCTGTTCCTTGCTTTGATCTCTAGTTTTAGCTGCCTTTCCAGCTCTATCAACTGCATTCCCCCAAAAGGAAATGAACCCAGAACAATAGAAAGTAACAGTTTTAGTTTCTTAAAAGTAAGGAATAAGGAAAAAGAAGATACCCATGAAAATTACAGAGCAAGGGAAAGAACAGTACAAGCCCTCACTGAAAATCAAGATTTTCATCACATAAAAAGTAATGTTGGTTCCAAAAACAAATCAAGAACATGAAAGAAACAGACCTTCCTCCCCATGAGCTCTGCATCTTCTTTTGCAACCCTTGAACTCACTCTCTCTGCAACCAATCTTCTCCTCAAACAATCAACAGTCCATGAATCACCATCTCCTTCCACTGTTACCATTTTCTCACTGTGGAAAACAACAAAACAGAAGCTGTTAGAAGAAATTATAAGAGAATGCAAGAAACCCATAAGCACCCACCTCAAATCTTCATCTCCAGAACCACTACAAGGCATTTTGCTCTGTTGTTCTTCAACATCGCCGGCTGCCCAAACAGACTTGGAGCTTGTCTGCAACCTGATCCACAACAACCATGTTCATGATCTCATCTACATGGAAAAGCTAAGCTACCATAACTTTATCAAGAAGAAATATTTTGTGAAAGTAAACATGTGATATGAGTAGTACTCACATTCTTCAGATCAGTTGTAATATTGGTGTTTGTGTTCTCCTGAAATTTGAAGGGAAAGTAAGATGGGAATGTAGTGTTTGCTAGATATGTATCATTCCTGCTACTAAAAAACAACAAAGATGCTGCTACCTTTTTTGTAGGGAAAACTGGTCTGCACATGAACCTTTTCCTTGAGATGGACTTGGTAATTCCTCCTTCTGTTACTGTGCTTATGTTTGAATTTAGTTTTTAACTGTCTTGAGTTCTTCAGAAGTCACAGGATTTTATGATCTGTGTGAGACTGTGTTGTGTATGGCGGTGGAAGGACTATAATGGTGGGAGGCCCAATAATGTCTATACCATGCACATGGGGCACACTTAGGATGATCTGAACCGTTCGTTTGATGGGACAGGCTTTGATGGGTCATAACCCAACCCGAAAAATTGAAATGATGGTCCTCAGTGTTGTAGAGGAATTATAAAATATTACCTCCATGGGCATGCTCATTTGGCTAGGTGACTCATTCTGCTGGGACCCATCTTTTGTGATCAAGGCCTTCATTTCATCTGTTCAGGTCATCATGTTTTTTTTTTTTTTCCCGCTATCGGAGGTTTACAATATTTTGAGATGGACGACTAATCCATCCGGGCTCAGAGGGAAGCCAGATAAATTCCCTTGTAACATCATTGTGGTTGTACAGTTTCGAACCCACAACCTCGAAGTGCTAACCATAATCTCAGACAAATTAAATTACCCATTGGAATTATTTATATTATAACATCATTATAATATTAAAAAAATATGTGAAGTTGTTATAAATGAGCACAAAGTGGGACAGTTAGAATTCAAACTCACTGAAATCTAACATGAGTCCAAATCTACAAATCTATATTCAATTCGCCTATAAAAAAAATTACTACTAAACCCGTCACTAATAGTCACAGTAGGTCACCTCTTCAACTTGAGCCATTAACATCCGTACGCACACCTGCCGATGATGATAGTTTGGTAACAGCTGGAACCAGATTAAAATGTTCTTAAGCTTGATTTAGTACAAGGGCATGTGCATTAAATTTGAAGAAGAACAAAAAGTCCGGTTCTCTAGAATTTGAAATTTCAAGACACTCACGCACACTTGTATTGTTGTGGTCACGTGAATTCCACAGCCTTCACCGAGCCATTTATTGCCAGTCTGCCCATATTTAATACCACAGCAATGTTCCTATACTGCCTAAAATATCTTCTTAAAAAATTAATAAGATTATCGAAAGGACCGCATCTTACTCCTGTTACTTTGGCTAGTATAGTACTTTACTGGAATAGTAAAATTCAAATAAAGCCTTCAATTTTCAAATAAGATGTCACATTAAAATTATTTTAATTCAAAACTCCCTCTATCTTTTTTAAAAGAAGTCAAAAATCAACCATCAAAATTCACTAAAATACAAAAAAACTCCACTTTTCTATATAAAAAGTCAAAAAGATTCTATAACGAACAACTAAAAATAAAATATCATCATAATCTGTTTATATTTTATTTTTTCTTCAAAACCAACTTTACTTCACTTGACTCGGGCCTGTTTGGATGTATGGTGAATTGAAGTATGGTGATGTGAAGCATCAAATCAAGAAAAAATAAAATATAAGGTGTTATGATTGTATTTTGTTTTAAATTGTTTGGTATGGAATTTTTTGGACTTTTTATATAAAAAAGTGGAGTTTTTTTGTCTTTTAGTGGAGAAATGAGGTTTTTTCTTTTTTACTTTTTTTGAAAAATTCGGAGGGAATTCTGAAATTATATACTTTTGATATGATTCTTTGTCATTTCTTATCTGGATTCACTTAACTTTACTTTAACTAGTTAATTGCCAAACTGGCCCGTGATAAGAGGCATTAGTTCTTATCTGGCTGCTCTAGGTTCAAACCCGGGCAATGGGCAGTCGGCCGAAGGTTATTTTCTCTCATATGAGGGCTTTGTTATTTCACCCGAGGTATACTTCCCCACACCAGAGGAATGGGATCTTGGGGTCCCATACGCCCATAGGTACCAAAAAATACATTTTATTTTCACAAAAGATGAGAGAAGTAACTAGCATATAAAATATATACAACCTCATCCCTCTCATTTGTTGTTTTCTCATTTCTGCATCTCCTTTTATTATTGGAAAGTAGAAAGGGACAAAGGGAATTTGGATACCCATTAAGAAAAGGGAAGGTGAGTATTATTGTCCTGATAGAAGTATGCACATTACCATGACCTATCTTATCAAGCCACCTCACTCATGACCGTGCATCTGATATGATCTGGGCCGTCCATCATTGTCTTTTAAAAGGAATATGAGAGTGAGTGCATTTTCTATGTTCAATTTTTGTGAAGTGGACGATTGATTGTGCTTGTTTACATTTATGGAGTTTGATAGGGGCCTACTTGTTACTTGTACGAATGATGAGGACCAAGCTTTCATTCATCCAAAGTATTCAATGCACCAATAAATATATCATATGAAATGAGACACTATCACAACATCAATGAAATCAGAGTAATTATATTGAGTCTTGAATCATGCATTTGGCATTTAAGATGGATGGGATTATGATTTGTGATTATGTTGGTTTTATTAAATTCTTTTTTTATTATAAATATGTGACTTGAACATGCAACTTTGTAGATGTGACAATGAACACCTTCTAACTAAGGTCACGTTTGGCAATTGAATTTTTAGGGAAAAGATTCTTGGTTTTCCTGAAGTTGTGGTAAATCCATGTTTGTCAATTGTAAATTTTCGATGATTTGGACGAATGAAAATCTTCATTTATTAGGATTTTCAGATCCGACCACCCCCATAAGATTTAAGAATCCTCACTTAAGTGGATTTGCACATCAAACTTTTTTTTTTCCAGCTATATGTATCAATACACACCAATATCAATGTGAAATCATAAACTATACAAATTCCCAACGATAAATTCTTGTTCCAGTGGTAGTGAAGAATTATCAAATTTATGGATTCCTTACTTGCCACCAAACGTGCTTTTAACGTCTAGCATTATATGATATTTATTTGAATGGTCAATTAGCTTGTTATCAAGTGTTTATATTCTCTTTTTGTTGAAAATCTGGCTTGGTTTCAAATTGAAACTAGATTACAATAATCAAGATGCTGAGATGCATTTGTTAGCACACATACAAGTGGGTCCATAGGCCTCCCGGGGTAGAAAGATGAGTAGAAGTGGCATATGCAAATGCTGGATTGATGTCTTATATTCTAGGTTAATCGAATTTATCAATTGAATTAGTAAAGACCAGATTTTGTTGGGGATGTGCAACCAAAGTCCCACATCGGCTAGAAATGAGAAAGATTATGGGCATATAAGTAGGACTAAGTACTCCATTGGTATGAGGCCTTTTGGGTAGAGTCCAAGAGCAAATCCATGAGGGCTTAGGCCCAAAGTGGACAATATCATACCAATGTGGAGTTTGTGGTGGTCCATAGCATTAACAGATTTTGGGTTGGGACTTAAGAAAGAAAAAGTTATAAATATGATATAGCCTGTAAGGCAGACGCCTGATAGCAAAAAGAATGAGTCTATATTTTGTCTGTGGTACCAGGCATACAATCAAACCACATAAATTCTATAAAATAAAACCATAAAAATCTCGTGTGATTTTTCTTTGTGTATCTATTTAAGTGATTCCATTATCAATCGCAGCTTTTATTGCTTCCACACACGAAAGCAGATAGTCATTTTCACCATTCAGTACTCTTTCACAATCAAACTCACAACTAACATCTATCCACCAATTGCATATTAATGAGAATGACTTTTGGTTGATGCCTAACCTCCAACAAGTCATTCTACTTGTTAAGGCCAATGAACTCTTTACTTCATAATGTCGTGATGTTAGTTATAAGATCCCAACTCGGGTGTATAATAAATAGATAATCTGCTCCATTATTTAAAAACATGCTACAAAATTAACTTCCCTCCTTCCCCTTAATAGAAAAAAAAAAGTAGGAAAAAGCAATACATGCCCTTTTTGAATTATGGCTCCAAACAATCCCTTCTGTGGAAATTTGAGTTACAGTATGACCGACAGGGGATACATGGAAAACACATGGCAAGAGCTTTCAAATGATTAATTTGAAATGTATTATAGCATTATCTGTTAGGAGTGCTGTGGTGGGATCATGGAGGTATCATTGAGGTATGTAATGTACTCCTTTACTTTTCTTTGAAGGATGGTAACAACTAACAACAAGGAGAAGTTGAAATAATGAACAGGGTCTCTAGTGAGAATGGTTTGATGAGTCTTGACTTGTACTTGATGGTTTTGCCTTCTTCTCACTGTCGCTAATGAATAGGGAAATACTTAACATGTCCTTGGGACACTGTTGGATGGGCCTAAAAGGCTCACATGGTTCACCTAAAGAGAGCATAAAAGGGAAACATATTATTTTTTGTCATGGTATTCTTTTTAGGACTACTAGCACCTTCTTGTGGTTGTTGCATTCTATGGTCTGTCAATGGGCCTCGAGTTGTCGGCAAAGCCTAACCCAATTGAGATTGTGCTGAGTTTGGGGTGGGCTATGTTTGTGAGCATCAACTTTGTTCAATTAACAGTTTTTGAGGTCCAAGCCTGGCCTGATATTAGGGAAGGCTATTAGTTGGGCTTGGTCTGTCATCCCTTTCTCAAGGGCATACCTGCTGCGACTCCTACTGCAAACTCGCAAAACGTGTGTCCCGTGATTTGAACACCCAACCTACTAGGCTCTTATACCATTTGGAGGATCTCATATCCCATTGAGCGACCACTTATTTAAAAAACAATTGGTGATACGAAACGGTATAACAATGATTTTATGGTGAGGGCACCACTTATTTTAAAACCAATTGGTGATAGAAAATGATACAACAATGATTTTATGGTGAGGGTGAGGGTACGACCACAATTATGACCACTCAGGAATGATGGTGGACATTGACCTCAACAGTTTGGGTCAGGATTAATTTAAACTCACCCAAAGTCACAACTGTTTTGCCATCTGACGAGTAATTCCATATTTATTTTATGCTGAAGAAATGCATAACAATTATTTTACTTCATTGCAAATACTTAATCATCAATATACATATGTAGGTCATGGGTTGGGTCAAGGCACGTCAAAGCTGACTTGGGTTGAAATTAACAAACATCTCCCTGCTCCTACCCCGTCAAAAACCACTACCAACCTGCAGGCTGCAGCTAATTAGGGTGGGTCACCCATGTGTCCAAATCTATTGCTATCCCTACTTTTTATGTGAAACGGTAGCTAGTTAACCCCAATATGGACAGGGGATGCCCAACTCTGGCAGCTCTATGGTTGGTCAAAGCCCAGGCCAGTTTAATGTGGACCTAACTTTGATCGCGGGTCTGACCCAAGCTTGTCCCTGGCAAAAAAGTGGTAACCTAGGATCTATTCCTTTTTTTTTTTTTTTTTATAACGCAGGGTTCCAGCCATTTGGGCCAGAATAATCTCTACGGGTTGGTAACCTAGGATCTATTCCTTTTTTTTTTTTTTTTTATAACGCAGGGTTCCAGCCCTTTGGGCCAGAATAATCTCTACGGGCCTAGAAGAGGATCCTAGGTAATTTTTTCCCTGTGTCCCAACTGTGGTAGTGGGGTTTCGAACCCACAACCACCGGGTGCAAACTGTGGTCCTAGGCCAAATGATCTACCCCTCGGTTGGATGTGGGTCATCCATCCCTTTGTTTTTGTTTTCAGCTGTTCCTTATAATGCCATTAATTAGGTGGCTAAGATCATCAATTGGAGTATGGTGTGCAGTTGCAGGTTCAAAACATCAAGCATAAAAACAATGTCATGGAGCTTATAGCAATAATCTAATCAGAAAGAGTTCAGTGGGGATAAACAGATTGGGACATGCCAAGTTATGGGCTTGGAAATGGAAGCCCGGATGGAGCAGTTTTACTAAATGGGGTTAAACTTTTAGAACCCAGTTCTGGTCGACAAGCCTAGAATCTGTCCAAGCCTCAGCTAAAAGAGGGCCGGCCAAATGGCCCAACTGACCATTCAGCCCCTTGGCACTCCTAGAAAACTTTTATTAGGTAATATGGTCAACATGGCGGTTCAGATTGTCATATCAATCCATCCCATTCCCAGCCCTGTATGTTTACATGTGTGGAGGAGTAAAAATAAAGTTGGGTCAAATCATGCCAAATCGTAATATCAGTCCATCGTTTTTTTTTTTTTATAACACAGGGTTCACAATCCTTTAGGCCAGAATAATCCCTATAGGTCCAAGAGAGAAAGCGGGGTAAAATTCCCCTTTGGCCTCAGTGTGATAGTGTAGTTTCGAACCCACAACCTTCGGGTGCAAACCGTAGTCCTATGCGAACTGAGCTACCCCTTGGGATTAACATCAATCTATCATGCTAATAAGAGATACAAAATTCTTTGCAATAAAATAAAATATATACATTTCAATGGTTCACATGGTGTTTAAACATGGATTATTGGGTCATGTCTTAAGGTTCAGGGGGTTAACAGAAATGTATCTAGGGGTATTTTGGTGAGACTGATAGAATATGAATAAAAGTGTGGACCAATTTATCATGAGCCATTGGGCCTGTGGCACTTGTCTGAAGCCTTGTATGATTTTAAATTGACTCCACCAGCATTCTCATGGCGAGCAATAAACAATGTGTCCCATAGTATTCAAATGCACTAATAGGCTATTGAGTGTTGGGTAGAGGGCTGCATCCAAATTCCCAACAGGTAACTATTTGTATATCAATTCCTGACAGGACCATGGTGGACCCCACACCCCTTATAATCCAACCTTCTCTCTCTCCTTCCTTTAGAAACATAGGCCCATAGCCCAAGTCCACACACCGGCCTAAGTGCTTGGGCCAAGCCCGGCTTGCCCGAAACATGGCAGGCTCGAGCCCGCCCCACCCATTTAGTCAATAGGGGGGCTAGGGCAAGCATTCTCTCACTTCTTCTTTGTTTTTTTTTTTGAAAGATAGCTTTCTATCACTTGTTAAGGCCATACTTCGCTTAATTGGGTAAATTAACTAAAGTAGGAATACCACTTGTTCAGGTTTTTTGTCACTTAATCTATAAGCCTGGACCAAATATTAAATGGGACCAAATTTTAAATCCAGGTCGCACCTGAATACTAAAACCTAAGGCCCAAACCTGGTTCAAAACATGCTAGGCTCGGGTTGGGCCTGTCTAGCCCCAGTGGGTTCAATCCATCCAGTTCATCAACTAGACAGGAACATGGCAATAGTGGATCCGACCCAAACCATGCCTCAAACAAATCATTTTTACTTTTTTGACTTGTTGCAGTTAGGAATAGTAATGGGTTGGGTTAAACGGGTGACCTGTCCTCACTTGCTCCTTTTATGAGGCAGATTTGCTAGTGGATTTTCTATTTCTAGCAAACATGGTTTTTCATATTTTGATGCTGGTTGGATTTGGAGTAGGTTCGGGTTTTAATCAACCCATCTTATTCTACACCATTTATACCTACTCCATCTTTTTTTTTTCTTGGATTAAATACAGGTATAGTATTGTAGTCTGTAGAAGAAAAACATGTGATGGAGTGACATTGAGAAAAATATAAATTTAAAGTTTTCATATAATTTTGATCTAAAATTAACTTATGTTGAACCCAACCTAACTTACAATGGGGCAAATTAAAATCTACATCAAACTGATTTAAGACTAAAAACAAACCTCACCCATTGCCATCTTTACTACTAGCCTTGAAAATATTTTTGGTGTTTTTAGCACAGTTGGCTAGGATCATTACTAAGAAACTATAGGTTGTGGTTTTAAACTTGCGCTTTATTCTTAAGAAGCCTTAGACTAACCTGATGCGTGGGTATACAGGGACTTCTTGTGCCCGAAATTATTTAGTTTTCAAAGAGCTACGTACCCTCGTCAGTGAAAAGATAAAAGGCAAAATTTTGGATCTTAGAGTCTTTGTTGGTGCTTGAATACATGACCTAATGTTGTAAAAGGTTGGAACCAATGAATCCCTCTTGTATTGTTTTTGGTTTTCTTCTTATTTCGCCTTCCATCTTCCGTCTTTTTTAATAAATTTTTTTTTCTTTACTCTCTAAGGAAAAAAAAAATCTATTCCATTTGAACCAATTTTTCCGGAATCCAGTTAGAGAGAAATCTGGATCCTGCAGTTAATCAGAGCAATCAATCTCTGCCCTATCAATCTGCAGTGGAGCCACATAACCCTAGTTTTTCTTGGTGGAGTGAAATTTTGCCCATGCCCTGGATTTACATGTGGGTCCCACCTATGACTGATGATGGTGAATATAGGGTTGGTCTGATTCCAGCCACTGCAAGGACTTGAACTCTCACTCCATTGCAGTGAAGTTCATACAACCTTCCAAAGCCCTAACAAACATCTGAATAGTAAAGAAACCCTAGAAACTCCAAAACCCTCTCTCTCTCTCTCTTCTTCCCAAAGATGAAACCGGTCTCCGGCACCATCACCTCCTCCAAACCCATCTCCCTCTCCAAAGCCGCCCGAGCACTCTCCAAATTCATCTCGATAGAGAACGGCGCCTCCCAAGCCGTCTCCGCCTACCTGAGACGAGCCTCCGCCGCCTTCAACGAGCTCGTGCAATTCCACGAGAATCTCAAATCCGGAAAACAACACAAGAAACCCCGCTCCCAAACAGCGGAAAGAATCAACGGAAACCTAACAGACCAAGGACAAAACCCTAGAATTGAAGAGCCTCCTTCAGCTGCTTCTCGAGGAGAAGACGGTTTGACAAATTTGGACGAAGAAAGAGGGGATTTTGATGATGCTGGAAGAAAGATCGAGAAGGAGAAGAAGAAGAAGAAAAGGCGAGAGCTTTTGGACGAGAGAGGAGGAGATGGCGCCGAAGAAGGCGAAGGCGAAGTGAAAAAGAAGAGGAAGAAGATAAAGATGGAAGAACGATTGGATGATAGTAATGAGAAGGTTAATAACAGCAAGAAGAAGAAGAAGAGGAAGAAGATAAAAGTCCAAGAGGAAGAGGAGTAGTTGTTGGGACATTTGAAAGGTTAGGGTTCAAATGAGAATGTTGGTTTTGTTATTTTTTTTTGTACTGTATTTGGGATAATTTACTGATTTTGGGGATAAATGCAGTCTCTTTTTTTATTGTAGTCTCAAAGAGAAATGAAATGAATTTGGTATTTATGAAATGGAGATTGTGTCACTTTTTTCTTCTTTTTGAATGGATTTGCATATGAGAAGAGTTCAGTTTGTTATCTAATTTCAGACGAATGCACGAGAAAGAGTGGTGAATTCATTCTGTTAATGATAAGATAGTGTTTTTAAGCTTGTTTGGTTGGTGTTTATAGCATTAAATTTTTTTCTGAACTTATGTGGATGTTTGAATCTCATTTTGACTGGTGAACTGCATCTCCTCTTTAGTTTTGTGATTGGTAAAGGCGCGGAAATGGTTCGAGCATGGTTACTTGTAAGTCTGTTTCCCATTGTTAAAGGGTCTGTTTGCTTGCCTTGAATTGAATTCTAGGAAGTTGTAGTAGATGGGGTTAACTTTGTCATATTGAATTCTAGGAAGTTTTAGTAGGCAGGTTATCTGAAGGAGTTTTAAAGAGGTGGCAGGAGAGGGATCTAAGGTGAAGATCTTGATGGTATCATGACTTTTCTATCATTTAATTTACTGGGGCGATTGGTGGGTAATCATTTCCTATCAAAGGAGAGATTATTTAATGGCACCTTGTGGTTCTTCGCATTTAATCTGCCACTTGGATAAAGTGGTGGTGGCAGATAAAATGGCATGGGTTGAAATTCCTAAGAATTCAATACTAATTAAATAAATCGACCTAAAATGTTATGAGATGTTTCTTACACAGGTTTCTAGGTTTAGCAATTAGCAACTCTGCATTGAACTTATGATGAGTCCTCAACATGGTTTTGATCCGATATGGAACAAGAATCTCTGCCAAGACTGATTTTGCAATTTTAATGAAGCAGAACCCTTCATATAAAAATGATGTTACCTTTTGAGGTACTGATTTTAAGTTTCAAAAGATCCAAAGATGGGTTTTCTTTGTTTCCTTGTCTCTCTCTTTTTTTGATAGGTAACATCACCCAAAAGCTCGTGCTTGCAGCAATGAGCACGATCTGATTATGCTTCAGGCTATTGACTAAGGAAGGTTTTTTTTTTCTTCTTAAGTTCTTTTTCCAGGTAAAAAGGAATTGATTTTTTCATCTGACTCTGGTTTCTGGAGTGTCATTGTGGTACCATCAGGTTAATGCTAGATGGATTGTGTTATCAATATGCAATGTCCAACTTCGAATCTGGTTCTTGAGCCCTTGGAAATGGGATAGATGTATGCAACGATTTGGAATTTATCTGAGCAAAGGATTAGTGGTAGCTCAGGTTTTGGCTTGAAGGGCTAGCCTGATTTTGAAGATTCAAATTTTGACATCTCAAAATGGTTCTCCAATACTATATTTTTTATGTAGTGTCTTCTCATGGGGCTATTTGCTTCCCAAAAGACATGGATGTAACTTCCAAGAAAATTGTGCGAGCTGTATTTTAGACCTGTGTTGTTGCTCTGTGTGTGTGTGTGTGTGTGTGTGTGTGTGTGTCATTTTCTTTAGTTGCCGCTCAATGGGCCCTATGATAGGAATAGGATTACTCTAATATTGTCTTTTCTCTTGCTCTTACTCAATTGTTATTTAGTATTGTCATCGTCAATACAGTTTTTGGATCCCTTGCCATTTTAGGTGCTGAGTGAATTTTCTCCTAATTTTTAGGAAGTACCTAATTCAGGGGAAAAAAGAAAAAGAAAAGAAATCGCAGCTCCCAAAACATAGCCATACATACTGCCTAAAGTCATATAAATGTCACTTATTGGTATTCATTGTTCTCTAAACTAAGCATGGAAATCAACCAATCTGAAATTTGACACTACTGAGTACCGAATACACCATTTTGAATTTACTAAAAACTGCCAACATTATTGTTTGAAATACTGAACAGTCTGCCTTTTCATCTTACAGTCCACTAAATAGTTGTTGTCTTGAGTCACCATCTGGAACTGGATCCTTCCCTCGTAAGTTGCACAAACCACCTTTTTTTTTTCAAAAAAAACTATATCTCGGCTTCTCATAAGTGCTGCATTATGATCTCATTCTTCCAAGCAATGCATACATTATATGTTCTAGCCAACCTGTCCTCCAAAGGCCTTGGAAGCATCCCAGCTTGTATTTGGATGATGCGTCTAATGAGAAAAGCTCATGGTCTATTTACTTTAACCAGCATCAAGGTAGAAGTGTAGGAACATCCCAGCTGACTGGGATTCATGCACCAATAAAAAAGAGGCAAGCATAATGTTGATGGCTTGCAGCACACTGCCTTTATCTCCATATCAATCTTGCTCTCAAGTGTTACTCCTACAGGGTTATGTAGGGAAACTTGCTACAGCGCTGACTTTGGCAAACTTTCATTTTGAATTTGTTTTGAAATCTGTGGTTGCAAGAGACATGATCCCATTATTTGCTTTATGGCTTTTTCAGAGGTGGAAAGCTTGTTCTTGAGTAGGAAGGTGAACTATATCTTGTTCTCATTCTGCCTCAAATCATGATCCCCTAAAGAATTTAGCATACACTAAAATCCTTCATGAAGATGCAACGATCAGAATATGATGGTTGTCTTATATTCATTGGAACTGATGAAAAAACCCACTCTACTTCCCACCAATGCATTCTTCAGGTTCTTGAGTGAATGCAAGTCCGACGCATCCAAATATCTGCAGGTACAACAACTTGAGATGAACATTGCTCCTTTCCTTGTTCTATTGTAGAATGCATAATGCTAAGAAACACTAGTCCAAGTCCAAATATCAGGTAACCATAAAACTGCTGATTGATCTGTGTCCCCATGAATATCCCTTTGCAAACCTACCTTTGCCTGTCTTTTGGCAAATTAGCACATCAAATGAGATCTCACTCTTTTGTAACAAGTTCGATTTTTTTTCTCGAGTGATTTCCTACAAAAATAGTATGGATGCTAGTGGAAGCATGAAAAAAGTTGTGCCCTTCCATGTAGTCTTACAGTCTGACTCATCTCTCTTTAATGATACACAAATTGTTGAATTTGCGCGCTTGAAATGTTTTACGACTTCTTCTATGGCTAATCTTAGGAAACCCACATATCAACTGTGAAAATGATACAGGGATATACCTACCATCTGCACATCATTAAGAAGATGTTGGCGGAGCTATCATTACCAGTAGTCATTACAAGAACACGCACCATCTTTGAAATGGTGGAATCGGTTGCGATCTCTGACAATGATCTCCCTGTCATAAATTTTAGAGATGAGTTTTATAGCAGCATGGCAGTCCCTGCAGACACGGAGATTCTTCACCACGCGAATTGGCTTCGCTGGGCTTGCCTTCAGAAGCCCAAAAGCAACAGCCAATTTCTCACTGTGCAAGGAAAGGTTCTGAGCTTTCTCCTCTTCATCCAGGTCAAACAACACGATGGAAGTATCTGGAATGTAACCAGCCAATCGTAATTTCTCAGAGATCTCATCAAGTTTAGCGTAGATCTCCTGGGTATGTGGATGGGTCTTGCCACCCACAACAAACTCATGAACCATGTTATCTACCTCTATGGAACTGCATCCAGGGATTTTCTCTATGCCTCTGGATTTCATCAAATTACGGATTCCAATCACATCCTTCCATTGTCCTGAGCTAGCATACATGTTTGAAAGCAGCACATAGTAACCAGGATTTAGAGGCTCTAATTCTACCAGCTTTTTTAATACCCTCTCCCCAAGCATGTAATCATTGCACATTCTGCAAGCGCTTAGCAATGACCCCAAGATTACTGAATTGGGTTCAAAGGGCATGCAGTTTATGAGCTCCTGAGCTTCATTCAAGTGTCGTGCACGCCCTAGAACATCTACCATACATCCATAATGCTCCATCTTAGGTGGTATACCATAAACCTTTCTCATCTTTCGGAAGTAAACATTTGCTCGATCAATAAATCCTGCATGCCCGCAAGCATTCAACAGCCCTACAAAAGTTATATCGTCAGGCACCACTCCCTTTTTCTCCATCTCTGCAAACAGCTCGATGGCCTCTTTGCCTCGACCATGGATTGCCAGTCCAGAGATTATAGTGTTCCAGGACACCATGCTTCGCTCCGTCATCTCGTTGAACACTGTTATGGCCTTGTCAATGCTCCCACACTTCGCGTACATGTCAATGAGTGCATTGCACACTGCAACATTGCTATCAAACCCATTCTTGTCTATGTAGACATGAACCCATTCTCCCAATTCTAAAGCCCCCAGTTGACTGCAAGCGGGAAGGACTGTGACCATGGTGATCTCATCAGGCCTCACCCCTGCTACTTGCATCCGGCGGAAGACTCCCAATGCTTCAACAGGCTTCGAATCCTGCACATACCCTGCAATCATCGCATTCCAAGTTGGCCTAGTCTTGGTAGGCATCCCCTCAAACAACCTCTCAGCAATGTCGCCCTCGCCTATCTTTGCATACCCGCAAACCATAATATTCCACGACTGCTCATCCTTATCGGGCATTGCATCAAATAGCCTCCTCGCATTCTCAACATCACCCCGCTTCGAGTAACCTGCAATCATAGCATTCCACGTCGCAGCAGTTCTACGTTGCATCCTGTCAAACACATTCCTTGCAATCTCTACTTTCCCTCCAGAAGTGTACATGTTAAGCAATGCCGTCTGAATGTAAACGTCTGAATTTGGCATGCCAAAGATTACACTTTGCGCGTGGATGGCGCAGCCGAGACCCGTTGTGGTTGACAGGTCAGTGGCAGCTTTGATGAGGAAAGTGAAGGTGTAGTTGTTGGGAAGAATGCCATTATTGCGCATTCTGTTGTAGAGTGAGATGGCTTGAGCTGTGTCTCTGCGATGTGCATGGCTTCTTATCATGGTGTTGTACATGAATATGGTGGCAGTGTCTTGGAGCTGTTCAAAGATGCGAGTGGCGTAGATTAAACTGTTTGAGGCCAGTTGGAAGGAGGGAGGCTCCGCGCAGAAGGCCAAGAGCTTGGCGCAGAGGTCTTGTTGGTGTTGAAGGCCATTTCTGAGGATTGAGGCATGGATTTGCTTGGCTTGTTTGATGGAGTTGCAATTCTGCAATGAAGTTAGGAGTGTTTGGATGCGTTGGTGGTTTGGGTCTTGGTTTGGAATGTTGAGGGATGGTTTTGGTGTGTTTTGGATTGAGAGGAGGGAGCTGGGAAGGGCTGCCATTGGCAGTTGTTTTGCTGCTACTTTCCTTGGCGCTGGAACGTTTGGCTGACGATATTTTTCACTTTATCTTGTCTTAGAGGGTTGAGGTCGTTACCATTTGGGAGTCCAGATCCGATTTCCCCTAATCACTTTGATGGGGCCCATTTAAGTAGATCAAGTCTTGTTTGGAGTTCATCCACGGCACACCGTCAGAACTTGATCTGACATGGGCACAATGGTAGGGTCACACAATTTTTCTAACAATAAAATTTTACTGTCCAAAACAACTGTCGCCATCTTCAATGGTCTGTTGCCAAATTTTACCCCAATAATAGTGGGCTCACTGAAAGATTGACCCCATTTAAAACGAGTTAACAGAAGGTTTGGATTTTGCTCCACTTAGTAACATTGAGAAATTTAGTTTGGAGGGCTTGGATTTCAGAAGTGGGCTCCACTCCCTCATGGAATTATAGGGTGAAATCAAAGGGCTCTAGGAACTAGGGTTGCAAATGGGGCAATTCCTTATTGGAATGATAGTGGATTTGAACTCATTTTTAAATAAAGATTTCGGTGCTAATTTGAAACCTATTTTGTTGGTTTTAGACTTGGGTTCGATAAGAAAATCCGAATTTGGTTTCGGAATCGAGTCCATCTATAGGACCAGAATTTAGTTTCGAAATCAGTTTTAATTTTTTTTAATCTTTTATTCTTTTTTAAATAAGTATATCATTCAATTAATAATAGTGCATTAAGTTATTACCTTCAAGATTATACATAAAAATGTTTCAAGAAAATTGATTTTCAGTTATAATTTGCAATATTAAAGACTCGTATGCCGAGTCTTAAATCCACAGGTCAAAACTTTATATGGATCAAGAACTGGATCTGTTTATCAATAGAAACCTAAATTTGGTTCCGGACCCAAACTTGAGATTGAAAACTTTTTTTTTATTACTATCTTTTATGACACAGGGTGTCCCAGCCCTTTGGGCCAGACTAATTCTTTCTAACCCAGAGAGAGGTAAATCCCCTGTGGCCCCCGGTGTGATAGTATGAGTTTCAAACCATTAACCTTTGGGAGTAAACCGTGGTCACAGTCCAACTCAGCTACCCCTAAAATAGGTTCCAAAACTTTTTTTGGGTTGGATTTTTTTAGATAGTCAGAGAATTGGATATCAATTCCAACCCTATTAGGAGCCCCCGGTAGGGGTGCACAAAAAAATCACTAAATCTCTAAATCGAATCAAATCGGGCGGTTCGGATCCGTTTTGTAGTGGATCGGTTCAGTCATAGTTTGGTTCATTTTTTGATTTGAAGGTACGGTTAAATCGCTCAAATCGAACTGAACCAATTATATAAATATATATTTTTATAAAATATATAAAAATAAATAAAAAATTACTTGAAGAAGACTCGAACCCTCACTCCGTTAAGTCCAACGTTTCTCACCAATTGAACCAACATTTTTTATGTGGAAAATGAAAAAACAAAAAAATCGTAATCGAACCGAACCAGTTCCTTTCAGGTTGATTCAGTTTGAGCATATTGGCAGTTTGATTTGATTTGGAAAAATAGAAATACGATGGGTTCGATTTGATTGATGCTTTTCCTCTAAATCAATCCAAACGGCCATGTGCACCCCTAAACCGAGGGTAAATGACCCTATCATGGCGTGGCCCATCTTATAAAATGCTGATAACATAACAAACAGGCCCCACATCAAGATAACACACCTGCATTTGCTCAAACAGATAAGGTGCATGAAAACAGAGTAGGAGCGCAGCTTCAGGCAGCCAAACACACACTCTCCCACCATCTCCCACTCTCTTTCAGAAGCCATGGAAACCTCCCTCTGCACATTCTCCCCTACAAAACCCCACCCTCCCAAAACCCTAACCCTAAAACCCCAACCCACCCTCTTCTCAATACCAACCTCCCCTTCCTTCCTCCGCCCCAAAACCTCCCCCAAACCCTCCCTCGTCATCCGCGCCGCCATCAGCCGCACCAAGAAGGAAGAAACCGTCGAAACCCTAAAGAAACAGCTCGAGAACTGCCACCTCATCGCCGGAATCAGCTACAAAGGCCTCACCGTGAAGCAGTTCCAAGACCTCCGAAAATCCCTCCCCGACTCTGTCAAGCTCATCGTCGCCAAGAACACCCTCATCAACAGAGCCATCGACGGAACCCCATGGGAAGCTCTACGGCCATGTTTGAGTGGCATGAATGCGTGGCTCTTCGTCCACACGGAGGAGATTCCGACCGCGATAAAACCCTACAGGGATTTTCAGAAGGAGAAGAAGCTTGCAGAGAATGATTTTACTGGGGCCGTGTTCGAGGGGAAGTTCTACGCGCCGTCGGATTTCAAGGCGCTGGAGACCATGCCCACGAGGGCGGAGATCTACGCGAAGCTGCTGGGGGCGATGCAGAGCCCGGCGATAACGCTGGTGAGCACGCTGCAGGCGCCCGCGAGGGATTTGGTGTTGGTGTTGAGTGCTTATGTGAAGAAGTTGGAAGAGGAAGGTGGGGGGAATTAGTACTGATTCAATTACTGGAGTCTTCTGCTGCTGCTGCTGCTGCAATTGTAAGGTTTTGATTCTTCTTTCTTGTTGATGTTGTTTTACTTACATTTTTGTATTTAGTCAATTGATTACTGCTTTGCAAATTACATGTACTTTGTTTGAAGTAATGGTGAATTGTTAGAAAGTTGGAGGAATGTTTTTGTTTCAATGCTTGGCCTCAATCAATCAATAATGTGGGTAGTGCTGCAAACTGATGATTGGGATTTTTGGACTGGAAATTGAATTTGGAAGTGAAGTTAAGAATTCTTGTTCAACATATAAATCAGAAGATGGTAAATGGAGTGAATTAATAGCCAGACAGCCCATGTAATGGGAAGAAGCCCTTCAGTTGGATGGCTGGGATTGTTTGCTAGTTTTTTTTTTTTTTTTTTTTTTAATGCATTTGATGCTGGAGTTAAATGAGAATAGCAATGATTGAGGGCAAGCATTGTGAATTCTTCTTCCTTTGATTGGTAGGTAAATAGTGGTGAGCATCTTGGCCATGGTTTACATTGGTTGTTTGTTTTTCTTGCTATGTGGGTTTGGTTTTTTTAATTGGGATTTTTTTTGTTATGTGAAGAGAATAAGAATAAGGAGTCTAGGGGAATCTCCCTTTTAGAATAAAAGCTTAATTCTGAGATAAGTAAGTGTAATCAGATTAAAGAAAAATAAGTGTCACAGATTTTGCTTAAGCCGAATCAATGGAGGCTAACCACTGATGCGATCTCCCTAGAAGCTTGGTTCATCCAGAATTTGGGGTAACGTAAAAAATGATGGAGGAGAGTTGATTTTGCCTTCTCAAGGTCTGTGTGGGGGCAGAATCCCAATAAAGAAGAAATTGTAGCTATAAATGAAGTACTAAGGGCCTGTTTGTTTTCATGGAATTGAATATTTAGGGATTCATAGTTCAATGGGCTCCAATAAAAGATCGTTAAAAAGGTGAGGATTGAAGCGGGAGATGTAGATGGGACCTTATTTTCCTCGGATCTGAATTACTAGGGTGATGGTCTTTGATTCTTCATTTTTAACTGCTTGTAGTAATACAATCCTAGGTATTCAATTGCATGAAACAAACGGGCCCTAAAGTGTTTCCAAAAACAATTCCTCAAGACTCTTACTCAGAGACCAAGTCACAAAATGCTATATCATGTTCACGATGTAGCGCTGATACTCTTAAGTATGTTTCTTTAACAAGTGGAGGAGTGAAGGTAATGGTAAAGTTGTTTTTTTATGTGACATTTTCTACCTTTACCTTGTTTGGTTGAAAAGATGAAGTGGGAAAGTAATCTCATGCCGTGGCATTTCTAACCACTAACTTCACCACATGCTACTTTTTTTAACCCTTAGAAAAGTGCAGAATTGTGAGTGGAGACAAAAAAAAGTGCTTTTTAATCATACACACTCTCACCTTTACTTTATCTCGGATAATTCAAATAAATATTTTACTACAACTCTACTTTTATTTCATTATACCTTGCCTATTCCATGATGTGAAGTGAAAAAGTAAATGTAAGGTATAATGAAGTAAAAGTAGAGGTGTGGTAAAATATTTATTTGGATTGTCTTATGTAAAGTAAAGGTGAGAGAGTGGTCAAAAAGTGGCTTTTTGTATGGACTTTACTTTACCACAGTTTACCATGCTTTTATATGGTAAAGAAAAAGTAGCTTGTAGTAAGCGTGTGGTAAAATAAATGGCTGCTGGTCTTTACTTTACCACACCACTTTTTCATCTAAATGTGGTAAAGGGGAGATTTGTCACATCTGATCTTGATTTTACTTTACCGCACCACTTTTTCATCCAAACGTGGTAAAGGGGGAATATGTCACATCTTGCCTCGACTTTACTTTACCTTTACCATAATGTTGCCTAAATAAACATCTGTGAATGTGTGCTTTCCACATATTCCAAGAGAATAATAGATCAGAGGCAGATGCTTAGGCCAATGCAGGGGTAGCCAGATCCGAGTTTGGGATTGGAAATTCCTTATCCTTGTAACTTATCTTTTCTTTTTCTTAGGAAGTTGTTTATTGGCTTGCTTCCCTTTTGATATAGAATTTAGTTCATATTAATTGAAATTTTTACCGTTGCTTTTAAAAGAAAAAAGATTAAGATTTTGTTTTGATAAATAAATCCTGCTTTTAATGAAAGTAGGAAAGTCCCAATCTTGTCGTAGAAAACATGAATTGGAAACCTTACCTCATCAGTGTTTATTCAAGTACTAGTCACTATTTATTTTAGAAGTGGAGAGTCCAGACTGCAGTGCATTTGAACTTCTGCTGGTGATATGCTAATTGGTGAAATCAGAACAAATCACAGCTTGGTTTTCAGCTTCGAACCAGGTTTTGGTCTTCAATCAAATCTTTTCAGAAGCTTCCATCCATTGTTGGATGGAGAAGTGTAATTCATCAATGTTTTAGTAGATGAAAAGGTGGAGAGAGTTCCATGATAGGAGAATTTTCTTTTGTATGTGATTGAGTTTAGAGATGGAATAGGGCTTCAATGGTGGTGATCATTGGGATTAGAAGATAAACCTGGCTAGATGGAGAGAAAATCATATGCAAGCAAAGGTGCAATTACCACATTGGAAGCCTTCCTGGAATAGATGATGGACCTCCATGTCCGTATCTTATGATCCAACCAGCATCTTTCTTTAATCTCAATCATTGTTACATTTTTGCTCTTGTGCTAGTGTTGTGAATGTCCAATCACAATGCAATAAATAGACAAGCAGCACGAGGTTAACACAATAAGATTTATGTCATTCAATATTGTGTCTGTGTCCATAGTGCAAAGAAAGCAATTGCCATTGTCTCTGAGGATTTAGGTTACAACTTTGAGGCAGGTTCACTCTCTTCATGCCCCTAAGACTGATTTCTGTAGCCATAAACAACCCTTTTAGAGAATATTTATATTCAACATAAATTTCCAAGTACCCCTAAATAGTAGCAGTCTGGCGCCGAACCATGTCAATCTTTCTATATTCTTCTTGTGATGCTTGATTATTCATTGCATCATGATCGGTTACATTGACAACAAATATACCATCATTCTCCTAAATGGATAGTTTCATTAGTCCTTGTGACTATATCACATGAACATCTCTTCACTTCTGCCATGGAATATATTTGCATGTGCTCCTCATGAAATCATGCAATTACGCATACCTTTGATTGAAGTCCATATATGCAATTATACATGATTAAAGATTTATATCGTAATAGTCAAATTCAATTTGTTTAGGCTGAATCTGCCGAAACTTTTAGGTCTGAAATTTGGGATTGTTCATTCAAAATCTGTGTTTTGACTTCAAATTCATTGATGCAAAATAGGCTAAAATTTTCAATTTCGGCCAAGTTCAGTGCAGATGTATTTTTTTTAATTTCAATTTTATTGACAAAAATGTTCCCCATTAAGTCAAATAGTCCAGGCCTTTTTTTTTTGGGGAATGAGAAAGGGAATCTGGGCCCCCAAAACTCTAGATATATATATATATATATATATAGTTTATGTCATTGAAATTTAGTTTAACTCGGGTGTCAGCACACCTTTTTTCTTTAAATATATAGTTTGTTTAACATTTTACTATTTTTTTTAATTGTGTGTATTCTCAAATTGTTAGTATTTTTTTTTTTTTTTCAAAATGAATTGAACCAAAACCATTGTCAGTAAACCTCATTGTTGAGGAAATCATTAACCAAAACCATCTATTTTGAAGCTTCAAAGGGGTTATCATACTTGAACCATTTGTCTCAGTTGGAATTGAAATTTTAAATGGGTATGATTGAATAATTTTTTATTAGTAAATTCTGACAACAAATTGAATTTTCAAATTATTATTTTTCTCTATTATAGGAAAATCTATCAAGCATGTAGACCACCTTCCAATGGTCACTAGTTAATAACCATCCCTCTCCAATTAAATTGAATACTGCCTTGGCTCAGGCCGCCATTTTTAGAGTAAATACAAGAATCAGATCTGATTTGTTAAATATATTTAGCTGAAGAGACATGTTTGGCAGTATTCATCTATTGCCTTTCTACAAGGGAGGATCAAATGCCCACAGGGTTAACCATGGGTCTCAAGCACCATGCTAAATTTGGAGGGTTAGCCATGGGTCTAAGCACCATGATCGAAATGCTATAGACAATTTGGCCTTTTCCTTTTTGGGTAAATAGGAGAATTTCATTAAAAAATGCAAAGCAACAACAACAACTGGCAAAAGAGGGGACAAATCCCTTCATGCATGACTCATCTTACAAAATCACCCTCCAAAAAGAAATCACTCTTATAAGCAAAACATAGATTAGCCAAATAACTTGGCAGGGTTTGGTTGAGATTTATCTCCGAACCAATTACTTTTGACAGAACAGGGTAAAAAGAACCGAAATGGGCTTTGTATATGTCCCGCTGCGAATGTGAAATGGCAATTGGTTCAACTTAAAATCATCTCATTTCATTTGAAGCAGAAATTAACCAAAATGACCATACCACTTGTGATTTTGAGTGATTGAGCGAGCACAAATAAACCCTAAGGGGTTGGCCGAGTGGTCAGGATCACGGTTCATCTTTTTTCCAGAACTAGAGGTCCTGGTATTAATCTTTGGTCCTCACCTTTTCACAAATCGAAGATTGAGGCCATTTGTGCTACCATCTGGTATTGAAGAGGGTTTTATCCGACTTCTTTTTGGACTCAGAGGGATTAGTCACACTCAGCACATTTCAATTATAGCATGGTATGGTTTTTTGCCCCAGAATGTTGCCAAAGAGGCCCTCAAAACCCCTGTGCATAAAGCCACCCATTCTTTCATTGAGATCACATAAAGCACACTTCTAGTGCCCGGGAGTTATAACAATCTTCGTAACTTTTACTAGCAAGTGTAGAGTTCATCAGAAGGCTAGCAAGTGTAGAGTTCATCCGAAGGCGCCCCCCGCCCGATCGGGTTTAAGCGGTGACCTTCCTTGATCCATCACTACTGGAGGCGAATCCTGGCCCATCTCTATTGAAGACAAATTTGATAGGGTTTTTATTTATTTATTTATTTATGACATGGGTATCCCTGCCTTGACCCATCAGAATTAAACCCCTGGGTGGTGCCCGCGAATTCGGGTATAGTTTACAAATTTTGACTCTCATCGTCTTTCAATGAGAGATAGCGCATGGGGCCTACCTAATCGACAATTCGAGCCTTCCACATATACAGGACCCTGAATTACATCAAAGCCCTTGGGTGCAACCTTTTTAAAATATATATTGTATAGGGGAAATTCTAAAAACGCCCATTTCTTCACCCCTCATTTTTTGGTCATGGGGGCTCATGTTAAGTCAATCTAGTCTTTTCACCACCCCCTACCCTAAGTCCAAGTTTGACACTCACCCAACTTTTTTCTCACCAGTTGGATGGAAATCATGATAAAATAATGTCTCTAAACCATTAGATTTTAGGGTTATAAATATAATAATGATAAAATAATGATGATTATGATGATCTTATGGACTCAAGATCTTGCATATAAGTAGGCCTAACATGGATCTTCTCATCCAATGGACTTCTATAATCATCATTCATCCCAGTGGGCTCAACTAGGATGAACATTTTCTCCTAAAAAACGCACAGTCGCTATGTAACGCTCCCCATACATATATATATATATATATGTTGGGGGTGAGAGGAGATCTTTCGATTCCCTGATCCCATCCCTAGGTGGACCCACGCCAGGTTTTACACTTGAGTGGATGATTGCAATAGAGAGGAACCCTACAAAACGCCTGGGCAAACAAAATAAAAGAGTCGAACCACCATCAAATTGATGGACCTACAAAAGTTGTCTCTTTTGAGAAAGCAGAAGCATTCATTATTCAAGGTGGACATTCATGGCCCAATTCTTTATCAGAATTCCAAGAATTCACGTTCGAGAGGATTTCAAATTCTTAAAAAGTTGTTCCCTTAGATGAAATTCTAAATCTCTCTTTTTTATGGAGGATTTAAAATTTCAAATATAGAAAGTGAAATTCCAAGAATTCCAAAAAATCTTTTGAGTGGCTGGAATTTGAAACTCTAATGAAAGAAATATAGCATTTCAAAATGCCAGATAATAAGATCTAACATTATGTCACGCCATGGCAAAAAAAAAAAATTCCCAATTTTTTAAATTCTAGTAATAAAATTTGATAAATAAATAACAATTTTCCAATAGTTAGATGGTGCAATTGACCGCCGTGAAGCAAAGGAGGAGGGGGTTTAAAAAAATGTTTTTTTTAGGTTGGGCTACTTGCCAACGGTGGTACTATCGACCTGAACACGTAGCAGCATCTATCGCGAGCGTCTCGGTCTGACACTGATGTGCGACCAGCACTCAACTATGAGCGTGCAGTGCACTTTGCTTGGCCTCCGCCTCTCAGAGTATGTTTCCGTCCGTCATGTCTCTTTATAAACATCTGTTTTCAAAATTTTATGGCCCACCTCTATAGATGAAGGATTGAGATTTTGCGCACGTATACAAAAAGAGAGCACTTGAAAGTATCACTGTATCTTTTTCTCTCCCCTTTATCATGACATCCTCAAATGGAATTGGATCTTTTGTTCTGTGAACTTCACAAATCCTTCTCTCTTTCTCCCTTGCCTCATTTATTTTGCAGTGAGATCGAGATAAACAGAGAGATAAGGAGATGGACGAGTACACGAGGGAGATGATGGACCTCAAAACCCTCGTTACCCGCACACTCGAGAAGAAGGGCGTTCTCGCAAAGATCAGGGTTAATTTCTTCTTCTTCTCTCTTAAACCCTAATTCTTCTCTCTCCCTTGGTTTTTCAAAATGCCCTCTTTTTATCTTTCCTGCAAACATCTCTTCTCCACAGAGAGATAGAGGAACTTAAACCCTTTTTTTTTTTTTCATTTCTGCAAAGATCTCTGCACATGAAACTCCAAAGTGGGACATTTCTGTGTTTTTTGTTTTTTTTTTTTCTTGTCAAGATAGGGATAGTTAGATGAATCTGGTTTGGCTTCTCAGGATTTGTTTTACATTTGCAGTGATATCAGAAAGTTGTGCAAAATTGGTTAGGAACACTGTTAAAATTGCAAGTTGATTACAATCACAAATCGCAGATGCGATGAATTGTGACTAGTGTAGCTGGCATATATCTTTATTTTATGCTCAAAAGTTGCAGTCTTTGTTCTATTTTCATATACATCTTTTTGAGAGCTGAGTGAGATTTTATGGGAGAAGGTTGGAAATTTGCTGCTGAAAGTTATCTCAGGCACCATCTCTGCTTTTCTGGGAAAGTTTGGGCAAATTTTGTAACACACAAATACTTCATGTTTGGGCTGTTTTTGTTCTTCTGTGTACACACCCCACCATCTGAAATTACACTCTTGGGATTTCTCTTCATGGAAGCTAACCATGGGTGTCTTTTTATGTACAATGAGTTGGTTATCCCTAAAGGGTCGTGTAAATATCTAGGTTGCTTTTAATATGTGGACTAAGGTTTTTGAAAGCATATAGTTTGCTTTTAGGCTTCTATGACCTCAATGAGACCCATTTTGCTTCACCCTAGAATAGTTTTGGCTTTTGAGTGGTTGTATCATTGCGCAGTTGATTTATTAATACAAGCCTTGCTTGGTAGTCTTTCTCCTTATTTCCCATTTTTTCTAGTCCTGTATTTCTACCCATTTTTATTGATTCGTCCCTTTATTTATTTATTTATTTATTTATTCGTGCTGTTCTTCTCTCTCGTAGGCTGAGCTTAGGGCAGGTGTGTTTGAGGCAATTGAAGATGAAGACCGGGCAACTGAAAATGAAGATTATGTACCTCCTGTGTTACTTGGTAGCTGTAATGACCGTGCTAAGCAGCTTCATGCCTCTCCTTCAGGTTCTTTATAATGACTTTGTTCGTAGTGCAAGTCAATTTAAGAACTTTTGCAGCTATGCTTGAACAATTGGGTTGTGAATTAGTAATTTTGGTTCTTTGGTATCGTCCATGAAACTTCTCAAGATATTCATCTTAACAGGTCATATGGTACTTCTTTCTTCCCATAAGAAACAATGAACAGAAGGTCATGATTAAGTGCACGTCTGATCTGCTGGATGTATTGAAATATTCATCTCTTGCTAGGTACTATCTTATGAAAAGAGAGGCCATAAGCAGAGTTATGTTCGTAAATGAAAGGTTTCAAAGATTTCACAATCATAAAGAAAACAATTGCGTGGAGACAATTTCTTTAACTAAAATCAAATTAGGGTACAAACGTGAAACAATATGAATTTCTCAATTGCTGATGTTCCTGCAATGATTCCACAAAAATTACAACAATCAAGACTTTCCAAATTAGCAAAAAGGGTGCAACTCTGAAAAACTGTGCACATACTTTTCATAGACATTTTTGGGTAAATTTGTGATTGTAGTTTTTGTGAGATCATTGCAGGAACATCATCAAATCAGAAATTGACTAATTGTTTTGCATTTGCAACCTTATTTGGTTGAAGTTAAAGAACTTGTGTTCGCACAGTTGTTTTCTTTGTGATTGTGAAAATTCTGAAACCTTTCATTCGTGAACAATAGAGTGGATAGACATGATGGAATTGGTTCTAATAAACTTGTTAATGCAATTTACATATGCAATCACTTGAGCATCATTTCAAATCAACCAAAACATAACTGAAGAATCATCTCGAATTTATCTTGTAACTTGTAAGCCTTTGATTGAGTAACAACTCAAAAGTAAAACCATGAAACGTTCCAAAGAAAAAAAAAAAGAAGTCAGACCAGAAATCATTTCTGAAAAAAGGAGAGAGAAAGATGACATACCCCTTATATAGGTTGGATTGGTGTGAAAGAACAAGTCATAAACCCATTTGATGGTGACCTGATGATTTCAACCTAATGGGTTGTTTGAAGGAATTTACATAGGTAAAATTGCATATGTGGATTTTAAACATGTAAAATTTACACATCATCATCATCATCTCCAAAGCCTTTCAATTTAAATTATAAAAAACAAAAAAAACACCCATCATTAAAGCCATGTTCCAACCGTGTTGATGTAAAATTTACTCATGTGAAACATGATACAACAATGGTTTGGAAGCACAATTTTCACACAAGTAAATGTTGAACGGTTTGGATTACATATGCAAAATCTCATATATCCAAAACCTACGGATGTTTGAGACATGATACTAAATCTTTTGGGGTTTAATGGTCAATACGAATTTGAACGGTTCAGATTAAAAATTTGGGCCCATAGGAGTCTCAAACAATAAACGGCGGTATAGAGATTCAACACTACGACCTGTCTCATGTGTCATTTGTATTGGCACCTTCTTGGTGTGTAATCCTTTCACACCTATTTAGGTGTGAAAATTTTGATATGAAAATGCCCTCAGTTACGCGCATGGTTTTAAAAAAACAGCCGTTAGCGTTTCATAATGGCCGTTATGAAATTTTAACTCCCTATGCCGTTACGTTATTTTCAATATAACGGTCATAACGATCACGATATAAAATAAGTGAACAAATCGGTTCATAACGGTCCATAATGGCTGTTATTTTGAATATAATGGTCATAACGGTCATAATGGCCTATATTTTGAAAATAATGGTTAAAATATCGGTTGGCAATTTTTTATTTATTTATACTTTCTTTCCCTTCTCTCTTTCTCGAACCATCCGTGGAGCTTCCTGAGACTGTGCTTGTGATGTGATGCTGTGTTTAACGGTTTTCAGGGTCGGCCGCGATGATGACCGCGACTGCGATTTTGAACCATGGTTACACATCATTTTCACACTTCATTTATGCATATGATGCTTAAATGAGTGCAAAAAAAAGAAAAAAAAAAACAACATAAATAAGCATAAATGTTACACGTTTAACATTTATCTATGTAAATGGGCGCAAACAAATGACTTGGAGATGTTGTGCAAGGGGTCATGTTCATTTCCTCGAGCCTAGATTCGTAGGGCCTTATTCGATGGTAACTAGAGATGGCAAAGAACACAAGGTACTGATGCAAGTTGAGGGTGGGGAGAAACCTGGTGCATGGACATACAGATGCAAGTCTTTGTGAGCTGGAATGTGTTGATGGCATCATCTACTCTGGTGGATGAACGAACACAAATGGCTCTGCACCAGGTATGGAACTATTTTGAAATATTTGGACAGAACAGTTCAGGTGAATGCGTTGATAGCCCCTGCAGTGTAACTATGGGCATTCGTTCTACAAGGTAGACCAGCGTAGACTTTTGAGTTTGATTCTGGGGTTAGTCTAGGCATTCACTGGGTAAGTGTATCTGGAAATTTGTGACACCAGTCTTTTAGGCAATGCCAAATTGGGATGCTTTATCTTTTTCATTTCTGTATTGTAAATTCTATGTAATTTCCTCATGTAGTTATTCTAGATTTCATAATTATTTTCTTGCCTATAAGGAAAAGGTATTCCTTTCTTCTACTTCAACAGGTTATTGGTGTTTTCATTGTGTCAATTCTACTATTTATTATAAGATTCCTGTGATATTTAAGCAGTTTCTGTGGTCGTCAATCCTCTATGCTAGATTTTATGTAAAACTTTTAGTGGAAGCTTACTTTTTAGTGTAGGAGTCCTTTTGATACATGATTTTATGCATGACTGAAATAAATATAGATTGTACGTTTGAAACTTACACTTGACTTCTTTTTTCTTTTTACTATTTCATTTCATATATTTCTTTTTCTGTTCTATCTACTGCATCCAGGAAGGCTGCTGACAGCACTGATATGTGAATACTTGGATTGGGCCCAACTTGGTCACACCCTAAAAGTGTATTTGCCCGAGTGTAATTTGGTAACTTCTTAACATTTAATTACCATTTCACATAATACCGCCAAATTCTGGACAACACAGCTTAAACTATTTTTGTTCCTTTTATTTTTTTTTGTGTGTGTTTTAAATCTTTGCAATGATTGGTTTCCTTATCGCAGCAAACTGACTCCTGGAAAGCTGAATTGAGAGATTTTAGTAGCAAGAATGGGCATGATTTAAATCGGAATGTGGAAAGCAGTCCTATGCTTTTAGATGTTCTTGAAGGATATTTGAAGTTTGAGGTTTGGTACTAACTCTCTCTTGAGATACTTCGAAATCCATAATCATAAGAAAACAGACAATTTTCACATTCCATGTTCTGCTTTTGTTTCATGTTTGTGCATGTATTTTAGGGCAAAAGTTGCAAATTGAGTTGTTTATTTCATCTCTATCCTGCATCATTTCCTCCATTAATTTCTGTGTGAGGTGCGTCCTCGTTTATAGTCTCTTCGGAGACGTGCTTCCGCACTTGTGATGCAAGCCCTAACCCTAGGTATTGCATCACCAAAGCTCTTGCAAAATGGATGGTTTAACTAATTTGGTCTAAATATTTAATTTTATCTGTTAGCCGATGGTTATAATAATCTGATCAGGGTGATAAGTGGAGGAGGGCCTTGTGTAATCCTTGGTTACTGAGCATATCCTATCAACCTCCTCATACTACTAAAACGTGCTTTTTAGTGGAAAGCTTCATGCTATGATGGGAAGCCTACAGACTGGTTTGCTCTTCTTTTGCATTGGTTCACTCATACACTCATGTTTTTTTTTTTTTGGGAATGGTATACACTATACACTCATGGTATGTTGCTAATAAAAAACAGTCACATGTGATATTTAGTTGCTAGTAAAAAATAAGGCATGTGTAATGATGCTCAAGTTTTGAACTTGAGTTTTCAAAGTGGTTTGATGTGTCCTGTTCCCTGGTAACATGCTTTAATCTTAAATCATATTTTTACAGAACTTATCTCAGACAAGGGGAAGCGGAAGGAGAATAATTGCTCCAGAAACTGAATCTGCATCCAATGCAGAGTCGAGGAACATGCGCAGACCATCATCATCTGTTGCTGGAGGCTTACCTCCATTAGGAAGGTAGTTCAAGAGCAATGCCATCATAATGGCTCTGAAAAATAGTTCTGATGCTTTTTGTTTCTCTCTTCATTTACCAATATAATTCGTTTCTCTGTTTTAATGGAATGCCAGGCCTGTTCCTGTTAGCCAACCTTCTGGTAAGTGAGGAATTGCTGGATCCCTGTGTGCATCATCCAGTTGCCTGAATTTTGGTTTTGTTTTAAAGCTTTTAAGAATTTCAGATCGAAGAATGGGTTCTTCTACGGCGGGATTCAGGAAGGATGACTATACTTGGAGATACGCAAATGATGAGCTTTCTGAAGATGTAGTTCGAGTTTCAAGTGCCTTGGAAAACATCCAGTTGGACAGAAAAGCACGGAATCTAACAACATCATGGCGGTATGCTTGAATCCTAACCAACTCTTTCCAATAATTCTATCAGTTTCTTTTAATTTTCACAATCTGTGACTCCATGGTGTTTGGCAAATTGGGTGGAGAAAATCTGGGAAGTCTGCTACTCTTTCTTCTTTTTATTTTTATATAATTTTTTGCATGTTGCAAGTAGATCATCCCAAAGACACTTTCCATGTTCATAAAGAACCTTAAGCCTTTGAAGCGACACGGTTTATGAGAACAAGGAACCTATCATCTTTTAGATAATGAGAGTGTTTTCAGAAAATTATAGCTTTTGAAACACTTATTGATGGTCTCAGGCCCTATGTGTCTGCAGGAGGTGTCAGGCCCAAGTATCCAACTGGCCCCCCCAGGTGAGGTGCACAACTGTGCAAGCCCAGCTAAGCTAGCCAGGCTACATGCCAGGCCTGCTGGGCCCAGTCAGTGTACAACCTGGCCCAGCCAGATTTGACAGTTATGGAAGGATCCAGCCGACTAAATGAAATAAAAAATATCTATTATTAATTAATTAATTATTATTTGTTGGGATTCTTTTGGGTTGCCAACTTTAGAGATGTTTCACTGTTTTCCTTCCTCTTCTTTACATAGGGATTTGAGCAGTACAAGTGATATATAAAGGGATCGGCTATGCATAGGGTTATTAATTTTGGACATTATTTTATGAATAGAAGTTAGGGTTTTCTTCTTCATTAAAAAGAAGGTAGACGCGTTCATTGCTGCCTTTTTTTTTTTAATTCTTGATCAAGATTGTTGAAGGTTCTCCTTTTCTCGTCTATCCAACCGGTCATGATTTTTTGAAATGCTTGAGTTTGTTTATTTATTTATTTTAACTTTAAATCTTTTTTCTCTATTACTCCTTAAGGCCTCTTTTTCCCTATTCCTCAATTGAATCATATGCTCTTTAAGGGATTCTTTATTTTAACGAAGGGTTTGAGGATGAAGGCCTTTGGGGTTGGATTTACATCGCTTGTCACTTGTTGTAATTTTTTGTACTTCTTTTTTTGTTTGGTGTGTTTTATTAATAAAATCTCACCACCATTAAAAAGAAAAAAAGATCTTCAGACCAATTTCCTCTGCATCTAAGAGAACCATGCAATATCATCCCCAAACAAATGGGACTCAACTCCATGTTTATCATACAAATGAGACTTGATTCCATAATTATTGTATTGGTACCTCACCTGCTCTTAAATACTTATTAATTTGGCACCTTGTAATGCTCAGTTTGCAATAATAACCAACTAATGGAGGGTGGATCAATGTAGAGTCTGCCCACACATCTTGGAGCCATGCCAAAGGAATCTTCACACATTGGAGATGCCAAGAAGTCTTCACACAAGACTAAGAGAGTTTAATTTCACTCAATATTGGAAGAGAGGATTAAATTCTTTGATTTCTTTGAAGAACGTTACATCCTTTATTTAGAGTAGTAGGCAACAATCTAACTCTAAATTAGAGATTACCTCTTCTCATTAGAGTGGTGAAATAACCTTTGACTCTCGACTAGACATCGGCAAATTACTATCAACTTGATTATCTCAAGATAAAACTTCCTAAAATACAATAATTGGCATATGGGCATCACCACAATTGCCCTTATTTAACATTTGAGTAATTAGTAACTTAAATTATGGGTCCTCTTATAAGACTGGGCCTAGGCTTGTCTTTGTGGGCCTTATTTTTTAAGAGTATTCAAAGATGCATTTGGCCCGTTGCCTGCATCATTTCTCCCCAGCTTGAGAAGACTGCTTCCGACTAATTAAAGGCCTGGTTCTGCTCATAGAAGTCCAAGTTGAGCTGGAATTCATGTGTTGTCACTTGTCGGACCATGGTCAACTTTTCCACTTTACTAGCTTTTGGCAAGCTTGATTGCGTGTTGAAACCAATTATCCAACACGTCCTAAATCTATTCTGTCACCTTTGAAATATAAGGAGGTAATCGTAGTGCATCTTCCTCGTATAACTCATCCTCTTGATGTCCATGATAAAGAGTTTATTCTTCAACATTGAATGTTGGACTTGTGCTCCAATCTTTAGGCAAGGTAAGCACGTAATTATTGGCACTACAATTTTTTATATTGTTCAAAAGGACTTGCGCTTTTGGACTACACGCTATTATGCCCAGATACTGACATGGATACGAACACTGATACGGGGATCGGGGATATGACTCCTCACTTTTGAAAATCTAGGACATGGATATGGCTATAGGTGTTCTAATTTTTTTTCTTTAGATCATTTTTGAATCAATGAAATTATCATTGTTTTCGTTCCTTTCTAGCATTTTTAATGATGAGAAGTAAAAATATTAAAAGAACTATATGAAATAAAGTACTTTATAAGTATGATATGTTAAACTTGTTCCCTAAAAGTATCGGTGCAACATGAGGTACCAATACAAGTGTCGTATTGGTCCAATATGGATACGTTGGACTTGTACAAGTATCTGGGTATCATAGACAACAAGTCTTCCACTACTTGATTTTTTAATGGTATCTTCTTGAATTTCCTTAATGAAAATCTGTCCACATGAAGTTGCACCTTAACTCGGCGGCCTTCATCAGAGCTTACAAAGCAATGTATATCGGCAACATTCTTGTACTTCTAATTTCTCATAGCAATCTTGCTCCGAAGTCCGAGCTCCGTGGATGTCATGCGTATTAGATCAATGGGTTGGCATGGCTGAGTTCTCATGACCAACCACTTTAAATGGTGATCTTCCCGTGGATTGATTAACTGAATTGTTGTAAGCAAACTCGACCACGGGCAATATTAGATCCCATATAGTGACGTTATCGCCCACTAAGCTGCGTAGAAGATTATCAAGGCTCCTGTTGACTACCTCAGTTCGATCATCTGTTTGTGGATGGTATGCATAGAGAACATGGTTTTATATAGCTTGTGGAAGAGTGGAACTCACAAAGTCAGCCTTGGACTGAACAACACTTCAATCGTTATGATGATGAATTTTCTACTTAGGGTAGTGTGCTCTCTCTTTCTTGAGTAATTTGTTACAAGGGACTTCTAAACCTAGAATGCGATCTCATCTAGCCCAAGTTACTAAGTTTTCTTGTTGCAGGTAAAAGTCTTTGTTGCATTGTCAACATACTCATTGGATATATAATTTTGACCAGTTCAGGGAACATCTAACTTCTCTTGAACTTCTGCCAGTTATATGGCTTCATTGTTCAATGATCCAACTGATGGTATTTTGACTAGAAGCTTCTTATATTTTGTGAAAGCAAAGTAAATCACTTTAGTCAAGAAACTACTTCTGGTTTTGGATGCAGGCATTCATTTGATGGAAGCTCAGAGGATGATGGCAGGGGGGATCATCACTAGTGGCACACGCTGTACCAGTTATTTTTTTTCCAAACTGTTTTTGTGAAAACATCTATGATTGTGTTTCCATGATTCTATAGCTTGATGGGTTTTCTTGTTTTAGTTCGAGAAGCTCACATCAGTAATTGAGATTTATATGAAGTATTTGTATTGCCTTGACATTATATTTGATTGTATTTCCAATGAGCACTTATATCCATTGGTTTTTGGCTAGTAATGTTATTGAACTTATTCTAGTTCTCTGTTTAGCTTCTACTTGCATTGGAGCATGGCTTTAATTAGTAGATGATACTTTATGGGCCGTGATAGAGTGGTGGTCCAAGAAGGGCGAATTCCAGATTTTGAGGATAGGGTAAATAGTTCACCTCTCAAAACTAGTTGACCCTATTTTTCAATCTTCTTGCAGTAACTGGTATTGTAGACATCCAAAGCCTAGTCATTTCTCTTAGATGACTCTAAAAATTTCCAGTCCAGTGTCAGCCTTATTGCTTGTACTCCCACCTATAATTGGCATTTCTGTATTCAATTACTAAGTGGGTTGTTAACATGCATGGGCTATCCTAGGTTCTTTGGGGTCTGGATTTTGAAAGTCGGCAACTGTTGATTTTCAGCACCAAGTACTCTTGTGCAAGGTTCTAGATAATTTATACTAACTGATCCAACAGGAGCACTCTCTTAAGGGCGCTGTTGGTGCTCCTCTTCTGTACCCAGACTCTCAGTTGATTTCTTTCTTGTGGGTTTTCTGGGTTTTGAAAGTTTTAGGTCTCATCAAGAACAAAACAACTGTCACAGGTTAGAGTTGCCTGTGCTCCAGTTTTAGAAAGACGGATCCCAAAGTACCAGCAAATAACAACCAGAAGATGCAGACGTATTCTTCACACAGACAATTGCCCACTGTAGCAACAAGAAAAAGGAAGAAACTGTTGTTCAATATAAGCAAAAGGGACAAAGAAGAATACATCTGTTGGAAATGCCACAGAAGCCACCTTGAAAAGTCTGGTAAGTGAGAAGCCATAATGGGGATGTCTCTTCCCTTGCTCTTCTCCTTTTAAGCAACAAGAAAAAGGAAGAAACTGTTGTTCAATATAAGCAAAAGGGACAAAGAAGAATACATCTGTTGGAAATGCCACAGAAGCCACCTTGAAAAGTCTGGTAAGTGAGAAGCCATAATGGGAATGTCTCTTCCCTTGCTCTTCTCCTTTTAAGCCTTGGGTTTTGTTTTGACTGTTTCAGTATCAATTTGAATTTTTTTGCTAAAAATAAGTTCTGGGGATATGGTATTGACTATTGAGTCCCTCAAGTCCTTTTTTGAAGAAAGCGATATAAGGATGATGGTATGGGTTATCATAGGAAGGAAAATATATCTTTCTTTCCTTCTTCCAGATCTACTCAGGCCATTTATTTTTTAATTCAGGGTATTTTCCGTCCAGCCCACAAGCCGAGTTTGGACAGCCAATAATTAATCCCTAAAGACATATGAAAACCCTCTGTCTACTCATTCATTCTACCAACCGTATTATGATTCAAATCTGAGACACTTTGGGTTGCTATATTGATCTGTGCTGTAGCGTGAAACTTCTAGTTCGCGGGTTTTAATCCATTTTGGCCATTAGTGGGGATCTTGATTCTCAATCATTACCCAAATTTTCATAATTAAGATTCACAACTTCCATAGATTAAGATCTTAACTCGAGTCCATAATATATCAATAAGCCAGCCTCTATTGAGCACCTATGCTCACCTTATGCTCTAAAACATATGGTGGGGTTCATGTTTTAATTCATCCGAGTGGACCATAAAATCTGAACCCTCCTAATAGTTAGTCAGGGCGTCCGAGATTTAACAATAAATATACAAATGAGCTAGGTCGTTGGATTTTAACGGTAAATGAGGAGGATCTTTTTCCATGCCGACAATCAATCAATAGCTTGAACCATTGGATTTCCTTCTTATACTAGCAACAAACGCCCGTACCCAAAACAAAGATATACTAAATTATTATAATAATTAAAACTAAAAAAGAAGAATCCACTATTATTATTTTTAAGAATTTTTAGAAGAAAATAAAGTGGAAAATGACCTTAAGATTTTATGGTAAAAGAAAGAAATTATCGTGAAAATAATAATGAGAATCTTTGTAATATCACACCTATAAAATCTTTGTAAATTGAAAAATGCATAGGTTGAAACTCCCCACTAAAAAAGAGAAAATTCTGGATGGAAGCAAAAAGAAAAAATGACACCATTCAAAGAAGGAAAAAAAAGGAGAAAAGAAAAAAAATATGCGTCCATTAATATTAGTCATAAGAAATGCATTCAAATTTTTGTTACCCAATATTGCTAATTTTAAAGCCCAATGAATTCAACTCCTTTGATGATAGGATCAACGAGACCTCATAAATGGAGTTCTTACTGACGTCAAATTGATTACGACTGAAATACATATAAAAATAAAGAAAATAGTAAAAAAAAATTCAAGCTTTATGGTGGATAGTACTCTCAAACCCATCATAAAACCCAAGCAAGACGGCCTATTTAATCAAAGAAATTTCAAATGTCATCGGTAATCAAAGAACATGGGACCATTGCCCACTATCGTCATCCCAATGAAAATCAATGCACTGTGCTGCTGTGCCCATGGAAGCCCGTTAGGCCAATTTAGCATGCATGGGCAAGGCTCAGAGCTTTTTAATTTATTTAAAATTAGTTGGGCAATTTACTTCAAACATTCTTTTAAATTTAGAAGAATAAACCCATAATAAAGAAATTAAGAAAAATAGCACAAAGACACAGGATGAAAACATAAGTGCATAGACAATCCAATGATAGAAATAGTTTAGAAGAAACAAATAAAATCATGGAAACTCAATGCTTAAAAATCAAACATTGAAACCAAGAAATAAAAGAAAAACCATAAATCCATGAAAACCTATCAAAATAGAAAGAAAAATAAAATAGGACTACGATAAAAGGAAAAAAAAATCATTAAACACCAAAAAATACATAAAAAATGAAATGTATAGAAATTGTACATTTAGTGTTTTTAAATTTATGACATTTGATTATACAGGCCCCATACATATAACATTGATTGCATCATTAGAAATTCTTCACATTTAGATGAGACTCATGGTATGTGAGCTCTGCAATTTTTGTTAGATGGATAAGTAACGTGTGATATTGTATCGCATCGGACTTTCTTCACAATTAGTTGGGCTCTGAAATTCTCATCCACATATTTTGGGATTTGTCACATTTCATTAGATGGGCTCCATATCATTAACATTCTTCATAGCTTGGTGGGCTCCACAATATTGGAGATTTATGACTTTGGTTAGATGGGGTCCATAGGATATAATATTGCACCATCAAAATTGATTATTGGGGATTAAGATAAGAAGACAAAATAAAAAAGTTAGGAAAAGAGAGATTTTATGGAAAGTTAGAAAGATTTTAGGTATTCTACTAAATCAGAGATTTTCTTTTGGAGGATTGGAGGGGATGGAGAGATTTTAGGAGATTTGAGGAGAATAGAAAAGGCCCTACTTGAAAGGCAAACTCTCTCATTATTTTCTAAGTGATTTTTCTGAAAGGAGAATAATTGGATGCTGACGTGGCACCCTCTAGAACTCACCTTTCCCTTTACTTTAATATATATAACTGTGTATAAAAGGAAAATGGGACTTGGGAACTCCTTTCCATCACAAGTCAGAGAGGTGGGCCAATAAATACAAAATCCATGTAACTCTGCAATTCCACGATCGAGGACGATATGCGGTTGAATATTGGGGAGGAGAGTACGGATCACGACGCAGAGGCTACGTAAGAAGTGTCGGGAGCATGACATGCTTGCTCTAATGACTAATCCAATTTAATGACCCGATAAAATATATGGCTCGCAAAGTAGCACCATACTCGACCCTTGACTTTGTGCATGTGGGGGTGGGGCCCTTTGATCGATATCTACCACAAGCTCTATATTGCCATTCTAAAAAGTCTCTCTTTTCCTGGGCCTTTTTTTTTCTTTTTTAATTATGGGGCTATGTTGAGTCAATCTGACGTATTCACACACCACCTCGCTTCTCATGAATAGCTTGACACTCATCCAACTTTTTCTCACGATTAGATTGAAATCATAATAAAATAATGCCCTAAACCATTAAGTTTTAGGGTCGTGTGTCAAAAAAATTAGGAAGATCTTACGGACTCTAGATTTTGCATATTGATATGTATTATATAGATCTTTTCATCCAATAGATTTTCATGATTATTATGTATTCTACCGTGCCCAATTAAAAGGGGCGTTTTTTCTTAAAATATTTTTTTCCTAAAATACACTCGAACACTATGTAACAAGGTACACCTTAAGAGAGAGAGAATGGGAAATAGTAGAGAAAAAGAAAGAGTCTCAAATAGCCTTCATCGTCGTTGCTGAGGGAGAGAGCAAGAGTTAGTTCCTTTAAATATGCTATGCCCTGGCGGTTGGATCATTTTGATAATCCAACGACTGTGATTTAACTTCTCACAACTCATGAGAGAACTGTTCTCATGAATAAATCTCATGTATATATATATATATATTTATATAGGGAGGTACTCCTATGAGAGTATCTCTTACCTTACTATAAGAGATAAAGGTTGGGCCCTCACATTTAAATTGTTGACATTGGATATAGATGTGAGGACCCCCACCTTATCTCTCATAATAAGATGAGAGCATCTCTCATACGAGCATCTCCCGTATATATATATATATATATATATATATATATATATTCAAATGAGGGATTCCCTCACCATGGGGTGAGGGACACTCCCCCTTTTGAAAAGTTTCAAGTAGAAAATGAATAATTTTCTTTTTGGAATTTCCTCACCATGTACCTCACTTGATCATGGTGAGGGAATCCCCCTTTTGAAAAGTTTCAAGTAGAAAATGAATAATTTTCTTTTTGGAATTTCCTCACCATGTACCTCACTTGAATATCCCTCGTGTATTTATATATATACATATATATATATATATATGCATGCGCCACCAATAAAATAAATCAAATCATATTTTTTGCACTGCCTAATCTGAGCTATTACATGAATGATTTGACGTAAAAGATCAAGTTGGCAACCACACGTGTAACTTTTCCAAGGTCTCTCAGAGATACTCTTTTCCCTGGTGTGTACGTGCTCGCCATTCCAAAGCTGGACTTTCTCTTTCCAGTTTAATGAGCTTGCTTAGGCCCAGTGCATCTGCTGGGGTCGAAAAAAAAAAAAAAAGCATTGCCGAAAATTCGATAGCTGGATGATGACCAATTCCCGAGCGAGAAAGTTCACTTGGACTTACAGGGGGACTGGGCCCTGGATCCTGCCTCAAGGGATCAGGCCAGAATTCGGTCCCAGTGGATCCACATAGCACCCCTCCTCTCAGCACAGGCACTTGTATTTTTCAAGGGGCAGTTGGGCCTCTTAAATGAGTGCCAGTACTAATCTAATGTATTCAAGAAAAATTAAATGTGTATAGTAGAGAGAGGACAAGGCTTACAGGTGATACCGACCGGAAGTGATGGCCACTTGATTGATAGATAGAGACCTTAATTTTCAGATCTTTACTACGGGAAGAAGGGTGCTATGTGGGCCGCTGGGGGACCGAACTCTGGCCCGGTATCACCTGTAACCCTTGTCCTCTCTCTACTACACACATTTAATTTTTCTTGAATACATTAGATTAGTACTCGCACTCATTTAAGAGGCCCAACTGCCCCTTGAAAAATACAAGTGCCTGTGCTGAGAGAGAGAGAGAGGGACAGGTGCATTTGCATTGCATTGCTAATTGCAGTCGTTATGGGCATGGAAGGAATAGGAGAGAAGATGGTGGTGGGTTTGGAAGAGAGCTTGGAGGAGCTGAGGGAGACCTTCCGACTTGGGAAGACAAGGAGTGCCTCTTGGAGGAAATCCCAGATGAGGGGCATCCTCAAACTCCTCCTAGAGAGAGAAGATGAGATATTCAAGGCCCTTAATCAGGACCTTGGGAAACACCCTGTAGAATCTTACAGAGATGAGGTCTCTAATCTCTATAACTCATAACTCCCTGTTTTCATTTGTTGCTTTCATCACCATCTTTGCTTTTTCTCACTTACCTGGGTTGGCTTGAAGAGCTCTCCTATATATAATTGTTGATAAAAATACATCATCTCATATTCTAACTTTCTGATTAAATTGTAATAAACTCCTCTCTCTCTCTCTAAACTTTTGTTAATGATTTTTTATTTGACTCTTAGCTGCTAATTCTTCTATGTTGTTTTGTTTTGGGCCTTTGATTTGTGTAGGTAGGGGTTACCATAAAGTCAGTCAACCTGGCTTTGAGCTCTATAGAGAAGTGGATGGCAAGCAAAAAGGTAAGCAGATGATCCTATTCCTACACGGCTACACTGATCACTTGTGAATTTTGATACAAAAGGAGCAAATATACACCGTGGGGCCCGCAAGACTGAGGTTGATCACTCTTGGATTGGGGTGATCTTCTTATTATGGGACAATGATCATCACTATCCGAGTGTAATCAAATTAATCATGGACGAATTGGGACGAGTTGCAGATCACATATGGGTTTCTAATCTAGTGATTTACTTGAGGATCTGTGGGCCATGTGATGGTAATTTGCTCCTCTTTTTTTACCACATGTGGTACAGATAATTCTGCATGATCTTTTTTTTTTTCTATAATAATAAGAATGGTAGTAATAATAATGGGAGTGGGAAAGTTTCCAGTTACAATATGATGAGTATTCACAGTTTGGGTCTTTGGAACTTTAGTCACCTTGCACTCATATATCCATTGTAAGAATTTTTTTTTTTTTTTTTTTTTTACCTTGGGCTAGGACCCAAGAGAGCCCACACAAGTGGGAAGAAGAACCCCACAATGTAGGAAAGAGAGTCTACACAAGTGGGAAGAGAAAGCCCACAACTTGGGAAGATAGTCCACACAAGTGGGAAGAGTGTCATGCTCATGAATCGAGCCCTGGCTATCTATAATTGAGTATTCCCTGTTTAGGTTAGTTTACTGATAGAAATTGAGTAAAGCAAAGGTGATTTTAGTGCAAATCAGGTTATTTAATTGCATGACCACTCATTGGGTACTGTAGACAGGTTCAATGGATTTTAATATTTCATTTAGTGGGTTTCATGGATATGGTTGGATTGTTAAATGCATAAACCATGCATTTAGCAATTAAGGAAAAAAGACATAAATATAAGAAAAGGAATGGAAGCATTTACTTTTATATCCTCCCTTGGAGTGTCTCCTACATGCTTCCCGTAGTAGGAGGCTTCCAACTCTACGGTGGGTCCACTTATTGATAATTTGACCCGTTCAAAATCTTCAAACTTGACTACAGTGGGATCTTTTTGAGGTTTTACAAAGAAACATGGCCCTTTATGTAAAAGCTACCCATGATGGGGATTTGTCCCTTTTATCATTTGGACCCTATTGTTAAAGTCCTCGTGTCAGGACCGAGCTTATCCAGTATAATATTGTCCGCTTTGGGCCCCATAGGGGTACCTGCACGGCTTTATTTCTGGCCCCCCATTGGCATACCCAAAATGCGTTATACTAGATGAGGAGGAGTCCATACATATAGCCTCGTCTCCGGACACTCACATGAGTGATCTGGGACTTTAGTCACTTTACACTTGGTCAACCCAGTTGGACCAGATCCAAGTACATATACTCAAACGCGGTTTGTGATGACTTAAATTGTGTAGTGCATCATTGATGTGGATATGGGTGCCTCCCATATTTCTGTGACCTATGCAAGTGCATATGTTGAAAGTTTATGAATCGAAAAAACTTATCTGAACAGGTACCCGATGAGGACGGTAGCTTGAATAGCATTAATGGACCCAAAATGTATCAAATTTATTAATTGGATTAGAAATGTCAACACGGAAAGAAAAAGGGTTGATCCAAATCTGAATTGCTAGGTCAAGTGTGCGAATTGCGTTGGCACCACACCTTGTCCTTCTAAATAGCAACAAATCGCTCTTTAGATGAGATCTATGTACTAATTAAGAGGATATAACCTTGCAGGTTGAAATGCCTATGATTGCATACCCGACTACAGGTGAATTGGTGCCTGAACCTCTTGGGCTTGTTCTCATATTCTCCTCTTGGAACTTCCCACTTGGTAAGAGCCAAAGCTCCCATTCTGCTTACTGTGCTTTTACAAGAACATTGAAACTGTAATTTTTATGAACACATCTCACTTTTGTAGTATGTTTCAGTTATAAAAGCTAAAAGCTGTTAACGGTCTGGATCCAAGTCAAACTATGATGTACCCGCACCCAGACCCAATGGAATGATTGAACATGAACCCGGATAATATACTTGGGAGTATTATTCCATGCGTATTTTTGTGTTGTACTTGGTAAGTGGGTGTTTAGGTATGGCCCATACAAGACCTGGACCCAGACTTAATTGTTATTCAGTACAAACAAAATGATCATGCCTGGATTCATGGTCCCGCCTATCAGGTAGCCAACTGGACCCTGTTTACAGCCTTGTGATAATCATATTATTAGTCATGTGCTCAATCTTTTGGTGGGATCAATTTCTATTAAAGTAGAAGTTATGGATATGACACGGGAGGAATGACATTTATTTTGAATGGTTCGAATTATCAATACGTGGGCCCCATAGTGGAATTCCACACATCCCACTCATGGGAAGAGTGTGGGACTGTGGGAAACACTCATGGGACGTGTATTCATTGTCTAGATCTGTTAAATAGGTCAAATTGGGGCTGTCTTTCCTGGCCTTTTGCAAATCATAGCCCAGCCTTTTCATAATCAGGCCTAGAGGTAAGCCTAAGCCCAACTCATAAGCCTAAAAGTGCAGCCCAATCCAAGGTAAAACAGAGGCTGGAACTTGTCTGGCTATATCAATGCCTGCAGGTATCTCCATTATATTCTTGTACAGTTGAAAGAGTTTAATTTTGTACAGTTGGAATCAATAAATGCAAAATTACTGATATCTTTATGTGATCGTTCAAAAGGTAGAGATGTAATAAGAGTGTGTATGAATAGGTTAATGTGATCATTCATGTCATCTTGTACTAAAAAGAGGTTGGTGCAGGACTGGCATTGGAACCATTGATTGGAGCCATATCTGCAGGAAACACAGTGGTCTTAAAACCTTCAGAGATGGCTCCTTCTTGCTCTTCTTTTCTGGCAAAATACCTCCCCATCTACCTGGATAATAAAGCAGTGAAGGTCATTGAAGGTGGGCCAATGGTGGGCCATCAACTCTTGGAGCATCAATGGGACAAGATATTTTTCACTGGTATGTTCCAATCAATAAATGCATTTTTTTTTTTTTAGAGAAATGAACCATTAACCAATCCATGGTGGCCATCCTGTTCAACTTGGCCTAGTTCTTTTGGTCAGTGGGGGGTCTTTATTATCTGGGTGGGCCCCAAATCACACATGGGTGCTACAACCTGTGGGATGTGATCTGGGGGAATAATTTTTGGCTGTTTCAAGTGTTGGGATGGAATTTCACAGGTTTAATGTCATCTCTGGAATGGCTCATTTCCAGTTACTTTCTAACTACCTCCATGTAACTAATTCTTTCCCAGAATGGGATAATTGGCTTTTGGATGATTGCTCATCTCTGAAAGTAGATTTGAAGGAAACTTGTAAATCCCACTTATTTGCATCCACTTCTGCAACTGTCAGTTAATCTCTCACCTGTACATGGTGTTCCCCTGTGCTTAATCACGTGAGTTGTGGGTTTAGACATAACCTGTATCCTGTATCCGTGCTTTGCTAATGCATTGATAACTAACCACAGGGAGTGCAAGAGTTGGACGTCTCATCATGGCTGCAGCCTCAAAGAACCTGACCCCTGTAGCATTGGAGTTAGGTGGAAAATGCCCAGCAGTTGTTGATACCCTTGCAAGTTTTGAGGAACAAAAGGTTGTTTCAGTGCACAGTAAAATCTTACTCAATTCCCTACTTCATTTTTTGTTAGAAAAAAGATCGATTGATAACTTCTGTCTGGCTGTAGTTCTATCATATGCGATGAAATAGAGTGGCTGATTCTATCCTCCGATAACTATATGTTGGATTTTTACCATATAGTAAATTAATAAGTTCGTGTGAACAAGGCCTTTATTATTATCATCATAGCAGCTTTGTGGTCCTTGACTCTGTCTAAACTTGGTTGGCTGACTGTTACTTTATATAGAGTATAACTTAGAATTTGGTTTTTGTCAAGTTTTTCATAGTTGACTGCCAATGCCAATCCTCCTTTAGCTGGGGCTTGGGACTGAATAAGACCTTTATAACAAAAGCCAATTGGATCTTATTTTAATGGTTTCAGGTGACAGTAAATCGAATCGTAGGGGGTAAATGGGGGCCGTGCAACGGGCAAGCATGCATAGCAATTGATTATCTTCTTGTTGAAGAGAAATTCGCACCTGCTTTGGTATAGTATTGCCATTTACTTTCATCAAGAACCCCAGATCATGTTATTCAATAATGAATCATAACACTCTGGACTGGCATTTTCAGATTGATTTATTAAGAAAAACCATTAAGAAGTTTTATGGGGAAAACGCAAAAGAATCCAAAAACATCTCCAAGATTGTCAACAGGAAGCAGTTTGAGAGATTGAGCAATCTTCTACAGGACCCTATGGTTGAAGCTTCAATTGTTCATGGTGGTTCTTTGGATGATGACAAGCTGTAACTCTTCTAAGCTTTACCTTCAATTTTAACATGTTGCACTAAGGCCCTGTTTAAATGTGGGAAAAGTGGATTCCACAAGCCAATTTTCCTTGAAAAATCACTTTACCCCTGTTTGGTTGCATTTCCAGGGACCACTTTGTTGTAGGAAAAAAAAAAACCCTGTTAAAGGTCTAGTGAAGAAAGTACCATTATGTGCTGCTTCACCAAATATACTTTTCTCTAGTGATAACCAAACAAGAGTAAAGTGAAAGTCGAGTTTCACTACCAGATTTCTTCTTGGCTTCTCCACCTAGTGGGAAATTCACACTTCCACTTTTCCACATGTGTACACATTTGATAGGGTTATTATATTATAAATGAGAAGGAATGGAATGAAATATACTGAGGTGGCAATAGATTGAGGAATTGTCATTTCTCAAGTACCCCTTAAGGGCAGAAATCAAGAACAAAAAGTTGCATCCAATTGAGAAGTTTCAGCTCACTTCCAACTACATAATTTAGGTGGAATCTGAACGCTACCATATCACTCTCCCTTCCCAAATTCTCCAACCAAATGGTCCCTAATGATGCTCATTTGCTCATTTCTCTGGTGACGAGGACCGTTGTTTGATTGGTCCCATGAGATGGAGAACAAATCAATAATTTTTCTTTCAATCCTTTGTGCAGATTGATTGGTCCCACTAGATGGTGAACAAATCAATAATTTTCTTTCAATCCTTTGTGCAGATCGATTGAGCCGACGATCTTACTGAATCCCCCACTTGAATCTGAGATCATGACTGAAGAAATCTTTGGTCCATTGCTTCCAATAATCACTGTGAGATAATTTCTACTGAGAATGTGGATCATCATTTCTTACACATCTATTTTCCCACCCCATTACACACACATATTACATATAAGTAACATTGGTTTTTCCGTTTTCAATTTTTATTTCTGTAATAGGTGAACAACATTCAAGAGAGTGTGGACTTCATAAAATCAAGGCCCAAGCCACTTGCTCTCTATGTCTTCACCAATGATGAGACACTCAAGAGACATGTGATAGCAGAAACATCTTCAGGAAGCATTACATTTAATGACGCCATTATTCAAGTATTTTCTTTAATCCTTATATCCTCTACTCCATTGCATGTGTTGCCCACGGTCAAGTGTGTGTGTGTGTGGCCACTGGCCCAGTCATGCTTAAGGCCTGTGAAGTTATGCCTGAGGCTAAATTCCTAGGCCTTGTGTATTCCTCGTAGAGGATTTGTGTGCTTACGGATTTCACATCAATACTGGTGCGTATCTGCTCATATAAATTGAGAATAGTGTCAGTGTGTAAATCCATAAAACTGAGGACTTCCAAATCCTATGGGGGAGGTCAGACCTAAAAATCCTCAAAAAGTAAAGATTCCCACTAGCCTAAATCCTCAATGATTTATAATTACCAAACGTGGATTTTCTAAATCCTTTCGAAAAACTAGTGATGAATCCGTGAAGATTTGATTGCCGAACATGACATAAAAGTTCACACCTCATTACTAATTGTGTAGGGCTTGCACATTGTCATGCTCATATTGGTCTGGTGGATCAGGTCATATGCCCAATCCCCCAGTCACGTTGGTGGATGATGATGATGACGACGACGGATGTTAAGAAGTGGTCAAATACGACCAATATCACTTTAATGCTGTGATGCACTTTGAGTAATTTCTTTCCATGGGCCAATATCCTGTCACCTGCTTCATCAATAGGGATTCGCCTGAATATCAACCATTTCTTAACATGGTGATTGCACATTTTATTTGGATCAGAATACCACTATAATCCAATGGTGGATATTACTCTCAAATCTGTACCAAGTACTATTCATGACAGTTTCCATCCAATCCTCTTGGTTGAGGGGGTGATGGGGTGCTTGATCCAACAGCATGCTTGACTAAAAGTGCACCTCACAGTGCAGTTTTGGCCATTCAATAGCATCTCTAATTTTAATCACATACATGATTAATTAGATAGATATGGAAATTGCATAATTAGCAATGTTCAGCTCTGGTGAATTTCTAGCCAAAAGCTTGGATGGCATTTGTGCCTAAGCTGCTTAATTTTGGCTCAGTGACCTTTCAAGTCCGAGTTAAGTTTCTTGAATTTTAAAATTATTGTCTAAGGTTGCAATAGTGAGCACCTTCCACTGTGTCCCGGGCTTTGTCCCTGTACATGAGTGATTGATTACTCTCATTGTTGCACTTGCAGTTTGCTTGTGACACTTTACCCTTTGGAGGCATTGGTCTGAGTGGTTTCGGAAGGTACCATGGGAAGTTCTCCTTTGACACCTTCAGCCATGAAAAGGCTATCATGAGAAGGAACTTCACCGATTTCGGTTTTAGGTACCCGCCATGGAATGATCTCAAATTGCAGTTCATCCGAGCAGTTTACAATCTCCATTATCTGAAGCTGATACTTCTGTTGTTGGGCTTTAAGTCAGGCTTGAGGCGACGATGAATCACATTATGGTTGTTTTCAATGGCTAGATTGGATGTATTATCTTTTATCACTCTTGACAATTTTATGGTTAAACTAAATCCATGCTAGCTTTTAATAAAGGATTCTAGTCGTTGATTTACATAGAATGAAAAATTCTTTCTATAATACTCTCTCCTTTGTTCATGAAATGCGTAATGGAACTGATTAGAGACAAGACTTACAATGATAGCTTTACGTCTAAGTCCCCTTAAAACGGTTTGAATTAATAGACCTGATTTGGTTGTGGGCAAAATCATAGTTGTCAATTCCGTTTTGTTCTGGCAGGAATTGGCCGAGACGTTTCAGAATTGGCTTTGGGCAGAACGGTATCGCCCCCTAAAAGCTTCCGGCTCGAATTCCAGTCTATTTTGGTCGTTCCTATCCCAATTCCTGTTCCAATTCCTGTTCCAATTCCGTCCCATTTTTGTCAAGATTTCATACTATCATTCATATGTAGTGAAAATCTGGTCAATTGTAGAGTGTAGTTTACTTAAGTGATGTAAGTATGCATTTTTCGTATTGTTTTAGGATTCAACTATTTATTTATTTTTTCCAATTTTAGATGTTCTATTGTTCTTAATTTTTCATTTGTGCCTTCTTTGGAACAAAATATTGGAATTGACCGGAATGCTGAAACGTTTTACTATATGGTCAAACTGGAACAACGACCAGAACGGCATTGACAACTGTGGGCAAAAATTGATTGAGGGACGTGAATGCTATATAATGTTTTGACATGTAAGTCCACTTTCAAAGTTATGTTGTTATCACTAAAATCATGACTTCAGTCTAGGAATACGACCAAAGGTAATGATAATCTGATATAAATCTAAACCCTATTCATTATATTCACTTTGAATTCACAATGGAATTGATTGGGGATTGCCAATTGGATTGGTATTCCGAAACTTGGTACTTGACCCAAGTCCAACAAGTCTCGAGGCCCAGATTGTAGTTCTAAAACTAGATCGGTCCAAGTGGCTCAGAAGGTTGTCACATGATTGAGTTAGGTGAGTTTAACTGAGCCTTCATGGACAAAGTCATGCTTGCACAGTTTGGTGTCCTTTTAGTTGTCTCGACTCAGCTGAGTCAAGGTCAGTGAAGTATTTTGAGAGTCAAGGTTGAACATAGTTAAACGAAACAAAACCAAAGGGACTATTGCTTTGGAGGTATTTCTGGTAAGAATTTCTGCTGAAATTCCTGACAACGATGACAAGACATTTTTCCCTTTATGAATAGAGAGAATTCATAAAATCGACTTTGTACGATGTTAGTTTTGGCCCGTAGAATTTTGGAGTGTTGGTTTTCAAAATACTATACTGTATTTGAGCATTTATGAAATTAAGTGGGGGATAGTTAGTTATAAAGAATTCAACACCCCAACGATCTGCGTCAAGTTAGGTCTGGGTCGGTTTGGGTTGGTTGAATTGCAAGTTGGTCCTGAACTCAAATTCAACCTTTGGGTCATCAATATCATCATAAAAAAAAAAAAAAAAGTGTGAGTCCGAACAGTAAGTTACTAGGTGGAATTGGTTGGCTGGTAGGTGAGAAAATGGCAGGGAGGGAAAAAATTTTAAATAGACAAGCTACTGGTCAACCAGTCAAAGTTAATAGATTCCTTGATTTTTTTTTAATAGTGCCATAGTGGGTATCTAACAAAACAGTCAATGCAGCTTTAGAGAATCCATAATAACTATTAGATCATCTAAACACCTGTTCTCATTTGTTTCCATTTTATTATTGCAAGCAATACTCAGCACAACCTATTATTACCTACCCTGTCTTTCTACATGATCAAACCCTAATCCAATAAGTGCCACCATCACTTTTTTTAGCTATCGGAGGGTTTTCAATTTTTTGAGCTGGACTAATCCATCCGGACCTACAGGGAAGCCGAGTAAACTCTCCTATAATTCTAATGTGGTAGTGCAGTTTTGAAACTACAACACTTCGATTCTATTCGTGATCCTAGTCCAAACTGGGATTTAAAGTGCATCCATCATCATTCATCTCTAGAAGATTGCCAATTTAATTCTAAAAGAAAGTGGGTCCCACAGTTTGAGCCACCTGGGTTCACAGCACACGCCTAGTGTACTGAAAAGTGGGTGGGTGCCAGTTGCCACCACAATACAAGTTTGTCAGCTCTGGGACCATCTGGTGGGACATGGTTGGACAGATTGCACATGTGCAGCTGACACATGTCACTTGCAAGCATGAGCAAGAGGAGGTCTTTTTCTAGACCATTGAATCTGAAGAGAGAAGAATGCATAGTGTTGGATTTTATGGAAACAGGCATTGTCATTTCAAAATTTTTATATGCGATATGATAGTAGGGTGTTTGGATGTTTGCGTGGTTAGTAAATGGCCATAGTCATCCCATGAAAATATAAAAACATAAGCACTAAGTCCCTCATGGAGGTAAATGAACAGCACCTATATAATGTGATTATGACCTTTGATTTGGTGGGCCATCATATTGCAGTGACTATTAATGTTAGAATTGTGTTGATTCATCCTATTATGAAAGGGTTGCACATGGGTTTGTTGGTGGTTAGATAATGAGTCATCCTATTGTTAATAGGATTTGGAGCATGCAGTGTTAAGTTTTTGAATTCTCTTGTGTTTCATAAATGAAATTTGACATTTTAAGAAATCTTGAAATCTAAAATGACTTTTGAGCTCGATTGAAGTTGGCATTTCAAACCTAATTAAATGGGTTGGGTTTAGTTTGGGGGCGTTTAGTAATTATATTAATAAGCTCTTATTTTGTGATTTGGAGTTTATTTACATATTAGACTGTTTGGCAAATCACTTACTATATTTTTTTTAATTTTATAATTTATTTACAAATTAGAGTTATTGCCTCTAAAAATAATAAGTTAGGAGGGCTTTCTTTTTCTAAAGACTTTTTTAGCAAAAGTAGATGGAGGTGGACAATACAAAACTTACATATTTTGGATGAAAATAATCTCATAAAATTTTCAAAATGACATAAATGACGGGTTCTACATGTAGCTTTAAAATATATGACCCAAGTACCATAATTTTTAAAGGTCTGGCTATATCATGAGATGAGAGTTTATCTTTATAAAATTCTATCAAACACCATAATTGTAAATTAGAACTTAAAAATCCAAGCTTTTGTTTTAGACCTTAATCTAATTAACTCTTTTTAATTAGATTAGAGTTTTGAAATGGCCACTTAAGTCCATTTTTACCATTCACCTACCAACCTCACTAACCAAACATTACTTGACTAATTGTGCTATCATATATTAAAAAGATTATGAAAGTACCTCTTTCCATAGAACAAGCTGCATAAAATCATAAAAGTAGGAAAATTGGGATAGAAAGGGAATAGATGAGATGAGTAGAAGAGAGTTTTTCCATTAAGGAATAACTTAAACTTTAAAAATTGAAGAGTAGATATGAGTGTTTTAGGGTAGGGACAGAGGTGAGTGGTTTGATAGAGAAAAAGGAAGAAGAAGAAATGAGTGGATAGTTGCATGAGATATATAGTCAAGAGAGACGGAGAGAGTGGAACATTTAAATAAAAAGGTATAACTGTCAATGAAAATTGGAATTGGCATTAAAATTAAAGCAAAACCCTATGGCTTTAATATATTATGATTTTATGTTAATTATATATGAGTTTCAAGGAGTAGTTTAATTGACCTAGGACCACGGTTTACACGTCACCCGGAGATTGTAGGTTTGAAAATGTACTATTACACTGGGTTCGAAACTGTGCTAACACACTTGGCTGCAGAAACCCCAAGGATTGGTAACCTTGGAGGTGCTTATTTTCAGTATTTTTAGTGGGATGAGTACTAACTAAATCATCTTTCCAAGCCACTTGATATGGCGAGAATGGGATGGGTGCTAAAATTTCCATGCCCAATTGAACGGCTCACAAAACCCACATGAGCATAAAGGGCTTAGATGGATCACAGGAGAAAGGTGGGCCCCACGGACTCCGCCGTTACCTTGCCTGTATATATATAATCTAGAGAACGTGTAACCTTTCTTGCACGTTAGAACGGGGGACGCCCTGTCTTCAGCTTTCCTCTCGTTAGATTCTCTCTCTTTGTAAGAAAGCTTTGTAAAAAGAAGGAAAAAGAAGATAACCAAAAAGAGTTTGAAAGAAACATGAGCTGGTTTCCTTGCACTGGAAAAGCTAAGAAGAAATCAGAATCCCAAAAACAATCATCTCATCCTCCAGGTAATTCATCATACTCAGAGTAAAAAACAGAAGAAGAATATGTATCACTTGCATTTGCTTCTTCTTGTTAATCAATCATTTGGGTCTCATGACATTTGATGAAAATTGGAGTTTTCTAGTAGTTTTGGAGAGTTTCCTTTCTGGGTCTTTTTTTTTTTTTTTTTTTTTCTGTTTTGGAATGTTTAGATGATTGAGGAGAATTAATAGGCTTTGTGGGTTGAATTCTTCACGTTTCGATTGTGATGTGTGTTTCTTCAACTTGGTGTTTTTTTTTTTTTTTTTTTTTTTCAGTGTTGGGTAAGAAGTAAATTTGGGCTGAAAGTTGAGGCTTTGGATTCCTGAGCTAAGAAAGGAAAATATGATTATGTTGTTTGGTGGGTTGATTTGGGATTGGTTAAGAAAGGTGGGGTTTTGATGTTTTTGGATTCTGTCCCATCCATCCTTCTCTGTTGATTTCATCATCTGGGTCTGTTTTCGATTTAGTTCAAACTGGGTTATTCATAGCTCCTGAAAGCGGGAGTTAGGGATTAGGTGATGGAATTGCTCTCTTTCACCCCGTGTCTAAAAATGTGATCTTTCTCCATAGAAATCAAGCATCTGGAGAAGCAGTTTTTTTTTTTTTCAACTTATGCATTTATTAGCTTGAAGTGAAGAACTGAAGATCAGTATTGGGTATTTTTGAATGGAGAATTTGTTATTGGGTCGATCTCATACAGACCGGAATACGCCTCAAGTGCTGGCATTCTAATATTCTAGTTACTGATTAGAAAGAAAGAAAAAAAAAATGCTTGCTTTCTAACTGGTTTCAAGTTTTAAGTCTACAGAACTTCTCATGGAAGCATGCTAATGGTCCCCTAAAACTTTTGGGATTGATGGTGGCAATGAAAGGATTGATGTGTGCTATGTTTTTTAAAGAAAAAAAAAATTATGTGCGCTATTTGCTTAGAGGTTTTGTTCTTGTGGCACCCTTTTTCACCGTTCGTTAGTCAAGGCCTTGTTTGAAAGAAAACAAAAAAAAGAGTGTGTTTTTTCTTTTACATCTGTATATATTTTTTGGATTAATCATGTTTTAGTCTTGTTCTTTTTATGCCTTAGTGAACAGTGTTGACTGACTGTCGCATGGTGTTTTTGCTTCTTCTGTTCAGAGAAATTGAAGTCAAATTCCTCGTTTGATGTGAAGAAGGAAATCCAGAAAGATGGATGTGATCATATTGCTGCTCAGACATTCACGTTTCGAGAATTGGCTGCTGCAACAAAGAATTTCAGAGCTGATTGTCTTCTGGGCGAGGGAGGATTTGGGCGAGTCTACAAAGGGAGATTGGAGAGTACCAATCAGGTCAGCTTGAATCTATTCAGTTTCTTGGGATTTGCTAGATGATTTTTATCTTTTGAGGCTGAATAAGGTGGGATGCAGTTCTATCCTATTTATCAAAAAACAGTCATCTTATCATCATAATCCAGGCCATATCCTTTGTATTTGGGGGTGTATTTGTAAGTTCTACTTTTGCAATCTCTTATTTAAGTTTGTATTCTCCATAACTCTGCAAACTATCATGCCTTTCCTTCACTGCTTCATTCAAGGTCTTTAATGGTCTTGCTTTACAAACCCCAACCCCCACCCCCCACCCCCCCAAATTCTTGGACTTATAAAGCTTCAATATTTTGTACAGGAAGACAATAATGAATGAAAGGTAACCAATGAAGTTAGTAAATATAGAAGAATTTAAAAAATGCTAGTATAAATAAATGTTTCACATATTTGTGTTTTGTCCTGTATTATTCCGTCTTGATCTGGATGGCTTTGTTTGATTACCTGACTCATACTCTCTAGGCGTCACCTTTGATGGGCTATAAAATGGCATTGCCCTTGGTTGGATGATGCTAACCATCTAGTCAATTGATTTTTTTCTCCTAGAATTATTTCACTATATACCCTTTAAGTGAATTATTTAACAGTTAGGATTATTTGATTGTTGTGGTTTTTGGTCTATGACCCAGTTGCAGTTCGACATGTTGCTTAAGGGACTTGATATCGCCCCCATCTGCCACTTTTACAGTCTGACGTAGAGCACAATAATTCCATGGTCCCTGGGGCACTAGAGGGTAGGGATTTTAAGGATTCTGAGTATTTAGTGTTTGAGCTGATGACATCTGAAGCTTCACTTTGTTTTTGTTCCTTTGTCCCAATACTTTGTTCCAGTTTTCCTGCCTTTTCCCCAATATTAAGTAACACTGCACCATTTGAAATTCTGATGTATTGAGTAATTTTTTTTTTGGATAACATCTGATGTATTGAGTATTAATATGCCAAATTAGTACTGTGTACTAATTCATGAAAAAGGTGCTAAACCTGTACTTTTGTTTGGTGTAGATTGTGGCTATCAAGCAACTTGATCGCAACGGGTTACAAGGAAACCGGGAGTTCCTTGTTGAAGTACTGATGCTAAGTCTACTTCACCACCCTAACCTTGTTAATTTGACTGGGTACTGTGCTGATGGAGATCAGAGGCTTTTGGTTTACGAATTCATGCCATTAGGATCTTTGGAAGATCATCTACATGGTGCGTTGCTTTATAAAGTGACAACTCTTTCCCCCCCTTTTTGGGTTATTTGAAATTTCTTTATGTTAGCTATAACATGGCGGCTCATCTCACGAGCTTGATTTTGCAGATCTTCCTCCTGATAAAAAGCGACTCGACTGGAATACTAGAATGAAAATAGCAGTTGGTGCAGCGAAGGGACTAGAGTATTTACATGATAAGGCCAATCCCCCTGTTATATACCGTGACTTAAAATGCTCAAACATATTGCTTGGGGAGGGATACCATCCCAAGTTGTCCGATTTTGGCTTGGCGAAACTTGGTCCTGTTGGAGATAAAACCCATGTTTCTACGAGAGTGATGGGTACGTATGGATATTGTGCACCGGAGCATGCAATGACAGGACAACTAACACTAAAATCAGATGTCTATAGCTTTGGGATTGTTCTGTTGGAAATTATCACAGGAAGGAAGGCAATTGACAATTCCAGGGCCACTGGGGAGCACAATCTAGTTGCATGGGTATGAGAGCCCCTCTCCACTTATTTTATACTCATTTTTTTTCTAGAATTGCTTAAGAATTTTATATGATCCCTAAAATTATGTATTTGCATTTCTAATTATGATCAGCTAAGCACCATGCTTAGATTAACTGATGTAAGCACTTGGATTTTGGGCCCACATGGATTTTTTTTTTTTTGGTGGTGGTGGTGGTTGGGGCGGTTAAAGGGATGGAAACATCTATTGGTGTAGACTTTATAGCACATTGTATTTTAAGTTTTCAATCCAACTATTTACAACAATCCAGTGGGACTATTTTTTGCACGGTCCTAGGTGGAAATTAGATTTTCATCCCTTGTACCACCCATAATTGTCATGCAACCAGGTGGGCCCAAAATCGAGATGCTTACCTTAGTTATTCTAAGCATGGTGCTTAGCAGATCACAACCCCATCTATCCATCATTCCATCTTTTGTATTTCTAACTAGATTTTAGCAGCTGTTCTTGTGCTTGTTAGGTTTTCCATGGTCCCTGTGTCTACGACTCATCTGTATAAAATAACCCACATATTTGCATCCAAGTTCCATGGTTATGTCAGTTTTGCTGAGCTGCTGATGTAGCTATGATTTACAAAAACTGATCTTCTGCAATTGGGATCGGTTGAAATTGACATTAAGTAGTTTCTTTCTGTTTTTGGGTAGAATCATATTTCAATCTGACCTGCAAAGTCTTCCTTTGCTGTACTCTGCCTTTGTCTTAGTCTTGTGCATATAGATTTGGTGAAAAACTCTCTTTCTTTTTTCTCTTTTTTTCCCAAATGTCCTTATTCAAGTGCTTTCTAAATATTGTTGAGCATCTAGAATAGCCTTTCAGCCTGGGCCTGACAGATTGATCACTGCTACTTAGGGTGTTTTGAGCTGTGGGTGGTTGAGACAGAGCCTTCCCATGGTGGTTGTGTGACATGTCAAACACTCTTTCTGGAGAATTTCTTTAGGCAAGTTAGGAAGTTGAGGCCAGTTTAAAAGGCATCCCTAGCTACAAGGAAATCAACTGTTTTAGCCAAATATGGATGTTTCAAGATTAGATATTGGATAATTGACTCATTTTCTCTTCTTCATGTTAATTCTTGGCATCCTTGTTATATGGTGACCTTCCCTTTTTTTCTTTTTCTCAATGAACAAATAATTACTTGTAAAAAGGTGAAGACAAGGTTCATTAGAACAGGGAAAGGCACCCTTAAAACATATATTATCCATCAAAATAAATTAGTCTATGTTACAGAGATTCATTCTGGAATCTTGATATCTAAGATACCTACTGTTTCATTAGCTTCTCTGCCAAGACTGAAAAAAAAAGGGGTTCAAACCTAAATGACAGATCAAGTAAAAATGACAATTGCTGGCTGAAGGTAGCATCTGGTTTGGATTATTGTTAATATCTTCCCTCCTGGGTGATGGATTGCAGGCACAGCCATTGTTCAAAGACCGCAGGAAATTCCCACAGATGGCTGACCCAATGCTTCAGGGACAGTATCCCACCAGAGGTCTGTATCAGGCACTTGCTGTCGCCGCAATGTGTGTTCAGGAGCAGCCTACCATGCGCCCCCTGATTGCAGATGTGGTCACGGCTCTCACATACCTTGCCTCTCCAAAACACAAACATGAAAGCCAACCAGTTCAAAGATCCGGCTTTGCTCCTGGTACCCCTCCTCGAACAAGAAGGGACAGCGACAAGAAACATAGCAGTAGGTCCGAGAAAGACCAAGGTAGAGGATTAAACTGAAATTCAAGTTCAGCCCTTTAGAACTTGTGGAATTTCTTTCACAATGGCTCCAACGACCCCCATTACTTAGGGCCCTGGTTACTGTTGAGGAGACTTTGCCACCATTCGTGGTGTGTGGGGATGATTTTATTGTTTGTTGTCACATAATGGGTTAGAAATGCATTAGTCCACTTTTAGCTGTGTGCATAGGTTACAAGATTTTGCATCAGTACAACAGATAGCAGCTGCACCTGCTTCACTTGGAAATTTTTTTTTTTTTTTTTTTTTTTGGTGTACATGTGAGTTTTGTGTCCTTGTATCTATTGCTGGTTCTTCAGACACCCATCTTCTTGTTATAAATTAAAAATTCCCTCTTCTTTTTAGATGTACTCTTCTGATTGCCATTTTTTTTTTTTTTCATGGTGAAGTGGAAGGGGTGACCTATTTGGTTATATTAGTTAAAATCTCCGCCAAGTTAGGGCGAAAATGCCACGTTCTTTGGATTGTGATTGATGATATCTTTGATTCCAAGTGGAATAAGGCAGTGTCAAAATCATCTTCCTACACTTCGTCTATACATGAATGGCAGTTTAGCCAAGCTGATCCTGAAAGGGACAATTTCAGTGTCACATGGATGGGTGATGGCATGATTGTTGACTTAGAGATGGCCAAATATCTGGGCCACCTGGCTGTCCATCTGTCCTAATCTAATCTTGCTTACCTAACAAAACCCGATGCCATTAATAATAATTAATTAGGCCTCATTGGACTCTTCTCGTGTCATTTTCTTTCTTTTTCATTAGCTCTTGTAAGCAACAATGAGAATCGTGTTGTTGAAGATTAGCATCCATCATCTTCTAAAGGGGTTGCTTTTGGGATTTAAAACCTGTTACTTTAATGATGGAGGGTCAACTTTGGAATATATTGTTGTTTAGTGATGATTATCATCCTGTTTTAAGAATAATTGAGGATTGTGGTTATGTCTGTGAGTGGCGGGGCCTTGAGTTTTTGAACTGTTCAGGTGGGTTCTGATGGGCTGAGTTTGTTCGAATTGTCAGTTTTATCAGACATGAGTCCAGCCCATTGAGAACCCTAGTTGGGACCCTTTTCATCAGAAAGAGCTACTCCGACCTAGTCTTTGCTTCCACAGCACAATTTTGGCATGCCAATCTACACCTTATTGTGGGCCATCTGGGTATGACCATTAATAAATAATGATAAAAATATATATATTGATCCCAATCATGTGAATGCACCTCATTGAGTATGGAAGTCTTAACAATCTGGGCAACCCTGGTGATGAAAGCTTGGTCAGAAATAGTTTTTTTTTTTTTTTTTCGGCTTAAGGTCAGCAATAGTTTTATGTATAGCAGTATGTTGTCAGAGGAAAATGTCGAGATATTTTCAAGTTTGGGGTTTTCTTGGGACGTTACCAAGAAAGTGTCATGGAAAATAAATCAATGTTTAAGTATTTAAAACTACAAAATTGAAAATAAATATTATTTACCCTTAGAACTTGATTTTGTAAAAAAAAAAGTTACTAATTATTTTATTCCAATAATTGTGATTGCCCTTGCACCATGTTTCAGTTATACTGAAGTACTTCGGATATTATTGGGACTTGGGAGACATGAGCCTGTTTAGTTCAAGGTATTTCTGAAAAGAACTTGGCTGGTTGGGGATTTCTGTTTCAGTTGTCCCTTGAGAATTCCATATGCAGTGTTTGATTTTAAAATTCTATACATCAGCTCATCAAAAAGCCACTTTGAACTCTTTGAATTCCAGCATTCAAAATGCTGGAAGGGGCCTTATCATTTGGAATTCCATGTGGTGATCAACATTTAAGAATTCCAAGTTTCCTAGACAAGATATCCCCAAAAGCTTGCAACAAAAAAGGCCAACGATTGTTCACAGTTCGAACTGAATTGAAACGTTGCAAGCCCCCATGTCGATCAGTTGCCCTAGATCGATCCCTGGATATGCCACTCTTCCCATTTGTGTGGGCTCTCCTTCCCGCTGTGTGCACTTCCTCTTCCCATTTGTGCGAGCTCACTTAGGTTCCAACCTCCCGGGCTGAGATACTACAATAAATATATAACTAAATAAAATGACGACCCCCAAAGTTTTTGTTTCGAAGACTGAAGAGTATGGTCCCTTCCCAAAAGAACAAAAGTAAAGGACCTAACAATATCACATAGCTCGGGTACACTACACAGGTCTTAGGTTATGGACCCGAGGACCCCAACTCAGACCGTAAGAGGGTCATATGCGGTTTTTAACATCCAGTCGTTCAGGGAACCGGAAAATCAGACGTTCATTGGCATTCCTCAACAGGGTCCACCATGCGTGGCCTTGTCTATGGTGTATGCACCAATAAATAATCAGGCCCGGGTACCTAAAGACATGGACCTGTACCTGAAATTTCAAATTAAGAACTTTTAAGATTTTCAATTTACCAATGCCAATGGATGCTCTGCATTTCATAAATATCACAAAGGACATTTAGACTGCAATTTCCCTTTATTTGCCATAATAAATGAGAACTGGCTCTTATTATTCAATGCAACCAAGATAATGCAGCACAAAGAGTGGGCCCCGCCAGCACCATTTTTTCTAAAAATAAAAATAGTGCCTTTTTCTCATCACATGAGGAATCAATTACTCTCCAATTAAGTATGGCAAGTGTGACTTCTGAGTCACCTATCCAGAGTGGAGACCATGGTTTGAATGAATTGAATCGAGCAGAAATTTCCTCAAACCACATGCAGAAGTTCCCATCTGCCAGTTAATGAGGCAGGGCCCTGTCACAAAACTAGTCCCCCAAATCAAAGGAGAGAGTTTCTCCTGAATTGAGATAGACAGACATGACACAACCATGTAAAAACTGGATGGACCCTAGTTTGCTCTGCAAAAGAGATGATGCATGAAAGGAGAAAGTGGAGAAGCTATCAAATCCATTCGTCAGACTCCCACCTAAATTTTCAATTAACCCAAATGATCATCTCTCTAGTTTCTGGTTATACTATAATAATTACACTTGATAATGGTTGATCGGCTACATGAGCTTTTCTTTTTCTTATTCTGTTCTGTTAAACAATAACAAACAAGAGAATTGCCAAGCTATTCTGGAAAGAATTTCATACAATAGAAAAGGGTGACTGAATGAACCCCAAATAATAATACTAATGGAATGTAGATTCCCCATGCAGCAGCTAAATATGAATACACAACAGATGAGGAATGTAACTAGAGGGAGAATAAAACCTTGTGATGCTCACCTGGTGATTGATTGTTCCCATTGCCAAAACAGACTCACCTTTCCCCAATTTCTTGCTCATGGTAGCCATTGATATCTTTAAGTTGAGCTCCTGGGCTCGGTGCCTCCTCACTCCAGGGCTTGCCTTCTTGGGATTCATCAGTGTTGTTTGGTTTCCCCTGCGTGGATTTGGTGGAACTTAGAAGCTAAATAATAGTAATAAAGAAAGACTATTCAAACTTTGGATTTTAAACTTCGTTCTGGAAACATATTCAGTTTCACAGTGTCTGCTCTGCAATGTCCATGGTTTTTATTGAAGCAATAGGACCAAAAAAAAAGTGTAATCCTTTTAGAAATATCCAGCCCCATGCATAAACACAATATTTGTGATAGGATAATGTCAAGATGTACTGCAACAAACTCGAGAGCTGATCCCTTTTGAAGGGACATTTATCTAAACACACTATAAGTCTGTAATTACCCAGTAAACATGACAGAAGCTGCCCATTGGCTCCTTTAGTTTTTCTTCCTTTCACTTGGATAATTCTCTACGGGCATGTTTGTGTAACACTTTTCCGCGGAAAAGTTCACGGTTTTCCGCGGAAAATCCATTTTTCCGGCGTTTGGTGCGGAACAATTCCGCGGAAATGTTTTCCTGCCTCGTCAGCATTTTCCTTGATAATTGTGGAAATGGGTTTCCTATGGGGGGGTATGGGAAATGGTTTTCCTCGGAAAACTTCTCCATCTTTTCCTCACTTTTGTCCATTTCAACCCAAAAACCCTATAACTCTTTCATTTTTTATTTCTTTATATAAATTATTATTTAATGTTAAATAAATAATATACATGTTTTTTTTTTTTTTTTTTTCCTGAAAAAGCTGGGTATCTTTGGACAAACTTCTATCTGAACACACTCTAATTACCCTGTCAACAGAACCAAAGCTCCCCCCATCCGATTCTTTTTTCTTTATTTCCCCTTCTTGCACCCTCATATATAGGCAGGGTATCTTTGTAGCATAGTTGCCACTTGGTAATGAAAGTGACAAAAAGAGTCAGAAATAGATGTGAAGAATCACATGAAAATTTCTTTCATGTTAATTTACCCAGAAGCATGAGATCAAAGTGCAAACACAGATGTATTTCAAAACAAAACAAGTTTCCTTGTACCTGTTGCTTTGTAGTCGACCAATATACAAATTCTATGAAGCTTACCTTATTGCTGTCGCGCCAGCCAAGTCCAAATGGTCTAGACAGCAAACTAACTTTTCTTGTAGGCATCTCCTGTGTGGGTTCTTGATGAACTTTAGCGGTTGATGAGTCCCAATGCACAGATCTACAAAGCACATGGTTTGAAAGAGAAAATCAAAGCCAAGATTTTCCATACAAACTAAGCAAACAAATAATTGCACAAAAAAAACATGTATTGGCTGATACTCACTGGGTATTGATTGATACTGGCAGAGTTTTTTGATATTGTACCAGTATCAAACCATTTGTAGTATTACTCCCAAAAAGATACTCTTTAGTCTTATTAAGTCATGTTTTTGGTAATGTGACTTGAACCTACAAACCTAAGGTTGCAATAAACCTTCCACAGTGCAATTATATGTACTTATTTAATTTTCATAATATATGATTTTCATAGTGATATTCTGACAATTTCTAGCAAATATGTCACCCAGTTCAAAAAGTTTTAACAAACTGAATATTTTTTGAGAAAACATCAATACGTCATGTGTGACTTTGGGGGCACCAACAAATTATCTTAAGTGTTCCCTAATTAAGAAAAAAGCCATTAGATTCTGGCATTTTTCAATATCAATTCTTTTGGGATATTTTTTTCATATTTTTTCGAGGAGGAAAATCACACTGGGATAGGGCGCAACAACAGATGATGAGAAGTATAGCCACAATGACTCGGGATCAACACATGCCCCTAGTGCAACAGTGATTTTTAAGTTCGGCTGCAGCCCCTAGTGCAACAGTGATTTTCAACCATTAAATGGTTCAAAATATCGGATGATGCACTATATATCATATGTGATGAACTATGTATTGAATAAGCTATTTTTCACTATGACTCGGGATCAACACATGCCCTAATATGAGTTGATATTATCAGCTGCGACAGCCACTATGACCAATATGATTGGCCGGTATCACTACAATCGCTAAATTGATTTTTTTGTTTTTAAAATTTAGGGCCCTTTCTATTTAGTAGGTATTGAGTTTTTAATATTTCTAAACAAGTCCCTTTTACCGAAGGTGCTAAAAGTGCAGAATTAAAGGTGAAGATCCACAAGAGGGCAACAAATGATCTCTCCTTTGCTATGAAATGATTACTTAACCATCATCTTCTTAAACTAAATCTTAGAAAAGAGATGGACTCATCTAAATCGACAACGTAGACCCTTCACTCATCACCTCTTTGATATCCCTTTGAGAAAATCCCCTTTACTTCATTAAAAAAAAAAAAACACACCCTTTAGTATGAATTCAATACCAAGTACCAAGTAGGCAAACATGCTATTCATGTAATACAGTACCAAATATAGGGTGTTGTCCTTGTGGGCTTTACTTTCTAAGGCATGCTTGAGATTCACTAATTATAATATAACGTAAATATTCATCATGGATGAAAGGAAGGCACAAGAAGACGATGTATCAAAAATCAGAAGAACTACCTGAAAAGCTCATGGACGTGGCAAACATTGGTGTGGGTGGGTGTGTGTGGGGGGTGGGCCTTAGAATAATACTAAATTCCTTGAACACATTTGATTTAGTCATTTAACTTGAACAAATTCAACAATTTACTACAAGATAGCGATACAGGACAGATGACTTTGGAGGACTACTACGTAAGGGGAAAAAAGATTCTAACATTTTCCACTACTTTGGGTTTTTTTGTGCTTTTGTAGATATATTTGAGGTCAGATTTAAATTAATGCTGTGACAGAAGGCGATGACCGCAAATCGCTGCATATTGCCATTACAGCACGCTTCCGGGACAACCATGATGCCCTTTGCTGCTGTGATTTCAAACCATGTTTCATGGTGCCTCCTAAACTTCAAAAAATACAGGTGTCCCCTCCCCTAACGGCTATCCGTGCTTTTATTATCCAAACTTGTTTCAAAGTTGAAAACCAGCAACATCAATGGCCTCAATGTCTAAAATAACAAAATCGATATGGCACAGTGGTCTCCACTAATGCATGGGAAGGTGATCAGTTGCCCTAAAAGGAATCATAGTTTCAAATAAAGGATTAAAAAAAAAGCACCTTGGAGATGGAGATGGAGAAGGAGATTGTGCTTTAGCTTGGCTGGATTGGTACTGCAATGTAGCCTCCAACATTGTTTCTGCCATGACCACCCTCTTCTCCATTTCTCCAAGCGAAGCCATAGCCTCTTCATATTTTGTCTGCATATAACAGAAAATAGATTATACAATGAGACAATCAGGACATTGTATTTACATGGTGCGGCAGGAGTACAGCAAGAAGGCCATAGAGAACATGAGGAAATATAAAACAATCACCCTGTAACCATATATAAGTCACTCAAGTTCTCAAGCATATCACAAGTACGGTGACAAGAGCCCATACAATAATTGCAAGGTGCTCATTTTTGTGACCATAGATTGTGGGTTCAAGTCATGTCACCAATATAAAGAAACATATGTCCAAATACAGCTCAATCCAGTGATGTTTAGGGCTGGCTTGTTTGCATAAAATATATAAGAATTGAATGCATACGATTCATGCCGTAAGTAGTTAAAAATGAAGACCATATGTCGATTTTCAAAAATGAGCATCAAATAACCTTTTCTTTTATGGAAATAGAATCAAAGAAAGATGGGAAATTTATAACCACCTATCACCCATAGTTATTCATTTCCCATCTTTCTTTGACTATATTTCCATAAAAGGAAAGGTTATTTGATGTTCATTTTTTTAAATTCACTTTTGGCCTTCATTTTTAACCACTTATGGCATAAATCCTATGTATTGTAATGCAAAAAAACAGGCCCTTAAAGTCCTGCTGCAGATGGCCCACACAGATCTCAGCCTACTGTCCAATGCATAATTTTTACCTTTTGAATGTAAACAGGCTTTATTTTCATAATAAACTGCCTAGCCACAAATTGATGAATTAGAGTTCACCATTCTGGGAAATTTTCTGTGCATGGGTCATCCATAATGATGCAGATCAATTAAGTAGTCATCAACAACTTAAACTACAGTACTGTGGACCATTTAAACTAACTGTAAACTTGAGCAAACTGTACACTGTTTGAGGCGAGTATTGTAACTATTAGTAACTTGCAGACTTGTCAAACATATCATTCTAAGCGATTCCTTGTCTTGGGAAAATATCAGGAAATTTTCAAAACTTTGGGTTTCCTAAGGTATAATCAGGCAAATCTCATCAGTAATAATGTTAAAAAAACAAATAAAAATATATTAAAATTTTTCTTAAAATATAACTTGAATGTATATGGATCTTTAGGTAAACTTGAGCAAAACATAACGAATTCTCATTTTTAAAGAGACTTTGAAAGTAAACATCTCGAACGGTGTTAGAACTTACAAGAAACTAGGAGGCAGACCAACAAAGACGAGGAATATAGCAGTTAAAAAGTGTTACAAAAAATTAAATCCAACAAGGAATTAGTGAGAAAGTAGAACTCACAAAGCCAACTACAGATGGACTAAGGCTTCAATTAGGGGTGACGATAATTGTGCTGATAAATATCAGAATTATCTAGATTCACCCATTCCTTAGGAAAAGTATCACACGATCTCAAAATATCAACAATATCTGTGACCCTACTTGCAGCAGGGGAGTGAGCTAGCAGTAATTTGGAAAGCACATGTATCAGGGAAACAGCAATCAAAAGAGAACCATGTCTTCTCAGTGTTTAGAAATAAGTGGTCTCTTACTACAGAGCGGTATCCCTTACAACAGGTTGCCATATGAAAATACCCACAAAAAAGTCTAGAAACTAATTTTTCCAAGCAAAGAAACTAAAATATCCATGTTATTTAGAATGTGCTGGAATACCACTGCAAGAAAAGTGTTTTTTAACCTGGACTCAGCCCCTGACTTGGAAAGGGTCAGATTAAATCGGGTCAAGCATTTTTTTTTATTTTCTTTTCAAAATCTGACATCTCCCTTGATGAGCTTCTCCCATTCACCTTCAGGGCACATCACCATCCCAAGGGATGTATTCCTATCCTGTGGAAGCAAACCTCTGCATTCCATTGCAATCCTCATTCCCATCATTTGGAAGAGGGTGGTGGTGGAAAATGAAAATGCTAGAAGAATGAGTGTGAGCCAAGTCCGTTCTCAGCAACTCAGTCATGTCCAAGTCTGAGTCGACTCGGACTCAGACAAATTTTAATACACTGTAGAAAGAACATGAAGCACCAATTGGGAAAAAAATGACCTGAAGCACATTAGCAGCATATCTCTGAGCCTCAGCATCTTGCTCAGCAAACCTGCGAGCATCCTCTGTTACCCTCTGTTCTTGCTCCACCCGCATCAAAACCTACAACAATAATCATAGTGTAAATCATAAAATTAAGAAATGGTAGGCCGCTATAGTGAAATCATGGAAAATCAAGAACAAAAACCACAAGAAATAAAGAAAATAGCACCTGAAGCATGGCATGTTCTTGTTCCTGCTTGTCTGCAAGGGCTTGCCGTAGCTCAGCTACCTCCTGCTCCAACTGCTCAACCTATATGGATACAATGGATGGTCAGATTTTTCATGACAAGTTCACAAAGAGTCTAGGGATGGGAAACCTATGGGAAGAGGGAACAGAGCCAAGCCAGAACTAAAAATTAGAATAATAATTTCTTATCACATAGACAACATAATTACTGAATGATATCTTTGAAATGGTTCCAATGATAACCATGATGTTTTTATAAAGAACAGGTTTCAAAATTTTCCCATCAATTTTGTTTATTATTTCCTGTCAACGTTATTAAGGTGAGGTGTTGGCTGGGTTGGAGTGGGAAGCAGAGCTCAACAGCATAGAGTTCAGCTGAATGCTGACTTCTTTTTTCTTTTTCTTTTTTTCCGTGTTTTCTGAATGATAAAATTCATTTCTTTTTTTTTTTTTTGGGTTTATCTCCTTTATGGAGTTGAGAAGTTTACTAGAATGAGAAGAAGAAAGAACATGGAAGTAATGATTAGCTCTTAACAACAAACGATGCAAAAGAATAAAAATAAAGAGGGTTTATAACTGGAATGCACATTTAGAAAAGATTATACATACATTTTTTCTTCCCTACATACACAATATATACAAACTCCACATTTGGGTGAGGTGGACGGACATTACTCCATGTTTGTATTGAACGTAGCACTTCACCACCGACCTTTAGAAACAACTAGCGATGGAACTTCTACTCAATATTGGAGGTAGTTTGGCTAACACCATGCAAACTTCCAAGAATATTTTGTCTTGACGGTGGTAGAATCCATTTCACCCAAAAAGGGCCAGGAAAACACATCCATAATTCCATTGCCTAAGGGAAGCTATTTTATATTGCTAGATTACACTGACTTGAACTAGGAAAGAAACAGAATAGGTGAAAGCGGGTGGTTCAAACATGGTGAAAAAGCATTTCTTTGATAGTTACCATCTAAAAGTTGGCACATTTCCCAAATGCGTGAATGCAGACACGTTTGAAAAGAAAGAAAGAAGGCCCTATGGCAAACGAAAATGGGTGCTTGCAAATGAGTGGGGCATTCTGGAATGAAAGATGATTTTGCAGAGAAAGTGATGATCCAAGAGATGCTTGAGGCAAGAAGTGAATAAAAGCTCAAGTTGTTGAGGGAGCCTAACATCTAACTATAGTTGATTGTCAACGGCTATCAACGGAAGATGATGGTTGAAATTTCAGTGTGGAATGCGCATGAGTATTTTCAGTGGATTGCCCACAAATGCCTGGAACACATAGACCAACATAACAAATTCAAGAGAATGAGGATGAGACAAATGGAGAAGCCAGGAAAGGGCCTCTTATACTACAGAGACATTTCTTTTGAGCAACTTAATATGTTGTAAACAAACACTTTAAGAAGAAAAAATATATTATTTGGCTTAGATGCAAGCAACTAGTCAGCCTGATCCAGATATCAAAGAAATGAATACTCTTTCAATGCTTTGAGTCGAGAGATTGAGAAAAAATTGATATTGGAAACTCAAAAACATATCAAAGAGATGAATATTCTTTTCATGCTTTGAGTTGAGAAAAGAGAATGAGAAAATTATTACATTGGTATCCCACCATTTAAAACTCAAAAACATATCAAAGAAATGAATATTCTTTTCATGCTTTGAGTCAAGAAAAGAGAATGTGAAAATTTTAGCGCTGGTATCCCACAGTTGAAAACTCGAAAACATGCTCATCAGAAAATTATATAATTTTTTTAGTAAATGACAAGATAAAAACACTGAAAGAAGGCAATAACATAGTAATCTTAATGTGCATCAAACATACCCTTGCACTCAAGACCCGTCTATTGTCCTGCTTTACCATTTCCATCAGTGCTGTCTCTAGCTCTTCAGCTCTGTCAAAAAAACAAAATCCATAAATGAATTTTGACATCGTATAGCATAAAAGCTGGTTTAGCATATTTCCCTGTGCCACAGTAACCTTGATCATTCCTTTAAACAGAGATTTTAAGTAATCAAGTGAACAAGGAAGAAAAATAAATAAATAATTGAGACAGAGGAAGGAAGGAGATTTCTTCTTTTTTTTTTTATTTAAATTTGATATCTGGGTACAGTTAATCAGACTTTTGGTAGATCCCTTATTTGAGAGTCAGGAATCCCCAATATCCCTTCCACAATCTTCAAAAGATGGCGAAAGTAGAAACTTAAAGTTCTGTTCTTTTGAGTTCTTGGTTTTCTCCCACTTGAAAGTCTTCAGGTTCTTGAAAGGTTCTTCAGATCTTCAAATCTATACAAGGCCTTTTGGATGCTTGGGAATGGATCGGTCTGTCCAAGCACCCTGCCCTTACTTATAGGGTTTACCAGGGGTTTAAGCGGCTTACAAGGCAAGGAACCCAAAATCAAAAGGTTCCTGGTCAAATCAGAAATTGTCAAAACAACTTTAAAGGGAGCAATGTCCAGACATGGGACGCCAGACGTAGGGCACCAATCGCCACTCCCAATTCTTTAAATTTTCACTATTTCTTCAGTTTTTCCTCCCTCCCTCTAGTGCCATTTTATTAGGGGCCTTTTTATGATGTGAATTGATGTTGTGCAGAATCACCCCTTTCGTTATTCTTTGGTTAGTGTGGAAGGAAAAGAATGATAAAATTACCATTAAAAAAAAATGATAAAATTTTAAGAAACTAGTCAATGGCAGTGAACTCTTTCATAGTGGCAGCAGATTTCAAAGTTGCTAGCTGGTACTACTAGAAAATAATTTGTGGGTTGAGTTAGATACCACTATTCTCAATTGGTAAGTGTCTATCATTTGTGGTCTTTATAAGGTTAAGAAGTCAGTTTCTTGGTGTCCTCCCTCTTGAAGGTGTATTGAAGTTTAACGTTGATTGTGCAGCTACAGTGTGGATTAATGTGGATGGTATATGATTGATGTGTCTGGTATATGCTCAATTTAATAGGGGGCCAACAACAATTGGAGTAAAATTTAATAATAGTTCATCCAAGAGGAAGGTGTTAATTTTGAGTCGTTCATATTTTTAGAAGGTGGGTTTGACTAAAGAATTTCACTTCTCTCAATTAAAAAGCATTAATGAGGCACTCAAGATCTATACTTATAGTTAGATATCTGTTTGTGCTAGCTACAAAAGACATGTAAGATGTGATTGGACTCAATTTAAATTTATAAAATTATTATTTATAATTTCCATTAATTGCCGTTCTTATATCTATTTCTCAGCATTTAAGAACTTGAGCAAGACATATATTCGCCAACCTTATTGAATCATATATCCAAATTAGTCTTGAATTTTTCGAACTCGAACTACGAATTAAGTGAATTGAAAAGCAAATTAAATGAGTCTGCTCCAACGAATTTTTCAAATTGGATTAGGTACCGAACTATGAACTACGAACACGAATGCGATATGAACAATATCTTGCTTCGGCCACATTCTGAAATAATAATTTAGAAATGATGTGTGGATGGTATAACAGAAATTTGAAGAAAAGTGCAAATCATGCAATAAAGAGTTTATGGGATCAAAGAAGGCTGGCTTCTTTGCCACATTAGAAAGTCACAAGTGTAATGCAATTTTTCATTATTGTAACCGTTAATTATTACAATACTATCATGACAGTTGATAGGATCTCGAAGAGAGACTAAGTTTTCTATTTCTTAACATACATTTATCAGGGTATTATCACAGTCTCTGAACAAAAAAAGAAACACAGGCATCAGCATTTCGACAGAAAATGCATACCAGTTATTCCTAATTGAATATAATGGAAACCATAGGGAAGTAAAGAAATGATATAATATAAGTAAAGAAATAACAACAACCAACCTGAGGACAGAAGACCTTTTCTCCTCCAGCAAACTACATAACTCAACCTTCAACCACCCCACCTGGACAATAGTTTTCATAGTGTTATAAACTCATCAAAACTAAAAATGACAAGTTTTTAGGAGTGATACACCGAGAAGGAAATAAAAAAAAAGAAAAAAACTTGAAAGTTCAGTACACCAAAATTCTGACAAGACAAAACAATTTGAAGTTCAACGAAGTTAATAATTTTGGCATGAACGACATCAAGATTTTTATATATTTTATTGAAAAACTGAAAAGGTGTACAAAGATAAAGCATAACCCCAAATTAGGCCAAATCAAGAACAAAAATTACAAAAGAATAAGAGGGAGGTTCTGCATAAGATCCTCAAGCCTTGAATTAGTACATGTAAGGCCTAACGTTTGGTGATCCATTCCAATGAAGACCATTAACCTGGCAATAAATAGTGAATGGGATGTACCTCATAAATCTCGCCCATTAGTGAATGGGATGTACCTCATAAATCTCACCCATCTGAAAGTTCTAACCTTGGCTGACAGCCTTTGAATAACAATTAAAATGGAAACACAACAGTCCCCATTCAATTATTAATGAAAATAGATCAATGTTGAATGGACAGCATCTTCCAGCCCAGCTTGTCTATGGCATATTGCCTATACATGATGTAGGGGTGTTCATGGGCAGGGTTGCTATCAGGCCCAACATCCAGTCTTGGGGTCCAACCCACAGGACTGCCTAAGCCCAGCCCATTTACAAAATAATACTGCTTTTGTGCAAAATATTTCGGGCCTGGCCAATCCTTTAAACATAGACAGGTCGGGCCCATTTAACAATTGGGGCAGAAAACTAGGCATGAGGGCTGTGCTTGGGTTGGCAGGCTGCCCTGACCATAAGCACCCTTACATGGTGGGGACGCAAGTTTTAAGGTCTGGATTATCAAAATCCAGGCCCGTATATGAAAACTTAAGGCGCAAGGATAATGTGCAGAACAGCAGAACAATAGTTTTATGATTTCAATTCAATTAAAAAATAGTTACATATTTTAACTCTCTCTTAAACGTCCCTAGCTTTCTTCTGCTAATGAGCAGGGCACCAAGAATATAAACACAAGTGATCAGTTTATCACAAGCCTCACCTTAAAAGGGTGTAGGCCAGAGTTGAGCAGATATTCATATAACACTTTCAAACGCCTTATAGATAAGATTTTCATGCCAAAACCAAATTTTAAATTACTAATAGCAATAGAGCATAGAATGCATCTGTTGTGTTGAAAAAGAGATTTAAGTAAGCAAATCCTTTAATCTATTGAACAGGTGGACCTTGGTCCTTGAAGGATCTTACAGTATCAGAATGAGCATTGAAGTAAACAAACCATTCAATCTTTATAAAGGCATAATAGCAATACAGCATGGACTGCATCTATCATGAAAGAAAGATACAACAAAAAAAAAAAAAAAAAATTTCAATCTATTATACAGGTGAACCTTGAAGGGAAGGTACCACATGAATCCATTTTGGGTTTTTTTTTTTTCCCCTCCCCCAGAATCAGTCATTTTCAAGACCGACCAGAATGTTCCTTGTGTAGGATAGGTCAAGTGTATAGGGCCACCTGGAAGCATGACAATTGTGGAAAGTCTAGGGATTTGAAAGGCTTCCTTATGACCTACCTATGTAAAATGGGAACCATATGATAAACAAAGGTACTCTTTTGAAGGCTCTGAAGTTGTCCAAATTGTAGCTGTTAGACTGGAATGGGTGCTTTGCATGATTAATTAAAGGGCCCATGCAACTCAGATAAGCAACAAATTTGGGTCACTGCTAATTTACAAGAGGAAAATGAGTATGAAGGTCTTGGCAGTTCTTGAAATTTACAACATATATCTACACATCTGCACGCGTGCACCACACACATATTAGACAACTCAGACCTACAGAGTACCTACACTCAATGCTTGCCATGAACACACGCCTTTTTGAGACCCACCTGGGGGGCTGCACCAGTGCAAATGGATTGGTGCGGGTTTAAAAGGGTGGGGGTTGGTTTTGAAGTCCAACGGATCAATTGTGATCGAGATATGGGACTGCAAAAATCAACCCCTTGATCTCAGATTAATGGCAAGACTAGTCCATGTGGAGCTTATATTTGTTATGGTGACCATATGGGGAATGGATAACAGGGGGGGTCCAAAAGTGGGACCACAAAGGTGGCACTCTCTAGGTAATGTCGACAGCAGATCAAATTCGTATGCACATGCACATACGCACATGTATATAAGTTATACAACAGTAGGTGGCAAAATTTGTACCTGGTCTTGAAGATCTGGAACCTGATCTAAATCAGAATCACTAGTCAAACTATTAAGGAAACCATCGAGATTTTTTGCATCTGGCTCAAAATGATCACCATTGGCATTCATGTCACCAAATCCTTCTTTTTCATTTCTTTCAGGTATTAGTGAACCAGGATCACGCTTGAAACCATATAGCTTAGATGCAAGACCTTGAGAGTCCCTCAAAGCACGAAGCCCTCTCGACCTTTCCTCGATAATATTCATTACCGCTGGTCGGTGCTTTTTCCTCAACTCATCCAATTTTGTTTCATTTACTGCCTGATAACCCATGCAAGCTGTCAAGACAAGCTGGCTGCTATCAAAGGTTGAGCTAGCAAGAGATTGCAACAAAGTTATTGCATCTCCAGCATCTTTAGTTGTAACCAATGCCGGTCCTACAGATCATAAAGCAAGACAACTAAGTCTCTTAATATAAAAAAGTTGAAACACCGACATTAGCTAAAACACATGTAGGGACATCCATGATAAGCTTCCCTTAAATATTATCATATGAAACACAAAACTCAGTGTAATTATCAGTACCATATAAATCCATCAATGCAAGTGCCGTTCGGAATAGCATAACGCGATTTCCATCAAACAGAAGAACATCCCATACCCGAAGAACTGAATCCAGAAAAAAGGCCATTAGAAACTAGAAATACTTAAAAAATAGATGCTACTTCTCCAAGTTTTGAAGTTTTGAAGAACATGCAAGTGCAACTGCTACTGGAATAACTATATTAAGAAGATACACAATAAAACAATTAAGCTTCAGAGTAATTGCTTTGATGAATTGCAATATATGAGATATAAAACAAAACCTGACCACTTTCCCAGGGAAGCATATTCATGAAAATTGAGAGAAACCAGGGTCCAGTAACCCATGCCACCTGCACTCCTAGGTAATCCAGGTGATTCACTGCACCAGAAGAAAAAAAAGAAAATAAGAAACTAATCAAATTACAGTATAGATAGAGTATAACAGAGAATTATATAACGATGAAAAATACAAACCCAATTTCGGAAATTTCTCACGCACTAACTCCTCAAAAACAAGTTGGTCAACCTAAAGAAAGAAAAGGATTAAAATAAGAAGTCTTAAACTTTGTAAGAGTACACTCTGAACAGTCCACTACTCTCAGTGGCAGAACTGATGGGCAGGAACAAGGGGTGCAACCACACCCCAAACAAAGGAGAAGTTTTTTAAAATCCTATGTAAACTTTACATTTTTTTAACATATAATGGCCCCGCAGGGAAAAAAAATTTCCTTTGCCTTGGCTACTCTCCACATATGATGCCCAGATACGACAACATGGATATGGCAAGGGCACACCATGTTTATTATAAAAACACGGATTTGCATATAAAATTGAAGTATCAGATACAAAATGATATTGATACATTGCCCATGTTGAAGTATCTGGCTATCTTAGGTTTCCACTTCACCGACTCTAGTTCAGGACATGAATAGAAAGTGGAAATTAATACTAAATGACTCAGAATAGTGAACACAAAGGCATAAAAGTGACCTGAGATTCAATCATTTCCTCTGAATAGTAGCCATCGAAGTAGTCGTCAATGATACCCACCAAGGACCTGAGGATTTTGTAGATGTTTAAGACCAGTGTAAGCAATGCAAATGTTGTTTACAATGATTAATCAGGCAACAATGGTCACAATTGGACATGTTTGCAGCATTGATGCAAAGAGTTTCTTTAAAGAGGTCACCATCATTTAGGGTTACAAAAAAGAACAATGCTAAATATGTACCAAAAAGCATTTTCCTCCGGCATCAGCAGTAGTAAAAAACCAGCAAAAAAGTTCATGGCCTGCAAACCAAAAATAAATAAATAAATATATAAATAAAGACATCAATCCAGCAAACAAGTTCATGACCTATATAAGCAAAAAACAAAGAAATATAGATAAAAGGAACAAAAATAGACAACAAAGAACAAGAAGAAAAAGAAAGAAATAGAAGAAGAAAGGAAGCAAGAAAGAAAGAAGAAAACAAATGTCACAAGATTCCTTTTAAGTTGGTTACATTGATAAAATTAATAAAAGAAAATCCAAATTTTTACAGTTACGAACTAGACAACACACTACTACACTATTTTTGCATATTTGTAAATTTATGCAGCAGGATGAATCATCAGGAACCTCGGAATGTAAACAAATTTCAAGGTAAAAAGATGAAATATTGCCCAAACCATCTGATCATCTAGTTTTAAACTAAATTTTGAATAGTCTGAACAGTAAGATCATCTAGTTCTAGAACTAAATAACTTAAAAGGATACGTGGACATAGATGAACCTTTTCAAGATCAATACTCTAATGAATCACTATGGTATTCAAGTTCTTACCAATGTTAAATTCAAAGAAGAGGGTAATATATATTAGAAGTGTACAGGAAAAATCATAAATACATTACCATCCCCCCAGCCCAACTGAATAGGATAGTCAAGACATTTAATGATCTACCAAAATGGGATGAATGAACCAACTGATCACCTAGTCCTTTAAATCTGCAATATCCTCTTTTAACAGATATTTAGTCAGGCAGATTTCTTCTGTTATGTCATTTAGAATATGTAATGCAGACTGTTGAAAACGAGCAAAATCACTACTATGGAATAGTTTGTCATGTATGGTTCGCATTGGGAGAACAAATATGAACCAAACTGGCCATTGCTATTTCAAGGAACGCATGCTAGATGTAGACTAACATAATGCCTCATGGATACTGTTCTTACATAGCTTGCAACTAGCAAGGCAACTAGAGTCAGCAGGATGCAACACTATATACTGACGAAGATCATGTTGATGTTAGGACAATAATAACATCATCCTGGGGATGCCTAATAAGGTGGTTATTACTTATCAGCCCACAATTTGTGGGCTGTGCTTACCAAAATGGTACTGAATATTAACTTTGATTGTAGCAAACATGGGGACCCAAAACAGGGTAGTTGAAAATGCATCTTTCAAAACGGGAATGGAAAAGTGATTTCTCCTTTCTTTGAGCATGAAAGAAATAACAAGATTGAGACACACAAATCCACACATTTTAACATAAGTTGGGACTTCAAAAAGATCTTAAATATCACTTCCTCTAATTGAATACATTGGCTGAAAGGGAAAAAAAATTATTTATTTTTTGAATGATAATTGCTTTTCTGTCTCTGAAAGGGAAAATTTTATAAGAGGAATTTATGCTTTTGTAATCTAGATATCAGAATGGTAACCTGGACGCATGCACATCAAATACAGATATGCAGTGTTGGATATGGAAACTTCAAGAAGCCCTATCAACATGGTCATAGATATAATAAAATTTGAAAAATATATCTGTTGCAATTGCTGCCAACAAAGGTCTCCACTCCGGTAGGATAAAGGCCATGCCAGGCTAACAAGTGGTGGAGAACACAATTGAATTGGTATGAGCGCCTGACTAAAGTACTTAGTAGAGAAATCTCTACACGGATTCCTATTCCAAATCCTTGCATCCAAATCAACCCTGCAAATAAAAATGCTATTAACCAAAGGAAATAAACTGGCATACTTTACTGACTCAACATCAGACAAACCTCTCCTAAACACCACTGGATATCAGTTTACTCCCCACTAACTAAAGAAATTGCCTTGCTAAGGATTAATTTACCACCATTATAAACAACCTAGGGAGACAAGACTTCAAGGGACTAACCCTGCCCACACGTCCTTTCAAAAGCAGTCTCAATCCCACACGTGCTAGACAATTGGGTGTGAGAATCTATGCTTTATTTTGCTAACTCATTCAAAGTTTCAAAGTCAACGACTTTCTCGCCTTCACCACCCAACAAAAATATTCCACATTGGAGGGAAGGCTTTGCTCTTAAATCAGCACCTCTTCATACATTTCATATGAATGCCTTAAAAAATGGCTTTTTCAACCAATCACTGGTGGATCATCCCCAAACTTTTTAGTCCTCACTTCTATCAATCATAGTGCCACTTAAGATTCCCCCTTTGTTATGGAAACTAAATTTTATTAAAAAAGACACCACACAACATAAGAGGAATATACCTAACAGCTCCAAGAGCACAAGCAAAAGAAATCCAAATAGACCTAAAACAAACACTGAATATCAAGGAGGTAAAGAGCCATGGACATTAATCAAGGACGTAATGAGCCATTTAGGATTTCCTTCAAAAATATTGCATTGTAGCACTTCGAGTAGAATTAATTCACCATAAAAATTGCATAGGAAGCTACTAAACTAGATGAACTAAAGTTAAATCAATGCTTTGTCCTAATAGATGTGTCGAGGTGCGCCTGCATATTCCAAACTCAAACAGCTTTAGACGCAGCAGTTGATTTGACAATGGAGCATCCTTGTTGCATGGCTAAAAAAGATAATAAGAAAGCAAACCGAACTTGTATAAAAGATGAACTGCTTCAGACCTATGTACCTGGCAGTACCCAACAGATGGATTATGCCGAGCATATGCGGTAAGTAGACGCCTCAAAGCATTTCTACCATCCTCATCCAAAGCAGGATGACCAGGGAATGTTCGGGGCAAATCCTACAAAAATAAACAAGTCCAGCCAATGGGCAAAGTTAAATTTTTACCATTTAAAGCAAGTCCACCTGCAAATTGAGAAGCTTCCTAGTCAAAGTCATGCATCTAATTACCTTCTCGATCTGTCCCTTCCATTTCTCGGCTGCATTTCCACAATCTTTATTTGGATCCTTACTAGATTTGTTTGAAAGAGAATTGTCGTGGCCCTTATCATCAACAGCATTTGTTTTGAGAGCTAACAAATCTTGGTAATATCCTTCCACCCTGCGTGCACTCACACCCACAAAAGCTTGCCATAGCTGTAATAACAGGAGAAAAAAACAATATGAAGCTTATCCACCAAGACTAACATTCAGATGCATGCACCTCCAAATCATGATTTTCACTGCATAAATGGCTGCTCAGAGAACAGAATCCGCATTAGTTAGATTCCACTTTTTAAGCATTTTAAAGCCTGAAACTCATTGATTTTGTTTCAGTACTGAAGCAAATTCACTGTCAATTTTCACTGTCAACTTTTAGGTGGAATTCAGTTTCATTGTAACTTCCAGTGGCTCCCTAGAGTAACTTTTAAACATATAAAGAGTGGTGGTTATATCAATAGTACTGACTGTACCTCTCCCCTTATAGCCATCGGGACTCCTCCACGAACAAGACTCTCCAATTCTTCTTTCCAAGGGAAGAAAGGATCAAGAGAGGATCCAACACCAGCTCGGTTCCCACCCATAGATGCATTCACTCCATCACCTGAAGGCACGTCTTGAATTGGATCTGACCTCTCCACATCATAAAACTCTTCCTCTGATTCATCTTCAGAAGCTCCTTTCAAGGGTTTTGCCTCATCAATAGGAGTGAGATGTTCTCCACTTCCAGTATTTATGTCCTTCAAAGTAGTATTCTTCTTTTTAAGGCGAAACCTCATCATATATTCAATGGCACCAAGAGATGATCTTATCTTAGCCCATGTTTGGACCCTGTGGATTCTTTTTTTCTTAGCTAGTGTCTCCTCTGAAGCTGTTTTTGTTGACAAATTTTCACATTTTTCCCCATTCTGCAAAACACCATTTTCTCCCTCCTTTCTCGACACTCTTTCTTCTTTTTGTATTGAAGTATCCTGAGCTTGTGATACTGCATTATCTTGCTCAGAATATAATCCGTTGGCAGCCAATTGAGCAGACTCAGCCTGCCTTTCTAGGAAGTCATTCCATCTGTCCGATCTTTCCTCTTCTTCTTCCTAGAAGAACAAGCAAAATAGTAATGGTAAAAGTAACAATAATACTAAAAAAATATATATATATATTTTAACAGAAAACTCTAAATGGAAAAGAAAGAGTAAAGCATCAACCTTGTAGATATTCGCATATTCTCGATACCTCTGCAAATGCTGTGGCCGTACAGCAAACCCATATGCATCCCTGTTTGAACCAAAATTTATCAAATTTGAAGGAAACAGAAGAAACCTTGAATTACCAATTCACTACAATTAAAACTCCAGTTTCAGTTCCATAAAACATGCATGCCTGTCAATTCAAAGATCCCAGGCCATCCAAATTGTGAACACCATCGTCCATAAGAGTATAACAAAAAACAGACACACACAACTTTCCGATCATCATTACCATCCAATTTAACGGTAATCAAAGGGAAGGTATCAATGCTCCAGGTGCTACTCTCAATGCATAATTGGGCCCCTTATTTAAACATTATGAATCTATGTGTATGAAAGTTTGACTTTACTGAAGACAAACAATCCAAGTCTAACACAATTGTAATGAAGAAGAGAGAAAATACAGTGAAGGCAATGGTAGTACATTAGGCATATGAAGATCTTTCCCCCCCTTTTTTTGTCATAACCAGTATCCAAGTACCACACAACCAAAATTCAACTACAATTGCAAAGAAAACCTCAATCCAAATTGCCGATTGCAGCTCAGTCATCCAGATCGGAATACTAACTACAGATCACAGCAAACAAATCCGAAACAACAAGGAAACAAATCCTGAAAGCATTAGCCCTAACTCCTAATCCGGTAACAGATTTCAATTGTTCGCCTCAACTGATCACAGCTAGAACTAGAACATGCTACTAACAGAATCAAAACACAAAAAAAAAAAAAAAGAAACCTATCCAAAAACGATCTCAACGACAACACCAAAGCACAAAAAGATCATCAACAACAACAAAATCAGTAAACGATGACTGAACAAACCATGCGATGCAGCAGCAAGAGCGATCCAAGTAGAAAACGAACGTATAGAAAAGATCACAAGCAGCATTACTAATTTTTCTCAGAAATCGGCTTGCCGCTCAATGGATCGATCAGAATCTAGTAATCTCTAGCTTGATTTGCTGAAAATCGCATACACTAAGAACTGGAAGAGCACGCTCTGAGATGAAACTGGTGAGAGATCTTACCGCTTGTGCTCGAGAGTAATGACAGGCAAGTTCGTCTTCCCCTTCATCTCTGCTCGATCCAACGATCGATCTTCGGTTTTTGGTTCGTCGGATCTTCTCTCGCTTGATTTCTGCAATCGAAATCCTTCTTCTTGTCTTGTCCTGATCTCTCTCTCTCTCTTCTTCAGTTATGTTTTCTTACTTGTTTATAGTCCGTGCGACTCGTGAGGACTTACTGAAGTGGGGTGTGAGGAGTCGGCAAGCACATGGGAAGGGCGCGGCGCGACTACGCTTGCGTATGCGAGCGACTGAAGTTTCTATGTGGATGGCCTTTGAATTTTGTTATGATAAAGTGGAATTACTGCTTAGCCAACAAATTTTCTAAATGGTGGGGCCAATTTGACCTTTTGATATGGAGGACAATCATCATATGGATGTCATTGGAACCCCTAATTAGCAAACAAGGAAATCAAGATCTTGGATTTGAGAAAAGAGAAAGGGAAGATCAACTATTGACATGATGATTTGGTCTTTGACATATTCCTGGTTTCCTTTTTTTTGGGTGTGGTCATGTTTGTTAAGCTAATTTTTAGAGATTCTTCTTTGATATCTTAAAAGTTTGGAAAAGTCCGAATTTGACAATTATAAATCTTTAAGGATTTTAGTCTAGGAGATTTGGCTCATTCGCTTGAGATTTGGACCACTTTAGTTTGAGCCAAGGGATTTGTAGATATGAGAATTTTTTATTGCCTTTGGAATCATAATTTATCATTGAAATACACAATTCCAATTCAGGTCCACTAGGTACTCGAACCGGAACCAACCCATTTACATCCCTGGATATCAGTAGATATCTATGCATTTGGCTGGGCATATTTGATTTTTGTGTGCAACTTCACAAAAAAGTGAGGATTTTTAAATTTTATTGAAGAGGTTGGACTTGAAAATCCTCAAAAACCATTAGTCCAAATCCTTAAGAATTTATAAGTGTTGGACGTGAGTTTTTCATGAGTTGCCAAATGCCACTTCAAAAACTCTTGTTACTGTGGATTTATACATCCGTATTTTTTTTTTTCAGCTACACATTTTGATACACCTCCAATGATTCCAGCAATATAAAATCCTTTTGAGAAATTATTGTTTAGGGGGCAGTGCCGCACGGATTCCTCACCTCTTACCGTAGTTGCCTTTCCAAGTTTATTTACATTACTAGTAAAGTAGGTGAAGTAACGTTACATCCTAGTGAAGTTATATTCATATTAACCACATTTTTGTGTTGCCTCTACTGGAAATTACCTCTCCTGTATGAGGTTAAAATCGGGGCACTAGTAAAACCATTAGATAAAGCTTTTAGTGGCTGGAGAGTTACTTTGGCCAGCCAAACATAACTGTTATAAAAGGGTGCAGTGGCAAGGATTTGAAAAAATTAGGGTCTCGAAACCGATTTCACCAAGAAGCTTGTTTATTTCGGTGTGGGATAGACTTAAAACTCATTACAAATGCTCTCAGATCTACTGGATAATTACGCAAGGATTTTATCTCCTTTATATAGAGCAATCTCTAGGATTTACGACTACAATCGACTTTATCCCTCCTGGAATCCCGCATCTCCTAACTAGCTTGCGAATTTTGACAACCAAAACTTGATCTAGACTCTACTATCAAGAGTTTGATGACTTGTTGGGAGTTTATCCGCGGCACACCGCCGGGCTCAATCTAGTGTGTGCCCAATGGCAGTCGGGTCACATAATTTTCCTACTCGTTATTACTTTACCACATGTTAATAAGCAATTCCAGCCTGGCTCCAGGGATGACGGGCGAGGATCTCACGACCACCTGCCGGGTGCAATTTTGGGCTGCATCTGCGTCGGTGGAGGGGGCGAGTATTTCCACTCGGCCTTTGGGAAGCGACAAGTTTGCCTTTGTTTTTTAATCCCTATGTTTGCTGGTCAGTGGATGAAAAATCATGTGAGTTTCATAATGAAGTGAGAGAGACAATACACATGGGAGTGACGAAGAGTAATGAAAAGGGTCACCTTTGTTTACTTTACACTTGATCCACTTTCTTGGCAAAACAAATGCGTCCACAACACACGCTATAAAAAAAAGTTCATGTACTTTCAAGCCAAAACAAAAAAAGTGCATGCACTGGTCGCCTCGCGTACTTAACTATTGCAGATGTAAAAATTTATCTAAGTCTACTATACCACCATATTTAATTAACTCAACAAACAGAAATATAGTTACATACTTGGGATTATTTTTTTTTATTAGCAATAAAGTCCCATTTCACTCCATTGTTTCTAAAGGCAGGTTTTGGGATATTTTTAAACTGTAAAAAAATTCTTTTATAATAATCATTATCAAAATCAACGCATTGTCCTAACTATATTAACGTCAGTTAGAATTTTATTTCTTCATTCCTGCGTGTAATGAGCCAAATTTTTTAGATAGATTCAACTTACTTGGATTTATGGTTATCACTTATATTCATGTCTTTTTTGGCCAACTCCTCTTTAGTAATGCATCATGTGTGTAACCTTTGTTTAAGGATGATGGTGTCGTTGTTACCGGATGTTGGATGTGTTTAAATCATCTCAAATAAGTATTATGATTGTGACAAAAGTTATATGTTGGTCAGAAGTTCTTTTCATAATATTGTCAGAAAGAATATGTTTTGAAAACTAAATAAACTGTCAAAGAATTATAAATAATAAAAAGCACAAAATAAATATTAGATAATATCATAAATGATTTTATTACAGAATTTCCCTATTTGGTGGTGCTCGTGCTACGCTTGCCCTATTTGGCGAGATGCTCAGCTGTGGTATTCAGCCAGACAATATGACATTCACTGCAGTGCCAGTTCTTGTCAGTGGATTATTCATATTAACGAAATGTCACAGCAAGGAATTTAAGATAGGCTATAATTGCATCTTCTATTATGCTAGCTTATTCTGAATCAACTACTTTTCTGCTTGCTAAATTCCTGTAAATAGGTTGAGGGCTTGATATTCTACCTCGATGCCATGGTTTTTGTAAGTTATTACTTTTGTTGAGCTCTGTTCCGTTAAGTTGAATAATTCTATGGCACTTGGGATGACATGGAAACTGTTTTTTTCCCCCTTAGAACTGGGACAAATAGGTCATGATTCTTATGATTAATAAAAGGAAATAGTTCATGGTCAAGCTGTTTGTTTGCTTTAGTAGGCTGTTGCAGCTTGGAGTTTGAAGGTGATGGGGCAATTTTTTTTCTCTATAGATATATATGGGGACTTCAGTTGTGTGATATCTCTCTCTCTCTCTCTCTCTCTCTCTCTCTCTCTCTCTCATTTTTCTTAAAAACATATGGCATTTTTGCAGCTCAATTGTTTGATGCAAGACTGATGTTCTCCATGATGGTCATTGCTTTGACACTATGGAGGGGTCCCAATGTCTACCTATGCTTGTACTGGGTAGCGAGTATCCTTGGCAGTATTAGATTTTGGACAACACATAGTATTGGATTTACAACTTCTGGAATGTAGAGGGTGAAATTACAGTTGGGTTTTTTTTTTTGGGTAATTTCCTGTCTTACCAAATAGAACGCCTTTGACCATTATCTGCAATATCTGAGCAGTTTTGTGAGAATCCATCAAGCTTCAAAATTTATATATGGAGATAGGTCGTTTGACTTCTTTGTCAGACCTTGTAGAAGCATCTAATTCTTCTTCTTCTTGCTGCAACTTGCTAAAACTTTGAAATTTGCTAACAGGTATGGATCATAATTTAAACTTCATTTGAAGGTGTCTACTTCAGTTCTTGCAATCCATATGAGCTTTCTTTTAGTTCTGACAGCAGTACAAAATTAAGTTATAATATATATGGAGAAAGAAAATACTTCTAACTAGAAATTCAAATTAACTTCTATAGTATTTATTTGCTTCATCATGCATCCATAAATATCTACAGCTCCATGTTGGGTGATGAGTTAGGCTGCATTGGTGGTTGTGGGAATGTACTAAAAGCAAATTCTTTAGCTTATGTGGGAGACCCACCTTGTTCCATCAATTGGGGGTCCGCTAAAAGGGATCTGCGCCAAACTCAGCAGTAGTAATCCATCCAAGCTAAGACCACAAGACCCACCTATTTACTTTGAACAAGAAAGTAAGACCTCTCTCTCTCTCTCTCTAGCATATGTGAGAAAATGTAATATTCTCTCTACCTAGCATGAAATATGTGATGGCTTACATCATTCTCTGATTACATAAAAAGAATACCCACTCATCTCTCTCTCTCTCTCTCTCTCTCTCTCTCTCTCTCTCTCTCTCTCTCTCTCTCTCTCTCTCTCAGGCAGTAATATTATTCAAAGTATTTAACCTTCTTGCTTTTAGCTTCCATGCAAGAAACCTACAAGCAACTCCTACTTTGCTTCTGAACCTACTTCTCAGCCTCATACATGTCCATTTCCTTGTTACTTTCCTACCCTCCACCCAGTAGCCACTATGTTTGGGAGCTAATATATACCCATGTGAATTGTGATAGATACTTCTTGCAATTAAATGATACATTTGGTAGCTGGGATGACCAAATCCTTGTAGGGACTGAAGGGTAAGAAAGGGAAAGAAGGGTAGCAAAATTAGCAGACTCAACAAATATATTCTCATTAATATAATCCGAAAGCAAGTAGGTTTTGGAAAGAGAAACATGAGATGCTTGAGTGCAAAGGGGCATCTCATCTCATCGCAGGCACCCAGGGATCTGTCCTTCGGTGGGTAGCCAGTTTCACAAGTTCTGAACCACTTTCCCACCTGAGCAAAAAAAAAAAAGAGTAGATTTTGGTAAATACCAATCTTCAAGTGCCTATTTAGCATAAAAAAAAAGACCATTTGAAACAATTTTATCACTGACGATACCGAGGTATTCATTCAGATTTTGAGGAATGATATCTACCTGGATGTTGATGCCAAGATTTATAATATAACCACTCAAGTGCGTGATGAGGTACCTTCAGCACACTCATACTTGTAGTAGCTCCCATTTCAATTATGTAGAACCAATCCAACCTTAGATCTGGTGAGGGGTGCCCAAGTTCAAATGTTAGTGTCTAATGAATTATCCAGTGTTGTAGCATAAATAGGATTAAGACAGTTGATGGGGCACTCCTCTCCAAAATGCTAACTGGGCATTTAGGATAACATGATCAAAACCAAGGTCTTGTTGAGTCTATTTTTACTTGGTTTGATTTTGTATAATTGCTCGAACCCAGTAACTAGAATCACCAATAGTCCATACAACAACATGAACCCTGTTTAAAGCGGTGAAAGCGACTGTTGTCTCGAACAATAATTTCTCTCTCAACAATCTTAGAAATGAATTTCATGTAGGTATGACAATCACCGCACATTCTAAGATTCTTGACTATTCGAATGGTGTGATATGGCTCTAAGCTGATGAGCCCAAAGGCAATTGCCAACTTCTCACTATGAATTTCCAGTGCATCTTCCTTGTCTTCCTCCTCAATGTTTCTTAGGGTTGATCTAATGTCAGGAACATAACCCACTGCCTTAAGCTGTTTCCGCAGTTCCTCCAATTTGTGATAAATACTATTGGTCAGAGGGTGGGACCTATCACCACATAAGAACTGATGGATTTCAAAATCGGCCTCAATCCAACTGCAACCCGGTGTCTTCTTAATACCATGCCTTTTCATCTTCATCACCATTCTAGCGGCATCATCCCATCGACCGGCATCAGCATATGTGTTTGAAAGGATCATATAGTTACCACAATTTTTGGGCTCCAGCTTGACTAACTGCTTCATCACTCTCTCTCCCAACTCGACATTGTTATGCATTCTACATGCCCCGAGAAGTGCACCCCAGATGACGGCGTCAGGAGCAATTGGCATTGCTTCCACCATCTCTAATGCATCTGTGAGATGCCCTGCACGACCCAAAAGGTCCACAATGCAAGCATAATGTTGTATGGTTGGCACAATTGAGTAATCTTTCTTCATACATTCAAAATACCAGAGCCCTTTCTCTACTTGGCCTGCATGTGTACAAGCGCACAAAACACCAATAAATGTCACATGGTTCGGTCGAATGTCTGATGCTCTTAACCTGTCGAAAAGCTCGAATGCACGATCAAAGTAACCATGCATAGAGAGCCCTCCGATCATTGCATTCCAAGTCACTATATTTTTCACCACCATCTCAGTGAAGACTTGTTCAGCTTTTTCAACAAAACCACATTTGCAATACATGTCAATAAGTGCAGTCCCAACAAAGACGCAAAGCACGCCCCCTCCCTCTTTCGCCTTGCAGTGGATCCATTCCCCAATCCCAATTGCGCCCAAATGGGCACAAGCAGGGAGGACACTGACCAAGGTCACCTTATCAACCGCAAATCCCGAGCCCTGCATCCGGCGAAACAACACCAATGCCTCCTTGAAAAGGCCATTCTGGCAGTAAGACCCTATCATGACATTCCACGATATGCGGTTTCTCACGGGCATTTCCTCAAACAGCTGATGTGCAGCATCGATATCAGGAGATCTAGAGTACAGATGGATCAAGCTATTCACTATAAAGACATTGTTGCTTATGAGTCCAGATTGGACGGTGATCGCGTGGACCTGGGTGCCCTCGCAGTGGGCCGCAGACGCGGTGAGGCACTTGATAAGGGGAGGGAAGGTAAATTGTGTGGGTCTGATTGAATTGGATTGCATTTGCTTCAAAACTAGGAATGGAAGAAGCTTGGGTAAGGGGTTTTCTTGGTTGCAATAGGACCTGATCAGTCCATCCCACATGGCGGCATCTGATTGGCCGTTGTTGGACCTCAGTTTGTGGGCATGTAACTGCTTGAATCCAAAGGTAGTTAGAGGGGCTTTGTTTGAAAGTGCCCATTGCATCTGGCTAATTCAGTGGGAAGTGACAACTTTGCTGTGGCCTCAAGGTGGTAGCACTAGTGGACTCCACATTTGATTTCTGATTTCTGATTTATGAAGATGGGGACTGGGGTCGTTACGGAGACCTTTAGCTCCGGAAGAGGGAGGAGGAACGATTCGTTATTTCTAAAGAGGGGAAACCGGAGGTCGATACCAAGACCTCTAGCTGCAGAAGAGGGAGGGAGGGCGGGCGGGAGGAACCGTGGTACTAACAACTCGGCCAACCCCCTTGAATTAATTACGGTACACTTAGATCCCACAAAAGTGCATGCACTTTGAAGAAAAAAAATTTGCATGCACTGGTCGCCTCGTGTACTTATACTTTTGCTGATGTAAGCATTTATATAAGCCTAGTTTACCACCAAATTTGATTAACTCAACAGGCAGAAGTATAATCACATATTTGGGCTTGTTTTTTTATTAGAAATCAAGCCCCATTTCACTCTATGGTATTTGGGGCAGGTTTTGGGATATTTTAAAATTTTTGTTCTTTTATTATTATCATTATCGTCATCATTAAAGCATTGTTGTTCTTCATTCCAATCTATAATAGACAAAAGTTTTTGGATAGATTGTATTTATTTGGATTTATTGTTGCTACCTCCACTCATGGTTTTTTTTTTGTTTTTGCCAACTTCGACTCTTCGGTAATCTACTGCGTGCATGTGTATGTATGTATCTATTTATGTAACCTTTTTTCAGTGAAAGAGTCATTGTTACTGGATATTAGATATGTTTAAACCATCTCAAATTGGTATTTTGACTATGACAAAAGTTTTATGCCGGCTAGAGGTTCTTTGCATAATGTTGTCAGAAAAAAAAAATGTTTGGAAAACTAAATTTACTGTAAAAGAATTATAAATAACAAAAAAGCACAAAATGAATATTAGATTATATTAGAAATAGTTTTATTATAGATTTTTCCTATTTTCCCCCATTTTGATTCTGATTTTATAGTGATCAACATTGTTCAATGTTGGCAATATTTTGAAGATGCTGCACCATTGGAATAGTTGAGAAAGTGTTGCATGAACTCAGCAATAGCCTTTTCCAATTCCTTTAATGATATTACATGCATAACTCAGAAAAATTTCGTCTTCTAAGAATGTGTGTAGAGGAGAGAATGGGGGAATCTTCAAAATTGATTGTTAACTAATCCACTTAATATCCATCCGCCCCTGGCCCACTGTCAAGCTCACTAACCATCCCACCTAATTTTGGCACTCATTTCATTATCATTAATCAAATTTGAGATGGTTTGAAGTTCAAATCTGCTGTTGGCTGTAAGATAAGGCTGAAGCTAACCGAGACTTTGACCCATTGTCAATTTAGAGGTGTCAAATGGGCCGTGTCGGCAGGACCCGACACAAAACGACAACGTCAACCGCACGGCCCTCTTGGCTTGTGTAAGTCGCTCATGTTTTATGTATTTTGATCTTTTTACTCCTTTCATGTAATCTTTTCTTTTTTATTTTTTTATATTATCTATAAAAATTATAAAGGTTTCGAAAGTAATCTTGTTGAAAAACTTTCAATAGAAAAGATTCAAATGGTCATCTTTTCAGTGGAGTAAGTTAATTTTGACCGGACCACTTGAATCTATGTGGCATGCTCTTCTTTGTGTGTATTTTTTTAAAATTTTTTAGCTAAACACCCCAAAAAAAGAAAGCACAACAAATACATTAGAAGCATGGCACGAAAGCCTGGCAATTAAGAAGGCTCAGCACAAATGGCATTGTCCAGACACGGCATGACACGATGGGTGGGACATCAGCACGACACGTTTAACACCTCTAAGTGTCATTTAACAAGTCCGCATCCACTTGTTTCTCCCACATGCTTCTCACGAGAGGATATATGGTAGAGTTCCACCTATTAATAATTTGAACCATTCAAAATAAGTGTTAATTCTTCTCGTAGTACATCCTTAAATCTTACTTTAGCATGAGTTAATTCCACTGTAAGATTAAGGACACATTTGTGCATCATCAAAAAAATTAATTCTACAAAAAAGAAGAAGAAACATTTACCACAAAAAGAAAAAGTTTCTTCATTTTTTTTCCTAATTTTCCTCACCAAATATGAAATCTTCAACTCTATGGCAAAGCTTTTCCACTTTTCAAACATTTTTCCGTAGAAAATTAGCCACACAAATGTGCCTTAAAGAACATCTCCAACGGTTATATTAAATGCTATATGAGTATGACACTCCCAATGGTTAAAAAAAGAGTTTATTGAAGACTCTTCACCCGAAATGCTTTATTCAATGTGGCATTGGCATAGAACATTGGACTGTCAAATTCAACAAATAAAAACGCAATATGTGATTCCCTCACCACACATGGTGAGGGAATCCCTCACTTGAATACTCAACTTAAATTTTAAACTTTCAAATTGCCACGTAAACCCTCATATATACATACTCTTGACCTCTCCAAAATAACATCCCTAGATTAAGGACACATTTGTGCATCATCACAAAAAATTAATTATACAAAAAAGAAGAAGAAACATTTACCACAAAAAGAAAAAGTTTCTTCATTTTTTTTTCCTAATTTTCCTCACCAAATATGAAATCTTCAACACTATGGAAAAACTTTTCCACTTTTCAAACTTTTTCCGAAGAAAATTACCCACACAAATGTGGCTTAAAGAACATCTCTGACGGATATGTCAAATGCCACATGACACTCTTAATGGTAAAAAAAAAAAAAGGTTTATTGAAGACTCTTTGCCCGAAATGCCTAATATGATGTGGTATTTGGTATGGAACATTGGACTACCAAATTCAAAAGATAAAAAAGTAATATGTGATTTCTTATATTTGAATATCTTATGATGTTGGTCCTACAAAAATGTAAATTTTTTTAAAAGAAAAAGAGATCAAAATAAGTGAAAGACAAAAATATAATAAAATAATAAATTTCGCGTATGGAGGTTAATTTTATATATTAGAAGATCTTAAATTTTAAACTTTCAAATTGCAACGTAAACCTTCAAATATACTCTTACTCTTGAGCTCTCCAAAAATAACACCCATACAGTGGAGCTGCTATGAACACTTTAAAATCAAACTCGATTTACATATAAAGGCCCCAGTGGGCATTTTGAACTGTGGACGTATGAGTTAAACATGTGAGTTTGAGTTCATAGAGCTTAGACTTAGTGAAGTTAACTATGGTTGGACCATGTAAAATTTGTGAGGGTCCTTATGGTGACTCTTTTATATAAAATCTAAATTGATCAGAATAGACAAATGCTCATCCTTATATATATATATATATATATATATATATATATAGCAGGACTTTTCTAAGCTCAAGCCTAAGATAAAATTTAGTAAGCTCATGCTTGTGGGGCTCACATTTGGTCCATCTAAATGGACTAAACACATGACCCTTATAAATTATACATGTCTACCAACTTTCGGTCAAATCCGAATTTACTGGACCGTTGGATCGACTATGCATCGATTCAAATGTACTATTCACCATTAAACTTTTGGGCCCATATGAAGATGATAGAAATCACGGTTGGAGTTGATTTTTTGAAGAGAGGAAGATCCTAGGGAGTCTTTGAAACACCCCCCCCCCTATGTATATATATATATATATGTATATATATATATATATATATATATATATATATATATATATATATATATATATATACCTATTCATAAACGATCCAGGGACGATGGTTCCAAACCCCCTCCAATTTCAAATCTCCTTCACCACCAACGGCTATCTCCAGCGAGCCCTATCCAGCCTCTACCAAGCCAATGGCTCCATCGACTGCCGCGCGTGCGGCCACCTCATCCAGCACTGCAGCAACCACCGCCTCTTCTACCAGGGCAAGCAGATCCACGCTCGCTTGCTCCTCCTCTCCATCACCCCAGAAAACTTCCTAGCTTCAAAGCTCATCTCATTCTACGCCACAACCGGCAATTCATCCCTCGCTCGCAAGGTGTTCGATGAAATCCCCCATACCAACATTTTCGCCTTCAATGCCATGCTCATTGCCTATTCTCTCCACAGCCAACACTCCCAAGTGCTCAAGCTCTTCTCCTCTATGTCTTCTTGGAAGCCGAGCCTTAAACCGGATAATTTCACTGTCAGCCTTCTTTTGAAGACACTGTCGTCGTCGCCATTACTTGTACATTCAGTAGTCTTGGGGAAGGAGGTCCATGCTTTTGTGCTCCGACATGGGGTTGATGTGGATTTGGTCGTGTCGAATGGTTTCATTGCGTTCTATGGGAGGGCTGGAGAGTTGAGTCTGGCGAGGAAGGTGTTTGATGGAATGCTTGAGCGAGATATTGTGTCGTGGAATTCTATGATTTCTGGGTACTCGCAGAATGGGTGGTATGACGAGGCGTTGAGGTTGTATCGCGAAATGGATGGTTTGCGGCCGGATCGGGTTACAGTGATTGCGGTTTTGTGTGCGTGTGCGGAACTGAAGGAACTTGCGTTTGGAAAGGAAGTTCATCGGTTTGTGATTGAGAATGGGATTGAGATGGATGCTTCGGTTTATAACTCTGTTATGGGGTTCTATGCAAAGTGTGGGAGTTTGGACTACGCTCGTGTCTTGTTTGAAGAAATGACCAAGAAGGATGAGGTGAGCTATGGCACAATGGTTTCTGCATACATGACTTATGGACTTGTTGGTGAAGCAATGGAGCTTTTCCGACAAATGGAGGAGCCAGTCTTGAGTACGTGGAATGCTGTGATTTCAGGTCTTGCTCAGAACAACCATCATTCTGAGGTTCCAAAACTCTTTAGAGAAATGCTAGCCACTGGTCTGAGACCGAATTCAGTTACACTGGCAAGTATGCTGCCCGCCCTCTCATTCTTTTCAAACCTCAAATGCGGAAAACAGATACACTGTTATGCCGTCAGAAACTGTTGTGATAGGAACATTTATGTGGCAACTGCATTGATTGATACATATGCAAAGGCAGGTTTCCTTCAGGGGGCCCGCCTGGTTTTCAAAGTGACTGTGAGTAGAAACCTCATTCTTTGGACAGCTATCATTTCCGCATATGCGGCCCATGGTGATGCTGGTGCTGCGCTTGCTCTATTTGGCGAGATGCTCGGCTGTGGAATTCGGCCAGACAATGTGACATTCATTGCAGTGCTGGCAGCTTGTGCTCATGCAGGGGTTGTCGAGGAGGCTTGGCAAATCTTCAACTCTATGCAGCCGAAATATAGAATCCAACCAATGGTGGAGCATTATGCGTGCATTGCCGGAGCCCTTAGCCGTGCTGGGCTGCTGACAGAAGCTGTTGAATTCATCTCTAGAATGCCAGTTAAACCAAATGCGAAGGTTTGGGGAGCATTACTGAATGGTGCATCGATATTTCGGAATGTTGAAGTTGGGAAATTTGCTTTCGACCAACTGTTTGAAATAGAACCAGAAAATGCAGGGAACTATATTGTTATGGCAAATATTTATTCACAAGCTGGAAATTGGGAAGATGCTGAAAGGGTCAGGGAGAAGATGGAGAGGAGCGGAGTAAAGAAGTTTCCTGGTTGCAGTTGGATTGAAACGACCAAGGGATTGAATAGCTTTATATCCGGGGATACATCAAATGAGTGGTTGGAAGAAATTTATGGGATGTTGGGGTGCATGGTTGGGGTTATGAGAGAAGAGGGTTATATTCATGCAGATGAACTGGATGGGGAGAGTTTCATACTCTGACATGTGAAAATGTGCAAGCGTGAAACACAATCCTTCGAGCAATCAAGGGTATCTTTGCTGTACTTGCACCTACAGATCTTACATTGAGATAGATTCATGAGATATCCAGCTTGGAATGCCAATGCTGCTCGCGAACCAACCCATGATAATCGATTCATTCTATATCTCTATAATGGGCACATGGCCCTCGTGAGTGTGAATGGACCACATTCATAGCAACACTGAGGCTCCAGTGCTAAGCTCGCGGTATGGCTGTTGGGCCTTTGTTGTGTGGATCTTGTGGCTTTGATTCAGTTGGCTATTTTGATGGTCCCAAGTCAAATTGGAAGGTCATTTTTGGATTAATTTTAGCACTAAAAAATAATCATTTGATGGCCCCTTATGGATCATCATATCTAGTTTTTCACTTTAAACTAATGTGAAATAATCTTCCTCTTAATACAGAATGTTACCCACCGTCACCCTAATGAGCTAATCGTACAAAAGTGATCATCCCATCTACATCTCTATTTTAGATCCTTCACTCCTTAGCTCTGCCTTGGAGAATTCTCTTCAGCCATGTTTAGTTGCATTTTTTTTTTGTGTTTTTTTGTGGGGGGAAATGAAGATCACTAACGACCTATTTGTTTGAATAGAATACATAAAATTGATTACACAGGAACTCGAAGTGAAAGGAGCTCCATGGAAGGATTATTAAAGAGGCAATGGGTGAAGGATATGGGGTGAGGGGTGTAGGACATGAGGTACCAATGTAGATGCAACCCTCACTTTCCTAGGCTTCGATGCTAGGGTGGTGTTGGGTATTCATTTCCCACCTCCCCTTGATTCATTTTCCATTAGAGGGGAGATAATTTGACGGTCATTTTTGGAAATGCAAGTTTGTTTCTTTTTTCAGTTTTAACCATTTTAGAAATAAAAGTCTTACAATTCCTTATGTAGTCAATTACAATTCGTATGTAAGTGCTAATGGTGTGGGAGTTGGGTAGCGTGTGTGAGTATTTAGGGGGAAAAAGAGAGGCCCCAAGTGGAGTTTTAAAAAACTACCCTCTGCACTACTAGTTTTCTTTCGGTGAATACCAAGTATGGGGCCAATCCAATGATCTCCAATGATAGCTTGGTGATGAGACATCTACCTTTCCACGGAAACAACCAGGGATCTCTAAAGGTACCTCTATTGGCTAGGAACTTGCTTAGTGTGTGGGTTTGTGTGATTATTTTTCAGAGCGAGAACAAAAATATGGGAATTGCAAAGCCCTTTCTTTCACAGTTTCACTCCCCCCCACTGCATGGAAATGTCAAATAAGAGCCGGATGTGGAGGAAGTGAGGGTGAGGAAAGCATCATCCTAAGGAATTTCCTTGGCTCCTATTTGATGAGTTTTTCCAGGACTTATCTCCTGCCTGACTAATGTGCTATTAAGTGGTTATTAGAGTGTAGAAAAATGTCCATAAATGAATACTACTATGAACTTGCTTAGCCCGTGCCTTTATTTATTTAATTATTTTTCTTTTTGGCCATTGCTTTCCATATATATAAAGAGACTTTCTTGCATTTCTTTTGTAGGTACAACAGATCAGTTTTTCCTTTATATTGAGTTCCTCCATAAAACAGTTGTAGTCAATGGAAGGTATGATTTAGTCATAACCTTTCTCGTGAATATAATACATATGATTTATTCATAAACTTTCTCTTGAATATAATACATATGATTTATTCATAAACTCTCTCTTGAATATAATACATTGCTATCGAATTTATATAATATGTAATACTTGATACTAAATGATACAGATTTTTGTTTGCGTGTACATAATGAGTCGCTTAATTGCATCGCAATAGAATCGGACAAAACTGTTTTGATATCTGCTATTGTTGCTGCTTTGGCAATACGTTTTGGAGTGGTTGCACTATGGCTAACCTTAGAAGAGGAGTAAGCTAGGAAGAAACGTTGTATTTCATATCGTATTTCATATGTATCAAGCAAATCATGGGTAAAAGAGCTTTTGTCAATCAAGGGTCCTTAGTGTCATGAGAACCTGCATATGAGACCTGATTGTTTTATAGCATTGCGTGATACACTTATACAATGGGGATTCCTTAACACCCGTGCGATGTCCGTTGACGAGCACTGGCATTTTTGAGTTTGACTGATGAAATGAAGATATAATGGCTGGATATGAATTTTCATTTAGGGCCATCAAGTTGCACTCCTTGAATCTCGAGGAGTCTTTTCATTTACATTTTGATCAACTTGAATGGATGACTGTTTAAATTTTTTGTTAGTTTGCTTGTATGTCTATAACCTTCCACTCAATTAGATGAATGTAGTGAACCCAATTTGGTTGTTTGGTTGGAAATGAAAAAACTTGCAGACAATTGGATTATTGTAATCAAGCCCTTTTTGTGTGCATAGTCAAATGTGGAAACCACTTTATACAAGTTGGATGACTGAATTACTCTCAATATATTGTCTCAATTGGATGATTGTATTAAACTTATTAAGTTCTGTGGATTTTTCTTGCAATTTGTTATGTTAGAATTTCATTTGTGAGGAATATGTTATGTTTTTTAGGTATATTTGAATGCAGCCGGCTTGCATTTGTAGAGAATTTGGGATTGGGGTCCAAACTGGACTTGGCCCTCTATTGGGTGGACTTGTAGACTCTCATATCCTTTGTTTTGGTCTTAGTTCTGGGGTTAGGTTTGGATCAAGCCTTAAAATTGAGCCTCAAATTTTTTTTTTTCAGGCTTAATTGGGTTTGGCCTATGTAACTATGTCCTGAATTCGTACCCTTAGTAGCATCTCTATTGGCAATACAAACGAGTTGGATGGATATGAGGCAGAACCATGGTGGATCCGAACGTGGATCCATCTTTATAGATTAGATCCGTATCCAAATTTGACACAAAACCTATGAGTTGGGTCTGCATCTGCCTTCAATTGGAGAAAAAAGATTTGGTGTTGGATCTGGATCCTAAATAATACATGGAGTGCATTTGTATATTTGGATGAGGGCTTCGAAATAAATTTACTTAGGCCCTTAAAACTCACATATACTATAATATGGAGATGTAATTGTCGTGGATCACTAGGATTCGAATCCAGATTTGAATGTTGTAGATCCTATATGCATGGATATGGATTTGGATCCAATTTACTCCTTGGGCTATATTCAGTTATTCGAATAATTGAATATCCATTTTCAATCTAAATTCCCCTAGCCAGCCCCAAATCCAGGTCCAATTGCAACAAAGTTGAAAACTAGGGATTGCTCCAAAGATCGAACCCTAGGTACCCTTTATGGGTCCCAGCCCAATCTATTTAATTTGGACTCAAACTCCTAATATATTATAATGGGAGATGCTTCTACGAGGGTAAGGGTGAGGTCCTCACATTCATATCCAATGCAGCAACTTAAATGTGAGGGCCATCATATCTTATTTTCATAGTATCATGAGAGTAACTCTCACAAGAGCATCTCCCTATTATAATAATATCATATGTTACCATCTCATCCCAATACCCATATCTTATGTTTGACATGCAAACATGCACACACACAACCATGAGTTTGGCATGCAAACATACAAACATGAATGTTGACACACAACCATGAGTTTGGCATGCCTAGCCATCATGTGACCCAAAAAAATGCTTTCCGCCCCTTGCCCATTTTCACTCTCCTTGGCGCCTTACTTAGAGAAGATAAATTCCAACACTTTTTTTTTTTTTTGGTATAAAAATTCCAACACCTTTATGGGTAATAGATGTGCAGATTTGGCACATTCTAAGCTTAAATATTGTGATTGCTGCAACAGGGCAACATTTGTTTTTAATGACATCTCATTAATGACTATAATGTATGACTAAATGAATACCTTTAAAGAAAGGTTTAAAAGAAGGTATGTACATTTAAGGAAAGGTTTAAAAGAAGGTACATACAAGAGTAAAATAAGGAGAACTAATTTAAGAAAGGATCAATTAAGATAGTGACACACTGTGCTCCACTGATGTACTGAAATCGGTACTCTCTTCCAATTTAAAACCATGTTGAATGAACTAACTTCTCTATCCTCTCCTTCAATTGGATCTTCTTATTGCGTTATTCACTAAAATGTGAGCTAATTGAGTTCGGTTTTGGGATGAAGTTTATCTATTGAAGATCCAAACTGTTCAAAATAACTGCGCTTTCTTTTTATTAGATTGTTTTTTAAATTTTACTCCAATAGAAATCTTTATTTCATTGAAAAAGAGGACATGCATCTAAACCTTCCAATTGTATTTGCGTTGCGCGTTCCTTTTGGTGGTTGCTGGCTTAATTTTTCATGGCCCACAAATAGGTTAATGGATTTGAACAACTATCCCACCACCACTCACAAGGACACTGTTTATGAGATTGTACCAGCCAACTCTGTTTATGATATGCAAGATTTAGGCCCTGCTCCATCCAATTGGGGTCACCTCTCCGGATTGTGTGAGGATTAGGGAACGTCTAGGTCAACCAATGGACACAGAATAGCTGCCAACTTGGCTTTCCTCTTTTATTATGATGTCTTTTGCAAGAAATAGCATGACAAGGGGGTTTTTCAATGGTACAAGAAACTCATCCCTAAATTTAGAAATAGGCATCTCGGCTCTTTTCCTCTTTCTTCAATCTCTGGTTCTCTTCCACTTTGTGTTTGTGCTTTGTGACTTTCTTATTTAGTTTAGGGACGAAAATTTCATTTTTATGAAAACACCCCACTTTATTATAATATTTTTTTTAGAAGACAGAATCGGATCCTCTATTCCTTCTCTGTAACAGATTGCTGTAACTCCACTTGGGCCCCATTTAATTATAATATGGAATGTCTAAGATCAATGGTGGACTGAAGATTTTCATTTGGGTGGGGCGGGCAATGGTCAAGTTAAGAAGTCATATAAGAAAATAAAAATTTTAAAGGTATTATTAGAGAGTTTCTTGAATGTCGCTGGTGCGCTTGCGCTCGCATAGCAATACTTAGGTCCGCCCACCTCCAATGATATAACCTCAAGTATCAGTTTAATACAAGTGAGTCCTGCTATATTATTGAACACATGACCGAAACGTGATTAACGTTATATCAGCAATGATGCTAGATCAGTGTGCAGTTACGATTTCATTCATGCGTTTAATTGGCATAGGGACCCACTCGTATTTAACGTAAATTTAAATGTATCATAAGAGGGGATGACATTCATCTTAGACGGTTTGGATTATCATCGTACAGTGGAGTTTCAACAATATGTTACAAATGACTCATATTATAGCTGCGACCGAGGATCTTCGATATAATGAGAAAGTGAGGAAAAGCTAGTCCGTAGCTACATGATTGAGCAAACCGAGTGTTCCATTTCGATTAGTTGACCTAGATGGTTAATTCAAAGTGAATAATTTCATAAAGCAATCTTTAACACATTAATTATTTGGAAATTTTATGAAAAAATTATGCTTAAACTCTGATTAAACAGGTATGGATGCAAAAATATAAAAATGACTGATTAGGTTGCTGTGCATTTTTTTTTATATAATTACCCATCTAGCATATGTTACCCCTCTAACCATATCATTACCCATTTCACCATTTTTGTCAAAACCAGTAACTCCAACCTCTTAGTTTTCATTTGGATCGTTTGGTGAGGGTCTGGAGAGAGACTTGGAGGGATGGACGACTGTGGTGATGGTGGCTGGAAGATGAGACTATGGGTGGTGAGTAGGAGCTGTCTGATTGGAGGAATTAGATATTGGAATGATGGCAAGCAAATGGAAAAGAAGAAGAATAATAGGGAAGTGTGAAAAAAAGTTGAAAATGGATCAAATCCAAAACTCACACTCACCAACCTTGTTCAAACCCACCAAACCCATCCAGCCTATTTGAGCACACGATCACCCTTCATCAATTGACCGACGCTACATCCGCCATACAACACCAACCCCGTCTCTATTATTACAACATGTCATCACCGTCCCACACCCTACTCACCTGCTCTACGAGTTTGTCAACCGTCACCGAACGACTTAGATGAGAAGAAATTGATGAAAGAGTTGCATGTTTCCACAAAAAAATGATGAATGAGTGACGATATCGTGATAGGGGTGTTAGAAGGATAATTATATCTTAAAAAAATGTAAGGCACCCTAATTTATCATTTTTATGTTATTGTAATCGTATCCATTTAGTTATGATTTAAGCATAGTTTTTTTCATAAAAGGCCATATATATTTTTTTAAGATAAATACTGATACACCTACGCACACTCACATAAGTCTCTTACCACCCGTGCTATAATAAGGACTAGTCCAGTCGTATCCACTAAAATATCATGGTATACGATAGTCAGAATAATACATATTTGGTGTGAGTCAACCAGCGGGTCGTGTGAGTTAGATGGACCCACTCACACTTCTGGAACGCGTCGTCCCCGCCAGTGCTTTCCGTCTCCTTCTCTACTTCCTCTTTCATTTTCTCACGTACCTTCTGTAATGTAATCTTCTCTCTCTCTCTCTCTCTCTCTCTCTCTCTCTCACGCTTCCGTCTTTTTCGTCTCTCTTTCTCTCCTTTCCCTTATAAGGACCGTTGATTTAACAAGAGATACCTCACTTTTAGCTAATCTCCCCATCAAACGAACTGGATTGCTCCACGTCATCACCATCTTCTTCCCCTTATTTAACCCTCCTTCTTTCCCCTCTCTCTCTAGGGTTAGGGTTTTGGATACTTAGAAAGAACCTAAGGAGAAAATCTCAGTTGAAATCTTCTTCTTCTTCTTCGGTCGTCAAACACGCCTCGAGGGTTTTAGAGTTTCTTCTGCAATTTCCGAAGGAAGAGCTGCTTCAAGCGTCGATTTTGGTGAGTTCTTCTCTGCAATCTCTTATCTTTTTTTTTTAGTTACTTTTTTCTTCTACTTCTACTTCTACTTCTACTTTACTTTACGTAGATATTAGATTCTGCTGCATTGCTTGAATCGATGTTGATGGGTTTTCGTGTTTAAGAGATTTGTCTGTTTGGTTTCTAGGGTTTGATCGGTTTCTTTGTGAAGTTGAGTTGTTTGTGGGGATTTTGTTCGGTTTTCATGGCGATTGGAGAGAAGGAATGTAGAGTTTCGAAATCTGGTGGTGATTTTTGTTCTTTGAGTAGGGATAGTATGTTGATTGATGATGATAAAAGAGAAAGCTCCTTGTTTGAATCTAGTGTTGATAAGGGAAGTGATGAGGAGGAGTACGGTGATGATGAGGAGGAGGATGTGGCATCTGGGGCTGGTTCGGATGACTGTGATTTGTTGGATTTAGGGGAAGTTGGGGGTGAATTATGTCGAGTAGGGAACTCGAGTTGTTCTCTTCCATTCGAGCTCTATGATCTTCCTGACTTGACTGGAGTTCTTTCTTTGGAAACATGGAATGATTGTTTGACAGAGGAGGAGCGCTTTAGCCTTGCGGAGTACCTTCCAGATGTGGACCAGGGGACCTTCATGCGTACATTGAAAGAGCTCTTTGCCGGCGACAATTTCCACTTTGGGAGTCCCCTCACCCAGCTCTTCAGTATGTTGAAAGGGGGGCTCTGTGAGCCTGGTGTTGCTCTCTATTGTCAGGGTTTGAAACTTTTTGAGAGACACCGGCATTACCGTCTCTTGCGTAAGTATCAGAATTCTATGGTCAGTGATATCATTCAAATAAAGGATGCCTGGGAGAATTGTGCAGCATACAGCATTGAGGAGAAACTTCGCCTTCTGAATATATTGAGAAGCAAGAAGAGTTTGATGTATGAAGAGGGAGATATGTTGGTGTCAGAGACAGATTCATCGGCAAGAGAGGAAACTATTAACAGCTTGTGGGCTAAAAGGGGTATGGATGGTAGTCTTGGTGCTAAGTCAAGCGGCCTTGCAAAGTACAGAAAACAGAACCCAAAAGGTATTTTGGATGTTAGTCCACCAAAGGCTTCTTCAAAAAAGGATCACACTGCTGTAATCGGTCACATCCCTTCTCTAAAGCATGGTTTGGAGTTGAAAGCTAGGCCATCTGTTTTGTCATCTCTTCATTGGCGAGATCGAGTGGTTGGCTATGATTCAGGAACTGTTCGGGGATCTCAGGGTCATATGATGGCTGGTGATCATGGGGGAAAACAGGCCTACAGGGTGGACATTCAGAAAAGGCGGAGCATGGGAGATGGTGTTACAGTGGCTAAGGTGAATCCATTGAAATCAGGAAAGAGACGAGAATTAGATTTGCACATTGGACTGGGTGAGGAAGTTACTGAAAGTTACATCGTGACAGATGAGAATTTTCCTAATGCTAAGAAAAAGAATGCCAAAAAAATGGAGATGAGAGTGGAACCAGTAAATGATAGATATCGCGAATATGGGAAAAAAGTCAAGTACCCTAAGAAACTGCATCAAACTTTGGTAGAAGAGCGGTTGCAATGTGCAAAAGAGCGTGGTCAGGTTCTATTCTCAAAAGCTATTCAAGTTGACTGGTTAGCTAGCTGTCAACCTTTTCGGCATTGCAAGACACTGGAGGAAGCCCCCTCTAATGATCATCAGGATAAATTTGATGACTGGAATCTCAGAAACAAGAAATTGAAGACCAGCGAGGAGTTTAAAACTGGTAATAGAAGTGCAGGGCTTGACTCAAAAATCGAAACTTACAGAACCTCTTCACCCCAGATGAATGAGCCATACTTCATGTCTGATCATAGAGCCAGAACATCTAAGAAGATTAGAAAATATTATGCACAAAATGGAGGATTTAAAATGGGATGCCAAAGGGACAGCGGCATCTTTACTCAAAGTGACGAAACAGAGTCTGATTCATCTGAGCAGGTTTACAAAGATGCAGATATCATTCGTTCAGCAAGCAGGTTGGTTTATCCTGGTGTCATCGTTGGAGGTGGTCTGTCTGCATCTGTCAGGTCAGGAGTTAAACCTAAAAAGGTCAGTAAAATAACTAGAGAGGTTAAAATTGATTATGCTCAGTTTACTGATGAAGTCTTGCCCACTTCCATAAATGTTGGTGGTGTGGGTGAACAGTCACATATGCCAGAAATAGAGGTCTTCTCTTCAGAAGGAAAAAAGAGGGGTAAGATGAATGAGCCCGGCAGCTTGTGCGATGATCAAAAACAAATTTATAATTCAATGAACAACCAAATGCAGGGTGATACAAATGCCTCCTCTGAGAGAAAGTTGGAAGGGAAGTTTGATGTGAATAGCTCTGAACGTGGGTCAAATTATATGCATATGTATGCTAGACATTTGGAGGTTGGTGACCGGGCACATTCTAATGTATTATCAGGTATGACTGATACCAATTTTCATGAAAGATCTGCTATGGCATTATTAAGATGCAACTCAGTGACACTGAAGCAGAAGAGAAAGGGGGATGTGAAGTACATGGATGGTTTGGATGAACCTAATGTCCCACAGTCTGGTTCGCTGCATCCAAATGATGAACCTGACTTTTCAAAGAAATGGTTAAAAGGGAAGGTGGATGATGAACTAATCTTTTCACCAATGAAAATTTCCAATTCCCTTATATCGGGGAGAGGAAAGGCAGACTTAGAGCCAGAAACAAAGCCACTGAAGAGGCCATTCACCTTGATAACACCAACTATTCACACTGGCTTTTCTTTCTCTATCATACATCTTCTTACAGCTGTAAGAATGGCAATGGCTACTGTGCACGCAGAAGATGCATCTGAGGTTGGCAATCATCTTGAGAAGATTGATGGGAGAATGAATCTTAAAGATGGGCATGACGGAAAACTTGAAGGGGGCACCGGGTTACTTTCTCAGGAGAACATGCACATGAATTGTTCAGAGCAATTAGAGCAAAAGAGCTTCCCTTCACTTACTGTTCAGGAGATTGTTGACCTTGTGAGATCTAATCCTCGGGATCCTTGCATTCTTGAAACACAGGAGCTGCTTCATGATTTGGTCAGAGGAGTGCTGAAGATTTTTTCTTCCAAAACAGCACCTTTGGGGGCCAAGGGTTGGAAGGCTCTTGTATCCTATGAGAAGTCCACCAAAAGTTGGTCCTGGATCGGTCCGATTTCTAGCTCATCAGATCATGAGACGGGGGAAGAAGAAACATCTGCAGAGGCTTGGGGGGTTCCTCACAAGATGCTTGTGAAGCTGGTTGATTCATTTGCTAATTGGCTTAAAAATGGTCAAGAGACCCTTAAGCTAATAGGAAGCCTTCCACCACCACCTGTGCCAGTGCCCAACATGGATGAGAAGGAGAGATTTAGGGACCTAAGGGCGCAGAAGAGTCTCATCACTATCAACCCAAGCTCTGATGAAGTGAGGGCTTATTTTCGCAAGGAAGAATTTCTTAGATATTCAATTCCAGACAGGGCCTTTTCTTTCACTGCTGCTGATGGTAGAAAATCTACAGTTGCTCCATTGAGAAGATGTGGGGGAAAGCCAACATCGAAAGCTCGAGACCATTTTATGCTTAAGCCTGACCGGCCTCCACATGTTACAATTCTTTGTCTTGTAAGGGATGCAGCTGCGAGGCTGCCTGGCAGTATTGGCACCAGAGCAGATGTCTGTACCTTGCTAAGAGACTCACAGTATATTGTTGAAGTTGTTTCTGATGCCCAAGTCAACCAAGTTGTAAGTGGGGCTCTTGACCGTTTGCATTATGAACTTGATCCATGTGTACAGTTTGATGCGGAGAGGAAATTGTGGGTCTACTTGCACGGAAATAGAGAAGAAGAAGATTTCGAGGATGATGGGACCTCATCCACAAAGAAATGGAAACGACCAAGGAAAGAACATCCAAATCTATCTGTCATTGGAGGCGAAGATGATGTGGTCCATCAAGGGACTGGAGATTGAGCTGGTGGTGGTTCTCGGACTGGATATGATCCTAGTTCTAAAATCAGTGTTGTGCCATCACCCACCTATGCAGAGGTGAAAACTGAAGTTGTATATATTGATTAAAGTCCAAATTTGGAGAACATTGAACCGGTTATTGATTCAGCAGATGAGGTGCATGCATAATGGTCTCCCTAGTTGAGGGGGTTCTTCAGTTGAATCCTTTGCAGGAAAGGAAATTGCTATCTAAAGAGAATTAAACAAATGGAGATCTTGATGATGAAGCTTTCAACAGCGACAGACCAGTTGGGCTTTCAAGTGCAAGTGCATTGTGAAGAATACCTGACTGTAATGAAGCTGATCCATATTGTTTTTGGATTCGTCCAGGTATGGTTTGACAACTGATGCCTTACGGTCTCTGAAACATTTAATTTTGAGTTTGCTATCAATAACAGAATTTGCATCTGATTGTTGATCATTAAGCCTTGTTATGCAATGTTACGCACCGTTTTGTTCTTGCTCATTTTTTATGATACTTGATTTTTTGACCTGTTGCCTTTGTCACTTGGTCCATTTCAAAGAAGACTAATGTTAAACGTGCTTCTTTTGTTGGTGGCAGCAATGAATATCCTATAGTTATTTCCAAATGCATTGAAGAAGTAATGTTTGTGGCACCCCATTCACACTGACGGGATACCCCACTATCCACAATGACAATGTAATAGTGACAGTTCTTCTCTGACTCTTAATTTCGGTGAGGAAACAGCAGCGAATCAAAATCACACTTGACGCAGTTTGCATTTTATCCGTCCGAAACATGAGGCAAACTATCTACTGCTTGAATGAAATGAATTCCAAATGTGGGCATTATCCAAAAAGACCCTATTTCCTTATTTTCATTTTTTTTTTTTTGATGTCAAGGGCTGTCACATCTTGATGCTTGTAGATCAAAATACCTCATTCATATGATTTCATCAATGGCTAAGAGCAAGTTAACAATTAAAGTTTCTCCTTAAACTCTTTGGATCTCATATATATATATATATTTATGGGCCCTTACATTTAAGTTGTTGGCATTGGATATGGATGTGAGGGCCCCCACCCTATCACTCATATAAGGTGAGAGATATCTCTCATAGGAGCATCTCCATATATATATATATATATAATGTTTTACATCATGTTGGTAAAGCTACAATGAATTGGCCTTATGTAGCTGCTATGAAGGAAAAAATCATCAAAAAAAATTTATGAACTTTAAAAATTGAATGAAGAATGCTTTAGAAATAAATTATAGATACAAAACCACAAATAATTCTAGAGAATGCTATGAAATAGGAACAGTGTTGAGTGGGAAAGCATTTGATGGAACTATTACCCGGTGTGAAAGGGGTTACTGCCATCCTCTTTGCCCTTCCAAAAACCAGCAATCACCCGACACCTCTTTCACTCAAAATGGTTCTTCCAGCGTAAACCATGACTTTGACCATAAAGAATGTTCTAAAATCATGCATGGTTAAGGAGCGGCACTCACATACAAGATGTTCTGAAGAAGTGGGCTAGTAGGGAGAGAGGTGGGAGAGCAACATTGCTGATAGTTAGCCCCTATTTGAAAAAACAGATGACATTAGTTTGAGCACTCAGTATAGGATAGTAGTTTTAAATGTTTGCATTTGAAGTATAGAGAGAGGGAATAGTAAATAAAAGGTTCCATAAAATAAGGTGGAGGAATTTGAAGAGGGTAATGGAAACAACATCAAGGATAAATATTAAAAAAAAAGACATTAACAATAGTGTAATCAAGGGGGGAGGATGGCATTTGGAGGGAGAAAGTATGGTGATGTAAAACCAAATGGTTAATTGGACTAGAAGGGTTGCAAAAGAGGTGCTTAGAGAGTCGAAAGGTGAGCTAATCTATGGCTTAATTCGAATTTTGAGGTCTTCCAGTGATTATTTCTAATCAATCTAAAGAATAAAACAGATTTTTTGTTAGATAATTTAGGTAGAAGTTGATTCCTCTCATGCTGAGCTTATGTGCAATGATAATGTTGGCTGTGTTATATTTTGAAAGGAATCTTATTTACTATTTCTTTTAAAAATGCATCTCCAGAAGAATTATATATGATCAGCAGTGGTAAAAAAATGCATTAAAGTAAAATATTGAGCGGATTCACAAAACTAATAGCAAAATAATGCAATGAAGGAAATTAAAATAAGAAGAATCTTCGTCTTACTTGCTCTCATCCAATTGTTAAAGAACTCACAGAATTTTATGAAGAACACAGACAGTAGAGAGGCACAAAACATGAATATATCAAGATGTTTCTGTTGGAGCTTTTTTGTTTTTGGTGTGCAGGAGGTTGCGTTTACAGTGAATGCCCAATGCTCTTGTAAATACATAGAAATTTATCTTATAATCACCAATGCTGAGATCTCAAGGGAAAGTTTATGAATTCTTCAGTATATTTTCATCATTGCATTCACGGAGTTGAATTTACACTAAAACGGCTTGTTCTTTCCTTTGCAGGATGCCATGGTTTCGTTCTGGGTTTCATTGGGTGATAATTCTAAATTCTAAGGTTTGTGTGATGCTAAGATCTCAAGGGGGAAGTTAATGAATTCTTCAACATATTTTATCATGATCACTGCTTGTACAGAATTGAATTTACACCAAAACAGGTTATTCTTCCCTCTGCAGATCTGGGCTTTCTTCAGTAGGTATCTTCTCCTCGCAGCGACAATTGCTGGTGATGATTGCATGATTAAAGCTGCATTCTGATCTGCTATGTCTAGGGAATCTACGTTGTTCCTGTGAATTGGGGTTATTACGGCCCCCTTGGAAGAAAAGATAGGTACATTTTCTACTGGCTACCGCGTGTCTACTAATCTATGGGCTTTGTTGCACTGGACTGCTAACTGAACAGAGGGAAGCTAAAGAAGAAAGCAACATGTACATGTTTTGCCCTCTTACATTTTTTTTTTTTTAACTAATTGATTTACGTAGACTGCCATTGGTGGTTCACTTGAGAGTTGCTTGGTGGCATCACTTAATTCTGTGTCATCAAGATGGGCTAGTTGTAGCTTTCCTTTCATGAGCTTACTAATTCTAAATGATTGCCTCAAGTTCATTGAAAATATATTGAGAGCAAGGTATCAAGCATCTTTGCATTGATCATTCCACATGTTCAGCACGTGGTTTTTTCCCACTCAAGATGAGTCCGCGGACACTGGTAAATAAGAGGAAAATTCAGCTGCCAATTGGCTGCAGAACTTAAATGTGAACTTTGCTGTTGGCCCACCTTGCTGTGTGCCAATTGGTGTGGTGGGGGTGGGATTGGACCATTTTAATGCAGATAAGAGCTAGGCCAAAGATCAGCAAGATCTGATTGTAGCCATCTGTGTGCGAGGACCAAAGATGGTCGACTCTTAAAGTGACCGTGTCAGCTGTCAAAATACTAGTGCATAAATCAGATCTGTATTTATTTATTTATTTATTTATTTATTTTTGAGTGGTATAAATCAGATCCGTCAAAATGCACAGTTGGCCAAAGACTCTACACCTTAGGAAGCAGAGAGATCTTGTGTTCCAAACGTACCTCTGTCGGTCACTTCCCATAATTTTACCCGGTACATGTGGATAGGAGGGTTTGCATGTGCCTCTAGGAATTAGTTCGCGGCTGTTCAGAATTAGGTGTCCCTCGGGCTCAGGGCCAAAGGCTCCTAGGTGGCCTGGGCGGGAGATTCCACCTCAGGAAGCGGAGAGATCTTGTGTTCGACATCATAATCGAGTGTCCCTTGGGCTTCATGGTCAAAGGCTCCTGAACTTGGCTGGGCAGTAGATATTCTGGGTTAAAAAAAAAAAAAAAAATACAAGTGCAAAAATTAGATCCGTCAGAATACAAGTGTATAAAATATAAATCAGATGGAACCTGTAACATCTAGTTGTTGGAAATGCAATGCTTCATGCTATACAGATACAATAGATTGTTCCGCTGTTTTGTCTAACAACAGCTGTCGACTATTAAGGCCTAGCCTTGATCTAGTACTCTACGGACGTTTGTTTGCATGGAATTGAATTTATCGGAATTCTAAGAAATTTATTTTTCGAAGTTGCTAAAACTGAAGAACCAACTGTGAAGATACATAAATGGCCATAAAAAAAAATCTCCCCTTTAATGGTGAAAATGAATGAAGGGGAGAGGGCAAATGAATACCAATTGCCAGCCATAACACTATTGAATCAAGTACAACTTTATATTCATTTTACCATGAATTTTTAGGAATGCAATTCTAAATTATTTTTTTTAAAATCATCCTTCAATTGTTTTTTGTAGTAAATCTTCCTTCATATTTTCAGCAGTAGAAAATGTAAGTGGAGTCTATCCTCGACATAATTGCTGCCAAATTTGCACTTGCCACGTCTAAATTCTTTTACGTTGTGTTTCGCAATCAAATCTTTTGGGAAAAGATTCCCTCTTTGTATAAAATCATGGAAAAATATATGCTTGGCAATTGTAAATCTTTAAAGGATTTGAACCAATGGAAATATTTGTTTAGAGGATTTTCAAACCCGACCTCCCCCGTAATATTTGGAAATCCCCACTTTCATGGATTTGCACATTGAAACAAATTTCTCTTGACCAAATGCATCAATATGCACCAATGTCTGTGAAATCCTTACCCATATAAATCCACAAGAAGGAATCCATCTTCCAAGGCTAGAAGGGAATCCCCAAATCTGTATATTCTTCACGGATTCTTCATGTGCTCTTAAAGGTTGTTTGTCTTTACATGTGTGATAGGAATGAGATTTACTTATGTAAATGCTATACATACAATATTATTCATGTGAAACACATTATAATGTTTGCTAAAGTCACCATTTTCACGAGTAAATGAGTACATCAAATAGTTTTAGGTCTATTTGGATTTTTTTATGTTTTTTTTTCAAAAATTTCTAAAAATCAATAAGAAATTAAGATATGAAAATAAACATCAAGATATTTATCATTAATCTACGTATATTAAACAGTTTGGATTATGGACTAGGGGCTCACAAATGTGCAGAAAATTAGATTTCTATGTCGGGACTTGCTATAAATTATTCAAAATCTATGTAGGTTTAATTTAATCACGTTCAAAATCTTGAGGTTTATTAATTCAGTAAACAAAATGAATGGTTTGAATTATGAATATAGGGCCTAGAAGAATGCAATGACGTGTAAGATTATATAATAGAGCCTTTTTCAAGAGGGGCATGAATCAGTTTCACACTAGCTATTCAGGAATCATTTGCACAATGACAACAAACAAACGACCTCTTAGTTCTAATGGAACTAGTTCTCGAAGACCTTTGAGGCTCCATTATAGCACTCATCAAGTCTCTCAAAAGTTTGTAATGCCTCCCTGATAGCTGATAGCTGATACTTCTACTTCTTTCGAGTTTTTAACTTCAAAAGGGCAGGAGGAAATAACTTGCATCCTCTTTCTCTTTTAATCTAGAACTAGAATTCCTTCTCTCTTGTGCCATCTTTTAGATTAGGCTTTTAGAAATCCAATTGTGGGGTGTAATCCATTTATATTCTTTCAACGTTTTCTTTTTATACTTTAGGCACCAGCCACCAGCCAAGGTGGCTAGACCTGACTAATGTAAGAGTGAATTCCAGCACACGCAGGGTAGAAGATCTCCTGGACACACACAGGAGAGAGCCTTGAGGATCGAAATTTTGGCCGTTGTTGAGAATGGGGCTCCTAACCATTGGGCTATCTCTTTATTACCTTCTTTGATTCTTTCGATTTGATCTCCCGGTCTTACCTGCCAGGCCAAGGTTCGAATCTGGGCAGCACATTTTCTCACTCTAAGGCTGGTTGTCCTACCTCATCTGAGGTCTTCTTCACTCTTCAGAGGGCACCCTCACCTCACCCTGTACGTGGTCTACTTCCCTCACCAGTGGGGCGGGTACCAAAAAAAAAAAGAAAAAAAGAACTTCCATCCCTCTGCCCTTTATCCATTCTCTCCCACTACCTGTGGAGTGGTTAACAGTGTGACATGCAAAACCTATCCAAGTCGAGGGCCTCGAGGCCCACGTTCCAATCCACACCTCTCCTTGATGAGATCACGTCTCTTCCCACTATGGTTCCTTTCTTTCAAAATTCCTATCAGTTATTTCCCTCCAATCTATTGAGACCACAAAAACAAACAGTGAGCAATATTTGGCCTAAGGTCCTGGGCCCTTTCAAAAGGGCTCATGCTCCCTCCAACAAAGATAGTGGAAAAGCCACAAGAGCCCTGCATTGAAAGCAGTAGAGGATTTCGTTCTTTCATGTACTTTACTAGAAAAACAAGTAGCAAAACTCAGCCTAAATATGGTTTTTCAACCAGTCTTGATCCTTGCAGCCATCATCAAGAGGCTCATGTGTGGTGTGATTCGTTATTTGTTTATGTGATGCATAGGGAAAAAAAAAACGCTTTGTGGATTAGTCATCCAAAATAAAATTAAATAAATTTGTTAATCATTTGATCGAGTCCGCCAAATAGACGGTTCACAGTAGGCTTCTCTCATGGTTAGAAACATGCAAGTAACTCGAGCATATTATTGAGGATATGCTTGTGTAAAGAGAGGATTTCGCAATCGAGAAGAAAATTGTTTAGAATTTTCATGCAGCCCACTCTTCTTTTATTTAGTGGAGAAATTATCATATCATATATTAAGCTGGAAGCTTTTTAGACAATTTTGACCAATTAATTTGATTTTGACCATAACTGAATATAACTTCTCACTTTTTATAACTACTGCGCACTTTTTATAACTACCCATTACCATTTATTTACTTTTTTTAATTTCCGCCAAATCACCTTTTTGCCCACACCTCTTATTTTATTTCTAGAGATACTTTTTTTTTACCTCACTTCTCATATTACCTTTCTACTCTCCCTACTTTCAATTTTGTAAATAGGTACAATCATATTTTTTTTCTTTCTAAAAACTCATTGCTATGCATGAATATTTTATTTACATTATATGAGTGAATATTTAAATTACATTGTATGAATGTACCATGTTCAGCAAGGGTACTTGTGCTAGTCATTTTTAAAAAAAATGGAATCCTCTCGTTTCATAAACACACCAGCGATGGTGATAGCCATAGCCCACAAGTTCAGCCCATAAGTCAGCCCACGCACTATAGGCCAGCCCATTAGGAATGCATAGTCACATCCTTGTCATGCATAATCCAATCATTCCATATATTATGCCCAATCCATCCAACCTTTCCATACATAGTTGGTCAATCTAATCACTACCATAATAAACATGCATGCTAGTCAACTAATCTATTATAGCAACCCCACTATCAGTGCATGAATCTAGTTTAATTGTTATCTTGATTGATATTGTAATAAGTGATTAAGATGATATCGCTACTTCTATAAATATATAGTTTGAGATGAATAAAAATGAATAGAACATTTTCATTCTTAAATGTCATATTTTACTTAAGAGGAAGCCCTTTTATTGGGTTCTAATGGGGTCATGGATAAAACTCATTTTGGGCCATTCCCCATCTATTGCAATTTGCAAGGTCCACGGGATTGGAAAGGCAAGGCTACCATTTCTCACAATAACGGTAAGTTAGGAAACGCCAACGTTCAAACACCACAAACAGATTAATTTACGCACGAAGGCAGGAAACTTGGATCAAACCAAACACAAACTCCACTGCAACTTGGAATCTTTCTTCCCACATCTTTCCCATCTAAAATCCCAAGTTAATGCCCTTCTTCCAGTTTCCTTCTTCTTCCTTTTGTCTCTCCTCATGATCTTTTCTTTTTCTTCTCTGAAAAAAAAAAAAAAAAAGAGCATGGGTGGCCACAACAACAAACAGGTAAAAGATGATAATGTGAAAAAGCATGCAACACGTACAACCTCAGCCTCTGGCCTCCTTCTAAGCGTTATGAGGTGGACCTTCCTCATCATCTCCATCAGCTACCTCCTCTACACTTCCATTCTCCTCCTCCCCAACCATGGAAAAGAATGCTCTCCCAATCTCTCCAAGCAAAAACACATCTCCCACATCAATTCCACACCAGCCCATTCCAGTTTTTATGCTGAAGAACAAACCCCACATCTCGAAACCCCGCCTTCTCGCCGCTTCGACACCCAATTGAAGCACATTGTCTTTGGCATTGCATCGTCGGCGAGCCTGTGGGAGCAGAGAAAGCAGTACATGAGGCAGTGGTGGAGGCCAAAGGAGATGAGGGGGGTGGTGTGGGTGGACAAGCCGGTGAGGCGGCACCGACGGAACGAGGTGCTGCCAGAGGTCAGGATATCGGGCAACACTAGCCGGTTCCCTTACACTAACCGGCGAGGGCGGCGGTCAGCGCTGAGGATATCAAGGGTGGTGTCGGAGACGTTGAGGCTTGGGCTGAAGGATGTGAGGTGGTTCGTTATGGGTGATGATGATACGGTGTTTGTGGTGGAGAATTTGGTGAGGGTGCTGGATAAGTATGATCACAGGCAGATGTATTACGTTGGGAGCTCATCAGAGAGCCATGTGCAGAACATAGCCTTTTCATATGGCATGGCATATGGAGGAGGGGGGTTTGCTATAAGCTATCCATTGGCTAAAGCCTTGGAGAAGATGCAGGATCGGTGCTTGAAAAGGTATCCGGGTTTGTATGGGAGTGATGATAGGATACAGGCCTGCATGGCTGAGCTGGGCCTGCCACTCACTAGGGAACCAGGGTTTCACCAGGTAAAAAAAATAAAAATCACTGGCTTATGATTTCTAGCCCTGCCTGATAGGTGGTTCAATCTTTATATACCCACAGGTCATAATTAAATTTAACCTTGGGGGTGGTCCTGGGCTGAGCTTGGGTCAGGCTTAAATAAGCTAGCCTGGCCAGCTGTGAACATTCGTAAAAGAGCCCTTGCATATGCATTTCTTTCTCTCCAAAATGATGAATTGTCTGTGGAATGAAATTTCTTTTTCACTTATTCTCTTTTCGAGCGCATTTTATTATCTTGTGTCAAATATCTACAAACTCATGGTAAAGGAGGTCTTATCAATGATTATTAAGAAGATGAGGGGCGAATGATATAAGGTTAATGGAGATTTAGATTCAACGTTTATTATTCAATAATTTAATTTACTAAAGTGATGGGTGAATAATAATTTTATATCAAAGCAAATATATTGTTCCATTTGATATCCCCATGCGGTCCTTAATCTTTACCTCGTTTTAATTTGCTGCAATGATGGATATAAGGTTGGGGATCTTTGCAAGGTTAATCTATAGGGTGCTAAATCATCATTTCCTTACAAAGTATATACTATTTGAATGTATAGAAAAGGCATTGCTTAGGAACTCTAAGAAATTAATTATCCATTAAACAAAGTGTGTGCTCCTTCATATTATCAATGAAATCCAAGAAATTGAAGAGAGTATGGAAAATTGGCAACCCATAATTATTTTGCATCTATATATGATGAAATGTTATTAAACTGATAAAACCAGGCAGTATACCTGATCTTAGTCAAAAAGCTCAAAAGGTATATAGGACCATGTCATTTCCATAAGAGAGAGAATAAAATTAGAATGCAGCTAAAGTAAATCTTTCATTTGCCTGTGATTGTATGCAGTACGATGTGCATGGAAACTTGTTGGGCCTCCTATCAGCGCACCCTGTAGCACCACTGGTCTCCTTGCACCATATTGACGTGGTCGACCCAATATTTCCAGGCATGAGCCGTGTCCGTGCACTGCAACACTTCTTCGAATCTGTGAAGCATGACTCTGCAAGTATCATCCAGCAATCAATCTGCTATGCCAAGAAGCAAAAATGGTCCATTTCCATTTCATGGGGCTATGCTGTCCAGGTCATAAGGGGCATCATCTCTCCCAGAGAGCTTGAAATGCCCTCCAGGACTTTCCTCAACTGGCACAGGCGCGCCGACTACACAGGCTATGCCTTCAACACCAGGCCTGTGACCAAGCATCCATGCCAGAAGCCCTTCATATTCTACGTGAGCTCTGTTCGCTACGATAGGTCTAGGAGGCAGACTGTGAGCGTCTACTCTCGCCAGAAAGTTCGATATCCCCAGTGCCAATGGAAAATGCCATCGCCTTCCATGATTGACACCATTGTGGTGTTCAAGAGGCCAGATACACTTCGCTGGCATAATGTAAGTGTTTTCACTAATTAAACATTTAATATACTCTAACGAACTAACTGGATGACCCGAGACTTCTCCAAATCTACCACATATAAATATTTACGGCCTTGAGGGCCCATTTGTTTTGCAAGAATGCCTAACAAGTAACAAGAATTCTAGGTGTTGGAAATTTCTGACAGCATGTCATACGGCATTTGGAATTTCATATTTGATTTGAGTTTTCAAGATTTCAGACTTATTAGTTGAACACTTTTGGCTTACAGAATTCTCCAAATTCTAGCTCCTAGTGAATCCAGCTGGAAGAGGAGATAGCATTTGGTGAATTTCAATATCCCCATAGAGGAATTCTCATCTATCTTGCAAACAAACATGTCCTAATTAAGATGCCTTAAACTCCCTTTTATTTATGAGTCATCTATTTCATTGCCTTATACATATGGCTAAGAAGGTTCATTGCTACTCAATTTTGGCAGTGTCTTAACACAAACATTGTCCCTTTACCTGGTTGCAGGGTGTGCAGGATGCCAAATTAATTAAACTTTCACTTTAAGGCCTGTTTGATAGGAGAATGATGTAAAATTCTTTTTAATTGTAATCAAACTTTCTCAATATCATTCACTGTTTCACTCATTTTCATTCTAGAGACCTTATATCACATTTTCCAACCAAACAGATCATAGTTGTTAAAAGAACTAATGAATTTAAATTTATCCCTTTACTAATGTAGTGTTCTATCATTTACTGCAGTCGCCGAGGAGAGATTGCTGTAAGATATTTCCTTCAAGGAGTACAACACTGCATCTATCTGTGGGAAGATGTGGAGATGGTGAGATTACAGAATTATGACAATGGCTGACTTAGCTCTGTAATCTTTCTACCTAAAATGCGTTTAGGACAGACTTGCAAGAATGCCATTGATATGAGGAGTTCTTGTGAAAGCTACAGAATGCAGCAGTGCAATATTCAAGTTCTGGATCTGAGATTCTGAGTAGACCTTACTCACAGATGATCAAACAGGAAATAGAAGAACAGATGATTCCACTACTTGTGTTTTATAAATGGATCGATCTGATTTATTGGTTGGACAGTTCCACTTCCTCCAAGTTAGATCTGCCAATAGTTGTCTCACCTGACCAATGCCTATACTCAGTGGAATCAATCTCATTCCACATATGATTTGTAAGCTTGCAGAGGGCAAGGTAGATATATGTATTGCTGGGTGATGGCAAGTAGGTCAGTTTTTATTTGTGTGTAGGTCCATGTGTCCTTTTATTGGCTTCCATATTATTTGTGCTAGATTGAAAATTGAAAAGGCAAAAATTTTCAGCGTGTGCTGTTTGTTTCAAGTAATTAAATACCAAGGAAAGATGGGCTGGGAATTTTTGGTAAAATAAGGTCCAACAAAGGATTATTGAAGACGATATTAAAGAGGTAATGGGTGAAAGATATAAGGTGAAGATGAAGAATGAGACCCTTGCGTTAGTAAAATTTGACTTTACTAGGGTGATGGCTGGGTATTCATTTCTCATCTTTCTTTAGATTCATTTTCCAATTAAGAGGAGATTATTTGATTTCTATTTATGGATTTTCATCTTCATTTCTTCAATTTTAGTCACTTTTACTATACATTTCCAACAATTTTCAGACTTCATTTATGCTAACTCGGAGTCTGAGTTCCAAGTTCTGCTCCCACTACTGATTAAAAAAAAGTTCTGTTCCCATTAACCGAAATGTTATTTTGCAAAATTGAGTTAGACCTCATCAAGTTGCCACCATGGTTGGAAAACTCTCCGAGTTGACTTGACTCTCCTGAGTCATTTTGTTTTAATGAAGGACCTAGTAAAAAACTGGGGAGAGTTTGGGGCTAAGCAAGAAGAACACTAGACACTAAAAAGAAGCAGAACACTAGACACTAAAAAGAAGCAGAGCACAGAACAACAGCAGCAGAAACACCAAAAGAAACATAAAGTATACTGAAAACAAAACAAGACTACTCGAAAGATTCAGCTTCTGTCAAAGTGAACTGCACTGTATGATGGACCCAAATTATATGGACTCAATTCATGGCCTGAGGCTGACAGTTGCTGACACCTCTCAATGGACTGTTGTGGTGGGTGGCTCGTCTCTGAATTCTGATTGTGACCCAACAGCTTCATTATGTAGGCTGTTGTCAACCCCAGATCTTCCAGATAGAGAACATGTGATGGAAAAGGCAAGCATGATAAAAACAAGATGATCTCTGGAGATTCAATCTTAGAAAGACCATCTGCCACCTTGTTAGTTGAACGATGCCAGAATTTGGCCTCCCACCTTTGATGCTTAGTGAGATCCGGAATTAATGATCTCCAAGTAGCTATGAAGGACCATGATAGAGGACTGAATTTCTGAAGAGAATTCACTAGTATTAAACAATATCCTTCTATCTGGACATGAGAAATATTGTTACAACTCAAGCCCACATCGGAAAGGTGAGACGTCCGGATCCTGACTATAAGTTCAGACCCCCGCCCTACGGGTCAGCCCCAGAAACAAAATCGTGCGCAACGAAAGCCCAAAGCCGACAATATCGGGCTGGTGGGACGGGTATGTGACAAAATATTCATTTCTTTGGAGAGCTCTATTCCAGCAGTCTTGAAGAAAGGATTGAAAGAGCCATCAAAATTAATTTTAACATGGTTACCTGGAGGTAGTAGCTAGATGTCCACCTTTATGACTGAAGGAGAAATGGTGAATGGGTTGGTGCCGAAAAAGATGTAACTAATCCTCACCTATCATTAATTAATTTGATAGGTAAAACCAACTTGTCATATTATAAAAGTTATATGAGTAAAACTGTCGAATAACAAAAATAGCACGCATAAAGTTATTATATAATAAAAGTAGCATCGACAAACATGTCATACTATAAAAGTTAAATAGACGTATTTTATTAAAAAAATTAAAAGTAAAAAAAAAAAAACTGATTCTTTTAGAAATTTACTTCTATTTTAAAGCATCACAATTTCTTAAATTTTCAAAAAGAGACAAGGTTTTTTTTTTTTTTTTAGAACTGATTAAATCATACATTCACTTGAACTTTTTCAAATTGTATAAAGTAGTATAAAGCATTCCAAAATCTATTTCAATCAACTATAAAGGAAAATAGATCCAAGAGTAGGCATGCCAAAAGGGCACAGTCGCGGAGTCTACATCAAATAAGGCAAAGAATCCCCACAAGGAAGCTTAGGCTTCTAATCAAATGCACCACAGAAGTTCATAAATGATTCTTTCTATATGCCAAAGGGCACAGTCTCAGAGTCTACATCAAATAAGGCAAAGAATCCCAACATGCAGGCTCAGGCTTCCAATCAAATGCACCACAGAAGTTCATAAATGACTGTTTCTAATGTTAAAAAACACTTTGTTTTCGTAAAGCTGACTTAACTTAAAACTTAAAACTTAAAAAAAATAAAAAATAAATAAATTGATTTGACTGATTGATGCATTTTAATTGAAAGACTCAACATTTATGTGATTCTCGCCTGACATAACCATATTGATAGCGCTTGAACTTCACATTTCATGCCATAAACGCATAAGTTATTTGACAAGACCTTGTGCCAAGTGGTCCTGCTATAAATTAAAAACACTTTTGCTGGTGACAACATTGTCATTTGTGTGTAATGCAAACGATTCTCTGATAGTACGGAAATTGCGGTTTTTTTTTCTTTTTTTTCTTTTACCTAAGTAAAATTTCTTTTAATGATTTAGTTCACTGATTTTCTAAGAGAAAATAGAAAATTTTGAACTAATTTTTTCTGTGGAAAATCACTTTCCACTGTTTAAAATGGGCAACGTATTTTGTCTTGTATGTAAAATTTGTGTCATTGTCATATCTATGACATATACCTACTATATCCGTGCCATATTTGGTCATCATAGGGGTTAAGATCACTCTCCCACCCACATGAAAATCGATTTCTATGGAGTGTGACATCACAATGTTACACATAGAAGTCTAATATTTAGGGATGCAAATGGGTTGAGTTCGATGCAGAACCATGACGGATTTGCAATCAGATCTTTCTACATGGATCAGAATCAGATTCAGATTCGATAGAAAACCGTACATCATATCCAAACTCTTATCAATATAAAAAAAGATATGCTTTTGGATTCGAACTGAAATAGGATGTGAAGTGCATCAATGTAATTTGATAGAAGGCTCTCAAACTTAGTTTTTTTTTTAATATACAAGTCGGACTATTAAGGTATAAGTAGACTCTTGAATATCAATATGACTCAAGCTATCATGTAGACCCTTAAAACTAGTATGTGTGTGTATTAGTATGGAGATGTAATCATCTTGGATCAGGATCCTCAAGTCGGAACAAGTAATGATTCAGGTATGGAACCAAATGTTCTAGATCTAATGTGGTTTGAGCAATATCTAAGTTTGAATTTTTTCTGGACCTAGAATAAATTTCATACTTGCTTTATTCAGAATTGAATACTTTTAATACTCAGATAATTGGATACCTATTTATAACCTCGCTAATATTGCTAGAGCTGACTGATGGAGTCATAGAGAACTAACTGAAGGCTTTGTTTGCCTTCATCACGCAAGTAGAAGGAAATGAATTACAATGCACCGCCTAATGGGTTCAATTTATGAGGATTATCATGTTTTATCGGGGTGCTCATGGGCCGGGCCAGCCTGAGCCCAAGCCCGATCCTGGCCTAGCCTGCTTTGGGACAGCCTTGGATGTGTAATTAGGGTCCAATTAATAATTGAGCTGGGCTTGGATTAAGTGATGGAAAGCCCATAGCCCGGCTCGGCCCGGCTTGTGTAAGAAATGCCTGTAATTTAACTTAACTAGTGCTCTAATGCCCACAAAAGTGATGAAAAGCCCGGTTCAACCAGACCCAATTGATTAAATGGGCGGGCTCGGGCCTAAGTTTTATGGCCCGTGTCGGTCTTGGGCTGGGTCTGGGCCGGTATTTCTAAAGTCGAGCTGGGCTTGGATATGCCTTAGCCTACCCCACGAATACCCCTAATGTCTTGTTCTTCTTGAAAAGTTACAAAATTTAATAAAATATAAAGAAAAAACAGTTGTCCAAGCTGGATTTGGTGAAATAAAGCCTTCAAGAAGAATCCTGAACCTATGGGCTCATTCATCTCTTTATCTTTGCGAAAGTTCCTGTTCTTTGGTGGAGCTCATCTCTAGCATATTCTGAACTTGTGGGCTGCTCCTCATATCCTGCAAGTAAATGGGAGTTATGTTAGGTGGAAGAACTGTATGGAAGATATAGTGACCATAGGTGGTTCTAGTTTGGATAGCGCATCTATCACTCCATTTTCACAACGTACGGTTGCAAGAGGAAGCTGATCATTCATGCATCTTCTTGAGACCACACAGAATGTGCATTTCCAAGTTAGAATTAGGTCCTAGGAGAAGGTTTCTGTTCCTTGATATTCTTGGAGATTGCCAATTCATCACCTTTAAACAGGCCATATAATTTAGCATGGAGAGGACTTAACCATTGTAAATGTTTCCTGTGTGATCTCTAGGACTTCTTTTAAAGGCAACATAGTCATTGTCTAAATATGCTAACCCATCAAAATTTTAGCTTCATGTGCAGAAAGTCCAAAATCTTCAGCTGGTATGGCGATAATATCCAGAGAAAAATCATGAGTTTGAAACTACCTCATCTTTTTTAAAGCCACAATTTCTCAAAACTTTGTTAGTACAGTTAAAATACAAAAGTAATATGGCTCACCTAATGATTCAAATGTCTCGAGATATATAATGGTTTACTCTTTGTTTTATGATCGAGAGTTATATCTCACTCTAATCAAAGTAAGACCATGCCAGATTAATCTAAACTAATCCACCCATTATTATATATGAAGCGAAAAGAGTTCAATTGAGAAATCGAGGATCAATTTCAATTTGATTTTGACCAACTCTAGCTAATTAATGTTGACATTGCATTCCCTTCTCATTCTTGTCCCCACTCCCCTCCTTTCCGTATCCAATTTAGTTTCTTCTAATCGTAACTTAAATGCATTTAAGTTAATTAACATTTAAGTATCCGCAATATTAGCCCGGATCCGTTTCACTTTAGCCCGTTTCATCTTTATTTGAATTAAGTTGCAAGTTGCAAAATGACCGACTCTCTTCTTGACTTATATAGAAGCACATGTATTATGTAGCCAGAGGCCCAAAACTTTTCCCTTTTCTAATGATTCATGACAGATGGGTAACAAAGGCTTTCATAGTTTCATATCTTCTCTAATCTCTATTGTACAATATTTTTTTTAGCATGGTACTTGAGTTATTTGAGTTACTTTAGCATATCACCTTCTTGTGGAGATCTTGCTTCTTACATCTCTAATAAAATATACAAAGAATATTCCTTGAATTCTTCAAAGTAGCAATAAATAGTAAGACTCTGCTCCTCCCTATTGTTATCCATTTTTTTTTTTTTTTAGTTTTTCTGGGTTTTAAATTCTCACGTGTCTTTTCCTCGCTAACTACCTCTTCAAGTTCCATTAATCAGAAATTCCACCATCGGGAAATCATGCCTTCTTTCGAGATTCGCAGTAAGTCAATCTTTTCCTTTCACTTCAGCTATCATGCTTTTGTTTTCTTTCGCCTGAAAGGCGAATTAGAGTTGTTAACATTTGATTTTAGAGACGAGGTTTTGTCCTTTTGATTCTCTAAATTAATCTATGCTAATAGATTAGTTTGGGATATTGGGTTTTGCATATTTTGTTCTATTTTTATAATCTCAATATGAATTTGGGTCAGAGTTATAATTGAGCCCTGCCATATATGAGTTTGTCAAGTTAGATAGTTGTATTAAGATGCCTAATTTGCATTGTAGCTATCTAAAATATATAATACCACAGTATGTATAAGGGATCATTATAGAGAGATAATATAAGATCACCACGTGAAGAAGATGGCTTAAACCCAACACCGAATACCACTTTGATCTGGGTGGTGTTTGAGTTTAATATGGTTTGTGCTGGTATTATTTATCCACTGTTACCTCGTGGAAGAAGTGCACCCACATTGCAAATTTTCCTGGCTTGTATCACAGCATATGGTGTTTTTGTATTCTTCTTCGTAATTGTGTGAAGTTTTTTGTCACAAGATATAATTATATATATGTTGGTTCGATTTAATGGTTCTCAACAATGGTGAAGATGTTTGGTTCCTCCATGTATAATATGTATCTGTTTCAAGTTCTATTTCCTTAGCACTTGTCAACAGGGAAAAAAAAGTATATGTACATGTTAATACTATAGTACTACAAAAAGCACTATTAGTATCTCTCAATCTGTTCAGGCCATTTTCTAACACCTATTGCATTGATCTTTCCTTAATTTTGAAGGCTATTTAATCAATTTTAAAATGAACAAAATGGTAGTGGCACTCATATATAATGCCGGCTTGAACAACAATCACGTCATATTCAGATGAAGATGAATAACTAGGTTTTGGTTAGTGGTTTTCCAATTGCATTAGCAAAAAGGGTTAAACTTCATCTCGGGGTTAAAGCCTCAGAGGAAACGGACTTCAAGTGATGGCTATTCTTCAATTTCCAAAAAAGAAAAAAAAAGATAGTTATTCAGGCCAACACGTATATTAGTCATAGAGGGATTCATATTTCTTTAATTTAAAATGATTTTTATTTATTTTACATTTAAATAGAGCTACTTTTTTAATAATAGCAACACATATTAGAATTCATAAAATTTTAAAAAAATATTATATTTTTATATACATTTTCGAAATTTAGTTTTATGACTTAATACGAAATGAGATGAATATTGTTTTAACTTAAAATGTTTTTTTTTTTTCAACTATTTTTGCCTTAAAGTTAATTCATATATAGTTTGCAGCTTATAAATACTATAATAGTACTTACTTCTTTGAATAAGTTCTCAGGTATAGAATTCTTTGAATACTAAATAATATATATACATATTATTTTAGATAAATACTATAATTCTAAAAAATAATTTTATATTTTATATTTATTTTCTTTTAATTAATATTATAAAGACATCTATATATATATATATTGCAGACTGATTTCAATTTATAAATCAGCCTCAATTTCTCAATTGATTTTGACATTTCCAATTGATTTTGACTCTACAATTCATTTATTACTCCATCAATTGCTCATTAACCTACCCTTCTTCTCTTTCCCATCTCTTAAAGAGAGAGAGACCACCATGATACCACATCATTATAGCCCATTTCATTTATGAATTAAAATCTTCTTTTCCCCTTCTAAAAATGTTATTATTCATGTTAAGAATGGTAATGTCTCTTTAATATGATAAATGCCACTAAATTATCTATCTCTCCTATTTTATTCACTCCATGAATGTCAATCAAACACACATGGAGAAATCTCGCCAGCTTACAATATGACCATATCTAAATAACTCGGTTTCATCATAGTGGATTACTATTTTTACATTTTTCACATCATAAAATATGTTGCCCGTGCTAAGCACGGGTGTCTTTCGCTAGTTTATATATATGAAAGAGACTATTCCAATTGAGGAATCACCTCAATTTCACTGAATTGATTTTGACTATGCTTCAATTAATTTTGACCCTTCCACTTTAGCTCCTCAAACCATTTCTCAAATTGGTAATCCTCACGTCCATTGGAATTCATTTTTTATTCATTCATTCATTTAGGTCTTCATATTTATCATTCTCCCTAAAATCTCTCTCTCATTTAACTCCCTCAAATCTCTTTTTCCAACTCCTCTTATCCGCATTACTGTAAGAGATAATGAGGAACATTACTCCTTAATATCTCATAAATCTCTCGTAATATCTCCATTCTCCTCTCCTATTCGCACGTTATCTTTCTTTTGAGTTTTGAATAGGAAAAAAAAAATCTAAAAGTACATCCTCTCTGTTTCACTTTGTATTATCGTCGCTATATGGGATTGGTGTGGTCATGTCTCCTCTTGCGCTCTTGTCTTTGGCTTCACTTGTACGTAGTTCTCTCCTCCTCCTCATTCTGCTTCTACCTTTATTATTTACTAAGGATGAAAATAACAAGCAGGTTCAGAGCAAAAAAAATTAAAGTGGGGAAATCAGGCATTTTTCTGAACCAAGATGCTTGTCTTAGAAGAAGAAAAGCACTGGCTTGTTAGGTATACTAAGACCTTAATTGCATTTTCAAATTTTGTTTCATGGGAGTTTGTTTTTCTTTCATGGACTCACTCTTTCTCATGCTCTTCAAAAAAGGTAAGTTGCTTAATTATCGAGACTCTTTCTTCCAAGGGCTCCCTAAACACATTAGTTTCCTAAGAGCATCTCCAAGAGCTACTCCATTTCTCCATATGCCTTTTTAAAAAATAAAGGCTTATGTGGTAAAAAAAGGCATATGTAAATTTGGCATTTCACTTGGGCAACTCCAAGAGAGATGTCAAATTATTATTTTATTCTTTTTTCATTTAATCCTCATTACATATATCTTACTTATATTTAATGGGATTTGATACGATTTCAATGTTATTAAAGTAATAAATTATTAAAAAATAAAAAATGCACAAATTGTACTTGAAACCCATTTTTCATTGAAAATGTAAATTCAAATTACATAATATTATAGTCAATCACAAGTATAATATTATATTTAAAGTGACAATAATTCATTAAGTTTGGGGATGCTCCAAGTTTCTGCTCATTTTCATGCACAGCATCCAGACTGGTGTTCAACCACGAACCGATGAGAAGACGGTCTTCTTCTATACTGAAGCTGGCACCTCGACCAACAGCCTTTTTCTTTGGGGCATCATTAGTAGGGAGTTCGGATGCCTCACCGAAAGATTGTGAATATTGGGTAGAAAAATTAGGAAATTGAGAGAATTGAGAATCCATAGTGTGAATGAGGGAAAAAAAACTTCAAACACTCATAATTTATAGATATCCAAGCTCAAGAATTTCTCAAATTTTCACAATTTATAATTACCCATTAAAATTAAAAAATGTAAAAAAAAAAATGCAACGGCTATAAATTTAGCTGTTTACGTTCACTGTTGACTGACCATCACCTTCAAATGCCATATATCTGATGAAGTTTACTGTGGACTAACGGCTGCAAATCCAACGGGTTGAACCGACCTTGTATTATTATATTAAAAAAAAACAAATGCTGTCTACGGTTTTGGTATGCCAAAAAAGGCATACCACTCCATATGTTAAATGACAGGTGGATTTGAGGCATCTGTTGGAGGGCCACTTGCATGCCATTTTTTACCGTTTGACGTCAGATCAATGCTGAGTTGGAGAAAAAGCAGCTCTGTTGGAGTTGCTCTAATCCTCTCTCTCTTTCTCACACACACACATTTTGACTCTCTTCTTTTAAAAAAAAAAATTTAACGGATGCAACTATCATTGTCTATCTCCAGTTCATGCAGTTTCCATTGTTTTGGATGATATAGACAAAGAAACAAATGAATGGAGGTTAGGAATTTTGAGAACCCAATCCTTGTGTCTAGAAAGATGTGTAGGAAGTCAAGGAGGGATGGTCTTCATACATGCATGTTGCAGATGCTCTTCATTTTTGTCTCGGCGACATTTACAGGTATAAAGGAGAGCCTAAATGAGCATTACTTTCATTATGTTATGATTTCTTCTGTTTCAATCATTCCATGTTAAGAGAGATGAAAGATAATGGGAGCCATGCCCAATACATAGCATGTAGGTAAAAGAAGCCCTCTCCATTTAATTAGGTGTCAATTTTCTTATATATTTATTTTCAGTTTCCTCTCTTTCTCATTCACAATAATTCTACTGTACCTTTTGGAACATGGCCATGAGCTACATCATCACATGTTGGCATTATTTATTAATGCACGGGATTAAAAGCATAACAAAATATGGCACTATTATTTATTTATATAAGCCAACCCTTCTCTTATACGGTTGCAAGGTGTATTTTTCATGTGACACATGCAGTGAGATTTTCAGAGACTTGATTTAGTTTACATTCTATCTATTTTTTAATAATTCTTTTTCAAGTTCTATTAAAAAATGTTATCTTCTCTAAAATCTAAGAATCTTTGACGTTGGAAAAAAAGGTGAAAAATTAAAATATGTGGAAATTTATAAAATCTGAGTTGTATTAGTGGTTCATGTAAATTTCATGGTTTTTTTAAAGCTTTTTTTAGAACATTAGTAGTAATATTATTTGTTCTCTTCTTATAATCTAAAAAAATTGCACAATGAGCTTCATATTTAAATTTACAAAAAAAAAAAGACTCCTATTTTTTAAAAACTCTTGGAAAGAGGAGCAAAACATATTCAGATTATTACCAAATTTTTTCCTTAAATTATTATTATTTAATGCTATGTTGATTGTTTTGTTTTAGTTAGAGATTCAGTTTTAGAATGTATGACAATAAGAGAGAAATAGATAGAGGTCAATCTATTTTCATCTTTGTGGATGTTTGAATTAATGGTGAGACTTTTCACATTATTTGTTAAATATATATATATATATGTATATGTAATTTTAGCTTTTAGTTGAGTGTTTAAGCAAAGTGACTGGCTACAACTTTAAGTGAACAATTTTATAATTGAATTATTATCATTATTTTTTCCCTTATAGGGCCACAGGTGTAAAGCTTCATATTTTAGATTTAATGCATAACATATAATCAACTCTTATTTTAGATTTAGAACGGTTTAGATTTGAGAGTTATTATCTAAATTATATCATTTTTAAATATTTAATATCCTAAGAACTTTTGTTATCGTTATATGATATTTTAGCTCTACTAATTTATTATTTTATAAGATTTATTATTACTAAAACTTTCAGGATAAAGTCCGTCATGAATAAATGTTAATGGTGATAATATTATCAATGGATGTGACGAATTAAGAAATTCAAAACCAAAGCCCGCTATGAACTTTATTCGGTTCAGAGTCCAGAAACCCATACCTACCCCAACCCCCTCCAAAAATAAAATACCATACTTGAAATTTTTTTATAATTTGTTCCAACTCAATATTATTTATACAAAAATTTCATACTTCTAAGTTTCTTAGAGTTTTTAAATTTTTTTGTATAAATCGTTTATTTACGCTTGCTATTGCATATTTTTGTAAGAAATTTCACTTTTCTTTATTTCATAATTGTTACACATGACATAGCATCCTCCCTATCTGTGATTGAGACTTTATACATATAAATTTTTATTTTTGAGAAATATCTCTATTTATATTTATATAATATAAACATCTAAAATTAAAATCAATTTTTTATTACTTTTATAAAATCAATTCTCTTAAATGATTTTTTGTATGACTTTTATTGCCCATGCTTAGCATGGGAGCATTTTGCTAGTAACTAATTAATGAAAATCCGGCCACGTTGCCTACGGTGGACTGAGATGGTTGAAAATTCATAGCTTTGTCGTGATCATTTGACGGACCATAAGGCTTGCAATAGGCATGGATGGTTGAGAATACACTATTAATAACCATTCACCAATGCCATGAAAAAGGTGAACATTTAAGGTGTGAATGATATGATAATGCGAGTTAGCTGGATGAGAAAATTTCAATTTAGAGACTTGAAATTCTTAGATATAGTGGAATTCTTGAATTTTCCTTTTTACTTGAGCATCTAGGAATTACCAAAAAAAGAAAGAAGCAAAGGGGTTGAAATCTCAGAAATTCCAAGGTCATTTGAGATCTAGGTGAACATTGAAGGTGTGAATGATATGATAATGCAAGTTAGAGTTCAGATCAAAGAATTACACAGTGTAGAGAATCTTGAGATGCTCAAACATAGTGGAAATTTTGAATTCTCCCTTTGTACGTAAGTTTATAGAAATTCCACTAAAAAAAGAGTTAGAATTCCAAAGATCATTTGAGACCCTTTTGGGTGGTTAGAACTTTGGAGTTCCGGTACATTTGCAAATGTCAGGGGACAAGTCATCACACCATGTCCTGAATTCCATAACATACCAAATTCGTGTAAGAAATTCATAATGTCTTGAATTTGAATTTATCAAACATAGTGAAATTCATAGGTTTGGGTCCTTATTTAGGCCGGATAAGTAAATGGGTCTGGTTATGGGTCCTGTTTTGGACCTGTGACCTAAATAGATCTGGTTCCAGTTTCACCTTGTTTGGACCCGTGACTAGACATATTACATTAATTTTCAAGAATCTCTCATTAAAAGTAGGCTTTTTTTTTTTTTTTCCTTTTTCATATAATTCTCTACTTAGACCCAAATCCGGATCTGCACTCATCCCATATACGATTACAGTTCCAATTCTAGAACCAAGAAACCTATTCTGAATCCGGCCCCACCGCCTCATTAACGGTTTTGGAACCCGGACAGAAACAAACCGAACATGACCCGTTTACATCACTACTGATACGAATGAAATCTTTTAATTCTCCCGTCCCATTTATTTACGTACATCCATGTGGGTTCATAGGTCATACTTCAGATGGCTATATTACTCAATCACTCAAATAGAATCAAAGTCCTTCTCTGAAAACCTAATAGGTAAACTTTTTACACTCACCAGATTCTAGCCATCTCTCTCATATGAGAGATAGAGGTGAAGGTCCTCATATTTAAGTTGTTGGCATTGGATAAGGATATAAGGGCCCCCACCCAATCTCTCATTTAAGGTGAGAGATATGCTCTTGTGAGAGATATCTTTCACCTTATATGAGAGATAACGTGGGGGCCCTCACATCCATATCTAATGCTAACAACTTAAATGTGAGGGTCCCTACCATTATCTCTCATATAAGGGGTGGGGACCCTCACATTTAAGTTGCTGACATTGAATATGGATGTGAGGGCCCCCACCCTATCTCTCATTTAAGGTGAGAGATATCTCTCATAGGAGCATCTCCCTATATACACACACACACACTAGTAACAACACCGATATTACATTTTGAATTTATGAGATATCAAAATTAATTATAAACATATAAGCATATATTCATGCATATTTATAGAAAAACAGTCAACATATCTTCAATCACAAATACAAATGGTCAACATCAACAATAAAATATTTCAAAGATAAAGCTAAAAAAAATTCATTCAACAACAACATAAAAATAATAATGAAAGCAATAATTACTAAAGAAGATATAGAAAAACGAACTTTGTTAATATATATAATATTAGTAATAAGAAATGCATTCAAGTTTTTGTTACCCATTGCTAATTTCAAAGTCCAATAAAACAAAGTCACCCCATTTGGACTTGTTTGTGCAACAAGAGAATTCTAGTTTAAGCAGATTTTTATTTCCTCATGAAAATGAAATTTTGTATTTTCGTAGAAAATCAAAGTCCTCTCTTTTAAGGAAAAATCTTTTTTTCTATGCAAGGAAAAGACATCACACCAAACAATATAATATTGTTAACAAAGAAAATCATAAAAATGTGCAATCCTCTCGTTGCACAAATGCACCATTTTTTTTATTTTCACATAGGCCAATGGTCATTTCAACCCATCCGTAGAAATTTCTTCTCCCCTTTGAAGTAGCACCAATACCATTTTAGAACTGATCAAACCATTTTTTAGCTCTAGATTTTTAAAAAAATGTATAAACATCTTAACTTTAAAAGCCATAAATTATGAGACTTTAAAACCACATGCTAGTGTTATTTGATCCTAATAATAATTGGCTTACCTTGGATCAATGTATATATCTCTTAAATATGAGTCCATACAGGCCCATGGAAGTGTAATTTAAGGTGGGCCAAACCTAGGGTTATATGTCTATATAATCAGATCAGAAAATGATACTTACAAGATTCAACAAAAAAAACTCCAACCTAAAAATATTTTTATCACAAGCCCATCCATGAGGTGGTCTACCAGAAGATCGGGTCTGATTTTCATTCACATATGACAATCTTTGAATGAAGTAGAGCTGTATTTAGAAACTAAAAGAAAATGATATTTTTAATAAAAAAATTTATCAGTATGAATTGTAGAAAGGTGACCCCCAAATATTAAAATAAAAAGATGACAATCTTGAGAGGATGGAAGATAGATGGTGTTGAGAGAGAGAATAATTGTAGTAAAATAAAGTGATTTGATTGAGAGACTTTATGAGATAGAAGATATGGATAAAGATATTTTTTTGAAAAAAAAATTGTGGCATGTGATGACATGACACCTTAAAGCACCCTATGTTTTTTCTCCATATTTATTTGAAAGGAGAATGATTGGGTTGCCAAGGTGGAGCCCCTCACAGCACACCTCCCCCTTTGCTTATATATATATATATATATATATATAGCTCTCCTAAGCTCAAGTGTGTGGTGGGGCCAACCTGGGGACCCACATGGGGATGGGGGTGGGGGGATTTCAAGGACTCCCTTGGACCTTACTCTCTACGAAAAATCAGCCCCAAATGAGATTTATATCATCTCCATATGAGCTCAAAAGTTTAATGGTCAACGGTCTATTTAGATTGATACATAGTCAATCCAACGGTCAAATAAATTTGGATCTGACCGAAAGTTGGTGGACATGTATAATTTAAGGAAGTCATGTGTTTGGTCCATTTGGACCAAAGGTGGGCCCTACAAATATGAATTTATGAATTTTTTTCCTAAACTTGAGCTTAGGAGAGCCTTGCATAAAGAGGTGGCAAGCAAAAAGGCTTCAATCAATACTAATGACCTTGTGCCTCTTCTCCATTAAATGGCCCAGATGGTCCCCATTTCACCTCCAAGGCACTTTGTATACAAAACTATAGATAGAGAGAAAGAGAGCATTTTGTAATGGCGAGTGAGTCAGTGAGTGAGTGAGTCCAATGCTGGGTCGTGTGCGTCAGATCCTTCGCCCGGAGATCTGACTCACACGACCCGGAAAGGCGTCGTCCCACGCCGCTGTCTCGTTTCGGGCGCTCTCTCGTCTCCCTCTCTCTCGTTTTCTCTCTTCCATCTCTCTCTCTCTCTCTGTCCTTTTTCGTCTTTTTCGTCTCCTTCTCTCCTCTTCTTTTTAACAGCAAACCCTCCACTCTATTCCATCCGACGCACCAGATCACGCCACGTCACCGTCTTCTTCCTCTTCGTTATTTAACCGCCTCATGCTCTTCCCCTTCCTTTCCTTCATATATCTTTCCTTACCTCTCTCTCTCTCTTTCTAGGGTTAGGGTTTCCACAAATCCCAACGAAGGGACTTTTCCCATCGTCCAAGGTCAGAGATTTCTTCTGCAATTTCGTAAAAGCAACTGCTGTAATCCTCGAATCAGGTACTTTCTTCTCTGCAATCTCTTTTATTTTGAGTTTCTTCTGCTTTTGTTGCAGCGTTAGGGTGGGTTTGTGTTTTTGTGTGTTGTTGCTTCTGCTGCTGTAGTGGTAAGAGTTGTATTTGGTGGAGGGTTTTTTTTTTCTCGTTTTGAAGAGATTTGTGTGTTTGGTTTCTAGGGTTTGATCGGGTCGTGTTCTGCGCGGGCGGGTAAGGTGGAAAAATCAGTTGTTTTCTGGGGGTTTTCATGGCGGTTGTGGAGAATGATTTTAGGGTTTCGAGATTGGGTGGTGATTTTTCTCCCGTGAGTAGAGATAGTATGTTGAGTGATGATGGGGAGCTTCGGAGTGAGAGCTCGTTGTTTGAATCCGATGTTGAGGACGACAACGAGGACAATGATCAAGAAGGTGAGGAGGAGGAGGAGGACGAGGAGGACGAGTATGATGATGATGAGGAAGATGATGTGGACTCTGGGGCGGGTTCGGATGACTTTGATTTGTCAGATTTGGGGGAAATTGGGGCTGAATTCTGTCAAGTAGGGAACCGGAACTGTTCTCTTCCATTCGAGCTCTACGACCTTCCGGACTTGACTGGTGTTCTTTCTATGGACACTTGGAATAATTGTTTGACAGAGGAGGAGCGCTTTGGCCTTGCTGAGTACCTTCCCGACGTGGACCAGGCGACATTCATGCGTACGTTGAAAGAGCTCTTTGCCGGCAGTAATTTCCACTTTGGGAGCCCCCTCAACCAGCTCTTCCATATGTTGAAAGGGGGTCTATGTGAGCCTAGAGTTGCTCTTTTTTGTCGAGGTTTGAACTTTTTGGAGAAACGCCGACATTACCATCACTTGCGTAAGTATCAGAATTCTATGGTCAGCAGTATCATTCAAATTAGAGATGCCTGGGAGAATTGTGCAGCATACAGCATTGAGGAGAGGCTTCGCGTTCTGAATATATTGAGAAGCAAGAAGAGTTTGATGTATGAAGAGGGTGATATGTTGGGGTCAGAGACAGATTCATCAGTGAGAGAGGAATCTATTAATGGCTTGTGGAGTAAAAGGGGTAAGGATGGTCGTCTTGGCACTAAGTCAAGCAGCCTTGCTGTATATACGCAAAGACCATCATTAGATGTCTCTTATCAAGGAAAGGCTATGGCTCTTAAGCCAGCAAAGTACAGAAAACAGAACCCAAAAGGTGTTTTGGATGTTACTGCACTGAAGGCTTCTTCCAAGAAGGATCGCATGGCTGTATTGGGCCGCTTCCCTTCTCTAAATAATGGTTTGGAGATGAAATCTAGGCCATCCGTTTTGTCGTCTTCTCTTCATCGGCATGATCGAGTGGTTGGATATGATTCAGGAACTGTTCGGCGACCTCAGGGTCATATGAGGGCTGCTGATCATGGGGGAGAACAGGCCTGCGGGGTGGGCATTCAGAAAAAGAGGAGCATGGGACTTGGTGTTACAGTGGCTAATACAGTGAATCTTTTGAAATCAGGAAAGAGACAAGAATTCCTGAAAAATTTCGATGCAGACTTGCGCGTCGGACTTGGTGAGGAAGTTACTGAAAGTTATAGCAGTATGCCTTTTCCTGTGAAAAATGAGAATTTTCCTTATTCTAAGAAGAATGCCAAAACAATGGAGGTGACAGTTAAACCAGTAAATGATAGATATTATGAACATGGAAAAAAAGCCAAGTACCCTAAGAAACTGCATCATACTTTGGTAGAAGGGCGGTTGCAACATGCAAAGGAGTGTGGTCCAGGTTTCTTGCCAAAAGGGAGTCGAGTTGGCTGGTTATCTAGCAGTCAACCTTTTCGGCATGGCAAGACACAGGAGGAAGCCCTCTGTATTGACCATCAAGATAAATTTGATGACTGGGATTTTAGAAACAAGAAACGGAAGACTGGGGAGGAGTTTATGACTGGTAAGAGAAGTACAGGGCTTGACTCAAAAATTAGAACTTATAGAACCGCTTCACCCCAGATGAATGAGTCATACTTCCCTTCTGATCATAGAGCCAGAACATCCGACAAGATTAGAAGAAATTATACACAAAATGGAGGATTAAAAATGGAAGATAGAAAAGGCAGTCGCATGTTTACTCGAAATGAGGAAACAGAGTCGGATTCATCCGGGCAGGTTGACAAAGATGAAGATATCATTCATTCAACAAGGAGGTTGGGCAATCCGAGTGGCATTGTAGGAGGTGGTTTGTCCATTTCTGCGAGTTCAGATCTTAAAAAGGTCAATAAAATAGTGAGAAAAGCTAAAAATGAATATGATCAGGTTCTTGATGGAGTCTTGCATGCTTCTGTAAAAGTTGGTGGTCTTGGTGAACAGTCGAACATGCCAGAAATAGAGATATTTTCTTCAAAAGGGAAAAAGAGGGATAAGATGAGTGAGCTCAGCTACTTGCATGACCATGCTGTTGAGCATCTGGAGAAAAATTCCTCCATTATAACTAAGTTAGCAGATGTTCGTAAACAAATTAAATCGACAAACAGCCAAATGCGGGGTGGTCCTAGTGAAAGGTTGAAGGTTCCATTACTAAAGGCCTGCTCTGAGAGAAAGCTGAAGGGGAAGGTTGATATGGGCAATTCTGTGCCTGAGTCAAATTATATAGCCAGCGGAGTTTTGGAGGGAGGTGGTTTGCATGCATCACCAAAATCAGTGGGTAACCAGGCATCTTCTAATGGATCTGGAAAGAAAAGTCAAATGACTGAGGCAAATTTTCATGATGCATCACCCTTGACATTGTCAGGGCGCAACCCTATGATACGGAAGCGGAAGGGGAAGGTGGATGCGACGCATGTAGAAGGTTCAGGTGAACCTAATTTCCTGCAGTCTAGTACACCTGAGTTTTCAAAGAAATGGGTGAAAAATAAAGTGGATGATGAGCCAAACTCTTCACCTATGGTAACTTCTGATGCGCTTATTTCGGAGAGAGGAATGGTAGAGTTAGAGCCAGAAACAAAGCCACTGAAGAAGCCATTTACCTTGATAACTCCATCTATTCACACCGGCTTTTCTTTCTCCATTGTACATCTTCTTACAGCTGTAAGAATGGCAATGGTTACTGTGCATGCAGAAGATGCATCTGAGGTTGGAAATCATCTTGAGAAGATTGATAGGAGAATGAATCTTAAAGATGGGCATGATGGAAAACTTGAAGGGGACGCTGGGTTACTTTCTCATGAGAACATGCACATGAATCATTCAGAGCACATAGGGCAAAAGAGCGTGCCTTCACTTACTGTTCAGGAGATTGTTGACCGTGTGAAATCTAATCCTCGGGATCCTTGCATTCTTGAAACACAGGAGCCGCTTCATGATTTGGTCAGAGGAGTGCTGAAGATTTTTTCGTCCAAAACAGCACCTTTAGGGGCCAAGGGTTGGAAGGCTCTTGTATCCTATGAGAAGTCCACCAAAAGTTGGTCCTGGATTGGTCCAATTTCTAGCTCGTCAGATCATGAGACAGGCGAAGAAGAAACCTCTGCAGAAGCTTGGGGGGTTCCTCACAAAATGCTTGTGAAGCTGGTTGATTCATTCGCTAACTGGCTAAAAAATGGTCAAGAGACCCTTAAGCTAATAGGAAGCCTTCCACCACCACCTGTGCCGACGCCCAACATGGGCGAGAAGGAGAGATTTAGGGACCTAAGGGCGCAGAAGAGTCTCATCACTATCAACCCAAGCTCTGATGAAGTGAGGGCGTATTTTCGCAAGGAAGAATTTCTTAGATATTCAATTCCAGACAGGGCCTTTTCTTACACTGCTGCTGATGGTAGAAAATCTACAGTTGCTCCGTTGAGAAGAGGTGGGGGAAAGCCAACATCAAAAGCTCGAGACCATTTTATGCTTAAGCCCGACCGGCCGCCACATGTTACAATTCTTTGTCTTGTAAGGGATGCAGCTGCAAGGCTGCCTGGAAGTATTGGCACCAGAGCAGATGTCTGTACCTTGATAAGAGACTCACAGTATATTGTTGAAGATGTTTCTGATGCCCAAGTCAACCAAGTTGTTAGTGGGGCTCTAGACCGTTTGCATTATGAACGTGATCCATGTGTACAATTTGATGGGGAGAGGAAATTGTGGGTCTATTTGCACAGAGATAGAGAAGAAGAAGATTTCGAGGATGATGGGACGTCATCGACAAAGAAATGGAAGAGACCGAGGAAAGAACCTCCAGATCTATCTTACGCTGGAGGTGAAAACAATGTGGTCTGTCAAGGGACTGGAGATCAAGCTGGTGGCTGTTCAGCCACTGGACACGAGTTGAGCTCTGAATTCAATGTTGAGCCGCCAACCACCTATTTAGAGGTGAAAACTGAAGCTGTACAAAATGATTCAAGACCAAATATGGAGAATATTTTGATTGATTCAGCAAATAGGAGCATGCATGCTGGTCCTCCTAGTTGGGAGGTTCTTGAGTTGAATTCTCTGCAGGAAGACAAATTGCTATGTCAAGAGAATTCGACAAATGAAGATTTTGATGATGAAGCATTCAGCAGGGACAGATCAGTTGGTCTTTCAAGTGCAAGATTAATGTGAAGAATGGATGACCATTTGTGGAGCTAATCCATATTGTTTGGATTCTTCCAGGTACTGTTTGACCTCTTATGTCTTGTGCCCATCTGAAACTATTGTAATTTCAAGTTTCCCATTGCAATTATAGAATTTGCACCTGATCAGTTGATCTTTAAGCTGATTTCTGTAGTCTTAAAGCATTTTTTTGTTCTTGCTCATTGCTTATGTGATTTAGTTATTTTTATTTAATCTTTTGCCTTTGTCATTTAGTCTATTTTTATCACCAGTAGTGTTTAGTAAACCAGTGAAGGAATAAATTTGGATCTTTTGTGTGTGGGGGCAATTACCATCCAATAATTATTTACTAATGCATCTCAACTTTTTTTGTTTTCTGCTGTGAAAGGATATTATTATCTATTAAGATAGAGCCAAGTACAAACTACTGATTTACATACAGTACCACTGATTTACAGAAACTGATAATTCATGTCACAAGAAAGAGTCATAATTGTTGCGCGTCATTAGCTGTAGTTAACTCAGTCAGTCACATCTGGTGCTGTGATAAGCCTGCTATGACCTGGTTAGGCCTACTGCTCACCTGTTTCTGCATATATAAACATAATTATCTTGTTTTGTTTTGCTTTCCTAATTTTTATGTCACATCCGCCCATGAGGCAAAATTCTCATTGCCCGTGAGGCTTCGCCTCCTATACATAGAAAAGTGAAAGTTATCATCAGACCAATAACAATAGACAGCATTTACACTTATCAATCACTGATAAAACTTTTATCGGTTATTAATAACTGCTTGCTTTTCTTGTTGTCTTTTGGGTGTTAAGCTTGTCGGTATAGTTCCCATGTACTGCTTGCTTTTCTCTTTAATGGATGTAGCCATTAAAAAAAAAAAAAACTGATATGTAATTATATAATTGGTTTATTTATTTGTCTCTCTTTCATTTGGAGATTCTCATCTTGTGTCATGTCCAGTATGTTTGGTTTCCCGGCCTTATGTCTCCATCATTCAATTATCTTTGTGGGTATGCTAATTTTAGGCTGTTATGAAGTTCCATGGCATTAAGCTTTGTTAAGCTTAAGATAGTTTGCACAGTTTTATCACATAACTTTATTGCCGAGCAATGATTTTGAGCGTAACTAAAAATAAAATATAGTAGCCAAATAGGGCATCATGCTCTAAACATATTGTTGTTCAGTAATGAAGTGTATCCCATCTCATCCATGGTATTAAAACTTGGTTGAGTCTCAGTCGACTTAGTCGTTATGAGTTGGGTCGGGTTGACTTGCACTCAATGGGGTTAGGGTTTTGCTTCTTACCTTCCTCTGTTTTCTCCTTGTTGTCCTCTCTTCTTCTTTGGTGAGATAAGAGATGGAAGAAAGATTTCTACTAAGAGGTTGCATGTGACCGCCGGTCGGCGCCTTGTCAAACCTTGCGTCGAGGATGAGATACCTGGATGTGGTGATGTTTAGGAAGAGGAGTTTGAGGGCAAGGAGGAGAGCGGTGAAGAGGAACTGTAGCAACAATGTGTGTGTGTGTGTGTGTGAGAGAGAGAGAGAGAGAGAGAGAGAGAGAGAGAGAGAGAGAGAGAGAGAGAGAGAGAGAGCTCTCCCCCCCTTTGGTTTTGGAATCGCTTTTGGAAGAAGTTTATTTAATCTGTTCAGGGGTTTTTGGGAATGGGGGTGACTTTATTCGAGGGGGATCGAGCTGTTCTCGTCACCTCTTTTAAGTCTTCAAAATATCTCCTACATGTCTTCCAAGGAATTTCCTTTTTGGGTTGTGCATTGTGCCAAATCCGCTGTAATAAAATCATCCACACTTTCAATTTCTTGGAGATGTCCGTGAAGTTCTCATACTTTTCCTTCATCTCTCCTAAGATACGGAAAAGCACATTCACTTCTAATTTCTGTTAGATAGACCTATTTGATATTGCAAAAGCATGCTCACACTAGTGAAGTAATGATCTATGAAATTGCTAATATACCATCTTCCGATAACCGTTTTTCTTAACATAAAGGTTTTAAAGCAAGAACTTGTTGTACTATTTTGTTTAGAAGAATGAAATCCACATTCAAAATGAATAAAATGAGTTCTGCAGGAGCTCCAAATGGAATTGGATCCATTGGATCTGATATGCAAGCTACACCAATAGGGATATCAAACTGCAGAGTTTAACCGAGATGATATTACAAAAGCATGCCACACCTGTGTGTTTTAAAGTAATGTTCTATCTAAATTGCTGATATGCCATCTTCTTGTAAATTTTTTTTGAAAGAAAAAAAAAAGTTAAAGGTTTTAAAGCAATAACATTTTGGAATATTTTATTGAAAAAAAATGAAAACCACATTCAAAACGACTAAAGAGAGTTTTTTGCAGGAGTTCCAAATGGAATTGGATCTAATATGTGAGCTACACCAATCAGCATCTAACTGCAAAGTGAATCATACTGTGAATTTTTATTCAATTTTGCAATTCAAGCCGAGTTTGTATGGACTGGTAAAATATGCATGTCCAAATTAGTTCTTAAATACCTGCCACAGACCAAAAATTGGCGAGCCCAATTGATTGAAAAACTTGATTCCAATCCCCTACCTGAATCTACAGAAACTCAAGCAGTCACAAGGAGAAAACTAGGAGAAAGCTTACCTCCAAATGCAACCCACCACTTGAAACAATCTTCAATCCTCGTGAGAAAATCAGTCTCAAAGTCAAACTAATGGGAGAAAAGATGATTTTCAAACCATGCAAAAATATTATTGAGAAAATATCATAAAAATCGGCCTAGGGGTTGATATCGCATACATTATGCTTTTATAATGCTTTTCATAAAAATAAACCCTAAATCTACTTCTAATCATAGCCATTCATATAGTTCAAACAATAAAAAGGATATACCAAAATAACGCTATTACAATGTAATTACTTAACCCAGAAAAAAACACCATAAAAATAGGAAGCATGGAAGATTCACCTGGGCATTCCTTTCCTCGAGAGACATTGTCCTGTGCAACTTCTTCACAAAGATATCTACTTTTGTTCTTTAAATTTAGCAAGTGCTTGCCTTGTAGACTCCTTCCTAAACATTGACTAACCTTTTGGAAAGTTGATAAAAACTTCCTGGATTTCATTGGGTGTCCCTTGTTACGTTAGGACTGAGAGCCTCACATCTTGGACTGGTGAGACCGGCTACACGTGCATTTCTGTCAAGTGTCAAGTGGACCTGGATGCCCCATGTGGAGCCTGGTTTGGGTCATGATCCATGGACCCCAAGTTAGACAATGTACAACTCAACATTATTGGACTGTAACTTAAAAAAAAAAAAAAAAATTTGTTGGATTGTTTGTGTTTGGGCTTGATTGTGTTAGATTAGATGGTCCAGAAGGATCTTTAAAGTGTTGTTTGATCCGTTAAATATTTTCAAAATTTTCACAGTAGACTTCATTCCATCTTGACCATCCAATCTAAAATTTGACCCCTTTCCCTGATTTGCATGAGATTATGGCCCTTCTGATCAAGATATTCAACGGCTGGATCAGTCACATATCCACTTGGATCTCGATCATAAGCTCCTGCTACTGTACTGCATTATGTGGCATAAAAAGAGCTCTGATGTTGGGTGCATTGTTGTTAGAATCCTAAGATTTGCATCCCAAATCTTAACTGTTTGTATTGACTCCTAAGGAAGAGATTTGTATCTATGCAATAATGAATCCCATTTATAGGTGAATATTAGGATTCATGTTTGAATTTAGCGATTCAAACCTGTTTTATAGAATTATACGATTTGGATGATTCGTCTAAGCAGAAGTAGCAATAGCCAAGATGTCAATATCAGTAATTTTCTTACTTTTTTAAAGTGTGTTTCTATTTTTAGAAGGCTATAAGACATTAGTAATTAAACAAACCTCTTAAAAAATTTTGAAAATTTTGGGAGGTTTTAAAGATATAAGGAACAGGTATGTGGTTGCCAGTTAGGTCTGTTGTATAATTGTTGTATAAAGGATTCTCGTCTCGCATTCTTTTTTAATTTTTTTTTTAATTTTTTAATTTTTCCCTTAACAGTCAGTAATGTCGTTCCATTTATGCTGCAATGGGTGGATTATTAATAACTAGTTTTTTCCCTCTCTTTATTATTTTATAATTATAGTTGTTAGAGAAACATTTCCTTGGCACCTTCGGTATACACAATTGATGTCCTATGTCTATTATCTGTATGCTTTTTTTTCTTTCTTGTACTGTATAGGCCTTTTACTTTCAAAGTTAATTAATGACTCCTGCACGGGCTGCACCTACTGTATTGGACTGGGGCCTTGTGGAACACACGTGAGTGAAGCATCTATTCATTATGTCAATCATTACAAAAGAAACGCATACAAGTACCAGCATGGCGTGGCAAAGTTTCAGTCACTGTTGACTGAATGAGCATTTTCAAGTATGACGGATTCATTGAAGTCTGTCTGCCAAACCTACTACTAAATTATGAGGTGGGCGCAACCAGCCTGTCTGACTGTTGAGCTGATTCTGATTAAAAATGCGAAATTTACTTGAAAGATGCAAGATTTATTTAAACATCAGCCCTCATCACAAATTATTTGGATAGTATTTTGCTAGTAATGATAAGACAAGCGAAAGTGATGAAATAATTATTTGAATAGACATGAAGTAATGAATGGCATCGTGCGATAAGAATGTACATCAATTTCCAAAATAACTGAGTTTCTTAAAGGCATGTGCTGCTTAGAAAGCTTGTCGAGCTTAGACAATACCCTTACAATGTTTCTCCATAAAATGATCATAAAATGGTAGTTTGCATTTTTCGTTTCTTTCATAGTTTGCATCGCTTCTTTCTTTCTGCTTATATTTGAAGATCATTTGTATGGAGAATTTTTATTAACCTTCTTGTCAGTGGATTTTTCTAATGATGCAGAACACTAATGTCTTTTCAGGGTCTGAATCATCGTCGTCGTCATCAAAGCCTTGCCTCAACTATGTTGAGGTCGGCTACACGTTTTCAGGGTCTGTAGTAGTCCAACAAATTCAAATTGCATGATGATTTGGAGCTTCATGTGTATATTGAAGGTGGGCATCAGTCATGTCTTTTGGATTGTGAAAGTGTAAATTAGCGAGTTTGACTTGGTGAGGCAACAAAGTTCTCTGCCGTCTTGAATATCACCATGCTTCTCGATAATATTTTTTTATTCAGTAGAAATATTTATATAAATTTGAAATTCTTTTTTTCAACTATTCTCATCTTGTTTTGAATTGGACAGTGATGACCTTCATTGTGCATTAATACGAAGCACTGTTTGGATCCTTGGTGCTTAGTTGCTCTGTAATCAAGTTTCGTACTACTTAGGATCCTTGCTTCAATTAGTGCACATCATGCTCTACAAACATAACTGTCACTAACTGAAGAGTTTCCTGCATTCGGTCCACAGAGATCCGAACAGACCCTTTTGCTGATACTGTGTAGATGAGACGACAACTGCTCTCAATCCCTTGTGGGAAAAGTTTGAAGGCAGTGAGCCTAGTGTATGTACAGCAACCCGTATTAGCAGTATCCCTTTACTAATCTACCAATGGGATATTTACTGTGGCACACTACTATTCTGTTGACTAATTTTCCTTTTTTTTTTTTTTTTTTTTGTTGGAGCTGCATGGAAATTGGTTTATTTGACTTTATGTGTGCACCTGTGGATATTCTAATAATTTTTTTTTTTTGATAAGTTGTGGATATCCTAATATGAATTGCGTAATTTGAAAAAACTTGCTGAAGTCAAGGGGACAAAGGTTTCAACCTGCACATGGCATTATATTGCCCAAATTATTATTATTATTATTATTATTATTATTTTGTTGTCTATGTTAGCCTATTTGTTAATTGCTATTGTTAACCTCTACTGCATTCAATTGGTCAGCTATCAATGTTCAATGACTTTATTTATTTATTTTTTTATCGACGGCTAATCACAGAACCTTCTATATACTGGGACAATGAGCTTCATGTACCCGTTTTCAGAGAGGGGTCGTTATGAAATTAATATAGAGACTAGAAGCAACAAAAAAAAAACAGAGATATGCTGAATCTGAATTTTTATTTCTCAATGAAGAACTACATCAAAACTAAGAATTACAAGGGTTATAAATAATAAAAGTTTTCCTAAAAAATCTCAACCAACACCAACGTGTCTATGAGATTATTTACCTAGACAATCAGTATTCCCAAATAAATGGAATACTTAAAACAAACTGGACTTATTCAACAAAGACTAACTCAGCAACTTCTAACTTCCAAGATACGACAGCTGTAAGTTTCACTAATTTGCAACACTCCCCCTTAGTGCAAACTTACTGTCGACAATTCCAAGAGCATCTCGAAATACTTCAAACTTTGCTTTGCCAAGCGCTTTGGTAAATATATCAGCAACTTGATCGTCAGTTCGGATTTTCTGCAACTGAATATCCTGAGTCAAAACCTTCTCTCGAACAAAATGATAATGTGTTTCAATGTGTTTTGTGCGGGCATGGAATACTGGATTTCCAGCAAGCTTAATTGCACTTTCATTGTCACAGTGAATAGGGATTGGGTAGTCCAAGGTAGAAAACATTTCTTGAATAAGTCTCTTAAGCCAAATACACTCTTGAGTGGCCATAGTAGCTGCAACATACTCGGCCTCACAACTTGAAAGAGCAACAGTAGTTTGCTTCTTACTGCACCACGAAATGGCTGCTGATCCCATATTAAAACAATATCCTGTTGTGGAGCGCCTATCATTTAAGTCGCCAGCCCAATCTGCATCTACAAAACCAGTCAACATGAATGGTGTATGCTGCTGATAAAATAACCCAAAATTCAGAGTGCCTTTTATGTAGCGAAGAATCCTCTTGGCTGCAATGAAGTGACTTTCACATGGTTTGTCCATAAACTGAGAGACAACTCCCACAGGGAATGAAATGTCAGGCCTTGTGATAGTTAAATAGAATAAGCTGCCAACAAGCTGTCGGAAAAGTGTTGCATCTTTCAAAAATCTTCCTCCATCTTTGATTAACTTCAAGGAAGGGTCCATAGGAGTAGCCATTATCTTTGACTCCTCCATATGAAAACGTTCCAGCAACCTTGTTGCATATCTGGTTTGAGAGACAAAATATCCATTGGACTTTTTAACCTCCAATCCAAGAAAGCAGCTAGCTTCACCCAAACTCTTCATTTCAAAACGAAGAGACAGAGCATCTTGAAGACTGGTTATTTCAGCATCGTCATCCCCCGTAATAATCATGTCATCCACATAGAGAAGGAGCATTGTGAATGCTGAAGATGTTTTCTTAACAAATAGACTTGAATCTGCATTTGAAGACTTGAAACCACAAAATTCAAGGTATTGAGCAATTTTACCATACCAAGCACGTGGTGCTTGCTTGAGGCCATACAAGGCCTTCTTGAGTCGGCACACATGATTAGGAAACTCCTTAGAAATAAATCCATGTGGCTGCTCCATAAAAATATCACGATCTAACTCCCCATAAAGGAATGCATTCTTTACATCTAATTGCCACAATTTCCAACCTTTGTAAGCAGCTAATGAAATAATTGTTCGAATCGTTACCATTTTAGCAACAGGGCTGAAAGTCTCCTCGTAATCAAGACCATATTGCTGTGAAAAACCACGAGCAACAAGACGAGCCTTGTACCTGTCAATAGTTCCATCAGCCCTCTTCTTCAACTTGTAAACCCATTTGCAAGTAACAGGTGTAACATTCTTTGGTTTCGAAACAAGCTCCCATGTACAGTTCTTGTATAGGGCTGATATTTCCTCCTGCATCGCTTCTTCCCATTCAGAAATACCCTTTGCTTCATTGTAAGACGTAGGCTCATCTTCACATGACCCTCCTGTAAAAAAACAGGACACAACAGAGCAGTCATAATCAGCTAAATAATCAGGTTGCCTTCTTTCTCTAGAGGTCCTCCGAAGCACCGGCCCTGTAGTCTCCTCTTGCTGAATATTTTCTTCAATAGGAATAATATTGCTCCCCCTTTCACTGGATACACCATCAGGGAAGGGTGAAAAATCTATTGTGCCTCTCTTGGTATCAATTTGAAGTGATGAAACTTCATCAAACACCACGTCACGGGAAACACCAACTTTCTTTGTCTCTGGATCCATACATTTCCATCCTTTCCTGTGACTGTCATAACCAACAAAAATACAGCGCCTTGCCCTTGGGTCCAGTTTAGTCCGATTAGTTTTTGAGATATGGACATAACAAACTGAACCAAAGACTCGAAAATAACTCACATTGGGTTTGTGATGATATAGTGCTTCAAAAGGAGATGGTTCTGTTCCTGGCCATGCAGGTAAACGATTTATGACATGACAAGCTGATTGAACAGCTGCTGCCCACAGTTCTCTTGGAAGGTTCTTTGTATGCAACCATGACAAGCACATGGATGTAAGATGTGCCAACTTGCGCTCAGCAACTCCATTTTGCTGTGGAGTTTCCGGGCAAGTCATTTGACGTTGAATGCCATGTTCTTTGCAGTAATTGAGGAATTGATCAGATATGTATTCTCCTCCATTGTCGGTGCGTAGACACTTGATTTGTAGCTCGAATTCTTTCTCTACCTGCTCCTTGAACTGCACAAATTTAGAGAAAGCCTCACTTTTGTTTTCCAGGAAGTATACCCAAGTGAACCGAGAAAAGTCGTCCACAAGAATCATTACATAGCGAAAACCAGAGTAACTGGGTGTTTTTGTTGGTCCCATCAGATCTGAATGAACCAGTTGTAACACAGTGGAAGCTCTATTCTTTGAAGTCGGAAAAGGGAGGCGATGTGATTTTCCATATTGACACCCAGGACAAACCACATCATGGTGAATCTCTTTAAAAAGAGGAATTCCATCAAGAAGCTTCTTTGTGGAGATTTTCTGCAGCAATTGATACCCAACATGACCTAACCGACTGTGCCAAAGCGTTGCACTTTCATTCTGACATGTTTTTTCAACATATGCATCACTTGCAGACAAGACATATAATGATTCTTTCCTTCTCCCAGTAAATAAAACATCAGCTTCTATGTGCTTTATATTAGAAAGAATTTGGACATTTTTGGGACCAAAGAGAACATACCTCCCAGCGTCAGTTATTTGAGAAACTGAGGCAAGATTCTTCTTTAGGCCTGGTACATGATAAACATCGTTGAGAGAAACTCCTCTGTTATTCGAAATATCTGCCTCAAAGTGTCCTTCTTTCTCAACAGGATATAAGGAATTATCAGCTGTCACAATGGTTTTCTTCCCACAATGTGGACGAATGTCCGACAATAAGGAATCATTTCCCGTTGCATGATGAGAACAACCAAAGTCAACAATCCATTCGTTGTTGTAGTTTATGGAGGCATTAACATCTGTCTGTGCAGAGGTCACAATGGTTGATTGATTGGCTGTAATAGACAAGCAATGCTCCCATGTGGATTGTTCAGACTCATCTTTTTCTTGAGCAACATTTGCACCTGCTTCCATGAGTTTGACACGACAGTTGGCTTTAATATGACCAGATTTTCCGCATCTATTACACACAACTCTTACATGACAATCACGCTTCATGTGCCCCAGCTGTCCGCACCGAAAACATCCTTTTGAATTTCCTCTGAATTTCCCTTCATTGTTGGACTGCTCGGTATCATCAGAACCTTGCTTGGAGAAGTTCTTATTCCCTTGGTCCTTTGTGTACAGAGCATCCTCCACTAGAGACAGAGATTGCTTATCATTGCTGGTCATTTGTTTCACCAAGGCTTCTTGATTAGAAAGAAGATTCTCTAACTCAATAATTGAAGGTTGTGTTGCCCACCCTTGTATAGAAGAAATAAAGGGCATAAACTCTTTTCGTAGTCCACGAATGAGATAACGACGCAACCGAGCATCACTCACGGGTTCCTCCGTATCCAGTTCTGAAATTTCAGCACACAAAGTTTTAACTTTCAAAAAATATTCTGGAATTGAAAGAGTACCTTGAGTCATTCCAGCAAGTTCATTCTCCAAGTACTGCAACCGCATTGTATTCTTTTGCGTGAACAACCGTTCAAGTATCTCCCACACTTGCTTTGGCGACGAGACATCACGAACATGTGCGATGTAGTCTTGGCTGATTGAAGTTCGCAAAGCAAACAAGGCTTTGCCGCACTTAATCTTCCACTTTCGCCGTAAGTCAGCATTTTGGGATGTATCTTCTGGAATTACAGCATCATCACCAGAGATAAGATCCCACAAGTCCTGCCCTTGTAGATAAGCTTCCATGCATAGCTTCCAGTAATTATAGTTGTTACCAACAAGCTTATCCATAGAAACATTGCTTCCACCATTCATCTTCACTGAGCAATAAAATCAAACACCTGGTAGGTGACCGATCTCTGATACCACGAAATTAATATAGAGACTAGAAGCAACAAAAAAAAAACAGAGATATGCTGAATCTGAATTTTTATTTCTCAATGAAGAACTACATCAAAACTAAGAATTACAAGGGTTATAAATAATAAAAGTTTTCCTAAAAAATCTCAACCAACACCAACGTGTCTATGAGATTATTTGCCTAGACAATCAGTATTCCCAAATAAATGGAATACTTAAAACAAACTGGACTTATTCAACAAAGACTAACTCAGCAACTTCTAACTTCCAAGATACGACAGCTGTAAGTTTCACTAATTTGCAACACATAACTTCTGAATAATTTATTCCTACCAAAGTCCTTGCATGATGACATGTTGTACCAATTGGTCATATAACAACATATTGCAGTTCAAGGCACTGATTAATGGCGGATGATCTAAAGGTAGTTGAAAAACCCTCCCAATTTATATGCAAAGCTTGTACAGGGGTGGTACAAATGCAATTATTCATGCTTTTGGTATGAATCTCCTCTTTATTCAATGTACTAAAGAGCCCAAGAAATGGATTATGAAATTTAGTTCTAACCGTTCACTTACCAGTGTTTGATTATTAACAACAATATTAATTATGATAATGCATAGTTGGCATATTCAACTGAGCACCCATGTTTTCACCAAGGCAAGAAATTGAGATACTGAGTGAGTGTCGCATTGTAGAGAGTAAATGTTTTTTCCCCCATTTGTTATTAGGTTTTGTTCTCATCCATGAATGGCATGGACAACTATTCAAGAGATGGTGCGCTCCGTTCTTCAATGGATGCGACAGTTGCAAGTCAAAAGTAATTTCCTAGTTGGAATAGGATGGCTCTTCCACCTGATGTTAATGTTAGTGTTGGTATCAGGTAATACTGTATGCTTTCCAGAATGATTTTGTTGTTTAAGTGTATTGCAGAAGGTGGAATGTTGCAGTACATATTGTTCACCAACCCAGGACTTGCGTAGGGTGCTGGTATCGCATTTGGGTGAGTTGTTTGTATTCAGATTCTGGCCAAGACTTTTGCATTCCTAATCTCTACAGAGACCATTCATTGGTCCTTTTCTCTGGGTTCCATTTTAAATAACCACCTGACATGTTAGCAAGCAACATGTTTCAGATGTTTTGTGAGGTAATGTTTTATCATACTGCAATCCTTGTCTATGCTGCGGTCTGGGTGTTTGAATCTTTGGTGCCTCGAATGGCCTTGGTTTGATGTCTCATTTGCGTTACTAGGAATTTTCTTTTGCCTAATTATAGGCCGAGGGTTTTCAACTAGAAAAATATGTTGAACGATTTTATAGACCTAGCACGCTGCTGAATGATTTTCACACCTACGAGCAAACTGCATACTGTGGTGATATGGTCCATCTTATGACGCTCACTTGGATGCATTCTCGAATGGTAGATGGAATGGTCTCCATATTTGACCAGATTATTCTAGACCTTGATTTAATAGCCTTAAAGTTCAATGGTCCTTTTTAACTGTATTTTTTTTTTTTTTTAGATTATATCCAGCGATAATTGAAGGTTTGATGAGCAAAAAATTGGGCATGGTGTCAGATCAATGGGGACAGGAGTGTGAAAGGGGCTATACAGATCTAAGATGGGCTTCAGTGAGATCCCCACAAAGTTGGACCATACATGCAATCTGTCTCTTGACTATACGTTCTTGGCGTTGCTGAGAAATTGTAATTGGAAATGATGACGATGTTATTTTAACAAGTTTTTATTGGCAATCCGTCAGATCATTCTAACCCTTTAATCTGAGGCCTGTCCATCCAATAGTCCAATGTGTAAAAGAAATGGGATCAGAGACATTTAGGGGTGGTTATGTGTCCCATTTGAATAGGGGATCAGGTGGGCTCCATTAGGAGGTGTGCTAATCATTTACCATATCACCATATGACTGGACATAAAAGGCATTTAAATTAAATAAGAACTAGTTTAAAGTTCTTTATATATATATATATATATATATATATATATTTGAACAATTTAAATCTATTAGACCAATAAAAAAACCTAAGCGTAGTACAAATGTACAATGTGAAATATTTGCAAACAGAACAATGTTGGATGGTTAAAGTAGCCCACATGAGAGGCTTAAGCTATTTTCCGAAATATAAATATACACGGAGGAGAGAATCATATTTAGTCAATGATGCCGAGATGTGGCATGGATACGGATATGGTGGGGACATAGCTTTTACATATAAAATTTTAAGTATTGGATGTAATATGATATGTTACATATAAAATTTAAGCTTGAGATATAATATGATACAGGACATTTTGCCAATTTTGAAGTTTGCAGGTATTATAGTCTGTATTACATGCTCTAGGAATTGCTTTCGAATCGACTCCTATCAGTGTTCTTCAACAAGTCAGTTCAGTTCAATATCAATCACATAATATGCTGGTACTCAAGAACCCTTTTCATTAATAAGTATCTCTAAATCACACCAGCAAACAGAAAGTCTTTTTCCTTTTTTCAAGACGAGGGTTTCCCTATGATATATAACCCAACAGGAAGTCTTATTTGCTCACATGAAGAAGAAGAAGAAAAGGAAGGTTTAATGACTACCTGTAACCATGGTTTGCAATCGCTTTTTTCATAAAGAAACAAGAGGAAACAAGGTTCAATGACAGCATGCCAACAAGGCCTGCGACTGCCGCTCATATCGGAAGCCATATCTTTTAGAGTTATCTGCACACCAGACAAAGATACCATTAAGCTTTCCCTGACTCTTGAGGCTACTGCATGCAGTAAAGAACCCGCCGTCCGGCGACAGACCGCGACTTCCATCACTGATGAAACTAACTAAAACCTTTCCTTCTCCATAGTTAGAGATTTGGGTCTCAAAGTATCTTAGGAATTGAGAAATGCTTGTCCCCTTATCATAAGCATAGAATTGGAAGTTTACATAATCTATAATGTGCCCGTATTTCTTCCATAAAGCTAGGTACTGTCTCTGCACCGGGGCATCGTCGTAAGGAGCAATAGAAGCAAATGAGATGACACCATTTCCCTTTAGAGTGGTCACAAGCCGTCCCATGCATTCTGCGAAAGTGTAAGGATCAGTCTTGAAGTGTTCATAGTCGATATCAATACCATCCAGGTCATACTGTTTTATGATTTTTGTTAGCGAGGTAACTGCGTTTTCAACCCAAGAATCAATGGAGGAAGGGTTGAAATAAGCATAGCTGCTCCCCACAATATCACCTCCCAGACTTAGAGCAACCTTCACATTTCCATGGTTTCTCTTGATGGAATGGACTTGTGAGGGGCTAAGATTGTTATCATCCCAGAAGATATTGAAGATTCCATTGGTGGGAGAGGGAGAGGTCAAGGAGGTGTAGTCAATGGCGAAGGCAAGAATGAAATGGAATTCGACACCGGGGTTTATTGGAACATCGGAGAATCTCACATTTTTGAAATTGGCTCCAATGTATTCTCGAAAGAGCTTGGAATTTGGGGCTGCTTGGGTGGATGAAATTGTTAATACTTGAAAGAGGATGAGAAGGGAGACTAGCTTAGTAAACCCCATGGGGGAAAACTAGTTGTATTGGATTGGATTGCAAGGGAAATGAATGTGCAGATATAGACATGTTACTATTATATTGTGTTGATAAAGAGGGAAATGGACAAGGAAACAAAGATATAGTGCATACTTTTTGGTAGTGGATTTGTGGGGTGCCTTTGTTTTATTTGAAGTTTAAATCATAGTGGATTGTTTATGCGTTTGAGTGGCGCTGCTATAACTTCTGTCCTTTCTCTTTGTGATATAATTCGTCCAAATTTAAGATCTTTTAGAAGTAAACATTAACAAATTCCATTAGAATAATGGGATATAGTGGGAAGTCGATCATTCAAATACCCTAGTTGGGAAAGCAATGAAGGCTTGCTTTTTGAAAATGGCGGACAAAGATGAGAGGCAACTAGTGGGAAAGATACTGAATGTATAAGTTTCTTGATATTCATGATTGCAAGATCTTCAAACATGATCACAAGTTTAGAGAATTTACCTTTGCTGATTTCTAGAAACTCCAATGGAATGGATTGTCAGAAACCATGTCCTCCAATCCAACGGATTGTGAGAAATCATGTCCAATCATTATCATCATCATCATCAACAGTGATACAGACAGTCGACAAAACCCATTGCTGATGAATCATCTTCCAGAAATAGACCTGGGAAAGCCTAGTTATACAGAGTCTTTCTCATCTCTATTTCCGGTTGAATTTAGACTGTTGTTGTATGTAGTGCCGTACCTTCTATATAGCTGTCATGAGCTCATGATCCTTGAGGGCCCATTTGTTTGCATGGAATTAAGTCACGGTTAAATAAGCTTCAACAAATAGAGGTCAAGAGGGAAGGATATACGTAGATAGGACCTTGACTTTCCGATGATTTGTATTACTAGGATGATGAATGAGCATTCATTTCTCATTTCCCCTCGATTCATTTTCTATTAACGGGGAGATGATTCGATGGTCATTCTATGGATATTAACCTCTGTTTCTTCATTTTTAACTGCTTCCAAAAATACAAGTCTAAGAATTCCTACTAATTTAATTACATGAAACAAATGGCCCTAAGGTTATTCTTGTGTATGAGTGGAGATTAAAACCCTCCTCACCTGTTTTCTCACACTGTTGTTTTTTATTTTTCTTTTTCTTTTTTATGGGACTCATTGAAAAGAGACTTGTGAGACCCATACCAATTGAAGAAAAAAAAGAACTTGTGAGACCCACTTATAAAGTCATCCTTTGTCCTAGAAAGATTGTCTGAAACAAACCACAAAATGAGAAACAGAAAAAATATATATTGGTGGGGCTAGAAAAAAAAATGTAATCAGTGATTGCCTCCATTTCCTTCTTTCAAATAATCTATACTTTACCTGAGGTTTTATCATGCAGTCCTTAAGCATCCATTGGAAAATCATTTGTTAAGCCATCTTAATACTGTACTTTCCCTTCTCTTTTTTGTTTGATATGACATGGATTGTGGAGAACATGAAGTGCATAGGCCAGAGTCTACTTAATATCACCTCAAACCAGTGTTTTAATGAGAGATAATGAAATTAGAAGTGAATTTATGACTGATTTGGTTGCTTGTGTTGCAATTGTTCTTTGTTTAAGAGAGGCATGAATTTGTTTAGATTGATCTAAATTTTTATATCTTGGATGAGATAGGACGCATCATCCTAATCGTATCAACTACAAGTGACTATTCCAAACTGCATAAAATAACCATCCCCTCTTGAAGCAACTTCGAATTTGCCTAGTACCATTCTCTTTCCATGCAAATGTTTTGATGGATCCTTCTTTAACTTGTTCATATACTCTCTCTCTCTCTCTCTCTCTCTCTCTCTCTCTCACACACACACACACACAAAAGCATCTTTGAATATGCTTAGTACTGTTCTCTTTCAATGCAAACATATGGATGGATCCTTCTTTTAGATATCCTCTGTACGGGCAGAGCAGGTATTGAATGTATCAGTCAACTTGGATTGCTTTAAAGACATGCCCATGCAAGTGGTCTACACAGAAGGACCCAGATTGAAGAACTGACAGCAAAAACATCTCAAGAGTTCATATTAAAAGAACCAGAGCACTGCATGTCGAAGCTAGCACATGCTCGTGGAAGTAGCTGGCAATTGGAAAACAGTGATGCATCTGCCAATGATCCGGAAGAAGGCTGGAGATTAAGGGCCAGTTTGTTTCATGTAATTGAATTCCTAGGAATGCTAAGACTTGTATTTTGAAAGTGATTACATTGAACAAACAAAGTTGAACTACTGAAAATGACCATCAAATAACCCCTCCATAAATCAAAATTGAATCAAGGGAGAATGGAAAATGAATACCCATCCATCACCTTAGTAATTCAAATCCTATGAAAGTCCTATCTACACTCCACCTTATATCCTTCACCCGCCCACCACTTTACTAATCCTTGGTCAGAGCCCATTTGGCCATGGATCCTTAGGTATTCAATACCATGCAAACAAAGGGGCCCTAAATAATGTTGTTTGGAATGCTGAAAAGAGTGACTTCATACAACAGTTGACCTAGGGTTTTCGTCTGAGGGGATTGGGGTGGACGATGGCCAGAATGTTATTTCCTTCATTATTTTGTCGTTTGAGGTGGGCAGGGGCTTATTTCTAATGGGGCACAAACTGTCTGGCACATAACCCCTTTTCAGATATTTTCAACACCCGCAGGAGCGAGTGCCCCCAGTACCTGAGTCCGTCCCTATATCAAGGGAAAGAAGATTGTGTTGACTGCCAGCCATTCAGAATTTGAGATCACGCTAATACGCCAGATCATCTAGCAGTCCGACTGAGTCTAACACTCCTAACCAACCAAGAGCAAAGAAATAGAAAGGTTTACAAGTTCAAATGAGCAATAACATTCTTCTTGAGTTCACAACTTCTAATCTTAAGGATTAGAAGTTTCTTTGCTAGACTGCAACCTATCAAAGGATTTGGCTTGGGTTAGATAGGAATGTAAAAAATGGAATTCATATACTTGATCCCAACATAGTTGGAACAAGGTTTGGATGATGATGATGAAATAGAGTGGTTTAAGATGAGGGTCCAACAATGCACTTTTGACCTTTTTTTATTAATTTCATTTTATTTTTTTATTTTTTTCCAAAGGACTCGAACTCATGCAATGCAACCATGCAGAGTGCACGTCTCTTACCAGCTAAGCAATAGCCAGGGACGCCTTCATTTTGCACCACTGGATCCTACTTATGAGGGTTAGTGGTGTATGATCAATATGATTTATAGGCCTTTCGATGTAGCCCGTCCATGAGTTGATCTTGATATGCAAATGCATAACCCTCTTTGATTCTACAACAAAGTAATTTACAGCTTTAGGGCCTCTATGTTCACAAGAACTCCAAATGCAAAATTCGAGCCCTTATATGATGCAGTGTCATTTTCCTGCAGGGCTTTGGCCATTCTCCCCTTTTAAAATGATCAGAATTTCATGATTTGGAATGCTTTTTTTGGTATTAGAATTGGAAGAATACAACCAAACAGTTTCTCTTTTAATGAGAAAACTAGGATTTTGAAATTCCTTCAGCATGAATGTTTCAAGATCTTGCAATCAAACAAGCCCTAGTAGTTCATGATACATGCCTCTCTAAAAATCTAGCTATATGTTTGTAAAAAAAAAAAAAAAAACCTCTAAATTTAGAACCATCAGCTGCATGTATTCTCAACCATGAAAATGATTTCTACATTCACTCAATGGGTCTTAAAAGCTCATCAACTCTCAATTCAGAGCACGCATATTACAAATGCATGATCAGACATATTATAATAGAAAAACTTAGAGAACACACATGATTCAATTCAATTCAATTCAATTACCTGGGGCTCCTACTGCTGCTAAGAAATCTGGCAGGGCTAAACGGTGTCAGATCGACAACAGCTGTCCGGCCATCCAACACAAGTTGAGCCAATGTAGCACCCGTCGCGGGGCCATTCAATATACCCCAGCAGCTGTGCCCTGTTGCAACATAGCATCCCTTCACACCAGGCATCTCCCCAATCACAGGCACCCCATCCTCGGTACAAGGCAAGAAGCAGGCCTGCTCTGCCTCCACTTCAACTCCTTCCCCTTCACCCAACCGACTCGACACCATCTCCGCCACCTTGTGCAGCATCCTTATTGACTCCTTTCTCCCCACAATCTCCCCTGGATCATCAGGCACTTCCGCGTCTTCAGACATCCCACAGATATACACTTCCCCTACCAAATTCAATCCAATCCAATCCAATTCAACCCAAGTTCTGTTTTTTACGCAATTGAATTCAGATTTCAAACCAGAGAGGGAGGATTTGGTTATTTTTACCTGTGGGTCTGGGGTAGACTTCGGGATCGAGGGGCTTTGCGCCGCGGCCCGGGTTGTAATGGAGGAAGAGGGCATCTGGGGTGATGGCTTCTGGCTCTCTCGGCCTCAGAACAATGCTGTGGGCTTTCAGACTGGAGACGCGGAAGAGCGAAGTGAGAAGAGGGAAGCCACCAGACCACGGGCCGAGGGCGAACACCACCGCATCTGCAGGGATAATCACACGGCCTCCGTCGCCGCCGCGAAGAGTCGCGGAGACGCCCGTTGCTCGGCCGGTGTCGTCGACCTCGACGCCCTCCGCCTTCCCAATCACCACCTCCACCCCGTATTTCTCGACGGCCGTCGAGAGGAGCGTCCGGGTGAAGAGCTGGGGGTGGACCTGGGCGGTGTTCTCGACGGTGCCGATCGTGCGAGGGTTTCGAACCGGGCCGTCGATCCAGTTGGGGATGGAAGAGGAGGAGGAGGAGGTGGTGGTGGGGTCGATGGAGAGGGAGAGAGTGTTGAGAGGGCGGTAGCCGTAAGCGGTGGGGCCGTCGAGTTCGAGGGAAAGGGATCGGTGGAGATTAAAGCTGGAGCGGGCGAGGGCGGAGACGGGGCTGCCGTCGCACCAGTCGAGGGCGAGGAAGCCGCCGGCCTTGCCGGAGGCGGCGCAGGCGACGGAGGATTTCTCGAGGAGGGTAACCAAAGCGCCCTTTTTGGAGAGGAAGTAGGCGGTGCACACTCCTATCACCCCTCCTCCACAAACCACAACTTTCTTCCTATTACTATTACTAGTACCAGTACCAGTATTGTCTTTCTCTTTCTCCATGTTTTTGCTGCTGCTACTGCTACTGCTACTACTGGAAATGATGGAGAGTGATGATGAGTAGGAAATGGGAAGTGCCATGTTCTATGGACTCTATGGTCTTTATCTACATCAACAATGTTGCTATTGCTCTAGAACTATTGCTCTAGAAGGGGTCAGAAGGAATGGTGAAGACGGCATTGATATATATGAGCATTTCACCAGATAAAGTCTGCACAACCAAGGTGTTAGCAAAATTTGTACCCGTGGCACATTTTAACTTCAACTACCCATGTGTCGGGATCCAGTCTTTTTAAGTTTATATACCTTTTATAAAAAGAAAAAAAAATTATATACCTTGTGGTACATTATTATTATTATTATTTTAATATTATCAGAGTATTTTTCAACTTTTTGGACTGGATTAATCCCTCCGGATTCAAATGAAAGCTACGTAAACTCCCTTGTAGCCTTAGTGTGGTAGTACAACTTACAACCTACGGGTGCAAATCATGATCCTAATTCAAGTGAGCTATACCCCTTTGAGGTTATAACTGATTGCTCATTAGTGGCTCTACCATGAGTGTTTTTTCTGTTGGGTACTATAGTTCCAATCTGTTCCCAGAAAATTAAAATTCGGAAGAAGTGATTGAAATATTTTAAAATCTTTTTTATATGCCTTTGAATTTGATTGTAAGTTAGTTGATTTATACACCAGAGAACAACTAGAAGGGGCAGAGGAATGGATAAATTCCGACATAGGTTACGAGTGGGGTAATATAGATATACAGTTAAATGATTCTGATCCTTAATTTTGTTTAGATCCGGGAAGTATATCTTTCAGATACGGTATTATAAATTATAACATTCTGATCAGTGTGGTGGGGTTCTTCAGAATTTGTCTAAATTATATGATAGTCCTAATAAAAATTTTGGGACACAAGGAAGACCATGCCTAATCATGGCCAAGACCCTGTTGGCAAGGCAATACCTTCTGTTCATGGAGGTGTAAAGGCACCAAGTCTGTGAATTGCAGCAGGAGTCAGAGAAGTAAAACTGGCAACACCACCTTAAAACTAGATGGAGCCAAGACTTTTTAACAGTGATGTTAATTTCTCCATTCTCATGAACACCATCCTCCAGTGACCCGTTACAGGATTTCCACATTGGATGTGATGATGTACCAGTATTATTTACTGTAAGTAGGTCTGTAGGCACATAATGAACGTCCATCTGATCAAAGGACCATACGGACCAAAAGGACGCAGCTTTATTGTTTTCAGGGTCACTTTGACACACACCCCAGCAGTCCAGCACCTATTTATGAGGAGAAAAGACAGTAGTAAATGGGGACACAATGCAAAGGTTTGGTACAGATTGCCTGTCCTTACAATAATAAATCTATAAAAAAAAAAAAAACCTGCGGGAATGATGAAGCTGATGCCTTGAATTATAACTTTGAAGAATTCTGAAAGAGCATTATGTTCTTTCTTGGCATTTCAGGAAGAGTAGGATGTACCTTAAACAAAAAGGAAATGAGATACACCAAAAATAACGATTATACTTTACAGTGTCAGTCCAAAGTCCAAACAGAACTGTTTAATTATGGGCTCCTGTACAACACTCTAATATGAGATCAAGATCTACCACACGGGCTGCAGCACAAGGACACAAGGAGAGACCGTTTCGGTGTCCTAATACAGAGAGCAGGTTAGGTCCAATCTGAGGCAGTTGTAGAGATGTGATCTCTCTAAGCTAGGTAGTTATATATCTGAGGGTTGCACTTGTCCCGCTCCAAGTACTCCCGGTCTATAAGGCTCTCGATTCTCTTCTTCAAATCTGCTGGCTTTATTGGAAACTTGAGCTGGTGCCAAAAAGTCATTAGGCAAAAAAAAAAAAAAAATGTTAACCACAATTGTTTAATGCTATTAAGATGGAAGAATTTGGGTAACAATATGACACCTAGATTCTAAAGTGTGCTTTCATCACATGCGCAGCCTTCCCCCTCCCCACTCTCTAATGTATTTTGATATATGATCCTGTATACGACATCGATATGGCGGGGGCATGCCATGGATATGGCAGGGACACCGATTTTACATAAAAGAAAGTAGAATATCGGAAATAATACGGCATGATATGTTGCCTGTTTTGAAGTATAGGGTATCATAGATTATGATACTTTGGATGCCATTTTGTAGGGAGCTTCCCCAACAACTTGGAATTGCTTGAATCTTAAGAATTTATCAAAGCATGAGAATAGCTCCCATAATGGCAAGGATGCAACTGCAGCATATAGATAAAGGTAACCAGAAATTAAAGAAGTTTCCACCTAAAACCAACCTAAATCTACATTTACCTGTTGGAAGAGCTCAGTTATCAAAAGTGTATGGCTCAGTACTTTCCTTGTCTTCATTATACGAACTATTGCCGCATCAACCTACAGGAGCATCAGGGGCACATTGCAATTCATTAAGGAATATGAATTGAGGGGTGATTTTCATGGAGCGGACACATAATAAACAGTCACTCCAATTTTATATATATATATGGAGAAATGAATAGCAACCTGATACTGGCGATCCTGGAACACCCTTTCAGTGGTGCTTGCATTTTCTTCCACAGTTTCCTTCATCTGGATTGCATTGACCTGCACGCACAAAGTGTTAGGTAGCACTATCAGCTTCAGATCCCTGCACTGCAAATCTTTCGCCTCGTAGGTGAAAGAAAAAAGCAAAAAAGTCACACCTTTATACGGTAGAGAGGAGCACTGAAGTCATCATTGAACACAAATAAGTCATCATCCTCGACATCTCTCCCTTTGGGAAACTGTGACAACAAACCCAGAATTTTCAAAAAACAATAAAACATATAGTATAGAATATGTGTCAAAGGAAGCAAAATTCTCCCACCTTCTGAAGCACACGAACTTTGCCACATGCAAGTGACTGCAAAGTTCTTCTTAGCTCTTTCTCCTCAATGGCAGTAGATTCCTTAATATCCTGAAAGCTGAGCTTGTGGGCATCATTGAACAGCATCAAGACAACAGTCTGGCACAAAACCAAAATAGAACTAGGGCTACATAAAGAGGCATCATCGGCTAAGGGGATTATATCCATAATAAGTGAGTCCAAAAGGACGTACCTGGAAAAGTGAGACTGCCAACTCCTTTTTACCTTTTGGGAACTCTGCTTTCAACACACAGTGACCTAATGAGTTTTGCCACATTAAGCGCCTCCCACTGTACTTGCTTAAGTAGAACTCTTTGAAAATGTCCTGTTGCAGCAAGAAGGAAAGAGAGGTTTCAGAATAAGAATCCTTGTTATTGAAGGACAATGGACAAACTTGGACAACATACTACTTGTACCTAACCTGATAAACATTCAGTTCGTGAGGAAGCCGAACATCCATAGGAGGATAAGTTGGCCAGTATCTGCAGATATTTCATCCAAAAACCATGATTACAGACAACCTATATTAAATAACTCAAGTGATCATATGATGGCTTGTGTTTTCATGACAACAATCAAAGATGGGGCGGTGTTGTCATGACGGCACATGAACACATGCAAACACCCAATATAATGCATGAAGTTAAAATTTGTTGAATGCTCACCCAGTCGTTAGGACATGAACACTCATCTCAATACCAGAGGGGAGCTTCGTCCTGGCTTGGGATGATTGTTTGAAGGATTCATTAATCTCTTTAGACAATTCAATATCCTAAGAATGCACCAGTATTAGTTAGCTCAGCATCAAAAGCATGTGAAGTATAGCACTATAAGCAGTATATCCATCAAATACAACAGAGAAATCCACATGGTAAATACTAGACCAATAGTCAAATTCAATCGGCTTAAGCTAAATGTTGGGATTCTCCATGCAGGTATCGAGTAACAGTTAATGAAGTATTAGCATAGCTGTCAGTAGCAGCAGCTATTGGCATTCAAAATATCCATGGCTATTTCTAGTAACACACTCCCTTTACTTTTCTTGAATGGTAACTTTCATTAATCAGAGCTTAACAGTACAAGAGGGATATACTCACGAGCTCACAGCCATCAAGCAAACACAAGAGAGCCTACAAAAGGAAACTAGCAAAAAGGCCCAACAAAATAGAATCAGCCCTAACAAAATTTAAAACACAAAAAAAGGCACTGCCACCCAACAAAAAAGCCCTCAGCCCCCATTGTTATGCAGCCGCCTCTTTCCAATTGTATTGAAACCTATGATGCAATGGTGAATTTCAATCTATCATGGCCTTTTTTCGTTCCTTCCAAATAATCCATATAACCACTAAGAAAGAGGATCTCCACATAGCCTTTCCTATTGGTGAGCCTCCCATCAGCTTCCATGTCTCTAACAAGATTATAAATAGAGAGCAAGGTAATCCCAACAATAGTTGAACCAGATATAAATCGGCCTGCAGAGCACCTGAGCCACTCTACAAATAAGAAGTAGGTGATCCACTTACTCTTCTGCTCGGCACATAGGGCATGCATTCACAATAATCCATTCCTGCCTTTAGAGACTATCTATAGTGAGAATACCTCCCCGAAGAGCTAAGCACCCAAACGCAATCACTTTTGGAGGAGCCAACACACTCATTTGCTTCCTTAGAAAGTTTTAAAATTTTCAAACTGATAACTATAAATACAAAATCAAGGCTGAGTACTTATGCAGCCAACGTGGTAGAAGATTGACCAACAGGCCAACTTGCAAGGTGAAGCCGCAAGATAGGACGATCATGACCATGGATTCAGCTTCAAACACACGCATTTGCTGTCCCTATTTTTTGTACATGCCAGAAAATCACCCTCTGAGTCTGGTTTTTAAAACCTTGGGACAAACCCAATGGATATCAAACAATGAAAACATAATCCTTTGCAAAAAGAAAATGAATAAGGTGCCAATTTCTTTCTTGAAAGAACCATTTATTAACTTAAAATAAAAAACTAATCATGAAACCTCTATAAGAAATAGAAAAAAAGAGGCAACAACTACTTATTTGAATTCTTCAAGACTCCCAAAGGATCACCGCCATAAGTTTCATAAATGCTTCACCCTTTGTATGAAACAGGATGCTTCCTGATTGTATCTTCTGCCCGTTCAAATTTTGGTAGCTCTTTGAGGGGGTTATCTATGAGTTTTGGGGTAAGGATTTTGAGGCATGGAAACTGTTGAGGTGACTCTTTGAGTACGCATAATACAGAGCATTAAGGGAAGAGTTAAGCATCATCACTCTCTGGTGATTTGGTTATGGAGAGATCAAATAAGCTCGGGCATCCAATGTTCGCTTGACCCGGAAAAAAAATACCATTATTTGGAAGTTTGAAGTGTTAAACTGCAGCGCATAAGCCCCCATCAGAAGTAAATTCGTTCTGTCTTCTCAGGCACCGACATTAAATTTGCAGCAAACAATATAAAGGCGTCACAATTCTACATTTGATATCAAATAATCTCAGGCAATAAATACTAAATCTAAATTTTTCAACCAAAGAGGATCCTAGAAAGTTGCACACCTTGAACATTCCTTCAAGCTTATTTGTGAACTGGCTGCCACATTCAGTCTTGAGCTGTGATGGCAACGGGGAATTGTAAATAAAATATAATCAACAAAGGGTTATTGTTCGACAGTGTAGTACTTCCTTAGAAATTATGTAATGCCATCTGCTGTGTACCTTAGAAATCATCGACTTCTCAGCATCAATGGAGGCACTTTTCCCCAGCAGTAACCTCTTTGCAAGATCCTTCTTATAGAATGCTTCAAACACGTCTTTACCCTGAACTTTCAGGAAAGATAATACATCATGTAACCACTACAAGCACCCCGACCAGAAATGCTAATATAGAGAAGTACCTAAAGCATCAAAGGCAAGTAAGGACTAGTTTGTGCAACTCAACTGCTATGAAAATAAAAATGAAAGAAGTGTTGGTTTTTTCGTTCTTTAAACGTAACAGCATTTGGTGCCAAAAGCTGTCATCGATTAAAAAGGTAGAAAAGCGCAATTTTTTCCTCAAAAAGAGAATATGAATTTCCAAGTTAAGATGTACGACTCTACTTTCTGCAGCAGCTGCACAAACACATCCTAAAGACTAAAAAGTTGAAGTACCAAGATTCCTATGTAAGCAGAACTTCGTCTAAGAATGGATGTCGACAAAGCTTACCTGTATAAATCTGAAAAGGACCAAAACTTTATCTAATATACCCTCCAATTCCTCTTCAGATGTACCCTTGTTGCCAGCACGAAGCTTCTCATCCAGAAACTTTGCAATCAGCTCAGCAGGTCGATTCTGTCAACATGAACCAAACATAATGTTTTATTCAGATACTGATAATAAAATAAAATAAAAAAATCAAAGGGCACTATAAAAATGTGCTTTAAAGGTATATGAAATATATGGCCAGGAGCAACAAATCAATACAACCAACCACCCATACCGTGATTTGCACCATGATCTATTTGGATTGCTTGATCTACAACATTATTAATCAAATTTGTTGGTGCCACCAACTTATGTTGTAATAAGTTTAGACTTTAGAGAATCAGCATTCAAGTAATTACCACCAATTTTCAATATTTTTATATAGATAAATATTACATTTCACTAATGTCGAATGATTGATGGAAATTGTCTCTATTTATCATATTTTCAAAAAAAAAAGCTCCATTTATAGAAGTTAATTAATTAATTTACCAAAAATAAAATATGACTTAAGAAAGTTTATTTCAATATTTTTATATAGCTAAATATTATATTTCACTAATGTCGAATGATTGATGGAAATTGTCTCCATTTATCGTATTTCAAAAAAAAAAAAAAAAGGCTCCATTTATAGAAGCTAATTAATTTATTTATGAAAAATAAAATATGAGTTTGAACTTCTTAATAAAAAACTAAAGAATGTTTATTTCTCTCAAAACTGATGTGGACTCTGTAGCACTAATTTTCCAGCAACTGACTCTGCAGATACAAGGAAAAGTAAATTCTCCTGACAAAGAGTGTTCCTTAATGATATGACGATCAATTCCAACATCATTGATTCATTCATGGTAAACCAGGTTTGCCAATTGAAGAGAACTAGAATCATGATGCACACAGAGGTTCTACAGACGGTGATGGAGCGATATCGTCCAGCATGTTGTAGACAACATTGCCCAATATTCATTATGTAAAAAAGATTTTGGCAAGACTTTTTTGTTTTCAGTTCAATAAATAAGAGAAGCTCAAGATACTGTACTCTAACCTTTTCTTTTCTATTCCAGTGTGTTATTTTTTTTTATAGTTTTATAATGTTTTTATAGTTTTATAAGAATATTCTGAACTCTTACATGCATTGTCAAGTGCTTAAAAAAATTATGAGAGAGAGAGAGAGAGGTGCAAAACTGCAAATGCTAACCTGACGGAGATTAATGAGATGTTCAAATGCCTCCTTTATGGTGTTGGAAAATGATTCATTTCTAGAAAAGCTTTGCTCCCAAATTGCATCAAGTGAAGCCTTAAACTCCAAGAGGCAGGAAACTAAATCTTTGTCTTTCTCTTCATCCATGACTATGCCCTGCCCAGTTCCCCGGATGTATGAGCTAAGGGCCTGCCGTAGTGATTCAAGAGCATTAACCCTTGAAAACAGCACATACATTCGCCGAAGGTCTTCAACTCGATTTGCATCCATAAGCAATGTGAAACCCTGATAAACAAACACATTACACTCAGTCCATTAATGGAGATGAATGCATATGAGAAGAGCCTAATACTTAAAGAGCGATAAAAGTAAACCTGTAAGCCACACCTTATCAAGAATTGCAGATGTATGACGCTCAAGAAGTTGCCTTTCGGCCGTAGCTATAAGTGGCTTCTTTGTATTTGCATCCAGGTAAAGTAAGCACCTTTCATGCTCTTCATGCAACCTTACCTGCGAATGCATTACGATTTGATTATTTCTATTGTAAATCTAATCATGAGAGAAGTGATGTAACGAAAAGGAGCTATCTTCCCCCATGGTGAGAAGTTAGGAGATAACATTCCAGAAATATTATAAAGCAGAAAGAATGGAGCAGACACTTCCGATAGAGAGGAAAAAAAAATCAAAATTAAGCACCTCGACATGTTTCAAATAATCTGGAACATCTGATTGCTGCATGTATTTCACACCCTCAGCAGCATAAAATTCAGATGTGCACTCAAGAAATGGCTTCTCAAAGCTTTCTGTGTAGATTCCTAAAGCAGTAAACATCTTCAGAAGATGGCTAACAAGCGTCCTATCAATAGCTTCACCTAATCTGACAAATGGCAAATAGAATACTGCTTATTAGATGGAAACTGGAAAACAACTTCTTTAAAGAAAACCATTAACAAAGAAAAAATAAGTATTGAACTGTTTTTCCACTACAAAAGATGAAGATCTCACTAAAAACTTACAAAAGATGAAAATCTGAATAAAAACTTAGGTTCGAGAGTTTAACAGATATCTGGAGGAAAGACAAATTATGCTAAATTTAAAACCAAAAAAGACCATAACATAATGGGCACTGGCTTAACATGCACACCTACATACAGAGCAACAATAGCATGACTTCTTTAAATATTAAAACATCCAAAATTCAAAGAGAATTCCAATGAAATGTGTTGGGAAATATAAAGGCCTATTTAGCAACTCTTTATTGTAGGCTCAATTGAATGCCCCTTCCTAGCAGGCATAATTCATGCCATTATTGAATGAACGACAAGAAAAACAATTTTGTCCTAGCTCCAATTGTTTTACAACTTTGCCCTGGTTGATTTTGAAAATAAAAAGGTTCATCTAGAAAAAAGGGCTTTCACTGTGAACCAAACAAGTGCACAGCATTTCTAGGGACTTCATTCAAAGGTCCCGTTTTAAAGGGTGCACAAAATGAGCAGCAACAGCATGACTACTTTTAAGAAATTTAGCTAGAATATAAACAACAGAATCTGTCCCAAAACTCAGCTAAGCATTTGCATGAATACTGCTCAATCTGAGATCACACAATTGTTGCCAAAGATTAGGTCCAGCAGAACTAAGTAGTTGGTAACTCAGGTTCAGGCTCCTAAGCAGACACTTCTATCCTGCTGATAAAATTTTATGTCACCAAACAAAAAGACATGCGAACTGCAGTAACAACCATGTTGCGCCTGCACAATAACAACACAGACCGTTTCAAAAAAAAAAGAAAAGAAGAGAAAAAGGAGAGCAAAAGAGGAAACGGTTGCATTTCCCTTTGTCATATATAGCACATAAAAACTTGTATGAGGACAGAAGTTCTTAAGTTCAGATGCCGAACATACTATGCAAAAACCATTTATGAGTTTCAAGGCTAATGCATACATTAAAATATAGAAAATGCAAAGCATAAATTTTTAGTAGACATAAAATTTCATAAATAAATCTCAATAACTAGAAGAGCTCATCCTCAAAGCTTTCACGATACCTCTCACTTTCAATCAACCTTAAAAGGCCAGTAACTGTTTTGTGTTCAACTTCTTGAGACAAAGAAAGATGTTTGCGGAATAGCTGCAACCCCATGTCCCACAATGAACGAATATTAGGGGTTTGTTTGACATATGTCCTGTCAAGATATAACGCTATACCACGAATCATCAACATCTGGTCGCAAAGATCTTGCCAGCATTTCTCAACAAGTGACAGAAAAACCACCAAATCTGGGCTCTGGCCAACTAGTGATTGTAATGTTGCAAATATGTGCGCTTCACATTCCCTTTGGATACGTTGATAAAGATTACCTCCCATCTTGTGTAGACAAAGATCGCTAACAGCCTACAAACAATAGGAATTATTCAAATTCAGAAAGATATTCAGAGTCGGAAAATCTCCAAAAAATGTCCAGTATCCCTTAAATATTTCGTAGTTGGAAAATAGCATAATGCAGTTAAACAAAATCATGCGGTCAAACTACCTGATAAAGCTTTTCAGAGTCACATGGATCTGGTTGCTTTAAGAATATTGCACTGATAGCTGATTTCAATGTTGCCCATGTATCCTCTTCAAAATTTGTTGGCAGCTTTGGTTTATCTAATTGTCCAAAAAAACACGTACAAAGATATAACACTTATTAGGCAAGGCCTCATGGCTTTATTGATGATAGATTCATGTCTACAAACAGGGGTGGACCTAGGAAATTTTCCAGGGGGCGGGGGCTCAATGTAAAAAAAAAAACCCCTTCAATGTTCAGAATTTGTAGGGTGTTTTTGGACTTTTTCAGGTCTGGTGAGGGCCAAAGCCCCCAGACCTTTGGGTCCACCCCTGTCTACAAAGACATACTAAATAAATACTAAAACAGCAGAAACCACCCAGATGGGATAAGGCTTTGACAAAAATGAGTAGGACAAATAATAATGTCTAGGTAGAAAGTAATATAGAAGTGAAAAAAATGGTACACGATTCCATTTTGATATTATAAAAATATCAATTCAAATCAGCACAAAATATTGTGGTGATTCATTTTTCAAGCAGTAGCTAAATTTATATTAAAGAAGGAACTCCAAACAATACAGAGAGAAACCTAAACAAAAACTACAAAAAAGGAAAAGTATAAAAGCACTGTACTCTGGCCCTACTCAAAACAAAAACAAAAAAACAAAACATCGAGTCAACAAAAGGAACATCTCTAGCCAGTCCTATTGGCTAGAGAATCCTCCAAGACATCAGCCAAACAATTGATACGCCCGAAAACCTCCTGAATTAAGGATAGAAATTATCTAATCTCGATGATAAACTAGTGAGATAAAGTAAGGTGATTCATGCACAAAGTTTCTTTTGAGGAGAATATATATATATATATAGAGAGAGAGAGAGAACACGCTTATGGTTTATAGTTTTTGTGACTTTTAAATGAAACCTAGTTGCAAAACATTAGGGTGCGTTTGGTATCATGCCACTCGGATGTTCCCATGCTCCCATGAGATGAGGCTATGGAAAACATATTTGGTATGTATAAATCATTGTTCTAAATTTTGATCTCACTGGAAGGAATCTCAAAATCTTAAATTGCTAGCATAAGAAAATAGGAATGAAAAACTTCTTTTTTTTAATAAACAACTTGCTGGCACAATTGTTTCCTACTTATCTGTTACCTTTTAAAGAATGTCATTTAAAGACAACAAATCTTCTTACTTATCCTAAGGTAGGTCTCATGTTCACAATCGGAAAGAAGGTAGCCCCCAAGGATCAAAATAGCAGTAGTGGCGGGTGTAGCGGCCCGACGCCAAAACGCTACGTAACGTAGCGGCAACTGGTGCGATTTGGAAAAATCGTCAAAAAAATATGAAATTTTTTTTATAGAAAATCTAGAATATTGGAAAATGAGAGAAATTGTTTTTTTTTTTTTTTTTTTTTTGCAAAAGTAACTAAGATAAGGGGGCGTAGTGGTCTCCTCATTGTATGAGATCCTATATCGTTGTATAAATAGAAAATAATAGTAATGATTTTTTTTTTTTCACATGTGTTCATGTTGCTTAGTTATGCTAACTTAGAAACTAATAAAAGGCTCATAAAAGAAAAAACTATGTCATGAAGTCAAGACTTAAAGAGTACCTAGAAAAAAATACATCTACCAAAGGGAGTGTCTAATAGGATGTACTTAGAGAAGAAATCTTAAGAAGAACTCTCTGTATCGACTGTAATTCGGTGAGATCATGTGCTTTTTTGTGTTGTTTTAAACATAAAAGGGTATAAGAGTTATATAGAAATGTTATTTGGAGAGAAGAACGCAGCGGCTGATATTTTCATCCATGGTGGCCCCACTTCGTAATATAAATCCTATGAATGTGGGCCCCATGTTCTAATTTCTAAAGGTGGGCATCACGTTGTAGTTTCTAAAGGTAGGTCCCGTTTCTACAATCACATAAAAGGTGACCCTGCTTTATAATTCTTAAAGGTCGGTCATATGGTCATAAGCACAAAAGGTGGAGCCACATTGTAAATCCTATGAATGTGGGCCCATATTGAGAATTCTATGAATGTGGCTCCATTTTGTAATTTCTAAAGGTGGGTACCACATTGTGTTTTTTAAAGGTGGGTCCCATGTTCACAATCAACAAAAAAGATGGCCTACATTATAATTCTTATAAAGGTGGGCCCACACTGTAAATCCTATGAATGTGCCCCCATGTTCTAATTTCTAAAGGCGGGCACCAAATTATAATTTCTAGATGTAGATCCTATATCCACAATTACAAAAAATGTGGCTCCACTTTGTAATTCCTAAATGTAGGTCACATGATCACGATCACAAAAGGTGGACTCACATTGTAAATCCTATGAGTGTGGGCCCCGTACTCTAATTTCTAAAGGTGGGTCCCATATTTACATTCACAAAAAGGTGGTCCCATGCACACATTATATTTCCTATAAAGGTAGGTTCACATTGTAAATCCTATGAATATTATCACAGTGTAATTTCTACAGGTGCATCCCATGTGAGACAATAATAGAGTGCCGCAAACAATAAAAGGCGGGTCCCATATTGTAAATTCTATGATTCTCTTGCTTTTATTCCTTGGAGCAAAACTTTTATAATGTTACCAAACAAGTTCCGTACCGCATATCCTCAGCAAAGTAATTTAATATAATGTTGCCAAATAAGTTTTACCTATGAAGCACGGACACCTCTCCGGGGCCGTCGTGTCCGTGTCCGACACGGACACGTTTCGGACACGTGTCGAACACGCTAAAAAGAGTATCCTATTTATTGTTTTATATTTTATATTCTGGACACGTTGGGGACACATTGGAGACACGCTTGGGACACACTAGGACACGTTGGCCTCTTTTAATTGGAAAAAAAATATTAAAATTAGAGTAAAAAAGAAAAGAAAACGGGGTTGTCTGTAAAAAGTCATAACTTAGAGAAAAGGGGGCTCTTTTAATTCGTCCATCCAACTCCAGCCCTAAACGAAAGAGAAAAAAAACCTCATTCGTCCGTCCAGCCCTAAACGAAAGAGAAAAAACCCCATTCGTCCGTCTAGTCCTAACGAAAGAAGAAGAAAAAGAAGATATGCTATGTTGGCGTGTCCGTGTCCATGTATATGATTAGATTTATTGTTATTATTATTATTATTAAGTATTAACGTGTCCGTGTCCTACTTTTTTGAGAAATGCCGTGTCGGTGTGTCCGTGTCGTGTCGTGTCCGTGTCCTGTGTCCCATGTCCGTGCTTCTTAGAGTTCTACAAAGTATAGTCTTGGCACAATCCGATCTCAGCACACACTGATCTAAGCACAAAATTGGGAACAACATGAGAACAATGCCAAACGGGCCCTTATGCGCCATTACAGTCGATAAATGTCAAGTCTTTTATAATCAGGATTCTTTGAACCTGCATTATCTTATACGTTTATGTCTCGTTCATTTATAATTCTTCAAACGGTATGATGGTATTAAAACTTTTCCTTTAACAATCTTTTACAAATATGATGGAACCAGATACATCGAATCAATATTCAAGACAGCTTAAAATAGCTCCACTATTGCACCTAGTTGTGGATTGTGGTCAAGATACAAAGGACCCATCCATCCTTCAACTACAACAACTAAAAAACACAACTAAAAGCAAGCTTCTTAATGCATGCTTGACATGTCATGGTTCGCAGGACAGTAAAATGTGGTTCTCAATGCAATGAACGGCTACCAAAGAGAGACAATTGGGTGAGGAGATGTGATCAATGATGGGTCATCCTCAATCAACATTGCAATGGGTAGGGAGAATGCTTGAGGAGATCCTGGGTAACCACAAGTACTGGTTCAAGCGCCCAAGTAGATCAAGTTATGAATAACACTTCAGTGAAAAAGCAAGTACATTCGCCTTCATGAAAGAAATGAGATAACAGGCGGAGGCAACGCATTCTCATGGCGACATGACCAGTATCAACATCCAAAGCACGATGACTAAAAAAGAGTATTTGTGAACATCTAAATGACTCTTGAGTTACTAAAGCAGTCCCAAGTGTGACATCCAAATGACTCTTGAGATGGTAAAGCAGCTCCCAAATTAGTGCACATGAAACTCATTGGTGACAAAATTCTTCTAATACATAACCTTGCCTAATTCCTTAGCTTAAAGTGATCAACTGTTTCAACACAATGGATGCCTAATTCCTTAGCTTAAAGTGATCAACCGTTTCAACACAATGGAGTTAGGGGCAATCTAAATCAAACCCGACCTGGCCCACAGACATCAAGGGGCAAACTCTATTGTCATTCCTAATAATTGTGATCCCTCAATTGGGGACATGGGCGCTATAATTAAGAACAGATTACAAATCCCTAACCCATCATAGGATCACCAATCCCCCTCATTTCTTTGAAAGACAGCTATTGAGAACTGATAACCCTACTTTGAGATACAAACACACCAGCATAATTGTAGTCCATCCAATTCCATGTATTTTCATGCAAAATGGAAGCAGCAATTTTGCAATTGGCCTCAATCTTAAATCCAAACAACTTGCACACAGGAAAATGCAATACTACGTCCACTCCAGTCCTAAAAACCGGAAAAATGCAATCTTTACACGCAGTTATTCCATTCAAGCCTAAGATTGTCCAAACCAACAGTCCCTAACAATTCAAGTAAGCAAGAAAAAAAAAGAAGAGGATTTCAATAGATGAATAGATAGAAAGAGGAGCACCTTTGGTGAGCTTGATGACGAGCTTCTTAGCAGGCTGAGGAGGGGTGGCCTTCTTCCTGGACAGATTGGCAGCGACGCCGATGGGGTTTCCGCTGCATCCGCCGACGCCGATGGAGGAGCCGTCGGTTGGGGTGATGGAAGATTGGATCTTGAGATCTGCGTCGACGAGCATGAGGTCGGAGTCATCGTCGGCGGCTGCGGAGAGGTGGTGGAGGCCGTTCTTCTCGAGGGAGAAGGGCAAGGGCTGGGATTTAGGTTTCTTCATGGTGGAGAAGGCTCCGCTGCTGGTGCTGGTGCTGGTGTGGCGCTTGGGGTGAGACATCAATCGATCAAAATCGCATCGTACGAGCGATTGAGACGAGAGCTCAAACACCGAAACGCGAATTCGTCGAGAGAGAGAGAAAGAGAGAGGAAGATAGCAGGAGAGAAGGAGAGCAGGAGGAGGAGGATATGTTTGTTTTATGTGTTTTATGTTTTCCCTTTCCTTTTCCTTGGAGTGAGAGAGGGCGAGGGATCGAAACCTGCAAGTGGTGCAAATGCTCCCAAAATCAAAACATTGTCACAATCCGGACTCATTTTGGGTTTGGGGCTTCCTTTTATTGGGTATATGTTATCAAAGGTTGGACCAATTTTTGATTGAAGTAAAATTTATTGTAAGATTGAAAAAAAAAACTCAAATATTTGAAGACCACCAAAGAATTTTCTACAAATTAGGAAAACCTCCAAAGTCATCCCCGTATAACTTATTTCCCATGTGTTTGATGTATTTTAAATGTAATGTAATCATATTACACGCCATGCGATGTGTGCATGAGATGCGCGCCCATGTGTACGGAAAAATAGTTATATGATCATAACTTTTGAGGTTTTTCGGTTTTTAGGACTCTTTTGGAGGTTTTGGATATTCGAGGTCTTTTTTTGGTAATCGCTTTAAATTTTAGACACGAGTCTGAATTATTATTATTATGGGGGCCAAAAGGTGAAGTTATGGAGATATGTTACACGAGAAGCTTGTAATAGCTACTAGCAGAGGGTTCGGATTCTTTGAACATACTTTTTAAACTATGAGGCCTTTTTATTTTGAGCATATCAAATCTTCAATAGGTGGGTTTTGTGAAATTATGCTCGTTATGCCCATTTAACTTAGGAATTCTTCATGCAATGCCTCATAGGATCTAGAATAGGATTACTGTGGGTTTAAGTCAAAATAAATGCCTTTTATTATATAGATTCTTCTCAAAATTCTGGTTAGGGATAAAGACTGTACGGCTGCCCTTATACCCGATAATTGTCCCAAAACTGTTGAAAAATATAAAATTTCTATAGAGTTATTCATACAAGAAATGATGCTCTAAAAGTGACGATTATACGCTTAATCTTTTGATATCATATGATTATTGGATATCTCAAGCTGCGATATCCTAAGTCTTTATGATATCGAACATACGATATACTACAATCCTAGGATATCGCACAATTCCCCCTTCTTGCCCAAACCCAAAGCACATATTCACCATGAATTCAGATTTTTTTTTTAATCTTCATCGTATATACTTATTACGGATACCTGAGTTAGGGCTCTTACTATACCATTTTCTATTATCTAGATTTCATCTATTCCAATCATCACAAACAAGTATATGAGCCCTATCTCATTTTTTTAATGCATAGAAAGGGGAGGAAAAACCATTAGAGAATCACCAGCTTCTCTGTCAAATAAGTTGCAAAGAATGAATAAAGAGAACATATTGGAAGGATGTCTACTTGCCATATTAGGAGTAAGATGGTAACATGAGAAAGCCAGAAAAATAATTAGAAAATGGATGAAGATGAGCCTCATTGAAAAGGGTTTTTATCACAATTGTTTTTCTCAATTTATCGGAAAGCAATATACTCTTCGGTAGAAAGGAAGAGAGTGAGAGTTTTCAAGATTTGTGTGATATCCTACCGTGTATAGGATATCGCATTGTGTGATATCTTACAATCTTAGGATATCGCACAAAATCAAGGGTAAAATCATAACTTTCATAACATCCTTTATTGTGCGAACAACTCTGAGACAACTATTTTGGGGCAATTATTGGATATAAGAGCAGTTGTACGGTCATTATCCCTTTTAGTTAGTGCTGTACATTGGTGATTCGAATCAGTTTAACACTAAAACCAAAAATCAAACTGAACATGTCGGTTTTTTAATTAACCGATCCGATCCGACAAACGAAGAGGGCTTAAACCAAACCGAACCAACCAAAAGGTTCGGTTTAGTTTGGTCGGTTAAACCGTTGTTTTTTATTTTATTTTATTTTAAATTAGACATTGGAAATTTCAAAATTATGATACTCCGTCCTTTGTATTTGTTTCAATATTTGGTGCAAACATAAAAATCCAACAATCTAGATTGGACTAAACACATATAAAAAATAATTCTACTCCAAAAAAAGAGTTTGGACTAAACACAAGCACAAAAAAAAAAAAAAAAAAAAAAAAAAAAAACCAATAACCAGCTTGCAGTGAAACATTCATTCCACATGATACTCTTTGAGGTAGTGCTAACTATTGAGTTTACGTGAGAATGGAATTGTCGACTCTAACCATGAAAGTAGTAAAAAACGAAACCCTTAGGCTAAAATAGTAAAAAAACAATACTTAAGTTACCGCATACGGTCGGTACGGTTTAAGCGGTTAACCGTGAGCTCAAACTAATAACCGACCGATATAAGTGGTTTTTATGATTTTCAAATCATTAACTGAACCAATCCATTATAAACCGATCTAAACCACCATGTTCGGTCGGTTCGGTTCAGTTTTATAGTGATATTGGATTTTTTTTGTACATCCTTACTTTTAGTTAAACCTTACATGTGGCATAAGAGGTTTTAGCCCATTGCAGATTTTTGTTTGGATGGGAGTGACAAATTCGGCAACTTTTATCTACCTCGTGGGGATCTAAAAACCTCACCATCATCGCATCAAACTAGTTCACCTTTTTTCTTTTTGCCTTTTCTCCAAATAATATGTGTCACACCAAATAAAAAAATAGCATTGAAAATCAAAACAACTTTCTTCTCTACAACGGAATCTTCTTGATGCACCAAAGCACAAACTCACCTCTCGTTGCTAAATTACTCATTGGTTATCAAAAAATTTAACAAGCTATAGTAAGGCCGTGATTGACCTTTATGTAAGACCAACTCTCTTATTATAATGAAATTTAACAATGACCCAAACTATGAGTCCAAGCCTCGATCAGATTCAGCAAAAAATGAACGTTTGGTTTATGCTATATCTGGATTTCCTAATTTTGAAAGAAAATCTCAAGTTGCTTAATGAATAAAACTTTTAGCATTAAACATATGACAACTTGGCAAGATCTAAGTATTAACCCTTATTTTTCCTTTTTTTTTTGCTAGATGGGTAAGTGGGACACTACTCCCATAAGAACCTACTCGCCCAAAGATCGAACTCCCATAATTCCATTGATTTGGGCCTTAAAGCCCTTGCAAAACGTTTGAAGCCAAGAGATTGGGGGACATCCCAAGTGGTAAAAGGGCACATGAATTTCAAAATTCCAACCACCTAAAAGGTCTTAAATGCCCATCAAGATATTGAAGTTCTAAATATATTTTTTTTTATGAAATTCTTGAATTCTCAAATACAAAGGAGGATTAGGAATTCCACTATGGGCATTTACAAATTTTAGGGGCAGGGAACTCTCCCAATTCTAGTAAGGAAACAAGGTCTAAAGTCCCTAACAAATCAACCAAAAGCCTAGGCTTGGAGTTAAGTGCCAAGTCTGACCCTCAGAGGCTTAGACTTTTGGCTTCAGATGGATCCTTGGAATATAGTTGCCCTGCACATAGTTTATCAGTGTATCTAAATGCCTGCAACTCTTTTTACTTGTAAATGGTATGGCAGAATATTTATTGATGCGCACAAGAAAAACTATCATTTTCTGAGCCTTATTCCATCAATCTAAGATCAATTAAATGTTCTCCGCAAAGTCAATAAAATAATCCAACAAAATAAACTCTACCAAGAAACTGTGAACAGGAACATAAAGTCTCTCACTCTCATTGTGTGTGTCTGTAAGAATGAAAAATCCTCCCTACCTAAAAGAAGATGCATGCTATAGATTGTCACCCTTTGACCAGCTAAAGATTTGCCTATGAAACTTTATGTTACAGAACCTATACACTTAGGGCCATCTTTTCGAATTTTATTCTTCCACCCAGCTATATTCTTAACATCAATGCTCTCAATTACAACACAAAATGACATGTCTTCACCTAAGATCTTGAATAGCCTCCCTCTTCTCCAAAGTACCTTCCACAAGTAACCCTCTGATTCATCTAACAAGGGGCAGTTTCTAGCCTACTGTAAATGTTATTGCTTTCCCTCAATTGCAGTTATTTGATAAAAAAAATTGCAATGTACTACTTATAATAACAGCACACATCCTTCTACGTATATGTATGCACGTATCGACTACATGTACTTTAGCTTCTTCACATGTGTACATTGCCCAACATCCAGTTCCATATGATATACTAAGCCTAATTATTGTCTCATGAAAGAATATACAATCCAAGGGGCATTCCTTGATTGTGCAGTACTTCACCAGCATGTCACCACTACTCCCCATTTGCTGAATTCATTATTTTTATCTAATGCTTTGATCTAAGATTGCTCATGAGTAACAAAATCAATCACATTGTGGTACTTGGTTGTTTCAATTTTGACTATTTAAATTTCTCTACTACTCGACACGCTAAAATCATACTTTAGATATACTAATTTTTTGCTCATTTGAGTCGGACAGCTTTCTTCAAAGTTCCAACTTACCTTTCACCTGTTTGACTCATGACCATCACATAATCAGCAAACAATATAAATCATGAAACTCCATCTTGAAACATTTGTGAATAATCAAGGCAAATAAATAGGGAGCTCAAAGTAGAACCTAGGCACAAATCATATCCAACAGAGGCACAAACACAATTCTCACACATGTAACCGCTCCCTCATACATGTCTTGAATGATTTAAATATTCTCATATAAAGGCCATTTTTCTTCAAAATCCGCTTTGGCACCTTATATACGCCTTTTCTATATCAATCAGAATAACTAGTAATCTTTTTTCTCACTTGACTTTCTGTTAGCTGTCTTACAATGAAAACTTTTCCATTAGCAAGATGCACACAAAGTAGAATAACTAGAAATCTTTTTTCACACTTGACTTTCTGTTAGCTGTCTTACAATGAAAACTTCTCCATTAGCAAGATGCACACAAAGTAGAATATAAGTCATAATTGCACAACAACCTTTTCTTAGAAGCTTCGAAAAACTAAAAGTTTCTAATCATGGTTGGGAAGCCGAGAAATCCAGTGATCACTTGCATGTAAATCGAATTACCATGTAACAAAGTGCAGCAGCTAGAAATGCTAAATTAAATACCCTGTTGAAAGTTACAAACTCAAATTAAAAAAAAGAAAAAGAAAAATACCAGAAACTCTCCAGGTAAGCATATTTACAGGCTATCAAAAACCAACACTCTGCTTACAAAATTTACTAGGTGTCCAAACAACAACACTGCCTGCCAGTAACTATTGTTTCAGGTATCTGAGTTCCAGCCTCCAGAGTCCAGACTATCAGTTTTACTAGGTAACCAGGTTCACAAGGATCTCAACAACCCCATTAGGGTTGCTTGTGATTTTTTTTTTCACGAAGTACTTGCACTGAAATTTCAGAAACATCAGTTTTATTCTTGCCTGTCTGGCATCGTGCCAACGGGTGTTCTTTTGTTCCCATAGGATAAGTCTAAGAAAACACGTTTGGTAACTGAATATGCCATTCCGCGCAGATGTTTTGTGTGGAATGATCCGAAAATTTGGACCTGCGGGAGTAAGAATGTGAAAACAAAAAAAAAAAATTCTTTTTTTTTTGGAAGAGTCCCGCTGGAACGATTCCATCCCCAAGATTTTCCCCCATGTTCAAGTCGATAAATGAGGGACTTGCGTCTCCTCCCGCATCATCTTGTTTCATCTGCATCTCCAAACCTCATCTGCAAGCCTCTCTGGTACCTAATGGGATTGTTTCTAACTCATATAACAGTTTATTTTTATTTTTATTTATATATAATATTTATAGCAGATCACAAGTTTTGCAACTTACAGCTAGGATGAAGATGAAGATATTAGTCTGACTGTCATATAAGAATACATATGGATGCCATGAAAAATTGAAGGCAGGCCTGCAAAAAGAACATGTCTCAAGATTCTAGTTCTAGTTATCCAGATGCTCTTTCTTTGAGGGGCAAAAAAGTAAGATTTCATTTAAAAGTAACTTTTCAATGTGCCACAAGCTGTGGGGCATCTGGAACAAAGGGAAAAGATAAGGCAAAACCACCCAGATTGGTCACATTTTCAGAAAACGGGTCCTCTGATGCATTTTGGTCCACAACCAGCCATTGAGATGGAAGCTTCTACTGAGCAAGAGGAACATTATTTGGTTTGCAGGCAAGCATGTCTAGGCTAAGAGAGCAGTTCTCTGAATTAATCACTTTATTAACTTTATGAGATTCAAAGGCGCCGCACCTTTAAAAAAAATAAAATCTGTTCACATCTTCTTGAAGACTTCTGAACCCTTTTTTCTTTATGCTTATCCAAAAAAGGGATTCCAAGGTGTTTGAGAAGGAATTGGCATGTTTTTCAAAAAATGAAATGTTTTCTAAAATATGAATAGTGTTTGAGGACTCCTTACTCCTTAAAAGCAGATGATCATAGTAAAATTCATTGGAATGGACAATAGCATCTTCAGTGAGTTGTACAAATAAAATACCACAACTCCCTTGTCGGTGGGCATGTGTGTGGATGGAATATAGGTCTAAATTGAGAATAGAGACAAAATGAAGCTTTGCAAAGCGCCGAAGCAAGGACAAGATGTCTTTACAAAGAGGAACAAACCTCAATCCACGAAGAACTTTATTAATCTTCAAAACTGATTCTAATGTTCTACAATGCTCATATATATAAAGGAAAACGAACCATAAAAATCAAAGACTCATGATGGAACTAGGAAACTAATCAAAGACTCCTAATAAAAATACAAAACTAATCCTAATTAAACTCAATAAAGAAATAATAAGGAAACAAATCCTAGATGAAGAAGTAATCCTAATTCCTTGGACATCAATCATGAAACCCCCTTTCTCTGGGTCCTGCATGTGGGCCAAAGGCCTGGCTGTGTCTATCGACAGGCCTTGCATCACAAAAGACAGACAAGTGGGTAGGAGATGTTGCTGATGTGTTTGATATATCTAGAACCAATAAGCATCTCAAACTATTGGATTGCAAGTACTATCAGACTAATTTAAGCAAGGTTACAGGACATGCTCCAACAGAATAATAATAATAATAATAATAATAATGAAGGCATGTGATCATACCATTGATAATGTGTATTTATCATCGATGAACCATGCCGTTGAAGAAAATGGAGGATCTCTCAAGTCTCACTCATTCCATCAGAGCAAGAATTTATCCAAGATGTCTACCATCACCCTAGGGTAGAATCCTCTTTTTTTTTCTTTTTTTCTAATATTTGGAAGGACAATAGAAGCTACTTCATTATCATGTCTAACATAGCTATAGAGTATAGACATACAAACCAAGAAAAAAAAATGGTAGTAATGGTAGGTGATGATCACATAATGGGGAATGCAAAGGAACTTCATTTGTTTTTAATTTGATACCAGGCCAAGGCCCACAACCTCAATGATGTCTACCAAGAAGATATTTCAGAATAAGTGAGTTATCATTATCGTATCCCGTTCAAGTTTTCCAGGTAAAAACTTCATATTCAAGGCATCTCCATGTAGTATCCACGGAACATAGTAGAATCTTCACAGCATTGTGTTCTGCCAGTTGGTAGTATCTTCGGTCATGATCTCTTTCAAATTTTTTTAGTTATAATCTCACATATAGGTATTAGTACTCCCCCCTTATTATTATTATTATTATTATTATTATTACTCTCTCTCTCTCTCTCTCTCTTCTTCTTCTTGTTTATTTTTTATTTTTTATTTTTGAATTCTGACTATGTTGGAACTAATAATACATTTACTAGTGCTACACCTTAATCATGGGTGCCATTAAGATCACATGTTCATGTTATATCATAATGGACGACATTCTTGTGTGGCTGCTTTTGAGGAAAATGAAGTGTTAAAAATCTGAGTTGAAATCTCAGAGGAAACTTGATAGGAAAACTAATTAAATTAGATACTACACATACTAGAAAAAAAAAAAAAATATTGATTAAGCACGATGTTGGAGTGGTAAAGTCTTAAACCTGTATTTGATTGAATTCGAAGACTGTCTTCGAACGTTTAGATATCAAGAATGGATGTGAGTGAAAGGATGTCTGATGTTCGTATTTGTTTCTGAGGAATTTTTTGATAACCACCTGCATAGTATGACAATCTATACACAGGTATGAAGACAGAGCAAGGGGCACCACAATTCAAACACTTGAAATTGTGGATTTAGTTGTGAAGTGGTCACAGACTTAAATTCACACTTGAGCATGAAAGTATAATAGCAATATGCACTAGATCCACACAGTATACTGATCCAAATTCCAGAATTCTGATGTGATGAGCCATTGAGACTTACATGATTCAAAATTTCCCAAAACTCACAATTGAATTCCGGATTCTATCATATTTAACTCTTTATTGGCATCTTAACCTAAATTCTTAAATCAGTGGCCACAATTTACAATTACGAACTTAATAGCATAGATCTGAAAGAGGGCCAAAGAATGGATACTTTAATAGATAGACAATTGCAGTTTCTTCGAAGCATGATCTCCTCAATTTTCAATGTCCCATGTGATGGAGTGTGCATATATTTCTGTTTGAAGATAATAAATACTCGTGAAAATGATGTTCAGTGGGAACTGTCAGTGTCTTGCAAGTGAATCCATTAATTGAATTTAAGAGGAACTTAGCCATGTAGGACAAAGGATTTATCCTTCTACAACATATAATGAAGTATAATAATAATAAGAATAAGTCAATCAGATCTCATGAATTAGTGTCGGTGCTTCCTTGGAGATGATCAAGTTTTGATCAGTACTAGAAAACCCTGGCCTGGACCACTATGAACAGATTATATCATCATCATCAAAGCCTTATCGCAACAATGTGGGTTCAGGACTTCACGTACATGACCAAATTGTATTTATTAATCCCAAATTATAAAATAAGAAACTCCACGAGAACAAATTTCTTGCAAGGATTTGTTCAAAATACAGTATACTGACCAATTTTGTGAGCAGGATCAGCATTCGCAAAGGACAAACTCTCATAATACAATCCAACCTACAAACCTCAGAAACAACCTCTACAGCTAGTACATCTCTGCCATACAAAAACAACAATAGCCTACTCAAACTTATTACTAAAACAGCTGTAAAACTTCTTTTTTAGATTGCTCTCTTGTTAATAAAAGTCCCTTTTTTTTCATTGTTCTCTTATTATTACAAACTATTCAATAAGAAGCAACACAAGATAGCAGACGAAGTGGAGACAGAGAAATGACTAAGCATACAAAACCTGAGAGCTCGAGGGATTCAAGCCACAAAAGGCTTCCGGTGCATCTACAGCTTCCCATTGAACTGAGAAACTCCACTTCTTCCCGCTGTCACCGCTGCTGCCCAGCCTTTGAACATGACCGACAGCCACATGAAGGTTCCGACCAACAATGTAGATTCTACAACCACATGTATTAACAGAGAAAGGCTTGCGAATCTGCTCCGGCACAGGAGGACCAGCAACAGTGTCCCAAGAATCAGTTTCCATGTTATAAACCTTCAATTTCATCATCGCATGCTCAGGAACCACAAACAAATGTCCATAAACAACCACACTCGAACCTGTCCAACCTTCTCGCATTCCAACAGCCATGTTCTCCCAACTGTTAGCTTTAGGGTCATAAACCTGCCCTCTAGGCGAAAACGCGAAAGGCCAAACCCAACCTTCAGTCACAAAGAGCTTTCCATCAAGAACTGCGGAATCATATGACGCCATGTGGGTGCCCATGCTTGCAATTGGATGCCAACTCCCTTTGACAGGGTCAAAGACCTCAGCTGAGTTGAGTTCGAAAAGGTCTGTGCTGTTTCCTCCCGCCGCATAAACCAGGCCATCAATCACAGCACTAGCAAAGAACGAGCGGGCGTTGATCATCTTGTTCATCACAGTCCAGCGGTTTTTATGCATTTCATACTTGACAACCAAGTCAAGGGGGCAATCCATGTCTGAGACCATGCCCCCACATACGAAGAGGGTTCCATTATGCGAAGTGGAGACACAGCCGAATCCATTAGGATAGAACCGATCCTTGCAGGGCATCGAAGGAATGGTGTGCCAAGATAAATGTGTGAGGTCAAGGACCTGCCATTGGATCTTTCCAGTGCATTTGTGGAAGGAAAATATGAAGAGCCATGGGTCCCTTAACCCAAGTTCTTTCCTCTGCCTGAAGAACCGCTCTTTGGTGGCGAGGAGCCGATGCCATCGTCTACAAACAGCTCTGCAGGTTGGGTGGCTATTGACGGGCAACCGGAGGAGGCAATTGAGGGCGACATCTTCAAGTAGGCCAGGAATTAGGGGTGCCTCACCATGAGATAGATCCAATTCCGATGGATTCAGAGAAGAAGACTGGATGGCAGCTAATCTAAACTTGGGTGATAAGGTCATTTGAGATTCTCCCAGTTTGTGAACTGGAGATTGGTGGGATGAAACTCTTACGCGCTGCATCTCTCTCTCAAAATGAAAAGTTCAAAGTCTCAAAACCAAATCCCACAGAAGTGTGAAACTCTGATCTAAATGATAACCCAACACCCAAACCCCACAGAGAAATGTAAATTTCTAATCTAAATGATAACCCAACACCCAAATCCCACAGAAGAAATGTGAAATTCCAATCAAAACGATAAACCCTTAACCAAAAACGAACTGGGACACGGACTGTGCATTCCAATTCTCTATATAGTATATTCTCTTCTCTTCTTCCACCGCCTTTCCATTTGCAAACAACAATTACAAGGTAAAGTAAAACCCTAATCCAAAGAAGACAAGAAACTTCTTTTTTCAATCACCATAGAGCTAAGAGAACCTTAAACACACAAGACCAGAAACACCCAATTGAGATTCCAATCCAAACTCAAACACAGTCAGGTGAAAACTAACAAAACCTTCTATTTCTTCTTCCGAGACCCAAAACCAAACATGCCCAGTTCTTCTAGTTACAGATTTTAAAAGAAAAACCCAATCTTTTTTCTTTCTGCTGAAGAAATCCCCAAAGCCACAAAAGATGGAAAAAAAGGGAAAGGTATCATACACTCGATGTTAGTTGATTCTTCTACCGATCAAAACAAATTATATAAATATACATACATACATACATGTCCATACAGATGCAGATATAGATATAAATAGATAATGATTCAAGAATAAGGGGAGGTAGGAATACAGAAAGTAGGTGTCTAGTATAGAATTGAAGGAAAGAGATTAAAGGGAATGGAGGAATAAAAGAAATGAAAGCATCCAAAACACTGGTTTAGATATAGAAAGAAAGGGAAAGAGGAATAGAAAAGAGATTCCCACTTGTTTCACCATGTCTTGTCATGGAAGGAGGAAGAGAACTTCCTCTTCTTCTCTTCTCTCTTCTTTTCTGAACAACAATACATCAGATAAATTTTGGGGGCTCAATAGTAATGAAAGAAAACAAGGGTGTGCCCCAGATATCCCACTCTCTGCTGACTGTGTGACAGTGGATTCTCAGGTTTTTTTAGTTTTCACCCCCAACAAAAGGCTCTTTAAAACATACATTTCCTTGATGAGAACAGATGGTCCATTGCCACATCAAAATATAGGGGCACATCAAAACAGGGTTTTTAAACAGTGGGTCTCACTATAATTAGTTGATCTTGGACTATACTGTGTGCATTTCTGAGAAGTAGAAGTGGACCTAACAATTGTCTTTTAATAAGAACATGATATAATAAGAATAAAATATTTAAGTCGTTTTCAGATTGCACATTTCACTGATTGGATATGTGGTAAGGTATATTTAATTTTACGAGGAAGACCAGGGATCAGGTAGGACCTACCTTTGAATTATATACGTAAACACGGCTGTGATGCATGGTGTGAAGGTATCTGGTGCGCTAGAGAATATTTCATCTAGTTTGTATGGGTGCATGGGTTTATGTTTTTTCTTTTCTTGTGTGTCGTTTCTTTTGAATAAGTTTGGACTGATGAGAGATCCTAGCCATGAGGAAAGAAGCGTGAAGAGAAGTCCAACCATGAGGAAATAAGCATACTCCTCCATGAAGAGAAACCGAAAGTGGGTGTAAAGATCGAAATGGAATCAGCAAAACGTCAGTTGAGAAGCAGGGTCCCAACCAATTGGGCAACCCCTTGTCTCATTTAGGTGTGGGTGCACTTTGTGGGCCTAAAACTTATCTAAATCCTAGCTCTTAGATGAAATGAAATCAGTGGGTACAAATTTTGCATGATCAATTAAGGGCTTACAACCAAATTTAGTTAAGTGCATGATCAATTAAGGGCTTACATCAAATTTAGTTTAAGTACTTATTTTTTTTCTAATGAGGGGAAGGGTTGATGACAGTGAGTTTGTGAGGGGTTTCAGGCCAGGCCAGGCCGTCCCTTTGTTCCTAAATGCTATTATCTATTTTCCTTCTTTTCCTCAATAAGGAACATTAAGTGCAAAGATTAGTTTTCACCTGCAATCAGGCTTGCCAGATTGTTAGCTCCATTTTCTACATATGTGCCCCTTATCAAAGAAACAAATCAAATCAAATCAGCTTATAATCCTTTCAGCTCTAATTTATCTAAAAGCTAGACACACAATTTGGTTCCACCACCTTTTGTAACTGGCTATTTGTATCACCCCAACTTTAAAGGTGGTTCCCGTTTTGGAGAAGCATTTGTCCTTGAAAATCTCCTTCTGTTACACTAATTATTTTTGGAGAAAAAGGAAAAGAACAATGAGTATTATTGATTTATTGGGAAAACCATTTTCCCAAGAATAAAGTAGAATTGAACATTTTTTCATTTTTAGACATTGAGCATATGCAATCAATCTTCTCCAACTCCAAATCTTGGAAAAGTAAATGCAAGATTCCTCTAATTTCTCCTGCTTTTACTCCATCTGATAAAAGAACTCCTAATGTTTATTTTCTCCACAAACAGATGACTCAATACTTGTTAGTAATTGGTCCTACAAGTCTGTCTCTTTTAATATGAATTTTATAATCCAACATACAATATTTGCATACTTGTATGATAATATATTACTGTCTGGATTGCTGTATCCCATCAGTAATCAAGAAACGTGGATATAATAAGTAGTCAATTCCCATAATTCACCTAAAAGATCATTATCTACACATGACCTACATGTATTATTGATGTGAAGTCACCACCAATTAGATGTTTGTCATTATCACTGGGTAAGAGAAAAAGTCCTCAATGCATTGTTCATCTTTGGACCAATCCTATATGTTTACCAACCTAGATAACACAATTCATTCAATTCCTGGTTTTTGACATTCAATGGTTGCATCACAATATAAAAGAATAGCTCGAAAATTTGAGAGAGAGAAAAAGCAAAAAAAAATTCTTCATGCTCAATGGTTACCAGGTGGCCTCTTTATTACGTATAAAAACCTCTTGAGTTTGACGCAAGGAACATTCTAATGGAAGATGAATTTGTGCATGTTGGGTTTTTGTCTTGTATTCCCAGTTAGCTAGACTAGTCTTATGGGTAAACTACGGCGAGTTTAATTTAGGCTTTAGGGTTATTTTGGTCTTTTGATCAGATTTTCTTAGAGCTTAAGAAAGGTTAAGTTGTAAGAAGGGAAAGGCAAAGAAAGAGGAATAAGACTTTAAGAGTTCTTTTTCTGTGGATGTAGGAACAGTTTAAATTTTGGTATGTTCTAGCATTTTGTGTGCTTAATTGGATTCATGTGTGCATCATGGTTGTGTTTTTGTGCAGGCTTTTGCCATGCCCAACAGTGCAACCATGCAGCTTTGATTAGATCTTCTAGCCCCAAAAAAAAAAAAAGAAGACATGGTACAGTAATATAGGCAATGCTGTTGACCATATGATGTCCCATTTGTTCTGTTGCCCCTCCAGAAAATCTCATCCCTTGTTGGGTAATTGATAATACATGTGGTTTAAGGATAAGCCTAGCTGAGAGTTAGGTTACAAGTCTTTTTCTTTGAATGCTATAAAGGCTGATTGCTAGTTTAAACTAAAGGAGGTGGGCTGCTACTGTGTGAGTTTCAGAATCTTTAATTAGCAAGGTGATGGTAGGCAGTGGCAACACTAATAGACAAAAAACAGAACACAATCACAGCAACTTTGATTCTACATAATGTTGTACCAAATGGTATCAATTCATTGTATAAAGGATTTGAAGTGGTATTACCACCCTAAAGTGAGGATTTGAGCAATACCCAGTTTTTACTAAAAGATGTCATTTTCAGGAAGAGCTACACTTTTTTCAAACAGTCTGGTTCCACATGAAAGCATCACAATCATGAAGGAGGTGAGGGGCTGTCCTCCCTTGACCCACTTTGGTGTGACCTCCATTTGAACTAGTGGCAGCCATATAATCATGGATAAAGATGTAAAACACGCCGGGCCACCCAGGCCCAACAAGCTGCGGCTCGGTCTGACACATTGACAGGCCGGGCCCGGCCCGTCCTAGGCACAAGCAATGTTGGACCAGGGTTCTGTGGCCCATGGCACGGCACGGCCCGACACGTCTGAGCCCGATCAATGGGTTATGGGCCTTAGAGCATGGTAGGATGGGATTATGGGAATTATCTTTCCCAGTAGTAATTCATATGGGTATTAGCATTAACTCATATGGAAAATGGATGTAAATTCTCTTTCTCAAGATGGTAATCAATGTCATTGCCCTTACTTAAATAGGTATTAAAATTGGAAAGCTATTTTCCTCCAACCCAAGGGAATTATTACTTACCATTAGAGGTGGAGAATTGGGAAGATAATCTTTCTAATTCACATGTTGCATTAAATATAAAATTTGACATTTAAGAAAAGGAAAGAAAAAAAGGCTTGTTGGCCAGCACGACCAAACCGCCCTAGCCCTGCACGTCGAGAGCACGCCCAGCTCATGCCTGTGGGCCTTGCTGGGCCAAGGCCCTGCCAATCAGGGCACGGCTCGACACTGTTGGGCCGAATTCTGGACAGCGGGCACGACCCATATATACCTCTAATCATGGAAGATAATACTTTTGAACGCCTCAAAGTTATCATAATCTTGGCCATTTAATGAAGTCACGTGCATATCAAATTCCCTTGACCAATTCAAAGGCCTGCGACTTGGATGAGTGCCGAATTTGGGGCTGAACTAATTTGTGGGGTAATTAAATTTATAAATATGTGGGCTAAGTAAGCCCCACAAGCAAGGCCATTCCACTGGGGACAGCCTTGCCATCCATGAAAATTATTCTCACTAAGATGGCTCCCGAATGTGATGATAGTATTGACAAGCAGGAACTTGTTGTTGTACATTATGTTAAGGGTGTTTTTTACCCCTCTTCTTTTTAGGGCACGTTTGTGTACATGTAATTTCCGTAGAAATTGGAAATTGCCACATCAGCAAAATCCACGGGTCTCAAATTCTTTAGAAAAGTTTTTCCGCGGAAGTCAAAATTTTATGTTTGGTGCAAAAAGGTTTTCCTCGATGAATTAGTGCTAATGTTGTTTGGTGCAACTATGGATTTCTTTAGTGAAAACCATTTTTTAGTGAAAACTATTGGATGGGTGGGTTGGTATGTGTGTGGGGTGGGTGGGGTTGAGAGGGGAAGAGGAAGAAAGAGGGTGGTTGGGTGGAGTGAGGGTGAGAGAGAGGAAATTGGGGGGTCGGTTTTCCGTGGAATGGACTTCCCATACCCCTCCATAGGAAGTCTATTTCCATGGTTAGGAAGGAAAAAACTGACGTGGCGAAAAAGCATTTCCGCGGAAAATTGCCGCACCAAACATATGAAAAAGAAGTTTTCCGCAGAAAACTACAAGCTTTTCCGCGGAAATGGACTACACAAACATGCCCTAGATAAAAGCACCCTACCCTTTTAGGATAGACAACTCTTGATTGACATTTGCTACATGCCTTGGCCAACAGTACACACAAGAAGGCATGGAATGACCCCTGTCTCTTAATTTTAAAGCCTCAATTCATTAATTGATCTTTTCTTGATGGTTAAGAGGGTAGGATCTGCCATTATTCCACCAATCGGGGGGGTGGAGGCCCATATGATTCCATCTTTTTTGTTAGTCTTGTCTTAGAGAGGGAGATTGCGACTGCATATAGCAGGGAGAGAATGGTTACTTTACTCTTTTTTTTTTTTTTGTGATAATTTTGTTCTAATGGTGGAAGTGCATCAAGTCAATAAGGAATTAGTCATGTGTATTTTCTATAAATAGTAGGGTTTTTGAAAAAATCTCTTTGATCCATAAATAGGTAATGTGTGAGTGCCAAAAGAAGGGGGGCGAGGTGGTTTGCTTTGTAAAAACACATACCTGTTAGCATGGGCCCACCTCAACTCATCCAATCACAGGTTGAGAGATGAGAGGGGCATGCTGTGGATTAGGGGTTGGCCCTTGGCCGATTATCATCGAAATTAGATCAACCCTTGATTTTAGGACCTCAAAGTTCAACTGCGATGAAATGTATTTTTTTTTTAATGGTGAAGGTGAATGAGAGGGGGTGTAAATTAGTGATAAGTGGTTCTCATTTTTCAATTAGGATTGTGATTCTGTACCAAGTCCACTGAACCCATCTTTGATTGGATTAGAAGAAAAATCATAGAATGATTACATTAGCTAGCATTGTAAAAAGCTTGCTTTTAGTAGAGTAGACAGATCTGCCTAACTTTGGAAATGTGCCGAGTCCATTATCTGCAAACTCAGTGATCATTAATTGTAATGAAAACATCAAGTGAGTCACAGAAGAAATTTCTCTCACGAGCCTTCTGCAATTGGAGTTCAGTTCTATGGGGCCCACTTGGCCCACCTTTGATCATTGTACACTCCCTTGACACTCACTATCCCATGATTTGACACTAAGCCCAATCCAACACTCATATAACTTTTACTAGCTGATGGATTGAATCTCAAAATAATGTATAGACTATAGTTAACGTATCACATTGGAGGTTAAAATAATTTGATGGGGCTGATTTTTCGCTCTTCCTTAAACAAGAAAAATCCTATTTTCAGGGGTCACTGCAGTACCACTTCCTAGATTTGAAGTTGAGCAAGATTTGGGCAACCTATTAGAAAATATAGGCCAACCAACCAATAGGTCACCTAATGGGCATCTGCTCTAAACTTGTGGTAGTGTGCAGATGAAGAAGATATTTTTTTTTCCTCCTGTTCATTGCTCTCTACAAGTAACAGAAACAAAGACATGTGGATGCAATGGGTTTTGCAACTTACATGAGGCTTCCAAAAGTGATTGCCAAACTGCCACTGGGGACTAAGTCAGGGCATTTGGGTGAGAATGGGACTCCCAACCACTGCGCTATTCTTTTATTCTCATTTTTAGCTGAAAACATGTATAGTAATTTAATGACTAGTACGTAATCTCTAAAAGTGCAAATTTTAGGATGTTCTTTTTTTTTTTTTTCTTACTGACTTATCAATTATTTTAGATTTTTTTGACTCATTTTTAAAATTATGCTGATGCTGGCGACGGATTGGTTCTTTTAAACCCAATACAGGGTCCATTAACAATACTTAGTGGTGCCCCTAAAGCGTCCTGGGCTGTTGATCAGTGGTTTAGGGACGTGATTCAAATTCAATGGAAAAAAAAAATTTGATGGTCCCCAAACAAACTACCAGGTATAAGTCTACTGGAAGAATGTGAAGAAGATGGTGATCTCCAGACTCCAGCACTTAATCAGTGACTGTTCCTGATAGCTGATTTTAGCATCCCAATCCTCATGATTGAAGCTGTCTATTTAATGAAAGGAACAGGCGGATTGCATACTAGACAGAGGCTGTTTAAATTATCTATAGGTGGGTACAATCAGGTCCCCCACACCAATTGCAATGTGAATGTGAGAGAGGTGTCTTTGTCCTAAACTAAACCCATATAACCATCAAGTCAAAAGCTAAGACAGACACATTTGTGGCGAACTTCAATTAACATGCAAGACTTGTGATTTGTGAGATTAAGCTGATCTGTTAAATACAGGACATATGGCATGGAGGTGTAAACCAATGGCCCCATGAGATTACCAAGAAAACAATTGAGAACTCTCAAAGGAAGTGAACAATTCAAAATAATCATTTTTGACCGAACAGCCACAAAAGTTCAATGAGACTGGATCTTTTGGGACAGTGCTAATCCGCCAGCCAAACCTCTTTTAGGCAGTAAATGAGCAACCCCCACTAACATTCAAAGTGTCCAGCAACAGATAAATATATATATTTTTTTACATAGCTAATCCACCAAACCTCTTACACAGTGGACGAGTGAGCCCTGCCAACATCCAAGGTGTCCAGCGAAAAACCTTTTTTACATAACTTATCCACCAAACCTCTTTTTACTTGTGGACAAGTGAGCCCCACCAGCATCCAAGGAGTCCAACATTTTAACTATTGTTTTTCTGTTATCATCACAATGGATGAGTTGGATGAAAGTGCTGAGTCTTATCAGTCACCATCCTACCAGCCCCAAACACATGCTGCATTGGTCGAGAGAAACAAACCACGTGCTAGTCTCTGTCTTCCTCTCATATCTTTTTCACCAGGGAAAGGCTGAGAGCAAGAGAAATAGAGCACGGCCAAAAAGAAGAAATGTAGAGGAACTGAGACATGAGAGCAACTCCAACAGAGGAGTTATTTCTCCATGTCAGCATGAGTTGACAAGAAACAGTCAAAAATGGCATATGGGGATGACCTCCAACAGAGATGGTAAAAGTGAGTTGGAAAAGGCATATGGGTTGGTATGTTTTTTTTGGCATATGGAAAGGCAACCTTCATTTCTTACTTTTTCAATATAATAGTATAAGTTAGTGGTTCTTAGGAGATATATGTAATAAAGCAAATGAAGTTTAAATGAAAAATAAATAAAATAATAATTTGACATCTCTCTTGGAGTTGCCCAAGTGAGATGCCAAATTTACATATGCCTTTTTTGCCACATAAGCCTTTATTTTTGAAAAAAGCATATGGAGAAATAAAGTAGCTCTTGGAGATGCTCTGAGCAAATGACTTTCATTAATCAAATGCAACGAGTCATTTTCCAGTAACTAAAAGAAGCCAGTCTATCATATTTATTCAAGAGAGAAACTATAGTAACATCGGAGAAAATTGTCAAACATGTCAAAAAAATCCACATAAGAACCGGTTAGTTAGTGATTGGTTACAATAACCGACATATATCTGAATAAGATTCACATCTTTGTTTTTCTCACTTCTTTGTTTCTTTAGAGGGTGGCTAGATACTGCGCAGCAGATTAATAGACGTAAGATAAAGAAATTTCCAATGACCAATACGGTCCTTTCCTTACTTAGCAATAGAAGCATGCACGCCCCTGCACCATGTGTGGTGGGGGAATGAAAACTAATAACAGGATGCCTGAAAGTTCTTGCCTCACAAGTTGCTAAATTATGGTGTTGAAAAAAGCCTCATAACAGTTGTTCTCCTCTCTCTCAATCATGAATCATACTTTCTATCATGTTGGTTGATATGGTATTACTCACTGCTCAAAAAGTAGGTTTCTACTGGCTCCATTAAGAGGACGCACAAGAACCACTATAGGCCAAAATCATATTTTGATAAGTAATCATCAGGCACTAGCACCACCTGAATTGCCTAATACATGCATCCAAGACTCGAGCTAAAATTTCCCCATGGTATGAATAGATGATATATACACTGTATTAACTAAACATGCAAGTGTAAGGATGACATCCAGTTTGTTGTGAGCGAAGGAGCACTTTTTACAGCATGAACTAGGAGCTCAACTCGCAGCAGTTTTCATTGTAATAGTCTTGTTGAAGTGAGCTTAAAATATGGATATTTTTTTAAAATCAAATCTGAGTCTATAAATGCGTCCCCTGTTTGCTACATATATCTCTAGCAATTGAACGAATGTATTTGAACTTTCATAGTCACCTCAGTGGCTGGTCTCTCCATAGATAATTTATGTGGCCTGTACGGGACTTGAATGGTAGGGAGCTTTCTGAAGCATATTGAAGAAACTAAGTATACCTTTCAAAATAAAATAAAAAAATAAAAAATAATATACACATATATATATATATATATAATCAAAGGAAAAAAGAAGACGAGGAAAATAAGGAAGCAGCAAACTTCCATTTGGGCCAAACTTGTTATCAAAATTAAGAGGAGCTCATACACATCGACCATCCAAATGTAAATACTGTCCTTGCAAAGTGACTGGGATGCAAACTAAACTATACCAGTCATTAAAAACTAACCTCTTTACAACTGTAACTAACGGTGACTATTTGCAATGGTTGCTGCGTGAACTGCGTACAGAAGTGGTCTTTCTACTACCAGTGATGACATTTACTTCCTGAGATGGGCAGTCTTTTGCCCAATGTCCAGTCTTACCACACTTATAACAAGCATTTGATGAGTCCGACCGTCCCCCACCACCAACATAGGAGTCAGTTGAAGGCTTGGGGCAGTCTCTTGCCCAATGCCCTTCCTCCCCACATTTAAAACATGAAGAACCACTTTTTCCACCATAGGGTTGGCTGCTTACATCATTGAAGGTACTATTGGCCCGTTTGCCACTTGCTGGAAGGCTAACTACAGGATTATGCTCACTGCACCATTTAAAGAAACCACAAGATTCTCCCTGCAATGTTGAAAGAACTTGAATTAACCATCGGATGCGAATGGCTGTGCAAATTGTGACAGGAATCAAGTATAGCCCTTGGCCCATCTAAAATTGAGTATAAAAGAAATGGATTCATATTACTAGATACTATGTGCTCTAAATTGGTTGAGAGCACAGGGTTGGAAATGCTCTTCCATAATGAGGGTCTGAAGATCTATTCAATATACATACACACTGAATTAATAAAAGAGAATATCACAATACTGGTAACATACATAAGACTACCCAAAATAAAGAGAATGCTTCAAGACTGCAAGTTGTCATGAAGAAGTAGAAGGCACTATTAAAGAACCATACTCTCTGGAAGGGGTCATGACATGAAAACCAAACTAAACCTGAACAGGATGCTAGAAAAAAGTACGACATGAGTGTTGAAATATAGTACGTGAATTTGGTGAAGTGAACAGAAATGTTGCAACCTACCTTAGAGATTCATCATCTAAGTCTTATCCCAACAACCCGCAGGAAACGCACATTTTCCTCTAGGAAATGCAATTCCATGGAAGAGGAAATGCACATTTCCCTTGCAAAAAATTATCCATTAAACCCTATTTTCATTTCCTTCTTCTTCAGGCCATTGAAGCAGGACATTGGTTAGAGCTTGTGTTCCTTTTAAAAACAAATGTATTTAAAAATTGCTTGGATAGTAATTCAACTAAGTCCGGAACATCATTGAACTAATGCCAACAACCTCGTCATCACCATGTGATTGACCAAGGGTTGGTTATTCAACGCAACTGCACAACTGCAGCAATTGGTTATATATCAATGAAAGTTCATTTAAAATGGAGAAGGGTTAAAAAAAATCATCATCAAAACCTTGACCCAACTATGTTAGCATCAGCTATATGAATTTTGTTTCTCCATTCTGCTCTATCCAAAGCAAGGGTAAAAAGAAATATCAAGAATAAAAAAAAAAAAAAAGGTTTTAATGTTTGCATGCAATAGTAACTTCTAATAAGGGGGAAAATAGGGAGAAGACGGTAACTTTCTTTTAGAAAATAAAAAGAGAGCAAGGAGAGAATTACATTAAATCAACCTAGGGCATCATATTTTTAACGAACATCACAGATTTATTGGTTGGGGAAGGATTATGCAGGTCAAAATCAAGAGCAGACTGCAGAATAACATACTGAAAATTAAATATTTCTATGTTTGTGAGCCAAGACTTCTTAGTGCATCTAGAATAGAGAAACACCAAGTTGCTTACAGTCAAGTTAAGACTCTTAACTAAACACCAGTGCAGCAGTGCACTGTCAGAGAGCAATCTCCATCTGCATTTTTAAACATAACTTCTGAAGGATAGCTTTCTTTGGCCATCAACTGGATATGAAAAGCTATCAAGGAGTGCACTGACAACACAATATAAAGATTATTGTAAAATGAGATTTAACTGCCTACCAATCAACAGCTATACCTATATCTTTAGAGACTTGGCTTTCAAGATAACACTTTTTTTGGCTCAGACTGCATGAGGAAAAAGGTCAAAGCTGTCAATGAGTACTGCTCTGACAGCTAGTTCACACATCTGGATTCCCGCCTCCTCCAACTCCCAACTCTTAAATCATGGGGACAGTTTGGATCTGAACAGGCTGGAAATGTCACTGGGTCCAGTCAGATTTTTGGGTGACCCAATGTGTCGCAATACAACTAAAAATGAAAGTCTTGGTCAGAGAACACCCAAATGGACCATCGAAGTCAAGCCATGAAGACTACAAATCCTAGCAGGCTCAGAGAAGGCTGAGAGATTCAAAAGCTCTTAACAGTTTCCCATTTGGCAATTAAAAGATAAAGATAACCAATATGACCTAATTTACACTCTACTATCAGATGCAAACTAAAGTGAACCACAGGAAATGTAGTAAAGTCTCTTTTACATGAAGTTGAATGATGCAGTCCAGACCCATGACCCATGGGTCAACCTAGCCCACATGCCCAATGGGACCAGCCAATTTGTAATGGGAATTTGAGTTGATTAAGAGTCTTTATTTAGTAGTTTTGATTTATTTAGAAGTCTTTACATTAGGAATTTAGTTTGATTTAAATTTTAGGGATTCAGTTTCCTTATTTATTTTCCAGTAATTAGAAAAGGTTTAGTTTCCTTTTAGATGTCCAACTTCATCCTACATATTTGTAAGCCCTCCATTGGGAGGATCAACTTTCAATATTCAATAGAAAAATTGTTCTGGTTTCGTGTGAATGTGAGTGCATCTTGGTTCTAGAGTGCTTCTCGTGTGTGGAATCCCTTGTGGATTTGGCCAAGCCATATTTGGACCTTGGTCCATCTCTGGGGTTGGTCTATTCCGATATCGCAGATCTGGGGCTATGTCAATTGGTATCAGAGCTGAAGAGGGTTGAGGCTTCTTCAATCTAATGAATAACCCAAGTAACCACATCTGGAGGTTGTGCCATATATGATAAAACACGTGACAGGTTTCTCTCCACATGCAACTGTTTAACATGAAAATTTTCTGGAACCTAATAGCAACAAGTGTTGAGAATAAAGACTGCCATTCTAACTTGCCATTCTAACTTGCCTAATTGTTTAACTGCGTAAAGAAACATGCATAACAATATTTATTGAGTTACCACAATTGTTATACATGACTTTCAGCTTATGCCAGAAAATCCGTGGAAATTATGCGTATTTGACAAGGAAAATCAATTCCAAATTTCAGTTTTATTAAAGATTATCAATTATGCTAAGAGTTTTTTTTCAAAAATAAAAATAAAAATAAGCGTCTGCTGCCTATTTTAACACACCTCCTAATGTGTGTATTTACAGTTCCACGCATGGAGGATGGATGACCTACTGAAGTTTTCTTAATAGAAGTTTAAGAATATTAGAAAAAAAAATATTTTGACATGCATTTTCCTAAAACCATTTTCATTTGTGTGAATCTTTCACGTAATTTTTTTCTTGGTTTTTTCTGATCCAAATATTCCACATTCTTGGAAGTGAGTTATGGTCAAGGAAATCAGAATGTGTAAGATTCCTTTATGCAAAAACCAATGAACGTAAGATTCATTTTTTTTAATCATTCAAAAAAAGAAAAAGAAAAAAGAAAAAAGAACCAATCTTATAATGTTTTTTCCAATTCCAAAATATTAGATCTATATTCATTAGGCAGACTTCACAAAGAAGAGCGAGAAGGGGCATTAGGACCATATGGTATATGCCTTGTGTCTGTGTTTTGAAGAACATTGGGGCGTGGTTAACTAAACTATTAATAAAAAAAAAATACAAATTGAGCTCTACAAGAATGCCCAAATAATGGAGAAAGAGCACCACATTTCCATATTAAAACAAAGAAGACCTTCAGAACTTTGTAAACTATGGAGCTATCAAACTTATGAATCACACAATGTGATTGTGCATGCAAGTTAATGGCCCACCAAGGTAAAGGGGTAGGTTTAAGAGGACGTGGACGGAAGTGGTAAGGTTGGATATGAAAAAGTGCAACCGATCCAAGAATTTGGCTTAGGATAGATCGGAATGAAGAAACATAATTCATGTAGCCAACCACAACATAGTTGGGACAAGGCTTTGATGATGATGATGGTGATGGTGGTGATGATCTAAGAAGCACGGATACGTAAAAAAGGGTCCCGTATCCGTATCCCGGGCGTGTATCGGACACGGATATGCCTCGGATATGTAAGGGATATGCGAAATTCGTATCCAGTTTTTTTTTTTTTTTTTTTTAATGCCGGATATGTGGTGGACACGCACGGGACATGCACGTATCCCCCACGGGACACGCTTTTAAAAGCCCGTTAAAAGGAAAAGGGGAGAGTTAGAAAACCTGGGAGAGAGGAAGGAAAAAAAAAAAAGAAGAGAGGGGAAGGAAGAAATTCGTCGTCGCCTCAACCTCGCCGTCGCCGTGCTGCTGTCATCTATGCTGCTGCCGTTTGCTGTCTGTGTTGTGCTGTGCCAGAAATCAAGCCCGAGCCACTGTGCTGTGCTGTTTCATCTCCACTTTCAGGTTCTTTTCTCTTCTTTCTTTCCTCTTGTTTCTTTCTTTCTCTTCATCTGTAAAGGTTGGCTTTTGTTGGTTGATGCTATTCTGGTTAATTCTAATCTAGGGTTTTTTTTTCCTTCCCCCTTAAATCATTTGGATTTTAGGGCTTTTTTTTTTTTTGCTGATCTTCTTTCTTTGCTTTCGATTGGCTGTTGTTGCTGGTTTTTTTTTTTTTTGCTGCTTCTTTTTTCTGTTCTTTTCTCTGCTATATTCTGCTGCTGTTCTTTTCTCTGTTGTGTTCTGCTGCTGTTCTTTTCTCTGCTTGATGCTATGCTGTTACTGCTGCTGTTTCTTTCTTTTTTTCTTCTTTTCTTGATGCTATGCTACTGCTGCTGTTTTTTTTTTTTTTTTTTTTGTCCTTGATGCTATGCTGCTGCTGCTTCCCTTTTTTCCATTTGTTCTTGATGCCATGCTGCTGCTGCTGTTCCTTTTTTTTTTCTTTTTCTCTTGATGCTATGCTGCTGCTGTTATTTCTTTTTTTCCTTTTTTTTTCCTTGATGCTATATTGCTGCTGCTGTTTCTTTATTTTTTTCCATTTTTTCTTGATGCTATGCTGCTGCTTTTTTTTTTCTTCTCTTGATGCTATACTGCTGCTGCTATTTCTTTTTTTTCTTGATGCTATATAGCTGCTGCTGTTTCTTTTTTTTTTTTTTCTTTTTTTTCTTGAAATAATGTTAGATTTTTATTACAGTGATATAAAAAATATTAAAATTTTTTTTTTCAACGTATCCCCGACGTATCGTATCCTACTTTTTTGAGAAATGGCGTATCTGCGTATCCGTATCGTATCGTATCGTATCGTATCCGTGTCCGTGCTTCATAGGTGATGATGATGATGACAATGTGATTTTTGGGAGAAAGTAAAACAGCAACATCTAAGGAAAAAAAAAATTAAAACATCTAAGAGGGGAAAAAATTTCCTGAGCAACATTAGGAGCTGAAATTGGTTGAATGGGACAGTCAACCACCCTACTAATTTTGGGGCTAATCAATGAAGGAAGCAATTTTCTTATCAAGAAAACTCATGAAAAAAGTCAAAGAGCAGGGGAAAAATATACACCGGATCTTTTCTTTTTAATGTAGAACGTGCCTAAGATAGGTGCCAAGGTAACTAAATTGGAAGGCATACGAGAGAATATGCATCCTTAAGGATATACTGAGAGTATATAGCATATGCATAAATGGAGTTTAATGACTGTAAGAACTGAGTGGACAGAGCATTAAGTTTGAAGATGGATTGCACAATCATCAGCACTTGAGTCTTAATTATTCGCCTTTCTCATAGACAACCTGACTGTAAATATCTAAGAGGATGAAGCTCCATTGTGTAAATTGTAGAAGATCAACAAGTATTCGGAGCTACATTGCTAGGCAAAGCAAGTAAATGATGGGGGGGGGGGGGGGGGGGGGGGTGGATCGGGTTCCAATGTATGGTATAAATCCTAGTTCAGGTGTCCAATTGAGTCACCACTCACCACTGAGTCATAATGTCAGAAGGATGCACAGTGCCTAAGGCTCTAATGTATGGTACAAATCCCTGTTCAGCTATCCAATTGAGTCACCACTAAGTCAAAACGACTTAGCACGGAGTTCTCAAGTCACATGCAACTCAATTAATTCTCAAAACTCCTGGGTTAGAGACTCGCAGGCATCCCGAATGAGATTTCATTCCATGGTTCAGTGATAATGATCTCTCCAAAAAAATGCTGTCTAAATCCCTCAAAGCTGCACTTCAGTTGTGAAGCAGTTGTAGATCTCATGGAGATGCAAGAGAGCAATGATGAGTCACACCACACTTGGATAAGGGAGAAAATTGTGAACAATTTTCCATTAAGTAGAATTGGCATGAATATATGGTTGCCAGAAATCTCCAATTCCTATTCTACCGAGTTCAACCAATTTCTCTTGGACCCTTTCTAAAAAAAAGCACAAATAAGACTTAGTTACTCGGACTAACATTACTAGGATTCCAACCCAACTTTTCTCTCAAATCTGATATCAACCAGACCCAGTAACTCTTCCATTAATGGTAGAAAACTCTAACAAGCTTGAAAAAGCGCAGCACCAATATTCAACCACTACTTGAAAAAGAGCAGCACAAATAACATTTTCCTTTATTCAACTGACATGTGGGGTCCTGTGATCTGCCATGCTTCATGACCACGCACCATGTTCTAGAGATCCGTAGCAAATATCTATCTGTAAGCACTCATTTTGGCCATATTTATTGCCATTCCTTCTCAGATTATTTTTCCTTTTCATATTTCTAATTACTTTAGATTTTGGCTCTTTCAAATGATGTAATCTTATTTACATGCATATTTATTTTTGCATAGACAAGTTGCATGTATTCTAACAATTAGAACCAGTCCAATAGGAATAAGTAGACTGTTAGGCTCAGTTATTTAGCAAACAAACATGAAAAGTGAAATCATAACACCCACAGTTGGAAAGTGCTCAGTGTCACAACCCCAAGGTTGTGGGTTCAATTTATGTTACCATTAAAATTAAATACTAACATAGCAGTTGCTTTTGTGTTCAGACAGAAAATATATTTGCAGTCATTTGGGTTCTTGCACTACCACAGGCATTATGAAGTAGAAGAATTAAAATGGGGACCAATTGAGATACCTGGTTAGCAGGACAACGGTAGAACTGCTGACCCATGTTCTTCTCTGTCTTTGCTGTAAGAACTTTGCAAGCTCCGGCACCACATGGACATGGAAGATCAGGCACAAGTACCACAGAACTGGATTGATTATTGTTTGGGACTGAAGAAGGATTATCACACCACTCAAAGAAACCACACCCTCCATTTTCCTGGATCAACATTGGAATATGAAACAGAAAAGTTGATCAAATGACATTCAATCATGCTACATTTGATGGACAACATTAATGCCTGAAATTGAAATGGTCGAATCAAAAGATAAACCAGTTTTTGTAGCTACAATTTCATGAACAAGTCACCATTTCTAGCAACAAATGAATCATCAGATAGCACAGTCTTTTTATCCCAAACAGAAATCAGAAAGATCAGTAATCGAAAATGAAGACAGACCTCTCGGACAGGGCATCTGTAGAATTTTCGACCTCGATTCCTCTCGGTGTTGGCGGTTAAAACCAGACAGTGACCGGCGCCGCAGGAACAGGGCTTCTCCTCCACCGCCGGCCCCGCCGCCCCCGCCGCCGCCAACAACGCCGGAGTTCTAGATCCGTCGTGGGGGACTCCCACGCCGGCGCAGTCCCGAGCCCAGTGGCCGGGCTTTCCGCACTTGAAGCAGGAGTTGCCGTCTACGGCGTCGGAGGGCCTTGTTGTTTTAGGTTTGGATGCGGAGTCTAAGGCGGTTTGCTGCTGCCAGGAGAGGCTCTTGCTGCCTTTCAGGGCGGCCGTGTAAGAGCCCTCGAGGTGGCCGGCAGAAGCTGCGCCGTCCAGCTTCCGCTTCTTGGCGGCTGCCTCCGCCGCTTCCACCAAGGAGAGAAAATCGTCGTCCACCACCTCCATCCTCAGATCCTCCTCATTCCTCTCTCTCGTTCTCTCGATGGATCAAAATGGTCTGTTCGGTGCTGTTATTGTGCTAGTCTCCCACAAACCACCTTCACCCTTCTGTCCATCTGGCATGTAGACATATTGACAATCCAGCCCTTCATCGTGAATTTCATCCCTATGTGTTTGGATAAATGATGGGTGGAGTAAAATGAAGTAGATTTCACGTGTGGATGAGAGTGAAGAAAAGTTGATCGAATTTAAAATAGAGAACTTCACTTCACTTCATTTGGAAGTTTACTTTGAAGTTGTGATTTGGAGTTGAAGTGAAATGGATAACATGTGGCACACAACATTTCTTCATTTATTGGGTCAAATTCATCCAAACGAAATAGAGTTAAAATTTTAGATTGTTAGAGCCCATTTAACTAATCCATCTTTTGCCTATCCGAACAAGCCTTTCTAGTTGGTCCTCCATAAAATTTACCATATTTCCTCTTCATTTCAACACCCATCTCCAATAATACAATAAAAAATTTCAATATAGCAAAAATAGAACAGTACCAATAGCGCATGGAACAATATCTTGACTTTGGTCTCAATGGCTAATGGCGACCATACAAAAAAAATAAAAAATAAAAATGAATAACCCTTTTACTATATGTCATTAGAGGGAATGGGATAGAGTAATTTAGCCTTTATCATTATAGGAAAGATTGTTTATTTTAGCCCTACCCCATATTAGGATCACAAATGGGCTGCGGTGGGTTGGGCCAACTTTATAGAATTCAAGCCTGTTTATTTATTGGCCAATATGTTTTAGTGGTCAAAACACTAAAAGGCCAGCCAGATCTCTAGTAATAATATAGGGTCCATTGGTCCCAAAAAAAAATGCAGTGCCCAAATTGACCTGACCCTAGCACGGTTAGTGTAAAATAAGGTTTGAGTGTGGCAGACGCACACAGAAGGAGTATTGCACGTTGCCCACTCCGTTGCCGCTCTTGTTTTGTTTTCCCGCTCAGTTCCCGCTTTCTTGTTGAGGACGGTTTCTTCCATAGTTTGGGACCTGGGTTAGTAGAGAAAGGGAACTCTTGCCTTGACCCAGGCCCAAAAACCTAAGAATCCAAGTCCAAAACAAGTTAAAAACTTTTAAATGCTTATAAATTTAAAATGAATATGATTTAAAGCATGACCAGAAAACTCTTCGATTTGAATCAAGACTCTCCCGAGCCATCTTATTCTGACGAATGGCTGAGTTAGAAATAGGGAAGACTCGATAAGTCGAGTCGTCTCATTTAAATAAGTCGTTTGCATTTTTGAACCATTTAATAGGAAAATTTAGATTTAAATAATTAAATTATATATATATATATGTAATTATGCGTGAGGTTTGGAGTCAGTAATTTAAAAATGATGGCTGAGGTGTAATTTGAAACTTATATTTTATCTTATACCTTTGATATTTGGATTAACAAATTATGTAATATGCAATATATTTCGTTTTATCTTTTTTTTATTGTAGCACATTTCTTATATATGTAAATTTATTTATTTAAATTGATTATCATGAATTTATGTAAATTAATGTATTTTTTTATTATTATTCATAAGTAATTGATTCAATTTTTTTAATATTCTTAAAATTATTTAAAAAAAATAACATGGCTCTCTTGAGTTTCCGGCTTTCCGCATTAACTCTATCCAAGTCAATTATTTTACATTAGACGAGTCGAGTTCGAATAACGAGTTTTCCAGTAAAGTATCATAACAACTTTTAAAAGTTTGGATCTAGGGTTAATGGCTCAAATTTTTTTTATGAGGCGGGTACAAACCTGAGTTTTATACCTCCATTTTTCAATGGGATGAATCTTGTTCTTACTTGACTGTCTAGGGTTCAAACCATGGGTACGTCACCTCTTTCCACTTGTGCGGGTTTCTTTCCTACTTGAGTGGGTTACCTTTCCGGGCGTGCGCGGGCTTTCTCTTGAGTCCTAGCCCCTTTGCTGGAGTATAAAAAAAATAGATACTTTTCTGGACACCCTAAATGAATGGATAGTTTTAAAACCTCATGATCAACTCGACTTCATAGATCACCGAGCACAGAGAGTTGCATGGGTCTAACTTCCAAGAGTACTTGGTCAGACACTCAAGACTTGCCCGAGTTACTTGACTCGATTCGATGTCAATAGCTTTGCAAATTAAGTTGAGTTTCTAAAAGTTTTTTAAACCCTGGATGCAAGTAAGGTTACTTATGACAAGCGAATTGGATCTAGACTTTGAGCTATTGGGATGGGCTTTAGGGATGAACCTACTAAAATTTAGGGGTTTCTCATGGCTCATGACCATGCCAAGGCCTAGTAGATTGGGGCCTACATATTAGGATGAAATAAATGGTTGCATGACAGGAGTCCAAAATTTCCAAGGGCAGGACTTCTGGGTTCTCTAAGCTTGCCACTGTAAACCCATTAGTGAGGCCCACTTTTCAGTCCAAATATTTCAAGATCAGTGTTCCATCTCATTCTATCTTTTAGGAAAATCTTATTTTCACCAAAGTTATGCTTGTCATCAGATTGATTATGTCTAAAAACACATGATTAAAATAAGAATTAAGAGTTAAACCAAACTTTTTAAATGTGATCAACCCGATGGATGCATCATTGCAATCGAAATGAGATTTTCTGGTTGAACATGAAGGGAGATTTTGCTCTTTTGAGCAGCTAAGGATTTCAAATGTGGGTACAGCTGATGGACTTAAAATTATTCTGTGAGCCCAAAACTCTTGGTACTGATTTTTTTTGTTTTGGCTATCGGAGGGTTCTCAACCCTTTGAGTTGGACTAATTCCTCCAGACCCAAAGAAATGTCGGGTAAAATCCCCTGTAGCCCAGTGTGGTAGTGCAGTTTCGAACCTACAACCTCCATGTGCAAACCGTGGTCTTAAATCAATTGAGTTACCCATTGGGGTTAACTCCTGGGGCTGGTGAAGAGTCATAGTTGGCACTTGATGCGTCAAGAATTGTACAAATTGTACCCATTACACGCTGATTGGTCCCTATCACGAATGAGGGATGAGCACAAAATTAAGAAATTAGAAATCATAACTCTCCAATGCATGGCAGGGACCTTCCTTTTCTAGTTTTCTGCTTGATCATCATTTATTGAAGAACCTATATGCCAATCATGATACTACCATGACCACCATCATTAATGGTGGGCCCATCAACTCAGAAGTCTTTCTCCCCATCATCAATTAAGCTTTCATAATAAAAAAAAAAATACAATTAGAGATTTATCAAAAGGTCTAGTATCTAAATAATTAGCTCTAAATCATAAAATAAGAGCCTATTTTTAGACTTTCCAAATGCCCCCCTCGAGCTTGTACATGCATGAACGTAGCCTAAATTCGGACGATCTAATAATCAAATCCATTGAGCGTTTTATACCATTAGTTATCTTAATTGAGCATGCACTTAGCTCCGATGGTCAGATTATCAACCAACATAATTCTGGGAATGTGGCCCACCCACCGCGGCACATAGCAATCGGTCGATGGATCGAGCTTTGCGGTGACACGATGGACGGTCCAGATGACCCATGTATGGGGGGTGATGTCAAATATGACTTTCTTTTCTTTCTTTTTTCATGTTCAGATTTTAAGTAGGAGTATGACTCATGAGCATTTCTCAATCAGTAAAAGATGTTCCCAAAACATTGGTGTCAAAGTCTTAATCAAGTGGGTTCAGATTAACGGTCCAGGATCCTTGTCGTTAAAAAACTCAGATTTGGTTATGCAATCCTTAACTATGCATGTACTTAAGCCCTGCTGGTCTGGTCGGAATTACTTGGTCCTTACAGCTTGTACAGCCTTTGAAGATGGGCCATTCAATCCCCAATCTAAATCCAAGAAGGGTGCGGTCAGCCTAACTTCTTTTTATTTATTTTTTATGATGTGAACATCCTTGAGGTCTTTGGTACAATAAGACTAATCCACTGGTCGCACCCGAAAAGACTTCAACCTAAATTGACCCAACTTAATTCCATTTTCTTAACTCGAGCACAATTCAAGATTGGTCTGGTCAGTAAATCCAGGTTTTGTTACACCCTAAATTATACTTTATTAAAGCAATTATTGAATGCCACTTTGATCATTAAGGAAGCATATCTCCAAATATTGTAAGAGCAACTTATTACTGTCCATCCTATTTTGGAGGATATTAATTAAAGACATGTTCTCCAATTTTGATGATATAATATTTTTTTTCTTTTTTTGCCATGACATGGAAGGATTAATTGTAAACTATTCTAGTCTTAAACTAGACTAATCTATCAGCCCAAAGGTCATCCTTGGGGCTGCTCCATTCCTTCATTGTACTCCGCTTGTGTAACTTCCACAATAGTGCTCCGCCATTGCATACATTCCAATTGGGGCCCTTGACACTTTCGGTGGGGTGGGATACTTCATACCATTGGGTTACCCCGCGTTTTTTTATGTTATCTTTTCTCATATTCTCAAGAACTTTAATGGTCTTACTCATGAACTAGTCAAAAACTATCATCGTAGAGGCAAATTTTTTTTTTTTTTTTGGGGGTACCTCATGAATTATTTTTTTTGCTAAATGACAATTTGAATTAATAGAGGAAGAGAGGGGAGACAGGGCCAAAGAGCCCACAAGAGTGGAAGCTCAAGGAGCTACAACAGAGGAGAAAGAAACCAAAGAAAAGAAAAAACCAACAGAAGCCAAGAAAAACATATACCAGGCTTAAGAAGTGGGGAATAAAAAATTACAAAAGAGGTTAAGAGGTCTACCAGAAAATGGCTTGTTAATATGCTTGAGAGAGACGGAGAGGAGCTCAGTCAGGTATAGATTGACCTTCGTCTGGGAGGCTCTTTAGTTAAAAAAAACAGCATCATTCCTGCATTTCCATAGAGTAAAAGCAGTTGAGAAGAAGATGGTAGCAGCTCCTTTGCAGGCAAGAGTGTCATGGTGGAGGGAAAGGACTTGCCAGATCTTAGAAGGAAAGAAAGGGCCATCAACAGCCGAACCAGCCTTGGAGAGAATCCACTTCCATGTGACCGAGGAGAAAGAGCAGAGGAAGAGGAGATGCAAAGTAGACTCCTGATCTTGGAGACACAGACTACACCTTGAAGCCAGACTAATACCAGCATGCTGAGCCCAAGCTTGAGATGGGGTCTTGCCATGCAGCAGCCTCCAGGCAAAGAAGGATACCCTGGGTTGCTAGAGGGAGTTCCAAACCAGGGGAGCCCAGTTCAACCAGTAAGAAGAGTGATTACTGGTTCTAATAATTTGCCAAGCATCCTGGAGAGAGAGGCATTGGTCCTGGTGGGAAATCCATTGCAGAGTGTCTAAACCTCATGAACTAGTCAAGAACTATTATCGTAGGGGCAACTTTTTTTTTTTTAGGGGGGGGGGGGGGAATCTAACTGCTAAGATGGAATTGTAGAATTACCAGAATGGGCATACTAGATATATATGAGTGTGTCAGGGAAAAATAATTAAAACTCCAATCGAGAAATAAATATCAATAGACAATTGAGATTTTTTTCACACTTTATCGGAATATTGCAGACTGTCTCTATACATTTGCGTTGAAGGTTTCAAGTCCAAAAAAACAAAAGGAAAAGTACCAAAATCTTGAATGTTTCTAAAAGAAACTTGAATGGAGTAAGTCAAATGGAAGGAACTCACAAAGGCCTGGTGTATATGGGACATACTATATTTGCCAATCTTATTGTGCATGTCACTAATGTTGATTATCAATCTCATCTTAGTTGCCAAATTGCATGATAATGTAAACGTGGACTCAACTGATGTTAGGCTCCGTCCCGAGTTAATCACGATTAACTCTAATTAATTGAGCTTAAGACTAATTAAGCCGATCTACATGGTTTAATGGTGATTTATCACCAAATGAAGTTAAATTAGCTTAATGAAGTGTTAGACAGGATTAATAACTGAATTGAATTGAAATGGAGCTTAAACAAGCAAGTGAAGGACTTGTGTATAAATACGGATTTATACGTATTTTGTCGAAGTCGGAAACTCTTGATACCAACATGTGTATCTCGACGAGTACGCTAACTTTCATAAAAGACTTGAAGTAATTCGACGAGAAATGAACCAAATGGACCATTAGTTGACTTGAAATGAGAATGAAAGGACTTAAGGGGGGGTGAAATGCAAAAATGCTCCTTAAATCACCCAAATGACTTCATTCATCTCATTCTTCTTGTTTCCAAACCTAGGCAACATTTCCTCAAACGTTTCTTCTTCTTCTTCTTGTAATTTCTTTCATTCCTTCCTTCATCAAGAGTGGATGGGAGGTGAACCAAGTGAGGTCTTCAGTCCAGTTAAAAATGGCGTCTGATCCCGATCCCGATCCTCCCCCCGTCTCCGATCCCTCTCTTCTCTCGGCTTCACCAGATTACTCGATTCCTATTGCAGAGATCCTGGCCATCCTTCAAGCTGAGCAGCAACCCTCGTCTCCCCCCCTCCCTCTCTTTCCTCTAGCCAAATCCAAAAACTGTCAGCCATCCTGCACCAGTCATCCACCAGTAGAACCTACCCCAACCAAACCCCCCCCTTTTCATCTTCTTCTAACTCAAACCCTAGATCCTATGCCTCCTTTCTTTCTCAAACCCCTCTGGCCCTCCCTCACCCTATGCCTCCTACTTCCTGGGCTGATGGAAAGCCAACAGTTTCTATTCCTCAAGCGATGATTTCTTCCAGCCTAGAATCCTTTGCCTTTGCAGCGATTGGGCGTTTTGAAGGAAAGCGTCCATCTCTGGAGTGGGTCGAGCAAGCTACTAGTCTATCGTGGAATCTCCCAATCAAAAGTCTGATTTCTCTAACAGATCAGGGCTACTTCCTCTTCAGATTTCCCAGTGCTCAGGTTAGGGATTCATTCTTATCCTCCTCCCCTCTCCCTCTTGGTCATAGAAAGTTACATCTCCTTCCTTGGTCTTTAGGTACGGAATCTTTCTCCTGGCCCTCCCTGTCTCCCACCTGGATTAGGTTAAAAGGTCTCCCATTCCACTGTTGGAGCCAGCACATCCTCTTCTCCATTGCAAACTCCATAGGAAGCCCCATCCTAATAGATGAGATTACAGCGACCCAAAGGTTCCTCTCTTTTGCCAGGATTTGCATTAACCTCGACCTGCTCAAACCTAAACCCACTACTATTTTGGTTGATCTAGCTGGAGATACCAAAGTGGCAGTAGAAGTCATTTATGAAAACATAACATGTTCTCTCTGTTTGGGTTCAGGCCATGGTGATGGTCTTTGTCACTCTACCAGCAAACCAGAGAAATCCAGACCAAAGTCCCCTCCCCCTCGTTCATCCGACCCAGGAATTCTCCCAACTCCCCCTGCAACTGCAATTAATTCCAAGGATCCCCTGCACCCTTCCTCTTCCCAAATTCCAGCCTCTCCCTCTTTTCCCCGGGTCCCCAGATCCTCCAGTCCAGCAGCCGACCCTACCCTTCTGGAGGACCCCCCATCCCCTTCTTCTTTAAATCTGGATCTCCATAATCCCTTCTCTGTCCTGGACCAAGGGCCTCAGCTGCCCCCCCCCTCTTCTTCTAATCCTGCAGCTCCTGATTCCTCCCATTCCAGTCCCATCCACTGTCTTCCTAATGGAAGCCTTGCTGATATATCCTCCAATCTCTCAGTTGATCTCAGAATTCAGGAGGACCCCCCTCAACCATCCACCGTAGTCTCCAAACCTGCTCCTCCCCCTTTCCTCTGGTCTCCCTCCTCTGCCGATCTGGCCTTTCAAGCTCAACCCCCAAAGAAGAAAAAGAAATCTAAAAGGAAAAAGTCCTCCAGAGCTCTTGAGCTCACTCCCTCCCTCAACCCCCAAACAGGCCTCCACTCTCATTCAATTTCCCATGTTTAAGTCCCTGTATTGGAACTGTAGGGGAATTGCAAACTCCCCAACCTCTAGGTCCCTCATCTATTTGATTAATTCCCACTCTCCTGATATCATCTTCCTTTCAGAGCCCAAGTCTTCCAATGCCAATCCTCTTTTCCAAAAATTGGATAGTCTAGGTTTCTCTTCCTTTTATTCCAATTCCCCTCACTCTTCTCCTACCCCTTCTATCTGGTGCTTCGTTAAAGACTCTCCCAATTACTCCCCTTCCCTTGTTGATAGTTCCTCCCAACACCTCACCATTTCCCTTACTTCTCCCCTTATTTGCCCCACAACCTTTTTCACTGGCATATATGCTTCCACCTCCTACCTCCTAAGGAGATCCCTTTGGCAGTATCTCTGCTCCCCCCCCTTCTCTCCCCATATCCCTTGGGCTGTTCTTGGCGACTTCAATGCTGTCTCCTCGGCAGCTGAAAAGCTTAGCTTCCACCCTAGCAATTCCCCTTCCTCCTCTGATTTTAATATCATGTTGGCTTCCTCTGGTCTTATGGACTTAGGATTTACAGGTAGTAAGTTCACCTGGTCAAACAATAGGAAAGGCCGGTCCTATGTGGCAGCTAGACTTGACCGCTCCCTCACCAATAAAGCTTGGACCCTTTGCTTCCCTGATAGTCTTCTCCAACACCTAGTTAGGCAAAACTCAGACCACAGTCCAATTTTGCTCAGTAGCCGTCCTCCCATGAATGTGAGATACATTCCTTTTAAATTCGAAGAAATGTGGATTTCCCACCCTGCTTTCCAAGGCCTTGTGGCTGAAGTGTGGCACTCCCCTGTTCATGGAAATCCTCAATTTATCCTTAGTCAGAAGCTCAAGGCCCTAAAGCAGAGACTCAAGTCCTGGAATAAGGAAGTGTTTGGCTCCCTAAAGTCCAATATAGCAGCAGCTGAAGCTAGTATTCTTCATTGGCAAGATAGTATGGATTCAAATCCTTTGGATTCCACCAAGTCTGCTCTCAGCCTTGCGAGGAGCTCTCTTCAAAATTTGCTTCAAGCGGAGGAAATTCACTGGAAGCAAAAATCCAGGATCAGCTGGCTTAAGGAAGGTGACAGGAATACTAGTTTTTTTCATATGGTTTCCAAAATCAGAGGATCAAAGAATCGAATCGACTCTATCAATTTCAAAGGTCAATTTCTGGAATCTCAACCTCAGATCAAAGCTGCGGCAGCTGACTTCTTTGCTGACTCTTTCAAGCCTTCTCCTGGAATCTTGGATCCCATCCTTTTCCAAGTGCCCAAGTCCACAGTCTCTCCCTTGCAGAATTTGGTTCTAACTTCAGTTCCTTCCAGTGAAGAGATAAAGGTTTCGATCTTTAGCCTCAAAAAATCAAGCTCGCCTGGTCCAGATGGTTTCTCTGGTAGTTTCTTCAGCAGCTGCTGGGATATCATTGGTTCGACAGTCATTGATGCGGTTCAGAATTTTTTCATCTCCAAAAAGCTTCTAAAGGCCACTAACTCCTTCTTTATCTCCCTCATTCCCAAAGTGGCAGCCCCTTCCTCCTTCATAGATTTTCGTCCCATCAGCCTCCTCAATTTCACCTATAAAGTTATTTCCAAAATCCTTGCCTCTCGTATGGCTGCTGTTCTCCCTAGCATCATTTCGCATCATCAGGCAGCTTTCTTGAAAGGCAGGAAAATCCAAGATCATATAGCCTTGGCCCATGAGCTTACTCAGAACCTTCAAAAGGGCCCAAAAGGAAAAGGCATTTGTCTCAAATTGGACATTTCAAAAGCCTTTGACAAGTTAAGCTGGCCGTTTCTCTTTAAAGCTCTAGACTTCTTCGGGTTCAGCAAAGATTGGGTCTCCCTCATTCAGGCGTGTGTTTGCTCTTCCAAAGGGTCCGTCCTTATAAACAGAGAGCCAGCAGGCTATTTTGGTGTGGGGTGTGGGCTTAGGCAGGGTGATCCCTTATCTCCTTATCTCTTCATCCTTGCGGAAGAAATCCTAAGCCTAAACATTGCTCATTTGGTTTCCCAGAAGGTCGTCTCTCCAATTTACAGAGCCCCAGCTTCCCCCCATGTCTGCCACTTGTTCTTTGCAGATGATATTCTGCTCTTCTTTCAAGCTTCTCCTCGGAGTATCAAAGCCTTAAAAGGGGTTCTAAAAGCCTACCAGCAAGCTGCTGGCCAGCACTTCAATCCTAGTAAATGCAGTGCTTTTTTTGGCAACAGCAGACAGTCCTTCATTTCCAGAGTCTTACGTTCGGTTGGCTTCTCTCAGGCTTTCTTTCCTTCTAAGTATCTGGGAGCTCCTCTCTTCATTGGCAGCCCTAAAGCCAGGTTCTTTGAGATTTTAAAGGATATCTTTAGGCGAAGACTCTCTGGGTGGAAAAGCAACCTGCTTTCCTTTGCGGGGAGACTCATCCTCGTCAAGCATGTTCTTCAGAGCCTCCCAATCCACATTCTTCTTGTTCTCCCCATCCCCATCTCTGTTTGCTCCTTTCTTGAGAAATGGATGAGGAATTTCCTTTGGTCTGGGGGCACGGATAGAACCAAAAGGAACTTAATCAATTCGAGATCAGTTTGTCTGCCTAAGCTGGAAGGTGGGCTGGGCCTTCGTCGTCTAAAGGATATGATCAGAGCTAACTCCATTCGGCTGGGATGGGCTGCAATCTCCTCCACCTCTCTGTGGGCTAGCTGGTTTAGAGAAAAATATTTCAAGAGGTTTTCTCCTTGGCATCCTAGTTCCCTATCCTCTGGTTCTTGTATATGGAGGTCAATCAAGAGAATTGCTCATTTTCTGTTTCAAAACAGCCACTGGCTAGTTGGAGATGGGAAAAGATTGGATTTCTGGCATGACAAATGGCATGGGCCTCTTTCTCTGGCGCAGATCTTCCCTGAGGTCTCTTTTCCTTGGTCCGAATCAGTCAAAGCAGTCTATCTCAACCACCAGAGACTCACAAGTTTCTCCTTCCCCCTCCAGGTGTTATCTTTCTCCTCTCCCATCTTATCCTCCCTCTCCCTGGTTGAAGAACCTGACAAGCTTCTGTGGACTAGCTCAAATTCCAGCTCCCTCTCCTTTGCAGCAGCCTGGGAATCCTCTCGATCCAGAATCTCCCCTACAGTTTGGTCCAAGTTCGCATGGAACAATCTCCTCAAGCCGTCCACAGCGTGTTTTGCTTGGAAACTGTTCCATAACAAGCTCCCCACCAATGCATGGGCTCAGTCGATAGGAGTGCATCAGGCCTCTTCCTGCAGCTTATGTGGATCTCACCAGGAGTCGGCTTTTCAGTTGTTCTTCGGCTGTCCTTTTGCTTCAGCTTTCTGGTCTTGGATAGAGGTTAATGGGAACATATCTTCTCCCCCCTCCAGCTCAGTCTCAGCTAGGTGGAATGCCTTCTCCCATAATTCTTGCAACAGAGCCAAGAAGGTTCTGGGAGCAATCTTCATCATAGCCATCTTCAGCATTTGGAAGGTCAGAAACTTCTCAATCGTCAACAGCAAGGTGCCTTCTCTGGACTTAGCAATTAATTACTTTTTGGAGGATGCTTCCATAGCTCTAAGCAAAGTGTCTTCTTCCTTTTCTAGTGTCATCTTAGATTCTTTTTTCTCTCTGTGTAAGCAGTTCTATCCTTCTATGAGATAGGGCGCTGTTTCTTGGTTTTCTTTTGGTCCCTACAGCCTTCTTTCTTGGCTGCTGTTGTTTCTTTCCCTTTCTTTTATTAATTCATTTTGCAACTTAGCAAAAAAAAAAGTGAAGAGGAGGCTATCTTCTTCCTTGCTACATCATCTTCTTAGAGTTCTTCTTGAAATTCAAGCTTCAAGGAGAAGGTTCCAACTCAAGCCAAGCTAAACAAGGGTTTTATAGCAGTCAAAGCTTCATTTGAGGCAAGTAGATACATATGTTTATGATTGATGATTGTTGAGAAATTATAGTGGTTTTAATGGAAGAAGAAATGATGAATAATTGAAACCCTAGGCATGGATTAGGTTATGTAATGAGGGTAGTGTGGATAATTGAGATTTATATGCTTTTATGTATTCCTTAATTGAATTGCTCATTAGGTTTACAAGAGGAAGAAGAATGGATGAGAAAACCCATGCACCCATTTCAGGACAGAACCCTGTGTTCTGTTTCTGTATGGTGACCGATCGATCGGCCACATGGTCCGATCGATCGGACCTGTCAGTAACTGGGACTGAATTGTGAGCTGATTTTTTTTTGGGAAACAAGTGTGCTTCCTATGAGCCTAGGGGTATGTATGACAAGAAATACCCTAATTTAAGGTCTTCAAGACTAGGTAAACTAAAAGAAAGGAATACCCTAATCTAAGGGAAACAAAAAGAAAAGAAAGGTGACGAGTGAAGTACTAATTTCTAAAGGGTAGTCTAAACCTTCATGAGTGTAACTACGGTTCTTACAATGCACCATTCCATTCCATAATGTCATCTATAGTAATACGTGCACTGATAAACCGTGTTTCACTTGAGTATTTGGTTTAGATAATTGGTTTTTGAATTGCATAATAGTTGGTAACATTAGTAACAAGTCTGGCACTACCTAGTGGGTTCCGAATTCAATATTACATTGAATTGAATAAATTGATAAATGAAATGACTATTCCTACTGCAGTAGATGAGATTGGGGTGTTCCGGAGCCCGTGGTGACACCAGTGATCTCTGATCAAGACACTGGGAGATCCCACCTTAATTGGACCGAAAGGTCATTGACTGAAAAGTCATACACTGAAAAGCCATTAATAAATATTGAACATTATGCATAACTGAATATGAAATGCTTCCTTTTGGGAAGAAACGAATGGAGTTGAAACCCATGCTAGTGTAGTTGCCAGTATTAGTGTATTATTAAGGGTATTTGTTGAACTGTTTAGCACTGTTAAACAATGAATAGTTAGAAGTTATGAACATGTATAAATGTATGTATACCTTGTTGAACCGTCGTGTTCACGGTATTACTGATGATGTTACAGGCTCAGTTGCACGTGCCGGTCCCTCAACGACCGTCTCGCCAGCGGAGGAGGCCCATTCGCTACCTCCAGGAGGTTTAGCTGAATGGACGTGATGTGAGAGAGGATAACATGTAATGTTTTGGAAATACGTTTTAGAAATGCTTTTATAAATTTCTTTTGGTATTGTGAGCATTGTAAGTATGTCCCCTGCATTGTATTTAAATGTGCAGTGGTTGTTAGTAAGAAACTGAGATAATGTACAGTAACTTTACTGTTCAAAGTAAAGTATTGGATTCGTTTTGTTTAAATAGGTTGTCAATGTATATTATTTGTATATTCCGCATTGTACATTGACAGGTACGTATGCAAGATCCCTTGTAGATTCGTACTAACTTCGGTTAATTCGGATTTACGGGAGTAAGTATGATTGTCATCGCGACCCGGCAGTTAACCCTAATGACTCTGATCTCGGGTCCGGATCGTGACAACTGACTACTTGAGAATGCTCTACCTTACATTGTTACTTGTAAGTTGTGGCACTGTAACCTCTTTGACTCCACTGACTACTTGAGAATACTCTGCCTCACATAATCACGTTCTTATTTGAAAAATTGTGGAACTCACTACTAGAAAAGAGGTCTTTTATATCGGTTACAAAAAGAATCCTATATCGGTTTTTCATATAACCGATATAATATCTTCATTCAAGGTATTTTATATCGGTTAATATTTAATTATATCGGTAAACTTTTTTTTTATATCGGTTAAACAGGAACTGATATAATAATGTCTATATATAATATCGGTTAAGAAAAGATGTGATATTAATATCAATATTTTAGATCGGTTATTATAAAACCGTTATTATAGACAAATATTTTATTTACCTGCATAACACATGTTTTATATCGGTTTTTCCCTCCTTTTTATTTTCCCTCCCTTTTCAGGACGTCCTGCGGCTAGCCGCTGTGCACATGCGGCTAACCGTAAGTCCACATGCGGCTAACCGCCAGTGCACCTACGGCTAACCGCAAGTGTTATATAATCTTTTATGTCCGTTGTTTTGAAACCGATATTATATATCCAATCATATTACATCGGTTATTCGAATCCCTTAATCGCCCGCGCGGGGCTCGATCGATTAGTACTTCTTTCCCTCCTTTTTATTTTTCCTTCCCTCATTCTCTTTCTTTCTCCATCATTCCTTCTTTCCTCTCACTCTCGCTCTCTTCTCTCCTCACTCTCGCCTCTCTTCCCAGCGCCTCTCTCCCTCCAATAACCCCTTTCCTCTCACTCTCGCTCTCTCCTCTCCTCACTCTCACTCTCTCTGCTCTTCTCTCACTGTCGCTTTCTCTACTCTCTCTGCTCTCCCTGTCTCTCTCGCTCACTCTCGTTCTCAGAAGAGAGGGAGGAGTCTCTTTTACTATTTTGCTGAAGCAGAGGAGCATCCTTAGAAGAAGCCCCTTACTATCTGTTTGAATGGAGGTTGGTTCTTCTTCTTTTGCTACTATTTTATAAGTGGGTCTTTTTATCTCCTTTTTTTCCTGTTTAATTTTTGGGTTGTAAAGATGAGACATTGGAGTTCTTATTTTTGCAATTTTGGGTCATGGACCTTTTTTTTTGTTTTTTTCATTTCTCTCCTAACCATCTTATCTTTTTGTTAGTTCTATCTCAATTTCAAAATGGTTGTTTCTTTCTTTCCTTTTTTTTTATTTTTATTTTTGGATTCTTTCTGATGGATCTTATGGTTATGGCTATGGTTATGTTTTTTTTTTCCCCTAACTTAATTTGTTTGGGCTTGTTAGCTCTACTCAGTATTTTCATTCCAGGAAGAAGCTTTATGTGCCTCTTTGACAGTGTAGTTTCTGTTGACTGTCAATGTTTCTCAATCTGTTTTAACCTGTTACGTTTGGGCGTTTGGGCGTTTGGGTTTTATGGTATGGGATTTTGGTTGGCACTGTAGGTGTTTTGTAAGGGGGCTAGCCGCCAGACCCACGGTCAACTTTCCAGGAAGCCTATTCTCTCAGGATGATTTTCAGTACGTCCTGCGGCTAGCCGTAGGTGCACTGGCGGCTAACCGCCAGTGCACCTACGGCTAGCCGCAGTGCTAACCGTTGGAGTTCGGTTTGATTTCCAGAGACAAGTTTTTTAGAACACCCTCTTGCGATGACCCCTTCGGTTGCCTCACGGCTAGCCCCCAACTATTCCTGCGGCTAGCCGTGAGCCAACCTGATTCAATTTTCTGAGAGGTAAACGTCGTGGATGGGGTGTGTTGGTGTTTTGTTTATTTCGGTTTTCACTTTTTGTTGGTGCTGGTGTTTGTTTTGTTGGTTTTTGTTTGTTTTTGTTTGGGAAGAGGGTTTTGGAAGATGGTTTTGGAAGATGGTTTTTTTTTTCTTGGTCACAGGGGAGCAATTGAGCTAGTTGTTATCCTCAAATGCACAATTTACAGTAAGTGGGACATGAATAGTCACTTCAACGCACAATTATATCTCTGCACAATTAATGTCAGTCATTTTTTTTTCTGTGGATTATCTACATTACTCTTCTCTGTGGGTTAATTTTTTTAAATATTTGTATCTGGTTTAATTGTGAATTTTTGAACTTGGTTGCTTTTGTATTGTTGTTTGGTGAATCTCTGTCCATGGATTTATTTCTACAAATCTTCAGCCAATCTGAAAGCTTTGCCCGAACGAGAATAACCAAGGTTGGAAACAAGGATATTCAGTTCGTTTGGTGCACACCAACCCAGGTCTCTCTCACATTAATTGGTTGTAATATTAGCATTATATGGCAATGACTTTCTGATTATTGCTTGTCTGTAGCATTTTATTGGGCTATTCAGAAATGGACAAGTCTTGGATGTCATTGAATCGGTTTTCTATTGCATACGGGGAAGGGGTTGAAAGTTTTTTGATGTTTGCGAAAAAGAAGTTTGGTGATGGGAATCCCATGCCATGTCCATGCAAAACATGTGGGAATCTCAATAAATTTGTAGCTAAGGATGTTGAGTACCATCTCTTTTTCCATGGTATCGATCGAAGTTATACTAGGTGGATATGGCATGGAGAAGCATCTCCTGGTGAAGCTCCCTCAAGTGTGCCTTTAAATAGGTCCACCCAACACCATTTTGGGAGTGATGTCCCAGATGATACTACACCCCCAGATGATGCTGCAAGCTCATTAAAATTGGCTCAGACCGCTTGTGACCAGTATTCATCAAATCCTGAAAAGTTTCAAAGAATTCTTGCAGAGGCTGAGGAACCTTTATACAAAGGTTGTCTAAAGTTTACCAAATTATCTGCAGTAGTTACATTGTTTAATGAGAAAACAAGGAGTGGGTGGTCTGACATAAGCTTTTCACGGTTGTTGAAAATCATTGGAGACATGCTACCCGACGATAATAATTTACTGCCCCGAAGTATGAAAGAGGTTAAAAAGACATTGTCTGTGTATGGGATGAGCTATGAGAAGATAGACGCATGTCCGAATGATTGCGTGCTTTATAGAAAGGGATCTGATAATGAGAATAAAACTAGTTGCCCTACTTGTGGTGAGTCAAGATACAAAGTGAATAAGAACCTGACTGAGCAATGTAAGGGGGTGCCGGCAAAAGTTCTATGGTATTTTCCACCTATCCCTAGGTTTAAGAAATTATTTCAGTCGGTACAGACATCGAAACAGATGACTTGGCACGCTGATGAGAGATTGGTTGACGATAAGTTACGCCACCCAGCTGACTCCCCCGCATGGAAGTTGGTAGATGATAAATGGCCGGAGTTTGCACAAGAGCCAAGAAATTTGCGCTTAGCACTTTCAGCGGATGGGGTCAATCCGCATGGTTCGATGAGCAGCAAGTATAGTTGTTGGCCAGTAATGTTAGTCACTTACAATCTCCCGCCTTGGTTGTACATGAAAAGAAAGTTTGTGATTTTAACGATGTTGATATCGGGTCCACGACAACCTGGAAACGACATCGATGTTTACCTAGAACCATTAATCGATGACTTGAAAACACTATGGGATACAGGGGTTAAAGCTCATGATGCTTACCGACAAGAGGCTTTTACGTTGAAAGCAATGTTGTTGTGGACCATTAATGATTTCCCTGCATATGGTAATTTGTCTGGTTGTGTTGTAAAAGGCTATCATGGTTGCCCCATATGTGGCGAACAAACACAATCATGCAGATTAAAACATTCGAGGAAGAACGTATACATGGCCCATCGAATGTTCCTTCCAGAAGATCATCCCTTTCGGAAACAGAAAAAATCATTTAATGGTGAGCAAGAGTTTCGAAAAGCACCAATGATTTTGACTGGTGAAGAAGTGGCAGAAAAGGTTAATGGAATCAAAACCTTGTGGGGGAAACCAGTACCAAAAGAGAAGCCCAAGAAAAAGAAAAACAAATCAAAAAGATCGACTTCATTGAAGAGGAAGCGAGTGGAAGATGGTAGTGATGATGGTGCTAGAATTTGTTGGAAGAAGAAGTCAATTTTCTTTAACCTCGACTACTGGAAATACTTGCTTCTTCGACACAACTTGGATGTGATGCACATAGAGAAAAATGTTTGTGAGAGTCTTATTGGAACCTTGCTGAATATTCCAGGTAAAACAAAGGATGGACTGAATAGTCGCCTTGATTTGCAGGATATGGGTTTAAGGGATGAACTGGCACCTGATGTAAGTCAGAATAGAGCGTACTTACCACCAGCTTGTTTCTCATTATCCAAAGAAGAGAAATTCAGTGTGTGTGAAACATTGCATAAGTTAAAAGTTCCAGATGGATACTCATCAAATTTCAGAGCATTGGTTTCTATGCAAGACTTAAAGTTGGGGGGTATGAAATCTCATGATTGCCATGTGTTGATGCAGCAATTACTTCCTGTTGCTATACGATCCGTGCTACCAAAACATGTGAGAGTTGTACTTATCAGATTTTGCTCATTTTTTAATGAGTTATGTGCGAAGGTAGTAGATGTACCTCGATTGCTTGAAGTTCAGAAGAATCTGGTGGTCACCTTGTGTTTGCTAGAAAAATATTTCCCACCATCATTCTTTGATATTATGGTTCATTTAACCGTCCATCTCGTTCGAGAAGTCCAGATTGGGGGCCCTGTTTGTTTCCGATGGATGTATGGATTTGAGAGGTATGAATAACTTTAAATATTCTTCAAGTGTAATTTACTAATTTAAATTATTTAAAGTAATCAATGGTTTACTATGTTTTAGGTATATGTCGGTTTAAAAAGGTCAAGTAAGAAATCGTTACCGTCCAGAAGGTTGCATGGCAGAGTGTTATATTGCAGAGGAAGCGGTTGAATTTTGTAGTGAGCACTTCTCTGGATTGGATGCAGTTGGAATTCCACCATTTGAAGATAAAACTTACCCTGAAATTGTGACTGGCAAGAAACCTCCAGGAGGTGATTTTGTTGAAGTTGATGCTAAGTCCTTGGAGCAAGCACATTGTTATGTATTGCACAACACAAGTGTTGTTCAACCCTATATTGAGTAATTGTATTTTAACTTCTTGACTTACAAATTAAAGCGTTACACTAGTTTTACCGCTAACATGCGGTTCGTATGGAAAACTATGCAGGAGACACATGAACCACCTAAAGAAAACATTTCCTCGGCAGTCCAAAATTCTTAAATGGTTACAAGATGAACATAACCGTTCTTTTAGTTCTTGGCTCAAAAACGAGGTAACAATTGTCAATCATAAGACTTGTGTTGTGTCTATTTACTAAATGTGACTAACTTTCTTAGGAACACAGGTTTTTGAAGATCGACGTGTCACCGGTAACAACACCTCAGAAATCTTGAGATGGGTATCACAAGGTCCTCGTATACACGTTATAAAATATCATAGTTATACCATTAATGGTTCTCATTTTACCACAAAGGATCGTGATGCTTCACATGTCACTCAGAATAGTGGTGTAAGTCTAGTGGCCACGGCGATGAACGTGTCTAGTGCAAAGGATAATAATCCTGTTTTCTGTGAATCAGGGTACTATGGTGTTATTGTGGAAATATGGTTGATTGATTATAGTCATTTCAAAATCCCATTGTTCAAGTGTGATTGGGTTGACAACAAGACTGGCTTTAAGGTAGATGAGCTGGGATTCACCATAGTTGATCTGGCTAGAATTGGTTATAAATCTGATTCTTTCATTTTAGCCTCTCAAGCAAAGAAAGTCTTCTATGTACCTGATCCAGTCAATCATAAATGGTCCATTGCTCTAGCAACTCCTGAAAGAACCTATAATGTTGATGACAATGAAGAAGTCCTCTTTGATGCTGGCTTTGAAGATCAAACTCGTCATGAAGTAATGCAATTGGATGAACCATTGGATGCTATAAATGAATCTGAGGCAATGTACACGCGTGAAGATGCTGAGGGGACTTGGACTGACATTGATATTTGAAAATGCATTATAATTGTGTTTTTTGTGTAAGTGTTTATTATTGCTAAATATTCCCTTATGTACTTTTTTGTAAGAAGCATATATAGGTTATTTGAACTGATGTCACACTTAGTGGTAGTGTTAGTATGCTATGCATTGCATTGTTGTATGTATTACCTATTCCATGACATACACAATATATTTATTGATATGTATGTTTTTTTTTTTTCACAGCTAGTAATGGATCCAGAAAGTCATTTTCGTGAATCACAGGACAACATAAGTAATGTTGGTGAACACCGCATTAAAAAAAAAAGGAAAGCTAGGGGGACAACTTTAATGCTTGAGTTGACCAAGAATTGGGATGGAAAGGTAATTACTGTTGAGTATGATCAAAAGGGTAGGCCTACACCACAAGAAGTACGCCGGAAAATAGCTGGTTATGAAGGGGCTTTGGCAAGAGTGATGGTCCCACTTAACGCAGTTAGTGATTGGCGTAAATTGAAAGATCTTAGGGAAGGGCAACTGGAAAGAGATTTATGGGATACAATGAAGGTAAATAAATATGTGATTTCCTGTTACTTTTGGAAGACCTTAGAATAATATGTGCCTTACTAAGCTATTTATCGTTTTTTACTATTTAATTCATTTGGTATAGACCAGATTTGTGTTGGATGAAAATACTAAGGCTCAAGTTATATCTGATATTGGCCTCAAGTGGAGGACGTTCAAGACAACTTTGACTACTAAGTACATACTTCCATTCAAAGATAATCCCGAACTACTTGTGGAGCCACCTACAAAGTATAAGTTTATCGATAAATTAGATTGGACTAAATTTGTGCAATCAAGGTTGACCCCAGAGTTTCAGGTATATATCTACTTCTATAGATTACTTGTGGAGCCACACCATTGCACTCACTCACACAACACTGAGCACACCACACACAGCCCACAACTGCACTGCAGCACACCCCTGTACACTGCAGCACACCCCGGCACAATAATGTATTTTCTTCTTTGTAATTTTAAGGAGTTAAACATTCTACAATCTAAAAGGCAGTCCAATAATGTGTATACACACCGACTAAGCAGATCAGGCTATGCGGGTCTTGAAGAAGATATTGTAAGTACATTTAATATAGAACTATTTTAAATAGTTTCTTACGGTTGAACTAAACTAACTTAGATGTTTAATTGTGTTTTCATATTTAATGTATAGAAAAAAAAATCCAAAGAGACGGGCATTTTCGTTGATCATGAAGATAGGAGTCTCAAATGGAAATTGGCTCGTCAAAACAAAAACGGGGAATATTCAAATGATTCCACAAGGGAAGTAGTAGGAAAAATTGTAAGTTTTCATTCTTTGAAAAATTGTAAATTGTTTTAGACTTTTTGTAAGAGTGCCCAAGGTAGATGCGAGGCATCAAACGTCTTCACTATAACTTGTAGGTTGAGTATTCTCCCTAAGGGGATTCATTGGTATTTAAATATTAGCTATATACATATGGCTCGGGATTCATTGGTGTCATGATTATTGTAGGATGATCTGAAAAAGAAAGTAAATGAGGGGGTTGTAATGACTGAGGGGAGCAATGATGTTCTTACTATGGCTTTGGGTACCCCGAAGCATTGTGGACGAGTTAGAGGGGAAGGGAAGCATGTCACTCCAATGGCCTATTTCAAAATACCAAAACGTGGAACGAAGAAGTATAATGAGGAGTTGTTGGCCCAGTTACATGAATCTCAAGAAAGGGTGAGAATTTTAGAACAAGTTGTGAAGGATATAGAGACACGTCAGAACTCTCCCCATTCAGAAAATATTGCATCCAATAGTAGTGGCGTTTTAAAAGGTCAACAGGTAATTTACCAAACCATAGTTTTTTGTTGTTTTGGTATATTATGTTGAATACATGATTTCTTAACTATTTTTCCTAACTATATGCATTGGTTAATAACCATTTGAATTCGTATTTAACTCTTATAACATGCAGCTTGAATATGGAGGTACTTCAAAAGTGAACCAGACATCATCAAATAATCTTGGTTCCCCGCAAGTATGTTTTATGGGCCGGCTATTAAATTAAGAAATTACAACCAACATTAGTTTCATCGTATTATATACATTAGTCGATGTAAGATTTAGTACTTATATATTATTTGAAGATGCAGAATTGTAGATTGGCATTGGGATCAAAGGACAAGATTGTTGCGAAAGGAAAGGTTTATGGGAAGACTGGACCATTGGAAAAGATTCACAATATTTCTTTAGGGGAGCACAATGTACGAGTGTCGATAGATTGTGTATTGTGTCCTGATTCCCCTCTTCCTATACCCGTACGTGGTATTTTGACCACTATTTTAGATGCACACAACTCATTTGTGGCTTGGCCTGAAAAATGGGTGATATTAGATGATAAGGTAAAGTGTATTTTCCAACTCTTATTAGTTATGCTTAAGTTAAACTACCGTAATTAACTTTTTCATTTTAATTTGGATTTCCATGTAGAGTGCGGTTGATGATTCTTCTGCAGCTAATGGTGATGCAAACAATGGTGAAGGGGCAAGTCAGCTTCAAAAGTTTGGCAAGATTATAGAAACGATGATGAAATCAAGTCAGATAAGTATTCCACTTGAGAAAGGGGTATTTGAAGAAGATATAGAATTCAATTATTTTTTCAAATCTGATTTGTTAGATCTTTGTAACATGAAGAAGCTAGAGGTTAACTCAATGACTGCATACCAAAGGTAAACTATTTGTCTTTTTCCTAAGAAATATCAGTCTCTAATATATTTGATGTTATGGCCATTTTATTTACCTTATTTCTTTAGGTTTCTCTACGATCGATTTGAAAATTCTCGAGCAAGATATGGATTTTCACATCCTGCACATTTCAATGATTTTGGAGAGAAAGAAGAGATGAAACGCAAAATGATAAAGCGGTTGAGATTTGCAAAAAAGGACCAACTGATTTTTGTTCCATACTCCACCATGTAAGGGCGTACTATATTTTCACGTGTCTTCAATTTATCTTAGTAGTCATTTTATATCCACTTGTGTGTAATTAAATCTTATTTGTCATTTAATCCGTCCGCTTTTATGGAATTAGGGGTCATTGGCTTCTATTAGTCATTGATATGACATCAATGGAAGTGTTCTGGTTGGACTCCTTGGTACGAAAGGTTGTTGACTTGAATGTAAAGTTCATAGTGAATGAGTGAGTAGTCCATTAATTCTTCTTGTTCATTTGTTTTCAAGGCTTCTCTTTTAAAATACTAAGTCTAAATGGATATCGTTGTGTGAAGTGCAATGAAAGTGGCAGCTATGAAAATGGGAAAAAGAATTAAAGGAAATCCAACTTGGGAATTGGTGAAGGTGAGCAATGAATAATTGTGTTTATGATATCACACATACAACATAATCCTTTTAATTTGTATGCTTTTTATGGTCTCTATGTAGTGTCCTAAGCAAACGGGGAAAAAGGAATGTGGGGTTTGTGTAATGAAATTTATGAAGCATCTTATGGAAGATCCTCTCGTGTCGACAAAATCTAAGTTGAAAGAACTTGGGGAGGCAGCGACATATGGCGATGAGGAGCTTAATGATTTACGTTTGGAGTTAGTTGAATACATTTTAGATTTTATCAACAATGTTGAATAGGTACATTCTATGCTTTTGCCTCTAAATTGTCATGAATGCATGTTTAGTCTTGATTCATCGAATATGGGAAGTGTCAACTTCCCACAAGCTTTTACCATCCAAAATGTTCTTAAAACTTACTACTATGTCATTTATGATAGGAAGCATATACATATTAGATAGGCTTCTCTTGCAAAGTATTGATCGATGAAGTGATTTATGCCTTGTAGGTCCATTTTTCATTGGACAACTAATCGGGGAGCAGCGGTACACCAGGGCATCCCACAAGCTTTTTTGAGCTTCTGTAGGATGGCTGCTAACTGCAGTGAGCTTCAGCTTGATAATGTGAGTGAGCTTGAAATTTGTGTGTGAGCTCAAATTGAGCATGAGCATTAGCATGATTATTTGCTTCATGTTCCTTGTAGGGGAGCATTTATGGCCTCGTTCTTATGGCCAAACAGATGGTCCATCCTTAACTGATTTACACAATATTCATCCTGCAGATACTCTTTAAAAAAAAAAAAAAGGGGCTTTTTCGGCTAGCCGTGAAAATTCATGCGGCTAACCGCATACTGGGCCTGCGCCCTTTTAAGTTGCTTTTCGTTTCCCTCTTTTTCTTTCGGTTAGCTACTGTTCTCTTCCTTCTTTGGTCTTCTTCATTGCTACGTATCTGATCCTCTTCTCCCTTCTTCCTCCAAGGTATCTTCCCTTCTTTTTCTCTTATATTTCAGTTCTGTAGAATTATTTTCTTTTCCATTTTGTTAACAGTATCTGTTTCGTTTTGGTGTTTCTCTTTTCTTTCTCTCTTTCCAACTTCCTCCATTTCTCTCTTCCATTGGTTTCTTTCTTCATATTACTTATTGTCGTGTAATTTTCTCTTCCTTGTTTCTTCTAAATCCTGCCTTTTCGCTCTATGCTGTGTATTCTTCCTCCTAGTGTTTTCTTGTGCACTCCAGGTGTTTGTAAAAATGCCTCCACGAATGAAAACAGCTGTGAACCGCCCTGCTAAACGAGGACGATCCACTGCTGCCTCCTCTTCTCGTAGAACTAGATCTCCCTCACCCTCTCAGGCTACCTCTCAGTCCACCTCTCCTTCTCTTACCCCTCCTTCTTCTCCTCCTCCACAGCCGGGCTCTGCTGTTCTCAAACCCAATGCCCAAATGCTGGATGCTTTGAAAAAAAGATCAATCATGGTTGAAAGACGCACTTTGCGTAATGTTGTAAATCCCCATGAGTCAGCAGCCATTCTTGCTCAGGTCAGATGGGAAAACATGTTAGACTGGGGGGACAAAGCATATCCGTCTCTTGTTTTTGGCGTGTTTGCTTCAATCACTGGTGCAGTATCTTCCGTTGACTCATGTTCCTTCACAATTGCCTTTCAAAACAAAGAAGTTACGGTTGATCCCGATCTTATCTCTTCAATCATGAATATTCCAGTGAACCCTGATGGTCTTTCCATGGTGTCTGACACCCTCACTGAAGCTGAAAAGGCCCAGGCTACTATTGTTCTATGTGGTCGTTCTGTTAAATGGGATCCTAAGAACTTCCTTCCATTGGGATCCCTCATTCCAAAATACAGGCTGTTGCACCACCTATTCACCTTCAATGTCTATCCTCGTAAAGGAAATCGGACTGAATTAACTGCGTATATGGTAAATGTTCTTTCTAAAGTGGTGTCAGGTGTTCAAATGTGTCTTCCCTCTCTTATCTGTAGAACCATTGTTCGCTTTCACCTCTCCACTGCCTCTAAGCCAGCAATCCCTTTTGGCTTCCTCATCTCTCAAATAGCTCGGTCTCTTGGTGTTCTCCGCCCAAATGAGCCTACTATTTCCCATACACCTTTTGGCACCGCTAATCTAATTCAGATGAATCTCTTTCCATATGAAGAAGAAGGGGATGTACCCCCTCATCCTCAACCCCAAGCCCCTTTAGCTCCTCAACATCAGGCACCTTCAGGGCTCGCTCCTTCCTCTTCACATCGACAGGCTTCCTCTTCATCGGTTCCCCTGAGTATTGAAGAACGGATGGATGCTTTCGAACGCAATCAGTCCAAAACCGAAAAGCTTTTAAAGAAGACTCTCAAATATCTCAGTGGACTGTCAAAAGCGTGCAGAACTCAAGATGCTACTATCATGCCTCCGTCTCCTTCACCTCCGTCAGATTAGTTCTTTTGGGGATTCATAGCCACTTGTGTTTTTATTGGTTGTAATCTTTTTGGTGGTGTTCTTTTGGTTTGTGGCTGCCCCTCCTATGGTTAATTGGTTTAAACTTATGTTGGTTACTCTCTATGGATGTTCACTGGATATGGATGTTTTTATGGTCTTAGTGATGAACTGCTTTTATGCTTTAATTGTCTATTATCTTCTTGCATTTATTGTCTGTCTTCTCTACATCCATGGTTATTCTGTCTTGTTCAATTTGTGACAAAAAGGGGGAGTATGGTTTAAGTTTGCAGGGAGAGAATCCATCTCCATTCTCATGCTTTTAATCTCTGTTTGTTAGTGTTGTGCTTTTACAGGTTCAACTTCTCAATCTCATATGAAGAGCTATGCATACTAGTCTTGATGCCTTTTTGTTCTTGTATTCGTTTTTCAGTTGTAAAAGGTCTTGTAGATAGTATATGGTTGTTCTTTGAGTTGTTTTGGATATCTTCTGTAATCTTGTATTAGCTAAATGATTTTGTCACGAAATTGACAAAGGGGGAGATTGTAAGTGTCACATGTCTGTGTGCACTGAGTTTTGTTTGTCAATTCCACGCCAATGAGGTCCAAAGTTCTTGCCTCTCAAATTGACTCAAGGAAGATCACATTCAGAAGGATTATCAAGCTTGTGGGAAAGTCCGGATTAATCAAAGAAGGTCTCCATTTGTGCTTGACAACCTTTTCAGGTAATTCATACCCACCCTTAATTAGATCCCTGGGAAAAGTTGTATTTTAAACTCATGTTTTTTATCCTTGATAATTAGTCCCTGTGGAAAGGGTCAGGTGACCCTACGGTCACCTGCGGCTAGCCGCCCCTTGCAAAGGGGCTAGCCGCCAGACCTGCGGCTAGCTTTCCAGTAAGCAGTTTCTCAAATTTTTTTTCTGTGCTTCCTGCGGCTAGCCGCAAGTGCACATGCGGCTAGCCGCCAGTGCACCCACGGCTAGCCGCCAGTCACCCACGGCTAGCCGCAGAGCTAACCGTGGGATTTCGTTTTGCTTTCCAGAGGCTGTGTTTTTGTCAGATCATCTTGCGGCTGCCTCACGGCTAGCCTCCAACTGTTCCTGCGGCTAGCCGTGAGCTAACCTGATTTGAAATTTTAGACCGTTATTTGAAATCGGCTAGCCGCTGGTCTAAAGGGGCTAACCGCCAACATAGCCGTTGGATCTTTTCTATAAATCTGGAGCTTATTTCTCCTTTCACAGTGACTCTTTTGAGAGTGCTTTTGCAGGCTATTTTGTTCCCAACATATCTTAGCTCTCAAATCTTGTTCCAAACACTCATGTATAGTACATTTAGGAAAATCCTAGAGCTCCATTAGCTCCAAGATGAGTGTGTTGTGTGAGAAGTTGCCTGTGTCTATTCTTTGTGGCATGATTTAATCATTTCTATATCTATATTGTGGGATTTGTTATGTATGATAGGTCATCACTAAGATTCAATAGACACACACACTTGAGCTTATCTACTCATCTAATTGTATCTCTTTGCTTGGTATTGTTTAAGCTGTCTTGTTGAACACATATGCTACTTAAGTCTTTCTGATCTTCTTACATTTGTTCTGTTATCTGTTCTGGTTTTATTATAAGTGCCCTAAAAAGTTTAAAATTGGTATAATTGATTCCCTTAGTCCTATATATTCACCCCCCCTCTAGGACTTAGTCATTGGCCCTAGCCTGCACTATCAAGGACAACCTACATTAGAGGTAGGACCTTCAAACCCTACACAGGTTGATTGAGTGCAATTTCACAGATGATTCAGTGTAAATTTTTTTCAGAAACTGATCATAGCTAGCGCCAGTAAAAAAGGAGTTGGGTCTTGCCTCCAAGGGAAGCGAAAAGATGAAAGCTCTGGAGGTAAATTATGATTATTTATCTTTTGGTTTTTTTGTTTATATATAGTTCCAACTTTTTGTACATCCCATGGAAGATGATGTAGATATATACTATATATATATATATATATATATATACACACACAATATTTCCATAGAGCAATTTGTCTAGTCAAGCTTTATTATGTTAATTATTAATTAGTTATATATATATATATGATCAATTTATTAATGTGTATATATAGTGCAAAGTTTTATTGGTGTACAATACTGTGCTGCATTAATGGTACTGCATCAATGCAAATTCTTTTGATAAAAAAAATGCATATATAATATTAAATCGGTTACAGAACAAACGATATAATACAATCCAAAAAAACCGATATAACAAAGCCCTTTATAACCGATATTATAAATTATTTTTATATCGGTTTCACTCTTTTTTATATCGGTTTTCAGTCTCAAAACACATCCGTTCTCCGAAAACCGATATTATAAATTTTTTTTATATCGGTTTCACTCTTTTTTATATCGGTTTTACAGTAATTTCAGTTTCAAAACACATCAGTTTATCGAAAACCGATATGATAAATATTTTTTATATCGGTTTTACTTTTATTTTATATCGGTTTTACAATAATATGTGTTATATTTCCGGGTTCAAAAGACATCAGTTGTCCAAAAACCGATATGAAATATTACACATATTATATCGGTTATTGTTGTTTATTATATCGGGGGTACTTATATCGGTTTAAAGCTTACTGAAAAACCGATATAATAGGTCTTTTATATCGGTTTTTAGCCGATATAAAAGCCCTTTTTTCTAGTAGTGACTGTAACCTTTTTTCAATAGAATTAGGAAATTAATCGAATGGTTGAGTTTTGCCTAACTGATTGTATTTACTGTTGCATTTGTGGTTCCCAACAGATGTGACTCTTATCTGCTATCCATGTTGTAGCCTTTAAAATGGGCCCACTACCTAGCAACTTGCATGGAAACAGACTTGCTTAACATTTGCAAGCTGCATGGAAAGAGACAGGCTGCCTTCTCCTTTACAAACTTTCAACGATATTGGAGAGCAACTTGTGCTGTCCTTTATTCCCACAAAATAGCAAAAGGTACTTTTACTATATGGAGAGACAGGAACCTCTTCAGCTGGTGAGTGGTGACCCTTATATATTAGGGGTGTATAAAAAATCCGTCAATTCGTAAATCTGATATGATTCGATCAGATTAGTGAATTTTTATCCGATTCGAAGGTAAACAGATTGGTGACGGATTGAAAATTTTATAATTCGTTAGTAATGGATCGGTGGCGGATTTAACCTTCAATCTGCGGATTCAATCCGATCCGATCCAATCCGATCCGTTGACATTAAATATAAAAAAAAATATAAGGGGTCTAAATATAAATTAAGATGTCTAAATTTAAAATAAGAAAAAAATTTAAGTGGTCAAAATGTAATTTTTTTACATGTTTGATATAACTTTTTTTTAACATTAGATTGAATGGATTAATCTAATCCGATCCGATCTGGTCCTCCACGGATCGGATTGGATTGGATTGGATTTTAACAACTATGGATTGGTGATGGATTCCAGATCCACCAATTTGTTACCTATAGATTGATGTGTACACCCCTATTATATATTGTCCAAATACATTGCTGTGAATTAACCAGTGGCAGGGGCCCGAAATTTGAAATCTGAACTAGTAAAAATTACTATCCCAACTGAAACCATTCTTAAGTAAACGCAAGCACGTAAACTCCAAGAAAAGTTATGGTGCCTTTAAATTGGTCGCATGAAAATACATGATTTGGCTCTATCAATCATTTAATCACTTGATTTTTACATGATTAGAACGGTGGACATAACTCTGATTGGAATAAGGTTTAATGTGGTTTAGTTTAAGGTTGGATAAATTTTTTTAGTTTTTTAATTTTAAATGTGGGCCATTGATGGACTTATGATGGTTTTGGCAATTACGATAAATTTGAATGGAGCTGATCCCAACATAATTGGTATGATGCTTTGATAATGATGATGAAACATTCGAAAAATCTCAAAGGATTTATTTGTTTGCATACATAAAATTTAGAATACATAAGAATTCTTATTCAAATGAGCTCACTCAAGGATTATTAACAAGGCAAGAGTGAGAGGTGATTGATACGATGTGAATGGTGAACGATATAAGCAATGGCGATTGAGCCTTGACTTTCCTCGGATTGGAAATATTGGGGGTGATAGTTGAGTATTCATTTGCCATATTCCCTTCATTCAATTTCTACTAAAGGAGATCGAGGTTATTCTATAGTCAGTTTTGATATTCAACATTGGTTCTTCTTTTTTATCCACTTATAGAAATACAAGGTCCAGAGATTCTTAAAAGTTTAATTACACGAAACAAACGGCCCTAAACACGAAAATCCGTGCATATATCTTAGCCAGTGTTGACCTGGTTTTTTCAGAATCTCCTGGTCATTACCTACAATGAAAGGAGCTGAAAAACAATCCTCATGCATGGTTCCATCAAGCAGTAGGTGGGGAGTAACATTTCTTGATTGCAGCATTTGGGTCTCACATCTTGTTCGCAGCTGCCAGAGGCTAAAAGCTATACTGTGAGTTGATATTAACACAAGCGGTCCCAGCTCGAGGTACACAAGCGGTCCCAGCTCGATGTACAAGAGACTCATGTGGCTTTGGGACCCACCTACAGATAAAGCCAAAGGGCACCACTGTACTACTTTCATTCCTTTCTTGAGTAGTAGCTTTCGTCAGCCTCTAGCGGACGGCACAACTCATCAAAGCTACCCAGCAATATCAATATGCATGCATGGCCTCCTAGTCCTGAGGAGAAGCTAGCGTCTATGCCTATAACTACAATATGAAGCAGACGACCAGGTAGCATGACAGCCTCCTGCATCTCTTCTGTCCTTTTAATGTAAATTTGCATGATAATTATAAAGCCTATAACTTCTTGTTTTATGGCTGTTTACTTGCTGTATGGTCCTTCATGAGTTTAATCAAACTAAGTTGAGCTTTCAAGAGTGAGTAATTCTACATGGGTGGCACCTCAAGTTTTCGAAAGAAAAATGAACAGTCTCTTGTGGACTGTGGAGCATCTTAGAAGCATGACAAGAAGACTAGACAAATATTGAAAGATTGGAAAGGATAATATCAGCTCGCCGAGGACGATGAAATGATCTTTTTAAGATCTTAAAACTTAAGAGCTATACATTTTTTATGTTTGCTGTGATAAAAATCCAATAGTGACTCATGGTTGCATCAATGTCAATTTGGAGTATTACGAATTTAAATGTGCATGTGTATGCGAAAGGATGCTCGTGAACAAGACAAGCCGTTGTTGTGAAAAACATGGAGACAAATTAAACTGAGAAAAGACGTGTTTTAAATTCATTGTATCATGTCTTTGGAATGTGAATATCGGAAGTTTGTCGTATCAATCAAATTGCTTTTATCTTACAGATTTCTTGTAGCCATCCAAAGGCGCACAGCGAAAAAAATCCAACTCCTTCAATTTTTACTGCATTTTCAAATAATCTTTTAAGTTTTGGATTAGTCTTAGGATGTATTTGTGCAACAAGAAGATTTATAGAAAAAGAGAAAAAATGTTTTAATTTTCTATGCAATACACTGTTTCATATGTGTTTATGTGGAGGAGCGTTACAAAATGCCTTGGTGTTTTAGAGAGAAAAAAGTCCCCTTTGGAGGAATGAGAGGAGTTGCTTAGGTCGCGTTATCTTCTCAGGCAAGTGGCAATGTGGTTGAGAGATGGCCATCATCATTTGAGACAAGGCACACTTGTTTGATGCAAGTATTGCTCCACTTTATATCATCACTTTTCTATTGTTTGATACGATAATTTAAATTTTTGTGATGAAGACATTTTTCAACTATTGAAGAAAAGAGTTCGACAGTAAAATTCTTCACCCGCATGAAAAATTACTTTCACAATGCGAAATCCTTTTCTTAGTAAACATTCTCTGAAGTGTCAATAGTTAAATTATTTTCGATTTCATGAAAAGTTTTACTAGTTTCACATTTCTCAATATATATCTTCTTTTGTTGAATTATCATCCTTCCAAAATAATATGATCAGCTCATGCTTTTGCTTCTGACGCGCGAGTTCACACTTCAAACAAGAGCTAGACATCTACAACAAGGACGTTGGTCATGAATATAGATGTAAGTTATCTAAGTACGAGCATTGATTTGGGATGGACTTCATGTTTGTGAAAGATGTGTATAAAACCATGCATTTTCTGGGAATGAAGGTTTGGAATGACATCTATTAATCAAAATAATTTTCATGTGAGCACGGCACGGTCCGAGCTCATTCACTAACGTTGATTAATAAGAAATTCCAATCACATGAGTTATAGATAAATTAACAGTGCTGCTCAATTATTGATTGTAGATGCCATGTAGTAAGGGATGTGTCTAGGTAGGTGATAAGAGCCTAAATTGCACCATTTAGGCCCCTTAACTTAGACTTTAATTTACGCTTTGATAAGATTAAATAGTCTAATTATGTTACTTTCATGTTTGCAGGTGTTCTAGTAGCATTGGAGAGAAATTAGTGCAAGATGGAAAAATGGGCTGAAATCCAGAAAAAAATCAGAAGACCCAGTGCTCTCTGGCTCCGGGCGTCCGGACGCCCGGTCCCAGAGAGCCCAGCGCAGGAAAAATAGCTGGCGTCCGGACGCCCGGACCGTCCGAGAATTCGTCCCTTGCACGTTTTGAAGACCTTTTTCACCCAAAAACTTATAAATAAGAGCCCAAACTCGTTTTTGGGGAGATTCACACTTTGGGAGAAGGTCTGAAGAAGGTTTTGGAGCTTTTGGAAGCGGATCCATGGCGATTTCATCAGAGATTCTTCGCCAATCATCTTCCATGCGTAACTAATTCCTCATCTTTGGGTTGCGATGAAGCCCTAACCTCTTGTTTATGGTGATGTATAGGTTTAGGGTTTATTTTTAAACGCTTTTGATTATATGACAAGATGTTAATCCATTGAATGGATTTTATGTATGCAATATTTCTTTCTTTGGTATTTTAATCTTGTAGATTTGAATACTAAGTCATATAATGATGCTTGAATGAATGTGCTTGTTAAATTTAGGATAATCTATGCCATAGAGATAGGTTATGCCCTGATTTACATCCACATCATTTATTTGTTGACTCTGAAGGTTTGTAACCAAGACGAGTCTCTATAGCGTTGACAGTGAAACCCTAAGGCCTATACTTGCCATTGTGCGAGGTTAGAGTGGATTCGTACCCTTAGATCTTTTCTCTGATTGAATCACCCCTGTCTTTTAATTTGTTAATTTAGAAATCAAAACCCATCAATCCAGCACTTTGTTTTCTAGTAGGATTAGTTTAATAATCAAAACTTCGTTTTCTAATAGGAATAGTTTAGGAATTTAGGGAACAACACAACTTAGCATTTTTATCCCAGTGGATACGATACTCGGTTATCATCTTTACTTTTGCAAGCAGAGATAATAGCGGGGAATAATTTATAATTGCAACCTTGTTTTAGGATTGGTCAGTAGGCCTATGGATGAAAACGATGAATCAATGTCCTATGACAAAAAGGCCACATAAAGTTCTCATTGTAATATGATCCACAGGATCGATGATGTCTCTGGTGATCTCTCACTATCAAGATGAAAGCAGTCATCTAAATAAAATTAATGCCACACGTGAAACATCTCTCTCTCAACATGGGGTAATCCCCCCCCCCCAATGTGCACGAGGATGACATACGTCACCTATACGTATGCCCAAAGTAATGTAAGGATGAATGTCACATTATAGTAACCGTGAGGTAAAGTAAGGTGACATAGTCAATCTACTAGTAGCTTTGGTGAGACACATCCCTTTTATAGAAACAACCAGGATCAATCTCAGACTGTATAGTGCTGCTGTTTGAGGGACTTAAGTGGTTATTTCAGTATTTACTAGAGAGAAAAAAAGGTATATAGTGGAATAAAGTGGGAGAGAGTAGTAAAAAATAATGACCTTTTATATTAACTTCACTTTACCACAGTGTACCATGCATGCTTTTTTATGAGTTAAAGCAAAAATATAAAGCTTTTTGTAAAGTTTGTGATAAAATATGTCACATCTGGACCATAGCTTACCACACTACTTTCTCATATGCAAATATGGTAAAGGGAGAACATATCACATCTGAGCTTATCTTTACTTTATCTTAACTTTACCGGTGGCTAAACAAATGCCACTTAATGAAGAAATGCTTCGATAGGGGTTATCCAATCATCATGGGATATGTGGGAGGTCTCTCTATAATCTATTTTATATAAAACACGATTGTATAAGATACACTTTTGAGATCTTCAAAGTGGATGCCAAAGTTTGCATGATCAATCTAGGGACATACATAGAACTCTGATGAGTGTTGAGAACTGAGATTGACTGGCCACTAATTCAGGAATCCCTAAAATTTTTTATCTACGGTGAAACTATTTCCCTTATTACATTTAGTCATCTTATTGATATAAAGTATGAAAAGGAGACAAAACCATCATGTAAATTAAATGCGTGTGATTCTCAAGGTATTTGCACAATGCTAGTGAACGAAAGTTATAGAAATTAAAGTATCATACGGCACACATGCAAAGCAAATGGCACATAGGAAGAACAAAAATACACCTTTTCTGTTGTTTATGAGCTAACTGTACGTATTAACCTTGATAATGCAAGCTTAAGGTTTATCAAGAAGGTTAAGCTTGCATTATCAAGGTTAATAACCTTAATAATGCACAATTTAACAATTTTAATCTAATGGTAGGTCCTACAAAGATTTGGAGATTAATATGTCTTAGTGTTTGAGATGGGCCCAACTGATCGATTTAAATATTGGACGCGTATACTCACAAGACAAGATCTGGACTCATTAGAAAAACTTCATGCTGCTACTCGGTTGGCTGACACCCTCATCTCCTCTACAAGAAACTGGTGGTTGGTGTTGGTCCCATACGATTGTGTTTGCTTACAAGTTTCATTAATTTCCGAGTCAATGTAGGAGGGGGACCATAGTTCAGTAGCCGAATTGCATGAAAATAATTCCAGTTTCTGATGACTTACTCCCTGCCTTGGACTTGCTTTCATTGTGCAAAAGAGAGAAATTAAAGACTAAGCTTCAATACGGTTTTGTTCTCTTTTCAATGATTTCCTCTTCTTTTACAAAATCTTCTTGCTTTCCCTGATATGTTTGAAGCATGTTGGGTATCCACTGCCCTTGAAGGGAGATTCCTTATTTTATATAGTTGAAGATTTCACATCAACATATTGATGCGAGAAAATATTGGTAACATTGTGTAAATCTGTAAAATGAGGATTTTCAAATCCTATGGGGTTGCGTTGAACCTGAAAGTACTCCTAAAACAATGAAGATCTTCAACTATCCAAATACTTGAAAATTTTACAATTGCCTAACATGACCTTAATAGGAATTGAATCTTAAAATCTCAAAGCAGTATTCTTGCTGTCAAAGAAGTTGAGATTCAACTGATAAAGGTGGAAGAACTTTTGAAAAGTTCCATTCGAAGCAAACAAATAATCCCTACCACCATGGAAAAAACTTCATGCGTCGCTCATTGTGGTATGGTGCATTAAAATATGGGCGGGGCCCGCATTTGAAAAACCCATATTTTCTCTAGTTTTCTCTTTTTCTTGAGGAGAAAGGGAAGCGTCTCTTGTGTGTGAATCTGATGATCAATCTAATGGGTGGTCTATTGAGATTGACTTTTGAATATTTAGATGCTGAAAATGAGATGAATAATATTAAAGCTGGCAAACAATTTGTGTTTTTCAAAGGTGTTTAACAATCAGAGATTGACCATACTGCATGATAGTTTTGCTCAGGGGTGGACCTACCTGCTTAAATTTTTATTTTTTACCACTAAATTTTTTATAGTTTTTTCTTTTGACCTTTAAATTATTAAAATCTTCTTTTAATAATTTTCATTTGGCCCCCCTAGTTCCATTTTTTGAGTCCGCCCCTGGTTTTGCTCTACCACCGCTTCTCTTAATTTTTCTACTCTTCTATTGTTTCTAATACTATATAAACAATTCAAAAGCATCCATTAACCAAATATGGTGTCATGAAGAGTGGACATGCATCATCCTAGTGCCATATATATGAATAAGTTATCCAATGTCTTGAAAAATAGGATGTGGGTTTTGTAAGCTGATAGATCTCGGCCTTACAAGTGGTTTGACAGTCACACATGCAATTGTCAACTAATTAAAAAGGCAAAAGAAAATCTAAAAAGTCTAGGAGGGTCAAAATCAAAGTTCTAAAAGTAAACTCCCCCACTGTCTTATGACTCATGTGTACCCCACGAAAGAAAGTGCTAAAAGGTCAAATTAAACAAATGTTAAAAAAAGAAAAACCTCAAAAGCTCAGGGCTAATTGTTTTATGTAAAGAACTCAGTGCAAGTGCTAATAATTTTGGTTTAATCAATTTTGTATGCGCGGACATGACCTTTTCATCAAAGTTGGAGTATTTTCTATTGTATCCTCTTGAAAATGTTGTAATTACTTCTGATAGCTAGTCATCCATAAACTCGTGGGTTAATGTGGGTGTGTTTTCTATTGTTTTTCCTCCCTTTCTTTCTATGTTGTTTATTGATTTACATATTTTAAGAACTAATAAGTTTGATTACAATAGAATAACAAATGGTTAGTTGAGATAATGTCCTTTTTTTAGGTATGGTAAAGTTGTTGATTTGAAAACTACTATTTTAGCTTAGTTCTTAATAGTTATTTGGAAAAATTTTGTCATCTAATCAGGGTTGGTCAATGCTATGTTGACATTAAAAAAAAAGGTGTTAGCTACTGGGGTTTTTAAGTGGATAGCATTGTTTAAGGATTTTGGCCTGTCCCTTGATGCTTTTCCGGTTAAATCCCACTTTGATTAAAAAACAATTTGGAAAAAGTAAAAATGGATGCAGAGATTTTTTTTTCATCCGAAACAATTAAGGATTAATCCCTAGTTTAGTGTTAATAGTGTAAGACTTGTGTATGAGTGTTTACTAAAGCTAGGTAGGAAAAAAAAAAAAAAAAACCTACAACTCCACAAAGGTCCAGAGGGATTTTCTTCTTATGCATCAAATACTTCTTATCCCTTGTGTAGAAAAGATTTTTGTAGCTTCTTGTTGGTTGTATTGAGAAATGGTAAGAGTAGATTGGTGAGAATCATCCAGCATCACACAAGTTCTTTTTTTTTACACATTTTTAGTTTCTCATTGATATCTATGGTTTTTCATTGTTGAATTGCCCATGAGTGAAGTCTATACAATTGATGGATTTTTCATTGTTGGATTCCAGCAGCAACAGTGGATAAAATGAGGGGCAAAAGTTAAGTACAACTCCTGAACTTGGAAGAAGTCTCAACCAAGAAATGAGATGGGACTTGGCGTTGGGAAGAACTAGGTACAAGAACTAAGCTTTGTTAAGCAAATGGTATAGAGAGTGACAAATCTCAAAATAATTAAGCTACTTCAGTATACTATGGAAACACTGATTTGGGATCATGAAACTCCCTGAGAAAGAGGGAATTTTTTTTGAAAACGTCAACATAGGAGGTCATGACATAGGTTGCCTATGTGTGTAAGATTTTGGAAGTTCGATTGTATACAAAAGGCAATGGGATGTTGACTTGGAATCTAGGTACCCGACCACGCACTGCACACCTTGTGGCCTTGTGGGGTGGGCCACAAGGACATCTTATACTCAACAATAGAGAGCCAAGTTTTCTTATCTATTGTAGCTGAGTCCTGATCCTACAAGGCTTTAAGATAGAAGAGTCCTAAGTTAAAGAGTCCTAAGTTAAAGAAGTGTAACTTTACAGTGGAGCCCATCTATCAAAATCTAAACCGTTCAAACTAAATCGCGAATGGAAATATAGGGTATCCTCTTATTGTATGCTAAATACGAGTTTTTCCCACAGTTGGATTCCTTGTTAATTTAATGAAAAGAGTGGTAATGAATATGAATATGCTCAGATTGCAGATTGTGTTAATTGTAAAACATTTGACCCAATGGTGGAAGAAACTCTAATTGACCTAAATTTTGTGATATTTCTTGCACTTGGAGAACATTTATTTTGAATGGGTTGGATTTTAAAAGGTGGGCTCCATTATGGAGTTTTGAATTTTTTTTGTCATTTATTACTTTTACTTTTGACTCCCTCTTTTTTTCTTCTCTCTTTATTTAGCCTTTTACTTTGCTTTACTATATAAGTAAATTGCCAAACAACCAAAGTAACTAAGGATTTCTATGGGCTAAATCCTCAAGAGGAATATCCAGACTGAAAGTCTCTCCTTTCCAGTAGGGACGCAACATCAACATCACAACAGTAGCTTCGTTTTCTCTCGTCAATAGTCACACAACAAACCGGATGGTACACTCTCATTGATGGGAGATGAGAAGAGCATTGCAGCTGGAAAAAAGGCAAAAGACAATGGATACCAATGCACCTTTCAATAAATCCAATGTTGGGCACAAAATAATAAGTCATCATGTGTACTAGCTCTGGGCCAACTTTCACACCAATGGAAGTTGAAGTGTTGAAGCCATTGATATTCATCTCAATGTATAACCTCAAGGGGTAGTGAGCCCCGAGAGGTAGCGCAGTTGGCTATGACTACGGCTTAGAAATCGAAAGTTGTAATTTCAAACTTGTGTTCTCTCCCTGGGGTCACTTGCCAAGGCAAAAGCATGACTCACTTGGTGCATAGGAGAGGCAGAGATTTCACGTGCCCAGAGAGTAATCAGTTTTTGAAGAAGCCGGACACCCCCATCGATATTCATCTCATGTAAAAGACATTGTCACCTGGTTTATAGGCCCTGCTTCACTTCTAAGTACCGGCGTCACTAGAAAGATCAATGGAATTATAGGCCATATTGTGCTATAACCAAGACCACAATAACAGTGGCGGCTCCAGGAATTCGAGTCAGTGGGGTCAACAAAAGACTTATTTTCCACAAATTGAATAAATTTATTTTTCCCTTTATCAACATTTGTCATCTACTTTAGATAATTCAACAAATATAATATAAATTTATCAAATAATCTATTTTTTTGACAATTTGACGAAGATAACATTGAATTCTCAAACAAAAATAAACATAAATTTTAATACATTGTTACTAATAGTTCTTAATCGAAAAAGAAAATCCAAATACATAAACTCTTACAGCTGCCCTCGACGGGTTTTCATGTGTTGAAATCGTTGCATAATAGTTTCATTATCAATACTAGAAAACACATCATTCTCAATATATGTGACTAAACAACCATTCATCCATTGATCTTTTATTCGGTTATGCAACCTGTTTTTTACGTACTTCATTATTGAAAAAGATCTTTCTACCGTTGCAGTCGCTACTGGTAAAATCAACGCCAATTTTAGAAGCAAATAAATAAATGAGTATACGATATCCTTCTTTGTTTCCACTAATTTTTTAGCAATGACAATTCTTTTAAGCTCTAAAAACTCATTGTTAGAGCGCATATCAACAATGTAGTTTTGAAGTTGATGGTCAAGTTTCACGAGGTCTATTATAGAAAAATCAACAACGCCATCATTTTGAACAAGTTATAGTAAATGAATAGTTAATGACAGAATGTCTAAAAAATGAAATTTTCTTTAAAAAATAAAGTTGGGTCCGTTAGTTTTTTTTTTAAATTTTGGTAGACAGATGACCCATTAACTTAGGCATTTAGTGGGGTCAAAATCTTCCTATAAGTTTAACTCATTAAAAAAATTATTTTTTAAAATAATATTTTAGATCTAATTGACCCCACTGACATACATGCACAATAACATAAAGTACTGGTAAGAAATTCTCAATTTTTTTTTTGTCAACTCCATCTGAGGGGCCCAGATTTCGTCTCATGTCTCTTACCAGCCTCGTCCCTCAATTTCTGCCTATCAAAGTTGCTTACCATATGCTCCAGGCAAACACAATTCCAGAGATTGGACGAGGGCCAAAACATAGTTTGGAAGGTAGTAATTAATGACTTCAAAAAAACAGGGGGAAGCCAGAAACACCTAGTTTGTCTTCCAGGCCAAGGTCTTGTTGCGAGTCCTGTTCCTTAGAACACATGGAATTTAGATGAACAATATAAACATAAGTAAGTGTTATTATCTTATCTTTAAGGTTATGTTTGTGCTACTTCGTTTTCTGCAGAAAAGGTCGCCCGATAAGGCTCCAAAAATCATGGCGACTTCTGTCTTTATTTGGTGCAGCGACAAAACAATACAGGATTCCGTCACTTTGTATGCATTTTCGTCGTTGGAGCAGATTTGAGATTCTTATCTCTCTAGATCGGAAAAAAAAGTCGCAGCTTCTACGGCTCTATGCACAAACACGCCCTGAAAGTAGTGGCACATTCCTTTCATTTTACTAGTGGAGAATAAACCTAGTCAGAATTGGAGATTGTAGCTTTCAAAAAGTGAATAGCTTCTTATGACTGATAGGATAAACATGTCATTAACTAAATGAAATCAGATCCTCTTTTCTGCTCTTTTTAATTCATTTTGCAACTTAGCAAAAAAAAAAACTAAATGAAATCAGCACGGTTGGTAGTTTTGTTCTGGTGAGGGAGGTCGGTTGGTGAACCCCCCTCACTTATTATTGGTACTCATTATTAGATGATTTCCTTGTCCTTGTCTGTATTTTTACCACTATTATCCTTATCTCAAAATAAAAAAATATCGGTCAAATATAGAAATGGAATTGAAACAGGAATGGACCACATCAATTTTTGGCGGGTCAACTTGATTGTGTGATCACAATCAATTAAGACCTATTTGATTGCAAGCATTAAAAGATATCTTGTTAAATCCAAATGCTCTCCCCAAAACTAGTTTTCTAAAATTGTCAAGGGAAAAGCAGCATTATGAAATTCAAAATTTTGAGAATTTTGCTCGCTAGAAGTGACTTTTACACGGCCAACTTAGATAATTTTCACTATAAATTCTCAATCAAGAAGGAATCTCAGAATTGTGGGACAACATAATATTTAAAAAAAAATGCTCTTAACCAAACATGTCCTTAGTAGTTATATCTTACCTTTATAGTGGCAACGCTCCGACAAGAACTACTACAAGGAAGAGAATTGGAAATAAAGGAATTTGGTACCTCAATTAGTGATAGAATGACTTAACATGAACTAGCCTCTAACTTTTTTTTTTTTTTTTTTTTTGGTGCAGAGCCTCTAACTTGATTTGAGATTGCAATCCCTTGCACCAAGGAGAAACTACTTTTTATTTCAAAAAATCAAGAGACCGTTTATTGGTTGAAACTTCAAAAAAACTAACAATTAAGGACAACCATAAGAAAACGAACACATGTCCCAAATAATTGGCATAAGGGGCAATTATAGAGACTATGATATCTTGCGCCGGAATCAAGGCTTGTAAGGACCCTATATGTGGGTCTGCAATGTGGCTTGCATGTGCGGGCACTCAATAACAACATCGCTTGAGTTGGAAATGCAATAATTTAGGGTCCTATATGAGTTGGAAATGCAATAATTTAGGGTCCTATATGTGTAACACTTTGATTGGATGCTAAATCCAATTATTTAGGGCCCTCTTTGAATCTTTGTGAAAGAAGTAAGGTAAATGAGTTTGGGTGAGTTAGGAATAACCCTATTTTATATTTTACCAAAGTTGTTTTTCTCTCTTTGTTTTTTCTTTTTTTTAACCCCCGTTAAGAGGTTGGGGACCATATTTTACTGGACCAATAGCTAAGGGAAGGTGGCCGGCCGGGGTTCAAATCAGGGTAGCAAGGTGAGAACTGTTGCCCCTTACCATAGGGAAAGGCGTCGTTCTAAATTGTTATGCTCTTTGACATAATCAATTATGGGTTTTTAGTAAACATGTTGCAAAACTTTTAGAGTCGTTGCTTACTCGAACATATCATAGGAGGGGTTCGGCCGGTGGCAATTATTAAAGTAGGGCCTAACTAGGTTAGGACATTTCTTTGATAGTTTCAATTTGACTTGATCAAATTTTTTTTTTATTTGAGTTGCTTTGGTCACATTTGACAACCAAACCCTCGCAAATTTCTCAATTTCCCTCGAGGATATGGAAAACCCATGTTTAGCGAGGCCAATGAAAATGAGGTTCAACCCTCCCTCATAAGATTTGGAAATCCTCAATTTTGTGGATTTATGCACTGGTACGAATTTTCTTCAGTCATATGCACCGATATCGATTTAAAATCTTTAGCTATACAAATCTTCAAATCTATGACAAGGAGAAATTCTCAAATCTATGAATGCCTCACAGATTCTTCACCTGTTCCCCATATGCCTTGGAAGATTTAGCTTCCTTGTCTAAGTAGGATTATTTGTTATATATTATCAAAAGAGGATTACTGGCCTATAGAAAGTGGCTCTCTCATATAATTGAACACATTTAAAAATCATCAAATAGTACAAAAAGAAATAAAGCAAATGTTTCTTCTCTCTACATCTTTTCCTTATCTTTCCCATGATAAGGAGAAAGTTGGATTGAAATGCATGTGTAAAGATGAATTAACCGCTCGTTGATATGAGTGAGAATGATAGTAACTTAACCATTAAAAATGCCTGAGTAAGAGAGAGGACCGGAGACACCTTTTGTAAAGACCTGGACTTCTTTCCATCAAAGAAATCCAAATATGGTTGATTTTCTTAATTTTATCTATTAATTAGTCAAACAAGAATCCGAATGGATTGGGTTTTCTAAATGGGCGAATCAAAGCCAGATTTATACAAATCAATTCTAAAGGTGAAAGCTAATCATAGTCAACTTAAAATAGTGATGTGGGGCCATCATCATTAGGACATGTGGTCATTTGTACCATTTATGTCTTGACATTTAGATCATCATCATCACAAATATCACCATATTTCCCAAATATAATGACTGTTAATTCAAATATCACCTTGAATTCATGAGCTGTTTTGGCAGGTTGTGATCTTTTGCTGAAAGAGCTGTCTCAGTCCCCATTTGTTCTCCCAAAACATGGAAACAGAAACTATTCCCCTACATAGCGGAATCGCCAGTGGCTACATTTGTTGGTAGAGGTATGGTTGGACTTGGATCTATTCAAAACAACAATAGGCCATTATACTTTTCAGCTGTTTGGATCTTCCTTAGCAAACATCATATTCTACTGTTGGATGCCAGTTGTGCAAGTACTCAGCTTGATAGTCTCTTTTTAGTATCATGATTATTTATGCAGCTTAATTAAAGGCTCAAACACAAGTATAAGGAAGGAAAGCTTTCTCTATTTTTGCAACTTGGGTGCTTTGGATTCCTAAATTTTATTGACAAATGTAAAAGATGTTTTTCTTTTGAGAAAAAAAATAAAAAATTCCAGATGCATTCCATGGGGTTTTAGAAAGAACTTGATTGGCACTAAACTTGTAGATACCCCAAGGGAAGTATAAATCTTTGTAGACAAATTTCAAGTTACAGAAGAGAACTTAAGATTACAGGACAATTGACTTAATCATTATACTTAATCATGGCATGAGTAGTGCCGTAGACCCACAGCCACAACAGAAATTAGATTTTCAGACAGTAGAGAAATTGGTTGGTAGCAGTTAAATGGACATGAGATTATAAGTGTCTTGTGTGTATTTTTATTAATTTGAGCTAAACTATTGTTTAGTTGTTCAAATATCAATGGAACACATTAATTCATCTTTCTTAATCCGTTGTGTGAACAGATGTGGACAGACATCACAATGTCGGATTACTCCGATGGATGCGATCGATCAATTGGATAGCAACAGATGTAATGGTATAGGAGGTAATTACCTCGATCTTAATAGTTAGTTTGATACATAAGAAACTACTAATTATTGCCTCTTAATCAGGTGTAGAGTCATCCGTGACAATAAGGAGACAAAAGCATGTGTGCTTTTATAATATATAAACAAGGAAAAGAAAAGGCAGGGATAAGGTTGTTAGCTGATCATGAGAGAGAGAGAGCAAGCTGGACTTGGTGAATCCTATTTATTGAAAATTTGGTGAATCCTATTTATTGAAAATTTGAACTACTTAAAATGAATGTTCTCATCTTCTATTTAATGGGCCTAATTTTAGTTTGATAAAAGTTGGTCTCACCTAAAAATTGAGTATGTATGAAGCACAAATAAATTATAAAAAAAAATCATGTGTTTTAATTATTAAGTATATGCTCAATCTCACAATGGAACCTACTCCTATTAGAGTATAGTGGGGTCGTTTGGAAATCTTAGTCTAATTAATAAGATCTAATTAGATTAAGGTCTAAAATAAGCTGTCTAGTTTTAAGTTCTAATTTACAATTAGACTGTTTGGTAAGATTATAAAAAAGCTCTTATTTCATAAGATAATGGGGCCTAACTCTAGGAATTGTGCAAACTAAGGCTTACCTTTTAAAAATTACAGTACCTGACCTACTATTTACGTCATTTTGAGCATTTTATGAGGTCATTTTGCATTGTCTAGCTCCATTTGTTTATGGTAAAAGAGCTCTTAAAAAAGCGTAGCCTCCCCAAAAGTTCTAATTTGTGAATAAGTTCTAAAAATAGAAAATACAATTAGAGGTTTCTCAAATGCTCTAATGTATAAAAAAGCTATAAATCTTTTTTTCTTTTTCATTACCTCTTCGAGATCTGACTATTCTCTTGACCACGTGAAGTCCTTGCTTCTCACGCATACTGGGTAAATTAGAGTTTTGCCTAGCAAGTGGCCTCAGGAGAGAGAGCTTGAGTTTGATGTCCCTCTATTCAAGCCAAGCCCTTCCCAACCCCATCCTTTTAGGTAGGAAAGGGATCCCTGTTTGGACCACTCAAGGGGTGCCAATGGGGGAGAGATGTGAAATCAATGGCATCTCATCTTCTCTCCACACACACACAAAAAAAAAAAAAAAACTTTTCCATGTGGCACCTTTTCCTTTTAGGTGGGTCTCACTGCTATTCAAGACAAACACTTCCAGTTTCCAACCCCCACAGCATCCTCCCAAGTAGTTTTCACTGGACTTTTGCTCATGATTTCCTTGGGCGATGCGACCTATCCATCACAACCCTTAATACATAACTATATAAAATATTAACAATATGTTTACATACCATTTTCTGCAAGTCAATTTGGGAACATGGGAATTCAAGCATGGACCCAATTGACCTGGACTCAAACCCATGCAATAAAAAGAGGGTCCATGCTGGTTACTTTTTGGGTTATCTTTTGAAACCAAGAAAATGGGAGGTCCATTGATATCTACATAGAAATATTGATGACCCAAACTTGTACAAGAGCAGAGGGATAGTATAAAAAATGCCGCCAATCATCTACAAGCCATGGGTTCCAAGTTGTGATCTCCACAGCTAAAGCTCACCTACCTAAAATTGTAAGAAAGAGACGCTCTCACAAGTGACAAGTCATCCATGGGTGAATTGAATTGAAATCCCCATGAGTCATATTCACACAGTGTTCTGCTGGAGTCCTTATCACTGGTGTTCTCCCTTTCGAAGTATGTCTATCAACTATGGAATAATAACTGGGTGTGGTTAGCTCTCAAACCAAGTTGGCTGCACCAGTCCAAAACAGCTTTTTAAATGTTCCTCCACTTTGATCGATCCCTATTGGACTTGCACATGTGTGGAATGGCATGTGAAGAGGATCAAGAGCATGGCCGTAGAATTAGATGCACTTTTTAGCCTTTTGGGAGGTAGGTGGGCCCCACAGTCCAAATATTCGATGGTTAGATGGGAGAGGAGCAACAACATCCATGTGGGGGAAAAGGGTCCCTTGTTTGATCCCCAATCAGGGCCACATGGAAAATATATATATATATATATATATTGCGGAGATAAGATGTCATTGATTTAATATCCCCTCAATATGGCACCCCTAAACCCTGTTTGGACCAAACAAGAAATCCATTTCCTCATGTAGAGGTCCAACACTCCAACCCTTTGGTACAACTGTTGAAGGACAGGTCCATCAACTACAAAAAGGTCTGTCCTCCATGTCATCCTCTCCGGCCCTTAACTCTGGTACGGTGAAAATAAGTGGTAAATACACTCACCCTATTTAGTAAGTACACCCACCCTATATCTCAATGAATGCTAGGATTTGACACCCGGCTTTTCCTTCCTCTCCTCGTGGCATGGACTTGTGGGAATCATTTGATGATGAGAGGGGACATAGTACGGCTACTACTTAAAGGGCATGCCGTAGGACTTTTTTTTTTTAGGAAGGACCTGGCGTCTTTGGAGATGAACGACTGTGATTTAGAGATGGGTTGCAGGGAGTTGCCAGTGTGTTTTTTCCCGCTGGGTTCTGACAAGAACCAGGAGGCTTTAATCTGTGGGGCCCACTGCAGCGAAGATTAGATTTTGTGGCTGAGATGAACTGGCAGATGCAGATGAAGGTTGGGGTCAGAGGAAAGAAGGACGTGAGATCATCTTAGCCGTTGATTTAAGGGGCCTTGAAGTTTGTTTGGTGGTCTTTAAACTACACATTTCTTTGAGATTTCATTCAATGGTGGGTGAAATTGGGTCAGATCATGGAGGAGACGAGCGAGTGAAAGTACCTGTTTTGATCAAAGGTTGTAGCCTGAGTGGGGCCTTTGTTACTCGCATGAAAATGATTTCTCTTGAAGATATAGGGATGTTGATTAAAACATCAGCCATTTTTTGATGTCATCTTAATTTGGAAGTAAGGCATAATTTGGTTAGAGAGCAGGTTCACACTAACAACACAAAAATCTTCCTAATCTCAAAAGTCTTGGATATTTAAAACAAATTTATTCAAACATATTACATTCATAATCTTCCAACACAATGGTTTCAGAAGGAAACCTAGAACGCATATATTGCATGAACGCATTAATTCGCTTCGTATATGGGGTAGCCCATGCAGCTGCACAATCATGCCTGAAGTGAACCCATTGAGGCATAATGGGAGGCATCGGGTAACTATCTGTCAATGCAACCTGGACGTAGTGATTATTATTTACATACACGATAGCAATAGCAACATGTTGATTCGACGGTGGTAGAGTAGATTGAAATGACAAATACGTAAAGCTCTGTGCAGCACTTAAAACGTGTAATATCACATTGAACCTCGAAGCAATTAAGAGACCCATATCTGGCATGGTCATCCAATGCTTAATCGATGCTCCTCTATCTAATGCAAAAAAGTTTAGTGAGTTGTAAACACGAGTCCACTCGTCATCACTATGAAATATTGCAAGATACTGTGTTCTGAATGTGTGCAATTCTTCTATTAAGTTATATCGGATAGTTGGCCATGCATCTTCGTGAAGACTAAGACAGACAGCTATTGCTCGAAATCCGCAATTTCCATTAGGTTTTACGTCTTGTACATGCATAATGTAAGGATGCAATATATGTGGAAACTGACGAACATATGCATGTACAGAGTAGTTGTAAATAGATGAGCAACTGTGTCTCGCTGGTTCTTGAAACTGGAAAATATTTGTTGCAACTTTTTTTTTCGAGGAGGGGCGTCCACGAGTGTTCGTCTTAACAGTAGGTTCACGAATTGAAGTTGTTGATGGTGTGATTATCTCCCTCAACTTCCTTAAATGACTGAATTTACCATGCCTTTGTTTGCTGCTTAAACTATTCCGAGAACACTTATAGCTCGACGTCACAATCAATGTCATCGTCTTGAAGAGACACATACGGTGATAAGCCAAGTTTAATCCAAAATTTATCTATGGAATCAATTGGTATGTGACGACCATTGTTCAAATATATTGCTTGCTCGTGTGCACATGGCAGTCCGTAGCTCGTACGAAGTCGACATCCACATTTGAAGAAAAAATTCCCTGACATCCTTAGACCGCTCAAATTCATTCAAAATCAGATGCAATGCGTGACTTGAAACGAAACCACATAATTCCTGGAAGTGCGGTATATTGAATCGATGTTGGACTATAGTTTTACTTTGCTCAATACTTGCTTTGATAGCTATGTCTTGTGATTGGATGACTTGGTGAATAAAAAACAGCGATGTCTCCAAATCTGACTGCGATGACTCCAAGTATCGTTTCAACTTCGCATGCTGGCTCTCGACTCTATTAGTTGTCTGGTTTCCAAAATGCAGATATCTGTCAGTCCAGGCGGATACAAACATCTCCTTATACGGTGTCAACCATACATCCTTAAGATAATTAATCATACTTGGAAAGTTTTGCAACACTACCTCAAGGTCCGCTAATTTGCACACATAGGCATTCTCAGTTTCAGATTCCAGCAACATATTCCACATTTTGTAGAATGCATTTCAGGATTTCTTGTCTGTTATTGATAGCCTGTACTTGCTCAAAATACTCCTATAAATGTGCCACCTACAGAGTAATTTCTTAGCATCGGGAAATACCTGGGCAGACGCATTCATCAAAGTCAACTCTCTGTCCGTGACAATAACTCGTGGACTGGTGCATCCATCCATTATTGACTGCAGACACCTTAAAGCCCAAGTATAATTGAACACTTTTTCTGAGTGCATGAACACGAATGCTATGCAACATGTCATATTAGTTGTCGTCACGCCAACAATCTCAAGGAGAGGCATCCTGTACCTATTCTTTTTATCAGTATCAAGAATATTCATTAAAAGGAGACAAGTAAAATGAACACGAAAGCTGGGAAAGAGAAAGGAGGAAAAAAAACAAAGAAAAACAGTACATGTTTGTTTTATATGTTGCGTCCATCAATAACACGTGTGGGAATGCATGCTATCGCTCTAATGATCCTGGATGTGCGAAGAATAAATTTTCAAGCATTTGTTCGACTCTCACAAATATATCCTTCACGTTGTAGGAATGACATGACAACTTGCATCTGGGTTTTATTGGCTTTCTCTGCAATCCGAAATTTCTTGCGTGCATTGTATATGGTCTCAATCGTAGACATGTTATCCGGATTCTGCTTCTTCAACGATGTCAAGATATCTCGTGGCTTCACATTTTTCGTAGACAGATGTATCGTCAACTGGATTTCGGATTCAGAGAGTCGACCGGGGTATGAATGTCCCTCCATATATGATGCAGGGGCATGGTTATGTGTTCCACATACCACCCTTGCCATCTAATCATCATCTGTTCTCATTTTCACCCCTTTCACTCTAAAATGACAATCATTTCTTTTTGTACCTGTAACCTTCGTGAAAGTTTTCTTGCTTCTGTATGTGCCACCGCGATTACATTGGAACAACAGTTTAGGACTCTTCCCGATTATACTAGTCTTTGACCTTTTAATGACAATGATATATCCTAAATTGCATCTAGTATTTTGAATCCAATCAATTAGAGATTGACGTGAATTAAATACATGAAAATGTATTTATTCTGTTAGAAATTAAGAACTTTTTATTAAATATTGACAAAATAAAACATAATTGGAATTGAGTTAATATCATACCATGCCGGTGGAAAATTCGTTTGTAACATTTTCATCCACATTTTTGTCTTCTTGTTTTATTTCGTTTCTGAGAATATCATCCTGACAACAATATACATTTACTTGAGCATCTGCAATTAATAAAAAAATATTTCCTGAAATAATTAAAGAATTGTATATTTACCTAATTACTTGAACTACTTGACAATCGCAGATCATTGGCCCAAATTCTCAGTTGATCCAAATTCATATCTTCTGCTGGTATGTATATTACCAAGGAGAACCATATCTATGTATATATAGAGTAAAACACAGATTTGATGGAACTAAAGAGACATACTTTAATAGAGAATATATTCCCTGTAGCTACTAGTGAGATGATGTCCACTTAAGTACACTTGACATGGTTAGACTTGCTGTTGTTATTGCATCAGACGATATGTACCTGAAAAAGCAAATATCAATCCTCATTATGACATTATCTTATTTTTGGAAAACCTTGAATAGTGCAACTTTCTTGATACATTGGTCACTGCAAGATCCAACATTGTGCTAAATTTTACAATCTACCTTCACTAATGGATGGATTGATTAATAAAAAAAATATGTTCAACAACATACTCCGTCCGTCTTCCAATCCCAACCGTTCAAATGGTGGGCCACAGTATAAACGGATGGCTTCCATTCATGGGTCATATTGCAATCAATAGCTTTTAGTACCGCCAATTTCCCTTCAGGGAGATTTGGGACGGCAATCTGCATCTTTTAAATTGGGATCATGTCGTTCAAATTGTACGGATGTGATGAGAGAGGATTAGAACCGTTCATCAATCGAATTGGAAAAGACGTGCATCAATCAAGTGCTTGTCTACTGTTCTTCGTACGTTCTTGATGTGATTTTACATATAGGATGGGTGTAATAGAGTGGGTGTAATCCAAGTTTTGAGAAAGTATACTGACCAAGTCTCATCATGGAATGATTATCTCACATCCAATCAGTCAAAATTCAAATCCTATAGGCATAGTGTGGGTGTAAATACCAACACGACTTTAAAAGGGTTAGTTTCTAATTTCAAGAATTCATATTTTAGACTCTTCAAAAATTATCATTTTAGGTAGATTTCCAAATATATATCTTTTTTTTTATGGAAGATCTGAAATTCTAACAAATGATACAGAGAATGGAATTCAAAAAATTCTAAAAGGTCTTTTGAATTGTTGGAATTTAAAACTTTAATGAAAGAAACACAACATTTCAAATACCAGGTGACAAGATGTCACATCATGTAAAAAAAAATCCAAACCTCCTAGATTTTAGTCATAAATTCCCAATAAAGAAACCGGCCTTAAGTGTAACCCTCCTAGTTCTCACCTGCACAACCAATTGACTCCATAGAAAGTTGAGATCTTGTTGGATTTGTATGAAATTACTAAAATGTTTGAGTGTTCAAATATACAAATCCTTATATATTTCTTTAATATTAGAATTCGGTCCACCATTAGATTGGAGAATTTTCTCTCATGTGCATTGATGCCTTTCGTCACCCTTTCGCCGACTTTGGTAATTTATGGTAAAATAAAAGTGATGTAAAACATCAAATCAATAGAGAATAAAGGTTAATGAGTTATAATGGTATTTTGTCTTTAGTAGTTTGGTGGACGTATTTTTGTCATTTAGTGGAGAAATATGTTATTTTTTTTTACATTTTTAGAAAAAGAATGGAAAGATTTTAAAGACGCGTACTTTTGATGTGACTCTTTGTAAGAAAAATAGAGGCTTTACGTTAATTTTACTTTAATAGTAAATTCTCCAACGGGCCCGAATCCTTTGATGTGCATTAGAAAATCTTAACCATTAGAATTTATAGGTATAAAACACATTAATCAAATACTATAAAATTCATATTTTATATATGTGAACTTTTATTAGATTGAAATTTGATGAGAAATCATGCAAGATGGAAGACATCTATATTGAACTGTTAAAATTTGAGTCTCCAAGACATCTTGACTCCTATCCTGTGGTATCACTAAATTTTCCCATTTTTGGATTTGATTTGAGATGGTAGTGGAACCACCTTACACATCAATGACCTCCCAATCCCATTCCTTGCTTCCTTTGGCACCCAATCTCCCTTGCCCTTTCTTGCACAAAAACCACAACGTTGTCCTATCAAAGGTGTCATGGATGTGGGCCCCATGACCTCTTTTCACTCCTAACTCCATCTATAAGTAGCCCCCATCTACACCATCCCATTTCAATCCCATCACACTCAAAGTCACACTAACCCCTTCTCCTCCCAATTCAACTCTCCATGGCCACTACTGCTGCTGCAACTTGTGCAGCAGATTCCCTTCTAAAATCCAATTTCCTGTCCATTTCAGTCGATCTTGGCCGTCCAAACAGGTTCGAAAAGGTAAATAGCAACACCACAATTATCCATTGCTCCTCACTCTCTTCTTCTTCCTTTTCTTCCTTAGTGCTCCATCGACCAAAGCCGTCCATCAAGAGAGAAGAATCATCTACACCGTTCACACCAACATCCCCCAAGCCCAAGCAAGAGAGAAAGGTGAGAACGAATGACCTGGGTCAGACCCGGGAGGCTCGACCCAACTGGAACTTGTTGCAGAGAGCAGCAGCTTTCGGCTTGGACTGGGTCGAGGACTCGCTCAATGAGCGCGTGCTCGACCGCAACCTGCCGAGGACTGCCGACCCCGCCGTACAGATTGCCGGAAACTTCGCACCGGTAGCCGAGCACCCCGTCGAGCACGGCCTCCCAATCTCCGGCCGCATTCCCGGCTGCCTCGACGGAGTCTACCTCCGCAACGGCGCCAACCCGCTCTTCGAGCCCATCGCCGGCCACCACTTCTTCGATGGAGACGGTATGATACACGCCGTCAGCCTCCGAAACGGCTCCGCCAGCTACTCGTGCCGGTTCACGGAGACCCGACGTCTTCTGCAAGAGCGCGCCTACGGACGGCCGCTCTTCCCCAAGGCGGTTGGCGAGCTCCACGGCCACTCCGGCATCCCCCGCCTCCTCCTCTTCTACGCCCGCAGCCTCCTCGGCCTCGTCGACGCCGCCCACGGCATAGGCGTCGCCAACGCCGGCGTCGTCTACTTCAAGAACCGCCTCCTCGCCATGTCGGAGGACGACCTCCCCTACCACGTCCGCGTCACCTCTTCCGGCGACCTCCTCACCGTCAGCCGCCACGACTTCGACCACCAGCTCGCCTCCTCCATGATCGCCCACCCCAAGCTCGACCCAGAATCCGGCGAGCTCTTCTCCCTCAGCTATAACATTGCTCGCAAACCATACCTCAAATACTTCCGTTTCGACCCAGATGGCCGGAAGTCTCCGGACGTCGACATCCTTGACCGTCCGACCATGACCCACGACTTCGCCATTACTGAAAACCTCGTCATCATCCCCGACCATCAGGTGGTGTTCAAGCTCGAGGAGATGATCCGTGGCGGCTCTCCAGTCGTTTACGACCGGAAAAAGACCTCCCGGTTCGGAATTCTCTCCAAATACGCCGCCGACGCGTCGGAGATGAAATGGGTCGACGCCCCGGACTGCTTCTGCTTCCATCTCTTGAACGCATGGGAGGAGCCGGAATCCGACGAGGTGGTGGTTATTGGATCCTGCATGACGCCACCCGACTCCATATTCAACGAATCCGACGAGACACTCAAGAGCGTCCTATCGGAGATCCGCCTCAATTATAGAACGGGCAGGTCGACCCGCCGTTCCATCATCCAAGACCCATCAAAGCAGCTGAATTTGGAAACGGGTATGGTGAACCGATATCGGTTGGGGAGGAAGACGAGATTCGCTTATTTGGCGATTGCAGAGCCGTGGCCGAAGGTGTCTGGGATCGCCAAGGTGGATCTATCGACCGGCAACGTCAAGAAGTATATGTACGGCGACCGGAGATATGGTGGCGAGCCGTACTTCATGGCGAAGGACCAGAGTGAAGAGGATGATGGGTATGTAATGTCTTTCATGCATGATGAGAAGACTTCGAGGTCGGAGTTGCAGATTGTGAATGCTGATGATATGAGATTGGAGGCTTCTGTAATGTTGCCTTCTAGAGTCCCATATGGTTTTCATGGGACTTTTATCAGTTCCAAAGAGCTCTCAAAACAAGCTTGATAGAGATGATGGAAGGACATGGGATTAAGGAAATAATAGAAGAAGATCATACCGTTGAGTCTTTATCTTCTTCTAGTTTTTTAAAATTTAGTTCGTTTATGAGGGGAGATGTTACCAGAGGGATGTTTAGATATACGTCCCCGGAGTCTTCTTATTTGATATAATACTAATGGAGCTGCCTCTGTGGGGCTTTACGTAGATTACTCTCTCTCTCTCTCTCTCTCTCTCTCTCTCTCTCTCTCTTAAAACTTTTGCGCTCTCTGTATTGTTTTTAGTATGGATTGTAGGTAGATATCATGCTCATCAGCTGATTTTTCTGTAATTATGTTTGGTTTGTAAAGTGGTAGAGAAGATGTTGTGAAAATGTTTGCATGCATACTTAGGAGAAAAGGGTTCTTTGGAAACTTCTTTACCTGCTAAGAGCTTCTTCTTGATAAGGTTATTTACATGCACATCTGACCGAAATTTTGAAATCTAAACAAGTTTCATTGATATGAGGTCATGGCCATTTAATCAGGCAGGTCATGGAAGAAGTGCAGATTATTATTATTATTTTTTCTAAAATCTGAATTTTCATTCAATTGGGCCCCACCTGAAGCACATCTAAGGTATATATAGGTATCCATTCCAACTTTCATTTAAACAATTGTCAACCCTGCTATTAAAATTAGCAAAATGGCTCTAATGGTTGGATTGAATCTAACTGAGCTGATTTGACTGAAAAAAAAGTTATATATATGCTGCTTATATATAGATATTAAAAAAATAAAGAAGAAAAAGTAGAGGTCAAAAGGCAGAGATTAAGCCTGGAAGTGCGCTGTGTTAGTGGAAACTGGAATTCCGGGGCCCACTTAAAAAAAAAAAAAAACAGGAACATGGAACTCCGGCCCGGCCTATTTTCTTTTTACACATGCTTCATAAAGCACTGAAAGTCCACTTGGACAGAATGGAGGACCGAATTCGATCTGGGATCCGGCGGTTCTCAGGGGGACCAGGCTAGAATTCGGTCCCCTCATTCTGTCCACATAGCACCGCTGCATAAAGTATGCACATGTACGTTAAAATGTCGGTTGTCCGGATCCTTGCAACCATCATCCATGGAAGACCTTGGAAGCTTTTTCTACCTCCCAATAGGGTCATGACTGTTTGCTTGCTCAGGGTCCTGAAAATTTAATCAAAAGGGAAACTTATGCGATATCGTATGGTCCTAAGATATCACAAGAATAGTTCGGTGGAAAATTTTTAAGCTTCAACGATTGACAGGCAAATGTCATGTTTTTGGATAGCCGTACGGTCGAAACCCTAAATAGATAAGAATTCAAGGTGAAGAGGTGAAGGGCGAAGCATGTAAATATGGATGAGATCTTGACTTTCTTTTATATTAAATTATTAAGGTAATAGTTTAACGCAACTTTTTTTTTTATGTTCTCTTAATTGAATTTCCATTAAAAAAGAGTTTATGTGATGGTCATTTTGACCAAATTTGACTTCTGCATTTTTTAACCCCTTACATAGAAACACAATTCTAGGTTTTCAAGGACATTAAACAAATAGGCCCTTAGAATTTCTAACACTTCCAACGTATATACTATTGCTAAATTAACTTTAGAATGAAGGTGCAAGTATGAGAATCTATAAATGACTTCCAAATATTATCTCTTAATAAAATGAATACGCATCCACCACTTTGGAAATCAAATTCCAAGCATATAAGCTAGGTTTCTGTTTATATCTACCATGAATGCAATTTAAGATCTCAAACTAGAAATGGCCAGCTCTCTAATTGTGGCCATGAATTGGAGAGAAGGCAACATCAAATGGGGTCCAGTACCTATAATGATTTATATCCTATCAAAAGCACTTGCTTGGTAAATTGCCACTCATTCTAGTTTAAAACTAAGTCAACTATTACACAACTTTTGGATAGAATCAGATATAACATGCATCCACAAAAACGTTTAAAATTTAAGCTCTAAAATCAAACATTAGGATGATTAAATCAAAATGAAACATGCCAACCCTGATCCATATCAAATTCATATATAACATCTCTCCTGGATGCGGTTTGGGGACCATTCATGTGGTGAACATGGTGGATTTTGCCTTAAAAAAATGAAGTAGTTTGAGCATTCTAGTTATTCAATTTCAGCTGTTGAAAATGCAGCGTTTGGCTCTTTCTTCTGTTGTTAGGTGTGGCTATCCACATTGTGGACCACCGATCAATTGTCCCCTTTGCCCATGTTTCTCTCAACCAGAGGAAAAACAAAAGGTTTGCATATATGTATTTTCTTTAAGCAATATATGATTCTTTTCCATTGACACATATGTATGAAACATCTATATATGAACAATGGTGGGTTTAGCTTAGTTTCATGTGCTTACCAAACGAATTACAACCACTTGAATTGACGAAGGTAATGTAAAAGAAAAACGTGAGGAATCATGCACATCACTCCCTCAATATATTTTCTTTGGAAAGAGGCTGACGTTTTCGTCGTGGCTTTGGCAAAGACAAAATTGATGAGCAAGGCTGCAAGGAGTATGGACTATGGAGTGAGAACGACCTCTTTTCTTCTTTTCCCACTTCTTTAGATTTCCTTCCCTAATTTTCTTTTGGGGAGAAGGACTAGGAGCCTATTCACAAGAAAACCCATATTTTCTTTGTACTAGGTTGGGAAGTTTCTAGTGCCTTTCATAATAAAGTAGAAGTCTACTTGGCCCGACCCTAGGACCGGATTCTGGCCCGGTCCCCAGGGCTGGGATCCAAGGGTCCTCCCTGAGGACCGGGCCAGAATCCGGTCTCCAGGTCGGGCCAGGTAGCAGGATTGCATAATAAATAGGACAAAAAGAAATGGTGATGCGTGTGCATGTAGATGCAACTTTCAATATTGATTAATAATGCACACCATTGAGTTGATCGTGTTTTTTAACCATATAAGTCAAATCTTATGGCAGGGCTAACTCCCACCAGTTTGGAAACATCTCATCCTTGATGATAGAGTGACACGAGCCGTTTAGATTTTCAATAGGTTGACCCTATTATTGATTCTCACTCTTTGTAATGGGGCTGCTTATGAATTAGCATTGTTTCTCTGGAGACTTTGATGTAGACTGGGGTTTTCCCATACAACCATTATTATTCGTTTATTTCTACACGCAATGACCAAAGTAGAGATATTTTTCCAAACGTTCTCTGTATTGTTCTATTTTTGCGATATTGCAAAACTTTATTACATTATCGTAAAATTTTTATTGAATTATGTGATCTCGCTTAAAATTGTATCTTTTCCTTTGTATCACAATGTCCATTTCCAATAACTTAATAAAGTTTCATTCTATCGCAATGAAGTTTTGTGATATCATAAAAATGGAGTGGTACGAAGAACGTTTTTGGGGAAATATCACTTTGGTCACTAGATCCAGAAAAAGGATGGCAATTGGTCGACCATCAGGAAAAACCCCCCTTTTTCTAAAAGACTTATTACATAAATAGATACGACTTGTACATTTACACACAAATATCCACGCAGGAAGTTCATTGTGGATTCTTTTCAAACACCTCGATTGTTCCCCTCCGATCACCCTAAATGGATCATGTGTCACAAATGTCATTTTTTTTTTTTGAAAATCAATCATAAATGTTGTCACGATATTTTGAATTGATTGTGAAAACAGAGAGTTACGCTAGAGAATGTGAAATCACAATCGTATCAAAATAAAATGATAGAATTTACATAAAAAAAATAAATAAATAAAAAATTTAATCATGAGGTTATTTTATTATTTAAAGATTTTTTTTGAATTTAAAGAGTAGTTTTGGGAAAAAAAAAACCTCAACCCTCCCTCAAAAAGTTTTCCAGCAAAATCATGGAAAAATTAGCTCATTTTATACATTTTCTGGAAAGGAAGGCTGCTCCAAAGGTGAAAAATCTTTCCCTTTTAATGAGTAGAATTTTGCACCTTTTGTCACATTTTCCTCACTGTGTAACTTGATAAAACTCAATGCTGAAAATAACCCACAATTTCCCCCACAAGTTACTTAGATCGATATTTCTGACACAGGTGTTGAACTTGAACCCCTGGAACCACACAAACAACAATAGCCTGCCCAAGGAGGTGGGTTGTAATAGGGCAAAAGGTACCTTCTCAGGGTCTGGATTCATGGCCACTGTCATAATTTGTCCATTTTGTCTATGTGGGGGCCAGGTTCATCCGACCAATAATACATCCCCAAAAGATCTAATAATATATTAGATGAGTGGCTGCATTGCATCTACGAATCTTTTAGATTTTTTGGAATGCCTGTCACATCAATTTAAACCGATGTGACTTGTGGTCGACCATCTATTTGGATTTGACATTCTGATTCATCAGACTATCTCTCTCACATTAAAATTTTTATGCAGCACTAGGGCTCAGTAGAACCGGACCGCAAAATCGAACCGGCCGGACTAGATTTGTGGTTTTTATAGTACAAATTCGGTTCGGTCCAGACCGGATTTGAAAAACCGATTATATCCGGTCCGGTCCAGACCTTTTAAAAACTGGTCTGGACCGGATCGGACCGGATTAATAATAAATATATTTTTAAAAAAATTTTTAATACAAAACTTTAAGTATATAAAATTCCTAAGTCAAATACCCTAGTGAAATAAAAAATCTGACTTCTTACATCTAGAAAAAGAGGTAGGAAATGAGTTGAAAATAAAAAAATAAAAAAAAAACTTAGGGAAAAAAAAAAAACAAATAAAACCGGTCCGGACCACTTAAGTGGTCCAGACCGGACCATTTTGGACTGGACCGGACCGGACCGGACCAGTTATAAGTGGTCCGGTCTGGTCCTCTCATTTAAGCCGGACCGGAAATCCGGTCCGACCGGATTCCGATCCAAAAATCGGACCGGAAATCCGGTTATGCAGCACATCGTAATAATAGAATAGAAAAGGTGTGCGCTTTTTTTTTAACCATGGATTAAAATCTCGATTAATACCAATTTATATCGGCCGATATGAACGCTATCGGTTTATACAGTGATGATATTTTGCTATGATATCGAGTCAAACAAAATATCACCAAAATATCGGCCAACCTCAGCCGATATGTTAAAAATATTGATTTAACCGATATCTCAGTCGATATTATTGCTATTTTGGCCGATATTTTGAAAATATCGGTCAAGATGGAGTAATGTTCAAAAACTTAAATTTTTTATAACTTTTTTCCTTTTTTTTCCATTTTCTTCTCCTATCCTCTCATCTCCTTAGAGGAACCATGTCTCCATAGCTCATTCTCTTACATATTTCCAACCACCAACACTATTTCTTGAAGAAATCATTTTATTTAGTAAGAGAAAATCAAATTAACTCTCTTATTTTTACTATTATGTGTTTTTTATTTTTTAATTTTAGATAAAGCATAAAAATGAATGAAACGATCATTGGCATGTCATTTTTAGGTTTGTGTTGTGTTATTCACTTAGATCTACACACTTTCATGCTAGATCTACGTATAAACATGATTTTGGGTGTAGAAAAATGTTTTTTTTTAATCTTCTACTTTAAAAAAAAATTTGTTGGAGTATTTATGATACTAAATAGAAAATAATAATAGCTTATTAATAATGTATAGATAATTATTATGTTATCTTTATTTTCTTATATTTTACACTAATAAATTGATTATGAGTATTAATAATGGTTGCTTTATATGAAATACTGGAGAAGACAACGAACTGTGACACAGACATGACTCATAACTTAAGGTGGCAGATATTTTAATTTATTGTTGTTACTAATGGAAAAAAAATATTGTTTTCAGCATTTTCTAATATTATGGATTTTTTGGATGTTTTTGCGAATTTTTTTGGATTAAAAAAAAAAATTCACACCGTGACAACCGCGATGACCGCGACGGACCAATATCCGCGACCGATACCTACTGATATCATATTGATTTTTTGGCCCGGCCGATACCATGACCGAGATCGGAATTTTAAACTATGATCATAACCATACAATTCAAGAAACCAATTATCTATCTGCTTCCAGTTTATACCATTAATTTTCTCTGTGTTCCTCTTTTGGTTGCCCTGATCTTTTAGCTGATTAGAAACTTGTACCTAAATTGTCTCTACCCAGTTACAAAGAATTGGAAGTCCATGGCAACAGGCCCACAGTAGCGTGGGACTTTCTAGTGAGGCATTTTCAGCTGATTGAAAATCAATCCTACAGTGTAGACATACTTTTAGTTGTAACTGGAGATGGCAAGCAGGGGGGTCGGATCAATAGGTGGGGTCTACAATGCATGTAGGTCAATCCGAACTGACCCGCATTCACCTGCATAACCCGCAAACTCTTGTGTCAACCAAAGTTAAACTGGCCGGGCTCGTAAAAGCTCAGCCAGAGTCCAACTTCAGTTCTAGAACAAAATGAGGTCCATAGCCCAGTTGTCGTCCCAGAAAAAGCTGGGCCAAGGTCTATTAACATTTTTCTAATATATGGATCGAACCAATCCATCTAATATCTAATGCATTTGTAATTTCTCAGCCCAAGCCTAACTTCATGTCTAGAATTGTAAGAATTAATCTGTTATGCAGGTCAGATATGGGTTACACAGGTCAAGCAGGTTGACCTTAACCTGACCCAATTTTATGTGGGCCAAGAAGACTCGATCCGTGGGTTTGGTGGGTTGGACATGGGGCTGGTTGAACAAGAACAATGGACTGTATCCCAACCTGACCCATTTTTTAATCGGGCCAGAATCGTCAACTCTAACTCAACCTGAAAACAAAATGGGTCAACCTGACCCCTGAGTTACTGGATCAGGTTCTGGTTGGGTTGCCTGGGCCTGACACAGCTGGGTATCTTCTCGATCTTTTCGAGTACATATCTAGGCTCTTCATAACCGTAGCTTAAAAGCTCAAATTAGACTTGATTCAGAAGGTCATCAACCTGAGCAACTCAGTTGATTCTGAGCACTCGGCTGACTCGCTAACGCGGTGACTTACTGAACGAAGTCATCTCAGGTAAATCAAGCGAGTCATAACAAATTGTTAAAGTGGAGTCTCCTCATATTCACATAAAGCACTGCATTCTGCCCTGGCCCAGTTGTTATTGGGCCCGTACATGCTAACAGAACACAGGCAAGGCCCGTTCCGAATTTACCGCCAAGTCCACATTTCATAGTTAATTCACGGACCGGATTGGGTCCATCATGGCCCACTAGCAGTACATTTATCAGGTGGGCCGAAATTGAACTTTGTTTACTGCTGTAGCAGTTTCTGGTCTACTTTGAGCCCCAAAAGGGTGGGTGCAATATCAGTTTGATACAATTATTTTAGCACTCAAGTTTAAGGTCTCAAAGTTTTATGACTTAACATATAGTGGATCAAACCAAGATAAAAACAACTTATTTAGATGAAGTGTCTGAATAGCAAAGAAACTACCTTTCAGGGAATAGCACCAGATGCCAGATCCTTTTCCCATTACAGAAGGGAAAAGGACCCACAGAGAGCAAGAAAGAAAAGGGGAATGTCCTACTTAATTAAACTCTAAGAAAGGAAGGAAAATAACTCATTGATTAGGACACTTTGATAGAACAGCTCTGGCCCCTTTCATCTGGAATCTCTCACATGAAAGAATAATCAATTGGATCCAATTGGACTTAGGTGCTTGCTAAAACAATGGGAAGTTTGGTCCCTTTCCAATGAGGGGGGCATGTGTCAACCTCATTGGTTAGTGTGAACCCATCAATCCCACCACCTTGATTTGTGATGCTCACCTCACCACATCCATCATCCACACAATGATTCATGCGTGATTCATGCCTGTTCTACCTTTGTTCTTCATAATTAGAATATATTATTATCCAAATATATCTAAATATCTAACAACCAAAGCCTTCCTAGCATGTACACATGAACCATATGATGCTAAAACTTGATGGTTCTTAATTAAAGAATAGCATCAACTAACCACAATAAACTAATTTGCATTAGTCACCAGCAGAATCCTGCCTAGCACATTATCATATCCAACTGTTATCATGTTGCCCCAGTGAGAGGCCATATAATGATATTTGTAATCTGCTACCACTCAATTATATTCAAATTTTATTGCAGCAATATGGGAATGTCCATATGCAAAAATAAATAAATAAGTTGAAATAAAAAGGAAAACCAATTATCCAATCTGCTGATCCAGTGAAGTATTTGTTCCTCTGCATCAAGAAGAAAGGTGCTTATCAGGTTGCCAGCAAAGTCTAAAATTGCTAAGGCATTGAAAAGGACTCTGTGGCAAGAATGATATTGCAAAAAAGCGCAGTAAACCATATAAAAAAGATATCATAAGAAATATTTCAAAACCCTAAATACTATTCCTCATACCATTCATACCAAAACTTAGAAGCATTAGTAGAGGTAGCATAAATACTTCTTAATACTCCCCCTCAGGGAGGGGAGAACTCGGTCAATGCACTTTTGGCGACACATTGTTTTAGCGCTGAGTCGTTCCTTCTACGATTTAACCTCGCCACTGATTGACTCGGATACCATATTAAACTTCCTTAGCTGACCATCCCCACCAAAACCTCAAGATGTTAGTGGAAACTGTATAAATACTTTTCAATACTCCCCTCGGGTGGAGCTCACTCCTCAAAATAGGCAAGCTGACATTTATTAGTAGCATAACTACCTAATGGGGCACATCTACTTCCGCAAAGTTTAGTAAAGAAATTTGCATGTTCATAACAAACATAACATCTCACTCTTAAGTTCTGATTGTTTGGTCCTTTCATTTTTTTTATTCAGATCATATAAATGTCTCATCCACAATGGCAGACAGAGAACACATGATCTTGTATGTTGGCATATTATGGTATGAGTATATCAACTAAGTTCTATGGCACCAACGCAATGTGACCATGCCAGGCTATATGCGCGAATGATAAAGAGTTCCCACTCTATATTTCTTAGCAGTTTTTCCTTTAGCTTAAAATGCATAAGCAGATGATCTTACCATCTGTGTTTCTGTTTCATGATCAAAGTGCCTGTTGTATATTTGTATTTGACATGGACCACTGCATATGGTTCAAAATTTTGTTAAAAGTCCTGTCATTGCCAGTGGGATAGGAAGGAATTTTGAGAAACTGATGCAATCCTTTTCCCTCAAAAAGGACTGCAACTCCAAGAACAGGGACTACAAGAAACTGTTTCGCGTTTTCATCAGCTTAGGGACTGTTTGAACACCACAAAATCATAGGAGAAGAAGGACGCAAGCATTGAATCACTATACTACTATCTAAATACAACTCTTAGGAAGTACTAAACATACTTGGATACTACTTTGTAAATACAACTCCAAGGAAGTACTGAACATAATTGGATACTAAGAAAGAAAGATTAATAGGATTCCTAATAAAGTCCTGAAAGCAGAGAGGAAAAATAACTAGGAAACTTGCTCATCGGCAGTTCAATGTGGACTATTGAACCAGGTTTGGACCCATTTTCAAATCTTGAGAATGGCCCAGAAGCTCGACTCACTTGCAGGTCAAATTTGTGCTGAATTCTGGGCTTGAATTGGACCACCCTCATGAAGCCGGGCTGGCTTTGGCCCTGTTTGTGGTCATTTTGGGCCTTCGTTTTATGAACCTGAATGGATTAGATTGCATCAGAAATACCATCATTTTAAAGAGTTAGCAATGCCTAGCTTTGAGTAAAGCTAAGGTTTAATCGAAATGGAAGAACTGCACGAAAAAAAAGAAAGACAAAGTAGGAACATGATGCCTTTGAAGTAGAAAGGAAGAAAATTACAACACTCTCATGTTAAATTGTAAAACCATTGTCCCCACTACAAGTTGGACAAGCAGGAAACTTCATGTTTCATATCTCTAAACTCTTGGAATGCAGATCATGTTGTGTGTATCCATCCGATCAATTTCACTCACTAGCCTCCCATACAAATGGACTTCACCACGGTAGTGTATCAATCTCTCACCCCTGCTCCAGGCCATTGTTACCAAATTGCATATAGCCAAAGTATAATAAATCATGGGAATATTGAGAATCAATGACAAATTTGGAGGTATTCTGCAGTCTACAATTGGAGTTGGCATATGCCCAGAGCTAGGAAAACTTGCAACAATGTCTCCAGGTTTCCATATCACATAGGTAATTGCAGAACTTTAGTCTTCAAAATCATGGCTCTACAAAACAAAAATTGGGCAGAGAGAAAATGCAAATTGGCTCTTCTAAGTTCTAGAGCTCATTCAAATCCAGGAGAACGGAAACCAAATTGAGCGAGCTTTTACAGCTCCTAAGTTGATCCATATCCTCCATTGCAGTCAGCTATCCTTTTAATTGTTAGTGTTGTGCGCATGCGTGTGGAAGCGTGAATACCTACGATCGACAATTGAGCCATACACAAAAAAGAAAAAAACACACGAGAGACTTAGTTCAGTAGACTGTCTACTTCCATGGCCGAAGAAAACTCACTCTCTTTACTATTCCACTTTGCTTAGGTCTAGGGGTTAGAGATTACTTCATATTTATAATCTTGGCTTTCTTAGCTCTTAAGAAAATTCTTGTACAATGACCAAAATACCCTTAACCCAAGGCCCAATCCTCGACTAACCCAATGGACCAATCCGATAAATGGAAATACAAAACATAAATCCAACAGTAACCCTAGCCAGACCACAATAGATGTAAACTGTAAACAAGTGATGGTGTGAAATCTTAATGGCATGCTCACGGATCTTTCTTTCATTTGGATAGCTCCAATCTATGAGATAATGTTCCTTTTAGACAGATACAATACAGTACTTAGTTTAACTGGCCGGGAGTTTATTATGTTACATCAAAACATCAAAACCCAAAGGAACCTCATTTTCTATTGCCCACCCCAAAAAGGCGTCTCATTTTATTTATTCTATAAAGACAATGATAGTGTCCTTTTGATTTTTTCTATTGTGTAACGATACCTCTTATTTTTTGTAACTGTGTGGGGTCATTTCCTAATGACAGATTTGTGTGGGGCCATTTCTCAATGACAGGATAGTCCCTGGCTTCGGTGTTACCCAGATCGGTAGAAGCGCTAGGCCGGGAAAGCCCCGGAGCCTATTTCGGTGACCACGTCTGCAGATGCCCACCTTGGTCTCGGCCTTAGCTTGATCTCGGCCCTCCTGTCATTCAGTCATAAATGCGACCATAAATGCACTGCCATGACGGTAAACAACGAACTGACAAATAGAGTGGGCACCAGACCTAGATAAGTGACAAGCCTTATCTCGAAGTCACATCCTCTGACATAGGGGAATGGCCCCATGGGACGTCCCCTTTTTACCTACCCCCACCTAGAAGATAAAAGTACAAGCCGATGGGACTTTTATCTCCCCCAAAGGGGCTCAGTCTGATGATGACCCTCACGTCTATATAATATATGAAGAAAAACTACAGGAGGTATGCAAGAAATCTGATCTATATATCCTTCCTTCCCCATTTTCCCTCAGTTAACTCAGGCATCAGAGTGCCTTCGGCTGCCTACAGCCAGGGGCTCTGACCTTTATTTTTCATTTCAGATTCCTGGAGGCTGATCCTTTCCCAAAATCATCAAATCAAGAGTCTAACCCTCTCCTAACCAAGTCGGTAAATTTTAGGCACTTACAGTAACTTATCTAGATTGGAATCTTCCTACTAAGGACATGATTTTATGACATCTAATCCTTATAAAAAGATCACATACTCAGTAACGTGAACAACTTTCCTCATTGAAAACAAGTTTATTCATGAGCTTATGTAACTCATGTCTCTCTTGCTTCATCTTTAACTTCTGTTTTCTCTCTTTATCCCTCCTTTCATCATGGCCACCGACTCATCTTCCTCTTGTTCTCTCTAATTTCAACCTAAACAATCTCTCCGACCAATAGATACCAGCTTGACCATGCCAATTAAAAATGGAGAGCACAATTCTCCCCATTTCTTCTAGAGCTACTACACTCGTTAGTCTTGCACAGGAGCCCTCGAGTGAGGTGGGGGAACCCTTTGGTGACGGAAGTTGACCTTTGGTGAGGTAGCACAGCCTCAGGTGAGGAAAAGTGCTTGCCCAAGTTCAAACTATGAGCAGGAAGGTAAGAAGTGACACCTCTTACCACTAGTGTAAGAGGCCGTTCTTATATTTTGGGAAAATCTAAAAACAAAATTTCTTATGTATTTTTTTGCTTTTTTAAAAAAAGGATAGAAAAAAAAAGTTTTTCTTTAAATTAGGTTTCAAGTTTTCCATAGATTTTTTAATTAAGGGCATACAACAAAATGACCTACTGGCGACTAGAGATGTCAAACGGGCCGTGCCGGGCCGCCCCAACTCCGGCCCACCCGTGCCACGGGCCGGGCTGGCACGACCCGCCCCAGCTAGCGGGCCGGGCCGGCACGGCCCGCCAGGGAAAACCCCTGGCACGGCACGGCCCACTGGCACGGCCCGCCATGGGGCGGGCTGGACCGGGCCGGCCCAGGCGGGCTGGCGGGCCAGGCGGGCCTGCTGGGCTGGGCTGTTTTTTTTTTTTTTTCTTTCTTTCATTCATTCATTCATTCATTCATTCTTTCTTTCTTTCTTTTCTTTCTTTCATTCTTTCTTTCTTTCTTTCTTTGTTTTTTTTTTCTTTCTTTCTTTCTTTGTTTTTTTTCTTTCTTTCTTTCATTCTTTCTTTCTTTTTTTTTTTTTTCTTTCTTTCATTCTTTCTTTCTTTGTTTTTTTTTCTTTCTTTCATTCTTTTTTTTTTTCTTTCTTTCATTCTTTCTTTCTTTCTTTCTTTGTTTTTTTCTCTTTCTTTCTTTCTTTTTTTTTTCTTTCTTTCTTTCTTTTTTCTTGCTTTCATTCTTTCATTCTTTGTTTTTTTTTTTTCTTTCTTTCTTTCTTTATTTTTTTTCTTTCTTTCTTTCTTTCTTTATTTTTTTTCTTTCTTTCTTCCTTTCTTTCTTTTTTTTTTTTTATTTTTTCTGTTGGGCTGGCTGGCGGGCTGGCGGGCTTCGGGCCTGGCGTGCCCAGCGGGCTGATCCCAGCGAGCCCAGCGGGCTGGAGCTCCCAGCCCAGTGGGCTGGCGTGCCTGGCGGGCCAACGGGCCCAGGGACCTTGGCCCAGCACGGCCCGTGTCTCGGGCCGTGCCTTGTGGGCCGGGCCGTTGACCGGGCCGGGCCGTGCCACGGCCCGTTGACTAGCGTGGTTCGGCCCGGCCCGGCCCATTTGACATCTCTACCTACTGCCTCTCCTCTTTTTTTGCTTTATTATTATTTTTTTTAATGACTAAATTCCCAGAATGAAAGAAAGAGCTAGGGCTTTTTAAAACCCCAATCATGCCGCTCTTCTTCTCTTTTCCCCCCTTCTTCTTTTTCCCTCCCCAGCATCCTCACCTCTTTTCCTTCAACGACAACCTGAGGGTAACTTTCTTCCCTTCCTCTTCTCCCTCGCACGGTGACTCCACAGTCGGAAACTCTCATGCGGTCACCATGGATCTGTTTTTTTATTGGAGAGCTTACAAATTTTCCAAATTGTCTCCTCATATAGAATTCCAAAATTCTCATAGCTATAAAAGCATTTGTAAATGCTAAGGAGGTTGGCATTTGTGACTTTTTATGCCGTTGGAATTCAAAATTTTAGCAAATAAACATCGCATTTCTAAATTTCAAGGGGACAACCTTACCATCAATGTTAAAAAATGAACAACACAACAAATTCATGTAAGAAATTCTACAAAAAACTATGGCCTATAAATTCTTCTGCGGGGCCACATTTAAAATTCAAACCCCCAAAGTCACTGCATCACCCTTTTCTATCATCAAGGTGTATTTCAGTATAATTATAGTTATGCCATCATTAGATTTATCAAATGTAAAATGGATGAATATCCATTTAGTTTTCCTCTATTTTATTTATGAATTGAAATGTTGATCAATCAATGGTGGGGTTAATTCAGATCTTAGAGGAAAATTTTCTAAGGAGACCTGGGGATAGATCTATAGAGATGAACATTGCAGGTGATCATGGCAATGGCCTGGCCAGAGCAGCCTCCAAGCTTTGCCAAACTTCCTCCCCATCCCATAGCCAAAACCATATAGTGGTTTCCTTCTTGTACAAAACTGTGGGCACCGCTGCCGCATATAGAGAATACAAACTCCACGGCATCTTTCTGTGGTTGCATGTGACAATAGTGACAGTAGGTAAGGTTGGATGGTCTTTTTCTGGTCCTTTGCGGCTTTGACCTAGCCACGTTTGTTCAGGTCCATGGAAAATTGGTTGGGCTTTGACTAGGGCACCTTTGTGTAGGTACATGGAAAATGGGTTGGGTGGACTTTTCATCTTTGTTTCCTTTTGTTTTAATTATTTATTTTTTGCAAAAATGCGGCTACACGTGTTATAGAGATTTTGATATGAAGGAATGGAACCGTGGAGCGGGGCTCATTTGTTAAAAATCTGAACAACTCAAAATAAGCACCTTATTGGTATCTGGCGTAATTCTTAATTTTTCCTTAGCAAGAGTTGGTCCCACTATAATATTGGTTGTTTGAAAGAAAAATATGACTAATATATATGTATAAGATTGTACTAATCATGTTCCTAAGCTGTAACTCAACTAGTTAGAGACATGAGTGTGTGAGTCGAGTACGTGAGTTCAATTCCCTAATGTAGAAAGAGAATTGTGTTAATTACTTTTTAATCAAATGATCAATTTTATGGTGAGACCAGCCTCTATTGAAGTAAAATTTAGGAACATGCAAGATAGTGAGAGTGTGCTTATTTTGACTGGCTCTAATTTTCAATGGATAGTCTCACTTTGAACTTCCACTCCTTTAACTAATCCAAGTTAAAGCCTCTTAATTAACCGTGGTTATCCTTCCGGTCATGCCTCATTCGTACATGATAGGTGTAAGGTAGGCCATCATCCCTGCTCGAATACTCTAAAACGAGTCTGGGTCTAACTTAGGAGAAATTGTTAAGGCCCATCATCATCATCAAAGCATTGTCCCAACTATATTGAGATCAACCGCATTAGATCTGTTTTTCCATTCTTATCTATCCTAAGCCAAATCCTTGAATAAATTGCACTTCTTAACAACATACCTTAGTACTTCCATCTATATCCTCTTCGGTCTATCCATTTTTCTTAATAGGTCATCAACCTTCATAAATTATTCACTTTCTTCATTAATAATTATTATTATTTTGTTTTCTTTTCTCTATAAACAGTACCAAGTAAGTCCATATAGGCCTTAGCAAAATCTTACTTTAATAAAAAAAAAATTGGCTTATCACAAGATTGATCGCATGTATTTCTTTAAACATATTTTAAACACGATCGATCTCAAGATAGCCTCAAGGAGTGAATTTTGGCTAGAGCAATATTAGAGTGTCATTTATTTTATGTGATTTAGTTTGACAAGTGTTTTTCCCTTAAGAGTACTCTGAGAAATATATCAGTAGTCCAAACTTTAGAGCATCCAAACTCTTTTAAAATAAGATTGATCTGCTAGAAACAAGAGGCCTTTGAAATCCAGCTTCAGCAAAGAAAAGTATTAGTCAGATGTTGTTACTTTTATGATCCATATCCACAATAAACAAATTCTGAGTTTACACCAAAATCCAACTATCTGTTTAGATCCGCCCCAGTCAAATGAAAATCAGGTGTCTGCATTGGCTGAGATAAAAATCAGTTAACAATTGAACCAGTTGAAACTATCATCAACTGTTTTTGCTTTATCATGCATTTAGCTGGATTAAATGGGAGTATTGGCAAACTAGGTTGAACTGAGCCTTCGCTACACAGTACACACACGTTTTAAAATGAAAGAGTCGGCAGAGCCGATTATGCAAAAGCTTTTTCAATCAGAAAAACATGTGATTTGTGATGTGTGTATGCATTTCTGGTTATGTTACATAAAGAGAGCAGTGTTTGTATCTTTTTCTTGGAAGTCCTAAAAGACCTCAATTGCCTGGAAACCTCCTTGAACATGCATGTGCCATGTATGCAACAAAGTCATGGATAAAAAGAATTGGATCTTTCAGGACTTTGTATAGCAGGTTGGGGTCAGAAGATGTGACAGCCAAATTGTTTTCTAAACAGGAACCGGTTCCTATGTGGGCTGGAAGAACGGGACGTTACAACTATTTTCATTATTTACCATTACGACTACTTGGTCTTGGGGTTTGCCGACTTCAGGGATTTACTGACAATAATTAGCCAACATAAGCTCTATTAGTTTGTTGATTATCACATTGTTATAATCTTGTGTTTAGATATAAAATACCTTAAAACTCATTTGGGGGCACTAGTTTACGGTCTATCATATATGTAAACGATTCACGTGCGCAATGATTACATATATTTTTGTTGATTTATATGAGATACACAAATGAGATTGAAAATAATGTGTAAATATGACCATTTTTACATGAAAAATTGCATACATCAAGAGGTGAAAAAATGGTTATACATGTCACTGTAGCAAGGTTGAGGAACAGTTGAGGACACCCAATCAGATTATGGGTAAACCCATCAATAACAAAAAAATAAAAATAAAAATAAAAATTAGAGGCCTAAAACTCATGATTTGAGCCATCAATTTTCTTTATATAGAGCCTGAAAACCAAAAGATGCTTAGCTTAATATCTTAATTCTTCAATGTTTTTAAGAAATTTGTGTAAAAAAACATTCCAAAAAATCTTGTTGGATAGATCTGACTTTTTACACTTCTTTGGATCCCCAATTCATGATCTGAACCATACAATATTATTAAATTAATGGCAAACACTAAGATATTTAAGTTTTATATCTTAATTCTTCATAAGTTTATAGAGATTTGTGAAGAAAAGCCTTAAAAAAAGCCCAAATGCAACTAAAACTATTAGATGTACCGATTTACTCACCTATGTTCTGAAATAATATATGAAATAATATTAAAACCAATCACTGTTCCAATTTTTTGTATTACTATTGTTGGATCTATGTTTGCTCTTATAGTAAATATCTTGGAGATCTGGAGTTTGATTGGAGATCCATTTGAACGTACGGACTTGTTAGGAGCAGATCTACGTGGTTGTGGAAGAAGATTGGTTGTTACATGGTCAACGAAGGAGATTGACTGATTGGAGCATAAAAATGAGTTTCTGCGCTATTTTAGCCATTTAGAGTCAAATTTCATATCCGTTTCTTCCAACGTGCCCGTGGTGACCAGATCTACATAGGTATAGTGAAAGATTCGCGGAATGGCTGCGAAGTTTGAAATTGAGAAATTCAATGGAAACAATGATTTCAGTCTGTGGAGTTTGAAGATGCATGCTTTGCTGGTACGGAATGGGTTGTATAAAGCTTTGAAGAGAAAGATTGCTTTGCCTGGAAAACTGTCAGATGAAGAGAAAGATTAGTTGCTGGAAAATGAGTATGATCAGTTTTTTCTTGAGCAATCTTTTGCAATACACCATCGCTAAAAAACAGCAAAATCTGACCGTACGCATTCTCCAGCAACTCATCATTTTCTTCATCTGACAGTTTTTCAAGAAAAACATTTTTTCCCTTCAAAACTTTATGCAACTAGCAAAGCATGCATTTTCAAACGCCATAGATTGAAATCGTTGTTTCCATTGAATTTCTCAATTTCAAACTTCGCAGCCATTCCACGAATCTTTCACCGTACCCGTGTAGATCTGGTCACCACGAGCACACTGGAAGAAACGGATCTGAAATCCGACTCTGGATGACTAAGATATAATAGAAACTTATTTCTACGCTCCAATCATTCAATCTTCTTCGTTGATCATTGAACAACCAATCTTCTTCCACAACCATGTAGATCTGCTCACAACGAGTCCGTAGGTTCAAACGGATCTTCAATCAGATCCAAATCTCCAAGATATTGCGAAAACAATTTTCAGCTTTCATTCTGGTCAAAACAGCCTTTGACCGTACAGATCTGCTGACGTCAGCGCTTTCTGCGGGCTTTGTTCTAGGCTTTTGCTGGACGGGTCAGGTCTGACCTAGACTAGCGATGGGCTTCTTAAACGGGTCAGGTGAAAACTCAAACCTGTCCAAAAACCAACCCACGAAGGGTCATCATCTTCTTCCCCCTCTTCTCCTTCTGCAACTAGACAGCAGCACCGTTGCTTCTGCTTCGACAAGGGCACATCGCGGCAGCACGGGGCTCCGGCAACGGCAACACTGTTCTTTTTTCAGCAACGCGCAGTGGCTGCGGAGACGATTTCAGCGGTCTTTTTTCACGGCGAGGTGGGGGTCAGCTGAAAACAAAAACCCTGAACTGCATTGCTGTTTCTCCTTCTTCTCCGGTCTGCAAACAGAGAAAATAGAACACAAACCACCCACCCTTCTTGCTGTCTTCTTCCTCTCCGGTTCCAGCGTTCTGAAGAGGCAGCGGCTGCTCCGATCTTCTTCCTCTCCGGTCTCCGTCTTTGCACTATTAGACTTTTCCGGAACCTCTGCAGCAACCGAACTTGATCGTTTTTAGAGACGAACAGAGTCTGATCCTTTGTTTCCTTAACTAGATCCTCTTTTTCGATCTCTTCTTCTTCTCCGGTTGTGACCCACCTTGAGATAAAACGATCTCCTTCTCTGCATGATCTGAAAAACGCTATCTCAATCTTGAGGTCTAATCCGTTGATCGCACAACTACAACTTCAGCCCTTTGAGATCTTATCCGTCAAATCTCCTCCGATCACACGCAACGCTTTGATACCAGTTTGTTGTGATCTAGGGCTTATGAGAAGAGATCAAGCACACACAAGAGAACATAGAGATTTAAGTGGTTCGGCTTTTAGCCTACGTCCATTGGGAAAAATGGGAGAATTCACTATACAATCAGAAGATGTTGTACATCATAGAGACTCTGATTCTCTATTTATAATATCAGCTCCAAAACCCTGTTACACCCAAATACTACTTCTTAATCATAATTGACCTATAACAACCATACTTCTAATCACAGTATAAATTAGGCAATTCAGGAGCCTAGTTAATCAAGATTAATTAACTTCCATTGAGCCATAGAAATTAACAACTATTTATAATAATCTGAACTTGTGTTCTGAAACCATCATTAGGAAAGCCCTCAACCTCGAGGTTGCATATTGGTGCCCTCCAACTTACCTACAAAGTGAATATTTATTGGGAGAGGCTTCAAAAGTCCTTAATGAACAGGATGTTGGATAAAGCTAGTGATGGGCATGTGGACGAGTAACTACAGTTATAAGTATGTACCCCAAAAGAAATGCATCTGTCCCTCCCTAGCCGGGGCCTTCAGTACAGTGAAATTTAGTGAGATGTTTAGTTTGTTCTGGAATGATTATTATTTTTTTCTTTCCTTCTTTGATTCTGTGCAGTGGCTTTAGAATGACATGTCACGAACCCAATCTCATTTTGCCACCTTGACCTGGTAAAAAGTCAAAGAAGAAAGATCAATGAACATGTGGATTAATTAACCAGTAAATCACCTTGTCCAAAACATGCTTTAGGTAAAAGTTCACAAAGCAGCCGAAAGCAGACAGATGATACAACGCCTGTCCAGCACATCTAAAGTCACGGAACGGGTCCAAACAGAGAAAGACACGTAAGGGGCGGAGGAAAGAGAAAAGTTTTCCTTTTCTCCGCCCCCTACGTGTCACTCCTCGTTTGGTCCAAACAAGGAATCCGTTTTAGTCACCTCTATTCTGTTTTTTTGACATCCATCATTTTCAGAATTGGGATCGTGAGAGGATTTACCTGAGTTAAAAAGAAGTGGAAGTGCAGGGTGAAGCCACCTATTAAATTTTGAACCATTTATAATAAATGTTCTTTCATTTAGATGGGGGTGTCTTCAAATTTTACTTTAATATGAATTTTTTCCATAATTGTTTGATGCTAATTTTTCATGAAAGATGTGGTTAATTAACACAATTTAAACATATTCATTATCATTTTTTTTATCAAACAGTAGATCCAAAGGCGGAGAAAAGTCAGATTGAGGTAAAAGTGTGGAGTTCTACTTTATACTTAGAATTTCTCTAGGTTAAAGCCACAGATGATCCCAACTCACATTTTCCTAACTAAATTTCTTTGGATGACTGTGCAAAAAAGTGAGTCCAGATCCTCTTTCGCAGCTATTACAATAAAAACGAGTAATGCATTTTAAAGATTTCTATCACGGGTTGCACAAAGAGATAATCCACACCGTTCAATATTATTGTCATCTCCTCTAACCCCAATTCTCAACTTTCAGCTCAAAAGAAATGGGCGCCAGAGTACAGTTGACCATCATAACAAAAACACAATTAACGCACCTTGGCAACATCGATGCCACATAAACGCTTAATCACGTTTTATCACAACTCACTGTCGGACTATGTGACTCATTTATATTGAGTTGAAGCTTGAGGATATATATATAAAAAGTAGGGATGAAATTTGTCTTCAACAATCCAGATTATCTCTCTAGGAGACCCATGATGATTTAGTATAATAGGTTCGACAGATGATCCATGTTGATATTGGAGATAAAATTAATAACGTGCAATTAGGCACAGAAGATGAAATTTAATGTGTCGGCATTCCTAGCTGGAGTGTGGGCGGAAAAATGAAAAAGACGAAAGAAGAAACAAACAAGAAAAAGAAGCGAGCTGCGCATGTGAGCAACGTGCGTGTCCACGTGCACCGAAATCGCAACCGCATTGTCTTCGCGTCCTCCTCGTGTTGGCGCCTTTTCAGTTTCCCACCTATATATTACCAAACCAGACAGACTTCTTCTCTCCACCGAATACTCCCAACTCTCTCTCTTTCTTTCTTTCGTTCTTTCTCCCTCCGGGTTGCAAGGTTTCAAGGAATTTCTCTCTGCATTGGGTTTCAGCACTAGATAAAGACAGTTTAATTAGCTATTGCAAATGGGGAGGGGTTGTAACTTAGATCTTTGCCTTCTTCCAGCTGGTATTGAAGCAAATCCTCCATCGCCAGACTCCATTGGATCACGGTAAGTTTAGAGTTTCTTCTGTAAAAAAGCTTGCAATTTCTATCATCGATGAGAAATCTGTAGATAGATAGATATTGTTGAAAGTCAAGAGCTTGGCCCTTGAATGATGAAACACACCCATGTCACATAGGTATTTTACATAGGAACTGGCTCAATTTGCACTACATGTGAGGAGTTAAACCAAGGCCAATTCTTATAAGATGGTTCATGTGGTATGAGTGGGTTTGATCATGAAGGGTGATGGGCAGCTGTGATTGCAGCGTAAGTGTCATGACTTATTTGGACCTTAAAACCATGTCCTAAATGTGCCTTTATTTGTTAGTTTAATTATTTATGTTCTGATTGTTTAGTGATTCACTAATAGGTTACATCTTTCAATCTATTGTGCTTAAACTTCCAATAGCTAGCCTTTGTGATGCCCAACAATCTGAACTTTTTTTCCCCTTTGATATGGTAGGCTTGAAGATTCAACTGGAAACGAGCAGAAATTGACAATTTTTTACAATGGGCGCGTATCTGTATGCGACGTAACAGAGCTTCAGGTTAGCTTTGTGCCCTTTGACACTCTTACTTCGTTACTTATTCTTGCACTAAGTAGAATGAATTGAAACCAATAGGATTTCATGACTGGGGTGATGAATAGTACCCAACATTCCACATCTTGTTTTCTTTTCTATTTTTTTTATATACTTTTGGAAGTTCTTTTGGAATCTTAATTGTGCTATCATCAAACTGAACATTATTCTCCTTCTGTTCAGGCCAGAGCCATCTTACACCTTGCGAAGCGAGAAATGGATGAAATAAAAAAAAGTACTAATGGTACTGAGTCTCTTTCGCGATGCCAACCACAAGCTCCTCCTCTATCAATGAAGAGATCACTTCAGCGGTTCCTCCAGAAGAGGAAGAACAGGCTTCAGGCGACTTCTCCTTATTTGCACTAGTCATGGAAAGACAATCCCAAGCTACAAGTCATCTTGAAGTGAAGACTTCCCCCAGATAAGACTAAAAGTGCATTCTTATACACAGACATTTGAGATTTGCGATACAGATTTGTAACATGATAAACCAATATTCATTTGTTGTTGGGTGATGACAAGATTAAGGTGTACGTCTAACCCCATGTTGTTGTGAGATGGATGTCATTCTTCACTTGCTTGCTCTATCAAGATTCCATTGGTACGATCAAGGGGACATTATGGCTTCTTTTGTGTAATAATGTTTGTAAATTGCATCTTGTTAGATGCAAATGCATTTGCTGTTTCAAATAAAGATTAAAACAATAAAAACGTTGAGACATGTGATACTGATCATATGAGATATATATTTACCTCTTTTTTCTTTCCTTTACACATACTGTGTTAGGTTCCTGATACAATTCTCGTGTGAAGCCGTGGTGGAGTGATGTTCGAATGCCTTTCTAACACAACCAACATACCATAAAATCATTTATGTGTCGTTTTCCATTACCAATTAATTTGGAGATAAATGGTAGTTTAATGGGGTCTGAGATCTTACACTGCGTTTGCAACCCTAGCTCTCCCATGGATGGGGTCAAGTCCAAATACATCCCAATTTCAATGTTTCTAGCAAACTGATATTTTGAAATTTTCTCTATACAACTTTTTGTGGACCATTTCTCAAACGCCATGGATTGGATGGCTATCATCCACACCAAACGGGTGAGCCCATCAGATCAAGGGCTATGTACAATACTAATGGTCTGGAATCAGGATCACCAAACCAGGGTCCAATTTTTTTGGTCCCCATGTATAAGTGGGCCACAATGAATCAGTAGTCAAGGTGCACTGTATATTAATTATCCCTTTGTAGAATTTTTATTTTTTGTTAGCTGAGGTAGATCTTTCTTCTAGTTTATAATCTGTTATCTGTTTAAATATATAATAAATGATCTCCATATGATGAATTTAACCTCCATTGCAGATTTTGTGATTATTTTTAACAAAGGAGGCTGATACAATACTGATCTGCCATACAATACTGATTTGAATATGTCAAAACTTGGAAGAATGGTATGGGTTGGTGGGTTTTAGTCAACCAAGCCAGCTTCCAGTTGAACTTCAACTAGTTTAGGTTTCTTCCATCCAATTAACATCACATCATACTTCAACAATGCTATCTTCTGTTCTACCCAAAAAAAAAAAAAATGATATCTTCTGTTTTTGGAGGATTGACTTGGGCACCGTCATTTAGAATTTAATATGGGCTTCCAAAACCTTCTTCACATGTTCACTTAGAATTTAGTATAGTTTGACATTAGATGTGCCGACGAGAAATGCGGAGGGGCAGTGTAAATAGACCATGAGATCCTACCATTTTTTTACGTAGTCTACATCCTTGAATCTCAAGAATCATATAAATCTCTGTTTCCAAGCTTATAAATCCATTGGTGGGGGCCTTGTGAAATTCAAACTACTCAAAAGAAATGTGCTCCAGTCAAGTGCATTAGCTATGGACAAATCCATTCCAATTAGATCTGTGCTTATGATTAATCATGCATAAAACAAGTGATTGAAATAATGGAGCAAAGGTAGTAAATTCACTTGTTACAAGTAATTAGTTCGATGGTGGGCCCAACTCAAATTGGAGCGAGTTTTGGCCTAGGCTTGGGCACATTTATTTTCAGTGGATTGGATATTAAAAGTGAGCCTCTCGACAAAGATTTACTTAATTCCAAGCAATTGGTGTTTTGGATTTGATTTGATTTGGGCCAATTCCATGAAGCTATGTGAAATTTTATGAGGTGCTACCAGAATGAATTACTAGTTCTAATTTAACCAATCAATGCAGCGGAAATAAACCAATTAGACAATATAGAACTAGCTATCTACCAATCACACACCACAAGAAGGCAGACACAATATTTAGCGTGTAAACCCTATCTACGGAGAAAAACCACGAACCAGAAATCAAGAGTTCACGAACAGTTACAAGATATACTCACAAGCTCCTTTACTTCAGTCTGTACCTTGACCTAAGGACTGTAGTTATTCTTGCAAAGAATCCACTGACACAATATCCACCGTGTCCCGTTCTCTTTATTTGATCTCCTCGCACCTTATCAACCAAGATGATCAATCTTCTACAAGAAAAGTAGAAGCAGCAACAACCTTCTAGAGCAACCCTTAAGAATAATCTCTTAATGTTTCTAGAGAATTAACTCTCTTTAAGATCTCTCTGACTCAGATCATTGAGAGTTGTGTGTGTATGTATATCTAGGGTTGAGAGAAACACCCTATAAATAGCCCCAAATTTGTGCCTTAGACTTAGTGCACAAGTAGGACTCAAACTGGGAAACAATGTCTCAAAAGGAAACAAGTTCGTATGAAAACTGGAGACTTTCCCGAAATCTGTGCACCTTGTTCGATCGATCGGACTGTGCATCCAATTGATCGGACCATCCAAATAACTGGATGTTTTTTCTGACCGATCGATTGGTCTGAGGCTCCGATCGATCGGGCCTTGGGGATTTCGCCCGGTCTGCTCTTTTCTTCTATTCTTCACTTCATCTCTTCCGATGACACATCCACAGTCCATTCTAAAATAAATTAGAAAATAAAACTCAATGGACCCAGAGTTTTGTCCAACCCATGAATTAGCGAATAAAAATACTAACACTATGAATATCTTTATCATAGGCCAGGTGGTAATTCAAGCAGATGAGTCATGAGCTTTCTAAAATGGAAAATTGATAATGTATGAACTGTCATTTAATCAAATCCCTTGGGCCTTTGAGGTGCACATGGGGATGCAACCCAAATCTTAAGATGTTGTATGAACTGTCATTTGGTTCAGAGTCCGGATCCTCTACAGCCTTTGCAGTTAAATCTCTCGTTGGTTTCTTTCAAGAAAGATGGGTCTCATTTTCATGAGGACAAGCAGCCAAAAATAAATTAAATGAATGTTACTAGGCATTCAATTTAATAACATTAAATGGACAATATAAATTGAAACTCTGCTATTTAACTACTAATTGTCCATTTAGCTTGACCGGTTAATAGTGTAATCTACCCATATTCTTCTTAGTATATGATGAAGCCACTGGATCTGCCCCAAACTCTTGCTCCATAGGTTAGCAAGGCATGTGTCATCTGTACCAGAAGAACATTAACAGAGGAACAGGAAAGGGAGAGCAAAACATCAAAAATGCGTTCCTATGCAGTTATAGCTGAAACATGAATGATTGTTTGCAGCTATTTCATGTCCTGTCCAAGCTCAAAAAAGAGGTGGTTATAAGATCATTATCTGCCTCTGTTTGCAAGTTTTACATGCTATAAGTACCTGCATTCTTCCATCTGATATTCTCTGCCTCTTTTACCCATTACTCAAGTACTTGTGCCAATTATTATACATAAGCTCACTGTATCAATTCAACTGTCAAAATGAAAATGTGAACTACATGTCCTAGAGCTATTATCAGTGAACACAACCTTATCTTACATGTAGATTTTTAACATGTAGAAGGAGTAAAGCAGTTGGCTATAGGACCACGGCTCAGGAGCCAAAGGTTGTGGTTTTAAACTTATGCTTTGTCCCTGGGGCCACTCGCCCATGCTAAACCTAACTTACGAGATGCATGGGGGAGGCAAGGACTTCACGTGCCTAACAAAATAGTTGGTGCTCTAAGGGGCCGAACACCCTCGTTGGGAAAAAAGAAAAAAAGTAGGGGTTTTGACATATTACCTCACGTGGGCCCCACTTATGCTGGGATAGGGGGTTCGGAGAGATCAATCTGAGACATGCCTAGATATCAAATTTGGGGTCAATGCCATTCCTCTAACACCATCTGTGGCGCACAAATTTAATGGCTATAGATACATAATTAACCCTTGATCGAATAGCCCCGTCCATTTGGATTTGTGCAAACAAACCCATGGGATTCAGTGTAAATAGGAGGAGGGTTTTGCTGATCCATTCGGATCGGTGCCCAGGTGCGCCCCAAATGCTACCTCGCATGAATTCCTCTGTGCAAGGTGTAAGTACCCGAATATTAGCCATTAAATTATATTCAGTACACTGATGGGATAATATAGATCACTGGTTAGAGCTGCTGTGTAGAACATGGAAAATGTAACATTGAAGCAGAGAAATCCATTCAGTCTTTTAAAGACAATGTTTATTTCTCGAGTAAGGAACTTATGCAACCTAGACATGGATATATATACTGCCTACAAGATGAAAAGTGAACATTGGAATGTAATGGTTACCTAATATGATTTAGACCTAACAAACTAACAGGCGTCGTAAAAAGAAAAGGTAATGAAAGATGAATTGCACAGGAAGCCTATCCATGACCATTTGGGCCTTCCTCCAATACAAATTAAACTAAACCCCATATGTATTGTATAGAAGAACAGTTTATTTATTTTTTGGGCAAAGCATAGAAGAACAGTTGATCCTTATTCCAAAAATTATTCTTAGGAATCTGGAATTTGTGTACATCTAAATGCACCCAAAAGTCTGATTGACCTTATTCGCTGAAGATATTCAAGATTCTTAATCATCTCCTACATTATACAAACCTTTTCCCATCTAGAGTTCTGCTTTATTAACTCGGCCCTTTCTATTGCATACTTACTCTTTGAAAAAATGTTCAATGATTAAGCCATGTCAAGTCCAAGAGATATTGTCGTAGACTTAGCCATGTTACAGGTCCAAAAGTAGTCATGACTTATAACCAACTGGATTCCATTCATGGAAAGCTGTAATCATTCCAGTTCATTGAACTGAAATAGTCTTTATTTAATATAGGCCCATAGCATCATGAGACACGTTTAATCCAATGTTTATATGTTCAACCTCTAAATATGGCATGAGAAAGTAATGCCCGCCCCCGCCCCGCCCACAGGAATTTGAAAAAGTAATGCCCCCCGCCCCCCCACATGAATTTGCAATGGGCCAAATTTCACTCCGATAAAAGTTGAGTGGGACCCTTAGTTTTCCTCTTTCCCCTTTAATCTTACATTATTCACACAATCAATCTAATAATAGGCCTGAGTACTCCAACTGTAAGTAAAAACTAGCTCTGTGATAAATGATAATACAAGGGAAAAGCATGGTTTTGAGTGGTCTAGATTGAAAAAGGTGGGTCACACTCATTGAACTTTATGCACTCTTCCAAATAGAGGATTTTGGTTTGCTTGGCTATACCTTTTCTCCAAGACTCATCTGGCCAGAGCAACCTGGGTACGACAATCATCATAGCCCTGTTATAGCCCTGTTGCAATGTATATGGTAAGGCCACATCAAAGTACCCTCTCAAGTCCCAGGCCTCTCTGCATTATATGCATAGATAGAAGAGATGCACAAAAGACAGACCGACATCCACTCTGGCTACCCAGCTCTGATTTGCTGAAGGTAAAAAGTGAAAACTACAAGACGTGCCAGAAAATAGATATGGGCCATGGATATTTGGATTGCCATACTCCTTTTTACTTTAAAAACAAGCTATCCATGACTAAGCCATTTGTTTTTTTTTTTTGGTAAGATGACTAAGCCATTGTTAGGAGCTCAAAACTATTACATGAGTATGAACATTCCATGACTAGGCCATTGTATATCTTGATTTCCCCTCAGAGATGATGTGCCCCTTATGTAAGAATCAAGCTATGATTGGGTCAAGGGGTAGGGCCTTAACAGGCATGGGCCAAAACTCAATCCGTAAGTTAAAACAATCAACTCAAACTCTAAATTACCAGGTTAGATTTGGGTTCAACTAGCGGGTCACCATGCAATGAGTCAGGTATTAAGGTTTAAATAGATTCACCTTGGGTTGTTAGGTCGTTTAGCAAGTATGGACCCCAACTCTGCCTGCCATTTATTATAACTGGTTGGAAATGGCAACCATGACCCAAACCAAAAGTTGAAAAAGGTTAAACCAAACAGAAGTATATACCTTGTGGTATTTGGGTTGGGTTTTTGCAGGTTAATTGTGTACAACCGATCCTCAAGGGTGAAAAATTAGCTCCCTGTCAAAGGAGGGATATTTTGATCTACCTTTGATAATTTACTCTTAGCCTGCTTAGTAAATGCTTATTTTCTACAAAAATAATGCTTCAGTAACAATCAGGTAATTTGTCCATTAAGACGACCAAGCGAAGTGCGTTACAAAAGTGTACAAGATTACCACATTCGAGGTGATGTGGTTCACCTGCACAGACATGGTTTTGCAAGACCCACTATTACTACTGCATTTTAAAGAGAGCTCTGACCAAAAAATAATAATAATAATAAAATAAAATAAATCAGGTTCGTTAGATATTTCAGCAGTAGGATCTAGGACACAAAATGAACGGTCAGCAATTAAAAGGGCTAAGTTTATGTTGGAGGCCTATTTCATTGCCCCACATCATATGGCAATCAATAAAATAAAAATTATGAGTCTGTATCATTTATCAAACAAGATCAAAGGAGTGGGTTCCACCATTCGATTGAACATCATGATGTCAATGTGACGGGCGCCGACACGATGTTATTCATATTTTCATTATAGTTTTCAATCGTAAGATGGGAATCACTCTTTTTGCATTGAAACATAAGAATAGATGATAAGAGGGGATGACTTTCATTTTAAACATTTTTTGAGAGCCCATTGTCGACAGAGTAACTTTTGAGTATTTACAGTTGGTAAATCCATATAGGATCTCTGGTAAGTGGATTGTGGCCTCAAGATCTTGCCAGTTGCCACATGTTTTACCTTTAATAAAGGCTGCGCCAAAGTGGTACGGCTAAAGCTTTTAGATGACCTGGATAATATATGTCCAAAATTTGATAGATACTCATGATACCATCTTGTATGGAAGAATGAATATTCACTGATACACTTCTACCATTTCACTTTTATGCTTGATCAATACAGGCTACAAATGCTAATTTAAACAAAGAAATTCTAAATCTTGACCCAGTGCCAGTACATTGCGACTATGCGCGTTTTGAGTGGTTATGATTTTATAAGTGAGCCCAACCTAATCCTGCAGAGATGGAAAATTGTAAGGATTATCTACATTTCTTCAAAAGTGTAGAGGGTGCAGTGGTTTAGGCTTTCTGGGCATAGTCTATCCACACTCTGGCTGAGAGTTTAGACTTTGGATTTGGGTCTTCAATGAGGTTGGCAATTTGAGTGAAAACGGAGCTTCAGCAGAGTAAAGCTTAGTTTAGGAGACAGCATCCCAAGGTTAGTTCTGAAGAAGAAGGGGTTTTGGGGTTTTGACTTTGCCAAATGGATTATGATGGATTTGGGTTTTGGGAGTTTGGATTGACAGGAAGAGAAGATTGTGAAATTTCTGTGTATCTAGTTTGCCAGGTATTCAGAGGATTGTATATATACATCCCGGCATATGATCAGGTAATCTATGCCAAGACCAAAAAAACAAACACTAACCTACCTTTAAAGGACATGAAACACATCATAACTCTTGTTGAATGCATTGGCATTTTCCTTTTTGTCAAAGACAGTATTAGCATACTGTTGGTCAGATAAGTACTTCACTGCCTTTAAAATATAGTTACTTTCCAATTTCCACAACCTACTAGCATAGTTCTATGAATGAGCATAAAATCCAACCTCAAAGCTTGGATTCTCTGTTGCAAGCAACACATGAATGCAAGTAGGGAATAAACTATCATCAGCATTATAATAATCAATAATAATTATAGCAATAGTAATTATTAGTAATAATCAACAAAGAAAACCCATTAAAATTACAGTAAGGGTTGAAGAGAAACACCAAAGAAGCATCCCCCACTGAGTTCTAACTGATGCATTTGAGTTCCTATGCCCATCATACCAAGATGGTTTCAATCTCTTATCATCAGTACCTCTACCATGTTTTTCATCCCAAGATCTGTTGTGAGACTTGGCAGAACTCGAACAAGCAGGGGCATCAAAATAGTGAGAGAGGCTGGGTGTTGTACAAAACCCACTATTTCCTCCTACATCCAATCTCTTCCCAAGCCTAGTCACAAATTCTACTGGAAAAGATATCTCCCCACTAAGCCTATTTTGGCTCAAATTCAGCTGACCCAGATGTGGAAGTGACCCTAAACTTGAAGGAATTGCCCCTGTGAGGTTGTTTCTGTCCAATGATAATGTGGTAAGATTACGCATCGAGGACAAGGCTGTGGGTATTGAACCTGTCATTTCACAACCTGACAGGCTCAATACTGTTAACTTCTCAAGCTTCCCAATAAACAAGGGCACCCCTGTGTTTATAGGGTTATCTTCCAACACCAAGTACTCCAACTCTTTCATTCCTGAAAGGGCCTCAGGGATGGGTCCTTCTATGAGGTTATGGCTCAAATCCAACAGGACCATCTCATTCAACTTCCCTATATCTGAAGGCACCCTTCCAACAAGCCTGTTGGAGCTCAAGTCAACCTTCTGGAGGGATTGCAGCTGCCCTATGGAGCAAGGCACCTGCCCTTGAAGCCTATTCCAGCTCAGATCAAAAATGGTCAAACTGGTTAACCCACCTATTTCTAGAGGAATCTCACCTGTGAGATGGTTGTAACTGAGGTCCAACTGCTCCAACCTACTCAAACCACCAAGCTCTTTTGGAACCCCACCATAGAAGCTGTTCTGGGACAAGCTCAGGACCCTCAATGTGGCAACCCCAGCTAAGGTTGTTGGGATCTCTTCAGACAAACCTGGGTTGGATTTGATGACAAGTTGCTCTAAAGAGGAAGAAGCTCCAAAGAGGTAAGAAGGGAGAGAGACTTGTGTTGTGAGGAAGCAGTTGAATATGGATAGGACCTTTAGGTAAGGTAGCTTTAAAATGGATTGGGACAGTTTGGGTGAGGACTTGCAAGCTGGGGTAGCTACATCTAGGCCAACATGGATCTTAGTAACATGAAACATGGAGTCTGGTTCTTGGCCCACCTCACATTGGATACCAGGCCATGGTGTATCAGTGCAAGGGTAAGGGTGCATTTGGGCCCAGTCAGGGTCCTCCAGGAGGGCACCCACTACCTCAAACAACCCCATCAGCTCCTCAGTGTCCATTCCAACAGCACCGTCTGTGGAGTTTTGTGGGTTTGTTGAGGCCAGGATAAGTGTACGAGAAAGGAGGAGAAAAGATACAAGGACTTGAGAAGTAGAGGCCATGGAGCTTGAGAAGGAAAGGAAAGGAACTTAAGAATGCAAGATCCATATAGACACATTTAAACAGTAGAAATGGAGATGCGTACTGTTTTGTTGGGGCTTGTCTGGTTTCCCTGTGGGGAAGCATTCAAGTGTCCTACACTGAGGGAGTGTATCTACTCTTGATTTTCATGGCAGGAGGAATATTACACTTTTTTTTTTCTTGCTGTATGTACAAGACAGAACTGGTTTTTCTGTGATTTTATCCATGCATTGGGGAATCTCGGTTGGTGCGATGGATCAAACGCACGAGAACTTAGCTGCGTTTCTGGGAAGACGTCTCCATCCATAGTACGACTCTCTCTCTCTCTCTCTAACAAACACACAATTTTTTTTCGACCCAACAGTCAACAGAGCAATTTAATTAATGCATGATGACAATCCAAGGTGGGGCATTTTCTCTCATTAAAATCACCCCAACATATTAATGTTGGGGTCAGGGATGACATGAGATGGGCCCCATGTGGTAGAAATGTGAAAAAAAAGGTGTCCAATACAAAGAAACATCAGAACTCTGCAGTCACCCTACATTGGCATGGGACAATGTATGAACTGATGCATTTATTTGTTTTTGTGAAGAAAGAGATTATCCAGGGGAGATTTTGATGCTAGAAATAAAAGGCAATGGAACAAAACAAAATGGATATGGTAAGAAAGATGTCATTTTGACGACAAAAAGCACAGCTACCTTAAATTAGGTCACTTTGGATTAGGTGGTTCATTGAAAGTGGAGTAGAATAAAATGTTAAATCAAGAGAAAGCAAATGATGGGTGAGTTGAGAGTGCGTAAAAATACCAAATGACAAAAACGCACTCTTTTAAATGAACATTAAAACTATAACCTACTCCTTTGACTATATATATCATACACCATTGGGACTACAAGAAGGAAAATTCGTTCGGCTCTGGTGACTAGGGACTAGGGAGTGAGGCGTGGGTTTACTCCCCATGTCTTGTGTTTGAAACCACAACAAATTTGCATGTTGTAAGTTTGAGTGATTTAGTGAGCGTCACCAAGGAGTCAGTCTTATTAGTTCGATCAAAGACCTTAGGAATACCTAGTCATAAAAGAAAAATAAATAGGGACTAGGGAGTATATAAATGGGTGGAACTACGGGGAGCGGGAATTCCCCCCACCTGAACATTTGGAAAACCTTTTCTTATAATTAGGAATTTTAGGTTTCATTACCCCAAGAAGAAAAAAGCTTTTACATAGAGCCCCTCCAACAAGATTTTTCTGGTTCCACCCTGAGTTTTTATTCAGATCAGTTCATACCCTCTTGTGACTAATTATAGAATTTAAATAACTAGGTCTTAAAATCCACCATTAGAATTTGGCACCATAACATGAAAAATCCAAACTTTTCAGAGTAAATGTTACTCCCTTTATTGGCTTCTAACCAAATTTCGCTTTAACAATAGCTTGATTCCACCTTCTAAAGTAAGTGTCTTAGACCAAATCTCTTTGACATGAGTAAGCCCAACTCATGGTAGAGTGAAATTTGTACTAGAGCAGATATAAAGTCGGATATAATTGAGAAGTTGGATTTAATAAGTAGACCCTACTAATGAATTTATTGACCTGACAACAGAATTACTCTTATACCTAAAAAAGAAGATATTCAAACTCCAACATGTGCAGGGCTACAAAAGGTTTATAAGAGTTAAGGATCCGAGGCCAATAGACTGAAATGTGTGGCTAGAGTTTACTTCAAAAAATTAGTACTTTTGAACAGTGGACTAGTGGGCAAGTTTTAAACTATGAATGGAGCCCAATGTCAGTGATGGAAGGTGTTGACCGTTGACATGAACTACACAAAGGATGATCTTGCAAGAAAACTCTCTATATTTCTTATTTCAATAAGTATAAATTAAGCATCCCAATATATCCATCATCTTAATTTTGAAAGAGTAGTCAATCAATGCTTAGGAGCTGTATTTCTCGTAAGCAGACATGCCTGGATCGTATGTTAACTCATTGCTGAGTGAGAAAGTACAAAGGGCAAAATTGATGCAAGTGAGATAGAACCTGGATCCTATGTTAAGCCATTGTTGGACCCCCTTCCCCCCCTCCAAAAAGAATTATCTGGGAATCGATCCCTTGAAGTTTAAATTTTTTTTTATAATTTCTTACATATGTTCCCTGCGCCCCGATTTTTAGAAAAAAAAAAACCCTATATGTTTTGAAAACTACATGTATTATTTTATATATTGTTGCGCCCTCAAATTGAATTACATTAATTGATGGTCCCAATTTTGAGATACAACTAGTGTAGGGATTAGGGTCATGTTGACTTTGATAATATTTTACCCCACACTATAACGACATGATATCGCGCGTGAGGATACATGCATTTTCCAGCGGAAGTTAGCTTTTGTGAACACTAATAAATAGATAACCATGATAATAAGTGATCATAAGCATATATAAAGCATATACAATCCCCATATATATACAATATAGGAGTCTTTAAGTTTACAACAATATAAAAGAAAAGTGCTGTTTGTACAGTCCCAAAAACAAAACTCCATTGCAACCAACCACCAAACTCTCCCAAGTAAAGACAAATAAAGGCCAATACATCCACCAACCTGAGCTATCCCCTATGACAAGCTTCTTAACTCTTCTCAGCTTAACAAATCATACAAAAATCTCAAGGCTTTAGTAGAGGTAGCATAAATATTTTTCAATACTCTTCATACCAAGTCGTTCTTCTCCTTGGATTCGAACACGTGACCGATTGACTCCGATACCATCTTAACTCTCTTCAGGTAATAATTCATATCAAAGCCTTAAGGCTTTAGTAGAAGCAGCATAAACACTTTTCAATACTCCCTCTCGAGTAAAGCTCACTTATCAACAAAGCTCACATGGCTAGATGTCTACATAACATCATCAGAAATTCACTTGCTCAACCCTTGATGACTCTCTTCGATTGCCTCGGTATCCTAGGTAGGAGTAAGGGTGCTGTCACCTGTAATGCTAAAGGTTACATCATTAGACAACTGAACAAGTAAACAAGTTTAATAAATATAAACACAATGTATCAAATGTAAATAACGACATGTGATCATATGATGACAAATTAAGCTTACAACTAAGCATGGATGAATGTATGAGACATGTTAAATCAGATAATAACATATCTAACACTGAATCCTAACAAATTGATATCATCCACATTATCTGCATTCTCTCGGGACGGTTGTTATCATGAAGAGAGCACGCATATATTATAAAAAATAGATCAATAGTATCCAGAGTTCCTTAAGAAAATCTAATATCATAACTTGGCCACTATACAGATAACAAGATGATTCTTAGAGGATCGAGTCACTCCCACATAGGGACTATGCTACACTTGGTGAAAAAAAATAAATGCGGTCCACACCTTGCCGCATTCGACTACATGACCGAAGATAAGTTGTACTGACTCAAGAAAACATGCAGGGAATACCAAAAGCATATTTCTAATAGCAACAGATAACTACTCTGAAACGGGCTTAACTTAACATACCATGTACTCAATGAGTAGTCTCTTAATTCTAAGAGACCGGATAAGGTAAACATATTATACATCATACATGGGGATGCATGTATCAACCATACAAATGCATATGCAGGTAATAACAATGCATGATCACTAATAATCAAGGAAAACTCTGCAAATACTATTTCTAGGGTATGGATTGCCCTATAGCATCACTAATCAATATTATGTAGCCTTAAAGTCTCTATTATTCGCGTTGCCAATGTTAATTCGATGAGGAGAACCCTAAAATAATACATGTTTTTTTACTTAGCATTGTTGTGCATGAATTTCAAGACAATCTATAGGTGAATGTCAACTCAAAACATCACCTATTGTGGTTTCACATTGAATTAAGGTTTGTTAGTTGTCTTAGGGTATCATTCCAAGCTATAAATCTAGGTTTGAAATTCTCTGAAAATTTAGGTGTTCTACGATTAGTCGTGGGATGACCTCCAACTAACCGTGAGGTCACCGTAGTTCCAAAAACCTAGCAAGTCATTTTCTGAAAAACTTAGCCGATGTATATTTACTACTAGCTTATTTCGATACGGTTAGCCTTGAAAGTCCTATGACTAGGCATAAGCTTCAGAATTTCTTAAATCGAGTCTACTTTAATTCTGGTCCAAGACCTATTTCAAATCCCTATGCTTCAATCCCATTACACTCTTCTAAAGCACAAGTTTAAACGTTTAAACATTCATTCTGACCATCAAAACTCTAGTCGTCATCCTTGTAAATAATTTCATATAGAATATGCAATAAAAATCTGACAAAATCAAGGTTTGAGCTAAAACGGGGTAATCTACCATGATATCATGAAATTCAATATAAATAACATAATGGAAATGTAAACTATACATATTACTTGCCTTAGATTGGTGTCTAATTGACTATTTCTCTTTCTCAACTTCTAAGATTATCATATAGTTTGAGTTGTATGGATAAATTAGTTGAAACAATTAAGAAATTATGTGCCCATTCTAGACCTTAATGTTTGATCGAGTACTCTTCCCTTTTCTTACTCTTTTGGAAAAGAGATTAAAAATCATAAACACTATAATTCCACCAAAGAAGAAAGTTTCACAAACAATGTGAAGACCTCCAATAACTCTTAATCCTGTTTCTACCTTCAAAACGGCATGTAATCATGTTTTAATCTTCATCCAGGAGGAAATTAAGGCCATCATATAACAGTTTAAATTATGGAATATGTGGGGCTAGTCACAGTTGGATCATTGAAACCTGTAAAAGGAACGTGGTCAGTCGCTATTCAAAGAAGAACAGTGAGAGCCCGATGGGACGAGACTCGTTAGAATCGGACAAGACAGTTCGCACAGGCATCTCCCTCTCTGCCATTTTGCCAGACGAGAGCACGCAAGCCCATCAGGGCCACACCTCTTCTTTCTATAAGCAGTTCTTGTCGGGCAACTGTTGACATGACCATCGCAATGGTAACTGGGCCATGAGCCAACAGCTGATTCCATTTGCAGACCAGATGGAGATGGTTGCACCATCCAATACATGGGACCAACCTGACTGCATTTAATAGCCATCCTGCTGTGGTTGAGCCATTTTGCCACTTATGTACTTGGTCATTTGTATCCAAGGTAAATCTTTTCTTAGGGAAGCCCTATTGTTGAGGTTATTAGATCTTAATTAAGTATTCAAAGTTGATAATACAAGAGGTTTTCATGATTTCGTGGGATTGGTCATAAGCTCAAATCCTTAAAATTACAAAATTCAAATACATCAAGAATAATATGATGAAAAGATTGGGTTGATTCTCCTCTAATATGACCATTCAAGCTCAATGGAGGAGATCATTATCAATGTAGAGCTTAGAGTTCAAATGGTGAAAATGATCGCCGTGGATAAGTCTTTAGTAAAAGTATCAGCAACTTGATCAATGGACAGAATGAACTCCTCCAATGACTTTTTCATGAATATATTGATATCCCTACCTTAATCAGTTATGCGCCCTCTAGCTAATGCGTGCAAGGTGCTCACCAAATGAATGAGAAAGAAAGAAGGTAGGATAATATATATGGATGTAAATGGATTCTTGATTCTCCTATTACCCGGATGTTCCGACCCATTAAAAACCGAATGAGTCCTTATTTAAGTACCGATAAGTAAATGGGTCTGGGTTCGTTTCCACCTTATTTTGGACTCGTGGACGCAAAACCCAACATATTACTTCAATTTTCAAAAATCTCTTTTAAAAATTATATTTTTTTTTATAATTTTAATACCATTCTCTACTTAGACCCGGACCCAGATCCAGACCCGTCCCATAAATGGATCTGATTTCGGTTTTGGAGCCAAAAAACCGATTCCAAAACAATTTCCGGTCTGGATCCAGTTCCACTCTCTCCTTAACGATTTCGGATCCAGGTCGACCATGGACATAGAACTGGAGGTAGGATACGCACATAATAAGTGAGACCTTCATTAGAAAAGCTCTACCAATGGGATTACATACTCACTAATCTAATGGGTGTGATTACTAAGATTTTTCTAATCAATTTCAACGTTGAATTAATGATGTTCAAATCATCATCAAGAGCCATTGACTTCAATTGATGAGTATGTGCTGATGGATTAAATTAATTTAATCCTATAATTATAAAACATTCTAAGGACGCATAATTTGTGTAACAATGTTTTATCTAAATAAAGCAGGAAATGCACAAGTTTTAAGCACATAAATGATATCTTGCATTCGGTGCAGCCTCATCTGATGAAGAAATGGGCAAATTAAAATTAATTATTTTCCTCCACAATTGAGAATTTTGGATTATGTGGGAGGTCGGATTTCACGTTATCGAAAAATAGACATGCGATTTCTGCAGTGCTTTTCTACTTCCATGCGTGCACAAACACATTCTAAAGTGAGTTTAATTACATAGAATTGAATCCCTATGCATCCTAATAAATATATTACTAAAAGTGACTAAAGTGAAATAAACATTGGTGAGCCAGAAAATAATCTTTTCTCCAATATAAAATGGATTAATGAGAGACGGAAAACAAATACACAGCCATGACCCAGTAGATCAAGTTTTAGGAATATCATGCTCTCATCTACATTTACACCTTTTATCTTTCAGCATCACCATTGAAACAATCTCTATTTTTTTAGGGGTTTAGACATATTAGTCCCCCTTAGTTTGAGATGTTCTAATTTCATGACCAAACTTCAAATAATGTCACCAGAGGTTTTTTTTTTTTAATCTGGTCATCTTTTTTAATCTAGCCATGATAAAATGGCTTTTTTTTCCAAACGATTACTACAACAAAATACACTTTTAGCGACGTTTTTTTTCGTCGGTAAAAGTAGAAAAAACGTCGGTAAAATTTTTAGCGACGTTTTTTGTTTCGTCGGTCAGACGTCGGTAAGTTGACGTCAAGAAAGGACTTTACCGACGAATTAATTTTTCGTCGGCAAAAATATAATTTTCACCGACGTTTTTACAGATTTTACCGACGTTTTTTTTCGTCGGTAAAATGATTATAAATAAATAACAACACTTTGCCGACGTTATTTTTTCGTCGGTAAAATGAAAAAGAAATAAACAAAAAAATAAAACTATTTCACCGACGTTTATTTTTCGTCGGTAATATTAAATAGAAAAATTAAAAAAATTAAAAATATTTTACCGACGTTTTATTTTCGTCGGTAAAATTAAAAAGAAAATAAACAAAAAAATAAAACTATTTCACCGACGTTTATTTTTCGTTGGTAATATTAAATAGAAAAATTAAAAAAAAAAATATTTTACCGACGTTTTATTTTCATCGGTAAAATTAAAAGGAATAAATAAAAATTAAAATAAAATATTGACCGACGTTTATTTATCGTCGGGAAAATTAAAAAGAAAAAATAAAAAAATTTAAAAATTTTTACCGACGTTTAATTTTCGTCGGTAAAATTAAATGCAATAAATCAAAATAAATTACCGACGTTTTTTTTCGTCGGTAAATATAAAATTAAAAAAGATAAAACAATTGCCGACGTTTATTTTTCGTCGGTGAAAATGACTTTTGCCGACGAAATTGTTAATTTCTCATTTTTCGTTTAAAATTCTCATTTTTCGTTTAAAATTTCCCTGTAAACATGCTGATGCACCTGTAATACACCTGTAACAGGAAATTAAACCTACTCACAATACAATTAATAATGAATCCAAACAAAATCATCCACAAACCTACTCACAATACAATTACAAAATCATCCACATTTTTCATCAAATCATTCATCTCCTAAAAATAACAGTACAATTAATAAAAATTTCTAATAGTCCAATAAAACTAAAACCATATACAAATAGTCGAATAAAATTGTCCAATATACATAAACAAATAAACTAAAAACAACAAAACGACACCAAAGTGTGCATCCGATCCAAAAGCGTCCATCAATCTGCAATGACAAAAACAAAAACAAACTTAGTATCTTTTGAATTAACAAAATTATATAGAAAATAAGAAAAATAACTATTTTTCTTGAAATTTGGATGAATAAATATCATTTTACTTTACAAGACTTTCTATTGGTTGGTCTAGTTGTAAAGTGGGAAAAAAGAGAAGTCTTACTTTCTCACAAGTGATGGTATTTCTACCACTTGTTTTCATCTGATTCATATTGGTGTTTGGAGTAGTGCACAAACAATTTCACATGCTCGTTATAAATATTGTCACTTTAATTGATGATGTAAGTAGATATATTTCTTGCATGCAAAACCCAAAAGTATTTAATGCTTTTAAAACAATCTTAGCCCTTTTTGAAACTTAAATTTGTAAAAAAACCACGATTCTTTGATCTAATTCATGAGGAATATGGCTCACATGCATTTCAAGAGTTTCTCCAAACTAAATGAATTTTATCTCAACTTTGGTCCCCCCACTGAGAGCTCATGGGGTTAGAAATGACATTCATGCGGCACAGAGGGCAATTCACGTTAGATTTCAACCATGGAAGAAAAAAATAAGAAAAGAGTACGATTGTTTCATTCGATTTCTAAAATTCAATCATTGTCAGAGTGTTTATCTAGACTGAAGTCAAGAAGAGTCTTGGAAGGAAGAACTCACTAGAAAGAATTTAACCACATTTAAAAATAAAAAAAGAAAATTTTTATATAAAGAACCTGATTGAGGGAAAGCTAAATAACTCAAGAAACTCAATTCAATAGTCATAACAGTCAGTTGATTATTCAAAACACAGAGTGTAGCTCAAGACTTTCAATTGAATGAAAATTCTTCTGGTATACCATTGACTTACTGATTTTTTTTAATGCAAATCACTCTCAGCCACCTAAATTTTATTGTGCATCTTTATTGCCAATGTAGTTTTCAGGTTAGTTAGGTAGCAGCCCGCATCCTCTCTGTTATCCAACTACTAAACAGCATGTTGCTTTTCAGAACTAGAATTCTCTCAAACTGTCTTTGTAATGCCTAGATATTGTTAAGACTTTTGGTCTGGCCTATCACACCATGTGTGACCCACATAGAATCTCGCATTGATAAAATCTCAAGTTGGTGTTTTTTGCATGAGGAGTCTCATTCCTAGTCAAATATGTGGGGCATATCTGCTGGCATCACTGGAATCAAGGAAACTCCAAGAATCTCTTAAAAACAGGAGATTGAACCCCATGTCCAGTGCCTACTGATCACCTCAATCATGATCGATTGGATTGCACAAAGTCACAGCAGGTCTAGATTGTGAACCCATCTCAAACTTGTAAGTCCAACCCCACCCCCCACACCACCACGCGATTGTGAACCCATCTCAACCACCCCACCCCCCCCCCCCCGCCCCCCCAAACATGAGCTTTAATACCCTTGAAAAGCAACCTCTTCTGCTTCTTTCTATTAGCACTAGCATCAAAGGAATCTCCGGTGGGATTGGGAAATTGTTACGGATAGGAGATAGACCGGTGAGAAGTGGTTATATTTTGAATTATATTAACACTCAATTCTACTCATAAGATGTAATCTAGAGGACCCAACAATTTGAGACCAAAAGTCTCTCACCTGTTTTTGTTTGCTTTCATTTTTGTATCCTAGAACTAATCATTTGAGAAAGAGACCTGGGCGCCGTCAGTCCGAAGGGCCGTTTTCGAGCCTAAGTGTTGGAAAAGAGTCGGTTTTCGGCTCTAATTCCCTAACCGGGAGTCCTATCAGCGAGCCGTCAGTTCCTACAGGTTACTCTACCCCCGAGCGAACTTCCCGTGCCGGTCCCCGAATTTTTCGGTCGCCGTTTCCCGTTCCGGGCCCCCGAAGGGCCGTTTTCGAGCCTAAGTGTTGGAAAAGAGTCGGTTTTCGGCTCTAATTCCCTAACCGGGAGTCCTATCAGCGAGCCGTCAGTTCCTACAGGTTACTCTACCCCCGAGCGAACTTCCCGTGCCGGTCCCCGAGTTTTCCGGTCGCCGTTTCCCGTTCCGGGCCCCCGAAGGGCCGTTTTCGAGCCTAAGTGTTGGAAAAGAGTCGGTTTTCGGCTCTAATTCCCTAACCGGGAGTCCTATCAGCGAGCCGTCAGTTCCTACAGGTTACTCTACCCCCGAGCGAACTTCGCGTGCCGGTCCCCGAATTTTCCGGTCGCCGTTTCCCGTTCCGGGCCCCCGAAGGGCCGTTTTCGAGCCTAAGTGTTGGAAAAGAGTCGGTTTTCGGCTCTAATTCCCTAACCGGGAGTCCTATCAGCGAGCCGTCAGTTCCTACAGGTTACTCTACCCCCGAGCGAACTTCCCGTGCCGGTCCCCGAATTTTCCGGTCGCCGTTCCCCGTTCCGGGCCCCCGAAGGGCCGTTTTCGAGCCTAAGTGTTGGAAAAGAGTCGGTTTTCGGCTCTAATTCCCTAACCGGGAGTCCTATCAGCGAGCCGTCAGTTCCTACAGGTTACTCTACCCCCGAGCGAACTTCCCGTGCCGGTCCCCGAATTTTCCGGTCGCCGTTTCCCGTTCCGGGCCCCCGAAGGGCCGTTTTCGAGCCTAAGTGTTGGAAAAGAGTCGGTTTTCGGCTCTAATTCCCTAACCGGGAGTCCTATCAGCGAGCCGTCAGTTCCTACACGTTACTCTACCCCCGAGCGAACTTCCCGTGCCGGTCCCCGAATTTTCCGGTCGCCGTTCCCCGTTCCGGGCCCCCGAAGGGCCGTTTTCGAGCCTAAGTGTTGGAAAAGAGTCGGTTTTCGGCTCTAATTCCCTAACCGGGAGTCCTATCAGCGAGCCGTCAGTTCCTACAGGTTACTCTACCCCCGAGCGAACTTCCCGTGCCGGTCCCCGAATTTTCCGGTCGCCGTTCCCCGTTCCGGGCCCCCGAAGGGCCGTTTTCGAGCCTAAGTGTTGGAAAAGAGTCGGTTTTCGGCTCTAATTCCCTAACCGGGAGTCCTATCAGCGAGCCGTCAGTTCCTACACGTTACTCTACCCCCGAGCGAACTTCCCGTGCCGGTCCCCGAATTTTCCGGTCGCCGTTCCCCGTTCCGGGCCCCCGAAGGGCCGTTTTCGAGCCTAAGTGTTGGAAAAGAGTCGGTTTTCGGCTCTAATTCCCTAACCGGGAGTCCTATCAGCGAGCCGTCAGTTCCTACAGGTTACTCTACCCCCGAGCGAACTTCCCGTGCCGGTCCCCGAATTTTCCGGTCGCCGTTCCCCGTTCCGGGCCCCCGAAGGGCCGTTTTCGAGCCTAAGTGTTGGAAAAGAGTCGGTTTTCGGCTCTAATTCCCTAACCGGGAGTCCTATCAGCGAGCCGTCAGTTCCAACAGGTTACTCTACCCCCGAGCGAACTTCCCGTGCCGGTCCCCGAATTTTCCGGTCGCCGTTCCCCGTTCCGGGCCCCCGAAGGGCCGTTTTCGAGCCTAAGTGTTGGAAAAGAGTCGGTTTTCGGCTCTAATTCCCTAACCGGGAGTCCTATCAGCGAGCCGTCAGTTCCTACAGGTTACTCTACCCCCGAGCGAACTTCCCGTGCCGGTCCCCGAATTTTCCGGTCGCCGTTCCCCGTTCCGGGCCCCCGAAGGGCCGTTTTCGAGCCTAAGTGTTGGAAAAGAGTCGGTTTTCGGCTCTAATTCCCTAACCGGGAGTCCTATCAGCGAGCCGTCAGTTCCTACAGGTTACTCTACCCCCGAGCGAACTTCCCGTGCCGGTCCCCGAATTTTCCGGTCGCCGTTTCCCGTTCCGGGCCCCCGAAGGGCCGTTTTCGAGCCTAAGTGTTGGAAAAGAGTCGGTTTTCGGCTCTTATTCCCTAACCGGGAGTCCTATCAGCGAGCCGTCAGTTCCTACAGGTTACTCTACCCCCGAGCGAACTTCCCGTGCCGGTCCCCGAATTTTTCGGTCGCCGTTTCCCGTTCCGGGTCCCCGAAGGGCCGTTTTCGAGCCTAAGTGTTGGAAAAGAGTCGGTTTTCGGTTCTAATTCCCTAACCGGGAGTCTTATCAGCGAGCCGTCAGTTCCTACAGGTTACTCTACCCCCGAGCGAACTTCCCGTGCCGGTCCCCGAATTTTCCGGTCGCCGTTCCCCGTCAGTTTATGCTACTTTTGCATTCCTCATAGTATACGATCCAACATGCATTAGCAAGACCAATCTCATTAATTAAGTTGATTCCAACCTTAATCTTTGTAGTTCGACTTTTATGTTGTGGTGTATATATTTACTCATCCAGGAGGTGCAGTGAAAATTTGATAATGCAATCTGGAGGTGCAGTGAAAATTTGTTCAAATACTACATTGTCAATGTTTGTAAATTTCAACTAGTTATTATGTGCAAATTTCAAGGGAGTATTCTACTAACCAAAGAGTCGCATCATAATCCTCCAGGAGCCGTGCCATCCCCAGCAGATGTGGTCCCCCCCGTGGTGTCAAGAAAGGCGGCCGGATCTATCCCTGCTACAGCTGCCAGCCTTTGAACAAAGGCCTCAAGCTGTCGTGTCCTCCGGTCCTGCTCAGCCTGCCTCCGGTCCTGCTCTGCTAGCCGCTCAGCTTGCCTCCTGGCCTGCTCAGCCTGCTCGGCTAGCTGCTCGCGCAGGGCGACCACCTCAGGGTCCGGTGCCCGAGACTGTGTGGAAGAGGAAGAGGTCCTTGAGTATATCCCATACCCCTTTACGTAGCCCGACCTCTTCCCAAGCACATCAGCAGCAATCTGCTCCTCAGTCATCGGAGTGGTGACAGAGGGCTGCGACTGCTCCTCGGTCCGCTGCACCAAGGCCTCCTGCCATTTAAATCAATAAAAGATTTAGAATACTTCTATGACATTATGCAATCATAAACCATTTATTAGGAAACGTACATGTCTCTGTTGCGCCACCTCATTTACCCACTGATTACGAGATCGTCTGTAGTGGGTGTCGCGGAAGAACTGAGTAATGGGCGGCGCTTGACCGGCATTCTGTGCCGCCTATCATTTGAAAAAGCTTTATATTAGATATGAACCCTGCAACATATTTAGAAATTGATAAACTTAATAAAGTTTCTTCATATGAATATAAACAGTACCATCAGAGACATCCTCGAGGCAAATGACCGGGAGCCACTCGTATGATTGTATGGCAACTGAGCTCGACTCTCTTGTGCTTTCTTTGACTTTGCCTACATAGAAAAACAATAATACAATAGCAGTCAGGCTATAAAATCGTTACTAATAGAATTACATTGGAATATAATTAGTAGTTGTAAATAACATCACAAGGTCACCTTCCAGGCTGGTGATTCCCAGCACTGCGAGATCATCTGCTGCCAGTCAGCTAAAGTGCAACCCTCTGCCGGGTGGTCCTGGGGTCGGGGAACCCCCTGCTCCAAGAGCTCGAGATAGTGAGTATGCAGCTCATACTTCCAACCCCTATACAAGATCCCGCATTGGCGGTCAATGTCCGCCCTAAGCTGCATATCACCCTCGTAATCCCCGATCTCAAAGAGTTGCTGCAATTAGGGGATAACCATATTAGTCACTAGTAATAACAAAATATAATCAGATATTGTAAGGAGGAGCATAACTGTAACAACTTTGGTTGATGTTTATCGTTTCAGTTTACCTTAACTGCAGTGATGACGGCAAGCTTGATCCCAGAGTCAAGCTTCTTCCAGCCATGAGGCCTGACTGGGGCAACCTCTCTAATGGCTAACCCAAGATGGTTAGCCAGTGATGGGGCATGTTCCCCCTCTGGCCTATGACTGGAGCTGGGGATCGGGACTGGGATGTTATGACCCAGTTGTCTCCTCAGCTTTGTCGCATTCTTCCCCCGCGTGACACCCCTAACGCGGCTCGGAGCACCCGAAGCTGAGGCTGATGCTATTAAGACGACAGTGCTAAATGAGTTAGTGAGCACAAATGATAATTGAGGTGAGATAATCAGAAGAAAAGAAGTTAAAGAGCACAAATATAAATTGAGAGGAACCATTATACAGTTTAAAAGGTTTTCCGATTTTCTCACCGACGCTGCTCCCGATCGTATGAGGACTCGCGGGAGGCTGGGAGGGCAGGGCCTGGGTCTGCGAGGGCTGCTCTATCAAGGGCTGAATCGGCAGAGGCTGGGGGGCTGCCGATTCAGGGGTGGTCCCTGATCCTCTGGCCCCTGTAACATCGAGTGCAGCTGGCGTAGGCTGCGTCGAGGGCTCTCGTGTGCTCTCCACAGGAGCTAACCCGAGTGCAGCTGCAACCTGCCGAGCACGTTTCGCCCTATTTTCCCGAGGCATATCTGTAATCTGACTTAAAGCAAAGTGACAAGGAAAATAAATAATTATTAACAACAATAAATAATATTCGCAACGTGAATATAAGCAAAGTGACCATGTCATTATGTAAGAAAAGATATTTATTAATTTACTTAATCGTTACATGTGCAAAACCTGAAATTTAATGTCGACCTCGATCTCTTCTAGCATTTCTCCTAATTCCCTCAAGTCTAGGAAATTAATCTTGAGCTTAGCATGAATTTCTTGTACCGGCCAAGGAGGTGGTAGAGTGCTTACTATTGAACGCACCAGATCTACAATATTTGGTTCAAATCCTCTTCTTTTGAGATTGTAAAACAATTCCTCCTTGTTTAGCAAATGTTTTCTAACAGATATTCCTTCAACCATTTTCTCTCTCCGGAACTGTATCCATAAGGGATGAATACATTTTTCAAATGACTGTAATAGGTCGACGAACTCCACTGCATGCCATGGTCGTAAGACTTCAAATATCCTCATTCTTGCAGCATCCCAAGCCCGTGGCAATGTTTCAGCAATTTTTATCATTATATATCTTTCAGGGATGAAATTGCCACACAGTCTCAGCCACTGAGCCAGTTGAATTTTGCGGGAACCATGCTTTGCTATTGGAGTTTCATTTTCAAATGATTTATGTTCAAACTCATTTGTCCATTCCCTAACACGTTGAGAGTCTTTGCCACGAAAGTATTTGAGAGGTGTATTCATATGTTCTGTGTTAGAGTTGAAAAATTGAATTGTTTCAATTTTAATTTAAAGAAGAAAGCAACATCGGATAAATCAAACATGAACATAATATAACAAGCTAGGTAATAACATGGCACACAGCATATATAACAATCGAATGAAATTAAGCATACTTTTTATAAGAAAAGTTCTTTATTAATTTACTTAATCGTTATATGTGCAAATTAAAAGTAAACACTACATGTCATATTCCATGTCATCATCTTCCTGACTATGACCATCATTCCCTTCATCATCTTCGTATTCCGCCAGCGTTTCATCCTCGTCTTGGCCATCCTCTGATGCTGACTCATCACTGACAACGATCTCAGGATCTATATCATCCCTAGAGAATTGGTCACTAGTACCATCGACGAGGACTGGGACAACAAATGTCGTTTCGTCCTGTTGAAATGCATCAACCGGCACATCATCATCATCACCGTCGTCATCCCGCTTAGCGGGTACATCCCATACTCCCCGAGTCTTGACCCGTTCTACAACTCTCCAATTTTTTCCTCTGCTGGTGTCATTGACGTAGAAGACTTGTTTCACCTGACTTGGTAGGACAAATGGATCATCCTTACACCACCGACCCGTGATATCAATGCTTGTAAAATGGTCTTCGATGTTTATCTTGTGCTTGGTACTAGTGTTGTACCATTCACATTCAAATAAGACCACCTTACCCCCGTGCCGATAGGACAATTCCCAAACTTTGCAGATGTAGCCATAGTAGTCATGTTTCACCCCTTCATATTCCCCTTCAACGACCAATCCGCTACTCTGGCTCCTACGACATTTCTCACGGTCTATAGTGTGGTATCGGACGCAATTACAATCACACCCCTGGTAAAGATTCACTAGGGATCTAGGGCCATTTGCTAATGACCACATCTCCTCAAAAGCTTCTGGTGACCCTATAGTTCGCAGTTGATTCATCTACATAAACATATTAAGACAAATGTATTAGACTAATGTTATTTGAAGCTTATACTCAAATAATATCAAGCTATTAAAATGATAATATTTTATGTCTTACACGTTGTTTGAACCATTCTGCAAATTCTTTTCGTTGTATCTGCCCGATGTCTCCACCTCTTTGGTCTTGAACTAAATTCCTATGTTCCCTACTCAAGATAGCTTTTAATGAATAAGTACGAATAGAGAATGAATAAATGAATTAACAAGCAAAACATAAATATGGCTAGATTGAAGCACATACTGTAGATACAGCTCCACTTCGGGGCAATTATTCAGCACAAACCAATGAGCCATGTCACGCTCCCTTTGAGAAGGATCATGTGCCCTTTGCATCAGCCCGATGGGACGGACAGTTTGTGTGAAGATTGACATCCCCGCACCCCGTTCGCCACCATCATCATAACGCTCTACTCTATCAGTTTGCCTTAAATACATTGAGCAAAAAGTGAGACACTCTTTGACAATGTAAGCCTCGGCGATTGAACCTTCAGGACGTGCTCTGTTGCGAACGTACCCCTTTAGGGTCTTCAGAAACCTTTAAACAACAAATGATAACTATTACGATTTCCAATGCAAGGCAATTACACTAATATATAAATAATTTTTCGATGGTCATCAACTATTACCTTTCAATCGGGTACATCCACCGATATTGCACCGGTCCACCAAGAATGGCCTCGCGCGGCAAGTGAACCGATAGATGAACCATCACATCAAAGAAAGCAGGAGGAAATATCCTCTCAAGCTTGCACAATATTAAAATTATCTGCTCCTCCGATTTTTTCAAATCATCGTGCCTCTGTGTTTTCGAGCAGATGTCTTGGAAAAAGCTGCCTAACTCAAACAATGTTGTACAAATATCCTTATTCACAAAGCCACGCATGCCAATAGGAAGGATCCGTTGGATAAGGATGTGGCAATCATGGCTCTTTAAACCAGCCAATTTATCATTTTTCGAGGTTACACACCTCGAGAGGTTCGCGGCATAGCCGTCTGGGTATTTGATCGACTTCAAGAATTCATAAAATCCATCTCTGTCTTTTGGTGCCAGAGTGTAAGAGGCATGCGGCTTCAAGCTGGATCCATCGCCCCTCTCCATTAGATGCAACTCTGGCCTGATGCCCATATTTTTCAAATCCTTACGCGCTTTATCGGTGTCCTTGTTTTTGCCCTTTATGCCCAACATTGTTCCAACCAAGGCTACACAGATGTTCTTCTCAATGTGCATAGGATCGAGGTTGTGTCGGAGTTTTTTGCACTTCCAGTAGGGCCATTCAAATAAGATGCTTTTCTTTGTCCAATTCAACTCTCCAGACTCACGCGGTCTTTTGTTATTCTTGCCAAACCTGACCGGATGTAGTTCTTCGAGCTGGTCTAGTACCTTTTGCCCCGGTAGATCCAAAGACAGCTTTTCACGCTCAGGCTGACCATTGAAGGCCTTGCTTCTACGCCATTGGTGGTTTACTTCCAAGTATTTTCGATGGCCAATGTACCCAATCTTATCTTTCAACCTCACCCCTAACGAGGTGTCGTTACACGAGGGGCATGCGTTATAACCTTTCGTACTCCACCCAGACAAGTTACCATACGCAGGAAAGTCATTTATCGTCCACATCACAGCCGCATGCATTTGAAATGTTTGTTTAGTGGAGGCATCATAAGTAGATACACCATGATCCCACAACTCCTTCAACTCATCAACCAAGGGCCTCAGATATACATCGATATCGTTTCCCGGTGAGTTTGGTCCTGGAATAAGTAATGACATCATCATGAATGGCTCCTTCATGCACATCCATGGTGGCAAATTATAGGGCATAAGTATGACAGGCCACATGCTATAAGAGGTGCTCATGTTACCAAAAGGATTGAATCCATCAGTGGCTAACCCCAACCTCACATTACGTGTCTCTTGGGAAAACTCTGGATATTTCTTATCAAATTCTTTCCATTCAACTGAATCAGCCGGATGCCGCGCTATCCCATCGTCAACGCGCTTATCACTATGCCATCTCATCTCTGTGGCTGTCTTCCTTGACATATACAATCTGCGTAACCTCGGTATCAATGGGAAGTAACGGAGCACCTTATGCGGGATCTTCTTTCGCTTGCCATCATTGGTCTTGTACCTAGGCTCTTCACATTCTGGACATTTTTCCAATTGAGCATTCTCCTTCCAATACAACACACAATTGTGTTTGCAGGCATCTATGTTCTTGTATCCCATGCCCAAGTCACGCAATAATTTCTTCGCCTCGTAAATTGATGCCGGCACCACATGACCTTCGGGTAAGAAGTCCTTAAAAATCTGCAGGACCTTGTCGAACGACTTATTGTTACACCCACTTTCTACCTTCACGTGCAGTATCTTGATGATAAACGATAACAGAGTATCGGAGCTTTTGCATCCTGGGTAAAGGCCTCGCTGAGAAGCATTCAACAAATTTTCAAAATCATCCCTCTCTTGAGTATCTTCCTCCAAGTAAGTTCCCCTACGATGATCATCTATCAACTCATTGTACTCATCTTGATTATCTTCTGATTCATCATCGCTCTCATCCGAATCATCGGGTTGAACTATGGGTTCCCCGTGATATATCCACTGTAGATAATGGACCATCATTCCTTTAATGTGCAGATGACTTCTCACGGTTACATAGTCATGCTTCCGATGGTTACAACAATCGTTACACGGGCAGTTAATCAACACTGCCCCGCCCGAATTCGCCTTTGCAAAATCAATAAATGAGTTTACCCCAGCTATGTACTCCGCACTAAATCGGTTCCGATAATGTAATATCCAACTCCTGTCCATATCTGACCAAATCACAAGTAATTAGCAATTAGCAATTATATAATGTCCACTATTTTGTTCTCTTTCAATACAAGGTCCATGACAGCCCTTTTTGGAAAGAATCAATAAATAAATAAAGAAAATAAAGAAATGAATTGGATACCTAAGGGCTCGGGAAAATTAGAAGAGGATGGTCTCAATAAGCAGAGAAGTCTGCTAGCAAGAGGGTTATGAAAGGTCAATATCTTGTACATGTATGCCAAATGTATGGAATCCCATGCTAAATATATAAATCAAATTAGTTTTTTACTTAAAACACTACTACAATTTATTTAATCATCCAATTAAACCTAAACTAAGACATGATAGAACCACTTGTGGAACTCAACATTCCTCAGAACAAGTCAAAAACATTAAGCAGATCATTTTCCTTTGTCATCATGTGACCGGGATCTAACCAATGACGTTACACGTAGGGCCAGGATAATATTGGAGGCTATATTTCCAAGTAGTGCTCCTGGAGAACGATGTGTTACTGGAACTTTGCAGAGTGCAAGCTTGATGGACAACATTTGGGCAGAACAGAGAAGGTTGGAGGCCTTGAAGTTATACTATAGGGTTTTGGAAGCAATGTGTAAGGCAGAGCATCGGATATTGCATGGTGGTAACTTGACTTCATTACTAAACAACGAGAGGTTTCACAGGTGCATGCTAGCTTGTTCAGCAGAACTAGTTTTGGCTACGCACAAGACAGTTACCATGTTGTTTCCTGCTGTTTTGGAGAGAACTGGCATTACTGCCTTTGATTTGAGCAAAGTGATAGAGAGTTTTGTCAGGCATGAAGAAACCCTTCCAAGAGAGTTGAAACAACATCTAAATTCCTTGGAAGAGCGGCTGTTAGAGAGTATGGCATGGGAAAAGGGCTCCTCCTTGTACAATTCATTGATCATAGCGAGGCCAGCCCTTTCTGCTGAAATAAACAGACTTGGTTTATTAGCTGAACCCATGCCGTCATTGGATGCAATTGCAATGCACCATAACATCTCAACTGCAGGCTTGCCACCTCTGCCTCTGCCAAAGCATGAGATTTCACCAGGTATCTGTGTCATCTCATCTGAAGATCTTAAGTAGTTAAAGTGTATGTTGTTAATTTTTTTTTTTTTTTTAATGTTTTTTCTGTATGCCTTTAGGAGTGTGCTGCTTCCACATTTAGATTTTTTAAAAATATTAATTAAATTTGTATATGTTCTTGGGTACTTTTCCTATATGATGTTGGCAATTTCACCTGGAGAGGAATCTGATTTCTTGACCCTTAAAGTTATGTTTTTTGTAAAAATTTGTCTGACATTTACGAGTTTGGAAATTGTTTTTTACTGACATATAATGCGTTGCTTTCACATTCATGAGTTGATTGTGCAGATCGGAATGGAGATGTTAGGTCCCCAAAGAGAGTATGTAGCGAGTATAGGAATGTATTAGTCGAGCGTAATTCTTTCACATCACCTGTAAAGGATCGTCTACTGGGCCTTAGCAATCTCAAATCAAAGTTACCACCTATCCAGTCAGCTTTTGCCAGGTAAGGACCTTTTGAAATAATTTTGAGCAACATGCAATCGGATGGTGCATGATTTGTTTCAGTCTGAGGTTTTTGGCAATGAATACTTGCAGCCCAGCTCGGCCAAACCCTGCAGGAGGAGGAGAAACATGTGCTGAGGCAGGAATTCACGTATTCTTTACTAAGGTAGAGACGGACAAAATAATCTTTTGAATGCTCTATTTATTTATCACTGATATATTTAGTGGGCATTGTAGCAACATCAATGCTGATTCAACATGCCCAGATTATGGATATTGCACTGGATTGTTCTCCTTTCATTAGAATATTCTCTTGCGGTCCTCTTTCTAGTTGCAACAAATCCTTAGCCTGCAGACTGCTCTTTTCTTCAACCGACATATTGACCAACTTATCCTCTGCAGCTTCTATGGGGTTGCCAAGGTATGATTGGCATTGTGGGATTTTGTGGTTTACTCTTTAGTCTTTAATCATCCAATCTGATTGTTCTGACTTTGATCCATTGCTTGCAGATTTCTCAATTAAGCCTAACATTTAAGGAAATCATATACAACTATAGGAAACAACCCTTGTGCAAACCTCAAGTTTTCCGTAGTGTCTTCGTTGATTGGCCCACGACAAGCTGCAATGGGGTAAATGGGGTAGACCTCTCTTTACTTTTAAGGGTGCATTTGTTCTACGAAAGGATTCTGTGATAGAGAGGATTTTTTTTTTTTTGCAGCCCACTGTTTTCCGCTGCTTAATGTGACACATTTTCCTCGCAGAAAAGGAAAATGATCTGATGTTCCTCAATATATTTCCAAAAAGAAAAAAGAAAAAAAAAATCATAACATTTATCCAACTCTGGTCTGTTTGGTTTTTCACAGCCTATTACATGCACACAGATGCTAACAATTTAAGCAGTAACCTGTGTTTGTGCTTAACCTGACCCATTAATTTAAGTAGTTGCATCCCTGGACATCTGGAGAGTGTTCTCCTTTCCCGTTTTCCTTCCCTCTTTTATGTCCAGAGAGAGCTCTGTCTTCCCTCTTGTTTAGGTTAAGCCTTCTACAAAAATCAGGGTCCGTTTCAACTCTACTGGCTATTAGGAACTCCCTTGAGTCCCTAGGCTTTTGGAACTCCGTTTATATATATATATATTCCAGGCTTTTGGAACTCCGTTTATATATATATATTCCAGGCTTTTGGAGCCTGGAATCAATGTTTCTGAAAAAAAAAGGGGAAAAACGATAACTCTGCACTACAGTACGGAGAAAAACAACAATCAATGGAAGAAGAAGATTTAGAAAAATAGAGAGCACTTGCAGCAGATTTAGAAAAAAAAATGGGGAAAAACAATGGAAGAAGAAGAAGAAACTGTGTACCTGGCACCGGAGAAAGCGTGGGTAGGGCCTGGGCTCCGACTGGGCGTGGCACCGGCGACTGGTGAGTGGCGACTGGTGGTGACTGGTGAGAGAATCAGAGCAGATCGAGAGAGAGAGAGAGATAATGTGCAGATCGAGAGAGCGAGAGCGATAGAGAGAGAGAGAGACAGAGCAGAGCGAGAGAGAGAGAGAGAGCGAGAGAGAGACAGAGCAGAGAGCGAGCGAGAACGAGAGTGAGAGAGAGATCGAGTGAGGGAGCGAGAGTGGGCGAGTGAGATTTGGGCGTCCGGGGGCTGCTGCAGTGGTCGTGCGCCTGGGACTGGCAGAGGTCTGGAGAGGGAGGGAGATTTGGGCGATTCACGCGGAGTGAGGGAAAAGAGGGATTGCAGAGGTCTGGAGAGGGAGGGAGATTTGGGCGATGGCGATTCACGCGAGCGAGGGAGACAAAGATCGACCGAGGGCGGGAGAGGGGGTTTTGGCGCAGCGGGAGTGAGAGAAAAGACAGAAAAGAGTGAAAAGAGAGTGAGGGAAAAGAGAGGAAAAGAGGGTTTTGGCGCGGGAGAGGGGAAAAAAACATTTTACCGACGTTAAAATTTCGTCTCCAAAATTATAGAAAAACGTCGGTAAATTCTGAATTAATGATTCAGTCTCTTTGCCGACGTTTCAAAATCGTCGGTCAAAGAAATAAAACGTCGGTAGAGTTAAATTTTACCGACATTTTTTAAAACGTCGGCAACATGTGTAAACATTTTTTTCCTTTTATACGAAAATAGTTCTTATTTTACCGACGAAAATAAAACGTCGGCATATATCAATTTTACCGACGTTTTCACATAAAACGTCGGCGAAAATCATTTTTACCGACGTATTTAAAACGTCGGCCAAAGTAAAAAAAACTTTTTTCCGTTTTCTGTGCTCATTTTACCGACGAAAATAAAACGTCGGCGAATATCAATTTTACCGACGTTTTCCGATAAAACGTCGGCGAATATGATTTTTACCGACGTTTTTAAGACGTCGGTAAAAGTTTAAAATTTTTTTTCCTTTTGACGTGCTTAACTTACCGACGAAAATAAAACGTCGGCGAACATTAATTTTACCGACGTTTTACCATAAAACGTCGGTAAAAATCACATTTTGCCGACGAATTTTTTAAACGTCGGCTAAAATCCATTATTTACCGACGAATTTAGAAAACGTCACTAAAAATATACTTTTACCGACGAATTTTATAAAACGTCGCTAAAAAACGTCGCTAAAAGTGCAACTTCTTGTAGTGGATAAAACCTTAAAAGTGGTAATCAAATGTGCATTTACTTTTCACAATATGTTAGTTTTTGTATTTTATAAAAAAAATGAATTTATGCAGTAGTTGTAAAATATATATGATACATAAATTGATAACTCCCATTATATCATGGGACTATCGAGGGTATGATGAAAAAAAGTTAAAAAATTAGTGTCGACTAGAGTCAAACGACTCTGATGACATTATGCAAATCTGAGTCATGAAATTGGAAAATCAAAGTCTAAGATAAACCAATATGTTAAAACCTTTTTTTTCTTTTTGGGATTTAAACAATCTTTTGTTAGAACTCATTTCATGAAGAATTGCTTTGGAAGTTGATGCCATGCAAACTAAAAACTTCCTACTTCTTTACATTGAAGATTCTTCATTACCATTCTAAAATAATTATTGATTTTCTTTTGTTACAATACCAAGGGATGTGTCAGAACCCGGCCTAATTTGTGGGGATCCGGATCCCCTGTTTCGTCCAAAGAAGGGATCCTTGTTTGGACGAAATAGAGGCCGCCACATATGGGGGCGAAAGGGGGGCGGAGAAAGAAAAAGTTACTTGGGCTAGGAATCAGTCCATACACTTCACTGGAAGTAGCTATTATTGGTCCTGTACCTGACTCAAAGGGCAGCTACATTAAAATACATTGCTTTTAATAAAAAAAAAATGATATGGTTACATATATCGCACAAAATAAAGACTAATAATATTTTATTGTCCTTTATAGAAGATCCACTTGGTTATATGGATCTTGCATCTGGACTTTGTTAGGCACATGACCAACTAGGATCCGATTATCAATGTAGTGTAAAAGAAGAGCTTTTAATTTACACCAATTTCTCACTTTGGGCCCTTCGGCTAACGGGGTAAAAATTCATTTAACAACCCAGCCCAATTTTGGCCCAATAATTAAATGGCTGGAGCCTAGAGCCTAGGGCCTTGGGACGCATAAAATTTATTCTAATCAATATATTCAAGAAGATGGCATATATAGTATATGCACACACAGAGTCTAGATCCTCTCACCCAATTATTACACAAGAACTGTGTAGTACATGCTTGGAACTCCATTATGGGACCATATAAAGATCATTCTAACCATTCAAGATGAATCTTATCCCCTCATGTGATTCATCAAGCTTCAATTCAAATTAAGTGGGCCCTGTTGTTTAATTGATTGAACGAATGATAATAATGTGATTGGGTGCTACGTGTTATCACTGTTGATATGGTGTTAGTGACAATTTTAGAAATGTGATCCATTGTATAGTGAGATCTACTCCTTTTTTAACTGAAATCTGAGAATATATTATTGGAGGGGATGAAATTACTTTTGAAGTGTCCAGATTATCTTAATGAGGGGGCCAAGAGGAAGTTTCGGTCATTTGTTATACAATTAATTCCCGTGAAATAGCGCTGTGACAGAAGATCTTGACTCATATTTACATAGGTGATCAGAGGCGTTAGGTTGGTACCTCCTCACATGGGAAATTGTGTGAGACAAATTGTGGGGCCTACGTAGGTACCATTCAAGGATGAGGCAAGGATTGAAAGATCCAATTGGGACTAGTACAATCATCAATTTTCAAGTTAGTCCCATCATCCTAACCTCTTGAAATCATCCTCACCTCTTGATTTCTCAAGTTTACTAGATTTACCATTTTATTTATTTCAATCCACTTGTCCGATACTTTCTTTTTCTTTTATTTATCTCTTTAGAAGATATTTTTTTAAGCTTTAAAAAGACTCCAACTCAAGGAACTGAGACACTACACATGTTCTTAAGCTGCTAACTAACAGCCTCAAATATTTCTTTTAGAATTTACCAAATATTAATAATTTAACATGCAATATACATGACATTTATTTTTGTTTGTTACATATACTGTCCAAAGCAGTGGCATAGATTGAAAATTACACCCAATGTTTTCATTTTTCTCGTTTTTTTTCCCAGTAACCTATGGTAAGGTTGAAAAATATTACCGCTCCATCTACTAATTCCTCAAGAATTTGGTAGGAATACTGATCAACGGAGAAAACTTAATTTGGTATTAGAGGTAACCGTTGGTGAGTTCGAATCCCATACACCTGGCGTTGAAATGTCTTTTCTAACTCTTCAAAATTTTGGTAGGTTTGGCTAGCGGAGAAAATTTAACAGTTAATCCATCATATAAGAATGATTAAAACAGCTTACGTTTGGCAATCCGTCTCAGGGTCACCACGTACATTGATGATGAGGACTTTATGTACAAGATATCACTATCTTTGGTCGGTGTCTTCCTCCTCCAAGTTGCAGCTTATGAATACATGTACCTGCCAAATACATGTACTGAAAATGTATCCACCAATAATCGTTCACTCTCTCTCCCACAGAATCACTTCCACATCAATGGGTGTCATTTTCCATTCTAAACTAATCCACTGATTCACTTCATCACGGCTTTTATCTGACCACTCTATCGTTTACCAAATGCAACAAGAAAATAATGAACATCTTTGACAGCAACTAGCACAATAATTCATCTATCACAATCCAATCAACAAATGCCTGAGAGAAATCGATAAGCAATGCAATCATGATTTAAGGAATGAATGCAGCCTTACATATCGTGTCATCGTTATCAGACACCAATCATGATCAACATGGTCATGATTAAGTGGGCCCACTTTATTCTACCACCTAAAAAAGGTTGCATTCAGAGGAGAAGTGCCCACTTCTGATAAAAAAAAATGCAAAATGGACTGGATAGTGATAGAAGTATCAGCGATAGGGAAACTTCACTGTTTCTGTAATGTCCTACACGGCCCTGATTAAAGGTGATGGGTACACAGATCACACGTATCCTTTTGATAGATTACTCATTTAAAGTCTTTTTGGTTAACTTTTTTTTTGTGGGTTACCCTACCCGACACTCAAATTAAGTTGGGTGGGGGAAACTTTCAGAAAAGATGCAAATTCCCTCTCCATGATCTAGATAAAAGCATCATGTTTCCTTTTTCCATCGAAGAAAGATTTCCAAGAAATGACATTATGAACAAAAACCATTGATGGGTCAAAGTGCACACAGAGAATGAAGGTGAAATAACTACTGGGTTGCGTCTTTTATATATACTAGTTAGGCCCTGCACGTGCAAGGCACGTGCATCCAAACATACTTGACATTTTTTTTTTTTGGGATATTTTGTTTGATTTTATTCCAATATACTAAACATCTACCAACTTGGCCAACCAAAATTTGACAGTAATCACTAAGACACAATATGCAAAAGGCTAACAACATATGTTTGACATTATTATGTTTTATTTATCTTGTACATCGCTTTGCCTTGTATAGTTTAACATTTACATTGATATAATGTGATTAATTTTCTCTGTGACAAATAATAGGAAATTAGATTATTTTTTTTTATATAAAGAAGGATTTTAGAAATATCCAAATAAATTGTGATTATGTAATAAGCTCAACCTCTTTATAAGTTCCTTATACAACATCTGAGGAATGGACCTTTGCCCAAAAATAGAAGAATAGAACACTGATAAAGCCTATATATATTCAGTTAGGCAAAAAAAATAAAGAATACCATGGTGCGGTGAATGATATTGGAAAAAGTTAAACATGAACAAAAGTATTACCAAAATGGTCATAAGAATAGGTCTTGTATGATTCCATCCTTTCATATAAAATCATGAAGTTTGAAAGCACATGTATTGATGCAATTCATGAGCTTTCTGCAAAGCCAAAGATCAGCTGCTATTTGATATTTGTCTCACAAGTATCTAAGGTTGCTGCTGAAGAGTACTGATCTCTTTCCCAGTTGGGTCTTTTGCAACCTATGCAATAACATCAAATTCTTTGTTTAGACCCACAAAAAGCCAACAAGAGAGTAAACCTGATTGATTGATCATGCATAAAGCATATGGTTAAAGTAATTAAAACCTAGACAAGAAAACTAACATACTCAATCGAAGGATGGATCCAATCATCAATAAAAGGTACACATATATAAGTATATAAATAAATTAACTAATAACTTTCTTAAAAAAAAAAGAGACCGATTTCAATCATAGCAGAATCCAAAACAAAACAACAACAAAAATACGAAAAGGCAAAAGCATAGAACATGAAATTTGATGAATACCCATAGCAGAAATTCCATATTAAAACCATCAATTTATTAAAATCTCATCTGAATAAGCAAATATCAAGAACACCCAACCAAACAAAAGAGCATGCGTTAAAAAAGTACCATGATCAAGTAAGACGAAAAAGAACAAGTAACCACATCAAAAATCCGAGTAAAAGTCACAACCCATCAAAAATCATTGAAAGAGAGTAAAAAAATAATTTCAAGCACTCAACTTTCTCACTTTTTTTTTTGGCAGGAAGAAAAAGGCAGGTAAGATTTCTAGTTGCTTTAGAGAAATAAAAATGCAATATACATATTTGAAATATGATATACAATGAAACAATAACTTTCTTCTTGTACTTAAGTAGTTGGGTTAGCTACAACCCAATATCTCTACATAATCTCACAGGAAATATATGCAAGTTGAAAGGAATTCAACTCCAATCAAGGAATTAGCATGATGATTTTTTTTTTCATTAGCTTCATATACACTTAATAGTAAAAAAAGCAAAAGTGTAGCCCATATACCAACCTCATCTATGCCGTGGAGTTGGAGCCCTTTTTTTTTTAATGAACATTTATAGCAATACTCTATTGAAGACCCAATAAATCACTCCTCTACCATGAAATATAAGGGTTGTCGAGAGAGGAAAAAATTGGTTGGGGAATGAAAATGGAGTAGGGATCATGGAGGATTGCCTAGACAGTATAAACTGAATTCTCCAAGAACCTCCATAATGGGAATTTGAATAATTTTACTCTCTCATTACAAAAATTTACGAGGATGAAACATAACAACAAACAATAACAACTATAATAAAAATGAATTTAAGAAAGAACCTTCAACAAGAAAGAGAACAAAAACAACAATAACAACAACTATAATAAAAAAAAATGCAATTTAAAAAAGACCATTCAACATGAAATAGCATACAGAGGAAGCACAAAAAAAAAAAAACACTCACATTACAGCAGACCTTAACTTGTGTGTCAAATTTTGACATCCAGTTTTGCAAATCCTGCAAAAAGCACACAATCAAAATTATATCATCAATATATATATATATATATTTTAAATATTTACAACAACAAAATAACGCAAAGACATATTTAAAAAAGAGGGGAAATTCCAAAAAATACCGGTTTTAATCCTTAAATCCAAGTTAGTAGCTCAAACCTCGATTCATTTAAATCCTGTAAAAAAGATAAATACATAAATAAAATGCTATAAGATTAATAAAAATCTCAAAAAGAAGGGGCCACATTCTCCAAAAAAAGAAAAACTACTTTATCATGCAGATGTACTTTGACTTTATGGGTTTTGATCATTTTAAACGAATTCAATAATCACTACAAAAACCTTGACATCAGTAAACAAAAACAACCCAAATATAGAACTTTTTTGGTGAGGAAATATAGAACTTGTTTGGTGAGGATGTGGAGTTGCATATTACACATAGATAAAAACGTTTCTGATGTTGGTGTTTTATTTATTGATTTAGTTTTTTGTCACATTAGCTAGCAATTTATCTTTGTTGATGTAGTTGTTATAAATAGAGGAAAAAGTATATCATTCATGAGTAAAGTTTAAACAACTTGCTAAGGGGAGAAAATTACTCTGTAAAACTCCCTGCGAGAATGAGCCAAAGCTGGATTTGTGATTGAATTGATTTGATCTTGAATTTGGAAATATTGACATTATACTATTATAGTGAAACATCAGACGTAATGAGCTAACCACTAAAGTCAATGACAGGTAAGGTTGCAACTGTGGGCAAGTGATATATGGTTTTGAGTCAAGCCAAACCCAACTCCACCCACAAATTCTGTCAAGATAGTATAAGATACTATTAAACAGAAAAACCTCCTGCACACTTGCACCTTATGCCATATAGGTAAATCTCAATGGAGATCTCTAATATGAATAGAAGGGACACTTTATGGGGCCCACTTGAGAAACCACCAATCCTGTAGAGAGTAGATGAAGGGTACTGTTTATCTATAGATGAGGGATTCACTAAAAATTATCCGAACTGGATTATTTTAAATAAAGAATTTTAGGCCTAAAAATAAAAAATAAAAAATATGAGAAATGAAGCCATGCCAGCCACATCAGCGGATTCTGAGGAACTCCTGAGCTTATTAGGTTGAGCTTCTTTTTCTCTTTTTTTTTTTTACTTTTTGTTTTTTGTTTTTATGGAGGGGTGGTTTGTTTTTCACAATGGTGGACAAAATTTTGAGAGTCTAGGAGTTCTTCCATTACCATTAAAGATGTCTTTTTATTTAGAAGTCAAACTCCTGTGTTTGAAGAAGCAGCAGCAGCTTCCAACACTTTATTGAATATGTCTCCTTGATCAAAAGTCAGGTTTCTGTGTTGATTTGTTTGATGAAAAAGCTCATGTTAACTTATTCAGTGCAAAATGTTAAATATGCTTCCCCCAACTCTGCCTTGTTGAATAGCACCAAGTTTCAAGAAGCTGTCATTACATACATTCGGTTTGGTTCAATATTCATGGCAAATAAAGATACGCCACGAACTACTAACATACTCGTTTAAAATGATAAGCAAATGAGGAATTGCATTCACTTTTTCAAATGCTTGATGGTTATAGCATTTGCCTTCAGGGATGATTTGTTATTGGTACCACTTCCATTGCTACATGCATGGGATGATCCTAGGTTCACATCAAACTGGCAAAGTCGAACAAGTTATAATCTTTCCCACCTGATCATTATGTTCTATTTCTTGGCAACCATATTTTGAGTTAACCTGTTAAGTAAGCAAGTAATGAACTCAGAAGTATGTGATTTTGTGTTTTTTTGATGGCTGGGTCTACAATTTCTGGGCTGGTGGGGGTACAATGACCATTAATGGGTTCATCATTGTAATGTACTAATTGAATGTGAAAGCTTTGTCCAAATCGGATAGAGCAGGCAAGAACGTGTACAATCCTTATTGTAACTTTAGTTGAAGTTTTTTCTAGACATTGAAGAAAACTATGTAGTCAAGAAGATGTGGTTTGGGGGAATAAACTTCAGCTGGTTGGTCATATGCATACTTGTTATTAATTTGTTGCAGATCTTCATCTATACACCCTACATGAAATTAATATTCAGTGACACAATGATGTTAAAAAAAAATCCATCACTGAGAGTAATAGATTATTGTACAAACAGTTCTATTGGAAATCAATAAAAACTGAATAGGTTTATAATGTAAAGCATGTTTTAGTCTCAAGTTTAGAAAAGAAAGAAAGAACAAATTTTATATCTAAGCAGAAAATCAAATAAAATTTTTTTGAGGAACGAAAGTTTAAATCTACTTTTATATTAAAATTGCAATTTTCATATCAGACATTGCCCAGGTAAAATGATGGGATACGCAAGGCAAATTGCAATCTACTTTATTGGACATTCCCGAGAGAAAAAATTATAAATGATGTCATTGTGTTTAGACTTACCTAACTATTAGAGCTGTAGTTTTGCTTCAAGCAATTAACATTAAAATTGGTAACAGTGGTAATGGTCCCAGTCAGATTTAATAACTGGGTCTGGACTCCAAAACATATCAACTCCTTCATCATGTAAATTAAGAAATTATTCACAACCTATCTTGAAATATAAAATTTCACAGCACTTTTCATGAAAATTTGAGCAAAGTCATGTAAATCATAGGATTCTATCACTACCTCTTTCATAAAAGAAATTTACTTACCCATTTCTGCATACCCATTTCATCAAACAGCTGATACATGTAACAAATAAAGAAATTCTTTGAGAACCTCTTTCATTCATGCTTTCATGGAAATTTTATCTATCCTAGAATAAATCAAAACAGAGCATTAGACTCATACCTGCTGGATCAACAAGAGAAAAACCGTTACTTCACATCAATGAATCTGATTTCCCATTCGATCCTGATGGAGGACCTGCACAGTTTAAATGGGGAGAAAAAATCACAATAGGTAAACAGTTCAGAAATAGAAAGCAAAATCAATTAAACAAAACCTTTCGTTTCTTCTATGATGAAAGGAAAGATCACAAAGGCGAGCTTCCGTTGCTTCATGGCCTACGTGTAGAGAGCTGCAATAGATAATCCGATCGAGTTCGTCGAGGCGAGTGGCATCGGATTTCCACGTCTTTGCCATGGAATCTGTCCTCAAAAGCCCTGGAAAAGCCTAATATTTTCCGTTCAAATTCAATGGTTGCTTCATGAGAGGTGAGCAGGTGGGACAAATCGAGAGACTTCTTTGTTGGAACTTATCATACATTTGGTAGACCACCTAGTGGTTTTAATATAGATATTTAATTATTTTTCTTTTCATGATACATGTCCATTATCAGAGCCCTTACCAGATAAGCCACAGGGCAAAAACCAACTTCAATTCACTGCCCAAATAAAATTGAAGTATTTTATCAGCATTAAAAATAAGATAAAATATAAATAGATAAACTTTTAATAAGTGATTAAACTAAGGCAATGCCCATCTCTGTTCCACCCACCATATTGAAGCATTTTCTTAACAAATTTTTTTTTTGAGTAACTGCTTCTATTTAAATTGAAGGAATGCATTGGAGGAAGTTCGGACGGAGAAGTGGAAATCCCCAAAATGTTAATCCGAAATTTTTTTGCAATTAAGATGTTCAGCCAGAAGGTTAGGGTTGCATGCACGTGCTCATTTCAGGTAAAAGTTTGGCATAAAAAATACCCAACAACAAAATCTAAGAAAGAGAGATAATAAAAAATACCTTGATGTTAGATATGGAAAAGAGAAACAATTGGAATCGCTATAGAGGGAGAGGAGGAAACTAATTGCAAAAAAATACCCAACAACCAAAATAAATAAATAAATAAATAGAGAATATAGAATACCTTTGATGTGAGACGTGGAGGAGAGAATCGATCGGAAGCTTGTGAAGAGGATTTTCAGAAATCAGCGGTGTGAAGACAAAGTCGAGAGGGAAAGAAGGGGTTTAACGTGTGAGTTGAGTTTTGAATGAAGAGGAATGAGTTGCTGCATGTACGCAGGTCATGGGCAGATGTCAACAATCTCTGTACTCTGCCATCCCAAACAAAATCAAAGACATCTTGCATACGGAGAGATAGAGGGGTTTTTTTTTGCCCTTTTTCAGAGGATGGCGGTGAGAAAAGAAGAAGAGGCACATTTCGGTGTTTGTGAAGTTTTTTACCCATCCATCAAATGAGTCCATGGGCAGATGTCATCAAATGATAAAACCCAAGAAGATATTAAGAGATAAGGCTTAGGAGAAAAAGGAGAAGGATGATGTCATCTTAGTGGACTCCATTTCATTATAAGGTGGGTGTAGTGAAAAACAAATGTCAGTTTACACTCTTTTATAAGAGTAGAGTGGACTCCATTTCATTATAAGGTGGGTGTAGTGAAAAACAAATGTCAGTTTACACTCTTTTATAAGAGTAGAGATATATATATATATATATATATATTCTGATCTAATTAATCAATTTAGTGGTTAACATTAATCAGGATGTATCTAAGGTTTAAGGGTATTTTGATTTTTTTACCGGAGTATATAGTGGTGTACGAAAAGAAAAAGAGTAACAAAGGGTATTCTCTCTTTGCGGACCCAGGCAAACTTGTCCAACCACGTAAAATCATATTGTATTAACTCATTGTGATTGTCCATCGGGTGCCCCAATACAAACACTCTTACGAGTCCTTCCTATTTAGAAAAGTACATGCAGGCCCAACTCTTCACTTACGACTTCCATTAACCCCAAACACTCAAAAACAAGTTTTCCCCTCCATCTCAAAAAAAAAAAAAAAAAAAAAAAGGTTTTCCCCACCATTTTAACTTGATAACCCTTGAAGAAGACATGATTTGGATTTTGGGGTCCAACTTGGAAACTGCATTGAAGCTTATCCGGCAATGAATGATCAGATCACTTTCTCTTCAATCATTTTAAAGATGGACTATTGAGAAGATAACTAATCAAATCATATGGGGACTTGAGAATATTTCATATCTAAGGAAGGAACGAAGTACGCGGCTTCTTTACTTTTAAACTGTCTCTTCATTGATAAGGAGGAAGTGCGTGGACTTAACTATCCGAGAAAGTTCCATCTTTGAATTGATATGAAGAGAGATGGAAGCCTTCACCACCTTCTTTTGGTTCTTGTTCTTGGAATGTATAGGGACAACAAACCGTACTTTAGCATGCCAGTCTGGCATGAATGATGTGGACACATGTCCGACGTGGCCATCTTAGAGAACATGTGTTTGGATCCATGTGGGAAGAGGATCCCCTGTTTGGTCCAAACAGGGTGCCACATATGGAGGAGATGTCATATCAATGACATCTCCTCTCCTCCAACTTAAAAAAAAAAATTGCTTGTGATGTGGATCCCCTTCATTGGTCCAAACAGGGTCCGTCCATGTGGGGTCTTGATGGGATTGCATTAGCTGTTGTCGGCAAAGATGGCTCATGGGTTTTGTACCCCATCCTATAAGCATGTGTGATATTTCAATTTTATTTTTGATAGGCTTCAACTCCTCATAAAAAGGCCTCATCCAAGATAAATATGCAAGCTCTATATATAATTTCAATCACTTACCTCTTTATTGGTTTTTCTGATCGTAATTTTTCTTTCTATATAGGATTTTCACGATAAAAATTATGTCTGTCTTCTTGTAGTTTGTGATTAGTAGATAGTTTTACTAATTCTATTTTATTTGATCGGTTACATCCATTGTGCATTGGTTATTAGACTAGCACCTATTTTATTAAGTGCACTTTCAAAGAGATTATTTGATGGTCATTTTTAAAAGCTCATTTTATTTCTTCGTTATTTAACCACTTACGATTTAATTAAATGAAACAACCAGACTCTAAATGAACTCTATCATGCGCCTCTGTTTAAGTTAACTGCCCTCCCATGTTTTCAGAAAAAGTTAGTGAACCACAAACCTCAGAGACGGCCAATATAATAGCCATAAGGCAACATAAACAAATGTGCAAAAGCAACTTGTCGACCCACGCATTTCCTGACCTCTAAGTAATTATAAAATACACATGAGAACGTCAAAGCGCCAAGTAAGAGGTATGGGATGAAACCAACATAGCTTTTTAATCATACACAGGATTCCATGTTCTAAAGATAGGAGCTGTTGTTATGGTCCCACCTGCTCCCCTCAGGGCTTTATGATTATATATCAGCAATCACTACTCTACAGTTCTTGTTTTTCACCTAAAACAGCCCATTAGTTTTGGATATTGACAGAGTACTTGATGCTTCTAATTTGGCCATTCTTAGTGGAAATTAGGGTTTATGTGTGAAGATATGCAATTTGAGTTCACGTGCAGGTATGAGTTGTTTTGTTCTTTGTCGTTACCAATTATGTAAATCGGAGTGCAGGCTTATTCCGGAATTGAAATAAAAATTTCTTCACAATATCATTATGAAGTGAAACCTTACTTTTGCTTAGGGTCTACTTGTTTGCATTAAAAATGTAATAGGGATTCATGGTGAGATCAACTCTAAAGGATTATTAAAAAGGTAATAGATAAAGGATATGAGATAAAACTTCACTTTCATTTGTATTGAATTACTAGGGTGATTGTGGGTTTTTGTTTCTCTACTTCTTTGATTTTATTTCCCTAAAGAGAATGGTTAATTGAAGCTCATTTTTTGAAAATTTATTTTTGATCTTCATTTGTAACCACTCATGAAAGGAATCTTATGTATTCTAATGAAAACGGATAGACACTAGTGTAAGGAAATTATTTTAGGCCAATTACTTGGGCCACAAGTCCTTTCCTTTCTAGAAGTGTGGTCATAATAGGAATTCCGTTTTCATAGGATACATATGCTATAATTACTCAAAAAGGTTTTCTAATGAGATAGTTTCCTTAATATCCTCTACCTTGATGGACGGTTGAGATTAAATCTAAAGTAAACCTAATTGGGAATTTGGTCCTCTCTCCACCTATAAATATAGCCTTTCGTCCATCACAAAGGCTACACACAAAATCAACACATTAAGGTTTATAGGCAAGGAGAGGGAAACTGAAACCATTCACCCAGCCTCTTCTTCGACAGATCTCAACAACAGCGCCAGACAGCGGGATCGGAAAGCTCTCTACATCAGGATGTCTGAAGGTACTCTTTAACGTATTTAAGATTAAATCTTGCATGTAACTATCATGTTGTTCACGATCTTAGGGTTCATGTTAATAATAATAATATAACAACTAGTGTTTAGAATAATTTAATCGCTAAATTGTAGAGGTATGTTTAAGCAATCAGTGATAATTTGATGAACCAAGAGAGATTTGATAAAATTCTTTGGTTTACTAATTCAGCAAAGACTTGTCCACAAAACTTTCGTATACAGGTCACCTAATATACATGTGGTCCAATCGGAACAATCCAAATCTGCCCCCTTGTGAATTGATTATTGTAAGTACACTACACAAGCCATCCGAAAAAGATGATTACCCAACCGTACTATTAGCTCTATATATGGAAGCCATTGACATGTCAGAACCCATATCCACACTTCACCAACTTAATTAATTATAATGGGTTCTTTCACACATATGTACTGAAATAAAGAAAAAATTACACCCAAATAGTGAATAGATTTTGAGGTTTGAATTCTAAGAATGGTATTATTTGATCGCCCGAAATTCAACCTAGGAAATATGCAATCATGGGATATTCCGCCCGACCCAAGTCCATACTTATTTCAAAATATAAAATAAGCTGAGTCCAACTCTTTTAGGCTTTGACTCATAAGAAACTTGATTTAAAGGAGTTACTAACTCTATAGTGAAGTTCACATATTAAAAATCTAAGTTGGTAAAATAAATGTTGAGCTATCGTTAAAAAAATTAGTTGGTCATTATAAGATTGACCGTTTGATTAGAAATACAATTTACACATATTCATTGACCACTTCTTTTATAAAACTAAAGTTTGAAAACATCATGCAAAAAGAGAAGCAATTTTAAGTTGAGAGGTCGGGAATTTCAAGATGTGGTCACTTATTTTTCTAATGAATACTCTAAGAACTTTGGCAGAAGAATAGGTTTTCCACAAAAATATTTACAGTCGATTATTTTTTTATTTTTCCATATATTAAAACGACTTTACTAAATATGATTTTAATATGCAGTACGAATAAAAAAAATTATTTTCTACATCATCTTTTTCTGCCAGAACAAAAATGTGTACACAAACATAGCCCTTTCAAAATTGAAAGTGAATCAAACGTACAGAAGTTACTCTTTTTTTCAATCTTGTCAGTAAATAAATCTTATCCCCACTAATAAGAAATTCAACCTCACTTTGCCCCACTCTAGAATGGTAGTGGTACCACGAGTTAAAAGATCCATTTATGGCTGTGGAACCCACTGGTCAAACATCTAACTGACCATACAAAAAATGGCAGAAGACATTGATCTTCCTTTGTCCGGCCTGCCTATAGCACCAGGTCACATGCTTCAGCTTAGATTAGAACCATCCCAAGTTTGATTTGATTGATAAGAGCCCACTGCAAAGCTAGCACCGACCAACATCAGTACAAGCATGCAGAAGAAGTAGAATCCAGATCAGTTCGGGGCATCCTATTGGTCAAGCTTTCTGGGCACTGTCCCTTCACATGTTTATGGGTCCAGGTCCAACAAGATATTTGATCGGCAGCACTGCTACTATTGACTATTGGGCAATAATAGTTCCCTACATGGTTTTCTTGTGCATTTATAGCACCTGGACTCGTCTTTGGAAAGCAGCCCAGCCATTAAAAGCAGTGGGTGCCAAAATTTTATGAATTTTCCAATTGTCTTCTTACAGTTGGCCCCATTAATTTTTTATCTTTTTAATTTACATAGTGGCCTCCAAAGGGCAACTTGTCGTTTGGAGGATGGGGGACCCAAAATTTCATTAATTTCCTATTGTCTTCTTAGAGAGGAATTTGAAAAATCAAGTCTAACTAATGAGAGCTAATTAGATTAATATCTAAAATAAAATATTTGGTTTTTAAGTTTAGATTATGATAAATTAATGTGGTAAAATTATTTTAAAATGCTGTTATATCATGAGGCAAGTGGGGTCCGCCTTTAAAAGTTATGGTAATTGGGGCACACCTTTTGAAAATTATAGTGTCAAACCTACTACATGTATCATTTTGAAAATTTTGTAAGCAACTTAAAGGTTGATCATTTTGAATTGTCCACCTCCATTTGCTTTTAGCTAAAAAAAACCTCTAGAAAATTCAACCCCTTAGTTTTTTAGGCGAAATCTCTAATTTTTTAAGAAGCTCTAAAATAAAAGGTACAATTGGAGATTTACCAAATGCTAAAATGTGTAGAGAAGCTCTAAATTATTTTTTTTAAAAGACTTAATTTTAGAGTTTACAAACACCCTCTTATAGTTGGCCCCTAAAATTTTTCTTTTCTTTTTTCACATATTGCCCTAGGCCCCCTCCCAAAAGAAAACCTTTTAGAACGCTTGAAACCAAGGCCCCTTAATTGTAGATTTGACCACGCACCCTCCCACCTCATCCGAGGTTTATTCCTCCCACCTAATGGCTCCCCCGTCAAAGGGCTACCAGAGGCCCCAGCCCCCCTAAATTAGGAAATGAAAAAAAAAGGAAAAAAAAAAAAGAAGTAACTTATCATTATAGATTTGGCCACTGATAATAAGCACCAAGATCAAGCTATATCCCAAATGCCCATAATCCATTTGACCATATGATGTAGTGACCCACCACATGATATTAAGCGAGCTAAATCGCATGATTTAATCACACTTTAATTTTAGTAGTTTGCTCAATACAGTTATTTTTATTTTTTCAGCCTATAGTTAAGTTGCAAAAATTGCCACAAAAGTGAGAAAGACAAGCTACACAAATGAAAAGAGAAATTCCACCAAGCACAAAAGATAGCCCATATAAATGAAAAGAGTTGCATGACAACTTAGCAACCCCATCTCAAAACAATTAAAACTTTGAAAGGTTTGAGCAACTGATTTGCAATCATGCTTAGGAGTTGGGACAGTCACTACTACGTATTGCTTGGTGCAAGCATGCCACGTGTACGGTGGTGAGTTTGCCACAGCACTCAAAACCATTTCTGGTAATATTAAGACACACTGGCATTTTCAATCAGAGCAGCAATTATTGCCAATTCCCACGTTCCAACCCCTATAAAATCCACTCCCATGTCCAAACATCTTCCAACTTCAAAGACAAAAGCAAATATCAGACCCTCCCCATTCAGTGCTGAAACTTGTACCCCTCCACAAAATGGCAGATCCTCTCACACACACCAAACCCATGCCACAGAGAATCTCTCTGTCCTCCTTTCCATTCCTTCTCACAGTATCCCTCTCTCTTGCCTCCTTCTCTCTCTACTTCCTCTCCTTCAGGGACACCACCTTCTGGTTCTTCCTCTCCAACGCCATCATCTTCCTCATCGCCGCTGCTGATTCAGAAACTTCCTCTTCTTCCTCCTCCAAACACAAAATCGATCTCTACGAGGAGTACTTGAAGAACACACGATCCAGAAACACGTACCCCACCTCCCTCCCTCAGTTCAAACAACAAGAAAAGAAAGACTCAGAAGATTACAAAGAAATGGAACCTGCTTCTCTCCCAGATCACGTCCCGGAGTCATCAACTATATTGAAAGAGAAGAAAGATTCTGGTATGGATTCTTTTGAAGAAGTTAAAGAGAAAGCTATGGTGGCCGTTGGCCCATCTGATGATGAAGATGGTGGCCCTGCATTGGATGGTGGAGATTTTTCTGCATTGTCAACTGAAGAGCTGAATAAGCGAGTGGAGGACTTCATTAGGAAGTTTAACAGGGAGATTGGGCTTCAAGAAATTAGAGAAAGGCAAAAGCTTAAAGAAATATAAAGGAATATTTATATTTGTCTTCTTTTCTTACTTCTTCTCTCTGTATTGGGACTTTGTCAATAAGAGATATGCATAGTACTTTTTTTATTTTCTTGTAAGCTTTTCTGTTGAACTGCCCTTTTTCAGCTGGTGTTGCATAGTTTAGAATTCAAGGTAGAAAAATAAGGTTTTGCTCAAGATATGTGGTCGAAATTGAATCGCACGGCCAAAATTGACTACACCGCACCAAATGCTGAAAAAGATTTATCAATTTATAAATTTTCTAAATAACCTGTTGTTATTTCTTTTGCATCAATTCAAGAGACAAAACCCACCAGATTTGGAACTGACTCGTGGAAGTCCATAACTATGTAAAGAAGCTTTCTTGAGTTAGAAGTGGGGCCCAGGTCGCAGATTCTGTGGGCCCAACTTTATTGAACATGTAGAAGATCTTAATTAGCAGCATGCATCCTGTTGATCACATAATTATTTAGCAAACAAAGATTGATGAAATTTTATTTGAAAAATGGATCACTTTCTTAATTTTCTTTTGCTCCTCTGTAGATGGGTCTTAGACCTAAAAGCATGCCCATCACACAATCCTGGCCATCAATCATCATACCCAATGAATTTGGACAGTTGAGAATTTTCTTTGTTGCACAGCCATATGCATGATGGTAATGGGCATAAAAGGGGGGCCAATTCTCCAAAGTCCAGAGCAGTTGGGGATAGGTGTCACAATAATAACAATTCGGACATGTATAGATGGAGATGTGGACCTTGTCCACTGTTGCTATCGAAAGTTAGGACCACAGGGATTCCTCAAACAAAGTCAGGCCGTACACATGAGAACAGGTGAACTTCAAGGCCAAAGGCCCAACCGTAAAGTAAAGTAGGCCACCAGGTATCCACTCGGTTGAGTCCGTATCCTCTACGGCTACGAAGACTCTTCTCTACGGCAAGTAAAGTAAGGTGAGGTGGGATTTGTGGTTGATCTTATGCATGGGGTTCAATTGAAGTTTTTACCCCACCAGTAAGCAAGGGATGGAGGTCCTCCCTCTGTGTGGCAGATTTCTTTTATGATTTATGAGGAGGTGATTTTATGTCAATGAATTTTGTTTTGGAAGAAAACTTATCCATTATGGCGCGTCTCTCATTATAAGCGGTGAGAGTTAACTCACACACAGGAGCATTTCATATATATTTGTGGTTGATAATGTGCATGGTTTCAATTGAAGTTTTTAGCCAAGGGATGAAGGTCTACTCTCTCTCTCTGGCATATATCTTTTATGATTTATGAAGAAGTGATTTTATGTCAATAGATATTGTTTGGGATGGGAATTTGCCCATCATGGCGTCTCTCACCTTAATCGGTAAAAAGAGTTAACTCTTATGAGAGCATTTCATCTGTAAATTTAATATTAATTAGGAGTATTATAACTGGGTTATATATGTTATTAATAATTAAAATCTCATTATAGAGACTTCATATTCCTTACTTCTCCCCAGGCATCGCCTACTTTCTTTTTAGCCGTAGGGAAGCTGTCAGTCTAGCCAGTAGATTTTTGTGAAGAACTAGACCAGTTGTAGCAGAGCTTTTGGATCCTCAACAATCTCAATCATTGGGATTTCTGTACATAGAAAATTATATGGCATGCGTGGGGAAAGGCGTGAGCAGAGGGTCTTGTGGTAGGGGTGGATGATTTTTCAACCGCATCCATCTAATATTTGCTGCTATAAATAGGGACAAACGTTTAAGTAATTTAAAAGGTTCTAATTTGTCATTTATGTATGTCGAATGAAAATAATATATATATATATATAATTTGCACGACAGAAGTATAGCACCAATTTAATTACCATGTTTGTTGAAAGCATCATTTTCACATATATAAATGTCAAATGGTTCTGATTACATATGCAAAATATTCATATATCTAAAAAGGGAAATATTCAAGTGAAAACTATTTGATGAGAACTTTTATGCAGTGTTCAATTACCAACTCATCCAAACCTAGCAACCAATAAGAAACACTCTGATAGTCACTAGTCTCAAAGATTGACATACATCCGAATGGACTGAACCGTTGGATCGATAGTTGAATATTTTTTTTAATATAAAACCATTAAACTTGTGGGCCACAAATGAAAGGGTTAGAGGCATGAGTTTGGGGTCAAACTTGATACTTGGGGTGGTCTCACATAGATCTTTCCATCCCTCCTATTCCATCCACACATTAGGCCCACAAAAAAATTCTCATATAATATGTGAGAACTAGTTTTCACCTGAATATTACCGATCTAAGAAATCTATAAAATTTTAAGACACAAATTTAAATATTTTAGAGTTCAATAAAAATTTTGAATGATTTAAATTAAAAGGATGGGACCATATAGGAGTTATAAAAAAAAAATAGAAGAACGTGATAAAGTTTGATACCATGACCTCTCTTTGGAGGAAATTGTGCCAATGTTTGAAGTGTCACGTGTAACAATTACATACCTGTAAAGTGTGAAGAATTTGGTGTAAAAGTGGCCTCATTTTTATACCAAGATTTACCACATTTGATGCATAAATGAGTGTTAACAAACTTGTTGAATTGAGTGTAATGGTTACATATACGTAATTGAGTGCAAAACAAAGATGAAAGGGCCCTGAATCTGAAACTCTTATAATTATTATTATTATTATTTTGCTATGAAAAATACTCAGATGGCCATACCCTTCACAAGTCCTACACCATCAGTGTTACAACCAAGAGTTGATCCCTGGTCGTTTTCATAGAGGGGAGGTGATCACTCACCACTAAAATAACAGTGGACGGACACTAAGGTTGCAACTTGAATCAGTAGGTTTGATTCTATTTCCACGATGCAAATTACATTCTCCAAAGTGGTGGGAATCTGGTGCTTTTTTGGTGTCCCTATCAAGAATTTGCAACCATTTTATTTGCAAGGTTCAAAGTACAGGCGGCATTATTGTCATTGGCTAAATACTTTATTCAGTGAAGATTTCAAAGGTATCAGCTGGATGAGTTCGAAATCGACAAGTACATAGATTCGCTAGTAGGAAAATATCCGAAGCAAGGTGTTTTGTTTTGGTAACCCAGCAAAAGAGGTTGGGACCGAAAAGAGAGCGTGCACACATACGAAAAGACAACCACTCACATGAAAAATGATCTTGCACACGCAAAAATAGATGGTGTACTACCACTCGGATAAGGAGCCTTTCTCATCTGAAGCAAGGTTTGTATTGATCAAATGTGACCCGGTTAAAAATTCCTTCCCCTTTAAGCTTATTTGTAGCAAAATTTCTCTGCACAAAATATGTATTTAATTCATACATCAAATTTTATATTTGGACTTGTTCTAGTAGATCAAGTATTTTGAAAAAAAATGCAAATATTTGAAAATCTTCATTTTTAAAGCCAAAACATATCTTCCTTTAAAATATAGGACAATATGATCAAAAGCAGTAAGTGACTAAAGTGAAATCTTAATCTGCTCTAATTTAGCATTTTGTCGCCAATATATCGACACTGATGTTGACTTCATTGTAGTCTCTAGTTGTCTAATTTTATCTAACTCACCACATTCCTGTAGAAGCTAAAGGTAAAGCATACTTTGAAAGAGCTTCGCCAATTAGTCTGCAATTTGCCCTGGATCAGCGCCAACAGATGTAGTTTTAAAGTCAGACCGCGCCCATTAACAGATAGCTTTTCCAAAGTTACCATTATTAACAACATTTTTAAATGAACTAGAATATATAAAAGGTTAGATGCTAATGAAATGTTGATAGCACTCAGCATTGAAAATCTTTATAAGAAGATCTTCGATAATGTTACGACTTCCCTTATTCGGTAGGAAAGTAAGTTGTTGGGCACTTTAATTGTTAACAAATTGTTGAAAAGCACATCAAATGGTTGGCATTTGTCAATTATAAAAAAAAAAATTTGAGATGGTTGGCACTTACCAGGAAAAGGTGAGACCATTGGCTTGCAAAACTTGTAAGAGTATTGCTAGTTTGATGTGCCTGTTGATACAATTTGGTCGCATACGTTTCCTCATTTGAACCATAATTTGTACTGAAGAAAGAAGCTCTAGCCCATGGATCAGGCCTAACTAACTCATGGTGGGCTGCATTACAGGAGACATTAGTGCTTTCACAGGAGAAATGTTAGGCCACTGTAGTCATCGAAGGAGTCTTAAAACAGATGGGAAGATAGCTATTAATCACAAGGTTCTTGTATTTTTCTTCAAATTAACCAACTGCTATTGAAGCTCTCTCTCTCTCTCTCTTTCTTTTTGTGGTTCTCCAAACTGGAGCCACCTTAAAAACCTTAAAAAGAATCCGAGGCATTTACACTCATTTACCCCTCTAGCAATTGATCTTGATCCACCTATTCAGTACCATAGGATTTAATCAAAGAGGGTAAGATTTGAAGCTTCAAATACAAGGGTTAGAACTATTTTAAGAGTATCGAGCAATAATTATCATATTAACCTGTACTCATAGGTTCCTAAAGAAGTTGATACAAAAAAATGAAAATAATATGTAATATAGGCTAATAATGCCCACCCAAATTTTTATTTCATTCCCTAAGCCGAAATATAATTTTTATCTTATATTACCATTAGGGTGATGAATGATGAATCTGACGGATATTTGGGCCCCCAATAATATTAACCTGCTATAGTTACAATTTATCTAATAGACTTATAACCAGAAACAGCCAAGAAAGAATGGAGATGAATAGATTTGCATATAAATAAAGTTTATTAAATGTTTCTAATCCTTGTTTCCATCGCTACAAGTATAATAGCTTTATAGCGTACATATCTAGTGATAATGTTATGATCAATGGTTGAATCAGCGTAATGCTATACCACAGATATAAACCATGTGTGAATAGATTTGAATTGATAATTGATGGGCCTCATGGAAATTGAAAAAACAAAGTAGTGTCTCCCTCTCTCTCTCTCTCCCTTTCTTTCATTCATTCCAGAGATGGGCAGTAGACAAAAATGGATAGGTACCAGTCTAATTTTTGGTGAAAGCAATTTTGTCCCAGAACTTTCAAAGAGAAGAAAAGAAAACCATTTGCAACTTTAGTCAATTTGGTTTTGGTATTTTCATGTTGTTAGCTCTTTGTCCAGCCACCCAAAGGGCAAATAATTTTCATGGTGGTGAAGACTTCTCAAATGGATGTTGGGCACGTAGCCATAAAAATGTTGATATCCTCCTTTGATGTCTCATTTTCTCATATAAGTTTGCCCCCTCAAAGAAACAAAGATGTCCACCAAAAAAATATGGAAGCTTTTTTGTGTTGTCTTTGTTTAGTGGGAGAGGACATTTTTGAGATGGACAGGTATGGGGAGCCTTACTCTTACTACTCACCGCCCCCTATCAATCAAGTTGGTAATAGGCACAGACAATCTATAGATTTTCTTTTGTTCCTCATTTATCATTACTTTTATAGTGATTGTGTTTGGAAGGAGTACTCCAGAATGTAATTCTTTTCTTTTTCCTTATAGTTTGTGTCACGCCCCCAAAAGTGTAGCTGGGGTTATGCGTGAGATTAGGGCCAATTTAAAACTTTTCCAATGATAATAACGTATCACTTGCCCTAATCGTGTCCCATCTGGATTGAAGACCGCTGTGAGGTATAAACATTTTCCTCGAATATAGTAAACAATAGCGGAAGCTTCATAAAACAAGGGGTATCTTATAGATGTATAGTTTAAGAGCAATGTACTAAGTATCAAAGTTAAGATTGAAGTTTAAGACTATTACAAAATATTAATTACAAGTAAAAAGGCCAAACTAAAACTAGGCCTAAACACAAGTGTAAAGAAACCAAAAGATGAAGCTAAGAGGATTATCGTGAAGCTCTCGCGTACGGGGTCGTCACGGCTATACAATGTCGTCCGTACTGTACTCTAAGAAGTCATCAGGCTGATCTGCCTGAACTTCTTCTGTCGTTTCCTCCGCCTCGGGGTAGAACTGCTCGGTACCTATGCACCAAGAGTAGCATCATCAACACAACGGATGGCAAAGCAATAGATATAGAAATCACATAGATATGCAGTACTAAAGAGAGTAAACAATAACCATGATTATAAGATATGCATAGCACTCTGATCGTAAGAGATGCAGTGCATTCGAATCATAAATAAACTATCAAAGTAGGCGATCCACATAAGCTAATCTATATCATCAAATGGGATAAAAACTCAGTATCCAATATCCAAACAACCCGTAGCTCAAGTACTCAGGCTCCGTGAACTCTGGCACTATTTCGCTGCAAGGAACAAACAACCCTTAGCTCAAGTAGCTCGGGCTCCGTGAGCTCTGGCTCTATCTTGCTTAGAGGAACAAACAACTCTCAGCTCAAGTAGCTCAGGCTCCGTGAGCTCTGGCTCTATCTTGCTTCGAGGATCAAACAACTCGAGGATAGTAACAGTCCTCTCACAGATGGTGCCCCAACTGTGTTGAACGTTAACAGCTGAGTGGTGCCTGACACAATGAATCCTAACAACATCGGTGAAGGGCTAGGCTCTTGTGCGAACAAGATTCAATACCAATAGAGAACTACTTTATTCCAAATCAAATCAAACTCCAAACAAATACCAATAGTAGTCCTCTTTAAGCCTGACAATCAAACTCCCTAGCCACAACACTTCAAACGAATATCGAACAAATGAAACAGCAAAGGGGATCCTAAGTCCATCATCTAAGTTCTCAAAAGGATCCTCTAATAAAGCAAAGCAAATAGAACTAAAGAACATGCTCATCACATGTAGAAGATAGTACCCGAGGGTACCATTTGGAATCAAAGCGAATAAACAATCCAATCCTAAGTAAAGTGTCAACCCTGAAGCATCGCACAACCTATTCAGTCAACGAAGGGGTTAGGGTTCGCGATACTCGGACGAACAATCTTCGTACATAGATTTAAAGAAGAGTATCCCGTTGTCCCGTACCATTCAAGATTGAATTAAGTTGACTCTCGATACAACCGAATTCACAGTGATAAATGTCGGCTCAAGACATTCTCACAATGAGTCAAATGAGTCCTCAAAAGGGGTATCCAAAGGTCCACCAAAGTCCACCTTAAAACAGGGTAAAAATCCCTTAAAAAGGAAAAATTGGAAAAATCTGCACAGGCTCGGTCGACTTTCGGTCGACTGGCCCCTGTTGTCTCGGTCAACCGGCATACAGGTGCCGGTCGACCGGCAAGCCTGCGGAAATCTAGGCAGCAGCCCTGTTCTGAGCTGAAATGGGACTTTTTCCCATTTCTCTCTTCTGGGACCTAATAAGCACAATATGTATAATTAAAAACAACTGAAATACAACCTATAAAACTACTTATCAAGCCATTAAACTCTAAATCCATTCCATTCAATCTATAGACCATTTTATCATGTTTTCAATCTATTAATGTATCAATTGAGCCAAACCTAACTAAAACATGATTTAAGCATCCAAATCAAGGTAAACAAACATATCAAGTAATAATATAAATATTGACTTGCCTTATTGATGTGCTAGACTCAAAATCAAAGAAAGTTTGAGTGAAAACCACTCTAAGAAGCTCCAAAAGAGGTGAACTCTTCTCCAAACCCAACAAGCTCCTACAAATGCATGCCAAGGGTCAAGGTAAGTCTCCCTACTCCATTTCTAACCAAGGAAGAAGATGAAGAGATGGTTTCCAAGCTTAAAGAGCTTACCTCTAAATGGGTTGTGGGTGAAACAAGAAGAAAAGTGTATGGTTTGACTCTTGAAGGCTTGAGGAAGATGGTGTGCAACTTTGTTTGCTTCGCCGGAGCTCCGATGATCGTCACCGGAGAAGAAGAAATGAAAGGAAGAGAGGAAGAAGTTGAGTCGGCTGCTGTGTGTTGGTTGTAGTTGAGAGAAGTGAATGTAATTGAATGAAAGAGTAAATGAAGTGGGTTGAATGACCTAACTTAAGTAAATGGGTTTTGGGCTTTGGGCTTTGGGCTTGATGGGTCAAGTTCCGGGTCGGCCTACATATACAATTAATGGATTTCGGGCCTCTTCGACGCGTCGAATCGAAACGCGATTGAAGACTAAAGTTCATGAAACGACGAAACATACCCAATGCACCCAAACTCACCAACTCATAATCTCTTATAATCCCTGAAAACCCTACCCAATTAGTAAAAAGACTGTCTATCCTACCCAAACGCACTCCGAATCGTGCGAAACTTCGCACATGCGATTCGTCGGTAAACCCAACTATTTAGACTCTAAACTAACTTACTAACTAACCAAACAATTAATTATAATTAATAGGCCATTAGGGGTCGGGGTGTTACAGTTTGTGGCACGTTCATGAATGAGAAAGAGGGAAACATTTCGAATCTACTATGTTCTTTTTGTGATTGTGATTGCAAACTTAGGATTGGGTTCCTTCTACATCTTTCTAGTTCTACTTTCAATCTGTTTTTATTTTGTCATTTGGTTCCTGTTTTGTTTCTTTCCATTGCCTTTTTTATTTTTTTTATATTCCTTCAATAAAAAATAAAAAATAAAAACTACTCTACAATACTCAAGAATTTGAACACAAGTTATCAACGCTCCCTCCACATGTGTACGTAAGAGAGATGATCTTATTAAGACTCTCCTGTTTTTGATGTACTTAAATTCAGGGGCTCGTTTGTTATATGTAATTGAATACCTAAGATTGTATTTTATAAGTGGTTAAAAATGAAGAATCAAAACTCAATATGGCAATCAAATAACTTCTACTTTAATGAAAATTGAATCTAAGAGAACATGAAATATGAATATCCAGTCATCTACTTCTTCACTTTGTATTCATTACCTCTCACCTCTTTAATGATTTTAATAATCCTTGGGTGGAGTATCATTCTATGCAAATAAAGAGAATAGAAGATTCTTGGCTATGTACAAGGTCTGAGTGCCCGACACGTTCACCCACAACCTGTGACCTTTTTCTTGAGTGAGCACTTTCCATTGTGCCATAGGCTCTTGTCACTCAACCCAATGACTTACTGAACCTTGTTGACTTGTGTGAATCACGGCAAGTTAGAAGCGAGATTTTAAACTAAGGCTTCGATTGCATCCATTATCTCAATCATATTACTCTCACAGGTGTACAAGCTGATGATTAAAACTGCCTAATTTGATATGAAAGATGAGCTAATAATGATTTGTTTGTGTTATTGGTCAGCTGGTTATGTACAGTTCTTGTAGATGAGGACACTACGTCAAAACGGACGATGAATGACTCCAACGCCTTGGTTTTACTGACTGACGTGGGCCGTCTGTTTTTTTCAACGGATTACTAATGTTATCGATGGCCCATGGCAGTCTTATTGGCGCAAGTAAAACCCCGCAAGAAAAACCCGCCCAAATATTGTCGACACTCCCGCGCGGGCCAACCCTTTCTCCAGATTTTCCCCCTTTTGTCCCTCGCCCCACCCCATCCACAACCTCCTACTCCCATTTTGATTTTTTTCCCACTCGGTCTCTCTCCCTCTCTCCCCCTCGATCGGCAGCGGCACTTCGACTTCGGCGAAAGGTTTCCTCCACCTCGATCGGCAGCGGCACTTCGATTACAGCTACGAAGGTATTTTCTTCTTCTCTTGGTTTTGATCCATTCATTTTCTATATATTCTCAAGACGTTTTTCGTTTATTGAGTTGGTTATGGTGATTTTGTTAATTGAAAAAGTTGGGTTTATAGATCTTGGAGTTTTGTTCTAAGCTGTGAATCTAAAACTTCTCTTTCACTGCCTGTTCTGTTGTGTTTGTCTCAAAAGGGGTTTATTCAGATCTCGGAGTTGTGTTCTAAGCAGTGAATTTGAAACTTCTCTTTCACTACCTTTTCTGTTCTGTTTGTCTCAAAAGGGGTTTATTCCGTTGGACCTTATGAATGTAGCCCTTAATAGTACATTCGATTGTGGGATGCAATATTTAGATGAATATTGTTTTCGAAGTTTAAAAGATATGGGGAAACAAAGTGTTGTTCTGAATCTTCCGCTCTGTAATCATTTTCCTAAGCTGGGTGAAGCACTCAAATAACGCCAAGGCAATAGTGAGTAGAAAGGCATTGGAAATCTTCAAGCAGTCCTTTGGCAGGGTTATAGTTACACCCAAAATGCTATATATCCACTCACTTACAATCACAAATGATATGAACCCACAGTAGACGTGCTAGTATGAAAACTTAAAACATGACAACAAATAAAAACATTCAATATCTCTCTCTATATATATATATATATATATATTGTTGGAAAAGTTGATGACTCTAATATGTTGCAGTCCATGGTAATTATCGAAACATATTAAGAGAAGGAATGATCACAAAGCAAGAACTTCAAAAGAAATCTATCATTATGGATTCTACAAGATTGGAGTCAGGACACAGTCAAATAATGCAATGGAGGCACTACAGACCTCATGGATAGTAACATTATTAAAGTGAATACTAATGAGAATGATGTCTCAAAAGGTCAACAAGCAGTTAAAGGGTTGTTCTACCATTAAATGTTTTATTTTTTTTAGTAGAAAAGATGCATTTACCACTAATAAATTCAAATATATAATTAAAATGTTACAAAAAGCACATTGAAAAGAAAATCCAAACAGAAAAATATACGGCTGAAAGGCTATTTAAAAATAAAAAGAGACACATTAGACTAAACGCATGGAAGGGAGTAGATACTTTAGGCCCAAAAGAAGTAATTGATTAGTAACAATACCTATTAAACTTCACATATATATTCTATGATGAATCATTGTGTGTGTGTGTGTGTGTGTGTGGTGGTGGTGGTGGTGGGGGTTCATTGTTGTCTCCCTTTCCATTCAAGATTTTTTTTATGGTAGGTCCAAAAGCATCTAATAAACAGAGTACTTCGAAGATTCTCCTTTGTAGAAGGATTCAAACTCTTAGTGGACTTAAATTCATCTAAATGGACCACTAACACATGAAAGGATAAATGTGGATTTCTATAAATGTGGACTTAAATTCATCTAGTGGTTAGTATCCACACCACAAACACCCATATGATCACCACGAACCTAGACCCATTGTTCACCAGCCTTTCCCCTGCACACATTGTCATCAGAAACATTTGTTTTTATTTTCATTATGTTTCCTAAGTTATGAACCGATATCACAAAAAATATGAAGGTGGTTCTGTCTCAGTAACAAAGTGAAAGCACATATGGCTTCTTCTTCTTCTTCTTTTTATTATCATCATACATGCTTTAGTTCACCCAATTAAAAAAGAAACATTGCACAACACTCTGTCAAGGTAAATTCCTTCTATCTTTTACTGTTTTTCATTAGATAAGCACTGATACTAGTATCTAACCAATATCCATCTTAAGTGGTTTGCTAATGACAATCCCAACAATTAGAGTGAAGACAAACTGAGATATTTGGTTGTTATATTAGGAAAGAAACATAGGTAGTGTGATGTTCATCACTTCATGTGGCTAATGGAATGATCATAAATACAAATCACTCCAATTACAATTATAGAAGATTTATTTATAACTTAACACTTCACATAATATTACAATGACAAACGACAAACCACTTGATCTTCTCTCACCTGGGATTATTTTTAAATTTCATCCATCCCATGCTTTAATCTTTGCCTAAGGTTTTCTGTTGAAGCTATATTATGATTCACTTTGAATATCTTTTTTATGAAGTTTCTTTGTAAAAGAAGTTTGTACGAGTGTCTTTTGTTTTGTGGTAATCAAGGATGAATTGTTTCTGCTGTTATTTAAGATTGGCACTTACTAATTACAGTTGATATATTACCTGTTTATGTCAAGAAATATTTTTCTTTATTGATTAAGGTAAAAACTCTCATTGAAAGTGAACAGAGCATGTACACACCCAACCCTAGAGGTCAACCTTTGAAACCTTGAGTTGGGGAAGATTTTTATCTCAGCCTATTGAGGTTAGTTGACTTCTTTCTTGGATTGTTTGAGTCCTCTATTACTTTTTGGTTGGATTTCCATATGTTTATACAGTACATCTTGGAATTTAAACTGAGGGAGTTAGTAAGTTACAATTTCATCATGGTTGTTGTAGTTGGCCTAACACCATATTGCCCACTACATTATGGTTTAAAAATCCTCATGGAGGAAGAGTCCATTGTATTATTTGGTGTTTCTTCTCAAATTGTTGCTCGCTTGTTTGTGTTCCAGTTGGGGAAGATTTGAATCATGGTCAACTAGTTTCTTAAACTCATAAAGACGATTTATTTTCTTAATCGAACTCAAAGCGCATAACTTCTCTCGACAATGTTCTTTGCCTTGTCAATTGGCAGTTGACTCTGACTCTCTTAAAATGTTTTGAACTAGTTGGACTGGTCCAGAAGGTTGGTGTAGTCCAATGCTAAGTAATCCTACCCAAAGCCCTCCCCCTTCTACAATCCTATATGTGTGTGCCAAAAACAAAGTATTGGAAGTTTGGAAAATCCAAGGTAGCTTATTCCATTTCAGCTCTCCAAAGCCCAGGCCCGGCCTTTTAAACAATTTGAGGCTACAAATCAACATTACACACATCTCTGTGGTCCAAACCATTGCTATAAAGATTCTCATGTAGGCCACCAATCATTGTGTCAAGTTTTTTAGGCATCTAATAACGAAAAGATTCTCATGTAGCAAAAGCTGGCTTGCAGCTAAATCCAGAGACAAAAACCAAGCCACCCCACTAAAAAAGCCAAGCCCTTTGGAGGCTTCAAGAAAAGGTTTCACCAATCACAACACATGGAAATTCTCATCACCCCTCGATCCTTCCAACTCCAAAAACAAAGACCCATCATCCATCTCCTATAAGAAGACTGCCTCCTAACTTCAATCTCAATTAAATCAGCCCATCATCAATTGAACCATCTATTCTCCGTGCTTGTATAGCTTGTAATTTCTGGTTTAGGCTGGTCACTTCTAGGTTTGCTGATTCTAGTTCTAGCTTAAGACCTTCATTCTCACCCAACAATTTTGAATTATTATCTTGTAACAATTCAGCTTCAGCTCCAAGATCTTTTATGTTCTTCTCCGCTTCTTGCATCGTGATCAAACCCATTGCTGTCTCTGAAATCAAAACATTCTTTTCTTCATTCGCAACAGTCAATCTCTGGTCCAGATCAGCTAGTTGTTGCATTGCAGCATCTGCCTGAAGCTTCAAGTCTCCATTCTCAACATGCAATTTTGAATTCCCTTCTTTCAACTGTTCATATTCAGGTCTGATTCGTTCAATTTCCTCAGCTTTCTGTTTTTCCAGCATCAGAGAATCCTTCTCTTCACCTATAGTTCTTAATCTTTGATTCAGATCAGCTACATGTTGGTTTGCAGTATTGAGTTCTTGCTTCAAGCTCGCATTCTCAGCCTGCAATAGATTATAGCTCTCTCTCTCACTTCCAATCTGCTCCAGCAGAGTTTGGTTTTCTGATGCAGAAATCATCTGTTCGCCAGCTTCATCTGCTCCAGCATGTTGTGTTGGATGCTCCAAAAAGACTTAATCAAGAGATGGACTCTTATGAAGATCCGTTAGTCTTTGAGGCTAGAACGAATGAAAATGCATATATCGGAGCATTACATGATGATATTACAGATGTTGACATCATTTGAGGTGACAAGTTCATGTCAATATTCTTCTCATTGCATATTTATTTCATTAAATAGACCAATTTTTACATATCATGTTTCATTAAATTGGAATTTTTTCATGTTTTATCGATCTAGTTTCCTAATTTTTACATTTCAATGTTTTTTATATGACAACAATATTCAAAGTTCACATTTTTTTTTACAGCCAGTATGTCACATGATCAATCAACAACACATAGTTCTGTTGCGTCAGCAACTACACCGTCGGGGTGTAGTTCCCGCGAGAGTACATATTGCCAACAATCACTTTTAACAATATGTGTATTCACTTTTATTTTATTTCTTCTTAACGAGCTAATCCTTACAGTAGTCAATTCGAAACAGGCGTGCCCAAGTCAATCACTTTTGGCGAGCATGACCAACCTATCGGGCCAGATGCTGCTCAACTGAGTTCTTTGATAGGAAATTTGGTGAGGACATATGTGTCCCCGATATATGAGGCATGAACAAATGTGCCGAGTGAGATTAAGGAGCAAAAATTTGGAACGGTGTGATTGTGAGTACTTTTGCATTTATATAATTTAAAGTTTTATATCAACATTTCATTATATTCATAACTCCTCATTCATAATCTCTGCAGAGCACCTACATCATTAGTGAGATCCATAAAAATTTCGTTATGAAGAAGGCAAACATATTGTGGAAAGGTTGGAAGTATGTTCTTCATCATCAGGCAATAGACAAATACCTCACAGATGCAGAGAGGAAGAGCAATGTGCCCAAGTTCGTGAAACCAGAAGATTGGGTAAAATTTGTGGACATATCCTCGACGTCGGCGGCCTTAGCTGCCAGGGAGGCTGGTAAGATTGCTAGGTCAAAGTTGAAGAGCCCGCACACAACGGGCAGGGAGGGACAGACCAGAGTGGCTGCAGAGTTGGTAAGATTTGTGCACATATCTAGCTTCTTTTTGCAATTATACTATATTCTTTTATAGATGATTGATTACAAGACACATAAAAAGAATTAGACTGAATGAACATTAGTTTACATTGAATATTGTATGGACAGTTGTGCTCAGCATGGGTATTTGTGCTAGTATACTTTTAAAATATCCCAATTTTTTTTTTACAGAAAGCAAAAAATCCAGCTCAACCATTAACTCGCACGGATCTCTTCTTGGCCACCCATAAAAGGAAGGATGGATCAGCATCGAGCCCCCATGTGGTGAGAACCATTTTACAATAATTGGTGAATAGGTTATTCATTTGAATTGTTACTTGCGAACCCTTTTATTTAATATTCGTGGTGTTTGTGTGAAGTAAATCATTGAAGTACTATGGTTGATTGGTGAATGTTGCAGTGTGTTGGGGCATTGGGTTGTTTATATGAAGTGTTTGTGTGAAGTAAATCATTTTGTGCTTTGGAAGAGTGCTGAAAGATAAATCATACACAAATTTAGTATTATATACACCAAAGTAAGAAAAAATGCAACCCAAATAGAAATCTTGAATGGTCAGTTTGTCTGAATTGTCAAGAATGGGTCAGACCAATGAAAGATTTTCTTATCTAAGTTCTTTTTCAAGAGATCATTAGGACTTTTAATCCTGCTTTCCTATTATCCAAGTATATCTAATAGGACTATTACTTGTCCAGGATTCATAACTATAAAGGGTTTCTTTTTTGTAAGTAGCATTTTTACATAAATTAAAAACCAGTTGGTTGGGCATAGTTATTTAGTTTTGATCAGATTACTTACTGAGATTTAGAGGTGTGTTTTCATGAGCTACATTGAATTTATTGGAACCATATTCTCTGAATTAATAAACAGTACTGTAGTAGTATATTGTGTATAGTTGCATCTAGTCCACTAAAATACAAAGACCCTAAACCAAAAATTCCCCCAAAAAATCCTTCTTAGTAATGCATAAGGAATCTAACAATGGGAGGAAAAGCCACAGATGTAATATTAACTTCCTGCTTAGCTTGAAGGTCTTTTCATTTGCCTCTCTGTCTACATGTAAGAAAGTACCAGTCATTGACAAAGAGAGCTCCCAATTCATGCCTAGTTATTTGAAGCTCGTAGAGTGTGTGGGTTTGTGTGTGTAGCTTTATCTAGTGAGAACAATTACAAACTTTTTGTGCATCCAGGTGATGATTTGGCAAGGGGTGTGCAATAGAAGTCTTATTCTAGAATAGAGATGGCACAAAAATCAAGCGATCAGATGATGGCATCAATTTAATTATCAAATAGATTAAACATTATCCAACAATTAAAATTGTTTGCATTGATATGACTATGAATCACTACGATCGTGTAAGACTGATTAGACTGAGATTCTGGTGAGGCAATATGTTGGCAGGTCAGGGCATTTGTGTGTGTGAGATCTCTCTCTCTCTCTCTCTCTCTCTCTCTCTCTCTCATTAAATTTGTGAACAGATTAGTGATTGCAAGTAACAAAAACTTGAAAATCAAGTCAGAACTTTTCAAGCATCAATCAATCTGACCATCAGTGAGAAGCCATGAATGCTAATGAAACAACTGAATAGGAAATCTCAATCTAGCATTGCACGCCCATATAATATACCTTTCTGAGAGAGTGATGGTCTTGTCCTCAACGATCAACTAAATACAAAGAATATATAGCTGACAAAGTGTAGCAGATGATGATTTTATACCACAGACTGGTTCATCTCTATAGCACGAAGAGAAAGACATAGTGTGTGCCTCATATGTGCAAAGAAAATTTTAATGGTTCTATTATTCGCTTGTTATGGATGGAAATGAGCAGGTAGGTCACGTCTGGTTCAAATGGGCCTAAGTACAGTAAGTAATATGTAATGGACATAGTGTTTCCTCATTTTAGCTCTGGCATATCTGAACAGTCTCAGTCAAGAATAACACTTTCAGCCATGTGTTTTGCAGGAGAAAAAGAAAAAGGCCAAAAAAAAAAAAAAGATCTGAAGATGTGAATTGAAATAAGATAGCTTCAGATTATATAAAATATATATATATATATATATATAAATATAAAAAGGATACTCCACATGCATGCCACCACGATCTGACGATGGCAGCAAACTGTCCTGAAGACTCTTCATGGCTTCAGTAGCATGCTGAACTTCCTGTAATAATAATTTATTCAAACAAGTTAACTTCAATCATACACAAAAATCATATATGACCGTAACATAAAAAATTTTAAACAGGTTACGCAATACAGTTGTTTGGATTTCTAATTATAAGAATTCCACCACAATGCCCAATGATTTATTTTCATCAGGACCCTCAAGCTTTCTAATTTTTTTTGGGTGCATCTTTCTAGTGTGTTGGGGCATTGAAGTGCTATGGTCGAATGGTGTATGACTGATGACATAGTGACGTGAATGACTTTGTAATGTGTTTGGGCATTGGGTTGTTTATATGAAGTGTTTTTTTTTTTTTTTTTTTGGCATGTACAGGTATTTAGCAGGTTGTAAAAAAAAAATTTAATGTCACATGTGCAGGGGAGACTATGCCGAAATTTCGAGAAATCTTTCACATTAGAAATTTTTCTAAGGAACATTTTTATGAAGTATCTGTTAATGATTGCCAAAATGTGTTTATGTTTCTTATTTATCCTTTTTTGTTATTGCAGTATGATGTTATTACTGCATATGAATCTGACAGCTCGGTTGCACAAGGTGATTTAGACCATGATACAGTTACAAAGGTATCTTTTTATTGCTTGTTGATCATAATATCTTTTAATGTTAGTAATCTTTAATTTTGTGGGTTTTATGGTATACTTGTTTTTTTTTTTTTTTCATAGGTCTTTGGTCATGATAGCCGAAGACGCATACGTGGCTTAGGCACTGTTTCAAAAACGGCCATAAAACATTCAGCTCCTTATAAAAGAGCCTTGGAGGAGGAGCATGAATGCAATTCACATCTTCAAACTGAGGTGAAAAGGTTGAAGGAGGATCAGATGGGCATACGGAGGGAAATGGATGAACTGAAACAAACTCTTACCCAAGGTGGGACACAAGTGCGACCTTCAACTAATTATCATGGTAGTTCATCTCAGGTACAATGTTTATTTTTCTTACATGATTGATTCGATAAATTAATTAATTATCTTGATTGATGAAATACTAACACAATGCATTTTTAATATTGTTTGTAGGCTCAGGATAATTCTTCAGGTCAAGTGGCATGTACAAATCAACCGAATACTAATACACGCCAGGGTACGTGCAGGCTGTTGCATTACATGCGAAAAGATATTACCGTTGCCCTTGGACGCGTTCTCAGTTTGTCAATTGAGGAGGAAGGATGCTATAGGATTGTTGTAGATGAGATCTTGAAGTTTGACGTAGAGTTATTGGGTGGAGAAAAGACTTTTGGGGATCTCACCGTGGGTGACATCATTTCATGGCCCACATATAGAACCGTGTTTGACTAGTTTTAAAGCCCTCATGATTTATTATTAAATGACTTTATTTGTAGTATTTACTCTGATGTGTGTGATCGTGGTATTAGTAATACCGAACGTGAACGTGGTTTTTATTAATTTTTTACCATTTACTGTAGCTACTTTGATGGTTTAAATTTTAAGTGGATGGATGGTTTATTAGCTTATTTGAGTTATTTATTTGATGGATAATGGATGTTTGTATGGTTGATGCTAACTTATAGTTATGAGAATTATAGGTTTTTTATTAGAAAAATATAAAAATTAAAAATTAATTATGAAATATTCTTTTTTAAAACCCTCTAATAAAACGACTGCTCTAAACAGTCGCTAATTGAATGATAAGTCAATTTTGTTATATAGTTTTTTAAAAATGACTTAAAATATTTTCGACTGATGATGTCCGTCTTTAAAAAAATGACAGTCGTAGGCAGTTGTTAATCTGAAAAATTTTCGACTGCCAACGACAGTCGTTTTCCTAAAACAACTGCGATTTTGCCGACTGCTTGTCCGACTGCCTATAGCAGTCATTTTTCAGCCTTTTGGACGTAGTGGGAACTATAAGTTTATGTTGCCGCATCTGCACCTTAAGAAATTAAGATGTCTTGTGCTCAACACCTACCTTCGTTGGCCACCTTCCTTAGTTTACCTCGTGCATGTAGATAGGAGTTTGTATATGCCCCTTAGTTCTCGGCTGTCTAGAATTGAGTGTCTTTCCAGTTCAGGCCAATGGCTTCTAGGTTAGACGGGAAATACCCTGGGTTATCAATAAAAAAAGAAAAAAAAGTTTAAGTACCTTGTATAACTAAAAAAAAATTACTAATCAGATAGTTAGAATAATAACTGAATCATGCAGTTGTACAATTTGGTGCTCTGTCTATGCCTTATAAATTATGAATTCGATCCCCTGTTTAGTCCAAACAGGGATCAGGGAGTGACACATTGTATTGTACTTAAAAGACGGAACTGGCTTTTAAAGACAACACCGGTTTTTAAACTCAACGAGTTCATGTGTAAATTATATGTACAATGTTCTTTTCTGGCAAAAGTGGACCATGCGGCTGGGCCATGCCACATGAGTCCCAACCAAAAAATTGCATACATTAAACAATCTTAATATCCAAAATCTAAAGGATCTTTTTAATTAAACAAGTTCTACTATTACATGTAGGCAATATTGATTATGTGAACATTTAAAACGACGTAATAGTAGAGGGGCATGGCCTACAAATAAGCCGAGCTAGCCAGCTCGACTTGGGTTATTATATCTGAGGCTTGAGCTCATGAGCTAATTGAGCCAATCTTGAGCTAGGGCCCATTCAGCTCTACTCAGCCCAATTTATAGCTTGGCTTTTAAGCCTGATTAAGTTGACAAACATGAAGAATACATGTAAGGGATGATTTTCTCCTGTACACCTTTGCAATGCACACGTATTGAAGCTGTTTCTGAGGCCCTAGCTTCTTTTTCCATATACATGTAAGACTTGTATAAGAGAATGACTTGTATAGGGATGAGTTTGTTCCAATTCATTCCTTATCTGAGGTCCCTAAAAATCCCCTAAATATGTGAGGAAATTTGGCTGCAAAGTCAGAAGTTCTGACTTAAGAAAAATCGGTTGTCAAGGCCACCTAAATTCATGATAATCATTGTCATAGGTAGAGTTTATCAATATCATTTAGAATTAGGAGAATGATTATCAATATCATTTAGCTTCTCAAGTGGCACGAATGAATGTTGTCCTCATAATCAAGTTAAAGTTGCGATTGGCTCATAGCTGAAAACCTTCACTGATTTTAAACTAATTTATATATAATCATCAATTGTATCTACCAAACGAACCAATGAAGATCGCTAAGAGCCTGTTTGTTAGCATAGAATACGTAGGAATTGATTACATAAGAACTTATTGTGAAATGAGCTCCAATGAACAAGTACTAAAGAGGTGAAGGGCAGAAGAGCTGAAGTGAGGGACGAAGGAAATGAAGAGTAATTAATGTGGAGAGGACCTTGACTTTTCTAGCTATTGAATTACTAGGGTGATAGCTGAGTATTCATTTTCAATCTTCTTTTAGTACATTTTGATGATCTTCATTTTTTATTTAATTAGGGCATGAATTTCTGTGTATTCAACTTGAATGTATTTTCTGCAAACAAACACCCCCAAGGTGAGGCGTTGTAAATAATTGATGGGATAAGACTCTACGATGACCTCGGTTCGTTTTTAAAATCATAAAGAAAATTCTGGCTCAGCTTCGAAAAGTCACATAAAAATCATATGTCTGCCCCTAAAACCTACATAAAAGTCCTAGGTTAGTTCTCAAAACCTAATTGCATGTTTCGGTCCCACACCCCTCAAACGAAAATCCCGGGTGTGCTGCGGCGGATGGTTACATGTTAGATTAACTAACTTAAGTCTAGAGTAAGTCACTTGTAGAGAGGTCACTGTAATTATCAATGTAGAAGAAGGATTGGAATGCAAAATTTTATAGGGTGCTTCTCATAAAATTAGAAAAGAAGTGGAGATAATGTAATTTCCTTTTATTTAGATTTTTAGATTTGTGGAGGAGGAAATGGATTCCATGATCCCTTGCCTCTCCTCTCTCCTTCCCACACTCCAATCTCCAAAATTTCAACCCAGAGATTCAAAACCAGACCCCTCTGCCGCTGCTGCTTCTTCTTCTTCTTCTCTACTTCCAAAAAAGATTGTCGTTGCAACAATTACAAGACGACAGTCGCTCTTTGTTGCCTCTTCACTTCTCGCCGCTGCTTTTCTCCCTCTCAATCCCATCTCCAACACTTCCTTTCAGATCGCAAGGGCCGAAGGAGACGAATCACAACAAGACGAAGAACGAATCGTTCACATTTTCCAGGTTCCTTTATCTCTCTCTCTCTATCTACCTTTCCGGTTTGTAAATAAATGGATTGGGACCTGTTTTAGGCCCGTGGGCTGCACCCAGACCTCATTTTGTGGTCTAATTGTTAAATGAACTGGGCCTTGGTTCCATTTGGTTATTGCTATTTAAAGCAATGGGCTGTGCATATTTCTCAAATGGGCTGATCTGGGCTTGGTTTCTATGTTCGTTGGCTTGGTCGAGACTGATTATTAGGCCCAGTAACTAAAAAGACTTGGCCTGGATTTGCCTTGGTCCTACCCGGCTTGGTTGGGTCTCGCCAAAGCTTTTGGAGCCACTCTTGTTAGCTCTTGGGCTTATGGTCAGGCCCATGCTGGCAAATGGGTTTAGAAGTTAGGCTTGAGCCCAGCCTATTTGCTAACTATAAAGACATTGCCTTTAGGATACGGCTGCAAACGGGTATCCGATTACCCAAAAGTTCCGACAAAAAATTTAAAAAAAAAAAAAAAACCGGGTCTGTTATAGGTTCCGTTTCATAAATGGGTTTGGATTCGAAACCTAACTTAGGTTCCAATTGATAAACAGGTCTAGTTTTAGGTCCATATAGATTTCGACCCGTAGACTCGGAACCCGGCACATAAGTCTTTGATATTGCAAATTTTACCTCAAAAAAAAAAAAAAAAATTAACATTTTATATATGATGTTGGAGGAACTACTCTTGATGCACTGTTATAAGTTAAATGACATACTTATTTTAAGAAAAAATGAAAAAAAAATTGAAGAGATATTAGAACCAATTTGGAACTAAATCAAGTCCTATGAGTGGACCCGGTTCTAAAACCGGATCTTAGTTTTTCTATCGAAATCAAGTCTAGAACCAAAAAAACACGTTCTGAGTCAAAACTGGATGCAGAATTGAAACTTTATATAGAAACGGTCCGGGTACAGAACCATTCCATTTGCAACCCTACTTTAATATAAATATCCTTTCTTAAACCAGCAGACCAGGAAATACGCCCAGGCTAGTCTATCGGCCAAAACACCAGCACAATGCAAGGCTAGGCTTAGGACCCGTCTAGGTGGGTTGGGCTGGCCGACGTGGCCTATGTGGGTAAGTTGGTTTAATCCGATTAATCAATTTGGTTAGCCCGGAATGGAACTAGGTTTTTGGTCAGGGGTATTTTGGTAATTGTATCAAGCTTTCTAAGGGTAAATAGGTTTTCCTCTAACCTAGCCAGCTGCATCTCCTAACCACATAAATCCCTTGTGGGTTTGCTATCTTTTGTATGGCTGGATCATCGATCTTAGATTTTTGCTTCTACAGGCATGTGCACAACATCTATTAAATTGAATTATTACCTGCAGTTAATTTAACAAGATCAAGTCTCATCAAGTCATTGATTGATGATAACAGTGAAGAGATGTCTTGGAGAGTTGCTCATGGGCCAGGCCAGTCTGAACCCAACCATCAGCCCACATTGGGCGAGATAAAGGCTCTATTTTAGAACCATGGCTGGATCCGGGCCTATTCTGGGCCAATATTCAGGCCCACTCGGATGGATAGTATGAAAACTTCACAGGCTATATGACCTTGTAAGATGGTATGAAACATTGCTGACCAACAGTCCCATCTTTGAGGTGTTTGATAGACAAAACCCTTTGACCGATTTAAGCCGATCCTATGTATCCAGAGTTGCTTGAAGAATTCTATGATATAATTACAGAGAAACTATGTAATCCTATGATTAGGCTTCAAGAGTTCTCTGACTTGTTCGATAATTGATTTGTTTCATAGAAACTATGTAACCTTATATTCTAACTTTCTGATTAAGGTAGGTAAGCCGGGCCGGGCAGGTATACGTAATGAGTCCGGATCTCCTATTTTGTTGAAACAGGAAAACACTGTTTTAGCCAATCCAGATTCACCACCTGTATAAAATGCATTCATTTCTCGTTTTATGTTTTGTACTAATACAGGTGGGGGTGGCGAATGTGGATTGGCTGAAACAGTGTTCCCTGTTTCAACCGGACTCATTGGTAATGTTGGTTTCGCAATGAAAGGGGAGGCGGTAAGTTTGTTCTTGTAGCATGTGGGTGTAAATAGATTCGAATGAAGCACCAGTTCTAGAGATTTTGAAAGCCAATAGGTTATTTTTCTTCTTTGTCAAATGCAATTTCATGAATGAGGTTTTACATATGGCCTCCCTTCAAGATATTTGTACTACTTCGAAGATATCAATAATCTTATTTTATTGAAGTTGTTTCCAGTCCTTTCCTTTCGTAGTAAGCTCTGCCGTTTGAATTCGCAACACAAGTGCTTACCCACACGATACATGTCTGCCCACGCAACCTGGAGGAACAATGCCTTCCCGAGGTTCGAGCTTGAGACCTGGCATGGCTCTAATACCATGTCAAGTCCGACAGCCAATGCATCCAAAAAACTTAAGCTGTCAGGAAGCAAAAGACCAGTGTACTTAGCTTCCTTCTGTACTTGATTATCTTGCGTTATATCTCAGTTTGTGTAATATCTCAGTTTTTTCTTTAATGAGATTTTTTGTTACCGATCGAGAGAGAGAGAGAGAGAGAGAGAGAGAGAGAGAGAGAGAGAGTTGTTGCTTTGAGTTTAGTATAATGCTCTTATGCCTACACATTGGTTTTATATTTGTTTTCTTTGTTATGATATTATAAACTCCTTGTCACCATAATAAAATTATATTGCTACCAATTAAAAGTAATAAATAAATAAGAGTTTGCGTCATGGAGATCTTTGGGTATCTGGCCAATATATGCCTCCTCCATCAAATGATCCCTTTGTCCTTTTCTATATAGGAAAAGCTAGAAATAGCAGCAGCGAATATCTCATTTTGCACCTTTTTTTTCCCAAGTTTCCTAAGTGCCTTTTCGCATGCATGAAATCAAATTCCTAGGAGTTTTAAGAAATGTATTTCTGAAAGTAGCTAAAGTTGAAAAGGTAAAAGTAAATATCCACATCTAGCTATCAAATGACCTCTTCTTTAATGGAAAAGCAAAGTTAGGGGAGATGTAAACGAATACCCAGGCATCACCCTAGTACATCATTTTCCAGTAAAAGGGAGATTACTTGATAGCCATTTTGGATATTCACCGTTATTTCTTCAACTTTAGCTAGAAATACACTTCTTAGAATTCCTGGGAATCCAATTCTATGAAACAAGTGAGCCTGAAAAGTTCCTTGTATAGCTTTCAGCCAAAAAAGGGCACCTCTATGTACACTATCATGTTTATTTAAGTGTTTTGTGTTTGTAATGTATTCCCTGTATTGCTGTAGGAGGCTTCACCTTCTGTGGTTTCCATCAAAGACCTTGAGGTACTAGCAAACCCGAAGAAAGTCTCTGCGTCAAATGAAGATGAGAATTCAAGGGTTGAAGGCACGGGGTCAGGATTTCTGTGGGATAGCGATGGCCACATTGTATGCATTCCATAGTAGTTGAGATATATTTCTTACATGTACTCCATTATCCAAAATATTTTGTTACAATAAGCATTCATCATACACTTCTGTGAGACCAACAAATTCATATCAGTTGTTTTAGAAGCATTCACCTCATCAGATGAGGTATCTTTCAGGCATACACCTCAAAAAAGGCATGCGCTTCAGTCACATCCATATCAGGTGCATATGCCCCATTATCGCATCTTGTTTTTAAAAAAAAGGGAGGGGCATTTGTAATTTTAGAACCTTTTTTTTTTTTATTTAATACTATTGTGACTAGAATTAGCTTAATCCAACCCTAGTTAATAATTGAAAGGATTTTTATTTATTAAAAAAACATACTCATGATGGTTAAGCCTGCGCATTGTGGCTTACTTCCCAGTTTTTGGGCCATTGGAATGCTTGGCCTTATGCCTCAATGTTTTAAAACAACAGCTGAAAATCTCAATCAAATGTACATGTTGCATTACCAGGCCTGTATCATAATCATCGTTGTTGTCGGTGTTACTAACATACATTATATGAGTTCCATTCACTTTTAAGCTATTTATGTGCTCTTTTTCCTTTTTCAGTTTTTGTTGCTGTTTCCTTCTTCTTCTTCTATTTGAATGTTTATAGTTTATAACATCAACAAAAACCCCTTGCAATCATGATAACTAGTGTCTCTTGGGTATTTATTTGAAGCTTAGAGATTAGGCTGTCTTATATAAACCTAAAACTATGATTTGCAGGTCACTAATTATCATGTAATTGCTAAATTAGCTACAGATACGACAGGTTCCCAGCGCTGTAAGGTTGGTTTGTTTTCATTATTTTCTTTTCAACTCTACTCTTTTTCTCGAGCAGTGTTTTGGTGTTGACTTGGATAATAATCAGCCTCTGCTCATTTTCATAGGTTTTTCACCTGTCAAGAGAACCAATAAGTATGCACTGGTCTTCTTTTATAGGTTTTTCTCATGGATACTGATGGTAATGCATTTTCAGAAGAAGGAAACCTCATTGGTTTTGATCCTGCATATGATCTAGCTGTTCTTAAGGTATCCAATTGAGCTTTTCATTTAATAATCTATAGAAATAGGACTTTCAAGTCCAAATGACCAACGCGGGGGGACCCCAAAAATCACCTAGACAGGAGCATCCTGACTCTTGTTCATGGCACACCATTTGAAGGTTATGAAGAAAATAAAGCTAAGGTTAAACTTCCACATGGAGTAAGCCAAAGATCAAAATGGTAATATCTTCTAATGTAGGAAATTTGTGCATCTCATGTCCATGGTGAAGAAGCCTATTAGACCATTTGTCTATATTCCTGAACCCTGAGCCCCCAAAATATACTTTGCAGCTTAGCATTCTATAGTTTCTTCTTTAGATAAAAGATCACCTATTGAGGCAAAATTAACTTGCAAATTCTTGTTATGGCTATGGACACAGGTCAATGTCAATGGGAACAAACTAAAGCCAGCACTTATTGGTACTTCGCATGATCTCCGTGTGGGTCAAAGCTGCTTCGCGATTGGAAATCCATATGGATACGAACACACGCTAACTACAGGGGTACTTTCTTCGTGGATTCTTTTCATAGGGTTAGTTTTGTAGTAGAACAGTGAACTTGTCATATGATTTGTGAATTGTGATTATGCTGTCAATATATCCACATATTGAGAAAACACAGCCAGTAGTATGTCAAACCCCATGGTAGATATTTGTTCTGTATGTTTCTAGTTATGAACTGCTCAATTGATCTATAACAGAGGGGACCTTCCAGAAGCTATGAAAAAACAAGTTCGAATAAAACCATCAAGACAATGAACCTATGTTTCACAGATATAGATTCTAATTTTAGGTTTGTTAATGCTTTCATAGTGATTATTAGTGGTTGGAAAATTTAATATAATCTAAGAGCAAGTATATCATGTTCAGCTAGAGATGTGTGTGTGAGTCGGCACTTGAGCTTGCACATATAGGCCCTATGTGCTGGCAATCTACAACGTTGATACAAGAGGTCCGTCATGCATAGTCAATGACTCCAAAATGACTATAAATTTAGACGATCAAATATTTAATCTACGACCACTTTACTTCAATAGTGTTCTGTTCTTGTTTTTGCTTTTCTGAACAGCATATTTTCAGCCCATTAATAGTATCATATGATTCTTTTTTGGTTTATTTCTTAAGAATAAATTGCATGATCTTCAGTTGATAAACTTTCTCTAAATCACTTGATTTGCGTTCTGACTGATTGACATTGATGAAGCAGGTGGTAAGTGGATTAGGCAGAGAAATACCCTCTCCTAATGGAAGGCCCATTCGTGGAGCCATACAAACAGATGCTTCCATTAATGCTGGTGAGAATTACATATATACCTGATCACATGCAACTCTTATGCTATGCAAGTGTCCATTTGTTATTCTGTACATCTGGAAAATCACTCTGTTGCCTTTTTTCTTTTCTTTCAGACGGCTATATTTCTACCATTTTTCTTCCTTTACTAGCTGTTTATCCCCAATCTAGCTAAAGAAACTTTAACCCATTTTTCTTCCTTTCCATTGCTATATATATATACTTATTTTTTCACTTTATATGGGTTCCTGACCATATTTCTTCCTTTATGTATTATGTTTTCTTGTATTCTTGGGGGTCCTTTCTTGTTAGTTGCTTGTAGAAGGTATAATGCTCTTATACCTTCATTTTACTTTCTCTGGCGTTCTCTTTCTTCCTCTCAGCAACAAAATTACTAGCTACTGATAAAACATAAAAAGAAGCTTACTTTAATTGCTATTTAGTATTTTTCTTCTTTTCAAAGAATGTTAACCAGTTATTTTTATGGTCAGTTCTATAGTGTTCCTAACTGCTGATGGTTCTACTACAAACCTCACACCATTGAGAATAATATCCTAGATAATGCGAAACATTTCATTCCAAAAATGATAGGCTTTCAATCTTTCTAACAGGAAACTCAGGTGGGCCTCTCATTGATTCACACGGCCACGTGATAGGTGTTAACACTGCAACATTCACTCGCAAAGGTAACTGATATTCCATTTGGCCATGTATTTGTATTCATTCCCTCTCAGTATCTGAAACTTTTCACATTAACATGCAAAAGATGTGAAGCAGTGATCATTTTAACTCATTCGGATAGAGTCATGGTCTGTGCCAGCATCTCATTTGGTAATATCAAAGAAAGGATTTTATAGCATTCCTTAAGAGTCTAACGACGCAACATTGCTTAGAGTCTAATGACTAATAGAAATGTCCTATTAGCTCCATTTCACCTTTCAAATGGATCCCCATTGTTTTGGACATGAACAAATTAGATCCTCAGATGTTTATGTTCCTACTTTGCAGTACTCGTTTAAAGGTGTCATACGGTACTCATAGAAACAAAATGGTGCATTTTGCTTGAGCCAGCATCCATATAGACTGAACCAGCTTAGGTGGTGAACCAGACAATCCACTTGGATTTTGGTAGGATCCATCATAATGTGTCCTTACATTGTTCTCATTAGATGATGCATTGTTGAGCGCCCATGATTTCTATTTAATGCAAGACATTATTTTACACCTTTGTTCACAAGTTGAATAACTGATATTGTTCTTCCCTGAACTTGTGAATGATTTGGTTTGTGCTGTTGGCAGGGACAGGTATTTCATCTGGCGTCAATTTCGCGATACCAATTGACACTCTTGTGAAAACCATCCCTTACCTGATTGTTTATGGAACTTCTGTTAGTAACAGGTATTAATTTTATGCTATCGCTAAGTGGGTCCTGAAAAGCTTCTTGTATGTGATCCTCTTAAAGTGTATAGAAGATCAATCAGCTTTTAAGTTGAGTGTATAGAAGATCAATCAACCATAAAATGGTGTAACATCAATGTCAGCACATCATCATCAATGCATAAAGGTGTAACTACTCTGTGCCAAAAAGAAAACATTGAGAAACTGAGTCCAGATTCGGAGTGGTCTATTACATGCTTCCCGTGAGTGGGATGTGTGTAACTAGAGATGTCAAACGGGCGGGCCGAGGCTGGAGTGGGCCGCGGGTCGGGCCGTGTCAGCTAGCGGGCCAGGCCGGCACGGCCCGCCATGGAAATACCCGGGCACGGCACAGCCCAACGGGCCTGTTTTTTTTTTTTTTTCATTTTTTTAGAAATAGCACTAATACCCAACACAACCGGCAAGCCTTTCAAAATTATAATGATATAAAAGGACCAATGACTAGCAAGAGGTATCTAGAAAGGGGGATTCATTTTTTAACCTACCAGTGCACATGTCAAATGGCAGAAAGGAAGACTGAGAAAAGATAAAAAGGCATGTGGATAAATAAGCCATCAGCTCCATGATTAGAATTTGAAACTCTCAACTCTGAAGCAGTAGTCATTGAAAGTGAAACAAAGATGTTGATTGATCAGATTACCAACATCACATACCTCAAGTCAGTTAGCATGCCATATGGTACATACCCCCAGTTCCACCGTCATCAGAAAAGAGACTCATTCAGTTACTCTGATTGATTGGGGATTTCCTACTACATCTCATGGGGCCCACCTAGATGCACTTGTATTAGTGGAGTTAGGATGGATGGAATCATGGAAGTTCCAATAATTAAAAGAAAACCAACCCCATCATGTTATTTTAACTTTTTGGCTTAGTAGTTTTTAATTCTTGGTAATTTTTTATTTATATGTTATTAAGACTTAATCCAATTTTTAGCAAAGTTGAGCCTATTGCCAAGTAGAGGTATTGGGGGGTGGTGAGACTTGAGAGTGAAGGGCTCAAGGGGGTGGAGTGAACAAAAGATAGGCCCAAGTCAGTGGGTCCCAGAGATTGGAATGCATATGAATTATCACCTTCGAGGTCAGGATTTCTTGATTTGAGTGGTTTATGACTTTATGTGACTATAGGACTGACAATCATTGCAATCCTCTCACAATCTCAGTAGTCATTGATTGGAATTGTCCTTTGTCAAGTAGTGCATAGGGGTGGGTGGCTTTTAAGTTTTAACTCATCTATTTCAAGTCAATTCTCTTTAGGTCCGAAGGGATTAGTCCAGCCCAGAGAGTTTCTTAGTAAAAAAGGAAAAAAAAAATCAAGATCACAAAAAATGTGTGTGCTCAAGCTTGAGCATGGCCTTTTAGGCAATTTGTCACGATATACACTTCTTACATAGAAATATTCGAGAGTTAGAGACTTAAAGTAGTAAAAATAACACTAATAAATTTAGAAAAAGAATAGGAGGATTAGAGTATTATAGACTTTGTAAAATTGAAAATGACACAAAATACCCCTTATATGATCTTTTTATGGCTTTTTCTTGGGGGTGGGGGGGGGGGTAAAATGGACAAATTTTTTTTAAAAAGTCACTTTTGGGCGGGTCAGGCGAGCAGGGCCGGCGGGCCTGGCAGGCCACAGAGGGCAGCCCACGTGCCAGGCGGGCCTGGCAGGCCCGGGCCCAACCTCCTCGGCATAGCACGGGCCGTGCCGGGCCACGGCTCGTTGACTGGCGGCCCGGCTCATTTGACATCTCTATGTGTAACTCACCATGGGGCCAGCCTGCTGATGGTCCAAAACATTAAAATTGAATATCTCGACTCTGGTAGAATATCCTTGAATTTATCTTCAATAGCATTTGACCCCACCATAAGATTGAACACATTAATGATAATGTAATTAACGCAATTAATCCTATGCATTAATTACATTATCATTCATGTGTTCAATCTTATGGTGGGACCAAATTCTATCGAAGTAGATTTTGAGAATATGCTACTAGGAGGGATGGCATTCAGTTTTAGCGGTTCAAATCATCAGTATGTGAGCGGGCCCATGGTGAGTTACACCCCACTCATGGGCAGCGTGGAATTGGACACTCAGGGGATTCAGATTCTGAGAAACAATGATTATTGCTATAGGATGGGAAGTATAACCGAGAACTATGGGATCTGCGGGGGGAAATCAGGATCCATGACACAAGGAAAGATGAAGGAAAATGATGAGTTGTAATGGACTGCCGTAACGCTTGATGAATGAAGCAAGCAATGTCCAACAACTGTGTCTGATGGCATGTGGCAGAGAGTTTTACATATCCTTCACGGATAACACTGCTCAACAGCCTCTGCATGACTTTACCTGTTTTGTTTCATATAATTGAACTTCTAGGAATTCCAAGGCTTTTTATTTCTGTAAGTGGCTAAAATTGAAACTTCAAAGGTTGTTGTTATCCAAAAATGAACTTCAAGTTACGTTTCTTTTAATGACAATTGAATAAAGTGAGGATAGGAAATGAATATACAGTCAATTCCCGAGTAATTCAAATCCTACAAAGCCAATGCCTTTTGTACATCACTAAATTATATCATTCACCCCTCACGTCTTTAAATTTTAATAATCATTGTGTGGAGCTCAGTTGACTATGTACTATGCATTCAATTTCTATGTATTCTATGCATGCAAGCAAAGCCCCTTTAAAGACACATTTGTGCAATGCTGTAATACGCCGTATAGGACTCCTCCATAGAAAATAGTTCTATGCAAAGTCTTGCTGTTTTCCTCTTTCTGTGAGAGGAAATTGCTGCACGAAACTACACATATTTGCTTCATAAGTTTTTTGAGCAATCTGGAGTGGATGGGCTGATGATTGAGAAATAAGTGAATTTCAAAAATGCTGGCAAAATAAACCACCATTAATATTATTAATTTTAATTGATTATGTTATAGTGTGAATTTGTATTCTGATCATTACACAAATGGATTATCATTCATTCAATTCATGTATTTTTTTTATCAATTAATACTTAATTTGAATAGTAATTTTAATTTATTATTCAATTGCCATGGCACTCATCATGTGCTAGTAGCCATGCATCATTTTTGTAATTGTGAAATTGGCAGCTACATAAAAAGCAGCAATGGCCCAATTTCATTCCTTGGGGCCATTTGGTGATTCTAAAGTGAATTCAAAGTAAAAGGGTCACTTTTAAAAGATAAGAAAAGAAAAGGGGTTTTGTACAAAAATACAAAATTACAAATATCACCTCTTCCCATTGGTTAATATTTGACAGATATCAGATTTTCAAATTTGGTCAGCCCATTGGTTTCCTAATTATGCTACATCTCCTCTCAAGAATAATCATTGGTTTGCAACACCTTCCTGTGCATGTAGCTCCCATGGTCTTACCATGCAAAAAAAAAATTTGAAGGGGATGTGGATCCCCTTCATTGGCCCAAACAGGGATCCCCTGTTTGGACCAAACAGGGGATCCACTTCCTTGAAACAGATACCATTCTCGCAGAAAAAGTAAGGACAAAGGACTACTTTCCCAAATGTTGTCGGAAATAAATTAATTTTCAACAACTACAAGGATTAGGATTTGACCAAATATTAAGTAATTATAAGATTGATTTCTTTTATAATTTCCACTATTTATTAAGGTTTCTCCTAATATTTTCTCCTTTTTTTTTCAAAAAATTATGGAGGCATCCCAATATCCAAAAATGTTTTTCAGTAATTCATGATACTATCATGACACTTTCAAAAATAAAATAAAATCTCTATCTATGAAAACAAAAATAAGAATCTATATTCACATATTGGTACTTATTCCCAACATTAAAATAGAAGAGTCCGGATCCACCGAGGATTTCCTCCATGTGACTGTGAGTGGATCAATCAAGGTCCGCCATGTCATCTTGGGTAGCCTGCTATATGTCTCGGCAGGGGCTGTACATGGTGACATGGCGGACCATGATTGGTCCAATCACGATCACCGTAAGAAAAATCTTCAGGTGATCCCAATTCTATAAAATAATACCTTAAACAAATGATCTCTAGGCCTTAACAAGATGGATGTTTTCCATTCCCCTGGTCTCATGAACTGTTGGGCCCTGGTTGGGCCCCAGTTAGCTAACTTGCATTGGAAGTGGATCCCCTGTTTGGTCCAAACAGGGGATCCCTGTTTGGGCCAATGAAGGGGATCCACATCCCCTTCAAAAATTTTTTTTTTTAAAAGTTAGATGAGAGGGAGATGTCACATCTCCCCCATATGTGGCAGCAGCTGTGTGGTCCAAACAGGGTTTCCCTGTTTGGACCACACAGGTGATCCGGATCCCTGTTTCAATGGTGGGCACCTACCACTTTGCATGTGTCGGTGTCGTTCTCTTTATTCCCTACGTGTCACCCCCCGTTTGGTCCAAACAGGGTTTCCTGTTTGGACCAGACAGGGAATCCGTTTCCTGACCCATGCATTGCCTTTCTTTAATTGTATCTGGACCCCGTATCAATATCACCTTATGTTCCAAGGAACCAGTGTGACTGACATGTTGGCTCTTTTTTCAACTTTTCTTCTTTTTTTTTTTACTTTTTGTTTTTTTATTTTGTAATGGTCCCTCCAAAGACAAAAGGGCTATTTGGATTAGCCATTCACAAAACTGACGTTGTATGATTTAATAACTTTTGATCAAGGGCTATAAAAAAAAAAAAAAAAAGAACAGTGGAATTAGAAGTTTCAATCTAACACTTATCATCAACTAATAATCTCCAAAAAAAATAAAAAATGAACCACCTCCGTTCATTCAAACAGCTTGATCAACAGCCTATAAATTTTTACTATAGAAAAATAAGTGCATAATCAATTCAACGGTAGTCTAATCCATTCGGATAGATACAAACCCAAGAATCCAGTAAATATCAAGGAGTCTTGTTGGAAGTCTATTCAAATAAACCATCATTAGGACCCACTATAAGGTGCATGTGAAAATGAAAAAAGAAAAGTATGCATAGGATAAGTCACCCCTAATCTTATATCTTAGCACTTATTTCTCTTTCAATATTTAACACTATACTTATAAAATAAAATGGTAATATTCTGTCAATTGGGCCTACCTATCTTTTTCTCATTGCTGGTGAAAATTACTTGCGTGGAAAATGGAAAGAATATGGCCCTAGAGAGGTCCAAAGGATACATTTATGTGACGCAAGCAATGACATGTTTTCGGAAGGTCCTAGAAAGATGGATTATGGATACAACGAAGGACAAGCCCAAAAAGCCACCTGCTCACCCAGCCAAAACCAAAAAACAAATAAAAAATAAAGGCGAATTTTTTTTTTATTTATGAAAAAGCACCGATAGTTTAACAAAACTTTAAAAAGATCCCTACAAAACTAACAGCCCTGCTTTGGAAAAACAGTAATTTGACATTAAATTTTTAAAATTTTAACAAATTCACCCTTAAAAAATACTCCAATGAAATAACTTTGAAGACCTAAAATGAAATGCTATGATTATTGCAATGGCTTGATCTTTACTTTAAATTTTTTTTTTATCTACATACAAGCCTCTCCATCACTATATATATATATATATATATATATGGAGATATTTCTATAAGAGATCTCTCACCTTATATGAGAGATATGGATGGGGGTCTTCACATCTGTATCCAATAACAACAACTTAAATATGAGGGTCACAACCATTATCTCTCATATAAGGTGAGAGATATCTCTCTTAAAAGCATCTCCATATATATATATATATCACCTAATATGAGAGATAAAGTGAATGCTCTCACATTTAAATTATTGGTAATGGGTATAGACGTAAGGACTCATACTTTATCTCTAATAATAAGATAAGAGATGCTCTCATAGTATATAAAGAGATATATCTTATCTTTAATGAGAGATAAAGTGAGAACTCTCACATTTAAATTATTAACAATGGATATCAATGTGAGGGCCTCCACTTTATTTCTCATAATAAAACGAGAGATGCTCTCATATATATATATATATATACATATATATTATAATCATGCAAATAGCTGGGATCCACTGAAAGTAACTTAAGTAATGGGAATTTCCATTATACAATCCGAGAAAAACTGACAGCCACATGATACAGAGTCAAACTAGGGCGTTACCACAAAAACATAAAAGACAGGGCCGTTTTGAGGTTTTATAAAAAGAAATAGGTGCCTTTTTATAAAAACCTCTAAGAAATAATACTCTTCGTTACTACGGAGTACAGACTGACAGGCCTGCTTTACAAATTACAGGACCACTCCACTTTCCTGAATGTTCTGACTTTTCCAATTGCGACCACCAATTTCAGGATCTCCTGACGTGTATGCATACACTTTCACCCCTTGAGCCACTATAAATATTCATTACTCCACGTCCCAACCACTCATCTCATACCTCATACCACCTTGGGAGACCAAGGCCTTATCTAATAGCTTCATCTTCGTTTTCTGATTCTGCGTTGGTTCTGTTCTAGATAGGTAGGTTTTAATGGCGGACGAAGTGATTTTGTTGGATTTCTGGCCAAGCCCATTTGGGTTGAGAGCAAGAATCTCACTGGCAGAGAAGGGAGTGGCGTATGAATACAAAGATGAAGATCTCTCAAACAAGAGTCCCCTGCTGCTGAAATCCAATCCTATTCACAAGAAAATACCTGTTCTGATCCATAACGGGAAATCCATCTGCGAATCACTCATTATAGTTCAGTACATCGACGAGGTCTGGAAGGACAAACCATTGATGCCCGAAGACCCATATGAAAGGGCCCAGGCCAGGTTCTGGGCTGATTTCGTCGACAAGAAGGTGAGTTTCCTCTCTCTCTCTCTCTGTTTTCTTCGTTTTCTTCTGTAGCCAAAATGTAGCCAAAATGATTTTGCTGGTTACAGTTGATTGATCGGATAGCTCTATTATTAAAGGGTTGAGTCAATAAAGTATAAACAGTGTAAAGTTTGATATGTTTTCTACAGTTTTGTGTAATGGAGCCATATTCTCTGGAAAGAGGTAAAACTTCAAGTCCCTTGTGGGACACACTTGGGTAGTGGTGGGTGGGTAGTGCGTGATGGAAAGGCCCCTATTGTGGGATACTCAAATCATTGATCTGGGGGGCGTTAAATTAACATTCTATATGTAATTGAGTCCAACGGTGATCATATTTTAGAATGATGTCATATAAGGATGGATGGGGGCTAAACTGCTAATTCATGAGGTATTGGGCACCTCTTACCAGCAGAACAGGACACCCGAACATACTGCTCTGTTTTTTTTTTTGTTTGTTCCAACTTTGGAGTGGTCGGGATGGGTATTGGGTCAAATGAAGGCTGACCCAAAGTGTATGTAGCTAAACCCAAACTCAAACTCGATCTTGGAGGGGTAGCATAATGGGTCAAATGAGTCTTTGTTTGTGAGTCTAGTCTCTACTTCCATCTTGTTGGGTCAAGAGCTCAATATTGAAACATGAACATCTTAATTGGATTGATTGATTATATCTCTATGTTACTGTTCTTTTATACACAGCTGTATGACTGTGGGACACGGATATGGAGGAGCAAGGGCAAGGGAGAGGCTCAAGAGGCAGCTAAGAAAGAGTTCATCGACTGCTTGAAATTGCTGGAAGGAGAGCTCGGAGACAAGCCATTTTACGGCGGCAATCGCTTGGGGTACGTGGATGTAGTGCTTGTTCCATTCGCCTGCTGGTTCTACACATATGAGACGGATGGCAATTTCAGCATAGAGAATGAATGTCCTAAAATAATTACTTGGGTGAAGAGATGCATGGAGAAGGAAAGTGTCTCCAAGGCCCTTCCAGACCCCCTCAAGGTCTATGACTTAGTTGGCGTTTTGAAGAAGAAGCATGGAGTTGAGTGAGAGATGATTGCTCAATCTCTAAGACATAATATTGTTTTTCCTTTGGATTTGCATATAGGGTCTTTTGGACTTGGCCGTTTGGTTTGGGCAATTGCTGTTGCCCATTTGTGTCGTTGCATGTTGGGTCCTGTTTAGGTATGATATATCGGTAACTGCTTGTTACCGTTTTGCCGTCTGGTGTATGAGAAGAATATAGGTTTGATTTCAGTGCTGTTTTGTCGTCTGGTGTATGAGATAAATATAGGTTTGATTACTGTGTTTTCTTTACATGAAGAATAAAAACAATGTATGATGTTTGAGAATTGTCTCGTTCACTTGATTTATCTCAATAATTTTGTTGTAAGTGTCCCCTTTGCCATCCCGTGGTGGATGCAAACTCACACCCACTGCCTAGTGAGGGGTTGATTTGAGCAGCTCCTGATATATAATGCCTATGATGTGAGAATCCCCTTCCAAGATTAGATGTTGCCAATGCAATTCTACCGCAATCCACAGGGCCTTGTATACGGCCAGCAATTCTGCTTGAAGAGCATTTGATGCTAGAATTTGTTCAGGGAAGCAATTATAGGCCCAATACTATTGTGAAAAAGATCCATCAAAATTAAATTTGATGATATTAATTGGGGGTGGGTGCCATTTAGCTTCTTTTTTTTTTTTTTGCTATCGGAGGGTTTCTAATCCTTTGGGCTAAATTAATCTCTCTAGGCCTAGAAGAAAGTCAGGTAAACTTTCATGTAGCTCCAGTACGATAGTATATTTTCGAATCCACAACTTCTGGAGCAAATCGTAGTCCCAGGCCAACTAAGCTGCCCCTTGGGTACCATTTAGCTTTGAGTGGATAGTTTATGGCTGGTAGAGCTAAACTAATTATTTTACTGTTTCATCTTATTTTCAAATTATTTTACCCTATAAAAATAAAACACATAATTTAGTAAATAGTATACTCCACCATTATACAACAATTACCTTTTCATTGTTATTTACTTTGCATTACTAAATCTCTCAATAAATTAATCAAAGATTGCTCAAGGCAAATGGTGTATTTCTTTTTCAAGAGGTAAAGTGAAGTAGAAAAGTAATTTCAATAGTCTTATGTTTAATTCTATTTTGGTTGTTTTAAGCTGCCAGAAAAATTTAACATGGTAAACAATAGTAAACTAGTTATTTTTTCGGCTGTTAATTAACTTCTCATTTCATCTAAGTACTTTGTCTTCCTCCTCTCTCAAATTACTTTATCCTATGAGAATAAATTGCAAATATAGTTTGTTGGAAAGTTTACTCCTTTATGAGAAACATAAGACACCCAAGTGGCAAAGTGGTCTCATTTCATATAAATGCTTAAGGCCTGTTTGGCAATTTACTTAGTAAAAATAATGTAAATCCTTTACTTTTTAGAAAAGGGGTCATATCAAAAGTACATATCTTCAAAATTCTATTTCTTTAAAAAAATAAAAATAAAAAAGCAATAGCATTTCTCCACTAAATGACAAAAAGCTCACTTTTTATATAAACGTCAAAAAGATTTCCTACCAATCCACTAAAGATAAAATATCATTGTAACCCCACTCTTGATTTGATGCTTTACATTAATTTTACTTTAATAGTAAATTGCCAAATGGACCCCTCCATGCAGGTATGTTGTCGTACGGGTTTACCAATCACCCATCTAGGAAAAAAAAGTGTACTCCGCCTTCACACGATTATTATCTTTTTCAATAATAATATTAGAAATTAAGCATTTATACATTATTTTCTTGATGAATTCTTCAAACACTACTTAAGTGTCTACAAGTTGTTTACTTATGCTAATTGAGTTTCCACAGTTAATTATGTATATATCATGAGTGGTGATGAAAGAGTGATTTTCATTGTCTTTGTCCATACAAACACTATTCAAATGTTGATTTTATTTTATTATCATTTTTATCTTTTGTGATGATGTGGGTATCCCTAGCAACTTTGACCAAATAAGACTATTCCCTTGGGTGGTGCCTGACAAACCCACGCGAATGTACACCGGACAAATCTAATGCAGTTTTGAACACAAGATATGAAAAGCAAATTCATGCCTTATGCCACTCCAAAGTGGACACTGTTTGTGTGCTTATTTAAGAAAAAAAAAAAAAGGAAATTTTGAAGAAAATGACATATAGCTTACACAGGGAGATCATTTGATACATGCTATTCCATATACCCAGAACAACAACCAGGGGCGGAGCCAGGATTTTATCTTTGGGGGGGCCAAAACTTGAATAAAATTTTATTTCACCAATTATTATAACTATCATATTTTAAAGTTTCCTTTTTGACATAGTTATAAGTTCAACCATGATTTTGTTCCTTGAAAATGCTGGACATAGAGAAGACGGTGTGTAAAATTTTAACCACTGAAGATGAGAGATTAATGGAAAAAAAGAGGAGACGAACAAAATAAAGAAGGAAGAGCTGAAGAGGGTTAGGGCTTAAGATTGGAGTCTGAAGAGGTTTTCGAAAGTTAAAAGGATTGGGAGTGGGGGCCGGGGTGGGGTGGGGTTTAACTTAGAAAAAAAATCCAAAAACCTTGGGAGGGGGGGCCATTTTGGTGTTTTAAAAGACTTTTTCAACAAAAAAAAAAAAAAAAAAAAAAAAACTTTTTCAAAGGCTGCCCCCCCGGGCCTGTACACAGTCCCGCCACTGACAACAACTGTATCCGCCGCCATCAGAATTCTCGGATGTTTGTTATGAGGTCTAGAATTCTGGGATGTTTGTTAAGAGGTCTGGAATTCTGGGATGTTTGTTATGAGGTCTGTGTGTGAGGCTAGGAAGGGAGTGAGTGATATTTATAGACTGAATGGAACGTTGAAAAGGGTGGCCCAGCTTGGATGGATATGATATTTCATTTGGGTTTAATTTGAATGGTGGCCACCAAATCTATGGTCGATGTCAAAACTATGGACAATGGAGTGCATCAGGTTCTTGGGAATCTTGGGACTCATTTTTACTAATTCACTGGGCCAAGTCTATAGTCAGAACTGACGACTTATAGATAAGGACAAGAGCCTTCTTGCAGACAGTGGGTCCACTAGCCCGACCACTGGTAACTGGTAAGATGAGATAGGGATTTTTGTTGACTATATTTTTACCCGACTATTTACTGATAGTGTCAATTGTTTCTGTAGCTCATTTGGTTTGGTTAATCTTGTGTCTTAAAAATATCAATTCGAGTCCTCTGTCTTAATTCCCCTCGCAATTTTACTTTGACAACAGAGCCTTGCCCGAGTAGTAAAATTTAAGGGCCAAAAAGCCCGTGCCAAACTGGGCTAGGGTATGCTCGGGCTCAGGGTAGCGTAGTCCATGAATACCCCTACTCAAACTCAATCTGAACCCTATCCAGACTGACCAATTGACATAGCTGGTTGGGCCTTCTTATTCAAACTAATAATTACAGCGGGCCTTTTAAACTTTATATTTGATTTTAAACACTGGCGTAATTTCATTTAGTTTTTTTTTTTTTTTTTTTTTGGCGGGGGGGAAAGTTTTTAAAAAGGTATAAAACTTTTGGCTAATTTTAAATATATATATATATATATGAAGATTTGAATATTTCAAAAAACTGTATAAGTTATCGATGATTTTTCAATCAAGTCCTCTCGTCCTCTCCTTAAAAGAATTCTAAGAAATGACATAAATACCCTTATGTCATTTTTCTAATTCTTTCTTTAATAAATTATTTAAGAAAAATAATCAAGTCCAACCCAGAGAATTTAGTGGGGCCTACTTCAACTACCTTTATGCGTGGATGGTTAAAAAGAAGATTCCAAATGATTAAAAACAACTAGCTTCATTAAATAGTTATGATCTTCAAAATGAGAATAACCAGTTATTACTAAGAGGAAAGAGGAAGACAAAAACCTATCATAAAATAAGGTTAGTTTTGTCTTTACTCAAGAGAATTATGGAGAGGACTTGATTGAAAGACTTGTGGAAAACCTTCGTACTTTTTTTTTAAATATTCAGATTTTCATTTATTTTTTTAACATGAGTCAAAAGTTTTATGCTTCTAAAAAAAATTCCTCCTTTTGTTTTTTTGAGTTGTGGGGCGGGGTTCAAAATTATATTTTAGAAGACATGATGTGTGTAAGTACATGATTTTGAATTTGTAAATTATCTTTTAGAAGACATGATGTGTGTAAGTACATGAGTTTGAATTTGTTAAGAATAAAAGAACAAAAGGTGCAAGAAACCACACACAGATGACACATATATCTACGTAGTTCACTCAATCTTGAAGTACGGCCACGGATCACTCCACTTCCACTATGCTCAAAGGCAGAAGATGAGAATACAAGATACAACTTTTCTGACAGTTATGCTGGGATTACATAATAGCACATGGTAATATTACATAATAGCATAGTTCAGTGGACTTGAATTACCAGTCTGATATTGGTGAAATCAAGCTCCACACATAACAGAATTCTCCTTAATAATAATAAGAAAAAGAAAAAGAAAAAAAGGGGGAAAATTTTCTTTTTCTCCCTCAATTCTCCTTCTCAATTGATTAATCCCAGAGTCTTGACATTTCACTCTTCCATGAAGTGAGAGTTTTCCCCCTCAATTCTCCTTCTTAATTGATTAATCCCAGAGTCATGACTTTTCACTCTTCCATGAAGTGAGAGTTAGCTTCTTGATGGAAGGTACAAGAGTAGTCTACTAGGAGGTCCAAGGATTTAAATTTCATTTATGCTTTTTTTTCTAATCGGTAACAAGCATTTATATTAAAAAGACAGAGGGAATAAAAGGAGAAGGAAAATAAATTTTTTTAAAAAGGTACAAGAGGAATGTACGCTCAACCACTCCACCATTGCATTACAATGACCTCCCAAGATGACGACTTTTCAACTCCCCTACTTGGCCAATGCATCGATTTGCGAAAGAGTTAGGCCGATCTTAGCTCATGGTAGAAGACAACACCTAATCTAGAAGATAGAAGACGGATTTCATTAAAAAGAAATTTGAGTTTCTACGGGTTTGCCTTCCGATTAGATAGTATGCAATGGCGTAAGTAGAATCACTCTCAACAATAATGTCGTCATTATGACGGATTGTTATTTACCACCATCCTAAATTCATATAGGTTATTTTATGCCCAATGGCTGCAGGTGTATTATACATAGAGAGGATTTGCTTACTTGTATCATACACAACTTATGAGTCGGGTATGGATCTTAAACATTAGAAAGTGTTTTGGGTCCAGATACACAGAATTTTAATCAGATCCAGGCAGAGGTCCAACAGGAGTTAATTCATTAAGGTTTAACATTTCTTTCATGGTCCCACCACAGACTCTCTCAAACCCTTGTCTGGCTAAAGCATCTACTCTACAATGGCTTCGCCATTATGACCAATGGTCCATACTTGAGTCTACTGTATAAATCAATTCAGAACCAAATATTACAATAAAAATTGTAAATTAAATGATTATTATAAATATGGCACGTGACAAAGTTTGTAAAATACAAAAGTCATTCCATCTACGAAATAAGGAGAGGACCTTGCATCTACCTATTCCAAAAGGTATAGTCTTCATATTTGAAGAATCTGATTCACAAAACACACATAAATTAGTTTAAGTCTACATGGCCCGATTCTTGGGGACCGAATGTTGCCCGGTCCCCAAGACAGCCATTGGATCCCAGGACGTCCTGGGATCCAATGGCTGTCTTGGGGACCGGGCAACATTCGGTCCCCAAGAATCGGGCCATGTAGCCCTTCTCTTATTATATTCGGGCCGGATTGGGCTTTGGGCTCTCTACAACATAATCCAAGCTTGGCCCATTTAATCAAAATCAACCCCCCACCCCATAACCCAACGTACAAGACCTGCCCAAAGTGGGCTGGGCCCATTCCAGATTCGGGCTGGCTCGGTCCATAAGCACCCCTACCAAAGAGAAGGGCTTTGGGCAGGTCTTGTACGTTGGGTTATGGGGTGGGGGGTTGATTTTGATTAAATGGGCCAAGCTTGGATTATGTTGTAGAGAGCCCAAAGCCCAATCCGGCCCGAATATAATAATGGTGGTCGCAAAAGGGAAGTGCAGGAATTTGAACACCTGAAATCTAACACTCAGATACATGACCAAATCAATCAATCTACCCTTGAGACAATGTTCTTTACCTTTCTTTTTTTAATTATATACCTAACTCAGGTACAGCTTGGAATTCATAAGTTTTTCGGCGGGCCAGCCAGCCAGTTATGGTCCAATTCAGGCCTGTGCCGGGCTTCGGGCTGCAGTTTAAAAGTTGGGCCGGCCTAGATATTCCCCTAGAGTGCCCTGCCCAACCCAACCCAACCCATGAACAACCCTACCATTTGGTCGTAGAGACACCACCTATGATACTCAGATACGGCAAATTACTTGTGGTACTGATGTGAATTAAATCAATCCATTAAAATTACTGCAAGTGCACAGTTATCTTGTTGAGATAGTGACAATTACAGGTCGATCCCACAAGGAGCACTACTAAGTTAAAATTAAAAAATCTGGATTTTTTTTATTTTTTTTAATTAAGGATTAATAAATAATTGAGATGTAAGAAAAACTACACAAAATTCAAAACACAAACCAATCAAAAATATAAAACAGATCAGAGCATCCAGAATCCACTAAGCAAGATAATTAATCAATCCATGCAATTATTCTACTATTTGTCTCAAAATAACTCAGATCAGAAACAAATCAATGTTTCGGATCCGGAGGATTTGTCTTTCGCAAAAATCAATTTTTAAAAAGAATAAGTTTCCAACCCAAGACCTCCTTCACCTCATAAAAGAATGAAAAATCATAAGCATTACTCATCAAATTAAGCATAAACTATCAAAGGATCTCAGCCCTAAGCATAATCTATCAAAATAAGTATAAATCATCAAATTATTTTCATTAGAAATCAAAACAGAGGTTGCCTAAGGCATGAAGACAGATCTATTATTCTAATAGAGCATGCATTTAAAAGAGACAAAATGGTAATAGAAAAATAACATAGATTAAATTAAAAATCTACTTAGCTTCATCTTTGTGCTCCAATCCAAAAGATTTTACTCCTCCATTGCCAAAGATATGATTTTCATTGTATACTTCATGGCAATTACAACTTCTCATTCACAAAGATTCTCCTTCAAAATAAATCCTTGGACATGGCCCAAGGCTACCAAAAGAATAAAAGAGAAAAGAAACTAGCTAAAAAATGGAAAAGAAGAAATAAAGAAGGGAATATGAGAGAGAGAGAGAGAGTTCCACCTGAGACAATTCTTTTGGAGAAGAGGGTTCCCTTTTTGACATCCAAAGCCTTCTTTAAATAGGGCATGAGCTCCCTATTCTTTCTCTCTAGATCCTCTTTTTTAGCAAAAGAATCTTCCTTCTTTGGTAAGTCTTCTTCTTGCTTTCCAAGTTAAAGTGAGTTTCTTAGTAACTTTTGGAGAGATGTTAACTTTTTGGACAAGACTTGCTTAGTTAGATTCCCTAGCCAACAAGGACTTCCTCTTAAATTCTCTTCACTTGGAAATTTCCCATGCTATGGCCCACTCTCTTTGATAAGTTCAAATCTGAAATTGAATTTGTAGCAAAGCTTTGGCAAATGGTGTGGATTTAATTTGCAATCCCGTCTAAAAATGAACATGAGAATCTCCGGGCTCATAACTTTGTCAATATAGCTCCGATTTGCACGTTCTTGGGCTCCACGGATATCTACTCTGAATAAGCTTTCCAACGGTAGGTAAATTTCATCGATCTGATGGTCGGATTGAAAGTTATGGCCATTTGAAGATTAGTTATCCTGAGAAAAACGAGATTAACTTCTAGAATTTGATTTGCAATGGATTCTATCTCTAACAACTTTCTTCTTTGAAAGGACATCAGATGTGGATGATTCAAAATCTTCTTTTTTTGTTCTAATCAGAATGATACTCTTTGAATTATCCATTAATAATTTCAAATTTACAACCACTGTAGACCCTGCCATGTGAGACATTTCATCTGTTTGAGTAGTGGGCCCTATGAGAAGTCTTCTACTGTAGTTAGGATTCTTCAAGTGATATGATGAGTGGACCCCTCCTTTGATTTATTTGCATATGGCTTGTGTGTGGACCCATGTGGTGAATTCTTCAATTTACTTCAATTCAGCAATGCAGGGCCCAGGATGACAATGTGCTTGAAAGTGGGCTCCGTGATAGAGGTCTGTAATTCTCATTTTCTGCACATTTTAATTTAACACATTAAATAGTGAAGAGCCCATATTGAAGCGGGACCCATCCAGACAGAGTCCTACTTCAATTGGAACTCTTCGGAGAAAATTTGCAAAACAATCTAAGTTAATGCAGAAAATGTATGAAAAGTATGAAAATTTAGATTCCTAGGTGAAAATGCATGAAATGATGAAATTAGATGAATAATGATGCAATTCACCAAATTAAATCTCTAATTCATCTTAATATGATGCGTAATTGTGCAAATTCATGAACTCAACAGGTACCGGTACCAATACGGTCCGATACGGATACCAATACGAGATATCGCAAGATACGGCTTGGATACGATGGGCCAATTTCAGGATACGGCTTGCGTTATTTTTCGCCCAATATTTCGGCAGATTTTCCATTTCGGCCAATTCCTATCTCTCTCTTAGTTTGATCAAAAGTAAAACAAAAAAGAAGAAGAGGAGGAGGAGGAGGAGAACCACCTGCTTCGACTACTTTCCATTCATACTTCGACTACTACTGCTGCTTCGACCTCCAGGTGCCAGGTACTCCTTCTCTTCTTCTTCCTCCATTCTTCTTTCTTTCTTTCTTTCTTTCTTCTTCTTCTTCTTTTTTCATTCTCTTTCTCTTTCGTTCGTGCCCTAGAGATGCCAACGAAAGGTGAGAAAAGAATCCATCGCCCTTATAAATGAGTATGGGCCCGTTGGGCTTGTTTTGTTTCTTTCTTTTTTTTATGTTGGGCTACTGAGCTTGTCAACCACTCAGCCCATTTTTCTTTTCTTCTCTTTTTAATGTTGGGCTACTGATCCAATTAGCCACTCGGCCCACTTTTCTTTATTTCTCTTTTTCTATGCTGAGATATTGTATTGTGAGGCCCACCTCATTGAAAATTTGAAACAAACAGTGGGCCTTGTAATATTTGAGCTCCAAATTGAGATAAATAAGCATTCCACCTAAAATAAATTTCTAACCAAATATTTATATTTATATATTTCTAAGAATGCCGTATCCGTATCCATATCCGAAAATTCTGAAGTTGACGTATAGGACGCTCGTTCCCGTGTCCCGTGTCTGTATCTGGGACACATAGGACAACACACCATAGAAAGAACTCATGTCCTTTACTCTATGCATGCAGGACATTTAAGGGGAGTATGGATCCTCCTAGGTTCGGACTTGGCGAATTCCTGAGTTGGGAGTGGAACTCTATAATGAGGCGCACCTACTAAGAATTAAAAATCAAAACTACTAAATTTACTTCACTAAAAGTTGGTTATGTATATGATTAACAATATATAATACTATGTTAACCATATTACTAATAAAATGACCGATCTTATGATGCAAAATAAATCCTATTGCAATGAAATTATTCAAGATATCTCAAACACAATGAAGGCGTTCATTTTGAGCTGCTCAAATTTTGAACAGTTGGCTCACAATGAAGTTCCACACTGTGAACTCAAAGATTCCTCCAAACCAGAGCCTCATACAATTTGGACTCGAAGAGGGTCTTGATCCTCTTGAGCTCACAGAAACTAGAAAGGCACGATCCGGAGCCTAAACAGTCCAAAGTAAATGTTGTAAGGGACCTCACCAAGCTGCACTTCAACATAATTGATCACCAAAAGCATTTAGATTTTCATAATCACCAAACACAGCATAACAAACGTACATATCCTTATTTGATGTCCCTCCTATAGAGTAACACTAAGTAGACTTTTATTTTAGGTAGCGTTTGGATTCTCTTAGGTTCCGCTTGGCAAATCTTATATCAGCCTCTTATTGTCTTAAAATTGTGTGTAACAGTTTTAAGATTGTTTGGTAAGTCAAGTTGCAAAGTCCATTTGAAATGGACTTTAGATGATTTGCCTCCATTTCAAGAAGCTAGCAAAATGACCATAATTGAATCAGTGGATGAAGTCTGAAGCGGAAAGACTCAAACATCTACAGTGATTTGGACGTCCTCATGGGACAGTCCCTTTTTTTATTTTTTTTAATTTATGAGACCCAAAGTCGTGATCCGGACCGCTAGATATATGAAGAAGGTCAAACACGGTCATGTGTCAAAATTTGAACCGTTGATCTATCTCAGATCTCGAGATATTTGCAAAAAATCGTGAGCCATTCGATCTAATATTCTGGACATTGTGGGCCCCATAATCACGATCCGATCCGTTGGTTCTGTTTGGAGGGCCAAAAACGGCTATGGGCCCAAAATTGAGCCTCTAATTCAAAGTGGATCTTGAGATATTTACAAAAACGTTTTTGACCATTGATGTCCCATGCCTTAGTGATTGAGTCTTGAAGTTGTACACAACAATGTGGTAATTTTTTTTTTTTTTAAATTCAGGCATCATAAATCATGATCCAAACCATTGGATATATTCAAAAGATCATTTACAACTAAGGGTTCAAATTTTAGTCATTGGATCATCATAGATTTTGAGATATTTACAAAAAACGACAGACATTTATATATACTTTTTTTTAAATCATGGCCCCTAAATGCAAGATCCAAACCAAAATGAAGATCCAAACCGCCTATAGTAATTAAAATGTGGAACACGTGTTTGAGATAAAATTTCAACCGTTGGATGATCACAGATCTTAATATATTTGCAAAATGCCCAGACCATTCGATCTATTTTTACATGTGTCTTACCAAACAGTCTATTTGTAAAACATCAATTTCAAACAGCTCCATTTGAAATAGATCTATATCATACAGATCTGTTTCGTAAAGATAAGATTTGCCAAACAAGCCCTTATTTTTGCCTCTTATACACTTAAAACTTATTGAATCCGTTTTTGGAATGTTTGGTAGGGGTATTTATTGTGTCCATTTCAATTGGTTTTAAGAGGAAAGAGGTCTATTTCAAGAAGCCAACAAAAGCACCTGATTTGAATCAGGGCTTAATGTCTGAAGCGGAAAGACTGGGTATGCTACAGTGAAACGGACGTCCTCATAGGATAGTCCGTTTTTTCATTTTTTTTTTAATTTATGGGACCCAAAATCATGATCCGGACCGTTAGATATTTGCAGAAGGTCAAACACGGCCATGTGGCAAAATTTCAGCCGTTGATCTATCTCCGAACTCAAGATATTTGCAGAAAAACGTGAGCCCTTCAATTTGAAATTCTAGAAATTGTGCGCCCCATAATCATGATCCAATCTGTTGATTCTCTTTGGATGGCCAAAAACGGCCACAGGCCCCAAATTGAGCCTCTAAATCCAAGTGGATCTTGAGAAACTTATAAAAATGTTTTTTATCGTTGATGTACCATGATTATTGACTGAGTTTTGAAATTGTACAAGGGCAGTGTGGTTTTTTCTTTTTTTTGGTACATTTAGCCATCAAAAATCATGATCCAAATCATTGGATATATTCAGAAGACCATGCACGATTATGGGTCCAAATTTTAGCCATTGGATCATCATAGATTTTGAGATATTTACAAAAAAACACAAACATTTATATCTACCTTTTTTAAAACCATGGCCCCCAAATGCAAGATCCAAATCATTAAATGATGATCCAAACGGCCCATAGTCATTAAAATGTGGAACACATGTTTGGGATAAACTTTCAACCGTTGGATGATCACAGATCTTGAGATATTTGCAAAATGCCTAGACCATTAAATCTATTTTTACATGTGTCTTACCAAACAGTCTATTTTTAAAATATCTATGTCTTACCAAACATTCAATTTGTAAAACATCAATTTCAAACCGCTCAATTTGAAATAGATCTATATCATACAGATCTGTTTCGTAAAGATAAGATTTGTCAAACAAGCCCTTAGTCTTTGTTGAGTAGACTATGATTATTTTTATACATTCCTTGGACGTGAATTCTTTCAACTACTCAACGCCAAACCTCTTCTTTAGATTAACGCACATATACTCATAGAGCTTGTGAGAGTCCGGAAGGACTTTAGCCACGCTCTCCCTCTTCATGCATCTACTCACCCATGCCATCAGCTTTGGGCACTCCTCCTCCACACTGAAATTCCCATGTTTCCCATAGGCGTAAAACCCGTATGCTTTAGGGATAAGAGTCACATCTACATATCCAAAGCTCTCACCTCCAAAGTACTGTTTCTGGCCGAGTGCCCCTTCCAACACCTTCAAAGAATCTATAAACTCTTTCTTGGCCTCCTCCAGAGCTTCTCCTTTGTTCTTCCATATAGTTGACCCACGGACCTGTGTACAAGAACGAAAATTAGTTATGTGGTATCACAACAATTAAAAATTGCAATATCATACTCTAGGATTTTACACCTTATAATTACAAGAACGAAAATTAGTTATGTGGTATCACAACAATTAAAAATTGCAATATCACATTCTAGGATTTTACACCTTATTGAGCTACCACTCATCCCAAAACCACCTCATGGGATAAGTGGTAGCTCAATGAGGTATAAGATTCTACAAGTGGTTTTAGAGCCTCGTAGGTTGGGTGTTCAGTCAAGGGACATGCGTTTTACGAGTTGCGTAGTAGGAGTCATAGCGGGTTTGTCGTTGAAGAAGAGAATGTTAAGGTCAACATCCACCCTCGCTCCTGAGCGGTCGTAATTGTGGTCCAAAAAACCATTGTTGTGTCATTTTCCATCACCAATTGGTTTTGAGATAAGTGGCAGTAGCTAAATGGGGTGTAAGATCATACACAAGGGTGTAAATATGGGCGGGTGGCCCAAGCCCAGCACTGGCCTGGCACCGATAAAATTCGTGCCCTGCTGGGCAAGGCCCCAAGCCCGTGGGCGGCAAGGCCCGGCCCGTTTGTGTACAAGTCTAGCTCCACTATCATGTGATGGGCCTAGATGATGAGCTGCTGCTCTCCAAATATCATGTCATTTGACAAATTCACAATAGGAGAAAAAATAATTCAATGTGATCCACTAATTGTGGCCCATCCATAGTAATGACCATCTGAATTCTACGGATCACATTATATGGGTGAAAAGAAAAGAAAAGAAAAAAAAAAAAAAAAAAAAAAAAAAAAAAAAAAAAAGGAAGAATAGCCCAAGTCCAAGTCCAAGTGAAGTCCAACTAAAAGAAAGAAGTGGGCTGCCCACGGGCAGCACGGCCCAACATTGGCCGTGCTAGGCTGACCCTCATGGCAATGGGCACGGCACGGCACTGCCTGTCAAAGTTTGATGGGCCGTCCTGGCCCGGCCCGGGCACGACAGGGCCCGCCTTGAGTGCACGGCCCGTGCCAGATTTTCATGCCTACTCATACACACACTATTAAGGACGTTTTTTTTATAATAAATTAAAGTTGTACATATCATATTTAGGAAAACTCTTCTAAAAAGTTTTTTAAGAGAGAGAAGGGGATAAATTTTTATCTCTAGTCTAGATATATGAGGTGGTCAAAAGGAAAAGGCCTTGGTTTTTCCTAAAATATGACACAAAGGGAAATGGACTTTCAGAAAATACAAACTCACCTCCTTGTCTATGTAATCACCCCAGAACCTGGCATTTGCCCGTTCATATGGGTCTCCAGGCAGCAAGGGCGATGTTTTGTTCCATGTCTCATCGATGTATTGGACGATGATGAGGGACTCGCAGATGGGTCTTTCGTTGTGGATCAAAACAGGAATCTGCTTGTGAATAGGGTTCGATTCCAACAGGAGAGGGCTCTTGTTTAGCAGATCCTCTTCTTTGTATTCGTATTCGACACCCTTTTCTAACAGGGCGATTCTCACTCTGTTGGAAAAGGGGCTAGCCCATGTACCCAGAACAACAACTGTATCCGCCATCAGAATTCTGTGATGTTTGTTATGAGGTCTGTGTGTGAAACTTGGAAAGGAGTGAGTGATATTTATAGACTGAAAGAAACGTTGAAGGGGGTGGCCCATCTTGGATGGATATGATATTTCATTTGGGTTTAATTTGAATGTTGACCACCAAATCTATGGACTATGGAGTGCATCAGTTTCTTGGGAATCTTGGGACTCTTGGGACCTTTTTGACTAATTCACTGGGCCAAGTCTATAGTCAAAACTGACGACTGACGACTGACCACCGACGACTGACGGCTTATGGAAAAGGACAAGAGCCTTCTTGCGGACAGTGGGTCCACTAGCCCGACCACTGATAAGGTGAGATAGGAACTTTTGTTGACTATATTTTTACCCGACTATTTACTTATAGTGCCAATCTTGTTGTAACTCGGATTGGTAATTCTTGTGTCCTCCCTCTTAATTCCCCCCGCCATTTTACTTTGACAACCGAGTCTTGCCCAAGTAGTAAAATTTAAGGGCCAAAAAGCCCGTGCCAAACAGGGCTTGGGTAAGCTCGGGCTCAGGCTAGCCTAGTCCATAAATACCCCTACTCAAATTCAATATGAACCCTATCCAGACTTATCGATTGACATAGCTGGTTGGGCCGCCTTATTCAAACTAATAATTACAATGGGCCTTTTCAATTTCTTATTTGATTTTAAATATTGCGGTAATTTCTTTTTCTTTTTTTTGAAAATTTTTTAAAAGGTATAAAACTTTTGGCTAATTCTAAAATATTGAAACATGAACATCTTAATTGGATTGATTGATTATATCTCTATGTTACTGTTCTTTTATACACAGTTGTATGACTGTGGGACACGGATATGGAGGAGCAAGGGAGAGGCTCAAGAGGCAGTTAAGAAAGAGTTCATCAACTGCTTGAACTACCCACCTTCTTATTTGCGGTTTCCATAATAAAGATCCGGCTCCAGTGCAGTGCAGTGCAGTGCAGGAGGCTGCAGCATAGTATAATGCATCTTCCCCCTCCTCTAATCGCACAATGCCCCACTTGCATTTTATCGCTGTGAAATTCAAAACAGGATGCAAACCGGCGTGGGTCCACCCACCTAATATTCCTGTATGTAGTTTTTGGGCTGTCTATTTTTTCTAATAATTAGGCCCACTAAATTGAAACCATGGTGTGGTGGCAATAGATCAGGATTTAGGTAACCGTCTCTTCTAATATGGCTCTCCAAAAGCTTAACTATTTCTAAATTCGAGTACTGTTTGTTTCTGTATTCGGGTCTCCCAAAGGCACATCTAGGGCCTGTTTCTTTACAGGAATTTCTGAATTTCCAGACATAGTGGAATTCTTGCCTAAAGGGGTCAAAAGAGACTTTTCATATGGCTGGAATTCAGAAATGCTACTAAAAAAATATGGAATTCAGAAATTTCAGATGATAGCCTGTCACATTATGTCCAGAAATCCCTGGACATGGTGAATTTCTGGCAGGAATTCCACTAAAGAAACAGGGCCCTAATTTATGTACTAGTTATGACCGCCCTAATTTATGTACTGGTTCTGACCGCCCTAATTTATGTGCTTAAGCAAAGCAAAAGTCTAGACACATTTTAAGCAAAGCAAAGTTGACACAAAAGTCTAGAAACATTATAAGCAAAGCAAAGTTGACACTTGACATAAATTAGGAGTTGCAAAACTCTTGTAATAATTACATAAGCACGAGGAATGATTTGGGAAGCTTCTGATTAGTACATATTGTCACGTCCCCCAAAAGAAGAATTGGAAAAAAAATGTAAAAAATTAAAACCAAATTCAAATTCTTGTATTGAATACAACACAAACTTCCAAAAGTGGACCCATATAAAATTTCAACCCGTGGTGAGTCAAAATGAATTTCAGCAGTGGAAGCTTTATTATTCAATTGGCATCAAATGTTCAAAAATGAGACTCAACACAAAATCAAATAAAACAATAATAGTTAAAGTTGCAGAATAAATTAAATAATTTCTAAAAAGAGGCCAGTCTCAACACTAAAGAAAGTTCATTTAAAATAATTATAAAGTGACGTTCTCTCTTATGAAGGCTCAGACGGCTCCAAAGTCATCTCCGACATGACAATGACAAGGTGTGCCTTTGGGACGTTCGTTTGAAACGTTGACCCTCCTCCGTCTCCTCGGTAAAGTAGGGCTCGGTACCTATGCACCAAATATTATAAAGTAAATAGCAAGTACATAATCATAATTCGAGATTTAATACAATAACGAGAAGAATATAGACAAGTATAATCATATAGAAGTAATGACAATGACAATGACAATAAAGAACATATAACATAATCCAAACAAAGCAAAATGAGCAATATGATTCACACGAAGACAAAGTGTCCCCGTTTTAGGTGGTCAGCTCTAAATAAAATGAGAAAACTCGTCCATAACGTCGGTGGTCATAAACCGATCAAATAAAAATCAGGATAATCATGTTCACATTCATAAGTGATCCGGTCACATCGGTAATCAACCGTTCATATATCGATCTGCAGTTGTCCATAAATGACCCACATATATAAACATAAACATATAAGCATAATAGACTTAAATAATAAAGTTTCGACACAAGAGTCCTAAGTCAAAGTAAAGTGCTGGTCATTCCACATTCCATATCATAATCAAATCGTCATACAAAATTTGTCAATGCACTTTATAGTTAATAACACACAATAGGGTACGGTATGCATCTAAAGGAGTACATGTCCTAAACCAACATATATATGCATGTGAAGGTTAAGACATAGATACGAATCGATCCTAATGTCAAACATAAGGTCTCGTACCCAACAACCACATGAATCTCTAATAAATATAAGATCAACGCATCCTTTCTTCATCAATGGTGCATAGACCCAATTAAGGGTGGGTTTTCCAATAGAAATGGGTTGAACTTGAATCCATTAGGATTTGCCCGATGTCATACCAGGCACTAAACCCTACGTTAGTAAGATACCGTTTGCCCAGACGGTATTTACTCAAGTCCAAAAATCAAATTAACAAATTAAAGTACAAAAATATAATTTTAACACATGTTGAAAACCAAAGATATCATTTAATATTTAATTTGCAAATAATGATAAATCACAAACTTAATTTATAATTTTAGAAAACCCGAAGATTCCATCAAAACATTTTCCACATTCAAAATAAGCCAAATGTCTAATTTAAATTTATAAAACAACCAGGACTTTTTCCTAATTTTCATAAACAAAAGGGGGCAATGTAAATAATTTCACCACTCTAAGGGTGATATGGGATTACATCATCACATGTCATCACCACACCATCTACTTTATTCTCATCCTTATCAGGTAGCCAAGTCATCCCATTCTCTTTTTTTTTTTATTCCAATACATAACAGGTTATCAGGTCGCATGCCATCAAGTCATCAGTCACCATTTTATCTCCTTCCCATACAAGCAAGTCAAAGCCACACACACAGAACCCATTCCAAAAACGTATTCCACGCCTACAACAACAGGGGATGCTTATAATAGTGACCCCACAGATCACAACCCCAGATCACCCCCTCAAACAACATCGCCCAGCCAAGTACGGACAGATGCCCGGACTAGATCTGTGATCAGATCGTCCAGTGGGTTCCACAACCGCCTGATGTCCAAAACTAATTATTTTCCCCTCAATCACGCCATCTATGATCAACTTAATGGATGGTGGGCTAGGGGTGTCCCCTACCTATGGGATCAGTCCCTTTAAGGTCGCCCGTGGGTCCTCTTCCGGATCCACCGACCAGATTCATCATCACGTGGCCCACTTGGGCCCCACAGTCCAAACACTGGTAGAACTTCCGTTTCAGGCAGGGTTCTGCACTGCTTCCAATGGGATTTCTATGAAACCAACTCCAGTGAACCTATATCCATTAACATACAATTTACAACCTTGGATGGTTAAAAAAAAGAGTTTTGAAAACTAAACGGGGTGGATAATGACCGAAAGAAAAACCGATGAGATCATCCCAAACCTCCAATCTCATCAAATCAAAATAACATAATGTAAAAACATACTCATGTGAAAAAGGGCATCAAAAGGGTTTTCAACATTAATCAACACACAGATCACGGAAGAATACAAGTATTAAATTTATAAATTATGGTTAGGTACTTGACTTTTACTGGGTTGAAGAAAAATGTACAGATCCTAATCAATACCCAAACCGAGATTCCCACAGCACTCAAGAATAATCCTATCACCGATCTGACAAAGAATATGAGAAAGAAATGCTCAGATGAACAGATCCATTGTATTCCTACCCAAAACCTAACATTGGAAATATTAAGGATGTAACCTAAAAGTAGAGATCTACTTCTAATGGTTTGAGGAGATGGTTACCTGAGATAAGAAAATTGAACTAAGAATGATTGTGTCTTCTTATCTTGATTCTGATGGCTGGATCCTAAAGTTACAGAAACTTAGGAAGTTGAAAGAGGAAGAAGACGAACGGGAAATGAGAGGAGTTACAGTGATAAGTGGAAAAGGATAAGTCGTGCGGTTATTAAAACTAAGGATTAAGTTAAGAGAATATTCTATGGGCTTAAGTCATTGGGTCAAACTATGGGTCAAGTCACCTACCCATTAACCCAACTCACCAAACCACGCATTTAATCTAACGTGTGCCCCACTTTATCCTACCCTCTTAAATAACTAAAATACATTTAATTAAAATAATAATAATATTCTAATTAAAATATAATAAAATATTATAAGCGGGACCGGGATCTTACACATATTTGTCTCATTTTTTTTTCTTGTTTCAAGCTATTTATATCACATGCATGCAATCTATGGATAGGTACACTCAGTTTTCATTACAATAGAACTTTATTTATATCCTAATAGATTGATCAATCATGTTATACACATTTTTAAAAAGCTGCACTCAGGATTTATGTTTGAGGGGCCGGATTGAAATAGGGAGTTGGATTTTGGGGCGAATCCATTATTTTCATGTGAGTTTTGAGGGCTGCGACCACATTCTTAAAAGTTGCAAAATGGTTTTAAAATTGGGATGCACGCTTACATACTATACTATACTAAATATATATCTGCAATTGCATCGAACGTGTTTTTGTCTATTTATTGATTTATTTTTATATTAAGGACACTCACTCGCCCACGGATATCTTGTATCAGCTGAGCTACAGCTAGATACTCCATTCTTAACTTATGTAATTATGTAAGTATGTCTATGCAGAAATCCTTCATTAAGTCTGCATGCTGATTTGTTAGTGGCATTTCAATTTGTTTTAATCCTCTTTGTCTAGAAACTTTTAAAATATCTATAAGATAAAAGAAGTTGGGAATCTTCAGTTTTAATTGCTTTTATGAGTGTAACAATTGAAAATGAAATAAAATCATGTATGATATAAATGTATATCAATGACATTTTTGTTAAAATTTATACGTCAAGGCTTTCGGAAAGGCGTGTTTCAGGCATGTTTCACCAACCTTCATCATCAATAAAGTCACTCTCTCTCTTATCTGGTGTCAAACATTGCTGCTTTCAGGCATGTAACTCGCTCATGTTACTTATTGAGATAGTCTCTTACAGTATTATATACCTCATTTAACATCGAATTCAACTAGAGATTAATCTTTTGGCGGAGGAAAAAAGTGGGAGGCAGCCGCAAAAGGTGTCATTAGCGACCGCCAGGGTTGCTAAAGGTTTTAACCCCCCGCCAAAAACCAACTTTTTCTTCACTTTTTTCTTCCCCCCTTCCCCCTCTCGCGCTTTGCTTCTTCCCACATTCCCCCTCCATCTCGCACACCTGCGATTCTCCCTCTCTCCTTCTCCGCCCAACCACTTTCAAAAGCCTCTCCAAAACCCTTGCCCTTCTCCGAGGAGATCCTGCATCCACTGTTGAATTCTCTGAGAAAGAGAATAGCGATGATCCAAGGCTTCGGCCATTCCTTGTGAGCTTTACGTTTGTAATATTCCCAGGAGCTGCGACATCTTTGAGCTTTTTGTGATTTTCTAGTGCTTCGGAACGGTGCGGCCTATGGAGGTGAATTCCATTTCCATCTCCCTTTTGTAGGCTCGAGATTCCGACTCGCGGATTGCTCGTAAAGTTAAAACGTAAGTTTAACTTAAAACGTTAACTTAAAACTTAGAAAATTAGTCTCCGAGCGCCCAAACTGAGCAAACAGGCTCCAGTGCCCGTGAAACTGGACGGGCACAAGCCCACATTCATTCCTGACTTGCCGGAACTGACGGCTCGAGATTCTGACTCCCGAATTGCTCGTAAAGTTGAAACGTAGGTTTAACATTCAAAATTTTAATTTTAATACTTAATTTTGTTTATATTTACTATATAGTGAAAAAATTTATAATTAACTATTAATATTTATTTCCCTTTTTGTCTTCAAGTTTGGGAGCATCGGATCGATCACGTCACCCTATTCGGACAATATGTTTATTTTATTTTATTTTTTTGCTGGAATTGTAATGAATATAATTTGTTGAAACTTTTGTAATGTTTTGAATATTATTAATATAAGACTTTGTTTTGTTATTAGTATTTTTAACTGATTGTAGTAGTTATATATAATATCTTTAGGTACAGTATAAAAAGCAGGAATAAAATTGGGAAATTTGCAAAAAACAAAAAAAAATTATAGGATCGTAGGCGGCCGCCATTGGCGGTCGCAAAAGGTATTAAAAAATTAAAAAAAAAACTATTAGCGACCGCCTACGCCATTGGCAGTTGCAAAAGGTATTAAAAAATGAAAATAAAAAAACTATTAGCGACCGCCTTTTTTAGCTTTAGCGACGGCATTGGCGGCCGCTAAAAGTTTTGGCTCACCATTTTCTTGACCGTCGCTATGCCGTCGCAAAAATATTTGCGGTAATACTTTTTTGCGACGAATTTATTGCGTCGCTCTCTTGGCCATCGGTGAACCGTAGCTAAAGGGTATTAGCGACCGTCTCGTCACTTTTAGCAACGGTTTTTGGCGGCCGTTAATACCCCTTTTTCTACTAGTGGAATGACTGTAATTCTATTAATGTGGTCATGTTTTTCTATAATAGATGCCTTCATAGACTAATTATGATCATATTAACTTTTACCTAAGGGCCTGTTTAGGTTTAGCAATTTAACTACTAAAGTAAAAGTAATGTAAAGTATCAAATTAAGAGAGAATAATATATAAAGGGATTATAATAGTATTTTGTCTGTAGTGGATTGGTAGAGAATCCTTTTGACATTTTATGTAAAAAGTAGGTGTTTTTTTTTTTTTTTTTCCTTCTAGTGGAAAAAGGAGATTCCTTCTTTCTTTTTTTTTTTTAAGGAAAAAATTTTAAAAATTTGTGCTATAGATATGACCCATTATCTAAAAAATAAAAAATTGAGGCTTAACATTACTTTTACTAACCTAATAAGTTGCCGATTGGCCCCAAAGAAAATTTCTAATCATGAAGGGGTTTGCAAAGATCCGTGCATCCATGACCAAGATGAGCATAGCGTTTACACTACATCTACAAGTTCGAACCCAACAGCTACTTGACCTGAAAAAACGTACAAAGCCAAAAGGGAAGAGGAGACCATGGTTTATAGGCAATGAAACAGAGTATCACCCGGAGCATAGTAACCATGTATTATATTATATTAAAAGTAAATTCTGGCAGAATAGTGATATAAGGCCAAAATCATATGGCTATTTTAACTAGGTTAATAACCATGTATGGTGTATTCCTCGAAAGTGATCCAGATCAATGCATAGCAACTAGCTTGCCTTTACAGGTGAAACTTCTGGTCAAGCAGTTTGAAATTCATTAAATAAATTTAGTAACCTTTTATTAATGATGATTAACTTGAATATAAACTTGAAGTAATTTTTCAGTTTTCATGAGTTAACATGTGCATTACATGAAATTTAAAGCATTTTCTTTTTAAAGAAGAAATGAAAGCCCAACCACCGATCTTTCTTAAAAGAAGAGATCCCTTGTTTGGTAGTTTTCTGGTGAAAGCGAAGCTTAAATACACACACCTTGATGTGGGGCCCACTTGGGGATGGGACCGGGTGGGGATCTCTTCATCTGGTTGGGGTCCACTTGTTACGACAAAATGGGCCCCATGTGATCATCTTAATCCCTTTATCAATGGCCAACCGGATTCAATATTTTTAAAAAGTTAAGTCGTCAACCAAATGGTGCAGACAATTCGGCTGGGGTGTGAAAAATGGGATCGGCGTAATTCCGATGTGTCCTCAGTAACCGGATGGGTCATTAGTCGGGCCCCACTATGATGTGTGCCTAGTGAGCAAAAAAAATTCACTACGTAATTGCCAGACGTTCCCATAAGTAACAAAATGCGGGAAAATAACATCAATTTGAAGTGGGGCGAGAGGGATCCAAAATGCAGCTTTAACCACTATCATAGAAGGCGATAAAATGCATATGCAACTATTCCTCTGCTAAGAGCAAAGGAAAACCTACATGTTTTATTTTGTCCCCTCCAGGTTTGGATTGAATCCGTCGTAGGGTCCATATAAAAAATGCATAACTATCAATGCATGATTTTGCTTGTGATCGCATTTCATTCACTAATCATTTACTATTTTCATGTTATTTCATATATTATTTAATCATAGGGTCATGCATTATCCCGAAAGACCCCTCATTAGTAAAAACCTATAAACACAATTTTTCCACATATAGGAAGAGAGGAAAACCTTACCATTTTAAGGTTTTCCGATGCTATTGACAGCGGAAAAGCAGCATTTGCTGGTTTACGATAATAAAGTTGACCCTAGCTACTTAATAAAGTCATAATCCTCTTGGACTTACAGGAATCAGAGAGGCACTTAAGTGTTAATTGTCCCTTTTCACCAAAAAAAAAAAAGTGTTAATTGTCCCAAGTAAATGTGGAATTTAATAAAGGGACTTTAATAAAGGGACCTCTCCAAGTTGCACTTTCAATTACAAAATCTAATTGATCACACCATAAAGCATTAGATTTTCATAATCACTCAACTCAAACACAACATATTCATTACAATCCAAACACAACATAAACTACGGAGTCTGCGCAATACAAATCCATCTCTGATGTCCCCTGTTTACAATAACACTAAGCAGACATTGATTATTTTTACTTGTTCCTTGGGAGTGAATTCTACAACTACTCAACACCAAACCTCTTCTTAACAGCATCTTGAAGCTCGCAGACCTTGTCGGAGTCCGGAAGGACCTTAGCCACACTCTCCCTCTCCATGCATCTTCTCACCCATGCCATCAGCTTTGGGCACTCCTCCTCTACACTGAATTTCCCACTTTTCTCATAGGCTTCAAACCAGCATCCAAAAGAGATAAGAGCCACATCTACGTACCCAAGGATGTCTACTAGGAGGTCCAAGGATTTAAATTTCATTTATGTTTTTTTCCTAATCGGTAACAAGCATTTATATTAAAAAGACAGAGGGGATAAAAGGAGAAGGAAAATAAAATTTCTAAAAAGGTACAAGAGGAATGTACGCTCAACCACTCCACCATTACATTACAATGACCTCCCAAGATGACAACCTTTCAACTCTCCTACTTGGCCAATGCATCGATTTGTGAAAGAGTTGGCCGATCCTGAAGAAAACACCTAATCTAGAAGATATAAAACGGATTTCATTAAAAAGAAATTTGAGTTTCCATGGATTTGCCTTCCGGTTAGACAGTACGCAATGGCGTAAGTAGAATCACTCTCAACAATAAGGTCGTCATTTTGACAGATTGTTATTTACCACCAGCCTAAACTCATATAGGTTATTTTATGCCCAATGGCTGCAGGTGTAATATACATAGAGAGTAAAAATATTAGATCTGCTTACTTGTATAATACACAACTTATGAGTCGGGTATGGATCCTAAACATTAGAAAGTGTTTTGGGTCCAGATACACAGAACTTTTAATCAGATCCAGGTAGAGGTCCAACAGGAGTTAATTCATTAAGGTTTGACATTTCTTTCATGGTCCCACCACATAGACTCTCTCAAACCCTTGTCTGGCTAAAGCAACTACTCTACAATGGCTTCGCCATTATGACCAATGGTCCATACTTGAGTCCACTGTATAAATCAATTTTGAACCAAATACTACAATAAAAATTGTAAATTAAATGATTATTATAAATATGGTACGTGGCAAAGTTTGTAAAATACAAAAGTCATTCCACCTACCAAATAAGGAGAGGACCTTGCATCTACCTATTCCAAAAGGTATAGTCTTCATATTTGAAGAATCTGATTCACATAACACACATAAATTAAGGCTGGTCTGAGCCCAACCTATGATGGCAGAAGCAAACTAAAGGGAAAAGGCCGAACAAGCACCTTTTGGTAGGGGTGCTTATGGACCGAGCCAGCCCGAATCTGGAATGGGCCCTGCCCACTTTGGGCAGGTCTTGCAAGTTGAGTTGGGGTGGGGGTTGATTTTGATTAATTGGGCCAAGCTTGGATTATGTTGTAGAGAGCCCAAAGCCCCTTCCGGCCCGAATATAATAATGGTGATAGCAAAAAGGAAGTGCAGGAATTTGAACACCTGCAGTATAATACACAAATACATGACCAAATCAATCAATCTACCATTGAGACAATGTTCTTTACCTTTTTTTTTTAATTATATACCTAACTCAGGTACAGCTTGGGATTCATAATTTTTCGGCGGGCCGGCCAGCCAGTTATGGTCCAATTCAGGCCTGTGTTGGGGCTTCCGGCTGCAGTTTAAAAGTTGGGCCGGCCTAGATATTCCCCTGCGGTCCGATACAGATACTGGTAAAGGATACAGCAAGATACGGCTTGGATACGGGGGGCCAATTTCAAGATACGGCTTGTGTTATTTTTCGCCTAATATTTTGGGAGATTTTCCATTTCGGCCAATTATTATCTCTCTCTTAGTTTGATCAAAAGGAAAACAAAAAAGAAGAAGAGGAGGAGGAGGAGGAGACCCACCTGCTTAGACTGGGGCTCCTACTTCGACTGCTTCAACTACTTTCCATTCATACTTCGATGGCTGTTGCTGTTGCTGCTTTGACTATTGCTGCTGCTTCGACCTCTAGGTGCCAGGTATTCCTCCTCTTCTTCTTCCTTCGTTCTTCTTTCTTTCTTTCTTCTTCTTCTTTCTTCGTTTTTTTTCTCATTTGTTCGTGCCCTAGAGATGCCAACGAAAGGAGAGAAAAGTATCCATCGCTCTTATAAATGAGTATGGGCCCGTTGGGCCTGTTTTATTTCTTTCTTTTTTTAATGTGGGGCTACTAAGCCCGTCAGCCACTCAGCCCATTTTTCTTTTCTTCTATTTTTAATGTTGGGCTACTGATCCAATCAGCCACTCGGCCCACTTTTCTTTGGTTTTCTTTTTCTATGCTGAGATATTGAACTGTGAGGCCCACCTCATTGAAAATTTGAAACAAACAGTGGGCCTTGTAATAATTGAGCTGTAAATTGAGATAAATAAGCATTCCACCTAAAATAAATCCCTAATCAAATATTTATAATTATATATTTCTAAGAGTGTCGTACCCGTATACATATCTTAAAATTTTGAAGTTGACGTATTGGACGTTCGTTCCCGTGTCCGTATCTGGGCATCATAGGACATCACACCATAGAAAGAACTCATGTCCTTTACTCTATGCATGCAGGACATTTAAGGGGAGTATGGATCCTCCTAGGCTCGGACTTGGCGAATTCCTAAGTTGGGAGTGGAACTCTATAATGAGGCGCACCTACTAAGAATTAAAAATCAAAACTACTAAATTTACTTCACTAAAAGTTGGTCCCCATAATAACGTAATTATGTATATGATTAACAATATATAATACTATGTTAACCATATTACTAATAAAATGACCGATCTTATGATGCAAAATAAATCCTATTGCAATGAAATTATTCAAGATATCTCAAATACAATGAAGCCGTTCATTTTGAGCTGCCCAAATTCTGAACAATTGGCTCACTATGAAGTTCCACACCGTAAACTCAAAGATTCCTCCAAACCAGAGCCTCAAGACAATTTGGACTCGAAGAGGGTCTTGATCCTCTTGAGCTCACAGAAACTAGAAAGGCACTCCGGAGCTAGCCTAAACAGTCCAAAGTAAATGTTGTAAGGGACCTCACCAAGCTGCACATAATTGATCACCAAAAGCATTTAGATTTTCATAATCACCAATGACCAAACACACCATAACAAACGTACGTACATATCCTTATTTGATGTCCCTCCTATAGAGTAACACTAAGCAGACTTTTATTTTAGTCTTTGTTAAGTAGACTATGATTATTTTTATACATTCCTTGGACGTGAATTCTTTCAACTACTCAACGCCAAACCTCTTCTTTAAAGCGCCCATATACTCATAGAGCTTGTGAGAGTCCGGAAGGACTTTAGCCACGCTCTCCCTCTTCATGCATCTTCTCACCCATGCCATTAGCTTTGGGCACTCCTCCTCCACACTGAAGTTCCCATGTTTCTCATAGGCGTAAAACCAGCATGCAGAAGAGATAAGAGTCACATCTACATATCCAAAGCTCTCACCTCCAAAGTACTGTTTCTGGCCGAGTGCCCCTTCCAACACCTTCAAAGAATCTATAAACTCTTTCTTGGCCTCCTCCAGAGCTTCTCCTTTGTTCTTCCATATCATTGACCCACGGATCTGTGTACAAGAACGAAAATGTTATGTGGTATCATACCAATTAAAAATTGCAATATCATACTCTAAGATTTTACACCTTATAATTACAAGAACGAAAATTAGTTATGTGGTATCACAACAATTAAAAATTGCAATATCACACTCTAGGATTTTACACCTTATTAAGCTACCACTTATCCCAAAACCACCTCATGGGATAAGTGGTAGCACAATGGGGTATAAGATTCTACAAGTGGTTTTAGAGTCTCGTAGGTTGGGTGTTCGGTCAAGGGACATGCGTTTTACGAGTTGCGTAGTAGGAGTCATAGCGGGTTTGTCGTTGAAGGAGAGATTGTTAAGGTCAACGTCCACTCTCGCTCCTGAGCGGTCATAATTGTGGTCCAAAAAACCATTGTTGTGCTATTTTCCATCACCAATTGATTTTGGGATAAGTGGCAGTAGCTAAATGGGGTGTAAGATCATACGCAAGGGTGTAAATATGGGCGGGTGGCCCAAGCCCAGCACTGGCCCGGCACCGATAAAATTTGTGCCGTGCTGGGCAAGCCCGTGGGCGGCAAGTCCCAGCCCGTCTGTGTACAAGTCTAGCTCCACTATCATGTGATGGGCCTGGATGATGAGCTGCTGCTCTCCAAATATCATCTCATTTGACAAATTCACAATAGGAGAAAAAATAATTCAATGTGATCCACTGCTGGTGGCCCATCCATAGTAATGACCATCTGAATTCTACTGATCACTTTATATGGGTGAAAAAAAAGAAAAAAAAAAAAAAAGGAAGAAGAGCCCAAGCCCAAGTCCAAGTGAAGTCCAACTAAAAAAAAGAAGTGGGCTGCCCACGGGCAGCACGGCCCAACATTGGCCGTGCTGGGCTGACCCTCATGGCAATGAGCACGGCACGGCACAGCACAGCCCGTCAAAGTTTGATGGGCCGTCCTGGCCCGGCCTGTGCCAGATTTTCATGCCTAATCATACACACACTATTAAGGACGTTTTTTTATAATAAATTAAAGTTGTACATATCATATTTAGGAAAACTCTTCTAAAAAGTTTTTTAAGAGAGAGAAGGGGATAAATTTTTATCTCTAGTCTAGACATATGAGGTGGTCAAAAGAAAAGGGCCTTGGTTTTTCCTAAAATATGACACAAAGGGAAATGGACTTTCAGAAAATACAAACTCACCTTCTTGTCTATGTAATCAGCCCAGAACCTGGCATTTGCCCGTTCATATGGGTCTCCAGGCATTAAGGGCGATGTTTTGTTCCATGTCTCATCGATGTATTGGACGATGATGAGGGACTCGCAGATGGGTCTTTCGTTGTGGATCAAAACAGGAATCTTCTTGTGAACAGGGTTCGATTCCAACAGGAGAGGGCTCTTTTTTAGCAGATCCTCTTCTTTGTATTCGTATTCGACACCCTTTTCTAACAGGGCGATTCTCACTCTGTTGGAATAGGGGCTAGCCCATGTACCCAGAACAACAACTGTATCCGCCATCAGAATTCTGTGATGTTTGTTATGAGGTCTGTGTGAAACTTGGAAAGGAGTGAGTGATATTTATAGACTGAATGAAACTTTGAGAGGGGTGGCCCATCTTGGATGGATATGATATTTCATTTGGGTTTAATTTGAATGTTGACGACCAAATCTACGGTCGATGTCAAAACTATGGACTATGGAGTGCATCAGTTTCTTGGGACTCTTGGGACTCTTGGGACCTTTTTTACTAATTCACTGGGCCAAGTCTGTAGTCAAAACTGACGACTGACGACTGACGACTTATAGAAAAGGACAAGAGCCTTCTTGCGGACAGTGGGTCCACTAGCCCGACCACTGGTAAGGTGAGATAGGGATTTTTGTTGACTATGGCCCGTTTGGCATCTCTATTTTGCACGTCTATTTGTCTAAAAGTGGATTCAAATAGACTTTTTTAGAAACTAGATCGTTTGGTAAGTGTATCCTATATGTCTATATGAATCAGTGTTGTAGACGTTAATGTCTGTGACATAAAGGAGGTAAAAGGAGTCCATTCAGAACAGACAATTATGTCTGAAGCGGGTAGAGGAGGCGGTGCTACAATAGCTTTAATAGATGGACGCCCGTGTACTTGTTTTTCTTACTTTTTAGATTATGGCCCCCTAAATTGAGATCTGAACCGATAAAAGTCTTTACAAGCTCAAACACGGCCACCATACAAAATTTTAGCTGTTGATTTGTGATAGATCTCAAGATATGTGTGAGAAACTATGAACGCTTAAATACGCATTTCTAGACTTCTGTGGGACCCCATATCAAGATCCAAGCCATTGGTTCTCTTTAGAATGACCGTCACAGATATTTGTTAAAATTCCAGACATTAATTCCTTATAGATCTTGAGAAATCTCTGAAAAACTATGAGCCGTTGATGTATATATATGTATAATGGTTGGGTTCTGACATGTAGTGGTTGTGTTCTCACGTGATTGAGTTTCAGCCCTTTTTGTTCTTTTTTTATTTAATTGTGGGCTAAATAACATAGATCTGAACTATTGGGGCTTTTATAACCTCAAGTATGTCCACTGAGTTTAAATTGAAGCCGTTGATTTATCATAGATCTCAAGATATTTGAGAAAAGTCCAAAATTAAATACATCTATTTTTAGATTTTTTGTGGGCTCTAAGATTAAGATCCAAGCCGTTGATCCTTTTTAAACCACTATAAACAGCTCAGAATTCAATTTTGTACCCGTAATTCGTTGTGCGTCTACAGGATTTTGTGAAAAAAAATCTATATCGTTGGATTCAAAAAAGCCTATTTCAAATTATCTTTTCGCCATACCAAACGGTCTTTTTATCCAAACATCTATTTTATACAGATCTATTTTATATAAATAAGATTTGCCAAACAAGGCCATATAATTTTTACCCGACTATTTACTTATAGTGCCAATCTTGTTGTAACTCAGTTGGTTTGGTAATTCTTGTGTCTTAAAAATATCAAGTGTTCAAGTCCTCCCTCTTAATTCCCCCCGCCATTTTACTTTGACAACCGAGTCTTGCCCAAGTAGTAAAATTTAAGGGCCAAAAAGCCCATGCCAAACAGGGCTTGGGTAAGCTCGGGCTCAGGCTAGCCTAGTCCATGAATACCCCTACTCAAACTCAATCTGAACCCTATCCAGACTTATCGATTGACATAGCTGGTTGGGCCGCCTTATTCAAACTAATAATTACAATGGGCCTTTTCAATTTCTTATTTGATTTTAAACATTGTGGTAATTTCTTCTTTTTTTTTGAAATTTTTTTAAAAAGATATAAAACTGTTGGCTAATTCTAAAAAAAAGTGCATGAAGATTTGAATATTTCAAAAAAGTGTAAAAGTTTTCTACGATTTTTCAATCAAGTCCTCTCCATAAAAAAAAAAAAAAATTCTAAGAAATGACAAAAATACCCTTATGTCATTTTTCTAATTATTCCTTTAATAAATTATTTAAGAAAAATAATCAAGTCCAACCCAATTAACTTAGTGGGGTCCACTTCAACTACCTTTATGCGTGGATGGTTAAAAAAGGGGATTCCAAATGATTAAAAAAACTAGCTTCATTAAATAGTTATCATCATCAAAATTAGAATGACCAGTCATGGGAGGAAAGAAGAAGACAAAAACCTATTATAAAAGAAGGTTAGTTTTGTCTTTACTCAAGAGAATTATGGAGAGGACTTGATTGAAAGACTTGTGGGAAACCTTCATACTTTTTTGAAATATTCATATTTTCATGTATTTTTTTTAACATGAGTCAAAAGTTTTATACTTCATAAAAATTCCTCCTTTTTTTTTTGTTTAGATTGGGGGGCGGGGCTTAAAATTATCTTTTAGAAGACATGATGTGTGTAAGTACATGAGTTTGAATTTATTAAGAAGAAAAGAACAAAAGGTGCAAGCAACCACACACAAATGACACAGAGCTACGTGGTTCCCTTGATATTGAGGTACGACCACGGATCACACCTCTTCCACTATGCTCAAAGGTAGAAAATAAAAATACAAGATACAGCTTTTCTGACGGCTATGTTGGAGTTATATAATAGCACAGGGTAATATTACATTATAGCATAGTTGGATCCGCGACAATGGACATAAATTAACAGTCTGATCTGGGTGAAATAAGGCTTCACATATAACAGAATTCTCCTTGTAATAATAATAAGAAGAAGAAAAAGAAAAAAGGGGGAAATTTTTCTTTTTCTCCCTCAATTCTCCTTCTTAATTGATTAATCCCAAAGTCTTGACTTTTCACTCTTCTATGAAGTGAGAATTAGCTTGTTAATGGAAGGTACAAGAGTAGTCTACTAGGAGGTCGAAGGATTTAAATTTCATATATATATATATATATTTTTAATCGGTAACAAGCATTTATATTAAAAAGACAAAGGGGATACAAGGAGAAGGAAAAGAAAATTAAAAAAAAAAAAAAGGACACAAGAGGAATGTACCCTCAACCACTCCACCATTACATTACAATGACCTCCCAAAATGATGACCTGTCAACCCCCCCTACTTGGCCAATGCATCGATTTGCGAAAGAGTTGGCCGTTCTTAGCTCCTGATAAAAGACAACACCTAATCTAGAAGATAGAAGACGGATTTCATTAAAGAGAAATTTGAGTTTCTATGAGTTTGCCCTCCGATCAGACAGTGATGCAATGGCGTTAGTAGAATCACTCTCAACAATAAAGTCGCCATAAAATAGTCTCGAGAAACAATGAAGAGCTCGTAAGATAGCTAACATCTCTGCTTCATTAAGAACCATAGACACCCACATACTTATAAAATATAAATAAAATCTCACCCTTTCTACTACAAACGAGATTTAACTTTCATTTGTTTTAAAAGTATCCTAGGGCTGGGGCCATCAAAGTTTGAACTCAAGCCCATTTTCTTGAGGCCCACCACCTTGTCGGGCTTCTCTCTCACCTAGATTGATAATACTATTGTACTTACGTGTGCTGGGCCTTATCAAATCCTAGGTTTGATTCAATCGGGCCATTGTCCAACCCTAGGATACATTCTCTTTTCTAACAATAATTTTCCCAATTCAATGCAAGGATGATTCCTTTCTCTTGACCCAACATCCTTATGATGGATTGTTATACCGCGAGCCTAAACTCATTTAGGTTATTTTATGCCCATTGGCTCCGGGTGTATTATACATAGAGTATAAATATTAGATTGGCTTCTGGGTCGGGTATGGATCCTAAACATTAGAACTCTAATCAGATCCAGGTAGAGGTCCAACAGGAGTTAGTTCATTAAGGTTTGACATTTCTTTCATGGTCCCACCACATACACTCTCTCAAACCCTTGTCCGGCTAATGCATCTACTCTACAATGGCTGCGCCATTATGACCAATGGTCCATTCTTGAGTCTACTGTTTAAATCAATTCAGAACCAAATCCTACAATAAAAATTATAAATTAAACGATGATTATAAATATGGCACGTGACAAAGTTTGTAAAATATAAAAGTCATTACACCTACCAAATAAGAAGAGGACCTTGCATCTACCTATTCCAAAAGGTAGAGTCTTCATATTTGAAGAATCTGATTCACATAACACACATAAATTAAGGCTGGTCTCAGCCCAACCTGTGATGGCAGAAGCAAACTAAGGGCATGGGCGGCGTCACATTCATCATAGTGGGGTCAATTGACCCCACTAAGATCTGAAAAAAAAAATATTTAAAAATAAATTTTTTAATGCCATGAATTGAAATTTTGAGTTTGGCTCCACATAAACTATTGAATTTGACCCCACTAAATTTAAGAGTTTCACCCCCACATTAGCTAGCTTTATACATTTTCTTTGTTGCTGTGGTAGTGAACAAAAGTCACCAAAAAATACACATTGTCTAAGTTAATGGGCTAATTGTCTACCAAAATATAAAAGAAAATTAATGGGCTCACATTATTGATATGCGCTCTAGCAACGAGTTTCTAAAACTTAAAGAAACTGGTGACATTGCTAGAAAATTAGTGAAGACAAAGAAGGATATCGTATACCAATTATTTTATTTGCTTCTTAAATTGGCCTTGATTTTACCAGTAGCAATTGTGACGGTAGAAAGAACTTTTTCAACAAAATATGTAAATAACAGGTTATGTAACCGAATGAGAGATCAATGGATGAATGACTATTTGGTCACATATATTGAAAATGATATTGTTGCTAGTGTTGATAATGAAGGTATTATGCAACGATTTCTAACACATGAAAACTTGTTAAGGGCAACTATAGGAGTTTATGTATTTGGATTAATAACTATGAGTCACAATGTATTAAAATTCCTAATTATTTGTTTATTTATTTTAAAATTTAATATTATATTTATTATATTTGTCGGATTATCGGAAATAGATTATTTGATAATTTTATATTATATTTGTCGAATTATCGAAAGTAGATAACATATGTTGATAAAGGGAAAAATAAATTTATTCGATTTATAGAATATAAGACTTTTGTTGACCCCACTTAATTGAATTCCTTGGGCCGCCTTTGACTAAGGGCACGTTTGGTAATGGGAGATGAATCCTCTATCCAAAAGAATCATTGATACTATGGAAGTAGACTCTCCTCAGTCAAGATTTATGAGGGAGAGTGTTAGGTATTTTAGTGTTGGCAAAATTCATGGGTTGGACAAAACTCTAGGTCTTTTGAGTTGTAATTTTTTTTAGAAAATGACTTTATAGAATAGAAGATTGGAAGGACTCAGAAGAAGAAAGTCTAAAAGAATTAGAAGAAGAAAGTTGGAGAAACAGAGCTGAATTTCCGGATCATCCAGAATGGGGTCCGCTCAAGCGAACATCTCATCCGCTCAAGCGAAGGCAACATATATAGAAAGCCCAAACGCACTGACAGAAGATTTTTATGCCAAGACAGAACCTCATCCGCTCGAGCGGACAGGTGCAGGAATTTCGGGAAAGTCTCTATTCTGATCCGAATTAGTTTCCTTTAAGACTATCTTTCCCAATTTGAGTCCTACTTGTGCACTAAGTCTAAGGCACGAATTTGGGGCTATTTATAGGGTATTTCTCTCAACCCTAGAAGGATACACACAACTCTCATTGATCTGAGTCAGAGATATCTTAGAGAGAATCTATTCTCTAGAGTCATTGAGAGACTATTTTGAAGGGTTGTTCTAAAAGGTTGTTACTGCTTCTACTTTTCTTGTAGAAGATTGATCATCTTGGTTGACAAGGTGCGAGGGGATCAAGTAAGGAGAACGGGACATGGTGGATGCCGTGTTAGTGGATTCTTTGTAAGAATAACTACAGTCCTTAGGTCGAGGTACATACTGAGATAAAAGAGCTTGTGAGTATATCTTCTAACTGTTCATGAACTCTTGATTTCTGGTTCGTGGTTTTTCTCCCTAGATAGGGTTTCTATGCTAAATATTGTGTCTGCCTTCTTGTGGTGTGTGATTAGTAGATCGTTAGTTCTATATTGCCTGATTGGTTTATTTCCGTTATATTAATTGGTTAATTTAGAACTGGTTATCCATTCTAGTAACCCTCAAGGAAGTTTCAATTGGTATCAGAGAGGGTTGCACTATTTTATTGTGTTGATCCAAATTTTGCTAGAATGGATATCTACCGCGAAGGCACTTCAACCAATAAGCCTCTTCTGTTGGATGGTAACAATTATGCTTATTGGAAAGCCAAGATGGTTGCCTTCTTAAAAGCCATAGATCTGAAAGTTTGAAAATCTGTTGTAAATGGCTATTCCTTGCCCACTATTACTGTTGATGGGGTAACTGGACTCAAACCTGAAGATAAGCGGACTAAGGAAGAAGAGTTGGCTGCCTCTTGCAACTCTAGAGCTTTTAATGCTATTTATAAGGATTCACAAGCACCATTTGGTAGGGAGGCTTATGGACCAAGCCGGCCCGAACCCAGATCGGGCCCAGCCCACTTTGAGTAGGTCTTGGTCCTTGGGTTATAGTACTCAAGGTGGGCTCAGTTTTAGTTTAGGCCCATTTAATAGATGGGCCAGTCTTGAATTTAGTTGTAGAGAGCCCGAACCCAGCCCAGCCCGAATATAATAATGGTGGTGGCAAAAAGAAAGTGCAGGAATCTGAACACCTGCAATCTAACACACAAATACATGACCAAATCAATCAATCTACCCTTAAGACAATGTGCTTTACCCTCTTTTTTTTCGGCAGGCCGGGCTGCTAGTTATGGTCCAATTCAGGCATGTGCCGAGCTTCGGGCTGCAGTTTAAAAGTTGGGCGGGCCTAGATTTTCCACTGCCCTGCCCTGCCCAGCCCAACCCATGAACAACCCTACCATTTGGTGTAGAGACACCACACCATACAGAGCACTCATGTCCTTTACTCTCTACATATGCATGCCATTTAAGGGGAGTATGGATCCTCCAAGGCTCGGACTTGGCCAATTCCTGAGTTGGGAGTGTGTTATGACCCCGGCCCGAATTACGATTACCCCGAGCCGTGAGTCCATACTTACTCCCGTAAACTCCAAATTAACTAAAGTTAAAACGGAATCCACAAGGGATAACATTCTCATTAAACTTGTCAAATACACAATATTGTGGAAACATACATATTTGACGATATCAAATTATGATTTACATGTATACAAAAGAATAAAGTCCTTATACATGTATCGTTCCATCATTGTTTGTCAATCGGTGCATATCCAAAACACCATACAATAACAATTAATTACATTCCAAAACTGAATGTACAAAATAACTTTTCCAAATGTTTCTCAAAATGTTATAGTTTTGCCTCGCACTCAGATACTCATATTAATTGGTATCCCGACCATTCCATTCATTTAATCCTCCTCAAGGAGCTGGAGCGGTCTCCTCCGCTGGCGCCGGGGGCGCTGGTGCACCGACAAGGGCAATCGGGCCTGTAATGTCATCAATAACACTAGTGAACACGACGGTTCAACAGTGTTTAAACAGATCTTGTAATAGCACATGTTAGTACATAAATTGAATTCATCAAATCTATTTAGTAACAATTATCATTCTAGACAAGTCTAAATAATTCCTACAATGACAATAGGTAACTTAAAAATTAATCAACAGTCATATATAAGATGGTCACTACCATAGCTTTCATTCATTCATTTAATTTATCACTTCCCTCAAAGGAATAAGTCATCTTCCAAATGGAAAGCATCAATCAATACCAATAGATATGATTGGAATATGTGGAACTTACTAGTGTCCGGGCCAGGGACAACTAGCATCACCACAGAGCTCCGGAACGCCCACAAATCCATCTACTGCAGTAGGAATAGTTATTTGTTTCATTTATTAATTCATTGAACTCATTAAAGTTCTAATACCATAGCTAGGTAGTGCCAGACTCAAGAACTAATATTTTCCAATAAGCAATCCATTTCTAGATTCAATTCAATTCAATGATTCGCTTCGTAACAAGAGAAGGGAATAATAGCAATGCCAATCTCACTAGATTGGAACCCAACAATGTGGTGTACGATACAATGAGAGAACCTACTAATCACTTACGGTTCTACTTAACTCAGTCTCAAATCTAAACATCCATTTGGGTGTAACCATTGGTTTCCAAATGCACGTGTTATTCTCGATGGACATCACATTTAGATATTTAATATGTGTGTTATATAGTCCCCGTAATTATCACCCATGAAAGTTTGGTTGAGGGAGCACTTATACTTACAAGAAGTACTCCAAGTCCAAGCAAAAATCTAAAATCCGCTGTGGATATCAAATTCGGTTACCTTGGCGATTACCTGATGGTTAGCCGAAATTTAGTTAGCGGCTAGCCGAATTTTGGATGGCGACTAGCCGAACTTGGGTTGGCGGCTAGCCAAACTTTGGTTCAGTTAGTTTGCGGTCAGCTTTCTAGAAGCTTAACAATTCCTTACTCAAATTTGGTCGGCTTAATGGTTACCTTTCAGCTAACCGAAATCTAGCGGTTAGATGGCGGTCAGCTTTCCAGAGACGCACCATTCTGTGGATTTTTTACGGTTAGCTCAACAATTATCATGTCGGCTAGCTGAACTAAACCCAGGACGAATTCCAGAGCTTCAGATTTTTTAAGCTAATTTCTATACATTGTATCCCTTGAACTCCAAACACCTCAATAACACACAAAATCACAAGTAGATGTTTATACTTGCCTCTCTTGAAGTTTAGTGGCAAAAATCTTTTTTCTCCTAGCTTAGCTTGAGATTACAACCCTCAAATCAAACCCTAATCCTATAAAAACATGAAAATACACAACTCATGAGCCATTTGAGCTAAAAATCTCTACAAAACAACCAATGGAACTTGAAAAACATAAGAGAAGACCAACTACTTACTTGTAGTCCAAGCAAAGAGGTCTTAAGTTCTCTTTCAAGCTTCAACACTTCAAAAAAGGGGAAAGGACTTGAGGGAAAAGATGAAGATGGAGCCTTCTCTTCTCAAAGCCACTTAAACCACTCCTAATCTCACCCTTGATGAAGAGGAATGGAAGAGAAAGGGAGAAGAAAATGGTACCTAGGGTTTGCTTAAGGTGAAATGAGTGAAAGAGCTCATTTCATTCTAATATAAGGTCTCTTCACACTAAAACCCCTTTTCATTGAGTGTAATTATATTTTGAGTCAAATGAAACCTCACTTGGTTCATTTGTGGTCAAATGGGATCGCATCTATTATGAAAGTTAATGTACTATTCGAGATACACACATTGGTATCAAGAATTTACGTATTCGATGAAATACGCGAAAACCCGTATTTACGAAAAAATCCTTAACTTGCCTTGTTTGAGTCTAAACTCATTTTAACATATTCTATTTCATCCCATTATGCTTAATGCATCTTTTGAGACTAATTTTTCTCTCTTTGGTCATTAGTCTTTATTAACCCAATTACTCATGCTTAGTTAGCATTAATCATAGTTAATTAGCCTTAATCATGATTAGTTTGGGTTGGGGTGTAACAGAGTGAAACTCTATAATACTGTATTAAATTTACTTTAATAAAAGTTGATCCCACTATAGTATTGAACATTGATTAATAATAACGTAATTATGTGTATGATTAACTATATATAATACTGTGTTAATCATATTACTAATAAAATGACCAATCTTATGATGCAAAATAAATCCTATTGCAATGAAGAGTTGGCTAATAAAGACACAATAAAGGCCAATCTTATGAAGGATATCTCAAACACAATAAAGACATTCATTTTGAGCTGCTCAAATTTTGAACAGTTGGCTCACTACGAAGTTCCACTCCTTGAACTCAAAGATTCCTCCGAACGAGAGCCTCAGACGATCTGGACACGAAGAGGGTCTTTATCCTCTTGAACTCACAGATCAAAACTGGAAAGGCACTCCGGAGCCTAAACAGTCCAAAGTAAATATTGTAAGGGACCTCACCAAGCTGCACTTCAACGTCATCATTGATCATCAAAAGCATTTAGATTTTCATAATCACCAAACACAACATAACAAACGTGCATTTCCTTATTTGATGTCCCTCCTATATATTAACACAAAGCAGACTCTGATTTTAGTCTTTGTTAAGGAGACTCATCAGATTATTTTTATACAATATTCCTTGGACATGAATTCTTTCAACTACTCAATGCCAAACCTCTTCTTGAGAACGCCTGTATACTCATAGATCTTGTGAGAGTCCGGAAGGACTTTTGCCACGCTCTCCCTCTTCATGCATCTCCTCACCCATGCCATCAGCTTTGGGCACTCCTCCTCCACACTGAAGTTCCCATGTTTCTCATAAGAGTAAAACCAGCATGCAGAAGGGATAAGAATCACATCTACATATCCAAAGCTCTCACCTCCAAAGTACCGTTTCTGGCCGAGTGCCCCTTCCAACACCTTCAAGCAGTCTATAAACTCTTTCTTGGCCTCCTCTCGAGCTTCTCCTTTCCTCCTCCATATCCTCGACCCACAATCATAGATCTGTGTACAAGAACGAAAATCAGTTCTACAGTATCACAAAAATTAAAAATTGCAATATCACTCTATTAAGAACGTTTTTGTAAGTCCCAAGGGGTAGCTTAGTTGGCCTAGGACCACGGTTTGCTCCCGGAGGTTGTGGGTTCGAAACTCCGCTACCACACTAGGGCTACAGGGGATTTACCCGGCTTCCCTCTGGGCCCGGAGGGATTAGTCCAGCCCAAAGGGTTGGGAACCCTTCGACAGCAAAAAAAAAAAAAAAGAACGTTTTTGTAATAAATAAATTAACGTCGTACATATCATATTTAGGAAAATTTTCTTCCTAAAATTTCAAGAGAGAGAAGGGGATAAATTTTTATCTAGTACTCTAGACATATGAGGGTCAAAAGAAAGGCATTGATTTTTCCTAAAATATGACAGAAAGGGAAATGGACTATCAGAAAATACAAACTAACCTTCTTGTCTATGTAATCAGCCCAGAACCTGGCATTTGCCCGTTCATATGGGTCTCCAGGCAGCAAGGGCGATGTTTTGTTCCATGTCTCATCGATGTATTGGACAATGATGAGGGACTCGCAGATGGGTCTTTCGTTGTGGATCAAAACAGGGATCTTCTTGTGAACAGGGTTAGATTTCAACAAGAGAAGGCTCTTGTTTACCAGATCTTCTTCTTTGTATTCGTATTCGACACCCTTTTCTAACAGGGCGATTCTCACTCTGTTGGAAAACATGCTAGTCCATGTACCCAGAACAACAACTGTATCCGCCATCAGAATTCTGTGATGTTTGTTATGAGGTCTGTGTGTGAGACTAGGAAGAGAGTGGATGATATTTATAGACTGAAACTTTGAAAGGGGCAGCCCAGCTTGGCTGGATATGATAGTTCATTTGAGTTTAATTTGAATGGTGACCAGCAGCAAATCTATGACCGATGGTGAAAAAGAAGGAATGATAGGAAATAATCTGTCTTCACTATCTGAACAATTCTTCGAGGAATACAATTTTCTCTCTTTGAACACTTTCTTGGGACTTTTTTTCTACTTACTGTGTCTGAGTTGAGGTCATTGCTTACTCACAGAGAATTTGGGTCAAGTTCAAAACTGGCGACATATAGAGGTCATTTCTTGCTCTTTTAAATGAGAAACTTGGTAGATATGTAGGTTCTACCTAGCGGGTGAGAGGGCCGTTTCCTTGTGAGAATTTTAAATTTCCAAAAGTTGTCCACTTAGGTGGAATTTCAAATCTCTCGATTTTTTTTTATAGAGGATTTGAAACTCAAACAAATAGTGGAATCCCAAGAATTCCTATAGGTCTTTTAGGTGGTTAGAATTTGAAACTCTAATGAAAGAAACACGGCATTTCAAATATAATGAGATAAGATGTCAAATCATATAAAAAAAACTCATTCTCCTAAATTCTAGTCATAAATTCCGGCAAAGAAATAGCCCATAAGAGTCACTAGTTCGGCATGTTCCGGGCACAGTTAATTACACACTCTCAATCGCTTTCTTGGAATGAAAAATGCAAAGATGGCATTGCGTATAGGTGGTGGATAGGTCGAAACAATATTTTTCTATTTCATTGAAATAGGAGGCAGAATGGGTGATATCAGGATTTAGGTTCCCCATTTCAACCCGATTATTATATAGAGAGGACTTCATTGAAAGAATTGTGGAAACCTTTGATACTTTTTTAAAATGTTCAAATTCTCGTTACTTCTTGAAAAACAAGCTAAAAGTTTAATACGAAGGTAATTTCTAAAGTAGGTCGAGATGGGGCTGTCAAAGTCTGAGTTTAAGCCCAACGTCTTGAGGCCCACCTCCTTGTCTGGCTTATCTCTCACTTGGACTAATAGTAACTACTATTGTACGTACTAATGTGTGCTGGGCCTTATCAAATCCTTGGCTTGGTTCGATCGGGCCATTGTCCAACCCTAGGATACATTCTCTTTTCTAACAATAATTTTCCCAATTCAATGCGAGCATGATTCCTTTTTGTTGGCCCAACATCCTTATGATGGATTGTTATTTTATGCCCAATGGCTGCAGGTGTATTATACAGAATAATAAATTATGAATATTAGGTTAGCTTACTTGTATAACACACAATGATGCACTTAATGAGTAGGGTATGGATCTTAGATAGTAGAGGTTTTTTGGTCCAGATACACAGAACCCTAATCAGATCCAGGTAGAGGTCCGACAAGAGTTCCATTCATTAGGTTTGGCATTTCTTTCATGGGCCCCACTACATAGGGTTTTCATTGGCCAGGCCACCATTGGACCAGCCATAGCCCAGCCTGAATTTGGGTAGAAGTGGAAAGGTTTTTTTTTTTTGGTATCCCAGTTAAGGTGATAGATTCAGTACAACTCACATATATGGGAAATGACAGGTTTGAAGCCTGGACCTCCCACTGAGAACTACAACAGCTTCTTAACTTCTTAATTACCATTGGAATAAGGAGCCTTTCTCGGCAGTAGTGAGATGCTAATCACATATTTTATTCTTACAAGTGATTAATTAAGCTGACGGCCCCTATTTAGTAAGGAGCAATTTTGAAGGAACATTGTAATAGCAGCAGGTCCCTGTTTTGACTGATCTGAATTTCACCTGAATCTCTCCTAATTAATTATTTATATGGATTGTTAAGTAGGTAGTTAGTCGAACCTTTCAACTCCTAAATATTTGGATGTATTGGTTAGCAACTTGAGATGAGAGTGAAAAAAGAACATCCATTTCGCTGTCCTTGTATAATTTAGATTCAGAACCTCTATATAATACCCTCTTCTCAACGTCTATTTCTACAAATCCAGACTTCAAAAAGGCATTGGAGGGCCTTAAAAAGGAAATACTTCACATGTTGATGTCTATCTGATACGTCCACAAGATTCACCTCTAGCACCTCTTCAATGGGGTCTTCATATCCTCACAGGTGGCACACTGAAGTTCCACTTGCTCTCAACTCCCAAAGATTTCTCCAAATCAGAGCCTTAGACTATCTGAACTCGAAGAGGGTCTTGATCCACTTTTTACTTGCGGAAACTGGAAAGGCAATTACAAGCGTCAACAGTCCAAAACACAACAAAACATAATTGATCACCAAAAGCATTTAGATTTTCATAATCACCCAACACATAAACACAACACATCTAGTACAATCTAAACACACAACATAACGAACATACATGTAACATATCCATATCTGATGTCCCTCCTATTTATATATACAGCAATACTAAGCAGACACTCTGATTAGTTTTTGTTAAGTAGACTCTGATTATTTTTATACAATATTCCTTGGACATGAATTCTTTCAACTACTCAATGCCAAACGCCCATGTACTCATCAACCTTGTGAGAGTCCGGAAGGACTTTAGCCACACTCTCCCTCTTCGTGCATCTGCTTACCCATGCCATCAGCTTTGGGCACTCCTCCTCTACACTAAAGTTCCCATGTATCTCATAGGCGAAAAACCAGCATGCAAAAGGGATAAAAGCCACATCTACATATCCAAAGCTCTCACCTCCAAAGTAATGTTTCTGGCCCAGTGCCCCTTCCAACACCTTCAAACAGCCTATAAACTCTTTCGTGGCCTCCTCTCTACCTTGTCCTTTGTTCTTCCATATCCTTCACCCACAATCATAGATCTGTGTACAAGAACGAAAACCAGACTCAAACATTAATAGATTTACACTTCCCTCCTCTGTTTCAAGTTAACTAGATTGGTCCATTAGGTTAGCCAATTCTGGGTCCAAGGGTATTTTGAGAGTTAATGAAAATTGTCCTAGACTTCCTCATGTTTAGGAAAAAAAAAATTATATACATGATATGACTTACAAGCTCTAGATTTAGAGTGAAAAGATAACCTGTAAATTTAGAGTGGAATAGATAAACTGTAGAATTAGAGTGTGAAATCTTGTAAATTTATAATTTGATTTTTTGGCTTTAGCCCATGCCGTGAGATGTATGGTCAGAAATAACCCCTTTTCTTATTTTTTATTTTTCTCATAGGTACCTAAACCACCAGTATAAACTGAAAATTGACTCAAATACCCATAATACATGTGATATCATAATTTTTTATACTATATTATTACACAAATGACACATGAAAATTAAGTATATGATATCAAATAAAAAGAAGCTGGTTCAGTTTTGTGATATATCACAAAAACTAAAAACTGCAATATCACACTATTAAGGACACTTTTGTGTCTATTCCCATAAGATAGAATTGTGCTTATCATGAGGGAGAATTAATTCTTATTTATATAGACTACATGAGGGTTCAAAAGGCCTTGATTTTTTTTCATAAAATATAAGAGAAAGGGAAATGAGCTTTCAGAAAACAAAAACTGACCTTCTTGTCTATGTAATCAGCCCAGAACCTGGCATTTGCCCGTTCATATGGGTCTCCAGGCAGCAAGGGCGATGTTTTGTTCCATGTCTCATCGATGTATTGGACGATGATGAGGGACTCCCAGATGGGCCTTTCGTTGTGGATCAAAACAGGGACTTTCTTGTGAACTGGGTTGGATTTCAACAAGAGTGGGCTCTTGTTTACCATATCTTCTTCCTTGAATTCATATGCAACACCCTTTTCTAACAGGGAGATTGTCACCCTCATTACAAAAGGGCTAGCCCACATACCCAGAACAACCACCTCCTCAGCCATCATAAGTCTTTGGATTTTCTTCAATGGCCTGTGAGAGATTATGATGGGGGTGGAGAGGAAGGAAATTTATAGTACCCTAGGGTGGCCCACCTCAGATTTTTTTTTTCCCCCTTTCTTTTCAAATCACAGGTTCTGGGGCATTCTATGATTATTGGCTTCTGGGTCAAGTCCATAGGAACAATTTACGAGTTATGAGCAACAGCGGTGGCAGCCTTGCCTTGGTGTAGGAACCTCATTTAAAAGAACAAGAAATGTGGCAGATATATATGGATCCACACTTCCACAGCCACACCAACTCACCAAGGGTAGATGAGAGGGGGATTTGGATTGACCTTTTTAATCCAATTGTTAACCCCATTGGAAGGGGAAAATATCATCTTTTAGGTTACTCAATCTTCCCTTGTGATTGATCAAATCCTAGATTCTTGACTTTTAACTCTTTGTTGAATGTGAAGTGGCTTCTTGATGGAAGGAATGAGGGTGATCTGACATAAGTGATATCTTAAGTGGGTCGATCTGGGGCTGTTATAGTTTGTTTGAACTCAAAGTGCATCCTCTTTGAGGCTACTGCCTTTGTCAGGCTTATCTTAGACCTAGATAGATAGTATTAACGTGTGCTACCAACCTGCACACAACCTGAGAGTCACTGTAGTGGTGTGGGGCTGCTCTCCACATCTTGTATCAAAACTGCATTTTTGGCATGTATTTGTGTGGGTTTAGTGGGCACCACCGGAGAAATTAGTTCTATTGGTCAAAGACCTTTGGGCTCGTTTGTCAATTTACTATTAAAGTAAAAGTAGTGTAAAGTCTTCATTTTTTATATAAGAGTCCACAATAAAAGTACACATCTTCAAAATTCTCTCCTTTTTTTCTAAAAAAAAAGTTCAAAAGGCAACATCTTTTATCCACTAAATGATTAAAAAAACACCAATTTTTATAATAAAAAAAAAAAGAAAAAAAAAAGATTATTCCCTATTTTTTGTGTGATTCGCCATATCAAAGCCTTCAATTGATTCAGTTGGACATTGTTCAACCCTACTATACCATGGAGAACAAGGGATTGCTCCCCGTCTCTCACCCAGCTAACTAGGGTTATCTTTGAGTATGCTCCCTCTTTCCACGTGTGTAGGCAACCTCTTCTCACGTGTGTGAGCTCTTTTATGGGACTCAGTCCGGCTGAGGTACTTAAAAACACCTTTGGATACAGTCCCTAGCCTCAGCATCGATTTTTGTTTGGCTTAATAATTCATTGTTACAAATAACATTTACGAATACACAATAATATAATTTTGAGTCGTCTATGGATCCTATAATTAGATGACTCCACCTAAAACCTGGGGATCAAATTTTTGGACCTAGTATTAAATTGTGTAGAATTCAGGCCCACTACATGGATGCTATAAAATTTAGATCAAGATTTGGGTCATGGGTCTTTGACATTGTGAGGGCCTTCCTGCCCGGTATCAGGACCCTTAATTATCAAAGCCTTCCTGCCCAGTATCAAGACCTTCAATTATAACATCGTTAGGGATATAAATGGGTACCCGATTCTCTGATTATCCGGAGGTTCCGACCTGTTAAAAATCGAGTCTGAGGTCCTTATTTAGACTCCGATAAGTAAATAGGTCCGGTTTTGGTTCCACCTTGGTTCAGACTCATAGATTCGAATCCCAACTTATTTCCTTAATTTTCGAAAATCTATCTTAAAAACCATATTTTTCAAATATCATTCTCTACCTAAACCCGGACCCGGATCCAAACTCATCCCATATAAGGCTCTGGTTCCAGTTCCCAAGCCAAAAAATCGGTTCCGGCTCCGGATCCGGTTCCACCTTCTCCTTAACGGGACCCGTTTACAATCCTAAACATCATACAAAATATTAAGATGTTAAAATTAATATATATTTATAAATGTAAGTGGGCTTAATTTGGTATAAATCAAGCCCTCTATTCAAGGCCTAGTCCAAGGTCCGGTCTTCAATAAAATCTGTCTAACCAATCATATTTATAGATTTTTAGAATCACCCAACATACAAGCACAACACATCTATTACAATCCAAACACAGCATAATAAACGCAATACATATATCTAATGTTATGTCCCTTGTGTGCAGTAACACTAAGCATACTCTGATTATTTTTAACCAAACACGATACATATCCATATCTGATGTCCCTTGTAAGCAGCAACACTAAGCAGACTCTGATTATTTTGATTTACTCCTTGGAAATGAATTCTTCAACTACTCAACACCATACCTCTTCTTCAAAACGACGTCTATAAACTCATAGACCCAGTTTGAGTCCGGGAGGACTTTTGCCACACTCTCCCTCTCCCTGCATCTTCTCACCCATGCCATCAGCTTTGGGCACTCCTCCTCTACACTGAAGTTCCCATATTTCTCAAAGGAGTAAAACCAACATGCAAAAGTGATAAGAGCCACATCTACATACCCAAAGTTCTCACTTCCAAAGTACTGTTTTTGGCCCAATGCCCGTTCCAACATCTTCAAACAGTCTATGAACTCTTTCTTGGCCTCCTCTCGAGCTTCTCCTTTCTTCTTCCATATCCTCAACCCACAATCATACAACTGTATATAAGAATGAAAATAAATCTCAAAACATCGTCAAATTTACATCCTCTATTTCAGGCTTATCGGATTGGTCTATTAGGTTAGCTAATTCTAGGTCAAGGGTATTTTGGAAACTTTTGAAAATTGTACTAAACTTTCTATTGTTCAAGGAAAAAAAAAGTTATATACATAATTTAATTTATAAGCCTATGGAGTGAAAAGATAAAAGATTTTGGGGTTTTGTCCGTACGGTGAACTATATACCCTCTAGAAATGATCCCCTTCTTTTTAAAGTTCTTTTTTTTTTTAATATATATTTTCCCCACATATAACTAGACTAACGTTATGAAGTGAAAATAATGCAATCCACATTCGCCACTTATACAAAATCATATGACAGTTAATGCATCTTCTCAATTGCTTCTTTGGAACGAAAAAAAAATCAAGGAAGAGACTTCGTATAGGTGGGGAATGTGGATTGAACGAAACAACAAAAACAAGGGATTCGGACTCTTAGACACAATCCAAAGGTCAGAAAGCCCTTGACTTTTCCTAAAATTATAACAAAAGGAAAATGGGCCCCCAGAAAAGAGTGACTCACCTTCTTGTTGTCAATGTACTCGGCCCAGAACCTTGCATTAGCCCGTTCAAATGGGTCCACAGGCAGCAAGGGCGATGATTTGTTCCACGTCTCATCAATGTATTGGACAATGGTGAGAGATTCACAGATGGACCTTCCATTGTGGATCAAAACAGGGATTTTCTTGTGAATGGGGTTTGATTTCAACAGGAGAGGGCTCTTATTGTCCAGATCTTCATCTATGAATTCATGTTCCACCCCCTTTTCTAACAGGGCTATTCTTGCTCTCTTGGAAAAAGGGCTAGCATTTGTACCCAGTACAACTACCTCATCAGCCATCAGAATCACAAATAGGAATACAAAGGTTGAAATTGGGTAAGGAATGGGTTTGATTGTCTTTAGATTTTGTGTGGTCTGTGAGAGTGATTAGGAAGGGGTGGATGAAATTTATAGTCTTGAGGGGTGGAAGGCTCGGGTGGGCCACCATGGATGGACATGATATTTTATTTGGGTTTGAGTTTGAATGATGACTGGCAATTGGCAAATGAATGGTCGATGGTGTATAAGATAAAAAAATATAGCAAATTAATGACTGCAACAGCTATCTGCATCTGCATCCCTGCTTGTAGGGGCCCACTTGGGCGCACCTTTGATCAGTGCAGCCCATTTGATGGATTTTCCATATCATGATATGGGATCCGGCCTAATTTTACACTCGCGAGACTTTCACCTGCCGTTGGATTAAATCTCTAGAAAATATATTGTTAAGATGTCATTGAACTTTAAGGCTATTGAATCAAGGATTAGGATACTCTGACATGACTGATTTTTTGGCTTTCCCTCATCCATAAGGAAATCTTTCCAACTGCCGTCCTCCTATTGATACACATGCATCTAAATGAACCCAATGGGTGGAACCGCATATTGCTAATATGCCTCCTCGGATACTATTGTCGACGAGAGTCATACTAAGAATGGAGTGTTTTTGTTTTTTGCCTTTTAACATCTGCTCGCAGGTCACCATTGTCCATCAGTGACTTGATTCACAGCTTGAATGGCTTTCAATTATTTTACAGTTTCTTGGGCCTTCAAACATTCTGGGTTGATGTCATTGCTTGCGTCCTGGTTCCATTTCATAGTATTAATTTAAGAAGGCGGCCGTCTTGCCTTCATTCTGGAAACTCCTTTGAAGAGTCCAGATCTAGTGGTGGCTGGACCAATTACAATCCAGCCTGCCATGCACGCATGTCCAAGGCAAGGCTGTCCTGTGCATGGTGAACCCCGCCCCCGCCCCCCCCCCCCACCGCCCCCCGGGATTTAGTATAATCCTAATCCAAACCCTAATCGCTAAATCACATAATCTAACATATCTACAAGTCAGAAGATGACCAAATAATCATTGGGCACACTTTAATTTTCAATTTACAAATAAATCACGCCTTAGGATTCATATGTTTGATAACTTGAGTTACATTTAAGTGAAAATTGTTCTTCTTTGCCATGAGCCCATGACCCACTATAGAGAATTGTTTTTAGAGCTAGTAAATGCATGCAACCAAATTTTTTAGATCAAAATAGAACACCTTAGGAAACCCAAATTGGGTAATTGGGTGCTATCCCAAATCACCATTTCAAGGCATCCGAGCACATAGGATTAAAGAAAATGTTATCTTAGTTGTTTTGATGATGATGAATAGATGATCACCTGAATTTAGGAGAGGCAGTGAGAAGGCCCTTCAATTAGGCAAGAGATATAAGCATGGAAAAAAGTTGTGTCCATTTAAATATAATACATTCTCTTTTTGGTATTTTTAATGTGAAAAAAGTTAGCAAAGTTGAGCAAAAATTTTGCCCCATCTAAACAAAAATCCTGGTTCCACCACTGATTGTAAAGGAGACGGTCTCATCATACGATTAATCACATTATGGAAATTGTGATTAATACCATGTCGCGGCAATGCCACAACAGTGCCTAGTCATGTTCCTCGCACGTGCTCAATCATACATGTCTCTGACATTTGCTCGAGGATCTCTGTATAGAGGAATCAAACTCATTACAGGGTAACCAAGCCATGTCGCATACATAATGATAATTCATACCGTCCAAAATAAATATCGCCATCTTCTGTTATATATCTTCAAACTTCAGTTCAGTGGGAGTTTGTCCGATGATCGTAAAATTGAACACATGATTGAAAACATGACTAACACTGATGTAGCATTAATCCGCTCCAGTTATTTACTCAATTAGATGTGGCAGTAATGGTCCCTGCCTGGACCACTACATTACCAAAGGCCCAGCCCATGTACACCCTAACCACCACAGATGTGAAATGTCCAAACCACCCAAATACGATGATAGTCCCACCAATTGATTGAGCCAACTAGATTTATTTACCCCTCTGAAAGATAGAATGGGTAACAAATCATGAAGTATGAAACAAGATAAATAAGCCGTGGTTTGTTGACTGAGGCCAGGCCCAATCCTGCCCCTACGATAATTTCACTGGTGAAGGGCGTTTTCCTGCCAGCCAAGGTGCAACCTCCCATTTGAGCCCACTTGAGACTCATCTTATTCATGATTGTGAGTTCCATGAATATAGGATGGGGGTAGGCCAAATATCACTCTAATCAGATAATTATGTCATCGTCATATTTAATCTTCGATGTGTAATGGTTTTTTAAGGTTAACTATTTTTTTGATTGAATCCGATGATGGTTAATGATCAGATTAGTGTAAAACAGGGGTTGGTGTTAATTGAAAATTATGGTAGCTGAGTATGTTTGGTTTGGATTAGTTAAAGGTGCGGCCCAAGTACAAATTAAAAATGTCAGAAAAGGGGCTTAATTTAAAGTTGGTTGAATTTGGATGATGACATGACATGGCACAATTAGAAAACATGTTCAAAACAACTTTGGTCAGGATAAACCCAAATCTGCATGATCAAAAGCATGTTCAAAATCGAATGAATTGGACATATTTAGAACCAGGTCAAGCTTGGACCTAGATTTAAAGCCCACATAACATTAGTGATGGGTCCAATTTTACACTTCAGTGCTCAAGTTTGACTCGTACCATGCTCACCTGTAGGCATATGAACATAGTACATACAAATAATAATATATTTGTGTAGATACTATATTATACAATTCATGTCGGGTTTGAATTGGGTCTGTTTCAATTTCATTCAGGTCGAATAGGTCTGGGAATATAACTCATGTATAGGGTTGTAAACAGGTCGGTTCCGGTCCGGGTCCATGGTGGACTCGGAGCCGGAACCGTTAAGGAGAATGTGGAACCGAAATCATTTCGGAACTGGTTTCTTGGCTCCGGAACCGGTTTCCATATATGGGACGGGTCTGGACCGGGTTCGGGTTTAAGTAAAGAATAATATTAAAAAAAACATGATTTTTATGAGATATTTTAGAAAATTGAGGTAATATATCGGGTTTCGGGTCTACAGGTCCAAACCAAGGTGGAACCAGATCCGAACCCATTTACTTATCGGGGCCTAAATTAGGACCCAGACCCGATTTTTAGCAGGTCGGAACCTCCGAATAATCGGAGAATCGGATACTCATTTACATCCTGACCCATGTACAAGTTGGTTAGTGCTTGAGTTGAGCTAATACCTGATCTAATTCAACACATCCAAGTTACAAGCCTAGTTAAATGGTATGGACGGTCACTCAAGTTGACATGGTCCTATATATGTCTTAATTAGCTCCTCAAAAGAATCTGGGGTCACTTCTATTCCTTATCATGGGACTGCAGGAATTTTCCTTCACATGCTTTTAATATTAACCATACTTATTCAAATGGTAAGGAGCGGCAATTCTCACCTGCCTGCTCAAGGTTCGAATCCTAGGTGAGTCATATGTTCCCGCGTGTGCGGACACCCTTTCCACTTGTGTGGGCTTTCTTCCCGCGTGTGCGAGCTCATTTTCCATTTAAGCGAGTTGTCTTCCTTTTATGTGTGCAGTCTCGCTCTTGGGTCTTAAGCTCCAAGGCCCCCCGGCTACGTACCAAAAAAGACACATTAAGCACACTTTCTGATTAAATCGACAAAAGACGCTTAAAATGTCATTAAATATTGAGGCCTTAAATGCCAACCCCTTAACCACGTACTCCTTTAATTTTCCACGTGTAATCTATATGCATTCAGGTGGGCCCCACATGATACAAATTGCGTTTAGTTTTTTTTTTTTTTCTTCTTGTATAGTTACATGAGCCATTGATTATTGCACCGGGTGACCCAAGAAGAAAAACTTTCTCCATACTGATTTATTTTTGTATTATAGTAAAACTTTATTGCAATATCACAAAATTTGTATTGAATGATGTGATATCATATAAGACTACATTTTTCGTTGTATTTCAATGCCCGTTTCCAATAATCCAATAAAGTTATTCGATCTTACAATAAGGTTTTGCGATATTACAAAAATTGATCATCACAGTAGACGTCTAAAGAAATATACATCTCAACTTTGGTCTCATGCGTGAAAATCAACAGCTAATGGTGGCCAGATAGGAAAAAATCTTTATCTTTTTTTTTCCTTTTTTAAGAAGAATTGCAGTTAGTTGACCAAGTGTTGGTTCCCATCCCATCCATTCTTGTGGCAAGCAACATGCAATCATCCCTTCTATATTACAAATTTAAAGGAAAAATCATCTAGGTAGCAGGTGAACTAACATGAAAGCAATGAACCTTTCAACATTTGAATGGCCAAAAGCATTTGATGAGACTGTCATTAAACAAGGGCGGTGTGGTGCTCTGGTGCAGATGCCTTTCATGGACCTTTCATAGAGTCCCCTAGGGTCACATCAATCATGGGAAGGTGGGGGTTCCAAATTGCAAATGGACCTATGTCAGTAGAGAATTTCAAACTTTGTGGGATCATCTCCATCCTCCATATATAACTTTCAAGTTTAATAATTTTAAAATACATCAATATTCACAACAGTATGTAAGTTGGGCGAGTGTCAAATTTAGGCCTATACCAATCACAAAAGGATAGTGAATATAACGGAGTTAGATTTATCATAGAGGGTCAACGTGGTTAAGTGTCCTCGGCCTTTCTCAATTTTGTTAATCTTTGAAATCCTATATTTATATATAATGCAACTAAAAAGGCTCCACTTACATGACATATGATTTATTTAATTGTCATTACATTATCAATACAGGACCTGACTACAGTAGCATTTTGGAAAGATTAAGATCATACCCACTCAATTAAAGCCCGCCACATATAGTAAGTGTGGGGCTTCAGTGACCACTCACCAGTGCACAACAATTTCACGTCTCACTCACACACACACACACACGAGCAGAAAAGAAAGAAAGTTGATACCAAAATGGTTGACTCTTCTCAGGGCCCCCAGCTAAGTGGGTGTGAGAAGACAAAAGCTACACATACCTACTTATCACGATTTCTACAAAGCCACATCATATCACTTTAAGACTCCATACTTCACTTTATACATGCATTTCAAAGGAAATGATTTTTGAGAGAAAGAAAATGAAGGAGAAACCAACAAGGAAGGAAAGAATGAGTGGATACTATACAATGTGTCCTTTTTGTCTTTCTTTTTAATTATAAAGAGTAGAAGGAGAAAGAGGGATAGTGGAGACGTGGAGTAAATGTAACTTTTCCATCTTTTCTTGTGATTGCGTGACATGAAGAGGAGAAGGAAGAGCACATGCAGATGACTTTAATTGATGTTTATAAATATAAATGAAACATGCTAGCTAGTTTTGTTTTTGAGGCCTTGGAAGAAGGGATGGGTGTGCCTTTGTATGTGCATTGTGCAAGCTAGCGTCAAGGTAAGGAGATGATTGTGGTGTCGGCAGTGGGGGCTTCATGTCATGTTGGAGGACTGCATGATAATATTATATAACTCAACCTTGAGTTTTCAATTAGTTTTAGATAATGTGGCAACTAATAATGGAGTTAAGATTGTGAGTGGGACTAGTAGTTTTGGGCCAATCCCATTGTGGAAAAGCCAAACTTGATGCTTGCTCTCTCCCTCCCTCTCATTATAATTTGGGAAATGTTTTCCTACAAGTAGACTGCATATAGTTTATATGCTATCTAGTTCATGCGGCCTATTTAAATGTAAGCTTACCGGTGGGAGAAGAGTAAATTAAAAGGTCTCCCCTCATGAGTCATGAGCAAGGGAGGTTCAACAAAATCGGCCCTATTAAATTATCCTAACCCCGGATTCAATCTTAATCATAAATTTTGTTGAGATGCAATCCAATCATGAGTGAAGGCTCAGTGAGTGCAAACTTGGACCTAACATCAAATCATGGGATGAAAATGAGTCCGGATCCCGAAATCTTCGGTGTGATTCCACATCATACATCAAATTGAAATCACCCTACCATCTATGCGGATGGCACATCTAAGTCCACATACTGTTCTTGTTGTCATATCTTAATTCAGATTGGAAGGGGGGAGAGGGAGAGGGAGAGGTTGGGTTGACAGTGTTTGGCTAGTTGGGTCTAATGTTAGGTTCAACAACCGAATGAGCTCTTCTACCCAAAATTGAAAGAATCTTCAAAAAAAAAAAGCTTGAAAGAGCTCACAGCTGGGCCTAAAAATGTTTTGCTTTTCAGCTCATGTTCACAGGAACTCCACGATACAGTATTTCCTCCTCTCTTCTCTTCTCTCTCTATATTTCACTGCTCCGCCCAGAGTCCAACCATGGCCACAGGGCCGGTTCTAAATTTTTCAGGGCCCAGGACAAGAGTAAAAGTTAGGCCTCTTTAGCCATCATATATGATAATATCATTGGTGGGCCCCACTGATGTGAAAAATTGACAATGGGTTGATGATGCCCAAGTATAATTATTTGAAAAAAAAAAAAAAAAAAAAAAAAAAAGAGAACTCAGACCAGAATTTAAGCATCATAAATGGGGAATAAAAAATCATTGGTGGGCCCCACTAATAGATGAGAAGAACGGGTGAAGGGCTAAAGGCTTAATGATCTATTTGTAAAATAAATAAAAAAAGTCCCAAATCATCCCAACGCTAGACGAGATTCTCCCAGAATTTCAGCCATCGAATATAAAATATCATTGGTGGGCCCCACTGATGGATGCTCAAATCAGTAATGCAATAAGTACTCTCAGATGATTTGATGATGAGTCTATTGATACCCAGGACGATGGAATTCATTGGATGAGTCCTGCCCCTACCAAATGATTAAAAAGAAAATAAAAGGTAGAAGTCAGAAAGAGATGGATTTTGGACCCCCCCCCCCCCCCCCCCCCCCCCCCCCCCCCGAAAAATAGGCCCTGGGCAAGGGCACTTACAGCCCCTGTTCAGGGCCGGGCGTGAATGGCCAAAACCAAAAGAAACTAGTCCTGGCAGACCCACTTGGGCATGCAACTCCTTTTACACTCTTATCTCTCATAATTTACAATCATATAGAATTTTAACATGTTCATCAAACCTTTACTCACTGTTAAATTGAATATCCAAAAAATCATGATTAAAGATCATTAGAACTTCAGGCTTTTAGGGACAAGATAATGTAATTTGATGAGATTGATTTTTGCGTGAGACTTATCCACAAAGTAACCTTCCTATCCATCGCCCAATGAAAGGAATGTATCCAAGTTGCCCTTCACGAGCTAAACTTCATGTACACAATATGCAGTTGTGCTTGTGGTGTGTGATATTATTAGCCAAAATGTAGTATCATAGTGGAATTGATTTGATGATTATGATTCATTTAAATCAACACAAGTATAAATGGTCCATAAAAGTGGTATTTTTAGAGATAGCCTACCAATATATCAATACCTAACATCCTACACCCTTCTAACTCACCCCTCACTCATTTAAAAACCCTGGCCCTTCTTTTTTTTTTTTAGTTACCCCAGCCAGGTCAAGCCCACAAAGTATGAAGGTAGCCCAAGGTTGCTTGGCCACTTCACTAGTAAGGTGGAGTGAAGTAAAGCCCTTTATCACCAGACATGAAAAGAGTAGAGGTCATATCAAAAGTATAAAATTTTAAAATTTTCTCCTTCATTTAAAGAAAAGTCAAAAAGTAACATTCTAATGCCACTAAAAGACAAAAATTCATTTACTTTTTATCCAAAAAGTAAAAAAAAAATCATTATCAATCCACTAAAAATAAATTTTCATCGGACTATGATTAGACCCCCTAATATTTTATTCTCACTTCACTTCACCCTACAAGTATTTTTACCAAACAAACGTGGGAGGAGTATACCGAGGGTCCCAACCCTGGATAGTTGGGTGACATGCAAGGTTGCCAATCAAGTGAGCAGCCCCTTTATAATCGACCTTGAATTTCTATGTAATTAGCTCTCATGTATTATATGCAAACAAACATGCCCTTAGTGCTTATTTGTTTGCAATAAGGAAACTCTTGTCGGTGAGAACTTTTGCCGGTATGCCGGCAACTATTCCCCCAACTCCTAGATCCTCCTATTTTCTTTGGAATTTCCTCATATATTTAGGAATCTTTTGCCTTATAAAATTCTCCGAGTTGTTATATATCTGATTTTCAAAATAATCAAAGGCCCTTGCACATGTCATTCTAGCTAATCGAGTGCATTTAAAATTCTCAAGTATCTCTCAACTAGGAATCCTTAGATATCCTGTAACCAAACATGTTCTAAGATATGAAAAACACCCGCGACAATGATCTTATACATTTGACACCCATCAAATGGAGAAAGGTTTTTGTGTTTTACGGGTCTTGAAAATCGAATGAGGTCCATATGATATAATGAAATATCATAAAGAACATTTTGTATTTTTGTCACCTACTTTATGATCTTGCTTGTGACGGCATCAAGGGATTAGTAAAGAGTTAAATGGAGAAGGACACGCGCTGAGATGGAGATTTAGATAGGACACATCTTTTTTTTAATTCTATTTTTCTAAAGAGAAAGGTTATTTGGTGCTTGATTTCAAAAATTTTCCTTTAATCTTCATTTTCGGCAACTTATGATATGAGATTTTATTTATGTAATTCCTATATATTCTAATATTTCCCCAATGGATAGTTCAGTTGACCAAGAGCCACGGCTTGCACCCGAAGGTTGTAGATTCAAAACTGCACTACCAAACTGAGGCTAAAGGAGAGTTTACCCGGCTTCCCTATGAGCCCGGAGGGATTAGTTTAGGGATGTAAATGGTCCCTGATTCTCTGATTACTCAGTAGTTTCGACCAGTTAAAAATCGGATATGGGTCCTTATTTAGGCCCCAATGAGGAAATGGGTTCAGGTTCGGACCCGTGGACCCGAAACCCGACATATTATCTCAATTTTTTTAAAATCTTCCCTAAGAACCATGTTTTTTTAATATTATTTTCTACCTAAATCAGGACCCGAATTCAAACCCGTCCCATATATGGTTCTTATACCAGTTCTACCTTCTCTTTAACAGTTTCGGTTCCGGATCCACCATGGACCTCGGACCGGAAGTGACCCATTTACAACCCTAGATTAATCTCAACCAAAGAGTGAAAACCGGAAATCCTCTGATAGCCAAAAATAAAAAACTTAAAATAAAAATATATGTATATTCTAATATAAACACAAATACAATTCCTAGGCACAAACACACGCGGTCGAGTGTAATTTTTCTTCAATCACTAGTTTTACACGCAAATTCTTTCCTCTTGGATTTTATCGACAGCCAACGTAACATTTTCCAAGTGGAAATGGAAGACAACACACAGATTGACGAGATTTTCCATGAAATCCCTTTCCTTTCCTCACCTCAAATTCCAGATGCGTTGGTCCTCTTTGATTTGACAGTAGAAGAAAGTGGAAGCTATAGAGAGAGAGAGAGACAGCAACAGCCGTAGCAGCAGCAGCTGCTGCAGATTGCCAGATTCCACTCCACTAGTGCTTCGAGTCGCCATGGAAATCATAGCTTCTTCTTCTTCTTCTTCGTTGCTCAACATCACCAACAACAGCGACATCAAAAACCCCTCTTTCTTCAATGGCCAAGATCTCGCCCTTCCAAAAGCGAAATCCACGAGCTGGAAAGCGTCGTTGACTCGAATCCCTGCCAAACGAGCCTCTGATCGTGACTCTCGAGCTTCTCGCGCTCTCTCTTTAAAGCGATCCCCCACCAACACAGGCAACTACGCCTTTTCTTTTCTACTATTTCTTTCTTTGCTTGGATCGATTGGTTTTCCCCGTCGTAGACTTTGTACATCTACTTTCCGGAATTGCGAATTGGGAAATGTGAAATCTTTCTTCCTTCTTTGGCCTCGATCAATGATTTTAGCAAGTTTCAGAATTCCTAGTCTTAGATGCCGATTTCTCTGCCGAAATGCCTCATTTTGTTCATGTTCTGTTGATTCTCCATCCGTGATCTTGTTTTTTCGGAAACTTTCACTTCAAACAGTTAATATTGGTTGAATTTCTAGGTTATCTGAATCAAGATCAGGATTTTGATTGAGATCTGTGTCTTTTAGAGGCATGTTCGCCTTTTGGCCCTTCATCTCTTTTGTTCTTGCAGTTGAGTTCAGAAGAATTTGATTGTATTGAAGGTTTATACGCATTCTCTTGTTCATTGTCCATCTAGTTTTTGTATGCGGCTGTTGTTTTTTTTTCCAGTGGAGTATAGTTACAGGATTTCAATTGTAAGTCGATCTCTTTCCATGTTCTTCGTTGATGCTCTGTTTCCTGATATGTAGTGCCTACATGAATATTTGATTGCCGAAGCTTTTAGAAGATCGACTTGTGCTGATCCTGTTTTGTGCTCTATTATTCTGTTCCGAAGTGTGGATTTTTAGTGAATTCTTTTATTTCGGTGTAGTTGCTGCTTCATTGAATTTGCTCAAGGCGGCGATTTGTGTTCAATTTAGGAGGCGATTTGTGTTCAATTTTTGATAGCTTGAGGAGTGGTAGTCAAAAAAATATTCGTTGCAATTTCACTTCTGTTTTCTTGTACCCCTTTGGAAACTGCTATCTAGTATCTCCATGCTGGACTCCTTCAAATTCCATGTCCTTGAAGCATTTCCATTATGCGGATTCCTGATTGTTTGAGCTTTGAGGGCCTAACATAGGAAATGATCTCTACCACTGCTAGGATTCTGGCATTTCATGCATCCTCTCTTTCACTCCTGTGTGATGTAAAAATGACTTTACTTTTGAAAATTCACATCAGAAGGATTTCCTTACTGCTACTGATCTTCTTCGTCTTCTTTCACCATATCGCCATTGTAACATCACTAAATGAAGAAGGGAAGTGGCTTCTGGAGTTCAAGAAAAATCTTGTTGATAATTATAACAATCTCTGGAGCTGGAATTCATCAGATTCTACACCTTGTGGTTGGAGTGGCGTGAGCTGTGTTGGTTCTGTGGTAACTTCCATAAACCTCCATCAATTTAATTTAAGTGGTAGTTTATCATCCAGCATTTGTGAACTCCATCAATTAACTGGTTTCAATGTGTCGAAGAACACAATCTCTGGTCCTATCCCTTGGGACCTTGCTAATTGTAGTAATCTAGAGGTTCTAGACCTTAGCTCAAATAGCTTCCATGGCGAAATACCGCCTGAACTTTGTGGGTTGTCTTCTCTACAAAAGCTTTTCTTGAGTGAGAACTTCCTGTACGGTAAGATCCCATCAGAGATCGGCAGCTTGACTTCTCTTGAAGAGCTTGTCATTTACAGTAATAATCTCACTGATGCAATTCCCACATCAATTGCTATGTTGAAAAGGCTTAGGATCATCAGGGCGGGTCTGAATTTTTTGTCGGGTCCAATTCCTGTTGAAATTAGTGATTGTGAAAACCTAGAAATTCTAGGGTTGGCACAGAACAAGCTTGAAGGCTTTCTTCCCAGGGAGCTTCCAAAGCTCCGGAATCTAACCACTTTGATTCTTTGGCAAAACAAGTTATATGGTGAAATTCCTCCTGAACTTGGAAATTGCGGTAATTTAGAGATGATTGCCTTGAATGACAACGGCTTCAGCGGAGGTATTCCCAAGGAGCTTGGCAATTTATTGAAGTTGAAAAAATTGTATGTGTATACCAATCAGTTGAATGGAACAATCCCAAGGGAGCTAGGCAATTGCAGAAGTGCAGAAGAGATTGATCTATCTGAGAATCGGTTAACAGGGTTCATTCCCATGGAGCTGGGTCAGATTCAGTCTCTTTGGTTGCTTCATCTTTTCGAAAACCTTCTACAGGGAAGCATTCCCAGGGAGCTCGGACAGTTAAGCCAGCTGAGGAGGATTGATCTGTCAATAAATAACTTGACAGGAACGATTCCAGTAGATTTCCAGAACATTACTTCCTTGGAGTATTTTGAACTCTTTGACAATAATCTCGAGGGCACAATACCTCCTCTTATTGGAGCACACAGTAATCTCTCTGTACTGGATGTGTCTGAGAACAAACTTGTAGGTAGCATACCAGCCCAACTCTGCAAGTTTCAGAAGTTGATTTTCCTCAGCCTTTGGTCCAATAGGTTTTCTGGTAACATACCTTATGGGGTGAAAACGTGCAAGTCTCTTGTACAGCTAAGGTTGGGGGATAATCAGCTTACAGGAAGCCTCCCTGTTGAATTATCTGGGCTCCTTAATCTCACCGCATTAGAACTGTACCAAAACCAATTTTCAGGGCCGATATCCTCTGAACTAGGCAACCTCAAAAACCTTGAGAGACTCCTTTTGTCTGATAACTATTTTGTTGGCCAGATTCCTCCTGAGATTGGAGGACTGATGAAGCTTGTGAGCTTCAATATTTCCTCTAATTGGTTTTCGGGAAATATTCCGCGTGAGCTTGCAAACTGTACAAGGCTTCAGAGGCTTGATCTTAGCAGAAATCAGTTCACAGGATATGCACCAGAAGAGCTTGGCAATCTAGTGAATCTGGAGCTGCTGAAGCTATCTGATAACAGGCTGAATGGATCAATACCACATACTTTGGGGCGTTTGTCCAGACTGACAGAGTTGCAGATGGGTGGGAATTGTTTTTCTGGTTGGATACCTATTGAGTTGGGCCATCTTAGTGCTTTGCAAATTTCTCTTAACATCAGTCACAATGTTCTTTCTGGGGAGATACCATCAGAGCTGGGAAGCTTGCAAATGTTGGAGACCCTTTACTTGAATGACAATCGGTTTGATGGTGAAATACCTGCATCCTTTGGTGGTCTCTCGAGCCTCTTGGTGTGCAATCTCTCCAACAATTACCTGGTAGGGACTGTACCCAATACTCCAGTATTCCGGAGAATGGATGCTAGCAATTTTGTCGGTAACAGTGGCTTATGCAGATCTAGTTCAAATGCATGTCAGACTTCAATGCCATCAGTTTCCTCACATTCAAGTTGGATGGAGAAGGATGCTTCAAAAGAGAAAATAATCAGCATCTGTGCTGTGATTATAGGATCAATTTCTTTGTTTTTAACTGTGGGGATTTGCTGGTTTATAAAACGCCGTGCGCCTGTCTTTGTGAAATTTGAAGATGAAAAGCCCGATGTTTCGGATGAGTACTATTTTCCAAAAGAAGGTTTCACATTTCACGACCTTCTGGAAGCTACAGGTAATTTCTCAGAGAATGCAGTGTTAGGAAGAGGAGCCTGCGGTACAGTATACAAGGCAATTACCTCTGATGGAGAGCTGATTGCTGTCAAGAAATTGAAGTCCCATGGGGAAGGGTCTAGTGTCTGCAACAGTTTCCATGCTGAGATATCAACCCTGGGAAAAATCAGACATCGCAACATCGTAAAGCTCTATGGCTTCTGCTATCACCAAGAGTCAAGCCTTCTTCTATATGAATATATGGCAAATGGGAGCCTAGGAGAACTGCTCCATGGGAATAGGCAAGCATGTTCACTGGACTGGAATACTCGATACAAGATTGCTCTTGGAGCTGCAGAGGGTTTGTGCTATCTCCACCATGACTGCAAGCCTCAAATCATTCATCGTGACATAAAATCCAATAACATATTACTGGATGAAACACTAGAAGCTCATGTGGGAGATTTTGGCTTGGCCAAGTTGATTGACCTCTCATACTCCAGATCCATGTCTGCTGTTGCAGGTTCATATGGCTATATTGCTCCTGGTAAGAATACCATTTTTCCTCATCTTGAACATCACATAAGCAAGGATAGTCTCCTTTTTGCTTCTTTTCTTTTTTCGGCTGACACATCCGGCTTTTCTTTCCCCTTCTCGCTGAACCTGGCGATGTGAATTCTGTTGGTGTTTGTGTTTAATTTTATTGTGGCATATTTTCTGTGTTCTATATATCTTTCAAATGTTGCATCACAAAGTTGTTCATACATCTGAGTTTTCTTCATACCTGCTTTCTTTTCTTCTTTTTCTTTTTTTTTTTCCTTCAGAATTTTGGTTGGTCAAAACCTGCCTTCAACATAGCATTGCACCTTTACTATTCATTGGTTCATATTGTAATTTGTTTCAATCAAGTTGATATTTGCTAAATTTTGAACTTTTTTTTTTCAAGTTAAAAAATGAAAAAAATAAAAAATTATTATATCATCATTTGATATCTATAGTGCAATTTCTTTCATCAGCACAGCAAACAAGTTGATGCATGCATCTAGTTTAAAGATTAAGCAAGGGATGAAGCGTTAAAACACACAAAAATTTACGCTTATCCTGTAAGAAAAAAGAATAAATTCTAATCATAGTCCATTCAGTGAACTCTCTCTCTCTCTCTCTCTCTCTCATATATATATATATATGTAGGGTCATGCTCTCCTGAGGGCGTCTGCCTTGCATGAGAGACTAAATTCTAAGTCCTTTGTGGGACCCACATGGATGCATGCCAAGCATAGGAGGATATTGTGATGGGAAGGTCTCATTGTGGATATGATTTTGGGCAAAAATCATCCCAATCAAATGATCACGACCATTGATTTATGCGGCCTTAGAGTTTTAATGGTTTCTTAAGTTACTCTTTGTGAAATGCACTGAAAGTTGAGTATGTGAAGGGGTTGGATTGATCACGAAAGGTCCCATGCGAAGGTAAACAAAGTTCTCTCTCTTGAGGGGTGTCTTTCGTGAGAGGGTTTTCCAAATATGTCTAGGAAGGACAGCCAGGCCCCTCCATTTGATTAATCGAACCCTTTCACACCAGTATCCCTCCTCCTCCCAACCAAGGAAGTCCAGGCCCATGGAGCGTACCAAGTTCCTTCCAATGACTGATCCACCCTGCCTGTCTTGCTGATCTACCTTGCTCCTCCCATCATCAATTTGACCCCTTAACACCCACTACTGCCGCTGCCCCTACCTCTTCTCTTTCCCTCTCCTCCACCAGTGAATTGCCACTGGCCCAAATTTGGCTCTCATTTCAATGTTGTGAGCCCCCTAATTGATCATGCAAAATTTGACGCAGTCACACTTTATCTAAAACTAGACTTTGGTCAACTTTGAGGCCAGTTCCTATTTTTTACACATAGGTAGGTCTTAGGGAGACCTCTTCAACCGCTGTGCCCCTCATGACTCACATGCTTCTAGGTGGGACCCAAAGCAATAAAATGACTCATGTCCTGGGTCCTGTCTCCTAGCAGTTAAGGGATGACTGAAACTAGTTTAATAATTAATAGCCATCATGAGCTTGATCCTGGCTCCTATCTCCTTCTATGGGATCGCACTAACCAACGCTCTAATCTTGTTGTTGGCATATTTGTAGTTCATTATTGCCCCTGCATTGATGTTGATGTGTTCCTTCCCCCACCCTCTATCTGCTATCTGCTTCTTTTCTGCTGTTTTGAATTAAAGTTTCTGATTTTTGAGCAAGTTTTAAACTGCAATGCTGTCTAAAAACTTGCTTGCAAATTTATTATTGAGAAGTGGAAGTCCTTTGGGTTCTTAAGAAATCTAGAATCGGCATCATAAAGTCTTCTTGTGTTTCAGATGAGTTCAATAAAATGTGATCTATTTGTTGTTTCTGCTATTCTTACTTTACTTGAGTGATTCTTTTCAAAGACTGATTCTAAATAAACTTATTATTATTATTTTACCTGAGATAGATGGGATAATGCTATGTTTTTATTATCAGACATGAGAGTTACAACTTACAAGGACAATGATAAGTTTCGTCTGTCTCTAGGATAACTTTCCATTGTATATTAATTTTTCCTATCAATTGCTGAAATCTGGATAAAGCAAATCTTATCTTTTAATATGTATCTGGTTTTGGACTGGGAATATGATATTCATTTCAGGTTTTTTAAGCCTTTATTTAATTGAAAAGTCATACCATTGGTGGGCTTATGGATGGGACCGGTAGAGGTCAGGTCAACATGTGGGACGTTTACCTAATTGGTTTTGTATCCTCAGGACCCATAATAAACGTTGTTGGTCCGACTCCAGACAGAACCGATAAAGCTTAACATGTGGGACCATCACCAGAGTGGTTTGCTTTTCTCTCTTCCTGAGGGCCTGGAACAGAGATCGACTGCACTTCATTTATGTGGTGTTTTAGTTTCACATTCTTTTTCATCATTTGTCATAAAGTTATAACTCAATTGGCATAGCTGTCTAGTATGCCCTTCCAATTCATTGTCAGGCATCTCATGAAGCGATAACCTATACCTTTAAATGCAATCATGCATCTGCTATTATCACGATCCTAAAGGCAATACTGCATCTATATATCACAACCATGCAAAGGTCATTACCATAACCATGCGGCTTTGGTTGAGTATTTCTGTCATTAACACAGATCCCTGCACATGCCCAACTTTCCCATACTTGAACATCATACTTACCAGTTACTTTGGAAGCACTAACTCTCTCTGTGGGTGAGAGAGTTGAAACGAAACAATTTATCTATATATTGCATTCATTTTGGATGTGGGAACTGTTTTCTGCTTTTCTGTCCTATATGTTATACCCCTCCACGTAAATGTGTACCACCCTTAAGTTGCTAATGGTTTTCTTTGAAACTAGATCTCTTCCATTCTGTGTTATTGTATTTTATTTAGTTCTTTGTCGTTGTTATGGTAGTAAGTACTTCTAAGGCACACAGAGCTTTGTTGTTGTTGTTGTTGTTTTCGTTTCCTTTTTTTTTTTAAAGTGGTTTCAGAAAAATATGTTTAAATCCATGTATGCTCGGTATTTCATTGCTCTTTGGATTCTGCAGGCTCAGTTTCATATGTTTCTTCTTTGCAGAGTATGCTTACACAATGAAAGTCACTGAAAAATGTGACATTTACAGCTTTGGAGTTGTTCTACTGGAATTGGTTACAGGGAGGTCTCCTGTTCAGCCTCTTGACCAAGGAGGTGACCTGGTTACATGCGTGAGGAGGTCAATCCAGAAGACAATGCCCATATCTGGTATTTTTGACCACCGGCTGGATTTGAGCAGGAGGACAACAGTTCGGGAGATGTCTCTGGTTCTAAAAATTGCTTTGTTTTGTACCAGCACATCACCTCCTGAAAGGCCGACCATGAGAGAGGTTATAGCAATGTTAATCGATGCCCGAGAGGCCTCTTCCATTTCTCTTTCCTCCCCAACATCAGAAACTCCTTTGGAGGAAGACTCTGATTCCAAAGGTGTGCTAGTACTTCATTGCCATAATTTTAAGAAACCATATAATGACCTAAAAGCTTAAGCCGATAGGTAGAAGGCCCATATAGGTATATTAAGACATGTCAAGCCTATTACTTACTCAATGTGGGACTTCCCAACAGATTGAACATACCATCTTTTGTCCAGGAAAATATTATAGTAGCCAATCACTAGTGAGATGAGTCTTGTCTAATTAGACTGAATCTCTCTTGAATTTCATCTTTAATCTGGTAAAAGAAGAAAACTGAAGACTGAAATTAGCTACTACTTGAGTCACAGCCAGACAATTCAGCTTGACTCAAGTTTAAGTTGATTTCTGAGAAGTTTAAAATCTATAAACCTTGATTCTGTTCGGTAAATGGTATCAAACCTAAAAGCTTTATGTTCTGTAACATGATGGATCTAGATGGTCTGATTGTTTTGCCTTCTAGTGGATGCATGTTGCCAAAATGTTGTGCTGTTTGGAAATTATCTGAAGAATGCTTTTTACATGATCTCGAAAAGCTTTCACAAAACCAGTACAATTGTAAACATCTTAATTTCTTATTGCTCCAGTCTGTTCATCCGCATATCCTTGTGGCTGCTTGGACATCATTTAGTAGGTTCCGAGTGATGGACTGCCCGATCTAATGAGTTATAAGGTTGATGAATAGCCATTTACCATATATTCTTCTTTAGTTGCTGACTCCAACCTTTTCTCGAGCAAATTTTTTTTTTTTTACATTTTTCCAATTCGAATGATGGAATTTCTATATACATGGCTGCTTAGAGTTCTATCATTAATAAAGGCTAATTTTCAATTTTGGCAGGATGCGGAGATCTGTAGCTGCAGGCTGTTCTGTGTTGGAGGATGGAAGGACACAAAGCTATCTTCATTTCTAATAATCTCCTTTATTCTACAATGTGAATAGGATTATCTAATTTAGGGAAATCATTATTACTGTGGCAAAGAGGACAAGCCCTCTATCCCATCTGATAAAGTCCTCCTTGAATAAGAAAATGTTTCTTCTTAGTTCCTTTCTTGTTTTCTGTCATGAAATAGGAATTATAAAAACAGACTTCTGTTGAAGGGTAAGGATTTTGATCCAATTTTGCCGTTTCCTCTTTGAAACACTGAGATCTGCAGCTGTTCAAACCATTAATATGATAGGCCCAGCATGTGACCTTTGGTACAAAATGCGGCGAGGAAGATTGAATATTGGACTCAAGAGTATCTTAGTAGATCGAAGCAAAATTAGTCGTATTTACTTGTAAACAAAGCTGCTTGCACGTTATATAGATCCAAATGGACCTGAGGGGCTTGTTTAATTCCGTTGAAGAGGAAACACGGTTTCTCTTTAATGGAAATGCCTTTATTAAGGAGGAGGCCCGACTCGCATTTCTGATCTCGTACAAAAAAAATCCCACAAAAATAAGAATTTTTCAGAGTCTTGTTTGCACCAAACGATAAAGATGGACGACGTGGAATATAAAGATGCTTTACCTTTCCATTTTCATAAAAAGGGGTTGCACAAACATGCCCTGGAATCATATGAAAGAAGGTGGTTTTTCAAATTGAATATTTTTAAACTCTAAATGCCCATTGGTTTCATGTAATTAAATTCCTAAGATTTACATTTCTTTTAAAAGTGGTTAAAACTTGAATAAACACATGTGAATACCCATAAATGGCAATGAAATAATCTATCTTGTAATGGGAAAAAAAAAAAAAAAAAAGGAAGATTTGAAATAAATGCCCAGCTATCACTCTTATTATTCAAATCCTAAGAAAGTCAGCATTTCTATCCAATCTCTAATAATCCTTTATTGGAGATAATTTGGCAATGAATTCCTATTCATTCAGACTCGACCTCACCACCTAAATGGAGGCTTCATATGTTATTGTATGTTGTGACCTTTTATTATGTTGGGTTATCGCATATCCTGACCCACTATTATGTTGGGTAGGGTATGTAGTAGAGAGCAGCAGTGAGTAGTTGGGGGCTTAGGTTTAACCCCATCACTGGCCTTCCGTCCATCATCCTCAAATAAATAATTTAGTGGAGGTCCACATGTTCTCCACAAATGGACTATATTACTGATCTAACTAGGGCTGGAAAACAGGTCAAGTCAGCTCAAAATGGATAGGGTCGACAAGTGGGGCCCACAATTTAGAGACGAAAAAAACCTGTTTGGTATCTATAACACGCCCCTGGTTCAATTCAACTAAACTCATTGACCTACAACTCATGCAGTTCAACTTGACTTACATTGAGTTGCATAACCTGCAAACTATGTGGGCCAATCAAGGCATGCGACTCAATTTGTAAAAGCTCGACCCAAACCCAACTTTGTAACTATATGAGGTCCATTACGCATTAAAAGGTCGTGCCGATGTCTTTTAACAAATTTCTAGCCCATGCATTGAACCAGTCCATCTAATTTTGGGCCATTTGTAAATGATTGGCCCAAGTCCAATTTCATTTCAAGAATTACATAATATATATATATATATATATATTTTTGTTTGTCAAATATGAATCACATGTGTTAAGTAGGTTAGCCCAAACCAACCCATTTTTATGCGGGGAAAAAAAAAGACCTGTTACCAACCCATATTTCATGCAGTCAAGGGTTGTTGGGTCCAAGTGTTAGGGTTAAATTAGCGGGTCAGATCAAGTTTTAACACTTTTGACACATATGCCAACTTTAGATTGGATTGATAATATTTTCCTAATTCATGTTCCATGGTCATGCCCCCTTGTATGGGCCAAACTATGGCGTATGTATGGGATGGGCATGAATGTTATTCAAGATTTTTGATAAAAAAGTTTCAAATCCCTCGCTAATTTTTTTTTTCATAGTGACCCCCCTAAGGTACAATTTCTGGTTCCACCACTACTCCCTTGCTCATCATGCATTCAGGCAGACTCCAACCAACTTGAATTAGAGTTAGTGACATTTGCTAATTTTGAAAAGGAGAATTTTACGAGAATTTTTTTTAAGATGACCGTGCACGAAAAAGGACTTTATAGCTCAAATTACAGAGAAAAAGGTCCTCACAGTGGATTTCTTGATTTTTTTGCGGCTTGTTTATTCGAGCGATAATAACATCACCCAAATACAAATGGGCCGAGATATCGTCACTCATGTCTTCTCTTTCCTTTTTCCTCTACTCTTTCTTCATCTCCCCATTCTATATTATCGCCCTACCCCCCGATATTCCATTTTTCGCCCAACCCACCACCCTCGACACCTCCATCGTCCCGGTATTAGTTGCATACTCAGAGTCCAGGGTGTGCTTTTCTTCTTAATCCCTCTTTCCCTTCTATTGCTTTCGTCTTTTCATTTTTTCCTCTTTCTTTGCTGCAACTCATCTCGATTTAGAGTGGATTCCAAACCGTTTGCTCTATTGTTCAACATAAATGATGATGTCATCCAAACTCTACAAGCAAAAGGAGTTTGTAAGTGGGCTGGCCACACATGAAATGGAACACATAATGCCCAAAAAAGAAATAGATGGGATGAGAAGCTGAGATTTCTCTTGAATTGTATGGCAATATAATTGAAAAGAAGGAAGTAAAATGATGATCTTCAATGAAGAATAATAATTAGATATTTGATGGATTTCAAAGTATTACAAATAAAATGAGTTTTTTTAAAGGCGGGGTTTTATGCAAATCGTCGCTCTCCTCTAATTTAAAAAAAAATGAATTGATCCTATGGGACTACATTTGTCTCCTAATATTTAGAAAGTCTTTTTTCATACAAGGGTCATCTAAGAGGTTTTTTTCTCAAATAAAATTATGTTATTTGTTTCATTTTTACATAACGGGGCTTTAATAAAAATATAAAATAACACAAGGGCCTTTTTGATGTTGTCTTAAAAATACAGTATCATTATTGAAAGATATCCTCCAGATAGTTTCATACGCACTGATGCACCCAGCGAAGCTGTCTCCTTTCAGAGCGTTCTAGGGTTAGGGTTTCACCTTCGTTTTCTCTCCCTCTATCTCACAGGTAAGCTGCTAATCTTTTCTGCTGTTTGTCCAATCCTTTCTACTTTTGCTTGTTTTTATTTCCTCTGTTTTTGTTCGGTTGATATTCGATTTGGGATGCGTTTGGACACCAATATTGCAATAATCTAGTACGACACGGCTTCCAAAGGCGAATACGAGATTTGTCTCTGAGTTTCAATCAAATAGCCATGCATAGTTCCGCCCTTTTTTCGAACTTACCATTACCATTATTTGCATAGGATTTTGGTTTTTATTCTTTGAATTGTAAGTTCTCTTTTCTCCATTGAGATATATATTTTTTGCCTTTACAATTTAGGGTTTTTGTTTTTCTGACTTCATTAATCACATTCAATGGCCAAAATCTGTTCTTTTTAGCATCTGCTCCGCATTTGCAAGCACTATAATATCACTTTGTCACTCAATTTTGTTGATAGTTTCTAGATATGTAGTTTTGGAGGGTGTTTTTGAGTCTCTTTTTCTGATGGAATTCTCTTGCTTTATGGGTTTTTTTCTGATTGTTTTGTTCGCTTCAAATTGTACCAGTTGGAAGCCATTTATGGTGATATTGGCATTTTTAGAATGCTTCCTTTATTCTCTCATTAGAGTTTCTTTGGCTTGAATCTATCCTGGGTGCATTTGGGTAGTGCTTTTTTTTTCTTTTTTTTTTAATTGAGTTTTTGGACACATTTTAGGTCGTTATGTTGGTGTGGATTATTAAAATTCAGAAGAAAATGTTGTAAGAGCTGGAGTTGATCTCCGCTGGGTTTTGCTGTTTTTTTTTTCCCTTCTCCCATTGGTGATAAATGTGAGCCTTTTAATGTTAGGTTTTCTATAGGTTCTTGCGTTTCCTGGAGAAGTGAATTGAATTGTTCTACTACTCTCTGTGATTTTATTCATGGTTTGTCTGGATATAGTGAGTTCATTTCATGAATTATTGGGATTTAGTGAGTTCATTTCATGAATCATGGGCATGAGTCCCGGCTCCGAACTTTTCTTTTAGGTGGATCTATGTCACTGCTTCTACTCATTATTGTTAATGAAAGCGTTGTGACTCAAATCCTATGCTTGATACATCTGAAGAGAATCTGAACTTGTGAATCTTCAAAAAGAAAACCTGGTGCAAAATGGAGTTGTGCTTCTCAAGTAAACTGAATCAATGTCATGATTGAATGAATTGAACTTGTTAGGTTAGCAACAAGTGGGTTTTGAAAGTGAACTTTGCCATCTTTACTTGTTAAGTGGGGGCGTTTTGAACATTCCAATGTGGAACTAGTGAAAATGGATTTGCTGGGAATACAAAAGGTAGGGAGTATACATCTAAGTGTTATCCTGCCAACTGTGGATAGGGTTTTCTTTTCTTGACAGAGGTTACTTTTGGTATGTTTATAGGTAAAAGCAAATAAAAAGGAAAGGTCAATGGGGTGCTTTTAATGATTTAATTTTGATAGGTCAAGTGTACCATTTTTGACACTGGGGAATACATTTTTTGGTTCATGATTTTTGCATTAATATTTCTTTTTTTTTTTTAAATTGTGGCTACAGTATGATTTATACATATTATACTGTATATTTTTCATTTCTTTCTTAGTTTTCTTTCTTTGAAGTATTTTTTACCATCACAGAAAATTTGGTGCTTTTAACTGCATTTTGTAATTTAATGCATTTATTGTTCTTGCTCTTGTACATTCAGGAGGCAACTCTTCTTCCGTCAAAGACTGCACACTCATTGCTGATATGGGCGAGACTGGTAAGCGATCCCGTCCCCAGAGGGATAGTGAGAACAATGACAGATACCATAAGAGAAGAGCCAGCAACAGGGACAACTCAGATGACGAGAAATACCAGAAGAGAAGAGGGAACAACAGGGATGACACAAATGATGACAAATACCAGAAGAGAAGAAACCACAACAAAGATGAGGGGGAGTTGATTGTGTATCGCATTCTTTGCCGAGATAGTGTTATTGGATGCGTGATTGGCAAGAATGGCAAGGTGATAAATTCCTTAAGGCAAGAAACGTGGGCAAGAATAAAGGTGGTTGATCCCTTTCCAGGTGCAAATGAGAGGGTAATAACAATATACTGTTATGTGAAGGACAAGGACAAAAAGGAGGTTCATGAAGATGAAACTGAACCTCTTTGCGCCGCACAGGATGCTCTCCTTAAAGTGCATTCAACGATAGCAACTGCAGTGGACAATTTTTTCCAATCCGACAAGGAATACAAAGCAGAGGTCCGTATATTGGTCCCAACTAGCCAAGTGGCAAATGTGATTGGGAAGTCTGGGAACACTATAAAGAAGTTGAGAGCTATGACGGGGGCTAATATTAAGGTCACCCGAAAAGATCCCAATGATCCTACCCATTCCTTTGCAATGAGCTTTGACAACATTGTTCAGGTATTTTTTGTAGCATACTGCTGATGTTTTGTGCATTAAGCTGGATGACAAAATTCTGAAGATCTATGCGCCATTTTGAATTATATCATGGTACTAGCCAATTGCACAATTGGTGGTGCTTATTGTCACAACCACAATGTTATTTAGTGGAGATATCAAGTATTTTATGGTTTATAAATTATATTACACCATTGATATGCTTGTTGCTTTGTGAATTTCTCTGCTAAAATAAGCAATTAGTTTTAACTGATCTTTTTTAATGAATAATCATAATGGCCAAACTACCATTTCCAAAAATCTATAAAAAAAATAATGATATTATCAGAAAAAAGTTAAAATCGGTAGCCAATCTATAAAAAACTATTTTTGACATTAAAGTTAAAGCTACTAACAAATCTATAAAAAATTATTTTTGACGTTTAACTATATTGGCTTTTCTAGTATTTTTATTTTTTAGTATTTAGAAATTAACATTTTTTTTTTATAATGTTTGCCCATTAGTATCCCTCGAAGAACCCCAAAATTAAGAAATGTCACGACTTTTTCATAGACAATAATTACATGAGAGCATAATTTGAGGGACTGATCTTATAAACTTGTAGCCACTTCTTTCTTTCTTGTCACTTTCCATGTCCATCTCAATGAACATGTCTCTATTCATGTGCATTTTCTGTCAACTTTGTAGTCCCATCTTTGTAAAACAGAGTAAACAGGGCCAAATACACTTTTTTAGTCACCACTTGTATGGTTTTTGTTTGCAGAAGGCCTCAGAAATTGAGTACTGATTTAAGTATTTATTTCAAAATTTTCTGTTAAGAACATACGTGGCTGAGTTACTTAGTAGATTGTCAAAAGGGATTTCCACCTTTTCATAAGACAATGAGCGTTTATATATGTGATGTTGGGTTGGCAGTAACTAAATTGAAGTTTTGTTTTGTGTGAAGAAAATTAGGTTCCTCCCTTTTTTATCTTCGGGATAGTGTTATGCTGCCCCAGCTCTTGCTTGTATGATGTTGTGGAGATAGTGTGCAAAAGAAGGACGGGTCATTTTGCCACTTATCCATCAATACTAGTTTGCATTGTCGTTAAATTCCTATTTAATATCCTGAATTCTATAATTCAATATCAAATCCTAGGGAAAGAAATTCGTATCTGTACAATGAATCCTATTTACAGGTAAACCTTAGGATTCAAGTTTGAATTTTTGTATTAAATACTTGCTTTATTTAAACTTATGTTTTAGGTGATTAGTTTTGGTGGCAATAATTGCAACTGAATGGCTATTATTAGTAAGGAACATTTTCACCTACTAGCACACCGCATATTTTGCTTTTGCAGTCCGTGTCATGTGGCCCACTTAGATGCTTTTGTATCATCGGGGGTAAGATAGATGGAAATGTTTCTTTACGGATAAGGTCTGTGCAAAAAATAGCCTCATCACATTATCCTAGCTGTTGATTTAACAGCCTTAAAGCTAAATGATCTTTTAACCATAATTCTTTTTTGAGAATCAATCCGATGGCGAGGAAATGATTGATGAGCATGAACTGGGAATCATGCTTGATCATGGGAGGAAAAGTATGTGAAAGGAGCTGGTTGATTGAAGGTGGGCCCAAGTGGACCGCATAGAGCTGGACTATATATGCAAGCCCGCTTTGGGGGACAATTTTCCATACTCATAATTTTTTAACTCTCTTTTTTCCTTTTTCTTTTGCCCATTTTGGTATTTTTATTTTTAAGAGGTTATATAGTGGTTAAAAATGTTTTACGAATTCATGAAAATTTGCGAAGGTTTAAAGACAAGTCATGTTACTGGCGCTGTGGAGTGTCCAACTGTACAATTGGGTTTTGTTCTACATTCTTTCTTATTTATTTATTTATTTTTATTTTTTTCATGAATCACTTCGGAAGAAATTTCCCATCCATGTAGCATATATGATTTTATTTTTTATTTTTTTTGTTTAAAGAGAACAAAAAAATTGCTAGTAGATTATTTTTCATAGTAATGTTGATCTCTTAAATGTATTTAACTTTCAAATGGTTTCATAGTCTTGTCACTTCATTCATGCTGTAATTGATGGAAAATGGATAGTTTGAGTAACAACTTTCTCTCTCTCTCTAATTTTATTACAGAAAGGCTTTTTTGAGTAACAACTCTCTCTCTCTCTCTCTCTCTCTCTCTCTCTCTCTCTCTCTCTCTTTCTCTCTCAAAACTTTTTCATTTTATTACAAAAAGTGAAAAAATCCTACTGTTAGCAGTACGAGTCTATTCAACCCCTTAAACATTTTGCAATAGAAGTTCAATTGTCGAAACTATGTTGCATAGTGGAAGGTGCTCCCTGTTACAACGTTGAGGTTGTGGGTTCAATTCATACGTTACTGGTGATTGAAAAAAAGACTTATTGTTTAAGTTTTTTATTCAATTCTCCAGTTTTTTCATTTTTTATAATTTCCTTTCCTTCAGAAAGGGCAAAAGTGATATGTATCAGCTTTTGGCCAGATCAATATGAGCTCCAATTCTGACTCATGAACCATGTCTTTTTTTTTTTTCTGGTAAAAGGAACCATGTCTTGGTTATCATGGCATTTAGCCCTGTTTGTGATTGTGGTTCCTTTCTTTTTTGCTTGCCGTGTTGCATTTTCTTTTAAATCTTCTCCATTATGCCTAAGGACTTATCACTTTTTTTTTTCTCGAGTAGATAACTGGTGATGCTGAAAATGTGAACAAAGCTTTGTTTGCAGTATCTGCAATCATGTACAAGTTCCCTCCAAAAGAGGAGATCTCTCTTGATGCTACTGTTCCTGAACTTTCCCCAAGCATTATAATTCCTGCAGATGTTCCCATTTATCCGACTGGTGGCCTTTATGCTGGTGCTGATGCTATGGTTCCTCCTCCTGGATCCATTCCACCAGTCGTACCTGCTCCACGCATATCGGAGCTTCACAGCTATACTGATGCTGGAACTGCATGGCCTGTATATACGTCTGCACTCCCTGCTGTTCCTGCGTACAGTGGTCCATCTCGATCTGAGGAGTTGGTAATACAACTATTGTGCCCCTCTGACAGGCTTGGCCGTGTTATTGGTAGGGGAGGGAGTTCTATTAAGAGTGTGAGGCAGGAAAGTGGTGCTCATGTTGATGTTGGGGATCCAAGAGCAGATTCTGAACAGTGTGTTATTACTGTCACTTCTACAGAGGTTAGGCCTGTTAATATTAATATTCCTTCTTTTTTATAGTTTTCGCAGCCTGTGTGTTAACTGATAGTCAAATGTGATTCTTAATGGCAGTCCGCAGATGACCTAAAATCCAATGCAGTAGAAGCTGTTCTACTACTACAAGGAAAGATAAATGATAATGATGACAATGACACTGTTAACTTTCGAATGCTTGTTCCAACGAAGGCTATTGGTTGTCTTATTGGTAAGGGTGGTTCAATTATAAATGAGATGCGTAAGAGTACTAAAGCTGATATTCGCATCTCAAAAGGCAAAAAACCAAAGTGTGCTCGTGATGATGATCAACTGATTGAGGTCTGTTTCATACCTTGTTTTATCTTATTTTAAGATATTTGAATAGTTTTATATTTTTTTCCCATCATCATTCAGGTGATTGGAGACGTCGGCAGTGTGAGAGATGCACTTGTCCAAATTGTTTTGAGACTCCGAGATTTTGTCTTGAGGGATAGGGACGGTCCTCGTGGCACTTCACCTACTGATTCTCTGTTCCCAGGTGCTAGGACAACCACTCCTGCTACTGATTCTCTGTTCTCAGGCAGCTCTCGTAGTGCTCCTGCTCCTGATTCATTTTACTCAAGCACTCTTCGTAGTGCTCCTGTTGCTGATTCTCTGTACTCAGGTGGTCTTTCTGTCCCATCAACTTACTCTAGTATTCCCCCTGTTGCTCCTTTGAGTTATGAGCAACGGGTTGAAACTGGCAGTGGGATGGGCATGCTACCCTCAAGCAGCTTATATAGATATGGATCATTGCAGGTACTCTCCACAGCAATAAACACATCCTCATATTCTTTCTTTGAATTGTTCTCCTTTTTGCTTTCCTCAATCAACAGTATTTAGAAACTCACCAATTATATGAAATTTCCCATTGAAACTGAGTACACTCCATTTGTGTCTTCATTTGTTTGGTCAAGTCATAAATTTGAAACTTTTCTAACTTTTGATTTTGAGCTAAGCAAACTGCTTTAGGAATGTTCATAAAATTTTTTAATTCACCATTTGATTCATTTTTTTTTTTTTAATTCTCTATTTGGATTGGGCTGTACCATTTTTCCTACATTACTGATGGAAAAGGAAAGGCTTCTCCCATTGTATTCTCATTGCCTTTTGCTTTTGCTTTAATTGAAGGTTGGCGAGAATGGCTATGGATCTAGCTATGGATCTCTCTCTCCATATTCTTCTAGACCATATGGAGGGTTTGTATTTTGTGCCTCAGATTTCTTGGCTGTCTCATTTGATTTTTCCCCATTTCCCCCCTTAAATCCGTATCTGATTCTGTATTACGCCTTCCTGCAGGTTGTCCTCAATACTTGAGATCGTGATACCTGGAAATGCTGTGGGTAAAGTGCTGGGAAAAGGTGGTTCTAACTTAACAAATATTCAGAAGGTGTGTATTTGCCTTTCTTTTTAATGTTGTATTTACCTAACTGTTATTTTTCTACTGGAAATAACATTCCTACGCTTCATATTTAAATTTTAAAGCAGCTCCATTTATTCATCATCTTAACTGACTATTAGTAGTAGTGTTGCAACCACAAGGCTGTGGGTTTGCGTGATGTTACTGATCCAGAAAAACAAATTAGAACTAGAAAAATGGCCACTTAAAAAGTACCCCATACTGCCCTAGGGTTATGGGCCAGACTGGAGGATGGAAAATGCTTTTTATTTGATTGGTCTTCACACACCCCATGGGATTCTTGTCACACAAGCATAACCTAATGAACAAGCAATTTTATTTTCCTTCTGGGTCCCTTTCTTTCAAATTAAATTCCTGTGGGATTTGGAAGGTGTTATTACAACCATGAGGTTGTGGGTTTGCGTCATGTTACCAATCAAGAAATACAAATTTACTGTAAAACTATGAAAATGGCTACTTAAGCACTCCTTCTTTAAGGTGGCCAGACTAGATGAGGGAAAATGTTCTTTATGTGATTGGTTTCCATGCCCTTGAGGAATTCTTTTCACAATGATGTAAGCCTAATTAAAATTTTGTTCTTCCGAGTCTGATTTCCTTTCTTGTAGAATTTGGAAATCTCAAACGAACTTTTTTGGTCATTAGTGTCATTTTTTTTTTAGACAATGAAGAAGGATTTTACTAATTATTTTTGATCCATGACCTTTTCTATGATTGCATTCATCTCTCTACTTTTGTATACACATGAACCATCACTAGCTTCCTTATAATCTGAATAGCTCTCTCTCTCTCTCTCTCTCCCCACACGTGTATATATATATGTAAATGCATATATAATCTACTGATAGCCTCATTAAAACCTGAATAGCCTTGTGATATACTCTTCATCGGGTTGATGCTTGTCTATCATTGGAATTTTATTTGTTGAATTTTTGTTCTGTTGGCTAAATGCAGATCTCAGGAGCAGTTGTGGAGATTCGAGATTCGAAATCATCACGCTCAGAGCGTGTGGCTCAGATATCTGGCACACCTGAGCAGAGGCGTACTGCTGAGAACTTGATTCAGGCATTCATTCTTGCCACTTAAGCTAGTGGGCACTTTCCAACCCGTAGAAGGTGATCCTAGTTAATTTCGTTCTTCCATTCCCAGAGGTACCTCTCCTTAGATCCTTTAGGTTTGCATCTGGAGAGCGAGGACATAATCATAGAAATCCTGCTGGAGCTTTCTTAAGATCCTTCTAGAGGATTGAAGATCGATTGTAGTTCTAGACTGACTGTTTTGGGAGATTATTCTATCTATATGTTGAGGCATCTTTCTTCTCCTTTAGAAGTTATAGGATCTTTCATTTCCGTTATTGGTTGTTTATCTTTGCGTAATCTCTGACCAGCTTGTGTCATCACATCACTTATGGTCATTCATGGCTGGTTCGCTACTCGTGGTAATACATGTTTTATTTTCTTATCATTCAATCATTGTTCCTCGTCTTTATGATTATTATCTATCCACCATCATAGTGATGTAAAATGGTTCACACGTATTTCTCACATGCCTTGCTGGGGCTAACTTCTGAAAGTTAGGATTGGGTATCCAACTGGATGATGCAGTTGCAAATAATCTGTGAGTTTCATGACATTTGTTCATCAGACAAGGGCCATCATGACAACCCTTGGTTCAATAGTCTGGCCCAAGCATCAGGTGGATCACAGTCACACATGTGGTACGAGCTAACAGGAATTAACCACTTTTTCTCGTTAAATGTACATGAAACGTTATCTTTCGAGTAAGTTGGCCTAATTTACATGTTTGGGTCTATCTGATGGCTATCAAGACGTATCCTCACTGGCACATTTGCTCTGTTGGTCCTCACATTTGACTTTTTCATTACTCTTGCCTGTGCTAGATAATATTGTATATAGATTGTTCTTTTTAGAAGAAAATTACCGGCTGAAGATTAAACTCACAAAAATGGGTTGTTCTTGGTCTCCCTTTACAAAGTCAATTACTGTGGTCTAGAAGGTATGCTATTTTTTCTGTTGGTTTCAGGACTGCTGCTGCCCTTCCTTGCATTTCCTTTTTCCTTCCCTGTCAATTTTCTTCCTTTAGTTTTTTTTTTTTAAATAAAAATGACATCCTTCATTCTAACTAGAATGAGAAATTCATGAGTTGACTGTCTTCTTGTTCTACTCATTGGGGGAAAAAGACAAGTTGTTATTTTCTTAACACAGCATTCATTGATATCCCCCCACAATATGACCCTCCCTGGTTACTCGAGTTTACATTTGCCCTGTGCAAAAGTTGATCTATTAGTCAAATTCTCTTAATTATACATCATACTTGACTGTCAATATTTCCCTTGAGCAAAAGTTGACCTATTAATCAAATTTTATAGAGGAGTCTGCACATGTTTGCATCGTCACTTCTAGGTAAGATACTGTTGATGGAGAGGGAAGTGATCAAAATGTTGCACTGTTCTGCTTCCAATCTGGTTATTGCATCCCAATATAGTCCATTCATGGTGAGATTGCCTCCCTTCTTACTGTTGCCTCGAGATAAGGAGGCTCGGTGCTTGCACAGATATGTAGACTGTCTGCATGCAATCAGGACAGTGCATCCGCTATTTGGTTTGCTTTCCTCCTGCAAATTAGGATCTCTGTTACCTGTAGCCTCAAAATTATCATGTGCCTAGGCAATGCCCTGCCCCACTTCCAGTTAGATTTATCACACCATATTACCTCCCCTCTTATATTATTTACTCTCCTTGATTATAGATTTCCTCCATTATACTTCAGCAATCCTGATTCTCATATGACTGATCTCCATTAAACAACAGATCATTATTGGTCTTTCATATCTGCCTGCTGCTCAGCATTAAAATTTCTATGCTGCAATTGTGTAGGATACCCCAAAGAACTTAGTAAAATCGTGTAGGCTCCTCTGCAATGCACTCAATATATGGGTTTCTCCAGATTTCTAGACTTGATTGTGGGAGTTGCATTTAGGGAACATATATTCAGCACTTTTTCTGTAGGGTCTTAAGACAGCGCATGCGGGGCCTTCATGTTGCATCAGCTCAACCAATTGCTTTCCAGTTGGAAGGTTGTCATGATCTTCCATAATAATGGTGTCACTCTTGGAGGCCAGTTCCTGCCTCACACTTTCCACTGTGGAAGGTACAGCCCATCTCTTTTATATAGTCAGCATGGATAGCTTCTTTTTAACTTAGAATTTCCTCCGTGAAAGTGGGCTTATTTACGTTTATCTCCCCTGACAAAATGAATTATTTTAAAATTTTAGGCTCTTTTTTAAATTTACCCATAAACATGCCATGAGATTTTCATTCCATGGAATGGCTTGATGATTTTTCCTAACCATATCAACAACTTCCTGAGGAAATTACCTACACAATCCTCTTCGATAGGGTTTTGCATAAGCCTTCTGATCTCTAACACCCATTTGGCCCTATGACATGCGTGGACCTGTTTGCATTGCTTACAATCCATACTGATTTAATCTCATAATTCAAATGGTAGTCAAGCGTCTATTTTCCTTGCCTGAGCCTGTAATCAACTTTTCTGTTACTTAAATATCACTTCGATAAAAGTTTGACCTATAACATTTTTTTATTCTGGATTCACCATGTCATAGCAATGAAGAAATCATTGTTATTTTTATTAAGTTTCAAAGTGCCCAGTTCCTTGAGACTACAGATTTTATCTCACCTGATAAAATGGAATTTTTTGCTCTTTCATCATCCTGAAAGGAAGTCTTCTGCTATATCTCTTTTATTGTCTTTTCTAGCATTTTTTAAATTATCCAATAAAAGATACTGTAGTTGTCTTGTATAACTGATCCTTGGTTTGCTATTTCATTCCCCTGTTAAAAAGTGAGGATGAGGATGGAAAGTGTCAACTCCCCCTCTTAAATTGATTAAAAGCAAAAAAGGAGGGAGAAGAAAAAGAAAAAGGAAAAACCAGTGTTTAGAGGAGATGTGTGTATGTTGAGGTAAAGCCATTCACTACAAAATCACACCCAGTAAAATTATATTCTAACCCCAAATAAAATATTCTAGAATATGCTAATGGATTACATTGCAACTGCTTATTTTGCTTACGTCTTCCATTCACTTTATTTATGCACACATATGATATGAGATAACTGCTGTCAGTATCTCTTAGAACAAATGTTAGCCCCAGCCTGATGGCCTTTCATTATTTCGTCCAAAGCAATTGCATTTCTTTGGTTACCTTAAATGGTGGTTGTTTAGTTTGAGAGCTTCACTGTGCAACTCCAAGCGATTGGCATTTTGTACAAAACTCTCCTTCATTAAATTCCTTCCATCTTGCTGACCAGGGAAAGATAATGAGATCTTCCTAATCGTTTCTCAACCTCAATACCCTTCCAATGATTGCTGGACCAGTGTCTTCTTGTTGCACTATCATCATTGAATTTCAACCATGCCAGGGCACCACCCGTAACAATTCCCAATGTCTCTTTGGGCAATCTGTCTCTTTGGTGGGAAATTCTAACATCGCTTTCACTGCGAGCTTTAGAACATTTTTCCCCTTTAAAGGGGCTGAACTGCTTAAAAGACATCTTTATAACATCTTTCCTCTTCTTGGGAATGGACCCGATCCCCAAGAGAGACATAACATCAAGCTTGTCATGAAATACAAGTAGGCGTGATAACCTTTGCCCATACGTTGCAATCACTTTGAACAAAAAGCTGATATATCGACTCATTTTCCATGATGCATAAAGATCACAATGGCGATATATTAGGTGCCACCATCCATCTTATGAGGAAATTGTCCATTGTTAGCCCCTTTCCTCCAATCCTGTCTGACAAAAATCTTTGACCATTGGGGGAGTTGTCTCAACCGGATGAGAGAACATGTAGGGGGAACAGCTGAATGGTTGGAGCTAAAGCCTTGAAGAAAGAACCTCGTTGGTATTCTCCTCCAATTTCTCATTTCTGACCCTTGGGGGGGATGCGTGCACACACACAAGCCAAGCCCAATCCTCTCCTACTGAAAACACATAAAAAATAAATAAATCAAGTACCACATTCCTTGGCAAAGTTCTTACTCCCCACTATTGACACGCCTTTGACTCCTTGCCATCCTTGGTTCTCATACCCCCTATATCTGCCATGTACTTCTCTGCTATTACCCTCCTCATTAAGCCTCCCCTTCTATTTATATCTCCAGTTCCCCTTGTTCAATAATCCCCCTCCGCCATCCCAAGCCCTCTGCTCTCGGATTGGGAGGCCATCTAATTGAGAAGATCTGATTCAACTTCTTTTTTGTAAGAAGCTCCATTGGACATTTACTGACTTAATTTTTATTTTTTCTTAGAATTTTTATCAATGATTCATAGCAGACAGGAAGATTTTCTGTCAAAACACTTGGTAGGAGTGATGGGACCGCCCCTCAAAGAAAGGTGCCTTCTTTTCATGTAGCACATTTTTTCTCCATTCTTTGAACCATCGGATTCACTAAAGGTGACTTCAAGTACTTAAATGGGAGCTGATTAACCTGCCAAGTTATTATATATGACAGCTCATTCACTCTCTATTTCCACTGCAAACCCCTCCATGACTCATTTTTTGATATGAATTCTCTACAAGAAATACTCTCAATGTTCAGGTGTGCCTTTCATTGTCTCAATTTCATCGACTGTGTCCTGCTGAACAGTACTGTGCTATTTGCATATTGAAATTGGGGGGCCATTTTACAAGATAAGAGGATAAATCTATGGATATGCACATTCTAATCAATCAGGGCTAGTTTTCTTCAAAAACCCATTCTATGGATCACATATTGTATGTTGTTGTGGTTAATATAATCACAAGTTTGTCTCGTATCTTACTTTGAATATAAGTCTGCCCTTTGATCTCTCCATTGGATGAATTGCCTCATTTGCAATCAAAACTCTACTATTAAGGATTCGTCTACCCTTGAGGAGGGCAACTTGTGTCTTTCTGACAATTGTGATGCATCACCTTTGGGTTCCATTTGCAATCACTTTTGCCAATAATTTGCAGGCATGCACCACCACTATTAGGGGCCATGATATTTAAGTTCCACTGGAATCACACTTTGGAATCAGTGAATAGAAGTAGAGTTTAGCTCCTTCCTAGGCTGATTATGCTTCTTGGATGTCATTCAGCGTTAAGTGAAATCTCCTTATAGAAAGTGGCATTGTACCTTAATGAATGTGAAGTTGAAGCCACTCAGACCAGGTTACTTGTCTTCTCCATTCACGTTGCCTTTAATTTCTTCATCTTGGTATTCTCCTCAATCTTTGGTATTCTCCACAATCTTTCCCATCTAAAGTAGGACACGAGTGCTCTCCTCTCTTGAAAGAGCATAAGAAATTATCACTCACCCCTTTCTTCGGTCTTCTTTGGGTCTTTTAGAATTCTCCTATCCTTTTTTTTAATTTTGTGTAGTGCGTCTTCTTGCATTTGCTCACCTCTTCTGAGCCAAATGGCCCAAAATTTATGCCTCCACGAGAACTCTATTCTAGACAAATCCAGTAGCTCTTTCTTTAAAGATACTCATCTCCTTAATTGAGAAGTTACTTTCCTCTTTAAACAAATTGCGGTCATGCATTCTAGTTTCAATAATACCTTTTCTCGTTGAGATGTTCCAAGACTTCAATTTTTTCTTTCAACATCTGAAGCTTTTTAAATAATCATTTTCTGGCCTATCCTTCTACTTGAGAATTTTGCCGCCATCCTTGCACCATATTCATGAAGATTCGATGTGGTAACTGGTAACCATGGATTGACAAAGCCCAAGGGTGGTGGGTCCCAATCTATTTCCTCTGGATCTAGCACCGATGCAGCATGACCGAACAATTTCTTTGGGACTGTCGTTTTATCTAGCTCTGAAGTGTTCTTCCCAATTTTTAGAGGAGCGATCTGTGAAGTCTACTCTTAAATTGTTTGCTCGTGGTAGTTTGCCGGCACATTAGTCAATTCATATCATTTATAAATGCAGAAAACACTCCATGGCTTAATTAACCCTCATCTGAATGTAAGGGCTGCATATATCTATCTCTAAAATTTTACTTCCAAGCTAGCTTACAATTCTTATTTCCATAAAATTGCTCATATTCCACAGCTCCTAGGGTGGATGAGATCCAAGAATAACCAATCATCTGCTGGCTCCCATGGTCTTGATAACAATCTGAGCGATTTCCTCTAGGTTGGTTCTCTATAATAGAATGGCATCTACGTCTGTTTCTTTTAATATTTTTACTACACTCCTTGCCTCCGGATCCAGAGTCATTATTTTTCATTCCATCGCTGCTGCTAATTGCCTTAATATGGCATGCTTACCTCATCTGTCCTACCCGTACCTTCTCTAGATCACATTTGACCACTTATAGGTTTTCTTTAGAGCAATATCATCCTTATTCCAAGCCTTTGTTCAAGTTTGTGGTTCCATTCCTTGAACGTACTTGAACCTTGCCTTTTCCTGTCAGATTTTATCATATTAAATACACTTGCAATGCCTCATCTAGACCTAGATCAGCACTAATACCTTGTGATTCAAGACACAATGCTAACACACTGCTATTTACACCTGAAATCTTAACTGGTAATAGTATACCTTGAGTAAAAGCTTGATTTCTCTCTATTTGTGTCATTTTTCAATGTTAACACTACTGTGCCATTATTCCATCAATTTCTATGGTATTAAGTGCCTAGGTTTACTTGCTGTGCGCTATTAGAAAGCTGAAAATTAGCTCCTATGTTTTCCGGTTGTCTATCTCTCTTGTGGGTTCTGTTTATATCTGCTTTGGTGATTGTGTAATGGGTGGCAGGTGCTTGAATCTAAGGGTGATTTTATTGTTTGGTTGGTCATTTTCTGGCTGACCAGATCAAAGGTTTGGGCTGGGCTCATGACAAATGGAAATGAGGTTGTGGGTGTTGGGTATTCTGAAGCCCTTGATTATTGATAATAATAGAAATGTTGTCTTTATCAATTTTTCTTACTGAATCTGTGTATTGTCATTTTTCTTGTCCATTGGCATTTGGAACTTTTGAAATATGAAGAGCAATTGGGTGTAAAACTGGAATTGCCTAGAGAATATAGAACTGCGGTCAATTTGTTTGTGTATAGGAACAATCTTATTGCCTTGGATCCCCTATTATATAGCATGGAACAAGGTTGTGGTCATTCATCATAGGGTTCTCACTGATTGTGAGTGGTGTCTCCAAAATTTACAGTGATGCATTGATCTGTACCGCCTCTTATTAGGAGTTTTTTTATATGATTAAGGTGAAAGTGAGATAAACGGGGCTCAATTAAAGTTGCTGACTTGTATGTCAGGCCCACCTTGATATCTATCGAGGTGGGTGTAGTCTGATGATAACGACCATTTAAGGCCCTGCAAATTCGACTTTTAGAGCAATATAAAACTATTAGAACTAAGGGTCCCTTAATCAAGGACACCATCAGGTTGGCTAGATTGTCCAGTTTTTAGCCGGTCACCTGACAACCATCCATGTGCACCGCCCTTGTTGGGGTTCATGATGTCTTTTATTTACGGCCCGGGTACACAAATTATCAACCCCATTGGTTCAAGTCTGAGCGGTCCTGGGCCTAAAACACACTAGTGAGGACAGTTTGGGTCATTGTTTATGTGGTACATAGTAGAACATGTTTTGTTTTGTTTTTTTTGGGGTGGGCCGCTCAACGAACAGGCTTTTTCCATGATGAGTTATTGATCTAGACACATTGTAAGAAGGGAAAACTGTCAAGCACACAAATTGGCCAACTCTCCTTTTATTGACCATGACAGCTTTCGGAGTCTGAAAAGATTTGTCCAACAAGGGGCATCTTTAGGTCTCCGTCTGCTGTCAAAATGGGCCCATTTGTGCTGCTGCAGCAAAAAGTGTATGGGGTTTTGGTTGCGTGGGGGGAGCTTAATACATCTTGGGTTTTGGACAGTGAGCATTTTAGTCCACTAGCTGCTTTTAGCTGCTCGGGTCCCTATCCAGTGGACTTCCGCAGGGAGAGAAGTAGGGCCTTATAAGCAGCACTTGCTATTATTTACTGGTGGATAGGAGGAATCCAACCCAAAAACTGAAGTGGTAATTCAGGTTGTGTTGGCCCTTTGCACCTATTGGGTAAGAAACCGGTCAGGTCGGTATTCATTCCCACTAATAAACAAGTTGGGTTTGTCGTGAGTTCCACATTTCCTGTTGAAGTCTTCGACCAGACCCAAAACCAACCTTGTCCTGTTTTTATTATCAACCCCATTAATAAATGGGTTGGACAAATATATCTTACTTACATAGTTAAATCCCTTATAATATATTAAAGCCATAGGTTTTCGATTCAATTTTGATGGTCAGTTATAATTTTGACGGGTAGTTATATTACTCTTTTTCATGTTCTCTTTTCACTCCCCAACTTATAACTTATTTATCTCACTCCTCAACCAGCCTTGTTTTGCATAACTACTCTTCCATCTTATCTTATATTTTATATAACAAATGTTACCTATTTTGCATTTGAAAACTTTTGTGTTTGCCTTTTACATATTTGAAAAGTTTGAGTTCTTTACTTTCTCCATCTTCACTCCAAGTCTAAAAAATGACTGAAGATTAATGGTACAGTTCTCTTTTCTATGACGATTCCTTATATTCAATTCGATTTGCCATGTATCTTGGAAATATATTAACACATATGAATCTTAATATGTATGGTTTTTATTCCCAATCATACAAAACATAACAAAAATTAATTCTCAAGTAATATATTTAAAAGTTTTAATTTTACAACTTTCAGTACAAATTTATGTTAATTTCTTATTTTTATATGACTTCTACATTGTTCTATTAAATATATGCTTTCTCATCAATCACATTTTAGTTACATTCAATTTTATTTCGTTTTGTTTTTTTTTCTTTTTAGAAAGATTGCTACAATTCAAACACATTAAACCTAAATAACTCAATCAAAGATTTGTTAACCCCAAAGGGTTGGCCGAGTGGTCAGGACCATGGTTCCTCCCTCTTCCGGAGCTAGAGGTCTTGGTATCGACCTCCGGTTCTCCACTCTTCAGGAGCCGAAGGTTGAGTTTACTTGTGCTACCACCTAGGGGCCACAGGGGTTTTACCCGACTTCTTTCTGGGCCCGGAGGGAATAGTCCAACCCAAAGGGTTGAGAACCCTCCGTTAGCAAAAAAAAATAAAAAATCAAAGATTTGTTATAAAAATATAATTTTTATAATTAAAAAAAACTATTATTTATTCTCCAGAGTCATTAGCATGCTAAGCACTGGCACCTTTTGTTAGTTAAATAATTAACCAACACTACCAATTGGCTACATTGATTCAATCAAATCCAAACTCAAATGGTGGGTTCGTGTGGGGGAGTGAAGACTCTTTCTTCGATGGGATCTGACGTGTATCCGACTTCAAACTCTGAGGATGCATTTCCCCACCTCCACTAAAAGTGCCTTTCTTGGGCCCTTTTCTTGCTTTTTCACTCAGCTGTTTGAATCAATTCGGAAACTTGCTCCTAGATACAACAACTTTCCTGGGATTCATGGCTATCAGTATCAGGGGACATGGGATAGGAAAAAGCAAAATAAAGAGTGTCTCCAGAGTTGCATCCTATTAAGTTTTCACAACTTTCAGCTCTTGCAATGCCAATTCTTTCTTAGAACGTTGCGTGTAAGTCACCAAAATAAAGGATCAAGGCCATGTGCTCTTTTATTTGATTGAAATTTGCTTTTGCTCTTTTGTTTGATTGACAGTTGCTTTTCTTTCAATGGGACTGAAATTCAAAAAAGAGTAAAAGGTGAAGATCCAATAAGATCATCAATTACACCACATCAGCAGATGAAATTATGTACTGAATACCATCAACTGCCCAACTGGGGGGTGGGGGGAATCTATTATTCTTATAATATTCTGTTGTCTCTGATTACAGGAGACATGGAATTCGAATCTTATGTTTTCTTCTGATTTTTTTTTTTTAGGACCAGAGAGCAAAGTTTTTTCTTCTTAAAACAAAAGATGTACGTTTTCAAATTAGTCTAACCAAACTCCAGTGCTGGGCCCGTACGCATCTCGTGGGCCCCCTTCTTTCAAAAATAAGTAGACTTGACTCCTTAACTGTTTTTAATTTTAATGAAAAATTAATCGCACTGTTGGATTGGCTACTTGAAACGACTAAGACAAATGCAGCTTTTCATTCATGTCTATCCAAGGGGGCATTTGGAGACTCTAAAAATAACTTTTTATTTTCTGGTCATTATTAAACCTCTAATTGTATTTTCCTTTTTGAGTGTTTATTTACACATTAGAGTTTCTGCCTCTGAAAAGAATAAATGAAAGAGGGCTACATTTTTATATAGAGTTATTTTAGCCAAAGCAAATGGAAGTTGACAATACAGGGTTTACAGGTATTGGAAGAAAACGGCATCATTAAATTTTCAAAACGACACAAATGATGAGTTCCAAGTAGTAATTTCTGATAAGTGTACCAAATTACCGCAATTCCTAAGGTGACCCCTACTTACCTCATCTGATCTGATAAGACTTTTTTTTTCTATAAGTCAGAGCTTAAAAATTAGAGCTTTTATATGGATCTCAATCAAATGAACTCTTGTTAATTATTGGCTAGGGTTTTCAACCTGCAACAGTTAATATCCATAGATGCTTGCTCTTATTTTCATAGGTGGGCCCAACTAAAAAGGGATTCCTGTTACAGCAGAATCAATCAGATATGTTTGTTTCCTTTTCCACATGCATACTGCACCTGCTAATCTTGAAGAGGTTCAGGGCATACACTGCATCATCTTCATTCACCCTCACTTTTCAATTACATCAGCAGGGGTAGTTCTGTAATTCCCAATGCATTTCTGCTCAGTGGATATCCTCAGATGAAGTGCTCTGTATAAATTCACCACCACCAGAAACAAAGAGAGAACAGATGGTTTTTGCTGCTTCTTATGATCTGGGTGCTATCATTTCTTCGTCTTCTTCCTCTTCCAAACACCTCCCACATCAATTCTCTGAGTACCCGTTGAAGAAAACCAATGGCAAGGGCAATACCTCTTCAAAGTCTGATGAAAAAAATGGGCACAAGAAACTGCAGTGCTGTTTCAAAAGGAATTCTTTCCTCTTCTGAAGAGCTTATGAGACTGGAATATGATTGCAGTGCTCACAAGTTTGTTTCTTTCACACCCTTTCATCATCTTTTCGTTATTTCCTTCATACCCATTTGGATTTCGTCCTTGTTTTTGTGATGGGTTGCTGAAATTTTGGATCTATCTTTGTATAATACATGTACCCATTTGTACATGCATATATAGATATTCGTACATGATTGATACAGAGACAGGTGTGTGTGGATATAAATATAGTTGTAATGTGATGAAAATAGACATGAATGGGTGCATGTTTTCCTGTAAATGTTTCTTTGATTGATTTGGATTCAGTGGTCGTGGTATGTTAAATGGCTCTTCTTTGTACTTGCTTGGTTCTCTGTTTGATATGTGATCTCGTACATGTGTAAACGCAGACGTAGATTTAGCCTCGTAGCCTTGGAATTGATGATTCCATTGGAAATCTGACATGGGTGTCTTTTTTTAATGGTTATCTTATGTTAAGAGTTTAGCTCAATGCATGTGTTGTGCCCTTTTGTTTGAATAGACTCAGTTTTCATCCTTCTTAAACATGTATGATTTGTTTATGTATACACAGCTTTGCTTTAAATCTTACAGTGCTAATTCCGCTTTGGCATAGATAAGATCTGTTTACAGGGTAGTCAATCTAGGTAGCTATTTTCCGTTCAGAAAAATAAAAGCTAGCTATAGATCTAAAATTAAGAGTAAGTTCCTAGGTCAATTATGGTGTGGGATTGTTCTATATCCACTTTTTCCTATGCACCCAATTAACTAAAAGGCTCGAGGCATCCTTGTTCAAGCTAAACAACATGTAAATTATCACACAGGGAAAGAAATATAAACAAATAATTTTTTTTTTCTTTATTTTGTTGTTGGATATACGACCTTGTTTCGCAATTGAAGATGGTCTTCTCCTCAATTGTCGGTCCCATGGTATCTCGCAATGGTTGCCTGTTGGTTATCCACTAGTATCTCACACCTCACATGAAGCAACTGAATCATGAAACGGCCCCATACACTTGTACAACTTCTGCAATTGTCACCAAGAACACCCCAGTGGAGGAAATTATCCACCTCTCACTGGGCGCAGGTGAACAGTGAATCCGGAATGCAAGTCACATGTAAGGTGTGAATGTTCGGAGGTAGGCCCGCGTCTTGGATGTTCCTGATGCATGGTGCATATGTGCACCATCCGCAGGTGAACATGTATATTATACCAAAGGCACCAAGGTAATAATTCATTGCTTTAATGCGACAAAAATCAGGCAGCCCGATACATCATGGCCACAACTACCTTGCTGCCTCAATTCTACTTAATCATCTTTTTCTCAGAATTTTCCTCTCAAATCTGTGAACAGCTGCAGTGCTTCAATACTTCTCATCATCTTTACCCTGAGCAAATCCGTATCTGAAGGCTGTTCTTGTACCTCAAGACTTCTGCTTTCATCCTGAACAGCCACTTCCATATTTGCTCTGAGGAAGCCTGTTTGATGCAGTTTTAATATGTCAATGAATTGGGAAAGTTAAAAATAAATCTGGAACGTCTCCACTGCCGGTGGAGAATTCTACATGAAGTAACTGGACAGCTTGGCACACAACAAAACCCATGAAACATAGTACGATGCTTACTGTAGCATTGCCGTCTGGAGTTATAGTCTTAACAAAAAAATTTAAATAACTCTAGTCTGGGTTAGTTGTAATTTTTTCCGTGGTGGTAGCAAGATATCTAAGCTGACTGTATGAGGGAAATTGTTAATTTCTAAAATACAAAGAGGTTCTCGATTGATGGAAACACGAAGAGTTTCTCAATTGATGTCTTCACATCCTCAAAGTATGCCAGTTTAAAAGCTCATGAGAATGAGTGTGTCCATTTCACAAGTGCCAATTTGCACCTGGTAATGAAGACATGTTCTCAAGCCCATTACATCTCTTATGCCTTCATCATCATTGTCTAAGCCCTATCCTATCATAATGCCATGGATATTTGAGTGGTCAAAAGCTGGAACTTAATTGTCAAATAAGAAATCTTTTTTTTTTTTTTTTTCAGTGCCATCATCCTAGTCAGGATGCAAGAGAATCTTGATATTCTATCCATCTCGCCTTTTGTTTTGCGGGATATAAGGCCTGGCATTTTAATCTTTGAAAAAGTCATGCATTTATGAAAGGCACAATGATTTGATGTTATTACACATAGAGGGTTAACAGGGACAAATTGTAGTGGACTTCCCTTGGGCGAAGTATGATAGAGTACACTAAAGATGTCCGTTTGGTCTTTAACTATTATTTTTGTCAAGTTAAAGGCTTGATTTATGTCACTGGAACTTTTTTTGTAGAAGTTACAGGTTGTGTTGTTGGTGTGGTAGACTGGTAATCTGCATAATGAACTAATTGTTGCACAATATAAGAAAACGTTTGGTGAAGTTTATTATGCCCTAGCTGAATCTTGTAGAAGTTTATCAAGTCAACTCTTGTGATGCAGATTTTGGCCATAAGAAGCTATGTATTTTATATTAAATGTAAAAATATAAAAAAAAAAAAAACCTTTATAAGAAGCTATCCCTCGACTTCACCAACTTCTTGAAACCTTACTTCTGTCATTAATCCCTACTTTGAAATTTTCATTGTGTATAAATTTTATTGACTTGATTTCTATTGATGATTTACAGTTACCATCCAATTCCCATGGTATTTTCTCCTACTTGAAATTTTCATTGTGTATAAATTATATTGACTTGATTTCTATTGATGATTTACAGTTACCATCCAATTCCCATTGTATTTTCTCAAGCCAAGGGCTCATGTGTATGGGATCCTGAAGGTCATAAATACTTGGATTTTCTCTCTGCTTACTCTGCAGTCAATCAGGTCTCGGTCAAGATGTTGATGTTTCTTATTTGAATTTATCTTTACCCTATTCGATTTTGCTTCAATTCAGTTACCCTCCTATGCTGCAGGGACATTGCCATCCAAAAATCATAAAAGCCTTGACTGAGCAAGCAGAAAGACTCACTCTCAGCTCTAGAGCTTTCTACAATGACACATTTCCAATCCTTGCAGAGCGTCTGACAAGCTTGTTTGGCTACGAAATGATGCTACCAATGAATACTGGTGCTGAAGGTGTGGAAACAGCTCTGAAATTGGCAAGGAAATGGGGTTATGAAAAGAAAAAGATCCCCAAAGATGAAGTAAGAATTAGTTAGTTTATTTATATTTATGGAAAATGATGTTCACATTTCTACTGGATATGCATTAACTAGCTTGAAACCATTATGCTTAAATGCACAAAGTTGAAAGAGAGAGAAAAACAGTATGGCAAAAATATTTCGAAAGTTAAGAAGTTGAAATTTTGTGAATCAGGAAATTTATTAATGCACGCTAAATCTTGTTAAGCCTTTGAAAATTTATAAAATCTTATATAGCTTTCAAGTGAAAGAAAAAGAATATAATTTTGTTTATATAACTAGAGAAATCAAGTCAAAACACATTTGAGTTTCTTTAAATAATGTTTTTTTAGTTCGTTTTTTAAAACCTGTTGATAAATGGATTGTTGAAAAGAAAGGACTGGATCTTTTCACATTTAGAAAATTTATTGTCTTTTGATGTTTTATAACAAAAGAAAAAAAAGCATTAGAGGCCCAAATCCAAGTTGGTTCTGGTACAGCACTAGATCAGGTAGTTGCAAGTACTCGACCAAATTTCAGAATGCTTTTAATACTGTTGATTTTTTAGGCCCCATTTGACACTAGCTGGCATGTCCTTATTACTTCTAGGACACCTATTACGATAAGTCTTTCTAAACCCATGACAAGTCCTGATACCCTAGACAAAGAAACCAGGCACCATCTTAACCTGATCCAGTGGCTGGCTTAAATGAGTTTTAACACCTTGATTTATATCATGCTGTTATGAAACTTTCTGCCTTTTCTTGAAACTTGTAGCTACCAAAATACGCATGGGAATTGTGTTACCATTTTCACTAATAGTCATATTTTCCATTTAATATTTCCGTACCCTCTTGGGTTCCTTCAAAATTCCACAGTGCCACAACCAAAGGAGCACAACCTTGATTGGAGTATGATTTTGTCCTGTCTGAAAACAAGTTGTAAAGACTCAGATCAAAGCCAGTTGTATTATGTTCTAGTGATGATGTTCAGTAATGATTGGAAACTGTCTGAAACTGATGGAAGATGAGTTGAACTGACTGGAATGGCCATAATGGAGTAGTTATGTGTGAAACTGAAACTGATTTGCATCAACTCACTTCAATGAGTTTTGGTCTGTACAGGTACAACCTCTAATGACACATTATTACTGGAGATGCTGGAAATTTCAATGGCCATCATCTTGCACTATATTAGTTTATAGTGGATTCTTTTCATAGTATCTAAGAATCGAAGAATATTTAGTTACTTTTGGCTAAAGAATCCAAGAAAATGTATCATTGCTCAACATCTAATATAGAAAATATATGATCACTTTTGTTTTGAGTTTAATATTTTCTTTCCTTTTGTTTATATAAACTTGGTATGAGAAACTGAGAGGACATCTGTGGCAATGACATGTTATCTAGATAAGGTATGTTCTGATTGGAGTTAGTTTTGAGCAGGCTATCATTGTCTCATGTTGTGGCTGTTTTCATGGACGTACCTTGGCTGTGATTTCTATGAGCTGTGACAATGATGCCACCCGTGGTTTTGGACCATTATTGCCTGGTCATTTAAAAGTTGATTTTGGTGATGCTGATGCACTTGAGAAGATTTTCATAGGTTAGTATATGTTGTCATCTATGCTTTGCCTTATGATGAATGTTGTTGTTGCTGCTATTCTTCTGCTGCAGTGTTTAGGATCAGTTGTTGCTTGCTTTTGAATTTCCTGTGCATCTCCATTGTTATTGATTGGATCTATTTGGACTTGCAGCACATGGAGATCGGATAGCTGGATTTCTGTTTGAACCTATACAAGGGGAGGCCGGAGTAAGTTGGGACTTTAGAGCCTCTTTGGACCAATGTTTAAACCTTGCTTAGTGGTTGCAAAGTTGTCCTTGTCAACTCACTGACCTAACCCCAAGGGGTTGGCCGAGTGGTCAGGACCACGGTTCCTCCCTCTTCCGGAGCTAGAGGTCTTGGTATCGACCCCCGGTTCTCCCCTCTTCAGGAGCCGAAGGTTGAGTTCACTTGTGCTACCACCTAGGGGCCACAGGGGTTTTACCCGGCTTCTCTCTGGGCCCGGAGGGAATAGTTCAGCCCAAAGGGTTGGGAACCCTCCGTTAGCAAAAAAAAAAAAACTCACTGACCAAGCTCCAAACTTAATTTGTGCGCATTTTCTTTTGTATTTAAAATCAGCTAATTTCCATTTGTTTAATCGACTGATGCTTCCAGGGTTGAATCCAGAACTTGTAACATTCTTATCGAACTGTTTTTTTTTTTTTTTTTTTTAACGGTGAATTTTCATTTTAAACTAGGAGGGCTTTGGTGGCCCTGACTTAAGGACTAGGACTACTAGGACTGGGTTCTGATTTTACTGCTATTCCTGTTGAGTAAACAGGTTGGAACTTGGCCAAGCCTGTTTTATGGTTGCCACAGTGTGGTCTTGTGCTGAATCTCAGGCCCAACGAATAAGTTGGATTGGCTCAGATCTAAAAATTAAGCCCAATGGATAAATGGGCTGTGCTCGGGCACGCCAGACTGAACCTACACCAAGTCTATCCCCACCTTAACTTCGTTTCTGCTTTAACAAGTTTTTTCTCTTGCTTTATTAGGATATTGATATATTGTAAGCATTTCTTTTTGCTGGCTTTCATGTTATTTAGCTATCTTCAGGCAACTACTGATTTGGTATTTTAAACAAATTTTCTGATCATACCGGTATATGATATATTATATGATCTTTTGTGGATTTTTTTTTCCAGGTGATACTTCCGCCTGATGGGTATCTAATGTCTGTAAGAAACCTCTGCTCAAAATATAATATTCTGATGATTGCGGATGAAATACAGACCGGCATAGCACGCACAGGAAAAATGCTGGCATGTGACTGGGAAAATATCCGACCTGATGTTGTGGTGAGGAGTTCATCGTGTCTGTTTCACAATGGATACGGGTGTTTTGTCTTTCTGACAGACAAATGTCTACCTTAGGCTTTTTTTTTTCCTTTTAATTTTTTTATTCATTGGTAACATTACTTGAACCCATTACCCCAAGGTTACAATAGTGAGCACCTTCCATTGTGCCACGGGCTTTTGTCTCAATTGTCTCTTAGGTACATAGATAATTATTATTTTTATTTGTAAATGACCTCATATATGGTTCTCTTTGCACCAGATACTTGGAAAAGCATTAGGGGCCGGAGTCATACCAGTAAGTGCAGTGCTTGCTGACAAGGATGTCATGCTTTGCATTCAACCAGGAGAACATGGAAGGTGTCCATTTCGTCAGTGTACCTTTTTTTGTTTTGTCCTCCCTTTTCCTCTAATTGCTGCTGATATATGTAGCAATAGTCATTAGGCACATTGACATTGTCATAATACATGATGTTAGCCATATTTCCTTTTCCTTTATTTGATATTATTATCTGTGCATTTTCTATATGATTCTTACACAATGCTGTGCATTTAGAAAAAAATTTCTTCATGCTTAGCTTTTTTGAACTAAACTTGAGATAACTATCTTTTGAGTGATCTAAGACAGTTGTAGGCTTGCAGGTCCTATTCACATGCACATGGCCATTCATTTGTTGCATGATATATCCAAGTCCAATTATGTCATCATCTTGCTTCTTGCTACTTACCAGTTCTTGTTATTATCATGAATTGTTGCATGCAAGCTGACATATCCTAATTTTGATTTTCATAAGCACCTTTGGTGGAAATCCCTTGGCAAGTGCAGTTGCAATCGCCGCATTGGATGTCATCATAGATGAGGAACTCATACAGAGGTATGAGATCTTTCAACATAATAATGCCACAAAAGTTGTGCATATTGTGCTGCAAATTCCAGTTGTCTTATATGCTTATCCATGTGGCTTGGTAGTAGCTCCTCAAACAATGCTTCTAATGCCGTATAACTTAGGTCAAACATATCTCTTTGTTATAGCTATTAATAAGAAATCCTTCAAATGGAGAACTTTAACAGATAGGATATGAAAGCCATTTGGATATTGGACATCTTAATTTGTGGAAGGTACTAGGAGAAGAGGGATACTGCAGAACACCTTGGGTCAAGCAGTGAGGAATGACATGTCAACTTGTGTGGTACTTGAGAGCATGTTGGTGGATAGGGTTAAGTGAAAGAACAAAATTCATGAAGGTTATCACCCCATCCTAAGTAGTGACTAGTGAGGATAGATCTGTGGCCTTTGGTTCTTGTTCACTGTCCTTAGTAGTGACTAGTGAGGATAGATCTGTAGAAGTGCAATCTATCTGAGGAGTTGGCCTTGCATAGACTTGAATGGGGAAATAGAATTCATGGAGCTAACCGCAACATAGTTGGGAAAAATCTTTGATGATGATGATAATGATAACATTCATTGCCCTTAAGACCATTGTTGATGGGTGCCCAACATGGAAAATTTCTGAAAAATGAAATATCATTGCTTCATAGATCATGACTCAGGAAGTATATATAACTTCTATTCCGGATGCTGGAACAATATTTGACCCCAACATAGTCGGGACAAGGCTTTAATGAATGATGATGATGATGACGACGGCGACATGTATTGCCCTTTAAGATCCTTGTTGATGGGAGCCCAGCATTGAAAATTTATGAAAAATGAAATGTTCTTGCTTCATAGTTCGTAAGTCAGGAAGTAACCATATAACTTCTATTCCGGAGTTTCACCAATAATATTGTTCCAGCATCAACATTTTATTACTAAACTAAGCTGAATGGGGGAAAAAGAAAAAGAAAAGAAAAGATCCAATATATCATTTTAGTTGTTAAAAATTGGAAAATCTAAGGAAATTATGGTGGTCACAGTGGATCTTATTGCGATTTAAACTGCATTTATACTTTAGCATGGTTGTGTATATTTTGCAGAGCTTCTGAAATGGGGCAGGAGTTCAGGCATCAGCTGTTGAAAGTTCAACAGCAATTTCCTCAGATAATAAAAGAAGTAAGAGGCAGAGGATTGCTTAATGCAGTGGAGTTGAACAGCAAAGTTCTATCCCCTTTTTCTGCCTATGATATCTGTCTGAAGTTGAAGGATAGAGGAATTCTTGCCAAGCCTACACATGAAACTATAATCCGACTGGCGCCTCCACTCTCTATAAGGTATACCAAAGTCACTCTATGTTTTGTGGCATTTAAAATTGAATCAAAACCACTACAATAAAAAAATTGCTACACGAAGGCTTCAATTAGGTATACTGATCCAATAAAAAAATCAGTAAGGTATGTAATATGTTGTGGTCACTTCCAATAAAATTACAGGATATAATGGATTGGCTAATCAGCTTTGCACAGTGGAATCATATGATAGTAAGTGGACATGCGTTGTATCCTTGGTCCCTGGGTTGATGGTTCACTGATCCAGAGTTTTGATCTGATCAATACCATCATAGAGAGATATCACCAGAAAACAGTCCTTGATGCTCAATAGAAATGTCCGGACTCCTGACCATCCAATAAATAGCCTTACAGATATGCAGTTAAAAGTAAGTTTCCATGTAAGAGATGGGCCATTTACACAAGTCAAATGAGGTGGTTTATTTTCAGTAGCACCCATGTTTTCCAGCCCACAAAATGTTGAAATCATGGGGGCCACACCTGCCAAATAATGGATCCATGGTAGGCCCCACCAAACTTATGATGGAATCACAGTGAGCTCCACCTTCATAATGATTCCACCCACTGTAATTATCTAAGCACGATGGTCCATTCTTTTAATGACGGAAGCAAAATGGACCCACCCAACCAAATGATGTTATCTTGTGGGCTCCACACACCTAATGATGTCATCACGATGGATCACTGCCACCCACCAATAGAGAGGATCATTGTGGGGCCCACTTGCCTAATGATGTCATCATGAAAGGAGGAAATGGTACAGAAATGTTGTCTGTGGACATTTTTTAATATCCTCCACATGAAATATTGCAATCAGCTAGAATCTTGAGTGTACATGGGAAAATCCAATTTTCAGACTTTTTGAAACATGCAAACATTTTATTACATGCATGCAAATACATGGTTCTTTTTTTCTAACAGGAAAATCTCTTCAGAGTATGGAAAAAATCTTTGTATAGAATAGGAATACAATACTAGAATTAGCAGAAAAACAATTTTGAAAGGATAAATCAGTTTAGTTCTATGGATCCATCTCATGGCAAAACCACCTTATGTATTTAGAAACAGCAGTTACACAACCGTAATGCTTAAGGTACAACACTTCCAGTTCAACTACAATAGTTATAGTACAGCACAATGAATTTCATTTAGGTCATTTTAGACAAGCCTAATATTGCAAAAAATTGTGAACTTGTCATATTGGGGCCCAAAAAAAATTAGAATGAAGAGATAATGCAAGTGTTGATTTTCATGGGATACTGGAATATTGAACTTTTGACACTATTAATTTGCCTCAGTGTAGCTATTCATCACTCTTCCTTCTGTCAAACTGTGTTGTTACTTCTTTAAGTGGATTAATCTTGCCCCGAAACACGAAATCTACAGTTTCCTGATGCCTAATTGCTGCACTGGCAAGGTTCCTTATTCGGTGTTCTACCATTGATTTGATGTGCTTTATTTGTGTGGGAGACATTGAAGGTTAACAGCACTTTCAATTCAGCTACAATATTGGTACAGGACACCATGAACTTAATTTAGGCCAGTTTTGGACAGGCCTAATATTTTAAAAGCCTTGCAAAATGTCATATGTAGAGCCATAAAAATGAAATTGAAGAGATGATGTTAATGATTCATGGACCTTTTCGTTGATGCCGTTTGAGAATTGGTGGGAAAAATATCCATGTAATAATGTTTTCATGTGGAAGAGTTCCATCTCTGTTGCCGAATCTTTCTGGGACTATCATACAACCCGTGAATAGTTCTTTACATTGCTTTGAAGTTTATGTCTTGGACAGTTTCTGAGATTGCTTTAATATACAAAGTAGCTTGTTTTTGAGGTTGTCTTTGATACACACACAAGCAAATCAATAGATTCAGTTGCTAATTTCTTTCATCTGTGTAGTTCTAACTCGGTCTTAATTTAATAATTCCTCTCACATTTATGTTGAATATTGTGCATACTTGTGTGGAATTAAGTTGGTCGTTTAGTTTCACAATGCATTTGACATTTAAGTTTGAATCTTGTGCGTACTTATGATGAGCTGCATTTCAGTTTGGAGGAGCTTCATGAAGCAGCAAGGGCTTTGATTGATGTCCTAGAACTTGATTTGCCAAAGATGCAAGAAGATATGCCTAAAGTAGTTGAGGAGACTATTCCCCAAGCTTGCGACCGGTGTGGGCGTCAGGAGTAAGCTTCTCTAGACAATAGATGACTGAACTTGTGCGCGTTTATACCTCTCAGCATGGGTATAGATCATCAAGCCTTATGGAAGCTTTTTGAATAAAAATGAAAGCATTTCTCACGTCAAATCTTCATGAAAATTCTCCTGGAACCTTCTTTTCATTTTTTCAATGAAATTCTCAAGCATTGGACCTATGAGTCAGTTTTCGCATACTCTAAGAGCTAATTGACTGGCTTTCCTACATTTTTCTTCTTCACATCTACATATTAAGCATACTGGTGGCCATAACCTCTTACTAAAATGAAAATAATGATAAAAAAAAAAAAAAAAAAACCCGTAAATGTTATATCACTCTAGTCTCTACACAATTTCCCTTAGCATCTTGATTCTCTGTCAAGACATCCTCCCCAGGTAACCTGAGCAGGAGACTTGATGTCAGTGCTCTGGATACTGCCCTGTTTCAGTCAGTGGTTGTTAAAAATTGTTGGGGAACACCATGACTAGCCAGTGTCACTTATCATGTATCAGCTGACAGTAGTCCACTTGTTTGGTTAGCCTGGATTGTGACAGATTTTATGTTGACTTGAGGGCCCACCTTGTAGGTTCACCCTTTATTTGGTATGTGGGTCACACAAAACACGAAGGTTTTGGGTTAGTGTTAAGTCCTAACTACTGTGTTGATGTTACAAATCCTATGATGACAAATTGTGTTGTTCCCAAGTGGCTTTTCATGGCTGGGCCCTTGGGGAACTTTTCACACAATCACAGAATTCTGGGCTCTATGCACATGATGATTAAGTAGTGGAGAGAACCAATAGGTTACTTTTTCTCAACAGTTTGGCTGATTGGCACGAAGGCATTATGGTTGACTTGCTATGTCACAGATTCCCAAAGTTCATCGTTTCTTACATGATAGTTCATGCATATGCAGCATATACAAGAAGTTGATCCACAGGTTTTTTCTTCGGATGAATTGACTCTGTAACTTTAACATCATCTCCAAGCCATTTCCCATCAATATGGGGTTAAAGAATTCTATTCTAAAACTCCTCACTTGGTTAGAAACAAATTTCTGAAGATTTTGTTAACTTGGAATTACCAAATAAAAACTATTAAAAATAAATGAAGTTGGGATATGTACAATGAAAGGAACTGGGATTACATATTAAACAATATTTGGATTGTACACCACATAAGCTAAATGTGGTTTCATTGTATTTGAGGATTAAGAAAAGAAAATGTATTAAATAATATTGAATGCCTTTAAAAGGAATAATATGAAAGATAGATAGAGTGGTGTCTATAACTTCAGGAGTCTTATGTTGGTAGAAAGGGGTTATTTTAGGATGTCACATGGCATGGGTAATATGTTGAGAGAAGTTACTTTAGTACTTCAAATGGGTCTCATGACATTCATTAATACCAATCACCTGCAACTGCAACCAATGGAGAGAGAGAGAGAGAGAGAGAGAGAGAGAGAGAGAGAGAGAGAGAGAGAGAGAGAGAGAGAGAGAGAGAGAGAGAGAGAGAGAGTAGAAGTTTAGTGAGACATGGTCTAGACAAGATATTGTGTTCCCTTATACTAAGGACATATATTATACAGTATTATAATATTCTAATGCTTCATGAGACATGGTTGGGACTACACATTTGAAAACCTGAAGTTCTTACATGATTGTATTAAGAGGCCAGCCTATAACATTGATGCCAGCATATAATATATTCTAATGCTTCATGAGACATGGTTGGGACTACACATTTGAAAACCTGAAGTTCTTACATGATTGTATTAAGAGGCCAGCCTATAACATTGATGCCAGCATATAATATGTGATGTCAGATAGATCATGGAATTTATTAAATGGAGACAAGTTCAGGGCAGATTGTGTAGAAAAAGAAAAAACCTAAAGTGTTATAACACGTCTTATTATTCTAAACGTATGATGAAGGAGTGAAGGTGGGACAAAGTGATGAAACTTGACTTCTAATAGGTGGGCAACTGGGCATATGTGGAGTGGAGGTATAACTGTACAAGTACGGTTGAGCTTCACATGCTTCATGACTTGTATTGGAAGGTAGGAGTTTGCATCTCATGATTTGGGGTGGTTTCAAAAAATAAACTTTGAGAGTCAAATGGATTTGATAGTTGCAAATATGCCATCAGGGGAGGTGCATTTTGATTAAAAAAAAAAAAAGAGTGATGTTTAGAATCAAATGGATCTTGGATGCTGGAAGTTTAAAAACTATAGAGAAAGTATTAAACTGAGATCTGAAGCACCAGTGCAATTAAGGTAAGATGGGATAAAATTATCTAAATTTGCAATATAGAGAATTGGAGTAAATGACCAAATGTATTGTATTGATTATTTAAGATGACCAGGATGAGATATTGTGCAGAATATTGTAATTTGATCTATTTTATTAGATCTGGTTAGGTCCCCATTAAGGTAGTGTATTGATTATTTAAAATGACAAGGACAGGAAAGTGCGCAGAAGATTGTAACTTCATCTTTCTGTATTAGATCTGGCTGGCTCTCCAATTATTGATGGCATCAAATTATTGTATAGCAGTCATACCCACAGTTTTTTTTTTTTGGCTATATTGGGATTTTGATCTCTCTCTCTTCCTCAACCAGCTGAACAACAATAGAGGACCCCACACAGAAAGTATAATTTGGAAGTAAAAGCTTGAATGAAATTGAAGAAAAATGATAATATAATTTGTTTGATATGTTACTCAACTATTATTTCATCACTGTGTCTGTACCCAAAGCATACAAAATGTAATAAAGATATACTCATGATGTTTAATCTAATAAAATCTTATGAACCTTAACTTCTATTTTGTGTCACCCTCCTTTCATGAAATGTTCCTTTCTTTACTAAAAGTCTCTTCCTCTATAGTAATTCAAAGTTGCCATACTCCCCTCTACTACCAAGGCTTTGAGTTTCATCTAGAGATGCTACAACTGATGCGTCTGAAGACTAAGGTTTAGGTGGAGGTGTTTTGTCCCGATTCTCCGATTATCCAGAGGTTCCGACTCGTTAAAAACCGGGTCCTTATTTATGCCCCGATAAGTAAATGGATCCGGGTCCGGTCCCACCTTGGTTCGGACCAGTGGACCCGTTACCCGATATATTACCTCAATTTTCGAAAATCTCTCCTAAAAATCATATTTTTTTAATATTATTCTCTACTTAGACCCAGACCCAGATCTAGACCCGTCCTATATATGGTTCTGGTTCTGGTTCCGGAGCCAAGAAAACGGTTCCGGGTCCACCATGGACCCGGACTGGAACCGACTCGTTTACAACCCTATTAACATTCCATCATTGGCAGTAAATATCGCTATATTTCCAAAGTAAAACAGTTGACTTTAGGTTTTTTTTTTTTTTTTTACTGTAGTGTTTTTTTAGCATAAAATGTTGCATCTGAACATAAGTTATGTTCATCCATAAATGATATTTCAAATCACTTGAGATTGATATTTCACAATCCTTGACTCCAAAGAGCTTAGTTGTAAGATTTGATATTCTACACTTCAAAAAAAAAAAAAAAAAAAAAAGGCCTTCCCATTTTTTGGAATCAAAGCAAGATGAAAATGGAAAAGTTCTTAACACTCAGAAGGAACGATGTATTTTTAAAGATTAGGATGCAGTCAGACACCCATGAATCATCCCATTAACATTGCTTATTGAATGGGTGTGATCATACAATGCTAGTATTCATGGAAGAGTTCTCCAAAATACATGTAATTCAGTCACCCATGTATAGGGATGTAAAGGGGTCCCTGATTCTCCGATTACCTGAAGGTTCCGACCCGTTAAAAACCGGGTCCGAGTCCTTATTTAGGCCCCGATAAGTAAATGGGTCTAGGTCCGGTTCCACCTTGATTCGAACCCATGAACCCGAGACCCAACATATTACCTCAATTTTTGAAAATCTCTCCTAAAAACCATGTTTTTTTTTTTTATATATATTATTCTCTATCTAGACCCGGACTCAGATCCAGACTCATCCCATATATAGTTCTAGTTCCGGTTCCAGAGCCAAGAAACCGATTCTGGGTCCAAGTCCGGTTCCACATTTTCCTTAGCAGTTCCAGGTCCACCATGGACCCGGACCGGAATCGACCCGTTTACAACCCTACTCATGTAGCATCCATTAACTTTGCTCATTGGAAAGTTTATATATTGGATTGCATTTTTTTAATCATGTCAACATATCCCAAATCCTCTCAAGTTTTTAATTAATTAATAACTTTCAGTGCACTTTCCTTTTCATCCCAATTCAGCATTCAGGATTTCCAAACAACCTGATCTGGATATTCTCTTTTCCATGCATACCTCCAAACAGAAAAGCATCTAAAGATGTAATGCACGTGTGCCTTGTTTACACCTACTGAAATTATGTAATTGGGTGCGAATGTGACTAGGAGATGGATCATGTTGCCTTGGAAAATTATGAAGAATTCTAGGGAAATATTCCCATTTTGTGTTGATATGATTGGCCCCACAGGAAAATATATGAGGAATCCTGCTCAAGGAAACATACAGTTGCTCCCTAATGTTTTGTATATGGGGGGTCCGTTTTCACTGATCCTGACCATTGATGCAATGGGGCCATGGATAATCTCAACTATCCATTCTTTGACATCTCTCCATCTCCAAGGGGCCCTATAGAGTTTGACCTAATATGTAGAGGTATCAAACTTGAATACACAACTTGAAGGTTGCAATGACCGACCAGTACTTCATCTTCAGTTGTGCCACGGGCTCTTGTCACTCTTACATCCTTATATCCTTTCTCACTACAGTATTATGTTCACATCTAAAATCTGAGAAGGATTTAAAAATCAGGATGACAACTATTTTTATTTTTATTTTTATTTTTATTTTACATTAATGACGATTCCTTACACGTCTTTTCAACTCAAAAGTGAATGCAGCATTGATGAAAATTCAAAGCTTGTTTGATTGCAGGCATTTAGAGAATTCCTGTCCGGAGCCCTCAAGAACTAGAATTAAAGCCAAAAGTGATTCGCTCAGCTGATTCTTACCTTGAAATTCCAATCACATAGAGAATTCAAAAATCTCAAAAGCAACCATGGCCTTCTTTTAGACAAGGAGAATTCCTATTAAAAATGCTCTCAACCAAATAAGCCATTAGAGATAAATGCTTGATAAAACTAGAAAAGATCCAACGAGAAGTAACAGCATGCATTCGGGAGCATTTATGGATAGTAGCATTTGAAGAGACTTGTTTAAGATAATTTTGCCACGTGCAAATAGACCATTAATGAGAAAAGGTAGTAAGGATAAACTTGAAAAGTACAACATTTTGAAGATTCAGCCCATAACAGACTAGAATGATGAAAAAAAATACAGCTGACCTTGGGATAGTTGGGATAAACTTTAATGATGATGATGATCAACCAAAATTCATCAAATGATATGTAAAGATTTTGACTTTGGTCGATGTAGTGTACCAAAGTATATTTTAAATTTGTACAAGTGAGAACAATATCTTACCGATGCGTCAGTACTAACCTTGCATTCCATAATCTATCGGCTCTCCACTTCACATGAGATCTCCTTTCGTCACCCAAAGGCTACATTGATCATCCGAGGGCTCGATGGGGTCCCAACCTCTTTAGATGGGGTGAAAATCATACAAGCAGGGTGAGATTTACTGCACCAGCAAATAAACTGACTTTCGTTGTCATAGATTTGCATATTCAAGGTATTTGACAATTGACATTATGGTGGGACTCAATGCCACATAAAGAAGTGGGGGCTGCCCATATCATTTGCCTGTCAATTTTGAGACAGTAGATTTTTATCCCATTGCCTGTGATACATGTGCTTAATGGGAGAGATCAGGATGTGTACTACAACAAGCTTTTTCTTCCTTCTTTTTTTTTTCTCTTTTTTGTTAGAAGAATTACTTGTGTATCTTAGGTGGCCTTGATTTGGTGTTGAGAATGATCTTATAAGGGTCCTTCAAAACAAAAGACTAATTAATTCAAATCTTTCTCATCATCAAATAAGATTGAAATTTGGCCACAGTTGAGCTATAAAAATCCCTTTCTATCCCTCCATTTTTTGTACAACCAAGTTGGAAGTGGCTGAATAGGTCACTGTAGATGGCTTAATATACTGTTGGTAGTGCAACCAGTTGATCTTCAAAAGGATGAATGACACCTAAAAAGATAAGTGAGAACCTTTTTAATTATAGGTGAAAAGGTTCCAGGTCTAAAATACTCCAGATATTGGGCATATCTAATCTTTCTGGTTCTGGGTTTATCTCATCTGTTAAGATAAGCAAGAACATTAGGCGAAAAAGGGTTCTTTGGCAAAATATTCTGCACTTGTGTCCCCACACATTGTGCTGATAGAGATTGGACAAACATTTCAAAAATTAGCTACACTATTAAGATCACTAAAACTAAACAGTGTCATAAAATGCTCTCAATCCCAAAGTTCTCTCTCTCTCTCTCTCTTTTTGTTTTTTTGTGTATTTTTCACCCAATTCATGATTCCACACCATTACTACCAAAGACATTTTATTCCATATTCAAACACACTCACAACACCAGAATTCCAATTGACATCCCAATTCTACCCTTCCTCCTGCTCAAGAGTCAAGCCGAAGTGAGCCGAGCCGAGCTGAGCCAAGACCTTTTCATCGTCCTCTTCCTCGTCCACAAAATCCCTCCTTCTACCCCCCTCTCTCTCTCTGTCTCTCATTAAATAATAATAATAAATAATAAGATTCAAAATTAAATAAAATTATAAAAAATCACCTTAGATGTCTGATACACTAAAAAGGTCATTTGTCATGTTTGTTTGCCATAAGATAGAATAGAATAGGAGTAAAAAATGTTGCAACGGTTAAAAATTTTACCTAAACATAAGGGATAAGTGAAATAAATCTATTGCTGACGTACCACACCCTTTTAGTTTACTAAATCCACCAAAATTTTATTCCAACGAATCTGAATAACTTGTGTCATGCATAAAAAACCTATGGGGCCGTTTTAGTGCACAAGGCATCATCTAAGTTGATTTTTTGGATAATTTTCTTTTAAAACCATCGATCATAAAATAAAATATCCTTATTATGATTTCAACAGCCACTTTCCATACAAATCAGAACCAAAAGGAATCTTCTACCAAAAAAAAAAAAGAATACAATAAGGACTCAAGAAAACATGAAGACTCTCTCTCGTATCTAGGGATAGGGCTAGGGTTAGGGCTAGTGCTAGGGCTAGGGCTAGGGCTAGGGTTAGGGTTAGACTCTCTTTTTCTTTTGTTTGTTTCTCAAGATCCGACGGGAAAATTTCATGAAATGCTCGTGAACTTACAGTTTTGGGGTTTTTAGGGTTAGGGTTAGGTTTACGTTACGGCCCCCTACCCCCTTTCACTCTCTATTCCTTGAAGCTTCGCTATCTTCTTTTTAGGGTTTTTACTTGGGTTTTCTCTCCTCTCCTCTCATTTCTCTCCTTCGATTTGGTTCTGGCTCGATTTGGGAGAGCTAGGGTTTGGTAAATCCGTCGTCCTCGATGTCTTCTGTTCGACCAGATCTCGATTTTCACGGCAAATGCGAGCCGTCGACGGTCGACCACTTCGATCGGTTGCCGGATTCTCTTCTGCTTCTCGTCTTCAACCGGATCGGCGACGTGAAGGCGCTCGGCCGCTGCTCCGTCGTCTCCCGCCGCTTCCACGGCATCGTCCCTCAGGTCGACAACGTCGTCGTCAAGGTCGACTGCGTCATCTCCGACGATGACGCCGCGGCTGCCGCCTCCGGGTCCTCCGCCTCTTATAAGTGCAGATCCATCATTTGTGACTGCATCCGTCTCTTCCTCGGCGGCATTGTTCGTCCCCTCCAAGCAATCGCCCAATTCCTCGGCTCAAAGCCCAGATCAAGCACCCAATTCCTCGGCTCAAAGCCCAGATCCATCTCCCTCGATAACTACGCCCCCATCCCCTCCGGCTCCGGCTCTGGATCTGAATCCTCCTCCGGCGAGGTATCACATTACTCGCCGACAGAGGTGTTGAAGAACTTCAACGAGATTCGGACTCTGGAAATCGAGCTCCCCGGTGGAGAGTTTGGGATCGATGATGGGGTTCTCCTCAAGTGGAAGGCCGATTTCGGATCGACCTTAGACAGCTGCGTCATTCTGGGCGCCTCATCTGTGCACGCCCCCGGCGCAAAATCTCCAATTGGGCGTGAAAGCGAGGGAAATTGCGGGAATGACGATAATGGGAGCATTCCGGACACCAATGGTGGATTGAAATTGAGGGTTCTGTGGACAATTAGCTCTCTGATCGCCGCCTCCGCTCGGCATTACCTCCTGCAGCCCATAATTGCCGAGCACGCAACGCTCCAGAGCTTGGTGCTGATGGATTCCGACGGGCAGGGGGTGTTGAGGATGAACAGAGAGCAGCTGGAGGAGCTGCGGGTGAAACCCCTCTCAGCATCGGCCTCAGCTAACCGGACTCTTGTCCCAGCGCTCATTATGAAGCTCTGGTACGCGCCGCACCTGGAGCTACCGGATGGAACGGTGCTCAAAGGCGCGACCTTGGTCGCTATCCACCCCAGCGAGCAGACGGGAGGGGCGAAGAAGGAGGCATTGCCTGATGGGGGTTGCTGGGTGTCCTCGGCGTTTGAGGAACCATTCAGGACAGCCGCGAAGCTGCTCGTGAAGAGAAGAACATATTGCCTCGAGATGAATTCGTTCTGAGATATGGGTTGTTGATTTGAATCTGCTGCTCCTTTTGTTGTGAATCAAAGAGGGAAAAGAAAACAGAGAAGATGATATTTGTATGGATATGGATAAAATCTGACTGTGCACTGATTTTCCTTTTCTGGATTGTTGGTCTTCTTACCGCTGGTGCTGATGGGTGAGTTGAGTATGCCAGTTTCTGGGTCTATCGGTTTTTCTTCTGTCTTACGAAGACCCAAGAATTAGTTTGTATTTCTGTTTGGTAATGACAATGGTCCCATGATCCTCTCCATAGGCTGGAGATGTTGTATATAAAGTTCTAATGGAATCAGTCTTGTAGCTGATCGTGTCAATCCTGGCATGTGTAAATTTTGAATTCTCTGTTGTCAATTTTAATCTATGTTAAACTAATAGTGGTTTCCATTTTTCCTACTTTTTTCTTTTGCTAGAAACATTACCTGCTTATTTGAGTGCTTCATCTTGTTTGTGTTTAATCTGTTTCTTGTGGAAGTTTCCAGACAGCATTTACCATTACCTTGAAGGCTGATCTTTAATCTTTACTTCTTAGGTAAGTGTTTTCCGGTGGTGGTTATAATGTTTTAATCATTGGAATGGAGGAGTTAGTTGTTTGATGTATGGTTTTCTTCTGAACTCTTTTTATTCGTTCTTTTTTGGTAGATCTAAAATTACTCAGCTGTTTTGTTAGTGCACAATACCAATGTCGTCTTTGGATTGCTCATTGCATTCAGGCAAGATCACTAAACTATTACATTCTCCCCATAAACACTTCTCTGGAACCCCCTCCCTCCATTTCCACCATTTTTCTCTACTGGGAGGGGTGTGAGCAGTGTGCTACCCAGCAATGTTGGTGTTTTATTTCAGTAACTGTTTATGGGAATGAAATCTCTTGAATTTGCTGTTCTTTCGGATACAAATTGATGCACGGTACCGTATCTGGGCATCATAGCACATTGAAGTTATTCCAGCTCCTTAATCTTTTGGGTATATGTTGACGTAATTCTCAGTTGTGTTATTGATCCTTAACCTTCTTGTGGCATTATTATTTTTCAGAGGTGGGGATTGTGAATAATTTTGAAGAGTACCCAAAAAATGAAATTTCCATCTTTTTCACGTCTGAGCTTGTTTTGGTAAGAGCCTCCACGTCTGTCTATTTCTTTCACAATATCTGATAGCCTGTGGGTGATACAATTAGTATTACTGGATATTAGCTCGAGAGAATATCCCATATGCTTGATGCTTTATTTTAAGATTCCTTGGTAGGACTTGAGTTTGGAAACCCCTTAATAAGTGCTACTTTTTTTTTTTTTTTTTGATAACGTAGGGTTCCCAGCCCTTTGGGCCAGAATAATCCCTACGGGCCCAGGAGAGAAAGCCGGGTAAAATTCCCCTGTGCTACTTAATAAGTGCTACTTGTATCTATCTATCTATACGTATGCTTAAACTCTACCCTTTTGTAATGTTTCCATCGGTTCTACTGTATACTCATGCATATTCTATTTTTGGCCTTAGTTTCTGAAGGGTTTATTTGAAATCTTTAGCCTCCTCAAATTGATGGGACATGGCTCAGATAATGTTGATGATGAATATCTTGATACTGCTGTTCGACCATTACAGTTACCATCACATTCTGCATGTTGGTGATGTGTGGATGGCTGCTGAGGTCTGAGGAAAGGAAGATATCATGTTAAGCTTTTTTCCATTTGATTTCTTGCTAGTGTAGACCTCATTTTTTTGCCCTGACAAATTGTAGTTGGTAAAAGATTCTCTGTTATCATCGTATTCGTTTTTTGGGATGGGCAAGTTCCAAGGGATGGATTATGCACCAACATCTGTCAAATGCATGATCCTATGATGCTCAATAAGACTATGATGCTCAATATGCGTGACATGAAGAATTGAAAATACGTCTCAGCGGATTCTATGATGCTCAATAAGCTGTTGACTTATTGGCCCTGTCATGGGATGGATTATGCACCAACATCTGTCAAATGCATGATCCTAGCTGACTGATGAAAATGGACAAATGCAACCAGTGACAGTGACTTGTCTCAATTATATATTGATTGGACCATCCTGATTGAGAGACGCAGGGGCTCTCTCATCCTCCAGTGAGATAACTACATGGACAGCTTATTTGCTCCATCAATCACTGTATATTTCTTATATTCCACTCAACTCTCATATTTCAGTTTTTCCTTGGGATCTCATTAGGAATGGCTGAACTCTTTGCGTCGCTGGGACCTCCTGGGCTATCCCTGGCTATTGAAGTGAAAGTTTGCTCCTGACTCTTGATTCTTCATTACCAGCAGCATTCATGGCATGAAACTGGCGGTGGGGACTCCCTTTAGAGCTCACAGGTAGGGCCTTTTATTTGGTAGAGATCCTCATGGCTGCAATGGATAATTACATGCATCCATGGTTAAAATGTGTCATTATTTGCACTTTTACTTCAGTATGCAATAAACTGAAACATTCCAATGGTGGTTTTTGTTGGGAAAATAAAGTTTCATATTTGTTGCAACGGACAAAAGACAACATGTGCTTTATTGAATAATTTTGCCACTGACAACATGAACAATATGATCCATTTGGAAGAGGCATTATAATGTTGAAAAAGCTTGATTGAGGGACCGTTGAGAGATGGGTGCAAAGATTGAGGGACCCCAAGGGTTATGTCACCTTATAATTTTGAAAAAGCTTGGGAAATAATTGGGCGGCGAGGATGGTGAATAGCAAACTTTCTGAATAGCACAATAATTAATTATATCCCTCCAATACCCCCATTGATACGGCACCGGCCTAAATTTTACTTCAATCACTATTGACTACTCCATTGGGTTAATAGAGGGATGATAAAATGGTATTAACTAATACTAATAGGTTATAACTCTCGTCTTTGTTCATCGGTATATATCGCAGATGACATGACACCTGCCTAAATTTTACTTCAATCTCTACCGACTACCCCCACTGGGTTTAATAGAGGGATGAAAAAATGGGTTAACTAATACTAATAGGTTACAACTCTCGTCTTTGTTAGTCAGTCCATCCATAGGTGATTATGACTCATATTGAGGAAAAGGGATTTTTTTTTAGTGCAACTGGGGGCTTTTAAGATAGGTCACCATGGAGAAATAAAATTAATGCTCTTAACATGATTGACACAAGGGTTTGATGATGACGATTGTTAATGGAGTTCAAATTCATGGGATTGTGTGAGATATGAATGGTTGCATACGGTGCCAAGGTGGGCCCCAACTTGGTCTGCAGAAAGTAACAGCCCAAGCGCCCAACTACCAGCATGATGTGATATCTCTCTCTGAATTTATGTATCAGAGGAGACGAGCAATGAGCAGTCTTTGTCCTTCTTAATGATGCCCAGTTGAACTTGAAATTGAGGAATGACACCTGTGTTAAATGAAGTTGGTAATTTGATTCATGCTGATGGAATTATTATCAATCTATTGTGCAGTGCGAAAATTGGTATATTTTCAAATTTTGCCCCCACTAGTTTCACATTATAGGAAAATCTCATGTCATTAACTTATTGAAGTTTGGCTTTATCATATGGGATCAAATTGCAACCGTTGTAGTCCTTTTAGCAATATATTATCGAATAAACTGAACGTTGGGCATTGGACCAAGAAAAGGCACATTTATTTCATTTTAGAGTTTTTTGGTTTGCATAAACTTTGGGAGTCAACGCACACAGATTAGTTTAGGTTGTACTGCTGCCTTGTCCAAGATTCGATCCTGTTATTTACTGACCATGTGAATCAGTCTGGATCCTCTGAGTCACCAACTCAGAAATCTCGAGTTAAAGGATTAGATTTATAACTCCACAGTCCAGCCAAGCTATTCAAAAATACGAGACAGTATCACAGTGGGATTGCCCCATAAGATGAATAATGCAATCAATAAATGATTAATAAATAATGTATAAGACTTGTGTCAGTCATGTCATCCATCTTAGGGTCAATCTGAGAGTTCTTAGTGGAGTATAATTTTAAGACAAAATACTGTAAGTGGTGTTCATAAGCTGTGATCAATAATTATTCCAGAGTGCAAGCATGTTCGATGTTGCTTCTCTACCTCATTGCTTTTGTGTTGTAATGATTCCCAGCTGTTTTCTCGTGTGGATGTGATTGGTGGTCTGCCACTCAACTAGTACTACTGCTCTCTTTTTCTGCTTTCTTCCGTTTGGAGTCTAGCAGGGCTTCTATTGCAAGAGTTGTGTAGCTCCTTCAAAATATCTAGCACATGGGCCACTACTAGGGGTGCTCATGGCGCAGGTCGGGCCGTGCTTAGGCATCATTTCTGAGACCTGGCCAGACCATAGAAACATAGGTCCAACCAAATACAGGGTAAAGCCCGTTTGAAAAATGGTTAGAATGACCCATTATTTTGGTCATCTTTGAGTCAAAATAAACGTGAGACTCACTTATCCTTTTAAGTGGGAATACATGGGAATGTAATCTACTCTATGAGTAGTTTAATGACATGTATTGAGTTGCTCTAATCCATTAAGAAATGAATAAGAAATTGCCTCCTTAACACCACTACTTGAACATGTTAAACATGGAAACAAAAAGAAGTGGTAAACTTGCATCCCACATTGCTTGAAAGCAAAATATTCTTTGGGTATAAATAGGTTTACCTTGGTAGTATAGGATGAGCCCCAAGGGGCATCCCACTTTTATAGAAGAGGGAGGACCTAGACCAAAGTGGGGTCACCACCACACACGCGCGCGTGCCCCGCATTGGGGCTTGGGCTTCACGCGCGGGTTGGGCCTGGCTCGGCCCACTACCCATTTATTACTTTTGGAGAAATTTTATTTAATAAAATTTCTTTTCAAAATGGGGTGTGTCCAAGAGGTGTGTGCCCATTCGCATCTAAAAGGGTGTGTCCAAAGAAGAAGCATCTGTTCAAGTGAATAGTCACTGTTCTGAACAGATGCAGCCCCTATGAAGAGACCTGATTGCAGGCTATATATTCATCTCGTTTCATGTTGTTTTGATCATTCCATTTTCACTGCTGCTGCTGCACTTGCATTGCATTGAGTCACTCATTCAGAGTCAAGAAGAGAGTTATTATACACTAACTGGTTCGACAATCACACAGTTTGTAGTGCTGCAACTGTTGTGAAACAGATCATTGTATCTTGGGAGACAGACGCCATTGAAGCTCGTAAGCACCATCGCGGGGGCAAATTTTGTCTTAAGGACATAGTGTTAACACTAGTCTTGATCAACTGCGAATCTCTGATCTACTAACTACAACAACAGAGTACTGTTTTTCTGCCTTCAAACAGTAAGTACATTTTACATTCAAACAGAGTACTGTTTTGTTTCATTTTAATGTAAACTGCTCTCCTAAAATACTGAAGTAGTTGTACTCGGACTAACAATCTTAAGACAAAATTCCTTTAAAGTTCTGAGTACATTCTGTTCTCTATTTACTTCAGTATTTCTGGTTTCGGTTTATGTCAGTTTTCTACTGGTTTCTTCTTCTGTTTCTGAAACTAGTAGTGTAAAACTGAGTTTCATTCTTTATATACATTTAGTTGCAGAACTTCAGGTTGTTCTGTAAATTGCATTTTGTTTGCCTCAGTCTTCAGTAACCAGTTATAGGTTACCATATAGTCTGAGTTACTGTTTACAGTACTATTAGTTGTTTAATTCTGCAGTTTACTCTGTTTAAGTGATTTCTGTTCTGTTACACAGAAATGGGTATTGAGAAGAATACTCCAGTCACTACCCCTGTTATGGTAAACCCTGGGGAGAAACCTGAAAAATTCAATGGGACTGAGTTCAAGAGATGGCAACAAAAGATGTTGTTCTATCTCACCACCCTGAACTTAGCTAGGTTCATCCATGAAGAAGCTCCTGCTTTGAAAGAAGGTGAGATAGACAAGCAAGTAGTTGCTGCTATAGAAGCCTGGAAGCATGCTGACTTCCTCTGTCGAAATTACATTCTCAATGGACTAGACAACACATTATATAATGTGTACTGTTCATTGAAGACTGCTAAAGAATTATGGGATTCACTTAATAAAAAGTACAAGACTGAAGATGCCGGAATGAAGAAATTCGTTGTTGGCAGATTTCTTGACTACAAGATGATCGATTCCAAAGCAGTTATCAATCAAGTTCAGGAACTTCAAGTAATCCTCCATGAAATTCATACAGAAGAAATGTCTCTCAATGAGTGTGACAAGTGTGTATATGTCAAGAACACTAACAATGGTTGTGTCATTATTTGCCTCTATGTTGATGATTTGCTTATTATGGGTAGTAATGATGATATCATTCAAGATACTAAGAGGATGTTGAACAATAAGTTTGACATGAAAGATTTAGGTGTTGCCGATGTAATACTAGGAATAAAGATTTCTAAATCATCGGATGGACTGATATTATCTCAATCGCACTATATTGAGAAAATACTCAAGAAATATAATCAAGATAATAGCAGTCTAGCAAGAACACCTATAGATATTAGTTTCCATTTATCCAAAAATAATGGAAAAGGCATATCACAACGAGAATACGCACAAATAATTAACAGCCTAATGTATGTGATGAATTGTACTCGTCCTGACATTGCATATGCTGTTAGTAAATTGAGTAGATACACAAGTAACCCAGGATCAGACCACTGGAAGGCTATAGTTAGGGTTTTAAGATATTTAAAATACACCCAAAACTATGGATTGCAATACTCGAGATATCCAGCTGTACTTAAAGGATACTGTGACGCCAATTGGATATTAGATACCAATGATTCAAAGTCCACAAGTGGATATCTGTTTACACTTGATGGTGCAGCGGTATCATGGAAATCTTCTAAACAAACTTGCATTACTAGATCCACTATGGAATCTGAGTTTATAGCATTGGATAAAGCTGGCGAATAAGCTGAATGACTTCGTCAATTTCTAGAAGATATTCCAATGTGGTCAAAACCTGTGCCTCCTATTTGCATTCATTGCGATAGCCAATCAGCAATTGGAAGGGCACAGAGCAAAATATATAACGGTAAGTCTCGACATATTCGTTGAAGGCATAATACCGTTAGACAACTGCTTTCTAATGGCATTATGACGATTGAGTACATAAAGTCCATATATAACATTGCAGATCCCTTTACCAAAAGTTTAGCGAGAGAACAAGTAAACCGTACATCGAGGAGAATGGGCTTAAAGCCTATGAATGAAAAGTCACCATAATGACAACCCAACTTAGTTAACTGGAGATCCCAAGATTTGGGTTCAAAGGGACAACTGAATTGTGTGGGACTTAACGATATCACTATGGAGACAAAATCTCCTGCTCATTCCTATGATATTAATAGTAATACCTGCAGCGGTAATTAGGGTAAGGAAAGCTTTTAATGATTCTTATATCTTGGTTAATCGAATGGGGTATAGTAGGATACTCTTAATAAGAATCACCTATGTGATTGTGAACTGGGCCGATTCTATGAGAATAATTAGGCTAAATTCTCTAAAGCACGCATGAAACCAGGCATTGTTCAGGGCCAAAATGAACACAATCATGAGAACCAATTGTGTTCGGGAAGATTCTGTGTAAACTCTATTGTCTCGATTTACGCAAAATGCTGAATAGTTCAAGACATCATGTTCACTGTTTAACCAGCAAATCCGATAGTATTTCACAAGAGAATATTCAAGGCCATAAGCTACCTTTCTTTATACAGAGGATTTCCAAAATTTTCTCTCTTTGTGTGTGTCTGCATATCATTTCATTGCTTTCGGTCAATTTCATTCATGTGGGGGATTGTTGGAAAAATGGTTAGAAGGACCCATTATTTTGGTCATCTTTAAGGACCCATTATTTTGGTCATCTTTAAGCCAAAATAAACGTGGGACCCACTTATTCTTTTAGGTGGGAATACATGAGAATGTAATCTACTCTATGAGTAGTTTAATGACATGTATTGAGTTGCTCTAATCCATTAAGAAATGAATGAGAAATTGCCTCCTTAACACCACTACTTGAACATGTTAAAAAAAAAGAAGTGGTAAACTTGCATCCCACATTGCTTGAGAACAAAACATTCTTTGGGTATTAATAGGTTTACCTTGGTAGTATAGAATGAGCCCCAAGGGGCATCCCACTTTTGTGGAAGAGGGAGGACCTAGACCAAGGTGGGGTCACCACCACATGCGCGGGCCCAGCCCCGCCCCGTACCGAGTCGGGCCGGGCAGGGCCTGGGCTTGGGCTTGGGCATTCGCATCTGAAAGGGTGTGTCCAAAGAAGAAGCATCTGTTCAAGTGAAGTCACTGTTCTGAACAGATGCAGCCCCTATGAAGATACCTGATTGCAGGCTATATATTCATCTCGTTTCGTTTCATGCTGTTTTGATCATTCCATTTTCACTGTTGCTGCTGCACTTGCATTGAGTCACTCATTTAGAGTCAAGAAGAGAGTTATTATACACTAACTGGTTCGACAGTCACACAGTTTGTAGTGCTGCAACTGTTGTGGAACAGATCATTGTATCCTGGGAGACAGACGCTATTGAAGCTCGTAAGCACCATCGCGGGGGCGAATTTTGTCTTAAGGACATAGTGTTAACACTAGTCTTAATCAACTGCGAATCTCTGATCTACTAACTACAACAACATAGTACTGTTTTTCTGCCTTCAAACAGTAAGTTCATTTTACATTCAAGCAGAGTACTGTTTTGTTTCATTCTCCTAAAATACTGAAATAGTTGTACTCGGACTAACGAAGCTCACCCATTCAGTATTTTGGGCCTTGGTAAAACCAGGGTTCTAGCATATGTATTGGCTTTCTAGCAATTATTTTGACAACGTACTCACCAAACGACAAGGCTTCATATTAGGGCAGGCCTGAGCCTAAATCACACATCCCAAATATTAAATGGTCCCTAGATTGGCCCAAAGCATGCTGGGCCCGGATCAGGTCCATGTTTGCCTCAGCCCATGAACATCCAAGCAAATTGTGGCTGATCATTGGGCCCAACTAGAAAAGGAAAGCGGGGAGGCGCATGCACTTGTGTACCCTGAAAGTGAAACTAACCTGGTCCACCCCGATGAAGGAAGATCGAGAGACGCTTCTGCAGAAGATATGGGCACAGAACTAAATTATTGGCCTGAACAGGAAGCCCACTAAAGAAAAGGCTAGGATTTGGTGAATCCTATGGACTAGAGCCCACGAACAGCTCTAGCATGGCAAAACATGGAACCAGGGGAAATATTCTCCTAAAAGCGGACACTTGAGATCTATGGGGCACACTTCAGGGCCACCTTTAATCAAACAAACTTTAAGAGTGAAACTAAGGTCTAGGATAATCCGATGAGCTGCATTCTTTTTTATTATTCATGATCCTTAAAATAGAGACTATTCCATCAATCATCACATCATCCAACCACCAAGAATGGTTCTTGGTTATAAATGTGATACATATTCCTCAAGTAGGCGTCCAGGCTTAATATAACCAACCATCGAAGCAGAAATATATATATATATATATATGTATAATATATATGCAAGTAATCCATCGCGTGAGAATGGAATGACACGAGAAATAAATGATAAGAGTTTTTGATACTTTAAATTACGTTGCAGTTGATTGAGCCTGAGGTGGGGAAGGGGAAGAGGAAGGGGAAGGATAGCATGCATGCTCTCTACTTGCCTGCATTCCTGTGTTCATCACAATATTCAAGTGTTCATCATCATATAGAATATTGTGAGCATACGTACTCAAAGAAGTATATGTGTTGTAAATACGATAATCTTCTACCATCTACATCATATTTTGGAAAATTCTTCTAATAAAAACAAAGGAAAAAAATACAAATACTTTTGTCTTCTCGATCATTTCAGTCTATGGAATGAAATTTTGGGGCACACAAGTTAAAGAATATAGCACTACTTAAATATATGCAGAGTGAGTGATGGTTTCATGTCATAACTCACGCCCCATACATGTTACAAATAGAATACTTAAGTGACGGGGTGATAAACACCTTCATATCGTTCAGAAGAGAATAGAGGAATTAAAGAGAGAACAGGTAAGAAGATACAACGGCCGTGGAGGATGCCTACAGCAACCGACAATAAATTCTGTTTTGTTGCTACATGGGAAAGATGATAAACTATGCATCATCAAGAGCTGAAAAATAATGATGGCCACCTCTGAATACTTGATAATAACCCTTCACTCCAAGAATCTTGATCAACACTATTTCCCATGTAAGGTTCTACATAAGGATTGTTTGCCTACAGTGCATGACCGCATGAGGGTGATCCATCATGCTTTATTGCTCCTCATATACCCTTTCCAGTTTCCACCACCATGGAAAATGGCATGCACGAGTGATAATTTGTTTTGATCTGATCACTCAGTTTGGCGATATTCGTGCGATTTTTAGGCAGTTTGGATGGGCTGCATGCGTTTCATGCAATTTAAAGATCATGGATGGAATGCATGTCATTTGTGTATGGGGAGTCAATAGGCCCTACACCCCATCGGCAAAATGAAAATTTACATGCCAGCTACTACTATACGATGAGTACACTTAAAGCTTACCATTGTTAGCCATGGGGCTATGTTGAGCTTGAGAAGATACGGCGAAAATGGGTCTTGCACCTGGGCGGTAAAGCAATTTTGATTAGTCAAGACACAGAAAGATACTCTAACAATGCATACTCTAATTAATACAGGTGAATGCGGTTGCAACCACCGCATTACCACTGATATAATACCATCCAAATTTTGTTCAGATCTTATCACAATTTACCGTGGTATCATCTGTATTTGATTACTTCTTCACTGAAATATCTTTTGGACTAGTACGAAATATCAAACAAAGAAAAAATACAACAATAATAGTATGTTTTAAATACCAAATGAGAAGATAACTACTAGATATTACACTCATTATTAATCGATTATTTTAAAATACATAGGGCTTGTTTATTTGCATTAAAATACAAATAATTCATACTATTACTAGTTAAAAAATAAAGATCATAGAAGAATTTTTAAAAATTGAACATCAAATAAACTTTCCCTTTAGGGACATAAAATAAAAAGACGAAAAATGATATCTTCTTTATATTCTATTTCCCTAAAAGAAAAAGTTATTTGATGCATGATTTTATAATATGAATTATATGTATTCAATTCTTATACATAATGATACAAACAAACAGGCCCTTATAGTCATTTTGAATGGTAGGAAGTTGGGAACTTGACGTGACCATTCATGTTCTAACTTGATTTATGACGAGTGGCTAATAGCTTTTCTCTATGATAGGTAGATCCATATGATGCAAAAATCTGTAATATTTCAGGCAATCAAATTAAGGTATTTCTATTAAAACTGCATACGATGCTTTATTCTTCAACTTTTCTTTGTTAAGTCTTCTTGGCTGATTATAACTTTTGAGAAATGAAATTCAACTCTTCAAGAAGTGGAAAACCACGGGATGCTCAGTTGGTCAGCAATCTCATATCCCAGCTGCCCAAGATTTGATCCTTGGGTATACTGCCCTTTCTCACTTCTGTGGGCTCTCTTTTTGTTGTGGGAGAGCTCATTTCCCACATGTGTAGTCTCTCCCCACTTGCGTGAGCTCTCCCCCCACATGTGCGGGTGTCACTATGGGTCCCACGCTCCCTTGGTTGAGAAAAAAATCTATTTGAGACGTGAACCCTTTTGTATACCTAAATTTCAAATTGTCCTTTTGGTGTAAAATTCTGAATAGCATCCTGAGTAGGTCGAGTATAATGAACAGGAGCGAGAAAATCATCCAAGTACCATAAGATAATTTCAATCATGAAACTAGGTTCAGCATTTTAAACAAAGCGTAATTAAACTTCCAAAATTGAAGCCCCCAAGTACCATAAGATAATTTCAATCATGAAACTAGGTTCAGCATTTTAAACAAAGCATAATTAAACTTCCAAAATCGAAGCCCACGTAGAGTTGAAATTATTATTTGTTGTTGTTTCATCTTTGATTGACCCTCTACTAACTAATGCAGGGGGAGGTGGATAAATTAATATTTTCAGACACCAATGTAAGTCATGTATATGGAATATGGATATAGCGCCAGATAAGATAATTCAAGATACAGCCTCGCTTTATAACTTTTTGTTATTTAATCTTTTGGGTAAAACATAAACTTTCTTACTTCAGAATATGGATATGAAGAGACTTAACTATAGATATAAATTTCATCATTTATATTATAAATTTTTAAACAAACTATTACTTTTCATCTGATGAGAATTTTCAAACTAACGATTCACTTTTTTATAGTTTTCTCTAACATTATTATGATTATTACAGGACTTGATACAATTAGATATGTTGAAGCTAATGCCTTCCAAATATTGGAGAAGCATCTAGTACCAGTGTCTGTATATTTGATTCAGACTTGACTATTACACCGTCATTAGCTAATATCTATATAAGAAAAAAGTGAGAAAAACGGGATACACGTTATAGTAATGGTAAAATGATGGTGCTGATAGAGATTTCCATGAGAAAGTACTGATAAAGAGAAATATAATCGGGCCATTATAGTTAAAGATTCTATAGAATGAAAGTTCTAAATTTTATTGTCATTGTACACCTCAAGCGTCTCTAGGCATGACGGAGTTAATACAAGAAATATCCACCAGAGAAAATGCAATGATTAGAGGAACTTCAGTGATCATGCAGGGAAGATTATTACAAGAAGCTCCACGGTGGACATAGTTTTTTTTTTTTTTTTGTCAAAGAATCAGAAAAGGGAACTTCATGACAAAATCTTGGAATGGGTTTTGATCTTATAATATTTAATACATACTTTAACGACTTGCAAGAAAGAAGACCTTGTGGCATTTAAGAGTGGGTCTAAAATGGTTGATATTACAATTCAAATGAGCGGTTAATGAGAGGATCTTATAATATATAATACATACTTCGAATGGTTGATATTACCATTCAAAATTGCAGCTTTTACATAAAGTTTCAACAATCTTCTTTCTTGGTGAGATACCAAAGTAAATCTCAAAATCACAACACGAATGGAAGTCATCTTTGCCATGAGGCTAAAAGTTTGATCGTAACCCTCTCTGTGCTTCTGGGAAAACCATATCAACAAGTTGCATTGTGAGTCTACCAATACTTCCATCTGACTTGTGCAGTCCTCCAAACACATTTACATAAAACCAGTTTAATATCCTTCACTCTAAACTCAAGGTCCCGATTTTTATTTTTGTTTTATGAGGGCACTTATTTCCTCATTCAAGGCAAGATTTCATCCGGTACCTCTTGCTTCACCAAATCAAGATTCATTATTATTGGTCGTCCTAGCAAAGCTTAACAAGTAACAAGAAATTTAAATCACCACAGTTTCTACCCATAGCCAATCTTTTTCTTTTTTTTTTAAATGGTACAACCCATAGTCAATCAGTTTGACAATTCATCTTGTAGGCCTCTGAGTAGTGATACATTCTCCCATTCAACAACATAATCGTCGCCTTGTACCCTTGTCCATCATCATAAACGACATCTTTCTTTTACTATGCTGCCTCAAATCATTATCAAAGCCTTATACCAACTATGTTGGGTCAGTTATATAAATTTTGTTTCACCATTCTAGCCAAACCTCAGATTGGTTATACTTCTTTACATCTATCCTTAATACTTCAATCCCTCCCCTCTTTGGTCTACTATTTTTCTTGACAGGCAATGAACCCGTATAGAGAAACTTTTCATCACTAGCACCGTTGTTGGCCTCCATTGGACAAGTCAAAACCATCTTTTTTTATGACATGGGTATCCCCGAGGTCTTTGATACAACAAGACTAATCCTTAGGTGGCACCCGCTAAACCCACACAGATACACACCGGGCAAATATGGGGCATGTTTCGAACATAAGATGACATGGGGAGCAAACTTTTCACCACTCCACCAACTCCAAGGTGGGTAAGTCCATACCATCTCAAACAAGTCTCCCTTATTATTATTATTTGAAAACAAGTCTATTAACTTATCACCTTGATAATACCTAAATGCTCCCGAATGATAATATTTTTTTTTATTCTATTTTTCCTACTTTTACCACAAATCTATCTCAATATTCTCATATCTACTACATTCCTTTTTTGCTCGAGTTATTTCCTAATTGGTCAATATTTTGCTCAATAGGTAATAACAGGTCCAATCATTGTCTTCTAAAATGTTCCTTTTTTTTTTCCTGAATGTTTATCTTCTAAAATGTTCCTTCAATCGCATTGGTGCACATCAATCACAAAGCATTCTGTAAGTGAGGCTCCAATTCAACCATCCAGCTCTTACTCCTCAATCCCATCTTTACTAATTATAAACCCAAGGTATTAAAAGGACTCTCTTTATGGTATCTGTTGAACTTCTTTATGGTATCTGTTGAACTTCAAATCTTATGAGTTATATCTCTTCACGCATCTCTATTTAAGTTACAGCTCAAATATTTTTCCTTCATATGACTTATCTAATAGCCCTTGGATACTAAAGCCTCCTTATCATCCACCAACATTGTATCATTACAAAGCACATACACAAAAGTACCACCTGAAGATGAGCAATTGACTCGCCCATATAATCAATGCAAAGAGACGGGAGCTTAAAGCTTAACCCTTGATGCAAACATATGGATATTGAAAACTCATCAATCTGATGCAAGTCGAGCCACACCCAAGTCCATTGGACCTAGCCCATGAGCTATCGGGTCAATCAGATCCAACCCTTTGGAAAAGCCCACAGATCCAATGAGTTTGAACCGACTATTGTGGGAAGCTATCCTATTTTAAGTAGTCTTCTAATTACTTTAGTATTTTAGAAATTAGTAGGTTTCTTTAATTGGAATGTTATGAGATAGGAAAGATCATAGGAACTTTATTATAAATATGTAAATCCCCCTTTAGGGATCCACAACTTCGATTATTGAATTGAAATTTGTTATTGATTTGGTTAATTATTCTGTGCGTGAGTTCTTGGCTGTAGAATCCTTCTGGATTTGGGTAAATCCCTACTGTGGGTTTGGTCCTCTTCCCTGGCTGCATCAGATTGGTATTAGAGCAGATCCGATCTTGGATCTATATTCCGATTACTTATTCGAAGCAACCCCACCATCCATCATCCGGTCGCCAATCCCTATCCACGAAATCCACCAGAGAACCCATCCACTCCTCATCACACCATCAATAAGCCTATTCCAACCAAACCGAGAACCCTAGACCACCGCCGAACCAAAACCCCCACCCAAAACCCCTCCAAGCATTCCCCAACAATACCGCCCCACTACCTCACTCAAACTGCCTTAACCTACCCTCCATCGTTACCCCATCTCCTGAAACCAAACCCAACAACCAGAAACCCATCCCAGATTAGAGAACAAAAAAAAAAAAAAAAAAAAAAAAACACCCCATCTTCATTCCTCACGCCCCATCCCAGAAAGAACGAAGAAAGAAGGAGAACTCAAGCTCTGAGTTTTTGAGACGTACCATGCACCAGAAGAGGTCGCCATCTCCATCGTCGCCAAACCGCCACGACTAGTCACCGTCGCCGTGCTCCCTCCATCGTCGCTGAAGCAGATTGCCACCAAACCCCTTCTCTTCATCAAGTAATCACAAAGATAAGAGAGAGAAGAAAAAAGGGTTTTTGTTTGCCCTTTTAATCCTCTGTGAGCACAAAGCCCAAGGCAGGGCTGAAATTTCCCCCCACTCCACGTGTTCTCCCACAGTGGACGTGTACTGGGCCTGACCTACAGTCTAGGCCCGACCTGAGTCCCAATCCGGCCCATTCATCAGTTAGCAAAAAAAAAAAAAATCTCTCAAGAATGTATACTCGCAGCGGTTAAACTTTTCAGGGAAAGCTTACTGACAATCAACGAGATGCTATGCTATCCGAATTGTCTCTGCGTGTGCATGCATTGGACACCGGCCTTTCTGCCAGTGTACTTGCATTAGAGACCGGGTTTGCAGCCTTGCAAAAACCAGCACCTGACACATCGTCCAGTATAGGTATTCCACAAATTGTACCTCACCAAGCTAATGCCAATAAACGTGAGTCTATTCATGATTTTATTGAGCGTCTTTTTACTTAAAAAGACCATGAAGACGCGCCACTAGCACCCAAAGTTGATGATATCACCAAACACGTCAAAGTCGAAGTGGTTGATTTCTCTGGACGCCTGAACCCACAGGCTTTTATTGATTGGCTCAATTCTCTTGAAGATTATTTCAACTAGTACCGCATGGATGATGTACAGCGTGTGGCCTTTGTCAAAGTCAAGCTTAAGGGTTAAATAAGAGCATGGTGGCACGGCGTTGATCATAACAATTTCATCATGGGACGTCCCGCTATAATTAGGTGAGACGACATGCGCGAAAAGGTTGAAAGTAAGTATCTGCCCTCTAATTATTTTGATATACTTCAACAAGAGTTTCTTGTCTTCAGGCAGGGCACTTTATCATTAGATGAGTACACAGAGAAATTCAATGATTACGTCATTCGATGCAAAAGTCGAGAAGATGACTAAGAACTTGTCAACCGCTATCGGACTGGATTGCGCCAAGAAATTAAGTGCGAAGTCCTCATGCATGACTTTGATACAGTTGATGAGATCTATAACAAGTCAAAAAGAGTTGAACTGGAATTACGGTCGCCAAATATGAGACGCTTTGGTGCTCCATGCGGAGAACTTGTGCCTCGCAGAGCTCCGGAATTTCAAAATTCCGGTGCTCCACCACAAGGTTATCGCCCAGCTACAGAATTTCAGAATAACCGTGCTCCACCCCAAGGTTATCGTCCCCCAAAGAGGTAGCAACAACCCAACTAGTCTAATCAGCGTCCTTTTGTACCAAACCAACAGGGCGTCGTACCACAGGGATGTGGACCTCCAAGGACGGATCGGCGGAATGACGATTGTTGGCGTTGTGGTCTATTGGGTCACTTTGCCAATGATTGCCCACAGGTCTGAAATCTTTATTATTGTGATGAGGAAGCCTATTATGACGATGAACAATATGATGAACATATTGAGATGGAACCACCCCCTGAAAATCACCCAGTGGAAGCATAGCAAGACACTCGGCAAGAAGAACGATCAGATCCTCTTCCTAGAGCCACCACCACTGCAGAAGAAGGTGGACATGTGCTTATCATATGCCGGCTTTTCAATACCAATGAACAAGAAGAAGAAGAAGATTGGCGGAGAACTTCCATCTTCCGAACGTGTGTGAGATGCAAAGGTAAGCTGAGTAATTTAATCATAGATGGCGGAAGTGCTATGAATATTGTTGCGCAGGAAGTGATTGATTAACTGAAATTGTCAACTGAAAAGCACCCGAAACCTTACAAAGTTGCATGGGTAAATGATCATTCCATTCTTGTGACCCGCCGATGCTTGATTACTTTCAAAATTGGCATTTATGAAGATGACATATGGTGTGACATAATTCCTATGAACATTGCTCACATACTTCTTGGTAGACCTTGGCTCTTCGATTGAGAGGTAATTACAGATCAAAAGAAGCACATGCATTCTTTTAAGTGGAAAGGACAAATGGTGGATCTTCTTCCAATGCCACCAATAGCATTTTCTCCAGCAACTCCCACTAGCCCATCCAATCCACATGTTCTCACTATACGAAAATTTGAGGAAGAAACCAGAGAGCAAAATGTGATATTTGCACTAGTCACTAAACAAGTGCAGGAGCCTTCTAAGATTCGTATTCCCACAGAGGCTCAGGCCCTCTTCCATGAATACTTTGATCTGACTCCTGAAGAATTACCAAAGAGCTACCTCTTATGTGAAATATACAGCATGCTATTGACTTAGTTCCTAGGGCATCCCTGCCAAATCTGCCTACTTATCAGATGAGCCCAAGTGAACATACCGAGTTGAAACGCCAAGTTGATGACTTTTTGCAAAGAGAGTATATCAAGGAAAGCTTAAGTCCTTGTGTTGTTCTAGTCCTCCTAACACCAAAGAATGATGGCAGCGGGTGAATGTGTGTGGACAGTCGCGCCATCAACAAAATTACGGTCAAGTATCGTTTTCCTATTCCTCGAATAGACGATATGTTGGATACAATGCATGGATCTACTATTTTTTCCAAAATTGATCTACGGAGTGGCTACCACCAGATCCGCGTCCGACTAGGTGACGAATGGAAAACAACATTCAAAACAAAAGATGGCATTTATGAGTGGTTAGTGATGCCATTTGGTCTTTCTAATGCACTGAGTACTTTCATGCACGTGATGACCCAACTATTGCACCCCTTTCTTGGTAAATTTATTGTGGTTTATTTTGATGATATCTTGATATACAACAAATCCAAGAAAGAACATCTTGATCATTTGAGGTGCGTGTTCAGCACCCTGCGCCGTGACAAATTTTATATAAACTTCAAGAAGTGCTCTTTTATGACTGATTTTGTGCTTTTCTTGGGTTACTTCATTACTACTCGAGGTTCGAGGCGGATCCCGCCAAAGTGAATGTTGTTGTTGATTGGCCTACTCCAACAACCATATCTGAAGCTCGAAGTAATTTCCATGGGCTTGCGACCTTCTACAAGCGTTTTATCAGAAACTTCAATAGCATCATGGCCCCTATTATGGACTGTAAGAAACAAGGGACCTTTAAATGGACCAGTACTGCCGCCCGTGTATTTGAGCAAATAAAACGGAAGATGACAGAAGCTCCAGTTTTGCACCTCCCAAATTTCAATAAGGTTTTTGAAGTTCATTTTGATGCATCTAATGTTGGTATTGGAGGTGTGCTTAGTCAGGAAGGGCATCCTATCACCTTCTACAGTGAGAAGCCGAATGAGTCCCGAAAAACATATTCTCCCTATGATCTCGAACTATATGTTGTGGTACAGAACTTACGTCATTGGAGACATTATTTAATTGGAAGAGAGTTTGTTCTATTCTCTGATCATGAAGCCCTCAAGCATTTACACTCTCAGTAGATTTTGAGTGCACATCGTGCAAGGTGGGACTCCTATCTTCAGGAATTCACTTTTGCCATTTGTCACAAGGCTAGCAAAGAAAATCAAGTTGCAAATGCGTTAAGCCGCCGCAAACATTTATTGACTAACATGTCTATTACTATTCCGGGCTTCAAAGAAATTCACCAAGCATGCCCTCCGAATAAAGATTTTGGCCACATCTACACTTCTCTTTTTAATGGCAATCCAGCTCAACACCCCCACTTCAGTATTAATGATGGATATTTTTTTCGAGGCACACAATTATGTCTCCCGGCTACCTGCATCCGTGAACATATTGAGCGAGAATTACATGGTGGCGGATGTAGCGGACACTTAGGCCGTGACAAGACCCTTGATCTTGTTAGTGATAGGTACTTTTGGCCTAAGATGAAATCATATATCATTAAAATTTGTGATTTATGCAGGGTTTGTCAGCTTGCGAAGGGTAACAAAAAGAATACAAGACTCTACCAGTCCCTTCCCATCCCACATGCTCTGTGGGAAGATATCAGTATGGACTCTGTTCTGGATCTACCGAACACCGCACGGAAAGTTGATTCTATATTTTTTGTGGTAGATCGATTTTTTAAGATAGCTCATTTTATACCATGTTCCAAGTCTTCTGACGCAACCAAAGTTGTGCAGTTATTCTTTCGAGAAGTGGTACGTCTTCATGGACTTCCTAAGACAATTGTATCCGACCGAGATACGAAGTTTATGAGCTATTTTTGGAAAACACTCTGGCTGGCCTCTAGGACAAAGTTGCAATTTTCCAGTGCCTGTCATCCGCAAACTGAAGGTCAAACTAAAGTGGTAAATCGCAGTTTGGGCAAATTGTTGAGATGCTTAGCTCGATACCACATTACATCTTGGGATCTGGTCTTACCCATGGCTGAATTCGCTTACAATAATTCAGTTAACCGATCTACTGGGATGTCACAATTCCAAGCCGTGACTAGAGTACGATCCCGACCAAGTGGAGAAGCTGAAGATTTTATCCGACATATGCAGCATGTACATGATGAGGTTCGACATAACATCGCCATTAGTAATGACAATTACAAGCAACATGCTGATGCACGTCGCCGTTTTGTTGAATTTGCAGAAGGTGATATGGTTTCTTTTTAGAGGATGCCACTATTTCTCTAAGTAATATGTCTTTTTCCTTCTCCATCAGTGCTCTGCTGTTTCTTTCTCTTATTGTTTTTCTTCTCTGTTTTGTTGTTTTTTTTTTTTTTTGGTTGTAATCTTTTCTCTCTTTATTAATTCAATTTGCAATTTAGCAATAGAAAAAAAAAAAAAAAAAAGAATACGTCCCGAACGCCTTCCTCCCAAAGCAAATAAGAAGCTGCATCCTCGCAATTCGGGTCCTTTCAAGATCTTGAAGAAGATAAGTTCCAATGCATATGTTCTTGACCTGCCCGCCGAGTTAGGCATTAGTTCCACTTTTAATGTAGAAGACTTGACTCTCTACCGTGGACATCACACAGATGAAGGGATTGAAGAACACATCTTATCTCTACCGCCTACTCCTCCTTCGTCTGATCAAATTGTGGATGTACTTGATAATCAACTCGTATTTACACGTCGCGGAGGTTTTCAGAAGTTTCTTGTTCGGTGGAAGAATCGCCTCATCTCAGATGCATCATGGATCACTACTACTGATTTCCAGCGACTCAACCCGGACTTGTATGAACGCTATCACGCTATACACTCGCCAGAGTTGAGTTTTTCATAAGGCAGGGAGAAATGATGCGAGTCGAGTCAAACCCAAGTCCACTGGACCTAGCCCGTGAGCTATCTGGTCAATCAGATCCAACCCATTGGAAAAGCCCACAAATCCAATGAGTTTGAATCGACTGTGGTGGGAAGCTATCATATTTTAAGTAGTCTTCTAATTACTTTAGTATTTTAGAAATTAGTAGGTTTCTTTAATTGGAATGTTATGAGATTATAAAGATTGTAGGAACTTTATTATAAATATGTAAATCCCCCTTTATGGATCCACAACTTCTGATTATTAAATTGAAATTTGTTATTGATTTGGTTAGTTATTCTATGCGTGAGTTCTTGGCTGTAAAGTCCTCCTGGATTCGGCCAAATCCCTATTGTGAGTTTGGTCCTCTTCCCTGGCTGCATCACAATCTCTTCATAGGCAGTTTTCACAGTGATTATTACTCCCTCATACATGCCTTTAATGATGTCAATATAACCTCTCATGACACTTCTTTTATCCAAAACCCAACAAATCAGATTTCTAAGTACCTAACATAGGATTTCTCTAGATCAATGAAAACTATATGAATGATTTTCCTCCTCTATGTGTTTTTCATTAATTGTTTAAGTATGAAGATAGCTTCCATAGTTAACCTCCCTAACATGAAACTGAATTGATTTACAGATATTTTGATCTATTATCTAAGTCTTTGATTCATTGCTCTCTCCCATAGTTTTATAGTATAACTCATAAATTTAACCTCATGACAATTTGTACAAATTTGTACATCTCCTTTGTCGTGTATATGGGTACAACAACACGTCTCTATTCATTTATTATTTTCTTTGTCTTTAACATTATCATTAATAGCCTAATTAATCAAACTCATTTAGTTTCTCCCAAACACTTTCATGCCTCTATCGAGATGATATCTAACCCTATAGCCTTTCATGCATCTATCCTTGCCCATGCTTTCTTTACTTTTATTAGCCTAGTTCTGCTATAAAAGGTACGCCTTTGTAACAAAGTATCATGTCTTATATCTAAGCCTATAATATAATCTTCATTTTAAAGTTTGTTAAAAGACTCAGGAGCTAAAAAAATATCTTTTTCCTTCTTCTCTTATTAATAACTTATTACATAGGTCATCATATATTTTGGATTTTGCATCACTTATTTGTTTTCAACTTCTTTCTTTGCCTTCTTACACAATTCTTGGTTTACCGTATTCATAATCCCACACCAAACTTTGTAGCAATGACTTTTTCTAGCACTTTCAAATCTTAACCCTCCACCACTAGGGAATTTTTTTTTTCTTAAAGTGTCATTTCCTTTTTGGTTGTTCAAACTTTAAGCACGACCTTGCTAATATAGTCGGTCAATTAGTTCCACCTCTCTCCTTTGTGTCTTCCTTCAAATCATTCTCTTCCATATCACTTTATGTTTAAATGTTGTCTTCTTTTTCCTTTCAAAGCCCTATTGACAAATAGCAACATCTACCAAAATCCATATAGGAAGAGTATGATAACAGCCCTTATTACTTTCTCCTTCAACAATTATTTTCTTAACAATCTAAGTTGTGCAAAGTATCTGTAAAATCTAACTGGTTTGAACCGCTATATCACTCAAATATACTTCTCGTGAAGTAGCCCTAGAAGAGAACCACTCAGTACTAGAGTACAAAATCCTGTGAATCATTGTACCATTGTTATATTCAAAATCTGCCTACAGATAGATAGTTTTCAAGTGCATTCATTGCCATAAACTCTTTAATTTCATTTTTTTTTCTTTTTAATTTTAATTATGTAACTTATTTGTTTCTATTACTTTCTAAATCCAACGTACAACAATCAACACTAAAAGGTTTTATATTTTAAAGGTAACAAGGTGATTCTATTGACCTTTGTCTGTTTGCACTCTCATGTTGATTGAAACAGCAAAACTTTACGATAGACTTTTTAAAGCTTTCCTAGAGACTTTCAATTTATGTGCTACAGATTCTGATTCGTAATGGTATAGGAGTTCTCAACGGTGGGTGTTCCTACCCACTTAGCTCTGGACAGCTGGCCTAGCAATACAAGCAACATATAAAAGTAGGGCAGAAGACTAAGGAAACATCAATCAATCCTATCTGCATTCGCAGCAATCAATGCAGGAATCGGTTAGGAAAGCAAGATAACATAAAGTAAAAGATTCCCAATAGGGGGGATTAATGAAATCCGGATGGGAAACCAACAGCAGAAAAAACAAATGATGCGAAAAAGCAGAAGACAGCATCACAAGCGTGACAGTCTTGCACTGTTATTAAATCCTTAAAAAAAGCAGTAAACCTCAAGTGAAGAATCAATTAGTAGAATAAAAAGATAATAAATTAATAGAGATTAAGGAAGGAGGTACGTACCAGCAAATGAAGAAGGCAAACAAGGTATTCAGTTTTTTCCTTTCCCCTTCAGGTCTGAATGCCTGCGTCCGTCGCCATAGCAAAGCTGTAGACGCGCATCAAACCCTGTGGGAAACTGATTCTCCACTGCAGCCCCTGAAGCAGCTGTCCCGATGAAGAACGGGGCATTTGGCGGGGCATCGACGATTGGAGAATGAAACCTCTGCATGTGAGGAAATAAAGGAGATTGTGAATTGGACTGAAGGGTCCCCCTATTGAAACCGGCGAGACTGGAAGAGATAGAGAAATTCAAGTTATGGTCGGTGTTCGCCGATGTTGCAGCAGCCGCAGCGACAGAGATGAGATGTTCTGGCAAGAAAGCATATTGTGTAAGCTCTGGGTGATCGACTGCATTCGCTGCGGCCGTGAGGTTGAGCGGCAAGCCGCTCAGCGGAGGGTTTCCAAAGTTGGCTTGGCTGGAAAAGCCAGAAGTATGTTGGTTTTTTCCCTGCCCATAAATGGCAGCGGGGCCAAAGTAATCCATGGGAGGAAAGTGCCGGAATTGCTTGGGAATGAAATTGGGGCTTGGGTTTTGTGCAGTGGCAGAAGGAATGGTAGTAGCACTAGCACTATCATTGCAGCCAGTGAGAAGATCAGTGAAAGAGCTTTGTGTATTAGGGTTTGCATTCTGCTGATGGGGGAGATTTGATTCCTTCTCCTTCTCTTTCTCCTTGGCGGTGCGCTCTCTGGCACGCTCGCGGGCCTTGACGCGGTTCTCTGATCTGGAGAGGGACAAAACCGAGCCCTTGCTCGTCTCAGAAGTGCTGCTACAAGCAGATTTTGTCAGGGAGAGCAGCTGCTGCTGTGACTGTGTCTGTGTCTGCTGGTGCTGTAGATAGGTGGTGGGTTCAGTTTCCACATCAGGATCAAACCTCTTCTCATCACTAGCCTCCTCCTCCTTGGGCGAGGTGGGGAACGCTCCGTCGAGAGGGGGGAGCTTACCTATGGCCTGTGCCGCAGCTTTTATTAGCCATTCAACAGCCTTGCTAGGCTGATCACATCGGAGACGATCTTGAAGATCATAGAACTGGATGGCAGTCGAGACCGAGAGTCGAATGCGACGATCTCTCAGCCCTTTGGCTGTAAGCACCTTGCTGTGGCGATCCTTCCCTCCAGAAGCCCTAGAAACCCTAAAAATCCTGGACGACTGCCATGCCAAGAGCCGACCTTTCTCCTCTTTATCAACACCTCCCATGCCTTCTTCCCCTTCCCCATCGTCTTCATCGTCGTCTATCTTCACTTCCTCTCTGCCATTTCCGATCCTCCACCGCTTACGCGCCTGCATCTCCATCTCCTCCACCTCCATGCCGCTCTCATACCTATCTCCCTTTCTCGGTCTTTGTCTTCCAATATCTGGGGTTTTGTTCAAGCCAAGAATAAGCAAAAATTGAATTAGGGTTTTCTAAACCTAAACATTCATCAGGGGCTTTTGGCAGCAGTGCTTTTTTATACATACCCAGTTGGCGAGGATGATAAAAGGCACTTTTCAAGGTCGATATATCGCGGTCAGGGGGCGGAGATTGTAAGCTTTGCAGTACTTTCAAAAGCACGCCTGGAGAGATGCGCTATGCTTTCTCTTCTTTTTCTCTGCTGCCTGCCTAAAAACTGCTCAGTCTAGCTTTTTCTCCTGCCTGCGAAGAAGAGAAAGAAGGATCAGATGCTTAGCCGTACTGCAGCAGAAAGCTTTAACCGTTCCAGACCAAACCTTTCTCTTTCTCTTTCCCTCTCTCTCACAGACCTAGCTTTAAAGATGACGGAAGCAGCAAGAAAGAAAAGCCGAAAAGCATATACCTTGTCCTTGAATTTTCCCTGTCGTTTCAGCTGAGATCTGAGCTTTCTCCCATGAATGTATGATGCCTGATGGTGTATGCAGCAGAAATGAGGGGATTTCATGTAATAATCAAATAAAAGAGCTTACTTTCTCTGATGATATGTTGTAATGCAAAAAAGATCTTACCTTGTCTTGGATTTCTGCAGTTTCAGATGCAATCTTTGAGCATTTTGCTGTGGATTCAAGATTCCTGTAGGTGAAAGTTGAAGAAATTATGTTAATTGCTTTCCCTTCCTTTTCTAATCATGGAAAACAAAACCAAAAGCTTTCTTCTCACTTCAAATTTCAGCTCTTTCAGCTGCTCAATCCTAGCTTTGGAGTTTCCACTCCGATCCGGATTTCTGCAGCGCATTTTTAAGCTTACTTGCAGTGAAAATGAAGAACATAAGCAAATATACTTCACCCTTTTCCTATAAAAAGACAAAAACTATACGAGCAAAAGTTACCAAGTACGGTTTCTGCAGTTTCAAGCTTTCTACCAGTAAAAATTACAAAACGAAGTAGGTTTTCATCCATTCATCTTCCAGAAAGTACGTGCGAAAAGAAGAAAGTAAAAGCTCAGTTTTTGCAAATCACGCCTGGTGCGTTTACATCGCAGATCGTACGTTTTTACAGCGAGTTAAAGCTTCCTATTGATGAAAATGACCAAAGAAACAGTAGTTCCTTGGCGGTTTTTTTTTTTTTTTTTTTTCGATCTTTTGCTTCGAAAACATCTTTCTATGGCTTAAACATCTCAAAATCAGCTAATGATGTTCTAAAACCAGTCAGATCTGTGTTTTTCAGCTCTGATCAGCAGCCCTAGCTTTAAAAAAATCTTGTTTTGGTTGAAGATCTAGAAATCTAACTAGAACAGCTTGTAATCAAGTGAGAGAGAGAGAGAAATCGGCCTCATTGCACTTACTATCTCAACCTGATCTGCATTTACGCACATCCGATCTGCAAAATCAAGCTTCGAAATGGGGAATCCGAGCTGTCGGATGGTTTCGGACGTTGAAGCGGCTTCAACGGGCTCTTGATTTCGCCCGAAATTGGAGGGTTTCTGAAATGAAAGTTCGTGGATCTCTACTCACCTTGCTCTTCTTTTCGCGCTTTTTGATTTCATCGAGATTCCTGCGAGAGAGGGAAAAACGAGGATTTCTGTTGTTGAAAGAAGGTAGAAAGAGAGAGAGAGGTTTTCGGTGATTCGAAGCCCTAGGCGATGCGGATGCGCCCCTAAAAACCCATTCGAGCAATCACCGGGCCTATCAGGAAAGGACTGACATAGCGCCGTTTCTCTCCTAAAATAGTGCCATTGTTAGTGAAATGCCACCGTATTGGGAGAAAATAACAAGAATGACACTCTGTCTGTGATATTTCATGTCTCGCTTTTTGGAGCCCACATAGGATTTAATCAAAATCACTCATTTTATGCAGCAAGGCTTTAACATTAATAGTGTTAAATCTTGGTCAACCTAAAATATGGATATGAGCCATTGAATCATAAGGAAGATTCAGGGGTTTTTAAGCTAGAGAAAAGCATTTCCAATTAGAGTTGTACATTAAATTAGTTTTCTTGCAATTCTAGGTAAGTATCTCTAAATGAGAAGGGGGGTTTAGCTGTACTATCGATGTCAAAAATTCCTACTATAACGAATTCTCATTAGAGGTTTTACTAAGGGCGTGTTTCTTTACTAGAAATCAAAAAATTTATATGAAGAATTTATAAATTCCCCAAAAAATGTCCTTTAATTGAAAAATCATGAATCATCCTTTCCATTTGAGCATTTAGAAATGCCAAGGACATTGAGATTTTGAAAATTTTAAAGGCTACTTTTGACTTCTTAAGTGGCTGAAATTTATACTCAAGCAAAAGAATATAGCTCCTGAAATATGAAGAGATAGCTAGCATTGTCTTTAAACTGCCAACAATATAAATTATATATAAAAAAAAAACTCTGGTTAAGAAATAGGCTCTAAAGACCCATTTTCAAGAATTCAAAGAATTTGATAGGGGGACACAAAATCTCCAAATTATTGTCTCTGTTAGAATTTATAAATAAGCACCACGGTGTTTTGGAAATGAAATTTAGAGAATTCCAATAGTCATAGTTGAAGGTTCAAATACTGTAATCTTACTAATCAAATATGAGATTCCAAATGTTAGAGGAAACCTGTTGACACAAAAATATGTATATATATAGTTAATTTTTAAGTTTACATTACTTTCCAAGTAGAACAAATTGTAATCCAACATAAACACATGACATGATAATAACATAAACATGGTATTGTTTCTCCTTGCATCCCAAAATGTAAACATGGAACCCTTTTCATAATTTTGCCGTAAGATATATATATATATATATATATATATATATGTATAGGTAAACTTACTTACTAAATATGAGTAGATAACCAGAGATCTCGGGATAAGGTTTTTAACATGTTGAGCCCCTCAAGCCCATGCATGTTCTAAATCTAATACTATTAGTTCTCTTTTCATCAAAGCAAACTACTAAGTTTTTTTTCCTCCTTCATTATTGTTAGGCCATATGTAGTTTGTTATGAAATTTCAATGAAAGGATTGGTTTCTTTTTAGACACTCACACATCTAAATATATAAACTATATTAATGAGGTGTAAATCTAATATATAGATATATTGATTGTTTCAGTTGAACATAATAAGAGAAAATCTCGGTTGTTCCAAATAGTAAAGTTGTATCTTGTGGTTGAGTGAAATATCTTTCTTAATTTGTAGTGTTCTTCTCCTTGCTTGATAGTGTGTGTTTGTGAGTCTTATTCACTTGCAATTACAATATCTTGTACCAAGCTTGAAGAATGGGGTAAGTTTTTGAAGCCTCTAAGAGAAATCATGTTTTGAATTGATCAATCATGAAACTCTACTTTTATGAACACCTTCTGCTTGGGCAAACATATGATCAATCGTTGTATAAGAAGGATTTTGAATTGATTGGTGATCTTGAAAGCATTAGCTTCATCTAATGATCATAATCCTCTTAGAGACATCAAAATAAATGACCAAAGCAATTTGATCAATCATTCATTTTGCATATTTCTAACTCAAGGGGTTTTGCCCACATGGTAACACGGCTTAATTACAAGAGTTCGGGGAAAAATGATAAAACTTCCTACGGGTTCGTAAGTTTTTTATTTATAGGATATCGTACAAAAGCTCTTTTTTTTTTGGGTTAAAAAAAGAATATATCTATGCAATATCACACTATTTATAATTTTATGGAATAGGGCATGGTCAAGGGCAGTTTAGTCCATAAAAAAACTTCTTTGCATATAAGCCTCACAAAATGAGTTTTTTTGTGGTCCAACTCTTTGGACTTACAAACTGTGGACTTGGAAATGTATATTGCTATTTGCTATAGTGGGTGATGCTCGAACCAGCAAATGCTATTGTTTTTGTGCATCCTCTAGTGCCTCTAGGGTGCTTTTCGAAGTAATGCATGGGAGAAAGCGTTTGGAAATACAAGATGATTTGATAATTTAGGTATTAGAAAGAAAGATTCATATCTTTTTTACAAGGTGTAAATTGTTTATTTTATGGTTCTACAAATAGAGTGGTCAACATTAAAATGCAATTTTATTGTAATTATTCATTTTATGGCTTTAAATTTTATAGTAATCATGTTCATTGAATTTGAGAATTCAGTCGAAACAACCTCTTATATTTGGTATGAATCAGTGAGTTGCAAAAAATAACATATATCCTATCTAGCCACACCTATATAAGAGTTGCATCAAAAGCTATAGAGCATATGGACCTATTGTCTATGCCACAAAATGGACCCTCACATGGCCAGCCCTGTTAAGGCCAATCGGGCAATCACCAAAGTGGACAAGTAGCATTAATTGGATCCCACGAGACAGAAGGGGAGTATGTAAAAGCCGCTGACAAAAACTGACCCTTTTGATCTAGCTCGCTGTCCAGCTTAATGTGTTGATCTTGAGCAGAATATTAGTTCTAATTGAACCTGATATTTTCTTTTCTTAAATCAATAGCCAATGGCGATTAAAGCCTTCATGGGTTTAAATGAAAGAGTGGATCTGTTTCTTCACTAGAATTCAAAGAATTCTTGTTTGAATTATTTTATTTTATTTTTAATTCCCAGATAGGTGCAATTCAAAAATCCTCCTTTATGCTTTTGAGTATTCATAAATACCACAAAAAAAAAAAAAAAAAAAGGTTGGAGGTTCAGAAATCTCAATAGACATTGAGACTTTTTACGTGACTGAAATCTCGGAATTATAGTAAAGAGAAATTAACATGACAGTTGTAAATGTTAGGAACAGACCATCTCCTAACAACTGAAAAACCCTAACACACCAAATTCTTATCAGGAATTCTAGTGAGAGAACCACCCTAACTTCCGCACTCTTCATGGCCGAGCAACGGATATCTCAAGGGCAATTTTGTAGATATCACTAGAAACGGGGTCGAATCGGACATCCTGAGGAGAAGCACAAGCATTTCCTAGCTTTTATTGGAATTAAAAAGGTGTTCCACCCCCACCCAGACGTCGAGTTGTGAACTCACTTCCCTTCATAATCACAGGCTTTAAGGGCAGTTTAATAACATTATTATAAAGCAATTAGTTATAATAATAGATATATTACTCCCATCCACAAAGTAAGCTGTGAAACGTTTGAGATATTATATTCTTTACAATCAAAGTGACTCTTTTGTTTTGTAATAAGTGTTTGGTTGTACCTCTTTGAGTGGTCTCTGTTGCTTGCTCTCTGTAACTAAAAGAGAGAGAGACTGTAATTACTCAAACGTCAATTTCTGGTCTACACCAAAGTTGAAAAAATCATAAGTGTTCATGGAATGTCAATGAACCTCAAACTGAAGGGCTAATTTATAAGTATTAATGAAGGTAATGGACCTCAAAGCATGAGTGTTTATGATCTCAGTGGACCTCAAATTTCCGGTCCTTACAGAGTATGGATCTTGTAGGTACAATTTGTAGTTGGGCATGAATCCAAATATTTTTGTACCTGAGTATATAAATAAATAATCTTAAATGCTCATGTGCAGATGTCTTGCATCGTGCCATGTGGGACCCTGTATGGTCCATCCTCACCTTCAAACACCACTACCCCCTGAATGTTAGAGGCCCCATGTTTTTCACACCCATCCAAAGTGACTCGTAGTTGGATTGAAATAAGAAATTTATCCCCGACAAAACCGTTAAATTTGAGCGCCATAGGTCAAGGGGCCTTTTTTTTATTTATGATACCCCAATCTAAGGAGCTAGGACCCAAAAGAGCCGACACAAGTGGGTAATAGAAGGCTGCATTTTGGAAAGGCATAAGTGGCAAGAGTGTCAACCATGTAACCCCTTGTTGTTGTTGGATCCTGATTAAAATATTGATTGGACTAAAAATTCTACACATAGATAGGTCCCATCTGGATCTTTCAATATCCCACCTTCCCATGATTGCCCTAGCCCGGATAGATAACATAAAAGAAGTCAGCACACTAAATGAGATATCTGCAAGGAGCCCAACATGCTTTTATAAGAGTTAGACCCTTCTTATAGTGAGAGACTATGATGCATAGATACGGTATGGATACGGCGAGGACACGCCATAGACACGGCAGGGACACGGATTTTACACATGAAAAGTGAAGTATCGGATACGATACGACACGATACGTTGTCCATTTTAAAATATCCGTGCATCACATGTGAGAGATACCATGATGGTCCCACATATCACCAATCCGAAACATCCATACACAGAGGATCCATCAAAGTGAGATTTGGTGCTTATACATTAGATCCATATCAAATTCAGTTCAAGATCATATCCAAGTAAAAAAGCATTAATTGGGTGTGTCTGGAAGTGGATGGGGCCTTTAAGATGATCCCTCCCATCCAATGATTGCTATGAATACATACCTAGTTGGATGTTGAAGATCTTCATCCCCTATCCATATGCCAGATCATGCTGATGTCATATTTGTGGGCCAGGGTTGGCACCTTGATGATCATTATTTTTTTACTGGCTTTCTCATCCAAGGAGAAAGAATGACTTAGATTTATTAATTAAAAACTCAAGATTCTAGAAAATCCACCGTTAGTGGCCGTAGCAGAGTAGCAGATGAGTCACCCCCACTTTGTTCTGTGCTTCTTTTCTATTGGTTAAAAAGATGGGACCCATCACCTGAATACATGGCCTCCTAAATTGGTGAGTCCCTAATTACAGATGAAAAAACTCTATGTGATGAGGGCCACCTAGGGCCCCACAGATCATGGGATTTTTCAGGATTGAAAGATCATGGTTCAAATCCCTTCATTTGATCCTATAATTTTAACAGTCTTATATATATAAAACTAAATAAATAGACCCTTGATCAAAATGGTCCAATCCCAACCCCAACCCCAACCCATCAGAGCAACTCATGAAATCCATGATATGTGAGAGGGTTTGGATGGTCCATTCAGATCTTGATCAGATGGACCCAAGATGGTAAGCTCAATGGGAGAGAGAGGCACTGAGAGCAAAAAGGTGAAAGTTGACAGTTACAAATCTCTGAATTAGTTTGGTCAAAAAAACCAATATTACATTGGTACGGATCGTCCTGCATCTTTTAGTGGGAGCAATAAATTCAACTAAACTTTCTCTAGTGGGCCACAACCACAATGGAATGATCCCAATCACCACCGTTAACTAACAGTTTTGTTAGCAAATTGCTGTGCTCCGGACCTATCAAAAGTGATTACAACTTTAGAATATTTCACCTTGTGATGGATTTGTTTACCAGAACCACAAAATGGGTCCCACTTTAGTACGGACTCTAGTGGGTGGGCACATGAGAAAAATCGAGCAACATGATGACGCACGTGACACTTGGAAGATAACATGCACTAGATGGACAATGACATATCATCAGAGTGGCCGGGGTCATAGCTTGCTCAAAAGGCTATTTGCCCAAAGCTAATGTGACCTTCCATCATGTAAATCAGGTGGGGAGCAAATTAAAAGCACTTGTGGGCTCTCACCATTTCTATTCTTGCCATGTTTTTGATGTTTTTTTGTGCTGTGCTTTCATCATGCCACCTTCTATTTTCATTATTCTTCAAGTTGGTGATATGAGTGGAGTTAAATATATATATATATATATATATATGTATGTTTGTATGGGTGGTTCTAACTTCGTTGGAGTTTGTGGAGCATTATTCATAGAACATGAAAATGATTTCTGTGTGGAAGGATGATTTTTCATTGTTTTTTGTTTATGTTTTGTGGTTTTCAATTTTTTTATTTTATGTAAAAGTATTTTTGTGAGGAAAAAGAATTAGATGCGAAAAATAATATTCATGGAAATTAAATTTCTTGGTCCGATCAATAGTGGAACATAAAACTATAGGAAAAGGAGTATTAAATTCTCTATTTAATATACAAATGGAACCATATTTAAGAAGAGAAATGCCACAATGAACTGTTGTGCACAAAACTTGGTGTTAAAAGCTATAATATTTTAGTGGCAAATTTATCGAGTTGGGTAGTGTGCTTCCCTTTTGATTGCTTGGAGTTTGATTATGTTTCTCTCTTCCTATATTAGTAGGCTTCTTTGCTCATAGCTAACGTTTCATAGGTCTAGTTCTCTTGCATAGGTACCAAAAAATAAAAAATAAAAAAAAATTAAGGGCCTGCTTGTTTGCATGATATTAAATTCCTAGGAATCGAGATCCTCTAATGGGCCTTACCGAGATCTTCTAATGGGCCTTACGCCCGATAACCTTGAGTGGACCACTCAGAGTCTGCCATGTCACCACAGGCAGCCTCTGTCCGGATGCATGGTGGCTGCCCACGATGGTGTCGCAGACCGTGAAGGGTCCACTTACGGTCACCATGGGGTTTTCCTTCACCAGATCCGGACTCAATTCCTAGAAGTGTTTACAATTGGTGAAACATCCATAAATGGCTATCAAATGATTAATTTCTTTTTTAATGGAAAATGAATTAATGGGAGATCTTAAATGAATACCCAACCATCACTCTATTAATCCAAATCCTAGAAAAATTAGCTTTCATTTGCATTTTTTCTTTATATCGTCCTCTTCTCACCTCTTTGGTAATTCATAAATCATTTTCATATAAATTCATATGTATTCAATTCCATACAAACAAATGGGTTCTAAAGCCACTTTGTTATAATTATGCTTGCGATTTCAGCCCTCTTCTATAAATTGCTTTTTTCCTTCTTCTATTCCTGCTTGTCATCCAACCTTCTTTTGGTACAAATGGATCAAAATCCCAAGAAATTAAGAAAAAAAAAATGAAAACAATGTCAAAACCAAACACATCAAGAAGAAACCAAAAAATTTGAAGTAACTCAAGTGATTTCTCTCTACTGGCCAACTACATGACCAGTGTGAGGCTGTTCTGCTAGAGCAGTCATCTCAATCAATGCTATGTTTTGGACTGGCATAAGTACTCTTCCCTTGCCAGACTTGGACCCAGCTTCACACTGGTTGCTCCTTTTATTCACCTTAGTAACTCAACCTGGGGACCCAGTCTACCTGTCCTGTAGTGGGGTAGTGCGCATTATACACATTGTTGGCACCTCATCAAGGACTCAAGGAATGGTGTCTGTAAGTGGGGAAGTGGGTTGAGAAAATCCTTTTACAGATTTCTGTCCTTGTTTGTCTGCAGTTTTTGTGGTTTAGAGATGGGGATTCTTGGTGAGATTTTCTCCCCTAGTGGAGAAAAGCAGTTACTCCAACTAATTAAGAACAGCAAATGCACCATTTGATAGCCTCTCTTTGGTTTTTGGGCAGAAGCCATTTGATAGTTGACACTCTCAGATACAACATTTACAAAAGTGACATATAAAACTACATTTTCCTTCATGATCCTTCTTCCTTTCAAATTTCTTCTTGAGCTATAGCTAGGGGGTGGCCAAATCTAACCGGGCACACATGTGGCCCTCACAACTTGCAACACATATATGAGTTGGTCAAAGGCTAAGAGAACTTGAGACTAGCATTTAGATGCATTGGGTTATAGAGTCAACATACCCAACCCATATAACCAGCCTAACCAATTTAAATGGGTTGGTTTAGGACCAACTGGCATCTGTAAACCCATTCAAGTAATTTGGCAGTTGAAAACAAGGGGTTGCCCAATTGTTTGGAAACCCTGTGTCTCACCACGGTTCGATCCCTGGTCTCCCCCTGCTCCCTATGTCTTTCTATTTGTGTGGGTTCTCTCTCCTCGCATGTGCCAATTCTCACTCCCTGCACTGTGCAGGTTCTCTTATTGCATGTGTGTAGGTTTTGTCTTTTCATATGTGCGAGTCTCTTTCCCTATATGTACAAGTACTCTTATAACTCTCAGGCCCCTTAGCTGGGCTACCTGCTGCAAAAAAAAAAAAAAAAAAAAAAAAAAAACTGTAAATTGGCCTTTAGGCGTGCAACTTAAATATAACCTTAATAATTGAAATGGATTGGGTTTGAGCTAAGCTTCTTTCCGCTGGGTTGAGCTAAATGGTTGACCCACATGGTTATGTTGGTTGGGTCATTTTAACCCCTATACAGGTGCAGACGTAGGTTAATTGTGTATAAACCATCCCAACTGCTCGTTATTTATTCATTAGTCATTAAAAAGTACATCTTCTGTGCATTCCATGGCTTGAAATCACTGTAGATCTACTCCAGCAATCTTAATTAATTTGTCAATGTCATAAAAGTAGATGACATTAATATCGCAGCGGTGCTATGCACCCCGGATCGAGGGAAAGCAACATTCCAAACAGTAAATTTGCAAGCATCCCAAATGCATATATAATTGCCTTAATTCATTTTGAGAAATGATTACAGAGATGCTCTTGGGGCACATCACATAAGGTTATGATCAAGTCAACTTCATGCGTGTGGGACCCATTTCTTATTATCACCAACCCTCTGGATCTAAACTATGAGAATTGGTGATAAGTTGGAAAATTAATTACCATGCTCACTATTGATTAATTTAAACCACACCTTCAATTGATAAAGTTGGATTTTTTTATTTTTTTATTTTCCCAAAAAAAATAGTTCGGTCAATAGCCAATATTGCTCTTACACAGTTAACTTGTAATCTATTATCTGTTATGGGATAAGATTGAATATCTAAAGGTCAATGATAGGTCCATTGTACAGATCTGATTAGCTCAACCTGATAGTACTAATGATAAGTTGGGGTGGGTACAATGACGGAATGACCCCTAATCCTATTTCATAGCAATTTGACACATTAACTGCTCTTGCTAATGCTATCTTACGTCTATCTTAGGCTAGCCATTGGCAATGAGTCGCCCAAGTCAAAACACAATCCATGGGTTCCACTTTCATTACCAACTTTTAGAACAAGAAGAATAAAAGCTCTACTGAAAGTGATTGATGGATTACAAAGATAATAATTATCACTTTATCAAAAGGAAAGAAGGTTATCTTTTCACTCTGTAGAAGCTTGTACAGAAATTGGAAAAAAAAAAAAGAATTGAGTTAAAATGAATTGTATATCATTGCCCTAGTTAGAATTTGTGGTCTATTTTTTTTTTATTAAGTTAGGATTTTTTCATGATTTTTGCAGAAATTTTGATTTTTTCCGCTAAAAAAGTCATTCCTTGCAGTCATTGCTCAAAGAACACATTTTAATACAAAAATATTTTGGCGCAATGAACATTAAAAACCGAAACTGCAATAAGTGAAGTTTTTAAGTATATGCTTTTTTTTGTTTTTTTTGTGTGTGTAAGAAATAAACAATCTTATGTTGCGCGCGTGCGCACGAATACTTGTGATCGACAATCAAACCACACGACGTGGTTTGGTGACTCGCCTATATTCATGGCAAGAGGGTACCGATTCACATTTTGACTCTCTTTATGATATTTAGGGTTGCGGATCATCATATTATATAATCTACGTACTCTTTCTTGATCTTTAAGAAAGCCTTTTTACAATTACCAAAATACCCCTGACCTTGAACCTAATCCATGACTAACCCAATGGACCAATATGATTAACTTAGAATATAAGATATAAATCCAACATCTTAGAGATAAGAGTAGAAATACGCCTTAAAGCACCCTCATCACAACAAATAGGGATGAAAACGATTCCATAAACCCCCAATATAAAATAGACTAGAATTTAAAGGGCCAGCTTTTGTTTGAGTTTGGTGTATGGATAATGATATGCCAATATATGTAGGAATGACAACATGCAGAATATGCACGGGTTCGGGGCAAACACGCAAGCTCCATCTGGTTGGATATAAACTAACCCGTGATAGGTTCACGGTATGTGATACCAAACCTGCCTTGTAATAATTATAGGACCATTTATATTGTATGCTTCATTCTTATACAAGAAAAATAAATTATGTTAAGAAACTTTTAGTTTTATATATTTATTTTAATTGTTGGAGCGAGCTACATGAGTTTTATTTTCCTATTTCAAGCTCTAATGATGAGGGTGTCATATGTTTGGTTGATAAATCTATTAATTGGTTGTAAAAGAATAGAGCTGGTTGAGGCAGCCAAAAAGCCAAGTCTAACTCGAGTTGAAATATATGAAGGATACCCGTGCCTGTCCAGACTTGACAAAGTACTACCAAACTAGCACCTAAAAGGGCTGAGTTTGGTTCGGTCATGCGTTCAACCCAGCGGCCAATGCCATCCCTGTACTAGGTATATGGGCAGTTTTGTACATCAAGCATGTTACAAATTATATTGATGTATTGGTATATTATGAGTACATTAATAACTGGGCTTTTAAAAATTAAATTCCTTCGAATTCATGGTAAAATGAGCTCAAACGAAGGATTATTAAGTTGTTGAGGGGCGAAGAGATACACGGTTTAATTTAATAGTCTGATAGATGGGTGTTGATCTTCCATTTCCCTATTATTCATTTTATATAGAAGGAAAATTATTTGATAGTGATTTATGAATCCTTATTTTTATTTCTATGATTTTTGTTCATTTCAATGAATAATTTTTTAAAATTTCTAGGAATTTAAGTCCATACAAACAAACATGCCCTTAGTTTAAACTCATGTACCGATTCTAAATAAGGGCCCTATCTAGTTAGAATTTCAATCCACGTACAGTGCAGACATATCAAGTGATAAAAAACCAAAACTTTCATAACCTAATTGCAACTCAAACAGATTTGAGTTTGCCCATGTTATGCGCTTCACCCATATTGTGTGCTCGAACCGTGCCCTAGACTTACTGGTGCATGTATGTGTTCTTACATGGTATATGGTATTAAAGCGGGTTTTGATTCCGTTGTTCTTGTGTAGCCTACATGGCGGCCCTTTCATATAATCTATTGGGCCTGTACGTGAGGGGGAGTGTCAAGAAAGTCCCACATAAACATCCCACGTCGCTCAAGTAATGAGTTTAATAAGGCTTCATATACCTGTTTATGCCTTCCACCTATCAGCTTAAGCTTGGTTGAAGTGAATAAGACCTTTTTTTATGGTAAAGAAACTGAATAAAACATTTGTAAACGAGTAATAAGAATGCAATTCGTCTCTTCACAAACACCATTGATTGTAGTTTCACAGCCTGCCAAAATCATAAAACAAACCAGTGGATTTTTCTCTCTACGCCCTTTTGAAAGTTGAGACAGTAAATTTATGCCTTTAAAAAGACAGGAGTCTTTACTAGCCAAGGAAAACAGCGGATCAGCCGCTGCTGTCTTCCATGACAACAATTATGATGCATCCATATATCTTCCCTCTGGACTACTTTTCAGTTAAGCTTTTCAATAAGAATTTAAGGACTGCTCCCATGCAAGGTCTCTCATCAATAGTTCTAAAAAGCCTAAGCTAGAGTATAAATGGATATTATAGGAAACTATCACAGTATCAGGTGGTACTTCTCACCCAGATGACATCAACCCCTTTAATAAGCCTCAACAGGTCACTTTTAGAAGCTAAAGCTGCTTGTGATTTTGCCTACAGGGGCCATTTTAAATGAAGAATTTAGACATTGTCATTTTTCCAAACGCTATAATATTGGAAAAGAGGTTTTGACCTCCCTCTGAAAAGGAATTTTGGTTGAATTGGTAGATTAGCTAAAAAAATCTCTCTACAATTTGCATGTGCAGATAATCAAACAATTTTTTGAAACATCACAAAATTTTCGACAATGAAGAACATAGCTAAGAGTTCATGAGTTTATGAGTGTGTTTTTGCATAATGTGGAAAACCAAAGGGGCCACTTTTGATTTTGCGGTTTTTAGGGCCTGGTTGTTTGTATTAGAATATATAGGAGTCAAAGGGTCAAATGAGCTCCATCGAAAATTATTAAAGAGGTGAAGTGAACTGTCTTCATTTCCATGACATGAGGGGTGAATGATACAAGGGTGTAAAGTAGATAAAATCTTGATTTTTCCATGACTTGAATTACTATAGGATGATGGTTGGGTGCTTATTTCTTATCTTCCGTTGATTCAATTTCCATTAAATGATAAGTTATTTAAAGGCCATTTGTGTGTGTAATGACTTTTGGTCTTCATTTTTAAGCACTTACGGCATGAATTCCTATGTATTTTATATATAAACAAATATGTTGTACGAGTCCAGTGAAATGCCATAAAAATTAGCTTTTGATTTTAAATTCCTCTATAGCACCAAACATGATTATAGAGTACCGACGACGCATAATATTGAAGACTGCTAGCGATCTTAATTTTCAATTGTGGAGAGAACAAGTGCAATAAGTCCCACAAATTCTGCAACATGCCTTGGTTAAAAAAACAAGAAGCATGATTTATGTTGTTTAGATAGAGAATGTCAATCATTTTCGTTAACAGGAAAATCTTGATGTTACCAAGAATGCATGGTTTTGGTAACATTCCAGAACCTATAGTCATAGGATAATTGATAAATTCAAACACTTAGATATTGATGGTTTCCTGTTTACTTAGACATTGATGGTCTCCCTTTCTATGTTGAAGATACGAATAATATGAGTTTTCTTCAATATGACCCTGACAGTTCGAAATGTTGAAAGATGCACACATGATCCTGGCAATGAAATGAAAACCAAACACAGAAAAGTTACAATATAAAATGGAAAGTACCATCTGATTGGTCTCCATCAAATAGGTAGATGAACCAAGAAATGGTCAGCTATCCTTTTTGAACATCTATTTTAAATTAAGTGTGGACGAGATCATCAAATCAATCAGTTTTCGGGGCATGTCCCAATTATCATGGGCCCAAAGAGTAGGATTGTTTGGATGCTGCCCCCACCAAACCATGGAGAAATGTGAATGACAGCAGGGGTCGCTTGGTTGGCAATCCCGCACGTGGCCTGCTTGCCCATGTAGTCAGTTGCTCAGGGGTCGATTCCCAAGTATGCAGTTCTCCCCATGACGTGGGCTCTCCTTTCCACGGTGTGGACTTCCTCTTCCCACTTGTGTGACTCTCTTGGGTCGCAACCCCTTAGTCTAGGGGAAAAAGAGATAAAGAAAGTTATAATTATGAATATAAATGGATCTCCATATGCTTAAAATATCCAACAACCTAAATTGAAAAGGTCAAATATAGCTTAAACATTTAAATTTATTTTTTCAAAATGGTTCGAGTTAATACACTACTTATGTCCCTAACCAACTGAGCACTGAATAATATTTAAATTCATTTTGCCCAAGTTTAGATTCATAGATTTCCCTTCATATTGAGTACATCAAGTGATGCAGAACCGCTGCAACTCCTGGTGCAAACTTGCAAAACACGTGTCCCGTAACTTGAACACCCGACCTACTAGGCTCTGATACCACTTGTTGGTCTTACACACCATTGATCTACCACTTATTTCAAAATTAATTGGTGATAAGAAACGGTACAACAATAGTTTTATGGTTCGGGCTCTGGCTCGACCACAATTATAACCGCTCAGGAACGAGGGTAGACGTTGACATCATCAGAATGACCTCTTACCTTAATGAAAAAAGGGGTCAGTTCTTACCCGAACCCTGGGACATGCCACCTTTAAGGGCTATCGTTCCTCACCTAAAGTCTCATTCCCTCACCTGATGAGGGTTCCAGTCACACCTATTGATAAGCACAACTTTTGACTTGACCCTCGCATATTGTATTATGACCTATGTTCGAAAGCCCCCGATAATTTACTTCAACATGGGCATGCCACCACCGCGAAATCTCATCGTTTTAGAGGTTAAATTCAATGTTTTAAGTAATAGCAACTAGTTTTAGTATCTAAATCTTGTATTTATGTCGAATTATAGTTTATTTCTTATTTGTTCATCTTTATTGGTAGAAGATTTGGTACATGTCCAGTTGGACATTTTTATAACGTTTAGCAATTTAAAATTGAGTTGGTTTAGATATGTCTTGCATCTTTATAGTGACAGTGTGTACACTGTACACTATTCAGTAGTATTTATTAATTTTGACTCTAATTCTGTAGGATATTCTCCTCTCAGTGAATTAAAAGTGTTTGTTATTTTCGAGCTTTTTTTTTTGGAACCTAGTCAGAAGTGCTGTACTTTTAAGTTGAGGACCAGGGTTGATGCCTAGGCATTGATCATGAGTGTGTTGTTCACCTTATGGTTTTAACTCAATGAGTTATAGTATTAATATTTAATTACAATCCTACTTCCAGGAACAGCCTGTGGGCTGACCTAGATCCACTCTTTAAGCCTCCCCTTTGAATTGATCACTGCAACACAAGCTCTATGTCATCAAATGTATTTATATTTTTTTACCAGTGAAAGTGGCCGGACCCTTGAGAGATCCGACTGACTTAGCTCGACACTGTCACGTCCCCAAAAATACAACCATGGGATAACGTGAAAAATAGAAATAAATATTTATTTTCCTGTGTTTAATACAACACAAGCTTCCAAAAGTGGACCCACATATTGCAAACCGTGGTGAGTCAAAATAAATTTCATTAAATTCAACGGAAGCGTGATTCAATTGGTATCCAAGGTTCATAATTAAGATCCAACACCATCATCAGATGAAGAAATAATAATTAAAGTTGCAGAATAAATCAAATAATTACTAGAGAAAAGTTTATCATTAAAGAAAGTTCATCTAAAGAAATTATACGATGACGTTCTCTCTCAAGTAGGCTCAGACAGCTCCGTAGCCATCTCCGGCTCTCCACTCAGGTTCATCAACTGGTTCAAACGCTTGAAATGTTTGACCATCTTCCGTCTCCACATTAGGGTAAGGGTCGGTACTTATGCACCAATAAACAAAGTAAACAGCAAGTACGAAAGCATAATTTATAAATAAAATACAAGATCAATGAGAGTAAAGACAGGGAATGCTCATAAGAGATTAACGATGGAACAATAATGAAAAGAACGTATAACCTAAATCCAATCTACACAATAGAGCAATACAATAATCACACATAAGCACTGCTACTGCTTTGGGTGGTCAACCCTAATCATAAAGCGGGAAAACCCGTTCTAAGGCCGGCGGTCATAAACCGGTTCGAAATCAAAATCAAAGGCCGGATAAACCGGTTCGAAATTTGGATATTAGAGTGTCCGTACACATCGGTGATCAGCCGTCCACATACAACTGTAGTTGTTCGAATATGACCAAATCAATATATATATATACATATCATAGTATAATAGACCTAATGATTTGTAAAGCTCTGACACAGAAACCTAAGTCAAAGTGAAGGGCTGGCTGCACAATAATTCATAATCGAATACCAAACGAATAATTCGAATAAACCTCTACAATGTCTCAATCGATTGTCACGCCACATCACGGTCCATATCCAATCAATCATAGGGTATGCAACTAATAGACGAATATCAAACTCAATCATGAATGCAAACCCGAAGGTCAAGGAATAATCACAAGTCAATCCTAAGGTCAAACATAAGGTCTCATACCCGACAACCACAGGAATCTCTAAATAGATAAAAGATCAACACATTCCTTCTCAATCAATCGTGCATAGACCCACTTAAGGGTTTTCCAATTGAGGTAAGTTGAGCCCTAATCTATTAGGATTTCCCGAGATTATACGAAGTACTAAATCTCACGTTAGTAATATACCGTTTGCCCAAACGGTATTTACTCGGTCAAAAGATCTAATTAATAAGATATAAAAATATAATTTTGACCCATTAAAAATCAAAGAAACCATTCCAAATTAATTTGCAAATAATAATAATCTTAGTTATAATTTTATAAAACCCGAGGATTCCACCTATAACATTTTTCCCAAATTCAATTCTTTATAAAATGGGCCCAAGGTCTATTTGGTTTCATTAAAACTACAATGGGCTTTTTCTAAAATCTAATGGCCCAGGTGTTAAAAGTCAACTTGTCATAAGAGAACTCATCTCTCCCACGTCATCAGCATCCTCTCTCTTATCCCCATGTATGACAAGTCCTAAGTTAACTCCACTTCCCTCATTCCCACACAGAACGAGTTCTGTCATGGATTCCATTATGCAAAGTTTTCAAACGATGGACATCACGCCTAGCCCATCAAGATTAATTGAAATAGTGGGCCACACGATCGGACCTGATCCGTGATCAATACATCTAGTGGGTCCCGCAATCTGATTAAATATAATTAAAATATTTTTAAGAAACTCACACCCCAGAATTTAAAATCAAAAGATGGTGGCCATATATGTGCAAGGTCTCATCACAAAAAGAGAAAACCAAACATCGAGGGCATAAAAATGATTTCTACATGCATCCACACATGAATCAAAGAAAAACACAAGCATTAAATTTACAAATTATGGTTAAGTACTTGCCTGAAATCCGCGGTTGTAGGAGACGGTCTAGAGATCCTACTGCCAAAGCCCAAAGGTGCTAATCCAGAGAAAAGTTGGAAAAAAGAGAGAAAGTTGTGTGTGAAAATAAAAGAGTGTGGTGGTGTATAAATAGGAAATAAAAATAAGAGTTGTAGTCTAACTAAAATTCTAAAGAATAGAGTTTGGGTTTTAAAATATATAGGAGTTGGGATTAGAGAAGGATTAGAGTTTTAGTTTGAGAAAAACTGCTCCACTAAATTGGGCCCGGATTAACTATGGGTAAAACACCTATCCAACAAGCCTACCTCACCAACCTAAGTCTAGCGTGGTCCCCACTTAGACTAATCGCGTATTTAATTAAAATACAATCAATTATATAATAATAATAAATAATATATATAAACCAAAACGTCACAGACACAGTCAAGGAAGAGGACAACCGGCACAAACAGGAGATAAAACATCCGTACACACTGAAAAAAAAAACCTAAACATCAAACTCTCGGTAGTTAGTCGAGAACGGACCTCCCAACCACGGGGCCATTCTTTTATTCTCTCAGCCTTGCAACTTGGTCATGTAAATTTTGCCCGACTTTATTAAAGGCGAGTAGGGCTGCACAACCGGATATCCGGTCCGGCTTAAATGAGAGGACCGGACCGGACCACTTATAAGTGGTCCGGTCCGGTCTGGTCCGGTCCAAAAGTGTCCGGTCTGTGGACCACTTAAGTGGTCCGGACCGGTTTCATTTGTTTTTTTTTTTCCCTTAAGTTTTTATTTTATTTTTTCATTTTCAGCTCATTTCCTACCTCTTTTTCTAGATGTAAGAAGCTAGATCTTTGATTTCACTAGGGTATTTGACTTAGGAATTTTATATACTTAAAGTTTTGTATTAAAAAAAATTTATTATTAATCCGGTCCGGACCGGTTTTTAAAAGGTCTGGACCGGACCGGACCGGACCGGATTTAACCGGTTTTTCAAATCCGGTCCGGACCGGACCGGATTTGTGTTGTAAATACCACAAATCCGGTCCGGTTTTGCGGTCCGGTTCTGTGCAGATAACTTTGGAGCTTTCAAAATAATATCTCAATTCATCAAATAATTCTAATTTATTGCACAGATGATAAAGAGCATTGTCAAACATGTCATTCAGAGAAAGTTAGTGCCTTTAGAAAAAGTCGGGATCTTTTTAAATTTAGGGATTTTCTTGGAATATTTTCATCATGAAAATCAAATTAATTTTTTTATACAATAATTTATTAAAAAATTAAGCATAAAGTACTGCTACAACATTTCTTTGAGAGATTTTTCTGGTTGATCTTATTTTTATTTAAAATCTCTTACAATTTTCCTAGTGATATTATAATTTTATGAAATTTTCTAAAATATCATGAAATCATTTTTTTTTTCACTCAAGACACCCAAACACTACCCCCCAAGTCCCTCACAAACACTACTATCTGAGGAACTGTCCTCGATTGTTTGTGGAGGAGGGGATGCCCGGTGCCTAACCACTGTTAGATGATCTAATAGTGGTTGCAAATGGCAAATAATACATACCTACAATATATCCTATGTACATGACAAACACATGGAGACCTTTCAAACCTCTCCAACCATTGTCATGCTTCCAAATGGGCTTCTCTCTTTAGAATGTAGTGAAAGGCCCCATGTACATTACATCGGCATAGGAATATTTGAGCCCATGTTAAGCTTTTATTCAGGCCTGATTCAACTTGGGCCCTTTAATTTAAACTGGACATTCAGATGTACCCCAAAACCCAGACCCAAGTCCAAACCCATTGGTCAATCCGGTTTCAAAAGAGGTTCATTCTCCATCACATAACAAACCCACTAATCCAAGTGGCCTAGTGGCCTAGTTAGTGCTAGGAATGACTGAAAGAAGAGCCCAAGCCATCATTACTTGTTACAATAATATTAAAGAGTGTGCAATCTTTTAGCTTTATGACTGTGCCCAGATCCTCACCCAAACCATAGGGATGTCTCCCACTCTCATACCAACAATATCTTCTCTCTAGAATCAGCCTTTCACATGAACACCTACCAACCTACCATGCTTCTTCATCTGCTGCCGGCTTAAACGAAGCCTCTCTTTATATTAAATATATCACTCCTGTTTACTAAAATAGCACACAAACCTTGTAGTTGCAGAAAGATGAAAGATAGAAAAAAAAAAAAAAGTCTCTTGGCACTTACGAGCACATGAACACAGGACAAGTGGCCCGGATGTGTTGCTAACCTGTCACTTAGCAAGAAAAATTGGGCACATGTGTCAAGCCCTAAATATGCCATCAGGCATGCGAAAGTGCACTGTTTCCTAAATAAATGTTGACCGCTTGCCTCTTCAGTGGCCTAACATGCAGATAGATTCACTCCATTTATTTTATTATTGATGGATTGGGATACATGATAAAAAAATAAAATAAAATAAAAAATTGGGTGCTGTCAAAGTGTCAAACATGGATGATATGAAATGGACGGTTGGGATAAGAATTTTGTCTATGCTGAATCAATGTTGGGCTTCTTTGGGTTGTGCTTTTTGACCTATGGGTAGGCCTGGACCTCTTGTTCTAACCCAATGAAAATGATGGGCCTCTTGGAAAAAGGAAAATATTAACAGTTGCTGGCAACTAATTCTTGCCCAAGAATTCAGAGACAGCTCTCGTTTTTGGTGGATTTTTTGATTTAAACGGGGTTCTGAAAACATGTGCAGTTTTGGGGGTTTTACAAACAAGGTAAATTAAAATTGATATCTTGGATGCTGTGTGCAGATAAGTGGGGATTTGTTTATCATATCCTTTTGATGTCTTGGGTCATTGTTTTGTGGTATCCCAGCCAATGGGACAAGAGGCCCAGGACTCAATATAGAGCTCGCATATATAGGAAGAGGTGTCCCATATAAGTGGAGAATGGAGCCCACATGGGAAAAAAGGCTCCCACATGTAGAAAATACAGTATAACCAGATATCGATTCCTGGGTTCCTAAATTGGCAAGTGAATTGTTGAGTTGCCAACCAACTTATTGATTGTTGATGTGCATAACTATCCTTCTGCTGTATTTCCCCTTTATATATATATATATATATATATATATATATATATATATATATATATATAGACAGTGAAGGAATTACTCTCCTTGTGTGTGTGTGTGTGTGTGTGTGTGTGGGGTGGGGGTGGGGGAAGCCCTAATGGGCTGGTTGGGCTTTTTCGAATGGGCCTAGAGAATTCAGATGTTTTGTGCCAGTCACAACTCACAAGCCTAGGGACTCAAGGGAGTTCCAAATAGCCAGTAGAGTTGAAACATACCCTGATTTTTGTAGAAGGCTTAACCTAAACAAGAGGGAAGACAGAGCTCTCTCTGGACATAAAAGAGGGAAGGAAAAAGGGAAAGGAGAACACTCTCCAGATGTCCAGGGATGCAACTACTTAAATTAATGGGTCAGGTTAAGCACAAACACAGGTTACTGCTTAAATTGTTTAAACCAACCATGCTCAATCATAGCTTGGATTGGCTTTAAATATTATCTCATTTATCATCACCGCACTGATATAGGGAACTTTGTAGCTGGTACTTATTCAAATAAAGAATCTAAATAATAATATCAAATAAGAATTACAAGCATGATTATCAATTTTGTTTTTTCACCCCATTTTCTGACCTTACAAATGAAATATTTTAGCCCATTCAGAATTTCAGCAAAATATTTTGGAGTTACATTTTGAAAAATAAAAAAATATACACGCACATATATAAAATATAACATATGATTAACAATATAATATTAGAAAAAAGTTAGCTTGATCTAGTAAAGGAGAGAGAGATTAACTATGGGTGGTTATATATTTAATATGGTGACCCTTATTGTACAGCCCACATGACTTAAAAGGATTGATAAGTAGAAAAAAGAGGGCCCCACCAATGGCAGACTTAGGATTTTTGCTTGAGGGGCAGACCCAAACCGGTACTTGGGTTTTGGACGCAAACCCATGATTTTCACTTGGATTTCAAGGGCGTGTTTGTTTGCATCACGGGAGGAATAGAAGAGGAGTAGGTTATTACATTAGGATAAGGCTTTTTGACAGAATGCGCTCTGCAGTTTTACACTTTTTTCAATTTAGCCCATAAACTATTGGCTTTATCAATTTACCCCTTACATCAATTGATTTTGTATTTAGTTGGCCCCTCCGTCTATTAGCCGTTTAAATTGGAAACGGGACTCATAACGCCGTTCAAACATATAACGGGCTTGAATTGAACGGAAAAGCCCTATTGACTCCCTTGCTTCCAGAGATCTTCAAGAAAAACTATGCGGGAAAGTCAACAAACAAGAAAAAAATAACGAAAATCAACACGGCAGAAGCCATAAACAAGCTCAGATCTATCAATTTGCAGAGCAACATGAATGGAAAATTGAGAAAATCTCAACGAAATGGAAAGATATTGAGAAAAACAAACCTGGAGGGTTGCGAGGCCGATCCTTCCATCTCGAAGGAGAAGGATCTACGGAATCCAATCTCTCGTTCCTCTTCTCCTTGGAGAAATCCTTGCGATCGAAAGGCAAAGGTTCCAAAGGCATGAAATAGCATAGAAGGAAGAGCGAGAGCGAGAGAGAGGGGGGGGGGGGGGGGGGGGAGCCCTAGAATGGACGAAGAAGAAGAGCGCAGCGAGAAAAGGAGGAGAAACAGAGATAGAAAAGAAAACCCTAGAATCAACGAAGAAGAAGAAGGGAACCAGATCTCGAAAGCCCAGGTAATGAGAATAAGGTGGAAGAATAACAGGGAAAGGGAGTGGAGGTTGTCATGTGGCGTGCCCTAAGATGTGCCATTGATTTGGGGAGCAGGACGAGATCGTGGCCGTCGGTGGGGTTTCCTACTTTCCTTGCTTGCGATGCTCGTCTCTTTCTCTTTCTCTTATGCGGAAATGGATTCTTGGAGTGTCGTCTGTTATATATTTGAACGGTATTATAAGTTCCATTTCCGATTTAAATTGGTAATAGATGGAGGGGCCAACTAAATACAAAATCAATTAATGTAAAGGGTCAATTGATAAAGCTAATAGTTTAGGGGCTAAATTGAAAAAAGTGTAAAACTTCAGGGGGCTGTCAAAAAGCCTTAGGATAAAGTTAAAGATGAATGGGTTGAAATAAATTAGTAGATGAATTACTTTGTATGCATTTGGATGGTTGGTGTAAAGTAAAAGGATTTAGAATTTGTAGTTGATTGCATAAAGAGAATGGGGAATGAGTTACTCTACCCCACTTTATTATGGCATCTCCGAGTAACTTATGAGAGAGAAAAAGTAGCGTTGGATTAACGGCTAACTAGGCAGACCTATTTAGTTTACTTTTTGGGCTAATGCAAACAAACACACCATGGGGTAAAGAATCCAGCCGTTGTGATTTATTTCACTACAAGAAATTTGGGGTCTAATGACGAAACAGATTTGTCCCAAATTGTACATATTTCGTCACCGAAACTAATTAAGACGAAAACTTTTCGTCACCCTTGTTCTCGCCAAAGCCTCGTCGCAGAAAGGTGGTGGTGATTGAAAAAAAAATTCGTCACTGAAAAAGATAAATTGGTGACGATTTTTTTTTGTCTCCAATACACTGATGGAAACAAGTAATTTTTTTTCGTCTCCAATACACTATGTTGGAAACATACTTGTAAGTAATTAGTGACAAAATAATTTGTCATTAAAGGAAGAAATTAGAGACAAAAATATTTTTTCATAAATATAAGAAATAGAGACGAAAAAATTTTGTCGCATTTACCCCGCCCAACTCAAGGACTTCCCAAGAGGTCACCCATCCTAGTACTGCTCCTGCCCGAGCACGCTTAACTTTAGAGTTCTTACGATTTTTGGAGCCACACGATTATAGAAGACTTCATGCTAAGTTAATACGGGGTTTGACTTATAAGCCATGGTTAAGACTTGGATATTTCCGATGCGAGCTAACGGAGACTCATCGTTTAAAGCCCAGGGTTGATACGCTACGCCCCGTGGTTAAGAGTACCGCCCGGACCAGGATCTCACATTCTCCCCCACTAGAAATAGAGCCGTCCTCGGCTCTGATACCAACTATCACAGCCCCGCCCAACTTAGCATGAAATTGTCCGCTTTGGCCCACGTGTATGTGCGAGGACTTCCCAAGAGGTCAACCATCCTAGTACTGCTCCCGCCCGAGCACGTTTAACTTCGGAGTTCTTACGATTTCCGGGGCCACACAGTTTTAAAAAGCTTCATGCTAAGTTAATACGGGGTTTAACTTATAAGCCCATGGTCAGGACTTGGATATTTCAGATGTAGGCTATCGTAGACTTGCCGTTTGAAGCCCGTGATTGACACGCTACGCCCAGTTGTTAAGGGTACCGCCCAGATCAAGATCTCACATTCTCCCCCACTAGAAATAGATCGAGTCGTCCTCGGCTCTGATACCAACTGTCACAGCCCAGCCCAACTCAGCATGAAATTGTCCGCTTTGGCCCACGTGTACGTGCGAGGACTTCCCAGGAGGTCAACCATCCTAGTACTGATCCCGCCCAAGCACGATTAACTTCGAAGTTCTTACGATTTCCGGGGCCGCACAGTTTTAAAAAGCCTCATGCTAAGTTAATACGGGGTTTAACTTATAAGCCCATGGTCAGGACTTGGATATTTCCGATGCAGGCTATCGTAGACTCGCCGTTTGAAGCTCGTGATTGACACGCTACGCCTAGTTGTTAAGGGTACGTACCGTCCAGACCAAGATCTCACATTCTCCCCCACTAGAAATAGAGTCGTCCTCGGCTCTAATACCAACTGTCACAGCCCCACCCAACTCAACATGAAATTGTCCGCTTTGGCCCACGTGCACGCGCGAGGACTTCCCAGGAGGTTACCCATCCTAATACTGCTCCCGCCCGAGCACGCTTAAATTCGAAGTTCTTACGATTTCTGAGGACGCATGGTTTTAAAAAGCCTCACGCTAAGTTAATACAGGGTTTGACTTATAAGTCCTAGGTCAGGACTTGAATATTTCTGATGTGGGCTAACGAAGACTCACCGTTTGAAGCCCGTGGTTGACACGCTACGCCTCGTGGTTAAGGGTACCGCCCGGACCAAGTTCTCACAGTAGCAGAGACTCAGAGAGGTAGGTGTACCTGGCGGTGGCAGACTCCTGGATGGAGGAGAATGGGCACAAATGATGGTGATTGGTGATGGTGGCTGCATCTGCGAATTCTAGGCGAGAGGGACTGAGAGAAGTAGAGATGAGAGGGATCACCGATCAGGGATGGGTCTGCACTGCGTGTGTTGATGGAGGGTGATGATGATTGATGGGGGTCAATGAGCCATGGGGCTGTTGCTTAATTGAGATGATGGGTGGGAGATGTTGGAAAAGGATTTTGGAAAATGTGGAAAATGGTTCTTCTCTCCTCTTCTGGAAAAGGGTTTTGGAAAAGGGGGAAAAGGGTTTTGGAAAAAAGAGACCGGGATAGATGGAGGGACAAAGGGGGAAATGGGTTTTGGAAAAGAGGCGTTGGATTGGGGTGGGGGTGGGGGAGGGGGATGGACGTTAGGGCCTTGGGGGCCCATTTTAGTCATTTTAAAGGCTTTTCCAAAGCAATAATTGTAAGAGATGAATAGCCTCAAGTGCGAACGAAATTGGTGCCACCGCAAATGAAATTGGTGCCTTATTTTGGTGACCAAATATTTTCGTCTTCCATAACTTATCCTTAATAGTGATGAATTATGTTCGTCACAAAAACAAATTATATTTTGTGACAAAAATTTTCGTCTCCAATGAGCTCAAATAATTTGGCACCTTATTCTAGTGACGAAATATTTTCGTCTTCCATAACTTATCCTTATTAGTGACGAATTAAGTTCGTCACAAAAACAAATTATATTTTGTGACAAAAATGTTCGTCTCCAATGAGCTAAAATAATTCGCGCCAAAAGCAAATGAAATTGGCGCCTTATTTTGGTGACGAAATATGTTCGTCTTCCATAACTTATCCTTATTGGTGACGAATTACGTTCGTCGCAAAAAAAAATTATATTTTGTGACAACAGTTTTCGTCTCTAATGAGCTAAAATAATTGGCGCCAACACAAAACAAGTTGGCGCCATATTTTTGTAGACGAAATTTTGTTTTCGTCTCCAATACTTTTGAAAAAAATGAAAATAGACGACAAAATTTATATTTCGTCCCCTTTGAGTGTTCTTTTAAGACAAAAAAAAAATTCGTCTTCAGATTTCGTCACAACAGCCTAAATTTCTTGTAGTGTTTCAACCCTCCTCTACTTTACTATGTTGCAAACAAATATGCCCTAAAAGAGGACTCAAGTTTCCAGTTGTGATTTGGAAGTGGACCTATGTTTGGTAACAGCGACCGCCCCAAAACAATATAGTTTGCCCTTGGGCCCTACACACTAACACGTGAGTACATGACATGTGAGGAAGTGAGATTTGGAAACTTAAAAAGGGAGCTTTTGAGTATTTGGCCCTTCTTGTTTCATTAAAGATCAGTATAAGAGACATGTATTCAGCAGTTATAAAGCCCATACACGGCAGGGACACGCTATGGACATGGCAATGACACGGATTTTCACATGTAAAAAGTAAAGCATCGAGTACGATACAACACAAAACGTTGGCCCTTTTATAAGTATCCATGCATCATAACTCGCAGGGAAAGAAGAGGGGGAGGGGGGAAGAAAATGAGGGAAGAGGAGAAATCAACTCATCAACTATCCACTAATCTCCAGGTATGTGCCCTTTCTTTTTTCCTTTTTTGGGCCTCGCAACTAGAGATTTTTTTTAGAAAGCTTTAGGATTCCTTAATTTTTGCATTATTTCTCTCTCTATACATATCTTTCTATAGATATGTATATCTCTCTATTTAGATTTTGCTTTTACAAAAAAGCTTAATAGGGAAAGAATTTTAAAAAAAAAGTATATTAAAATCCGAGAAGAAGAAGAAGAAGAAGAAATGGTACCTAGCTCCGACAATGGTTGGGCTGGCTTCAACGACAGTTGGACGAAGGCGAAGAGGAAGAGGCGAGGGCTTTTTAAAAAAAAAATTATAATTACTTTCACTCAAAACATAAAATTTCGGCCATTTTGGTGGAAGTCCCCTAATTTGGACCAAAAGTAAGGATTTTAGCCAAAAATGGACCGAAATTGGAAATGATTCGAGACTTTTAAGAATACTTCAGTAACATAATAAACCACCATAACATTTTATTAAGACAATCTTCTCAATTTATACAAGAGAAGAGGAACATCAAGAGAATAATTTAAAATTAAAATTGAGTACTATCTCTAATATCTCTAACAAACTAATCCTAACATATACTCTAACATCCACCTCAATCACTGTCAAAATAAGGCAAGTTTGCCCTTGGGCCATACACCTAACATGTGTGTACATGACATGTGAGGAAGAGAGACTTAGAAACTTAAAAAAAGGAGCTTTTAAGTCTTTGGCCCTTTTCGTTTCATCAAAGACGGGAATAAGAGACGCTTATTTATGCCCAGATACGATAAGGACACGCCATGAACATGGCAATGACATGGATCTCACGTGTATAAAGTAGGGGGGTTTATATATATGAAAGGAAAGAGGACAAGAAAAAGAAAAGGAAGAAAATGAAGGAAGAGGAGGAATCAACTCGTATGAGCCCTTTCTTTTTCCCTTTTTTTTAGCCTTGCGACTAGAGATTATTTTTTTTTAGAGAGATTTAGGATTTCTTGATGCATGCATTGTTTCTCTCTCTATATATATATATAGAGAGAGAGAGACACACACACGCCCCCCTATAGATCTCTCTCTCTCTTGTTTAGATTTTTCTTTTACAAAGATTTTTTTTAAAAAGTAGATTAAGACCCGAGAAGAAGAAGAAGACTAAGAAGTGGTACCTAGCTTCGGTGATGGCTGGGCTAGCTTCGACGATGGTTGAACTGAGGCAAGGCCTTTTTAAAAATAAATAAAATAAAATACATTCATTCGAAACATAGAGTTTTGATTGTTTAAGTGGAAAATCCCCTAATTTGGACCGAAAGCAAGGATGCAGCCAAAATGGACTGAAATTGGAAATGATTCAAGAATTTTAAGAATACTTCATTAACATAATAGACCACCATAATATTTTATTGAGACAATCTTCTCAATTTATACAAGAGAAGAGGAACCTGAAGAAAATAATTTAAAATTCAAATTGAATTCTATCCCTAATATCTCTAACAAACTAATCCTAACATATACTCTAATATCTCCCTCAATCACATGTTCCTTTCATGAAAAGGATCTGTGATCGATAAAAACTAATTAGATCAACTTAACAAAAAATATAAATCGTTTGATCTTGCTCCTTTTTTAGTTTGCTGGCGTTCGCGGCCCAATAGATTAGATCTATTGTAATATCTTATAGAAGCTTTTGATTGTGCAATTCGACGAATATGACGAGATCGTAAGGTTTGGATGATTGGATGGATGATAGAAGATTAATTTATTGAAGGATAAAGTTGAAAGTGATTATTGCAGAAGCATGAAAATAGGATTGTGCCCTAGCTTGATTGCATCATCGGGTCCTGCTTTGATACCATCAAGACATTTAAGAATACTTCATTAACATAATAAACCACTGTAACCTTTTATTTAGACAATCTTCTCAATTTATACAAGAGAAGAGGAACCTCAATAAAATAATTTAAAATTTAAACGGAGTTCTATCCCTAATATCTCTAACAAACTAATCCTAATAAGATAATTCTAACATATTCTCTAATAACTTTGTAACCCCATTTCATTTCCAACGGATGGCCGAAACGAAAAATTTAGGTCATTTCAGCCAAAACAAAGCGAAATTAATAACCACAACTGCCGGTCTTTATACTATCATGTGTTTTTAGAATGATTTGGTGAAGCAAATAGCAAGAGCTCCAAGAATTAGGCCAGGTTTATCTTGGGTTGACAAGTTGGCTCAAGACGTTGGAAGGTTGACAATGACAATGACAGGTTCTTGTCATTTGGCGCGGTCCTATTTCGGTAAAAATCTCAATTGAATCTTAATTCCACAGAAAACTAAATTCTATGTTTGTGAAACCTGCTTTTTTCGGAAATGATTTTCTTCCCACAAACCTGAAAACAAGACAAACTCTTGTAAGAGACAAAGGAACTCTTGAACGCTTGTTCTAGAGTGATAAGAGTGTGAAGACCAGGAAAAGTAAAAAAAAAAATGTAAGAAAGAAAGAAAGAACCCCTCTTTTTTAGTGCTATTGTCAATATGTTTTTCTTAATTTTTTTTCCTTTTAAAAGCAAATGCAGTTTATTTTCGTTTTCTCCTCAATCCTATCATGTTACTATATATGTGATTCCTGGTTTGCAATTACAGGGAAGCCTTGACATTTGATTTTCTGGGTCAGACTCTTTGTGGGAAAGCATCACTTACAATGGGTATGTTTGTTCAATCAAGTGTTTTTTTTTTTTTTTAATTGGATCCAGCCATTCAGCCATCATTAGATTACTTGTGTCATCTGTAACTGCTACTTCTTTTTATCTTTAGCATTTTTATGTCTAAATTCCCTTTACTGCTTTTACAAAAGTAGGGTCAATTCTTCAGTATCAGATGTCAAATATGCCCTTTGTTTATTATCCTGTTAAGGAACATGCCCCTTGGGTTGTCTCTATAGTAATTCAGATAATGATACAAATATTGGTAAATTCTATGTAAGAAGTGAAGTAGAAGATCTTCTAGGCACTTGTACATTGAGATGTTAATGCACTATCTAGCTTGCATAAGAAACCCTTTTTAATGTTGAAACCAGAAGGGGTTAAAGAATGATCTGGGAGTTTGTTGAGGGCCTTTTGGTTATAATGGAGCAGAAAATCTGCCCCACATTAATGTGCTGGTATCAATACAGGTATGGGTTCTGGTTCTGCATTCTGGAAACTTAGTTGCCAGGGGCTGGTTGTTTTCATGGAATGCATGGGAATTCATGGTAAATTGGGTTCCATCTAAGGATGACTAAAAAAGTGAGTGGTGAAGGATATAATGTGGAGATGTAGACGGGACCTTGACTTTCCTAGGGTTTAGATCACTAGGGTGATGTCTCGGAATTGATTTTCCATTAAAGGGTAGATTATCTAATAGCCATTTATGGGTCTTCACCTTTCTTTCTTCAATTTTAGCCACTTCAAGAAATCCATTTACATAGAATTCCTCGGAGTTCAATTCCATGAAACAAGCAAGCCCTAGGAGTTCAGCAAATTGTGAACATCAGGCAAATGGAGAATAGTAAACCTAGCAATGTTACTGTAACTTAACTGTAATTCATCCAGTTTCCGTGACAATAAAAATCATCCAGGTTTTGTATCATGTATGCATAGGGTTTCATGATTGAAATAGTTTTCAGCAGTACTTTATGGATCAAAAGAGGATGAAATTATATTGGTCATATTAAAAGATCCAAAACTCATTTCCTACCTTCTTTCCTATAATTTGCATGGGCGTAGTTTTACACAGAAACCTTATGTTAATGTAACTGTATCTTACATGGTCACATTTTGTAAGATCTGTGTATTAATTTTCTAGAAGTATTTAAACATGTTGGATCTATAATTTGATGATAGTCATTTCACTAATCCCATTCCTTCCTTTCATGACCATAAAATTATAATTTATTGATTTTACCCATGAAGTTTTACAAGACCTCAAGATGATATGTTTTCCATGTCCTAACATAATTGGAGTACTACTAATTGACATACTTCATCCACAACCCTTTTCTAGTTAACCACAATTCCCTTGATTTGATTTCTGGCCTCTGGGGGCTCCTTATAAGTAAAATTGAGATCCAGATATGGTGTTCTGGTTCATACACCAGAATTCTTCTGAAACTGATCAGATCCTTTCTTCCAAAACTTTAACTGAAAAGTTCTTTGTTCAAGCATTTTTTCCACCTCCTCAATAGGCAGCCCCTTCGTCTCTGGAACAAAAACAAAGACAAAAAGCAGAGCAACCACAGCGATTAACCCAAAAATCAGGAATGTCCATGATGTTCCAATTGCTTCTGTCAATGAGAGGAAGGTTTCTGCAACGATTAAGTTTGAGATCCAATTTGCAGTAGCAGCTATTCCACCACAGACTCCTCTAAATCTCAAAGGATAGATCTCAGAATTTACGATCCAAGGTGCAGTTCCCATTCCTGGAGAAAAGAAAATGATGTACAATGCTAGTCCAACCAATGCCAACCACCCATAGTTGCTTGGGCATCCTCTTGTGTACCATAGCCTGTGTTCATTGTGGCATAATTTCTTTACCGTAGAATTGTCAACCAAACATGCTCCAGGAAACAGCTGCAATAGAAGATAATGATAATATTCATCAGAAAGAAGAAAAAAATTCAGAATCCAAAGAACCTCTACGAGAAAAGGTCAGTATTGTAACAGGTTTTTTTTTGGCCCCCGGGAAGCTTACAATTGAATACAAATTGTATTGATTATGTCTAGAAGTGAGATCAAATTTATCTTCTTCCTAAATTTAGATGAATTTAAGAACTTCTACAATGAGAAAGGTGTAATGAGATACTGATTACAGAAGTCTGAATCTAAGAATATTTATATATATATTTTGAGAGAGAGAGAGAGAGAGAGAGAGAGAGAGAGAGAGTTTTCTGATCCCTGTCATAGTCATTACAAATTGAAAGTATGAAAGGATTTATAAATTTAAATTATTCCACAGTACTCTTTTAACTTCAGGAAAATAAATTTACTTATCACTGTAACTGATATGCAGAGTAGAGGGAAATAAAAGGAGAAGAAAAGAAAAAAATATACGCTAAATTGCGGGAGGTTTAATTTTTTTAATTGAGTAGGTGATTACTTCTCTTCTGCACATTTGGGGCTGCTCAAGATTTGAGAATCCCATAAGTTGAATTATGTTTAGAATTTTCCACTTTTACTGGAGACAGGAGTCTCTCCTTATACAATCTAATGTGCTTCCAGATTGCATACCATCTCAAATACCAATAGAGAACTTCCAGTAAAAATTTCGATGGCATGTGATTGATCAAGTGTGCATCAATTTAAACCCATAGATTCTGCCATAAAAGGTTCATGGAGATCCTAAGCAGACGGCTATCCTTCCTACCAAAATCATCCAGAGTCCAAGGTCACTTGATTTAGGTTGCACCCAAGTTCAACAGGAGATAAAGTCATAAGATAATAGGAATTTAGTTACCTTGTTTGTGCCAGAAGCACAGAAGCCACAATGTGGAGATGAAGCCTTCAAGCATTTCATACAGTCCCAAGTAGCAGTAGTTGACTGGTAATCTGGGCAAGTGTAGTTGGCAAAATGTGCTGTCTCCACCTTGCTAACTTGAGGTGAATGCGACGTAGTTTCATGGAAAACAGCCGATAGAAGACCAAGTGAGATGATTACTCCAGATAGACTGATAATCAGAAGTTTTTTCCGTCCTGTCCTATCTATGAAGTAGATGCTGACTATGGAGCCCATAGCGTTGAGACCTGATGTGATGAGAGAGAGCAGGAGTGCTATTCGGTTTGATGCAAAACCAGCCAACTGAACTATGGTGGGGCTGTAATACATGACAGTATTTATACCTACAAACTGTTGGAAGACCTGAAGCCCGACCCCTGCAATCAGACCTCTCCTCACTGTTTTGGTCTTCAATAGCTTGATGAGGTTGATCTTCTCAGATGATCCTTCTTCCCTGATTTCTGATTCAATTGAGTTTTTGAGATCTTGTATCTCTGTTTCAACCTCATGGGGTGGGTATATTTTCCTTAGAATTATGTTTGCCTCTTCATCCCTTCCCTAAAATTTAGAAACAAGGAAAAGAAGTTTAAAACACCACCTGAAATCTTTTGTACTGCCTGATATGTGCTGGTTTTTGAACAAACATTATAACACATTTCTGTGTGGGGGATATGGCTACAGACTTGGCCAAAACTTCAAACCAAAAAGGAGTATTTAAAATTCGGGGGCCTCTATATCCATTAGCAAGAACTAGAGAAACCTGAAGCTATGGATGAGTGTGCACACTGATTAGTTTTTGTATGATGGTAGGTATATCAGTGGTCTAGACCTACATAATCTGTGTAGTTTATTGCCATTATGTTCAACTGCACATGTATGGCTAGTCTACAATATGCTTGGGAATTTTTTCAAAATTGAGAGACGTCTATGCTATTTCTATCCACTTAAGAGGGCCTTAGAATGCGTGAATGGCATGCAATCATATACATGTCTTTGTAACTGCAGTCTCAAACATATTTTTAGCATAGATGGATATCTGTATTTACATTATCTGACACTGAGAAAACAAGAGAAATAGAGGTGAGAAAGAACCTTTCTGTAAAGCCATCGAGGTGATTCAGGAAGAAACATCATCAATGAAAACTGTAACAGAGCTGGAAGTCCAGCAACTCCAAGCATCCACCTCCATGTTCCTGGTACCTATAAAAGGCTTTTGTGGTTACAGAATCGATTTTCTACTTAACTCATTGAAATGGGCTTAAAATAACCGCAACAAATGCACTATAATAATTTCCACAAATGTGACTAGCTGTATCTCTGAAATCACCACGTTATTGCTTACCTTAGTGAATGCTAGATTGATCAGGTAAGATAGGAACTGGCCTCCTGTTATAAGGAAGCCATTGGTGCTAACAAGAGCACCCCGGATTTTTGCTGGAGATGCTTCTGAAATGTATAGTGGAGCAGTCATTGAAGCCATTCCAACGCCAAAGCCAACAAAGACACGGCCCGTGATGAGAAGTGCTGGGTTGGGAGCAGAGGCCATAACAACAGCACCCACAAAGAAGAGGAAGTCAGCTATCAGGAGTGAAGTTCTTCGTCCAAACCGATCATTCATCCAGCCCCCAACAGCAGCTCCTACAATGGCTCCTGCAACTGCCATGCTCACAATGTTTTCCTACATTTTTTTTTACATTACAAAGCATATATCTTGGTTAGAACTTAGAACAAGGTAATTGGGTTTGTGATTCCTTTCAAATTTTGAAGGTGATTCAGTTATGCAATTTGGTGGGAATCGACTGCCGAAGATCATTGGGGAAGATTGTTGATATTATTGCAGGAACACTTGATAACAGGGAAGGGGTGTGATATCATTTTGCCATATTCATGAGAGACATCAAGATCCAAATATGAAGGCAGACAAATCAGGGATATGTTGTAGTGTCTTGTTCTATAGTTGCAATTTGACCAAAGAAAAGGCATTGATGTGTATTTTTTTTTATTTTTTTTGCTGTGTGGATTTTGCTCTGCTGAATTATTTCCCTCTTTAATGCATATATCATTGCTTAGAAAAAAAAAATGTTGATTGAAGTTTTAGGCATTGGAAAGAACAGAACAGGAAAAAAGACCATTTTCTTGAGACTGCTAAATTATCCAGACTGCTGATTTGATGCTGCTATGGGTAAAATCCCTCTCCCTGTTTTTCTTTTACATATTTCAGTTCATTGAGACCGTGTAATAGTGTCTCGGATAAATTAATCAAAATTTGTGTTTCTATACTATAATTTGTTTAGGGGTTAAAAATTACTTTGAGAGAGACACCATACTTCTTGTCACATTTCATTTATAATTGTCATTAACTATTTTTATACAGAGGGCATCACAACATCTAACCCATTTGTATACCAAGTCAAGCTATAGAGTAAACACTCATATAAACCTTAAATTGGGAGGATTCCCCATCCCCCCCCAAAAAAAAAAAAAAACAGAAGGGGTGCTTGAGTAGGATTTTTCCATGTTAGGATCATATAGTCCATGGTATTCCTATGATATGGCCCACCCAAGGTTGAGTTAATGACTTACAAGATGATTGAATTGAAAGCACAAGCTGGAAAGCCTAAAGGGCAAAGAAGAAAAAGGATGAACAGGCATAATAGACTGGAAATAGGTGAGTTTTCTTCAAAAACTAGAAAAAAAGAGAGAATAGAAGATAGCTTTTGAGGTAAAGCAATTTGCTTGGTTTCTTGTTAAAATTTTCCACGATCTTCTTTTTAAGGTGGGCGTTTGTTATTTCTACGGAAGTAGATTTGAATGAAGCTGCTAGAGAATAGATTCTGCACTGCTAGAGAAATCCATCCCAACACGGAAAGGAAACTAAAAACGTGGAAAGTGTCAGTTCCATGGTTCACTCCATGAATTCATTGTGGAAACAAAAATTGTGAAAACGGTTGCGCTCAAATATCACCCTTCCACATGATATTTCTTCACACCCCACCTACTATCTGTACTGGTATGCATTCAGGTGAGAGGTCAGTGTAATAAAATTTTCTTCTTTGTAAAAGAAATGGCAGACTTCCTACCCTGATAGCTACTCTTCATCTCTCTCTCTATATATATATATATACATATGATTTCCTATCCTGATAGCCACTCTTCATCTCTCTCTCTATATATATATATACATGCCTTAAGCCTTAAGCTAATGTAGTTGAAAAGGTAATTAAGTTTTGATCTCACCTGTAATACAGTTCTCTTATCAACTGACTTAAAGTCATCTCTTATGTAGAGAAGGGCCCCTGAAATGACTCCTGTAGACAAGCAATCACCCAAAAAAAAAGGCATGAGAGAGAGAGAGAGAGAGCACTAAATGAACAAGGGGTAGTGGATTTTCATATGGAGATTACACAAACAAGATAAAATAGATGAACAAAGGCACTGGAGAGAGAGAGAGAGAGAGAGAGAGAGAGAGAGAGAGAGAGAGAGAGAGAGAGATGATGAATATGGATTTATCCATGCCTGTATCATAACCGAAGAGAAGACCACCAATTCCTGCAGAAAATGCAAGGCGAAGAACATATGGATTTCTCCATGCCAGAGAGAAACACTCCCTGAAAGCTGATGCATCAGCTGGATGGATTCCTCCTTCCATGCCTTCACTCTCAAAACAACAATAACAGTAGTAACCCAGCAACAAAAAGAAAAGTAGGAACTCTCTCAACTGTACTCTTGGTTACTAAGAGAGAGAGAGGAATGGAATGGAGTGGAAGAAGACTGGATTTATAAGGATGAATGGATGGTATTCAAAGGAGACCCCAAGGTCTGTTGTCAGCAAAACAACTTTTGTCTTTTACTTACTGGCTGCTACATTTGTTTGAAATCCGGCCACCTACTTGATGTAATGTAGAAGGATAAACGCAACTAAAGCAAGTGGTACCATAACAGATAAACCTCACTTAAAATGCTACTCTTTCCTCTTTCAATGTAAATGCCCTTTTGGGTCTTGCTCTTTTCTTCTTTTCTTTTCATTTTTTTTTTTTTAACTTTTCTTATATAATGATCCAAGTTCCAGAATTCTGCAACTCATCCATCAACCTCGTGCCCTGATTAAGTCAGACCCTCCAGAAAAATAGCCCCACTGATGATGAAGTGTAACCTGGAACAGGGTGTGTGCCATGTGTATTTAATACTCTTGCAAAACTCATTTTCTTTAACCATTGTCAGTAAAATATTTATGTTGGGCACTTATTTCAATGCTGTCACCAAAAAGTTCTATATTGGATTACTGCATGCTTATGCACAGTCCCAATTTAATGCACCCAGGTTAGGAATGTAGGAACTGTGACTCAAGCTTCAATCAGATCATAATAATACTAATGGAAATTACCTAAGATGGATGGATGAAGTTGTATAATGATGATGATGTGTGTGGTGTTAAAAATTGTGTGGCCTTCATGTCACAAGCCCCATGTTAAAAAATTTATGAGTAGATTCCATATCAACATTTCCATCTAGAAACTAGCATGTGTATTTATTTATACAATTGGATAGAATTCATGATCATAGATCTAAACCCCATAGATGGGATAGCACTATGATGATGATGATGGAGAGTCTTGTAAAGAAGATAGGGAAAAAGAAAGAGTAAGATCCGTTACAATTTACTTTGGGCCTAGGGAAATATAAGACATGCTTTCACTTGGTGTGTGGTTTGTTGCAAACTTCCACACTTTCTATCCTTTCAGTTCTCATCAGTTTTGCTTTTTTAAAACAGACCAACAAACAAAAACAACTAATGTGGAAGGCTCTTCTCTTCAATGCTATTCTGTATTGACAGAAGAAAATGACAGGAGGCTGTTCATCAGTTAGGAGATGCGTAAGCAATGCTGTAGTACAGATTGAGTGAAGGGGGCAAGTAATGTGAAGCTCATTGAATACATTTGTAGTTTACGACAGCACTGACTTTCTCAAATATATATATATATATATATATATATATATATGTTTGATTCCATTAATTAATTTATGTCTGTGGTCCTCACTCCTTGTCCACATTTTCCTCTCTCTATAAAAAAAAAGTTCTAAAAAATGGATGCCTTGAATTTTTGGGGCTCACCAAGGGGGCCATGCCAATGATGGAGAGGTGAGAGATTGGAAAGATCCTAATAAGGTCTTATAGATCATCATCATTTATAGCCCTTAAGTTTAATGGTTTTAGAATGAGTACTTTTTTTTTTTTTTTTTTTTAATGATTTTAGTCCAACGGTGGGTGATGGTTTAGTGTATGTCAAGTTTGAGCAAGTGCAAATTTATATAGGGAATACTAAAAGTGCGTTTGGTCACAACAACTTCTTAGCGATTGGTACAGCGATTGGCCAAACGCAAATACAAGACAACAACAAGCTACAGCGACAGTGACAACTTCTAGAGCCTCAAATCGCTGATTTTCCATAATCTCGGTCTCCCCAACTTCAGCAACAGCAACAGCTTCTAAGCATCAGCAACAGCAACAGCTTCTACATAACCTCAATCGCTATCCGTAGTTGCTGTGACCAAACGCAGCGCAAGTGTGTCGGGTTTGGTTGGATGGAACGCAAGAGGTCCAATGCACCTAAAAAAGGGGACCCCACAAAATAGTTCTCATGAGAAATGTCCTTTAAGAGAACCTTCCCAATATATATATATATATATATATATATAGAGAGAGAGAGAGAGAGAGAGAGAGAGAGAGAGAGAGAGAGTGACACTAAAACACTCACGGGGCGTTTTGAAGAAGAAAAAAAATGCCCCTTCGTATTCATGAATGAGGATGAGTTAGTTTGGTCTACTTTTCCTACTTTTTTTAAAAGATGCTAACACATTAAATGTAACACTCCAACCACAAATAATACTTCCTACTTTTTTTCCTTTTCAATCGGCCCCACTTGTTCTTGTGATTAAATTCAATGACATTAGATTAATAAATTTATTAATTACTTTCATCATTTCAACATAATATTAGAAATCTATTAGTAGGGCCCTCTTATTTTGTGATTGAATCCAATGATAGTTATTAATTGGATTAGCATCAAATCATGGGAGCAGATGAATGTGAAAGGCATGAATTTATCCAAAGGTTAGTGTTAAATTGGAAATAATGCACTAATTTGATAGTGGGCCCAACTCCTATTGAAGTGTTGGATTCCTCTATTTTGATTCATTTGAATATTTAAATAAAGTGGGCCCTCAGAGGAAAGTCACTCATTTCTCACAAGTTTCAAAAGTAAAAGTGGTGAGCATTTTCTTCCCCTTTTTTTTTACTTCATTGATTGGTAACAAAATCTTTCATTAAAAGAGGAAGAGAACAGCAAGAGAGAAATAGAGGTACAAGAGCATTGTATCCCACCAACAAAAAGAAGAATCGCTCTCCACAATTAAACTACCATTCCTCGAAAAACAACGAAGATCGTCTAAAATAGCTAACACATCAACTTTATTAGAATCACATACGCCAACATGCTTTGAAAACATGAGGAAAAACAAAAAAAAAAAAAAAAAAAAAAAAAACTCACCCTTAGTAGTTACAAAAGTATTTCACTAATACCTATAGGCCCCGACTTACCTCAGCAGCACCATCATCATTGAATTTAAGCACCACCAAGTGGGGGAGACTAAAAAAAAAAAAAAAGAGGACCTCCTCACCTTCATAGGGCCACAATTCATATAAGTTTCCCAATTAAGAAGGATATTACTGAATTTGAAATTAGAAGACTCCTTCCTAAGGAAAACCCACTTTTCAATGCTCCTGGCTATGGTGGGCATTTTATTATTAAATGCCAATTTTGAGAAAAAAATACTTATTATTCTACTTTTAGATTTGTTCTATTTGTCACTATATTTAATGTAGTAAAAAATTATAAGTAAGATTGTTTTTTATTAGATGTTTGCACATGGGCAAAAGGGCCCCTTCTTTAGAAGGGGCATTTTGAAAAACTCGTCGTGTGTGTATATATATAGGGAGATGCTCTTATGAAAACATCTCTTACCTTACTATGAGAGATAAGGTGGGGGCCCTCACATCCATATCCAATGCCAACAGCTTAAATGTGAGGGCCCTACCTTATCTCTCATAGTAAGGTGAGAGAGTAAAAATATGTGTATGAGCAGGGCTTTCCTAAGGTAAAGATTACCTTATCCTAAGTTGGAATAGTGATTGTCTCACAAATTAAAGTTGATTATATCTATTTTTTGCATGATGAAGGTTTGAAAAACAACCTTCTATTTAAGCCTTAACACAGGCTAAGGTCCTATCTCAGATTATTGTATGCACTATTAAAAACTAGACAAATAAAATCTCAAATAATCAATCACCACACATAGAGAGGAGGCACAAAACTTTTATGTGGAAAACCCTGCTTGGGAAAAAACCACGAGTGGCAAAAGGCGCCACGGAAAGCAATGCACTATAAAAACGAATATTACAAAGAACTCACAGAACTTTGACCCAGTTGAAACTCAACCTAAAGGACTGTGAAGTACTCGTCGACAACTCGCCGTTCACCTTTCACGTGCTTGCTTGAGACCCACCTTGAATGCCCCTTCAAGATGCTTGAGAGAAGAAGAAGAAGAAGAACTTCAGCACAATCTCCCTTGCAAGAATTTGCCCACCAAACTCTCTCTAGAATCAAAGAATAATACTTGAGAATGCTAATAGCTCTGTGTCTCTAATGATGTTTGCAAAGGGTCTTTAAATAGCTTTAGTTCCGTGCACAAGACTTGTTTGAAAGAAGGTAGAACTCATAAAGGAGGTGGAGAATCATCAGCTGAAAAGAGTCATGAATGGATAGAACTGGGCGTCTGGCTATAGCGAGCCCAGGTTCTGTCTGGGCCAGAACTATGGCTCGCTCAGTCTCGCTATAACGAGACCAGTTTCTGTCTGGAACACGGAATTGACGCTGAAAAGATGGAAAAACTTCGGGAGGACTTCTTTATGAATCTTCAAGTATATGTAGAAGTCTTCAAGGCTTACCACAAGTATCTAGAGGTAGTCTTTCACATTATTTGAGTTCCTTCACAGTCCTTATCTAAATGAAACAAAAATACAACTCAATTTGGACTATAAATACAAGTTTTGTTCAAACCAAAAGAATTAGCCAATACAAATTCTAACACATGATGAAACTGGAAAATCCAGTTCTGATTAGATTTATCTTGATTTTGGAGACAATCATCATGCAAAAAACAACAATAATCGACTTTTATTTATAGGACCAGCACTGTTTCATATTAGAATAAGATAAGCTTCAGCTTAGGAGAATTGACCTTATATTGTATTATATGGGAGGTTGCATCAACCTGTGAGAAAGAGTTCACTATATCTTATAATTCACCCGAATACACACAAAGATTCAAGACATTATTGTGCGTACACATCTTAAAATACACACCAAGATGACACATCACATGGGATAGCATGTGAATTAAAAGGACTTATTTTCCTTGGAGGTTGCAAAACTGCTATGCTCTAACATCTTAAAGTGAGGAATGCATACCAATTATTTCTGAAAGAAACAATGATGGGACAAAGCACAAAGGCAAAGAATCATGAATAGGGGTGATTCCCCTCCTTTTCCTCTCCATAGTGGTGCTAAGTTAATAAAGGTAGGCCACAAAGAAACAATATTAATTATGAATCAAGATCTTCAAGGTCCGACACTGATACTTTCCTTAAGGCACCCAATAACGTTTAAAAATAACAAAGGGCATTTTGCAAAAAAAAAAAAAGAAAAAAAGAATTCACTTAAAATTTTCTTTTATTTTCCTCAAGATATATATTTACGCTACCCAAATCCTCATCCAATCGGCCCAACTATTCATCGCTAGTTGTCTCTCTAGATGGGAGATGCCTCACGACTTGGCTACCGTTGGATTGACCACTCCTTTTTCTTGAAACTAAGAAGTATGTACCCATTCCATCTTCCTTCATGAAATATGAGGCTCACTTATTTTAAATCCGAACAAACTCAAAATAAATAATTATCTCATGTATAGGATATGATAGAGTTTTGTTTTAAAATATTTAAGTTCATCATCAGATTCATCAAGTATACTTAAATAAAATATTACAAAAATTCATGTGTTCTATCCAAAGTAGGGTCATATTAATAAGGATTTGAACTTCTCATAAAATTAAAATTAATTCTATCTGGTATGGATCATTGCAAAGTTTCACTCTAATATGTTTGAGCCCAGTGTAATCTCAATAATGTATAATAAGATTTAGTAAAAAATTTTTAAGAAATTCATGTATTTTGTAAATGATCAATTGATAATAGGCCCATCTTTTTTTCTGGAGCAAATATCTAAAGGAGGGCCAGGGTCAAACATGTGATAATCGTGTCGATCACCATAGTCATTTTTTTCTATTTTTTGTCAACCTTCCTCACCATCAATGACATCACATTGTTAGAAAAAGGCAATCACTTAAGTTATAACTTCAGCAATTTGTGGATGTGTTTGGATGGCCAACAATATGATAATCTTGATGATAAAAATATTAGTAAGATTTTTTTAATATTTGCTATTGGACTGATTTGTCATCATCTTTTAAAACTTATCTCATCAAAGTCGTCTAGTCTTTTGAGTCTCTTGTTTGGTACATGAGCCATCGAAAATACAGCCATAAAAAATATATATATATAAAAAAAGAGGCTAAAGCTCTTATTTTTCACAAGCCAAGCCGGGTATACGGCCTTTCATTTTTGGAGGATTTGCCTCGACTTCTCTAAAGTGGGCAGAGGGTAAAATCGTGTGTCAACAACTCGCTTTAAACAATTCAAGGGGTAGCTCAGTTGGCCTAAAACCATGGTTTGCACTCGAAAGTTGTAGGTTCGAAACTGCATTACCACACTGGAATTACGGAGGAGTTTACCCGGCTTCATCTGAACCCGGAGGGATTAATCTAGGCAAAGGGTTGGGAACAAACCGATAGCCAAAAAAAAAAAACCCCCGCTTTAAATAATTAAAAATAGAGATGTCAAACATGAGCTTATTTTTCCATTTAACAATTTATGTCTTGTCTCAATCATTGATATCACTCTTTGGCAATTTGTGGCCTCCGAAAAATCTTACAAAGCTTCTAAGATTTCCATTTTTTTCATTTTGAATTTCTAATATATTCAACTGGCATGGGGAATAAAACAAATCAAAATCATCAAGATTTACAGGTCTTGTTATAAAATCAGGATCTGCACATCCAAACGCAATAATTTCAAATTAAGTAGTGGATAAGGGGTCCGCGCCGACATTCAAAATGATTGAAACCTGACATCTCCTGAGCTTTTTTTTCAACAGGCACATGAGCAAATGTCAAGTTTGTGTTAGAAAATGGGCTCACCATGTTTATGTCCTTGTAACTTCCTGAACTTCTCATACAAATTTATATCAGATTTTAATAGATGCCTTGACCTTTTAGCAGCTTATTTAATTCATGGGATGACATGTCCTTAATTAACATGTTCATGACTCTACAACTTTCTAAACTTTTCATACAAATTTGGATCAGAATTTACTAGATACCTGGGACTTTTCTCAGCTTAGTTAATTTATGGGACCCTGAAGATGGCCCAGGTGATGGCTAATGCGTATAGTGACTATCAAAATCATTGACGTTTCAAAGAAGAGGACCACACCTTTTGTTTACCTCTTTTCTTTGCTGTTGTTCTTGGACTGCTTTGGATTCCTTGACTTCAAATCTGCATCTAACCATCCTGCTTTTTGAAATTGTCCTGACACTTCTGCATCAGTTTCTCATCTTGGATAATGATGTTGGAGCATTTAGAGAAAAAAAAGGGAAAGAGAATCATACTCTCCTTTTGCTGAAAGAAGATAACTTGCAGATAGGTGTGCCAATGGTTCAGATTTGGGTGAAGTCAAGGTCAACTCAGCCCAATCCAATTTCTGTTTGGGCCTTGGTGAACATGACCCACCAAAGACAAGTTGCCAACTTTCCATGCACATGTTGGGGTGTAACTAGATTTTTTGAAAATATTGTTTTAAATAGTGACAATTAAAATATGATAAAATAGTCATTTGCAATCAGTGAGAAGGGATTTTGGGACTTTGTGGGGAAGCCCACGCTCGAGGTCATTCATCCTAATACTGTTCCCGTCTGAGCACGCTTAACTCTAAAGTTTTTATGGTTTACGGGGTCATAAGGTTTTAAAATGTATCATGTTGAGTTAAGACGGAGCTTGACTTATAAGCGCAGGATCAAGACTTCGATATATCCATTGTGGGCTAGCGGGGTCTCACCGTAATTAAAGGTGCAGCCCGGACCAAGTTCTCACATGATGTTCAACCCATTTATCTCAATGGACCCATTTTGGCTATGCAATTGCAAACCAAACCAGTGAACCCATTTTCAGCAATCTATTTCAGTGTAAGTTGCCAGTGCTGGTTCTAGTCTTGGTTTCAGTGATGGGAGGATATGATGTTGATAGATACCGACTTCCTGTTTTGGTGTTTTTCTGGTTAGTCCTACCGAGGGAACCAACTGATTTTAATCACTACTCGCCTCAGTGATGCAAGTTGCATGTCACGGTCATCCTGATCAGTCAATTTAGTTCGGCCTGACCTGCAAAACATTTACTTTTCTTGTATGGCTTCTGTTTTCCTTCATTCAATTTCTTCATTTTCCAGTAGAACTTACAGTTAATGATTTGGAACCTGTTTAATTTCAATGAATTGTTCAAATGCTAATCTCAAGGACTGTTTGGTAGCAGAATTTGTGAATTAGAATTGCTTACAAGCGAGAGGATTCCTCTCTCCTCATTTTTCAACTCCTTCATTCAATTTCTTGTGTTTGTGCAGCGAGAGGATTCTCTCCGCATATTTCAATTTGAGAGAGAGAGAGAGAGAGAGAGAGAGAGAGAGAGATTGATTGTATATTCTTACTCCTTATATGAGAAATTGAAATCCTTTCAACCGAGAAAAATCAGCTTATTTTTTTCCCTTTTCACAATGAAACTGTGTGATACCAAATGACGGAAAAAAGCAGTTGTACGAAAAAATCAGAACAATTTTCCTCTTTACCATCCAGCCCTTTTATTGCATAAGAGCACAGAGATCAATATAGTTTCTTTACTTGGACCGGCGTTGTGGTTTGGGTTCACCATATGGGCCTGAATAATTTTAAGGTTGGGACTTCAGTCCATGAAACTCACACCTGAATAGCCGATCCATAGATGATATAATATAGATATATAAATATATACTATTATAGTAAATCATAAAGGTACTTTGGCCTCAATTTGGGCCAAGGTGCAGGCCCTTCATTTGGGTCGGCATTTGTGCCTTTAATTTTGATTTGGGTATGAGTACAGTCGGTTCAATCAGGGGTTTGGTTTTCATGCAGGAATTTAGGATAGGGTCCAGACACCAGATATATTTTTGAAATGATTCAAAGTTAAAAGGCAACTTTCAGAGTAACTGTTCATACCACTTGAAACAATTTCCAGCATAATGCTGATGGCAGCTTAAACTTAATGTATCCTGTTTGTAGCCCACTTTTGGATGGTCAGACCTGCTTATCAGGTTAATCATGCAAAGGCAGACGCCAAACATTATAAATGGAGAGCTGAGTGCAATTGGTCAATGACTCCCAGAACCCAGCTGAGCTCAAACATGCATATGTCCTTTGTGTTGAAAGAGGTGGAAATTTCATTCCAAATAAAGAGCAAGATATCAATTCATAGTTAACTCAGAATGACATTTATCCAGATTGATCTGCAGAGTTGGCCTCTCATGCCTACACGTGTCCAAGTTTCACTGGATTTGGTACAGTTTGAAGTCTAACTTGCAATTTTTTTTTTTTTTATTTTTTGTTCTCAGTGATCCCATCTGCTCAAATTTTGAGTTATGTTTCATTATGGATCATCCTAAAAACATTTATTTACAGCAGCTAGTGTGCATGAGGAAGGTTTGTGATTATTTGTAGCAATATTCTGTTTATTTACATAGTGAGCTTTTGATTTGTTCGACGCCGGAAATTCATTTCTGTAGCACTCCTCTTTGTGAGTTCTGGGATGGAAATCAGGGTACATGATACAAAGTTCAGGGGTTGCCTTTGGCACAGTTTGGAACAGCATTTTCAGACTGGAATCCACGAAGCAGTCAGTAATAACACTGTCCCACCAATGCAAAACAGGAAGTATTTTGGAATGCAGATTACAAGAACTACCTCTATATCTTGTAATTAGATGTTATAAAGTTCTTTAGATCTTCCAAAGTAAATTTCTACTTTTCATCAGTGGTGCTTGGATCTCATATGATCAGTATATATGTACAACATGATATGGCACTAAAATCATAGCAAAACCTTTTAACATTGCAATGACTATTTCTGTAAGAATTTTCTTCTTGTTAATTGGAGGAAAAGGAATCATTTTTCCTCTTTTATGGTGATGTCAGTTGGTAAAAGGCAATAAGAGTAGTACTTGTTAAGAAGGTGAGCGACTACTCATCTTATAAATATCATTAGTTCATTACATGAAATTTAATTAGCTAAATGAAACATAATTAATGCTTTCTTTGTTCTTGCATGATCAAAGGATAGAATAACCCGCATAATCTTCTCTAAGCTGTCAGCCTCTATAATTATCTGTTTAACTACATAATCACCTGCATGAATCAATTATCTGTTTAACTACATAATCACCTGTCTGAACCTTTCATGAGTTTGATGAATAACTGAAACTAAACTGATAGTTGCTTACAATAACTGAGATGATAGGACTTCCCATGTTTATCATAAGAGGGTCCATTAGGAAGGATAAGAACGCATGTCTAATAAATATATTCAACAAAGATGCATTGACATTGTACATCCATGAAGCAGATACAAACTTTTGAAAAATCCCACATCTACACTCCTAAAAAATCCAGTGGAATATGTATCATAATGATCATGGCAAGGAACCATGATCGAGTCAGTAATTTGTACAGAAACAATTCAGAAAATGCCTTTGACTGCTGTTCCATGATTCCAACCCCTCTCCTTTTCCTTATGCTGCTGCTTTTGCTGCACCACATCCTTTGCTCCCCTGTTGGCATTGCCGACTAACACTCTCTGTGCAAGTCTCCCTCTGCTACCAATTGAGACCCTCACCTTCTCCATCGCCCCATACGGGCCACCCCGTCTCATGTGCTGATGTAGTGGGGATATGTAGACTTTCTTTTGAACACTTCGTCTCAATATACTGCTGATTTTCTTACTACTCTTTGATGCCTTTAAGTTCCTAGGTGTTAGCTCCAAACAGTTCTTTTCTCCTTGATCATCAATTTCTTCTTTGATAGGGTCAAATGGTAGAGGTTGTAGTGGGGTCAAGGTCGCTGTCACCGGAAATGGGATGAGTGAATTACGCCTAGGAGCTGGAACCACTGGTATCCGGCGTGCAGTTGTGCAGATGGATGCTCTTCCAGTTCTTCTTGGAAGTGGTTGCTCTTCACTTATCTCAGGTGTGTTTTCCTTTTGTTCAGTATCATACGTGAGGAAGCTATCATCAGTCATTGCTGAAGGGAATAAAGGTTTGTTGTTGTTGTTTTCTGTAAGTGTGAGTGGCCGCATGACGTTTACCAAGTCTTTCATCAAGGGTTCTGCTTCATTTTTATGATTCCCAGGCTGTCGGTTTGACAATGGGGGCTTCATTGATGTATACTGTTCTTGTTGTTGATGCTGCTCTGCTATTTTTGTGTCCACGTGTTGCCTTGCCAATTTTCTTTCTATTAAAAGTTGTGATTCCAACTCCTTGATCTGCAGTATTGGTAATAATATGAGTCTTTAAAATATAAGAATCTCCATTTTCTTCATGACTTATTTGGATATATTCCTAACTTTAATTTGGTTTACATTTTTTGGTAAACAATCTATTCTTCATCTTTTGGTACCTTGGGTGGCTTGAAAGTTTTTGGTATAAAGAAGCTTTTCATTAAAACACCAAGCAAAAAACAATAAGAGAAGAAAAGTCAGAGCCAAACAAGAAAGAAAGACATCACATAACAAGACCAACGATCAGCCCCCTACACCTAAAAACAACAGCGCCCTTTCCCGGTCTAAGTCCTGATTACTTGAGTAACAGTGCTTTGCTGAGAGACATTTTCATGCCTTTCCTAAAAGTCACTGCTGATTGATGCAGGTAATTTAAAGTGAAAGTTTCATTTCTAACATGTTTCTCTGCATCCCAAATGTGCTTAAATGATTAACAAACATCTATTATTCTTTCTTCCAAAATATTAGAACCAATTTGTGATTAGAGGCTGTCATATGCCCATAAACAACACAAAAAGTTTTTGCAAGCATGCACAGTTCTCACGGTATCATTCCTGAAAGATTTCCTAATAGGCATTTTTTACCTTGTCTTGTAGATTCCTATTATTCACGTCTTTCCCCTTCATTTTCGATTCTAGACCATGAATCATGTCCTCCATCCTCTTCATATGTCCTTCCTTGCTCTTAATGTCTTGCTTGGCCTTCTCAGCCTAACAAATGTAGTAGACAAAGCTTGATGAGAATAATACACTGTAGTGTAAATAAGAAAGTCGGATAAAATACTTAGGTCTTGTTTGTTTGAATTAAAACACATAGGAATTGAATATATAAGGTGATTAAAAACAAAGATCAAAGGTGAATTTCCAAAAACGAGCATTAAAAAAAATCACTCTTTTAATTCTATTTCCCTAAAAGAAATGTTATTTGATGTTCATTTTTGGAAATTTACCTTTAATCTTAGTATTTAACCACCCTGTGAATTCAATTCCTACGTATTCTAATGCAAACAAACATGCCCAATGTTGAAAGATGTTACATGAGTTTGGATGTAGTGCAAGTTGTATAGTTTGAATGTTTTTCTTCAGTGTGGATTGGCTTATTGAAAAAGATGCATTTAAGTGTACCCAAATAGTAGAATCACTTGTGCTGTGATGAGGAGGCATTATGAAAGTCAAATGCATTCAGCAGAAATATTCAAACTTCACAATTTTGGGTACAATCAAATGCCCTTAAGTCGATAAGCAAACATGATAGTGATCATCAATGACAATGATCTTTAATGGCCACTAGAATGGGAACCGAGTGACTATACCATCTGTTTGTATTTGGAAATCTCATTGATGTCATATTGCTTCTTGGCGGGACCCAGCTCTATTCCCCTCACTCTGCTGGCAAAATTCAGAGAGCAAAGAGTCTCATTTACATCATTCTCATTGGGGCTGATCTGCACAAACATGAGCGTCTTCGAATCTCCTCCTGGAATATCTCTGAAATCAGCATCTTTTATGACTTCAAAACATTTCATCAGAAGAAGAAGATGGAGGAAAAAAGTAAGTACCTAGAGAGTCTTGTAGCAAGTGGGTGAGCTTGGAATTCCTACGAGAAATTGAATAAAAATTCAAATATCAAAACTCTAAATTTTGAGAGTTCTTTTGTTTTTTTGGTTGACAACAAGAGGGCTTCACAACAAATAAAAGAATTTTATGCTTGACTACCTGAACGGAATATGTGGACTTTTTGTTGCAAGAGCAGATATCACATCTCCAAGTGCTGAAAGAGATTTGTTGATGTTCTGAGTCTCCTTTAGACGCTCTCCTTGAACTTCTGTCTTGGCTATTCTCTCACTTCCTGCTAGATCAACAAGCCATAGCTTACTTCTTGTGCATTCTCCATTCATCATGTTCTCTCCCTTTACCATCACGCAATGAATGCTGTATATCAAAGAGTGCAGCATTTCAGAATTCAGCATGCTTTAATCATTTCATGCATATAATACAACAGTGTGAGTATAGATAGCTATAACTAAGTAGAATAAAGTGTGAAGTGTCATATAAGAGTAACACAAACCAGTGTGACCGACTGTGTGCATATAATACAACAGTGCGAGTATAGATATCTATGACTAAGAAGAATAAAGTGTGGAGTGTCATATAAGAGTAACACAAACCAGTGTGACCGACTGCTGTGCTCGTTTGCATTAGTCGATCCCACAGCTCTAGCATTGCTCCCCGTCTTTAAAACTTCCCAGACCTCATTCATATTGCTTACATGAGCTTCAACAACTCCCAACACATGATGAGCACCTTCTGCAGCTTGCCTTATTTCAAGTCTACTAGAAACAGTGAAGAGAGACTCAATCATGAGTTTGTCAACTATCCATCCAAAATTGGAGAGTTTAACACCAAATGCTTGTTTTAGTTACCTCTTTGCAGCAACTCCAGGCTGAGAAGCAGATGCCAGTAAATCACGTATCTGCTCATTGTACACTTCTAGTACGCTCACAGAAATTTCATATCGGAAGAGTCCATGTCGTTCTCTGATTATTTGAAACAGCGCTTCAAGTGTCCTGTAGTTTACTCCTCGGGCTTCTTCTGTTCCCTCCATTGTGAATGTTTTTCCGGTTCCCGTCTGCCCGTAAGCAAATATGCAGACATTGAATCCATCTAAAACTGATGTTACAAAGGGCGCAGTGTCTTTGAAAACATCATCTGAATCATTCAGTAATCAAAAACTATATTTAGTCTGTTGGCAGAGAGATTCATTTTTAGTTTAGTATGAGGGGTGAGATTTTGTTCAAATGATTACCTTGATATGCTTGAGGGCTGAAGACAGAGTCAAATTTGAAGACCTTCTTAGGTGCACCACTGGCTTTGACAACAAGTTCGCCGTCTTTCGCAGATTCAAAGTCAATTGCTGCTGAAGCTCCTGTTGCTGTTTCTTCTGCATTCAGCGGACGACATCTGCAAAAGACTCTTATATTTCCTACAGTCCAAAAAAGGAAATCTGTTAAGCATTCGTGAATCAATAATAATATGATATTCTTCTGTTTCAGTCTCCCATGAAATTCTTGGCTCACCTTTCAGCTCAAGAACCTTGTTATAAAGCTCTTTCCGTTCTTTCGCCCCTTCTATGAATTTGAGCTTGAGATCGTCATGTTCTCTCTCCAAATCTGCACGTTGATTCACTAACCAAAACAAAACAAAACAAAAGGGCATTATGTGTTAGGCCTGACAGTGTTGAGAAATCCAGGGAGATGGTCCTATAAGGCATGTTTGTTTACTTGAGGACTGGATGGCTTCAGCCATTTGAGTCACATCTGTTAGGCACTTCCTACATTGCAATGCTTCCTCTGATAGCTTTAGGTACTGTATCTTCAAAATCTGCAAAATGAAAAGTAAATCACCTTTGATGCTTGTTCTTACTCTGGATATTGCAGAAAAAAAACAAAAACAAAAACAAAAAACATCAAGAGCGGCAGAGTGTAGATTCTGGTACCTTGAATTTCTCGCTTAATGCATTAAGGGATGAAAACCATCGACTCTTCTCCTTCACTTGTCCCTCTACAGCATAGGCTGCAAAAAACATAAAGTTAATAAGATGAGAACTGAGGATCATAATTTTGACTATGGCATGATTGAAACGTATCATGTTGGATGGATGATATTTTGAACATGGTTAACCCATACCAACTACAATCACACTAAAAAATAGTTCATTTGAATAATTTGCAGTTTGATATGGTCAAAAGGCACCAGTCAATTTGAATGGCCAATGTGTACTGTTCATATTGTATGTAAAAATATCTGCTTTTTAATATTTTGGATACACTGAAATCTAAAGTGAAGGTTAATTAATGGCCCCTCAAGGAAAAGGGCATAGATGGAATTAGTAATGATAAATCTGAAGAAGTGCAACCTATTTGAGGATTTGTCCTAGGATAGACTGGAATGGCGATATGGAATTCATGTAGCTGAACCAACAATATTTGGGGAAGGCTTTGATGTTGATGGATACACTTATTCTAAAATCGCTATATTAGGAAAAGGGGTTTTTATTCTGAGAGAACTTGCAAGGAATTCAAACTTTGAACTGTATAATAGATTAAATCAAATTAGGTTGAACCAGAAATCACCCATGCCTAAGTTGGATCAGATCAATTTCACTCGGGAAGTTTTTCAAAAGCTCATACCATGGGGAAAAAATCGTGTTCCAAGAAGTTTTTATCACTGATTGACATGAAAGCTTATATTCATGCATTTTTCCACAAGAACATCCATGTATCTTCTATATGTGTATGCACATATAAACATGTATACAAATTTGTGTATGTTTTATTGTCCCATATGTATTCATGGGAACATTTTAGCACACTGCATATGGCATATTTGGGTACGCATATCATAAGTTTTCCATATTTGGATCCTCATAAATTACTATGCATTTACTGATCAAAAAAATAAATAAATTGCTATGCATTAAATTGAATGGGGTAATCTACAATATTCTACGTCTGAGATACCAGCAACTCTGATATGTCCCGATTGCCTTCTTAGGATATTTTTGCAACCATGCCAACCTATGATGCTCGGATACGGCAGGGACATGCCATAGGCATGGCAGGGATATGGATTTTATTTGTAAAAAGCGAAGTATAGGATACGATACGACACGATACGTTGCCCATTTTGAAGTATGTGCATCATAGATGCCAACACTCCAACAGCCATAGTATTCATTTTTTCATGAGTTGATGGAGAAACGAGAGCGAAGGATCTTCTGCCACATGGTCTACAACCAGCTGCCACATTAAGAAAATTTGATTTGGAGACTGTTTTCTATTTCTCCATTTTCTCTACCCTTCATGAACGATGTTGTTGGGTTGTGTTTCAGAATTAGTTTTTTTTATCTACTTCTTTGGATAACATTTGCCATGCGTGAAAGACGCCTACATAGAGATTGATTGGAAAATCAATAAGGAAAGGGAAGGATATAGAGGTGCACGCACACCAGTATTTTAAAATTTATACTCTTTTTTATTACTTTTATTTAACAGTATTTCTTTCCTTTCCTGCATTGCCAGGCAATGGTTATAGGAAATGGTGATAACTGATGATACTTCTGTTCAGAATTCATGAAGTTCATGTTAATTTTATCTATTTGTATTTGTTGTCAAATTTTACCTCATTTTATGATTCCGAATTTAAAGCCTATACGATGAAAAATGTTTTTTTCTAGACTTCCACAGTTGGTGAACTATGACAAGTGCCAACCTGTGAGTAATGAGATTGAATACAAAGTAGTTAAACATCAACGTGGTAGCCACAATTTTAGAACCATTATAAGGATTTTATGAAAGCAACATTTCTTTGATCGAGTTAATTTCCATACCCAAGGAGCCAACATGCATGGACTTGCGCATGAGCTCATTTTGAAGTACTTGCAATGACATCCAAGCCTCATGGCATTCCTTGCTCTTGAGCTCATTCTCCCTTTTGAATTCTTCAAGAGCTCTCTTGGTTTCTGTTTGTTCCTTGTACAACAAATCATAATCTCTCTTCAGTTTCCGAGCTTCTCTTCCTGCATTACAGTTACAGTAACTACATTCCTCCTGAAAAAAAAAAGAGAAAAAGAGAGCTATTACATGGTCAAAAACCCCAGAAACTTCTTCTGGTCTATTCAACAAAACAAAATTTAAAAATTTACTCGATATCGATAATTACATCTAGCTGTTCTTGCTCTCCCATTTGACAACTGCTGTCTTGTAAGTGAATTGATGTGTTATGGTCTGCTACCTCCCTCTCCAATGTCTTGCCTGACATAACAATCATAAAAACAGTTAAATTAGATATTGGTTCTTCCTTAATTTAAATTTGTACGAATTGTAATTTTCTCTTGGTTGTGTAGTATCAGAATTTTGTGGAAATGAGTAGGCAAAACATACCTGTGGAAGAGTCTCTCCTTATCGAAATGCCACAGATGAGGGGGTGTCCAATGATTCCCTCAAATCTAATGGATAAGCCTTCTTCCCCCATAACAACAGCTTTCAGATCAGATAAAACAAGTGGCCGATTAGAGCCCACTTGGGCATAGATATCTATGCCTTCCACAACCTACAAAACCATTCAAGATTGAAACTATTGCATTATATGATGTTTCATTCATCTATAGAGATAGCTAATCTACTCACTCATCAGAATAAAAAAATTTGAATATTCTCCACAAAAAAAAAAAAAAAAAAAATAGAACTATGTGGTTTCCAATTTTTGTAAGAGGAAGATCATTCCTTCTTACCTTCTCTTCCTGTATAAACACATTGAAAATTCTCATTCCCGGAGGGCCCTCTGTAAATATGATCTCAGCGAGATGAAGGTCGACGGAGTAATTTCCAGCTACCAAAGATTGAAATTTATATGAAAAGTTCCCAAACCGAGCTGATTGATACAATTCAAGACCTTCACCATCCCCAATTCTTGCTTCTGTTTTTATGACGTCGCCACCAATGAAAAAAACATCCTCTTGAAAACCAACACCACCCGAACTTGCTGTCCCATCCATTCCTCCTACATTTATGCTTATCACAGGGAGAGATGTCTCTGGCAATTCACCTCTTTCTGCCTGTTTTGGGATCTCCAATATCAGAGGGAGCTCAAGGGAAGGTTCCAAATACCTGTTCTCATTTGAAGCAGGCACTTCGGGGAACAAGGCCGCTGTGGTTGCAGATAAGTTCTCTTCATTTTGAAATCCACTGATGCCATTTTCTAGAGAGAGCTCGACAGAGGTAATCAAATTCCTTCTGCAGGCTTTCTTTATCAAATCTGGGGTTTCTTCAAAGTCATTGAGTGGTATCTCAGGGGATCCAGTGCAGATAACAAGATCAGGCGACGTTAAAGAGAACCCCAACACTGAATTATTACCTGGAGACAGAGCAAGGACCAAATCAAGAAAACACCCAAATCAGATATCAATAAAAACTTGCCATTCTGGGCCTAATGATATTACTTTGTGGTGTGCTGTCTGTTTTTGCCATCTCCTCTGTTCCTAAGCTCTGTTCTTCCCAAGAATCATCTGCCAAGAAAACCCATTCCAATCAGAAACAAACCCAGAAATGGAACAATGACAATTCATCATAAAGATAGATGCCTTTCAAAATCTTGAAAAAAAAAAATTAGAAAACCCAAATGGAAATTATCCTCAACCCACACCCCAAATGCAAGAAATGAAAGAAAGTTCATCATTTCATGGGAAGAAGATTCAAGATAATGCTATACTGTGTATCACATTGTCGCAAAGAGGGCTGCCAGTTTTCTCCATTTCCATTGTTTCCAAATGCGGTTTTTGCCAAGAAACATCTGTAAAGAGAAGAGGGTCTTGCCATAGATTCTCCATTGATAAAGAGATTTCTGCAATCAATGAAAGGAAAAAGAGAAGGTTTTGAATCTTGGAAAGAAAAGGAATTATCTTTGGAAGTGCCTATGATTTCTGGAAACGGTCGTAGGCGGAACATTCATTTGGCCGTTATGTTTGCAAAGTGCCGTTGAAGATTTGAAATTTGAAATTATTCAGCGGTCCCATGCTGCAGGGTTTGCCTTTGGGTCACGTGATGTGCACCCTATGCACGTGACATTCATAGGACTGAAGTATTGGATTTTTTTCCAAAAGGAAAATTTTCAAATAAGGGCTTAGGTTTTTATCTTATTTCAAAAAAGAATACAGATTTTAAAACTTTTCAAATTAGTCCCTAAATTTTTCATGAAGTTTTCAATTAAGGACATCTTGTCATTTAAAGGTATTTTTCTATGGCATTTTCTCTCAATTTTTTAAAAATACACAGAGTACCTTCATTTAAAGTCATGACATGGTTTTGGTGACCACTATATTTAGCTGAAGTACATAGTATTCCTCGATCACTATAAGGCTGCAAGTGAAAAAAAGGAAGAAAATATAGAGGAAATGAATAAGAGTTTTATTTCATTGAAGGATAATTTGCGTGGTTTAAAAAAATTGAAGAAAAAAGTTGCCGGAAAATAGATTTACATTGATGAATGTCCTTAATTGAAAACTTCATGGAAAACTTAGGGACTAATTTGAAAAGTTTTAAAACTTGTGTCCTTTTTTAAAATAAGACAAACACTTAAGGACTTATTTGAAAATTTTCCTTTTCAAAACTTAGACCGATGTTAATAAGGGTGTTCTCTAGCCGCGTTGAGGCATATCCAGGTTTGGCCCGACTTCAGAAACACAAGCCTTTTATCCCGTTCAAGCCTTACCGTAAATGTCAAGCGCAAGCCAGCCGCCCATTTAGTCATTCAGGCCAGGCCGGGCTAAATTGGGTTTTTATAAGTTTTATGGGCTTTCGTGCAATTGTCCGAACAAATTATCATTAAATTACAAATGCAAACTTTTCGTGTCGGGCAGGCCGGACCGGATATTGGGCTTTTGTTCAGAGTTTCACTTAATCCAAGCCTTGCCCAGATTATATATCCAAAGCCGGCACAACCTACAAGTGGACACAGACCCCCATTGCCTGCATCCACTGCGTTCAATGATAGTATGATCAAGTGATCTTGGATTATATATTTATGTCTGTCAGATTAAAAATGGATTTATATGCTATGTATTGTGCAAAGTCATAGTTCAATAAGGACCAATTTACAGTAATAAAATCCAATGGGATGTAGGGGTTGATATTTAGAGAATTTTAAAGATTGAGGTAAAAGCCATACAAATATGAGTAATAAGCAAAAAATACATCAGATTCAGAGCCATTGTTGGATCTAATCACTTGTAAAACACATGTTTCACTCTCAAATCTAATGGATTGTGTTTTTACATGTGAATTATCTAGCAATGGAACCACGGAGAAAGTGATGTGTTAAGGGGTTGAATTTGTCATAGATGGACCCATTGCGTGCATTTTTAAAATTAGGACCATGCTCTCACTTATTGAAGTAAGAGATCAAAATTGGTTCTCTTCATAGTGTAAACATGGCATGCTAATGGGGCACATTCGCCCCCATCAAATAAAAGGGAAATTCTTTGTTGATTAAGAAATTACTAGAAATTATATTTAATGGATTATCCTAGGCCCCATACGTGGGGTCACGTCTTAAGAATTTAGCCTTTTAGGGTCTATTTCTTTGCATTAAATTACATGAAGATTGAATGAATACATTGGAATTTATGTTCGAATGAGCTCAATAGTATGCTTTTTAAAAGGGGCAAGGGGTGAAGGATATAGGGTGAAGACTGAGAAAATTAGGTTGAGACCCAAACCTTGACTTTCTTAGGTTTTAAAATGCTCTGATGACGCAGAGTATTCATTTCTCATCTTCCTTTTGATTCAGTTTTAATCCGATGGAAGGTTATTTGATGATCATTACTATATATTCTCGTTCTGTCTTCATTTATAAATACTTATGGCATGAGATTTAATAAATTCAATTCCTATATATTCTATGAAGATAAATAGGCACCTAAATGTTGGTCTAAATGGAAAGGTCACTAATTCAGGTCAAATAAAGAAATCATAAAAAAGGAAAAAAAAAAAATCTGGGCCACCCAAATTGTGGCTGTGCTGGGCCATCACTCCAAAGCCCCCAAAACCAAACTAGAATTAAAGATAGAGAGTGTTTCTAGTTTCTACCAGAGAGCATGTAAAATGGGCAGGCTGAAACAGCCATATGTTAAACAGCAGATTTTGCAGGTTCTCAATCTAAAGCCATCCACAGTTGGGCTTTCCTACCCAACATAATATTTAGTGGCCTGATCTGATCTGACCATTCATCATAACCATGTTGGTGGGTACTTGACTAACATGCTCCCTGTAAGGCTCCCTAACATCCAAAAATCCCAACTGCCAAAACTCCTTTTTAACCACCCCTTCAAATTCACGCACTTTCCCGCCATAAAAATCCAATCTTTCAGCTCCTTGACTTCTTCTCTCTTAGACCTCTGCAACAAAACCGAACTTCTCCATCAAATCCACGCCAGATTCATATTACATGGCCTCCAACAAAACCCGACCCTGTCTTCCAGACTCATCGACCGATACTCCCATCTCGGCCATCTTGATTTCTCCCAGAGAATATTTGATTCTGTTGATAACCCAGATGCTCTTTTGTACAACACAATCATCCGAAATCTTTCTTTGCATGGGCTATCTGAGAAAACCCTTTGCTTCTATCGGCAAATGGTTGCTAAATCCATGTACCCAGATGGATTTACTTACCCTTTTGTTCTGAGAGCATGTGCTGATCTTTCAGCCCTTGAAAACGGGGTTAAAATTCATGGGCATTTGATAAAGTTGGGTTTCGAATCAGATGTTCATGTTCATGCAGCTTTAATAGAAATGTATGGCGAATTTCACGAATTCGATGGCATCCAACAAGTGATTGAGGGAATGCCTGTGAGAGATTTGGGTTATTGGAATGCTTTGATTTCTGGGTTCGGTCAGAATGGAGATCCTATAGATAGCTTTCGGCTGTTTGAGAGAATGCATTTGGAAGGTGTAGTCCCCGATTCGGTTACTCTAGTTAGTTTGTTGCAGTCAAGCATTGATTTGGAATGTTTGAAAGCAGGGAGATTTGTTCACCTCTTAACTGTTGTGATTGGCTTTGGGGGAGATTTGGCTGTGGGTACTGCTGTTTTGACGATGTATTCGAAGTTGGGTAGCTTGGAAATAGCAGGACTAGTTTTTGAAAAGATGCCTGAGAGAGATTGTGCTGTGTGGAACATAATGATTACAGAGTACACCAGAAATGGGTATCCAGAGAAAGCACTAGAACTGCTGGTTCAGATGGGGAAATCGGGTGTCAGAACTGACCTGTTCACAGCATTGGCTGCCATTTCTTCAGTAGTGGAGTTGAAATCTCTTAACCGAGGCAAAGAAGTTCATGCTCACGTGATCAGAAATGGCTCAAATTATCAAGCTTCTGTTGACAACTCCCTCATCAAAATGTATGCTAATTGTGGGAACATAGAAACTGCGCGAAAAGTATTTGATTTGCTGATGGACAAAACCATCATTTCATGGAGTTCAATGATAAAAGGGTATGTTAGCCATAATTGCTCTCTTGATGCATTTTCGCTCTTCAGCCAAATGAGAAAGGAAGGCATAGAATTTGATTCTGTAACACTGATTAGAATCCTGCAAGCTTTTGTACATGTAGGAGCATTGGAACAAGTTAAAAACATTCATGGGTATTTGATCAAACTTGGGTATAACTCAATGACCACATTAGTTACAGCTCTCCTGGTCAGCTATGCAAAATGTGGATGTATAGAGGTTGCACAGAAGCTCTTCGATGAAGAGGAGGTCGATGATAAGGATATAGTTTCATGGAACTCAATGATCAGTGCATATGCTAAGCATGGTGATTGGCATGGGTGCTTCAAACTATACGTTTGCATGCAAGAATCAAATGTGAGGCCAGATCAAATAACCTTTGTTGGGCTTTTGACAGCTTGTGTCAATTCAGGCTTGGTGAAAGAGGGGTGGGAATGTTTCAATCAGATGACTGAAAGGTATGGTTGCGAGCCTAACCAAGAACACTATGCTTGTATGGTGGATCTACTTGGCCGTATGGGCCATCTCAATGAAGCCATGAATCTTATAGGATCAATGCCTTTTAAACCTGATGTTCGGGTGTGGGGGCCATTACTGAGTGCTTGTAAGATGCACTCAGAGACTAGGCTTGCAGAATTTGCAGCTGAGAAGCTTATAGAGATGGAGCCAAAAAATGCGGGGAACTATGTGCTGCTTTCAAACATATATGCTGCGGCAGGCAAATGGGATGGTGTTGCTAAGATGAGGAGTGTTCTCAGAGATAGAGGTTTGAAGAAGACCCCCGGCTGTAGCTGGCTAGAGATAAGCGGACAAGTACATGAATTCCGTGTTGCAGATAGGGGCCATCCCAAGTCAAAAGATATATATACCATGTTAAGGAATCTGGAGTTGGAGTTTAAGGCGGATGCTGATATGGATTCAAATCTACTCTGTTGAAGGCCATTCATGCTCTTCTATTGCATTTGTTCTAATTTATACATGATTTTATATTTTTATGGCAAGGTTCATACATCATAAGGTGCTTGTTGCATTTATGTATTTATTTAATTTTTTATCTGGTCAAATTATCTGTGACTCATTGCTGCATAGATGACAAACTTGTATTTCATCCTTGAGGGTCCTATCATTGATGATCCATTGTCTAAACTCACCACTTGAACAATAATAACCTTTGGGAAAGACATTGCAGGTTTGCATTTTTTTTTTCACATCCATCCATTTCTTTCTCAAATGATTAGGATTGTCTAAATCATAATGTAATGGTCTCTTAAACTAAAGCCTAAAATCCAATTTTCAACCTGAAGGCTATGGTTTTTATGGCTTACTATTTCCAAAGCAAAATCAATTCGCTTTTAGATTTGTATATGACAATTTTCTTCTAATGTGTTTGCTTGAGCTTTTAATTGGAAGGCTAATCCTTGGAAGTTCTAGTTTCTCTTTAACGAAATCCGGGCTCTATCTACCATTATTAATGTTGACTTCTGCCACCAGTTCAGGTTGGACAATGCGATGGCAGATTCTTTAGCCAAGCAAGGGCGTTGAGAGGGCTTCCCCTTGGGAGGGTTTTATCATGTAGTGGTGGTGTGAGTGAGGTACAACGCTCTTTTACCTTGTGTTCCCTCACTGTATCTTCTTGTATTTTCTTTTTCTTTTCTTCCTTCTATCGCTTTGTTTTCTCTTGCTCTTTTACTGAAAGTTTTCTGTTACTGATCCAAAAAAAAAACACAATTTTCTGCATCATTTTATTTCCCTGGTGGTTCATTTTCTGTAGAAACTGGAAACTGAGGACTTCATTTTCTTACAGTTTCAGTTTCCGTTGTTGGTGCAATGAAACATTTTCCATGCTAAAATGCATTTCCACTTGTGCTAGACAGCAGAAAACTGCGCTCCAAAACTTGTATCCAGATTTATTTAATTTTTTGCGAAAAACATGACAATGCCTCCTCCCCGGGAAATGAATACCATGAAATTTGTTAACTTGGAACAACAAAAAATTAATCTTCATCCGAAACCATTTTCAGTTTCTGACTTTCTGTATAGAACACTTGCAGTCTCTAGAGCTAGCTGAAATGCCAAACGACCCAGTGATTCCATGTCTCGGTATACATTTCATTCACACTCAAATTCTCAATCTACTCATCAAGTTTTTGTTTTTCCTAACAAATCACATGTGAAACCTCTCAAACTGAAAAGATACTTGAATACAGAGGGTGGGAGCAGAGCATATCATTGTTTCCTTAGATGAAAATGTAAACAATTCTCAGCTTTGAGAAAATTGGCACAGTGGTTTGGCCTCAGTAGATCCCACAAATCAGTGATTCAGATTGTTCATCTAGTGGGTCCTCCTTCTGATGGTTATTCTGCAACTTTCCCCTAGACGGTGGGTCCCAATGTGTTGGCAGATGGATGGTTGAGTGTTTTGCATCATCTCCTAAAGTTTTGATCTGATTAATAAATAGGCATATCATGGCCAGCCATCCATTGTCATCTTTAGTCTCTGAGAGCCAATAATACACTGATATGAACTGTTCCATATAGAGACCATTGTCAAAAAACCATCCTGAGGGGCAATTCAAACTACAAAATTTATGGTCAATCAAAACATAAAATGGACTAGTTTCACATTCCTTTCTTTTTCCAATTAGTCCATGCCCATCTATGGTGGGGATTGGTTATCATATGCATCGTGGGCCACTAGCATACTCATTAGATCATTGGCTATTATGAAATTTAAAAGTAAGTTTTTTTTTTTTTTTTTCATTTTCCTATTTCTTATCTTATCATGAACGCAATATGGTGATTGATACCCAGCCTCTTAATTCCCCTTGTAATTGATAGAGAGAGAACTGGGTCCTAAAATACTGAAGGACCTAAAAAAGAGAAAAGAATGGTGCAAGATTCAGACTCAATTTAAATGTAGGCCCATGAATTGAGTCCACAAAAAATTTGGGTCTGGGCCTGGGTTTATAAATTTATACCCAAGAGCACAGATCTCTGATGAACCCTGAATTCCCAATGGCATCTGCCATCATGCAAAACAATTACTTTCTTCCAAATTTTGGAAGGCAGGCATCGAAGAATTTGAGGAATTCTCATCGATCTGGTGATTTTCAAAACCCCTTTAGAAGTTTTTTCCAAGATTCCACCATTGGAATCCTTGAAATACTAATTCGTAAAAAAGAGTTTGGAATTCTAAAATTTAGAGCATTCTAAGAGCTATTTCAATTATTTTATTACATGTTCTAAAGCCTTATGAGATTCTATCCCATAAACATAGAATTCAACAAGACAAAGTCTGACATGAATGGGAAATTCTTAGATTGGATAAATTCCAGTCAGAGATTCCGCTTATCAAACAGACCAAGATTCATGCATAAGCAATACATCAATACTAAGTTTACATTGAAAAAACTAAAGGTATATTTACAATACAATGGCTTAGAAATCTCTAGTGCTATGACATTAGTGGTCTACACTTAATTCCATCATGAGCCAATCTCATGATCATCCACAATCTCTGGTTGGCCATGCTTGGAGAAGGCGATTCATCTTCAGTTTCCGCACCCTCCTCAGAGATGGTCTCCAATTTTGAAACACTAGAAGGCTTCTGTGGAGAGATGAGGAGGGGTGGTGCAACCTCAATCCATGGTTGCAGATATCTAGCTTCCTTTGCCATGGCACTTGAAGAGAGTTCTTCTTATTTCTCTCTTTCACAAGGCCTTTTTCTTATGGTCCTTGGTGAAGATTTCAGAGATTGGTGAAGACTGATTCTGGTGGAAGGCCTTAAATAGGAGAGAACTTGTAAGACAACATTACAAAAGGCCAAGGAAACAACATAAGGTTGTTAAACAAATCACACCCAATCAATCACATCAGAGAAGTATGTCTTAAATAGAAACTGATGTTCCACGTGTGCTACACAGAAATGGTCAAACAACTGACACAGAAATAGTCAAATGTTCATATTTCAATAGGATTGAAGATTTCAATAGGATTGAAGTTTACATCCTCATATAACAACTTGCAAATGTGTGGATGATAGAGAAACAACAACACCAGTGTCATTTTTTTCTCTTCTTCCAGTGTGTTCTAGAAAGTTTTGTAAGTCTAACATCTAGATAGATAAAGGTGGACATTGGCTGGACTTGGAATTAGACGTAATCTAGTCTGAAAGTCTAGAACTTGGGTCAGGGTGGACTTAGAATCAGACTGACCCAACCAATTTTTTGGCCGGGTTGGGTTGGGCCAATTCGGGTTCGGTTCGGCTAAGTCTGGGAAAGGTTAGTTTGACCGAGATTTGACAAGTTTGGGCCTGTTTTTGACTGAAGCATTAGCCCAATTTATTCTGTGTGTAGCGTATGCAGCTATATATAACCCAATGCACCCAACAGTTGAGAGCCTGTTTTTGATAGGGAGCATTTTTAATGGGATATCCTCTTGTCAGAAATTGCAAATCTGCTGGTTTCGGTGTTGTGGAATACTTTGGACCCCCAAATTCTTCAAACATAAAAAAACCTCAAATCTATTTGGAGGATTTAGAGGGAGACAAAATTTGAAAACTCTCCAAACATGAATTCCACAAATTCATTCCATGGTTCCCCCCTTTTCAAGAATCGAAGGTTGAGTCCACTAGTGCTACCACCTAGGGGTCACAGGGATTTTACACTGCTTCTCTCTCGGCCCGAAAGGATTAGTCCAACTCAAAGGGTTGGGAACCCTCCCTTAGCAAAAAAAGAAAAAAAAGCCATCAATCAAACAGGCCCTAAAATAAAATGAATACGCAAACTCATGCACGTTCCACGACTCAAAAGATAACAAAAGAGCTTTCAGTTCTTTTGGATTTTTCACTTCCGTTGCTCCAGCACAATCTTGTGATGATTTGGTTTCCATTTGTGCTCTCTAAAGATCCCAGGTACAACAAGAGTTACTCCAATGGTCGGATTGCCAAGACTCAGAGGCATAGCATTTAGGGGTGTAAATGGATCTCCGATTTTCTAATTATCCAAAGGTTCCGACTCGTTAAAAACCAAGTTTGAGTCCTTATTTAGGCCTCGATAAGTAAATGGGTCCAAGTCCAGGTCCCTGTCCTTTTTGGGCCCATGACCTTTAGGTCTAGGCCCAATTCCACCTTGGTTCAAAACCGTGGACCCGAACCCAACATGTTACCTCAATTTTCGATAATCTATCCTAAAAACTAGGTTTTTTCTATATCATTCTATACATAGACCAGACCCGGATCCGGACCCGTCTCATCTACAGTTCCGGTTCCAACTTCTCATTAACGGTTCCGGTTCCGAATCCGAAACAGGTCTGGATCTGGTTCCACCATCTCATTAACGGTTCCAAACCGACCCGTTTACATCCCTAATAGCATTGGATTGAAGTGATCTTCTTCTCATGGTAATTTCATAGTTTTAACAGTTGGGTGAAGTTGACCAATTAACTCCAACAGTGAAAACCAAATTGAGAGATATTGGGAGCCAAGCACTTTCTTAAAAGTCATCTATGGTGTATAGATGCATATTTTCTGATCATAGAGAAGTTCTAGTGTACATCCGTTCATTTGTATCATTGATCGAACAGTTTGGATCAGTGAAAAGAGAGTGCATCATTGGTCACAGAGAGGGGCCATTAAAACATGATTTAGAAATTGATTGAGCCAACCTTCAGTAACAATTTCATAAGTGACACTTTCCATGATATAGTTCCCTTTGGTCAATTTGGAAGTTATTGGCACTTTTTCATGAGATATTCTTTTCAATAGATAATTATACTGTTCAAGATATTTATTCTATACACAGAAAAAAGAAAAGATATTTATCCCCATGCTGGTTCTATTTAACAAATAAAATGTGAAACTGACCCTGAGTTAGAATTATATTAAAATAAATGCAGCTTTCAATTTGAAGCCACTAAGTATAGGTGGGAACCACTACGAAAGAAATTTTCAGATTAATCTACTACCCTTCTCACAATGATCCAGATTCTTTTTTTTTTTAATGGTAAATGATCCAGATTCTGGGTTGATTGGTTCTGCATAGGTTGCAACATCATTCGATGTGCTTGATTTTAGTTCAGCGTTCAATTTGTTGATGTCTTAAAATCTTGATTCTCTTGGATTGTGATAATTTTTCATAATCTAATGTCCAGATGAACAGGACTGGAGCATGCACTCATCATATCAGGCAGGTTGAAATCTAGATCCAGAATAAACCATCTTGCAGAGTAAAAACACATGGACGTTTGTCCATACACTATCCAATAATGTGAATTACATCACCCTACCCCTAGAAAGACTTGATCACATAAACTACAACCCACCAATTAGAAACTGCAAATATTTGAGAATTTGAAAGGACAAAACTTACAAGAAAAAGAGTGAACTGCATGGCACCCCATATCATCCACTAATGTCAAAATATAATTTTTACAAACATCTAAAGATTAGAAAAGCATACATGTAGCATCTATCTGTCTAAAGGAAGCAGAATTCTCCGCAAACTGGATTAAAGCTAGTCCTGTGACTGGCAGGATGCTGGTAGATCCAACGATGAATTGACAGAGCTTGGAAGATGGCATCACTCAAATCGCATCTTGCCTAGCGTTTACTGTCCAAATCGACACCATTAAGGCGGGTTTAGCCAACCCATCCTAGAGACTTTAGACATTCAACAAGATAAGATATAGGAAATTTAACCAGACAAACCTCCCGCAAGATCCTGATTGTATATGCTACACTAACTGATAAATAAATAATATAAACCATGATTACACAAAATGTCCATGGACTACAATCACCTTCTCAACCATTGTGCCAACTTAAGTGCACTGGCAGTCCCGACCATAAGTAGGGAGAGGCTTTCGAGCTTTAACAAAGCATGAAGAAAATGACGACGACGACGACGACGACACTGAGAAAGCATGTGGATTCTCTTTAGTGTCCACATCTTCTTCCTCAAGGATGGTGTCTAAGGTTATACAAAAATGGCGTTTCGCAACATAGATGAAGCGAGATGGTGCAACCTCATAGTAGGAAGCCTTAGGCACTGCAGAGGCAGCAGAATGCAACTGAATTCCGGCCATTTCTTTGCAGGTGGTTGGACCCAAGAACTTGTGAGCAATGTCACGTTAGAGGAGAATAGCTCATGGGATGTGGGGTTCTCTCTATACACATGGGCTTTATATAGAATAAGAGGTTGTCAAAGTGACCTTTGAGCATTACGGAATCTCATATCAGCCTAATCTCTAATCATTGTTAAAGCCCAGTATAAAGTTGGCAACTTATCCTATTTGTCAGGGAACGGGTAAGAAACAACCAAATAACATAGCAGTATCATGTGAACAATAAGGCTCATTTGGATGTACCTCAACCATAGGTTTGGACTGCATGATCATATCACCTAATCTCTTATCCTTGTTAAAGCCCGGTATAAAGTTGGCAACTTATCCTATTTGTGAGGGAACAGGTAAGAAACAACCAATGACATAGCAGTAACATGTGAAAAATAAGGCCCATTTGGATGTACCTCAACCATAGGTTTGGACTGCATTAACAGTCCTTCCAATTGGACTGCATTGTGGGCATCAAAGCCACCTATTTGCATTGTGGACGGGAGGATAAGAATGATAATATGTTGATTATGCTATCACCTAAGTTTCTTAATTTGGTTCAATGACCACAACCATTAAATGAAGAGCATGAAAAATGAAAGGTAGTAATGAAATGGTACTAATCCATTGTTTCAGAAGTCTCGTGTACAAAATATCTGAGTGATACTTAATTCATACTAGTATCTCCATGATGATTGATATATGCCCCGCACGGCCAAGACAGGTTTCTTTTTTCATTGAAAATAAATTGTAGTGATACAGGTGAGATATATGAGTTTTTCACCTGCTGATATAAAGCTAAATGCTTATACTTAAGACTATGATTAAGACACTTAGGTCTAATCTAACCCATCATACCAAAACTCTAAACTGAAAGAAATCGACAAGAACTAGACCATCCATAATCATTGACTGAGGACCAACAGTAGGATTTGATTTTTCTACTTCAGCTTGGATGAACCTTCCCCTTCCCTTTCTCACAATTGTAATACAGTGAAGTCCAAAAATCTTATGGCCCAATTTTCCAGAAAATTCACCATATACAATGTACATTGTCATAGACACAGCCACTAATAATTCCTTCTGCAAGAACTATTTTATATATTAATGTTCTTGGTCAATGGAAATTATCACAGGGCTTACTTGTGATCAATCTGATGAAGGGCTCAACTCCTAATTGAGTGAGATTTGGCTTGAACCAAATGCACACGATAACTTGTATTTTGAGGGGATTGGATTTTACAAATTATGGCCCCATTCAATTGATTCCTTGATCTGTAATTGGATCGGAGTCACGGTGGAAGGTGAGTAGACTGTTGCTGGGTCATCTGGCCCAGCGCAGTGTTATCACCATCTTCTTCCAAGAGAGAGAAAGAGGAAGAAGGTTGCCGTTGCTTTTATAATTAAATGGGCGGTTTGGAGGTTTTTGTGGAGTCTCTTTCAGTTCTCCAGACTTCTACCTGAAGTTCTGAGTACTGACCCTCAGAGTCATGTGAGGTTGCACAACTCTTTCCAAACAATCTCCAATAATTCAGTCATCTAAATATAGCAACTCATTCTCTCATTGTCCCTCAGTAGTTAGTTATATTGTTCAAAAAGGGCCTATTTGGATGGTTCTTAAGCCAAGCCAGGTTACCCAATTTACATGTAAATGAGAGTTCAATTCAGTGGGTAACCTGAGGTACCCACAAGTGAGAGTTGTTTTATTCTTTGTCCTACTTTACTTACAGGTAAGTCTACAGAAGAAGTGAGTGCATGGCAACCCAGCTCTAAGGATTCAAACAAAGGCCTAAAGTGTAACTATATTGTCAAAGCATACATCATCATCCCATCAAAGCCTTATCCTAACCATGATGGATCAGCTACGTCAATTACAGTTCTTCATTCCAGTTTATCCTTTGTAAAATCTTTAGATAGATTGCTCTTCTTTAAATCTAACCTTACTATTTTCATTCATCTCCTCTTCAACTTTCCTTCTTCCATTAGAGACGTCAAACTACATCATCAAAGACCATCCTAAAATTTTTCGAAATCGAGCTTTAATTTTTGACAACTATTTATGGTTTATTCTACCCTTGTTTATTTGGGTTGTGATCAACACATGCTGAAAAACAAAACAAAAAATAAAAACAATAGATACATCAGTATCCATATTATGAAGAGGAGGAAAAAATATAAGAAATAAAAATCTGCAAAAATGGTAAAAAAGAAAGTCGGCAGCTATCCCTTCAATTTTGAGCTTTCAGTCACCATCAAGCAGCTTCCTGGTCATGAGGAAATGACTCAGACATGTGGGAGAAAAAAGGGCAATGAAGACAAAATAGCCCATTAAGAGGGAAGAAAAGTATGTCATCCTTGGTAATGGATAAGGGGGTCTGAACCGACAGTGTCATGGCTTATCATAGCAAGAGGCCAATCAGTACTGTCTTAATTAGTCTTGAATACCATTAGCTATAAAAAGGCATTCTTTGGATGAGGTTAGATGATGTGGTGGTGATGATGATGATCACATCCACCCCTATCCTCACAACATTTTTGTGGACATGCATGTTGATGTACCTACTCTTTGTGCCCTCTGGAGCATGCCACAGAGACAGAGTCCCCTATCAACTTCTCTCTAGGGTAATGCCTTCTCTAACCCTATGCCTCCGGTGAATTTTAATTGACACAAGAAATCCTTTGCACACTTATGTACTCCATAAATACCACCTTATTCTCAATAAGCTTCACAATGGTCATCATCTTCATCAAAGCTTTTTCCCAAATCCAGATTACATTGGGTCAACTACATGAATTCTATTTCTTCTTTATAATCTATCTCGAGCTAAATCTATCCTGAGCTAAATCCTCATGTTGGTAATAAACTTAACAAAAAGAGTAGGTAGGGAGGAGTAAATGAAGTAAGAGAGGAGTAAAATAAGGTCCTGATGTAACACCACTAGCCTACTTTTAATTATTGTTGTTTGAATTGAGTTAAGTGAAGTAAGAACTAATCATGACATGTGACGTTTTTACTTCATTGTTGTTTAGATGGAATTAGTAGATCGTCTGAAACCTCTATCGCATCTTTTACATGGAAATCGTATAACAAGTTTTTTGAACTCTATCATGGGCCCACAAAGAGATAATTTAGACCGTTCGAGATGAATGTCATCCTATCTAATGAAATATCCTCTAGATTCAGTTCAAAAAGGAGTGGATCCCACTGCCTCAATGAGAACCATGAGGGAAACATTATTAACACCACGTCAACAGTGATTCCATGTCAACGCCTAGTCATGTTTCCATCATAGTGCTCAATCAAATAGTGGGACCCACTCCTTTTCAACTGAAACTTGAGGATAATTCATTGTATAGGATGGGATTCATCTTGAATAATCTGGATGATCTCTATGTGGGTCGCAAGATGGAGTTTCAAAATTTTGTTACATAGCTCCCATGTAATAACTGGGGCAGAGGATAAGGACTCGGGAGAAGTAAAGTAGTGATCTGGTGATTTTACTAGTGGAGGGGAGTAGTAAAGGTTTGGATGTGACACCACTAGCCCTTTTACTCCTTTGAACTCTTTTTTTTTTTTTTATAGTATAATGAAGTATGATAACTTGAAAAGATGTAAACTTTGTGAAAAAGTGCATTTTTAATTTATTCGTGATCTGAACCCACTTTATTTTTACTACTCCGCACATATAAACAAACATGCCCTTATCATAAGGTTGTTACGATAATGATGAGTCACTATTAAGGATCAGATTAGACAATTATGATGTGTTTAAAACTAGATTACGTTAGATTGACGGATTTGATTTATTGTGTGGTTAGTTTTCTTAGTTAGTTTTCTTTACAAGGTCATATAATCTCATCAAAACTCTTGATAAATTATTCTCTAGCATGAACTGTACGCAAAAACTGTCCGGACAATTCTCAATTGCAAATTTATGTTGCTTGTGTTTTAATGGATTTAGATAGGAGGCTAAGAAACTGCCAAGAGAGCCATTGTCTTGGATAATAAATGTACCACTAATTGCAAGGCAAAACAAACAAACAAACACAATGCAAAGTTAGGTATAAATGCTTGGCCAGATGCGTATCCGACACATTTCTCTGTCTCACTTTTTGGTTATTCAAAAGGGATTTTGAGGTGGTCCAAAAGTGTAGAGACTACAGCAAGAAATGAAGACGCCTAAAGATAAACAAACAGATGTTACAGGCTTCATGTAATATTCCTGAGGGGTTCTCTCTTTATCTCTTCAGTCGTGGGTCTCTCTCAAAGTTTTCTTTTCAAATCTTGGCTACTGGGACCATTTGTATAGAACTTAATTGGGCCGAAAGTTTTAAGGCCTTATCTCTAAAGTATTTCTAAAAGATAGTGTCAGTTTTTCATGGTTTTTCTTATTAATATGCCACCCTCAGATTTTTTATTTTTTATTTTTTTTTCACACACAGTAGCCCCCTAAAAGATTTACTGGGTCTATCAATATTAGGTTGGATAAATATATAAGCTAGACTAAGACAAGCTTTGGCATAGCCTGGCCCAACAGTATCACCCTAGCCAAATATAACATAGGTCTTCCTAAGTTTTCACTTGTCATATAAGGAAAACCTCCTTTTAGAAAAGTCTAAGGACATGCTTGTGCAGCGCCACATAAAAAGTGGTTTTGCGGACTTTCTTTTTACCTCTTCTAACGAAAAGCCATTCATACTACCTCTTGGGTAATGTGGAGCATGGTTTACAAGAAATTGTTTAACTCTGCACAAGGGGGATATGGTCCAATGCCGCATGTTTCGGTTTTCAACACTCTGTATCAGTGGTGCCTGATTAATATTTGTATTGCTGCCCCCACAGTGGCACTAGCAATATGCATCACCACAATCGATATTATATCAAATCAACCCTGGATTAAGCCCCTCACCATCTACAAGGCAAGCCATATGAAGAGGATTTACTTTGGTGAATCAGATGTAATATAAAGATATAGTAAAGTCAGGTTACTTCAGTAATAAAGGGCAAATTAGTGGTGGCTGTGAAAAAAAAAAAAAAGATGCTCTTGCATAAAGTAGAATAGTTTTTTTTAGATTTGTGGACAATCTCTCTCTCTCTCTCTCACACACACATAAATATTTCTGAACTTCATTCATTTGTTCAAAATAACATATTTATAATCTTCTCCATTCATTGGTTCAAAATAATATATAATCAATATTCAAAGACACAACACATATCTAAAGTTTAATGGACATGAGAACAGAAGAGATCGGTAGATTTTGAAAGTAATCTTTCTACTAGAGAGAACAGTTGCAGGAAAGGGAGAGTTAGACCTGAATACAGCAAGTAGGATTAGTTGGAGAAGTGGAGACAAATTAGTGAGGTACTATAAGATGTGGACTGCCACTTCAAATGAATAAAGGAGTATTTTTATACCGGCTCCAACATAGTTGGGACAAAGCTTTAATGATGATGATGAAAGGAGTATTTCTATAGGAGAACAATTGTTGATAGAAAGCAAAAATACATGCTGCTAGATGTACAATCTGAGATGGATGTAAGACATTACACAAAACATATAATTGGGAATGAGAACACGTGTATAAACACATACATAGTCCTAGTAATGAGAAAATCAAATTACCTTTAAATAAGAGAGAGAATCAAAGAATGACACTTGGGATTAGTTAATAATTTACTCGTGTAAATAGAAGATCAAAAACAATTCTTATACAGAATATCTAAGGGTTACAAGTTCAAAAAATAGTGTGAAAAAGACCAATAAAGACCTTAAAATAATTATGAAGACATGATTTGGACTTCCTAAAAACAAGTTAAGACAGGATTGAAATAATAATAATAAAAAAAAAAAGTTTAAATGTTAACCTCACTGGTCTTTGGTGGTGGTAGTGTGACAGCCCTACCCAACTCAACATGAAATTGTTCGCTTTGACCCACGTGCAAGCGGGTACTTCCCAGGAGATCACTCATCTTAATACAGATGGAGTTTGACTTATAAGCATTGGGTCAAGGCTTGAATATTTCTGATGCGACTTGATGCGGGCTAGTGGAGAATCATCGTTTGAAGCCCGTGGTTGATACGCTACGCTCCATAGTTAAGAGTGCCGCCCGGACCAAATTCTCACACCCAAGCATGCTTAACTCTAGAGTTCTTATGGTTTTCAAGGCCACGCAGTTTTAAAACACATCATATTGAGTTAAAACGGAGTTTGACTTATAAGCTCAGGGCTTAGATATTTCTGATGCGGTCCAACGAAGACTCGTCGTTTGAAGCCAGTGGTTGACATGCAACGTCCCGTGGTTAAAAGTGTCACCCGAACCAAGTTCTCACACCCGAGCACGCTTAACTCTAGAGTTCTTATGGTTTCCAAGTACGCACAATTTTAAAACGCATCAAGTTGAGTTAAGACGAAGTTTGACTTATAAGCTTAGGGTCATGACTTAATATTTCCAATGCGGGCCAGCGAAGACTCACCGTGGTTAAGGGTGCCGCCCGGACCAAGTTATCACAGGTGGTGATGAGGATAATCATTTTGATTGTGACTGATGACCATTGATAGCTTATTTGGATGAGTGAATCCTAGTGAATTATGCTGATGAACACTATAGCAAGATTCCTCACAAATGTTCCAAATGAGGATTCCATGATATCTATTTTAGAACCATTCCATCAAGATATATACACACACACATATACGGATGGTTATCAGGTGTGCCCAGTGTGCAAGTTGTGCACCAGGGGTGGGGGCCAGATGATTGTACATCCATCTGAATGGACTGTACACCATTAAACTTGTGGGGCCTACATGGAGGTGGTGGTGATTAGAGATTAGGCTGATTTTTTGCAGAGACGAAGGGCCAAGGGAGATCTTTCAATCCCCTCTCAAAAAGGTAAAAAATGAAAAAAGGACTGTTTAAATAATAAAATGAAAGATTTCCTCAGCTTCTCCAAAACCTCTGCCATGTCACAACGAGGAGAAAAGAAAAGGAGAAAAAGAAAATAAAAGAAATTTAGAAAAAGTAAAGAGGATAACATTCCCTTTACTTCGCCCTCGCAAGAGCCATTAAAAGGTGTTCCACATGCAGTAACGCCCAATTCACCTCCAATTCAGTCATAATGCCCACTTTAGTCATGCGATCAGTTGCATTTTGTTATTTTGGACTGGATAATCTACACGGTTCTGTCCACAAACTGTTATAGGATGTTCTGGATCCAAACCAATGCAAGCACTCTCGTTTTAATTTTTGAACAGATGATGACTATGAGGAGCTCTTTAAAGAACACCCTGCCCTCAAAAAAAAAAAAAAAGAGGAAGGGTGGGTTGGAGGGTGGGTTGGAGGGTGGGGTTAGTAGGGTTGGGGGTTGATGCTCACTTGGGGGAATGTAGATAGAATAGCAACCACTATTTCTGCTAGTAAGAATAAGATTCTGGTAATTTCTTCCACAGTGACTGTCGTCTTATAATAAGCCTATTCATTGGATCAGTCTGCACAACTTAATAAAAGCAGGCATCAGAACATTACACATTTGATGGCAAATTGGGGTTTGAAATGCAAAAAAATTTGGATGCCTTCTTGTTTATCCGCAAGTAGTCTGCTTTACAAAGCAACATTCAGCAGAGTGATAGTATTGGACTCTTTTAACAACCAGGGTCAACGCAAGGCCTGGTAAATTGGAATATCATCTACCATCTATCATACAGGTCACTAAACTCTTTCCTGAAGAACATGAAACCAAAGCTGTACCTTGAACATTCTATCATACCAGGTGTGTTTCTTTCATTTAACATTGAAATAGTCAAAGTTATGGCAAAGGGCCATGAATGGCCTCATTTACAGCATCAGAACTCAAAATTTTGGGGAAATTCAAATTTCTTCTTGTATCTGTCACATTGTGAGGTTGAACTTCAAAAAGCTATATAAATAGACCTTTTAAAGGAGAACGGGGATACTGACAATTATGTACACTAGCATACAATTTTGGGAGGATCAGCATACCTCAGATTCTCAGAATCAAGGATTTACGAACATGATGGGCAATGCGCCCCAAGCAGGGAAAGAATTCGGATGCAGTGGCAGAGATGGATGTAATCAGATATAATATGTTGTTCCATCACAGAATGCTTACCCACTGCCCAGCAAATGATTTTCAAGTCATCGAAGCTCAACTCCTGCCCCTGACAAAGCAGCCGCCACTGAAGCTGATGCCTCTTCTAGTGTCCGCTGTTTCTTTACTGTGTTGAATGCCTCAATAACATCACCAACTTCCCAATCCATGAAATCATCCACGCCAATACCACATTCCAGCCCAGCATTAACCTGTGAATGAAGTAACATTTAAAGTGGAAAAATGGGGCAAATGCTACAGATTTCACTATAAATGAACTCTGGAGGGAAGTGTGAAGAGATCAGTGATAATGTGTAGGCAACTCAACTCCATTTTGGACTCAATGCCTGGCCAAGTTAAGTTATTTTGTGGGTTAAGTTTTTGTGAGGAATAATCACTAAATCTGACAAAATTTGAGGTATAATTGTTTATAACAATACACCAAACAGGCAATAACTCACTAGTTATGAAGCAGAAATCAAAGGTCAATCAATTTCTGAACCCACCATTAAATTGTGTTGCTTAAAGTCCACAGTGTGCTCAACAATGAAATGCTAGCAACAATTAACAAGTCAATAGAGGAAAACTATTTTCCCTACCCAGAACAATTTTGTATGTTAACCTATTCCTCCAGTGACAACAGCCCAACAGCTATTTATATGTAACTAAATTTACCACATGAAACATTAATATGCAGCTTATGTATATGGATTAAAAAAGAACACATCATTTTTATTAACTTGAAGATGAAAAACTTTTGGTTCAGGATTCAATGGACATGTCTAGTTGAATCAATTCAGGCAAGATCATGATGTATGAAGATACACGTCACTTACCTAATACTACCAGAACTCACCAAAAATATTAAGAGAGTGGCTACCTACACACTACAAATGACTCTCTACACACTACATTGAAAAAAAAAAAAATCAAAAAATTCCTAAACTACCCTCGCCATCTCCTTCCCTCTCTCTCCCTTCTCCTCGTTGTCCACCGCCCACCCTCTTCCCTTCCTCTCCTCTCCCTCTTCCTCATCATCTTCCTCTCCTTCTCTATTTCCCTCTCTTTCCCTCTCCCTGCTCGTCGCCGCCCGCCCACTCTCCTTCTCCCTCTCTATTTCCCTCTCCCCGCTCGTCACCGACCGCCGCCAGGTCACCCTCTCCCCATCCTCTCTCCCTCTCATGGTGGACAAGCAAATGGAGAAGAATCAAATGCTTTGGATGTAAAAATAAATAAAATTTGCCATTGAAATCGGCGAATCCGATTCATTCGGCGACACAGGGCCGAACAAATCGAGTTTGTTCGGCGTTACAGGGCCGAACAAACTCGGTTTGTTCAGCTCTGTAATGCTGAACGAATCAGATTCGCCGATTTCAATGGCAAAACTCGGTTTTTTCGGCCTTGTAACGCCGAACAAACTCGGTTTCTTCGGCCCTGTAACGCCGAACGAATCGGATTCGCCGATTTCAATGGCAAATTTTATTTTATTTTACATCCAAAGCATTTGATTCTTCTCCATTTGCTTGTCCACCGTGAGAGGGAGAGAGGATGGGGACAGGGTGACCGGGCGGCGGTCGGTGATGAGCGAGGAGAGGGAAATAGAGAGGGAGAAGGAGAGGAAGAGGGAGAAGGAGATGGAGAGTGGGCGGGCAGCTGGCCGCGACAAGCAAGGAGAGAGAAATAGAGGGAAATGGAGAGGAAGAGGGAGAAGAGAGGAAGGGGAGAGGGTGGGCGGGCGGGCGGTGGACAATGTGGAGAAGGGAAGGAGAGGGCGAGGGTAGTTTAGGAATTTTTTCTTTTTGTTTTTTCTTTTTTAAAATGCAGTGTGTAGAGAGCAAAATGCAGTGTGCAGGTAGCAGCTCTCAAATATTAATCTATTTTTAGACGACATGTGCAGAGGTTGTAAAATCAGGTTCAGAAAATACCTCTTTAACCATTTCCTTTACCCTCTTCAGAGAATCAAGAGTGCCAACATAAACAGTCTTCCCATTTCGGATGACACGGACACCACACCCTTTCAATACTTTTCCTTCTGTCACCATGCATCCAGCGACACGACCGCTGCCACTACTGAATATGGCCCGGACATCTGCTGCTCCTATTGGTATTTGTTCCTGACAAACAGAGTATGTGAGTGACAATCTAAGTCGCTTAACTTGTACCAGAATAAATATAACTGGAGAAGAAACGAACACGATCAGTAACTCAGTTGCTCTGGAATTTAGCTCACCTCAACAGGCTCCAAGAGTCCTTCCATTGCATCCCGCATGTCATCAATAAACTCATAGATGACTTTGTATATCCTAATCTCGACACCCTTGTTGTCTGCATGGCTCTTTACAGGACCTGGCAATTTCACATTGAATCCAAATATTATGGCCTTACTGGCAACAGCTAGATCAACATCACTGGCGCTTACATCCCCTGGGGCTTGCAGCAAGAATTTTAATGAGACATTATCTTGAGGTAGCGCTTGAAGAGCATGTCTGATGGCCTCAATGGATCCCTAAGAGTGGTAGAGATATTTAAAGTGGCATTTCTTTAAATAAAAAGTTTAACAGATTGTAAAACAAATATAATTATGCATACCTGAACATCAACCTTCAAAATTAAATTCAGCTGGTGCATATCTAAACCAGACTGCTTTCCCGCTGAAACTGCAGAGGCAATGGATGAAAGTGTGACCTTTCCTTCACTGGCCTTCGCAGACATCCTTTCGACTTGCAATGACTCGGCACGTGCCTCTGCCTTTTCACGAGCAATATCAAGGGAATCCACTACCTCAAATTCGTCACCGGCAATTGGAACATTTTTCAAGCCAATAACCTGGAAACACCAGATAGACAAGGAACCAAGAATAAGAAATGGAATAAAGCCGAATGGTCGCAGAAGAATGAGGGCCATGCAGATTACTGTAATCAATAGGTGTAGCATAAAGACCAGGCCATGAAAACAGGAACAAGATTGTTATGTGCAGATATGATCTCATTACTCGAGAGTCAAGACAAATGTACTTGGACAAAACATTCTACATTTAGTTCAAACATCCAAACAAGCAATGTTTAAGCGCACAGCACTCTGGAGTATCATCACCATAACCAGAGATTTAACCCATCTATCTGGGTCAGCTTTGTGAGCTCTACTTTTCCACTTAATCCTATTCAAAACCATGTTTTCCAAAACTTTAGTATATATTTTCTCACTACTTCAATCAAGGCCTTTGTTGGTCTCCCATTTTCCTGGTTCCTCGGACTTGTAACCCTTGAACTGATGCAGCGGAAGAGGAGATGCCACAAAACAGGCTTTCTGATAATGGGCCAGATCCAGCCCAATGCCAATGGCCAGGGCACATGAGTCAAAATCCCACTCATGTGAAAGAGGAGACCCACAGCCCTACACACCTCTAATTGTCATACCGGGCCCATTCACTTAAATGTGCAACACAACATATGCTAAACTGTAACCTAGGAAGCACGGACACCTCTCCGGGCGGACACGGACACGTGTCGGACACGCTAAAAAGAGTATCTTATTTATTGTTTTATATTTTATATTTCGGACACGTTGGGGACACGCTGGGGACATGCTGGCCTCTTTTAATTGGAAAAAAAAATTAAATTAGAGTAAAAAAAGAAAAGAAAACAGGGTTGTTTGTAAAAAGTCACAACTTAAGAGGAAAAGGGGGCCCTTTTAATTCGTCCATCCAACTCCAGCCCTAAACGAAAGAGAAAAAAAAACCTCATTCGTCCGTCCAACCCTAAACGAAAGAGAAAAAACCCCATTCGTCCGTCCAATCCTAACGAAAAAAGAAGAAAAAGAAGATATGCTCTGTCGGCGTGTCAGTGTCCATGTATATGATTAGATATGATTAGATTTATTATTATTATCATTAAATATTAACGTGTCCCCGACGTGTCCGTGTCCTACTTTTTTAAGAAATGTCATGTCGGCGTGTCCGTGTCCCGTTGTGTCCGTGTCCCGTGTCCGTGCTTCTTAGACTGTAACTTAAGTGATAGGGGACCCATCCAGCTTGTGTGCTAAACACGTGGGACACCTACACATCTCAGAGGAAAGAATCACAATTAGATTAAATTTATTTTAATTTATCTTGTTAGTATTTTCTTAGATTTGAAGCCTTTTTCGTTTAAAAGGTCTAGTAGTAGAGAGAATGAATCTTCATTTATTGAGGTGTCAATTTGATGTAGGCCTAGGGTAGGGCTTGCGTGGAACTGGAAAGTGCCAAAGCACAATATGGTGCTGAAGCACGTGTCTACAATCACTTCAACGCGTCTCCGCAAAGACAATAACGAGGACGCACCTCAATGGGAAAATCCAATTCGATTACTCAACTCTGAAACCCCAACTTCTACAATGCCACAACTTAGGGCCTAAGAAACCTAATAAATTTAGGAAACTAAATAATATGAAAACCTAATCCCAATTACAAAAAAAAAAAATAGAAACTAATGACATATAATTAGTGAATAAAATCCGAAATCTACTTGGGCCCTACACATGTGGCCTGAGGTCTATCTGCATCACAATTACTAAAATTTAGGAGAAGGAATCTATCCAGAGAAGTGATAAACTTGGAATGAAAGATAGGGAATATCCACTAGTGTCTGTATATTCATGTACTCCTCTATTTGAGGAGACAATGAATATGTTGAAATGATGATTTGACTGATTTTTCTTTGGTTTGATGTTGGAAGAAGCGGTGCTCAATCCACAGTCATGCTTGTGCAATATTCAGGCTTCATCTTAGGAGGTTGACTGGTTGGCCAATCTTCCCCCTCCCTGGGGCACATCAAGAACAGAGATCATTTCTGTTCTTTTGTGTGCATGCCGATACCATCTTGAGACATTCCTGGATTTCTAGATGTATAGCATTATAGTGTTATTAAATCTTTTTTATCAGTAAATGACACAGGTATATAACAACATGTAGAAAGCTCCAAAATCTTGATGGCAAGCATCTTCAACAATTATCTCTGTAACCGATTTTACAATGGAACCATAGTCAAGCTGAGGTTAATTGCCACGTCATGAATACCTTATAATTAATGCTCTAATTCCTGTGGTCTGTTCAGAACAAATAAACCCAATCTTAACCTCTCCGCCTCAAAAGGCACAGCCAAATCATCAACTCATGTCTTTGGGTAGAAATTGGTGACTAGAAAGATGTTAGTAGTTGAAATTAATAAGTAATTTCATGCTTAAAATGTTATTTCAATGAAAACTTTTGCAAAAAAATCTCCCAAAAGTTAGTTCACTAAGCATATTTCATATAATATCACTAACGCCCGGTGTATAGTGTTGCTCTCTACATTCTTTGATCTGTTCTCAAGACCTCCACTGTTAACTTGAAAAGATTAAGGCAGAGTATTTCTTTTTATAATGCCTCTGGAGACAGGAGAAACTATGAGGCACATGAGGAATGAGGAAAATAAATTCTTACATACAGATGCAAGGCAGCAGGCTTCTCTCTGAAGCCTATATCAGATGAACTAATCAAGAAATCTCACTGCACATCATCAGATGCATCATTTGAATTCAACTTGCCACTAAATCTAGAGGAAATTTATTTTTAGCGCCTTCAAGGATGGTTATGGTTATGCATGTTTTCCCCCCAGAAGAATGCTCCAAAAGTTGCTTGCTAGCCAGGAAATTCAAGAGCTGCTAACCTTCAACAGTTGATTCTTTCTTATGAAAACAAATGAAGCCTTGTATAGTCCATATCAGGTGGATTTTCTTGATTTTATAGTCAGTCTTTAATTGGTACTTCAATGTACAGGAAGACGGTCATCAGACTCTTGCTCTACTCAAATCATAAGTCTTTAATTAAAATATGCATGTATGACCATTCAAAAATAAATAAATATGCTTATGTAAACTAAACTGATTTCACTTCAAATAAAGGGGAGCTGGCCTTTAAGTTCATACATCTACATCTTCAATCCCGAGCATCATCTTTTAATCTCGAGCCTCATCCCATCAATTTGAGGTTCACTAAAAGAGTTCTACTGATAAATTGTAAACAAGCAATGGCCAAAAGGCCTATCTATGTAGAGGGGGGGCTGGGAATTTTCAAGTGAGCACATGCTCGAATAGCCTATATGCGCACAGCCAATGAGATGTGCAAGCATTTTAGATAGATAAGATGACATCATCAAATGCTCATGCTTCTCATTGGCTGTGCGCATAAGGCTATTCGAGCATGTGCTCACTTGAAAATTCCTCTCTCCGCTCTCTCTATCTATCTATCTATATATACACATATATATTATGTATTTATATATATATAATCCATCCATCTATCTATAGAGAGATATCTATCCATCTACAAGTGTGTATGTATTTGTGAAATATTCATGCACATATAAATTAAAAATGAAGAGCAAGTGACCATGGAAAAGAAGAAAAGTAGGAAAAATTACAACCTGAACAGCAGTTGATGGTCCAGCTTCATCAACTTGGCCTCCTCTATCATCAAATAAAGCCCGTGCCTGCTCATAGGAGCCGTTCACAAGAACATAAATCAAAACCAGTACACACTGCAGCTTACATGTTAATAATTATATTTATCTTATTTGAAATGTGATGCAGTTACCATCATGTCATTAACAAACCTTTCCGAAGGCTCCACCACAAACTACCACATTGCCCCTTCTGAGAGTGCCATTCTGCACAATGAATGTGGCAACAGGCCCTTTTGATTTATGAAGACCTGCCTCAATGACCGTGCCCTTTGCATTTCTATGAGGATTGGCCTTCAATTCTTGCAACTTTAAAATTTATAGAAAATTAGGTGTTAGATGGGAAAACTTCACAAGACGTGAGGTATGTAGTCACTTTACAACAAACAGGAAAAACGGACAAAAAATTTTGCATAGAGAAAAGTATCATCCAACATGTTAGAGGATAAAATTGATGCAAGTCAGACAAAAGCTTACTTACCTCTGCAACAAGCATGACAGTTTCCAACAAATCATTTACATTTTCTCCTTTCAGTGCACTGATCTGATGGATTAATAATATATCAGGGCCTGGCCAAAGTTCAAAGTTTATACTATATGGAAAATGCATGCAGCATTTCTATGTTGTAGAACAGAAGAGACCTGAACCATAGGGACATCACCACCCCAATCTTCAGGCATCAAGCCAACTGAAGAAAGCTCTTGCATTACCCTCTCTGGATTAGCTCCATCCTTATCTATCTGAAAAAGGAAAAGACCTAAGGATCAACAAATATCAAAGATCTATATCAAGTAAAAGCAAGTGAAGGGAATATACCTTATTTATAGCTATCACAATTGGTACCCCAGCTGCTTTGGCATGAGCTATGGCCTCATTCGTTTGAGGACGGACTCCATCATCAGCAGCAACCACGATGATAGCAATGTCAGTCACCCTTGCTCCACGAGCCCTCATGGCACCGAATGCCTACAAATACCAATCAATTCAAGGAAACAAAAAGCATGTGTATCAAATTACAGGTTGTAATTGAGGTTGTGAAATCCTCTAGGGAAAAAGAGCTGGAATGTTAAGTTCTATGTTAACCATGTGGCCCTCATGCCCTTTGATGAGTTTGTGTACAAATGGTCTCCATGCATTAGTTTCTGTTTTCTTGGGGGGAAAAAGTTGTGTGAAAAGAGGAGCTTCAAGTGTGAATGACCCAAAAAATAAACCAAAGAAATTCGTTATGGGCCATAATAATGAAAAGAGAATAGGAGTAGTTTCAATTGCAACAAAAGCTCACATAGAAACATGACAGGGTCTGCCGCGGTTACCTCATGGCCAGGTGTGTCAAGAAAAACACATGGTTGAAGCTTTCCATCAACAGGAACGAGCACCTTATATGCCCCAATTCCTTGTGTTATCCCACCTGCTTCAGATGCAACCACCTGCAAGGGCCTAGCAGTTAAGACTTTTCAGAAAAGCTCGCAATTTCATGGGAACAAACGCAGCACCCAGGTAAAGAAAAAAATTAAAGACACAGAAACAAAAACAAAACAAATGTATGCAGTGAGATGTCAGAATACATGAATCAATACATAAAAATGAAATGTGTACATGGTATGGAATCAAGCACCCCAAGGTACCTTGCTCTTGCGGATATAGTCCAAAAGAGTTGTCTGTAAAACGTAAAACAACAATACTACATTAGCAAAGACCCCTAATAGGAAATTGATACTTTCTGTTTAAACCAAATATCAATGGCCTGTTATAAAAAAGAACATCTTGCTCTTACCTTTCCATGATCAACATGGCCCATTATTGTAAGAACGGGAGGCCTATCTTCCAGCATGCCCAAGTCTTCCTTGTCGATTATTTCCTTCTTTCTTGCCATATCTTCCACTCTAACAGGGGCAGCTTCGATCACTTCGACATCATATTCCTTGCATATCATCTTGACCATGTCTTTGTCTAGTGTGTGCACTGTATCAGGCTTAATCCCCTTTGAGAACAGATAGCCAAAAATGTCTGCTTCGCTAACTGCTAAGTTGTAAGCCAAGTCCTCCGTTGTCATTCCTTCATCTCCCACTTCAAGAATTTCCACTTTGACAGGAGCTGATGCCTTAGCAGCCTGAAGCCTAGCCGCCTTACGACTGGCCTTAGTCCATTTTCGGCCTTTTCTCACCACCTTTGCCCCGGGAATAGAAACATCAAGCTCAGAAGCCTCCTCATCAGGAATCTTAGCATTGTCAACCAAACGTCTCCTCAGGCCACCGGCTGTACCAGCTTTTTTGCGACGCTCATCTTTAACCTTAGACAAGACAGAGCTTTTTACTGGTTTAGGTGGAGGTATAACGGCTTTAACCATCAAAGGATCAACAACAGATTTCTTGGCCGCATTTTTGTCTATGAGAATTGGCTTTTGGTCCTTGGTTTTCAAGCTGGCATCCACACTGTCAGAAACTGATGGCCTTGGAGATGCACCCATATCCTTCAAAATCACAGGTTTCTTTATTGCAGGAGACGCAGCTGTAGGCTTTGACTGTGACCGGGGTTGCTGCAGTTTAGGAGGTGGCTGAGGCCTTGAAGGAACACGAGGTTGAACTTCCTTATTCACCACCCCCTCCCTCTTCTTATCAGTGCTCTTTTTCTCAAACTTAACGACTTTTTCCACCGTTGAAACTGGGTTTCCTTTCCTCCACACGCTCTTCAATGTTTTCATTTTCTTTGTTGGCGCTGAATTTAGACGTCTGCCTACTTTAGGATTAGAACCTGCAACTGTTGCTGCCTCATCATTGATGCTACCAGTCTTTTGAATCTCCATTCTAGTTGCGTTTGCAGCTTCTAACCTCTCTGCCTTCTCCAATACCTCCCCAAGTGATTCAATCACCGTATCCTTGTCCTTTACAGTCTCCAACTTCTCATCCAATGAATCTCTAACAAGCTTTGCTGGAGCCTGTGGAATCAAACTTCCAATACTTGGTTGAGCCTTTGGGACAGGCTTGGGAGAAGGTTTGAGGACAAAATCGGCATCCTCGTCTTTGCTCCCCTTAAACATAGATTCTGCAGAAAACGGATTCCCCAACTCGGTGATCAAATCAGTTGTCACCATGCATTTACAGATAGATAAGCAACACCATCTCCGCCCACTTGCTGAACTACTGATTCTACCCCCATTGACGACTGAAGTTCTTTGAATTAGCAAAGGAGCACTGTTAAAACATAGTAATGGATTCGGCCGCGTACTTCCGATTGTTGCTAAGTTAGCAAGAGAAGCCATGATGCATTCAAAGAACCCTCAATTCAACATAAAAACCGGAATTGTTGGCATTGTCTGACCGATGGAAGCACCTTCATTAACTCCCAAAAACAAATATAGTTTTCCCTCTTCAACCACAAATTGTTGTAACTGTATCTCTCTCTTAGGATATATGATTGTATAGGAGATTTATATCAGTGATCAAATGAAGCTCTTAATATCAGATAGGAACTATCCAGAAACCTGATAAATCAAAATGCAAACTTCTTCCACAGTATTAGGAGAAGAAAAAAAAACACTGATGTCCAAGAATCCCCAAAGATCCCAATTCCCCAAATCAACCACTCCAAGTCCTCACTAGCAGAAAGCAAAAGCTCCAAAAGCCATCATATTCCTTCTTTTTCTTATCAAACTTCAATAAACCAACTTCGATTCTGCACTATCTATACCAATAAAACCCTAATCTCCACGAATTTTTCTTTCAAAAATCGAATTAAACAACTAAGGAGAAGATGACCCCAACCTTCCAAAAATCCAAAACCCTAAATCTAGAATTCAACAGCCAAAGACCTCTCCTATGTGTATAACTTCTAGAAATCAGAAGAACTCAACCAAGGCAGCAACATTAGCAGTAGAAGAAGAAAAGGAAGAATTAGAAGGTGAAAAGATAAAAATCCAATCGTCGATGCTCGGAGAGTAAGAGGAATCCTCGAAATCCGAGGAAAAGTTGAAAGCTTTTTACCTCAAAGAAGAAGAGTTCTGTTGTAGAAATTCATCAGATTTCCTGTAATGTTAGGGTTGAAGCCTGGAGTTCCAAAGGGGGAGAAGTGATGCGGTGTGGCTGTTTCTCCTCTTTTTCAAGTTTTGTGATTTGTTATGATAAGGTGTTTGGTACCTGGATTTTCCTTCTCGTGTTTGGCTCCTTGTGTTTTTCTCCCACCTCCAAAAGCATTAGGAATGTAAATGGGTGCCCCATTCCCGTGTACCCGGAAGTTTCGACATGTTCAAAACCGGATCTGGTTCCTCATTTAAGCCCCGATAAGTAAATGGGTCTTTGTCTGGGTCCTATTCTACCTTGGTTCGGACCGTGGACCCGAGACCCAACATATTATCTCAATTTTTGAAAATCTCTCATAAAAATCATAATTTTTTATATCATTCTCTATCTAAATTCAGACCCGGATTCAGACCCGTCCCACATAGGGATGGCAATTTTGCCCCGCCCCGGCTTGCCCGCCCCGCCCCGCACGGGTTTTCCCCGCCCCGATCCTTAGGTGGGGCGGGGATGGGGAATAAAACTATGCCCCGAAGGCGGGGCGGGGCGGGGATGGGTTTGCTCTTTTCCCCGCCCCACCCCGCCCCGTTGCCCCGCCCCATTGATTAATAATCCTCTTAAATATATATTTTAGATTTTTTTTATAATAAATAAACATATTTATATGTAAATGTATAGATTGATTTTATGTTGTTATTAAGGGTTAAGTAGAATGATTGAAGACTTTTTTTAAAGTTAAACATATAATTAATTGAACCCTATACATTATAAAAGCATATAATATGATCACATTCCTTCTAATTCAAATTTAATGAAATTAAAGTTGTTAAAAAATCTATCTAAGCTTATTTGACTTTAATCATATATAATGTTAAATTGTGACATGATAAATCATATTAAATAAAACGAATATAATAGAATGATAGATCATGCTTTAAGCTTATTATAATATAGATGATTAGAGATAGCAAGGTAAATTATAATCGGTATGATTCTAATCATACTAATAACAATATAAATTATACTAATTTGATATAATATTACAAAATATATCATGCTATACGCTTATAATAACTTATATGATTAGAAATGGCAAAGTAAATTATAGTTAGTAACTTAATATGATTCTAATTATACTAACAATACTATAAATTATACTAATTTTAATTATATGTAATCAACCTTAGTATGATTAGAATCATTGTACTAATGATTTAACATTGCAAGTTAAGTGTCACATAAATAAGTAATTATTTACCTAAGCTAATATGATCCACATGCTTGGAAAGTCAAAGCGGCTGAGGTTGTTTGACACTACAATAACCATATCCACATATTGATAGGTCATTTCTCTTATCTTTGTTTTGAGGGTTTTTTTTTTTTTTTTTTTTTGAGTGATTTGCAACTTGCAAATAAATTGCAAACCCACGATTACCTCTTTATTAGTGAGTGGAGTTCAACACCAGAAATGAAGTGAAACCATATATTGATGGAGATCATGATATTTTAGAGAGAGATTGTCTTTTTTATAAAGAATGTCTCAAAGCATATATGATATTTTCAAGTGTATAAATATGTATGTGTGTATATATATGTATATGTATGTGTGTATATATATACATATACATATACATACAGGGAAAGGGTCCTGGAAGGACCGTCCTTACAACTTACTGTGCGGACTGCCAAGTGGGGCCCACCGTGAGACCCCACTGGTCATGGGACAGAGGGGGACCAAAAGATTCAAGTGGGGCCAACCTACATATCAAATTTGAAGTCAATCTAATACCTTTAACCCTTTCATCTATGGTCCAAAAGTTTAACAACTTTATATCAAACAAGAAAAATTGACCCTCAATCTAACGGCCTAGTTCATCCCAATCCATGCAAATTCATGGGATTCGGTGTCTATAAGGAGGTTGTGAATGTATGGTCAATTTGGATGGGTCATAACGTGGGCCCCAGTGGGCATTTTGAACTGTGCGAACCGTAAGGACGGTCCTTACAGGACCCTTTCCCATACATATATATATGTATATGTGTGTAACAATCTTGAATATATGAATATATTTTAAATAAGGTAAAGCATTACAACAAAAGAAGTTTGGTCTAGTGGTAAGACAAACCTCTAGTTACTTTCCCACCCAAGTTCGAATCTCAACTCCTGCATATTTAAAATTTTTATAATTGCGGGGCGGGGCGGGGAACCCGTGGGTGTGGCGGGGCGGGGACGGGGCACAATTTTGTGCCCCGGGGTCGGGGCGGGGTAAAAGAGGGGCGGGGCGGGGACGGGGGACCCCAATTCCGTCCCCGCCCCGCCCCGTTGCCATCCCTAGTCCCACATATAGTTCTGGTTCTGGTTCCAAAGCCAAGAAACCGATTCCGAAATGGTTCCGGGTCAGGATCCAGTTCCACCTTCTCCTTAACGATTCCGGTTCCGGGTCCACCATGGACCCGGACCGGAACCAACCCGTTTACAACCCTGACAGACATGTTTTTGTGGTAGTCCCTTTTTGCCCTCTTGGAAATTGGTGGGACACCAAGGATGGATGATCAGGTGGGCTGACCCTCCATTTATATAACATGTTTTTTTATTGATAATGTGGGTATCCGTGAGGTCTTTGACTAAGTGGATTGGGCGTTGTCCGCTAAATCCGCACAAATGTACTTCATTTATATCTTAGGATCAAGAAGTACACATATTGTGGTGCACAATATCTTTGGATCTCACGTTATTATAAACAGTTGCGTGGAAAATATTTAAATTTCACTTACTTTGAAATAAAATATCATATTTAAAGACAGTTGTATCGGCAATATAACTTTATATAACTCGTCCTTTTTAAAAAAAAAATTATTCTATGGTAATTTGCAAGACCGCACCGTGGAATCCAGTGGGATATTGGATGCAACACAAAAACAACCTACCGGCCCATCTAGTGTGGGAATATTGTGAGCCTTGGAACCCATTGTAATCATGAATTCACTATAAAATCATCCCAAAACTGAACCCAAAGACCCATGCAATGTTATATTGTTGCTAAATAGATGAGAGGTATGCATTATGCTTAACCATGAACTTATATGTTTGAGACATTTAACTAAGGACTTAGTTTAATACATGATAAGGGAGCTTTTTAAAAATGTAATCACTGAGTATAATAAATACTTTATACTTTGGATACTAGAATAGAGAAAGCATCATACACAAACCTGCCAACATTAGGTATATTGAATACTTGGATTTAAGGAAGAACCAAAAAGTGAAGATGGTCACAAGAACAGCAGAACAAGGCAGATAGGGGGCTGTCGTGAGGCTGGTGATCACTAAAAATACCCAAAATGTTAGTATCTTTCATGAATATATCAAATAAAGAGGAGGGCTTTATATAATGGTTCCAGCACAGTTGGATAAGTGGGTTTCGTTCAAGATAAGATGATATAAGTCCATTATCTGATTAATGAGAAAATTGTGCTTAAACTTTTAAAAAAGTGATAATTAAGAAATTTTGGAAATTATCTACCGCTTGTCGGTACGGAATGCCATGTTACTTTTTATGAAAAATGCCCTTAGTCATGATATTGCGAGTGAGTCCCAACGTAGCAAGTATAGTTGTCTTTTTTGGAAACCAGCAACTCCTTTGGTTGAATTGAAGTACTCTTATCTCATGTATGGATTTTCACGAATACCAAGGTGAAGATGAAGGTGAAGAGAGAAGAGTTTTGTTTTATAATGGGTTCGTGAAGATGGGTTTATGAAGATTGGATTTTTGGAGAACGTTGTGCATTGTGCTCTATGTGAAGAGAGATTTTATATTTTGTAATGGTTTGTGATATTTTTTTTGTTTGAAGGTCATGAAGATGGATTTTATTTAGAGAGATGGGTTTTTCATCTTCACCTTCCTTCGGGTTCTCTCAAGTTTATATTCATGACAAATCACACATAGGTTTTGAATTCTTTTGTTCTCAAAAGAGTAATTGCAGGTTTTTATACAAAAAGAAAAAAAAAAGTAACTACACTTGTGATGGACATTTTCATCAAAAATAAAACTGATACCTTGGATGAAGCACTTTGCTTGTGATTTCTAAAAATTCTTAACTACCCTATTTTTTTTCAGGAGTTTGAGCTTAAATTGTTTAGTAAAAATGTCGGAAATCAGTCATAATAATGGCTATGATAACACGGACCATATGAGTTTAAAAATACATAATTAACTGATGGCCCAGCCCCCCTAAGCTGGGATACCATAAAAAAAATCCTTATTGAAATGTTAGCAGTTTTTCACTTTGTCTTCTCAGAGAATTTTTTTTTTTTTTCATAGTGCCCCATGCAAATTCCTCGTTTTGCACATGATCTGAAATTAAAAAACTGGCATGCTCTTTTTATTTTTTTTGCTATCAGAGGGTTACCAACCATTTTGACTGGACTAATCCCTCGAAGCCCAGAGGGAAGCGGGGTAAACTCCCTTTATAGCCCTAGTGTGATAGTACAGTTTCGAACCTACAACCTCCAAATACAAAACCTATAACCTTCAAGTGTAAATTGTGGTCCTACCCCCAGTGACATGCATCTAATCTGAATAAGAAGCTGCATAAAAGTTCTTACCACCAAGGCCGGAGAGGAACTAGATGCTGATATTTCTTTCTTTCTCATCATCGATGACTATTATATAATTTGGACAGTGTAGCTGACAAGACTAGAAGTGTTTAAAATTGTGAAACAAAAGCATTTAGAGATGTGTTTATCTCACTTTAACTACCGAAATGCCCCCTGCTTAGCACGGGGAATGACTGGAGGAGTGGTGGCAGCTGAATAACACATGACATTTTATTGAACTGAATTAGATTAAATAAGATTAAAAGAGAATAGAGTATTGGAGTTGATTATGGTCCTCAGGTCAAAAGTTGTGGGGATGACCAAAATCAATTTCAATTTGAAATCAGTATCTTTGTCCAGTTAGGACGTAAGAAAAGACAATTCAAACTTCCTATCGTGGCCGTGGGTGCATCCATGACACCTTATATTCCAACTCAAACTCAAGTGGCCATTAATTTTTTCTTTAATAGGAATGTCTCACTCACACGTGTTGAATGTCATGGGGAAAATAGTTGAAAGAACCCCACCAGATGAAAAAGCCTTTTCTAATTACTACTCTCTTTCTCTCTCTCCTTTTACTACGCCATAGAATCTAATACAAGAAACGCAATGTTCATAATGGAAATATGCAAAAGGATCAAAATCATCACGTTTGATGGGCTAACTGATGAAGTCTAGTGAAAAACAATGTTTATGTGGATGACTATCTTAAACAGTTGTTTATGCAGTTTTTCTATCACTAATTGATTTTGGGATTATTGGCTAGGAACTCTGTCGTGGGCTCAGAATCGAAAGTCTTAAGTTTGAAACTACGTAGGGCAAAAATGCCCCATATCACCTTTTATGAAAAGCATTTTTTTTTTACGGATGACTAATCTACATAATAAAAAAAATGCACTTTTAGAACCATTAAAATTTGTCATCCCAAAATCAAAGTTATGGTCCCCTTGGAAGCTCCAAAAATAAGAGTTTACTTTAGGTTTTAGAGATAATTTATAGACTAGGATGTTTGTAAAAGCTGAAGATTTAACTTACAATATATTAGAATAAAGAAATAGATTTTATATAACCGACTCCAACATGGCTGAGACACGACTTTGATGATGATGATGAATGTTTATTAAAACATGTAGTCATATTTATCATTTTGATTAGATTAAAAGGCTTAACCTCGGGTATTTAGATTGAAGAGTCTTTTAATCTTGTTCATTTTTTTTTCTTTAGATGCAATTATCCTTGAAGTCTTTGTTTTTTTATTTTTGGCTAAAAAAGGTCTTTTTTTTTTTTTTTGTGTGCGCGCTCGGGGTAGATGAGTGAGCAGTGCACTACTTACGTGAAGAGACTTGCCAGTCCAATGATCGATCCCTACGCAACTATGTGAGATGAAACACCCTTAATGTGTGTCTCATATTTCCAAAATAAAAAAAGGTTCACTTTACCTCTTCCACCAACAAACGTTTTTTCTATACCCCATGCTTACAAGCCTCGTCATATGCTAGGATTCTTCTACTTCCACCTCTTCCTTTATTTATTTCTTATCAAAATCTCTTTTATATAGGATTCATAAGATGTCTTTATGTTTTTGAGAGAAAAGAAGAAAAATAATTCTTAGCAACGCATGTTAGACTTAGATTTGAGTTACCGAATAGTCCTTTGGAATGATATTTAACCAAAGACTAATTTATAATCTAAACTAGGGTTGCATAAAACATCTAATATCACCGCAAAATCGAACCAAACTGACCAAACCGAACAGTTTAGATTAGTTTTATATATATCGGTTTGATCAACGGTTTGAAAATCATTGAAACCTGCCTTACATCGGTCATTTATCGGTTTGAACCTACGGTTAACCGCCTAAATCGAACCGACTGTACGTATTAATTTGAGTATTGAGTTTTGACTATTTTAGCCTCAGGGGAAGCACTTGTATATTCTACTTGTATGTTACATGTTTGATGAAAGTTCTGTAAGAAGTTTGCATTATTGGGCTTTTAGTAGCGCTGCCGAGGGGTTTGGTCTGACCTAAGAGAAAGTAAACTATGAAGATGCCCATCTCAATTAGCTCAAAATTGAGGCTACATTCCACTCGAACCTGTGTTGTTGAAAAAATAAAAAAAAAACTAGTTCTTTTTTTGTTGAATTCATTGGCCTGGATGAAGCCATGTAGTCGGGTTCAGGTTTATGTAGAGAAATAGGTAAGTGCATGACCATTTTGTTGGTGTATTTTACCAGAAGATTTGAACTGCTTCAGGTCCGGTTCGATTCGGTTTGATTTTAGCACATGGGTTGGTTCGGTTTGGGAAAATAGAAAATCGATGAATTCGGTTTGGTTGATGCTTTCCCCTCTAAACTTTTAGGAAATACTAGGATTTGTTCATTCACTAGAACTTATGATCGGAATTTGCAATATTGAGTTTTTTTTTTAATATTCCCAGTTACTTGCAAATGCCATATATTTATGTCTTAAATGTGAATTCTAAAATTTTAGCTACCTAAAATGTCTTCAATGAAATTTCTAAAATTCATGACATTTTAATCCCCTACAAAAGCTAGCATTCAATAACTCCACCGTGCTCGAGAATTTCAGAATTTTCTACCACAGAATTCCATGAATTCTAGTCCTTGTAAACATCGAGGAATTCAGCACCAAAATCCAAAATAGAGTATAGTTGGCTGGACGAAAATCCACAAGCACACAAATTTCCTGATTTCCTCTCTCTCTCTCTCTCTCTCTCTCTCTCTCTCTCTCATGTTTTCAGCAAATCAGGTCTAAACGGTGTTACCGCGTGTCAAGTACGCATATCGTATACGACTGTCTCTCTCGTCATGGATTTTCCTTTCATAAATCACCCCACTCCTGCTTCGTCTTTTTCGCATTGTATGTTTCATTTGACTTTTCCAATCTCCATTTCTTTTGCATAGGTGTGTGATCTTTCCCCAAGTTTCCCCTCTTTCTACTTCATTTCTCGCTACATTACTATGCAAAACACGCGATTTCCCAGCTTGGGTTTCCCACAGGAATCCATGGTGCGAATAATTTTGGATTTCTCTTGTCACCCAAGATTTTACAAAATCGTGATTTTTCTAAATAGAACATTACAGCGTGTGTGAGATTTGTCAAAATTTGGAGTTTCTTTGCAGTGAATTTCGGGGCTTTTCCACAAAGATTGGATTTTTAAGCGATAAAGAGTCGGGTTAGAATTTGGGTTGGGTCCGGTCTGGCCCGAGCTACAGAGCTAGTCGAACTTGGTTTGAACTTTGAACCCATGACCCAACCCGAGCTTTCCCCTTGTTTCCCACGCTATTGTTTGATTTCCCGTCTTTCAGATGCTTTTTCCTCCTTTGAAATGCTCCTCTTATGTTTCTTTTTTTTTACATGAAATAATCAGGTCCGTTGATAAGCTGGTGGGCCCCAAAATCCATTTAAAAACCCAGGCCTCTGCACTGCCTCTCGCTCCAATCTTCTTTTTTGACGGTATATTCTCTTCCCTTTCTTTCTCTTTAGGTTTTGCAATCTCAATTTCTAGTTTTGTGTTTATATGGTTTTCTAAGTTGTAATGTCTGTTTATTGTTTCTGGAAGAGTAAGGTTTCTGGTTTCTGAATGAATTGAGAATATTAGGAATTGTAATTTATGATGGGGAGAACAAATATAATTGTCATAAAGTTTTGATTTTTCAAGGCTCTCTAGTGTTTTGTTTTACAAAACTATATGGGGAATCTTCTTGTGGATCTGCATCAGTCAGGACTGGTGGTTGTAATTGTGTTTCTATGAACAAAAATGGGATTGGATCATAGTTGTCAATGGCGTTTCGGCTCCATTCGGGTTTCACTCTAGACTGAAACACTTCAGCAGGTTGGGCATTTGATTTCACTCTAGAACAAATATAGTTGCCATAAAGTTTTAACTTTTGAAGGCTCTCTAGTGTTTTTTGCACAAAAATATATGGGGAATCTTCTTGTGGATCTGAGCCAATGCATTGATTGGTGGGTTGTAATTGTGATTTCTGATGAATGAAACTGCTGTTGGATCATAGTTGTCAATTGCGTTTCGGACCCATTTTGGTGTTTCAGTTCTAGCTTAATGTAACACTGTGGATGTTTTTTATTTTTTGGTCAGAAAGTAAGGATAGAAGAACATGTTTTAGCTGGAAACTGAAGCATTAAATAAGATTTGTACAGTTTGGACAAATTGGATGAATTTTAGCCTGTTTGGTCAAAATTACCAAAATGAAGACAAAAAAAAAAAAGTTTATTCATCGAAAAAAGGTTTATTAAAAGCCTTGCTTTGGGCATATGTTCAAATCATCTCAAACGAGTCTCTCTTAATTTCTCATCTAATGTTGCCATCCTCCAATGCTCCATGGAGTGTGTGAATCTTGATGATTAGGAAATACTTGGTATTATGATGTGTTTGATTTATTCTTATTTTAAATATTCCAATAAACATATGATTGTTTTTCATGCCTAACCGAGATGAAATGAATGTCTGTTAATTGGTGTAGATAAAACTTCGAGATGAGGCTGTTGAAGGTGGCAACCTGCAACCTTAATCAATGGGCTATGGATTTTGATAATAATTTGCAGAATATCAAGGAGTCTATATCAAGGGCTAAAGCGGCTGGGGCCACGATTAGGCTCGGGCCAGAACTTGAGATTACTGGCTATGGTTGTGAGGACCATTTCTTAGAGCTGGATACCGTTACTCATGCGTAAGATGCTGTTATTTTTTCCCCTCGTCATATTATATTGTGGGATCAAAATTTGGAGTCATTAGACTGTTGGGGTTATGTCAATTGAGACATTAACAACCTGTTCCTTATATTATTTTCTATTCAATGTTAAGATTGCTGTTCAAATTTATGCTTGAAGTTGATATGGTACAAAGTAAAATTTTATCAGATTTCAAATTCAGCAATTCTTTTGAGCCAAACATTGTTATGTCATTCTTTTTAAGGGAGCTATTGTAGTTGTTTAATACAAGGAACTTTTTTCTTGTGTCCCCTAGGTATGTGTTGATACTTGGATTGTGGGGAAAGTTTGGTATTTTTGCTGAGATTTTTCAGTGGAGGGTTATTGGTTGTTGGGTGCCATTTTATTTTATTCTTTCATGTGTGCCTGTGTGTTTTGGGCTGTGGGTGGGTTGGTTGACCCTTTTTTGTTCCTTTTGTTTTTTTGGAATAAATTGTCATTAAAATTGCTAGTACGTTAAAGGTTGAAGTTGTTATCATATATTCTTATATTGTCAAGTATCATTGTGTCCATAAGCAGCTGCTTAAGTTTTCACATCCATCAATCTACAATCACAACTATTTCTTGACACTTTGTGCCTTTTCTTTTATTGTTAATGAAATCCATCCAATTTTTTCAAGGATGGATTCCTTCGGCCCAGCGCTCAATCTCTTGGATGAAAACATCTGGTTTTTTATTTTCTCTTTTAAATGAATTTTACCCTCATGATCTAGTTAAAGTGAAAAAGATAATTTATCGTGTATTGGAGCACATACATGTCTTAGAAGTTACGGGGATTATGTCTTACTGGAGTCCCGCGTGGCTGCTGTGTGATTTTTAATCTCAGCCTTCAAGGCAAGGTGGATTCGGCAGGGATTGGAAATCCCTAACTGCACAAGTGTGGGACTCTCATAGGGGGAAAAAGCTTTGTAAGTTATATCTGCATCTGTTGTTGTACAATATGCTGCAACAGTATAGTAGCTGCCAGGTACTTTGTTTGGTGGGAGAAAACCTGTTCTCTACTCTCTTTTTTTTTTTGCAATACAAAAATCTAAAATTGGCTGGAGATCAATAACTAATCAAATATTTTCATTCATGTGGACTAGATCATTTGGATTCCCTTTTTTGGGACTTGTGTGCAAGTCAACATGATCAGTTGTTGTTGTTGTTGCGAGTTACCATCAAGTCATCATTATATTTAACACACATTCTCCATGACTCTCCCTCTGTACATCTGGCTGCTGTTGCTGCCCACTACTCAATCCAATGACTGTTTGTTCTTCACCCGTTTGAGTTGTTGCTGTCTCAGGCCAAGGCACTGCCACTCTCCGAATCTAGCAACTGTTGGAAAAACCCACGGTGCAAGACTCTGGCCTCTTCACCCACTAGCCTGCTCCAGACATGCCGACTTTAATGTCTATTGGCAGCATGTTGCTCATCTGTTCATTCCCTGCAGATCTGTCAAGTAGCACTGTTGTTGCCCATCATTGTCAGTCATCACGAACCAACTACTTACAATTCTGCTCTAGAACGCGGGCCTGAAACATAAACTTGTCATCTCTTTGTCTCTTCCATTGTCCAAGCAATGAAAAGATCTATATGATCTCTCCATATATAGGGAGATGGATCAAAATCTGTGATTGAGAAAGTTTTGTTTCTTGCTATTTCCAATCTGGGATCTCATTTCCGAAGTTATCCATTGGTTAATCTGCTTGAGCTGCTGTATCCTCTTGTTAATTGCCGAATGGTATATCTCTCCAAATCTGCTCAAGAGCTTGATTGACAAATAGTTAAAATTCTTCATACCGCAGGTTGATATACCTCCGGAAATGGTTTCAGCAAAGGATGTTGCCATTGTGCTCTACTGATTTATTCTGACCATTTATGTGGTTGCATTGAATCATCCATAGTTGATCTACATCTCACGTGCTGCTTGTCTCCTCCACTTTTTTAGCATTGCTCAAACCTTGCTTCCATGTGACTGGGTATGTTTATTGTGAAAGGCAGCAAGAGAAGAAGAGACAAGATCCTTTGTGAATTCGATGATCCCTTTGAGGGTCTCGATCTTTCATTATATAGATTAAAGTTGCTATAAGTGTTACAGGGATTGAGGCAATTAGCTAAATTACAATCATTCTATTCTAATTAGATCTCCTAATAAGGCAGGAAATATATTACATAGCTGTACAACCGATGCTTGTCTTGACCCACAAGTTGGGCCTTTTCTGCCATGGGTTGTGACCCACTGATCCATTGGACCATGACCCACTTACCCACTTGACACCCCACCTCAAATTGATGCGGGTGAATCAACGAGCATCAATTTGCCAACCAAGAACTGGTGACGTGGCCGAGGAAGTCCCTTGGTAAAAATATCAGCAATTTGAAGACTAGTAGGGACATGAGGAAGAGTGATGGCTTCACGCACAAAAGCATCACGTATGTAATGACAAGTCACTTCAATGTGCTTTGTGCGTTCATGGAAGACAGGATTTTCAGTAATCCGTATGGCACTAGTATTGTCAGCATAGAGAGGTGTGGGTCCAGATTGTGGAAATCCAAGCTCAGAAAGGAGACCTCGAAGCCAGATAATTTCAGAAGTGGCGGCCGACATCGCACGATATTCGGCTTCGGTGGAGGATTTGGAGACTTTATCTTGTTTCTTACACTTCCAAGAGATCAACGAGTCCCCTAAGAACATGCACCAGCCCGTGGTAGAGCTTCGACTATCTGGGCAGCCAGCCCAGTCAGAGTCGGAGTAAGCGATGAGAGAAGTCGAATTGCCCACAGGAAAGAACAGGCCACGAGATGGTGTATGAAGAACATAGCGAAGAATGCGCCGCACAGCAACCAGGTGGAGATGGCGTGGTTGTGTCATGAACTGACTAACCAGATTCACCGCATAGGAGATATCAGGCCGAGTGATGGTCAAATAGATCAAACTGCCGACCAAGCGGCGATACATTGTGGCATCAGGAAGAAGATCACCCGTATCTTGTGCGAGTTGAAGATTGGCCTCAACAGGAGTATCCACAGGAGTTGAGTTTTGAAGACCAGCCGTCTCAATGAGATCCATAGCATATTTGTGCTGATCGAGGATAAGACCTTTCGCGGACTAATGAACCTCAAGACCTAAAAAGTATGTGAGAGGCCCTAAGTCTTTCATATGAAAAGATTCATGTAAGGAAGCTTGGAGATGAGTGATCATGCCAGAACCTGTCCCAGATATGATGATATCATCCACGTACACCAAAAGGACAGTAATCCCATTTGAGGAGCGATGCAGGAACGTAGAAGGATCCGAGGCACTTTGAGAGAACTGTAGGTGAAGAAGAGCATCCCGAAATTTCTCAAACCAAGCGCGCGGAGCTTGCTTAAGACCATATAGAGAGCGTCGTAAGCGCGCACAATCACCTGCCGAGACACCCGTAACTCCTTGAGGAAGCCGCATATAGACTTCTTCCTTGAGATCGCCATGAAGAAAAGCATTCTTGACATCAAATTGATAAAGAGGCCATGAGTGGGAAGCAGCAATGGCCAGAACAGTCTGGATTGTGGTCATTTTTGCCACTGGAGCAAATGTTTCTTCATAGTCAATACCATATTCCTGTCGGTTGCCCAATGCGACTAACCGTGCTTTATAACGATCCAACGAGCCATCGGCCTTAAGTTTGACGGAGAAAACCCATTTGCAGCCGATAGGTCTTGCAGAGGAGGGACATGGAACAATATCCCAAGTATGATTCTGCTGCAGTGCATCTAATTCTTCGTGCATAGCCTTTCGCCAACAGTCATGCTTAACCGCCTGTAAGTAAGAAGTAGGAATAGAAATGGAAGAAAGGGTAGCAAGCAAGGAAGTGTGAGTGAACCCATATTTGTCTGGAGGCTTAGAGACACGAGTAGAGCGTCGAAGTGGAGGTGGAGGTGGAGATGCAGCATCAGGTGATGAAGCGGGGGCAAGATCAGGTGCCGGCGAGGGATCCGGAGGGGGAGGCAGTTGTGGAACATCTTTGTGACGACGACGTTCATAAACAATGAGTGGAGAAGAGAGCGTGTCAGAAAAAGCTGGTAGATGAGAAAATGAAGGTAAATCCGAGGAATGTGTAGAAAAAAACTGTTGATTTTCAAAAAAAATAACATTTCGAGAAATTCTAATGCGGTTGATCACAGGATCATAGCATATATACCCCTTCTGGTGAGATGCGTAGCCAAGGAACGCACATTTGGCTGACTGAGCTGTTAATTTGGTACGTTCAGTAGGAGGAAGATGAACAAAACACACACATCCAAAGATGCGCATGTGGGTGTAAGAAGGATCCTTATGAAAGAGACGAAAGTATGGTGTGTGATTATGGAGGCGAGAGGATGGTAAGCGATTGATTAAGTGAACCGCAGTGGCTAAAGCTTCGGGCCAAAATCTCGCGGGAACTGATGATTCTAAGAGAAGAGAACGAACAGTATCTAGAAGATGTCTGTTTTTTCGTTCTGCAACTCCGTTCTGTTGAGGGGTATAAGGGCACGATCGCTGCGATAAGATCCCGTGTTGTTGCAAAAAAGTTTGAAATTGATGGGACATGTATTCCCCTCCAGAATCAGATCGGAGAATTTTTATGCGAGCAGAAAACTGATTTTCAACATACGCCAAATTTTTTTGAAAAACATCAAAGACTTCAGATTTAGTGTGCAAGAAATATACCCATGTGAATCTACTATGATCATCAATAAAGGTGACAAAATATTTGAAATGTGTGTGAGAGATTACCGGAGTAATCCCCCAGACGTCACTATGAATAATGTCAAAGCAATTAGAAGCCATAGTAGAGTTTGAGGGAAAGGGAAGAACTTTGCTTTTTCCAAGTTTGCAAACAGAACACTCATCAGAAATATGACTAAAAGAAATCGCATTTTTATTAAGACTACCAGTGTTTAACATCGAAGATAACAGTTTTGAATGAGGATGGCCTAATCTATTATGCCAGAGCCTCCAAACATCTTGCGGAGAAAAACATGAAAAAGCAGAAATCTGGTCATTGTGAGAGATAGGCATAACAAGAGGAAACCAGCGTCCACACTTAGGCCCCTTCGCGATCACCGTCCCCGACACTGGATCCTGCACAACACAACCAGAGCGAGAAAAGGAAACATCACAATTATCATCAACAAGTTGTCCAACAGACAGAAGATTCGTGGTGAGGTGAGGAGATAGAAAGACATTTGTGAGAGGTAATGAATGAATGATATCCCCAGTGGCTGTAATAGGAAGCTTTTGACCATCAGCAGTATGAACTTGCAAATTGCCATTGTATGGTTGCAGGTTAGTAAGATGAGAGGGGGAGGAGGTCATGTGATTGGAAGCCTCCAGAATCAAGAAACCATATGGAGGAGGAGGATTGGTTGTTACCTGAAATGCCAAGTGCAGAGAAGGCATTTATTATCATTTGTTGAATGAGCTCAGGGGTGATTTGAGGAGCAGCATTGGAGGCAGTAGGTGGTGAAGGCATGACCGGTGTTGAAAGACTGGCACTGGAAGTAGTAGCATCAGCAGCGTTGACATGATATGCCCGTGGAGTGCGATTCTGTGGTCGCCTTCTGCAATCACTAATGACATGACCATTGGATTTGCAGTAATTACAAAACTTGGTCTTACACTGTGAAGCATAGTGTCCATAACTCTTACAGCCAAAACATTGGATTTTGCTGAGATCCCGTGCAGGAGTTTGTCCTTTAGCAGTAGACGCAGGACTATGGGAGACACCCGGGTTGTAACTGGCAATGGCCGGATATGCAACACTAGAAGAGGTTCCGGAGAACTGTTGCTTCAAAGCATGCTGAGTAAGCTGACTTTGTTCCTCTCGCAAGAGTTCATGAAGGCACTCATTCAGGGATGGAGATGGAACTCGGCTCATCAGATTAGAACGAATGATCTCATATTCGGATCTCAATTTCATGAGAAACTGATCTCGATGAGAAGTTGCCTGTAATTGTTGTATTTCAGAAAGAGCTGCCTCCGAGACATGGAGGTATTTGATTTCATCATACTCTGCCCACAGATTAAGAAAACCCGTATAATAGTCCTGGATGGAAGAAGTGCCTTGGGAATATTGAGCAATCTCCAGTTCAAGTTGGTATTGTCGGGCAGAATTCCCTTGGTGATACACTTGTTTCAGATATTCCCACATCTCCTTGGATGTCTTGTACGGTTTGAGGTTCAAGATATATTGTGGTTCCACAGAACCAAGAATCCATGTTTTGATCTTGGCATCCTTGGTATTCCAAGAAAGTATTTTTTTCTCATCCTCCTTAGGTCGTGGATCCCATCCTTCAACAAGTCCCCACATCTCCTTTCCTTCAAGATAAACTTGAAGTTGATAGGACCAGGAAGTATAATTTTTCCCATTAAATTTGATCAATGTAATTTCATGTTTATCCATGTCAGTAATCTTATCAGATGCCTTAAGACAGCACACAGCAGCAATATAAGATAGCAGATGCAGTAACAGAGGGTTCCAAGTAGAACCAGAACACAGAGTGCAGAAAATTGCACCAAAAACAGCCCAGGCGACCAGAAATATTGGGTTGATAGCCTTGCGTGGGACCCACAGAAAGATCTGAATGATGATCAGACCAGTAGCTAGAGACTAGGAGTAAATTTCCTTTCCAGCAGTACAAGTTTTATCCAGATCGGATCTGGATCAAAGATTTTGTACGGTGGTGATAAAAACTATTTAAGGAAAGTGATTAACCACAAGAGGGAGCAAACCGCCTACCTCTGCTCACTGAAAATTGCTGAAAAAATCTCTAAAATAACCAGGAGGGATGGACGACCAAGGCTGGAGTGAAACTTCTGGACTGTGAGATGATCGTAGGTGGGCCACCAGTTGATCAGATGAAGAAACAGCCACGGGATGCCTCTGCAGAGCACAGATCCTTGATCTGTGTGAAGAAATCCTCAACCAATGTCCTCAATCACCAGAGGAAGTAGACGACCAGATTGGTTGCAATAGTTTGGCTTAATAATGTTGATCTAGGGTGGGCCACTTCTGATCACACCTTGATCTGACGACTTCCAATGCTTGGAAGATGAAGAAGAAAATACCCAGAGAGTCTCTCAGAGACTATGACAACTTCCAACACTTGGAAGATGGCTCAGACACACATAGCTCTGATACCATGTGAAAAGCAACAAGAGAAGAAGAGACAAGATCCTTTGTGAATTCGATGATCCCTTTGAGGGTCTCGATCTTTCATTATATAGATTAAAGTTGCTATAAGTGTTACAGGGATTGAGGCAATTAGCTAAATTACAATCATTCTATTCTAATTAGATCTCCTAATAAGGCAGGAAATATATTACATAGCTGTACAACCGATGCTTGTCTTGACCCACAAGTTGGGCCTTTTCTGCCATGGGTTGTGACCCACTGATCCATTGGACCATGACCCACTTACCCACTTGACATTTATCACTTGTCGCTTTTATATGCCATGTTCAAGCGTGTTTATCAGTCCTTGTTTTGTGTTTCAAGTTCACAACTACTGATTAAACCTATTTATAGTGAGGGTTCTCCACACTTGTTATTTACCAGTTTAAATAGTTTACCATTCCGCTCTTATTGCAACACTACATCTGCTCTAACTCTTCAATTATTTGTTTTACCAAAAGCACTTGTCTTCCATGCATATTTGTCATTCTGATGACATTGTTTGTCAAATCAACCACTCACTCTCCGGAATTGATCATGTGCATTTGAATCAGATCTCTTCTTTAGGGATTGAGGTTTTGTCTGGATTAGATCTTCTATGTGAGAATCTGATTATCTGTCTTTGGTTTCAAATTTATTCTTTTGCCGATGTCCATGTTTGGCCATGGACCATGGATCACCAACCTTGTTCCTTTCGAATTCTCTATTTTGGATTGTTCGTCTACATCTGGATTGGATCTCCAGATCCAAGCATTCATCTCTAGATTGGATCTTTGGCTTTCTTCATTTGCCTTTGGACTATGTGTATTTGGACCTATTCAATGATGGATCATTGATCGCTTGGCTTCTGATCCTCTGTAGTTGGACCAAATAATTGGTTTTCCTGATATGGGATCTAATCCTGTTGCATTTGGATCAAATCTTTGAATTTGATAATCTTCTTTGGGATTGGATCTTTGAATCTGATCACTCAGGAATCAGGATTGGATCTTTAAATCTGATCGTATGTCTACATCTTCATTTGCAACATCAATGTCCTACTTCATCTGCATCTCCGATCTATACTTCATCCACAGCACCAGGCTTGCCGACTATTGTCATGCAATAGCTAACATGCGCCAACAACATTTAGATTATTGTTTGAATTCTTAAGTTAAATATGATGCAAGCCTAGTAATGGTTTTAAAAATGTTTTGTAACTATATGAAACTTAAGGTTTTTTTAATCATGAAAAAATAAACATAATAATATAAATACATACTGATGGTTGCCCAACACCTGAACCCTTGGTTGGACGACCATCCAGTTCCTTTCTTTTATTTCTCATTCTTTCTGATTTCCTCTTCTTCACCAATTTTCTTCATATTTTTCAGACCTTTCCTCATTCAAACCTAACTAACTTCGAATCTCCAACCCCAACTTGAGTTGCCCTCCCGAGTCCATGTGTCAAATTTTTTACTGCGGTTGTTTCTCCAGAGCAACCTTGAGTTTGAGGAAAGGGTGGTTTGGTAAGATTTGGATGTGTTGGAAAGTAATGGTAATCTTATCTCTTAGATTGTGATAGGATCTATAAGATCATTGATGGAGTTTATTTTTTTATTAAGATTCATTTTTCTTACTAGTTATCTTTAATTGTTGTCTTACATATTGAATTTTTCTGAATGGAATTTCTATGGAAGTACTCCTAATTAACAAGCACTACATTTGTTGGATAGAAATTCCTGGTGCTTCTCTTATTCTTGGATATGTAGAACAATGCTTGACTAACTTGATTAAAGATACCACTTAGTATTTTACTTTGGAGTAGAGCTTTTATTGGAACTAGAGCCTTTCATCAATGGCGTTGGCCTTGAGGACTTCTAGTTCAAGGTTTTGAATTTCTTCTTCCCTGTCAGAAGATAAATGGTTTAAACTATAGATTTGATGACTGTTTTGCTTGCCATCATCTGCTGCTATTTTGCATGCAGATGGGAGTGCCTGAAAGATATTTTGTCAGGTGATTGGACTGAAGACATATTATGCAGCATCGGTATGCCAGTTATTCAAGGAAGTGTGCGCTACAACTGCCAAGTTTTTTGTATGAACCGGAAGATACTCATGATCCGCCCCAAGATGTCCCTTGCAAATGATGGGAATTACAGGGAACTGCGATGGTTTTCAGCTTGGAAGCATAAAGATCAGCTTGTTGACTTCCAGCTACCCAACGACATCTCTGAGGCTTTATCACAGAAATCTGTGCCTTTTGGTTATGGATACATTCAGTTTTTAGATACGTAAGAACCAACTTTCCTAGTTGCATTAGTTTCAAGATGGCTATATTCATGAATACCTGTCTCATATACTCTACATTTTGTCTCCAGTAATTCGAAGAAGGGATAAATATTTTACTGCCAGCAAATTGTAACTATTCACTGCTAACAACATTTGCTTGATATGAATAATTGTTTTCTTTGTTCTTCATTATTTACCACCTTACCAATATCTTACATGTCTCTTGGAGTCATTTCTCTTGTGTGGCTCCTATGGTTATATCTTTATTTGTAATGCTATGAATAACATTGCAATAAGGAATAAAGTTCTCATCACAATCAAAGCTTTCGAGCTCTTATATGGCAGGTCCAGATTATGAGTAATTTCCGATGCCCAGATTTATACAGATAAGAGTCCATGTGCACCTATTTCACTTACCAAAATGTTGATAAATTGACATGATGGGCCTCATATGGATCCGATCCTTGAGTCCATGTGCATCCATTTCACTTACCAAACTGTTGATAAATTGACCTGATGGGCCTCATATGGATCCAATCCTTGCTATACCTTCGAGTTTTATCTTTGTATCCTGTGTATTGTGTTTGGACTCTTGTCCTTAATATAAAATTTTCATAATAATCAGGGAGGGGGAGAGAGAGAGAGAGAGAGAGAGAGAGAGAGAGAGAGAGAGAGAGAGAGAGAGAGAGAGAGAGAGAGAGAGAGAGAGAGAGAGAGAGAGATTTTTGTTGCCAATCAGGTTATAATCTTCCAACCTAGAATATTTTTTGTCCAATGCCCCTCTAACCATAGTAGATGGGTCCCCAATTAATGGATCTTTATCTATAGAGATTCCATTGGGATATTGAACATTCTTCACTTTTCTTTTGATATATATATATCTCTTATATATTCTATCTTTTTTTTTTTCCTTCTCTTCTTCACAGATTCCAGCTTGCATTAGATTAGCTCCACACATCGATCATATTTATCAGCTTCAATATTTTTTAAAACCCAGACCTTGACTTGTTATTTTGCTCCTGTTTACATCATTTGGTGTGTATTCAGGTTATTTTTATTTTGAATCATACAACAAATTGACTGTTGTAGCTTATGCTAACAACTGGTGCACTGGAAGATTACTTTGGAGTTTGGAGACTAAGAGTTTTGTCCTTAAATGGTTCTAGGTGTTAATGATGCTTATCCATGAAAATAATGCAATCTATTGTCAATGTATTATTTATTGTCAGTCTTAGTATATCTACAGTAGTAGTATCATTATTTAATCCTTTTTAGGCGTTTTTGTATTCTTGTCACTTGTAGAGCTGTTGCTGCAGAAATTTGTGAAGAGCTTTTTACCCCTGATGCTCCCCATATTGAGCTTGCATTGAGTGGCGTTGAAGTGTTCATGAATGCTAGTGGAAGTCACCATCAACTAAGAAAGCTTGACCTTCGCCTTGGTGTAATTAAGAGCTCCACTATTATTTGTGGAGGTGTATACATGTACAGTAATCACAAAGGGTGCGATGGTGGCCGCCTTTATTATGGTATTTTGTTTCTTCCAAGTTTAACAATCATTCATTATTTTGGGGCTGCTTGTGTATGTACCTCAAACTGCAATCAGGAAAATAATTTTTGGAAGGCATGATTAGCTCTTCAGCTATCTCTATAGGGGAGTGCGGAAATAGGAAAGCGCTATAGGGTGGGCTTGAGAAATATGCAACCCAATAATCGTGCTGGTCGACTTTTGCCACCAAATTTATTCTAGTATGAATGAATCCCTATCAGACAATCATGATTACAACGAGTTGGAGTGGAAAATGCAGAAAACTGTATGACACATAATGTCCTCTGCAATTCCAAGCCGCCATTGTTGAGCAGATAATCATCCATTGATGCCAAAATATACGAACCTTTTGACTTTGGAGGCATATTAATCCATCCTAAATTTAATGTCTCAATTCTTTTGCTTGGAATATTACAGTAAAATATCTTGAACGGATCTTTCTTGCTAAGTACTGTCACCTTGTCATTGGTTGGACCGTTGGAATCCAGGCTTATAACATGCACAGGAGTTTAAGATGTTTGTCATATAGGATGACATATTCAATATTTTCTTATTTGTTGACCATGTCTATTGTTATGCCTTTAATGCTTGATGAAAATTTAATTAAAAAAGATTGCACCATTAGCATGGCCCGCCAGTGTTTGGATCGGCTTGAAAATAAAATTTTACATCTCTTGTAGGAGCCATCCACATCACCCTGATAATGTCTAGCTCAACCATCAATATTTTGGGAGCAATTGTGCATGGTTGAAGTGGGCATCATTAGTCATTACATGTGTAGGTAGTTGTTCATGGTCTCTGGCATGTAATTAATATATTTTGAAGCAAATGTTTTAGTATTAAGTCAAAGAGTCATATGGGAGATTTGAGATGTTAATATATTTAGGAGAATGTGTGCATGTCATTAAAGTCTTTTAAGTTCCCATAGGTTTTCATAAGGAGTCTTCTATGTAATGGTCTATATAAGCTCTATGAGTTGAATGAAAGAGAATATCCTAGTTGTAATTTCTCTTGTTATGTGATCCTCTCTAAGTGGGAGTATTTTGCATTATGGTTTTAATTTGTGGTCACTTTCCTCATTCCACTTGGTTGAGGCTCGCGGGGATTGGGATTGTGGAATTGTTTGATTCCGCATCTCCTCGTGCTGTGGTATGCATTAGATCAGGCTGAACTAAACAGCATCAATGCTGGAGAGTAAAAAATATGGAAACTCAGGGTAGTCAAGACATTCTTTAAATTTTTAATTACCCCGTACATGTCTATGGTACTTATATATGTTATAAAATAACATTTTAATCCCACACTCCTTATTTTTGTCATTATGTGAGGTATATATGCAATCCCCATTTTATTATACAAGTTCTCGTGGATCCATTTGTTTGCTACTCCTGCTTTAGCAGTATGCATGGACACACATCTTTATTGGATTACACAATGCTTTGCTTATATTTTGTTGTATATGGCAATAATAAAGGGATTCTCACTCTAAATTTATTTGGCAGCTTAAGTTTACACAAGGCAGGTAGAGAGCTCAATGGAGTGTCTCGTCTGCCTAATACCCATTATTTGGCTATACTGCTATAGAGCCACAAAAAACTCCCATTGGTTCTTTTTATGCACACAATTAAACTTCCTCCTTTTTTTTTTTTTTCTAATTCTTAATTTGTCTTGTATAAGTTTTTCCTGCAACAGTTACTATCTTGCATGAAAGAAACATTAAATTTAGTCTTAGGATCACTGCTAGCATGATGAAGATATTTAGAAGTGTCCATTCTTTGTTTGGAATGAGGTGTAAGCCTCAATGGTTGGGGCGTAAGCTTCATTAGCGTGGTTTTTAAATAAATAAATAATTATGTAAAATTAAAATATATAAATATGAATAAAAATCAGTCAATATAGAAAATACCTTTAAAGTTCTATTTTTTTTTAGTTAGTAAACATGATTCAAAGTCAAACTCTCAACTGCATAATTGCAACAATTAGCACCGTCGAGTTGTGCTATGGGTTCTTGTCCTTTAAGCCCACCAATAAGAAGTGTGACTGAAATGCATGCTTTATCTAGGGTGTATGCATCAAATAAACCTCATAATGTGGATCTAAACTCCAAACGAAAGCCACATCAAAATTGAGCTCTAGGTTTTTTGAGACTCCTCGCCCCAAAGTGAGCTTTAATGCATGAGCTTCAAATGCTTCTAAAAGTACTGCACATAATACACACTTTTAAGTGCCTAATGTGTGTAACTTTTACCTGGTACAGATGGATGCTCTTGTGTTGCTGTAAATGGGGATGTTGTTGCTCAAGGATCCCAGTTCTCTTTGAAAGATGTTGAGGTTTTGACTGCTCAAATAGACCTAGATGCTGTAAGTTAAATTTGGCCCCCTTTTCTTATTCTGAATGGCATTGAGTACTAGAAGATTGTCAAACACACCCCCACCCCAAACACAACCACCCACTCACAACCACCACCACCACCACCCCATTGCACCCCAACAAAACACACACACACACACACAAAAAAAAAAACAAAAAAGAACTTTCTTTCCCCCATGACGGCCACTGCAGTGGTCCCCCCTCCCCCAATTCACTGGTTTTATTCATGACTTATGGAGTAAGTCCTCTTTCTTCTATAAATGTTGCTAACCATTTAATTAATGGGCTGATACACCCATAGAATGAACATTATATATGCATTCTAGATAGTTTTGAAATGGCAAGGACTTATGGTCAATTTTACTGGAAAGAAGACTGACAACAAACTGTTAATAGCCGGACCTGCCTCCTGAAATCTGAATGGTTCTAAATCAATACTTGTGTCCTTCACCATAAATCACAATTGAATGGCTAGGAAAACTAGTATTATTTTCCTGCTAAATGATCTCCATATATGATGCAAGCATAGAGCTTGCGAAGAACTCATGGTCCTCTTGCATTGTGCAAAAGTGGCATTACTAGAGCACTTTTCCCCTTAAAAAAAATCCAAAGTTCATGTGTTCACATATGTTTTACTGACATGAAATTGGTGCTTATGATGGATTGATCTGTAGCCTTTCCAATGAGCCTTAGTGTGTGCAGTAATGGAAAGGTTTTGAGTAAGATTTAGCCTATTTTCAGAATGATATTGAGTTAAAATCTTTAATGTACCTTTTGTCATTATTGCTTTAATTAGTTATAAGAAGTGTGATTAAAACTTATCATTGTCAAAATGCTAACAGATGGATAGTTTAGATTTATTTTTTAGTGGAAATAAAGTGAGTTCCATATAATGTGATTATGATGCCATTTTCTTTTCTTTTTTTAAATAATGATTTTTTTTTGAAAAATTTTAGGGAGGGCCTTGGTGCAACGGTAAGGTCGCTCCCTTGTGATTTGGGCATCATGGGTTCGAAACACGAAAACAGTCTCTCTTCTTGCAGGGGTAAGGCTGCATTCATCTGACCCTCCCCATACCCTGCAGTGGTGGGAGCCTCATGCATTGTGCTGCCCTTTTTATGGTAAAATTTTATTTAACCACGAAACACACCAATGAAGAACTTAGCCACAAGAAGCTAAGCCCCAAAAAAACCCTCCAAGAAGCCTAATAAAAAAAAAAAGAAGGAAACTATACATAAAAAATGAGAGTAGAATGAAATACTCCTTCCTTGGCTTGACCATCCGCCAAGACTTCCTCTCTTAAAATGTGGCGCACGTCGCGCATCTAAATATGTGTGAAATATTATCTTAAATCTTCATAGATTTTGAGTAATTTGTGAAAAAATCCAAAAAGATTCCAACCTATAGATCTAATTTTCTGCACTTCTGTGGCCCTCCAATTCATGATTTGAGCTATACAATGTTCTCATATTAATGATAATATATGAGTAAATGAGTACATCCAACACTTTTAGATGTGTTTCGCATATGTAACATTTACATATGTAAAACCGATTTTCCTAAGGATTATGGTGTGAGTGCAAATGAGTTTGGCGAACTAGAAAGTTATGACAACCTGAATTCATGTCTTTTGTGATTATAATAGCTGCATGTAGTTGGGAGGAGACATGAAGAAGATTCATAATTCCCTTCTCTTTCTCCAGTTTGTCACTAAATTTGTATGCTGAATTGCAGGTTGCTAGTTACAGAGGATCTGTAAGTAGCTTTGGAGAGCAAGCTAGTTATAAATCAAGTGTTTCGTCGGTAACAGTGCCATACAAGCTCTGTCAACCTTTTAACCTCCAAACTCTCCCATCTAGCCTAATTAAGGTTGGTTCAAAATTTTCTGTGGAAATTTAATTTATAAAAGAGCTGCTAGATGAACTTGGTTGATGAAACACAAGACACTCATCTCACACAGCTGCTTGGGGATTGGTCCCTGGGAACACAGGTCTGCACAAAAGTACGATCCCACTCACCCATCTAGCAAAAAAAAAAAAAAAAAAAAAATAAGGGAAGAAGAAGAAGAAGAAGAACTTGGTTGTTGATCGTGAAGATTTTATGTCCATCTGCATGTAAATGCCTATTGCACCATTTGTTAACCAATGTGGACTTTGCATGTAGATCCATCCATCTTCTTGGTGGTTCAAATCATTGATAAGATGTGCCCTACTGTGGATGAGTCAAGGGAGATGCCCTCAAAGTTCTCCTTAGATGATTGTGCCATCCAATTTTGCCCTAATTTGTTGTGGACACCCATCCGTTATTATCTATTTGCATTGCTAAATGCAAGCCACCAACCACATGGTTAGAATCGATGAGTAAATGTAGGGAGCTGCCCTTAAAGTTTTCCTTGGCTTAGATGATTGTGCCATCATACTTTGCCCTCAAGGAATGTGGACAACTATCTTATATTATCTATTTGCATTGCTAACCACCAACCAGATAGTGAGAATCATCAAACAGGGGGATACTGGGGCATGGTTCCCACCAGAACAATTGGCCATATCCACAACATTTTCCAAATTTTTTTTTTTTTTCGCAATTGGATAACATATAGTTGCATAGCCTATTCTCCTTCATCGGCGTTTCCATCATCATTATCGCCATAGCTGTTTCCCATCTATCTGAGGATGGCTTAATGAGTTTAATTAAGGGAAAATTTCAAAATGGGGCTTTAGTTTCTGATACTTTTCAAAATAGAACAAAATAAAAAAGACATTTCAAAATGGACCTTAAGTTTTCCAATCTTCATTCAAAATAGGACATCTGGCCAAAAACATGAACTTCTGGTCACTTTTCTCTTTTTTTCTTCGAAAGTTCCAAAAATACTCTCGTGTCTTTTCATTGCAACTATCATCACAATCTCACCTTCGTCCTTTCATCTCTTACATCTCTCACACAACCTGCTGAAACCCTGCATCATCTCTGTTCTCCATTCCAAATATCCCAAACTAAACAGCCATCCTCACCATCTCGTTCCCTTTATCACTTTTGCAACTCACCACTGAACCCGAGCCTCTCACCAAACTCACCTGCATACATGCAAATCTCACCAATCTGTTCACCCCCACATCAGCTTCACCATCACACGGTCCCTACCAACCTCTGCAACACCCCCCTCTTTCACTTTCCTTCTTTCCTAACTCCACCTCTCAGCTCACCAACCCACTTCCACCTATCGTTCTTTTCACCATCATCTTCATCATCATCCACGGCCAGCACTCGTCTTCTCCACCTCTCCCATCGATCTCATCCATTCACACCACAACACATACCTGCACGAACCTATTCCAACCGAACCCCACTTTCTTCACCACTGCTACAATCCAACCAAACCCACCCCAACATCAGAACCCAAACCTCTCCAACTTATGATCACCCATCATCTCTCGATCCCATCTCTCGTCCCATCTTCCCATAGACCAAACCCCTAACACATCCAAACAAACCCCATCGTTCAATCGTGATTGAGATGAGTGGCTAACAACCTTTACCACCAACCCACCTCTCCTTCCCCATCATTTCCTTCCTAGCCAACCAAACACTCCTTACCCCAGCCTTCTCGGTCCTCTGCAACTAGCCCACAACATTCGAGACTAGACACTGCACTAGCACCCATTGTCCATCATCACTTACCATTGCCATCTTCTTCCCATCACTCCAGAGCTAACCTCTGCACTCCATCTTCCTCATCCAAACAGAACCCACACTGCCTTCCACCCCCACCCTGCACAACCAGCATCCAACTCACGAAAACTCTAGTCCGCTTAATCTCACTCCCTGCTTTCACAGAACACCACCACTTTTCAACAACCAAGTTCTCACTGTTGCAACAGCCGCCATCTCTCTGTTTCTTCCCTACTTCACCACTACATCTATATCTCCCTATCCATTCAAACAAAAAACCTCCAACCCAAACAAAACCCATAATCATCTTCCCATTCGTCTCTCTTTCTTCTCTATCACAACCTCTCAGAGCCCAAAAGAACCCATTCTCATCTCCACTTCACCTCCAGTTCTTCACATCTCAGTCTCTACCCAAGCCCATCAACCAACTGACCAACCTTTACCAAAATGCATCTCCCACTCATTCTAGCCGAGTCCTGTCTCACACACAAACCCAAAACTTGCACATCCCATTCAACTCTCCCTCAATCTCTCAGCCAGCCCCTTCCTTGTCATCAATATCTTCACCCACTGCATCTCCTCATCCAGACCCATCTTCTCTTCACCGCCAGTCCAATAGCCTGCAACCAACCTCAAATGAGCACAAAACCCACCTGCAGAATACAACTCATCTCACCCAGCCAAGCCATTGATCTCATCACCACCTCCAAGGTGTGGAAGAAGGAAGGAGAGTGGAAAGAGACGTTGGAGAGAAGGATCGAATCCATCCTTTGTTTTTTTACTAGTTGCATAAGGGCATTTTCGGGATTCTGAAGAAAAGAGAGGGAAATGGCTGGATGGTAGTGCATTTTGCTGCTTTTCCTGATTTGAAAGGAGATTGGAAAACTTAATGCCCTTTTTGAAATGTAGTTTTTATTTTGTCCTGTTTTGAAATGTCCCAGAAACTTAGGGTCCCATTTTGAAAATTTCCCTTTAATTAATTATATGCCCCCTTCTGCTTAATGTGACCTTAGAGTGCAGTATATAATATTCTAATTTGTTTATTTTGTACAGCCGCCTATTTATTTTTATTGTCCTTCATTGCAGATCAGGTATCACTCCCCTGAAGAGGAGATAGCATTTGGACCCAGTTGTTGGTTATGGGATTATTTACGAAGAAGTGGAGCTTCTGGATTTCTGCTTCCACTTTCTGGTGGAGCAGATAGTTCTGCTGTGGCAGCTATTGTTGGTTGCATGTGCCAGCTTGTCATTAAAGGTGCGCTGTATAAGCATGCACTCTTGTGTTGCAGTTCTTGTGTTTTATCCTTTCGCATTCTACTTGATTTCTTGCTTATCATCTCATCTCAAAGAATTAATGAAAAATTAGCATTTGCAGAAATAAAAAATGGAGATGAACAAGTCAAAGCTGATGCAATACGCATTGGTCAGTACACAAATGGAGAGTTTCCTACAGACAGCAGGGAATTCGCCAAACGCATATTTTACACCGTCTATATGGGAACTGAAAATAGGTGAGCGACCTGAACTTAGAAGTATTCATCATACCTTCTTAAGGAATTGATGATATGACAACCATTTATTTTTGCTACATTTCTACTATATCCTAAATATTCTACTTCTATGAATAGGAAATGTAAGTTGTTTGGTCAAACCATTTGCAAAGTCCTAGAAACTGTACATATGAGGTCTACCTTTTAGTTATTCCTACCATTCATATGATGACTCCTATGGTGGAGGGGCAATTATTCTCCAGAAATCTCCAACAGATTCCAACCATCTCATCCTGTGCTCATTGAATGCTAGAAACATGTGTGATATTTTCATTAGCAAGCTACTATTCCAATAGCTAGGATCATCTGACTAATGAGGAGGTATCAAGCCAAAGCCTGCTACATGATATGGCCCACTGATTTCTGATTTAGTTTACACATGCTATTGCTGGATGGACAAAGACACCCTTTCCGGTCAAGGATCATACCATTATTTATGAGTTATGACATATACTGAATAACTATTTCTTGATGAGTCAATGGGCATTGGGCAGTCTTCAAGATAAAATCTTCTATTCTGAATTTCTCTGACATTTGTGCATAGAGTTTGTTCTTCAAGGTAATTTAATTTATAGAGCCACGTCATCCCCAAGGAATGTCCATCTCTGCTGTGAACTGTATAGAATTGAGCGGCACTGAAAGTAGAATCAATTTACTATTTCTACGTTCTGTTTGTGGAATACTGTTGAGTTTCAAACTTTAACGGGCATAGATAATAAAAGAAGTTTTGGGCTCTTATGCAGTTCTGAGGCGACGAGATCAAGAGCGAAAGTGCTGGCAAATGAGATTGGTTCATGGCACCTTGATGTTCCAATAGACTCTGTCATATCTGCATTACTGTCCTTGTTCCAAACACTTACAGGGAAGCGGCCTCGTTATAAGGTTACTTCGTTATATTATTTAAACTGAATTTGGTGATATGACATTTTCTGGTCTATGTTAATACCAATTTCAACATTTGTTTTGATCTCTTTTTCTCTGAAACATGTTGTTGGCATTAAACTAATTGTAATGGCTTTGCTACTTTTCATAGGTCAATTTCCTTTTGGGTATGACTTATCTGGATAAGCAAAAGCAGTTCAGTATGCCTCATTATTCTTGACCTGCAGCATTCATGGTTTTGAGATCCAGGTTCCTATGTGATATCGCCTTTGTGACTAAAGACTGCCCAAAATCTACCTGACTGGAAATCCTCAATGGGAACTTTTGGGATATCTTCCATCTGCAGCGTGCATTGTGGCCCATAAAATCATCTGGATCACTAAACCAGGGGCTCTATGTTTGTAATAGGGAGGAATTGAGAACGGCACCTTTCCTGCTGATGCAAAGGACTCTAAATTTTCATGCCACAAGAAAATGCATTGCTACTTCTATTCAAAGTTGCATGGCACCTCAATTATTTCCTTTCTTGTACAGGTTGACGGTGGATCGAATACTGAGAACCTCGGGTTACAAAACATCCAAGCTCGAGTTCGAATGGTGCTAGCATTTATGTTAGCATCACTCATGCCTTGGGTCCAAAATAAGTCTGGATTCTTTCTTGTGTTAGGGAGCTCTAATGTTGATGAAGGATTGCGAGGTTATTTAACCAAGGTAAAAAAATAAAATAAAAAATAGCATCTCTCATGTATTGTATTTCATAGTGCCTACTTGTTTCCTTATTGAATATGGAACTTGAGAACATGGCACTTCAATCAAGAACCACTTAGCTAGAGTGTAGGTTGATTCAAATTTATGATTCACTGAGCTGGAGTATGGGTTGATTCAAGCTTACTCGTAGACACAATAAGTCTGAGTATGGGTTGATTCAAGCTTACTCATAAACACAGTAAGTCTGAGTATGGGTTGATTTAAGCTTACTCGTGAACACAATAAAGTTTGACTTCAAAATGCTTATAGAATACTCATAAAAAATTGGAACATCAATGTCTCTCAGTCAGCTACTTTTAACTCAGCTGGGTTGAGTTAGCTTGGCATGTTTCTTGATACCTTTTCTGTAATATGCATTGTTGCGTGGACAGTACTCTTGTGGTTTCTAGTTGGATAGATGTTCTTTTTTAGTAATCAAATTATGAATAAAGTTGGTAGTCCACAAACAAATTGCCTGCACACTACCATTTGTTGAATGTGCTGACCTTTCTTGAAGCAACGGTAACTCTACATAACATGTGAGTTTCGAACTGTAAATTAATGGAAACCTGTAGATTACTAGTCCATGGACTATTGAATTGTCACCGATTAGTATTAAACTGTGATGATAATAATGCGTTTGTATCCTTTTTGGAGCAGTATGATTGCAGCTCAGCAGATATAAATCCAATTGGGAGTATTAGTAAACAAGATCTTCGGGCATTCCTATGTTGGGCTGCTGTCAATCTTGAGTATTCATCTTTAGCAGATGTTGAAGCAGCTCCTCCAACTGCTGAACTGGAGCCCATACGTTCTGATTACAGTCAGGTATTACTCCAAAATGCACTTCAAATAGTGTTGCTATTGTTAAATGTCTCAAATATTGTATCTGAAGTAGTTCAAGTGATCAAACCCCCAGAATCGCATGTAGCTTTCAGTTGGATGTTGTATGAATTTAAGTTCCTGTGACTTTGTTCTTCTGATTATTGATGCTGCCTAGATTCTGAATATACATCTACGGCCTATTTCTTCTCATTTTGACGTGTTCTGTACTTCTCACTGAGACTCTTTTGGCAATAAACATTCTTATGTAAAAATGCTTTGATGAATTTTATATTTCTTCAGAGCTATAATCATCATCATTCTGTGTTTCTCACTTAGTCTCTTTTGGCAATAAACATTCTTATGTAAAAATGCTTGATGGATTTTATTTCTTCAATGCCATCATTGTTATCATCGCCATCATCAATCCTTGATACATGTTTTTATTTTTTATTCAAAAAAAAAGTTATCTGAAGACTTTTAAACGTTACATGGCCTGACATATGTTCTCTTTTTTAAGTTGGACGAAGTGGATATGGGCATGACATATGAGGAGCTATCTGTCTATGGAAGGTTGCGTAAGATTTTCCGCTGTGGTCCCGTGTCAATGTTTCAGGTTGGTCATACAGTCACAAGTTTGAATAGTCGGAATCTCTACTATATTTTTGAATAATTTCATCTACTGACATCATTAGACTTGGTTTGTGTGGTAGCTTCACTTGCAATGGAAAAATAAAGAAAAGAATTGCTTTGTCATCTCAACATTTCGAAAAACAAATGCTATTATGCAGCTATTCTAACATCAGTTACAAACACCGTTTAGTGTTTATACCTTTTTATAGAGTTATGAATGATAAAATCCCTGGTTGACCTGAATCTACCCAATGATATGTACATCAGCTCCTGAATTTGAGGGCTGATGAACAAACTGGTTGAGCCTGGGCCTAAAATTTTGGCCAAATAAATAAACTGGTCTGGTTTGGGCTGACCAAATCCTGCTCATTGTGATCCTAAAATGTTGAACTTTTCTCAGACTGCAGTTTGCTATGTAACAGGGTAGTGATTGAAAATAATTCTTTTTTCTTGTTATAGAATCTTTGCTACAGGTGGTCTGGAAGGTTAAGTCCATCAGATGTAGCAGCCAAGGTGAAATACTTCTTCAAGTACTATTCAATCAATCGACATAAGATGACTGTCTTGACACCTTCCTATCATGCTGAGGTATTTTTCATCTTCCAGTTCCGTTCTTGCTGTCATTTGCAAATATAGTTTTAATGAATGGACATATCAGGCAATGATTGACTCCAATAAACAGAAATAATATTCTGGTCATCATTTTGTACGAATTGGCTTGATGTTGCATTGATCCAGATTTTCCATCTGGTGGTCACACTGTGGACTGGTGATTTACTTCATCTCCTTGTGACATCCCAGCTCAGCTAGGAATCAATGGATTTTCCTTTTGCGCTATTACATGTATGAACTTCTTGCTGTATGTTCTTATCTATCCATTTACAAATGTTGGATGGCTAGGTTGTCCCTTCCAGGTCCCTTTCTGTCCATTCCCATCTACAGTATGCCTCACCACATGTACTGCTTGGATCTCTATAGTCTTTATTCTTTTAACATAATGTTATTAGAAAAATGAAAATAATGGCAGCTTTTTTTTATAACTATAAAATTTTATTGCTCCCAGAAAATTAAACAAAATCAGGACAAATACAAAAGCTAAAACACAAAATGATGGCTGTGTTGCAGCCCTAGAAGATGGACATGCTTGACAATTGCAGCAACAGAAGAATCTAAATTGTAGCTAAAAACAGTCCCATTCACGACAGTCAAATCCCTTGTGGCCCTCTATTCCAATTCATCTGCTTCAATGTTCATTTCCCTTGGAACATCATAAAATGTATGCATTGGAGACTAAGGGGGCGTTTCTGCAGCGCTGCTTTCAGCGGAAAAGGGCTGGCGACAAATCCGGCGCCTTGCTCAACATGTTTGGTGCAGTGATGAAATGGCCGGTGAATCCCCTCCTTTCTGGCTTGATTTCTGTGTGAGAGAGAGGATCTGATCTGGATGTCCTCAATGGAGTTGTGAAAAGCCGGATCCATGGTTCCTCTTCCGCGGCTGGCACCAAACGCACCCTAAAAAGTGAATTTAAGGTGGCATGTACGCATGTATAAGTTTTATTCAGGTGAAAGCTGTTGCACATAAGGATGTTGCGGTGTGGCCTGTGGGTCCACCTGGGGCCATACCAATCATTGGGGAGGGGTATGTGGAAAGATCTCTATGAGACGTAGGGTGTGTAAAATATCAACTCCATCAGATGATCATAACCTCCCTCTATCCGTCAAGTTTAATGGTTTTAAAAAGGCTTTTTTTTATTTTTTATTTTTTATAATCCAACAGTATTGGTTGGATGGGTCTCAAATTTGGAGTCGTGGCAAATCACAAGGGGCAGCGTGTGTCTTTGTTTGGGGTGGGGCATTTAGTTGATAACAGGTGGGCCAAGTGGCCCAAAAAATTAGTAAAACTGCATGGTTCTAATGTGGGGGCAGATCTTCCTTGATTTTTTTTATGCTGATAGATGGGTTATGGGTAAATAGATAATTAGATAGGTAGATATATTATGAGGTTCTAATTCCATATAGGACATAGTTAAACCATGGTGGTGCCTTCACTTCCCTCCTAGCCCATGGGATGGTATTCCTTGAGTTGCTCTCCACAATACAGGATTGAGTAATGTTGATTTATTAGCCCTTAATAGCCAGTATTCAGTATTCCTCCCTTTTAGAATCTCCAGAAATTGTTGGCTGAAATAAAACAAGAATAATTGCACCATTTTCATCTTTGATTGCTCTCATGCTGGAATGCCTTTCTTTGAAGCTACCATCCTCATTGAAGCGCCTGTCAGCAGAACCCTTTCTGGAGGCTGCTGGACCATTCCGCTTGACACTTCTATTGACTAACATCGACCAGTCTCTGCAGAAATCAGCTGCTCACTCCTTGGACCCCTTTGGCTTTCAACCTTGACTAAATCAATGATGATTTGGTCCTTGTTAACTCTATGCTGTGACACGCAAGATGGCCCTTGCCTTCAAAGTTTCTCAATTACTCTCTTTTCACACCCCTGTTAACTGTTTGGATCTCTTAAAAGTGGACCTACTTATTAGAAATGCTGGCCTAACCTAGGACTGAGAATTTGTATATTTCTTCTACTGAAAGTGCATGTATACAAGCCTGATCCATCAGGATGCATACAATGTCCCGATGTATCCATTTTGCACAAATGGGGCCCATTGTTTGATTTTCAAGGTTTGAACCTTATTAGGAATGATGCTTACGAACATTTTCCAACTCAGGTAATTCATCTTCTTATCCATTCAATTATTTGCTTTATCTCTTCTGTATTTTCTTGTTGGCTGAGGGTTAGAATCTTCCAATCTGGAAGATTTTGGTAAATCCCCATCCAAGATCAAGCCACCAGTTCCATGTTCTGTTTTGCTAAATTATGCACCTTTGTCCATTATTAGGAAAAGCTGCATCAGGTGCCAGGACCAATTAATTGATTTTTCTCCGATACAAATGGTTTTTGGTGGCATTAAGTCTTGGCATTTAAATTTATATGAAAATTACTGAAAAAAATCAATCTCTTGTAACATATGTACATATACTCACCTAAATCTAACTCATTTGGTTGCTGCAGAGTTATTCTCCTGAGGATAATAGATTTGATCTTCGACAATTTCTTTATAATTCAAGATGGCCGTATCAGTTCCGCAAGATTGACGACCTTGTACATGAGGTCGAAGGCAGCCAAATTGCTTCTGCAGAGTTTGGTAGACAAGAAAATGGAGAAATTGCATCAGAGGATGGAACTGGCCTGGGAGTTCCTGCTGCAGGCTCTGGAAACCCAAAAGCTGGCCTTTGAATTTTAATGAAGCAAGTATAAAGCATATGAACAGTTATTTTGTCTTTTCTTGGTCACTTTCACAAATTTTGTCTTTTCTTTTGGTATTTATTTTAGTGGTGCTTCTATTCTCCTTGCATGTATCCAGTGGAACCAAAACCTCTGTGGGTTAAGGGTGAATTTAAATGAATCCCTGCATCTGTATTCATGGGAAAGAAAAACTTTTTAGGTGGATTTGAATAAACAGAGCCAGTTCATTCTCTTATTTTGAATGATAACAAATGAAGATTCAATATTGTCTGCTCCATACATTAAACAATTTCCTAATTTTCTCTGTTCTGCATTGACCAGGTAAAACTGGGAATGACCCTGAAAACCAAAAGGTTGCAACCCAGAGCAGCATTTAGCTGAACGTAAATCCTGATTCGCAACACTGAGTTTCTCCAAGTCTTCTACAAATATCAAGTTATATTTATTTCTAGATTCTTTATGTAAAGTGTAAACATAAAATTGGAATTCCTAACACTGCTTGTTTCATTAGTTCATCTGATGTGTACATTGAAATCTCAATGCCAACTTCTATCCACGGTCTCAACAACTTGAGAAACTTGCTTCCTAAGATGCAAGGGCTCTCTTCAATGACTAACCAACATTGGATTCCCCTTGATTTCCTTTGGGCATGTTTGTGTAACCGTTTTCCATGGAAAAATTACTGTTTCTCCGTGGAAAACTGATTTCCTTCCCATCATTTGGTGCAGACGAAATCCACGGAAAATAAATCCACCCAACAGCCCTTATTTCCCTTGCTGTTGGGGATTTTTGTTTCCCTTTTTTTTTTTTCCGGGTATGCTAACATTTTGTGCTCATCTTCTCTCTTTGCTGATTTTCGTAATAATCAAATCCCAAGGAATCCCTTTCACTCTCTCTCTCTCTCTCTCTCTCTCTCTCTCACACACACACACACACACACAAAAGATGAGCGCTTTTAGGTCCAAAACATCAGCAAGATTGCTGGAACTTTGATTTGGAGGTGGGTTTTTGTTTTTTTGGGGAATGGTGGATTCTTTTGTGATATTTGAGTTTGGATTATTTAATGGGTTATTAAAGCTTTGCTGTTTGTTTGGGTTTTTGGGTCTCGATGAAACCTTGTGTGTGGATTTTGATGGGGTTTGAAGTTTTCTATGAAATCTTGTTGCTTCTTTCCTTTTTTGAGTGTCTTTGGAGATAAAAAAAAAGTTGTGAAAATCAGATTAGGCTTCTCATTGATACTCTAGAAATCTATCTTTTGTGATCTGATGGGCATGTTTCCTTCGTGTTTGGGATCCTGATTCGAAGATTGGGTTTATTTTGAATAGAGAGTATGGTGATTCTTGTGAAGTTGACATGTAACTTTCATCAACCTTAGCTTTATTTATTTCTTTATTTCCATCACTGTGACATTGAGTGTTGTGTTGGTTGGTAGGTAAATAACTCTTATAATGTAATTACTTACTAGCTCAAAAACACGTGCTAATCACAGTTATGTATGAAGAGATAGGATTCTATAGATGTTAGAAAGGGGGAAGATGGGAGTCCATAAGTAGGGAAGTATATGAGTGGAAAGTTGATGAAGAGTATGTTAGCAGTTATAGAAATCAAAAATAACTTGATAGTAGTTGTGGAAATCGAAAATAACTGCTGGTCAAAATTAAAAAGTAAAGACAAAATTAGATCAAAAATCTTTCAGCCTAATATATTATATAATATGATAAAAGTTGGGGTGATTTTCAATTCTTAGGAAGAGGTTAATATGGAAAAAATAAAGATAATAAAGAATATTATTGCCTATATGATTTAAGTCAGGGGTTTAGTTCTTAAGTTGTTAAAAAACAGCACTTTCTTGATTATTACCATAGGACCTGGGAGATATATGAATCCAGCCAATGGGGCTGAAAGTTAAGCTGAGACCCAATCCATTGAAGTTTTATGTGAATATTATGCTTCTTTGGAACAGAAGGTAGAGGACATGACATGCAGTTTTCTTGTTGTAGAAATTGTTTCCCTACATCAATGTCCATCTTAGCATCAGTACAAGCTTCTGCTCCTGCTATTTTTGACTAAAATAATTGAAGCTCCATGTATTCAGTATTCCTAGAATTTTCATCCCTTTGGGGCAATGGCGGCTCTAGGAATTTGAGTCAGTGTAGTTAATAAAAGACTTATTTTCCACAAATTGAATAAATTTATTTTTTCCTTTATCAACATCTGTCATCTACTTTCGATAATTCGATAAATGTAATATAGAATTATCAAATAATCTATTTCCGACAAAGATAACATTGAATCTTCAAATAAAAATAAATAGAATTGTCTAAACACTAAAGGTATTTAGAGGTTAAGTTAGGGTAAATGAAGAGTTAGTGATAAAATGTCTAAAAAAAGGAATTTAAAAAAAAAAAAAGTTGGGCCCATTAATTTTTTGTTTTGGTAGACAAATGACCCATTAACTTAGGCATTGAGTGGTGTCAAAAGCTTCACATAACTTCAATTAATGAAAGACTTTTTTTAAAAATATTTTTTCAGATCTTAGTGGGGTCAATTGGGATCAATGTAGCGCCGCCAATGCTTTGGGGTTCCCTTGTCATGCTGTTAATTGAAACAGAAAGTGTGAGACCACAAATGGGACAGGACGGGCCTGGTGTTTTTGTAAACATTTTAGGTGCTGATCCCACCATGGGCATTTTTTTTTTTTTTTTAAATCTTTTTGCATGATTGGTGTTATCTGAACATTATTCTGAATGAACAATTTCAATCAGCAAACACAAGACGCACCTGTGGACCATGTATCAGACCACTGGACTGTAGCTCACATGGATAATTGAAGTAGACCTCTTTCCTAATCGCATTGGAGTTGGCTACCCTAATTCTTAAACATGGAAATTACATATCAAAGTGGTCAGAATCTACTGTCTTTAAGAATGATCTCACACTCAATGTTGGATTGAATCTCGATAAAATCTACGGTTAAGATGTCATTAAATTTTAAGGCCGTTAAATTTAGAGCTAGAATAATTCGGTGGGGGTATTTTTTATTTTTTATTTTTGTTTTGTTTTTGCCCCCCCTTGTCAATGAAGAGACTTTTCAATCTGCCATCCTCCCATTGATAAACTTAAATCTAAGTAGGGCCCCACGAGCGTATAGCTTGGCACTCAACTTCTTTAAACAACCAATTTCAAGATTCATGCGAATCCCACCTCACTTGACAGGGAGAATGTGATAAACGAGTTAGAAACCACATTAAAATTGTCTAACAAGAGTTCGATCCCAATCCAAACTCTCCAAAGGTGATGGATTAAGACTTTAGGCAAGAGATTCAATAGATATTTACCCGATTGCTTCACCTGATGTAGGTCCCATGGAAGACGGGCCACACGATTTCTAACATATAAAAATGGTTGGAGGAGAATCCTTTCACATACTATGTTAGAAATTTTTAGGGTAGTTGTCTTTCAGATAAAGATATACTTGGTGGCCTTGTACTCACCAAGAAGTTATCTGGGTAGTAAGAAAGGAACGATCAGTACTCACCACTACTTTATTCTGTTGATCATTCTCCAGAGGGGCCCAGCTCCTTAACTCGAAACAGCTAAAAAAAAAAAAACTAGACCCTCTTTTATTGAGATTGGCCCACATCTATTTTATTGGTCTGGCAGTACATCCTCCGTTTTTATATTGGTGGGCCAGGAATGTGCTAGACAGAGACTGTCCTTTCACTGCTCATTACTGTCTGGAGCTGTCAACTGATGCAGATCTTATTCACATTTGCCTGAATCCAAATCCAATAATTCTTATTTGGGTGTCTAATGGGCTGCACCTGAGCCCAAATTGAATCCCACAGTTATATGTAATTCTACTATATATAAAAAAATTAAGTCAATAAGGTATATATGTAAATTTTGCACACATTTTTTTTTCTTGCTTTTGCTACGTTGGGACCCAAGAATCACTTCGCGGGCATATATGTGTGATAAATATTAAGATACTAGCACTACTCAACCATTGATATTTTGGCTTTTTGCGCAATTCTACACGATGTCGTTCATCTGTTTTCAAGGGGTGTTAGCGTTACTTAGTTACAACTTAACCACGTGATTTTCATTGGACATGGTTAGGTTCAAGTTTTAAGTTCGTATTGAGCAAGGGTACTGTGGCTAAGACATGGGTCCATCCCAAATCTAGAGTGTTGACACCCATACCTTCTTTCACGTGTCTATAACCAATGAATAAACGGTTTAAATCTACCTTCTAAATGCAAGAGTTTGGGATTCCTGGTCTCACCCTATGCAGGCCATCCTTTCCTTGCATGTAAAGGTGGGTAGGTGTCCAATTATCTGAGTATTAGAAGTCTCCGGTTCCAAATAAACCAACTATAAAACCTACTTTTAGATCCAAACAAAATCTAAATTCAGAATTAAATCCTTATATGTTTCGACTGAATGTGTAGATCTAAAACCATTGCATTCATATTTTAAGATATATATATATATATATGATTTAAGGGCTTAAATAGCTTAAGCTATGTTCATATCTAGTCGCCTACTTTGCTTTAAGGATATGCCATTTAGTAGTTATACTTATATATCTTAAATACTTTATAAAGCTCATTTATTCAATTAAACTAATAAACTATGCATTTTATTTTAAATTCAAACTAGAATCAAACCAAGAATGACTCTTTATCCAAGTGATAATGAGTGTCAGTTTCTCAAAACGTCATCTCTTTCCGTTTGTGCATGCTCCTTTTCGAATTGTATAGGCTTTCTTTTTACTTGTACGAGTTTCATTTCCACTTGAGTGGACTACCTTTTTGTGTGTTTGTCAGCTCTCTTTTAGTTTCAGTTTCATTGACTGAGGTCAAAAAAAAAAAAAAAAATCTCCGAATCAAGCCATTCCTTTTCAATTTGATGCCAAATCCAAATTCAAAACAAAGGTTCAATGTCAAAAAAAAAAAAAAAGAATCTAGCCTAGATTCACCATAGTTCCATCCTAGATTTGATCAAAATTGACAAATGAGTGGTCGTTTTAAGCGAGTCGAGTAGAAACGACTCGACTGAACCGCACCACCTTCTCCGACGGCTTCGTCCATCAATCCTCCAACTAACCAACGAAGTGACGACGCCTCAGCAACTTGGCCGCTGTGTCAAGCAACATGACGTGGCAACTAGTGATTGGCCAACGCGCTCCCGCAAGAACCCGACCAGTCAAGAAAAAAGGGAAGCTGACGACTCGTCGTTTGCAGAGCTAGACGACAAATCCGTCTCTGTCAGTGACAGCTCACACGAGCCTTTTTCATTGCTTCCCGCGAAACTGACCGTAACGTGGCAATCATGAGACCGCACGATACACAATCTCCTACCCGGTCCGTGTCAGCACTCAATGATACTGGGACCAATCTTATAACGACACGTGGCAGAGCGGTTTGGTAACGTTCATTGGTTGGTATTTCCCTTTTGCTTTGCGTTTTGGAAATGGGAACGGTTGAGGGAAAGAGACACGTTCCGGTAGAGGAAAGCGAGTGGAGGAATTACCGTAGGCCTTTTGGGTTTTCTAGTGGCCAGTGCATGCATGTGGGGCCCACTAGTGACCAATGATCTTCCAATTGTAAGTGCTTGCTTGTTTGGGCCACATTGTTGATGGTGGACCTTGAGGGGACTTTTTATTTTACCAAAATTTATGGCAAGAATTTGGAGATTTTGGTTTTTATTTTTTTTATTTAACGTGATGGCTTGTTTTAGTGCATTTATGCTTCTTTTACAAGAATTTCAAATTTCAACTGCCTAAAAGGCTTTAAAGTTCTTATGAAAATTTTGGAATTCTACTCTTTTATATATTTTATTAGAGTTGCAAATGCTCTATCAATAAGAGGGCTTTGGAATTCCGCCTCAAGAGGTAGTTTTTGGAGAATTTAAAACACCCACAAACATAAATTTTTGAGATTTTGGTAAAGAAACATGCCCTCAGGGTGGGTACATTTGGGAAGAATACATTGAAACAATAGTTCCCAAACTTCTACTTTTTTGTATATATATATATATTTTTTGCAAAAAGTTTTATTTTTGTTGTAGACTTGCAAAAAAAAAAAACAAAAAAAAAAGAGTGTCAAAAAGTTGTTTGTTCTTGAAGCACCCAATAAAAAAAATGGGCATTCAACAATGAGTTCCTAAATATTTCACTTTCTGGCCTTAGATCCACAATTTTTTTTTTCATAGTGTGATAGTTCATTTTTCCAAATTTAAAGACTTAAAATGTCTAAGTTATCATTTCTTTAAAAGTTTTTATTTATTTAAAAATAAATCATATTCCATTATTAGTAGGATATGCATTAATTATGGCCAACTACCATTTAATTGGCTACGATTAATGAAAATCCTATTCATGAGATTTTCAGATAAAGTTTAAAAAACATAAATAAATTTCAAAAGAATGCAAACAAGTTTCAAAAAATGTAAATAAGTTTTAAAAAAGCGCAAATAAATTTGAAAAGATGCAAATAAAACTAAAAAATACAAATAGATTAAAAAAAATGCAAATAAATTTGCCATAAAAATTAGATAGGTTTTTCTTAAACTCTGATAAATTTTATAAAAATTCAGATAGATTTGTCAAAAATAATATAACAGTCATGTTGCTTTCCTTCTTTGGCGATGGCGCAATATTGTTGACTACGTCTAACAACTATCGAAAAATTATAGTGGCAGCTACAACGAGACCGGCAGCCTTCTCCGGCAATGGCAAGTCGCAGATCCGGCAACGACGCCTTGCTTCTGTGACCAGAGAATCACGTTTTCTACAAAATAAAAGGCTGAGACTTTTCAACCAAGTCTTTTCTCTGCTTTCAGAATACAAAACAGAGATATCTTTGTTTCTATTCAATAGGAACCAACATCCAAGTATTGCCCTAGACCAGACTCTCTACCCTCTCCATCCGCGGCGAGGCAACATCGACTGACCTTTGGTTCGGTCTTCTTCCCCAGCGACGACAGAATCCTAGAATTCGAACCCAAGTGGCAGCACCTGATGGAGAGGGTTGTCAATATGCTGTCCTAGCCTCCTTCGGCACATGGTGAGGAGTAGCCATCTTCATCTAGAACGAACCAAGGCACAAACAAGAACCGAAACCGGCAGTGCTCGGATCCTCTCTGCTCTTCAATAGGTCTCATTCTCCTTTCATAGTCTCCGGTTCAGGCAAGCAGAACTCTTCGATTGAAGTTCTGCAACATAACCTACAATGAGAGTAGATCTATGCAGTGGCCCACCTTTGATCGGTGTCACTCAAGGTAGATGGACCCGTGCTAGATTCGCCTCATCCCAACCTCTCAGCGGAACAAATGAATGAGAACCTTGCTTTATGAATGAGAGAGGACCTTGCCCTATGAATGATGGAGAATTGAAGATTTGAAATTCTAAAATTCAAAATTTTATGCCTAAACAGTTGAAAGAGAAAATCAGTCAAGAAAATGTTCGATGTTATGTATCTAGGGATTTTTCGCCAAAATATGTTCAGTTGTATGAATTATAGGCCTTAGAGAAAAAGTTGTAGGCTAATTATCCCTAATAAAAAATGGAATCTATGAAAAATTGAATTACTTTCTCTCTTGTGTTGGCAGAAAATGCGTGGCACAATTATGCCCCTATATATTTTATTATAGGGCACAAGATGTCCTCATACAGCTGCATATTATAATGCATTTGGTAGTAATGACGCAATGAAAGAAATTGAATGACCTGATCACTACCCTTTATAAAGGATTGGGCCCACCATTTTCATATGGAGATGTGGCATATAAACATATAATAATGTCCAATTGGTTGCTGTAAGTAACTAAATTTTCTTCGATTGCACCCTATTACTAACCTTTCTTCGATCTAATGGTTGACTGCAATTTCTTCATTGGAGAACTCAAATCTATTGTGGAGAAATACTGTAATAGAATAATTTAAGCAATTCCAATCTTAATTAGAAGATGAACTCCATATATATATAGATTTGAGTTGACCTTATAACTTAACAATATTCAATGAGCATCCACTAATCAATTATAGTTAGACTTTGATCAATAACCTTTCAATATGGGAAAAAGAAAACTCAACTGATGCTGTTAGCCAACTTGGTCGTTGGCAGTATTCATGAAGTGCTCAGGCCTCTAAATTTAGCATCCACTTCTATTATCTTTAACTAGATGACTAGCAATGTTGAATGAGCTCATTATTTACAAATAATTTCTTCATATTACGGGATCATTATAGGCATAAGGCATGTATTTGCTTTTCAAGTGTGTTTGAGACCCCTAGATTTACTTGGTGCACATAATGTGTTGAGGGGTCATGCATGCACTGGTTGATTAGTTTGTTGGGTCAAATAGGTCATGCATGCACTATCATCCATGCAGTGGTGGATTAGTTTGTTGGGTCAAATAGCATGGAAATATCATCAGAGGAGAGGAGGGGGAGTGGGGAATCAATATGAAGAATAAAGGGCTAGGCCTAGAAGTCTTAACTGAAGTGTGTACTTTGTTTTTAACCTAGACTAGACTAGAGAATAAGCCCTCAAATGATGGTATACTTGCTTTTATATTTAGCTTTGGGTGAACCAGTTGCGAGCTTGGTTAAGGAGGGGACATCTGCATGTGCACCACGTGCAATTACCAGAAGAGAAAAAGGAGACACTTACCATCAACTTCTCTAGTCAAGAAACAGGAAAGATTAAAATACAAAGACTTCTGGGTCTTTGGAAGCAAGCTGTATTTAAAAAGCAAAAAAAATCATTGCCTTCCCCTCGATTTGTTTCCGATCATCATGAGTAGAGCTCCTGTCCATTGCATGAAAAATAAAAAAAGAATTTAGGTAGCTATTTGATGGTTATTTGTAAATATTTATTTCCGACCCTACAATTATTAACCACCCGTAAAAATATAATTTTAGATATCTAATTACACGAAACAATTATATCCTTATTAAGGTCATCAAACTTTAACAGCTTGAAAAAAAAAGAGAACATAATCCAATAATTAAAAGTATATTTGACTACAGCTTGGCATGAGTAGTATATAGGATGCACCTAAACAAGTTACAAGTTTAGACATCTAAAATATATATATATATATATATATATGTATTTCACCAGGGCTACGTCCCACATTATTCTTCTTTTATAATTGACATACATCCAGGTGGGCCTCGAGCCATCATCTAAAAAGCATCATTAGTTTTTTTCTCTTCCAAACTAAACAAATCTAACCACTCATTTTAAATATCATAGTTGATCAATGTCTATTAACACATATATAGAACTTCAAAGGGTAGTTCAGTTGGCCTACGACCACGATTTACACTCGGAGATTATAGATTCGAAACTGCACTATCATATTGGGGCGGCTAGATGAGAGTTTATTCGACTTCCCTCCAGACCCAGAGGTTTCTTGAAACCTTCTTATAAAATTAAATTAAATTAAAAAAAAAAAAGAGGAAGGTGTATTTTCCTCTTTATTCAAACAGTAGACCACCATCCAATCTCCTTAAAAGAGGACCAAACCACTTCCATGCTCCTGAGGTGTACCATTTCTCTCAAAGGTTAAAATGCATTCTAAGGTCAAACTGTTCTATCGGGGTACTTTCGTAATTTCTCAAATCCCCAAAACCACCGTGCTAGTGAAGTCCCACCATACAAGGCCACGTCATCGTATCAGTCACTCCCAAACCAGTCACAACTCTCCACGTGTCCTTATGAGCTGACAGTGGACCTTCTCACCCTCGGATTCTTCTCGTAGACTGTCGGCAACCGACGCTTAGCTGTCGACCAAAAATCCTCACAATGCCACGTGTCAATATACCATTGGCCAAACGATCCGAATATCTTACAGTATCTTTTGGTCGTATATAAAACGCAAACCCTAGAGAGAGAAACACAAGGACACGGGGAAGAGGCGAAGGTGTCGGCAGCCGAAACCATTTCAAGATTTTTGTTTTCCCGCTACCGGGAAAAATCGGATATATCATCTTCTCCGGCGGGAATTTCGGCCGGAGATCCGAATATGAGGAGGTCGAGATTCAGCAGCGGCGAGAGCGAGAGCTCGGCGGCGTCGGACGAGAAGATTGAGTGGGAGATGCGGCCGGGGGGGATGCTGGTGCAGAAGCGTGCCGCGAAATCCGATATTCCGGTGCCGGATCTCAGGCTCCGTGTCGCTTACGGCACGTTCCGTTACGAGATCTCAATCAAATCGCAGGCGACTTTCGGTAATCTCTCTTCTCTTCTTCTTCTTCTTCTTCTTCTTCGCGTGTGTAACGGTTTTTTTTTTTTTTTTTCCCTCTCGTCTTCTGCTTTGTGCTGAAAAAATCGGGTTTTGATTCATCTACGGTGCATCTGGACCGTCGATCTTGGGATCCCGTCGATGGAATTTACAATGATCAGGCCGTGGAAGTCGAGTGCTGGTCATATGCCATGGATGTATGGCCCACCATATGGACGGTCTGGATTGCTGTGGATGAGTGGCCACAGTCGTAGGGTCAAGTTTGGTGACATCGATTTGTGTATCTGCTGATTGTAGAAGTAAAAAAAAAAAAGCGTTCTTTTTACGCAATAAGTGCTGTTTAAATGCTGGCATTTGAAGAAAGAGAGTCCGGATTCTCTGATGATGATGATAAAACTTTGAGTTGAGAAATCACTTTCAAATGGCTGTAATGTCTTCAATTAGACACTATCTATCTAAAATTTGATGCAGGGTAGTTGATAAGTTTTTGTCAATTCCATATTCTTGGAATTTGTTCACATTTTCAGTACAGCATTGAATTGAGGCCAGATCCTTTGATGTGGTCTCAATGTAACAAAACAGGGAGAGGGGGAATTTGTTCACATTTTCATGCCATTGACTTGGATGGGTGAATTTTCAATTGTTCTGAGTTGTATCCAGTATCCACCTTTGAATATAGGGGAAGACTTTTTGATGGTTTGCAAATTGCTGAATTTCTATCATGAAAAATCCAATGGCAGATATTGGTTGAATGGGGTTGACCCAGGCCAAAAAAAATAAAATAAAAAATGGAGTAGCATTGGTTTGATTGATCTAGTTTTGAATACATGGAGTACTATTCTCTTGTTAGGTGAATTGAAGAAGCTCCTAGTAGCGGAGACTGGATTACAACCTGGTGAGCAGAGGCTTCTATTCCGAGAGAAAGAGCGAGAAAATGGAGATTATTTAGACATGTCTGGTGTGAAGGACCGCTCAAAAATTGTCTTGATTGAAGACCCGTCGAGCCGTGAGAAGAGATTCATTGAGATGAGAAGGAATGCAAAGATCCAAAGCGCTCATCGGGCCATCTCAGATGTTTCGATGGAGGTCGACAAGTTGGCAGATCAGGTGAGTGAACCCATGCCATTTCTTGTCTTTAAAAATAAGCTAGAGTGGTATTTTTCATTGAAGATTGTGAGATTTTGTTTCCTTTTTATTGAGTATGTCATTCCTTTAGAGGAATATTATGCTGGTCTATAATTCTATGCATTACAGACATTTAAGTCCATCCATTGAATGACATGGATGGTAATTTTTGCATTGAAGGAAATTCTACTTTTCTCTAGAATTCCTAGGAATAAAAAATATTGCATTAGAGCACTTACAAGTAGAGACCATTCAAAAAAAAAAAAAAAAAAATTTTAAACACTTACAAGTAGAGAAACTTGAATGAGATGTTACAACTTCATTGATTTTATCTGCAGGTTTCTGCCATTGAGAAATCTATTTCTAATGGTAGTAAGGTGCCAGAAGTTCAGGTCACCACATTGATTGAGATGCTCATGAGACAAGCTATCAAGCTCGACAGCATCTCTACAGAAGGAGATGTATCAGCACAGAAAATTTTACAGGTTTGCCTTTGCATCTCTCTCTCACAGTTGTGTCGAAATTATAGAACTGGAATGATGTAGCCTGTGTAAATTAATAAACCACCTCTATCATCCAATTACTGCACATATTTCAATTCCATTCCCCCAAAGCTGCATACTTACTCCCATCTGATGAACCAACCTGTTTGATTAATGGGCATATTGTGGATTTGTATGTTGTTAATTTACCCAAAACAGGCTACTGTTTGTGGTTAAAGATCAGTAGTCACACATGCTTTGATTGCATGGTAAAGACGGATTAAACTTTGGGTTTTGATGTGTGGCTTTGGATTATAGATTCCTAATGCAAGAGGGCATGTGCAGTGTCCTCTTCTGCTCATCCTAGACAGGATGGCCTGTGTTTCTATGATCCAGAACACTTTCTGGTTGCCACAATGCGTGGGGGCCAGGATGCCACAAAATGTTCCAGAATGGAAGATCCTAGCATTCAGTCATCTATTATCTAACTGATCTTTTCCCCCCATCTATGGAACCATATTTACAGTAGCTTGACTTCCGTTTCAATATGGTGTTCTGGTAATTCAGTCACCGCTTAGGTTCTAGGTTCAGTTTTTTTTTTTTTCCTTCAAACTTTAGATGTTCAATAACACCAATTGATTATTGAGAAAATTGGAGGACCCAAAGAATTGAAGCTTCAGATGCCCATTTTGCAGGCTAAGAGAGTGCAGAAGTGTGTTGAAACGTTGGATTTGCTCAAGATCTCAAATGCAAGAATAAAGCCTGCAGTTGTGACGACCAAGTGGGAGACCTTTGATCCCCCAGCCTCAACCCAGTGGGAATTTTTTGATTGATCCTCTTCTCTTTCTTGTTCCATTCATTTTCCATGTACCTAGCTTGAAGGCCACAGAACAAACTCCTTGTATGCATAGCCCTTCTATTAATACACTCGCTAAATAAGCGATGCTTCGCTTTTGTTGCCAGAACCATGGAATTCTGAAGAGTAGAGCTTCTTTTTTTTTTTAAACCAATTTCGTTGTTTCTGCCTTGATCTACTATACATAATTTGCAGCTAAGGCACTTAAGATAAATACTACTCCTTTCCTCGCTTTCGACACATCAAGTACCTTTCGCTGCCTTGAAAAAGAGGCGCATGAATGTTTATGGGTAAGAAGTGGACTTTAGGGTTATTACTAATAGAGTAATTGAATCAGATCAATTATTAATTATCAGACCATTCTTTGAATCATTAAAAAAAGATATCTAAATTTCAAAATTCCATAGGTATCCAATGATATTTTATATAACCTTTGGATCAAACGATGGTTCAAAATAGCAGCCATTACATAGTATAGTGACCGCATTATCGGCCACAAAAGTTGAGACTGCTATGCTATTTTAAAAATAACATTGTTATGGTCTAAAACCTAGTAAAGCCAAATAATTTTTTTAAAACACTATTATTTTTCCTATTTCTTTTCGTCAATAGTATTTTCTAAAGTCGTCGCTATCATTATATAATTCTAAATCACTAAAAGAATATAAGATTAGCTGCCATATAAGATTCAAGAAAATTCATATAAGAAATACCTACACTTTCCAAACTCAAAAGGGATACACAAGGTGGGAAAATTTTTCTCCAACTGAATTCTTCCAAAATATTCTTGGTCTTTCCTTCTTCTGCTAGCTGTTTATATTTCAAAACAGACATCTCCAGTACTTTACCTTTTATGCATTAAATCCGTGTCTCTTTGATGTCTATGGTGTCTCCCTGCCATATGCCATATGTATGCTGTATCTGGGCATTATAAATCACAAGTGAAAAAGCATAAAGCAGGTTTTGTATAATTCACATTACAATTCACCAAGTGCATTGGAAGAGTTTAGTTTGGCTGCGTAAGTGTCACTGATGATTAGGTATCAATGCTTTTCGGTGCTAGTTAAGATGGGATTGTGATGGATATTATTGAGCTACTTGTCATTCCATTGTCAATGGACAGTTGGGAGTGGGGTATGGGGGGGTCACATTCTCTGTACTAATTGTCGAAGCATGCGCAAAATAATGGAGTTCCAATTATCAACAACAATGTATACCAGCACTGTGGATGGTGCTGAGACATGGCCATACAAAGCATAGCACCATTTGATTTCCATTATTGGAAAGCGGCAGTGCTAAATGCATGAGTGGTTCATGGCTGATCTTATCTGGTATGGAGGCTGCTATTGGACCCCGGAAAAAAGGTGCATGATTGTTATTATGGGAGTCTTACATGTTCTTGCATGTTCTCATGTGTTAGTGTAGTGGGAGTTGAACTAGGACTGGGGAAGCCTCAGAAATCAATCAGGATGGGGGAAGAGACAACAGTAGAGATCAGATTTATTTAATTAAGGAGAGAACAATGGTATGATCCAAGTCTCCTGGACGGAGGTCTCAATCTCTGGTTTGTATTTTCTTGAATGCTTTCTTTCACTAATTACCCAACATCCTTTCATACGTTTACACTTGCTAAGAGACATGTCAACAGTGGTGTGCGCGTGTATGCGGAAACATGAATCAACGATCGAGCAATCAATCAACCACACAAGAATCAAGTAATCACACACAAAGAGATTTACGTGGTTCGGCAATCTTACCTACGTTCAAGGAAAAGAAACTCGACTCTCCTTTGAGTTCACTCTTGTATGATATGCAGTAAAGTATCCCATGGGTTACACATTACATGAATATATAATACTCTTTTTCTTATTCCCCAAGAAACCCTATCTTAGTCAATAAGAAAGTTCCGGTACAATTATCAAAATACTTATGACCTTGAATCCAATTGGTCTGGACCCACTAGGCTAACAATCTCCCCTTCCAGACCATGGGGAAGACGCCTCTGAATCCCCTTACTCGGAGTCCAGTCCTACCAACTTTGAACACAGCTCTAGTTTTTCCTTAGACACGACCTTAGTCATCATGTCAGAGGGATTCTTGTCAGTATGAATCTTCTCCAGCTTCATGAGATTCTTTTCGATAACCTCACGAATCCAATGATATCTCACTTCAACATGCTTCGTGCGGGCATGGTATGTAGCATTCTTGCTAAGATCCATAGCACTCTGACTATCACAGTAGACCACATACTCTCCTTGCTTCAAATCCAGTTCTCGAAAAAATTTCTTCAACCAAATCATTTCCTTCCTTGCTTCATTAGCAGCTATATATTCTGCTTCGGTTGTAGACAATGCTGTACACTTCTGCAACTTAGACTGCCAGGAAATAGCTCCCCCTGCAAAAATAAATAAGTACCCAGAAGTAGACAACCGACGATCAAGATCACCTGCAAAATCAGCATATGTAAAGCCTTCAAGTTTGGAGCCTCTAAAACACAGGCAAAAATCTGATGTACCTCTTAAGTATCTGAAGATCCACTTCATTGCTTCCCAATGCTCTTTCCCAGGGTTAGAAAGAAATCTACTCACTAAACTCACTGCATGAGCAATGTCTGGCCGTGTACACGCCATGGCATACATAAGACTCCCAACTGTTGAGGAGTATGTAACAGACATCATCCGTTCATTTTCTTCATCTGTAGTAGGACATGGTCTCTTACTGAGCTTGAAGTGACTGGATAAAGGCATGCTAACTGGCTTAGCATCTTTCATGTTGAACTTTGCTAGCACCCGTTCAACATATTTCTCCTGTGACAACTACAGCTTTTTGGCATTTCTGTCACGACGTATTTGCATTCCCAAAATCTATCGTGTGGGTCCCAAGTCTTTCATTTCAAAAGTCTTTGACATATCCATTTTCAGCATGTCAATCATCTTACTGTCATTTTCAATTATCAACATATCATCTACATATAAAAGAAGGATGATAAATTTGATACTACCAAATTTACGAACATAAACACAGTGATCCGTAACTGTCCTCCGATACCCATGACTCACCATTAATGAATCAAACTTCTTGTACCATTGCCTCAGTGCTTGTTTCAGCATGTAGAGACTCTTTTTCAACCTACAAACCATCTGTTCTTTTCCTTCTACCTCAAACCCCTCCGGTTGAGTCATGTAGATATCTTCTTTTAGATCACCGTGAAGAAATGCAGTCTTCACATCCATCTATTCAAGCTCAAGGTCCATGCTGGCGACTAGACCCAAGACAGCTCTGATAGAAGTCATTTTTACAATTGGAGAGAAGATTTCATCGAAGTCAATACCCTTCATCTGCGCAAAGCCTTTAACCACTAGCCGTGCTTTGTGATTTATCAGTTTTCCACTGTCATCTCTCTTCAGTTTGAACACCCATTTGCTCTTCAAAACCTTCCTGCCTTTTGGAAGTTCCACCAGCTCATAAGTATTGTTCTTTTTCAGAGAGCTCATCTCATCTTGCATAGCCTTCATCCACTCATCTTTATCTGCATGAGTTTTTGCTTCTTAGTAACTTTCTGGCTCCCCCTCATCAGTAAGGAAAATATAATTTGCTGTAGGATATCTTGTTGATGGTTGACGCTCTCGAGTAGACCTCCTAACCTGAGGTTCTGTGGTTTCTATCTGAGGAGACTGCTCCCCCTGCTCAACACCCTGTTCATCTGGCAACCCCTGCACCTCATTATGATCCGGATCGTTTTGTCCACCTTCTCCACTTGTAGTCTGCACTGGAGAAGGAGTAGGTGTGAGATCAACCATTCCATCCACAACTTCTTTAGATTTTTCGGTCTTCTCAATATCTCCAAAGAACCGGTCTTCATGAAACACCACATCCATACTTCTGATAATTTTCCTCTTCTCTAGATCCCATAATCTGTAACCAAACTCAGCTCCACCATAGCCAAGGAAAATGCAACATATTGCCTTATCATCCAGCTTTGAACACTGCTCCTTTGGTATATGTGCAAAAGCCTTGCACCTAAACACCTTCAAATGAGAATATGAAACATCTTTACCTGTCCATATTCTCTCCGGAATTTCAAAATCCAAAGGAACTGAGGGAGACCTGCTAATCAGGTAAACGACAGTCATGACAGCTTCACCCCAAAATGGCTTGGGTAGTTGTGCCACTCTAATCATACATCTCATCCTTTCAAGAATAGTGCGGTTCATTCTCTCTGTCACACCATTGTGCTGTGGAGTGCCAGGAATTGTTTTTTCATGTCGAATATCATGCTTCGAGTAATAGCCTTTAAACTGGTTAGATGTGTACTCTCCACCATTATCTGTGCGAAGACATTTTAAGAGTTTTCCTGTTTCTCTTTCAACCATGACATGAAACTGCTTAAATACTTGGAACACCTGATCCTTCGATTTCAACGCATAAACCCAAACTTTCCTGGATGCATCATCAATAAATGTGACAAAAAACTTATTGCCGCCCAATGACCCCACCTCAATGGGACCACAAATATTAGAATATACCAAATCCAACAAATTAGATTTTATCGTTGATGTTTTAGAAAAAGATAATCTGTGTTGTTTACCAAATAAGCAATAATCACAAAGGTCAAGGGATGTACCTTTGGAGTAATGAATTCGATCTTTCTTTGCTAATAACTTCAGTCATTTCTCACTCATATGTCCCAGTCTTTTGTGCCACAGATTTGGAGAGGATCTGTCTTCAATAGCATTCAACACACCTTTGCATAGCTTCACATGTGTCTTGTACAGCGTATTACACGCCTTCCCTCTCACAAGTTGCCCATCTTCACAATGCCAAAGTCCCCTGCTTTATACGTTGTGAACATCTCTTTAGAAGGAGTAGCATGGTAGGATGCTGCTGTGTCAACAACCCACTCAACCTGATCATCCGCAACACTCAAACACCCTTCATCTTCACTAGCCAGTACTGCTATTTCATTATCCAAAGTAGTTATAGTGTTAGTGTCATTCTTCTGTTCATTATTGGCTTCTTTCTTTTCCTTAAAGGCAAATCAATTCTTCTTAATGTGACCCTCATTGCCATAGTGAAAGCATTTTCCAGACTTTTTCTTAGTATGTGATTCACCTCTAGACTTGCCACGACCCCCCTTTGGTGCCCTACTCTTACTCCTCCCCCTTTTCTCTATAACAAAGCCCTTTGCTCTGATACCACTTGTTGTAGGTTCTGAGAAAGAAAAACAGAGGTTTTTCTTCACCTTCTTCGATCAATTTGCTACAACCGATCGTGTGGCCCCCTGAGATCAACGCCGATCTGCTATCTACTTCTTCAAGTGTGGCCCAACAGAGATCGAACAATCAATCAACCACACAAGAATCAAGCAATCACACATAAAGAGATTTACGTGGTTCAGCAACTTGCCTACGTCCACGAGAAATAAACTTGACTCTCCTTTGGGTTTACTCTCTGTATGATATGCAGTACAGTATCCCATGGGTTACACATTACATGAATATATAATGCTCTCTTTTTTACTCCCCAAAAAACCCTATCTTAGTCAATAAAAAAGTCCCAGTACAATTACCAAAATACCCATGACCTTGAACCCAATTGGTCTGGACCCACTAGGCTAACAAACAGTACTTACAGTGAATCAAAATCACTCAAGACATGTTCATTTCTTCAGGAAGACAAATTAATGGTCCTTGCTACACCAAGCCCTCAACAATTGTGTCCGAGTCCTCAAAAATGTGGGTTTGATTTTTCCATCTTTTAAACAAATGATGATAAAAACCCATCAGGGCAGATGGATAAACCGAAATTGGAATTTGACGTTACAATGTTACAGAAATTATAATGAAGGAAAAATAAAATGCAGGCATTGCCTTTCATCAAAAGGTGCAGCAATGAGCCCCAACTCTTGGTTTAATTTTTTTTTTTTTAAAGGATTTGATTGAAAATCATTTTTTATATTTTTCACTAAAAAAGCTCTGCATGAACATACCTAGGCTGCAACCTTTTGTTTCTCGTTTATTTGCAGTCATTTACATATATAAATTATTCATACATTCATTTTCACTTGTAAATGAGGTGTGAAAATAGAGTGTAAAAATAAGTTCATTTTTCACATCTAAATAGGTATGAAACTCTCACTTCCATTTTCAAAATGGTGTCAATACATGCTTCCACCAATGATTGTATTTGGTTTCGCGACTAGTAATGGGATCAAATCCATTAACCACATTTAGTTTTTCATTGCTATAAGCCCTATATTTATAATCCAAACTGTTTAATTTGGTTATTGAACTAATAAAATTAATACTGGAAAGCTGATCATTTTAAATCTTCATAGATTTTGAGTAATTTGTGGAAAAAATAATTTAACTTATAACTCTAATTTTCTGCGCTTTTATGCGTCCTCAATATATGATCTGAACCGTTCAATAGCTCATATTTGTTTTTTGGTAATTTAGTGTAATCATCTAATCACATCACATCAGTGGCAAGAATCATTGGTGAGTGTTATATTGCATACGGACTGGGTGGGCCAAGCCAGTCCAAGCCCAGCGGGATATGTAGGAACTTGACCCAGGTCCAGTAGTCCAAACCCAAAATTCTCCTACACAAATAGGCCTCAAACCAACCCCACAGTTCTGTATGCTTGAAATCAGAGCTGTGCTTATGGTTATAGAGGGCTATAGTTCAGAATAAGAGCTGTGCTTATGGTTATCCAATATAGTTCCAAATGGTATCTATTTCCATGCTAAGAAATGGGCCTATTTGAATACATCTTCCAATCTCATTCATTTATATCATCCTAAAAATTACCAACAACAAATTGCATTGATTAGTATGAAGTTGACAGTAAATGGTGGTTTTAGAAAAACATTATAAAAAGAAATAAATCATTTCTTTTGGCCCTAGCACGACCCCGGCCCTTGAGGGTAGGTCATGACCTAGCTAGTGTAGGCCCGTCAAGGGCTTTGACTAGACCCAGGCCCAGACCGCATATATGAGAGTAGGTCAAGGAAGACCTCGGGACAACAACCATAGTTTGAACCATTATTAATTATTTTTAATAAATTTTTTTTTGTTTTACTCGTCATGGTTGAATCAGGTTAAACCAGATGGTCGAACTGGGTTGGACCAAACCGTCCAACCCACTGGTTCGCAGTCTGGTACAATTTTTCAAACTCTGGTAGTTTAGAAGTGGGGAGAGACAAAAGGAGAAGGAAGGTCAGAGCCTTGGGCATGTGAGTTATTATACCTGAAGCCCAGCTCAATTAACTCAGACCAGAATGATTCTAGTAAAAGGCCCAGGGCACTCCATGAGTTCTGAATTTTGAACTGACCATGCCATGCTTCTGGTTTGATCTTATTCATCATTCAGATACTGGTGAGATCAACCATGCCCATGCACATTCATGAATCATGAAACCTCTCTATCAGGTGACAGGATCAGATAGCTCTTAATTTGTGATATTTATCATTGAATTGAGTCACCACACAACTTTTAAGTGCTTTCTTTAATTTTCACCTAGTGCCTGCTTAGCATTGATGGTAAGAAGGCAGTTATTATTATCATCATCATCATCAAAGCTAAAGCCTTGTCCCAACTATGTACTATATCAATGTTGGATTTATCTTGGGTCAAATCCTCAAATGAGTTGCATTTAATTCAAATCTATCATTAATACTTTCATCCATATTCTCTTAGCAAACTCCGTATTCTTGAGAGGCCATCAACTTGTATAAAGAAACTTTTTCTCAATGTCGCAATTGTTGGCCTAAATCAGACATGTCCAAGCCATCAACTTTTCTGAGTCCTCTTTAACTACTATCTTGAGTTTGGATCCAGTGAAGCTTTACTCCCACGGTGACGTGGTGGACCAACCACGATCACCGTGGATCAAACCCCTCATAGGATCCCGATTCAACCAACTTTGTACACTTTGCTCTACCCAAACGTGCCCCTACAAACTTGGTATATATCTAACAGGAAGATTGTTCATGAATGACTCACTGAAGTAAATGCTTGAAAATTGCAATCAATGAAACCCATGAATGAGCACACTCGCATGCTTTCATTAATACACATTCTCAATAACAAATTCCCTATTTATTTAAAAAAAAAAAAAAAAAAGAGCCCACAAATTGACTCTCAACAATTGAAGCTACACAGAGTAACATGAAACGCAAAATGACAAAAGAAAATGGGCCAGGTGGGCTAAACCATCATGTGTAAATGTTCAGTTCATGAAAGACAAAAGACAAATAGAGAATTGGCTGTGGTCCTCAAAAGTGAAAAGGAATTTTTATGTAGAAGTCTAACCTAAAAGAAGCAATCAACAAGGCAATCTAAAGCAGGTGCAGACCCTTGAATTGAAATACTTGTCGGAAAGATCAAGAGCACTTCTATTTCTGGCAAGAATCTGTGTCAAACTTGAAATGTTTACCTTTGGAAAAATAAAAAAACTAAGAGGGATGGATTGTAAGGGGTTGGTGTCTAAACTTTTACCTCAATTCGAACCTACTCAACTTTGTACCAATTTTCCCCGAGATGGATTTATGATATGTTATACCAACTTGCACATGTGATCGTATGGGTCAACATCTGGATGAAGTGAAGCACCGTGAAAACCCAAGCAGCCTCCAAGTCAACGCCTTCGATCCTATATCTTCATAGAATTCGAAAAAAAAAAATTCACTACCGAATCTACCCCTTATAAGAGGGGTAAATGAGAGAGAGGGACTTCGATATTTTCATGACAATTGACACTTAGGGCAAGTTTGGCAAAGGTCACTGCCAAGGAATCCTTACCACTTTCCATGCTTTCGCGGACTTTTTATATTTGATTGGGAGAGGATTTTGAGATGAATGCCACGCTTGGCAAAGGTCACTGCCAAGGAATCCTCTCACTTTCCATGCTTTTGCGGACTTTTCATGTTTGGTTGGGAGAGGATTTTGAGAAAACCAACCACCCTACCCCCGGATGCAAGGAATCCACTAATGAAGAGAAAGACAAAGCTACGGTGGGCGCACAATGTTCTTGGACGCTAATGTTGTTTTATTGATTTTTTCCTCGGAAATATACCTTTTGGGTCACACAATCAAGATCCAAACCGTTAATAATGTTTAAAAAATAAAAAACGACTATATCCCCAAATTTCAGCCGTTGATTCTTTTTAGATCTTGAGATATTTGCAAAAACGTCCGAATCGTTAGATGCAATTTCTATGATTCTGTGGGCCAAAAAAAGAGAGTAAATCCATTCCGTTCTTTTCAATTTTCTGGCTCCTGTGGGCCCCAAGATCATGATCTGAACCGGTAGTAATTTTAAAAAGGTCAAACTGATAAAGAGTAAAATTGGTTAATTAATTCTAAATAAATCCCTTGTAATTCTCCTTGATTTGTGCTTAATTGTTGAAAATTAATTACCTTTTGTTTATAAGGTAGGATATTAAGGAGAAGAGATCAGATTTTATGCTAAAATGGGAATCCTGTGAGCTGATTTGGTGGAATTCAAAAAATCAGAACCAATTTGAGCAATCTGAACCAAAAGAATGGGCATGCTTTGTGCACGAAACGCGACTCTGGACAGCTAGGCAGAATCCTGCGCCAACTATCAAGTGCAGATCTTATCCTATCCAATCTCCAAGCTTGATTTTAAGCAATCTCTGGTAGGGATAGCATTTTTAACCCGCCCCGCCCCGCCCCGTTGCCCCGCCCCATGCTGGTTGGCGAACCAGACCCCTTGGGACCCACTATTTAGATGGTCCCCTGAAGTCTGAAGGACCACTTGTACAATCTGTCACTCTCTGCTCTAATCTTTCAACTCAGTCTAGCTGCTTTATTACAATTTACACGTGCCAGTCACACACCATAGACTCCCAAACCCTAGCCATTTCTACTTTCTACCCTCTTCTCTCAAGTCTCAAGTCTCAACTCTCCCAGCCGGCTGCCTCTCTATATCTCGCCGACGCCTCTCTCTCTTAGACGCACGAAGAAGACGCCCCTCTCTCTCTCTCGCCTCGTCATCCAGGTTTGTTTGGGTTTTTTGGTCTTTGTGGCTTTATTTACTGTTGATGATTGTTTGGTGGTGAGGACTTCTCACATGACATTTGGAAATTCATGGTTTCTGGAATTTGCATTAGGCATCTCACCTTTGGATAGACTTGAAATTTTCTGTTTGGAGAATTCATGTGCTTGCGAATTTATAGAAGGTGAGTTATTTGGAGCTTAAATTTTAAAATTGAGTAGTTTGGTGAGGAATGAAGATTTCTTACACATGATGTTGTAATCAAGTCCCTTCTTCAATGACAAGTTCTTCTTTCCAGCAAAAAAAAAGAGAAGAAAATATTATATATTATTATGTTTGTGGTTGCACCACATCTGGGCGGGGCCCCATGTCGGGGCGGGGACGGGGTATTTAACATGCCCCGAATTGCGGGGCGGGTCGGGGACGGGGCGTACCCCATGGGGGCGGGGCGGGGACGGGGCAACCCCATTCCACCCCCGATCTGCCCCGTTGCCATCCCTAATCTCTGGATACTTTCCTTCATTTTAAATTTTGAAAGTGGAAATCTAACTCATCCTTAGCCAATCATTGAAGGATTCAACAAGATTTTTGGTTGAAGAATGTGTATAAATAGAGGAGCTTTGGGGCAGTATTGGGGATCAACTTTTCTCATCTCCTCCGTCCTTTCTTTCTCAAATTTCTCCAGCAAATCTCTTTTATTTTAGCATTGTTTTAATAGCCATGAGGGGCTGATTTTCTTCTTTCAATCAAAGAGTGTGGAGGTTTTGATTCAAGACTTTTTGTGAGATCTTTTTAATCTTTCTTTGATACAATTCATCTATTTTATGAATTTCACTCATCTTGTGTTTTCTTAATTTAATAAAAGACGTTTTATTTCATTAAGAATTCATACTGCGTACCAAATTCGTATATGTTTGTTTATTTCATTTTTGTGGCAATTCAACTTTGTTAGCAAAATTAAATTGTTGATTCAAGTTGACGAAAATAGTTGTGTCAATTTAAATATCCGTGCTTGTGTGATGTTGATTGGAATTGATTTTGTGAGTTGTTCTTCATGCTGTCATTAATTTAAATTCTATGAGCTAATTTAGGATTAATTAAATGATAAGAGTGTGATTAAAGAGCTTGTTTTAATCTCCAATTCCTCACATGAATTATTAGAGCTTGTTAATAGTTCAAATCGATTTGTTTTCAAAGAAATACCTTCGATCAATGATCAAATAAATTGAATCAAACCGAAATAATTCTTTGATTGATATTTTTTTTGGATCCAATTTCAGCATTGTTTTTTTATTTAAATTTTAATTGAATCATTAAAACCCCTATTTTATTATTTACTCAGCTTAAGAATTTGAACAATTTAACACCCATTCCTTGAGGATTCGACCCTATTCACTCTAGCTACTTAGTTGTAATTTTTGAAAATAGGAAATTTTAAATTTGATTGGATTCGACACCCATCAAATTTACTTCCTAAATTTGCAAGTTGCAAAGAGGGCGGGGGTAACGGCCAGTGCACAAGGAGTCTTTGAGGTAGCAGTGGCTAATGGGGAGAAGTTGCACAGCGCAGGACGATGTAGATGCGTCTGTTTGACCTTGTAGGGAGAGCCCATATGCGTGGATCTATATCTTCTTCCCCTCATTGGTTGTGATGCAGTGTTGGGAGCCCAATGGCTTAGCACTCTTGGTCCCATCCTATGGGATTTCTCTAAGCTAAGCATGAAGTTTTCCAAGGGAGGGAAGGAGGTCCTGCTGCAAGGAGAGGCTCTGACAGAAGCCAAAATTGTGGGAGAAGAAGAAATGGGTCGTGAATTGAGGAAACAGAAAGAGGGAGCAATCCTGCAGATATTCTCTTTAGAAGGTGAGCTACCATCTAGCAACCAGTGTCTTGATTCTCAATTGGCTAAATTAATGCATTCCTTTTCTGATGTTTTTTCTGAGCCAAAAAGCCTACCCCCAAACCGAACCCATAATCACCAAATTCCTTTACTCCCTGGTAATGGGCCCATTTCAGTGAGGCCTTACCGTTACCCACACTTCCAAAAAAATGAAATTGAAAAATTGGTACAAGAGATGTTGGAAGTAGGTGTGATTAGACCAAGCCAAAGTCCTTATTCTTCTCTTGTACTCCTCGTTAAAAAACAGGACGGGTCTTGGCGATTTTGTATCGATTACAGGGCCCTCAATCAAATCACTGTCAAAGATAAATTCCTTATACCTGTAATTGATGAACTCTTAGATGAATTGTGTGGGGCCGAATTTTTCACCAAACTGGACCTGAGATCGAGCTACCACCAAATTAGGATGCACCCAGGACACATTCACAAAACAACATTTAGATGATATTTTGATCTATGGCCATAATTGGACCAACCATCTAAAACACCTACAGACCACCTTGTCCATTCTTAGAGCCCACCAACTCTTTGTTAAAAAGGAAAAGTGTTCATTTTGATCTATGGCCATAATTGGACCAACCATCTAAAACACCTACAGACCACCTTGTCCATTCTTAGAGCCCACCAACTCTTTGTTAAAAAGGAAAAGTGTTCATTTGGCTAGAGAGAAGTCAGATATTTGGGTCGCATGATTTCAGCTAGAGGGGTGGCGGTTGATAATGAAAAAATAGTTGCAATGGTGGAATGGCCCAAGCCCACCACTCTTAAGGCAATGCGCGGATTTTTGGGTCTCACGGGCTATTATAGGAAGTTCATTCAGAACTATGGAAATATAGCCCAGCCATTAACTTAGATGTTGAAAAAAGGGTGTTTTCTGTGGAGTCCCCAAGCTGAAATGGCTTTTGAAAAATTAAAAGGAGTCATGACCCAAGCACCTGTCTTAGCACTTCCTGATTTCACACAACCATTTGTTGTGAAGTGTGACGCATCGGGTGCAGGTGTAGGTGGGGTCCTAATGCAGCAAGGACGACCCATTGCATATTTTAGCCATGCTCTGAATGGAAAGAATCTCTTGTTGTCCACTTATGAGAAGGAAATGCTAGCCATACTGTTGGCAATTCAAAAATGGAGGCACTATTTGTTGGGCAGGCAATTCATCGTCAAGACAGATCAAAAGAGTCTAAAACAGTTTTTGGGAGCAACGGATCACCACCCCAGCCCAGGAAAAATGGCTCGCGAAACTGATGGGTTATGATTTCATTATTTCCTACAAAAAGGGAAAAGAAAATGGGGCGGCAGATGCACTCTCACGATGTGTGGGTGAGGATACACATGAGGGCGAATTTTTTGCCGTCTCATCCCCAGTACTGGAATGGGTGGAAGCCATAAAGGAAGAATATGTTTCAAATCCAACTTCGCAAAAATTGTTGGACGAGTGCAAGGCTGGAACAGCCCACCTTCATGGAAGTTTAAAAATGGACTCCTATTCTTTAGGGACCATATTTATTTCTCAGCTGACTCTGATTTGGTGCCTAAGATTATGGAGGCAATGCATTCGGGAACTCATGAGGGGTATCACAAAACCCTCCATCGCATTCGGCAAGTTTTTTATTGGCCAGGGCTAAAGGAAAAACTAAAAAACTTCATCAAGGAATGCGATGTTTGTCAGAGGCATAAGCTAGAGAATACCAAACCAGCTGGACTCCTCCACGCTCTCCCTATACCCATGCAAACATGAGAGATATATCCATGGATTTCGTGGAAGGACTACCAATTTCGGAGGGGAAGTCAACCATCTTCGTGGTGGTAGATAGGTTATCGAAGTATTCACATTTTATTCCCATTGCACATCCATATTCAGCCACCACTGTGGCCCAAATTTTTTTAGATAATGTCTTCAAGCTATACGGGATGCCCAGCTCTGTGGTGTGTGACTGGGATCCAGTTTTTACAAGTGATTTCTGGAAAGAATTGTTCCAACTTCAAGGAACTCAATTCAACTTCAGTTCTTCGTATCATCCACAAACCGACGGCCAGACCGAGGTCGTCAATCGAACTCTCGAGATGTATTTGTGTTGCTTTACTAGCAACCGACCAAAAGAGTGGGTTCGTTGGTTGACCTGGGCAGAATACTGTTACAACACCAGCTACCATTCGGCCATCAAAAGAACACCATATGAGGTGGTATATGGTCAGATGCCCCCTAACCTACTTGACTATGTACCAGGCACAACTAAGCTGGATACAGTGGAGAAAGAATTAAAGGAAAGGGATCAGGTTCTGGGAGAACTCAGAGACCAATTGAAGGAGGCGCAAGCTCGCATGAAGCAACAATATGATTCATGCCACAGTGCCAAGGAATTTCAAGTTGGTGATCAAGTATATTTAAGACTTCAACCGTATCGGCAAGCATCGGTATCCTTACGTAGAAATCTCAAGCTCTCTCCAAGGTATTATGGGCCATACAAAATTATTCAGCGCATTGGACCTGTCGCATACAAGTTGCTGCTACCAGAAGGGTCGAAGATTCATCCTGTGTTCCATGTCTCGTTGTTAAAGAAACAAATTGGGGGACATGTCCAAGTGCAGCCGGTGCTACCAACAATTCAAGGTGACAAAGAACTTCTATTGCCTACACCACAAGTCATCATGGAAAGGAAAGTTAGGCGCAGGCGTGTGGAAGTGTTAGTTCATTGGCAAGGACTTTCACCAACAAAGGCAACTTGGGAGGATTTGGAGAATTTCAAGGCCAAGTATCCCGGATTCACCCTTGAGGACAAGGGTGTCGCTTAGAGGGGAGGATTGTTATGGTACCCATTGCAGAGGAGCCAGAGGTATGAGTAGTTTGGGAAGAGTAGCTGCATGCATGGGAGGATCATGGGTTCTAAGCAGTTGCAGAAGTTGAATTAGTCCAAGCTCCATGTACAGGTGGTTCCAACAAGTGGGGATAGTTGTTAGTTGAGGATGCCCAATTGTAGGAAGCACTACTATGTTAGTTTTTTCAGATCTCTGTTATTTCTTTTATGTATTTAAATTCAGTAATGTAGCAATGAAAGGACATCCAGTATCTATCAGTAAAGTTTATTGTGCAGGTAATCTCATCCTCGAACAAGAGTTTCATCCCATTTCAAGTTTGTTTCTCCTCTTCCCATCTTCCTTGTTCTTTCTATTTGGGAAAATAGGAAAGATGGGAAAGAGTCGGTGGAGGGCAGTGCTTGAATCGCCCACCTTCTGGGAGGAACATAAAATTAAGAATTCATACTGCGTGCCATTGAAATACCAAATTCGTATATGTTTGTTTATTTCATTTTTGTGGCAATTCAACTTGGTTAGCAAAATCAAATTGTTGATTCAAGTTGAAGAAAATAGTTGTGTCAATTTAAATATCCGTGCTTGTGTGATGTTGATTGGAATTGATTTTGTGAGTTGTTCTTCATGCTGTCATTAATTTAAATTCTATGAGCTAATTTAGGATTAATCAAATGATAAGAGTGTGATCAAAGAGCTTGCTTTAATCTCCAATTCCTCACATGAATTATTAGAGCTTGTTAATGGTTCAAATCGATTTGTTTTCAAAGAAATACCTTCGATCAATGATCAAATAAATTGAATCAAACCGAAATAATTCTTTGATTGATATTTTTTTATCCAATTTCAGCATTGTTTTTTTATTTAAATTTTAATTGAATCATCAAAACCCTTATTTTATTATTTACTCAGCTTAAGAATTTGAACAATTTAACACCCATTCCTTGAGGATTTGACCCTATTCACTCTAGCTACTTAGTTGTAATTTTTGAGAATAGGAAATTCTAAATTTGACTGGATTCGACACCCATCAAATTTGGCGTCGTTGCCGGGGAATGGTGTTGATTATTTTTGTTTGAATTTTTATGCCTCGTTCTTCTCGTACAAGAAATTTGATATTTGATCAAGAAATAGAGAAGACAGCCCACAGACCTAGAAAAGAAACTTAGCAACAATCAGCCGCACTTGCTGCTCCTAGAATTAATTTGGTCGCTGACTTAACACCAAGGGAGACGATTCAAGAACCAATAGCAGAAACAATGGCCAGACCTGAACCAACTTTGAAGGAAATGGGCACTCCAGACATGAATCAGCGGCCCCTTTACATAGACTTTCCCAATCTTGAGGTAAATCTTGAATTATGATCGGGTTTTATCCACTTATTGCCTACCTTTCGTGGACTTGCAGGAGAAGATCCGCATAAACATCTCAAAGAGTTTCATGTGGTTTGCTCGAGTATGAAGCCACAAGGGATCACCGAAGAGCAAATAAAGCTGCGTGCATTCCCATTTTCACTCACAGATAAAGCCAAGGACTGGTTGTATTACCTTCCTTCTGGCTTAATTGCTACATGGAATGAATTGCAAAAACTCTTCCTTGAGAATTTTTTTCCAGCAAATCGAGCTACATCCATAAGGAAGGAAATTTGCGGAATACGGCAGTACCAAGGAAAATCGTTGAATGAATACTGGGAGCGTTTCAATCAGCTTTGTGTGAGCTGCCCCAAACATCAAATCAGCGACCAGTTGCTCATTCAATATTTTTACGAAGGATTGCTGCCGACGGATCGAAACCTTATTGATGCAGCAAGTGGAGGAGCATTGGTGGAGATAACCTTGACGCAAGCAAAGCGATTGATATCAAAAATTACTGCCAACACGCAACAATTTGGAGTTAGACAAGAACCACCAAAGAAAGTACATGAGGTAAGTGTTAATTCAATTGAACAGAGGCTTGACAATTTAACTTCGCTTGTGCAGAAAATGTTTGCAGACAACCAGTAACATGTAAAAGCTTGTGGTGTTTGCTCTCACATGGGACACGCAACTGATATGTGCCCCATCCTCCAAGAAGAAAATGTTGAGCAGGCAAACTTAGTAGGAGGATACCAAGGGCAAAGAAAATATGATCCATATACACCGACGTACAATCCGGGATGGAGAGACCATCCGAACTTCAGCTATGATCAGAAATCAAGCAATTTCCAATAGCCCATGTATCCCAAACAACCAGCACCAGCACCTCCGAAAGGTATGTCTTTAGAACAAATCGTGACTGCTCTTACAACTAACACACAACAATTTCAGCAGGAAACTAAGACTAGCATACAAAAATTGGAGAACCAAATGAGTCAGCTAGCTACAACGGTTGGAAAATTAGAGTCCCAAAGCTCAGGAAAGCTATCATCCCAGCCTATAGTCAATCCCAACCAAAACGCAAGTGCCATCACATTGCGTTGTGGGAAGGAGCTTAAGGAACCAATGAAGGCAGCCCCTAAAAGCACCATAGAAGAGGAGATTGAAAAAGAAATTGGAAGCCCAGAACAACCTCCTTAATCCGTGGTAATTCCTCCACCTTTTCCAAGCCGATTTGCTAAGTCTAAGAAAGAGAAACAAGAGAAAGAAATTCTGGACATGTTCAGAAAAATTGAGGGAAATATTCCTCTCTTAGACTCCATAAAACAAGTGCCCAGGTATGCAAAATTCCTTAAAGAGTTATGTACCACTAAACGAAAATTAAAAGGTGATGAAAAGATTCATATTGGAGAAATGTATCAGCAGTCCTTCAAAAGAAAATGCCACCTAAATGTAAGGACCTGGTATGTTTACCATACCATGTAAAATAGGCAACATGAAAATTGAAAAAGCCATGATTGATTTGGGTGCTTCAATTAATGTAATGCCTAGTTCGATTTATCACCCTTTGAATGTTGGAACTCTTAAAGAAACTAACGTTGTTATTCAGTTAGTTGACAGGTCAAATGCGTACCCGGAAGGAGTTTTGGAAAACGTCCTTGTGCAAGTTAATGGTCTTGTGTTTCCTGCAGATTTTTATGTGTTAGATATGGAAGAGGATTCATCCTCTAGTTCTGTCCCAATCCTGTTAGGAAGGACATCAAGAACAAAAATAGATGTTTTGGAAGGAATTCTAACGATGGAGTTTGATGATGAACAGATCAAGTTCAACATTTATGATGCTATGAGATTTCCTAATGATACTAATTCAGATTTTGTTGTTGATGTAATCGATTGTTTGACGCAACAGGTTTTTGAATTATCACATAAAGATGAATTGGAAATAACTTTAAGCAAAAGTCTTGATCCCAAGGAGTTGAAAATTTTGGAGGAGAAGTTAACGATACAAAAAGATTTAAGAGAATCAGTCTTCGGACTGGAATCTCTTAGAATTCTGAAGCAAAACGCTTTATTTATTGATCTTCCGATATCTCATACTAAGCTTCTTCCTTCAATTTTGCAGGCACCTTAGCTGGAGCTGAAACCATTGCCAAATCACCTAAAGTTTGCTTACTTGGGTGATGACCAGACCCTACCAGTAATGATTTCCAACAAGCTTAGTGATCTTGAAGAAGAAAAATTAATCCGAGTGCTCAAAGATCACAAAGAAGCTATCGGATGAACGGTCGCAGACATAAAGGGGATCAGTCCCTCCACATGTATGCATCGTATCCTACTAGAAGAAGGAAGTAAGCCTTCAAGAGAAGCACAAAGACGGCTCAACCCGCCAATGATGGAAGTGGTTAAAAAGGAGGTTCTAAAACTCCTTGATGCTTGTATGATTTTTCCAATTTCCGATAGTAACTGGGTAAGTTCGGTTCAAGTCGTGCCTAAAAAGACTGGTTTTACAGTCATTGAAAACAATGATGGTGAGTTAGTTCCTACCCGCGTCCAAAATGGATGGAGGGTCTGTATTGATTACAGAAAACTAAATGCTTCTACAAGACCAAATGCTTGATAGATTGGGTGGAAAATCTCACTATTGTTGTCTTGGTTGTTATTCAGGTTTTCATCAAATCCCTATGGCACCAGAGGATCACGAAAAAACAACCTTCACTTGCCCATTTGAAACGTTCGCATATCGTCGCATGCCGTTCGGTTTGTGTAACGCCCCAGCAACCTTTCAAAGGTGTATGGTGAGCATCTTTTCAAATTATGTAGAAAATAGTATTGAGGTTTTTATGGATGATTTCACTATTTATGGTGATTCATTTGATTTATGTCTGAAAATTTTGGTGAAAGTGTTGCAGCGATGTATTGAGAAAAATCTTGTTTTAAACTATGAAAAATGTCATTTTATGGTTGATCAAGGTTTAATCTTAGGCCATATTGTGTCTTCAAGAGGCTTAGAGGTTGATGAGTCCAAAACTGATATTATAAAATCCTTACCTTATCCCACTTGTGTGCGGGAAGTGCGTTCCTTTCTTGGTCACGCAGGATTTTACAGGAGATTTATAAAGGACTTTTCAAAGATCGTGCAACCTCTTTGCAAGTTGTTGCAAAAGGATGTCCAATTTGAGTTCAATGACGATTGTAAAAAATCTTTTGATCAACTCAAAGAGTTGCTAACCACAACCCCTATCATCCAACCACCAAATTGGGTGCTACCATTTGAGATCATGTGTGACGCCAGCAATTTTGCCGTCGGAGCCGTTCTTGGCTAGCGAAATGGAAAAGCAGCTCATGATATCTACTATGCCTCAAGAACCCTTGATAGTGCCCAGCGAAATTAATCTACCACTGAAAAAGAATTACTTGCTGTAGTTTTTGCTTTAGAGAAATTTCGATCATACTTATGGGGTACTAAAGTGATTATTTATTCTGATCATGCAGCTTTGAAATATCTCTTGACCAAGAAAGAGGCAAAACCAAGATTGATAAGGTGGATTCTTTTGCTACAAGAGTTTAACTTAGAAATCCAGGATAAAATGAGAGCTGAAAATTCAGTTGCGGACCATTTGAGCAGGCTAGTGACCACTGAAGAACCAACACCCCTGCGTGATTCTTTTCCGGATGAACATCTTTTTCATGTACAAAATTCATCCCCATGGTATGTTGATATAGTGAATTACTTGGTAATTGGAACAATGCCTGATGATTTATCTCGAGCTCAAAAAGATAAAATTAAAAGTGATTCCAAGTTTTATGTATGGGATGATCCTTATTTATGGAAATATTGTATTGACCAATTAATTCGTAGGTGTGTTTTTGAACATGAAATCCCATCCATCCTTGATTTTTGTCACTCATATGCTTGTGGTGGCCATTTTGGTCCCAAAAGGACAGCACGTAAAGTGCTGGAATGTGGTTTGTTTTGGCCTAGTCTATTTCGTGATTGCTATATATTCTGTAAGTCATGTACTAATTGTCAAAGAATTGGTAATCTCGGTAACCGAAATCAAATGCCCATGACCCCTATTTTAATCTGTGAGATTTTCGATATGTGGGGTATTGATTTTATGGGACCATTCCCATCTTCTTTTGGCAATTCTTATATTTTATTAGCTGTGGATTATGTTTCAAAATGGGTAGAGGCGAAAGCTACCAGAATTGACGATGCTAAAAGTGTTGTAGGATTTGTCAAGACTTATATTTTTGCCAGGTACGGAACACCAAGAGCTCTCATAAGTGATCGTGGAACCCACTTCTGCAACCGTGTTATGGAGGCCTTGCTAAAGAAGTACAATGTCACACACAGGGTATCAACTGCCTACCACCCGCAGACAAATGGCCAAGCTGAAATTTCCAATAGAGAAATTAAATCCATTCTGGAGAAGACTGTCAATCCAAGTAGAAAAGACTGGAGTACACGCCTTGATGATGCCTTATGGGCATACCGCACAACATACAAGACTCCAATAGGTATGTCTCCATATCGATTGATATTTGGTAAGCCATGTCATCTCCCAGTAGAATTGGAACATAGAGCTTATTGGGCAATCAAGCAGTGCAATATGACGATTGATGAGGCAGGTAATGATAGAAAATTACAACTCCAGGAATTGGAAGAAATTTGAAATGATGCATATGATAATTCTAGAATTTACAAAGAGAAAATAAAAGCTTTTCATGATAAAATGATTTCCAGAAAACATTTTTCAGTTGGCCAAAAAGTTCTCTTGTATCATTCTAGGCTCAAATTATTTCCTGGAAAATTGAGGTCACGTTGGGTTGGCCCATTTGTTGTTACTAAAGTGTTTTCTCATGGTGCAGTGGAAATTCAGAGCATGACAACTAATAAATTTTTTAAGGTTAATGGACATCGTCTTAATCCTTATTATGAAGGGTTTCAGGTATGCAACACGGAGGAAGCACATTTGGAAATGCCCATTTACAGTGAATAAACTCAAGGAGTGTCTAGCCAAAGACATTAAACAAAGGCGCTAGTTGGGAGGCAACCCAATAAATTTAATTTTTGCATTTCAATTGTTTATTTGTTTTGAATTCTGTCGCTCTAGTTGAATTTTAAAGCTAAATGATTATTCTGTGACTTTTTCAGGTGGAAGACATGTGAAAATTTTGATATCACAAAGGACTCATCCAAGCTAAAATGGGCATGGTCATTGAAAAACCTGACGGCTAGTATGAAGTTGTCCCTGCTGGACCTGGTGTGGTGACCAGGGTTGTGCACAAAAAGAGGATTCGGCCACCAGCAGCAGATGATGAGTCTTCTTCCAGCACAATTACCACACTTGCTATGTTAAAAGAACAGCTGGAACGAATTGAGCAAAATCAGCTAGCCTACTTCGATCATGTTGGTTTCCAGCCTCCATATCCACCACCGTCCCTCTAGTTGGCAACTCGATAAGGGAAGTTTATCATTTTTTTCTCCCTCATTTTTGTGTTTTTGAAGTCTTCAGCCTGTATGTTATACATTGAGGGTAATGTATGGAATAGGTGTGGGGGAGTTGGATTACATTTTTGATATTTTGACACATATATATTCTGCACTTGTTTAGTTTTTATTTTTGAATTGATGATACTTTGATGATATATTTTGGATTTGAAATTGATACTCTGATGCTTGCATGGTTGTTTTTGTTTTTAGCATAACTCTCCATGAAATATAAAATCTTCTATGAAAATTTTTTCTTCTGAATTAGTATCAAACATCATGCATTATAAGTTGTGCATTGTTTAACTTGAGAAAATTATGAAATATTAGTAGTTAGAATTTATGTGCTATTTTAAATTACTTGCCACTTCAATAATTGATAGGATTGACGAGTATGTAAGAAATAAACATCAAATCACCATTTTCTGCGAGCTTTTGAACCACGTGAGCACATCAGTTTCAGCTCAACTCTTTTCCTCTCTTAAGTGTGTTTTACAACATGGCTTGTATGTTCTAGAACTTACTCTTGTGCATTTTGAGGTTACATTTAACTGAATTCTTGCATTGAAATGATAAGGGCATTAGGTTTATCCATTTTAAATTCTTAAATAGCCTACCCTTTATTTCCATTAGATAAACAAGTTTGAGCCATATCCTTTTCTTTGATTAAAACACTATTTTCAGCCTTGAACCTTTCTTCTCTAACCCTTTTTGAACCTTGCATTGAAGGAATGATAACTTAAAATTAACCATTTTTTCTTTGAAGGAGCCACTGTGAAATTTTGTGGAACTTGGAGGGACATTTCAAAAAGACAGGTTTGGAAAAATGAAAAACATGTGCACTCATCTGAGTTATCTTTTCAATATAGTGCACTATATTTTCTGAAAAAAAAAAACGAAAAAAAAACTCAAAAGGAAAACAAAATTCTAGAAATTCCAGCCTTGAACATTAAACGTCTCCACTCAAATCCATATTCCCCTCAAAATAAGTCTCCTATTTTGATTAAGTTATCTATTTCCTTTGAAGATTACACCTAAATGACAATTTTTTTTTCGTACCCCCAGCCTAAACCCTATTACAACCCTATCAAAGACCCTTTGATTGATGCATTGGAGTCATGTTAGTAGTGGAGACATTGACGCACTATCAAGCATATGGTAATATCCTGCTTTGTTGTGAATTCAGTGCTTAAATACTTCCCTAAACACCTGAGTGAATTAAGTGACAACCTTTGTGAGGATGTTTAAGTCTTGCATATTTTGATTTCATTGAAAGTTATTGGACTTGGGAAGTTGTTTAAAAGAAGTATATAAGCTTTGTGTTATGAAACTTTATATTTTCAATTGTTGGATTAATGTTGACTTATGATGTGAGGTGACTTGGGATTGTTCAGAAGGAAGAAGTAAATGAAAAATCCTATTTTCATGGAAGATGTTTTGCTTGAGGACAAGCAAAGTATAAGTGCCGGGGAGTTTGATAAAGAGTAAAATTGGTTAATTAATTCTAAATAAATCCCTCATAATTCTCCTTGATTTGTGCTTAATTGTTGAAAATTAATTACCTTTTGTTTATAAGGTAGGATATTAAGGAGAAGAGATCAGATTTTATGCTAAAATAGAAATCCTGGGAGCTGATTTGGTGGAATTCAAAAAATCAGAACCAATTTGAGCAATCCGAACCAAAAGAATGGGCATGCTTTGTGCACGAAACGCGACTCTGGACAGCTAGGCAGAATCCTGCGCCGACTATCAAGTGCAGATCTTATCATATCCAATCTCCAAGCCTGATTTTAAGCAATCTCTGGATACTTTCCTTCACTTTAAATTTTGAAAGTGGAAATCTAACTCATCCTTAGCCAATCATTGAAGGATTCACCAAGATTTTCGGTTGAAGAATGTGTATAAATAGAGGAGCTTTGGGGCAGCATTGGGGATCAACTTTTCTCATCTCCTCCGTCCCTTCTTTCTCAAATTTCTCCAGCAAATCTCTTTTATTTTAGCATTGTTTTAATAGCCATGAGGGGCTGATTTTCTTCTTTCAATCAAAGAGTGTGGAGGTTTTGATTCAAGACTATTTGTGAGATCTTTTTAATCTTTCTTTGACACAATTCATCTATTTTATGAATTTCACTCATCTTGTGTTTTCTTAATTTAATAAAAGACGTTTTATTTCATTAAGAATTCATACTGCGTACCAAATTCGTATATGTTTGTTTATTTCATTTTTGTGGCAATTCAACTTGGTTAGCAAAATTAAATTGTTGATTCAAGTTGAAGAAAATAGTTGTGCTAATTTAAATATCCGTGCTTGTGTGATGTTGATTGGAATTGATTTTGTGAGTTGTTCTTCATGCTGTCATTAATTTAAATTCTATGAGCTAATTTAGGATTAATCAAATGATAAGAGTGTGATTAAAGAGCTTGTTTTAACCTCCAATTCCTCACATGAATTATTAGAGCTTGTTAATAGTTCAAATCGATTTGTTTTCAAAGAAATACCTTCGATCAATGATCAAATAAATTGAATCAAACCGAAATAATTCTTTGATTGATATTTTTTTTGGATCCAATTTCAGCATTGTTTTTTTATTTAAATTTTAATTGAATCATTAAAACCCTATTTTATTATTTACTCAGCTTAAGAATTTGAACAATTTAACACCCATTCCTTGAGGATTCGACCCTATTCACTCTAGCTACTTAGTTGTAAATTTTGAGAATAGGAAATTTTAAATTTGATTGGATTCGACACCCATCACAAACACAGCTATTTGACCAAATTTCAACCGTTGATCCTTATCATATCTTGAGATATTTATAAAAAAAGTCCAGCTACTAAAATATTAATTATTAATTCCTGTTAGCCCCCTTTGCACGATCTGAACCATTCAGATTCTCTAGATGACCACAAGCAACTTTGAGGTGAAAGTAAAAGTCTTGAATTTTCATGGATTTTGAAATTTTTTTATAAAAATGTTTATAACCATTGGATCTTACATTTTACAAATTGTAAGAATCCTTCCTTCATCCAAACATGCAACTCTCAATGAGAATCGTACTCGAGGAGTGTGGCCTTCTTTGGAGATTGAGATAATCCTCTATTAGAGGATTCTTCTATGTTTACCAAACGTGCCCTTAGAATCTTTGCTCCCAAACTGGTAGCTTGGAATTTGGACTTTAGAATCTTCCATTGATTATCCAAGGTGAAAAGTAATCTATTATGGAAGATTAAAGAGTTCTCGTAAACAAAATTAGAAAAGGTTGACATTGAAGCTCAAGCCTCAAGTGCAAATGATCTCGGGCAAAATGAAAAATAAGGAAGAAGTTATCAATGGTTGGATTGATAGGTTGAGCAAAATGAGGTCAGGCTACCCAAAAACTTAAACAATAAAAAGCCTAGTAGCAATTTAAGAAATATTAGCTTGGACCTGTTTGCAAAGTATAATCTTTTCGTAATAGACCTGATTGAAATATATCACTTTGAAAGCTGTTTCAATTTCATTTTTCTTTTACAAACAGACTGTTTTGTATTGTCTATTTTAGCCAAGATAAAACTAAATTGTCAAACCAGAAAAGTTATATGGGCAAAGAGATCTTATACGGTAAAGTAATACAGACAAATTTATAATACAATAAAACCAGTACAAGCAAACTAGTTGTATTATGAAAATTTGATGGAAACTTGTAAAAAAAAAAAAGAAAGAAAGAAAAGAAACGCAATAAAAGGAGTCTGCTTTAGATATTCATATCGATTTGAAAAAGTTTCCTTTTGATTACTTTATGAGAAAGAGACAAAAGCGTTCTCATTAATATTTTCAAATAGTCTAAACTCTAAACCACCAAAAGTATCTATATGAACTAATTTTAAGTCAAATAAACACAAAAAGTACACTTGCCAAACAAAAAGAAAAAAATTGCATTTGAAAATCAAAATCTTCATCTTTTAATTTGAGCTGAGAAATTTTCCAGTGCAATCGAGTGCTTTGGGTTTGAATGAGATCTCAGGCGCCTTCTCCATCTAATTATTCAAGATTTTGGAACTTTGGCAAATCTAAATTGGGCCACTTGACTACAACATTCTAAAGAATGCATGTGCATTCATGGAAAAAAGCAAGTGTGCTCATCTATTTCGTTGGTTTCAATTTTCAAGCATTGACTATCATGATTAGTTGAAGAACCGTCTTCCTTTGAGATACTAATTAGGCTCTGTTTGTTTGCATTAGAATATATAATAATTCATGGTCAAATGAATTTCACCCAATAATTATTGAAGAGGTGAAGCATGAAGGGTGTAAAGTGACAAGTGATTGATAAAGTAGCAATATAGACGGGACATTGACTTTCCTAGGATTTGAATCACAAAAGCGATGGCTGCGTATTCGTTTTCTGTAGATTCACTTTAATTAAAGGGACGGTTATTTTATAGTTATTTTTATATATTCAAGTTGGATCTTCATTTTTTTAACCACGTATGCATGAATTCCTATGTATTATATCCAATCCAACACACAATCCCAAGTTCAAGATGTAGGAATCCACTTCAAATATAGCATGGCAAGAGAGCTAGAGAAATAATTAAGAGTCACAATAAATATTAAAGACTCGATCTGCAACAACAAATAAAACCCCCAATATGATCATATAAATGTAAGTTTCTTGGGCGAATAAGTCGCATGACTATGTGAGACTTTTCTATATATATATATATATATATATATATATATATATATATATATATATAAGAGATAAGGGAGTCTTAGGGATGAAATTTGATTTCATCCCATAGGTTGAGACAAATGAGAAGAATCTTCAAAGCTTGTAAATGGTTGGAACGCATGTAGATTTCCAGCCAAGCGTCAGAATTCCTACATCCACATCCATCACAAGAGGTTACAGGGTACCTAGCTTAGTTACTTGCGTATCCTATATCTCACCCAATTGCCCAAGATCTGATATCTGCTCTTTTTTTCGCATGTGCATGTGATTTTCTACAAACAACTGGGTACCTGATCTCTGAAAAATCCTCTACCAGGGTTCAGGCTGGGTACGTGTATCCTTATAAAATGTCATCGTGCATGACAATGTGAAAGAGGAATGTCAAAGTGTAGATTCTATCCAGATATGGTAGTAAACTCAAAACCATATACGGACGGGACCTTTCACCCACACGCAATAAAAGATTACTCAGACGACAGAGACTCCAATAAAAAGTTGGAGAGAGAGAGAGAGAGAGAGAGATATGTGGTGTGCCTTGTGACTTGTGAGGATTGGAGAAGGGAAAAGAAAAGGAAAAGTTGTTCCAATGACATTTGAAAGTGGATGGATTTTGCTTATCATTTCCCTTCCACTGGCCCCTTTTATCATTTGCAGCAATGCAATTTGTGGCCTACAATATCCAGCAAAAGTTGGAGTAAGATCTCAACACCCGATTTCTTCTTCCCCTTCACATTCATTTCACACTACCCTTTTTATCTCATGCCTTCTCTCCAAATCATTAGCCCAAATGATCTGACAAGTCAACAGTCAGCAAACATAAAAGAAAAAAAAAATGCACCACTCGAGTAGATGAGGGTCCCACCCTCCCTCCTTGGGTCACCCAATTCACATGTTCGGGTTCGGGTTTGGGTTCCTGAGGATGAATCTCATATTACTCTCACTGCCATATTCCGGCTTTTTTTATCAATGTCTCTGTTCTCACAGCACAGATCACATGCCCCTCTGAACCCACGTGAATTGTGGTTGAACTCATCCATCATGTGGGGCCCATCTCAAACATGCTCATTGGAAAGTCATATATGGTGTGTGCTGAGCATGGACTCTGCTATTGATCATGTGGGACGGTCCCTTTTTCTCACACGTGTTTGGTGTGGCTCCCCACTTGAAGTGAGGAGTGTTCATGGCTATGTTCATGGTGGTGATCAATGGCCAACATCTGTTCCACATGTTCATGGCATTTAGCCTGACTTGTTTGCATGATTTTTGAGAATTCCTGGAGAGAAGTTTCTTACTTGCTTAAAATTTTGTCTTCCAACTAAATTCACAAATTGTCCCAAGCCCCACCCCACCCCACCCCACCCCACCCCCAACCACCTTCCCGCACCGACATTTAAGCAAGCTGAGATTTAAAGACTTTTGAGCTATAGCTCAAATAGAAGAGATCATTTAGCATCATCATTATCATTAAAGTCTCGTCCTAGAGATGGGCTTACAAATTTTTAATAATTATATTAAAAGATCAGCAACAGCAAATATTCACAAAAGCTAGATATTTGGCCTCTACTACAGTACAAGAAAGTTGCTAGCTCTAAGCTCGGCCTGTCTGCTTCTAAAAACACTAAGCAAGGAAAGCAAGACAATTTGTCAACCTCACATAAATGATTCCGGGTTGGGCAATACTGTTTAACTATGGGCGCAGGAGAACACTGATTCCTTAATCATTAATGATCGAATATGGGGTCTATCTGCTCCACTTGATATTGCTTGGTGGTTGTCATATTGTCTACTTCCTAGTGAACGAATCTTGCTTGATATTCCAATCTAACTACATTCAACAACTTTCTATCCTATTAAATGATATCAGTATCTTCACATGGGAGGGAGATTGACACAAGAAGCATTGCAGTGGGGTCTTTCTTATCTTAATCATTTCCTTGTAAACATGATTTAAAAATGGTTTAGTGATAAGGATTGCATGACTAGCTAACCAAATCTACTTGGTGCCGGAATACATCTTACAGGAACATTCCCATGCATCATGCATGTCTTGTAATTGTAAGGTAAAGTACCAACCATTTGTTGCTTTGTGACTCTAGTTCCTCTCAGTTCTAGAGAAGCACCACGGAGGGGCTTTTCTTATGGGAAGGCCTATAATTTGGATGTTGACGGAACAAGTAAAAAGAAATTATCTGTGGTTCAAATTAGAACAATATTGGACAGTTTTTATTCACCTTTCCTGATCTCTCTAAAAGAAGGAAGTAATTCAAATAACTTTGCAACTTTTTATTCCTACTTTCTATTACAAAAATCAGGTGTTTTTTTTTTTCCTTTTAAGTCATTTACCAACTCATTTCATCCGTCCATAAAGATTCAATTTTCTACAATTTGAAGAATTCGACTTAAAATAGCTTCATTGCATGTCACCCAACTGCAATTTGTGGTGTCAGTTGATTGGTAACCCCTCATGTTTTCTGGCTACCAAAGGATTACTCAGTGAGTATACCACTATTTCCAATTTGTGGGCTTTTTCTTCCCACTTGTACAAGTTCTCTTGGGTCCTAGTTAGTCCCCTTGGTTCAGGTATAAAAAAACAAATAACAAAAGAAAAAGAAAAAACGTAAAACAGATTTGGACCTAGTTCTTGAGAAACATGAGAAGGGTAAAAGGGCGTTTCATCTCACACAAGGCACCCAAGGTTCAATCCGATCCATGGATGGATAGGTAGTCCCACATATCATGTACCCTTGACCCAACTTAGCAAAATATTAACATGGATAGGATCTTCCTTTAAGGGCCTGTTTATTTGCATAGAATACATATAGGAATTGAATATATCGGAATGGGTGCTATTAGTGGTTAAAAATGAAAACCCAATGTGAATATATATGTAAAGATGACCACCAAATAAACTCTAATTTAATTGAAAGTGAATCAAAAAAAGATGGAAAATAAGTACCCAACCATCATTCTAATAATTTAAATCCCAAGAAACTAAACATTTCATTGACATTGCTACCTTATCCGTCACCCTTCACTTCATATCTTTAATAATCATTTGATCTCATTTGATTATAAATTTCTATGTATTCTAATGCTAACAAGCAAGTCTTAAATAGCTTTTAGGCATGCTATCTGAGATGGGTCTACCTAATCAACTCTGGATCAGGATCAATACCAGTAGGTTGGTGTCATGCATACAAAATTCAGGGCCCAAGAAACTATTAGTTCCTGTTGGAGGATGCCCTTTGCATGTGACAGTTTGACACCAAACTTACCAAACTCAACTACTCTAGAGTGGTTGATATTTTATGAGCTGTGTGAGTGATTGATCATTGATTGCTTGCACAGGCAAGCCATTGTGCCTGCAACATGGCCCAGGCTCTTTGACTCAGTCCCCAACTCCCAAGTCCCAATCCTATCTGATCTGACCCGAAAGGTGTTCGGTTCCAGCCCGGGTCGTCTGACCTAACCTCACCGACTCATAAACTCAGTCACGTGACATGACGTGACGTGATGGAGCCCACAAGGGGGTCCAGTACAGAGTTGGGACAAGTCATTTTCATCTTATCTCAAACGCCCAAAAACAAGATGGGCCACGTTAAAAATCTTGATCTCACACGTATATGGCCTCTAGAGCATCATCTAGGTGGTGGTCCCCCACCAAACTTGGAAAAATCAGACTTTTAATTGATTGGGAACGTCAGCGGTCCCGTAATTCAGCCCCCATTTGATGGGGATGGCTTAATAGGGCTGCGTTCTTGGAGGAATTTATTATGCTCCAGCCCCATTTGCTGAGCACTGGAGGCCCTAGGACCAGGAATTGAAAGATCTTTCCCCCCACCTACTTCTGTACATTGATGGAGACTCGGATTATTATCCTAACTACTTGATCATAAGTTTTCAAACTGCTGTAAAGTCAATCTAACCGTTTAGCCCATAAATTTTCGTACTGCTGTAAAGTTAATTTAACAGTTCAATCCATAAGATTTTACTGTAAAGTCAATCTAACAATTCAGTCCATTCTAATGAGTCCAAATCTTAGTTCAGTAATTATCAAGGGGGTCACTATTTTATTTTATGGTCTATGTAACTGGATCATAAAGTGAGCCCACTTGAAGCGGTGCTCACAAACATTTGCACCTGGTAAGGCTTTTCCATTATGCACATGGCTTTTTTTTTTCTCAAATTTGCATTAGAATTCGAATGGAAATATGAAATTCTTAGTAACATGCTAAACATCAATGTTAGATATCCCCAACACTAGGCTCGTTGAACATCTTTAGTTCTTTATTTTAAGTTACAATTTAGGCAAATGAATCTAATAATAGTTACTTTTGACCTTCGAAAATATCAAATTTCTAACTTCTTGAATAGTGGATTGGACTAGAGCACTTCGAAGATTATTCAGACCAATATTAAAAGATTTAATAAATCTACCTCATAATTTATTTGATAAAATTCGATCAAATCGCCTCCCCTCAAGACGTAGCTCAGTTGGTTTAAGACCACGATTTGCACATGAAATTTATGGGTTCAAAATTGCACTATCACACTGGGGTTACATGGAAATTTCACCCGGCTTTTTTCCCCTACACCGTAGAGATTATTATGGCCCAAAAATTTGAGAACCTTGTGTTATAAAAAAAAGAAATCCTCCCTCCAAAATAATAATAATAAACCATGGACTTTTTATAAAGAGTCTAGATTAGAATTTTGTTCAATTTTAATTTGATTCAAATTTAAACCTCTTGACATTGTCGGCATTCGGTGACGCTTTAATGGAGTCAAAATGGCAAAATCCGCGGGCCCCACAAATCTGGCCGTCAATTTGGTCCGGCCTTCTCAACTGAGACTAGTATGCTTTTCAGCTTTTTGACGGAATTGCAAAGGGAAAGACTTAGAAGGCCAATTCAAGTGCTCCATCATGTCCCATCAATGACTAATTAATTAAATCTTATCCAAATTTTCCCATCAATGACTATTTAATCAAACCTTATCCATTGTTGTTTTGGTAAAAATGTGATACCTAAACTTTACTTTACCACACTATTTCTCCCAAGACATGATAAAGAGAGAAAGCATTATTTTTACAAGTAATAAAATAATCAAAATTTTATTTGATGCAAGAGAAATGCCGTATCAAATCACAATTTTTTTGCACATGTTATAAATCAGATAATTTTCTCGGGCATTGCATAAATCTTAAGGCCTTTTTGTTCCATGTAATTGAATACATAATATTTATAGAAATCTAATTTCTAAAAACAGTTGAAAAATGAATCATTAAACTATTTACCTCTATTGAAAAATGAATCAAAGGTAGGTGAAAAATGAATAATCGGCCACTACCTCAATAATTCAGATCTTAGAAAAGTGACAACTATATTTCCATTGGTGCCTTATATACTCCGTGACAACATCTCCTTCACCATTTACCTAATTAATAATTCCTTTAGAGCTCATGTGACCCCAAATTTTGATGTAATCAATTCCTGAATTTTATAGTAAAAAAGGGGGCCTCAGCAATTTTCTTTTACATTGAAATATGTAATAAGATGTATTGAAATTGGTTTTATATCCCTATATATATATTGAACTTATTATTAAACATGGTACACTAGAAAAGATTTAAATCAATCAATGGAGAAGCAGGTGCAAGTCGGATCTAGAATTAACCATATTCAGACCAAAAACTTTATCTGTTGCCTTCCCTATATGAGGGACAAAGTAGTTAAGGCATATCATAGTGATGCTTATCTAATAATTGCACAGAAGTACCTGGGCTGATGTAGTTTTAAGAAGGGGACTGTTTTTTAATCATTTGTGTGATGCAACAACAGAGGTTTGTGATTGATCTATTGACCTACTTGTACAGTATCTGTGAGTTTTTCTTTTTATGAGAAAAGCATTTTAAAAGATGAAATGCCAACAACAGGATTACCACTAATATAGTATTAATTAGACTGAAAATCTTCGCCTATGAGGCACCTGGTTCTACGGAACCACCTTTAACCACTGCAGCTCTTTTCACATTTTTCTAATTTACTCTCGTTAAACTTTTATCCAATGTTGGATTCAAACTTAAAAAAATTTATGGTCAAAAGACCACTCAACTTTGAGAGTGTCAAATCATAATCTAGGACGATCATGGTTGATTTTTCTTTGTTTTTACTCTTCTCCAAATCTGATGCTTTTCCCGTGGTGATGTTGCAAACAGTGATAGGTCCGCTTATGATCAACGGGAGAAACCCTTGCCCAATCTCAACTCTAATTGATAATAAGGTATCTAAATAGGCGCCACAAACTAAAATGCATGTAAGCAATATGTAGCCAACTCAACTCATTGGAGAACATTTCCCCCAAGTTTCTTTCTTTTTTTTTTTTTTTTTAGGCTAACGGAGGGTTTTGAACCCTTTGGACTGGACTATTCCCTCCAGGCGGCTCAGAGAGAAACCGAGTAAAACCCCTGTGACCCCTATGTGGTATCATAAGTAGACTCAACTTTCTAATCCTGAAGAAAGAGAAGCAAGAGTCAATATCAAAATCTCTAATTTTGGAAGGGGGCTTGCTCTTGAGCTGTCGGCGAACGCAAATTAAGTGATACTTATCCTATGCAAATTAAGTGATACTTATCCTATGCAGTTCCAATGTATATAAAAACTTATATAGATAAAAAAAGGGGTCCACTAAGACCTTATCAATTATCATTGGATCTCGTTCAAACTTTTTTCAAAAATTTGTATTGGAGAACTGTCCTTCATCACAGCAATAATGTGTTTGAATCTTAGGCCCTTTGCATTGATTAGATTTGGGCTCAAATGTCATTCTCATTGACTGTTCTATTGAACCATAGGTAAGAGGAGATCTGCCCCTGCCATCTGTGAGGGTGAGATTGAGATCCGATTCTTTTACTTCATGGAAGGTGGACCCTGGCATCCAAAGGAGTAATAATTGGTGCTCCAGTTGTATATACTTTATGCATATATGTCCCATCAGCCTTAATAGTCTTTGAAGTAATCCTTGATTTTATAATGACTCAACAAAACTGTTTACTAGGATACTAATTATTGGTATTATGACTTGAACCAATCTCCACTGCAAAGAGTTTGAAAGTTACTCAAATCAGGTGTCTCTTGAAGGGTGCTTGGGAAGGAAATTTTGAAGAAAATTTTATATGCTATAAATGTTGCATTTGAAATTTTTTATTTAATTAGCGAGACTTTATTTTTATTTATTTATCACATTTTGGCCTTTGGTTGAGAGCATTTCTTACATAAAATTTCTTTATCTAAAAGTTTCAGATGGAATGTCGTGGTAGTCTTTAATTTCTTAAAATCTTTGTTTGATTGAGATTTCACGGTGAGAATTGTTTGACCTAGCAAAGTGAAAAAACCACTTTTGGTCCACTAAATTCTTGGGCCATTAGTATTTTGGAATTCTACTCTTGGAAGAGCGGACATGAAATCTCTAGATGCTTTATATAGAATTTAGAGAACTCGTATCCAGAAAATTTGTTATATTCTGTAAAAGTTGTCATTCGGTTGGAATTCCTAAATGCTCCTCCTACGTGGAGGATTTGCCACGGTAGAGGAGGTTGAAATTTTACAAACTCCAAAGGCTATTGAGACTTTCTAATCTAACTAGAATTTGAAATATTATCAAGGAACACATGCCAATTTTAAATGCCAAGGGGATATGCGTCTCACTCACAGTAATCTCAACAAATTCTCGATCCGAATATTATAATTGAGTGTATTTAGTCATCTTACTCTCTGCGATATATATAAAAAGAGAAAATCTCAAAAAATATATATATAAAACTTTTGGCTCATTTTTTTAAAAGTACATAAAATTTTAAATATATAAAAAAAGTATAAGTTTTTCACAATTCTATCAATCAAGTCCTCTTCATAAGTTTTTTTTTTTTTATAAATGACAAATACACCCTTCTCGTATAAAAGATTTTTAACTTTTCTTAACCTCTCTTCTCTCCAAAATTGACCACTTTGATATTGATGATCATAATAACTATTAAATAAAGCTAGTTTTTTTAGCAATATGAAATCCCTTTTTTCTAAACCATCCATGCATAAGGTAAATTGAAGTGGGCCCTGCTAGGTCATTTGGATTGGACTTTATCATTTCTCTTAAATTATTTATTAAATTTTTTTGAAAAGATTAACGAAAGGTATCTTTGTCATTTTTCATAATTTCTTATGTAGGTTTAAAGAATTTCGAGAGAATTTTATACCTTTTTCAAAATATTCAAACCCTCATGTACTTTTTTTGAAAATTTCCCAATCTAACAAAGGATTAAACTATAAAATGGGAACTTAACAAAAGAAAATAATGGCGGTTCTTCAATCCATCGATTCCAAAGAGAAAAAGAAGCAGCAGCTGCGACTCTCTCCCTCTCTCACTCGAATCAAAAGCTCCAAACCCTTACGACACTTTTACCAGAACCCTCAAAACCTCAGCTCCAGATCTTGCAGAAATGCTCAGCGAATCCGCTTCTGAAACTGCAATCTGATTCCGAATCCGCACTGCAAATGCTCAGTTCCCTGCTAAAGTCTTCAAAGAAGCTTACCTCTCGCTGCGATCCAGGGAATTTAGGGTTTAATGTGGAATATCTCGATCGCTGAAGCTCGATCTAGGTTTTCTGCTAAAATGTGCGATTTTTAAGTTGGGAAGTCGCTTTTGCTGTAGATTGTGAGCGTTTTCGTGGTTCGGATCGGATATTTTGAGTGGGAAGAGCTCATTTTGCGTCATTTGGTGGATTTTCTTCATTTGCCACTTGAAAGCTGAGTGAGAAGAGCTTTGATTGTGGCTTCTGATGGCTCTTGTTTGTTTTCTCTTGAAAAAGGAGTGTTTTTTAAGTGCTTGAAGTTGTAGCAGGTGGTGACTTTGCTTTTTTTGTTTTTCCACTTTCGTTTTCTGCTGAAAGACTTGGTTTTTATCTGCTGGAGATCATCTGTAGGGATAGGCGTAGAACCTTTTGGTATTTGAAGTGGATGTTTCGAGAAAAAGCTTGCTTTTAGCTTGGGGTTCGGAGCTATTTATTGTTTCTGATTCTGTGGTCTTGTGCAGAAGGTGCATGGCTTCGATCGCTGCTGTAATGGAATACTGTATCTATTTCAGTGAGGTTTTAATCTTTTTGAGGTACTTGTTGGATGTTTGAAGATCTACAATTTTTTTTTAGAGTGAAAGGCTGCTTCTTTTCAGCATTTGAGCTGAGTTGTGTAGCAGTGATTGATACCTCCATTTGAAGATTAAACTGTTAGAGCTTGCAGTGAAGAATATCTGGACGGTATAAGGCTGAACCAGCCCTTTTGGGTTAGGGTTTGAAAAGGGTGGAGGAGGGAGTTGGTGTTAAGGGTTTTTAAGGGGTTTGGGGTGGTTTTGTTGGAGTTGTATTGATGAAAAGGATGGGTGTAGGCGTGTCTTTTGTGATTTCGTTGGAGTTAAATGGTGAAAGGGAGTGGGATTGGTCAGGGCATGGTAAAGCTTTTTGGGAGGAAAGGCAAAATTGAGGGTTTCTTGTTGGGCGGTGATTTGTCTGCTCTCAACTGTTTGAATTCGATTTTGGCGTCGCTCAGTTTGCATTCTTTTTGTGTGGAGATCCTTGCGGCAGAGCTGCATCAATGAAGCTCTCTTCATCTGGTTTTACTCATCAGATGCAGGAAGGTAAACCCGCAGTTGTGATTTGACTCTGAAGACTGTGCCTTTAAAGCATTATTTCTGAATCTACATTTTTTTAGTGCTATCAATGCTATGTTTAAATGTGTTAGGTTATATGTGTTTTTGTCTCTCTTTCTTCCACACCCCTCTACTTGGATTAGTTCTTTGACATGGTTCCCTAATAATTTCATCATGCCTGACAAGAGCCTCTGGCACTATGGAAGGTGCTCAACATTACAACCTTTTAAAGGTTGTGGGTTTGAGTCATGTTGTCAATAGAATTAAAAAAAAGAAGAAGAAGGAAAACGTACTTTTTATCTTGAGGCAAAACTGTTTGGGACTCTTTGATCCTTTTGTGCTGGAATCATGGCTGCCTTTTGTGTAATCTTCCTACAGTATACCTCTCCTACTCTGTCTATCTTTCTTCCTTTATTTTTATTTTTGGGGTGTACATTGGGCTGTTGGTCATGAGTGATAACATGAGTGTGATACCCAGGTGCTAACACCATCAACCATGAGTGTGTAGGCCTCTGTCTCGGTGTTTTTGTTTCTAAATGAAATCACAGTTAGCATTAAAAAACAAATAAATCAAGTGCTTCCTGCATAGTGATACCAACGTGCTTCCTTCAACCTCTGGAGATAATTAGAGGCAAAGGAAATCCATTTATGAGAAAAATTTCTTATTTAATGAAGCGTTAGTCGCATCAGATTGGTTTCTTACATGCCATATTAATTGCATGGTAACTCTACAAAATGATATATGATTACATTTTTAAGATTGCATGGTAATTCTACAAAACAATATATGAATACATTTTGAAGATTGCAGTTAACCACATTGTTCATTGATGCACAATAGTCATCACTGGTTTATCTTAATTTTAGTTCGAATTCTTATTCACCTGTAGATAACTTGCATCTCAGGCTTTCCCCTACTATGGAACATTTTACAGGTGAAAAGGGATGCGTGGATTCTGAGCTTTGGCATGCTTGTGCTGGCCCTCTTGTATCTTTGCCTGCTGTTGGAAGCCGTGTAGTCTACTTCCCACAGGGTCACAGTGAGCAGGTCAGTAGAATGCATCTTTTTTCAGGTTGAAATTGGTGTCATCAGAAAATGGTAAATCCATTCATTTCTCCCATTTTTTTTTTCCGGATGATCTCCCTTTGAATATTTCCAGGTAGTTTCTGTTGCAAATTCTAAACGTCTTTATATACATTGCATGACATCAGCATAAGTCAAGAAAGTATCAGTAAGACTTGCCTTCCTAGAAGTGCCAAGCTCAGTTGTGAATTGAACTGTTCTTAGTCAGTCTTTCCTTATAGAATATCCTACTGGCTTCATTAGCTTTTGTCATATCATGGCGTCTCAATATTATATCTTATTAGTGAATTGTAATCAGCAATTATGGTTGTGCCCTGTGCAGGTCACTGCATCAACCAACAAGGAAGTTGATGCTGAAATACCTAATTACCCAAGCTTACCTCCTCAATTGATCTGTCAGCTTCACAATGTTACCATGCATGTGAGTTTCTTAATTTATACGTTGGCTTTTCAGTATTTTGATGAATTTCTTCCTCAAGCTTAACCTATCAAATCCAGGCAGACGTGGAGACTGATGAAGTGTATGCACAAATGACCTTGCAACCACTTAGTCCGGTAATCATTTTATGTTTTTGCTGCTAGCTCTCTTTCTTCTATAGTGAGCTTTATGTTGTTTAGTTATTTTTATATTTTTATGTGTTGTTCTGTAGCAAGAGCAAAAGGATGCATACCTCCCTGCCGAATTGGGTAACCTTAGCAAACAGCCAACCAATTATTTTTGCAAGATACTCACTGCAAGTGATACTAGCACTCATGGGGGGTTTTCTGTTCCTCGTCGAGCTGCTGAAAAAGTGTTTCCTCCATTGGTAGGTTGCATTGGCAAATAAATTTGTTGTATTTTATCAGTATCCAACCCTTTGCCGTCATCATCATCATTGCCATTATCTTCACCATAATCATCATTGATTCATCATCATTGTTATTGTGATTCTTCACTTCAATTTCTTGCATGCTGTCAAGCAAAAAGCTTTATGTTATGAACTACGAACTGTAACTAATCTTGTGCCGCTTTTCCTCATTTAGTTCTTGTTTTAGAAAATATTTTATGTTGTTCCTGCAGGACTTTTCTCAACAGCCTCCTGCTCAAGAGTTGATTGCAAGAGACCTTCACAATAATGAGTGGAAATTTCGACATATTTTTCGCGGTGAGATTTTTTTATTTTATTTTTTTTTTTTGGGGGGGGGGGGCGCGGCTCTCTACAACATTTGTTTTTAACATATTACCTTTCTTTGTTTACTTCTTGGCACCATGTGATTATATAAGTTCAAAAGGAGAAATGATTAAGTGAATTCAGGTCCAACAGAAGTGCTAGTGACAAATCCCTGCTGTGGCTGCGCACTTCTCAAGTCCTACAATCAGATGGACTTTTTTTTTTTTTTTTTTTTTGAGAGAGAGAGAGAGAGAGAGAGAGAGATGATTCATTTTTACCACCTCATTTACCATAAAATCTACTAAAACTGCATTTTTTTTTCAGTGTTTCACTAATTTTAATTTACCCAAGTTATCCTAGATTCAGGTTGTCATGTGCCTGCCATACTAGTCTTGTGACATGATTTTGTAGAAGTTTAGATTCTTTATGTTCATTTTGTAATGCAGGTCAGCCCAAGCGCCATCTTCTTACAACTGGTTGGAGTGTATTTGTAAGTGCAAAAAGGCTTGTTGCTGGCGATTCAGTTCTTTTTATCTGGTAGGCTTATTCAAGTTATTCTGATTCCACATTCTGCATGTTATGGTGCTGTATTAGTATTTTTTTTTTTTTTTTTTGGTCATGTCACCATTCCTCTCTGATGTTCAATGATTCTTCCATTAGGAACGAAAAGAATCAGTTGCTCCTAGGAATTAGGCGTGCTGTTCGGCCTCAGACTGTGATGCCTTCATCAGTTCTATCATGCGATAGCATGCACATAGGATTACTTGCTGCAGCGGCTCATGCTGCAGCGACAAATAGTCGTTTCACTATATTTTATAATCCAAGGTAGTGCTTATGCTGTTCATAGAATTTTTTATATTGTAAAAGCCTCTTTTGTGCTGATTGCTTTTTTTTGTTGTTGTCAGGGCAAGCCCTTCTGAATTTGTCATACCACTAACCAAATATATCAAAACAGCCTACCACACCCGTGTTTCTGTCGGCATGCGCTTTCGAATGCTGTTTGAAACAGAGGAGTCAAGTGTCCGGCGGTAGGCTTCAAGGCTTGTCTTTATTCCTCTTGTTCGCTGCTTTTTGGAGTTCTATGAGATACACATACTAACCTTTGTGAAGTATTCATATTATCATTGCTCCCCTGTCTTGTCATTCATGGACTGCCACGGTTATAGTTCTTAGTTTTTACATTGTATTTACTATTTTGTAATACTTTTACAGATGAAAGTTCAGATAGTAGTGTTATGTCTTTGCCTAGGTGCTTGGGCACAATAATTCAGTCGCATGCAGTCTTGTGAACTATTCATATTTTCATACCTCTGCTTTCTAGGCATGTAGCACTTGATTTGCATCTTCTACCCTTTCTAGTATACTTGTAAACAAGGGAATTAATATTTTTCTCATTATGTTACATCTAGGTACATGGGCACAATTACTGGTATAGGTGATCTAGATCCTGTTCGGTGGTCAAACTCACATTGGCGCTCTGTGAAGGTATGTGTACTGGGAATGCAGTGATCTTTGATCAAACCTATTGGGCAAACTTGTTTTTGCCTGTGAACCTATTTGTCCAAATAGCCCTCACCTAGAAAACATGCTTTTGAAGTTTCTCTTTACAATGGTCTTACTTGAAGGCCCTTTTTTCTTTAATATTTATTGAATCAGGGTAGTTTCTTGCTGAAGGATATCATGATTTTCATGAATTTGTCAATGGTACAGGTTGGCTGGGATGAGTCGACAGGAGGAGAAAAGCAGCCAAGAGTATCACTGTGGGAAATTGAGCCTTTAACAACATTTCCAATGTACCCATCTCCATTTCCTCTCGGGCTAAAGCGACCATGGCCATCAGGACTACCTTCTCTACATGGCGCGTCAGGTTGTTGCTTCTTGAATATTAGAAAACTGACTATAATGTCGCAATCTTCAGTCTTGACTCAACTACACTTACCGGTCCTTGAATTCTTCTTCCTCTCTTTTGGTTTGTGTAGGCGCCAAAGGTGGTGAGCTGGGATTTAATCCTCCTCTCATGTGGCTTCGAGATGGTGGAAACCTTGGGATTCAATCTCTGAATTTTCAGGGTATTGGAGTTACACCTTGGAAGCAACCAAGGCTCGACACTTCTTTGCTTGATCTGCAATCTGATGTGTATCAAGCAATGGCTGCAGCAGCACTGCAGGAAATCAAGAGTGTGGATTCTTTGAAGCAGTTATCTCCATCTCTTCTGCAATTCCAGCAAACCCAGAACATTCCTGACAGCTCCTCTTCTCTATTACTGAATCAGATTTTGCAACGATCTCAATCTCAATTATCACAACCCTTTCTTCACACCATTCGTGAGAATCAATCTCAGACCCAATTTCAGTCCCATCTTCACCATCACCAGCCACTCAACGATCAACAGAAAATACAGCAGCAGCAGCAACACCAACATTTTTCTGATCATCAACGGATCCCTCACACAGTCTCGGCTCTTTCTCAGCTTGCTTCAGCTCCTCAATCCCAGAACCCATCTCTTCAAGCCCCATCTTCACTGACCATCCCACCAAACTTTTCGGAGTCCAATGGAAACCCTGCTGCCACATCCAGCTTGTCTCCGCTACATAGCATCATGGGCATATCATCCCAAAATGAAGCATCCTTCCTTCGTAACTTGCAAAGAACCAAGCCATTGGTCCCTCCAGATGCCTGGTTGCCCTCGCCCAAGAGAATCTCTTTTGAATCAGAGCTTCCTTCTGGAGCTGAATGTGTTCTGCCCCAGGTTGATCAGTTAGGTCCACTGCTGCCTATGGTCCCTCAACATTCTCTGTCTTTGCCACCTTTTCCTGGAAGAGAGTGCCCGGTAAATCCAGAAGGCAGTACTGATCCCCAGAGCCATCTTTTATTTGGGGTTAATTTTGACTCTTCCTCACTCTTTATGCAGAGCAATTTATCAAGGCTTAGAGGTGTTGGCGGTGAGTCTGATTCAACAAGCACAGGCATGCCGTTAGCTACTTCAAACTTTATGTGTTCCACGGGAACTGATTATCTGCTTAATAATGCCACAACCACTTCCAGTTGTATAGATGAATCGGTTCTTTTGCAGTCACCAGACAATGTGGACCAACCAAACCCACCAAATAGAACCTTTGTGAAGGTGTGCAGTTTGACACTATAAACTTACCCATTGCACTTGTTAGTGTATTTTTTTTTTTTTTTTTTTAAATCAAAACTCAACTTGGCCAAGTCAATGAAGACTTGGTGTCAATGGTAAAATGGAAACATAGTTGATGTACTGATAATTTGGTCCAAAAAAGTGATTGTGATTCCTTGAACCATATATTATCCACTGCCTTTGTATCTTAAGGACAGTTGGATAGATGGGTTATTGTGGATTGCACTTGGCTAAATATCATTTTGATCAATGATCTGCCTGTCTAGGCTCTTCCGATGGGGTTCTCTTTTGCACTTAATCCATGGCACTATGGTGCATCAAGAGCGACCTAGTATTTACTCTTCCAAGGAGTTGCCTTAACGCTATCATTTAAGTTTTTGCACCTTCAGTTGGCATTCATTTATTGACATGCATCCCGGCATTTTATATTTGGTCTTTTGATATGCATCCATTTATGTTTCTTGGTTTGTGATAAGTGTCTACATGGGCAGGTTTACAAGTCAGGGTCCTGTGGAAGATCACTGGATATTACCAGGTTCAGCAGCTATCATCAGCTGCGTAGTGAGCTAGCGCATATGTTTGGCCTTCAGGGCCAGTTAGAGGACCCTCTGAGATCAGGCTGGCAGCTTGTTTTTGTCGATCGGGAGAATGATATTCTTCTCCTTGGTGATGACCCTTGGCAGTAAGTAGTTTAATCTCCATGCGTGTATTACCAATCGATACTGTAGTGGTGCCAAGTATAAATTGACTTTCAAACAAAAGTTTCTCTCTCCTAGAAAACGCTTGGGCATTTTTTAGGAGAAAAACTCCCCTCTTAGTTGGACCAATTGGGATGCATGATGATCATGGAAGTCTGTTTGATAGAAAGATCTCTATGAGACCTACCCCCTTGATCCTTGCCCCTAAAATTTAATGGTTCTAGAGGCATCATTTTCTTATGATTTCAATCCAACGGTGAGGAAAAGTTGGATGAGTGTTCATTGGGGGTGGGGGTGGGGGTGAAAAGAGTACGATTGACTCAAGGTGGGCCCCATGATAAAAAAATGAGGGGCAAAAAAGGGATGCTTTTAAAGTGGGGCTTTTTGATGGATATATATAGGCTTGGCCAAGCTCACCTAAGAACGTCTCTCATGGGGACATCGTGTTGTGGGCCACGGATGAAGGGGCTAGGGGAATGAGATTAAAATTTGTGCTTTTGTCAAATCATGTTTCTTTGTTTATTGGTCGTGGGAGGACTTGATTTACTAATGGTTGGCCACACACCCCAGAAATATGGGGTTGGAGAAAGGGGTGCTCTGTAGATATCCACACACGAGCACAGTACAATGGAACAATAACAATGAAAGATGAAAAAGAATGAAAGGAGGAGGTGCACTTTCCAACGGGACAATGGAAGGTGACACTCGAGCTTGCAATAAGGATGAGCCAATGTTACAATCATCTCTAGATATGCCTGGCCTAGTTGAGGGAGTCAGTAAGACTGTTAGCCTCCCCTAGTCACCTAAGATAATGATATAGATCAACGTCTGAAGTAGTAAATTGTGCATCACGTGTTTGGATCTGACACCTTTTCATGTATGTATTACCTGGAAGTTCTATTAAATTTCACATCAAGTGGAGCTGCTCACTATTTTTTTCCCAGCCATGGAGTATACTTAGTGTTACCAAACTCTGGCTTGTTCTTGATGGTCTTTCCCCTCTGGCTTTTTTTCCATAATTTTTTGTTTCAGTATTTTTTTCAACATGGATTTGTTTTCGTTTCTTTTGACATTTTTTGATGTGAGATTTTAGTTTCTTTGACAAGTGAAATTGCGTTTATCCTCTCAGGGAGTTTGTAAACAATGTTTGGTGTATCAAGATACTCTCACCCCAAGAAGTTCAGCAGATGGGCCCACAAGACTACGAGCTTCTGAATTCAGTTCCAATCCAAAGGCTTTCCAACAGCAGCTGTGATGACTTTGTAAACCGAGAGGACTCAAGAAATTTGAGTTCTGGGATCACATCTGTGGGTTCTGTAGACTTCTGAAGAAGAACATTAGATGTCTGGGCACTTTAGCCTCCTGTAATATCAGCTTCCTGCCATGAAGGTTGGGGCCGAGCTAAGTTGCTTAATCCAAGCTGATACCGTGTTGTATGACATCGACATATAACATTGATATACATACGACATGCATGTGCTATTAGGAGATCAATGTGTGAAGATAGTTCTATTTTTATGTATTTATGCAATGCTTACTATTATTATTTATTACCCAATTGGCATCTTTTCCATTTTATGAACTTAAAGATTCTAGGATAAGCGAAGGCAAACTGCATCACTTGAAAAATTCCAGTGTCATGGTAAAGAGGGTTTGTGAGGGTTTATGGTCGAACCCTTACAATGATACATTATTACATTATTCTTTCAAAAAAAGAATCTCCCATTCCCTTGAGAGAGCACAAATTCTACTTTGAAATTATGCCAATTGCCAGGGGCTTAATTTTTTCCATGTTTTATTCAATGTTGTTCTGGAAAGGAATAAGTGGGACAAGCCCTAGACATGTCGGTCCGGTTGGGTTGGCAATGGCTATGGACCATTATTAACAACAAAAATCACTGATGGAGATCAATTCAAGTCGTTCACACCACACAGCATCTCATATGGACCACTGCCAAGCCATTTTCAAAGAGGCCTGACCGAACGTGCGGACCTCTTGCACCCTCTTGCTAGTGATGCTCTAATTGACATGCAACCCCTGTTTCTCTAAGTGAACCACATCCAGGTGAAACCCTACAAATGCACAGCACACCACCTAGCTCAAAAGCAGGCTAGTCCATCCAGGTGGGCCATATTTGTATGTGGATCGAATAGATCAAAATTATTTCTCCCACCATTTCTTTCAAACAAAATGGCCCATCAGATGAATAGTAAGATCTCAAATTGTGGGCCTCTTTATAATTACTTCTGCTTTGTCAATTTCTTAGGGGTAAAAATGGCAATGAGATTTTTGCCATATAAAAGCTTGCTTTAAACAGAAACAGATACATGCATGCGTACAAGCGACAATCCAAGACAATCACATCTGCCCAAAACTTTTGTAACAACAATCTGAGATGTTCAAGGACAAAATCACTGCCTTTAATTATCATTAGTGGGAATCTGTCAAATCCGGGAACAATGAATAACAATTCACTTGCAGGTATACCTCCCTAAGAAATTTGATATTTCTGTGGCACTCTCATAAGCTCCCTGTGAGGGGAGGCCCAGATGAATGATCATTGAAGGAGAAAATGAAGGGATGAAAAAGATGGAAACAAGATCAAGTTTGAAGGGATTGAAAGGATCAAAATATCAAGGGTTCAAAATAAGAGGTAGAAAGGTAATCATATCTTTTGATCATATAATTCTAACAGCTGCCTGAAAAGGTTAAAAAAAGTCAACTACTGACAAATAAGGCCACAGTGGTTAGTTTCACTGAAACATCCAGAAATAGATCACTGTGCCTGTGGGTTGCAGCTGTAGTGTGACTAGTGTCTCACTTTCACACCGATGTAGCGTATAAATAAATAACATTGACACACGCAAAGCAAATGAGACTTTTGATTAAAGAGGTTTCTGCATTCTGTTTTCACAAATTATTCATCAAGTAGTGATAATGTATTAAGTGGGGCTAATTTACTAGAAAAGTGTTACCTATACTACATTGGAAAGGGCTTGTTTGTGACATTTTATTCCTTTGTCCCGAATATTAGCAGGCTGTTTCTGATTGTTCTTTTCATTTCGTCCAATCTTTCCTGTCCAAAAGAAAAGAAAAGCCCCATGGTTGTCTGAGTAGTCTTATTAATAAATCTGCTTTATATCATTACAAACGAGTCCGGATCTCTTGTTTTTATGAAACAGGAAGATATATTTCATCCAATCCACAATCGCTAACTGTGTAAAATCTTAAACTAGCTAATGCACCCTCTCAATTTTTATTTTGGTATGAAAAAAAAAAATTCAAGGAAGAGATTTTACAAAGTTGACGATTGTGGATTGGATGAAACAAAACAGGGGATCCAGACTCCATTGCAACCTCATCCAAGCATTGTTTGATACTGACACATTATACATCCGGAAGAATTTCAAAATAGGGCTCAAGTTTTGTCCACTTTCCAAATCAGGACAAAAAAAAAGAGTTCGTTCTCAAAAAAAGGGCTTAAGTTTTCCAATTTCATTTCAAATCACGGCGAGATTTGAGATTTTCTAGCATAACTTGGGGTTTTCCAACGTGATTCGGGGATTTTCCTTCCTCTTTCTTCTTTATCCTCCCTTCGGGCTTGTTTGTTCAGTTTTCTTAGCATTTTATAAGATGGGTCACGCTATGAAAGGACCATTTACCTCATTCTTAATACGGTTGCAAAAGGGTATCCGATTATCCGATTATATGGAACTACCGGCAAAAAAAAGGGTTAGAACCTATTTTAGGTTCCGAGTTTGGGTCCGGACCAAATTTAGATTCCATTTGATAAAACGGGTCCGATTCTTGATCCATATAAGATTTCCGACATGTGGACTTGGGATCCAGCATACGAGTCTTTGATGTTGTAAATTATAGCTGAAAATCAAATTTTTTGAAACATTTTTATATATAATCTTGAAGGTAATAACTGAATGCATTATTATTAATTGAATGATATACTAATTTTAAAAAAAAAGATAAAAAAAATAAATAAAACCGATGTCGAAACTAAATTCTGGTCCTATAGATGGACTCATTCCAAAACCAAATTCGGGTTTTCCTAGCTAACCCTTCCTCTTTCTTCTTCTTCCCTCATCTTGTCTTTTTCTTATTCTTCAAATATACCATCATCTACGTCTGCATTAATGTCGAGGAACGTGACAGAGAACAACCTAATTTCCCATGCACAATTTTCTAGCTCTGCCTTTCGATTACCTTAGTTGGTGACTGATGAGCATAGTGTTTGCTCGTCTGAGTTGGAATATGATGGTGAACAGATGAAACTTTTAGCCATTGTCTCCATCTGTTGTAGTAATTGCTCGTTTGAGTTGGAATGTGTGGTTGTTTGTGGCATTTGGAATCAATCAGGTGGATTTAAGTGTTGATCGTCTTTGATCTTACGGTCTCCATGATAGCCACTCTCACGATTATTGATCTTTTTGGGTCATTGCATTTGAAGATTCAAAGAAAGAGGGAAGGAGGAAGTAAGGAGGGTTCAAATATCATCTGAAAACCCCCAAATATCGTCGGAAAACTTTGAATTTTGTCGGATGTCCTGATTTGAAATGAAAGTAGAAAACTCAAGTCCTATTCTAGAAACTGATTTGAAATCTGGGTAAAACTTAAGCTCTATTTTGAGATTTTCCCCCATATAGGATTACCAAATTCTCCCCACCGTATTGTTTGTTTTCCATGGAATACTAAAAAATTACATGCATAAGAATTCATGGTCTAATGAACTCCACCAAAGAATTATTACGAGGTGAGCTGAAGTATATAAGGTACCGATGTAGATGGGGTCTTAACTCTTAACCTTGCTAGGATTTAAATTACTATAGTGGCGGCAATTAAAGCAAATGGTTATTTGATGGTCGTTTTTGGATATTCACCTTTGATTCTTTATTTTTAACCACTTACACCAATACAAAATCATATAATTCTCATGAATTCAATTACACGAAACAATCAGAACCGAAAACTGCACAAAAATAAGAAATCCTTTGTGTTTTATAAAAGACGTGCTAGGGGTAGTGGATGTCTCACAAAGCTTAATGCTTATGCAGTGAGTTCCCCCACAAACTTGAGACCAACATATGGTGAATCACCAACACAGCAATGCATGTTGTACCCAAGCGTCAACACAATGAATGTGATTTAAAGAAAAAAAAAACCAAGAACACAAAGAACCGAAAGAAAATCTAATACATTACAAATCCTGATCTCTTTCACAACTTGAGTTTGGAATCTTTGGGGCTTCCTAAATCCATATTTTCTTTGCTGCCATCTCCACTTGATATGAAATGGGGAGGAGGAAAGAAGCTGAGATTGAGCGTGTCGTCGTTGTTGACGTAGATGACCTGAAACGCATCATATTTGATATCCAGAGACAGATGATTAAGGTAAGCTTGAAAGGACTCTCTGTGATTGAAGCTTAGAAGCCAAGAGTAAAATGAATGTAGAGACTTCCACACATGCACAGAAGCCACCATTGGATTTTCATAGCATCTGAAACAGACCCCAGATGAGGATCCCTTCATTTTCAAGAACCATGACCTTAGTAGGGCTAAGTAGGCATAAGAGAGATTATTGCTCAGATCGTCAGAGATTGGATGGGTACTGGTGATGAATAAAATGTCGCCGGTAGAGAATTTTGCGGCAGGATGGCCGTCCTTTGACTCTCCACCGTAAGCCTCAATGAAGCCGTACTTTTCCAAGGTGGCCATACTTGATAAGCTGGTTACCGCAGATTTCTGAGCGTGATCAAAGGAAGATCATAGTGAAAAACATCTTCAATTTTGAGGGTCATCACTCATGTTAGTTGAATTGTTTTGCAGGCAATCCTAATGCAAAATAAGCTGATAAATTGGTTACAGTAAGCGCGATCATATATAAATATATATATATATATATATATATATATATATGGATGGCTAGAGAGATCATTTTGAAGTGCACTTTGTTAATGCCCTACTAAGGATTTTGCAATAATTGCCTTCATTGCAGAATTCATTGATATTTGAGGACCTACTCATTAAGCTCCAGTATTTCCACTCAAATATTCTCTCTCTCTCTCTCTCTCTCAAATACAAGTCGATCATGGATTTCTTTTAGAAAAAGGAGGCAGAGGCATGCAATCTCTGGAAATTACAGATTTGCTACGGTTTATGTCCTTGACAAATAACACACAAGGTGATATGAGGTATTCTCTCTTACTAATTTCTGTAGACAGTGACCATGACACCTTTTTTGGGAAAGAAAATGATGATTATATATATATATATATATATATATGCTACTTTTAACATGTAACGATCAAGGGTTCATCAACATCACTCTCATGGGAGCTTTATTTACATTTTTTAGGGTCCAATTTATGAGATTGAGCTCTTAGGTTGTGGAGTATTTCTGAAAAAAAAAAGACAATTTTAAAGTTAAAAAGGAAAGCCCATGATGAGAACACAATCCATAAAAATAAAAATAAAAACATGATTTTTTTTGGTAAAAGGATATTTCTGCCTCCTAGTAGTTCGGACCCAAAATAAGAACTCAATTACAACCAAGCATTTTTAATAAAATAGAAGTTCCATCATAAAACCAACTACACTCAATGCCTTACAAACCCTATGATTTATCTTTCTAAATCCAAGAACTCACATATCCAATAGAAAAAAACCCCAATCAATTTAAAACCATAGCAACTTGGTGGTGAATGGCAAGGTACCTCCCTTCCACAGAAATAATTAAAAACCATTTCCCGATTGTAGCAATGATGGCGAGGGACATTGGGGGTGTATGTGTGTGTGGGTGCGAGAATATTTACCAGGAAAAAAAAGATTAAAACCCAAAAAATGCCACCATAAGAATCCATTACATTCAAGACCTATGTTTTCTATAAAGAAGGAGACTTGCAGGTGAAACGAGATTAAATCCAGCTAAAAGATATATAGCACTCAAAGTAGAAATGTCATTTTACAATATAGAGCAGATTGTTGTTATTGTTCCAAAAGGTCATGAAACGAAAAACCGCAATTTCATTCAAGGATCCTGATGGGATGAACCCCATTTCACAGTAACTTAAAAACTACATGGGTGATTCTCGGGTTAGAAGACATGAAGCATATTTCAGGTTCATCAAAATTTTCTTAACAATGAACAAGTATTATATATTCATTTTATGTTTTATGGGTTGGGTGCAAGTTTAATCTTAAGCTCAGGTCTTGGGCTATGCTTATTTCACAGTTGATTTTGCGTTTTTTTTTTTTTTTGGTTTAAGAAGTAACAAAATGTAATTTTTTCAAACAGACTTCAATGTCTAAAGCAATCGAACATCCCTTTTTTTCCTTCATTAAATTTACCCATAAAACTTCTACAATATTATAAGTTTGTCTGTACTTTTTTAATTTTTTGACAAGTTTGCCTATGTAATTTTATAATAGGCAAGTTTGCATTTTCTTAATTGAATCAAACATTCTATTTGTAAATGATTCTAATTTGAAATATTAAACCGATCATTGAATCAGCTTTATTTCAAATAGATCCAACTGGCCCTTTCTGTAACAATATTCCTTTATGGGAGTTCAAAAAAAAAAGCTCATTTCCTCTTTCCTTCTCCTATCTCTTTTGCACTAAGGTCTTCTTAGCCTGCAGCATATTTAAAATGCCTAAAATTGTAAGAAACTGCTTGATTATTTTGAAGAAAGGCCGTTTATTTATACTACTGATTAGGGCAGCATCAGATGATGTACTGTTTCTATGATTTATTCAGTTTTCACCATTGTTCAAAAACTAAAACTCAGCTTGGTTCAAAAACTTGTGTGATTCATGACTAAAAAAAAAGAAAAAACTGGTGTCAATAGGTTAAATAAACAGAAATATTTTCTAATAAACTTTATGGATTTTTAATGGATGCTGGACTCTAGAGTGAGTCGATCAAGATCGAGTGAGCTGAGTTTGAATCTTGACCATGTCATCATAAATCAGCCAAAGCTTGTTAATTCACTGAATTTTTCACAGGGTTCTTTGTTTTTATGGCCGAATTGACTTGGTCCAGTCTGAACAAATTTCACCCTATTTTTTTTCCAACTATCATCACCCCAGACTATTGTCACCTTAGATTGGAAATTATTTGAAAGGAGTATCCCAACTAATGTGATTTCATATATTGAAATGCATAGCATGTCTCATCAATTAGGGTTGGCCAAGTGCTACTTTTTTCAAGTTGGTTCAAGATTTTCTTTGATATGTTATTCATATTTTCACTTGGTGCACATCAAATTCATTATTGTAATTAATTATAAAGAAAGTTTTGGTAGTGTTTTAGAATTGAGAACCAAAGCAATTTCCTGGATGAACTTACCAAATTAGCAGTCAGTAGTTTCATTTTCTCATCAGACCTCTTCATCCATGCTCCATACCATATGACCTAATTAGGAAACAGAAACGATCTTAGAATATGGGAAGACAAGTAGGTCGATCTAAGAATAAAAGATGGAGTCACAAACTTTTTAATATTCATAACAACAACCAGCTTGAAAGAAACAAAAGCTGATCTATTGGCACAAGGAGAAGAAAGAAAACTATATAAAAAGGTACACAGAAACCAGGCAATAACCAAGTGATTTTTTGGTCAACTTTTAAGGCCATGAAAGAAACAGAACTCAATGGAGGTAAATCTACTTGGGGAGTTATTAAAAAAAGAAAATCAAAGCAAGAGAATATAACAACAACAAAGCTTCTCCATAGAGAACCCATCAATCATTTAAAAGTAAATTTAAAAGCAATCTTATAACAATCTAAAAATTTCTTAATTTTTCAAAGCAACAAAAACTCCAGCAGTTGCAACAATGAACAGTAAAATTGCTCTAAACAGGTCTAAACCATAAAAAACGAGTACCCATCAATCAATAAGTTAAAATAACAAGAGATTTAAGGGAAAGGGAAAGGGAAAGGTCACCATATTGCCATGGATGCTCTTGAAAATGGAGCTGTAAGTGCACCCTTGATCCTCAGAGCAGAAAGAGAAGTACTTGAGAGCCTCTACTAGGTTTTTTTCTAAGAGCCCAATAGGCTTGAGAACAAAGAAGCTGGTGTCCAAATTACTATTGGTGAAAGGCACAACACAAGGCATGGCTCTCTATCTCTCTCGGATGAATCAAAACAAAAGAGAATCCAAAAGATAACCAACCTGATGTGGGTGCAGATTGTAGGTGGAATTTATTGCAATGGTTTCTGACTTTCTGGGTCATCTTTGGCTTCTCTGGGTTTTGAACATTACCAGATGCTGCCAAGGGAGACAAGATATGAAAACGACATGGCCATGGTCATATCGATTGACTTTGAATTTTGACCGAATGAATAGAAGAGAAACAGCTGACTGTTCCATGAGACCCGAAAAACAAAAACCAATCCGACGTTTAGAGACGTAGGAAATCGAGTGGCCCGCATGCGATGGGTCCTACGTTAGATCAAGCGGAGTCTCCGCATCCAACTCGGTAAAACGGCCAAGTCAATGGACTGCTGGGTACACACCGTACAGCAGCACCCATGGCTACACCACTCACACAGCTTTTCCTTTGAACATAGAGAGATGGGAGAATCACTCGTGTATCACACACACACTTTTGCATGCAATGTATCCATGTGGGGTTGGGGCTGGAAACAGAATCTCATATTTTAGATTTTCCAAACCCTTTGATCAGAGAACAGCAAGATTACTGATTGATGGACACCTTTTACCAATTGATTGGATTGAAGACATATGTGTAGGCACTGGGGCCCATCCAAACTGCAGCCGATAGATTGGATTGAGAACATATGTGTCACATGTGAGGTGCATGGGCCACTATGTATGGTAGTACCCCATCCCATGAGTGGGTCGGTTACATATCCGTGAGAAATGACAGACAAAAACCTACCCTTGACTTTGTTCAGTTCTTCTCGACAACACCCACGAAAAGATTTGAATTTATTGGTGCTTATTTAACTAACCAGGGGATACTTCATTGATGGGGAGTTTTCAAATAAGACCTTAATCTTTGTATTATATAAAAAAGGACATAACTTTAGAAACTTTTTTTCAAATTAGCACATAAGTTTTTTAGTGAGTTTTCAATTAAGGACATCCAATTATTTAAGGTAGTTTCCCTCAAAATTCTTAAAATACCAAAATTACCCTTCATTTAAAATCATGACATTGATTTGGTAACCATTACATACAACCAATCGCCAGGGGGACGTCGGTTGTCCTTGATCACAGTCAGAATGCTGGTGACAGAAAAGAGGAGAATATAGAGGAAGTGAAGGATAATTTAGGTATTTAAAAAAGATGGATGGAAAATGTTATCAGAAAACATCTTTAAATTGATGGATGTCCTTAATTGAAAACTTTCTGGAAAAATTAGGGACTGATTTGAAAAGTTTTAAAAGTTGTGTCATTTTTTTTTCAAATAAAGCAAAAATTTAATGACTTATTTGAGAATTTTCCCTTCATTAAATGATAGTAAAATGAGAACAATAGGTTTAGAAAACATATTAAACCTAATTATGTTGGTAGAAGAAAAAATGTATTACTCCTGATTGTCATATGTTAATGGCCAATGGACCGGATTTGGTTTGACTCATTCGGGAAGCCTGGTAAAGATCCAAGCCCGTGAGTTTTGAAATGAAGGTCGAACCGTGGGGCTGCTAATGAGCCAGAAGGGCGTCAGCTTGACCCAAGCCTGGATGGTCTTGGGCTGGTTTTGGCTCTATTTTTAGCCCGTGGACCATACACTGAGTCTTTTTTTTTTCTTTTTTTTTTGGCTGATCATTAAATGGGCCCTGCTTGGGTCTGAAAATTCTTAAAAGGCTCATCCAGGACCATCGTATTTGATAAAATTGAGTATACATATTACATATGTTGCAAATGCTGGTCCTTAGATTGACTTTTAGAGGCCCACAAGCCTTTTGGGCCTGAAATTAGGCCTGATGGACGCTGGCTGAACTTGGCACATGAACAAATTTTCCCTACTTTCTTCTCTGCCCAAAACAAAGAGATCAATCTGATGGAGAGTAATATCAAGGTCAGCGTGAGGGTGTTTGGTAGACTGATCAATAAGTGGGCCCAATGCCACATACAAACAATGTGGGGTCCTCCCTTGAGTGTAAAATTTCTTTTATACTGTAGCGTATGTAGTTGTCGTTTAGAGGTCATAACATGCATAGAAGTGCACACCTACATGAGTCTGATGTGCCTATGCCAAATACAAATAAGAGATTCAAATATTAGACTTGGGGTCAGAGTCCATTAGAAAAAGAATGCATGTCTGGACACCCAAACTAGCCCTTTACATGGATCCAACATAGCACTCCCAAGGTGAATAATACGAAACACAACGAGCTGTCCTAATATTCAAATCTACAAGTAGTCCCACTGGGACCAATAGTTCACACTTTTTTACTTGTTTTTACCACTTTTTATCTTTGAAAAAGTCTAGACACCCCGACTGGGACCCGGGCCCCTTGGGGTCAGTTGGATCCCAGCCTCCCCTGGGATCCAACGGTCCCCAGGGGAGCCCGGGCTCCCAGTCGGGCTCCCCAGTCGGGGTGTGTAGCAGGATTCTTTATCTTTATCCAAGAAGTTGCCCTTCTTGTGCCTGGTTGAACACTTCTAGTTGTTCTCATGGAAAGAAAATTCAATTGACTATTCATTCACCAAGGCTAATTACAATCATAAAACAGAAGATAAGGTGGAGAAACATTTGAAACTATTAAGATGATACAAGACCATCAGTCCAGTGGGTCCACTCAGATGTATCAAAATCTTCTACACTCAGATGATACCAACCCCATCAATCCACAGAATGCGCCTAGTTGATGCATCGGCGCGACATGAGAAATTAGCAAATCTCTGCTGGGTGTTTCACATGAGCTACAGAATTCGACCTCATCGGTGTTGGAAATGAAGAATGATTGCAGAATTTCTGCTGGATCATATAGGGAAAGAAATTCAGACGTAAAAGACAACATGAAATTTATACATTTACATGTGAAATTCCGGATCCTCAGGCTTGAGGGGGGCTACAAAAATTAGCAATGCTTTAAGAATAATAAAAAGAATATTTTAGCAAAAGAATTCCTTATTTTCTTCGTTGAGGGGGTGTATCTCTCTCACTTCGTTCTTGTAATGACTCTGTGAGTAAGATCAACAAGTGCCCGCCTAGAAATCCGAATATCCTCATCGTCACTTTCAGGGAAAGAATCAATTGCTGCAGCAGCAAGAGTAGCATGTTTGGATGCAAGTTCCTTTGTCCTCTGTATCCCTTGGCTCTTTCCAAGGTAGTCAAGTGCCTGAGAATTTTCACATGGAATATTAGTTAGTTCATCATGCATTGCATACACAACCAGACATGTAGATTTAGGAAATGAATGCAGGATAAGATAGATAACAACGTATGGCGTCTCAGCTCACTTGATTTCTTATAGTGAGATCTTCTGTTTCACGTATTTGATGTGGGGCCAAAATTTTGAAAACTTAAAAGACGCAACTTGACTCAGACGAGATACACCAATAAAAAACTTGACTTGGACAAGATACATCTTGTTGAAGAGTAGGTTAAGACTTGATCGACTAGACTTGGTCAAGATTCAGTTGGCACCACCTATTCTCAGATAAAACTTGGAAAAGCCAAGTTACATTTTCATTTTTATTATTTTGCTATCAAATTTTCATTCGCCCAACTTGACTAAGTCGTCGTGTTCACATGACCACTTTGAGTCGTCTTCGGATCATCCTAGAAAGAATTGATCACGCAATGTAATCTTCACCTGCAAAAGGAACATGAGACACCCTTACCTTTAGGAGTTCCCGATTTGAAGTATCATGCATGAACATTTTCCAACAGTAATTGGCTCTCTCCTTTTTTTCCTTTTAGATAAAGGTGAAATCCTATCAAGGCAACAAACTGTGCCAACAAGATTGAGACACGGAATTCAGACCAGGCAATGGACATCTTAAAAGTCTCCAGAATGGAGAATCATGAATGCTTGTGCATGCCATTAACAACTCTAGATTACATCATGAAAAGAAGACATGTGATACCCATAACTGCATAGACGATGGATGAGGATCTTCACCAACAAGAACCAGGATGACAATTCTTAGTAAGTCATTTTTGCCTCTTTTGATTGGTTTTGAATTGTGTCTTGCTTGTAGAAGTGGAGAGAATCTAGCTGTTAGGGTGCAGTATGCCACACCACATTGCTCACAAGTATATCTGCATGTTTGAAGGGTGCAAATGAATTGGCACTTCAAGTGTATGCATTGCTGTAAGCAGCTAGAGTCACTTACTTACTCGACCCAGTTCAAATCAACTAGCCATAATGGACAAAAAACAAGGCTGTTAGTTCGTAATCACCAGAGGCTAGTGTTCATTTGGTTCAAAACCAGCTCAGTTTCAAATCATTACAACGGTCTCTTGAATCGGTGTCATTTCACAACAACTTTCACCACCAGGTATCTTTTAATTTTAACCATCATCCAATCCAATTGGGAAGTTACCATTATTAGAATTTTGACACCTATCGGACTCAAACCTGATTTGGCACCAATTCACTCTCATTAACTTCTTTAAAGTTACTTCATTCCTAGGTTTCCGGTTATCTTTACAGAATAAATCTGCAGGATCTGTTCGACTGTTTGCTTTGAGCACTTCTATAGTCTGACACTGGTCTCCAGTGCCCCCAACTGCAGATGGGCAACTTTGGTTGGGTCTATGTTCTGGAGGCAGATTTGCAAGAACCTACTGCCACCTTTGGTTCGTTAAGAGTAATGGCAAACAGTCATAAGGACAATGTGATCAGCAATTCTTGCTATTCTATTTTACCATTTCAATTTACCAAATAATATTCACACAAGTGAAAATGACCAAGTCCAAAAAATTCTCTGGCTCCACCCTGCCAGGCCATGTGTATGAGCAAGCGAACGTTAGTAACAAAAATGACCAAGTTCAAATTTCAGCAGACACATGTAGGTGACCTGATAGTGGGCCAGTTTGATTTCTCTGCTAGGGATGTTTACAATGTGTCACTCCTGATGATCAGCCCAAATATCACACACAAGCCATTCTGGAAGCATGTTGAAAAGATCCACTTCGCATGAATAACCCTTGAGGCCTTAAAGAAGACAACAGAGATACCCATGATCTAAAATTAAATGAGTCTCATTGCCGCAGTCAACTCATGTTCCAAACAGTCCACAATTTTCTAAACATTGGCCCCTAAAAACAGAGTTTTCACACATTTCAGATAGAAGTCCTCAACAAGTCATTATCAAATGATAAGCCTGTCTTTGAATATATATATATATATATATATATATATATATATATATAAAACATAAGGAGATTATGAGGAAAGAAACACATAATTCTACGAGACTAATAGACTATTGAGAAAAGAAGAAATATTTAGTGGTTTCACAGAGGAATATGAAATGTTTCTTCAGCATTCAGTTAGTATGTGTAAGCAATAATTCATTTATCTGAACAGGTCATATGTCGGATAGAGCTGTTGTGATAAAGGGACTGTTGACCTGCACACCAGAGTCTCCAGAAGGGAGAATCTTAAACCTTCAATCGTTAGCCAGCAAACAGATGGCTAAAAAGAAAATGCAGTAGCAGCACAAAGTTCTGGGGTTTATGGGAATTTTCTATGCATGAACCATTCATGGAGAATCTTTAAACAATGGGTTCCATTTGTAATAACTTATGCTGTCACACAACTTATGCATATTTGCAGGTTGAGTCTCATTTAATTCCAATTGACAAAAAAGGATATAATATGAAGATAACACGGACCAAAGCTTGTGGATCAACACAAGCTTCGAGTTTTGTAAATAGTGATCTTTTCAGAGTGTTATCTGTAGAGGCATGGATTCTCATATGGTACAGACATAATGGACTTTGAAGCAATTTAGACTTACAAGATCAATATCTGAAGGGTTGTCGAATCCTCGATCAACCAATCCACGTAGTTGAGGGAATTCTTCGATGGCAAATAATACTGGAGCTGTTATGATTCCCTGAAACATGAGGAAATTCAGTACAAGTACAACTATCACTAGAATGTTGTATTCAATAATAATCCTCTTGTTCCTTGCACAGTCAACATTCTATTTGCCAAATAGGGCTATAAAATCACAATTCATATAATTTTTTTTTGGAATGGACCAAAAAAACTGACCATGGGTTCCAAGATTTCTGAAGATTTTTTTAGCAAATTCAAGTACATATACAATCTCTTAACCTTTTCAACAATGTTGTAACTCTCTCTCTCTCTCTCTCTCTATATATATATATATGGAAATATTCAAGTGAGGGATTCCCTCACCATGTGTGGTGAGGGAGAGGGACTCCCCTTTTTGGGGAAGTTTTAAGTACCAAAGGGCTTTTGTACTTGATGGGAGTACACCCTTTTGTACTTGAAACCTCCCAAAAAGGGGAGTCCCTCACCACACATGGTGAGGGAATCCCTCACTTAAATAAACCCCCCCCCCCCGCCCCCCCATTTATATATATATATATATATTGACATCTTCACATCATCAAGGCCTAATCCCAACTATTTTTTTACCACTATTTGGAGGTTGATTTGAGACTCGTATTTTCCACTTGACCCTATTCAAGGCATGCATTCCATAACTATGCAATCTAATGTATCTCCTTGCTACTTCATCCACGCTCTTAAATGGCCCACTTCTTCTACTTCTCTGAACTATTAACCCTTCAAAATGTTATACAGGGGCTAATTCAGGCCTTTTGTGCACATATACAGAGACCATCTCAAATGGCATTCCTTGATTTACTTATTTATTTCTACAATTGGAGCTACTTGTAGGTTTAGGTGAATGTGTAAAAATTCTATTGCATTTTCATGTAGTAACAAACTATGGGAATGGTCCAATGCATAAGCTTCACCTGCACTATGCTGTAAAGACCCTTACAGAACACAGCAGTTCCATCATTTGGTGCAAAATGGCCATGGATAGGACAAGAAAAATAAAGCACTGTCCTCTCTAGATGATCATAACCATCCATCGAGAACTCACATTCGTAGATAGATGGTCTGTCCAAAAATTAACTGTCCATTTGCAGGCTCTTGGAAAGTCACAATAAAGATGATATGGTTGGTCTGATTGCATCAATGGTGGGCTCTTGCTATTCAATGATCCACCGAATTCAAAGATGGACCAAATTGTCAACTGCACAACAGACTCTAAAGTGTGGATCACTCAACAATAGTGATAAAGCGAGAAACATAAAGGGATCAGAAACACATTCTAAATGTTTCATCATGTTGCGCATGTACGTCAGATTGTGATGAGTTTATATAACAATCAAAATCCTAATCATGATTAAACATGGAACCTGAAATTTCTTAAAGCCAAATACTCCAAAAACTTTGGGTCACAACCATTGCCTCTAGAAGTCCAGGCCTTCAGGCAAAAGAGCACCCCCGACACTGCAGATCACGGATATAGTTGAGCCTTTGATGCTACTGGGTTGTCAACGATCAAACGGATGGCAACACTCTACCTTATTTTCTAATTTTAATCAAAGGCAATCAAAGGCCTCAATGGATTTACAAAATGATGCAGGAAGGATGTGAAATCAAGTATGTTGAATGGGTTACTTGATTACCTTTCTGACTAATTAAATTTTGTGGAAATTTTGACAACAATTGACGAAGTAATGGTTCATTTTCTGATAGGATTTAGCATAGTGACAGGTCTTTAGGGGTATTTCAGTCCTTTTCTCTTTTATTTATTACACTTAAAAGGGTGAGGAACAAAGAGCTCAGGTTTTAGATGGTTGAGATAGTGCATAGGGCTTTGCTCTTTTTTTATTTTATTTTTATGCAAGAGCTATATAAGCAATGCAACCCATAGCTTTTGGCCATGTCTACTCATGTTTTTGAGAATAATCCCAAAGAGAGGGACATGTGGATGTGCATCCATTTGGAGCATGTGATGTAATGCCGGATCCAAGTGTTCTTCCACGTGTCTTTGCCTTGCTATTTCCATCATGTCACATCTGTTGTAGCTAGTATTGTGAATTCGATTGAAAGATTAAGGTAGTAGAAATCCTAGATCTCTGTTTGTTGCAGTCCAGACCAAATCAACTTGTTTCCAACTGCGTCAGCACGGGATCAAAAACATATATTAGGAACATTCACAAACTGAGAGAGAGAGAGAGAGATTAGCTTTTCTTTCTTAATTCCCTTCTATCAACGAGGCAGGATATTAATTTTTCTTTCTTAATTTCCTACTATAAATGAGACAGGCACAAGTAGTGTCATCTCTAATCCCATTCGATCTCCTTGATACATGCAAATCAAGTTCAAAGGCTGATCCTTCTTTTCAAGCAATCAGTCACACAAGTAACTGTCCAGCCAGCCTAAGCAAATTTGAATTCAAACAAGATTGATCACTAAACAAGAGCCCTAAATTGATTAAACATATCTATCAAAAACTACAAACACGAAAAGAATTCACAAAATCCTTGTATAATTTAGCCAAATACCAACAGACCTGCTCAGCAATCACATTTGTGACAGCCCAAAGAGGTGATTGTCTTTGGACAGTTTCCAAGTGTAGAATCTGGTATAAATTCATAATAGTGTGAGTGTCCAAAAGCAACCATTTCAACATAGTGATTTGGGGGACAAAAAGCTACAGCTCAACAGATTACACGAGAATACATGTAGCTGTCTACCTGTCTCAAATTCTCAATATCAGAACCTAAAACCAAATTGCAACTGTTGAAAGATGTTTTTGAAAGAAAAAAAAAAAAAGGTTTTGAATGGACATATTTGCTCTACCCCAAGTATTGAGTTGAGGTAGAAGCAATTTATCCAATCAAACCCACATCCAATCACCATCTTCTCATGTTTGCAACTTTTCACACCAGAGAAGACTCCGCACACATGGAAGATGAACAAGAAAAGGTCATAATGCATTGATGTAATTCTCGCAAGTAAAAGAAACAGCAGAGGATAGAGGGTTACATGGCGGATGTCAGATAAGGAACCCTTTCCAAGGGAAGCAGATGTGCCAGTGAAATCAAGTACATCATCAATCAATTGATATGCCAATCCCTGCAAGGACGCAGAAGATTAATTAACCACAGGGCTGCGTAGACTCGGTTCGGCCCTTACAACAAGGCTTAGCCTACTTCAACCAGGTTTGGCTTGTTTTTTAGAGGCTTTCAGCCGTTACAAGTGAATTAACTTTGGGACAAATCAAATTTAATTCATTGATGGAGATAGAAATGGATGTCAAAGATAAAAACGAACCAGATTTCGACCATAATCATAAGCAAGCATTGAAACTTCGGCCGTTTGCCCCGCAAGAAGAGCAATTGCTTTGCAGCTGTTAGATATCAATGATGCTGTCTTATAGTATGTTTTCTGCAAGTAGTACTCCATGCTGTAGTGGACAAAATTATTTTCATATCAGCCATTGTGAAAGAAGTCATCGACTCAGGAACCAGAACGCCAATGAAGTGTCAACAGATGAAGAATACAAGGCCCCGATGGACCAGAATGTCAAAGTACCCTAATAAGCAGTACATTACATGTGGGCCAAAGTGGAAAAAGGAAGCCTGAAATTTTTTTCTCAACACTCAACTTTTGCTAATATAAAAATTATAGATATAAGGGTTTTTTCAGAAACAGCCATGCCTTTGGTGTTCATCTGGAAGCACAATAATCATGAGGTGTAGAAAGGTTGAAAGGCCTTCTCAATTTTCACGACCCACCTTACCCATGTGTAGAAAATGTGAACCATCAGATCATGGGAGGTACTGTTTTACGACCTCAAATTTTTTTTAAAGCCCAGCCCTTAGATTAAGTCAAATAGGTCCCAAATTTGCACAATCAATACAAGGGTGGCTGTGGGAATGGGTGGTGACTAATGAGTGTCTTAGGGGTATGGATTGATCATATGGAGGGCCAAGGGCCACAGGCCACGCCATTCGGTATTAGAGATGGCTGGCCCATCCATGAAAATTGGTGTGCATATGTGTGTAACATTCACAAGACGACAAGAGTATTCAGGAACAGCCTGGCCCTTGAGCAAATAATGGCCAGGCATGTGGGGCACATCTGCAACCCCATGATCAATCCCAACCCTTCACACACATTACCCTCATTTACAGACCTTGGATTAGTCATGAAAAAACATGTCCACAGACACTTAATCTAATGACTAAATACTGTCCAATTTTGAGGCCCTCAAAGCAGTGGTTAAAATGTTCATATGGTTCCGATGTTTTGCACAACTGGGTCATCAAAAGACCTTTCAATCCCCTACCTACCCTAACAACCCTTCACCACCACCCCCATCCCCCCACACCCCACTCTTCTCCTTCTCCTCTCAAACGACCTGAGTGCAGCAAGCCAAGGTACACTCATTGTGATTTAGAAAGACATGGAGACAAGTCAGTGGATACAAGGTGTCAAAAATACTCCCAAACCTTGTAAATTTAACATTGAAAAATCTATTCAATTATATGAGATTACAGAGAGATATATTTATCCTACAAACATCCATTCATATAACAAATAAAACTATCCCTTCATATAATTAAAAGACACCAATAGTCATCCAGAGCCCAGATAAACAGATGTAAACTTTAACAACATAATATAAATAAACAAAAATGTAAAAAAGACAAAAGGAGTATATAGATGAAGGCCTTTGTCTAAAATCTTTGTAATGGGTGCCAAATACAAAGCTTATTTCTAGAAAACAGTGTCCATGTTATCTTCTCATAAAAGAAACAAGGGTGCTTTATTCTATTGTTGCTTGTAAGAGCATTTGTGTTCTTTTGTACTAGTTGCCCGAGATATGGTGTACAGTCTACAGGACAACCTTTTGTCACTTTCTTCTTCAGTGCTTTTATCAAGAACATTCACATCTTCCACTTCTCGTTAGTGAGATAGTATAAATTTATAGCATCACTACAGTAGCTAAAAAAAGAGACTAAAAAGGACATTACAAAAATACTTGAAGGAAGTTAAGACCGAGTATAGATTGTTAAATTATTAAAATCTTTTCTAGTTTTTAATTTTTCTTGTGAGAACTTGATGATCTTTTTATATCTTCTGTTATTAAAATTTATAAATATTTCTAGTATTCACATTATTTTTCCAAGTATATTCTCTAAAAAGAAGGCCAAGAAATGAAATGAAAATCAAAACAATGCCAATACTAGATCTATCACGTTAGAAAAGGAAGAGTCAAAAAACAATGGACCTGAAAATGATAAAAACACTAATTGAGCTAAACGTGGTCTTATAGATTTATTTAGTAATTGGTGAATTCATGGTAGGATCAAGTAAATGAGAACCATAGATAAAATATTCTTCGATCAGACTTATTACAAGCATACTGCTATTTTTTACCAGCGCTTGTGGCACAGCGGAAGGTGCTTACTATTGCAACCTTAAGGTTTCAGGTATGGGCCATGATAACAGTAGGAAAAAAAAAAAGGATTATGCATCTTAGATCTCATACCTACAACGTTGATCAGACGTAGTTGTCATTTGCATTGTTTCACCAGTAACAAGATGCTCCACAACAGTAGCCAGTAATGACACAACCTGTCCATGAAGAGGAAATAGGGGCACCAAAATGTTTTTGTAATTTAGATCAGTTTCTAAGGCACCACAAAAAGATAAGAAAAACATTTCTGGAAGGGGAAGAAAAAAGTAGAACACAGGAAAATAAGAAATTCCACAATCAGGTATTAAAAGTTTCATGGATAGACCCATCAAAATAGAGCCATTAAAAAAAAAAGCCATAAAAATGAGGCTAGAATCAAAAGGAGTGTTTGGTAATGCAAGGATCTATTTTAAATAGACGTTTTTAGATCAATGGTTGAAAGTTTTTCACAAATTTCTCAAGATCCATAAGGCACCAAGCCTTGAAAATTGACCCCATAGTCGCGTTCAGCCTTCCAAAGAGATCTAAAGGTTGGATCTTGTGTTGGGGGCCCATAGAATCCAGAAAATATTATCCAATGGCTCTTTTTTTTTGCACATATCTCGCGATTGGTGATGATCCAACGGCTGAAATTTGGTCTCATAGTTGTGCTTGATCTTATAAACAATTTCAACAGTTTGGATTGTGATTTACTATCCTAGAAATAATAAAAAAAAAAAAGAGAGAACAACATGACTGCTTATGAACTAATCCAAAATTGAGCATGTTACATCAATGGCTGATATTGATTTGCACAAATCTCAAGATTCACAAGGTATCAAGCCTTGAAAATTAACCCTATAGTCATGTTCAGCCTTCCAAAGAGATCTAACGGTTTGGATCTTTTGTTTGGGGCCCACAGAATCTAGAAAATACTATCCAATGACTCACTTTTTTTGCACATATCTCGAGATTGGTGATGATCCAATGGACGGAATTTGGCATTATAGCCGTGCTTGATCTTAGGAACAATTTCAACAGTTTGGATCGTGACTTACTCTCAGATTTTTTTTTTTTTAATTTTAAAAACTGGATGGGGGCGTTGTGGAGTGGATTTCACAGTTCATCTGCCTCTGTTTTTTGCCTCTACTTTTCAAGTGCATCCTTTTTGGGGTTGTGGATTTAAGAGGTATTGCATCTACTTCTCTAAAGTTGGCAGAGGCCGAAATCACTGCCAAACGCCTCTATTTTCACAACCTCCACCCACTTTAGAGATTCAGAGAATTCGAGGCAAAAAATAGAGATGCCAAACAGGGGCTAACTAATCCTAATCAAACAATAAAATTAGAAATAGCTCCCTAATTAAACAAGGAAATAAAATAGAAATAGGATAAAAGGGAATGCCACAGTAGCTCTTAGTCAATTGGGCCTGTGGGCTGAACTACCAAAAGGACTGGGTTGACCTCTGGGTCAATGTGTGGGCCCAGTTGATTTCTTGGGTCTGGTCCGTACTGCATCACTGATTTAGATCAAACTCCAGCAAGAATTTTTGCAATATTATTATATTGCATTCCCTTCCCTCTAAATGGTCACTAGAACAGTCATAAGACCATATTTCTCCCATTGAAATCTCTAACCAACCCTCCTACTTCTACCTAAACTCCTTGATTAGAGACTTATACCAAGCCCCAAAACATTAACAAATCGAGCCAGAATCAATTAGGAAAGAACACCAACCCACACAGTTTACAAACCCAGCCCTGAAAAATTCTAATATTTGATCAGATATGAATATTTGTTCACCATGAAAAATCTCAGTGATCAGATCTACTAAGGATATATGGGTACATTATTGCATGATGTCATGATGCTATTAGCAAGGGCGACTAACCTCCTCCATCATCCCGCCACATGTATCAGATACAAGTTTCCCATATCAATAACATAGGTTCTTAGGGATTAATAAATAAGGAAAATTTTCTCCTGCGGAAGCGCACATCAAGAGCGTCACCAAAGGACCCCCCTGAATTCCACTGGGTACTGTGATGAATAGCACTGATGCGCAGCACACAGGAGAAAATTGCCATAATAATTTAAGGAACAAATAAATCTTGGCACGGATGAGAATTTACAAGAAATCTTAGACGATGATATACCTCGGTATTTTTCAATGATGCCAGTGCAACACAAGCTCTGGAAAGCAGAAAATCTCCCGCGAGTACAGAAATCTGCATCATATGATGACAACAGCTTTAAGGTACAAGACTGAAACTCAGGATAGTTTTACTTCAGCAAGGAGAATTTGGTGTGACGGTTCGTTTCACCAAATCAAGCAAATGATCACTTGATTACCTTGTTGCCCATTACAAAATTCAAAGAGCCGATACCACGTCTTGTATCTGCATCATCTAAGACATCATCATGAAGAAGGCTTGCAACCTGTGGAAAATGCAATTAGTAATTCAAATATATAAAGGTGAGCATTGACAGGAAAAGCATTTTCTGAAGCATTGTCTATGGGCAAGCCAGATTCCTAAACAAGTCAGCTTGACCAAGAACAGGATGAGCTTGCTTGCCAGACTGCACAAACCATCACATAAGGAAAGGTCCAGGCCTATATTTAAGGGACAACTGAAGGGCTTAGTACATTTCCAATTGAGACAAAGCCCAAGATATAAAAATAGAAGAAGTAAAATTCTATAAATGAAAAAGTGATTAAAATTATATTTATTGAAAAAATTAAAAGATTTTGGTCAAATGTGAAGAAACAAATTGTGAAATTCTAAAATGTTGGCAATATTTTGAGAATTCAACCAATCTTCTCAGGATATTGACACTTCATGGAAATCGTCCACATGTATGGCCTACATTTTATGTAAAACCTTCCCAAATAGGTCAAAATACTGCTGAGATTCTTTTACTATGTTCACAAACTTAACCAATACAAAGTCCAGGACTATGTATGGCCACTAGGCCCACTACAAGCCAGGACTGGCTTTCAGGCCAATGGGCCGGTCAGGCCTATTTTCACTATTTCAGGGCCCAAAATACATAGGCTGGGATCAAGTTAGGAAGGCCCAACAAACTGATAGCCCCAAATCTCATCATGAACTGAATGTGTGAAATAACAGGAGGAGAATAATACAGTAAATACAGAACAAGTTTTTCAACAAACATGAATCATTTCAGTGATTTCAGCAATACACTGCTGCCTTGCACGCGTTTCCTTCAACATGCCATGAAGCACACTTTCAGCAGCTGATTCGGGTATGGCCATATTTAAAGCTGATGCCATCAACAATAGCACCTGCAACAAGTACCAACCGTCTTTTATTTCAAGGAAAGAGAATAAATAGGTCCCGACAGTTGATATGTCAGAAAATAAACAAATGAACACAGTAACAGCTTACTAGTGCAGAAAGTTGCATGCAAAGGTTTCAACATCTGACTAGGAAGAACAAAATCCTAACAAAGTAATAAAGCATGAAGCAAGGATGAACTATAATCCGTAACTAGATCATGACCATAGTCGGCCCTGATCTTTTTTACATGTGGTATCCATGGTTCAGTGATCCAAACAATTTCAATGAAGACTCCCACCATTGAAAGACCATGCCCCAAAATAACCCAGATCTAGTATACAAGGGATATCCCTGATTCGAGAACTGGATGACTAAATAGAAGCACATATAAAAATGCATCCGCCAGCATGCTACAAAACATCACATCTACATCATTAACTCTTACCGTGGGACGAAATCTCTTTCCTTCAACACCCATCTTGAAGAAATATTCAGCAGCTGATGCCAGCTTAGGTACCTGTACGAAATTACATCTATAAAATGAGAATTTTGGCACTTAAAGGTCATGTTTGGAAACAGGTGAGGAATCCACAGATTTGAGGATTCCTAACAGCCCTTGGAAGTTGAAACAGGGCTACCCTTACTAAGGATTTGTATAGTTAAGGATTCCTTAAGTCTAGTTTGGTAACAGATGTGGAATCTGCAGATTTGAGGATTTTTTACCCCTCCCCCTTTTCGGCTGAGGGTTTCCAGATTCCCTTTTTATTTTTTGTCGGGTGGGTGGGTTTGTCAAACCTGAGAATATTAAAAAATGAGGATCTCAGATGGCTTTAAATCCTTGGGGATTTACAATTGCCAAACCTGGGTTTTCCACTACTTGTGGGATAGCAGAAACCTTTTCCCCAAGGATTTAGTTGCCAAACGTGACCCAAAGGAGTTTTGGCCTACTCTGTATTCGCCCAACAAAGCATGATATAGGAAAGAGAAATCCCAGGGCTCCATTGGAACAAAGACTGCATACCTCAGCAACCACCATGGAACGTAATCTATTAGCTAGGGTTGAAAGTTCATCGGCAACAAGAGAAAACGGATCCAAAGGTTCCTGGAGACAATCACTTCTGAGTCATAATGATTTATGAACACAAATAATCCCTGCTTGATCTCAATGTACAAATGAAAGCATAACTGTTTACTCGATAAATAGGCATATTATGAAGTGTTACCAAGTAAAATGAATTTGAAATTTTGCTCTAAGTAATATAATGCACAGAAAAAAAAAAAAAAAAAAAAGGGAACAACAATGGATAAACACGATTGCAGACATCATCCAATAAACATCATGCTGTCATACATCAATGTGTAGGGGTTCATATAGAAAGTCATATATAATACATCTGCTTTAGGAATCTGTGGTGTTGACACAGGCACTTCAAAGCTGAAAGATATAATTGAAGGTAAGGTATATCCATTCACCTCACCAAGATCTACCAAATAAAAGAAAAATGGGAGGGAAGCAAAATAAATTAACAACTACTAACCCAGAAAACTCGAGAGAATCGTTTAATCTCCAAGAACTCTACACAAAATAAGTAAAGAGGCTTGATTTCATTAAAAGGGAAAACTACTCCAGTAATATCCTTTACATCTCTTTTAAAAGTAGAAGTTTAAAAGTAGAAGAAAAAAACCTAATCAATCTGAATCATTAAAAATTGACAGGTCTATCCTAATTCCTAACCATTAAAACATGATAAAAAAAAATGACAAAAAATAACCCAAAATCCGTAACTCTCTTACTACCTAATAGAAAGTGTCCATAACTTTTCTCAACATGAGTTAGAATCATACAAACTAGGGCTCATTGGAAAGCTAATTGAATAAGCTATCCAACAAATCCAATTTCAAGTCATTTTGACATTATTTGACCCATGAAATCAGGCAATCATTAAAAAAAAAAACCGATGTGATCAAGTATTCATATTTATACGAGCTTGCATCAGATGCGTACTATGATGACAACCGCAAGGACTAACAGACTCAGATCAGGTAAACGCAGCACTTGCCCTGTTAAAGAACTATAGTTTCTTTTCTTCTCACCCCCAATACCAAGGAACTGTTCTTTTTAGTCAGGATACCAACTGCCCACACCATGGTAACACCAGTATGATTCTGGAGTCTGGTTTTAACTGTAGGATACAGTTTAAGAAATATCCTACCACATTGAATGTCGAGATGAAGTGAATCTTATTGAAAACGGTTTCAATCTTATGTAAATCCTAATTGTGAGCATGTTAGAAACATTTATTGGATCTTACAATTTCAATTTGAATCTCAGGATTCCTTACAAAGGCGGGTCATTGAATTGTGGCTGTGCAAAACCATAATCAAAACTGTATCCCTGCTCCCACTAGCTGTACCCTTCTTTTAAATTAGTTATGCAATTCTTCACCTGCCCTCACATGGAGATGATTTGCCAAAATAATGGTTTAAAATATCAGTCGATAAGGTATGCGTAAACCACTAAGATACGTATCGTATGGTAAGTGCTATTTGTATAGGTATTGGCCAGTATTCACACAGACATTGGCCAATATGACCAATAATTTGAAAATATCAACTGATTAAGTACTCTCCTCCTCCAGGTCATGATGATTCATGACAGAAATGAGATTGTGATCACATTGGCTATGAATGGAATTTGAAAGTTTTTGAGCACTGGTCTCTCTCTCTCTCTCTCTCTCTCTCTCTCTCACACACACACACACACACACACACACGAGAACAACTCACAAATGGCAATTCGAATCACTCAAGATCTAGGCATCTTGAAAAATGGAACCCACAGTGACTGATTTCTTCATAATCAACCTGATTGAAAACAGTGCACGGTTTAACAAAATTGGTCAACTGTCCATGTTAAAAAAAATAAAAAAAAAAACTCATCAGATGAGTGTAGTAGGCTGTTTTCCAGCCATAAGATTTCAATACGAGTCACAGCTTCAAAGCAGCTTTGATCTTGCACATATATGGGAGTAGGAGGCATGGGTAGCATATCAGAACTCCAATTCAGTGTCTTATGTTCCAGCTTTATTTTTCATTCCTTGATCAAAAAGTGAATGGCATACCATACCAGTCTTACATACCTATTTATCTATCACTTTCTACCAATATTTTCTTTCCTTCTCTTTATTTATTTATCATTATCATTATTATTTGAATGATCATGCTCTACCAATCTGTTTATGTAAGTTCCTAGTATTTTTCATTCCTTGATCAAAAAGTGAATGGCATACCATACCAGTCTTACATACCTATTTATCTATCACTTTCTACCAATATTTTCTTTCCTTCTCTTTATTTATTTATCATTATCATTATTATTTGAATGATCATGCTCTACCAATCTGTTTATGTAAGTTCCTAGTATAAATCAGATAAGTCATCAAGTCAGAAGGGAGAAGGGAGAAAAAACTAACCTCAACCACAGAGCTTCTTTCTTGATGAATTTGATACCTTACACCATGGTAGGCATGCGAACCATAACAATAACTTCCTCTGCCACCAAAAACCTACTAATCCAAAAGAACCATAACAAGCACATTACCAATGGGCATGATCAGCTATCACCAAGTACAAATGACAAAGTTAGTTCTGTGAAAGACAAGCTAGCAGCTGAATTTCTGAAAAGCAAACCAAACAGGGACACAAAAATGAAAAGGATAAAATCATACTAAAAGAAAACAGGAAAAAAATTTCAGAAACACCAGCAAAAAAATGCAAATGAAAACAAGAAACACATAAAAAAGCTTGTGCAAATTAAGTAATTCAAATAATGACGACATCACACACAGAGCAGTTCGAACGATGAGCTTGAGCCATTGCCATGTGACAGACTTACCCATATGGCTATCAAAACCAACAACTTTTGATGATGGAAATATCAATTCCCAATAGGGAAATTATACAATCAAAATAATAAATAATAGTAAAAGATGATCATTAGGCCCATAAAACTTACATTGTAAAACAGCAACAAAACCATAAATCAAAGGAATTTAAGGTTTGTTTGATATAATAATAATAAAAAAAAAAAAGAAATAAAGAAAGAAAGATGCATGCTTGCACACCATTCATTCTCCATATTCTTTTAAATAACAAACTTTATATGAGAAAAATAAAAACCAGAATAAAAATAAAAATAAAAAAGATTCAAAACAGGTATGTGCCGCTAATGTCTAAAAAGAAAAGTTGAGATGTATGATACAATTTCAAAGACACCTAACAAACAAATAAACAAAACCCAATTCTCATAATAGATGTCATGCGCAATGTCTAAGCCTCCAATTTAAGAACCAAAACACAAAGGTTCAGCGAAAAATAAGATTCTCGCAAACAACCCAAAATAATTACATCATATAAAATGAGATGAGGCAAGCACGAAAAGCACGATACAAACCAGAAATCTATGTGAAAAAAAATAAAAAAATACAACTACTACAAAGAATAAGAAGTGCATTGATACTTTATAGAACACTCCACTGGATACACATAATGTTTCCTACAGAAGAAATTTTACCGAACACCAATGAAACAAAACAAAACCCAGTTTTGAAAACAGCATACTTGTCAAAAATCAAGATCCAAATAAAACAAAACTTGGACCCAAAGACCCATCCCAAAATAAAGCAAAAACTTGTGACAGGACAAAAGAAAATCTCAAAAGGGGAACATAAAAAAAATAAAAAATAAAAACCAAAAGTCATGAAATAAATCACTCATCCGCATCAAATCAGACAGAATTCCAGACACTCAATGCCCACTGGAGGGGGGAAAAAGAGGGGAATTAAAAAAGATCATACCTTTGAGGCAACAGGGAAACCAGAAGAGAATTTCAGAGGCTTTTCACCAGAGAAAGAAGTGTAAGAACGGCGGGCTAATAAGAAACCGAGATACCCATCTGCAATCTCTCCATAAAATCTCGTTTTCGAAGACAGATTTCTGAGAGCCCATCTGAGAGGCATCTTCCAAAGAAAAAGGGGAAATACAAGGAAAAAGAGAAAGACCCAGATCGGGAATCGAGCAGAAAAGCAGTATCTAAGCAGTACTTGTGAGAAAAATGAGAGAGTATGAGGTGTTTAGATAAAGAAAGATGGCTGCAGTCAAAGTAAAGATGTGTTTTATATGTTTACTTGAAGAAGAAGAAGAAGAAGAAGAAGAAGAAGCAGAAGCTGAAGAGTTCGAAGGAGCCTTGACTTTTCCACACACACACACACACACACACAGAGGGAGAGAGAGGGAGAGAGACGCCTTCGGTTGCTTTGGCTTCTAGAGGCTTTAGCTATGGGCACGTAGGCCAAAAACGTAGTGGAGGCTCATTCCGCATGCGGCGTACGTTAGCAGAACCCAAGCTGCTCTCCTCTCCAGCCGCCCCTGAGCCCCCCAACTGGATTATAAAAAAAAAAAAATTTCGCTAGCTTGTGGGACCCACTGGCCCCACCAGGGTTCCGTGTTTTAGAGGAATACTATTATATCCATTGGTCATGGAAAGTTGTGGGGGCTACATGCTTAAAAAGGATACTTGGTGTTATTATTAGCCATGTGATTAAAAAGAACAAAGAGATACAGGGATTGGAAGTAGTTTAATAAAATGAACGGTAGATATTATATGTAAAAATGGGCCCCTTGTATGTGTGTTTACATCTTTCAATCTAGCATGGGAGCCCAAGCATTGGGGGATCCAAAATCCACCAGATGGAGAGAATGGGTTTTGGATCAGTCTCCTCCACCCAAAAATAAAATCTGGGGTGCGTCCAAGTTTAAAGCCATGAGATATCTGATCAAATTGGAACCCTTCGATCACACACCTTTAATAGAGGGAAAACCACTAGCACGAGTCACCCTACACCTGGCATTTTCATGGGCCATGAAATTAACTAATCCACAATGCCCCATTATGGAGAATATGTGTGGATTGCTTACATGCAGTGCAGCTCATAAGGTCCACTTAAATAAATATCTATAAATAGAAGGAGGGCAGATGTAAAAAGAGAGCCAGAATAAAATGGCCACACCAAAATTACCTCTCCCTTGATTTAATAGCCTTCAAGTTTAATCTTGTCTTAACTATTAATTCTTTTTATATTCGATCCAAGCGTATGTATAGGATCAATGATCGTAAAATTAGGCCCAATGCTAGGTCCTTGGATGCAAGATTATCAAAGGGACTACAATGATCAATAGTGAATACAAATGGGCCCATAGAGGGTAGGAGAACAGTTTTTCCCCTACGAATAAGGGGATAAAATGCCACATACTAGTTTGGTACTTTACTGACATAATAAAAGTCAAGTAAAGCCCATATTTTTCAGACAAAATGTCATATCAAAAGCAATTTAATTTCAAACTTCCTCTCTCTTTTTCAAAAAATAGTAAAAAAGCAACTACATTTATCTACTAAAATATATTAAAAAAAAAAAAAAAACAACTCTACTTTCCCGTGCAAAAAGTCAAAAAGTAACTATAACAAACAACTAAAAACAAATTACCATCATAACTCCCTTATATTTTATTCTTTCTTCAAAATCAACTTTATTTCACTTGACTCCATTAGTAGAATTGTCAAACAGGCCTAACTAACCTCTCTCGCTCTCACTCACACACGCACATCATCAACACTGGAGAGGCGAGCAGTGGCCACAGGAGAAAATACCATGTTTAGATCTTTGAAGATGGAGCATAAGGCCATCATCATGTACAATTGGATGCAGTACATATGAGCGCTCCAGAATCAAGTGGTTCACAGGCATCATGGCAAAAACGTAAACAACCCTCTCTTAACACTTTCTACCAAAAACTCACCACTTGAGTTGACTGCATTTGCTGCACAGCAGCATTAACTCTTTTCAGCTCCGTGAACTTGCAATGATGGAGACAGTTATTGCATTTTTAAAAGTCCGGTTGTGATTAGAGCCCTTCATGTGAAGGAACCCTGGCAAAGAAGCAATGATTCATAAATAATTTTTTAGGAATGCTGGATCTACTGTAGATATGTGATGTGGTGGGGTGCTTTTATAGTACCACAATCTAAATTATTTCCATTGTTCCTCAACTACAGCAATCCAAAATCCAAATCCACAGAGATGTATGCTTAACTAGACACCCATAACTGCCCTCGACTAACCTGCAATTATCCTTCCATCTTTGTATAGATAAAAAATAGAGAGAAATTTCCCATGCAATTTGTCCACATTTCAAAGCTTCACAAGGGAATATAACATGTCAGCATTAAAACTACTAATCATGGCTTCAAATAAACAGTCTTTTGTTTTTGGAAAATTTTCCAAACTACATGCTGAAAAGCACATTAAAATTCTTGGGCTTTCTTTCTAACATTTAAATAGCCACATGAACATACTGTTATTACCAGATATGAAAAAAAAAAAAAAAAAAATTCTACCATAGCAATTGCAGCCTGTTCACCCACTGTTGAAGCCAGCCAGCAAGCCTGAAAAAAGAAATTGTTCAACAATGACAATATTCAGTACATATTAGCTAACTATTCAGGGTCTGTTTGGATTCTTAGGGTCTGTTTTGATTCAGAGAAAAGAAAGAAAAAATGGAGGTCGAGAAACTGTCTGCAATTCAAATTTGCACATTGGACAGTTTTCTCCACTGTTTTTGTCCACATCCAAACCACCTATTATGGTTGGAGAAAAAAATTAAAAGGAAAATGATGGCAGAGAAAATCTCCATTCAGATCAAATTCAAAAAGTGCAACAGTTTTGCCCACCACCACTTTCTCATTGTTTCTACTCATCCAAACAACCCATCCAGCAATAGGTATAATCGGACCAGGAAAACAAGATCTAAGCAAAGACCAGGTTTTTTTATTTTTTGAAAAAAAAATAACTCCTTGTCTACATGTGGCTCAACAGTCATCCAATATCCAAATGTTTACGAAGAGTGCAGATTTCGTAACTATATTTATGAAAGAAGAAAAGAAATATAAGATAGTACAAATTCGAAAAAGAAAATAGATTGTAGCATATTTCAGTACCTAAATTTCACAAGATATGAAGGCTAATGCTTTCCTTGTTCCTGGCCTTTGCTTATAGAGTGGCGAGCTGAGAGGTTCTTCCGAGGAGTCGATGAATTATCCTGCAATGACAAGCCATTGTTCACACAAAATAATAGAACACAATGATGGAGACGTGTCTCATAGATAAGTGGCAAGAGGCGTCTCACCTCTAGCTGCCCTAGGATCCCAGGGTGTGTAGGTTAGTTTCACTACCTTATACCATCAATCTAACTAAAGGAAAAAATACAATATAATGATAGTAACATAAAGGCAGAGGATGAACAATTTTCACTACCAGGTGCAGTTGGATTGCACCAACCACCAAGGGTCTTCTCTCTCAAAATTGCCTTGGAAATGATGGGAACATATTGGATCTAGAGTTTTGAAGCTTTTTTATTTTTTATTTTTATTTTTTGAAACTTTCATGATTTTTACCAAAGTTATGTTTTTTTTTTTTTCAAATTTCAAGAAAAAGGTGAAATAAATGCAACAAAGGCTTAAAATTGGGCTAGATTTGGTTATAGAGGCCATTTGGAAACTCTAAGCTAATTAATAAGAGCTAATTAGATTAAGGTCTAAAATAAAACCTCTAACCTTTTAAGTTCTAATAGCATGTTTGGTAAAATTATAAAAAAAAAAAATCTTATTTCATGAGGAAAGTAGTGCTCACCTTTAGGAATTGTGGTAATTGGGACCCACATTGTAAAAATTACAATATAGTTACACACCATTTGCATCATTTTTAGAATTTTATGAGGTTATTTTCATCCAAAACACGTAAATTTGCATTGTCAACCCCAACCCACTTTAGCTAAAAAAGCTATAAAAAAAAAAAAAAAGTAGCCCCCCTTAGCTTATTTTTTTTAGAGGCAAAGCTCTAATTTGTAAATAAGCTCCAAAATTAGAAAATACAATTAGAGGTTTACTAAACACTCTAATATTTAAACAAGCTCTAAATCACAAAATAAGAACTTATTTTTAGAGTTACCAAACACCCCCTTAGTTTCTCTTAAATCTAGTGATTTTAAGTATAGCTAAATGAGTGTAGTAGAGATGAGAATGTTGAGGTGTATGTGTGGTAAAATTAGTAAAGATAGAATCAGAAATGAGTACTTTCGGGAGCATTTATGGGTAGCATCAATAGATGATAAAATAAGATAAACCCTTTTGAGACAGTTTGGCGTCCAACTCAGGCCAATAATGGCACGGGTTGATGGCACACCAAGGGAAAGGGGTAGGCCAAAGAGGGCGTGGATGGAAGTAGTAAGATTGGATCTGAACAAATGCAACATATGTGAAGATTTAGCTTAGGATAAATTGGAATGGATAAATAGAATTCATGTAGTTAAGACAGATTAGAAAGGATAAACATAATTCATATAGCTTTACCCTAACATAGTTGGGACAAGTCTTTGATGATGATGATGATAATCTAGAAATTTTGATTTTGAAATTTGGGGCTTTTTTATATCTCGTGATTTTGAGCACAAATGGCACCAACGGTGTTGGACTGCATAAATTGTAGCATGTAGGAGAAGATTTCTCATAATTGAGTGCTTAACTACTTATTACTAAAGTATAACATTACTAATTGATGATATTTCTAGTACATTAAACATATACATGTAAATCTATCATTACATTTTAACAAACTTCAAATAGTTTTTGACAAGATAGCAATATAGGATGTTATTACTTAGTAGGAACGCTATTTTGCTTTAGTGTGTGCTAATACAAAAAGGCCATTGATTTCTAGCATTCTACTATATTTTGGGTTTTTAGGAAAAAAATCTAAAATTGGGGGTAAAAAAATTCACGCTGAGACGAATTCCTATGGCCGTGAATCGTGATGTGACAACGCATCATATTATTTTTTAGGGTTGACTGCGATGACGACGTTGAACCATGGGTGCAACACTACCAGAACCTACAAATAAGATAATACATTTGAGAGACTCACAACTCTACAAAGAACTCAAGGAGCCCCAAGAGAGCAACCATTTTGGGTTCATTCACAAAGAGAAAAAAAGGCAACAAGACCATTGACCTTATCTGAGCCATCATTAATGGATGTCCAAAATTCATAAATTGACACCCGAATACAGGTGAGTCTCCCAGCCCTATTGATGATATTGATCTACCTATTGCTTGTTGAAAGATAAACGTTCTTGCATTGCCATCCCATTCAAAGTTTTATTTACTATCACTGTCCTTCTCCTTCTGTTAAATCATTTATATTGCAAATGTCTACTGAACGCATACCCTCACATGCATCTGAAGCCTTGAAATATCCAAAATGGAAAACAACAATGATGGAAGAAATGCATGCTCAAACATGGGATATTGTTGACCTTCCATAGGAAAAGAGTACTGTTGGATGCAACTGGGAATAAAGTGTAAAATCTACTACTGATAGTACGTGTAGCAAATTCTGTGATGCACGGATACTAAAATGGGCAACATATCGTGTCATATCGTATCTAATACTTCACTTTTTTATGTATAACAGCTGTGCCCCTACCATGTCCATGGCGTGTCCCTCCCGCATCAATGTCGTATCAAGGCATCACAGGCAGCATTGCAATACAAAGCAAGACTAGTGGCAAAAGGGTTTACTTAGTCATATGGCATGGACGGTTTTGAAACCTTCTCTCTAGTGGCAAAGTAAAACTCAATAAAAGTAACTCTCTCTCTCTCTCTTGCAACCAATCTTGATTGGCCTTATATCAGATGGACATAAAAAAAAAAAAATGCATTTCATTCATGGATAATCTATAAGAAGTTTATATGAAATTTCCATCAGGAATGACCTTAGAAGATCAGAACGGGAAGGTCTGTCAATTGAAAAAAGGCCTTGTATGGACTAAAACAGTCTCCCCAAAGCCAATTACATAGATTTAGCCAAGCAATGCTCAAGACTTAATACAAGAAATGTCATGCAGAACATACATTGTTCAGAAAAAGAAATAGCATAGTGTCACTATTTTGATTGCTGATGTAGATGACATTGTTGTTACAAGAAATGCTCAATATAATTGATCAATTGCTAGATTTCTCAGTAATGCAATTCCAAGAAGAAAATTATCTGACATATTGTTCAAGCTGAGCATAGTAGATTGATGCAGTCCGGTCCGAGGATGAAAATAGCGGTGGTGGTGGGCGTACCGCTACGTAGCGGCGAAGCGGTGCAATTTGAAAAAATCGTCCAAAAAATCTAAAAAAATTCCAGAAAATCGCAAAATGAAAGAAAATGTGTTTCTTTTGTAAAAGTAAGCAAGGAAAGGGGGTGTAACCATGCCCTCAATATATGAGGTCCTGTATCACTGTATAAATAGAAAATATTAGTAATGATTAGGTTTTTCACATGTATTCATGTTTCTTAGTCATGCTAACTTAGAAAGTAATGAAAAGTTCATAAAGATTTTTCTGTTTAAAAATTAAATATGATTAGAGCCTATTTTTAATTAAAATGAAATGGGCTCATTTTCTATTAAAGTTTACTTTGCTCAAGGCCTTATTTAAGTATTTCCTATTAGATTGAAATTTGGCTAAAACTTATTTCCAATTAATGTGAAAGGCTCATAACAAAAAAGAACCATGTCATGAAGTCAAGACTTAAGACTTAAGAATTAGGATGTATGACATCACTATCCTCATCCCATCAATGTTATCATTTGTAGTGCCACTAGTAATATTTTCAGTTAGTGTGACTGTGTGAAAGTTGGATATGCCCCTATTTCCAATTAGAGTGAATTTTGACATAGGCATTAATTTCAATTAAGTAATATTTGGTTGAGGCATGACTTTTTTATTTTAAAATCTTGGCCTCAAGATGGAGCCCACCAATGGTTAAAAAGACTACAAAGTTCTTCAGCTTTTCTTCTTTTGGATGGGCCTAGTTAATATTTTTGAATGGTCTTTTTATGGTTTTTTTTAAAAATTTGGACAATTCTTTTGAATAATTTGTTAATGACTTTTAATGGTAGTTTTTTCTTTTTAATGGATTGGTTTTTCAAGGGTTTTTAAGTAATTTTCTTAATGGTTTTTTAAATGTTATTTTAATGGCTCATTTAGCTTATATATATGCCTTTCATCAAGTGGGCCCATCGTGGGGGCCATAGTGACCTTTAAATAAAATGAAAGAGGGCCATCGTGCCACCCTAGATTTTGCCCAAAACAGAAGCATCGAGAGAGAATGAGAAGAGGGAAAGCAAAAAAGGAAGAAGAAGAGGGAAAGGTGGAGAGGAGGAGGAGGAGGAGAAACAGGAGCATCAGCCTGCATGTCCGGCGTCTGCTAGAGCGGTGCAGCCTGCACGTCCGGCGTCTGCTAGAGCAGTGCAGCTTGCTGCCGACGCCGTTACTGCTGCAGTGCTACCACATCCAAGTATGTCTTTTGCATCTCTCTCTCTCTCTCTTCCTTTTTTTTTCCTGAAAAATAACAGAGAAGCAGTGGGGGCGGGGGGGGTGTGTTTCAACGGTGGTTTAAATCGTCGCATGGTGGCGGGCGCTACGGAACTGTAGCGGCCGTTACAGTTGTGAGCACCGATATTTTCTAAGAAGCACCGCCACACCCGATTTAGCAGCCGATGCGCTACGTATCAGCCACTATTTTCATCCACGGTCCGGTCCCTATCCAAGACAAGGACCCGTAAGCCTTGATAGACCCAGCTGATGGGGTCCACATGTGCCACATGTTTTTTGATTTTCTCGATTAGTAATATTGCTTAGTTTGCTTTATAGGATTGCTTTCTAATTATATGCTGATTAGGATTAGATATTTCCTTATTGCTTATTTTGGAACAATGCTACTCTATATATATACAGAAGATACCCTATTGTAATGCTTATGCTTTATTAATCAATTCAAGTTATCATGAGTTTATCTCTTGTGTGTTCGTGTTGTGCCTTAGGGTTGGAATCCTCTTGGATTCGATCAAACCTTCAGGAGATTGATCTATCAACCCGATCGCTGAGTCAATTGGTATCAGAGCATCTCTCCCTAACGTTCTTGCTTATCGGATGAGCCCTTCGGAACATGTTGAACTCAAGAAACAAGTTGATGATCTGTTGCAACGGGGAAATATTCGGTAAAGCCTAAGTCCATGTGCCGTACCCGCTCTCCTCACACCAAAGAAAGATGGAAGCTGGTGGACTTATTTGTAATTTCTTGTATTCAGTCCTGATAGTGGTGGACTTATTTGTAATTTCTAAAAATTATGAGCTAACTTGTAATTATAGGAAAGGTTGGGGGCAACCCTAAGAATAGGGTTGAAATTTCTTCTCCAAATTCTTCTTCCTTTATTTTTCCTTCTACGGTTTGCCCTAGAAGTTATCAATTTAGATATTTTAGCAAATACTAGTCAATCTCTATGTATACTATTAGATATCAAATCAGTCACGGATGCAAGATTTAAAATACAAATAAATTGTTGAAAATTCAACATGCAAGCATATGCGTGCAACTAAATCATTACAAAGAAGCATAAATAATTGTTTCATACGCCAATCAACTGGAAACTAAGTGGTGACTGGAGAGGAACCTCTTCTCCATAGAAACATTCAGGGATTGATCCCAGGTTATAGTGTTGAAGGTGAGGGATTTGGGTAGGATGTGTGAGTATTTACCATAACAAAAAAACAAATATAATAATAAAAAAAAGTTGTTTCTTTTTCTTCTTTATTTTTTTTGAAAGGTATAAAATAATAGTTATTTAATATGAACAAAAGGGTGTGTGGAAAAATGATTCTAATTAATAAAATATGGACAAGAACTATTTATTCCATCTCAAAAGGGGAAATAATGGCAAAACCTACTATAATAAAATACCTCAACTGTTAGATTAATATGGGCTCTGCTCTTCTACAGGCCCAAGTAGGGTTTCAGTTCGAGTCCCCACCATTTTTCAGTTTAAGTAAATATAGGCACCGGTCTGAAGGAGAAAGTGTGGTGCTGATCACATGGGAAGAATAGCATCATATGTAACAGGTGGATTTAGGTCCTAACTAACTGATATACTAGTTTTCCCTTCCCCATACTGAAAATGTACAGAATGAGTAGATTCTTTCTTAGGAATATTAGTGAAAAAAATACAGTGACACACTCATGGTTGAGTGGTGTTGGTACCTTGGTTTCACACACATGCCCAGGATCGATCCTTGAGCTCTCAAGTTAAAGTAGCACTTCTTGACCAGTAGCCTAACATAGCAAAAAACAAAGGGTCACCAGACATCTAATTTAAGGCCCCTACTGCCCATCTCATCCACAGTTTAGCTTATCAGTTTGGCATCAAGCCACACATTAGATATAGTCAGCAATAGCATTGCTGCAGATAGCAGGCAATTGTTAAGTACGTTTTGGTTAATATTTTTTACAAATTAAAGCATATTTTGTCTATCTTCCCAAAAGAACGGTCATGTTATACCTGCATTATCTTACATGTAAATAAATACAGAGCATAGTGTTAGTGAGGGCTGCACTGGTTTGGGTCTTGCCTCAACTGATTATGTCATGACTCAAGAATGACTCAAGAACTCATAGGCCCTGAGAGGCTGCTCAATTTTCATATATGCCAGACCCACTATTCAAAAGAAGCATTTTAATAAATTGATCAGGGGCATACATATACACCTAAGAGTTTAGCCCATAAACTTAAAAAGAATCTGAGTGGCTGATTTTCTGCAGAAAAAAGTTTCCCTTGGAGAGTATCATCTCCCTTTTTCCCGGTCCCAAAAGAACCAGGGCAGAAACAACTGCAAAAACTATTTAGATTGCAGTTCAGATTTACCCCAAAGCACCCTTTACAAATGCAATAAAAACACCTAGGTAACTTCAACAACTAAATTCAGCTGTCTGAAGGAGGTCCTAAAGCAAAAGGTGAAAAGCATTTGGATAATTGACCAGACCTTATACATGGATGCTGCAGACTCTGACTCCATTGTTTGCACAGGAACATGCCCAAGAGATTGGAAGGCATCCAAGGCATCCAACGTAAGCTGCCACCCGCACAAAGCTACAGAACTGGCACCTGAGCTGGAACCATTACAACTAGAACCAGCAGCTGCAACATTCCCATTCACCCATGGGCAGAAAGGGTTGTGCTTATTGATTGGATCAAATTCCACTGGTTCAGTTTCATAGTTGCTTTCTCCATTTGCAGGTCCTGTGCAATTGAAAATCGATAATAAGAAGCTGAATGACAGAAGACTTAAGTAATGAAAAATCACACTAACAGGGAAAAATTCAAGAATAAGCAACTGGATGAGGGAAGAAGTAGTAAGTAATGAAAAAAGAAGAAAGAAGAGCAAGATAGCATTTTTGCACAAAGAAGAAGAAAGTTGAAAATCTTAAAATATATATATCAATACTTGCTGCCGTCCACTATGAGTTCTGCTTATATGTTTTAGAGTACAACTCTTTTAGACTACCAATTCATGCAAAAAGGCCCTAGGCTGATGGAATAACGCTTTGATGATGATACACCCCTAAAAAAGGTTTTAAAAAATTCCTAGAAAATAAAAAATGAAGATTCCAAAATAGTAAATAGCAAATCTGACAAAATTCAAAAGAAAGAAAAATATATTTAGACTAAAGAAATTTGAAATTCTAAAACACCATATAAACTGTTTTTCAATGACAAAATAAAGGTAATGATATTAAAAATGGGAAAACATAAGCATGAGAAGAAAAAAAATAGTTCACCGAAAGAAGTAAAATTTTGGAAAGATATATATTGCAAATGATTAGCATAGGACGTCAGAGGGAGATATGGGTATGTGGAAGATAGTTGTGTTTGAGGTGGTTATGAAGAGAAATTTGTGGAATAGTTGCAACCATTGGGAAACTACGTGAAAGGTCGTCATTATTGTTGCATCTACACAAAAGTAAAACCACCACCCAAGAAGAAACACCTGTATGTTGGTATGGTTGCTTCTTAATCTCATGGTCGACTTTTCTAAAATACCTGCAAATAGAAAAAGAGAGGGAAATGGGAAATTCTAAAACACCTTTATCCAATCACTGTAATAAGCCTAAAGAATTTGTTAAGAAAAAGGAAAAGTCAGAAAGGTCCATTTCACCGTTGCCCAAAATCATATCTGCAATGAGAACTTGTCACACTATCCTCCCATAACTAGTGTGCATCCGGTGGGTCCCACAAGGGGATTGGACGTTTACCTTTCACGCAAGTTGTGAGAGGTACCTCTAGCAAAACATAACCCCATGCGGACAAATCTCAGCTAGGATTTGAGGTCCAAACTTCTTTTTACCATTTTTTTATCTTTTTCTTTTTTTTATTCTTCCTTCTTCTCTCTTTTCCCTTTTTTTTTTTTTTGGTGAGTGGGTGGAGGTGGGATCAGGGGTGCAGGCAGGTGTGGGAACAGGGCATATGGGATACCACAATCATCTCAGGTCATTTGTACCTAACATTTTGGTGGTCCCCTTGTCAAAACAAAGACCTAATCATCCCCCCCGCCCCCCTAGGTGGACCCCACTGCCTGCTCACCAATGATCTCCATGAGTGAGCTTGCGTAGGATATCAGAGCCAATAGACAGATGAATAGATAGATACATACACAAGCATATGTACATATAAATTATACATAAATGTATAGATCAATTGATAGTAGCATATGTACATGTATATTATTATAAATGTATAGACTGATGGAGACAAGTGCATAGATGAACACACACGGACACACACACACACACACACACACACACAGAGATCCTTTTTGAATGATAACTATGACAAACTTACCTAATCCATTTGCAGCAACATAATCAGAATCCACTGGTACACAATCATCAGTGAGTGATGTCTTGCCAGCCTGAGCAACCTCTTCCTTGGATGCTTCATAAGCAGAATAAATCATAGCATTACAAGAAAGTGAAAGGTGATCATTATTCTCATGGCCCAATGCATAGCTCAACTTCTTCTCACTTTCAACAGATTCAGCCTTGGTGGACCCACCAATTTTAGAGCCACTATCAGCTCTTCCTATGGATCGGGACATCATATCTTGACTATCGCCATGAGGATCCTCTCTACCCACTTGTTCAGGAATGAACTCACCCATCAGTCTAAGATCTGGAGCAGATTCTCCCATCTGCCCCAAATTTTCAGTAACCTCAGGTATTGGTTCTGCATCTCCAACAACACTATCTGCTCTGTTGACAAAAAAATCAGTCCCATGGATCTCGGCTTCATGACTGGCACCCATACCAATGCTGCCTCCACTAATTCCAAAACTGAACCCATCCCTAGCGTGTACAGTTGTAGTATCTGCATTCAATATTTCTTCTCCCTCAATTGTACTGCTTACTCCCACTTCCCCATCATTTCTTCCAGCAGCTGATTGGAAACAGGTGCTTTGCTGTACTAGATTGCTATAGTTCAGTTCTGATACATCATTCACGTCAGTATTCCTATGAATAGATGGAGAGGGGAAATGGGCCTCATCAACATCTCCAGGATAATTCTCAACACTTTCCATAGAGTTTTCATCAGCACTGCGGCAGATAGTATCCATCGCAATGACAGAAGATGCTCGAGTTGAATCTCTGGTAGAGGGGACACCAATTATCTGGTCATTTCCTGGTCTAAAAGATTCTGCTCTGTTGCCATAAATATCCATTTCATATCCCAGAGAATGGCTAGGACCAGCACCAGAAGAATCCCTTCTATATGATGAAGGATATGGATTAAATATATCCGAGTCACGGGCACGCTTGGGGGGACCACCTGAATATTCTCTACCATCATTGACTTCATCACCATCACGATCGATTACTGTACCTTCAAAACTATCAGCTTGTTGAACATGGCCATGTGGCCTGTCAACTGTGCTCCCACCATCCTCAAAACTCCGTTTCTTGGTACTTGGACCACGTGATTCATATGACGCTGCACGATCACCAACCTCACTGCCAGAAGGCTGTCTGATTGTTAGATCCCTTCCTAAAGCAGCATCTTGAGAATGTTGAGAGAATGCAGGCATAACAAACTGCCCAGCAGAAGGCAGTCCTCCGGCCATTGTAAGATTTAAATCCACAACAGCATTTGACAATGATTTGCCCTCATCGGCTGTTGCTGCTTCATCGTGACACTCCATATGTTCTCGCTCCATCTCATCGCCAGATAACCATCCATTAATTATACTAGCTGCACTTATTCCACGTGTCAATACCAATTTTTTGCTTGGATCTGGAGTATCCATAGTGTTTGGCGCAAAATAAGCAGGTCGTCGTACTGTAACAAAGTCCCATAGTTTGACAGTTGCACCACATAAGCTGCAATCCAAAAGAGGTGACCTAGAGTCACATCTGGACTCGGGCATTGAGATTTTCTTCTTTCCAGTATCCCTTTTAGCTGAAGCAGAGTTTGTATTCTTGCTGGGTCCAGGATCCTGGGAAGGACATAATTGACCTTGTGCAGGGGCAAAAGAAGAAGCATTTTTTGCTGACTGGGCTGAATGCTCTTCACAGTCTTGCACATTTGGAAGCCATCGTGGCTCCCATCCACACAGGCTGATCAGCTTCTGGGCCTAACCCCAAAAAGGAGAACAAGAAAATTAATGACTGAAGCAGGTACGATGCAATCACAATTCACAAGGCAACAATGATTTAAGGAACAAAAATTCAAGCTACAGAATGAAAATGAAAATATAAAATCAAAATACATGGTAATAAGTGCACGAGGCCTCCTCTCTGGTGGCCTCAAGTCCTGCAATATTGTCTGGTCTAAAACCAAATTCTCCAGCAGCAAGAGATTGTGACTGGGAAAGAAAACGGTCAATTTGCAAGCTCCTAGAAAGCTTCATTTGCTCAATTGCAGATGAAGCTATAACAGGAAGAGATAGGAACTGCAAAAGTGCATCACACCGATCTTTGTAACCCCCAATGAGTGCTGATGGAGGAGTAGGAGGGAACTGCACCAAGCTTTCAGCACAGCTATTTCCTTTCCAAGGACAGCTGACTTTGTGGCCATCATCAAGCTCCTTCGCAAAGGCTTCGGCAGCATTATCAACTTCAATAAAAATAAATGAGAATAAACTACAGTTAGCAAGCTAGAACAGGTCGTACCAAGACATCTGCACCAAAACGAAAAAGGAGAAGCAAACAAAACATGTACACCCAGATATTTCTTTCTTCTTTCAATAGATAAAACTAAATTGTTTTAGCAATATCCATAGTTACAACAGATCCACATCAAAAGAGAAAGAGCTCCAATTATTACAATAATCTCTCATGGTTTCCCTTGCTTACACATTTGCAGCTCCATTTGCTCCCTCCCCACATATGAGAAAATTTTACTTAATAAAATCACCTTCAGTCGGCGTCCAGGATGGTGATAAAGTAAATGTCAGGTGTTTGCCACACAACTCGCATGCGATTTTATCGATGTCAATATTCATCCAACCTCTTCGGGCACAAGCCAGTGAACTGGCAGCCTGCAAACATCTCTTTTAAAAGTCAATGCACTAAGAACAAACAATCGATAGAATAGTGTACTGCTAAAATGGTAAGCATGTATGCCTAAAGAGAACTGCTCTGATATGGGAAAACAACCTCAGGATTAAATCATGTATGCATAAAATGACAGAATAGTATAATGCTAAAGTGGTACGCATGTATGCATCAAAAGAACAACTCCCAAGTTACATGGGCAAACAAAACCAGGATCACAAACAGAATTGCAAGAAAGTAAAATATGGGGAACCAATAGCATCACAGAAGTGAGTTTCATTGTCTCAGGCTGTAACTCAGCTGGTTGGGGATGTACGTGTTTGAGAGAGAGTGCATGAGTTTGGGTCCCCAAAGTAGGGGAAAAAAAAGGAAAAAGTGAGTTTCGCTAAGCCCACTCCATCTCTATACCCTCACATGTTTACTCTAAGATCAAGTATGAACAAAGAAAAAGTAAGAGGCCCCAGCCGCTCATCAGGTGAAGACATCACAAAGTCTAACTTGATGGTGGATTCCACAAGGCTGGGCATTGATCTGCACCACCAATCATTTGTTTATAAGCTATATAACAATCCATTTCTATTCTCAAATCTAGAAGCAGGGATTTGCTGACTAGGGAGGAAAATGCATCACAGTTACAGGTCCAACATTTGACGCATTTTTTTATTTGGGCCAAGGTTTCGGTCCACTATACGGGCTCCACAACTGACCCTAACCCATCCCGTTTTCATCCCCATGCCCGGTAAGACTCGTTTAGAGACATGGCCATAGCTGCATTGGGCCTCACCCTTTTAAGTGCTTTGGATTCTCTTCTTATGTGTCAGGCTTGCTTCTACTAAGTGTATGAAGAGTGTACACAGAAGCCATGAATATTATTGAAGTGCAATAGGCAAAGAAGATTAGGAAATGAGCTTTAAGGAACATGTGTCCACGCAAATAGGGCACGCAAGCCAGCAGACATTATAGGGAACAATATAATCCATAAGCACATGCACAAGTCATGCAGGGAAGCTTCCTATTCTGCACGTAAGTAAACACCATTGCAGTCTAATATGAAAACTGCTCGACCTTTAAGAATTAGAAGTCCCTTTTTCCCCAAAACATTGCTCACGCACATATTACATGGCCACATGAGAATATGCTCTAGTTTGATTATTTCAGTGCCATATCCATGATCCTCAATCCAATGAAGCAACAGTCAAAGGTGCTCACTATTGCAATGGGTTCTAGTTGCATTACCTTAAAAATAATAATAATAATAATAATAATAATAATAATAATATTAATAAAAGCATTTGTGCTCAAAAGATGATGTATTTAATGCCAAAATTGTGAAAAGAAATAATATCCAATAAACTAGTACAGAGGAAAAAAATTACAATCTAATGTATACTGCCAATTCCTGCTTTGCATGAACTGAAATACAAGTGTTCACACAAATAAGAAAATATCCGAACTTCAAAATGGGGCTACCAGTCTACCACTGGAAAATAAGCTCTCAAGTCCTAACCTTCGGCTTTCCAGACCAATTTGAAGGCTTAAATGTGGCAAGACGCATAAGCAAATCTCCCCTTTCCCATGGCCTACATGAAGGTTGTGATGATCCACGGACAGAACCACCAGCACTTGTGCTCAAGGAAGTCCTTGGGAGGTGCGAACCAGCACAAGATAATGAACCTGCTTTGGATCCCTGCCCATGTCCAAACCAATCTATGCCACCAATATTTGCTGGAACAGCAGGTGAAGACGCCCCCGCAGAACTGATGCATAAACAATTTGGAGGAAGTTGAAATCAGTACCAAAAGAGGATTTACTTGGACATACTAGAGGAATTATATATGTCAGTAAAACTAAAGGAATTTATCTGACCCCAGGTTGTTGGGATAAGGCTATGACGATAATAAACTCCTTCACACACACAAGATATAAACCAAAGCTCAGGTGCTCCCATAGGGAATTATAGTAGTACCCCCTGAATAAAAGCATCATAAGCATTTCATGTGACCAGCTACAGCTTACTTCTCCATCATCCAAACATTGATTACATAATCAATCAAGTATCTAACAGCCATCCTCCAAAGCATCAAAGTTCGGAGGCTTTTTCAGCGTAAGGGTGAGTCTTAACAAAAGTAGCATTTTAGTATTAATTGCAATACAGATTTTTTTCCAATGGCATCCAAAGTCAAGGGAAGCATTTGATCTGCTCCACCATAAGCCCAGGAGAAGTGAGAAACAGCCAACAGCTGCAGATGGGCATAGTTATAAGCCCACCAAAACTGCCGAGTTTATGCTTCTTTCGAGTTTCCAGTATAACACTACTATCTGGGGAACTTACACATTCACATCAAATCAGCAACTGACTATAATACATGGCAGTTAACTTCTTAATTTCAGATAAAGCTCATGGTTACCCAATAAGAACCAAAGTTAATATTGACGGACCATTCAATAAGGTTTACAGGGGCCAGACGATGCCTCCTCAAAATGGGATGGCATAGTTCATAGGCAATTTTAGAGTGAACCCCAGTCAACTGATGCAATCAATGTCAACTTGGATGGAAGCTCGTATAAAAATCCAAGGTGCACAAAAATTGGGTGAATCATTATTGACTCGGGACACTGGCCTTTTCAGACCCATATTAAAATCATCAACTCCTTGATGGAGTAAGTTTGTACTATGCTTCAGAGGTATCATGTACTTTGGACGTCATCACACTAATAAAAAAGGCTGGTTTCTGAAAGCCACTAAAACGGGTTTGGCCAACTAACTTTCGCACTTCAAATATTGGGTGAAGAAAGCGAAAGATCACACTTGTAGCTGTACCTTTTCTTTTCATTTGTTCCCCATGATGCAACTCAGAGGTCAGACTCCCAAGCAAAACAAGGGGTGCTACGACTACATCTTGTAGTGAGCTCATCACTCTCCAAGCTGTACTTTGTTCTTTCTTCTAATAAGTTTATTTCATTTAATTAAAAAAGGAAAAAGAAAAATACAAGGTGGAAATTTTCTCCAGTAGGATTCTCCCCAAACACTCAAAAGAAACAATAACAAACCACTGGAGATAAAAACCCACTTTCAGCCAATCTATCCAATTCCCAGTAAAAATCTAGGAAATACTATTCAGACGATATCTTAAATTACTCTGACAACTTCAAATACTCAGTCATGCTCTAACTAAGAGCTCCACTAAATCTCTCAAATTTCACCAAAACCACTTGAATTCAACAGTCCCACAACAGCAAAAAAAAATGAAACTACTTCAAATCAACATTTTCAAATAAAATGAGATGCCATGGTCATGCACCTCCAATAAAAATAAAAAAAAGATTAAGTTTTGCAGTGTCCACTTAAATCCAAAACAAGCAGTGACCAATCATTTATTTCCCGTCAAAGCGAGATACAAAATACCAACTTTCCCCAATTTCAAGCAACAAAGCAGGACCTACTACCCGATCACTCCCACTCAAATCATTTCACTCTCCATGAAAAATCCTATAATCACAACAACCTTACCCAAACTCACCAAAATCTGAAATTCCAAAACAAGAGCGATAGCCCTGGAAAAATAAAACCCCAATCAAACGACCCAAAATCCAACCATTAGAACACACCTCCTTTCCAAACTAAAGAAAGCTAACTCCTTTTTTCCACAAATCAAATAAGTTTCCTAATCAGTGACCGATCAACTAAGTTCCCTACAAAAATGCAGCCCAATTCAATACAACTGAAACGTTCACAAGCGAGGCCCTGCCCTAAACAATCAAAACAGCAACAATTCCCCAAAAAACACATGAATATCATAGGAAAAGATGGGTCTTTAGGGCTTTGAGTGTGAAACCGAACAAAAATCATGCCCTAAGGAAGCTCTTCGAATCGATTCCGAGATTGAGATGGAAATGGGATAGGAATTGAAGGAGAGAGAAAGAGAGAGAGAGAGAGAGATACCTAGCAGCAGGAGTCGGAGGAGGAGAAGAAGATCGCGCGAGCAGCAACGGATCCGCAGCCCCTCCTGAACTTTTTACCTCTTCCCTCGTCGCCATCTCTCTGAGCTCACAAGCTCTGTTCTTCTCTCGCCCCTTATATATATATAGTGGTGCAACCGTGCAGTGATCCGGCCCGCGAATCTGATTCGATATTGACTCGCTGAATTTGATTCGCAATTCGTATAGAGGACGAGTCGTTTATGGGTCAGGTTTTTGTATAACCCACGTGTACATGGGCATGGTTAGGGTTACTAGTGAAGCCAATTTGTATATTTTCTTTGATGCTTATACCTCTTTCAAATTTCCTTCATTCTCCAATCTCAATCTACACTATATTTTAAATCACATTTTCAGATTTCTCCATTGTAGGATGAGGTAAAGGTTATTGTTATCGTTGTGTTTGTTGTTTAATTAGAAATGATTTAGATGTTGCCAACCATCCTCATGTGTGTAAGCTTTCTTCCAATGTGGGCTATCTCAAAGTCCTAGCCCCCTTGTTTGGGGTGCAAAAAAAAAATTCTAAAAATTTTTAGTACAAAGGACCAAAATACATTTGTATTCTCAACCTTTAATCTACGGATGAACCAATCCAATTAACTTGAATACAAGATATAACCTAATATTTCATGCTCTTCGATTTTCAAACACGTGGGCCATATTTGAGTCGTCCAACCATTCAAGTTGTGAGTCATGTTGTCAATCATCTAAAGACTAAGAATCACATTGAACAAACATTTCAGTGTGATGAAATCAGAACCCAGGAAAGAAGGGATGTTAACCTGTTTGGCATCTTGCTATATAGAGAAAAAAAAAACTCACACTTCGGTGTAATGAAAATAAAACTCAGGAAAAAAAAGATGTTAACCTGTTTGGCATCTAATTGTGTTTAAAAAAAAAAAAAAACACGAGTACATGTTTATTAAGTCGGTTCACACGTGAATTGCATGCGGTCACCATTACCTTAAGTACTTTTAATTGACTTGATACATTGTGACCCATCTCTGTTAGACGCTAATCAGAGTTTTAATAAAATAATCAGGGGTGCATTTTAACTTGACAATGTTGCAGTACTACATGAGGATTCAATGGAGGCACACACCGCATATCAAACTGAATTGTTCATTCAGCTAACGTATTACCAAAAATTCTATACATCATTTGATGTGGGAAAAATTGCTTAACCTTTATTGCTCGTATTGGTTTCATTGGCATTTCCATAACTCTCCTTGTCGTAAACTTGGACAGTTGAGATGTTTGTGCAAGGACGAGGCATAAGCTCATGTCTAAACAAGGCCATTTTTTTATTTTTTTTATTTTTGCCCTTGTTAAATTAACACTATATCTGATGACTGTTAATATACAACTATCAATATGAAAGGACCCACTATAGACATGTCAGGTTTTTTTTTTTTTTTTTGGTTATGTTATTTCCTATTTCAGGTGGGAAAGATATTAACCTCTCTTTACCTTAGTTTTTACATGGCTTACTTGGGAATCAAATTGGAATATTTCAGTAGGAGTGGGCCCCATAGTGGTGTAGAGAAAAATTTAAGCAGGTCACTTGTTCCATTTTATAAGAGTAGTATAGATAGATATTCCTCCTATTAAGTCCCATACCCATGATGGTCACACATAAATCAATTGTGATTTTGAATCGTTGCTCCAAATACCATGAGATATGTTGCAAAATACAAAAGTACAACCAAAATTGGTGGATCCCTCAAATAGTCGTCCTCTTTCTATCAACAAAGGTAACATTTTTCTTGCACAACTGTTATGTAAAATTAATAAGTGTCTGCTTTACCACTTTCAGCTTATCTTTCCCTCATAACCTAAAGAGTATTTTAGTATGAGTGGGCCCCATAGCGGTGTAGAGAAAATTTTAAACATGTCACTTATTCTCTTTTATAAGGGTAGTAGATATATGTATTATAAAAGTGGGCCCAAGTGTGCAGTAAAACCAAATGTCATTTTGTTCTCTTTTATTATATATATATATATATAATATATGAGGGTAGTAAATATAAAAGTGGGCCCAGGTGTGTAGTGAAACCAAATGTCATTTTGTTCTCTTTTATTTGGGCAGGTGTGTAGTGAAAAATTACAACACTTTTCTCTCTTTTATATAAGGGAGATTATTTTATTGGGCAGGTGTGTAGTGAAAAATTACTACACTTTTCTCTATTTTATATAAGGGAGATTATAATATAATATAATACTAAGTGGGGCCCGATTTAAAAGTGGGCCCAGGTGTGTAGTGAAACCAAATGTCATTTTATTCTCTTTTATAAGAGTAGAATAGATTTTATAAGAGTAGAAATTGAGAAATTTCAATTATGTCCTATTGATTTTTATTGGACATGTGTGTAGTTAAAAATGTACATCATCTTACTCTCTTTTACAAGAGTAGATAGAAATGTAGGTCATTTCGGGTTTTTTTTTTTTTTTTTTAGGTTCCCAACCTTTTGGGCTAGATTAATCCATCCGGGCCCATAGGGAATCCGGGTAAAATCCCTTGTAGTTCCATTTTGATAGTGCAGTTTTGAACCTACAACCTTAAAGTGCAAATCGTAGTCCTAGGCCAACTGAGTTATACCTTGGGTTCGTCAATTCGAGTGGACTCATATAGTTTGAGGTTTATTTATATGTGGGTCGATGCGGGCGGGTTCGAATTGAACCACACCATTGTTGGTTTGGTTGGGTTGGTGTAGTTTGGGGATCTTATACCCAATTGAAAAGAAAGAAGGGTTGGATATGGGTTGGGTTCCAAGGTGTGGGCCTTATATGTTGATCAGACTGCATTTTGGCTCGACCCTACCCATTTACCACCTCTAGTAAAGGGTAAAGGGGTGACCCAACCTGACCTCCTATTGAGGCAGGGTTCAATATTGGTCTTTTAATATATATATTGTTTTGGGAAGGTATGATATCAAGTGAGTTTTGATTTTCACAATCTTATCTTACTCTATTTGTGGAAAGCGAATCAACGGAGATGGAAAATGAATACCCAACCATCATCTTAGTATTTCAAATCCATAAAAAAAAGTTAAAATTCGTCGCCTAATAACCTTCACCTCTCACCTTATACCATTGTCATTCACACGTGACACATCACCTCTTCAATAACCCTGTTTAACCATAAATTCCTCTACATTTAATTCTTTTGTATCCTAAAATACAAAAAAAGCAGGCACATAATTCCATATTTAGCAGTTAAGGCTTATAGCCTCTTTGAAATAAGAAGTTGCATGCCATGCATTTCCCATTCGTAGTTATAATTTAAAGAAAAGAAACATATTTGCATGATGATCTTGTGGGAGTGTTATTCAAACATTGAGACCGAATCAAGTGCTTTTACCTACAATGACAATATATGAATGATAAAAAGTCTGACTCATCTCCACAATATGACTGTCTTTTCAGAGTCCACTTCCAAATTCCAAAACACATGGAACTTGCTACGCGCAGAATCTCCACATGCAGACATGCAAAGCAGCTCCAACGGACAGTACTGACATGGAAGAGGCCAAACTACATAGATCCCAAGTTTATTATTATTATTATTATTATGGGCTCCCTGTATATTAGGGATCTATGTATGCCAGAGTGTAATCAGTTTTATCCTATCAGCTGTGCCTGTAGTATTTTCTGTATCTTCTCTCCCATCTTAAAAACATTCTGCCTTCATAACAGGAAAAAAGGATATAGTTTACTCATCTCTCTTTTTTATTTTATTTTTTTCACTATTTATCTCCATTTTTATCTTTCTTTTTCAAAAATAAATACTCATCTAACACATCAGTTTGGAATGTTGGATTTTTACCATCAAATCACTTTACTCTTAGCATTAAGCAAAAAAAAAAAAACATGCTTTAATTCATTGAATTGAACACAGATATAATGTCTAGCAAAAATAATGCCAAAACCATTCTTTAAGAAGGGGAGTTCATGGGCAGGCCAGCATAGGGCCAATTAGGGCTAAGCCTGCTTTGGGGTGGACCTAGATATATAATTTGATTTGGGACAGATAATAATTGGGTAGGGGCTTGAACTAAGTGAATAAAAGCCCAAAGCTCATATTTTACTAATAGTTAGTCCAAACAATTACTAGAAAGCCTATACAACTCATAAAAAGCCCAATTTGGCCAGACCAAGCCCTGCCCGTCGACTAAATGTGCAGGCTTGGCACTTGTATGGGTATTGTTTCTAAAGTTTGGCCAGTCATTAATAATGCCATAGCTGAGCCTGGCCTAACCTATGAACACCCTCACCTATGCAAACATCATATTTACTAGGAACACAAATGGGTATTCGATTCTCCAATTACCTAAATGTTCCGACCCATAAAAAAAACTAGGGTTTCAGAATCTATTTTAGGTTCCAATTCATAAAATGGTTTGCGTTTAGAACCTGATTTAGCTTTCAATTGATAAATGGGTCCAATTTTGTGTCCATACAAGTTCTGACACGTGGATCCGGGACTCAGCATACAAGTCTTTAATGTTGCAAACTATAGCTCAAAATTAGTTTTTTGCTAGACATTTTTATGTTTAATTTAGGATGTAGTAGACTTGATGTACTATTATAAGTTGAATGATATTCTTACTTTAAGATAAAATAAATAAAAACTAAAAGAGGTTAGAAGTAGTTTTGGAACTAGATTTAGGTCCTCTAGTTGAGCCTGGTTTCGGAATTGGAACCGGGTTTGAGTCCTCCTATTAAAACAAGGTCTGAAACTAACAAAATGGGTACTGAGTCAGAACCGGAACCGTTATTTAGAAACAGATCTGCATCCATATCTAGCATGGTTCCGATCATGGTTCAAAATCTCGGTCTCGGTCGCGGTATCGGCCGGGCCGAAAAACCGATATGATATCGGTATCGGTCGCGGATATCGGTCCGTCGCGGTCATCGCGGTGTGAATTTTTTTTAATCCAAAAAAAATCGCAAAAATATCAAAAAAATCCAGAATATTAGAAAATGCTGGAAAACTATATTTGTTTCCATTAATAACAACAATAAATCAAAATCTCGGTCACCTTAAGTTATGAATCCTGTTTGTGTCGCAGACTCGCAGTTCACTGTCTTTTTTCCAGTATTTCATATAATGCAAACATTATTGATGCTCTGCTCATGATCAATTTATTAGTGTCAAATATAAGAAGATAAAGATAACATATCAATCATCATTTAATACTAACTTAATCATCAAATAAAGTTGTGAAATTCAAGACCCTAAAGATTAGTGAATGAGATAGTGAGTTAGTGACTGAGATAGATAAATCATAAAGCACTTGGGCATCAAAATGTTCATGGTTTACCTGAAATTAGAGGGGACTAGTGGAGAGTACTAGTAGAGACTAGAGAGAGACTGATGAGTATGAGTATATGACAGATTGACAGCCTAATACCAAGTGGAGTGTCGTCCTGGCTCGATATCATCATCATCATCATTTCTTCGGTATTGGCTAAAAAGATATGCTCTATACTGCTATGCAGCACTAGCACTACCATATCCATAACCATATTCAGATTGTTCTTGATAAGATGATGAACTATCTTGATCCCCTGTGTCTGTGGATTGAGATGGCTGGTTGTAATCAAATGGCATGAAATAGTTATGAGGGGCATAAATAGGTCGTCGAGAAACTGGTGGGGGAAGCCTCCCTTGCTCAATTAACATCTGTTCGATAGAAATAATCGGTGTTGGTGAAGGGGGTACCCAATTAGGGTCATATGAATAACCCTCATGCTGTCCATACATGACACCTTGTTGGCCAACATAATCCCCATGTTGTCCATACATGGCACCTTGGCCAACATAACTTCCATGATGACCATGAGTAACGGCGCCGACGCTACTACTACCCCCTGCCTCAGTCTGTCCAACATGTCTGACATAGCCACAGCGATGATCTAACTCAGTAGCATGAGGAAAATGCTCAACTGTCTCATAAGTGACAGGCTCATCATCTCTATAATGACCCTCATCCCCGGGAGAGTCAGGTGGAATTCCTGCTGATGATGAAGAAGTAGAAATACTTGACTCACTCTCTTCATCCACCTCCTTTCCCCTTGGCTCACTTGTATTAGGTGCATGCCCCTGCTGCATTGTCAAGTTTATTTCTTCTATTCTTTCTGCAGCCCTCACTGGCTCAGCCCTATCCCCAGTCAATTCCTCTATCAACTGCTCAAACTCTGGGTCTTAGTCTAACATCGGTTCTTCTTGTTCCTCCAACCATTGACCTAACACAGTATCCTCTTCTGAAAAGATATAGTCCAAATTAATTGGACAGAAATAATCCCGGTGATCCTCAAACTGTCTTCTCCTTCTATTTCTACTCCGGAGTTTGAGGTTGTAGTGAATGTAGACCAATTTATTTAGCTTTTGTATTGTCAATCTATTTCTTGGTCTTGTGTGAATAAATGAGAATGTGCTCCAGTTTCTTTCACAATTGGAAGATGATGTAGTTTGACTAAGGACTTTAATAGCAATCGTCCTTAGTGCAGGAGCACTCTCTCCATAATTCAACCACCATTCAGCTGAAAAAAAATAGAAATGATATTAGAGTCAATAAAAAAATAATAAATCCTTAAATAATATAGAGATGACATTACAATCAATACAAGGATAGGTCTGTGTCACAGCTCTCCGCGCAGTCGTCGTTCCAAAGCTTCCGGCCCGTACATTGTATATGTCAATCTGAAGATATTAACGTAGAAAAATAAATTAGAGAAATTACAATGTTATATACTTTTTTCCTTAATTGTCCTACATTCCTACCTGATTAGTAGCCCAAATTGCTTCATCTGTATTCTCTGCCAATCTTTCAATTATATTTTTTAGTCCCAAACGGATTTCATTAGATATGTGTCCATCCGTAAATTGGGGATTAAAGAAGTATCATGTAACAGTAAAACCAATGAATTTTAGTCATTGATAAATTAATATAGTGAGGACTGAGGACTGAGGAGAGAATGGAGAGTTGAATACAGCAATTCAAGTATTAAAGGATATTCTTCACTTACCGGCAATGTGTAAATCATGTTTTAATTGTCGTCCCCGTCGATCGTCGATGATCTTCCAAAACTTTTTGGAATATCTACAATCTCCTTGAATAGCCAGCTTTGATCTCTCCATGGCCTCATGTAAGAAGCCCATTGTTGGCTTATCATTGCCATCAACCAATCGAAGAACCTTTATTAGGGGTTCAAAAACATTTAAAACACCCTTCACATGAGACCAAAACTTGTTGGACTTAATTGTTTTACATACTTCAACAGTAATGGGACTTGGCCTTTTTCCCCATTTTGAATTCATGAATTCATTTGATTTTATCAATCGGAGAAGTCCTTCTCTATACTTGTAAACACTTTCGATAGCAATGAAGTGGGTGACAAATCTAGTGATGCCAGGCCGTAGTAATTCATGGTTGTCTGTATGCATTTTCATCATGGAAATGAGTCTATATGATTGATAAAAAAAAATTGGTGATCTTCTTTATCTTACCAATCACAAACTTCATGACTTTTCCTTTTGCAATATCTTCAAGCATTAAATCCAAGCAATGTGCTGCACATGGAGACCAGAAAATCCTTGGCCTTTGTTTCATAAGCATCGTTCCTGCAGCCTTCATGTTTGCAGCATTGTCGGTAACAACCTGAACTACACAATATGCCCCAACTTCTTCAATCACCTCATTCAATAACTTATTAATATATTTTGCATCTTGAATGTAATTAGTTGCATCAACTGATTTGATAAACACCGTGCCCATAGACGAGTAGACTAGAAAATTCAAGAGATGACGGTGTGTGATGGTCGTCCACCCATCGCACATTAGTGTGCAACCTCTTTCCTTCCATGCTCATTTGAAAGTTTGCACCCAAGCCTGCAACTCTTCATACTCTTTCTCAACACATACATGCCCAATCCCATAAGGGGTAGGTGTCTTTATACCTGGACCATGTTCTGCAGCTGCATCTAACATGGTGGTGAAATAAGGAGATGATGCCTTGTTGGGAGGAATGCCTCCATCCAAAAAAACTTCCCAGCGGCTCTCATTAGATGTTCTCTTACTTTACCAAGCCTGCCCTTTAATGCTTTCATAATGCTGGGTTGCTTTGATGTTGGTTTTCTATAAGCATATGGGTCAGTTGGCCCCACTTGCTAAGGTGCACGTGTAGGAGTTCTTTGAATTCTTTCAATCTCCTCAATGTCTGGATCTCGACGGGGTTGTTTTTGACTAAATGCCAGACACAAACTTGCTCCCCCAGGTTCGGATGACCCACCCTGCTCATATTGGCTACCTCTAGAGGCTGCTTCATATTGCATTCTTCTTCTCTCTTCCTCCTCCTGAAGTGACCTAACACTTTCTCTCCTAGCCGTCCTCATTTCCGGGTCTTCATCGTCATCATCATCGGAGGAACCGAATATTTCTTCTCTACATGCATCAAATTCCTCAGTTCTTCTTCTTTGTTGTAACTCTTTTTTTTTTCTGATGCATTTAGGAGCTCCTTCATTTCAGCAGTTACATTTGGTGGCACTTTATGACATTTTATCACCTATCCTATTACATGCCCCAAATGTTGTTTCAATCGAGTAATCCCGTCATTGAGCACTCTTCCACAATAATTACATTTCACTCTACTTTTGCTTCCAACTGCTTCACCATGGTTCCATGCCGGATCTATTTCACGCACCATCTTGTTCCTATAAAATAAGAAATTCATGCAATAGTAATACACTAATACTCTAGGAACAATTATTTTTAGGAAAAGTCAAGATTTAATAAAATCATTTTCAAAAATCCTAAATATATAGATATAGCATAAAAGTATGTAGATCAATCATTTACACATCATACAATGATCATTAATCATTAAAACAACATATTTATGATGAAATCCCCAAAAAATGATATATTATAATTCAAATATTAAAAAATCCGAAAATAAAATAATTAAAATAAAAATCTAAATCATGTTTATGACTATGAGTAAATGTAGATCTATCATTTACACACTATTAATAAGTCTTTGGTATCACAAATATCCTAACAAGTAACAACAATTATTTTTTGGAAAACAAAAATTAATAAAATCATTTTCAAAATCCTAAATATATAGATCTAACATAAAAGTATGTAGATCTATCATTTACACACCATACAATGATCATGAATCATTAAAACAACATATTTATGATGAAATCCCAAAAAAAATGATATATTATAATTCAAATATTAAAAAATCCAAAAATAAAAAAAATTGAAAAAAAAGTTCAAAATCATGTGTATGAGTAGATCTAGCATGAAAGTATATAGATCTAACTTCTAAATGAAGAAAACAACACAATTACACAAGTGAGTAAGTGACAAACCTCTATGCTTCATTTATAAAAAAAAAAAAACACATAATATGCTTTAAGTTGATTTCCTCTTACCTTAGATAATATTTTCTTCAAAAAATAGAAGTGAGATTTGAAAATATGCAAGAGAGATGGTGGCTGCTGCTATGGCTAGTAAGGGCCTTGAGAAGAGAGGAGAAGAAGATGAAGATGGGAGAAGAAACATAAAAATTAGGGTTCTTATGCTTTTTATACATCTCGGCCGATATATCGGCCGAGATATTGAAAATCCCGAGATGATGTTCATCTCGGCCGAGATGGCCCGAGATAATGGTGAAAAAACCCGAGACCGATATCTCACTGAGATATCGGCTCGGTATCGGCCGGTTTTTAAAACCATGGTTCCGATCGAGAACCATCTCGTTTGAAACCTAATGTTTACACACACTTACTTTGTCATATATAGATAAGGTGTTAAAATGCTATTTAAATGGGATTATTGTCATATGTGAATTTTTACACCCAAAATGTTGTAAAGCATCTACACACTTCTTTGGCTACACAATTTCCATGGTGGGTGGGTGGGGGGCAATATCATATCTTGATTTTGAGTACTGTTTCAAATTTTAAAATACTATGAGAGATATGGATATGAGGGCCCCCACCCTATCTCTCATATAGTAAGGTGAGAGATGCTCTCATAGTAGGGTTGCACAGAACCGGACCGCAGACCGGACCGGACCGGACCGCAAAACCGGACCGGACCGGATTTGAAAAACCGGTTAAATTCGGTCCGGTCCGGTCCAGACCTTTTAAAAACCGGTCCGGATTAATAATAAAAAAAAAATTATTTTTTTAATACAAAACTTTAAGTATATAAAATTCCTAAGTCAAATACCCTAGTGAAATCAAAGATCTAGCTTCTTACATCTAGAAAAAGAGGTAGGAAATGGGCTGAAAATGAAAAAATAAAATAAAAACTTAAGGGAAAAAAAAAACAAATGAAACCAGTCCGGACCACTTAAGTGGTCCAGACCGGACCGTTTTGGACCGGACCGGACCACTTATAAGTGGTCTGGTCCGGTCCTCTCATTTAAGCCGGACCGGAAATCCGGTCCGACCGGATTCCGGTCCAAAAACCGGACCGGATATGCGGTTGTGCAGCCGAGCATCTCCCCATAATTAAAACCACAAAAGTGTTAATTTCATGTCTTAAATTTATATAGATTTTGACATATATTAAATTTTCATATGTAATTTAAACCTTTCAACGTTTATGATATGCATGTGAAATTCACATGTGTAAATTTTTTATATGTAAATCCGTCGTCAAATCGCACACATAAAATTCGACAAATCAACCCCCATGCTATTCTATTGCAAAGGACTACACTTAGTCTTCACCAATTTCAACTACAAATCTAGTGGGCTCCGCTCTGCAATTTCAATTGCATGTATTACTCTGATCAAGTGCGCTTTGCGTTATAGGGCCCACTTGATTCGATCAATGTGCCCTCTATGAATGTCATAGGTGATTATTCACCCCCATTTTGATTACCATGGCCATTGAACCATGAAAGTCAGATAGGAGGACAATTTGTTTGAAATGTCCATAATCAGATGGCTACAATTATCTAATAATCCAACCCACCTTCACATGATCCGTCATGCATCCAAGTGAGCTCTACTACACACGGAAAACAGCCCAATCAAATGGGATAGGAACCCGCACAAGCGGGCGGGGAAAAAAGCCCATACAAGTGTTTAATTTAAGGAGCCCATACAAGTGGGATGTGGTGAGGTACTCGGAGTTTGAACCTGCGGAGCTGAATAAGAATTGACACTCCTTACCACTCGGACCATCCATCCAACTCAATTGTTATTAGTTAGTTGTTTAACTTTAGACCATCCAACTCATTTGTTATCCATTTTTGGTCCATATTTAGAGAGTGGACCCTACAATTCCTCTCCAATGCATATGCATGTAGGAAGCTCCTTGTTCTCCGTTGGCTAACCAATCTCCAAAAGGCCATGACACCACGAGCATCAAACCACCCAACGGCCAATTGAAAATGTCAACGACCAACTGCATATTACAAAAGGACTAAAGGACCAGAAAATAAAGAGATTGAGCTGAGATTGAGAAGGGGAGAGCAAAAGAGGAAGAAGAGAGAACAGAGGAGAAAGAGCAAAGAGCTCATTCTCTTCTTTGTATCTCTCCTAACCTTCTTCTTCTTCTTTTTCTCTCTCTGTCTCTTCTTCATCCTCTTTCTACCTTTTGTCTGGGAGAGTACTTCTCTATCATTCCCAACTTTCTGTTCTGGTTCGTTTTTGAATTTAAACCTCCTGTTGTTCAGGTTTTTAGGTAAAAATGGACAGTGGTGGAACACAATCGTTCTCTGAATTGAGAGTTTTGGATCGACAGAACGATCCTACTTTAGAAGGTGACCGATCTACATACCTCATTCATTGATTTCTCTATCTACATGAAGTGAGATTTTAGTATGGACATGATGATGTTCTTTGTAGATTTTGCCATTGAATTCAGTTAGCGTACACCTCCAACCAATATCAACAAAGTTTCTATTCTCAAGTTCTCCTCTTTTTCTTGTTACTTTCAGGGGAATTTAATTTACATATGCCCATGTATGTATTTTTTAATGGGGCCGTTGACGTATTAGTTCTCTTTAAATCCGAATTTCGCAATTTTATGAAAAAAAATCGGATAATGTCAACAGAGTCGTTTCACTCTTGTCAATATTTTTTAAAAACTTTTTTTGCGCCATATCCCGTGATAGAATGTCTTGTCACGCTTTTTATTGAATTTGATATGAATTAGGATAATCTTATAAGAGTTTTCATCCTTTCAATATATGATAACAAAATGCCATGGATTTTGTCAAATCGGTTGTGAAATTGATGATATCAATATTAATTTGTATGACTCAATAGGAGTTAATTAATCTTGGTTAACTGAGCCCTTGGATTGCCCAACTTGTACTGTGATTAGAAGTAGGCCTGTTATAGGTCTACTATGATTAAGAAGTAGTGTTTGGGTGTAACAGGGTTTTGAAGCTGATATTAGAGACTAAGGGGCCATTTGGTGTGTCTATATCCAACGTCTTATTCACTTAAAGTGGATTTAAAACTCTTTAATTGCATTTGGAGATCACATGTACTGTATCTCATTCAAACCGCATACAGACAAATAATGTTTGAATGAGACAACGCCGATTTCCGTGTGAAATGAAACAGACCGTTTCATCTAAAGCGCGTAGACGAGGGCATATTCACAGTAAAATGACGGTGTTTTTCAGCCATCGTTTGTTTTATTTATTTTTTTAAATCCAAGAATCTAAAAGATGATCCGAATCGTTGCAAGAATTATTAAGATACAAAACAACCCATGGGTCAACTTTCAGCCGTTGATCTATCTTAGATCTCCATATATTTGTTAAAAACCGAATAACCATTGATATATTTTTCTTAACTTTTATGGGCCACATAATCATGATCCAAACCGTTAATCCCTTTTGTAATATGTAAAACGACTATGACTAAAATTTTCAGCCCTTGGTTTGGTCCAGATTTCGAGAAAAAACATGCACCGTTGGATTTAAGAAGTCTATTTCAAACGGTTCTTGTCTGTTGCCCAATAGTCTATATCATAAGCATCTATTTCATACAGAGGTCATTTGAAACAGATCTATTTCTTGCAGATCTGTTTCATACTTATAAGAGTCGCCAAACAAGCCCTTGGAGTCTCTAGGATGTACACATCTTCTGATAGCATAGTGAATTCTCCCATCTTTCTGTGGACATAGACCAAAAAGCTGAACAACGTAAATCTCGTGTTCTTGCATGCTTGATCTATTCTCGTGGGCCCTAGATCACAAGGATCAACAACTGACCATACACTTTATGAACTTCTTGATATTTCAGGCATTGGTGCAAATGTGAAGCTTCTTTTGAAACTAATCCAAGACCACAATGACCCTTGCAACAAGGACGACGGAGATCGAAAATCCCACAGAGTGGCCGGAATGATAACCATCATCGATGATGTAAAGTCCCGAATCGAAAAATCACAGGCACCATTGGTAAAGAGAGCCCAATTAAGGCGCTGCAACACTGAACTAAGGAGGACTCCAACTCAAAACAAAGACAGGAAGTCACAAGAATCCATCCAAGAAGAGAACGAGAGGCTTCGAAGAGAGCTGACGATGACGGTGGCATCCCGCAAGAGCCTGGAAAGGATGTTCTCCAGCTTGGGGAAGGAGAAGGAGATGATCGCGGCCGAGCTAGCACTCAAGGTCCATGAGCTGAGCGACATGGAAGAGCATTTGAATGACCTCAAAGCACAGAATGAGAAGCTCTTGGCCAAGGTGCAGGCCTGCGCAGCTGAGCACAAGGACAACATGGTTTTGAAGGTGGAGGTGCCAGATATTAAGCCTCTTCAGGAGAGGAACAATGTCCTTTCCAAGCAGCTGCTCCAGTCGATGGAGGGGTGCCGAGTGCTGAAAAGGAGCTTGAGAGATATGAAGGAGGAGAACTCAGAGATTAAGATGAAGATGTCAAAGATTGGGAGGGAGGTTGAAGCAGGGCTCGATCGAATCCATGATCTCATGCCACCGGTGGCGATAGCTGGAGAGAGGACAGTTAGATCTGTTGATATTGAAGAGCAACTGTCGTATTTGGAGTGTTTGTTCCAATACTTGGAGGGGAAGTTGGAGATGGGAGAGCTAGAGAGGGGTGAGTGAGTGGAGAGAGCAGGAGAGCCTCCTCGATTTTGGTTGAGTGAGTTCATGTTCTGTTCTGTTTGATTGCAGTGCAGGGCCTCCTCATTTTTCTCTTTTAAGAGGTGGTTTGAAAAAAAAAACACAAGATTTCTTGATTTGTTTTGAAAATTGTTAATAAGTAAAATCATTAACAGTTTCACCCAACTTCCTCTAAGTGGTACTTTTTTTTAATGTTAATGGTGTGATGTACACTTGATCAATCACCACCTCCAAGAAGTGAATGCCACACTTCCTCAGGACATAATTAGTTGTTTTCGGTTGTAATTTAGCTGTTTATGGACATGGTATGTGTTGTTGTCTTCGGTTGTAGCCTAGCTGTTTAGGGACATAGTATGTGATTATGGACTTATTCATGTGTGTAGAAATGCGTAGGTTAAGAGTTTGTATATATCATCATTATAATTGTCATATGAGTGGGAGTGAGAGAACATAAAATGCTATGTTAGAGGATCCCTTGGTTTTTCAAAGTGAGGGTTTGGACCTTGGCCTTGCCCTCATCCGACCTTGGATTTACCTAAAGTTTAATAAATCTTTTTAACATATCTTTATTAAAATTTAGTCTAATAGTGGATGAAGTGTTTGACTTATCAAAGGATTTAGTTCGTCTACTAGAATGTAAAATAGGATATATAACAGAATTTATGGTCGGCATACAAAAAAGCTCTATGATCTATGCATTAAAAAAGAAAATTATAAATATTATTTTTCGACTGTCAATTTCACAGCCTTAATTTTAAGTAGGGGTGAAATGAATCTGATATTTTTGAAATGACCAGATTCCAAAGCCTAGTATGATTCGAAAGCCTTCTTATGCATAGTAGACTTAGTGGACCATGCAAACTATCATTGATTTATAATCGCAAAGATGTTGGACCATGCATAGTATGCCTTGATTTTTATTTTTATTTTGGTCAAAATTTATGTGATAAGAGTTGTTGACTTAAAATCGCATTGATGGATAGATCTTAAATTTTAATTTATTTTATTTAGGATGTCCAGCAAGCTCTACAAATTATGTCACGTGGCCTTACATTTTAGAAGCTATATAAATATATATAGGAACATTTTCACTTTAGAAGCAGTAGATGATCTAGATTTTTGCATGGTATTTATTTGTGTGAATTCTACCATCAAAGCTGTCTTTGGGCGTGTTTGTTTGCATTAGGGTAGAATAAAATTAAATTAAGGGTCAAATCAAGTGAAAAAGACAAAGGAAATGGTTGAATGCACAAAATGAAAAAACGTTATTCCTTCCTTTTTTTATTATCAGTGCCTTTTAAGAGTACATTTTTTTTGTCATTTTTCCTTTTTAAGAGTAGTTTTTGTCACTCGTCTTTTTTTTTTCCCCTGATTTGACCCTTTTAACATTATTCTACTCATGACTTCTTATGCCGAACTGCATGCTATTCTTATGCGGCCCATCACATGGGACCCATTTAAATGCATGTATATCTTCAGCAACAGAAGATAGATGGAACGGATTCCTTATGAATAAGGATCAATTATTAAAACAACATCATCAGATTATCTTAGCCCTTGATTTAACAACTATAATATTTTCAATCCAATAGCGAGTGATTATTTGATGAGTGTAATATTTGGGCCCCATGCGACATCATGGGATGACAAGAGCGTGAGAGGGGCTTCCCATTTTGAAGGTAGGCTCAAGTGCATTGTATTGAGCTGTAGAAGGACATTTCACCATGTCGTATATTTAGTTGGAACACACATGAGGGCATTTAAAACTAAAAAGGGAATTTTAGGGATTCGGATTTGACCAAAAGTTGGTGAACATGTGCAATTTAGGAGGGGTCGTGTATTTAGTACATTTGAATGGACCAAGCTGGGTGGGCCCCACACACATGAGCTTACGGAATGCTCTCCTAACCTTCCTTATATAAATATATCTATATATATGTTATGTAGATGAATAATTCAATGAGAAAATGGAAATATTTTTGTCTTGGTTTGATTCACTTAATTCAGCTCTCACTTTCTTTCTTCGATCTGGCCCATTTAATTAAGGCAGACACTTATTTGGGTTAATAGGGGAGTTCCATTTTTATCTGGTAAGGTTGCCCCCACCTTCTCCAGCTGTTGGATTTGCTTTTATCTTCATCAAAATCCTAATTTCTTTATTGACTTTTCCTTTTCTTTTTCATATAGTTATGTCCTTAGTGATGGTGACAATTTGGGTCTAGTTGGACTTTAATAACTGTTGATTATATCATAATTGCATTTCATGATGTATAGCCAGCCATTTTTTGAAGAACTAAAACTAAAAGTTATGATCATTTGACAGCGTTTGGTGTGCTGCTACTTCATTAATTTAATTTTGCTTATACATTTGGGTCGGCCACATTGGAGATGCCATTCTTTTTTTACCATAAAGAAAAATGAAATACTCTGACCATGTATGAAGTGTGACTTTTTTCTTCCTGATTATTGCAATCAATATTTATATGTGGAGCAATTGATGCATAATGGGATTTATGTGGTTTGATATCAATCAAGCTACCGAATTAGGTTAAGATAACTCATAGGTGTAAAGGTGGTTCAATATCCCTCAGTTATTATCAAAATAGAAAAAATAAAAAATAAAAATAAATAAGTATAGGCTCCTTGGGCCTTTATATTTACATGGGAGGAGTTATAATAGATGAGAAGGGGTCAAATGAGGAATAAAGTTTAATTAATAAGAGGTGGGGGTTTAATATAAAAGGCATTATAGGATAAAATTTTACTAACTTTAAACTTGGATACCCAAGAATTGATCCCTAGCATGTGAGTGATACTAGGAGTGCGTTTGACATTATTACAGCCACTCTTAATAGATATAGTATATCCAATTCAAGAACTCAAAGTCGGAGGCATCTTTGCTGAGGTCTATTTGTTTAGCAAGAGTAGAGCAATAAGAGTAAAAAAGAGACTGATGTGGCATAAACTTTTATTTTATATTATTTTGATGGAACAAGTGAAAGGCGAGTAAATTTAATGTAACATAAAGTTTTACATAATGGGTGTTATATGTGATAGGTGGGGAGGGGAAATAAACTTTTGATATGACATAAAGTAAGGGTTTTATCCCACTTTGTTTTCCTCTCCTCGATGTAATAATTTGGAGAGATGTAAAATTTTATCCTATAATGCCTCTCCTGACCGGTCGCCCAACTTAGCAAATTTTTTTTTTTTTTTAAAGGCATTCTATTTAGCCCTCAACAAAAATTCATATACAATGTACATTGATAGTTGTAGAGGGCTGTTTGGATGCATAGAAAATTTCATGCGAGGAATCCCAACTAAGTAGAGAAATGAGAAGAATCCTCTTATAAGGAATCATTACTTTTCCTTAAGGGACTTATTTGGTCACATGGAATTGAGTTCCTAAAATTCATGAAAAAATAGGTTCCAACAAAGCATTATTAAAGAGATAAGGGATATAAGGTTGGTCTAGATTTGACAGGATGATGACGGGGTATTCATTTCCCATCTCTCTTTAATTCATTTTTCATTAAAGAAGAGATTATTTAATAACCATTCATGATCTAGACCTTGCTTTCTTTCCTTCTTAAATTTTTTCATTTTTTGGATTTTAGGATTACCTTTCAAGTTTAATTCCAAACAAACAAACAAATAGTTGCATGATCGTCTACCATCTTTGAATAGGAATGGAGAAAAAATACGAAAAATTTTAAATCAGGGCTTTGGTTTTTGGATATTAACAGGCTGTGCCAACCAGTAAACAAAGCATCCCTTCTTCGTTCTTCTCCATTTGAGAAGAAAACGGGCTAGTCTCAAATAGAGAGGGAACGAACGAAGAAGGGATGGGAAAATGACCTCTTTTTTTTTCAACTTAAAGCCTTAAAGGTAATTTTGGGATTTAAAAAAAATGGGGAGAAAAATCGCGGGACTATCACCAATTTTGTTGGATGTGTTTAATTTAAATGCATTTGGAAAACTTAAGGCCCATTTTGAAATCACATTTTAATTTTGTCCTGTTTTGAGATCTGCCAAAAACCTAAGCCCTCATTTAAGAATCTCTCAAAAAAAAATATCGATGAAAACCATCTTAAAGTTACTTTATGGAAAAAAAAAAAAAAACTAGAGGATTTTACAGTTAAAAGCCCCATACGACCCTATACCACTGATGAGGTCTCAGTAGCATTGTATAGACGGGAGGGGTCCTCTTGGTGCCTTTTTATCTTTTTTTGTCATTTAGTGATATGATCGATATCGACCATTATGTGGTGGTTGCTCTCGATTTGCAAAACCCAAATAGAAACTTGATTTTTCTCTCTTGGTTGTTGATAGTCCTCCAGAGCGGTGGATACAGTGGATGGGGCCAAGGAAGGCAGGGAGAGGGAGGATGTGAAGGAATGGAGGGTTGCGAGTATTTGGTCATCTTCGTCGGAGCAGGAGGGAAGATCACCATGCAGGGAGAAGAAGGGAGGGGAGACAGAGGCGAGGTTATAGGCGGAGATGAAGAAGAGGGCTGTGCTGGTCTTGGAGGTAGTGGGGGAGGGAGGGAGGGGATGGGAGTCAAGGACCTGCAGACCTAATTAGCGGACTGAAAGGAGGCAAGAGCGGAGGATTTGTAGGTGGACTTGTAGATTTGTCCTTCTTTTTTTTCCGCGATATAGTCGATATCGACTAGTCTGTTATGTTCAACAAATAAAACAGTTATAAGTTGAAATTTTTTTTTCTGATTGACAGAATGGTCGATGTTGTGTTTAGCAAGTAAGACAATTACAGGGTGAAAAAAAAATCTGACTGATAGAATGGTCGATATCAACCACATCATAAAAAGACAAAAAATAAATAAATTAAAAGGGCCACATGAGGACCCCTTCTATGTCCAACATGATATGAGGTCCTGGTAGGACATATGAGATCCAATGAAGATTTTTTCCCATAAATTCCTCAAAAAACTATTTATGAAGTAGTCACATGTCATTTTTTATTAATAAAAACTCAATTTCACAAAAAAATAAAATAAGAACTCAATCATTTGAAAATTTTCTTCTATACATTCGCTGGCTCTTGCCAGAATGTGCATCCATTTCAGACTCTCACAAAAGGAAACGGATTCCCTGTTTGGACCAAACAGGGGGTGACACATGGGGGCCGAAGAAAGAGAAATTTTTTTCTTTCTTCCGCCCCCACACCCACACCCACACCCACACCCTTACATGTCTTTCTCTGTTTGGTCCAAACAGGGTTCCCTGTTTGGACCAAACAGGAAATCCGGTTCCGTCACAAAAGGGTAAAATCCTCTAAAATTCACCTGGTCGTGAGTGCATGGGGAATGACACCATTACGTGGTGAGTGCACAGGAGAAAATCATCATTTAGTTCAAATCATCTACATATATGATAAAAAAAAAAAGAGAAAAACCTAATTAAATAAGCTCTCCAATTGACTCAATTAATTTGGCAGTCACAAAAAGCCAAATACAACTCGACTGCCATGTGCCATAGCTTGCACATGATTGAGTTAAGTACCTTAGTGGGTCCCAATTACAAATAGGCAACACAGGTGTCCCATGACTGAATCAAGTAAAGTTCTACTGATGCTTACCTAACTTATGAGAATTGTACATTATTCCAGGCCCTTGGATGGGGTCTCACCCATGGATCTAAATATTATCATTTCCAACTTCATACAGTTCATAGCGGGGCCATCCAATTGGAAATGAAAATGATAGATGATGCCTACAAAGAGATGAAGCATCTGTCATCATAAAAAACAAGAAAAAAAACAAAAAAGAGCAGCTCTATTGCTTTGTGCACAAGGGCAGATGGATTTTCCTTCCAATATTGGGGTGCCTTATTATTGACACATTGAGCAGGGCCCATTTGCCCTGCATGTCGAAATACTTGTCTAAAATTGTCTTCTAAAGCAGGATTCTATTACCCATGAAATCTCAAACACCATTTTGGTAATCTCATGGATCTTCAATCCAATTGGCCCATAATTAAGGAATTAAGACAGAACTAGCCCAATAACCCGTGTTCAGCACGGTATCTCCATGAACTACAAAATAAATAATCACATAATAAAAAAATTTACTTCTTTGCATAGGAAAAAATTGGATAAAATAGAAATAGAAAAATTAGAGGAAAAATGGTATAGTTACATAGGAACAACTAAAATATGAGTGGTTTAATAGAAAAATGAGTGGGTAATTACCTGAGCAATTACATAACCGCCGGTCAAAATTATAACCGACGGTCAAAATTGAATCCAAAACCCCTTAGCTTAATATATTATAAAGGAGTTTGGGTCTAATCCACGAAGGACTTGAAACAGGCCCATTAAATTGTTAAGACCTGGACCCAACCCAGCCGACCTAAATCAGACTTCATGGTCAAGTTTGGTCCTTCATGGTGGGGCCCACAGGGATGATTTGATTTCCTGCTTTCTAACCATCATCATCCATGAAGAGGAGGATTGAATCGATGACGTGTCAGATTCTTAGTGGCCAGAGTTGGATAAGGAAGCGGGCAACAGACGAGCGAGAGAGATGCGGAGATGGAGACACGTGTGTCCGTTGCGAAGTTAACGGTCGAAACGGATAGTGGGACTGTCGGCACGACCAGGACTCGACACGTGTTCCAGCCTGGGAGTAATTTGCTCTTTTTAGCACTGACAATGTTTGGGACCCGCCGACAGCTCCTTGATAGATACTTTACAGGACAAAAGGAGAAAATAAGAGGGGCAAGTGCAACCAACTGTTGCTGCTCAAATGGCATCAATGCCTTTTTACTTTACTTTACTTTACTTGATTAGATGTTCCTATCCTAGTTATAGAATGGCCACAATTATTATTGATTAAAGATTCCAATCCACTCATGAAGTGAGACATGGGTCTATTTGAAAATGACCAAATCATTTCCTATGGTTGGATTGTGTTCCAATAATAAATATCACACTTTGTGATTGTACAGTTGTTTGCACTCATTTATTAATATAAATGATTTATGAGAATAACAGTTATGCATCGTCATATTTATTTATGTTCATTTATGCAATGCATGCAATGTGTTTATAATGTATGAAAATAATATTATTCGCGCTCCGAAAATTGACATATATTCAGTGGAGCCTCATAACATAAAAGTTATTTTCAAAATTTATTCTATACCCATTCAGTTTATTCTTTTCTTTACCGTCATCCTCATCAGTTTTTCTCATAATCCAATCTTATGCAGCATGCAACACCTTTTGATTTCTTTAGATTGCTTGCAAGTACAGCCACATTGAGTTAATGTGAAATGCCTTCTAGTGAAAACTTTTTGAGAAATTGATGGGAGAAAGAGGGAGCTAGAGAATTTCATGACATCCCCCGTTATACAACATTTTGTTTTTTATATTTATGAAGTGAGTATTAAACTCTTAAGTAAGTGTGGCATCAATAGGCACTCACTGTCCATTGGGGGTATAAACCATGTTAATGTATTTATGCAACAAAATTCTCCAAGGCATGTGGACTTTAGCAAAATAAGCAGGGTGGCCACGCCACTAATAAGTGATTAATGACTTGGCAAAGGAGCAAATAGAAGCTATTATGTTATCAATGGTACCCCCCAATGCCTGGTCACCCGCCTATAGGGCCTATGAATTGACACCGGACTAATCTATTTCCACTTTGAATTAATCATGTAAACGTATCACACTGTCTCACTCTTAGTTTGACACTTTACTAATATAGTAGAAGCTATATCAAGCTTCTATTTTTCAGACAAGATGTCACATTAAAAGCACTTTAATTCAAAATTCACTCCAAATCTTTTTTTTAAAAAAGTCAAAAAGCAATCACTTTTATCCACTAAAATACAAAAAAAAAAAAAAAAACTTCATTTTCCTATACAAAAAGTCAAAAATATTTCTTAACAAACAACTAAAAATAAAATACCATCATAACCCATTTATATTTTATTCTTTCTTCAAAATCAACTTTATTTCACTTGGCTCTATTTAATAGAGTTGTCAAACTGACCCAAGGCATACATGTACTTTTTACAGCCTATTACTTTTGATAGTAACAGATCAACCTGACAAGCTAAAAAGGATTGATGGCTAAAAGTGCCACATTATTGTTCTCTCTTTTATCAATTCTTGCAAATCATGGAATCATAACCCATTTCCCACCATTGGATTTTGCTTTTCAATCCATTTAGGTGGAAGTTGCAATATCACATCATCAATAAAAAGAAGAAAAACACCAAGACAAGTTTGTTTTCAAGTGATATACAGTAAACTCTTCGATAATGTTATTATAGCTGCCAAATATCTTACTCAACCTTAATCGATTGGTCACAAGAAATGGAGAAAAGCAGAACTTTAGCCACCATGGGATTTTACTTTAACTTTACAACCCCAAAAACACTTTTTCCTCATAAAACACAGAAGTAAAGTAGTTCCTACACCATTTGTTGTCTTCTCATATATCTCACTTCAGATTACTTTACTTTATAAAAATAAATAAATAAATAAATAAATAAGTAAATAAATGCATTTTTACTTTATCACAAGATACTTTACCTCTACCTGATTTGACATACTCTTTTTATGAAAACAAATTCATTTCCAAGAATGCAGGAAGAGCAGCGTTTCAAAAAGTAAAAGTTGAGGTGACCAACATCATCAACATCGATGTAGTCTAATATCCATCATGAATCTCACCCATCTCTCCCACTCAAAGCGAAGGGCAATCTAGTCGTTTTGGTGAGAAGTCGTTATCGAAGCGGGGTATTTCGGTCATTGCCGACTACATACATACACTCTTCATCCATATCTGATATCTCTCTCTCTCTCTCTGTCTCTGATATTTTGACGTTGCAATCACTTCCATGGCCCGCTTTAAATCCCTTCCTTTCTTTCAACGGCTGTCTTTTCTTTTAAAATTCCAACGGTTACATTGCGTGTTCTTCTTGCGTGCTCTACGTGTTCTTCCTGTTCATTAGTACTGATTCCTTTTAAGAGGGAGGAGGAGGAGGGAGAGGGAGGAGGAGGAGATGGATTTCAGTTCTTTTTTGACGTCTCTTGGTACTTCTTTCATCATCTTCCTGGTGCTGGTTCTGATCTTCTCATGGCTTTCTGGGAAGGATTCGAACAAAGTCATTTACTACCCCAACAGGATTTTGAAGGGGCTGGAACCGTGGGAGGGGAAAAAGACAAGGAACCCATTTGCATGGATTGGAGAGTCGTTCAGATCTACAGAAAAAGATGTCATTGAAATGGCAGGAGTGGATACTGCGGTTTATTTTGTGTTCTTGAGCACTGGTGAGTCATTGGGTTCTCATGTTTTGTTGTTGCAATCAAACAAGTTGTCGTCTCTCTTCTTTTCTTTTTTTTTTTTTCTAAGAAAGATCTGATCTTGTAGTTCTTTTTTGTTGGTATTTCTAAGGATATTGTGGAATTCTGATTTTTTTCCCCTTTATTTGGATGGATTTGTATAAATTGGGTTTTCCTTTAAAAGCATGATCTGCACATATTATAGAATATTTGGTTTTTTAACATCAACCTTCTAGTGGGTCTTCTGGATTTTCTTTCAAGAATCAGAAGAGTTTATGATTTTCTGATACAAAAGGATTTTAGTACGTTTTAAAGAAATCTTTTAATCATGTTTTTTTTAAATAATTATGTTTTTTTGGACCTTTTTTTTTTTTGGAGATGTGTCCTTTAAAATTTCTTGATAATTTATTTTATGAGAGATCATGAATTTTCAAGTGTGCTTTTAGAAATCTCAACTTGTCCTTTTATTCCAGAAAACTTCTCTGTTTCATTGATAAAATGCATTTCTTTATTATGGTTGTAGGTAACAGCGTTTGCTTCTTGTATTTTTTTTTTTGTTGAAGAAAGTTTCCCTCTTATCTGATGAATTCAACCCAATTTCTAAGAGCATATATATGAGGATTTGTCTTGTGACAACTGACAAGTGCAGTTTTCCCACAATCTCCATGACAACTTCTTATGGAGAATTTTAGAGTAATATGTGATTTTGAGCTTGAAAAGAGGGAAGAACACCTATGATGCACGGATACTTCAAAATGGTGTATCGTATCCGAAAATCCGTGTCCATGACGTATCTGTGCATCATAGAAGAACACAATGCCCTCTGATTATAACTGTATGTACTTTTGTAATTCTGTGTTTTTTCCCTTCCTAATTAATATCCTTTTGTCAATTCTCGGATGGCCATTACATATGAAAATTCTTGTAACATGTCCTAATTGGATTTCTTATACTGGTGGTGAAGGTATTCCATATCATGGTAAATTTTATTTGCACATGGATGTTTTCCTACTAATCTGTAAAGTTTTTTTTTTTTTTGTCAATGAAATGTAGTTATAGTTTTTGTTTTTATTTTTGCTAAAACAGAGTAGTTATAGTTGCTTCTCATGAATCTAATTCTTATTAGAGCTTTACATCGAACAAATTACGTTGTTTAAATTTTCTTTCATTCCATGCTTCAGCACTAGGAATATTGGTTTTATCCGGCGTCGTGCTGCTGCCAATACTTCTTCCTGTTGCTGCAACCGACAACAATGTGAAATTAAAACAGAGCACTACCAATGGGACTTTCTCTAACCTCGACAATCTAGCAATGGGAAACATCAAGGTAGTCCATCGGCTTTCACCGAGAAGATGGTCTTTCTTGGCCTATCAAGTCGACGCCATTTTTTGAGATTTTAAGCTTTTCCTCATATGGACATGTCCATTTGCATAATCAGAGACATTAGGGTGTAATGCATGCACTAAATTGGAATCAGTCTGCAAGTTTGCAAATGGACATTTTAAGCAGTGCTGAAATCAGAAATCACATCTGGTGGGGTAGTGTTTGATGACTTCCACATACCTTTGCTCAATGATGATAATGACTTGAGGCAGAAATTGCACAGTTGACATTGGAATAAAAGAGAATCCATTTGTTTGTGATTGTGCACACCACCCACAATGAACGGCGGGACTAAGTTCTGCAAACTGCTAATGATACCTGATTTCAAATGCACTACGTTAGTTTTTTTCATAATCCCAAGAGAGACATGGTACATAGGGATCATAAAAGGTCTTCTTCTTTTTCTTCTTCGTTTCATTATTGGTTTGCCTGATTTCATGTAAATCTATTTCAGGTGAAGAGTCCAAGATTGTGGGCATTCTTGATAGCAACATACTGGGTTACTTTTGTTACATTTTACTTGTTATGGAAAGCCTACATGCATTGTACCAATCTGAGAGCGGCTGCTCTATCGAACTCACAGATGAAACCAGAGCAATTTGCCATATTGGTTAGGGACATTCCTCCAATGCCAAAAGGCCAGACCCGAAACGAACAGGTTGACTCATTCTTCAGAAAACTGCATCCAGAAACATTCTACAAATCGATGGTGATCACTGACATCAAGCAGGTATTAATCCAAAGAAACCCAAATACTTATGGGTATGCTATGGCTATCGGCTTTATCATGTTGATGCCTGTACATACCAACACAAGATAATGCATGGATACAGAAACCATTTGAATACAATCTTATTGTAGAAGAATTACATGATCCTTAGAACCATTGAGAACTGTTCTACAAACAGATGGTGGTCATTTATAAGGTGGAAATCAATCTAAGAAACCTACAATATTTTGTATATGCCACAAGTATTGGTTTACTTATCATGTTGATGCCGACATTTGTATCAGATAATGCATGGATTTGAGGTAGTAATCTATGTAAATTAGATAGAATCTATTTGAAGTCTAGGGTCTATTTGAAGTCAGAATGGGAAATTTGGAATTTTGTAATTTTGCAGTCTGAATGAAGCTCATAATGTTTGTTCTGTACTACTGTTTTCCATCAGGCAAATAAAATTTGGAAAGAGTTGGAGGGATACAGAAAGAAACTTGCTCGTGCGGAAACTGTATTTGCAGCATCAAAGACTGCCAAAAAGCCTGAAGGAACAAAGCTCACACACCGAACTGGCTTTCTTGGTCTTGTTGGCCCCAAAGTTGACACAATTGACTTCTGCAATGAAAAGATTAAAGAGCTTGTTCCAAAATTAGAGAGTGAGCAGTCGGCAACAATTCAAGAGAAACAACAAGCTTCTGCCCTAATCTTTTTCACCAGCAAGATGGCTGCGGCCTCTGCCAGTCAGAGCCTTCATTCGAAGATGACAGACAGTTGGACTATAATGGAAGCTCCTGAGCCCTGTCAATTGATATGGAAGAACCTATCCATTAAATTTTGGGCGAGACAGATAAGGGAGAGAGTTGTCTATTTCATAGTCTTTCTGACTGTAGTCTTTTACATGATCCCAATCGCATTCGTCTCGGCGTTCACAACTCTGAAGAATCTAAGGAAGCTTTTACCTTTTCTGAAGGTGATAGTAGACAGGCCCGCACTTAAGACGGTATTAGAAGCATATTTGCCACAGCTTGCGCTTATAGTGTTCTTGGCATTGCTACCTAAGTTACTTCTGTTTCTGTCTACAACTGAGGGTATCCCCTCAAAGTCTCACACTGTGAGAGCAGCCTCTGGGAAGTACTTCTACTTCATAATATTCAATATCTTTCTTGGAGTTACAATAGGTGGAACATTATTCAGCTCTTTGAAGACGATTTTGGACAAGCCCAACAAGATTATATCCATGCTTGGTGGTACTCTTCCTGGAAATGCAACCTTCTTCATCACGTTCGTCGCACTGAAGTAAGATCTCTGATCTCCTTTGCATTGACCACATGTTATGATGCAATTGGATTTTTTTAGCAATTGTTTGATCAATAGTTTGACAGAACAGATTCTTAAAAGTTGCTGTGTGTATAGGACAGCATGGAAACTGAAATCACATTTTTATGGAATATTGTTCATGCAGTCTTTCTACCCCCAATTTATGTTGGTGAGATCACCAATATCAATGTGTGTGTCGGATGGGGGTTGGTTGTCTTGGTTGTTAGAAGGGTGATAAAACAATACTACACTGGTTGTCTCCAAACATATGAGAATGGATAACCATCCACTGCCACAGTATTCTTTAAACCACCCGTAATTTGAGATACTTTGAGAGAACTCTATATTATGGTCTATCTTCAGACTAGATTACAATGCCAATTAAATATTTCTTATTTACCACCACTTCTTCCCTGTAAACGTGGTATGTATACAAGGTCTGTACTGTTCAAATTTTGTGCACTTACCCTGCAGTCAATGAACCTCAACCCAAGAATGACATGGTGGGATCATCTTAAATGTTAACATCCATTTGTAGTCCTCAATTGGCAGCTTGGGCAATCAATGGTGAACTAATATGTTGCATTACTGGTGGCTTGGATGCAGAAGATGATAAAGGTCTGGGTCTCATGCATTGCATTACTAGAATGTTGCAGTCAATGATCCTCAACCCAAAAATATGACGTGGGATCATCGTAAACACAAACATCTATTTTTGGTTGTCCTCAATTAGTTCTTAGGGAAATTAATGGTGAACTAATACATTGCATTACTGGTTACTTGGATTCAGAAGATGAATGGTCCGGATCTCATGTGTTGCATTACTACCCTTTTCTAAAGCTGGTTCTTACTTTGCTAACAGGTTCTTTATCGGATATGGACTTGAGCTATCTCGTTTGGTTCCTCTCATCATTTATCATCTCAAAAGAAAGTATCTTTGTAAAACTGAAGTCGAGATTAAAGAAGCTTGGGCTCCCGGGGAGGTGGGCTTTGTCACTAGAGTTCCAAATGACATGCTGATAATTACAATCGCCCTCTGCTACTCAGTAATAGCTCCTTTAATCATCCCTTTCGGGGTGGCATATTTCGGTATCGGATGGCTTGTTCTTCGGAATCAGGTGAAGCACAGAATTTTGAACTGCACTTAAGAACAGGAATTTTATAGCAATGTAAACCTGCACATGTCTCTAAATATATACAAGTGGATAAAATAGCATCATAATAGACAAAGAAACTTGTGTTTTATATGTCATTCTACGTAAAGGAATGGCAACTGTAACGTAGTACACAACTAAGAGTGGGACTGGATTGGCCCAAGAAAACTAAGTATCACAAGGCGAGTCTTGCTACAGGTAGGACATCTTTCAGTGATCAAGACCGTTTCTAGTGTATCTCACCATGGATGGTTGACCCACTAGCTATTTGAATTTAGAATTGATATTTCTCATTTTGTCAAAAAGGCACTGAAAGTGTATGTTCCTACATATGAAAGCAATGGGCGGACGTGGCCTCATATATCAATATCTCACCATGGATGGTTGACCCACTAGCTATTTGAATTTAGAATTGATATTTCTCATTTTGTCAAAAAGGCACTGAAAGTGTATGTTCCTACATATGAAAGCAATGGGCGGATGTGGCCTCATATATCAATCCAACATAATTTGGTTAAATAGATTAGCTGCTGATTATACTCACTACCTATTATCACTAGTAATGAGAACTTTTCAAATAATATAAAAAAGCTCGCATGTTGAGAAACAAAAAAGAAAAGGGATTTTGTTTCATTACTCAACATATCTTTGTTATATAGATTAACTGCAAAATTTAGATTAGCTGCTGATTATACTCACAAACTATTTGAAATTAGAATTGATATTTCTCATTTTGTCAAACAGGCACTGAAAGTGTATGTTCCTACATATGAGAGCAATGGGCGGATGTGGCCTCATATGCACTCTCGAATCCTCGCAGCTTTGGTCCTATACCAAATTACCATGATCGGATACTTCAGTGTCAAGGAATTTGTATTCACAGTTTTTCTGATACCCCTTCCTGTGCTCTCATTTATCTTCACTTACGTCTGTCGCAAGCGTTTCTATCTCGGCTTTGAATTCACTCCTCTAGAGGTGGTCTACCAGAGCTCGAAGGAGACCCCAAACATGGAATCTATCATGGAAGCTTATGTTCCCCCTTGCTTGAGCAGCATGGAGAAGTTCGACACTGCCTAGCAGTTTGGTGATGCCCAAATGCAAGCATCAGTAAAGATACACGACTCACATGATGTAAATTTTATGTATTTCCACAATCCAAGCTGTTTTTAGTGTTGTTGTCTGTTGATAAAATTTGCTTTGGGAAATTTTTTTCTTCTAGATTTGCTTTGAGACTTTATCACTCCTAATGTGTGCTAGTTTTAACTGTGCATACACTATCTTGTGCTCAGTTTTTGGATCAATTGTGACTGAACAATATCTTTGCTTTCAGTTATCTGTTGATAAAATTTTCTTTGGGGTCTTTTTTATTCCCCCTAGATTTGCTATGGCCTATGGGACCTTTATCGCTATGAGATCTTTATCACTCCTAACGTGTGCTAGTCCTACCTGTGCAAGTATACACTGTCTTGTGCTAAGTTTTTGGATCAACTGTGAGAGAACAACATTGTTGCTTTCAAATATAATGCATTCATTCATGTCATTTTCTTGTGAAGTTGTAAATATTCTAAGCCACTAGTTGATTCAACCACTCATGAACTTAACCAGTGGAATTTTCATTTGGGTGGGACGAACAATTTTTCAACATAGATTAAGGATATGATTTCCAATAATCTCTCTCTTTCTAAGGAATCTTACGACTAACACTCAATTCATAAATAAACTTCTGAACTGAACACCCATCCCAATTCCTCAAGAAATTAGCACATCAATTAGCAACAATGCTACAATAATAATTAAGAAACTTTAGAGAACTCCAAAGAAGTACTAATCATTATCATGTGAACACTAATACCTATTTATCCTTTTTTGAGCTTCTATGAGAGTACCTTTATTTATAAATGGACATTCTTAGCACAATCATAAACATCACATTATGGTCCAAAAAAATTCTAAAAAAAAAAAACACAAGAAGAAATTAGTTAAACCTCAGTCCTATAATTTTGTCGTGTTCTATGCGAAGTGACAAGTATTATAGGATTTTACAAGTAACTACTGTCATTGTCCAACAAAAGCAGAGGTTAATTTGGGAAATCTCGGTTTGGGTATTGGTTAGGATCTGTGCATTTTTCAATCCCGGTAAAAGGTAAGTACCTAAACATAACTTGTGAATTTAATACATGTGTTCCTCGTTGATTCTAATGTGGATGCATGTAGAAACCTTTTTATGTCTTTTCTTATGATAATTTTATAATGCAATTTTGTTTTGCAATGAGATTGGAGATTTGGGGATGACCCATTCGATTTTTTCGTATTAATATCACTATTGCAAATGGCTATTACCCGTGGCACTTTTGTTTGGATTTCATGTAAAAACCTTTTTATGTCTTTTCTTATGATAATTTTGTAATGCAATTTTGCTTTGCAATGAGATCGGAGATTTGGGGATGACCCATTCGATTTTTTCGTATTAATATCACTATTGCAAATGGCTATTACCCGTGGCACTTTTGTTTGGATTTCATGTAGAAACCTTTTTATGTCTTTTCTTATGATAATTTTGTTTTGCAATGAGATCAGAGATTTGGGGATGACCCATTCGATTTTTTCGTATTGATATCACTATTGCAAATGGCTATTACCCGTGGCACTTTTGTTTGGATTTCAAAACCCTTTTTTTTCATCTTCTGTAGACTTGTGGTTAGAGATGTGAGACCACTATTTCAAGTGATCTTGATGGGCAGGCGGAACCACAAAATTCAGAGAGTAGATCTATAACAGGGAACGCATATCTGTAAGACGGAATGTAGGCAGTTTGGGACTGACCGTGCTTTGACCATGGAATCCAGGTGGGCCACTCGATTCATGATCGGGTCCGTGGATCTGATGGGGACCCAGGGGCGACTTCGATGGTGTGGACCTGTGGGAAGTGGGTCCCATTTGGCCCGCCATCCATTTGGTTGATCAGAGATGGCGTGATTGAGGGGAAAATAATTAATTTTGAACATCAGGCGGTTGTGGGACCCATTGGATGATGTGATCATAGATCTGGTCCGTTCATCGGGCCGGACATGGCGGGGTGATCTTAGAGATGTGGACATGTGTGAGGTGGACCCCTCTTGGTTCACCATCTGAGGGTTTACACAGTTGGGATGTGAGACACTTTTGAAATTCTTTCGTTATCAGATATGATAGTGGGGCCAAGGGATGAGACCTGATAACCAATCGGGGGAATGAGATAAGTTACAGAAGATAGCATGAGTTGTAACACTTGGCCATTAGATAATAAAAAAAAAAGGAAAGAAAGGGATGAGTCCTGTTACAACTGTTGTGACAGAACATGGCATTTGATTTGGCCCATTAGTTCTTAAATTTAAAAAAAAGACCCTTAGCTTTTAATTAATTCAAATTAGACCCCCTTGGCTTATTTTATAAATAATTAAATTTGAAAACTATCTCAGATAGGGTCCTCGAGTTTTCAAAAATTGTAAACCAAAATTATTATTATTTGCAAATTAATATTAAATGATATCTTTGGATTTTAATGGGTTACAATTATATTTTTATACTTTATTATTGGATCTTTGACCAAGTAAATACCATCCGGACACACGGTATATTACTAACATATGGTTTAGTACTTTATATGACCTCAAGGAAATCCTAATGGATTCGAGCTCAACCCATCTTTATTGGAGAACCTTTAATTGGGTCTATGCACCATTGATGGAGAAGAGATGCGTTGATCTTATATTTATTAGAGATTCATGTGATTGTTGGGTACGAGATTTTATGTTTGACATTAGAATCGATTCGTATCTATGTCTTAACCTTCGCATGCATATATATGTTGGTTTAGGATATGTACTCCTTTAGATGCATACCCTATTGTGTGTTATGGACTATAAAGTGGCTTGACAAATTTTGTATGACGATTTGATTATAATATGGAATGTGGAATGGCCAGCACTTTACTTTGACTTAGGACTCTTGTGTCGGAGCTTTATTGTTAAGGTCTATTATGCTTATATGTTTATGTTTATGTGGGTCATTTATGGACGACTGCAGATCGATATATGGACAGTTGATTATCGATGTGACCGGATCACTTATAATCCGCTATGAATGTGAACATGTTATCCTGATTTTTTTTATTTGATCGGTTTATGACCACCGACGTTATGGAAGGGCTTTCCCGATTTATTTAGGGCTGACCACCCAAAACGGGGACACTTGTCTCCGTGTGAATCATATTGCTCCTTTTGCTTTGTTGAATTATGTTATACGTTCTTTCTTGTTATTGTCATTACTTCTATATGATCATACTTGTCTATATTCTTCTTGTTATTGTATTAAATTTTAAATTATGATTATGTACTTGCTATTTACTTTGTAATATTTGATGCATAGGTACCGAACCCTACTTTACTGAGGAGATGGAGAGGAGGGTCAAACGTTTCAAACGTTTGAGCCAACTGACGAACCTGAGTGGGATGCCGGAGATGGCTTTGGAACCGTCTGAGCCAACACAAGAGACAACGTCATCTTAGAATTTCTTTAGATGAACTTTCTTTAATGATAAATTTTTCCTTAGTAATTGTTTGATTTATCCTGCAACTTTAATTATTATTCCTTCATCTGATGATAATGTTTGGTTACATTTATGAACTTTGAATACCAATTGAATGAAGCTTCCGTTGCATTTAATGAAATTTATTTTGACTCACCAAAGGTTGAAATTTTTGTGGGGGTACTTTTGGAAGCTTGTGTTGTATTAAATACAAGAAATTTGAATTTGATTTAATTTTTCACGTTTTTCCCAATTCTTATTTTGGGGGACGTGACAGTAATTTTCTCGAGTCACATCATCAGCAAGGAAGGATTAGTTGTAGATTCAGGAAAAATTGAGGCAGTGGTCAAGTGGTAGAGACCCATGTCAGTAACAGAGATTCGTAGTTTCTTGGGTTTAGCAGGTTACTATAGGGGATTTGTGAAAGGATTTTCATCCATTGCTGCTCCATTGACCAGATTAATATAAAAAGATGTACCGTTCGTGTGGACTGATGAATGTGAAACAAGTTTTTAGGAGTTAAAAAATAGGTTGATTACAGCTCCATTGCTCACATTGCCTATGGAGAATGGTAGATTTGTTATTTATATGGATGCCTCGAAAGTTGGACTGGGATGTGTACTTATGCAAGATGGGAAAATAGTGGCTTATGGCTCTAGACAATTGAAAGATCATGAGAAAAAAATATGTCACTCATGATTTGGAACTTGCAGCAGTGGTCATGGCATTGAAGATGTGGCGTCATTACCTATACGGTGTGAAGTTTGAAATTCATTCAGACTATAGAAGTCTCCAATATTTGTTTACTCAGTCTGAATTGAACATGAGACAGACTCGGTGGACGGAATACATGAAGGATTTTGATTTTTCAATCAAATATCATCCCGGGAAAGCCAATGTAGTGGCTGATGTAATGAGTCGAAGGGTAGCAACTAATGCATGTTTGATGGCAGAATGATCTTGGGCAGAAACTTTCCTCGATTTGGGAGTGTCTTTGCAACCAATTGATGACAAGGTTATGTTGGCCCACATGTTTGTTTGGGAACCAGAATCTTGAACGAGATCAAAAGCAGACAAGCAGAGGATCCAGAGCTAGCTCGAGTGATTGAACAGATTGACAGCATATCAGACTTCAGAATAGTGGAGGGTGTGTTGTACTTTCAAGACAAGTCATGTGTGCCAAATATAAAAGAACTGAAGAATGAGATCATGACAGAGGCACATCATTCCCGTTATACTATTCATCCGGGTAGTACAAAGATGTGCCAGAAGTTGCGCAATCATTATTGGTGGAATAATATGAAGAGGGATGTAGCAAGAATTACAGTAAGGTGCTTGGTGTGTTAACAAGTAAAGGCAGAACGAAAGCAACCCCCATGACTTTTAAAACAATTGGAAGTGCTCGACTGGAAATGGGAACACATAACGATAGATTTTATCTCTGGATTGCCATCAATGCATTACAAAGATAGTATTTGGGTGATAGTAGATAGGTTGACAAAAGTGACACATTTCTTACCAATGAGCATGAAGACACCTCGGGATGAGTTAGTTAGAATGTATATGGAGAAGGTTGTCACAATTCATGGTGTTCCCCGATCGATTGTATCAGATAGAGATCCTAGATTTTTGGGCAAATTCTGGACTGAACTTCAGGAAGCTCTGTGCACAACATTGAAGTTTAGTATAACATATCATCCTCAGACCGACGGCCAAACTGAAAGGACTAATCAAACACTGGAAGATATGTTGTGAGCTTGCGTCCTTGATTTTGGGAAGGATTTGCAGAAAAGTCTCCCATTGTGCGAGTTTGCATACAATAATAGTAATTATTCTTGTATCGGCATGACACCATTTGAGGCGTTGTATGGACGTAGATCCAAGACACCAATCTGTTGGGAGGAGATAGGTGTCAGGAGTTTTCATGGTCTATCTATTGTTAGTGATACCAGTGAGAAAGTGAAGCAAATCCATGATCGGTTGAAAATTGCTAGAAGCCGACAAAAGAGTTATGCAGACTTAAAGAGGAGAGATCTTCAATTCGAAATTGGTGAACATGTGTTTCTAAAGGTTTCACCAACGCAAGGAACATTGAAGTTTGGGCAGAAAGGGAAATTATCTCAGAGATATATTGGTCTATTTGAGATCTTGGAAAGAATTGGAGAGGTTGCTTACAGATTGACCTTACCAGCAGTGTTTTCAACAGTACATAATGTTTTTCATGTCTCGATGTTGAGGAAATATATTGCAGACCCATCTCACGTGTTGCAGTATAAGCAATTGGAATTGCAGCCAGATGTTACTTATATTGAGCGACCGACTCAAATCATCGACACGAAAGAGCAAGTCCTCGGAACTTGGACAATACATTGGGTCAAAGTTCAGTCGGACAATACACCATCATAACCCCTTATATTTTATTCTCTTTTAATTTGATACTTTGGATCACTTTTACTTTAATAAATTGCCAAACTAGCCTGAGATTGGACAATAATGGCCTAAGGGGTCGTTTGTCCGTTTCACATAGATGGGATTGGGCAAAGATTTAAAAACCCATCAGACTTGGGCCCGGGTATTAGTTTCATATATATATATATATATATATATATTCGGGCTTGGGCCTAGGCTTTAAAAGACTGGCCCTAGAGAGCGGGTTGTTGCACCCCTCTATGAATCATAAGATTTGCATTAAGTTAAGATTCTTAAACAAAGCTCTTCTATTTGATACAATAACAAAAACTTCTGTTTTGAGTGCCAAGTGGTGGGACTGTGAAAACTATTTGTATTAATTTACTCAGTGATGTCTCTGTCAGTTCTCTCTCGCTCTCAAAGGCAAAGTGCATGATAATATGATATTGCTAACCCTGAAAATGATTTTACTGAAAACAATGATACTAGTTCATATATGAGTGTGTGTTGAATCAGTCTCCCTTTGGAGTAGTTGAGTGGAAAGTGTCACAAGTCACAACGCACATGATCGACAATGAAGCAATGACCAAAATAATTAAGGACAAGAAAAAAGAAAAAAACAATTCTGTTATTTAGTTCTGTTTGATAAGCAGGGCAGGCCTACATGTAGGCCTAAAATTTTATTTTTTACCACTAAATTTTTTGTAATTTTTTATTTTGACCCCTAAATTGTTAAAATTTTCTTTCAATAATTTTCATTTGGCCGCCCCTAGTTCCATTTTCTGGGCCCCCCTTGTTCATAAGGGGAAATTAAAATGTACAATAAAATACATGAAATATAAATCAATTTTAGTTTACGATCAATTTCTGATGTGATTTTTAGAATGAAATGAAAGGAAATAAATGTATTAAGTTAAATCAATTGCTAGCTATCATATCTTTTAGGTCAGCTGTAACTTAATTAGAAGAAAGGTTGATTAATGTCAATTACATTGAAATTACTCAACCGTGTCATGTAATATATATCCTAGGCATTTTTATTGTAATCCGTAACTGTAGTTTAAGAATAGAGGAAAAGGTGCATGGCTAGTAACTCAATTTTCATTACAATAATAGATGGTTTTACAACAACAATGCTCATTACACTATAATAAACAATTACAAATCACTTTTAAGCACATCCAAAATTTCATGAAAGCAATTCACTAAAAATAAAGAATATTTCTCTCTCTCTCTCTCAAATGTGTCCATTAGCCATGGAATTGAGCAAGGAGTCGGCATGTTCCTTCATCACCTTCCATGCAAGGTTCACATGACGATCCTCCGTAAGTGTTGCACCAACAGCAAACCTGATCATGTAGGTGCCACCCACCACTGCATGGGTCATATAGATGCGACCAGACGAGTTGATGCCCTCGAGCAACTTCCGGTTGAGCTCGTTGGCCCGGTCATCGGCAGAACCATTCTCGCCGTCATCGGCCGGGGGCAAGAGCCGGAAGCAGACCATGGCAAAGTTCCTTGGCACCACAATCTCAAACCTCTTGTCCATAGCCACAAGCCCTTCAAAATGCTTAGCCATCTTGACATGGGTCCTTAAAAAGTTACGTAGGTTGGCCACACCGTAAGTACGTAAGACCATCCACAGCTTCATGGATCGGAAACGCCTGCTTAGAGCAATCTGCCAATCCTTGTAGTCGACGACCTGCTTTGACTCGGTGGCCTTGTTCCTCAAGTACTCAGGATTGGTGGAGAGGGCTTTGACCAGGGCACTTGGGTCTTTGACCCACAGGCAACAGCAGTCCAAGGTGGTAAAGAACCACTTGTGTGCATTAAAGCTAAACGAGTCTGCACTCTCCACACCATCTATGAAGTGCCTAAACTCCGGGCAAATGCAAGCACTCCCTGCATATGCAGCGTCTATGTGGACCCACAATCCATATTCCTTGGCCACATCGCAGAGTGGGCCTATCGGATCGACGGCTGTGGATGAAGTGGTCCCCACAGTGGGACACAAAAAAAGTGGCACTAGCCCCGACTCAAGGTCTTTGGCTATGGTAGTTCTCAGTGACTCGGGTGACAGACCGAAGTTGGTCTTCTTCGATGTCGCGACAGCCCGGAAGTTGGATGGGTTGATGCCGGCAATCTGCGCCGCCTTCTGGAGAGCGCAGTGGGTCTGGTCGGAGCCATAGACGACAAGGCGGCCAATGTTCTCCCTCCCAATTTCGTTAAGCTTCCGGTCTCTCGCCGCCGTGAGGGTGCAGAGGATGGCCTCGCAGGTGGTGCCTTGGAGTACCCCACCCCCGTTGCCGGAGAAGAGGAAGGAGCTGGGGAGCTTGAGCATTTTGCCCAGCCAATCCATGACAATGGTCTCGAGCTCGGTGGCCGCAGGCGAGGACATCCAATTGAAGCCGACGACGTTGAAGCCGGTGCTGAGCATCTCGCCGAGGAAGCCGGCAGTGCTGCCGCTCGACGGGAAGTAGGCGAAGTAGTTGGGGCTCTGCCAGTGAGTGAGCCCTGGAACTATGTGGTTCTGTATGTCTTTCATGATGGTTTCCATGGACTCGGGGTTGTAAGGAGCGGTGTCAGGGAGGCATTTTTTGAGGTAGCCAGGTTCGACTTGGCTGCGAACGGGGTATTTCTCGATGTCGCGGTAGTAGTCGGCGAGGAAGTCGATGACCATGTGGCCATGCTTCCTGAATTCTTCTGGGTCCAAGGGGTTGAGGCCACATCCCAAGTTGTTCTCTAGAACGTTGGTGCTGAGGCTGCCCATTGGGAGAAGTGGATTGGTGGTTTTGAGGTATAGTAGTGGTTTGTTTTGCTGGGGAGGAGAGGGAAAGGAGTGGTTGAACTTGGAGAGAAGATGAGGAGTTGGAAGGAGAGTTTGATGAGTGGAAGTGAAGAGAGGATGGGGTTTATATAGGGTTGTGGTTCTACCAAAATATATAAAAAAAAGGGGGCTTGTGGGAAGGAAAGTTTCAAGAAGGTGGTGTTGGTTGCCAAACATATTTTTGGGCTTTTGAATGGGTGTGAGTCTTTGACCAGTTTTTCTACGCGTCTTAAAGAGTTTAGTGAGTCAAAGTTTTGTGGGATTTGTCCTGATTACAACTTTAATTGACTATACAACAAAAGAGAGAGAGAGAGAGAGAGAGAGAGAGAGAGAGTGATTACAACTTTAATTGACTATACAACAAAAGAGAGAGAGAGAGAGAGAGAGAGAGAGAGGGCGGGATTAATGGGATTTGATATTCGGGTCTGTATTTGCTTTCTTGTATATTATAATGGATGTCACAAGTGATGGCATTAGGAACATGTTTTTTTTTTTTGGTAGAAGCATTAGGAACATGTTAAATGCACTTCTAGTGGAAGAGAAGAACAGTTGTCTTGGCCTGCAAATTCAATGTAGAGACTCAATTATAGAGTCACTAAACTATTTAAAATAAGCACAATTGTTTTCTTAGATCGGACTACATGTTCACACTCCAGTGCTTTGGGGCCTTCTTGGGGCCACCGTTGGATTGAATCTGAGCAAAATTAATGGTTAAAAATTCATTAAACTTAAAAGTTGATAAATCATGGGCTAGGATAATTTGATGAGTCTAGTTTTTTTCATGGCCCTTATCCTCGAAGAGACCTTTATATCTTTCCCGCACAGGTATCCACACAGGCTCTTTGATCTAGACCATATAAGCATAATTTACAATTTATTTGTTGGTTAAAATCATCCTTCAAAATAAATATTGTTCTGAGACTTGAGTACACAAAATCTTACTAAAACAAGATTTCAGTCTACTAATGAATTAGATAAATCATGTTGAAATTAATACATGAGTAAAACACCTAAAATAATAATAAAAAAAAACATGAAATTAAGCCTAACTTCTTTTGGTGGGACTTGGAGGGCGGCAGGGCGTTTCTTCCTCTCGTTAGGTATATGATTAGATGATAATGTTTTTATTTTATACCTGTCTATTAAAGTGGACAGATGTGCAAATAACACAAAATAACTAATATTATAATTAACTTGTTTTCAAGTAGGTAGAGGGAAAGGAGCACTTAAGTAACATGCCTGTCAAACATAAAATCCATTGATACTTCTGGAATTGTTGAAGTTCTCAAAAAATTAACGAGGTCTTATAAAAAGTTTCATTAATGATTGCATTTCGTTTTTAAATGTGTTTCTCAAAGAAAACATTAATTAAAGAAAACATTGCAGAATCTCATATTTAGCTGTACAAGGGATTAGGTTATAATGATGATAGCAAAATTTCAGTACTTTTATGTATTTGTCCATTTTCTTTGGATTTTTATTGAAGATCATGAAGTTGTTTATGTCGAAATGACTCCAAACATATGGGGTGAGAATTAGGATGAAAGGGTCCTTGGAAGTCTCATTTTTCTCTCAGTAAGAATTGCAATGTCTTTAAATATTATATTCCCTAAAAACAATACATCAAAGAAATCCATATTTGAGGGAATGAGCTCTCCACAAATCTCGTCTTAAATTGATGGAAAACTACGTGGAGCCTTTAACATAAAAAAAGCACTCTCTTAATCTGTATATTACTTTACATTGCTCTTTTCCAAAAGGGCACACGTGATATATAATTTGTAGGGTTGATAGCTAGGCCTTATTACATATTAGAGGTAGAGTTTTTAGATTTAGCCAATCTCAGAAATCAACTTTATTAGATATCGATAACTATATGATGTAAAGATATTGTAAAATGGATGATTAGTAGATAAAGTGTGAATTTATATTGGGATGATTTTCATTCAATGACTTTAAATCAAATAAATTTTAGAAACAAAAGATAATGTTGATGATGATGATGAACTACATAAAGAAGAGTGTTCTACTAATTAAGAAAGTCTAGCCACATGATTCCTTCGCATGGGCAAGAACAAATTCAGCACAAGACTTTTTCTTTGGATGTAAACGATAAACTAAAAAATTATAAATTTGTCAAAATAACATATTTAAGGTCTATTTGAAATTAATTGGCAAGTGGGGATTGGCTTTGACCATGAGGCAGGCAATGTAATATACATTTCTTGCATTGCCGATCTAGTAAATTTTGACAATGAGTTAAACCCATAACTTCAAGGTTGCAATAGCGGACACCTTTTATGGTACCGCGGGCTCTTGTAATCGCATAGATCAGTTTATTCCCTATGCATGTTAGCCCTGTATGTTTGCAATAAAATAAATTGAAATTGAATACAAAAGGTGCATTGTTAAAAATGAAGATAAAATGCGAAATTCCAAAGGTGAGAAATAAATAGCTTTTTCTTGTGATCTGATTTTCCTAAAAAAGGGTACTATTGGTATTTATTGTTCATCTTTAAAAATCTACCTTTTAACCTTTAGTTTCAACTATATATCCTGTATTCAATTCATATGTGTTTTACTGCAGACAAATAAGCCCAAACAAGCCCAAGAATAAAAAGTACAGTCCTAAGAAACTAAGACCCGGTTTGGAAAATCTTATCTGTATGAAATAGATTTATGTGATATAGATCTGTTTCAAAAAGAGCAGTTTGAAATAGATGATTTACAATTAGACAGTTTGGTACGGTGAGAAATGGGATGAAATAGACATTTTAAAAATCAACGGTTGAATTTTTCTTCCACTAATTTCTCAGGATTTATAATGAATTAGGGACTAAAATTTGAACACAAAGTCATTCTCAGTCTTCCAAAGAGGATTAATGGTTGGGACCATGACTCCACATAAGCCCAACTTGAACATCTAAGGTTCAGTGTTTTTGGAAAATATCTCAAAATATAGGATAAATCAACGGTTCAAATTTGGGCCTCTACCTGTGTTTGGGCTTAGAAACTTTTTCAGGGATCATGATTGCATGTCCCACAGTTTTTTTTCTAAAAAAGGACAGAATGGACAGGCGAGAAATAATTCGAAGTGGCTGCCTTAGACCCAAGCATATACAATGATTTTTTTTTTCTTTCGATATCTTATGATTTACCATGGTTCAAGGGTTCAAATCTTAACCCTTAGCCATTTTCCATGTTAGATAGAGAATCAACGGCTGGGGTAGTGATTTTGGGGCCCGCAAATGTCTAGAAATGGAGATCTTAGGATCTGCGTTTTTTGCAAATATCTCAAGCTTCATGAAAGATCAATGGTTGAAAATTGAACATGTAGCCTTTTTATGCCTTTTGAAGATCCTCAACGGTTTGGATCATAATTTTGTGGCCTGGAATTTAAAGAAAAAAAAAAAACAGACAGTAGAATAATCACGTGGAAGTCACTGCTCTTAACTGAGCATATCAAATGGCTGTCCACTTGTCACCAATATCTTGAGATCTACATTGAATTAGGGGTTCAAATTTGAACTCAAAGTTCTGTTCCTTGTTTCAAAGAGAATCAATGGGTCGGATTGTGATTGGGGGACCCCACAAAAGTACAAAAATAGTGATCTAAGGGTGTATGATGTTTTCCGAATATCTCGAGATTTGAGATGAATCAACGGTTGAATTTTGAATAAATAGCCGTTTTAGGTATTCTTAATATTTCAGATGGTTTAGATCATAGTTTTGGAGCCGATAAATTAACAAAAAAAGAGACAAACGGATAGTTAAAAAATGACGTTGAAATCACTGTAGCAAGTCCTCTCTCTGTCCGCTTCAGACAACATTGTCTGTTTGAAATGGGGTGGAATTCCAAGCTTCGAGAAACAAAGGTAAAAAGTCTTTATGCATTTTGAAATGGAGGAAGGAAAAATCATGCCAAACACCCTAAATCCGGTTGCAATTAATTTTAAGTGATTAAGAGCCTGAAAATAGAGTTGCCAAACCGGCATTAAGCTAAATAGGTTGTACTCCTGTTTTGGAGTTAAAAGGAATTTAATATTGATCGGGGTATTTGAGTAAGTTCCTTTCCCTTCAATGATTCGAGGGAGCCAATGTGTAAGTTACAACAAAAGGCCATGTGTAAGGCTGTCTGAGACTGGATTTCCAATCTACTCCGGAGCATGCGGTTGGGTTGGGCGAAAAAGTCACCAAGTCAACTTGCAATTTGTCAATGCTCTTCACTTCAGTGGCCCACTTAATTAACCTGGGATATAGAATGTGGATGAGATGTTATCACTAGTTATTAATTACTATTATAAGTACATAATCCTTTTCTTGAAGTTGTAGTAAACTCATTATGTGTGGATTAGATAGATGTTAGATTTCTGGGTCAAAATGAACGCGTATGCACTGTGCTGCTATACACGTTTTCCTGCTTCAACGTTTAAAGTCTCTTTCATTCAATTCACACGTTTTTTGCTCTGTGTTTTCAAATGTAGTCAACTTTCCAAGTTACCAAACATGCTAAGGTGAAAACTAGACTTACCAAACGGGCACTATATACAGTCCTTTTCTTGAAGTAGACTCATTATGCGTGGCTTAGATAGAAGTTGGATTTCTAGGTCTGTGAAAGACATAGGGCACGTTTGTGTACACACCCTTTCCGTAGAAAGAGGAAATTGCCACGTCAGCAAATTCCATAGAAATGAAAACCTCGGAAAATGATTTCCGTAGAATTTAGAAATTCATGTTTGGTGCAAAAAGAGTTTCCTCATTAAATTGGTGCAGATGTTGTTTGGTGCGGCTGTGAATTCCTTATAGAAAATCAAAATTTCTTATTTGGTGATATAATTTTTTGAAGAAAATAACATTACATGTATATTATTTATTTAACATTAAATAATAATTTATATAAAGAAATAAAAAATGAAAGAGTTGTAGTGTTTTTGGGTTGAAATGGACAAAAGTGAGGAAAATATGGAGAAGTTTTCTGAGAAAAACCATTTCTCATACCCTCATGGGAAACCCATTCCCACAATTATCAAGGAAAATGCTGACAAGATAAAAAAATATTCTCGCGGAATTGTTCAACACCAAATATCAAAAAAATAAAATTTTCACGAAAAAGTGTTACACAAACGTTCCTATTGCACCTTTCCTCGTCTCTCCTTGGGTAAAACCAAAAGCTATGGCTGGCTGGTATCGAGTCCACTCTATTTAACGTTTCACAGACAGGAAAGTACTCACGGATCAGGCCTAGAGAATTTATGGATAGTGGAAACCCAGCCATGTGAATCCAACACAGTGGGATCCACCTCTGAAATCAATGCCGCAAAATATCAGTATTGGTAAGAGGAAAAGGTCGATATATAATTACACAAGATTTATTTAAAAATTGGTTTTACAACAGCAATGCTTATTATACTATGAATAAAAATAAAGAATATATATCTCTCTCAAATGTTTCCGTTAGCTATAGAATTGAGCAAGGAGTCGGCATGTTCCTTCACCACTTTCCATGCAAGGTTCACATGACGATCCTCAGTAAGTGTTGCACCAACGGCAAACCTGATCATGTAGGTGCCACCCACCACTGCATGGGTCATATAGATGCGACCAGACGAGTTGATGCCCTCGAGCAACTTCCGGTTGAGCTCGTTGGCCCGGTCATCGGCAGAACCATTCTCGCCGTCATCGGCCGGGGGCAAGAGGCGGAGGCAGACCATGGCAAAGTTCCTTGGCACCACAATCTCAAACCTCTTGTCCATAGCCACAAGCCCTTCGAAATGCTTAGCCATCTTGACATGGGTCCTTAAAAAGTTACGTAGGTTGGCCACACCATAAGTACGTAAGACCATCCACAGCTTCATGGATCGGAAACGCCTGCTTAGAGCAATCTGCCAATCCTTGTAGTCAACGACCTGCTTTGACTCGGTGGCCTTGTTTCTCAAGTACTCAGGATTGGTGGAGAGGGCTTTGACCAGGGCACTTGGGTCTTTGACCCAGAGGCAACAGCAGTCCAAGGTGGTAAAGAACCACTTGTGTGCATTAAAGCTAAACGAGTCTGCACTCTCCACACCATCTATGAAGTGCCTAAACTCCGGGCAAATGCAAGCACTCCCTGCATATGCAGCGTCTATGTGGACCCACAATCCATATTCCTTGGCCACATCGCAGAGTGGGCCTATCGGATCGACGGCTGTGGATGAAGTGGTCCCCACAGTGGGACACAAAAAAAGTGGCACTAGCCCTGACTCGAGGTCTTTGGCTATGGCAGTTCTCAGTGACTCGGGTGACAGACCGAAGTTGGTCTTCTTCGATGTCGCGACAGCCCGGAAGTTGGATGGGTTGATGCCGGCAATCTGCGCCGCCTTCTGGAGAGCGCAGTGGGTCTGGTCGGAGCCATAGACGACAAGGCGGCCAATGTTCTCCCTCCCAATTTCGTTAAGCTTCCGGTCTCTCGCCGCCGTGAGGGTGCAGAGGATGGCCTCGCAGGTGGTGCCTTGGAGTACCCCACCCCCGTTGCCGGAGAAGAGGAAGGAGCTGGGGAGCTTGAGCATTTTGCCCAGCCAATCCATGACAATGGTCTCGAGCTCGGTGGCGGCAGGCGAGGACATCCAATTGAAGCCAACGACGTTGAAGCCGGTGCTGAGCATCTCGCCAAGGAAGCCGGCAGTGCTGCCGCTCGACGGGAAATAGGCGAAGTAGTTGGGGCTCTGCCAGTGAGTGAGCCCTGGAACTATGTGGTTCTGTATGTCCTTCATGATGGTTTCCATGGACTCGGGGTTGTAAGGGGCAGTGTCCGGGAGGCATTTTTTGAGGTAGCCAGGCTCGACTTGGCTTCGAACGGGGTATTTCTCGATGTCACGGTAGTAGTCGGCGAGGAAGTCGATGACCATGTGGCCATGCTTCCTGAATTCTTCTGGGTCCAAGGGGTTGAGGCCACATCCCAGATTGTTCTCAAGAACATCAGCGTTGAGACTGCCCATTTGGGGGAGTGGATTGGTGGTTTTGAGGATGAGTAATGGAGGTTTTGTTGGGATGTAGAAGGAAGGGAGTGGTTGGAGAAGGAAGAGGAGAGTTTGATGAGTAGTAATGAATAGAAGGCGGGGCTTAAATAGATAGGGTGGTGGAAAGGAAGGTTGCTTGAAGGTGGGGTGGGGGCAATATGAATATTGTTTTGGGCTTTTGAATGGGTGTGGGTCTTTGACCAACTTTACCACGTGGGAGTGTGTCGTAAATAGCTGGGTGATCGCATGTTCAATAGTACTATGTAGAACAACAGAAAGAGAGAGATGAATGGAATTATATATTTGGGTAAGTACTTGCTTTCATGTGTATTTTTTATAATGACAAATTGGATGTCACTCCATGTGGTCTGTGAAGGCATTAGAAATACGTTATATATGTTGGAAGAGAAACTCTGTGGTCTGGACTTTGAATTCATTGAAGGGGCTCAATCATTATCTCTCTCTCTCTCTCTATATATATATATATTAAAGATTAAGGATAATTTGATTCGATTTGCAGTACTGTGTTCACACTTCATCCAGACGGGCCGGTCTACTTTTGATCAATGATGCTCCTTTCATACTCTTATTTCCCAATGATATAGCACGGTGTCCAAGTATATGCTCTTCGAGTCATTACTCATCACTGGACTAAGTCATCTATAGTTAAGAGGACATTAAACTTTAACATGCAGTGGCGGATCCAGGATTTTTATTTGAGTGGAGCAGAATTTTTATTCCACTTTGCTAGACTTTTTTCACATCAATAATACCAAAAGAGAAATTGTATTTTATTTAACTAGGCACAAACTTTTTTCCATGCTCAGATCTTCTACGCAATTCAAGTATCTTCCCAATACCTAATTGAAGTGTCTTCCTACTACCCAATCATCATCATTAAAACAGCCTAACATAACATTTCCTTTAATCATACGTGTTTAGATGCCTTGAAATAGTGATTTGGGTGAGCACCCGATTACCCAATTTAGATTTCCAAAGGGTTGGTTCTATTTGGATCTAAAAAAATTTGGTTACCTGCACTTATCTTAACTGTAAAAATAATTCCCTATAGTTGGTTGTAAGTTCATGGAAAATAAGGAAAGTTAATAGTTAAATGTAACTCAAGTTATCCAAACATATGAGCCTTAATGTCTGATTTATGTATGAGTTGAGGATTAAAGTGTGCCCAATGGTGATTTAGTCATCTTCGAACCTATAGATATTCTCCAATTTGGTGATTTATAGTGCTTAAGGTTTGAATTATGATTTGGCGATTGAAATTATGATTTGGAGATTAAGGATTCAAATTTAGGTATAAAGTGATTAGAATTATACTAGATCTGAGGAGAGAGGCATATTGCTTTATTTAGAGTTATTTGGTGAGAAAAAGAGACTAATCATGAGAGGACTAGCGACGAGGCATGAAAATGATCTAGTACTCTTTGCGGGAAGACGTCAAAAAAGAATAGAGGCGTTTTCAATAAAGTTTTGTGATGTGGGATGATAACAAGGTTTTGATGTGGGGCAATTGTTTATTACATACACATGGGACACATTGAAGCCCATTCAAATCTTTAGCATTATTAAAATTCACATGGGGCTACTGCCCCAGGTAATTAGTATGTAGGTCCGCCTATGTTAACATGTTAAATCAATGGATGTGGCTATTTTTTAAATGGCCCTGATCCATGAAGAAACTTTTCTATCGATCTTACCCTGATTGATATGAATACATGATGTAAGTGGGTCCCACGAGCTAGACTACAGGAGCATAGTATTGAGCTATTACTAGGTGAAAATCATCCTTCGAAATAAATATTTGGGGCTTACAATACACCAAATTTCACTCAAGGAATTGAATATCAAATATGGAACCTGGCAGTGCGCCTCTTCCGAGTTAGATTAGAATAATGATTTTATTCTACACCAGTATACAAAAGTTGGCAGATGTGCAACATGTGAAATTAACCCAAGAAACATGTTAAATATTACGGGTGCGTTTGACTGTAGCAACTTCTTAGCGATTGGTACAACGATTAGTGATTGATACAGTGATTGGCCAAACACAAATACAAGACAACAACAAGCTATAGCAACATCGACAACTTCTAGAGCCTCAAATCGCTAATATTCTATAATCTCGGCCCCCCCAGCTTTAGCATCAACAACAGTTTCTAGCATTAGCAACAGCAACAGCAACAGCTTCTACATAACTTCAATCGCTATCAGTAATTGCTGTGACCAAACATAGTCTACATTTAAGTAGAGGTGCACTTAAATCACATGCTTGAGAAACTACATCCATTGATATATATATATATATATATAACTCAGGAATTAATGATGTTCTAAAGGAATTAAGTGATATTGTAAACATTTTCCGGTACATAAATAAAAAAGGGGTTTCTATTGGCACCACAAAATTGTCTCTCCACATCGTAAAGAAATAAAAAGATTCATTTCCTAAACTACCCCTCCTCCCTTTCCCTCTTCCTCTCCTTCCACCCTCTTCCTCTCCCCCACCCCACCCCATCCCACCCCACCCAATCTCCGATGGAGAGGGATCCTGGCCGGCGACCTCCCTCCCCCTTCCTCTATTTTCTCCCCCTCCCTCTTTCTTCCTCCCTCCCCTCTCCTCTATATTCTCTCCCTCTCTCCCTTCCTCTCCTCTTCTCTCTCCTTCACCCCAAACCCCCAAGCCGCCGACGGGGAGGGAGATCGGGCTGCGGGGTTTCCGCATGGTGCAACCTTCTTAAAACTAGGAACCACAGTTGAGGACCCAAACAAGCTCTACTATCATTGGAGGACCTCTTGCAAAAATATTTATTTTACTCTTTTTCCACTGAATCACTGATCCAGCAAAAAAACAAAAGAAAAACCAAATTGACTGCCCAAATGGACCAAATTGTAGTGTTGAGTGCACCGAATTTTTCATTATAGCGGGTTTGAATTTGTGGAATATTTGAATGTTGAGATCATGGTTTAAAATCTCAGTCTCAGTCATGGTATCGACAAGGCCAAAAAACCAATATGATATCGGTATCGGTTGCTGATATCGATCTATCGCTGTCGTCGCGGTGTGAATTTTTTTTCAAAAATATCCAAAAAAATCAAGAATATTAGGAAATGGTGAAAAACAATATTTTTTTTCCATTAGTAACAACAATAAATTAGAATCTCGGTCACCTTAAGTTATATGTCCTGTTTGTGTCGCAGTTCGCCGTCTTCTCCAGTACTTCATATAATGCAACCATTATTGATGCTCAAGATCACTTTATTAGTGTAAAATATAAGGAAATAAAGATAACATATCAATCATCATTTAATATTAACTCAATCATCAAATAAATTGTGAAATTCAAGACCCTGAAGATGACATATTAAAATAAAAAACATGACAGTGAGATAGATAAATCATAAAGTACTTACGCATCAAAAGGTTCATGGTTTACCTGAAATTAGAGGAAACTAGTAGAGAGTAGAGACCAGAAAGAAATTCATGAGTATGAGTGTATGACAAATTGACAGCCTAATTCCAAGTAGAGTGTTGCCCTGGCTCGATATCATCATCATCATTTCTTTAGTATTGGTTAAAAATATTTTAATAAAATCATTTTCAAAACTCTAAATATTAGGGCTGCACAGAACCGGACAGCAGACCGGACCGGACCACGAAACCGGACCGGATTTGTGGTCTTTACAGCACAAGACCGGACTGGATTTGAAAAACCAGTTATATCCGATCCAGACCTTTTAAAAATCGGTATGGACTGGACCGGACCGGTTTAAAAATAAATATGTTTTTTTAATTTTTTTAATACAAAACTTTAATAATAGGATCCAGATCTGGCAGATCCTACGGTCCATATCAAACGGAGTCGTCGCATATCAAACCTGTAAAATTTTTTATTTGTTTTAGAAAACTATTGTTTTCTGCTTCTCGTCTAAACCCTAGGTGAGCTTTTAGAAAACATTTGTATTTTGACTTATGGTGCTTAATTTGTTGAGACATTTGCAACTAATTTGTTATCTTAAGTCACATATACAATCAAAATCACTCCATTTTTACGTTAACTTTACAATTCAATAACCATATTGGAAGTAATGTTAACGAAAAAACTAGACATATTTAGGTGTAATTTAGATGTGAGCTGAACATGAAAAAATAAAATAAAAGCTTAGGAAAAAAAAAAAAAAATGAAACCGGTCTGGACCACTTAAGTGGTCCAGACCGGACCGGACCGGACCACTTATAAGTGGTCCAGACCAGACTGTTTTAGACCGGACCGGACCAGACCACTTCTGTCCTCTCATTTAAGTAAAACCGGAAATCCGGTCTAAAAACCGGACCAGAAATCTGGTTGTGCAGCCCTACTAAATATATAGATTTAGCATAAAAGTATGTAGATCAATCATTTACACACCATACAATGATCTTGAATCATTAAAGAACATATTTGTGATAAAATCCCCAAAAATGATATATTATAATTCAAACATTAAAAAATCCAAAAATAAAAAAATTAGAAAAAAATTTCAAAATCATGTGTATGAGTAGATCTAGCATGAAAGAAAGATGAAGAACACAACACAAATGACAATCCCAATGATTTCTATGCTTCATCTAAAAAAAAAAAAAAAAAAATACATAATAAAATGCTTTAAGTTGATTTTCTCTTACTTTAAATAATATTTTCTTCAAGAAATACATGTGGGATTTGAAAATATGCAAGAGAGATGTGTGATGGAGTATGACTGCTGCTAAGTGTAGTAAGGAGTTTTTTTTTTTTTTTTTTTGATAACGTAGGGTTCCTAGCCCTTTGGGCCAGAATAATCCCTACGGGCACAGGAGAGAAAGCCGGGTAAAATTCCCCTGTAGCCCCAGTGTAGTAAGGAGTGACAAGAAAGAAGAAATGGGCCAGCACATGTCATGCATTCCAAATGGTCAAAACCAGTGAATCTGGCAACCATGTCAGCAAGAATCTCATATCTATCAAACATAGCAACATGATTCAATTTCAAGAGGATAGTCAATGGAGCCAACTCATACAAAATCTGTCAAGATGAGGGCCACCCACATAAGGATCGACCAATTCAGCAAAAGATCATTGCCTACTCAAAGATATGCTATGAGAGGAAAGTGGTGATCCTGCTTCCTTATTATAGATTGTTAATAGATGAAATTGCATCTAATCATATCTAAAAAGATTATTCCAAAATCCTGTAAGGAAGTCCTATAAATCAATATACATCTCGTTTCATGATGTCAAGACTCGGATTTTCTTTCTCTCCATATCTTTGTTTTTCACAAGGAGATGAGAAGAGAGGAGAATAAGATGAAGATTGGGCGAAAGATGCAAAAATTAGGGTTTTTACCTCTTTTATGAGATCTTGGCCGATATTCGGTTTTTCCGAGATGAAGTTCATCTCGGCTCCTATCGGCCGAAATTTTGGCAATATATGGCCCCGAGATACCGATTCCGATATCTCGGGGTAATATTGGTTCGGTACCGGCCGATGCCGGTTCTTTAAACCAAGGTTGAGATCGATGTTGAAGTTTTTGAATATGTGAATGTTGAGAGGTTGAATCTGTACCGGTTAAATGTGTTGATTTTTATTCAAAAGATGAATGTTGATTCATGGCTTGAAAGTAGCAGAGTTTATGATATAAGCACCACATTTAGTGGTTTGTAGGGTGTTAATTGTTTTGGAAGGATAAATGTATTTGGATATTTTGGAGCTTCCCCATCTTTATATGTAGGCTGATTTGCATTTGATAGTTACAGGTGGGATGGAGTCGTAAAGATTCAGGCTGATAAATGATGGTGCATGATGGCTCCACCAGATGTGAATGGGTTGCATTTTTTTTTCACCTCGATAATGCATTTCAATGTAGGATGGTTGTTAATGATATGTACAGAATTAGGGATGGTTGTTATTGTGGATGGTTGCTAATGGGGATGGTTTATCTTTTTTAATCCCAGATGTAAATTTGAAGTGGGGATTGAGGACTTTCCATGCTTCATTTGGGGATTTGGAAGTTTTGGAGTGAGTTACTCTGGCAATTGATCTCTGAAATTAATTAGCCAGGTTGGTTTTTGCTCATGATTGAAATTATGGCTGTGTCTCCTTTCTCATATTGATTTTTTTACTCATTTTGAATGTGAATGATATGTTCAGCAACTCATCAGGTTCTTTAAGAAATTATCAATTGAATATTTTTCTCAATTAAGAAATTATGGTCTAGTATTGGGATGGCAACGGGGCGGGTCGGGTCGGGTCGGGGGCGGAATGGGGTTGCCCCTGTCCCGGCCCCGACATGCCCCGCGGAGCCCCGCCCCGATGTGGTGCAACCACAAACATAATAAATTAAATTATGTTTAACGTTAAATATGATTAAAGTCAAATAAGCTTAGATAGACCTTTTAACAATTTTAATCTCATTAAATTTGAATCAGAGGGAATGAGATCATATTATATGTTTTTATAATATTTAGAGTTCATTCAATTTAGGGATGGGAACGGGGCGGGGCGGGGGCACAATTTTGTGCCCCGTCCCCGCCCCGCCACACCTACGGGTTCCCCGCCCCGCCCCGCCCCGCCTTCGGGGCACAATTTTGTGCCCCGTCCCCGCCCCGCCACACCTACGGGTTCCCCGCCCCGCCCCGCCCCGCCCCGCCATTATAAAAATTTTAAATATGCAAGAGATGGGATTCGAACTTGGGTGGGAAGAAAACTAGAAGTTTGTCTTACCACTAGACCAAACTTCATTTCTTGTAATGCTTTACCTTATTTAAAATATATTCATATATTCAAGATTGTTACACACATATACATATATATACACACATACATATTTATACACTTGAAAATATCATATATGCTTTGAGACATTCTTTATAAAAAAGACAATCTCTCTCTAAAATATCATGATCTCCATTAATACATGGTTTCACTTCATTTCTGGTGTTAAACTCCACTCACTAATAAAGAGGTAATCGTGGGTTTGCAATTTATTTGCAAGTTGCAAATCACTCAAAAAAAAAAAAAAAAAAACCCTCAAAACAAAGATAAGAGAAATGACTTATCAATATGTGGATATGGTTATTGTAGTGTCAAACAACCTCAGCCGCTTTAACTTTCCAAGCATGTGGATCATATTAGCTTAAGTAAATAATTACTTATTTATGTGACACTTAACTTGCAATGTTAAATCATTAGTACAATGATTCTAATCATACTAAGGTTGATTACATATAATTAAAATTAGTATAATTTATAGTGTTGTTAGTATAATTAGAATCATATTAAGTTACTAACTATAATTTACCTTGCCATTTCTAATCATATAAGTTATTATAAGCGTATAGCATGATATATTTTGTAATATTATATCAAATTAGTAAAATTTATATTGTTATTAGTATGATTAGAATCATACCGATTATAATTTACCTTGCTATCTCTAATCATTTATATTATAATAAGCTTAAAGCATGATCTATCATTCTATTATATTCGTTTTATTTAATATGATTTATCATGTCACAATTTAACATTATATATGATTAAAGTCAAATAAGCTTAGATAGATTTTTTAACAACTTTAATTTCATTAAATTTGAATTAGAAGGAATGTGATCATATTATATGCTTTTATAATGTATAGGGTTCAATTAATTATATGTTTAACTTTAAAAAAAGTCATCAATCAATCTACTTAACCCTTAATAACAACATAAAATCAATCTATACATTTACATATAAATATGTTTATTTATTATAAAAAAAATCTAAAATATATATTTAAGAGGATTATTAATCAATGGGGCGGGGCAACGGGGCGGGGTAACGGGGCGGGGCACGGGGCGGGGCACGGGGCGGGGCAACGGGGCGGGGCGGGGCGGGGAAAAGGGCAAACCCATCCCCGCCCCGCCCCGCCTTCGGGGCATGGTTTTATTCCCCATCCCCGCCCCACCTAAGGATCGGGGCGGGGAAAACCCGTGCGGGGCGCGGCGGGCAAGCCGGGCCGGGGCGGGGCGGGGCAAAATTGCCATCCCTAATTCAATTACATGTTTAACAATAAAAAAAATCTTCAATCAATCTACTTAAGTCTTAATAACAATATAAAATCAATATATACATTTACATATAAATATGTTTATTTATTATAAAAGAATTATAAAAAATATATATATTATTTAGAGGATTATTAATTTCGGGGCGGGTTACGGAGCGGGGCAACGGGGCGGTGTAAGAAACAGACCCATTCCCGACTCGCCCCGGATTCGGGAAATGTTTTTTGCCCTGTCTCCGTCCCATCTAAGAGTCGGGGCGGGAAAAACCCATATATGGCTGGTTAAAATACAATCCCTAGTGTAGTATGGTATATAAAGGATAAAAAATCAGTGATCAAATAAAACCAGTCAGTTGCAATTCATGAGGTTCTTTGTTTTTTGCCCGAGAAGAAATAATAATAAACATATGTAATCTAAGCAAAATTTCGTGTGCATTCAATATTTGGCACCCATTAAAGAATGGCACGACCATAAAAAATTCAGCTCTTGTTAGCTGCTGATCAGAAGTGTTCGAAAAAAAATCTAATTTCCTATAAGACCAGCAAATTTATATCAGTGCTTTTTAGTGGATGTCGATGAATTATTATATTAGTCGATCTCAACGAATATTCTAAGATCTCATGTGACCTTAAATTCCTATCGGTGCTTCAATCGAATTTTAGTCAACATCGACGATTAGTCAATATCGACGAATCTTCCTATGACATGTATGACATGAGTTCTTCCTATCAGTGCTTTTCGTTGATATCGATGAACTGTTAGTCGACATCAACGATTAATTAGTCGATATTGACTGATATATCTTTTTAACTATATGACCTGAGTTTTTCTTATTAGTGCTTATTCGTTGAAATTGACTATATATTAGTCGACATCGACGAATAATTAGTTGATATAGTCGTTATTGACTAATAATTTGTTTTTTCTGTATGACTTAAAAATAATAATCAGTGTATATTCATTGATATTAGCATCACACGAAATATTGAGCTTATGATTTATTGCTCAATGACACCATAAACCCATTAATTAAGAAAAAAATACAAAAAGTCAAATGGATGCACCATAATCACTATCCATTAGATAAAAACTTGGCTCCACATATCAACATTCACCATTACAAATGCTATTATGTAAAACACTCACCATCAAAGGGGAGGTCATTTAGGGCACATTTGTATGGCCGCCTTTTATGAAAAAAGCCACAGAAAATTTAGCTACTTTTCCACAGCGGAAACTTTCCACGATTGCTGTGGCCACTTTCCCACAAGGAAAAGTATAAAAATAAGCTAAAGTTTCTACGATTCCTAGAAAAAAGTCTTTTCTAGGGGCGCAGAGGTGAATTCGGAAAATAAAATCCACTGAATCATCAGTTTTTTGGTGGACTACTCAAATAAGCCCTTAATGGTTGTATTTCTGCTTATGATCTTCACTTTTAATTACTAATGACATGAATCTCGATGTATTTAATTCCTATGTATAACTCTATAGGCAAACTAACACCCCCTGCTCTAAAATAAGTTGTCCTTTTGTGTTCACTTGATCAAATATTGGGATGTTAAGGCATTAATTTAGTATTGGTTGGTTCCACTGATGATTACAAGGAGCCATTGGTACCTAATTATCAAGGGCCATCTACAACAACCACAAGAAATCTATCACAGAGTGAGGTGTTCGAAAGAGTTCAACATTTTCAAATAGAGTCTACAATGGGTCAGGCACGTGAAAGGCTGACTAAGATGGCTTCCACGCACAACGACATCCAGGATTCAAATTTTTTTTTTTTTTCTTTCTTTTTTTCAGTTTCTTCCACTGACCTAGGAGCATAAGGTTAGGCAAACATTCAATTTTTCTCTGTTTTTTTTTTTTTTTTTTTTTTTTAAATTTATTACTCCCAGCTAAGGGGCCTATGAGCTCCTGCTAGTGGTAGAGCCTTCGGTTGAGGAAAGGGGATCTCGGGTGTGGCAACAAGCCCTCGGGCAAGGGACGGCGCCTCTTACTGGGTAAGAGGCCGTTCTCGTGCTAAATGAGACTTGTTTATCTGCTTTTTGCAGTCCCAAGAAATCTAGTGATACCCTTAATTAGTAGCCCACTAATTAAAATTCTAATTGTTCATACAAATAAAAGTCATTTGTACACTTTTCATTTCAACATAAGTTTAGCTCTTCTACCAAAAAAAAAACATAAGTTTAGCTCAATGTAATATTCATGGTTCAAATTTTTTTTTTTATTGATCAGAGTGGATTGCTATAATATGTTCACATAAAACTAATCTTACATGCACGTTTATATTTGTTTTTCTATAAGAGTAAAACTTGGGGGGAAATATTGACATTTAAGCTATTCACATTTTTAAGTATGCCTCTTTGAGAGCATCACAAAAACTTCCTTTCAATAGGGTTTCAATTTCAACTGCCAACCTGGATTTTTATACCTTTGACTTGATAACAATATCTCACAATCCCATCCCACCAACCAATCATTTTGATCAAAGCCGTTTACGTTTAATTAAGTTTGATCAAAGCCGTTTACGTTTAATCAAGGTTTAATTAAACGTAAACGGCTTTGATCAAAATGATTGGTTGGTGGGATGGGATTGTGAGATATTGTTATCAAGTCAAAGGTATAAAAATCCAGGTTAGATGGAGAGGTTGTAATGCACCTCTCAAGCCTAACAAGAGGCTAGGGTCATGTCAATTTGATTGTCTAGTGCTGCATAGGATTGCATGATATATATTGAAAACAGGATGACCTCTTCATGAAGAAAAGGAGAGTAATAATAAATAAGATATTGCAAATTTTTTTTTTATTTTCTTCTTTAAGCAGATGGTTGATATAGTGTTTGAAAAACTATTTTAAAACAATGGGAACAAATGGAAACAACTGTTCCTTAATTACCTCCATCTTGAAAATAAGAGAGAAATGTGCGAGTCGACCCGGAGTTGAAGATCAGACAACTATCATCTTCTTCATTCGATTCGATCATGAAATCTACTCTCTCCATGAAATTATTAGCAGAAGATCATTGGTCCATTATAATATATTAAGTTAGGACGTTTTCGCTTCGATTTTGGCCGTCGGTTATAAGTTTGACCGTCGGTTATGTAACTACTCATGCAATTGCCCGCTCATTTCTCATGTTTTGGTTGTTCCTGCGTAACTATATCAATTTTTTATCCAATTTCTTTATTTCTATTTTATCCAACTTACATATGATATGTGATTATTTATTTTACAGTGTAGAGAGAAATTATGCTGAGCACAAGTTATTGGGCTAATTCTTTTATTATTGTGCTTCATATGTGTGTCAAAAATTTGTGTTCAGGTATTCACATGGAAACTGACATGCCCTTCAATTGTTTCATCCGATATCCGACAAGATGGTAGATAGGAGCCCACATCATAGCCAACCTATAATGATTCTTAATATAGATTTTTCCAACGGCTACTCAATATACATACATACATGTATGTGTAGGAAACCCCGAGGGGTAGCTCAGTTGGCCTAGGACTACGGTTTGCACCCGGAGGTTGTGGGTTCGAAACTGCTCTACCACACTGGGGCCACAGGGGAATTTTATCCGGCTTTCTCTCCTGGGCCCGTAAGGATTATTCTGGCCCAAAGGGCTGGGAACCCTACATTATAAAAAAAATAAAATGTATGTGTAGGAAAACTTTCTTTTTTCCTAAAGGGTCTCTCATTCAATTCACATATATATAGGGGGCATTTGTTTGGAGAGAAGTTTTGCGGTATTGGGAATTTCTCATAGCAATCTCATTTGTAAATTTTTGTTTGCTTAATGATGAGATTCAAAAAAACCCAATCTTAGAGATTCACTTTTGGCATACAAAATTCTCTAAATTACAAGTTTCAAAATGCTTAGTGTTGCTTGAGCATTTGCAAATATAGCTGGAAGACGGCATTTGAGAATTTAGATATACTCTAGCATGGATTGTAAGATATAATGCATTGGAGCAACCTGATCTATTTCTTGGTAGAAAAGAAGTTTCATTTAAAGCAGAAAACAACACAGAGACGAGAGAAAAAACAAAGAGGACAGAAAAGGAAGGCGTGATTGGAGCAACCTTGAATTGAGGGGAAGGACCACAGGGTTAGCTCCAGTGGACCATAATAGTAGTCTCAGTCAATGCGGGTCAGCGTTAATTAATCACCGCCCCCACTCATATTCATGCCACTCTGGACTCAGCTAATCAGCCAATGAATTGGGCAAGGTTTGATAGGGATTTGCCATGCAAGTTCAGGTTACCTAAAAGGTTATCATGTCACACCCTTTCTTTAGAGGGTATGAACTCTGAACTTAAATCCCAAGGATGCATTTGTTTTGGCAATTCAATCTCCTTCTATAGCCCCAGTGCAGTTTTAAACCTACAATTTTCAAATACAAACCGTGATCTTAAGCCAACTGAGCTACCTCTTGGGGTTACACACATTCATTCTGACCGGTTTTAAACCTACTACAACATGGGTCTGGTGACCTGACCCATTAACACGCTGTTTAAAGGAGGTGCAAATGACTATGGCTACTATCATTACTACAAGAACATGCATGACGTCATGAATTAAAAAAAAAAATGTCGCAGTGTAATAAAATAAAGTAATGGGAAAGTAATGAAGCCGTGGGTCCAAAAGTTAAAGAAAAAGAAGTTGAATCTGTACCGGTTAAATGTGTTGATTTTTATTCAAAAGATGAATGTTGATTCATGGCTTGAAAGTAACAGAGTTTATGATATAAGCACCACATTTAGTGGTTTGTAGGGTGTTAATTGTTTTGGAAGGATAAATGTATTTGGATGTTTTGGAGCTTCCCCATCTTTATATGTAGGCTGATTTGCATTTGATAGGCTTACAGGTGGGATGGAGTCGTAAAGATTCAGGCTTATAAATGATGGTGCATGATGGCTCCACCATATGTGAATGGGTTGCATTTTTTTTTCACCTCGATAATGCATTTCAATGTAGGATGGTTGTTAATGATATGTACAGAATTAGGGATGGTTGTTATGGTGGATGGTTGCTAATGGGGATGGTTTATCTTTTTTAATCCCAGATGTAAATTTGAAGTGGGGATTGAGGACTTTTCATGCTTCATTTGGGGATTTGGAAGTTTTGGAGTGAGTTACTCTGGCAATTGATCTCTGAAATTAATTAGCCAGGTTGGTTTTTGCTCATGATTGAAATTATGGCTGTGTCCCCTTTCTCATATTGATTTTTTACTCATTTTGAATGTGAATGATATGTTCAGCAACTCATCAGGTTCTTTAAGAAATTATCAATTGAATATTTTTCTCAATTAAGAAATTATGGTCCAGTATAGGGATGGCAACGGGGTGGGTCGGGGGCGGAATGGGGTTGCCCCCGTCCCCGCCCCGACATGCCCCGCAGGGCCCCGCCCCGATGTGGTGCAACCACAAACATAATAAATTAAATTATGTTTAACGTTAAATATGATTAAAGTCAAAATAAGCTTTGATAGATTTTTTAACAATTTTAATCTCATTAAATTTAAATCAGAGGGAAAGAGATCATATTATATGCTTTTATAATGTTTAGGGTTCATTCAATTACGTATTTAACTTTAAAAAAAGTCTTCAATCAATCTACTTAATTCTTAATAACAACATAAAATTAATATATACATTTACATATAAATATGTTTATTTATTATAAAAGAATTATAATATATATATTGTTTAGAGGATTATTAATTTCGGGGCAGGTTACGGGGCGGGATAAAAAACATATTCATCCCCGCCCCGCCCCGGATTCGGGATATGTTTTTTGCCCCGTCCCCGTCCCGTCTAAGAGTCGGGGCGGGAAAAACACGTACGAGACAGAGCGGGGTGGGTTAAAAATGTCATCTCTAGTGTAGTATTGTATATAAAGGATAAAAAATCAGTGATCAAATAAAACCAGTCATTGCAACTCATGAGGTTCTTTGTTTTTTGCCCTGAGAAGAATTAATAATAAAAATATGTAATCTAAGCCAAATTTCGAGTGCATTCAATATTTGGCACCCATTAAAGAATGGCTCGACCATAAAAAATTCAGCTCTTGTCAGCTGCTGATCAGAAGTGTTCGAAAAAAAATCTAATCTCCTATAAGACCAGCAAATTTATATCAGTGCTTTTTAGTGGATGTCGTTGAATTATTATATTAGTCGATATCAACGAATATTCTAAGATCTCATGTCACCTTAAATTCCTATCGGTGCTTCATAACCAATATTGATGAGTTTTAGTCAACATTGATGATTAGTCAATATCGACGAATCTTCTTATTACATGTATGACATGAGTTCTTCCTATCAGTGCGTTTCGTTGATATCGATGAACTGTTAGTCGACATCAACGATTAATAAGTCGATATTGACTGATATATCTTTTTAACTATATGACCTGAGTTTTTCGTGCTTATTAGTTGAAATTGACAACATATTAGTCAACATCGACGAATAAATAGTCGATGTAGTCGTTATTGACTAATAATTTGTTTTTTCTGAATGACTTAAAATTAAAAATCGGTGTATATTCGTTGATATTAGCATCACACGAAATATTAAGCTGATGATTTATTGCTCAATGACACCATAAACCCATTAATTAAGAAAAAAAATACAAAAAGTCAAATGGATGCACCATAATCACTATCCATTAGATAAAAACTTGGCTCCACATATCAACATTCACCATTACAAATGCTATTATGTAAAACACTCACCATCAAAGGGGAGGTCATTTAGGGCACATTTGTGTGGCCGCCTTTTATGAGAAAAGCCACAGAAAATTTAGCTACTATTCCACAGCGGAAACTTTCTACGATTGCTGTGGCCACTTTCCCACAAGGAAAAGTATAAAAATAAGCTAAAGTTTCTACGATTCCTCGAAAAAGTCTTTTCTAGGGGCGCAGAGGTGAATTCGGAAAATAAAATCCACTGAATCATCAGTTTTTTGGTGGACTACTCAAATAAGCCCTTAATGGTTGTATTTCTGCTTATGATCTTCACTTTTAATTACTAATGACATGAATCTCGATGTATTTAATTCCTATGTATAACTCTATAGGCAAACTAACACCCCCTGCTCTAAAATAAGTTGTCTTTTTGTGTTCACTTGATCAAATATTCGGATGTTAAGGCATTAATTTAGTATTGGTTGGTTCCACTGATGATTACAAGGAGCCATTGGTACCTAATTATCAAGGGCCATCTACAACAACCACAAGAAATCTATCACAGATTGAGGTGTTCGAAAGAGTTCAACATTTTCAAATATAGTCTACAATGGGTCAGCCACGTGAAAGGCTGGCTAAGATGGCTTCCACGCACAACGACCTCCAGGATTCAATTTTTTCTTTTCTTTTTTTCAGTTTCTTCCACTGACCTAGGAGCATAAGGTTAGGCAAATATTCAATTTTTCTCTTTTTTATTTAATTTTTTATTACCCCAGCTAAGGGGCCTATGAGCCCATGCTAGTGGTAGAGCCTTCGGTTGAGGAAAGGGGATCTCGGGTGTGGCAACGAGCCCTCGGGCAAGGACGGCGCCTTTTACTAGGTAAGAGGCCGTTCTTGTGCTAAATGAGACTTGTTTATCTGATTATTGCCGTCCCAAGAAATCTAGTGATACTCTTAATTAGTAGCCCACTTATTAAAATTCTAATTGTTCAAACAAATAAAAGTCATTTGTACACTTTTCATTTCAACATAAGTTTAGCTCTTCTACCAAAAAAAACAAAAAAAAACATAAGTTTAGCTCAATGTAATATTCATCGTTTAAAAAAAAAAAAAATTGATCAGAGTGGATTGCTATAATATGATCACATAAAAGTAATCTTACATGAACGTTTATATTTGTTTTTCTATAAGAGTAAAACTTGGGGGAAATTATTGACATTTAAGCTATTCACATATTTAAGTAAGCCTCTTTGAGAGCATCACAAAAACTTCCTTTCAATAGGGTTTCAATTTCAACTGCCAACCTGGATTTTTATACCTTTGACTCGATAACAATATCTCACAATCCCATCAACCAACCAATCATTTTGATCAAAGCCGTTTTCGTTTAATTAAGGTTTACATTTAATTAAGGATCTTAATTAAACGTAAACGGGTTTGATGATCTTAATTAAATATAAACGGGTTTGATCAAAATGATTGGTTGGTGGGATGGGATTGTGAGATATTGTTATCAAGTCAAAGGTATAAAAATCCAGGTTAGATGGAGAGGTTGGAATGCAGCTCTCAAGCCTAACAAGAGGCTAGGGTCATGTCAATTTGACTGTCTAGTGCTGCATAGGATTGCATGATATATATTGAAAACAGGATGACCTCTTCATGAAGAAAAGGAGAGTAATAATAAATAAGATATTGCAATTTTTTTATTTTATTTTACCCCTTTCTTCTTTAAGCAGATGGTTGATATAGTGTTTGAAAAACTATTTTAAAACAATGGGAACAAATGGAAACAACTGTTCCTTAATTACCTCCATCTTGAAAATAAGAGAGAAATGTGTGAGTCGACCTGGAGTTGAAGATCAGACAACTATCATCTTCTTCATTCGATTCGATCATGAAATCTACTCTCTCCATGGAATTATTAGCAGAAGATCATTGGTCCATTATAATATATTAAGCTAGGACGTTTTCGCTTTGATTTTGGCCGTCGGTTATAAGTTTGACCGCCGGTTATGTAACTATTCATGCAATTGCCCGCTCATTTCTCATGTTTTGGTTGTTCCTGCATAACTATATCAATTTTTTATCTAATTTCTCTATTTATATTTTATCCAACTTGCCTATAATATGCGATTATTTATTTTACAGTGTATAGAGAAATTATGCTGAGTACAAATTACTGGACTAGTTCTTTTAATATTGTGCATCATATGTGTGTCAAAAATTTGTGTTCAGGTATTCACATGGAAACTGACATGCCCTTCAATTGTTTCATCCGATATCCGACAAGATGGTAGATAGGAGCCCACATCATAGCCAACCTATAATGATTCTTAATATAGATTTTTCCAACGGCTACTCAATATACTTACATACATGTATGTGTAGGAAAACTTTCTTTTTTCCTAAAGGGTCTCTCATTCAATTCACATACATATAGGGGGCATTTGTTTGGAGAGAAGTTTTGCGGTATTGGGAATTTCTCATATAGCAAATCTCATTTGTAAATTTTTGTTTGCTTAATGATGAGATTCAAAAAACCCAATCTTAGAGATTCACTTTTGGTATACAAAATTCTCTAAATTACAAGTTTCAAAATGCTTAGTGTTGCTTGAGCATTTGCAAATATAGCTGGAAGACGGCATTTGAGAATTTAGATATACTCTAGCATGGATTGTAAGATATAATGCATTGGAGCAACCTGATCTATTTCTTGGTAGAAAAGAAGATTCATTTAAAGCAGAAAACAACACAGAGACAAGAGAAAAAACAAAGAGGACAGAAAAGGAAGGTGTGATTGGAGCAACCTTGTATTGAGGGGATGGACCACAGGGTTAGCTCCAGTGGACGATAATAGTAGTCTCAGTCAATGCGGGTCAGCATTAATTAATCACCGCCCCCACTCATATTCATCCCACTCTGGACTCAGCTAATCAGCCAATGAATTGGGCAAGGTTTGATAGGGATTTGCCATGCAGGTTACCTAAAAGGTTATCATGTCACACCCTTTCTCTGAACTTAAATCCCAAGGATGTATTTGTTTTGGCCATTCAATCTCCTTCTACAGCCCCAGTGTAGTAGTGCAGTTTCGAACTTACAACATTCGGATGCAAATCGTAATTTTAAGCAAACTGAGCTACCTCTTGGGATTACACACATTTATTTAGAACCGGTTTTAAACCTACTACAACATGGGTCTGGTGACCTGACCCATTAACACGTTGTTTAAAGGAGGTGCAAATGACTATGGCTATTATCATTACTACAAGAACATGCATGACGTCATGAATTAAAAAAAATTGTCACAGTGTAATAAAGTAAAGTAATGGGAAAGTAATGAAGCCGTGGGTCCAAAAGTTAAAGAAAAAGAATTTCTTACTTGGTGGGAGGTTGAAGTCACTGATGAACCAAGTCAAGGTATACATGTTCACCAAACTAACAACCATACCCAATAGAAAGGGTGAAAAATAGATATAATGATCTCATCCCCTACTTATGTGATTCTATATCCAAATTAGAATTTTCAACGTTGGAGTCATCTTGTTATAGTAAGCAGGGAACTTGGGATATATTTTTTAAGAGAATTCCTAGTCATGATTGTTGGGTGGGGGAGGAGTCAAATATGCTATAAATGGCAGGCCTAAGACAACTCTCAGAATTCTCTAAGCCCATTTGTTTCATAGAATTGAATTTATGAAGTTTTAATGGATTCTATTTAGAAGAGTGGTAAAAAATTGGAGAAGCAATGAGAAGATAAAAATTATGACTACAAAATAATGTCTCTTTTGATCAAAAGTGAATCTAGAGATGGAAAATAAATACACCGTCACCTTGATAATTCAGAATTTAGAAAAGTGAAGGCTGCATTTATGTCTTCACCCTCATGTCTCTCATATGTCTTTGGTGGTATCCAACCGTGAATTCATATTTATTTAATTCCATGCAAATAAGTGGGCCCTTGATACCACGTAACAATTTGAATCTTTCAATGTCAGTATTTTGTTGTCTCTGCCTCAAATCAGGTCCTTTTAAATTTGAGTCTTTCAATGTCACCATTTTGTTGCCTCTGCCTCAAATCATGTCCTTTTTTATACGATCAATCTGTTGGTGGTTGTAACTAATTGTGCCACATTGCAATTATGAAAACAATAATTAATGAAAGTAGAATGCCCATATTCGTATAAAATATTTACCTTTCCTTTGTACAATTTCGAGTTTAATCGCTAGTAAGCCAGATTATTGACACATCATAACAATGTGGAAAATCCTAGGTACAATCTAGATCGTCTGTACATTAATTGAGGCTTAAATCGACGGTGGGAACCGCCTTGTTGAATCTAAATTAACCACTAAAACAGGCATTTGCCCCAATTTGGTTAAATGAAGATGTGTAGCCCTGTTTCTGTTTGAACTCATTTATATTTTAGTCCAAAAATGCTTGCTAATACTTAAGAGGGAAGGGTTGTGCGTATGATAAAATTCTGAGACCGTTGTGGGATAGATATCTATAAATCATGAGAGAATATTGTGATTAGAAGGTCTCGTTATGAATATGATTTTTGCAACAAAATCATACGATCACTTAGATCACCACAATCATAAGTTTACAACTCTTAAAGTTTAATAATTAATTAAATTATATTTTCTTTACAAAACCCATTTCAATTGTCATAATTCAGATTAATGTTAAATTGAGGTGAGTGTCAATTCACGGAAATTAGTAAGTGTGAGGCGATTGGATTGATCGGTCATAAAGAGCCATAAAATTAATAACCTGCATAAAATTAATTTATTTGATAATTATTCTCTAAATTTGTTAGAAAAGAAAGCTATTTTGATTTGTTTTACTTCACCTTTATTTGGTATATTGAATCTTGGAAGTGACTGTTGAATCGTCTCTAACAACTTGAACAAATGGGAAAGAAGATAAAACCCTACACCAAAAGAAACACATTGCTTGAATTGATGAGGGGAGAGAGGGTCAAACCTAATGCGTGTTTCAGTTACACATAGTTTTCCATATTCAGGGCCGGCCATACACTTTCACATGTATCACAATTCCCACATAGTTATCTTCTTATTTGATTATTTACTGATGTATGATACTGCATAAAAGGCACAGACAGAAGATGGACCCAGCTACGTGCAGGTCTAAGGCTCAAAAAGAGGCCCACACACAGTTTCTCGTCCAATTTCTAGATAAAAATTTGGGGTGGTTTAGCTAAAATGAACAGTTTTAATTTTTTGTCACCAACTATAGTTCAACTAGTTAGGATCATTTCTGTGTTTTAGAGTGGAAGAGGCATGCAATATTTCCTTCATGTTTTGAGAATTTGGATTAGGTTGATCCCATCCATTCATCCTTATGCGCAATCTAAACAGTCTCACTATCAAATTTTTAAGTAATATGCATTAATAATCGAGGGATTAGACTGCTATTAATCTAATTTTTTATAGTCAAAAGGTAGAAAATATTAAGGGACCATTTGAAAACTCTAAGAATAAGTTCTTATTTTACCATTTATAGCTTATTTAAATATTAAAGCATTTGGTAACCTCGAATTGTACTTTCTAGTATTAAACCTTATTTCCAAATTAGAGCTTTTGCCTCTGAAAGAATTAGGAAACATGGCGGTTGGGGGCCGACCTTCTACAAATTACAATATAAAATTCATCATTTGCATCATCTTGATAATTTCACTAGGTTTTGTTTTCTTTCAAAACACTTGAAAATCTTGCATCGTCTACCTCGATCACTTTATCTAAAAATCTCTATAAAAAAAGTCACCCTCCTTAGCTTAATCTTGTTTAGAGGCAAGAGCTCTAATTTATTAAACAAGATTTAAAAATAGAAAATACAATTAGAAGTTTATGAAATTGATTAATACGCAAAATGACCTCTAAAGCATAAAAAATGTGGTTATCATAAGAGACACTCACATGAACGTTCCCTATAATTAGAGATGTCAAACGGGCTGGCCCGCCAGGGAAAAACCCTGGCACAGCCCGCCATGGGCCAGGCAGGGCCGGGCCGGGCCAGCGGGCCTGTTCTTTTTTTTTTACCTGTTCATTTTTTTTTCTCTTTAGATTTTTTTTTCTTTCTGGGATGCAAAAGTAAATGAATAAAAGAATAGGCTCAAGGAAAATGAAACCCAAAATCCAACCAACTGACAATGCATGAGAATGACTGTATAATAACAGATTTTTTTTCTTCTTAAGTAGATCTTACGTCTGAACTGTTCAAGAAAAATGTCATCCTTTAAGGTAGCCTTATAAAATTTTTGGATCCAATAGAAGTTGATTCCATTGTTAGGTTGACCGGATAAAAACTTTTTAGAAAATGCCTATATTGTGTTTGTAATCAAGCAGACGACTAGTCCAGCATTATAAGATTTTCCATGAGTTTGAGAATAAGTGGATTCATACTTGCAGGGATCGGAGAATTCTGATGTATATGTTTAATGAAGGAAGCATGAATAAAAAAAAGTATGAACTCTAAATAAATTAATTTTTTTTATCGAACAAAATTTTAAAGGAACTATATAGAGCGCAACACCTTCATTTCCTTTTGAGCAACTTTGGGGGTCTAACTATGTGTGGCCTTGAGGCTTGCCCTTTGATTATTTTTTTTTTTTGATAAAAGGATAATTTCATTCGACGCAAAGATCAAACAAATACACCCAAGAGTAAACAACTACGCGACTTCCTCTTGTCCCAATCAACACAAGTTTTAGGAAACTATGACATTTTAGCAAAATTGCCAGATACTCAACTATGTCGGAGTGTCAATTCCAAAGAGGTCTCTTTAAGGCTCCTAATTATCTCTCCTTTGTCAATTTCTATTTCTTTAATTCAATTTACTTCAATTTACCATACATCCAAACACACATGTCATGTTTGACTTACACCTTTCAGTGTAGTTGATGAGCAATTTTGAACCACCATGCCATTGGACGATTGCCTTTTACACATGCAACTAATCATAAAGTTTATTTAAAAGTCGTTATCAGATAAATATTTACCAATTAAGTTAATTTTTGTCTGATAGGTAATTCATTGTCTAAAAGCATCAATTTTTTTATGAGATATTGAGAAAAGTCCGAGGTACCAAGATTGTTATATACCAGTCGGATAATCACAATGATCAATATCAAACAAATTTTATGATTCTATTTCTCAAAACCTAGATCTGCTTGAATTATTATCTAAATTTACATAATCAAATATTTAGATCACTAAGATGTTAAGGTGGGAATATGATAATCATATTAAGGGCTTGAAATATTCGAGGGTTAGAGACTTAGAGTAGTATAGATAACACTAATAAATTTAGAAAAAGAATAGGAGGGTTAGAGTATTATAGACTTTGTAAAATTGAAAGGACACAACATACCCCTTATATGACCGTTTTATGGCTGTTGGGGGGGGGGGAGTTTAAAATGGACAATTTTTTAAAAGAATAGCCACTTTTGGGCGGGTTAGGTGGGTTGTGCCTGACGGGCCCATCCTGAAGGGCCACAGAGGGCAACCCACGTGCCAGGCGGGCCCGGTACGCTTATAAATATCATAGATAAGGTCCCCACCTATACAAAGAAAAGATGAAATTCTTACTATTTTACTAAGAAAGCATCTAAGATCTGTATCAAATTCTCTGATTGCACATGTTTCCTCCGGACACATCAATTCAATGAAATGAAATCTCACCTAATGAAACTAGGAACCAGCAACCAACCCACAAACCAATGTAGTAAATAGAAAGGCAGTCACAGCTCAAATGAAAGAAACCCAACATGTAGATCTATTTGAAATAGATTTGCTTCAATTGGAATACTTTAAAAATAGATCATTATGTAAAACATGTAATATGCCTCATTCAAATGGATCCAATTGAAATGGCTTGATTGGTAAGAATACAAATAAGAACTTAATACATAGGCATTTGTTGTCTTTTCTTAAAAAAATTCCTCTGATTATTCATCAAAGTGTTTCCGGCATAATCAAAATTTGATTTCTCACAATTAAGATCCAGATGAAGCTCATTTCTAAAAACTAACAATTCATCAAAAGCCACCATCTGTTTGTTGTTAGGCATTTCATTACCCACTTTCAATGAAATAGATGCAATTTAAAAAAGCAAGTTAGAATAATCCAAGGCTCCAAGCCTGAAAACCCCCAAAATCTGACCCCTCAGAAGCTGCTCAAGAACCCAAGATTTTCTCCCTCTTTTTTCAAACAAATCTTTTCCATAGAGGAAATGTCACGACCCGGCCCCGAGATCAGAGTCGTTAGGGTTAACCCCCGGGTCGCGATGAACATACTTACTCCCGTAAACCCCGTTTAACCGAAGTTACAACGAAGCCTACAAGGGATCTTACATACAACCTGCCAATGTACAGTGCGGAATACACGAATAATATACATTGACAACCTATTTAAACAAAATGAATCATAACGTCCATTTACATTGTTTCATACACCTAAGATCAACCACCGCATATGTAACACAATGCAGGGGATATCCTTCTATTACTTACAATACCAAAACAATTATACAAAACAGTTTCCAAAAGAATTTCCAAAAGATTCTATCTTCTTCTCTCTCAATCATGTCCACTCCGCTAAACCTCCTGGAGGTAGCGCATGGGCCGCCTCCGCTGCCTGGACGGTCTCCGAGGGACCGGCACGGGTAGTTGAGCCTGTAATATCATCAGTAATACCGTGAACACGACGGTTCAACAAGGTAACACATATCTATGACATTTCATAATTCCTATAATTCATCGTGTAACAATTCTAAGCAACCCATAATAAACACAATTAACAATGACCATGATATACACGAGCAATAACGACAAATATGTGGCAACTACACTAGCAAGGGTTTCAACTCCATTCAATTCATTAATCTTCCAAAGGAAGCAATTCATAATCATTTCATTAATGATGTTCAATATTTCTTAGTGGCTTTTCCATATATGACTTTTTAGTCAATGACCTTTTGGTCCAAATAAAGTGGGATCTCCCAGTGTCTTGATCAGAGATCACTGGTGTCACCACGGGCTCCGGAACACCCCATTCTCATCTGCTGCAGCAGGAATAATCATTTCATTCAATTCAAATTCATACTGAGTTCAGAAACCACTAGGTAGTGCCATGCCAAACCTGACAACAGTTCCTATTCATGATAACAGTTCCTATTCATTTCAGTCTAGTATTCAATCCAACCTAAACGAACCATTGAGTGCAACTTTAGTTATCAATGCAAGTATTACTTTTGATGATATTACTTATGTGATTATGCATTAGGATAACTCTAGTTAACACTTATGGAGGTATAACGATACTACTAATCATCATTGACTCATAAGCGATATCAAATTTCATAAATGCCAAGACTCACTCCCCCAATCGCGAGGACCGTTAGGTCCGAGCGATTGGCCAAAATTTTCCTTACTATAAATCAAATGGTCAAATTCGGCTACCTCGGCGGCTACCTCGCGGTTAGCCGCGACTGCACAGGGCGGTTAGCCGAGTGTACTGGCGGCTAGCCGAACTAGATTCGGTCAGCTTTCCAGAAGCTGATTCTCTGACAGAAATTTTCTGACCAATTTCGGTCAGCTCGGCGGTCACCTCGCGGTCACCCCGCGGTCACCCAGCGGCTAGCCGAAATCTCAATTTCGGCTAACCGAAATTTGGCGGTTAGCTTTCCAGAAGCTCGCCAAAATCGGATTTTCTGGCGGTTGGCTCGCGGTTAGCCTAGCGGCTAGCCGAACTGTGCCCAGAAACACAGTTTCGAGCTACAGAAATCTTGAACAAAATTCACATCTTTGAACTCAAGGAGTTCATACAAGTTCTATAGAAGCTTAAAATCATAGAAATGCATATACTTGCCTCAAATGAAGCTTTGGTAGAGAAAAACCCCCCTTTTTGCTTGGATTGAGATGAAAGCCACTCTTGGAAGCTTAGAACTCAAGAAGATCTCCAAGAAGATGACCAAGAAGATGAAGGAGGTGAATCTCTTTCACTTACATCAACTCACCTTCACTCTTGATGAGGAAATCAACGAAAGAAGGGAACGAAGGAAGAAATGAAAAGAGGAAGAACGGACGTTGTCTAGGGTTACTGTGCGTGAATGAACTCAATGGAGTTCCTTTCTCATATATAAGGGTCCATTTTTACATTAAGCCCCCCATTCTTTGGTTCATTTACATTTCGAGTCATTTCAATGCCCATTTGTTTCAATACTCGTCAAATCACTTCAAGTCCTTTACGAAAGTTCTCGTACTCGTCAAGATACACATGTTGGCATCAAGAGTTTCCGAATCCGACAAAATACGTACAAATACGTATTTATACACAAACCCTCAATCCGCTCATTTGAGCTTCATTTTCCATTCAATTCTCTTCAATTCATTTCACAAGCTTAGTTACTATACCACTAAGCCTAAATTACTCAATTAAACCGGCTTCATTAGTCGTAAGTTCAATTAATTAGAGTTAATCGTGATTAACTCGGGACGGAGCCTAACAGGAAACCAGAACGGGAGTAAAAATCGTAAAGATGAGAGACTTATTAAGTTTGAGATGGAAGAAAAGGAAGAACAGACAACCAACTCCAAGAAGAAGATGGAGAACTGACAACCAACTCCAGGGCTCTAATATCGGTTTCCTTAAAAAAAAAAACCATGTTCAGTGAAAGAGAAGTGGCAACCACTAGAAGGTTCTAAATCAGTATCTTTTGAAGAAGAAAAAAAAACAAAGAAACAAAGTTAGTTAGTATGCTTATAAATTCTTCTAGAACGAACAGAGAATCAATCATGCATGCAATGAGGGATTTGAACACACCTTGCATGTGTTAGAGTGTTGAAAAGCTTGTGGGGGAGGAACGCGCGTGGATCTCGTGGGCACCTTAACTATTCATTTGTGCCCATTTGAATTATGACTTATATAATGAGTGGTCACGGGGCCCATATTTCCCTCTTTCTCGTGCCTTCGCCAAATCGCAGGGAGTCAATTGCAAATGATACCAATCATACAATCCATTATAATATATTAAGTTAAATTATTTTGAATCTGATTTTAACTTTATTTTTTTTATTTGATCAGAAGTTATTTTTAATTTTTATAACTACTAGCAACTTATTCTCGATTTCGACAACTACTAACATACTATTCCTTCTATTTCCACTAATATACTTTTCCTTCTAACTTTTCCCTTTCTAACCAGGGGCGGACCTAGAGGGGGTTGGCAGGCCCCCTCATACTTCATAAGCTTCCCTAAGGAGCTTGCTTTGGCCCCTCCATGGTGTGGTCATTCATTAATGGATGGCCCCCCATTGTTTATGGCTCTTTCAACATGGTTTGACTCTTAGAAAAAGGGAAAGAAAAAATTTGCTGATTTTAAGAAAAACTTGAAATACAAAATGGAAATGAAAAGAAAGGAAAGGAAATGAAGAAAAGAAAAACAAATAAACAAGGCTTAATAGAGTTGGAGAAGAGATTTTTTTTTAATATTCATTCTAATTGTCTACATTTGCCCCAAATCTTATGATCCAAGAAAAGAAGAGAATAAAGCACATCTTGCTGGGACTTTAAAGTTTTGTTGTACAAGCGACATTTCAATGGAAACTAGTTAAAATATGGAGCTTTCTTCTAACTACTTATTTGGTGCAGCAGCAGAAATATAGGGAATTTCGGGATTTTACATTATATTTCCTTGCTAGAGAGGTTCCGAAAATCTCAGCTACCCCTGTCGGAAACCAAAGCTGCAGAACATGAAGCCTATGGCTTTAAACAAAGAAGTTCGCTGTAGAAAGAGGGAGCAGACAAAGCGCCGGTATGCGGTTGGTGCAGAGACGAAATGTCCCGATTCTCCCATCCGTTTGTGCTTCAATTCGACGATGGCGTGGATCCACGCTTCTCACCTAGTGTGGAAGGAAATAGATTCCTCATACCATTTCCTCTTCCACGTCATTTATCCAACAAACCTTAAGGCATGAATAAAGAAGAAGAATAACAAATCCACTCTCTCTTTTATACTTTCTTTTACATTGCAATTTTGTTTATAGTTCTTTTTTTTCTTTGGCCCTCCCTAAATAAAATTCTTGGTTCCGCCTCTATTTCTAACATACATATAGAATCCTAACTCTTCATTAATAACCGTGATTGGCATGGGTTTTTGTGCTAGTTAACAATTAAACTAGTGTCATTACTCATTAGCATCACCCACCCACGGTCCATTCCATTAGGAAGAAATTGAGTTGAGAAAATGGATGTGGATGAGAATAACAGTTTTTTTTTTTTGTGTGTGATATCGTTAATCTAATTTAATGGCATAGACCTTGTAAAGCCACTATAAAAAAAAAATCTAGAAACCGTTTTGATGTAATTAATTGATCGAACCATTATCTAACATGAGTCCAAAACTATATATATATATATATATATCAAAAAATTCCCTTGATGTTGTGCATTGGCGCTAAAGTAACAATATATTAGGGAGACATTCATGAGAGGAAGTCTCCCTGTTCGATGGAAATCTTGTTTAGCTTTTAGACTTTTCGATAAATGACAATTCTATTCTCATGCAAAATTATGGACACAATTATGAATCTGATAGCATGAACAATCATGCATCCTAGACATACTAACATGGGCATTAACATCATTAAACTAAACTACACGTTGTTCATGTGCCAATATTAAAATAATTGTAAGTGGAGAGAGAGAGAAAGAGAGTTGCCCATATGTGCATAATTGGTTTTTTTTTTTTTTTATGGCGCATGATTGGGTATGGTTGTAAAAGGGACTTTGAAGGTAAGGAATATTTCTTGCAAACGAAAGGGGGCCTTTTTTTTTTTTTTTTTTTACAGAGCCTGTGTACACACGAAAACGACCCACTTAGGCGAAAAGGAAGTCCGTATGCGCGGGGAAAATGTCCATGCAAGTGGGAAAGATGCCGTACAAGTAGAAAGAAGTGACTTACCTGGGATTCAATTGAACCCCGTACAGCCAGATAAGAATTGACGTTCCTTCCCACTTGGATACAAAAGGGCTCTAGTACTTATCTAAAGAGAGTTTTACACTATCAACATGATCATGTTTGATTGTTCACATTTACTGTAAAAAGCAGCTTTTATTTACTACTATTCTTTGGAATTTTACATTTGATCTTAATTTTTAACCACCTTATGTAATCGATTTTAATTTATTTTATCGCTAACATAAAGGGCCTATCATACATAGGGAATAAATAGATTTATTAGATCGGCAATGCAACAAATGTAAATATTACATTGCCTACCTCATCATTAAAGCCAATTCCCACCTGCCAGTTTTAAATAGAGATTTAATATATTGTTTTTCTAAATTTATAATATATTTTCCATTTACATCCAAAGAAAAGGTCTTGAGCTGAACTTGTTCTTGCCTGTAGGAAGGATTCATGTAGTCTAGAATTTTCTTGGAGAACACTGATCTTTTTCATATAGTTCATCATTGTCATCAACATATATAGCGGTTTTTACCGAGAGAAGACACTTTTATCCTAATTCTCACCCCATATCTTTGGAGTCATTTCGACGTAAACAGTACAAATTCAAATTATTATCCCACCTCTTCTTGTCATCCAAACAACTTAATTATTTAAAAAAAAGAAGAAAAAAGCCAAAAAAAAGTATATAAATACATTATAAGTATTGAAATTTTGTTATCATCATTTTATTATCACCATCCATTCTACAGCTAAAGATATGATTTGGCAATAATTATCTTTCTTCTTATATGTTTTTTTTTTTTTTTTTTTGTTATAATTGCACTACTTAAAAACGAAATGCTAACATGAATGAGACATTTTTATAATATTTGCTTAATTTGATCTTGGGAACTTTAACACTTCCATAAGCATCAATGGATTTTAAGTTTGACAGGCATGTGATATAGGTGATAGCTCCTTCCTTTCCCTCTATAACCACTTGGAAACAAGGTCATCAATATAATATAGGTTATTTTGTGTTATTTGCACAAGTTGCATATCTGTCCAAAAAAGGTCAACAAGGCACATGTTGCATATTTTGAACATTATCATCTAATACTATACCTAACGAGGGGAAGAGGGGCCCAGCTGCCATCCAAGTTCCACCAAACACGCGTATTGGTTCCTTCGCCGGCTGGGACTGTGGCCCATCCATTAGCCCATCATGAGAAAAGCACCTATACATATTTCATAAGTACTGGGGTTAGGCAAAACTACTTAAGATAGAAATCTCTATTATTATTATTATTATTTCGAGAGCTGCTAATGCCAAATTTCAAACTTCTCTGAGCACATGTTACTAATGCCATCACATGTGAACTCAATTATAATATGCAAGAAAGCAAATACTGACCCGAATATAAAATACCATTAATTAATCCCTCTCTTTCTCTCTCTTTTGTTCTATAGTCGATTAAACATGCAATCAGGACAAATTCCACACAGCTTTGACCCCTCCAAATAGTAAAATTGGTCAAAGGCTCACACCCATGCAAAAGCCCACAAAAACGTGAGGCAATCAACACCACCTTCTTGACACTTTCCTTCCCACAAGCCCCTTTTTTTTTTTTATATATATTTTGGTGGAACCACAACCCTATTTAAACCCCATCCTCTCTGCATTTCCACTCATCAAACTCTCCTTCCAACTCCTCATCTTCTCTCCAAGTTCAACCACTCCTTTCCCCTCTCCTCCCCAGCAAAACCAACGCTACTCATCCTCAAAACAAACCACTACTCAACCTCAAAACCACCAATCCGCTTCTCCCAATGGGCAGCCTCGGCACCAACGTTCTCGAGAACAACTTGGGAAGTGGCCTCAACCCCTTGGACCCAGAAGAATTCAGGAAGCATGGCCACATGGTCATCGACTTCCTCGCCGACTACTACCGCGACATCGAGAAATACCCCGTTCGCAGCCAAGTCGAACCTGGCTACCTCAAAAAATGCCTCCCAGACACCGCTCCTTACAACCCCGAGTCCATGGAAACCATCATGAAAGACATACAGAACCACATAGTTCCAGGGCTCACTCACTGGCAGAGCCCCAACTACTTCGCCTACTTCCCGTCGAGCGGCAGCACTGCCGGCTTCCTCGGCGAGATGCTCAGCACCGGCTTCAACGTCGTCGGCTTCAATTGGATGTCATCGCCTGCCGCCACCGAGCTCGAGACCATTGTCATGGATTGGCTGGGCAAAATGCTCAAGCTCCCCAGCTCCTTCCTCTTCTCCGGCAACGGGGGTGGGGTACTCCAAGGCACCACCTGCGAGGCCATCCTCTGCACCCTCACGGCGGCGAGAGACCGGAAGCTTAACGAAATTGGGAGGGAGAACATTGGCCGACTTGTCGTCTATGGCTCCGACCAGACCCACTGCGCTCTCCAGAAGGCGGCGCAGATTGCCGGCATCAACCCATCCAACTTCCGGGCTGTCGCGACATCGAAGAAGACCAACTTCGGTCTGTCACCCGATTCACTGAGAAATGCCATAGCCAAAGACCTTCAGTCGGGGCTAGCGCCACTTTTTTTGTGTCCCACTGTGGGGACCACTTCATCCACAGCCGTCGATCCGATAGGCCCACTCTGCGATGTGGCCAAGGAATATGGATTGTGGGTCCACATAGACGCTGCATATGCAGGGAGTGCTTGCATTTGCCCGGAGTTTAGGCACTTCATAGATGGTGTGGAGAGTGCAGACTCATTTAGCTTTAATGCACACAAGTGGTTCTTTACCACCTTGGACTGCTGTTGCCTGTGGGTCAAAGACCCAAGTGCCCTGGTCAAAGCCCTCTCCACCAATCCTGAGTACTTGAGGAACAAGGCCACCGAGTCAAAGCAGGTCGTCGACTACAAGGATTGGCAGATTGCTCTAAGCAGGCGTTTCCGATCCATGAAGCTGTGGATGGTCTTACGTACTTATGGTGTGGCCAACCTACGTAACTTTTTAAGGACCCATGTCAAGATGGCTAAGCATTTTGAAGGGCTTGTGGCTATGGACAAGAGGTTTGAGATTGTGGTGCCAAGGAACTTTGCTATGGTCTGCTTCCGCCTCTTGCCCCCGGCCGATGATGGCGAGAATGGTTCGGCCGATGACTGGGCCAACGAGCTCAACCGGAAGTTGCTCGAGGGCATCAACTCGTCTGGTCGCATCTATATGACCCATGCAGTGGTGGGTAGCACCTACATGATCAGGTTTGCTGTTGGTGCAACACTAACAGAGGATCGCCATGTGAACCTTGCATGGAAAGTGGTGAAGGAACATGCCGATTCCATGCTCAACTCTATAGCTGATGGACACATTTGAGAGAGAGACACAGAGGGATTCTTTATTTCTTCTTTTCATAGTGTAATAAGCATTGTTGTTGTAAAACCATTATTTTTGTAATAAACTTTTTCTTATTATCCACCTTCTCCTCTATTCTTAAATTACAATTATTACAAATTATAACATGCATGCTCGGTTTGTTTGTCATGGTCAAGTAATTTCAACTAAATTGAAATTAATCAACTTTGTTTATTAGGAATGTCTTAATTAAGAGATAAGATAATTCTTTATTTGACATAACCTGTTTCTTCTATACTTTCTACCTAAGATTTACATGAAACATTAAGATATATGCATGAAAATTAATAAATAAAAACAGCTTTTGTTTTATGCAATTGTTTTACTTTAACTTCTTTTGAGAATAACTTCTTTTTGATATATAGATTTGAAGAATGATAATAGTTTGTTTCTTTATATTGAATTTATTTGCTTCCCATTAGCATCTCAATCATATTTCCAAATCTTCACACAGATTAAAGTTGAGCCCATCATCAAACTAAAAATCTTTAAAAAAAATGATCTGGATCTTTTTTAATTGTTATTTGACTCTTTCTTTCTTATTTTAATCATGTGCTTTGCAGCCGATCATTTCTATGGGGCACATTGACCAAACGGTTGGAATGAAATCTGGCCCACTACCAACACTGATATTCTGTGGCTTTGATTCCAGAGGTGGATCCCACTGTGTTGGGTTCCTGTCACTGTGAAACATTATAATTAGAGTGGACTCAGCCATAGGTTGATTTTACCCAAGGGGAGAAGCAAGGAAATGTACCGTGACAAGGTCTTTCCGAGGCCTAATCCACACATAATGAGTTCACCACAACTACAGGAAAAGGACTATGTCTACTGTGTTCTTTAAATATCTTGTGCTTATAATAGTAACTAGTGTTAACATCTCATCCACATTCTATAACCCAAGTTTATTATTAGACTCTATAGGCAATACACTATAGAAGAGAGAGAGAGAGAGAGAGAGAGAGAGAGAGAGAGAGAGAGAGAGAGAGAGAGAGAGAGAGAGAAGAATCCTATTGTATAATTAGTATCTTAATTGCTCTCCAACAACTTTGTCCATACCGGATCTGAGATCATCAGGTTAATGTAATAATGTGTTTTGTGGTGCCTGTGGAATAATCTTGAATATGATGTTCCAGGACGAACTATGGAGAAGTGAATTACTTAATATTTCACTGGGGAGTACTAAGTTGCCTCCTCAATCAGTGCTCTGGTGTTTAAATTAAGTCTTGTTGAATCCCCAGGAATTTTTAGGATACTCTAGTTAGTCCTGAAAGTTTAATGGGTCTTAATGGGTCTACTCAATCAATCAGGCCAAAAAGTGTGCAAAAATAATAATTAAGCAGCGAAAAATAAACTCAACATGCACACACCATAAGGACCCCAGATTTCAGGTGAAAAGCTCTAACCGGGTAAAAAATCACCAATTCGAACTGGATCAACAATAAAAAACTATGAATCTTACAATTAAACTTCGATTTCCTCCGCAAATATCCCGATATAAGGACTGAAATTACTTTGTGTCGCTTCACGCTTTAACGACTTTACATCGTTGATTGCAACAGATTCAATTCAGTGCTAGACTCTTCAAGTCTTCTCACAAGAAAATAATCTTTTAAAAATGATGCAGAAGAACTGGATCTAGAGAATTGGTTAGCACAACTTATTAATAAATCTCTAGAGAAGAATTCTCTCAATAATAATCTCTAACTCATAACTTTAAGAGGTGAGGTCCTGCTTTACAATAGTCATTGAGTCCTTTAAATAGCCCTTAGGTTGTACTTAAGGTTGCCCAACTTGATTAGAAATAAAATAAGCAGTTTGAGCACAGTTAGAAATCAGTTTCTAAATGGACTTGGACTTCGCCGCCTTGTCCACTCAAGCGGATGAGTTTGTCTCAGCGCAAAAAGGCTTCTGTCAAGCATCTAGGCTCTCTGTCTTGCATCTGCTCAAGCGAAGATCTGAGCGTTCGAGCGGACCCCATTCTGAATGATCTGAAAATTCAGCACGTTTTCTCCAGCTTTCTTCTTCTAATTCTTTCAGACTCTTTGGAGTCATTTTCTAAATAAAAGTTACAACTTAAAAGAGTCAGAGTTTTGTCCAACCCATGAATTAAGCCAACACTAAAAAACCTAACAAGTCTGTTATTAAATTCACAAAACTTAAATTAAATTAGATGTCTACGCAACCTGAGGAGTGAACCTGCCAAATGGCCCATTTAATGACGTCAGGCCCATTTCGCATAGTAGCTTAAAGGTTGGGCCTGGGTATACTATATATATTTATGCCCCAAATTAAGGGTGTGCATGGACTGGTCCATGTTAGGCCTCGGCATATCCAAGCTTGACCCAACTTTAGAAACACTGGATCAGGACCCGGCCCAAGCCTAATTCGGGCCGTAAAAGTTAGGCCTGTGGTCCGGCCGTTTAATAAATCCGGCCAGGCTAAACCGGGCTATTTTGTCAATCTTTTGGCCTTTCGAGCAATTGTTTGGACAAATTAAATTAAACTACACGTAATCCTTACATGGGCCGGTCCAGGTTTTGGGCATTTGTCACTTAATAAAAGCCCAGCTCAATTATTAAATGGACTCTTATTACATATCCAAGCCTGATCCAAAATGGGATCAGGCTCGAGCAGAACCGGCCCATGATCATCCCTACCCCAAATATAGAAGCCAGATTGGTCCAACATATGTACCCAAATGAGGCGATATTCTGCATATGGTTCTATGCCCCAGACTTATGTTTCCAGGGTTCTAGCTCACAATGAGGATCTGCTTGGTATGGATATGCGTCAACGCAGCCCATGGATTCAAAACTTTTATTCAGCAGATCAAGTTCCAGAACAAGATCATGTCCTCATAAGTTTCTAAGCTCCAACACTTATCGGCAATCTTTCACTCCTATGGAATGAGTCTGGGTTGGGTCACTGGTCCAATAAATAGCTATAGTCTCCTGAACTAATTTCGCGCAAACTCGTCCCATCACAATTAGTGGCACATATCACACATCAACAAATTAAAACTGGACTGATGGTCCTTTGAGTCATGCTTTTCTTGGGAGAGACTCATGATTTAATTAGTGATCTGGACCAATAATTTTTGGAGCCCTACTATGGATGAGGGGTGCCCCCACAAGATTTTGAGAGTTGAAAGCTCCTATAAAATTAGAGACAAATCATTCAAACAAGGCTGTCAATGGGCCTGGACAGTTTTAGTTCAGCCTAGACCCCAAGTCCGTTTAGGCAGGCTGACCAAGCATCTGGGTCTGGGTCTGGGTCTGGGTCTTGGTTGGTTCTAATATATGCCTGTAAGAAACCTGCTCATCAGAGGATCAAAGGAAGTCAAACATTCTCCTAATTTTTACTTATTATAGTTTGCTCTTTTGCATCATTGGATTTAAGTGAGCTGGGCGCTTCATGAAGCAACCCAGAAGAGAACCACCTCCCAACTCTTCAATTGATGCAGTACTAATAAGAAGAGCTTCTGATCACATACGCAGGAGACATCATGACAAATCAAAATTAGGCTCATTTGGTAAGGGATATAAATGTCCTCTGTGAGGGATGTGGAGGTTGGGCCGAGTCTTGGTTGAAGCAAGACTACAACATTTCAATAAGTATTGGGACACATTCTGATGTTTGGCAACCAAATGTAGATCCCAAGTAGTACTGTTTTGCTTATTTAGTTTTGTGAATTTTTCTTTTATTCCTAGGAGCTTCAATGGCCAAGCTCATAAACTTGCCAAACTCTGTTTTTCTATTAATCTTGATATTGTATGGGAGAGGGCTGCTTTTGAATTAGGGGTGGGGGGTTGATTTTGTTGTGTTTTCTTTTGTTGTTGTTCCTTTTGTTTGGCTGAATATGAGTTTATTTACCAAAAAAAAAAAAAAAAAGTAGTACTGTTTTGATAGAGCTCATATAAGTGTGTCAAGAACACAACATTTCAATTTTTAATAATGTTTGAATCAAGCTTGACTCAACTCAAACTTGGTAGGTATGCATTGAAAAGCCCAGTTGATCAAACTTGCTGAAGCTAGGTTGGGCTCATGTACAATTTCCACCGAAATATCTTACAAGGTTTGGATGATGCCATGCATGTAGGAAGCCAAGTTGTTACTGGAAGATGGCGACCAATTGCTTAGACTGACAGGAAGGGACAATGCATTAAAGTCTGATTAGGTGCAGCCTTGTTTGCTGCAGGTGCATGGATCACATGGGCATGCAGCCTCATCTCCCTACTCCCTCTCCCTTTCCATCTTAACCTCAGCGTGTACTTAGGCCAGAAACAGTGCGCAGAAAAGCAAGGCCATCGAGACCATTAAAATTACATGGCCCATTGGAGATGTCCTCACAAAAACATGATCACCTAAGCTATTGGAATTTATAAAACTGGGGGCAATCAATTCATCCCCAGACCTTTCCACAGGCATGAGTGTACTGGAAAAAGGATTTTTATCCTGTGATGGGCAGACACTAATAGTCAGATTATTTTTTAGATTTAAATGGACAGATAATGATCGACAGATAATACTTTATGTTTCATGGGTTTTTAATAATATCTAAAAAAATCCTAAATTTAAAAATACCCAACATTTTCAAAGTTATATTTTTTTTAAAATTTATGTGAGAAGCTAAAGTATAAAAATACTAGGGCTCATCACAAAGAATCCAAGCCGCTTAAGATAATCATTTCCTCCCTTTTTCTAGCATGAAGAGTTATATCTCACAATCCAATCAAAATGAGATTCTTGTTAAATTGATCACATATAAATTAATTAATCCATAATTAATTAATGAAGATTTCATATTGGTTCGTTGTGATCGTTTGATGGGCCATGATGGCGCGATAGGCATAAATGGTTGAAAGGTAACTGAAAACTTGAGTGAACCCCCAACCGCTGATTTGGGAGAATGCTTATTAATTAATGAAAAAAGGGTTGACGAAAGAAGGGTCATTTCATGAAGGGTGAACTAGGAAGTAAGCAAATTAGATCTTACTGTCAAAGCCATAGAAGCAACCAAATAGAATGTAAGCAAATTAGAACCTAAATTGAAAAACCAGAACATAGTATGGTTCTCTCTCTTGTTCCAAAAAAAAAAAAAATCTTTGACAAGTAAAAGTTGAGAATACTGATCAAAACACTATTACAAAGTCGATGCCATTGCCAATAGACTTGATACTCTACCTCTCAAGAGTCAAGATTGGATGCTTATTTAAAGTAGGTAGAGAAGATTGCAACCAGTAAAAACAAAGTGTTATTCCTAGCACTAACCGTGCCACTGTAAGATCTCCATTTTTTAGCAAGTGGGAAACCCCACAAATCCTTCTTCCATTGAGAAAGAAAATCGAATCTAAGCCTTCACAATGACTTGTCAACTAAGATCTTCACTACATAACAATGATACGAGATTTTTCACATAATCCTTCAAATCGGATAGTGATTCTTCTTAGAGGAAGGAAAGCGCTACAAAGTGCGCATAGTGGAAGACAAGTATAGATGCTGTTCATTTGCGTGTCCTTGTATGTTGCACAAAGTGCAGTCAATACACAGCTTATACAAACGAAGTTCACTTCTTTATGAACTTTTTTTCTAGGTTCAATGAATTCTGCAATACGACATGTACCTACATATTTGGAGAGGTCATGTTTACATCAAAGCCAGGTGGGTCTTATCAAGAGTGTATAGTGGCTCATGCCGGTCCACATTATGCAAATGCATCTAGGATTTTGAATGGTCGCAAGCAACTGGTCAGTCCTTCGAATAATTACCAAACTGGTTAGAAAAGCTTGGCCTTCAAATGGTTACCATATTCAAGTGGGAACAACAAAATAAAGGGCCAATGGGGGGGGTGGTGGGGTGGGTTTGGTTGGATTTATTTAAAAAAAAAAAAAGCTGATTATTAAACTTAAAGATTAATTTTTAGCTGATTATCTTATTCTTTATAGATTTTTGAGTAATTTGTGAAAACTTAAAAATAGATAACAATCTAAAAACCCAGTCTTTTGTGCTTTTTTGTGGCCCCTTCAATTCATGATTCAAACGGTGTAGCATTATTTGATATACGCTTCAAAATATTTAGATTCATACTTTTAATCTTGATAGATCTTAAGAAATTTGTGAAAATTTTTTAGAATATCCGAACACATTTAAAACCATTGGATGTCTACAAAATTAACGACTCCTTATTGCCAGAGACGGACTGACATAGAAGGGTTTAGGAGCTTCCGCCCCCACCCAAACTGAAAAGGCCCACAAGGGCTATTAAGCCCTTTTGGCCAAGCCCCCACTTAAGAAACCCATCAAGCCTCCCTCCATTTCTTCAACTTCAAAGAAATGACAGAAATCTCCTTTTCCTATCTCTCAAGAAGTCCTTAAGTCAACAGAAATTAAGTGATCATTTGAATGGTTTTAATTTATTATGCAAATTAAGTGATCATTTGAATGATATTATTTAGAATTCTGAAATTATTCTTTTAGATTTATGGTTTATTTTTGTAAACATTGAAGGATTTTAATTTTATAAACATTTGAGTTGAGTAGGAAATTAACTTTTGACCATTGTCAGCTCCCCTCAAATCAAAATCCTGGGCCCACCACTGCTTATTGCAATTCTAAAAAATTTAAATTTCTTTTTTTGAAATATCATGAATTCTCCATAACTCTATCCAAATATACATATATTGATATAAAAAAGGTGAACAGAATCGATGTCTCTTTTATATACAAAGCGACACATTCCGAACATGTAAACATCCGAAACTTGGAATTCAAAAAAACGGTTTTCCCCCGCCAAACCAAACCAATCCCACAACACTTTCAAAAGTAGTCGAAACGCGACGACATTTTCTTCTCGTAACGGCACGACCGTGCCCGACTCAATCCCGGTATTTCTGGCGGCCGACACGACCGAATCAGCGCGAAACTCAAGCCACCAAAAAACGGGTGGGTCTTCACCTCCGCAGCACCTCTCCTCGACCCCAACCTCCTCTCAGGCTCCTTCACCAACAGCCCCGATATCAGATCTCTGGCCAGAGACTCTGACCCGCTCCCAACCGGCCCAGGAAAACTCAGCGATTTCTTCAATATGTTTCGCAGAGTCGACTCGTTCGACTCTCCCGAGAAGGGCGTACGGCCGTAGATCATCTCGTAGATGAACACCCCCAGCGACCACCAGTCAACGGCGTTTCCGTGGGACCCACCTGCGGCGACTTCGGGTGAGACGTACTCGTGGGTCCCGACGAAGGAGCAGGACCGGGCTTTGACCGGCTCGGCGACGAACTGGAGGGCGGTGGTGCGGGGCTTGGGGGAGCGGAGGAGGAAGCGAGGGAGGCATGGGGTGGTGCGAGTGGTGGAAGAGGTGGCGGAGGAGGAGTGGACGGAAGGCGTGGCGTCGGACTGGAGAGAGAGGTCGAAGTCGGAGAGCATGACGTGGCCGTCGGATCGGACGAGGACGTTCTCGGGTTTAAGATCTCTGTAGATGATGCCCAGCATGTGGAGGTATTCTAGTGCCAATAGAACCTCAGCTGCATAAAACCTGCCAAAAACTTCAAAATGTTATCCAAAAAAAAAAAAAAAAAAGAAGGATAATAGGAAGTGATTTTACCATGATGATCCTAGCACCTCATATTTGCCCATCAACTATTAAAGTTTAATAGTGAATGAGATATTGTATGATATGCTATGGATGTAGCATATTTGTTTGGATTGTGATAAAATTTTACGCTCGAACTTATCCAACGCAATCTTCTTTCTTTACCCGAGCTTGAAGAAAATACTCACAGAATAGGAAAAACAATTCGTATAGCTGACACCAATATATAGTTGGTAGAAAGCTTTGACGATAATGATGAAACTGGTGCTATGGGTGTAACAAAACGGACTAGGATATCCCTGCATAATTCTATAGAAACTGTGAAGCCGAGGGGCTAAAAACGTCATTTTGTAAGGAAAAATCATTTTCATCCATATGTGGGAGTGGAACACACGGTCCAAATGAGAAAATGGATCCCCTCTTTGGACCAATCAAGGAGTGCTACGTAGGGAAAGAATTTTTTTGAGAGTTAGAAAAAAAAAATTAGTATTTTTTGTTTAAGATGGGATGTCACATCTCTCCCATGTGGCACCCCCTGATTGGACCAAACAGGGGATTCGAATCCGATGAGATGATATTGACGATGATAATCAGCTCAAGCTTTGATGATGAAAACAACTGCAGTGCGGCTTTCTCTGCAGGATTGTCTAGCTTTGCAAAACGATATAAACGTTGCATGTCTTGTCTCAGTCCGTATCCTCTGAGATTTTGACTTGAAGAATTCCTGTGTATAGGAGTAGAACTCTATCATGCATGGGTCTGCCTATTAAATATTTGAGCCCCTCACAATTAACATCCTTTGGAGAGTAGGGTTTATTTTCAAAAAAAAATTTACCTTTGGTAGAAGCTTGTATCAGTGTAACTATATAAGTCAACTGTTTTATGAAATATATATATATATATATATATATATATGATTGATGAATGAATACAACTAAATTTGTGGTAATCACATTTTCTTGGGTCATCTTCCACTCACCAGGGGAGCTTCACTGTGGAGTTAGATTTCTCTAACTCAAAAGTCTAGCTAAAGAGGATCCAGACTCGATTTGTCTACTTTGGCTTCACCAAAGAAATGGACTTCTTGATCACTACTCCACTAATTCTAATCCATGGCAAACAATGAGCTTCAAAGTATGCAAAATTTTATAGGAGAAAATTCTAATCTTCCTAACTATATGAACGAACCAAAATTAGACAAATGTTAAGATATCACAGAAAAGTAAATTAAATTAGATTACAAACCTTGCAGAGCTTAGAGAGAAGCGTTTCGCTTTCTGCTTGTGCCTGAGTGTATGCAAATCCCCTCCCGAACAAAACTCCATCACCACACAAGAGAATTGCAAACCTTCCAACTCCGCATACAGAGTCGGCAAGAACGGATGATCCAGCATTCTCAATATCCTCTTCTCCGTCTCCGCCCTCGCTGCCTTCTTCTTCGCCGCCACCGCCTCCTTATCCACCACCTTCATAGCAAACAACCACTCCTTATTCCCATTGCCATTGCTATTGCCGCCTCCGCCATCCACGAGCCGGCACAGATAAACCGTTCCGATATCCCCACTCCCGATCCGACGCACCAGCTTGAAATCTCTAAAACCGAGACAGCTCTTCTTTCGAATCGTAGCAGATCGGATGGCCTCCCAAGCCAGATCATCCGACGACCGATGCGGTTTCGATGAGAGGGAATTCTCCGAAAACGGAGAGATGGGCATCTTCGTTTGGATCTCGATCGCGTCGAAGGAGAGTCGACTGAAGCTGCTGCAGCTATCGCTGCTCATGGAGCTCTGGCACGAATTGAGGGTTTCGGAGCCGAAATCGACATCTGAATCGGGTGACTGTTCCAGCATTTTGCGATTAGAGGCTTCTTGAATTCGAGCTAGTCTTTGGTTTCTTGAAAGAAGAGGATGCTGAAAGGAGTTAGAACTTAATTTCCCACTCTTTTCTTCTCAATTTGGTGAAAAGATCTGGGAAAACACGGTTGGGAATCTGAGCTTTTCCGCAAACGCGAAAAGAAACAGACATTCCTGAGATTTTAGAGCATCGAAGTGGATGGCTTGAAAAGGCAAAGGAGGGAAAGAGAAGGGCTAGAAATCTGACTTCTTTGTAATTTCGAATGAGGAAATCCGGAGAAACTGTTACGGGATCGCTGTTTCGTCAAACAGCCTTAGGAGGTAAAATAAAAAGGGAGTGTAGAACTAGAAAGTGAGAGGAACTTGAAATCGATACTTGGGAAATGGAAGTTGTCAGCTTTTGATTTGGATGGAAGCAGAAGTTAAAAGTGATGGAGAAAGGGAGAGGGAGATGATAGTATATTTATACGAACTGGTTACTGGTCTGCGGTTTGTTTCAAATAATTATCATGGTTTGTTGAAATTGAACACGTGACAAGCCCTCAGGTGGGTCTCAGTGTTAATTTGCTTCTCAAGTGAAGGATTGACTAATAGCTAGTGTCAAGCTTCTGTTTAAGCCTTAATACATGTTAAGGTCCCTTCTCAGATTATTGTATGAATTGCAGTCCCAATGAACTAATCTAATCAATTAACCTAAGTCCAATTAAAAAGTAATCACCACAAAAGAGAGAAGGCACGGGATTTTTACATGAAAAACCCATTTTGGAGGAAAAAAAACCATTGAGTGGTAGAAACCACAAAAAAGCAAAGCCCTATAAATTAAAGATTACAAGTGAACTCACTAGTTCTTTGACTATTTAGAACTCAACCTAAGAGAACTTGCCAACGACCCGCCGTTTCCTCTTACGTTGACCTCAACAACATACAATACAATTTAATTAACATTATACAGGCTTTAAAAAAGACAAATGAATAAATTAATAACAAGCATTTTCATGTAGAAGTTCCACGCCCAAATCCAGGGGTAGAACGATTAAATTTGAAAACCACCCTAATTATATGAAGATTTCTTTTTTTTCCTTTTCTTTTTTTTTTTTTTTTTACATTGGCCACCCGTAAAATTTGGAAAAACCCTCCCCTAAATATTATAGAGTTGTTTCAATTTCTTTTACAACTGAGCCACTCCTTGATAACCCCAAGGAGTTGGCTGAGTAGTCAGGACCACAGTTCCTCCTTCTTTCGGAGTTAGAGGTCTTGGTATTGATCCTCAGTTCTCCCTTCTTCAGGAATCGAAGGTTGAGTCAATTAGTGCTTCTGCATTGGGATCACGGGGGTATTTACCTTGCTTCCTTCTCGGCTCGGAGGGATTAGTCTAGCCTAAAGGGTTGGGAACCCTCCAGTAGCAAAAAAAAAAAAAAAAAAGAGTCACCCTGAGCCACTCCTTGATCTTACCAATTTCTTACCCCTCTGTTTGGGAAGGAAGGAGCGGAGGGGAGGGGAGGGGAGGGAAAATTTGAAGGGGAAGGAAAATAAAGGGGAGGGGAGGGAAAATTAATTTTCCCTCCTCTTGTTTGGGAAGTAAAAAAGTAGGGGGAAGAAAAATGAAAAAATATAATTTTGTTTGTTTGTGGGATATGGAGACAAAAACCATTTTATCCTTACTTTTGAAAAAAAATTCAATTAGAGTAAAATGACAGTTTAATCATTTCCATCACTTTCCCCACTTTTCCTCTCATTTTTTCTGTATTTTGGGGGGGGGGGGGGATTTTTTAGGGGAAAAAATTCATTTTTCCCTCCATTTCTCCCTCCCCCCTTCCCAAACACCCTCCAAAATCATTTTCCCCTCATTTTTTTCCTCCCCTCATTTCCCCCCTTTCCCAAACAAAGGGTACAAATCCAGAACCACAATGGATTCGAGCTCTAAAATTAAAGGTTGGAAGGTCACGACGAATAACAAATATAAGCATGGAGAGTAGGACTGAAAATCTGCAAGGGTTAAGCTAGAAATTTATCATTGAGTTCAAGATTCAAATAGGTGAAGTTTATCATTATCCTTTGAGTTAATAAAAAAAAAATCTACCTTATTTATTTATGGCAAAATCCCACTATTTCATTGATCACGTGTTTGAGTAAGTCACGTTAAAGCTAAGATTTTTATGATAAAAAAGATTATAGCCAAGAGGTTTTGAAAGTTTTGAATTTCTAAATATATAGGACCAATGGATTTATAGGTTCTAGTCAGAAATTATAATGACTCGGCTCTAAGTAGAGCACATGCACAGGACGTCTGCATGGCTGATGATGCAGCTCCTTTTTGACGACGAAGATGCGTGGTTTTCTGAGAAAATCACTGAAAGGCAGACATCAGGTCGTAAACTGTGCCAGTTTTTCGAGCTTTCACGTCATACTGCAAGGAGCCTCGACTAGTAGAGGGCTTGATTTTGACATTTCCATGGTCTTGGAGCAAAATGTAGACTACTTTCATCATGTGAGAGTGAGAGACGGATAAGATAGAATAAAAATGAAAAAAAAAATAAAAAAAGGAGAACAGAAAATTTAACCAAATAATCTATAAAATAGTCGGGTTGTAAAGGCGTGACTGCCCAACATAAAAAGAAAAAATAAAAAGAAGAAATAAATAGAGTTAGTAATGATTTTTTTCCTACGCGTAGAAACATGCATAGAAGAAAGAATTTTCCAAGAACTCAATCACCGAACAAGGTATTTTTTTCATTTAACTTGTTTCAAGAAATAAGAAACAATAATTTTTTAATAAAAATATATTAATTTATTATGCTAGTTAATTTAAATTCATATATTTCAAAAATACGAATATAAAAAGAAGAAATCAAAAAGAATAAACAAAAATAATCTTTCATAAAGTCCTAGGTTTTTTACTCGGCCCTAGTGATTCAGACCAAGAGTCACACTCACATATCTAACACAATGAGATTCCCAACCCTAAAATATAGAGAATGCCACTGCAGTGGGGTTGGAACTCGGGGTAAGAAAAAAAAAAAAAACCCTAAAATAAGATGATGATGATGATAATAATAATAATAATAATAATAATAATAATAATAATAATAATAAGAGAGTAAATGAAACAGTCCGTATAATAAAATATTAAAAAAGAGGAGAAGAAGAAGAAGAGTATGACCGACCTTGCCATGCACCCTGCCATGGAATGGGCAACGTACGTATAAACCATTTATGGCTTTCATACAGCTGTTGAGGGACCCACCCCATCAATGATTAAGCTTTTGCCCCCTACTATGCCTGGGGATGGCCAGTGGGGCCTCCTCACCTTTGTAACCCCCGGTCCTCCTGTCTCGGATTAGGGCCCAATCCATTCTGCAGACATAATGTTACCCCTGGCCATGCCCCATATATATAGACCATTTACAACATTCTATCTATGTTCCCTTGTGTGTGAAAAGCATTGGGCCAGGCCCAGATATTTGCTAGGATAGTAAGCAGATATATTTATAGTCACAAACAGCCTGTTTAGTGACGTATCCAAATTGAAGCTGGAGCCCAACTAGAGGCCGTAAAATCGACTAGCTAACCCGACCCTGACCTGACCCGCATTTGAACTGCATAATCTGACATGCAATCTATTTTGGGTTGGTCATGGATTAGGAAAACCTAACCCGTATTTAAACAAGTCAGATTAGGGTCAACCCGCATAAACCCACATCACCTATTTAAATGTATTCGGTTAGGCCCATTTAGATAATTTGGTGGTTTAGTATTTTGGTACATATAATAGTATATTTTATATAATTAGATGACCCAAGCTTTTGATCTTTATTTTTTTCCTGCAACTTAACCTAAATATAGCCCTAGTATTTGAAATTGAGTGGATTTGGGGCAAGATTACAGGTTGAGTCGGGTCAAATAGGTTGGCCAGCATGCAAGTTATGTGGGTTGGGTCCAGTTGACCTGCATCGGATACGAGTTGAAATTTAACAGACCCATTTTATTAACAGGTAGAATGTGGGCTGAACCTCAACCGTACACACCTCATGTCAACCTGGCCCATCTTGACTCGACCCAGCCAGTGCGCCACCCCTAGTCCCTACCTATGGGCCCAAAATGCAACTCAAAATGGTTATGTATGTATTGTGTGTGTGTGTGTGTGTGTTTGATTATGGGGTTGGGCTAGTTTACAAAATTGACAAAGGCGACTTACAAGACCTAGTAAGTCTCAAATCATATCTACTATTCGGCTTATCTTTAATCCATGTTAGGAGCTTCTAATATCACTCTAAATGAACTCATCATTGGCATGCTTCAAGGTGGGCCACATGGAAGGATTTTGCAATTTTCATAATCGCAAGATTGTCTTGTCTTTGCCAAGTTTTTCTCTTCTATTCATATAATTTGTGGTTTCACACGATTTCTTTTTTGCTAATAAACCAATGTCTACAATAATTACGAACACCACATGGGTTTAGGAATTGAGGAGGACCCAAGTAGTGTACGTACAAATATTTTTCAGGAATAGAGGGAGCTCATGAACTAGGGTCCCACCTTTCTCTTGGGGAACAAAACTACAAAACTTCCAATAACATGAATGATTTCAACACTTTTGGATTTAGATGTGATACAGTAGATGAAAGGGCCAATGAAGGGGTGTTTTGTCCTCTCAAAAGGGAGCCAAAAGTGTACCAAGTGGATCCATGCATTAGTAGGCATCAAAAGTTCTTAAAAAAAGGAATGCAATAACACACCCAAGTTGTCTTCTAGGCTCTAGCTAGCACAATGACAACAATCCTAGACAACGACCCTTACTAGTAAGTTACTAGCACAAAATCTTCCCTTTTACTTGAATCACATTGGACTTAAAAACACTCTTATTTCTGTGGTAATCCAAAAGAGTTTCCAATAATTCAAAAACATAATGTGGGAATTTGATTTGTAAGATCAATGTCACATAGCACTTCCGCCAGAAAGAGAGATGACCCCACATCATTGAGAAATATTTGTTGATGTGAGCCAGTCATGTGTGATGACTGTGTGATCATACATAGCTTTTCTTGGTCCAGTTCTCATAAAGAAAAAGGTTTTGTCCTGAATTGTGCCAGGCTGCCAGCCCATCTATTACTACTGCAACTACTGCCATCAATTTGTTGCTGTTGTTGTAAGTACTGTGGTGGTTGGGTCCATGGTAGTAAAAATGGGAAAAAGAGAAAACAGCAACAAAGGACATAACTGCCTACAGTGCCAAAAAAAGGAAATAGCAGCAAAGGAAATAACTTCACAGACTTGACAATACCCTGTGTATTCAGAAGCTTTTTCACCATAAAATAAACCAAGGGCCCTTTTTCTTCTGCTTCATTTTGAATTGCTAGCTATTCATGGTCAAAAGGATTTTAGTGATTGAGTATCATAGATGCCAGCATTGAATGGTGTAAGGTGGAGATACTCATGATCTATATATCAACATTTTTCTAGAATTTAATTTCATATGTAATTATTCAAATAAAAGATTATGCTCTTGTGGATCTTCATCTTTAACCCTTCACTTTTATCCCTTCCAATAGAAAGATATTGGCTAGGAATTCTAAAAATCCAATATTGTGATCAAACAATATGGGCTTTAGCGGGAGGTAATAAACTGTTATGTAATTCAAAAACATCAACAACAAAGTCTTATTTCATCTGTTGATGTGCCTTTCTTTCCATGTAATCCCTTCTCATGACTATGTTCGAGGTCGCACTGGTATTTATTTCACAAATTGGGACCAAGATTCAACCTCCTCCTATTTAGTAACTTCACCAGTAAAGTATAGTGAGATAAATGGTCAAATTAAAAGATACGAAAATAAGAGTAAAATCAAATAGTGATGACTTTTTATTATTTAGTGAAATGAGAATATAGTTTTTACTTCTTTTTTTTTTTTTTTTAAGAAAGAGCCTTTTGTCATTTAATGGCATGAGAAAGTGATTTTTTCACTTTTTTAAAAAAAAATAGAGGTTTTTTTTAAAATACGGTATTTTTTTTATTTAACCCATTTTATTTTACTATTTCTTAAAATGATCATTCACCTCACTTTACGAGTAAAGTGAATTTACCAAGCAGCCCTAGATCGTTTGTCCCGAAAGACTCTTTTAAATGATGGGGTGTTTATTAAGTGCACATCCCATATTCCTCCGATATGAGCATAGCCATTTTTCTTATGAGAAAACTTAAAAAATCCTACATGAATAATATGATCTTACGTCTAATTCGAAATGCTGTCTAAATGATCGGTTATGAGCTTACGTACCCACACTAAGTTCATCTCTTACCAGATTGATTAAAGCACTCTTCTAAATGATTTAGACAATCCTTAACTCGAGCATATACCTAAATAATTTTTAGATCTTACGAGAGATTAATTTATGGATTCATATCTGAAACAATCTTACACTTCAAACAATGGGATTAAAATATCTACTTTGATAAACCGGAGCAAAGGAAGCATACATGTTTGGCCTGTTTGTTTGCATGATTTTAAATACATAAGAACTAGTGGTAAAATGAGCTAAAAAAAAAGGATTATGAAAGTGAGGGTAAAGGATGTAAGGTGGGTGGGATGAAGAATTTTTTAAGATCTGAATTACTAAGGTGATGGCTGGGTGTATATTTACTATTTCCGACTCATTTTCCATTAAAAGAAATTATGTAATATTTAATTTTTTATATTCACTTTGCTACAATTTTAACTTCTTTCTAGAAATACAAGCCTTAAGTTTCCAAGGCATTCCATTAACTGAAACAAACTGGCCCAAATCAAGCAACTGAAAGTATAACACATTATTTAAACATAAAACCTTTGAAGTGTTGGGCCTGAGATCTTACATAGGTAGGTGAATCCATGTCTACCACATGGGGAGAAACAACAATATTGAGCCAAGCTAGAAGTTATTTTGCAAGCATCTTTTTATTTTTTATTTTTTTTCTGAGAAAGAGAGAGAGTACTACTAAATTATATTTATATTAAGAAGATTATGCAGGCAACCATGTGGCTTTTCTTTTCTTTTGGGCAGGAAAGATTGAACAAAATGAAAGAACAATTAATCAGATACCCTTTCTAAAAGGGACAAAATGTCACAAAAAAAAAAGCCCCTTTCCTAACTCTTTTCTAAATAAATTAGCCCCACTTAATACATTATCACTCCTTGATAAAGAAATTGTGATAAAAAAGAATGCAGAAACATCCTTAATCAAAAGTCTCATCTGCTTTGTGTGTGTGTGTGTGTCTCTATTTTATTTATTTATTTCCTACATCTGTGGGAAAGTGAGACACTGCAAGGCTACAACCCACAGCCCAGGGATCTATTTCTAGATGTTTCAGTGAAACTAACCACTGTGGCCTTATTTGTCAGTACGTTGACTTTTTTTAACCTTTTCAGGCAGCTGTTAGTATTATATGGTCAAAAGATATGATTACCTTTCTACCTCTTATTTTGAAGCCTTGATATTTTGATCATTTCAATCCCTTCAAACTTGATCTTGTTTCCATCTTTTTCATCCCTTCATTTTCTCCTTCAATGATCATTCATCTGGGACTCACAGGTGCCACCACAATGACTGTCCCTAGACACATTACAAGTTAATTTTTACAGAGTCATAAACTCATGCATTACTAAGGACAGGGATTGAAAGAAGGCAGGCCATTTCTTTCATTCTTTAGGCGACACAAGGAGGCCTACATGGTTGCATGGCAGGAATAAGACAATTGAATAGTGTCAGCACTCAGCAGCTGTGCTAGAGACTAGAGAGTGATGAGATCTTTGGTTGCAACATTGATAGGTTTTAGAGAAATAGAGATATGCATGCATGCCATCTCTCTTTTTTTTCTTTTTTTTTTGTGTACGGTTAGTATTGAATTGAATTTATCACTGCAAATGAAAGTGATGAAAGTGAGTCTTAACCATCAAGAGTCACTTTCACAATCTTCTCTACTTGATGAAGAATCAATCCGGTCCGTACAGACTACAGAGCCCTTGAATATATAATTGCTCCCCCACAACTTAATTCATAAGTGGGTCCCAGCTCTGAATACAAACAGCTCAAATAATTTGAATTTATACTTTATCAGCATCCATCAAATTTCTAAGAAAATAAAACTTGTCACTGATATTGATTGATCATGAATTCTATTTACTTAGGAGTGCATCCCGAAACATAGAAAAGTGAATAGATTAAAACACAAGTAAAATATTTGTCAAATTCAATGTTGAGTCCAATCCTTTGATATTGATTGATCATGAATTCTATTTACTTAGGAGTGCATCCCGAAACATAGAAAAGTGAATAGATTAAAACACAAGTAAAATATTTGTCAAATTCAATGTTGAGTCCAATCCTTCTTCTTTTCCCTTTCAATTACCCCAGCCAAGATGGCTAGACCCATGATAGCACCCACACATGAAAAGAGAGAGCCTGCACACGAGGAAAGGGAGCCCACCACACAAGTGGAAAATGGCAGCCGGTCAGTGAGATATATAGTTAGCAACCTCTAGGTCTTGGTGTGCCTCATTAGGAATTTTTTTTTTTTTTTTTTTAATGACACAAGGAACCCACCGGCCTCCCTTTACAGTTGATCATTGTCTCATCTCGATACAATCTAAATAACATATTTTGGGGTTTTGGAGTTGTAGATCCTCAAACAAGAAAAGGTGATAGAAATTTATATATCTAAACACCGGATAGTTCCTTGATGCTTACTACAAACAAGTATGGTCCAATAAGAGAATAGGTCTCAGATATTGCAACAAGTTTGTCTCCAATGGATTCTAATGTATCTCCAAGATATCATTCACACCTATATCTTCATTGGATTCGTTTCCAATAGATTTCACGCAAACAAGTGGACCATTGGACTTTCTATGATTATTATTTGATGAGAGTGCTAAAAATATTTCAACATACCCTTACCCTATCATAAGAATTTCCCCCAGAATCTCCCACAATTACAAATATAGCTAGAAATTTCAAAAGTAACACTTTATTTTGGTAAAACCATGGGTTTAGATATGGGTATTGAACATTGTTGTCATCATCTGGACAAAAAATCTTGGAATAGATTGGTGTATTTTTTATTTTTTTTTAACTGAAAAAAATATACAGACAGTTTCTTTTCTTATTTTTGTTTTTGGTAAAAAGATGATTTCATTAGAAGAAAAGGGAAACAACATAGCAACAACAGAGACCAAAAGAAAACAAAACAAACAAACAAACAAAAAAACTCACCCAAATTACAAAGAAGAAAACCCCCCATCCCAATCCCACAAAATTACCTACCCATAAGAGTTCTCATGAGCAAACCATTAAGAGACTTAGGAATGTGAAAAAGGATACATCTCCGAACTCAGAACTCAAAACTCAAAACTTTGATGTCCAATAAAATAGGATGGACAGACCAATCCGGTGACCCATTAATAACTAGGACGACCGCAAGGGTGTCGGGCAAAAGATGGATCTTTTGGAATCCCCGCAAAGAAGCTTCCTTCAATGCTTGTAAGATAGCCCTAGTCTCCTCGGGTTCTTTTGGAGAAGAAACCTTGGAACCATCAAATGATCATGTGCGCCCAAGAACCATCTATCCAAAAAAGCAAACCCAAAGCATGTTTTCCCATGGCTCTAAATAGAAAAAGCCTAAGCCATGCCTATAGGGTTGAGGATACTTAGCGATATTTTTCAAACTTGCCCAGAGAGTTATAAATCAAGTTTTTAGCCAAGTTCACCATCTGAAGAGGCTGGATTTTAATGGCCTAAAAATCAAGTCATTCCTACTTTTCCACAAGGCCCATAACCCACGATTTAGTTTGAGGGTGGATTGGTGGGCTCACTGTGTCACAAAAGCCCATAAAAGAGTTCCATCATTCCCTCCGTCTGAGAGGGGCAATAAAATGGGATAACATTCCTATGATGGAGCAAAACCAAGAAGCCCTTCCATGATCACACAAAAAGAGAGCATGCCAAACAAATTTATCTATAAAATGGGATAACATTCCTATGATGGAGCCAAACCAAGAAGCCCTTCCATGATCACACAAAAAGAGAGCATGCCGAACAAATTTATCTGAAGATGAACAAATAGGACAAACGGTGTCTTACAAGATACTTTCATTGTAAAGCAATTTGCGTACCTGAAATGCATTATTGAGACATTTTCAACCGAAGAGCAAGACCCTTTGAGGGAATGACTTAATAGTATGTTTAGCATGTAAAGAAGGAAGTGTATCAGTCCGCATCCACCACATGGAGGTGTCGATTAGGCCTCACACTCATAAACACCAGTCAAATATTCACAATAGCTGTTGGTTTAACACCTAAATGGAAGAGAAATTTTGTGATGAGGTTTGTGATCATGGGCTCTATCTTCAGACTAGATTACAATGCCAATTAAATATTCTGTATTTACCACCACTTCTTCCTGTAAACGTGGGGTGCGTTTGGTCACAGCAACTACTGATAGCAACAGAGGTTGTGTAGAAGCTGTTGTTGTTGCTGATCACTAGAAGCTGTTGATGTTGCTGAAGCTGGGGGGACCAAGATTATGAAAAATCAGCGATTTGAGGCTCTAGAAGCTGTCGCTGTCGCTGTAGCTTGTTGTTGTCTTATATTTGTGTTTGGCCAATCGTTGTGCCAATCGCTAATCGCTGTGCCAAACGCTAGGAAAAAGCTGTGACCAAACGCGCCCGTGGTATGTATACAAGGTCTGTACTGTTCTAATTTTGTGCACTTACCATGCAGTCAATGAACCTCAACCCAAAAATGACGTGGTGGGATCATCTTAAATGTTAACATCCATTTTTAGTCCTCAATAGGCGGCTAGGGCAATCAATGGTGAACTAATATGTTGCATTACTTTGCTAACAGGTTCTTTGTTGGATATGGACTTGAGCTATCTCGTTTGGTTCCTCTGATCATTTACCATCTCAAAAGAAGGTATCTTTGTAAAACTGAAGTCGAGATTAAAGAAGCTTGGGCTCCCGGGGAAGTGGGCTTTGTCACTAGAGTTTCAAATGACATGCTGATAATTACAATCGCTCTCTGCTACTCAGTAATAGCTCCTTTAATCATCCCTTTTGGGGTGGAATATTTCGGTCTCGGATGGCTTGTTCTTCGGAATCAGGCGAAGTACAGAACTTTGAACTGCACTAACGAACAGGAATTTTATAGCAATGTAAACCTGCACATGCCTATAAACATATACAAGTGGATAAAACAGCATCATAATAGACAAAGAAACTTGTGTTTTATATGTCATTCTACATAAAGGAATGGCAACTGTAACGTAGTACACAACTAAGAGTGGGACTGGATTGTCCCAAGAAAACTAAGTACCACAAGTCGAGTACTTGCTACAGGTAGGACAACTGCAAAAGGCAACTGATCCAATGACCAGTATAGTTCAATGGATGAATTATTCTTACTGTTGAGCCACCATGGGTCTTACCAAATGAATAATCTGGATGACAGAGAGATGGACACTACCTGTACAAAATTCTGTCATTAATGAACAAGAACTCTAATTTTGGAGGGTATCGTACAATATTAATTCCTTCATATCTTTTTATATTTGTGTAGATGCCAGCTTTCATGCTACTATACCTGAAAGTGTTGACATCAAGTTTCAGCTAAGTTTGTTATCAAGGACTGTTAGTCTGCTTAGCCCCATCATGGATCAGTGTAACAAAGATTCGCACTGTGGACATTAGAAAATTCTAAGTAAGTTGAGGGACTCTAGTAAATTCCAAATGTCTGGTTGGTAAAGAATCAAACCAAAAATCCATATTCAACAGCACTTGGATTACACCATCGGTGGGATTTCAGACATGTCTCACCCATGGTAGGGCACAAAAAAAATGAACAATACGAATTTCTCTTAGTTCTTATATACATGCCAAAATGTATAGAAACAAAGCAATCGTAATAACAACTTGTATGCATGGATATGACACCAGATTCTTTCTGAAAATGTAGATGCAAAAACTGTAGTGACTTCTAAATCGTATTGTAGTCAAATTTAGTAACAACGAAGAGAAATGCTATGTCACACATGCAGATCTGAGGAAAAAGATTTCCCTCACACACCTTGGTTTAAAGGCATTGAGTGCTGCAGGCAGTGGCGGACCCAGAATTTTCATTTGGGTGGGGCGGGATAGGGACTACAATCAAAATCGGCAATAGTCTGCAGAAGCTAGATCGGCAAAGAGGATCTTTTTAGACTATATACATGGGAAGTATATGAAAACTAAGATGGAGTCAGACTCTACACAACACAACTCACAATAATTTTTATAAAATATACCCTTTAGTCATATTTATACAAAGGGCACCTGCCATAAACATTACATTACAAAGCACATGTCACACTACATATCAAACAAGTCACACCACAAGATACTCATGTATTATCATTATACCCTTAGATGCTCTCTACTCCACACACTCACATAACACTGTAAGTTTATGTTGCACTCCCTCACCAAACCCATGAACTCAAGGCAGTGGATCTTCTCCTTTAATTGAATTGGAGGGGAAGTTCCTTTACACCAGCAGAGGGACACGTGGGGCAGCCTTCCTGTGTACATGGGGCGACTAGTCACATACATGTAGTGCAAGGGTCAGGGCTTGTTTAAACTCTATGCAGATTACCAGATTTGATCTGGGGCGACCGCCCCAGATCATAACAATGTGGGTCCGCCCCTGGCTGCAGGGGTCACAAGTCTGGAGTATGGAGCAATATACAGTGGCTCATCATGCAATTAGTATGACTGCTTATACAATGGTCCGCAGTGTGGTTTGTAGCATGGCTTATCCATGCCATGGTCCAAACAGATGAACAATACAGATATCTTACATGCATGCCAAAGAGTATAGAAATAGAACCATGCCTCAAATTGCACCGATTATGTTCAATACAAATATCTTACATCTATTAGAGCCATACCTCAAATCACAAACAACTGGACTAGTGTAATGTAGGCATTTGAAACCCGCGGATCTCCAGTCATCATCATCGTCATCAAAGCCTTGTCCCAACTATATTGGGATCGGTTATTTGAATTCTGTTTCTCCATTCTGATCTATCTTGAGCTAAATTCTCAGATAAGTCACATCTTCACATCCATTTTTCCACCTCCATCCACATCCTCTTTGGCCTACCCCTTCCCTTTGGTGGGCCATCAACCTTCATGGCCAAACTTTTCCTTACCTGCAGATCTCTAGTATGGAGCAATATACAATGTGGCCTATCATACAACTTGCTTGGTTTCACAAGTTGTAGCCCAATTATGAACTGGACAAATTGCAAAAGAATTTCCCTATTGAATGATAGTTTTGTACCCTCATCAAATTTTGGACAACTGGTGCTTAAATTTTCAATTTGTAGGCTACCTAATGGAAGGTTAAGATCATTGGAAAGGGAAGTTATCTGACATGGCCCATTCCATTCCAAAATAGTGGCATCTCCAGCAATATTGATGGTTGAACAAAAATGCAGGTGTACTGACTGACTACTGAGTATTGTATAATGCCTATCCTTTTTTTTTTTTGGGTAAAAGGATGATGTCTACTTGAAAGTGTTTACTTCAGCATGCTTCGTACTATGCATGTTGGGAAACCAAAAAGGTTTTCTTTGTTCTTCTTTGATTACCCAACATATCTTTGTTTATATAGGTTAACTACTGGTTATACTCACAAATTTCTATATCAACCCAACATAATTTGGTTAAATAGATTAGCTGCTGATTATACTCACTACCTATTATCGCTAGTAATGAGAACTTTTCAAATAATATAAAAAAGCTAGCATGTTGGGGGAAAAAAAAAAAAAAAAGGGATTTTGTTTCATTACCCAACATATCTTTGTTATATGGATTAACTGCAAAATTTAGATTAGCTGCTGATTATACTCACAAACTATTTGAAATTAGAATTGATATTTCGCATTTTGTCAAAAAGGCACTGAAAGTGTATGTTCCTACATATGAGAGCAATGGGCGGATGTGGCCTCATATGCACGCACGAATCCTCGCAGCTTTGGTCCTATACCAAATTACCATGATCGGATACTTCAGTGTCAAGAAATTTTACTTCACAGTTTTTTTTATACCCCTTCCTGTGCTCTCATTTATCTTCACTTACATCTGTCGCAAGCGTTTCTATCTCGGCTTTGAATTCACTCCTCACAGTTTTTTTCTTCTAGATTTTCTTTGAGACTTTATCACTCCTAATGTGTGCTAGTCTTAACTGTGGAAGCATACACTGTCATGTGCTTAGTTTTTGGATCAATTGTGAGAGAACAATATCTTTGCTTTCAGTTGTCTGTTGATAAAATTTTCTTTGGGGTCTTCTTTTCCCCGCTAGATTTGCTATGATACCTTTATCGCTATGAGATCTTTATCACTCCTAATGTGTGCTAGTCCTACCTGTGCAAGTATACACTGTCTTGTGCTAAGTTTTTGGATCAACTGTGAGAGAACATTGTTGCTTTCAAATATAATGCATTCATTTATGTCATTTTATTGTGAAGTTGTAAATATTCTAAGCCACTAGTTGATTCAACCACTTACTCATAAACCTCACCAGTGGCAGACCCAGGATTTTCGTTTGGGTGGGGCGGACAATTTTTCAACATAGGTTAAGGATATTAATTTCCAATAATCTTTTTATCTTTCTAAGGAATCTTACGACTAACACTAATTCATAAATAAGCTTCTAAACTGAACACCCATCCCAATTCCTCAAGAAATAGCACATCAATTAGCAACCATACTACAATAATTATAAAGAAACTTTAGAGAACTCCAAAGAAGTAATAATCATTATCATGTGAACACTAATACCTATTTATCCTTTCTTGAGCTTCTAATGGTTTCTCTATCATACCAATCCATATGAGAGCACCTTTATTTATAAATGGACATTCTTAGCACAATCATAAACATCATATTATGGTCCAAAAAAAAAAATTCAAAACAAAACACAACAAGAAGAAATTAGTTAAAGCTCAATCCTATAATTTTGTAGTGTTCTATGTGAAGTGACAAGTATTATAGGATTTTTTTTATAAACATCAGTTTGTTTTATTGTCAATCCTATAATTTAAAATTTACGAGAAACTACTGTCATTGTCCAACAAAAGCAGAGGTTAATGCACTTGCACTTGGATTAAATTATTGAAATACTTATTCCATGGAGGCATTATATAGTCCCAAGGTCAAGAAATGCAAAATGATATGGTAAAAGGGAAACATTACTGTGTATATACATGTGGCCCTTGGTGGTAGTGGTGATGAACAATGACAATGATTAATGGTCCATGTTTTGGTGTTTCACATCCATCGCTAGGGACCTTGTCTTAGGTATGAAGAACATGGCTCATTGCAAATGAGAATATCCAAAAACATGCGGTCAACTAAATGGATGGTTATTAGAAAATGGTAGCAGGTCAAACACAATGGATCAAACTGGCCAATAAGGACCACCAGCAGACCATGAATTTCAGCAATGCTCCATCAATAATCAAGATCCCCACTGATGCAATATTGGCACCAAATACTTCGGTTCAAACGGATCTCAATTCACCACAATTTGGGGCACATTCAAAACACTAACCAGAAGATCCAACAAATAAAAAATCATATATACCCAAAAACTCAAAATCCATCAGTAGGGATTAGATTCCATTTTTCAGAATAATGCAAAACAGGAGTATTTCATCTTCAACAAGAATTTCCAAAAAAACACAAGAAATAAAACAAATCCAAAAATTCATATAGTCCCATGAACTCAAACTTCACTAGTAAAAAGTAGATTCCATTCCACAGCAATGTAGTAAAAAAGAGTTTGCAAACAACGCAACAGAGAAGTAGAGAGGAAGAGAGGGAGATTGATTTACCTGAAACACCATCGAACGTTGTTGGGAAGTCCCACATCCCACATCGCCTAAGTAATAGGCTTGACATATCTTAATATACCTGAATGGGCCTTCCACCTATCAGCTTAAGCTTTTGGGTTGGTATATGGTTTCTGACATGGTATCAGAGCGGGTTTCGATCTCGGTGTTCTTGTGTAGCCCACGTGACAGGCCTGTCCATGAAATCTGTTGGGCCTGCACGTGAGGGGGAGTGTTGGGAAGTCCCACATCCCACATCGCCTAAGTAATAGGCTTGACATATCTTAATATACTTGAATGGGCCTTCCACCTATCAGCTTAAGCTTTTGGATTGGTATATGGTTTCTGACATGGTATCAGAGCGGGTTTCGATCCCGGTGTTCTTGTGTAGCCCACGTGACAGGCCTGTCCATGAAAGCTTTTGGGTTGGTATATGGTTTCTAACAAACGTAACTGATGAGGAGAAGCTTTTGAGAGTTGAGAGATTGGCGTCCCCAAGAGGATTTCTTGCAATCTAGGAGGTTCTCATCGGAGTTTCTTTTCAGTAGGAGAGATAGAATGTTTTGGGGTGGGGGCGGTGGTTTGATTGATTTAAGCAGGGTATGGGGCAAGGCCCATTACAAATTTTGGAGAGTTTTTGGATTCCACCTGGGGAACCTAACCACACCCAATTTCAATGACATTTTCAAAAGAAATGGATCTGTTCCCTGTTTATTTCAGATTTTTCCATCCATTATTTCAACCAATATCAAAGTTTTCCTACCTCTCTACGACACATTGCATGCAATGGATCACTTCAAATTGATGCCAATTTGTCATAGACTATTTTTCTCAACATTGAATTTTTTTCAGATTTAACCTAATTGATCTTTATATGAATGACTATTTTTCTCAACATTGATTTTTTTTTTTTTTTCAGATTTGATCTAATTGATCTTCATATGAACCAACTCATATTAGATGAATATACAATGGATCAAGCCATCGCTTGGCAAAATAAACTATAAGTTTGGTGTCCATGAAGTGGCCGAGCGGGCCATTGACAGCATCAGATTCTAAGTCTCAGAATTGAGACCTGTTATATGTGGACCATTTACAGTAACTGTCCCCCTGCAGAGATCAACAGTTTATACTACCGAAGGCTGGGTCCCGCCTGTACAATTGCTATGTTGAAAAAAGAAGAAAAAAGGGTTTTTTTTCCTGTACAAGTCACCATTAGTGGTCGATTTCCACACCCGGTGACCAAAGTAGAGATATTTCTCCATAAGTTCTCTATATTGCTCCATTATTGTGATATCGTATAAAACTTTATTGAATTATGCAATATCATATAAAACCGCCTTGTTAAAAATTCAACGGGCACCTTTTTCTTTGCATTTCAATTTTCAATGCCCATTTTCATTTTCCAATAATCCAATGAAGTTTTGCAATATCGCAAAAAATGGAGCAGTATGGAGAATGTCTAGGGATATATCTCGACTTTGGTCACTAGGTGCAGAAATCGATGGCTAATGGCAACCAGGGAAAACCCCAAAAAACAATCATATAATACCTTATAAGGGTCAAACACAGTGTGCCTTACCTTCACTATGCATCATCTGATCATGACCAAAACCTTGCACTTCCACAGCAAAGTTTCTCAGAACAGCTCGAATCTCTGTAGATTCCTTGTGAGACTGATCACCTGCAAGAAATAAATGAACCTTGCTATTCACTGTAATCCAACTGCAACCTGGACTCTTTTTTATCCCTTTTGATTTCTTGGTATCCCTTAACTCTTCCTCTTCTCTCTTTAACCCAGCTTCAGAGTACATCTTAGACAAGACTGCATAAGCTGTTGCATTCTCAGGCTCTAATTCAAAAAGACGTTGGGCTGCAAGCTTTGCAAGATCAAGGTTCAGGTGTGTCCTGCTTGCGTTAAGCAGAGCTCCCCATACTGCCGAGTGGGGCTCAAATGGCATCAAATTAATCAGACCAATTGCTTCCTTGAGCAATCCTGCCCGACCAAGGAGATCAACCATGCACGTGTAGTGATCAGGTTCTGGTTCAATGCAGTGAGAACTTCTCATGGATTTAAAATAATTCCAGCCCTCCTCAACCAAACCTGCATGAGCGCATGCTGAAAGAACACCTAGAAATGTTATTGCATTAGGTTTGTAGCTGCCAATCTGAATTTGTTTGAATAATCCCAATGCTTCTTCCGCAAACCCATGTTGGGCAAATCCTGTTATCATTGAGTTCATGGAAACAAGTGTGGGTTCATCAATACTCAAGAAAATCTGATATGCATCATCCACATTTCCACATTTAGCATACATTGAGACGAGTGCGTTTTGAACAGAAACATCAGATTCCAAATCCATTTTAACAACAAGGGTTTGAATCTGCAGCCCCTGGTTCAAAGCAGCCAAACTAGCTGAGGCACTCAGTATACTGCTTAAAGTGAGAGGATTTGGCCTTACTCCTTCTCTAGCCATCCGAATGAACCAATGAATTGCTTGTTCATATTCTCCATTTCCCACAAACCCTGAAATGACCGCCGTCCAAGCAACATCATCTTTTGTGGGCATGTCTTCAAAAAGAGTCATGGATTCTAAAATCCTCCCTCTGTCAGAAAAGCCCACCATCACAGATGTCCAAGAAACAACATCCCTTTTTGGCATCTTCTTGAAGAGTACATAGGCTTCTTCAATCCCATCGTTCTGAACATAGCCAGTGATCAAGGAATTCCAAGAAACTACGTCTTTATTTCTTATAGAATCAAATACCTTTTTAGCACCGTCCATCCAACCAGATCTAGAGAACATGGTTATAAGGTGGTTGCCTAAGAAGACATCATAGCCAAAGCCCATTTTCAAAACCAAACAATGAATCTGAATTCCTTGCTTGAATCTATCCATAGTTGCACTTGCACATGCTCCAATAATGACTGTCAGTGTTGTTGAATTGATTCCTATGTCTTCACTTCTCATCCTTGAAAAAACTCTGAATCCATCTTCCCACATTCCAGCTCTCAGATACCCACCAACCATTGCTGTCCAAGATACCACATTGCGCTCTGGCATCTTCTCAAAAGCTTCCCTAGCATCATCAATCTTCCCTACCTTGCAAAACCCATCTACAATGGAGCTCCAAGAAACCACATCTCTGTCAGACATTCCCTCAAAAACCCGAACTGCATCCTCCAATTCACCATACTTTAAATATCCAGAAATCAAAGCATTTGAAGCCATCGGATCCCGCCCAGCAATCGGCACTTCAGAGTACAACCTCTCTGCTTCCCTTAACATCCCAACCCGGGCAAAACCCGTGATCATGGCACAGTAAGAGACAAGATTCCGATCGGGCATCTTCAAAAACAGCTCTAAAGCTTCCGAAACCCTTTTGCTGCGGATATATGCCGTGATCATAGCATTCCAAGACGCAACACTTCGTTCGGGCATTTCGTCGAACACCTTCTGGGCTTTGCCAATCTCGCCATTCTCAGCATATGCAGTGAGCAACGCCGTCCAAGAGACCACGTTTCTAAAGTGCATACGGTTGAATATAGATTCAGCTTCCTCAAGATCCCCATTCCTTCCATTTTTGGTGATTTGGGAGTTGCAGAAGACAAGGAATCTGCTGTTTTTCTTCTCCGAAGAGGCGGGTTTTCTGGGTGTTGGTTTTGAGAGGATTTGGAATGCAGAAGATGAGTAATTACAAGCAAAATCTAGTAAATTAGAACGAAGCAGGCATTTAGTGATAAGGGTAGATTTGTGTTTTTCCAGCATGATAGGATTCAACCAAACAGAAAGGAATCCATGGCAGTGGCAGACCTACACTTAATGGACCCCAGGTTGATTTTGAATTTCCCAATAGTTTAACTGCTTATTACCTGTCCCACTTATAAAACTTTAGCGGCTGAGAGTACCACATCATATTCGCGCCTTTTTCTTTCGAAATCTTCTTTTTTAAGTTACTTTATCGAGCTTATTGTTATCGGTCATCTCGTTGTTAGTCTCTCACTATATAGTCATAGATAAAAAAATCTCACTCCCTCCTCAAATTTAGTATAATCCTAATCACTCTATAGCCAATTCTCAACAGTTAATCTCCAAATTCTAATTTCAATCCCTTAATCCCCAAACTCTAATTCAAACCCTAAGTCTTAAATCACATAATCTAACATATCCACAGGTCTGAAGATGATCAAATAATCATTGGGCACACTTTAATCTTCAATTCACAACTAAATCAGGCCTTAAGATTCATATTTTTGATAACTTGAGTTATATTTAAGTGAAAATTTTTCTTATATGTCATGTGCCCATGACCAACTATAGAGAATTATTTTTAGAGCTAGATAAGTGCATGCAAACAAACTTTTTAGATCAAAATAGAACTCCTTTGGAAACTCAAATTGGGTAATTGGGTGCTTTCTCAAATCACTGTTTCGAGGCATTCAAACACCTAAGATTAAAGGAAATGTTATCTTAGTTATTTTGATGATGATAAATTGATAATCACCTTCAATTAAGCAAGAGATCTGAGCATGGAAAAAAAATTGTATTTATTTAAATATAATATAATTTCTTTTTTTTTTATTTCTAAAGTAAAAAATTTAAACAAAAATTTTGCCCCATCCAAACAAAAATCCTATCCGCCCGGTAAGGGCAAGGGATTCAACTCTCAAATAAGGACAGAGCCCAACGGCTATAAGTTCCCGCCTTCTTATTTTACAGCGTTCCCAATCAGTGGATCGGAGCCGAGCCAAGATATAACTGGACCGGACCCAATAAAATCTCAGGCCTCGGTCCAAATCTAGAGAAGCAGATGGGTCCGGGTCCAGGGATAATAAAAATGCATAATTGGTTGACTATGAGAAAATAATAATAATAACTCTTTAGACTTATATGTATGGCTGGGGTAAAATTGGGGTTTGACCCATGAAATTGACTCTAAATGGGTCAAATTTATATATTATTTTAATCAACTCGAAAAGTTATTTCCAAAAATATACAATAATAAAAAAATCAAGTCGGAATTGTGGGATTAACCAGTGACAAAGGGCAGCTTAGCTCACTTTAAGTACCAGGGATTGAATACAGGCACCAATGAAGCATAGTTGAGATGTGTCGGGTGGCCCGAACACAAAGCATGAAGCACTAAGCGGAGCCATTTGGTGAAGAGTAATGCTACTTGGACAAACTTTTTGGCCAGAATTTTGGCCAACCCATATGGTTTCCATTGAATATCACTATGATATTCAATGGAAACCATATGGGTTGGCCAAAATTCTGGCCAAAAAGTTTGTCCAAGTAGACTTTTTATTTGGTGAAAGTACTATATGTGGAGAATATCAAAGGAATAGAGCATAATTAAATTAGTCTCATCTTATGTCTGAACCGGTGGCTCACTTTTTCTAAGTAACGGGGAAGAGGACCGAAACATGCCACTGAAAGACTTATGAAACAAAGATGGGCTGTCAAAGAACGTAGAGGAGGTAGGATGGGCAGTAGGTTAGATCTAGTATGGATCGTACATGGACAATAGTTGGAGTTGGCGGCTCTCCTAGGGTTCCCTCATCTGGATCCCTGGGGAAGAGGATCAAGAGAATATTCTTCGAAATGAAGCACCTTAAAGGGACGACCATTGGGCTGATAGATTATAGTTTGGGATTAGAATAGTGTACAATTCCTCCCATGTCATAGAAAAATTAATAAATAAATAGTTTGATGCAGGGATAGTAAAATACAGACTATATAAGTGCAAGAATTTAATGCGGGTACAATCAGATTCAAAGTAAGATATTATTTTTCTTTCTTATTTTTGCATCAAACACGTTTCTTCTTCTTCTCCTTTTACTTTTTTTTCCCTACCTCTACTCCTTTAAAAGAGATTTTTTAGAGGAAAAGTTTGGATCCCCTCAAGTATGTTTTTTTATCCTCTTTGTAGGGTTAAAAGGACATCAAAGACCCTTGATCTTCACTCTTGGTCCCACTAAATATTTAGTGCCATTGTAGCCAAATTCAATTTTTATTAGTCAAATCGAACATTTTATAATATCTAATGCTCACAAAAGTTCTTATTTTTGTTTCTATATAGACAAGACCTCAAGGAGGTGATGAGCATGATGATAAACCTAATTTAGACCCAAATTCTACAGTAATATATTATAGTTTATAGGATCGGTTTGTAATATGGACCCAACTTAGTTGAGTTTGTCAGATAAATAGGTCGATAAAGCATTAAGCTTATTAAGTCTCCCTAGCTAACTATTCCTATAAAAATCTCAAGGTTTTAATAGAGGCAATATAAATACTTCTCAATACTCTCTTTAGTTGGAACTTAGTTGGTGTAGAGTTCACCGACACACATTTTTTTCAATATCGACACATTACTTATGGGATCTGAACTTGTATTTGGTTGTCTTTGATACGAAAGGTCCAAAGGTCCAAAACCTTAAGACTTCAATAAAGTGCTTCCTTAGCTAACCTTTCGTACGAAAACTTCAATAAAGTGCTTCCTTAGCTCACCTTTCATACCAAAGTTCAAAAACCCTCATGGCTTAAACAGAGGAAGGATAAATACTTTTCAATAGTGTTTGGATCAAAACCTCAGCAGAACTGCTCTTGTAAGCTGTAGCTTAACTTATCCTAAGCTGAAATAGTGATTGGTTCTATAAGCTGCTTAGAGTAAAATCCTGACTAAGGGTTGAGGCCCATCAAAGAACCACAACCCACAATTTAGTTTGAGGGTGGATTGGTGGGCTCACCGTGTCAAAGAAGCCCATAAAAGAGTTCCAAAGAGTTCTATCATTCCCTCCCTCCGAGAGGGGCAATAAAATAGAATAACATTCTTATGATGGAGCCAAACCAAGAAGCCCTTCCATGATCACACAGAAAGAAAGAGCATGCCCAACAAATTCATCCAAAGATGAACAAATAGGACAAACGGTGTCTTACTAGATACTTTCATTGTAAAGCAATTTGCGTCCCTGAAATGCATTATTGAGACATTTTCAACCGAAGAGCGAAACCCTTTGAGGGAATGACTTAATAGTTTGCCCATTTGTCCACATGGAGGTGTCGATTAGGCGTCACACTGATAAACACCTGTCAAATAATCACAATAGCGGCTTATTGGTGACTCGAGAACTAATGGTGCAAATTAAGATGGAAGAAAAATTTTGTGATGAGGTTTGTGATCATGGGCTCTATCACCTCCGTATAATGGGTGGTACTTGGTTGAAAAATGGCCTATTCTGCGTACTTTTGTGTAATGTTGCACAGTGGCAGGACCAAAATTTTTGTTTGGGAAAGTCGGACCCATACGGTTAGTTGGATTTTGAGGGCAAATCTAGGGTTTTCATGTGGTTTTTTGAGCCGATCAGTGATTTTTATGTCGATTTTGAAAGTAGATGTAAAATTTTCTTAGGGCTCTAGAAGCGGACCCAATCCAGATGGGGCGACTACCCCCAAAAGCTTATACTCGGGTCTGCCGATGGTTGTGCCTTTCAGATCTTACAAGAGAAATGAGAAGTCCTTGACTGATAGGGACATCATCTTGCATGACTTTGAATTTTTGGTAAAAGAAAAAAACTTTTAAATTTTCAAGCTGTTGTCCTTTTTCAAGCTTTTTCATTAATTTTCTAAATTTAATCCAACTAACCATTTCTATGAGCATGTTTGTTTGCATTAGAATACATGGCAATTGAATACATAAGGTGATTAAAAATGAACATTAAAGGTGAATTTCTAAAAATAAACATCAAATAATATTTTCTTTTAAGGAAATAGAATCAAAAGAAGATGACATTTCATGTTTACTTTTAGAAATTCACATTTGATCTTCAATTTTTAATCACCTATACATTCCGTTTTTATGTATTTTAATGCAAACAAATAGAACCTATAAAAGTCCTGAAACGAGGAAATGCACTCCATTTTGCTCTTAAAGTCCATTACCTGCATTTAAGAAGGAGATATGCGATGACTTATGGTACAAATTGGCTGATCAAATACATAGAAAGTTTTCCTGTTAGCCATCTCTCTGTCGTTAATCTAGTTTATTTTGCCACATGGAGATTCAAACCCACGCACTCTACTCTCACACCCATGTGATATAGTGGTCAGCGGTTGAACCGAGAAACTCCATTTGTGGGGAGGCCATTGTGCAATAAATAAATTTTTGGAAGGGCCAAATATAAAGAAAGTCTAAAACTGCCTCAAACTTTAATGGGTATTTTAAAAAAATTTGGGAGGGCCATGATCAACCCCAGACCCACTCTGGTTTGCCCGAGACGTTGGTGCCAAGTAAAGGGTCAATTAAATATACAAGAAATGAAGAAGAGGTCAAATAAAAAAGGTACTAAATTCCAGCTTATAGCAGTAGCTGTTGAATCATAAGCTTGCCGCGTTGTATTTTGTCAGCCAAAAGCCCAAAACACATTGCCATCCCAAGAGTTCCTGGCCCATTCTGGACTGGGCCAAAGCTTGCCACATCTCATTGCATTTATTCACCAGGCCTGAATGGAGCTCATGCAAGAAATTAAGGTCCAGGCCCAGCCCATTCTCAAAACACATACACCCCTTTGCGATAATTGCTGGGCCAGGGTGGGTCTTAGAATATACGAGCCCAGGCACTTGTCCATGCACCTAAACTTAGTACAGAATCCAGTCCAATGCAAGACACGCGTGGATCAGGCTGACCCATCCAATGAGCAACCCGTATTTTTATTCCACAATTCCTAATGTTGGCCCAGTGCAGCTCAAGGGGAGCCCTAGGACTGACTCAGAGAACTGTGGAAGTTCTTGCATGGGGGCATAAGCAATAGACCTTAAAAACTACATAGGCCTTTTTTTAACAAACGTTGGATGGGTCCTGGGTTCTGGCACATTACAATTGCAACCCTATATAATACAGGCCACAAACGTGAAGGGTGAGGGTAAGACCAGTTTCATCAATCCATTGAGCAGTATTCTAGTACCCAATTATAGGCGCTTGATCATAGCCACCCAATGTAAACTTGTGAAAATCATCATAAAATAAATGGCTAAAGAGATTCCCATTATACCCAGCATGGGGGAAAATTCTTCACTCACCAGCTACAATCATCACTGAATGGAGAGTATCAACTTGCAGTAAGGTCTGGACTAATCTGAATCTGGTCCAGACCGACCGATTTGCATTAGCCTGGCACTACCCGGCCTCCTATTTGAATCATTTACTCAACCTCAAAGCACATTATATACTCAAATCGAAAGTTGGTAATAACCATACAGTCATAAAAGACACACAAAAGGATGATACAGCTTTTACTTACAGCCTTGGAAACGGTTCACAGGTAGATGGTGATCAACAATTGGTATGGCCTGTTGTCCTTTGGCATTCCTTCAGAAGGATTCAGTTTTTTCATTCACATACATGCTAGAGTGTCCACCAACTCCTGAAAAGGATAGAAACCAGCAGAAAAAATATATATAAACCATTTGGTCACCAAATTATAAATGGTTAGAACATGTAAGGCAGCATATTTATCAGAGATCACTTGTGGAGAATAGAACTTTCTTCTCTATGGAATGGCATTGTAGAGAATAGAATGTAAAAAGTCATAACTCGCATAAATTAGGTGCTTTTTACACATACTGGACTCACGCATGCAAACGGTGTAGGATTTTAGATCCATGCCATCTACAAAAGTGGGATCCCTTTGAATTAAAGGTGCGGACTGAAACTCCTGCATGGTTTCTATGTAGGAAGTATCCACACCTGAACATAAAAATTACCCGTAGTTCTACATCATTGTTATTTTTACTGAAATGGAAATGGTGCTGGGTATGTCCCGGCCTGTTGCTCAGCTGATTAGGGACATGTAGTGTGGGTGGATGCGTGAGTTTGAGTCTCTTGTAAATGGGGAAAAAAGAATTGTGTTAGGAATGAAAGCTAATATAGAAGAGATGGAGGGGGAGGAAGAACATAGAGAAGTAGAAAGACGGTTATATTTTAAGATGGAAAACTGTTATCATTTTTCAGTGAAAATTTCACATGTTGAATGAGATTCAGTGAGGAAAACAGCTCAAACGTAATTTTACATGTTAAAATGAAAATTTCATGTAAAATGCTTTCGCTCGGACAATACTATGCAAAAAAGGGCTGCTTGAGATGAAGTTCATTTTGTCCTTTCTGTTCCAAATCATTATTTTGTTCGTTGCTGAATTTGATTCAGGTTAAAGAAATCAGTAAAAACAGTATCCCTGCTAAAGAGAGGTCCAATATCCTCATGCCTGAAACACGCAACAGAACAGAAAATTACCCATGCAATTCAGGGCTTGTCAAAATGTGTAGTTTTAGGTTTAGAAAAAAAAAGGTTGCATGCCTTCAACTTACAGACTCCAAATCATACTGCTGTCGTGCTGTCGTCCTGACGACTTGTGCCCTTGGCATGCCCATGGACAGCTTCAAATGCCTGTGCACAAACGCTTGAAAATCTCGTCATTGCCTGAAAGACATTGGGAAGGCCCATCTGAAGATTGTTCAGCATCATCGCATGGCTGATGTTAACAGAATTCAGATATTTGCCTTTCTCTTCCTCCACTCTCTTCTTCAATGTATCAATTTTCTCACGCTCAACCAAAAATGAATCATCCGGGCTAGGTCCAGAAGCATTCAGGGTCTCATGGGACTTCTTCTCCAACTTGCTTAGCGAATTAAGTTGCTTTTCCAGCCTTTTCTCCAGCCGGGAAGACCTCTTCTGTAGTTTGCGTTCCTCATCCTGCTGTAACACTATTGAGTTGATGACTGATATGAAACTCTTGATGGCTTCCGAGGCTGCCTGTCACAATTCAAGAAATCAAAGATGAACACTTATCATTTATTTTATTAAAAAAAGGAAAAAAATATATGACCATTTACCCAAGGCCGAAACAGAAGACCTATAAATTTATGTCCTCATTAAAGAATTATAAGATCCAGGAACCTCACACCCATCGTTCAATAATTCAAGCAATTGATCTAATGACGGATTAAAACAAATACTAGGATTTATTTTATCTGGGTTAAACTGGGTTGCTTCCTAGTCAACCAATTCAAGAAGATTAAGTTTTTTTTTTTTTAACACATTTAAATTGATTCTGAGGGATAATAAGATATTAAAAAAAACAATGAAGAAAATGTTTTTTATTATCAGAAATGTATATTGAAAATAGTTTAAAAGAAAAGTCACTGAGGTGGCCGACCAGTCTCAAATCAACCAGAAGCAATCACGGACAATGCCAGGTTCTGTCTCTAAAACATAGTACCTATTTTGTACCAATATTATTTAATTATGAACTACTTCTGAATAATTTGCAATTCAATTTGTTCAACAATTCAATATTGATTGAGTCTAGCTTGGGAATTGGATTGGAACTCCCAAAATTCTTTTTTTTTTATTCAGCTCATTTTAAATTGTTGTGTATTTAATATTTTTGTGTACAATATTTTAAAATGCCTTTATTAAAAATGGGGGTTCTATTTTCAAAAAAGCAAAACAAAATTTTATTAAAATAGGGTCATACGAGCACTTTCATAGCCCAATATATGATTTCAAGGTCATTTAGAAAATAACACGATTGTACCTATGAATTTTTTGAAATGAATCTACAAACCATGAAAACTGAATCAAACTATGATAAAATAGAAAATTGAATGCATCCATCAAAGTTATACTGAACTGAATCTACAAATTGGGTGAAATCAAACATGAACTTGAATGAATTGAACCCAAAATATTAGTGGACCAACAGATGCCAATAGCAATCAAGGTAACAATGTTTTGAGCTGTGGATGCTACCAACAGATCCAAGCCTTGACTGTATGGGACAGGGAACAATGTACCTTACCAAAAAAAAAAGTGGAATGGGGTCCTAACTATGATTCCAACCCTTAAATTAATGACCTTCAAATAGAAGATATTAAATATATCCAGGAATCCTGTCAAAAAGAAAAAAAAAACAAAAAAAAAAACAAAACAGAAGAAACCAAGGAAAAATGGTGTACAGCAAATGCCCAGGTTCAAATCCACAATCATGGATTTTTTGGTACAAGCCCACAAGTATGAACCCAATCCCAAATACAGAGTTCAACAATCATGCAGTTTTCCTTCCGAATGAATATATACAAAAACAGACATAAGAGGGCCCATCTGCTTGCAAGGACAAGGAAATCCTATATCCTACCTTTCAGTGTTTCCAGTCAAGATAATTTATTTGCATACCCATAAACTCAGATGGAAGCTGAAAAATAGACTGAAGTCTCAGAAATAAGAACAACTTCCTCCTAAAGGAGTTTTTTTTTTTTTTTCAGAAATGAGTCTGAACAGACTCATTACCAAATCTAAGTTGTTACTTTATTTCAAAAACATTCCTTTTCTCAAGTCCTAATCCTAGATCCTACCTTTTAACCCTTTTTCAGAAAGGTATTTTCAAACAAAAATGGCACAGGTCTATGAAAAATCCAAATTTCCCATAAACTACATGCAGAGATGATAGATGTTGATATATGAGACAATATGTGGTATCCATACGAAGTGTGCAACTTCTACACTTAAGTTTGAAGTACTGTTATATAATATGGACACATCACTAATTTTGGAGTATCTAGACTCTAGAGTACAAAAAGGCAAGGATATTCTACTGAAGAAGCTCAAGAATCGACTTTGCAGGACACATGGCATGTTGGCACATGGATGCAAGACATCTGCCATTCATTGGGCAGGGTTGCAGTGAACATTTCCTGGCCCAAAAGTGTGGCCGATAAACAGATCAAATGGCCAATGCACTGAACGTTGAACATCATCCATAGGTCAATTTACATCAGCCATTCTTTTTTTTTCCTTGAAATTTGGGAAACTGATGAGGACCAGGCTTGAAGTTCAAGTGTGGGTCAGCCAGGCCAAGTTCTCACAGAGTTGATTCTGGGTCCTCTTTGACCAAATATCCAAAGAAGGAACTTCAAAAAATACAGAGAGAAACGATCAAAGTACCTTATCAGGCAACCTCTCAACAGCAAGCTTCCATTCTTCACAAAGAGCATAGATTTCTGATGTGGAATTGGTTGGTGAATTATTTGGAAGAAAGTCAGTAAGTCGAACCCACTGATTGAGAGCACGAACAAATTCACGTTGAGATGTGAGGAGGTTGCAGAAGCTGTTGTACCAGGAAGTGACCTCAGCTTCAAACTGCACTGTGGCCTGACGATGGTAGTCTGTTGTTGGTTCAGTGCTCGGATGGTTGCTGAGATGGTTCATCTGCTGAGCAATGTGGTTCTGAACCTGATGGCATTCATACATGGTTCTCCACATCTGCATTAGGCTGGAATAGAAGGGAAAGAAGAGATCAAAAGGAAGGCCAATATACAGCATAAGGCTGTGTAAGGCTTGACAATGGTTTTCCTTCCACATGACTATGATATTCTTATCCAAGGATATGATATGATATTCTTATCATTTTTACAATAGAATCTGGCCAATACACATGGAACTGTATGCAATGCAACAACCACAAGAAAAAGGGAAAAGAAACGAAAAGAAAAGAAAAAAAGGCAGTGCAGGATGGCTTCATGTATGAATGTGTGTGTATGTGGTTTTAGGTCCATGGGTATGAAACATATGGACCCCAAGCTGGACCATATTTATCAAGGTCAATGCATTGGACGTGGACCCTAGGACCCCAATTAAAAACAGATCCAGATGATGGACCCATGCCTGGAACTTTTAATTTGGGTCCTAAAGGAACTAAGGTATTCAGGAACCTGTTTTCATCCCTACCCGCAATTATCTACAGCAAGTAGTAAATGAATCCAAGTCAAGCAACAGGAAGAGAAATATGATTATCCTTATATGCAAACAGGGTAAGGAGTCGGACTTTGTCCTTATCGGAGAGAAGAGCAAGAAGAGATCGCTGTGTGCACAGAAGCAAGTATGGAGGAGCATATCATGCTTTATAGATCATACAGTGCACTAACAGTGACATTGACAGAATCTAAGCAAAAGCTATTAAATTAAAGTGATACTTCTAACATTACCCAGAAGATAACTCGAGTAGTTGAGGATACAACTCTTCATCCCTAAGCTTCAACATTGACAAGCAAGTGCCGTTTATGGCCTCTTGAATGCATGAAATCTCAGACTGCAAGGTTTCAATACTTGATCGTGTGTTCTCAGCTTTCATCCAATCTTGATCCCCAGTTTCTTGCTTTTGCAGCAAGACAGTCTTCTTCTCCAGCTGCAATTTAGCAGTCTCTTCCTCCTGCAGCATAAATAATATGGCCAGATACACTTGCGTAAAAAAAAAATACACATATCCAGATTGATCATTCATCAGGTCTAACTGCAAATGAGCAAAAGATCAAACACCACTATCGTTGGTAAAAACCCGATCCCTTAATTATCGTATTGAAATTGAACTAGCCGAGAAATGGTCATGGAGAAGTCCAAGGAGATTGAATTCTATTATCCAGATAAGCAGATATGGAAACCATGTCCTTCGAAAAGATTTCCAGCTAAGTCCTTTCAGAAAGCTATGGCCCCCTCTTATGCTCTCCCTCCTCTTTGCTCAGCTTGACAAGGCTTTGCTCCCCTCAAAGTGGAGGCTTTCTATTGGTAAGCGCAAGGATGAAGATAGAGGTAGCGGTGTGCCACTCTACGTAGCGTAGCGGTGCGATTTGAAAAAATCGTCAAAAAAATCTGAATTTTTTTTTTTTGTAGAAAATCTAAAATATTGAAAAATGAGAGAAAATGTGTTTTTTTTTTTTTTTTTTTTTTTTTGCAAAAGTAACTAAGATAAGGAGGCGTAGCGGTCCCCTCATTGTATGAGCTCCTGTATTTATTGTAAATAATAGTAATGATCATTTTTTTCACATGTATTCATGTTGCTTTGTTATGCTAACTTAGAAACTAATGAAATGCTCATTAAAAAAAAAAAAAAAAACTATGTCATGGAGTCAAGACTTAAGAGTTAAAAGTACCTAGAGAAAAGAATACCTCTACCAAAGGGGGTGTCTAATAGGATGTACCTAGAGAAGAACCCTTGAAAAGAACTCTTTGTATCGACTGTAATTCGATGAGATCATGTGCTTTTTGGTGTTGTTTTAAACATAAAAAGATAGAAGAGTTGTGTAGAAATGTTATTTGCAGAGAAAAATAAAAGAAATAAGTCTTATTATGCATTTTAAGTTTTTTTGGAAAGTAGGGATTTGTCTCATTCCGTAGCGGTCTCGTAGCGGGCGTAGTGACATATAGCTGCCGCTTTTGATCCATAAGCGCATAAAGGCACATGTTAAGATCAATACTGTGGAAGATTTCAAGCTTGTTCAGTAACGCTGTGATCCCGCTCTTCATGGAAATTCATTTTTGCACGGGTACGGAAAAGCAGCCCGCCCCGAAAGGATCTTCCACAAAATGAAAGAAAATTAGTTCGATTTTTCCTCTTTCTGCATGGAGAAGCAATGCACCTTATTGTAAACAATTTGCACGTGCGGAAGATTAGAGCATTTCCCACGGCATCATAGAATCCTCAGTCTTACACAAACATGGCCTTGAGGAGGGATTTATCCTCTTTTACGATATCCTTCTCGTAGTGTCCCTTCTCTCAAAGAATATGGGATTGATCATAGTTTTGAAAATCGGAATCGTATCGCAAATCGTTCATACCCATGAATTGAATCGAATCGCGAATCATAGGATTTTTTTTTTCTAATAAAAATAAAAAAGTATAAAAGTAATTATTCACAACCATACATTTTTCCATTTATAGCAGTATAAATATAATAACAAGTCTATCATACAATCATATCAAGAACATCATGATATATATTAATATATATACATGAAAAATAAATGATGTGTAAATAGTTAAATAAGTTCAAAGCATCAATATATATTTTTATTATCTTTAAATCAAAATATAAAAAATAAAATAAAGTCCAAACCATCAAGAATATCTCTTAAAGTTAAGAAAGTTTTCATTAAGAAAAAAAACCAAAATAAATTAAAAGAAGAAGATATAGACAAGCATCATATGTACAGTCGAATGCTTTAGTTAAATGCATGTTCTTTATTCATCTTTAAAACCTTATCAAAGCTGTAAAAAATTCTTAGGAGCTTTCATTAACTACTAAATAATATTTTAAAAAAAAGTTATAAAAGAAAGAAAAAATGTAAAAGATTATTAATATTAACTTATTAGTTGTAGCTATTCTCACTTAGCCGAATCACTTGAATCGTAAGATTCGATGAAACAAGTATCGAATCGTAGATTCCACATCTGAATCCTAAGATTAATTTGTAAATGGGATTTGTTACATAGATATAAATCATTTTCCTTAAGATTCGGGATACGAATAGGGATTTGGGATACAAATCGTAGGATTCTAGTAACTATGGGATTATTCGTATCCAATTCTCAAGTGAGATGGTGCGTACCAAAATCTCTGAGGAAATCTATGTTCTTGTGGTTGTATTATGAGGCAAATTTTGTGGAATCAACGATGACTATACTTTCATCTTTATGAAAAGAGTAGGATGTCAAAGTGTTCAATGTAAGGGAAAGGGAGGATGATAGGGTTATTAAGAGTGTGAGACATTTGATATCAATTGGTAGGTAAGGAGGTTAACAAGGAAGTTTGGGAAAGCTAAAGAGAGGAAGTTGTTAGTTGGTCTCCTCCAACCTTGGGCATTTTCAAGTCCAATGTGGATGGGGTGCAAGAGGAAAGCCTGGGCTAATAAGCAACGAAAGTGCTCTCTTTAGTAATAAGGGGGAGTGTTTGCTTGTCTTCTATTGGCCTGATAGGTACACTAAAGAATCTAATGAGACGAGATTTTTGGCTATTGGAGAGGCTCTAGGGATTCTCTTGTCATCCTTCTCTGGACCTCTAAAGTAGAAATTTATTCCTTCAATGCCATCTCCTACTTATCTTGGCCTCCTCTTTGTTCGTGGAGATCGGAGAATGCACTTCATCATCAAAGAGATTCTACCTTTACGTGCTTCTTCCTCTATCTCCTCTCTTGTGCTTTCCAGAGCAAATTGGAAGGTAGATCATCTAGCTAAATTTGGAGTTGACGGAGAAGCGTTGTTTATTGGTCCTCTGTAATTTTCGTTTTTTTTTTTAATTTCGGCTTATCTGGAGTCTAGCACATGCCTTTTATTCCAATGCTATATTTCGCTTCATATCATCATTATTAATATAAGGATTTTTATGAAAAAAAAAGTCCTCCTAAACTTCTCTTCCACCGGTTAATGAAAAAATGTGAAATAATGACACCATGAAACCAGAGCTTCTGAATTGACTTTTCCTTTTTCTGTCAACAGAATTAGCCTTGACCGACAATATCGTGACTCCAATCTCATGACCTGGCCCACAAATTTAAGGGCCTATTTGTTTGTAGTGTGGAGTGGATGGAAATAAAATTAAGGGTCAAATCAAGAGAAAAAAGAAAGAGGACGGAGTTGAGGGTAAAAGCACAAAATGACAAAAAAAACTATTAAGGCACACAATGACAAAAAATGTTAAAAAGCACAAAATGACAAAAAAGGTACTATTAAAAGGCACAAAATGACAAAAAGATGTTTTTACTCCCAACTTCCTCCCCTTCTTTTTTTTCTCTTGATTTGACCCTTAATTTTATTTCACTCCACTCCACACTACAAACAAACAAGCCCCAAGGGCGTGTTTGGCACTTAACTAGTTAAAATGAAGTGAAGTAAAGCCAGACAAGAAATGACAAGTAGTCATATCAAAAGTACACAATATCAAAATTCCCTCCTAATTTTTTAAAAAAAGTCAAAAAAACAACCTCCCTTCTCCACTAAAAGACAAAAAAACTTCACTTTTCTATGCAAAAAGTCAAAAAAATTTCATACCAAACAAAAAAAAAACAAAACATCATCATAACACCTTATATTTTATTCTCTCTTGATTTGATGTTTCACCTCACCATACTTCAATTCACCCTACATCCAAACACGCCCCAAGGCTTCTGTCCTCTTAAGTACTTAAGTCCCAACTCTCTTACCATATATGCATATAAAGACAAGATCCTCTTCTGGAAGAATTTTTCTCCTATGGGTTACCACATGCGGGAATTCCAATCCCAGCCCTCCATAAGGCAGAACCCCCTAAATTAAGAGCAGGGTCCCTTGATGAAGGCACCGACCCATTATTCCTCCATGTGGAATTCCGCAGGTGAAAATAACCCCTTGAATCTGTGCTTGCTTTTCATTGTTCATGGCTAGCATGACAAACTTCATCTCCTTCCTCCTTTTCCTCGACTCATTTGTATGTCCAACTTGTGGGAAAGATCTTCTCTCGTGTTTATCCTCTAAAGAGTAGAAAACTTCATCACCCTTTTCATTGTTCATGGCTAGCATGACAAACTTCATCTCCTTCCTCCTTTTCCTCGACTCATTTGTATGTCCAACTTGTGGGAAAGATCTTCTCTCGTGTTTATCCTCTAAAGAGTAGGAAACTTCATCACCCTCTACACACCCAATTACAGCCACTTCCTTAATCTCTCTCTTCACAATCTCATATATTCAAGACAAAACATTCTCAAGCCTTTTGCAATCATCTTATCATAAAATAAGCAGCAGCTGGCTATCTCAGCCTAGTTCTGTGGGAACTGGGAAATGGTCATAGGTCATCCAACTAAGAAGAGGTGGCCACATCTTTGAAAGCACATCATCAGCTGCAAATGACCCATTTGTCATGATTGGCCTCATCAACCTCAACCAAGTCATAGTCGAGTTGGAGGCTGAGACTGCCTGAGTCGAAGGCAGTGCCACCTTGGGCGAGCTCTCCCATGCAATCAGAATGTCAAGCAAGGCAATCCCTTCTTGTCCTCATCAATCAGAACATTGAGCGCACTACCTCATCAAGAAGAGAATCTTGCCTCCGTATATATATACTCAGTCAGTCCAGACTTAACAGGATAGAAGCCTTTAAAGATTTTAAATTTGTTGGCTGTCTCATGATACAACTCATGATATCATGGGTAAAAGGTAACTCTGTCAACAAAAAAGGAAAAGTAAATTCAGGCCTATTGTGTCATTATTTAATGTTTTGTCATTAATCGGCGGAAGACAAGTTTCAGAGGAGTTTTTTCGTAAAAATCCCTTAAAACAATTACCAATTATTATTTAAAAAAAAAAAGAATAAATACCATTCGAATTCAAAATCATCCAATTGAGGCAAATTTATGTTTGGGTACTCATAGTAACTCTGGTTTGGTGTTTCCATAACATGTGCCATAGGGGTAGATGGTTCAGATTTTCTTACACATGTGCCACATGTAAGGTACAAGTGGAGGCAGAGTTCCTCTGTGTGCCACATGTATGGAATACAAAGCGAAGGCACAATAAATTGACGTTAACCTACTGCTGACACTGGCGGATTGCATCTTTACTTCACCACCACTAAAAGTTTACTTGGCAGTTTAATGCTACTATTGCTAGCCTGCTACCCCAATCAACAAAATTCTCCAACTACAAATAAATGCAACTTTTTTCTTTAATGCCCAATTATAGGCCTCCCATCTATAGTTTGGTCTTTCTGAAGCATTTTCATTTTTGGTCAATGAACAGTTCATTGTTGGAGATCCATTCATCAGTATCAGCTGAATGTGGACTGTTGCCACTCTCTTAACAATCTATTTTTTATGTGTGTGGCCCACCCAACAAGTGAGTTGCCTGGACATTTGGGTCAGAGGCCAAGAGGACCTACAAGGCTGTCACCATTGACTATCAGCTTGGATATTGTGCATGTTGCATATGTTGCCACATTCACAAGCAAGGTTTCCCCAGAAGTTAGGTGTGTGTAAAATGGAAAATCTCACAAAATACCTGAGATGGTATAGCCAGGCCCTGAAAACTTATCCAGGTAATGTTTATGATTTACCTTGTTTTAAAGCAACAGATTAACTTACCTTAATTTCCTCGTATAGCCTTCGCTCTTCTGCATAAAGCTTCTCCAGTGTTCTGGAAAGGCCCCCAAGCTTGCTAGCCTCACTGGCAACATCAACCTCAAAAGAATCTCTGTTGGACAGTAGAGATTTGGAAGACCAACTCCAGGACAATGCACTGAATACCTTTGCAGACTTGCAGCTCTTCTCTGTAAATGTTCCATTTATATCTTAGAAACCACCAGCAAATTCGGTGACTATATTGAACTAATAAAAATAATAACAATAGCAATGACAAAACAGAATTAGCATAAGCAAAAAAAAAAAAAAAAAAACTTTATTATCCATACTAAGAAGAAGAAACACGTGCACCAAAGATATAGATTGCAAAGGGAAGATCCTCAACAGAATGCACAATCCTACTCCCTAAGTTGGTGTACTCAGACTCTCAAAGTGAGCAGCAAGCCGTGTGTATCTATGGAACATAAGATTAGAAAATCTACAACATTCAAACTAAACACGCATCCACACACACACACTGACCCAAAAAGAAAATCCCCAAACCAACCAAAATGCAAAAGCAGCAGCAGAAACACAAAGGCAAGATAGAAAGTATGTTGATCGTGTCCTACTTCAACAGGATAGTATCATTGCTCAGCCTGCATTAAAGGGCCAAGCAAATCTGTAAAGTTGTGCCTCATATTCACTGGCCTAGAATGTTTAACTTGTCAAACCCACCAAAGAGAGGCAACAGAATGGAAATCTTCTCCATTTAAAGTTCAAGCCATTGAATTGGTGGGGTTTTGCATTTTAAAATGGAACCACACTCTACATTTGCTTAGTACCATATCCACATGAAAAATATCAGATTGCTCAGATTTTAAGTTTTTTCTTTTTCTTTTTTTCTTTGTGAAATTAACCATCAATGGTTCATCCTACACTCAGCAGGTGAACAATCTGGACTGTTGGAAGATGGAACCCAGCTGTAACAAATGCTTGGCAAAAACCCATAGCAGGACCAGCACATTGTTCTTGTTCATGAAGCAGAGCTACTAATCAAACAGAAAGGAAAATAACTGAGCACTGCCACACGCTGTGTTTTACTGATGAAGATTAACTACTGATCAAACAAGAAAAGAAATAAGCAATTCCATTATTTGAGAAAGGCAAAGAAAGTGGGGCATATTACTCTTGGTGTCTGCAAGATCCTGAGGAAGATGTTTCCCATGGTTGGCTTCCAGAAGGACACCAATCTCCTTCACCCCTTCTGAAGCTTTCAGAAAATAGTCATCCAGCTCCTTAACAATACCCACCAGTGTTTTCTTGCTCCTCCAAACCACCATGGCCATGTCTGCGGTGTCTTTCGTGCACCAACTGACCATGGATGAATTATCATCCATAAGTTCTCTCGGCGGTGACTTCTTAGGGAGTGGCTTCGCTGCAGCAGCAGCTTCACCATCATCTTCCTGATCTTCCTCAAATTCCGTCTTCGTTTCTGCCCAATCTTCATCCTCCTCAGCCTGCCTAACGTCTTCCCTGCTCTTCTTCCGATTGAAAGGAGAAGAAGATGGAGCAAATGGATCCCAGAAATCCCAGGTAGAATTACGAACTGGGGGCGGCGGGGGAGTTCTGCTGTCATCCTCATCAATCTCAGTGTATTCTTCTTGGTCTGGTTTATCTTTCTGATCATCACCACCGACCCTTCTTTCCTCAGGGCTGAATGGCGGGGGCGGGGGAGGTGGAGGCGAGGGCGGCAATGGAGGAGGCGGAGAGGGAGGCAATGTCAGGCCAAACTGGGTGCTCTCAAGATCCAGTGAATCTCCTTCCGTGAATTGCCGAAGTGTTATTCCTGTATTCCTTAGAGCCTGCAAATACGCCATCTGAGTAATGGCAAATTCACCCCTAAAACCCACCAAATGCTTCATCAGCCTCTTTCTCTCTTTGCACCTCTGTGCAATCTCTTCCTTATCTAGGGTCGACCAAATGCACCCCATTTCTCTCCTTTCTCCACAGATTCGAAAGACAGGAAAGAAAAGTGAACCAGTAGATAGAACTTCTACTTCTTAGTCTTGTATAATCACGAATGCTGCAGCTCTGTTTTCTTTACTTTCATTAGCTAAATTTACTTCCAGAGCAAAACAGAGATAACCAAGAGAGCCAAAAAAAAAAGCATTTCCAACAGTGATTGGTCGCTGCAGAGACAACAGAGAAGATGTTCTTCTTCCTACTCCACCCTACAAACCAAGAAAGCAATTAAATTCCCAAATGCAGCCCCATCTTTTCACCTATTTTTCGACAAGAACCATTCTTAGTACTAAAATATAGAAACCCACAAACCCCAGAGCTCTATTATTATCAGTGAGCGAAGGAAATCCAAAAGAAAAGAACAAAATGCTATTAAAAAAAAATCAACGTTCCAGTGCAGTTTGTAAGCTCCTCGAACTAAAGATCTAGTCTTTTCAATGCCAAAAGGAGTAAACACATCACAGCCGATTTTAAGGAGAAACGATGGTCCCAAATGGGATTTTTCTATCCCCAACGTCACACTAGAACCCCAAATGCCGCTCCTTTACCAAAACTTCCTCAGCTAAGATTTAGCCTTGAATAGAGTAAACAAACAACCCCAAATTCCGATTTTTGTAGAATCGAAACAACCCCAAATGAAAGCTCTACCTCCTAATCCACCCAACAACAAAGAAAAAAAAAAGACAGACAGACACAAAAATCAGCTCCTCTTTTCCATCTTCTTCAGAAGCAAATGATCATAGAAGAGAAGAAAAAGAAACCCAGAAAGCTATCATCTTTCCAACACCTTAATAAGTATTAGAGGAGTAAGTGGAAAACTACATGGAAGTGGCTTTTTAAACGTTTCCAAGAGAGAGAGAGAGATGAAAGCGGGATTTTTACTTGATTGCAGCTGTGTTTCTTTTCTGCCTTTCAAAGAGAAAACATGAATAAACGGCTTTGTTTGAAGGGAGCGAGCTCGAACGAGCTCGAATATCTATGACAATGAGACAAAACAGGACCCAGACATGCGCATTTTAGCAGACATGCGCACTTTAGCAGCTCCCTGTTCCTTCCGTGGTTGTGGAATCATACGGAAGGATATGCATGTAATATAATATTGTAATGTAGTGATAAGAGAGTTTAAAATGCTCTTGTGGGGCCTAAAGTTTGATGAAAGGAAGCATTAGTGAGAAAATTGATCAGATTACACACATGGTGGGACCCTGTCAAGGTGGCATTGTACTAAAAAAATATTGCTTATCTACAAGGCCAATTGGGTGATGAAAGGGACTATCACCAATTAGTCCCTATAGTCCTAAAATATATGAAATATTGAAGAAGTTTCATTTTCGCGAAACAAAGGAAAAAAGATAGTGATGCAAAGCAAAAAAAAAAAGAGTAATTCATCTTTCAATGATTAGGACTGGATGATCTGATTGTGTTTCGAGATATGAAAGTACTTGTCGTTTTGTGTAATATCGAAGAATCCTAATTGTTAGCAAACACAATATGTTCCAAGTTAGTCTACAAACCAAACTTCTTAAAATCAATTTTCCACTTCACTAAAATCGTGTCCAAAATAAGTCAATATTCACTTTTGGATTTAACTATATATTTGAAAAATATTATTAAAAAATAAAAATGTCAAATCACGTTTTTTAAATGTAATTCGTTCGGTGATAAGTATGATTTTGATTAGAGTAAAAATTGGCTTAAATCTTATTTAAGGTGGGCCTTAAGTTGGAGAAATTTAATAGATACTATGGATGCATGGTTTCTGAAAGCTAGGGCTCAAAAGATATTATTGGAAGCTTTAGTAAGCTTTCTTCGCTAAGAAGCAATTGAAGTGAAATGACAAAGCATTACAGCAAAAAGAAAGAGTAGTGTCCACAAAATTAAAGTTAAGGTAACAATAGTAACTAGAGGAAAAACAAGCAAATAGGAATGTGGGTCCATGCCAAACACCCTAGTGCCATTGAATATGAAACCTTATAATTGCATTTGAAAGGCAAAAATACAAGAGTGGGGAGGGAGAAAGTGAATTCACCACAGATAGGACAGGACATGAACAGGAGCGGCCACAAAAGGAGAAAATGGTCTTGGATGTTCCTATGGTCATAGTTTCAAACCAGAATACTAAAATTAGAATTCTAGTGTAAAGAACATATGGACAGAGAGAAGGATTAATATTTTTCCATCAAACATGAACTATATTATCTACTAGATCTACCCATGGGCCCAGGTTTGCAAAATGTATATGTACCTTTTCTTCTCTTTTTGCGATAAAAAAAAAAACGTATTTTGATTTTCCATGTAGCTCACTATCTTCTTGTTTGTCGTATTATGTCTTTTAAAAATGAAAAATGAACTGATTTTTTTTTTTATAAAGAGGATTTTTTATTTCCCATGCATGAGAGCAGTAGAAATGCATGACTTTTTTTTTGGGGGGGGGGGGGGCGGGAAATCAACAAAGCAAGAATTCCCTTGTGTAATGCAGCTCGTCCTTTGTTTTTGGCCAGGCAAGAGAAAATTGAAGCACCAACATTGCCCCCACCAGTGGTCTAGATAGCCAATCGGTTGGGCCAAGCTCCAAACTTGTCCAACCCAATTCATTTGCAAACATCTATGATTGGATGGAATTAGGCCTTCTAGATATATAGTCAAACTGTAACCTTTAGCTTTACGTCTTTAGAGCCCCTTCGGATAATGAATTACAAATTAAACTCATATGTCAGAACATGCAAACAAATTGGTTTAAAAAAAAATGAAAGATCACTCAAGCTAAAAAAAGTATTATATAGAATCTTAAAGTTTCTTTTATAGCAAGAAATAATTGAGTTCTTAATCCAAACGGGCATTAGATAATTGGTACATGGCCTTTCCACGGTGATGATTCATAAAAACTGACAAGGTTAGTGTTAGATTAATTACTTTGAGAAAAGAAAGCCCATCATCATGAGCACTAAGTGGGCCTTCTGCAGTGGCCTCCTAGCTAGCAAGACAACTTCTGTGGCTGTCTGGGGTTAGAGCTTGAACGCATGACCGAGCTTGTTTTTTTTGTAACCCCGCTGAGGGCTGGGACCTGAGAGACTAGCATAATATATAAGGTGATAAGAACTCACACATGTAAGGTGACACAGCTCATAAATACTAGACAATGAGAACTCGCATATAATCAAGGATTGAAAGAGACACAACTCACACATGTAAGCTAATAGCAACTCACATATATATGTAAGGAAGGGGGAGACCAAGTTTGAACTGCGGCATGACCGAGTTGATTTGAATGCAACTAACTCTCGTTTCAGTTGGGGTTGTCAAGCAATCTTATAATCCTTCACTCCAACAGATCACAATCGATCTTTACTACAATAAATGTTTTGATTTTTATATATATTAAGCACTTTGGGAAGATGAACTCCATCAACAGGCACTAAAAAGCTTGACCAGCAAATTGAAAGTGAATATGATGATTGAATTGATTGGCAAATCAAGATAGAAGTGTATGCTATCTTGTTTCACCTTAGACTTAAGTAAGAAGATGACTTAATTTATATCTACAATCACAACCTACTGCTGTTATTCATCCATCCCTGCCTCCTTACAAGAAAGTTGATCCAAGACTTACCAGCCTTTACTGCATTTTATCTTTATCATAATATTTCTTTGATTTTGATCCAAGCCTTGGGATGACACTGGTTCGGATTAGTACGGATGAGCCTAAATCTGAAACTCCTAACAGCTTTACAATTTGTGGTGCTCGAAGATTACTTCTGTAAATGTATTCTGTGTGTGTATAGTCTACGTTCTTAATTTGTGTTTCTGTTCTCCTGGGTTTTGTAAGACTCTTCGTTGTTCATGTACAATGAAAGTTTTGTATATCAATAACTTACTCTTTTTTTTTTCTTTTTTTTACAAAGCTGGACTACGGGTTAGTAGTAATACTTTAAACTTGAAGAACCAAGGATCTCTCTCTAGGCATGTGCCTGATGCTAGTGTGTAAGCCCGTTTGGGACTTAACTAATACAATCAAAGTTAAGTAAAAGCCTCCATTTTCCAGACAAGATGTCACATCAAATGCACATTATTCAAAACTCTCCCTCTCTTTTTCATACAAAAAGTCAAAAAACAACTACCTTTATCCACTAAAATACAAAAAAAAAAAAAAAAAAAAAACTCCACTTTTCCATACAAAAAGTCAAAAAATTTACATAACAAACAACTAAAAATAAAATATCATCATAATCTACTTATATTTTATTCTTTCTTCAAAATCAACTTTACTTCACTTAACTCAATCAGTAGAGTTTCCAAACTGATAGGAAAAGTCATGTGTAGTAGAACTGAAAACCTTACGATCGATGATCAAACACTCACACACAAATTCACGCAATATCAAGCAATGACACAACGAAAAAGCTCAGTCAATTTCCTCTCTCCCTATTGTGCCCCACACAACTCTACAGATTTTGGGGTTACAAATTACGTTAATAAATAATCTCCGCTTTCTCGCCCTCTAAGAAAGTCTTTCTTAGCCCCCAAGAAAAATCTGGTACAATTACCAAAATACCTCAAACCCAATTACACTAGGATTAATCTCAACTTACGAAATACAAGATAATACCCCAACGGTACCAACGACACACAACCATGAGTGTGTTGGCAAGCAATACGTGGATTAGTCATAGATGGGGCATGGTGAGTTAGGGCAATCAAAATCAATAACCAATTTGGATCAAAACTTAAAACCTCATTCCTCCCCTAATATATAAGAGGAGGGTCAGGTAGGTGACCTGTTATCATCCCTAACATCACTTAATAATTTTTTTCTTTTCAAATTTATGAAAGCCTCATTTAAGCAATAGTAATGTACTGCCTACATGTCCTATTGCCACTTATCCAACGGTGAGATGAGGATCCTCTTGCTAAAACAAAAGCAGAGGCCCAGAACAAAACTGCACAAGAGAAGTGATACAGAATAAAGATTTTGTACTTGATTATTGGGCATTTGTTGGTGAAGCTCCATGGTTAATTGGAAAAGAAATGTCCCACTATGTTGTGCATATGGTAAACATTTGACAGGACATTATCATCAGAAGAGTCAGAGAATAATGAAGGCATCACAATACAACTTACTGCCTGCTTACAGCTTGTAAGAGACAAATTCACTTTTGCACTACAATGTTAGTTATATATTTATCAGGACTTGGAAGATGTTGCAGCAAATTCATCAGAGTCAATGCCAAAATGTTATTGGGTGGTCCCCCTTGTGAACTGTGTGTGGCGGTTGAGAATTCAGGCTGGTTCACTCAATCAGTTTGGTCAGACCAAAAAGTGAAAATTGAATGGGGTTTCTTTTAGCTTCTGTACAGTTCTTGTGCAAATGTGATGGTAGGAGAGGTTAAGATGAAGCAAATGTGGGACTAGTATGCATATAATCACTCCTTACCTCTATTTACCAAAAAAAAAAAAAAAATCACTTCTCACCTCTAAATCTGTGTGCTTGACTGCTCTTTCTACTTCAAAACTGTTTCCATGATTTTAACATGAAAAAAAGGATGTTTCCATGGGTGTTATTTTCCATTATGATTCAGGTACCCATTAGACCATTATCATGGTTCTAAAGCAAGCCTTTTAGCCTGCGCAAAAAGGATAAAAAATGTGTCCCCAGTTGTTAGGGACATGTGTAATGTGTACAAGTTCAGGCCCTCAAAAAGCTTCTTAGTTGAATGACAGAATAAATTGTTGTATCGCAAACTTGAGGGCCATTAATCAAGAGGTTATGATGAAGTAATGGGCTTGAAATTTTACAGTCAGATGTAGGTCTTATCTAGATCTTTCGATCCCCCACCTCTTCCATGATTTTTGTTGCCCAGGTGGGACCCACAACACCATTCACTGGAGAGCACGGCCCATATAAAAATATAATGTACTGGACATTATATAATCTGTAATTAATTTGTATTTGGAACTTTTACATTTACATAACAGTGGTGGTGATTAGAAAACTGATATAAAGATCAATAATCCATTGCATAACAGCAGGTTTTTAAACAAAATATTCCAGTATGATATCCCTGATAGCTTTCTGTCTCTGTGCTGGGACTGCAAGTGGGCCTGAAAAGGATCAGAGTGAAATTAAATCAGAGCCCAAAACTATAGCAATGGTCTGGGCCCAGGCCCGGCAAAGATCATTTTCTGGTCAGCTGTGCCTCTGAACCGATCCCTCCCTATTATTTCTGAGCCACTTGACTGGGCCTGATTTAAGACCAAAGCGAAGCATATCCTGATGGCCCACATCCACCTTGGACTTTTAACCAATATCAAGGATCATGATGATATTTCATATGGGTTGCTTTTCAATTTCAAATTTCAAATTTCACATGGCACCTAAGTCCTAACAGTAGAAAATAGTCAACAAAGTCATTTGAGAATTAAAGAGACAATAAAAGAAGTTCGTTGGATTTGGAATTGGATACCCTAAGTTGGAAGGGTGCATTTGGATTATGACAAGTGATTGGGGCCCACTAATTTGGTAATCAAAGACAATAGAGCAGAAAAAGAGGCCAAAAGTTGGACTTAGATAGCTTAGTTTCCAACATTGCAGAGCTTTGAGGAATTCCTATTTATCTTGCATCAGGGGTGTATTCATCATCATAATTCATAACAACGGTAATGAATTCAGGGTTGCCTAAATTTTCATGCCCCCCACAACCCCTCCAGACAATTGGTCAATTATCTGTGGGTCACAACATTAAGGGCACATCTGTATAACCCTCTTTTCCGCAGAAAAGTTTTTCCATGTTTTGTGAAACATTTTTTCCATGACTAAAAAACATCAAAAACCTATGCATTTTTTGTATTTTCTTAGAAAAGTGTTTCATGCAAAAATGCGAAAGTTCAACGCTTTTTATTGAGATAAACCATTCGTACCAAATAATAGAAGACTTTTTTCAATGAAAACCATTCAACTTTTCTATGTCATTTTTGTTGAAAACCAGCTAACTACACAAACATGCCCTAAATGATCTTCAGATCATGTTTATAAGTCAATTACAAGTTTTCTTCAATTTGATTTCAAAGTACACATTGGTCATAATCAAAACACAGCCCATCATTAGCACTCAAAACCGTAGATAAAATTTCAGCCACACTTGTAAATCAGGAAAGGATGAATTATCCTGCTCCAAGTGAACTTCAATCACTGACCTAAAACGTTACTCTAATCATAGATGATGAGTTTTAATCATAGATAACTTTGATATGAATAATATAGCCATGAGCCCCACCAGTGCTATTATATGGTGCATCTGCATATTCCATCTCAAAAGCCCATGGGAATATCAGCACATCAGGTGGGACCCACCATCACTATGTGCCGGCCTTAAAACCAGGTTCCTGTACTCACCATGTGAGCCACACATGAACAAGAACAAAGAAGGAGGCCAAATGAGTAATCAAATTATCCATGCAAGTGCACAAGTGGGACACAAATGCATGTAGAATGTGTGGTCCACCTGTGATTTCCTTCCGACCATCAATCTTTTTCCTTTTAAAAATTTATGGTGTTTTAGACAGGAGGCACACCTCTCAAGGCACAACTAGATGAACCACCTAAATGGAAGGCATGGTGGGTCTTGCACTCAAGTAGAGAGCCTGGCTTTTTCCATCATTTGGGTTTGGAAGAAATCATTGGCACTACCTCCTTGCAGGCTTCATTCTGCCATCTGCCCCCTTGTCATTAGTCAATTTTCTTTGATTTGTTTACACAGTGCATCCACTAATCAGTATGCCTAGAGTTTCACCACATACTTCTTTTTTTAATCCAATCAGTCACATACTTCTATTTCCTTTCCTTTTGGTCACTTTTGACCTACGCAAAGCTCAAAATCACAAGGCCCCACTTTGTTTTTTAACCATGGATTAACCATGGATTATTTAGGGGAATGACCATCTTAAGGGCCGGTTTGTTTGGAAGTAAACAGCTGCTGTCCTCCAAAAATTTCCGTAAGAAATGGTCAGAATTTATAAAACCAGTCTAATGAATTCCAATTTTTAGAATGATGCATTGTGCTTGGGCTTTTGTGAAACAGAGATAACGTTTGGAATTCATGAAGCTCTCAAGTAAGAATACTTAGCATTCTTGCAAAAAAAATGCCACTTGAGGGCTGCTTTTTTTACTAGAATTCAAAGAAATCATGTTTGGGGGACTTCTGGGTATCCATATATATATATATATATATATATATATGTAAGGGTTTATGTATGCTCATTTATACTTGAGTACTTAAAATTTTCACAAAAAAATTAAGGGGCTGGAATCTCAAATTTTTGATAGGACATTTGGCACATTTTAGGACATGATTGTATAACACTTTTCCGTAGAATGTATGGCATTTTCAAATGTAACACAAAGGTAAGATGGTGTACATATTTCGAAGTGAGTTCACACTATGTAACTCAATGTGAGAAAAAGTTAACAATGACTAATATCCAGATGAATGTCAAATGTGGAGCAATGTCAATTCAAAAAGAGTAGGCAAGTGTGAAGGAATTTGATTGGTAGTAGTTGAACCACACTATTGTAAAACATATTTAAAGAAGTGTAACTTATCTGAGGATTTGACTAAAAAAAAATTGTAATAGAGAAACAGAATTCATATAGTCAACCTCAACATAGTTGGGACATGACTTTCATAATGATGATGAGTTGGCCCCTCAACATGAAAACACATAATAGACCTACAGCTGTTAAAATGGGTTGTTATTGAGATTTTCAGTTGTCTGTTTTTGTGATATAAACAATTTAATGAGATATATGATACTAAAAATATTGAAAATTCATTAAAGTTAACTTTTTTAAAAGTTACTTGAAAAACCTCCAATCAATGAGGTGTAATATGAGGGGAAATCCCATCCCACCGTTAGTTCAGTGGTAAGACATCTCTCTTAGTATAGGAGTGACCATGGATAATCCCTTGCTACCCTATTGGTCAGGGAGGTGTGTGTAATGTGTGTGGGTCCTTGAGTAATTAATGGAAGAAATAATAATAATAATACTATTGGAAATGAACATTTAAGTACTTTGGACCAAAGTACAATGGAGAAAGAGGGGGAGAGTGTTATGTTATTCCAATCGGCTTTTGAAGGTACCTTCGCATGATAAATTATCCGACTCTTGTGGTGCAGAATATAGATTATTAGAAGGTCACCCATATGTTGAGAATCTTCCCATCCAATGTCCATTGAATGGATCAGTTTTCTTATAAAATCAAAGCTTTCTGTTTGTTGTTTGCTACATATTATAGGCATGAGGTTATCTCACCCTGTCACGAGTATGAGATCATAGAAATGAGATGAGCTACAACTGAAATTAGGGATTGCGATGTTGAGGCTCAATTGAACCTCTTCGGTTGCCTGAAATTAGGGATAATGTTGTCCTGTGCACCTGTACACTGCACATTGTGCATTGTCGTTAGTCATGTGAGAGCTTATGAATTAAGTGGGGTCCTGCCTTTTAATGATAGTCCGGATGTGTAATCCTACAAGAGCACGTGTACAGGATAAGATTTTCCATTAAACTAGTCTTAATTGCCCATGGCAGGTTGCGTATATGAACCCACAACCCTTAGACTCTTTAAGGACACGTTTGTGCGGGTGCATTGGCGTGGAAAGGGAAGAGAAACCTTCCTCACAGATTTGTTTGGTGCAACATGAGAGGATTTTGTCGTTTTAAGCGATCTTTTCCACAAGACCGAGAGGATTGTGAGTCTGACCTTTGGGGCAGGAATTGTGTTTTGCCTTTTCTGTGGACACTGCACAAACAAGCCCCACCCACTACACTATATAGAATGATGAGTTTCCCGCTCGCTAGTCTGATACTGCTCTAGTGCATGAGTTTCAATTCACAGTACTATCAATAAACAAGGACCCTTTTGCATAAAAGGCGGGGACTGAAAATCCCATACTCAGACGCATGCGACTCCCTCAGTGAGAAAAGGCCCACGCGATGTATCCATCATGGCCTACTAAAATATAGGGTCAATATAATCAGGGCAAGGTGCGAAGGGACACCCATAACCCAAACTCGACATATATTAAAATCTATAAATTCATACTTTCCTCTTACCCAAAAAAAAAATCATTATCAAACCCTTTTCTCCTGTTTAATTCAACCCCTTATCAACCTAACCAAAAACCGCTGATCATGGATAACAATCAAAGTGATACAAGTAAAACCTAAGTTTGAGCCGTGGTAACCCTAAGGGGTAGTTTAGTTGGCATAGGACTACCGTTTGCATCCGGAGGTTGTAGACAAGGCCGGCCCTTGAGGGGGGTCGTAAGTGCGCTCGCCCTGGGCCCATTTTTCAGGGGGGCCCAAAAACTTCATAAAATCGCGATTACATTTATTTCAATCCAAAAAATTTAGACTCCAATTAAACCAACTAGCATCTTTCAAATTCCAAAAAGAAAAATACAAACGGCCGTCCTTTTGTCTCCAAAATAATAAGGCCTCAACTGCATCTTTTCACATTCCAAAAGAGAAGTAATTGCTATTTTTTCACGTTTAAAAGAATATCAAAGCCACTTTTCTCGTAGTTGCCATTTAAAAAAAAAAAGAAACATATTAGCAAGTTCTGAAAATCTTCACGTTTGCACCTTTTTTTCCTCTACATCTTCTCCTCTGTATTCTTCTTCGATCCCTTCAATCTAAGAGGATTTGTTCAGACCCCAGTCTCGCACTCCAGAAGTCTCTTCCTAGTTACCCATCTACAAATGTCGTTGCTGCAATATGGAGGCGTCGAGAAGAGGAACTGTTAAATGCTCTACTGCTTTAGCTAGAAGGCAGGTATGCATTTTTTATGTTTTTTTCTTCCCTTTACACAACTCTCTGGGAGACTGAGACATGAGCTTATTGAGCTCCCAAACTCCCATCCTATCAGCTGTCTCCATCACTGACTCATCCTCCCCCCTAACCACATACTTTTTTCTTTTCTTTTTTAATTTTTGTAACAAAAGGGACAATGTAAAAGACCTTTACACGTCCCAGTCTCTCTCTCCATATTTTTTTTTATTGTTCTAGACTTACTATAGATGATTGCGCTTGTACAACGTACTGCCGTGACTTTAGTTGCAATCCTTATCCAAAAGACATGAAAAATCACACTTAATAAAATGTTCCACTTCCTAGAGTTTGACTGTAAAAGCCCAGTGAACGAAAAAACAATAGGACTTTAAGTAGAGAATCTATTTCAGAGTTGGATTTTTAGACTTGAATTCAGGTGGAGCCTGAATTCAGCCCATTGAAGTCAGACAAATGTTAGAGAACACTTTCTAGCGGTCCGATCCCTTTAGTCCTTTACATGCGGTTTCAATCATCAATGGGTCAACTGTTCGATCACCCTAAAATTATTAAATCTATTCCAAAGGTGGGCCCATTGATGGATCTGGACCTACATAATATTTTTTAGACTTTCTAAAAGTAAACGATCCCACTGGAAAAAGGGCTATTTAATTAGTAATTTTGCATCACAAAAGGCGAAAAAAAAAAACAGATTTTAAATAAAATATTTATAATAATATTAAAAAATAAAAAAAATCTCATTTAGAATTATCGCTTTAGGCCTCAAATTGTCTCGAGCCGGCCCTGTCCACTCCTCCAGGTTAGTAACGTTAGATTTTTTGTTATAAAATTTTCTTCTCTAAGTGCTTTTGTACTTGAAACTTCCCAAAAAGGGGAGTGTCCCTCACCCTATATATATATATATATATGCCTAATTTTTACTCTTGCCCTGGGCCCTGAAAAATTCAGAACCGGCCATGGTTGTAGATTCAAAACTGCACTACCACACTGAGACTACAGGGAGTTTACCTGGCTTCCCTCTAAGCCCGAAGGGATTAGTCCAGTCCAAAGGATTAAGAACCCTCCAATAAAAAAAAAAAATTTGAGCCATGGACAATTCAAAATTCAGCTTCTCTCCAACAAGCCGTTTACATCCCTGGACCAGGATCCATGAAAAGTTGTCTTCATAACTTTTGTCATACATTCAGTTCAATTTGAACTTCTGGAGATGTTGATAGTATAATGGGAGTATAATGGCTTGAATGATGGATTAAGATGCATTTATGCCAATGTATATTAATGCCTTCACCTGAATTTGTAGTCACTACTCACCACTTAAAAGGAGGTTGTGCAGTGACCCAACATTAATGAGGTAGACCCATCTTGGATGGTAACACTTAAAACGACAATCCTAGCATTGTCATGCATGCAAATGGAATCAAACATGGCCAATGGTCCACATCTAATATAAACATGGGATGATAGATGATTGATACATTCACCTCATCTGTGATCTGCAGGGGACCAACAGTTCAGGGATGGCAACAGGAGGGGTGTATTAAGACTTGGGAGTTAGGGTAAAACCATGCCCACTCCCACGGCCCCACTCACTGCCCACCTGGGTGTAGTGAAAATAGATTCAAAAACTTTTTGCATTCAAAATGTAAAATAAGAAAATGAGATCTGAACATACCTGACAAAACCCAAATTGTAAATTCCCTACCCAAGTGCAAATTGGGTTCACTTGGGTGAAGTCAGGTAATCAGGTTTTTGGGTTTATTTGCTTTACAAAGGGTATAAAGTTTGAAGAAATGTGTATATATATCCTATATAATCTGGTTAATATCTATGAACTATGCTCTTGGAGAACACCTCTGTTGAGGGCCAGCGCTCCTAAACAGCTTGGTGAGCCCACATTTATGATCCATTGAGTGGACCATAAAACAAGGAACCCCTTAATAGTCATGGGTCCTAGATTTAGCACTAATCTGAATGGATTGGAGTGTTGGTTCGTCCGTGCACTCGCTTTGGATGGTAAAAAATTATCGGTCGTGGATCAGGTGGTTAGGATGATGCAAGCCTCTCGTCTGGGCCCACAAGAATCGGCGCTCAATAGAGGGGGACCCATGCTCTTGTTTTATGCAAACAAACCCATGGCCAGGATTCAAATGACCCAACGTGGAGATAATCGATAATTATGGATATGAACTATCAACTTTCCTTTATTAAGTTGGTTTGAATTTTAACTTTGATTAGAAGTTTTCGTTTTTATTCTTAAGTAGATAAGATTTAGTTTTTAACTTTGATTAGAAGTTTTCGTTTTTATTCTTAAGTAGATAAGATTTAGTTTTGGTTTCAAAAGATGTTGTTTAGATTTTGAGTTTTTTTGTGTAATAAACCCCCCAACTTTTTTAGGATGTGTAAATAGGCTCCTCTAGCTTTAGTATTTAGTTTTACATCCCTACTTTTTCATACATTCCATGTCTCCAAAATTAATAGCATTTGCAACCACCATAAACATTAAGAGTGAAATGAAACTTTTGTTCATCTCTTTATCCCTACATGCATAATTTCAAATGCTTGGACTTATTTTTCTCTGATGCATTTTGTGAGAAAAGTAACCTTACATAAATCCATTTTTTATTAATACGGGCTCATTTCATTAAATCCAAATGGATTATAATGACAATCAACACTTATACTCATAATTGATTATAAAATTGACCAATTCATTCATAGCCCACCGTTGGATTGATAAAAGATTCAAAATATATAATTAAGCTTCATGTACATGAGAGAGAGACAATTAGGACTTGGATAAAATAATGAGATTTTTATAAATAATGACATTCTCATTTTTTTTAATGGATGTAAGGGAAAAGCTGTTATTTTTATAAAAGCTCAATATAAACCAGACGGGCCGCCCATTCTCTCTAGGACTACTAATTTTGGAGACATGAAAGGTATTAGAATGAAAAAACAAAAATGTATCACTAAATACTAAAACCACAATGCCCTATTTACAAGATTTATAAACCTTGGGGTATATACAAAAAAAAAAAAAAAAAATCTTAGATTTTAAGGGTTCTAATTCTCCTTTCTTTTTCTATATATAACTAGAGAAGCTTAATTTTTTTTTTACATTATTCTCATAATAAATATGTAAAAAATCATAAAAGATATAGAATGGTTACAGGCGGCCAATATCCAAACCCGTTAAAACTAGTGTTAGACCTTTTCTGATAGGAATAGAGCAGGTTGGAGAACGACTACTTATCCTAGCAGTAAGGAGTGATAGTTTTAATGAGGAGGTCGAGGCTTCTCCCTCTTTTCATATGTGAGCTGTTATTATTTTACATACGCAAGTTATATTTCTTTTCATGTGCGAGTTTCCACCACCTCATAAGCGTGATTTGTATCTCCGTGTTGAGATAAAAGAAAAAAAAAATGACCAGGTTGGATATGTTCACCCGATTAACGCCAGCCTTGCAGCAGTTGCACAAGAGGTTGGGTGAGATCCACCAATTGAGATGGCCCACCTTGCCATATTCTCATGTCATCCTCCACATGGTCCAGGTAGACAAAACAGATAACTGTTCTTGCTTTGTATATATCTCCACCGATTTGTTTTTTATTTTCTTTCTGGATACTGTGCTGCCTCAGATTCCCTGGCGTCTTCTAGAAGCAAAGCAGTTGGGTTTAAACCAACCATTGACCCCAGCATTATTTTAAAGTATGTTTAATTGTAGCCTTAAGCAACTTGGACTCTTGGGCTATTCTTTCTTTCTTGGAGAAAACTCTAGGAATAGTCCTAAGTTTTTGTCTAATATCAAATAACAGCCCCACAAATAATGATAATAAAAAATACTATTATTTTTTAAAAAAACTTTTTTCTTCCAATTGGGTCATCTCTTTGGGAAGACAAAAATTCGATCATTCTTTTTATCCATAAATCTCATCTCTTATATGCTATGCTATACCTTCTCAATTTCCAAAAGGCGTGGAAAATCTGACTACTTTTTTACAGCAAAAATTCTTCACGTTTTCAAGGAAAAATACAAAAACGTGCTAGATTTTTTGAGTTTCCATGAAAAACATTTTTAGTGGGCATAAAAAAAATCCCACTAAAGAGGAAAATGACTGTGGAATCCATTTTCCACATACGCACACAAACATTCCCTACTGTAACTCTCAGCATAAAATTTTCTTAAAGTTTGTCTAATATTGAGAATTTCTTGCTGTTGTAGAAAAATATTTGATTTTTTAGGCACTGATTTTTTATTTTTTTTGGTATAACAACTTTTAATGCACATAAAAAGAAAATCTGAATTAATTTTCCTCCTATGGCAGACACCCTTTTGACTGGGGATCCACTGAAGACAACTTGAAAATCTGATTGACCTTTATCTATATTTGTGATGCATACAACTCTTATTTTAATATTAGAGGAAAACTTAGGAGCAGTATTCAAAGTTTTCCTTGTTCTTGTTGTTTATCTGAGTTTAATTTTACATTTCATGATTTTCAATTTCCAAATAGTATTTCCTCTAAGTCCTCATAAGTCTTTTCTTGACTTACGACAAATGGGATTTGGAATTCATGGGTTGGTGTAGTGTTCCATAAGGTGGCTGCAGGAAAGAAAAGAAAATTCTGATCTTTCTAAAATTTTTTATGGTTTGTGTGTTCTGCATTGCAAGAAGTTCTGAGACAGGTGTTCTGTAGGGTTGGTTGGGAAAGGAGGGATTTTTTCTCTGTTTTTTGGTGTTTTTGACAGATAGTAAGATGGCTTTCTGTAGGAAGGTTGGAAAGCGAACTACCCTTTGAAGGATTTTGCAAAATCTCTTTTCCTTGTATGAAAAGATTGGATTTTCCCCCAAGGGTGCAAGTTGGTGTTTTGGTATGGTTTTAGGCAGAATTATGTGGGGTTGTGTCTTAAAAATGGTACTTCATGTAGGTTTTTTGTGGAGCTTGATGGTTTGACCTGTAGTTGGTGTTTTAATGGGTGGTTTTTAAGTGCTTTGAATTGGTTTTGGTCAGGCTTTGAAGTGGGTTTAGTTCTCTTTTAAGATTTCAGAAAAACAGAGTTTCAGGGATTTTGGGCTGGGTTTTGAAATTGAGGTGGTTTGAGGTCGCATGTTGCAGTTTTGTCTTGAACTTGGTGTTGTAATTCTGTCTTGAGGTTGGTGGTTTCTGATAGAAGCATTTGGGTGGTTTTGTTTGAGCTTGGTGTTGTTCGAAGTGATTTTGGTCAGAGCTGGGGGGGCTCCTCGGAAGAATCATTTATTCACCTTTTCAATTCTATCCTCTTTTTTATTTTAATTTTCAGTGCCTTATATTTGAATTTGAGTTTCAAGGTGGGCTTGGGGTTCAATTTTTCAGGAATTTTGCTTGAATTTGGTGTTATGTTCCAAATTCCAAAACTTCACTGAGATGGGGAACTGGATTTTCTATTTTTACTATGTCAATGTTCGTCCAGTTCAGGCTAAGTTTCTTTAAGATGGATTTAAGCTTTGATGGAGTTTTTGTGTGGCGGAAATTCTTATATGATTCTCTAATCCCGGGGTATGCTTGTGGTAGTTTGTAAGGTATTTGTTTAGTTTTGGGTCCCGTTTTTGAATTTGGGAATGTTTGAGTGAAGGAGTTGAATTTAGGACTTCAAGAGCTACTTTGACTGGGTCTGGTTCTGTTTGGAGGCCTCTAATTTCCATTTTCTTTGTTCAATATAAAAGAAATGGCTTGTATGAAGCTGGGATCAAAGGCAGACACATTCCACAAACAAGGGCAGACCTGGTATGTTGATTCCTTTGTGTCTTAGTGATCTGTGATGTCTTATTGCTTTGAATTTTTATTGAGTTCTGTGCCAACATGTCTTTGTGTCAGTTGGAGCATGATGCACTTCTGTTTGGGTTTGTTGTGCATGTATGTTAGATATAAGATTGATATCAAGGTGAACTTATCCTAAAGTCCAATCATCAGGCTCTGGTAGCCATTGGTTCAGTGGATGCAGAATGTGTTGAGCAAATTTTGAGCAATGCTCCACATTTAATGGACAACTCTATCAATGGCTAGAGGGTTAGGTTCTTCCAGTGATCCTGCTTTTTGGGCAATGTCCATCCACTTGATGACCAGAGCAACAGTATCCATCAATGTTTTCTATGATTGTGGTGGTGACTGATAGCACATGTCTTGGAAATCCTATCGTGCTTTTATCTCCTGATAATGTTTTTCATAAATTTACCAAATCATTGAGCTGTTGAGAAAAACATGATATGGACTTTGGTTTTCAAGTTGATAATTGTCAATTTCTTTAGTTCAACATTGTGGGGGAAAACCAATCATGTGGTGTATTTTAATCAAATAATTTTTTTAGTTGAATGGAAAAGCTTACTGAGCTGTTTCATGAATGATACCGACGAAATTTTCCATGCTTTCTTCCCCATCTTGATCTTGGCCAAATACTTCTGTTTTTAATTTTAAATGTTTTTGTTTAAAATGAAAAAAATATTTTCAAGACAGAAGTCTTCTGTGATAACTTTAGAAGATACCATCAATTCAATTCAGATGATCGAGAAATGAGGTGATGAAAAAGAACATCTCCTAAAGATTGTTTCTTGGCAATCTTGAGCCCTTTATCAGTTGAGATTGTTTCTTGTGACAATCTTGATCCCTTTATCATTGAATGATTTTAATTGTTTGCTTATTTTTAATGGGGGGAATAGATATTGCTGGATTGGATAACTAGATTGGACCTAAAAGCTGTAGTTGGGGGACCATCGGCAGAAACTGTCCATTTCAAGCCACTAATTAGATACTGGGATCATTCAATAGGGAGCCTTTTGAGTATTGAACATCATGGATGATCATGAATCGCTTATGTTACTGAAACGTGTGTCGACTGTTGCGTCAAAGAGGACTTGTTGAAGTAATGATGTAAAAGGCTTATTTTTGCAAAACAGATGTCTACTTCTTTTTTTTTTTTTTTTTTTTCTTACATGTATAAATAGTTTCATGACTTAAAAAGGCTTTGTAACTGCATAATTGATTTAGTTTGCTAGTTGTGGATGGAATTTGTTGACTGTCATCAAGGATACAGCTAAGACTTTCATTTTGGTTATTGTAAAGGCTTGTTTCAAATGTGTTTTAACTTTAGTCTTAGTGTGGATTGAATACCTTGTTAACATGCACTATGAACAGTAAAATACTGAATGAAATATTAATTCCTATTTTCTAGCATTTTTGTACTTTTCAAAAATATTGACTGAAAACTTGACCCAGGCTGATATATCAAGCATATCAGCATCTAAATGGGTGTCATTTTTGCAGTAATTTAGACCAACATACAAAATAATGACATGGACACCATCTTCTTAGATCCATGCAAGTTGGTAGCTGAGTTCATGCTGACATGCAGGTTTTCAAGGCTCTATCCCTTGTCTAACACCTCTTTTTTCATATCCAAAACCAACCCATGTGTTCATGTCCAGGTGTCCATATTGTGTTATCTCCTGGCCAAATGCATGGTTATGATTCCGAATCCCAACTCCTGACTTCATCACTCTAAGTATAATACTTAACCATAATGTCTCATGTGGCAATGGCTCTGGTATGACTTGGTGAAGGTGTGTGCTGAATTATTCTCATTAGAATGTCATGGGGCTGTGGTGTAGTCCTGCCGAGCCCAATTCCATAACACGCTATTTAGAGGATGTATTTTCTTAGCTTTCATTTGCCGACCCAGATTGAGGGGACAAGTCAATAAATTGGTGATTTTCTTAACATGCACCAGGTTGACGTTGAAATGTACCACGTTAGTGTGAAACCTGAACATTGCCCTTAACTTGATCCAAGCCTTGATTTAGTTGAGTTGGTGCAGTGAGAGTTTCAAGTACCTGATGGAGTTTTTATATCTCAACATGAACGAGTTAATTGGATTAGTATATGACAGTTTCATTTCCATCAGGATAAATATATAGGGCAACCATTCAGAGTTACGTACCTACATATTGCCAAGTGTAGTTGAAAACCAGCTAGATAGGTGCATAAGTGTGAGGTGAGTGGATTTGAAAGATAAAGGGTGTTAGGATTTGTTCCTTAAAAGTTATATGATATGGGGCTTTGTTGGATGTGAATCTTATTTCAAATTATTTTTCCTTCTTCTAAGTGCGCCACAAATCCTGTTTCTTGAAAGTAGGATTTTCAGAAGTATAAAATCCAAATAGAGCCTTTATAATATCCTAATGACAAGTACTGGTTGAATCAACCTTTAAGATGCTTCATGGTTTTTTTGCACTTTATTAATGCATTGATTTATTGTGTATTGAAGCTTCATCTTCATTCTCATACTTCCATCTGTAGTTAGCTTAGTGTGAATCTGATGTGCTGGCCTAGTGGAAATGGGGATTTCCTATAGGAAGTATAAGCCCAACAACACAGGTTCGAACCTGTACCCCAACCCACCCTTTATGATGGAGAGGATGCCTTACCGCTGTGCTGAGCGCTGGAAGACCTTTATTATGAATTTTTGGTGGTAGTGAAATTGATAATTTGGGAGGATGGATGTTTTTCTGTTCTGCTGCACAATTGAGGCAGCGTTGGAACTGAAAGTCTGGAACACTGGTAGGTGAGAATGACCAACTGTTGTTTTGCATTCTCCACCCCAAGTACTTGGAATGTTGAGGTACTATCTGAAGGTTGGATATATTCAATTTTTAATTTGGGTAAAAATGCATCCTGTGCCACTAGCCTGTGGAGGCATCCAAACAAAAATCACGTAATTCTATGTAACAAATACACCGTGTGCCTCTCTTCTTTTTTTTCATTGGTAACAGAGAATTATATTAGAAAGAAAAAGAAACAACCAAGCTTAGAACACAACCAAATACAGAGAACAAAATACGACTCAGACTGAAGAATCGGTATAAGAGAAATAATCACTGGGATGGTTGGGGCCACTGGAATCATGTAACATACTTCGTATAGAAGTGTGCTTTAACTTTTCAAAGAAAGGCAATTCCTGGCATTACTGACATATGGCAGAACCATCGATGGCCATTCAATTTCTTGTTAAATCTTAAGTATGCCCCTCAATCAACTGGCCACCATAGGCACTACCACAGGCTGTTCTCAAACCAATCTCCCTCTCTCTCTCTCTCTCTCTCTCTCTCATTAATGAATATGATTTAAATAATTATGTAGTTCAAATCCATCTCCTTGACATTGCCATGTATTTATTATGTAATTTTACAGAACTATCAGCATATTTCTATATGTGAAGTTTTCATGTTTAACACATTTGTATCAGTGCTTTTTTGTACTAAAACTTACTCCTGCATTTCTTCATTTTTTGGTTTAATGATGCTTCTGTATAATACATCTTTGTGTTCATACATCTGGCAGGTTCTGTAGAACTGGCCTTCCAAGTGATGTCATTGTTGAAGTTGGAGAGATGTCCTTTCATCTTCACAAGGTGAGTCTTGTTCTGAGAAACAGATTGTATCTTTTGGGCTTTTAACTGTTCTCCTTTTTTATTGTTGGTCGAACCATATGAAAAATTGACTCATAACCTACCTGTTAAATTATTTTATTTGATGATTTTACAGGGTGAGTCTTTTTTCTGAGAAACAGATTGTATCTTTTGGGCCTTGCCTATAACTGTTTGCTTCTTTTTTTTTAATTGTTTTGGGAGTCATTTGACGAAATTGACTCATAATCTAACTGGTACATTATTTCCTTTAATGATTTTACATATCTGGTGATCCATGCTCCAAATTCATTTAGGGAACGTGATCAACTGAGTTGTCTTGTGGATGTAAAGACAATCTATTCCTCTGTTGGGGTATATGTACTTGTGGTTGGAAATGTAAATAAGGTAGGCGTTACCATAAATGGCCCATCAGAAAATTACCACTCGCTAGATCCTAATCATTTGCTCAACATGCCAACACACTCATGGATGAGTGGTGTTGGCACCCTAGTTTCACATACTTGCCCAAGGATCGATCCCTGGATACTCATGTCAAAGTATCACTAGTGAACCAATAGTCCAACCTAGCCGGGGAAAAATATCATTTGCTCAACCTAGTAACAAACACGAGAAGATAAGCAGTTCAGTTTCAAATCATCTTCTTGTGTGGTAGGGGCATTTGTAATTTGAGGTATGTTTCCCATTTCTTTTAATTGCAGACCCTACTTCTTTGCGGTTTCAGTCACACTTGATGTTCAAATATATTTGGAGGATGTTTGAAGCCATTCTGTCTCAGACTACCTACCTTTTTTCTCCAGGAAATTTTGTGGACATTCCAGACCTTTTATGTACCTTTGGATGTTTTGAAATGTGCACTTGGATTGGATCTTAATCCGCCCAAAACCAATAATTTGCATGATTCAAATACTAGGCTATGCTACCCAGATATTAAAATAGGCACGGTTTCATATTGTATCATATCCAATGTTTCATTTATGCCATGAGAGGTACCGCTCAGCTGAAGGAAACCCGATGTTCATAGCTTTCAATTTATTTTTGAGTAACTTCTGAAGAGTATTTTGGAAGAGTGCTTCTTGCAGAACATCTGTTGAACCTTTTGGGACATTCATCCTCAGGCCTTGTAATACTTAGCTTGGTATTAAACCATCTCTTCCCACTGACTGGCGGGCATCTCATGTGTTTTTTTTTTTTTTTTTTTTTGTTTTTTTCTATTCCTTGGATCCTTTTCTGCTTGCTATTGCAATGACATGTCAGGTTAGCTTGTTAATTTTAGTTAGATAGTAGTGTATCTGAATTCCTCTATCTTGTATGTGCAAGAAGCTCCAACTCTAGAATTTGTGAGCTTCACAACTAAGTAGGCTGGATTTGGGTTTATCAGAATGTGCTTGGCGTATATTTTGTTGCAAGAGGGGGATTGATCCTGACCCTTGCATGTATCATATCTTCCATTAATGTTAAGGCATATCATATGAGTTGTATGGGACATCAAAAAGGTGGGCCCCACGTGCATATTGTCAGGTTGCAATTGACATGGTCAAATGGTATAAATTCCCCTATCTTGAATGTACACATGTTTCTCTAGATTCTAATTAATGTCTATGGTGCATTAATTTGTTCTTGTACAGTTCCCTTTGCTATCTAGGAGTGGTGTTTTGGAAAGACTAATTGCGGGAACAACTGATGATGGAGAAGATGGCTCTGTTATACAGCTTCCTGACATTCCTGGTGGTTCAAAAACTTTCGAACTGGTTGCTAAGTTCTGCTATGGCGTGAAGGTAGAACTCACAGCTGCTAATGTCGTTTGTCTAAGATGTGCTGCTGAGCATCTTCTGATGACTGAGGACTATGGAGAAGGAAATTTGATTACACAAACTGAGTTTTTCCTTAATCAAGTTGTTCTCAATAGCTGGAAGGATTCTATAAAAGCACTCAAGACCTGTGAGGACGTTCTCCCCCAGGCTGAGGAATTGCATATCGTTAAGAGATGCGTAGAGTCATTATCTGTGAAAGCATTGACAGATCCAAACCTCTTCGGGTGGCCCATCATGGAGCATGGATCCATGCAGAGTCCAGGTGGGAGTGTTTTATGGAATGGGATAAGCACTGGGGCTCGGCCGAGGTATTCTTGTTCAGATTGGTGGTATGAAGATGTGTCATCATTGAGTCTTCCTCTCTATAATAGGCTCATATCAGTCATGGAATCTCGAGGCATCAAACAGGAGACTATTGCGGGTTCACTCACTTTCTATGCAAAAAGGTATCTGCCTGGACTTAATAGACGTCATAGTCTTGGAGAATCTAGTAAGCGTCATGTGCCTGTAGCTTTGGCAGATGCATTATCAGAAGAAGAACAGAAACATCTGATTGAAGAGATTGATAGCTTATTGCCCTTGCAAAAAGGCCTTACATCAACGAAGTTCCTGTTTGGTCTTCTTCGCTCAGCTATGATTTTGCATGCAAGCCCACCGTGTATTTCAAATTTGGAGAGAAGGATTGGGATGCAGCTGGACCAGGCCACATTAGAAGATCTCTTGGTGCCCAATTTCTCATACTCGGTGGAGACACTATATGACATTGAATGTGTGCAGCGCATACTTCAGCAGTTCTTAGCCATGGATCAGGTGACAGGCGGGGCATCCCCGTGTTCAATTGATGATGGAAGGTTGGGATCGCCTTCTCTAACACCGATAACTATGGTGGCGAAACTTATTGATGGGTACCTTGCGGAGGTTGCACCAGATGTTAATTTAAAGTTTCCTAAATTTCAGTCACTGGCTATGGCTGTCCCAGACTATGCTAGGCTGTTGGATGATGGGCTTTATCGGGCGATTGACGTATACTTGAAGGTAATTGTGTATGTCTTGTATGCTGAATCATTTGAGGCATGTGTTTTTAATTCCTAGTTTATGTACTTGATCATTGGAATTATCGAAACAGTACATGTGGAGCCCACCTTTTGGTAATCTAATCTTCTTTTTTTTCCCAATGGGCCCCATCTTGCATTGTCCATGCTGTATTCTCTGCACTATCAGATGATAATAGTTATCCAAAGGTAGCTTACAGCTGGATGATTACAGGCAAAAGTTTCATGTCTCAAGGAAAGAAAATTTAGATAGTTGACAAGTTGGATGTCCAATGTCCAAAAGGTGGCCTGCACGTACAATTTGTAAGACCTGATGGCTCAACGTGTAATCGGTGCCCATGCATTATTTATTTATTCCTTTTGGCAAATGTGTCAGCTTCCAACTGGTGACATGCAGTCAAGCATTTACTTAAAAACAATTTTAAAGTTCTAATTGAAATGCATCTATGAAGTTAAATAACCTATGCATGAAATAAGGATTCTGTGACAATGGTGACATTAAGTAATCTATGCAACGAATGCAGTTTATTTTAAAAGAATTGCCACATCAGATGTGCATGATGCCATCGAATGGCATGGCTTATTACTATTGATTCTTTCTTCTGGAATATATACTATTGTATTATTCATTAAATTCAACTTATATTTTCATTAGTACTCTCCTCCTTTGCCTGCCCGCCCTGAGATTATTTACAGGTGTTTTTATTGATCAGTGTGTTTCAAATCGAGCCCTGTACATTGGTTGTCAAAAGATATGAACCCCTACTTGTAAAAATTTTAAACCCCAAGCAAACTGTACATATTCTTGGTTGAGCTGTACTTTTCCTCTTTGGAATTAGAGTACCTGAAATAAAATGTGCTGATGCTAAATGGACTAGACAGAGTACATATTTTGATATTTTGAATCAACTCAATATGGAAGTTTTGAGAACTTAGGACTCTAGTGTCACTTTGCTTAAGTTCACTTTAATTCATGTCTTTCGTTCATCTACACTTCACTTAGTTTAAAGTCATCATTGACATCATCACCATCACCATCTAAGCCTTATCCTCCTTGGGATTGGCTAAAAGATCTCTTCTGATAAACTTTTAAACAAACTAAAGTCGGCGACGACGACAACAGTATATATATATATATGGGACAAGACGGATACTCTCTCTCTCTCTCTCTCTCTCTCTCTCTCTCTCTCTCTCTCTCTCTCTCTCTCAGTTCTTCAGTTTCATGATCCATTTGTTGATATGCAGGCGCACCCATGGCTCACAGACTCTGAGAGGGAACAGGTCTGCCGGCTGATGGACTGCCAGAAGCTCTCCTTAGAAGCATGCACCCATGCTGCTCAGAATGAGCGGCTTCCTCTCCGAGTCATTGTCCAAGTCCTCTTCTTTGAACAGCTGCAGCTGAGAACTTCGATAGCAGGTTGCTTCCTTGTGTCTGACAACCTGGATGTGTCCCGGCCACTTAGGAGTGGCCTTGTGGGCTCGACTGAAGGAGGTGGGTGGGCCACTGCTGTGAGAGAGAATCAGGTGCTGAAGGTAGGCATGGACCACATGAGGATTCGGGTGTCCGAGCTTGAGAAGGAATGCTCAAGCATGCGGCAGGAGATAGAGAAACTGGGCCAAGGCTGGAGCACGTGGGGCAGTGTCCCAAAGAAATTTGGATTCAAGATCAGATCACAGATGTGCAATGCACAGGAGAGTTCTGTCAGTGGCGTGAAAAATGGGAATGGGAAGGCAGAGAAATTGAAGGAAAAGCCTCGTGGAAAGCATAAGAAGTCATCTTCAGATAGTTGAAAAGGCATGTTTGGGAGATAGTTGAAAAGGCAAGCTTGGGTGCCTTGATGTACCCTAGTCAAAAGTTGGTACTGTCTTGCAAGGGTGAATGTTGGAAGAACAGTTATCCCACTTTATGTGATTTCTCATTTTTATGCAGATGCAGAGTGTGCAAAATAACCCAAAAACTGACCCCAAACTGGGATGCACCAAGATTGCAACCTTAAAATTTGTTTCTTCCTTATCCTCTTCTTCTTCTTATCGCATTCTTTGTTTTCAAGGGGTTGATGATCTTATGATTGATTGTATCCTATTTTAGTCTTTTTTCTTTGCTATAATTTGAAATTGTCACCCTGCAACTGTATGTTTCTTGTAACAGTACTTGCTGCTGCTTGTAACATTGCTTGGAAAAAATCTCTCCTGACAGTACTTGGTGCTTCCTATAATAATAGAGAATCTCTCTCTCTCTCTCTCTCTCTCTCTCTCTCTCTCTCTCTCTCTCTCTCTCTCTCATTTTTCGATTTCAACCGATTTGATTTTCATCTTGACCATTTCCTCTCCTCAATTTTGAATTTAAATTAAGGGGCGTTTGGCGGCTTTTCATTTTGACCATTTCCTCTCCTTAATTTTCCAATTTAAATTAAGGGGCGTTTGGCGGCAGGTCCCTCAACATTATGTTTCATAGCCTAGGGTCCAAGACATTTTCTCATAGAGGCAATGGTCATCTTTTAACACTGAATTAGTCAAAAAGACAAAAACGCCCTCTCTTTATATACTCTATACATCACCAAACACGCTCCGCTTAAAAACATTGAGACCGTCATACACCCGAAAACCTAAGCAAAATCAAGATTCCGAAAGCGAAAGATGAAGGAAACTGCGGAAAGAAGCAAAATCAACTCATTGGTGACCTCGAGCAATCGAATTATCTTGACTTGAACTTAATTGAGTTTGACATAAATTTATCTGAGTTTTTGTTTGAATTTATTTGAATTTGATATGAAGTTATTTGACTTTGACATGTATTTATCTAAGCTTGTTGTAAAGTTATCTTAGTCTGATATCAATTAAACATGATTTTAAATGAATTTATCTATATCGTACATGATTTTATCTAAGTTTGATTTAAATTTAACTACGTTTGTTATCAATTAAACAGGGTTTCAAATGAATTTATTTGACTGTGATACAATTTTATCTGAGTTTTAATTGAATTTATCTAAGTTTTTTAAGAAATAATATGAGTTTAGTATGAAATTAACTGGATTTCACATGATTTTATTTGGCTTTGAAATGTATTCAACTTGGTTTTAAATAAGTTTTTTCTAAGTTTGCTGTGAATTTATCTAAGTTTTGTATGAGTTATCTGACTTTGGCATGAAGTTATCTGACTTTGACATGAATTTATCTATGTTTGGTACGAATTTATCTAAATTTGATATGAATTTATTTATGTTTTCTTTGAATTAATCTGAGTGTAATATGAATTAAACTGGATTGAAGTGAATTTATTTGAGTTTGCTTTGAATTTATCTTGACTTTAATGTGAACTTATATGACTTTGACGTGAGTTTATGAGTTTATATGAATTTATCTGTATTTGAAATCATAACTAGTTTGAAAACAAATTATGTCACTTGGATATGAATTTACATGTACTTGATATAAAATTATCTGACTAGATATGGTTTAGTTTGACTAGATTTGGTTTAATTTATCTAGCTTTGATAAAAATTTATCTGAATCTAATATAAAATTACCTGTGTTTGAAGTGAATTTAAATGAATTTGTTATGATTTTATCTTATTTTGTTATGATTTTATTTGACTTTGCTTTGGACTGTGATGAATTTGATATCAATTTATCTGAGTTGTATATGTATGTGGACAGCCAAAAATATTCAAAGGAGGAAAGATGACACAAAAAAGCAGCATCAGGCAAGCTACATTAGGCAAAATTTCATCAATCGTCGTTCCCTCTAATTTAAAATTTAAAATTTGATCGAAAACTCATCTTACTACATTTAAATTGGAAAATAATCAAGGAAAGATGTTGAGTTGGAGCTAAAAAACCAGTATTAAATTGCATGACACCCATTCGAACGGTTAGAAGGGCAAATCAGTCATTAAAAAATCTGACGTGGTATGCTTAGGGACCACCGCCTGAATTAATCGCATGCGCAAGGTACTCTAAGCCTTGAACAATAATACTGTGTATTAGAGACTTTATAACATGTTACTCAGAGATCTCTCGCTAATTTACCCTTAAATTAAATAGAGACCACAGAGCCCACATGTTATTATAGCATTTATAAAATCATATTAGTAGTGGAGATGATTAATAATGTATATAAGATTGTGTTTATCACACTTTTACCCTAATAGTCAGTCGGACGGTGGGACCAACTACTATTGAATTAAAATTTAAAGTTGTAAAGGGTCGGTTCCGATCTGCGCTAATGGTGGACCTAGACCAGTTATGATTAATATATACCTCCTCCTCCTCCTCCTCCTCAGATAAGTGTGAGTGAGTGAGTGGTATTTTGTATTTGCAAAATCCAACTTCTTTTCCCATCAGTATCTTCTGCTTACATGAGAGAGACAGAGGTTCGGGAGAATTCGTTTGTTGATGGATACGCGACTAGAAACTTCATTCTTCAGGTAGATTTTGATTATTGCCTTCTAATTTCCTTTTTTTTTTTTTTTTTTTTTATACTTCCTTTTGACACTTTTCTCCACAGTTTTTAATATTATTATCTTTTTTTTTCTTTTTTTTTATTTGAGATATATGATATTTTGAAGGGGTTTTCACTTGTTTTTTCCAATTTCATGATAAAAATTCAAACAATGTCATTAGAGTCTTCAAATCAAACCGATGGATCTATATTTATGCATTAAACAGTATATGATCTCAAAAATATAAAAGTATGCATTGCGTCATGATCTTGATGATGAGCAGATCTCCTTTCTCAAATAGGGGTTTATCCATCTCCCTTATCACCTACTCCAGAAGTTGATGAGTACTTTTCAAATCTAGTAGGTTAAGAGAGAACCGAAAAACCATATATATAGATAAGTCCTAGATAAATTTCTTCCCATCCAACAAATTTAATAAATATGAGTTTCCTTAATTCCTTCAAATCAGCCAACAAGAGTCTTATTTGATTGGGCTTACTAAAATTGAATCCAAAATAAACTTAGTAAAACCAAAAACTAAAAAGGAAAAAGTAACTTAAATTAGTGGGCTCAAACCGTGGCCCCAACAATGTTGCACATGTGGTCATGAGGACCACTCGTCGGGATTTTTAAAATCAGTTGAATCCAATTTGAGTAAAAAAAAATTTAACTCATTCTTTTCAAAATTATATCATAAAAGGTGGATTGCTTTTATATGGTCGTCTTGATGATAAAAAAAAAATTTCGCCCTATCCTTGGACTAAGCGAATTCTTATTTGGGTTTGTTTGTCTAACATAATAAACCTGAAAAATAATTGTTTTATTAGTCCCACCGGATTCTCCTCTTTCCCTATCTCCTCCATTCCCTCACTAAAATAGGTTTTTACTTGATTTGAAAAATCTAAATTGGTTCTTGAGCTTTTTCTCCTCTCGTAAAAATAAAAGCATATACACTAAACAATGAAAAATCAAAACGACCTATTTTTTATTATTATTATTAAAAGCGGCTCCAAAAATGTTTCCTTTATAAAGATGATTAAGAGGATGTCTATGGTTGCTTTAATATAAATTAACAAACAAACCCTTCTAAGATCCTTGCTTTCTTCTTCATCTTTTTCTCTCTACGTGGCTCAAACAGGAAATATATAGCAATGGAAGGCACAAGCCAAGTTGGAAATGGCGAAACCACATTGAGGAGACGATGGTGCATGTGTAGCAAAGAGGATTTTCTCCCAGGGCCCTCCTTCAGTAGCTGGGGAAGCTACATGAAGGCCATGGGTGAGACTGGCATGCGGCTTAAGGACCTCATTACAACACGATCGAGGGAAGACGCTGAGCTGAACGAGGTGCGTGGCAGGAGCCAGCATGAAATGAAGAGGGACCTCTCATGGTGGGACCTCATCTGGTTCGGCGTCGGAGCCGTCGTTGGTGCTGGTATCTTCGTCCTAACAGGCCTTGAGGCCAGGGAGGTTGCTGGCCCCGCCGTCGTCCTCTCCTATCTCATCTCAGGCATCTCTGCCATGCTCTCCGGCTTCTGCTACACTGAGTTCGCAGTCGAAATTCCAGTTGCTGGTGAGGGATTATAACATTTTCAATAAATTGTATGATTACTCCTTGGTAGGTAGACCCGATCATATGCTACGAAAACACTTACATGTTTGCCTGTTATGTAAGAGTGATACAGGCCGTTGAATTGATCTTAAATAAAAATATATGTAGTTATGTTTTTTTATATATTTTGTCACGTAAGAGTGAAATACACTGTTGAATTCATCATGAGGAAAATATACTTAGGTATAATTTTTACACACTCATCAGTTTAGACGTCGAATTTCGATTGATTACAGGTGGGTCATTTGCATACCTACGGGTGGAGCTGGGTGACTTTGTTGCCTTCATCACGGCAGGCAACATCGTCCTTGAGTATGTGATAGGCAATGCTGCTGTGGCCAGGGCATGGACCTCCTACTTTGCCACTCTTCTCAACCATCGTCCTGATGACTTCTGCATCATTGTCTCAAATGGCCTCCTGGACCAAGACTACAACCATCTAGACCCCTTGGCCTCGGCTGTCAGCATGATCATCTGTGTTGGCGTTGTCTTCAGCACTGAGGGCTCCTCCCGCTTCAACGACATTGCCTCCATTCTCCACATTATTTTCATCCTCGTCGTTGTCATTGCTGGCCTCACCCAAGCCAATTCTGCCAATTACTCCAACTGTAACGCCCCAATTCCGGATACCGATATACTCGTTCGAATATCCGAAATTGGCGCGCTACTTCCCGGAAAATCCGAGAACTTCCAAGATCGTAGGCTGCAGTGAGGTCCAATTTAAAACTTTTTGACCAATATAATAATAACATTGAAATTGCGGAAGCATAACAGTTAAACAATGCGGAAGCAATAGGTATCGATATATAAAGTGTGAGCAGAACAAATGTCTAGTTACAGTATCAGTTGTTAATCAAAACTTATACATTTGAATCTACCCAACTTGCTACAGAATTGTCTCTCAAACCCAAAACAAAGAGAGTCCCTCAAAACCCATATAGATCGTCTCCACCCTCCGGCTCGACATCCGTGTCGGCCGGGCCCCATGCGTACTCTCCTGCAACGGGTGCCTCCACTACAGCTAGTGCATCGTCTGGAATCTCGGGATCAAGGCCTAAGCACCAATGAATGGGTCAGATCTAAACGATCTGGCAAGTTACAATATACTACTAGCATAGAACATATATACCAAAGGAATTAAAGACGAGTACATAAATTAAATGAATAGCAAGGGAAATGAACTAGGCAGGTGTGCATGATAATCATAAGGAATCAGTATAAATGAAATCATCTAAACTACTACAACAAGGTGGCACATTCACACGAGCTGGAATACCGCGGGATATTATGCCGCGGCCCTCCCATACTGAACACAGTCGCGGTGGGGAAATCTCACCAGTGGGAATAACTAATCCCGAATCGCACTCATCAACTCATCATCTCAACACTCCAGATCGGCACGGTATCACACCGTCCGTCTCAACCACACAGCTCATCATGATAGCTCCTCAATACTCAACTAGCTCCTACCGGGGATGATCAGTCCACAGGCTGAGCTTAAATCAACCGAGTGAATGTTCATGCCGACTCAGGAATAACTCTAAGGTCTGTGTTTGTCTAGGCTTTTCCTTGCGTGAACAAGGTCCTAACAATATCTCTAAGAGGTCTACACATCTCAATACGGTCTCTGGATCTCATTCAAGGTCCAGGCCCACTCGTTGGATCCATACCAAGGCCCATCAGTACATGGCCTGGTCTAAACCGTCCAAACGAGGCAACTAATCCATCTATTACTGATAACAGTCCCATTACAATCCATAACAGCTTAACAGTCCAATAAGAACTACCTCTTCCAGCTAAAGGGTTCACATCCCCACACTTAGGCCCAATAAGGGCCCGCCTAGACACAGACACGGGTCAATGTTCTCCGAAATCACACTATCGGGTCACCTCTAGATACCCTAGGTTCAGGTCCTTCATTTATGTTAATTAATAGTAAACAGCTATTCTAAAGATCTAAGAATGACAGAGTAATAATAACAGTGAAGTATAAACTTCAATCAGATAATCAACGGGAAATCCAACGGTCCAATCCTAGGTAATGGGCCACTTTAGGTTCGGGTCCATCTCCGGTAATTCGATCACTAAACGATGTCATTAATGCCGTAAAATATTGTATTTGGTGCTTAGTTGGTTAAGGGCATTGTTGACAACTCTTTAGAGGTCGAATCATCTTAGATTATCAACCAAAACCCTAAACAGTGGTCCCCGCGAGTCAAGGTTGAGCCACACCGTTGACTCGGGCTTAGGACACTGATAAATGCTCATTTGGATGGTCAATGGGTCCCACAACTGATCATAACTACTAAATGTCGAAAACTGGAACAATCAGGGTTTTCCAGGTGAACCTGATGTGTTGTGAGCTCGGTTGATCTCCTGGCCTGGAGGATCAACCGAGTGCACTGACAAACCTGAATCAGGCTTCCTGGACAACTTAATTCGTTTCTAAAGGTTTCCAGCGTGTCCGGTCAAACAACCCGGCCTAGGTGATTGACCGCATACTCTAAAAACCTTAGAAAGATTGATGTTCCAACTTTAAACACTTTCTAAATGCTAATTCTAAGTTTTAGGTTGATTTGGGTGTAAGGAGTCTGAGTTTCGGGTGAAAAACCAACTTTCAGTCAATTCTTGCAGTAATAGTATATTCCGGGTCAACCTGGGTAAGATCAGATCAACTTGGTTATTAGGAATAGGATTTTCTGCAAGAAAATGGCTGAGGGCCAATTTTTCCCAAAAATACAGTGTTCTCGGTCGACACAGACATGTCTCGGTCGACCCAGAACACTGTCGGTCGAGTCAGGTCGAGTCTGCAGAAAAAAATTTAACTGAGACTCTTTTTTTTCAAATTTGCAGTGTCGCCGGTCGACCGAGGGGGGTCTCGGTCGGCCGGGAACACTGAAATTTCAGTCCCCGACTGATTTCTGCAACTTCTCCATTTTGACTCCTTTTTCGCCCAAACCACTTCCAAACCTTTCCAAACTTCACCAACACCTTTCTAAACATTAATTAACTCCATAAACCATCCATTAATCACCTTATGGCCCACTGATCTTCCAAATGGGGGGGTGAAATCCCCCATCCATCAGTGACCTTTCAACCAAAAATACAAAACAGAGCTCATAGGTAATCTAACACTTAACTGAACATGTTTAAGAATAAAAATCACTGAATCACGAAATAAAACATACACCCTAAGTTATTAGTATGATGCACTTGCCTTTTTAGTGATTGAGAAGGTTTGTAGAGAGAAACAATAAGGAGAAGAGGGAGAGCCCAGTTCCAGCTGAACAGAGGGAATGAAGAAGAAGAAGAAGCACAACTGCTGTAGCAGGTGTAGCAGCAGTTCCTAGAGAGATGTCTCTGTTCTGAAATGGTCCCAGCTCAGCAACAGAAGAGAGGAAGAAGATAAAGAAGATGACTGCTGCTCTCAGCTGTAATGAAGAAGAGGAAGAACACAGCAGCAGTGTCACCAAGACTCCTCCAGCACAAAACCAGGGGTTTCCAGCAGAGTAACAGTTGCAGAGTAGCAGTAGCTGCAACTCTTTAATGTAAATCCCAGCTCAAACAGAGAGGAGGAATTGCAGCTCTTCAAGGATTAGAAATCCAGCTCAATAAGGAAGAAAAGAAATTCCAGCACAGCAAGGAAGAAGGAGAAATAGCAGCAGTTACTAAGAGGTTGTTCCAGCACCTCAGTGAAGGAAGAGAAGGAGTGGCAGCAGTGACTGAGAGAAGAAAATCTCCCAGCCCAGCAGTGGCTTAGAGGAAATGAAATGGGGAGGAAGAAGAAAGAGATGGTAACAGTAGCACCCAAGGGAAATTCCAGCAACAGAACTATTGAAATCCTTGCTCAACGTGGGAGAGGATTGAGGGAGGAGAAAGAGGAATGGTAGTTGGGCTGGAAGTTTTCTTGGGAAGGGGGCTGCTCTTAGGCTTAGGGTTTTGCATTGGGATAAGAGATGGTTTTATAGGTTTAAGGGGAGTGATTAAGGACCATAATACCCTTTAGGGTTCCATGTGGTTAGGGTTAGGGTTAGGGTAGATTAGGTCTTTAGTTGGAAGCTTCTAGAGGAGGAACACCCTTAGCACTAAACCCACACTAATTACTTAATTAAACTTAACTAAGAGCCTAACTAGCACTAAAAGCTTAGGATTGACTCAAACACCCAACTAACCCCAAAACTAGCTAAACCAAGCTAGTCTAACTATAACTTAGGGAAATCTAACTAGTCAATCTAATTAGCCCAATTAATTAGTAATTAGCCAAGATTAGCAAAGATTAGTAGAGATTAGTAAAGATTAGCAAAGATTAGCATAATTAACCAATAATTAACATAGATTAGCATAAATTAGGATTAATTAGTCTATAAATTAGCATTTAGAGGGCCCACCAAAGGCGGGACCTCACACCAACTTCGCCCCGTTTGGCATCCGGGACATCTTCAAGGCGTCTACCGTCCTCTTCTTCGCCTACATAAGCTTTGACGCAGTCTCAACCATGGCGGAGGAGACCAAGAACCCTACCAAGGATATTCCAATTGGGCTAGTTGGTTCCATGTCCATCACCACCACAGTGTACTGTCTGCTTGCCATCACATTGTGCCTCATGCAGCCCTACTATGCCATTGACACTGATGCGCCCTTCTCGGTAGCATTCGAAGTGTTGGGGATGAGCTGGGCCAAGTATTTTGTGGCTTTTGGGGCGCTCAAGGGCATGACCACAGTCCTGCTTGCGGGAGCAGTCGGCCAGGCAAGGTACCTGACCCACATTGCCCGAACCCACATGGTCCCGCCTTGTCTGGCCCATGTACATGGTAGGACCTAGATGCCCGTCTACGCCACTGTAGTGATGATGGTAGCCACTGCGATCATTGCCTTCTTCACCAGCCTGGACATCTTGTCCAGCCTTCTCTCCATCTCCACCCTCTTCATCTTTATGCTTGTAGCAATTGCTCTGCTTGTAAGAAGGCACTATGTGAGCGGGGTGACGACCGAAACCAATAGGAACAGGATGATTATTAGTATTGTGTTGATACTAGGTTCGTGGATTGGAACAGCAGTTTACTGGTCCATGAGCAACGGTTGGGTCGTATATGCGGTGACCATTCCAATATGGTTCGTGGCAACCTTAGGAATGAAGGTGATGGTGCCTCAAGCTAGGAAGCCAAAGATGTGGGGGGTGCCAATGGTTCCATGGTTGCCATCGCTGTCGATAGCGGTCAACATATTTCTGCTGGGGTCTATCAACATGGATTCGTTCATAAGATTTGCAGTCTGGACTGCAGTATTGCTGGTCTACTACCTCTTCATGGGGCTGCATGCTTCTTATGACACTGCCAAAGAATCTGAGAGGGGAGAGCAGGGGAAGATGGAGGATGGGAGAAAGGGAATTGAAACAGGTTCAGGAATGGATGGAAGAAAGAGGTCGATTGATAACAAGCAGAAATAAGTAAGACTGTTACTAGTCTACTTAGATTTTGTCACGCCCCCAAAAGTGAAACCGGGGTTATGCGTAAGATTAGGGCCAATTTAAAACTTTTCCAATGATAATAACATGTCACTGGCCCTAATCGTCTCCCATCTGGATCGAAGACCGCTGTGAGGTATAAACATTTCCTCGAATATATCAAACGATAGCGGAAGCTTCATAAAACAAGAGGTATCTTATAGATGTATAGTTTAAGAGCAAAATACTAAGTATCAAAGTTAAGATTGAAGTTTAAGACTATTACAAAATATTAATTACAAGTAAAAATGCCAAACTAAAACTAGGCCTAAACAAAAGTATAAGAAAACCAAAAGATGAAGCTAAGAGGATAATCGTGTAGCTCTCGCGTACGGGATCGTCACGGCTATACAATGTCGTCCGTACTGTACTCTAAGAAGTCATTAGGCTGATCTGCCTGAACTTCTTCCGTCGTTTCCTCCGCCTCGGGGTAGAAGAGCTCGGTACCTATGCACCAAGAGCAGCATCATCAACACAACGGATGGCAAAGCAATAGGTATAGAAATCACATAGATATGCAGTACTAAAGAGAATGAACGATAAACATGATTATAAGATATGCATAGCACTCTGATCGTAAGAGATACCGTGCATTCGAATAAAAAACAACTATCAAAGTAGGCGGTCCACATATGCTAATCTATATCATCAATTGGGATGAAACCCAACATCCAATATCCAAACAACTCGTAGCTCAAGTACTCCGGCTCCGAGAGCTCTGGCACTATCTTGCTTTGAGGACCAAGTAGCTCAATTAGCTCGGGCTCCGTGAGCTCTAGCTCTATCTTGCTATAACAAAACAAAACAAAACAAACATCTCGAGGAATATATAACTCTCAGCTCAAGTAGCTCGGGCTCCGTGAGCTCTGGCTCTATCTTGCTTTGAGGTGGTATCGGGTTCTCCCACAGTCGGTGCCCCAACTGTATTGAACGTTAACAGCTGAGTGGTGCCTGACACAAAGAATCCTAAAACATCGGTGAAGGGCTAGGCTTCTTGCGCGAACAAGATTCAATACCAATAAAGAACTACTTCATTCCAAAACAAATCAAATCTCAAACCAATACCAATAGTAGTCCTCTTAAAGCTTGACAATCAAAGCTCCCTAGCCTCAACACTTCAAACGAATATCGAAACGAACGAAACAATAAAGGGGACCCTAAGTCCAACCTCTAAGTTCTCAAAGCGATCCTCTAATAAAGCAAAGCAAATATAACTAAAGAACATGCTCATCACATATAGAAGATAGTATCCGAGGGTACCATTTGGAATCAAAGCGAATAAACAATGCCATCCTAAGTAAAGTGTCAACTCGGAAGCATCGCACAACCTATTCAGTCAACGAAAGGGTTAGGGTTCGCGATACTCGGACGAACAATCTTCATGCATAGATTTAAAGAAGAGTATCCCGTTGTCCCGTACCATTCAAGATTGAATTAGGTTGACTCTCGATACAACCGAATCCACAGTGATAAATGTCGGCTCAAGACATCCTCACAATAAGTCAAATGAGTCCTCAAAGGGGTATCCAAAGGTCCACCAAAGTCCACCTTAAAACAGGGTAAAATCCCTTCATAAAGGAAAATTGGAAAAAAAATCTGCATAAGGCTCGGTCGACCCATAGGTCGACCTGCCCCTGTTGTCCCGGTCGACCGGCTGGCCTGCGGAAACTGGGCAGAGCCCCTGTTCTGGGCTGAAATGGGACTTTTCCCATTTCTCTCTTCTGAGACCTAATAAGCAGCATATGTATGATAAAAGACAACTTAATTACAACCTATAAAACTACTAATCAAGCCATTAATCTCTAAATCCATTCCATTCAATCTATGAGTCAATTTATCATGTTTTCACTCTATTTATGTATCAATTGAGCCAAGATGATCTAACACATGATTTAAGCATCCAAATCAAGGTAAACAAACATATCAAGTAATTATATAACTATTGACTTGCCTTAGTGATGTGCTAGACTCAAAATCAAAGAAAGCTTGAGTGAAAACCACTCTAAGAAGCTCCAAATGGGATGAACACTCCTCCAAACCCAACAAGCTCCTACAAATGCATGCCAAGGGTCAAGGTGGGTCTTCCTAAACCATTTCTAACCGAGGAAGAAGAAGATGACATGGTTTCCAAGCTTTGAAAGCTTACCTTTAAGTGGGATATGGTTGAAACAAGAAGAAAAGTGTATGGTTGCACTTTTAGAGACTTGAGGAAGATGTTTGGTGGCTTGGTTTCCGTCGCCGGAGCTCCGGTGCTCGTCAACGGAGGAGAAAGAGATGAAGGAAGGGAGGTCGGCTACTGTGTTGTGTTGTGGTAGTTGAGTGGAGTGAATGGAAGTGACTGAAATGAGATAAATGAAGGTGGGTTGAATGACCTAACTTAAGTAAATGGGTTTTGGGCTTGGGCTTTGGGCTTGGGCTTTGGTGGGTCAAGTTCCAAGTCGGCCCACGTATACAATTAATGGATTTCGGTCATCTTCGACGCGTCGAATCGAAACGCGACCGAAGACTAAAATTCATGAAACGACGAAACTTACCCAATGCACCCAAACTCACAAAACTCATTATCTCTTGTATTCCCTGAAACCCTATCCAATTAGTAAAATGACTCTCTATCCTACCCAAACGCACTCCGAATCATGCGAAACTTCGCACACGAGCTTCGGCGTTAAACCCAACTATTTAGACTCTAAACTAGTTTACTAACTAATCAAACAATTAATTATAATTAATAGGCCATTAGGGGGCGGGGTGTTACAGATTTAGTCATTGCATGCTTGAATTAAAATCTGTTGTTGTTTCTCTTGTTTTTGTGTATGTAGACCAGAATTTGATCTGATTTGATTTTATGAAGGACAAACCATGTGTTTTACTGTATTACTCTTCTGTATTGCTCTATCATGGCCTCTTGATTGAAAACTGCCAACCACAACTTTTCTCCTCGTCAAAAAGGGACCCTAGAAGGCTCCTAGAATTGAATGTGCTGAAGTGGTGATAGATTGGAAATTTAGGGAACGAAGATGCTGCATCTTCATTTTCCAAACTACAATCGCAAAGTTTGGAACTTCAAAATTCTACCTACTATTGAACATAAAATTTAGAAAGGACAGAATTTCATTGTTCCAAGAATATAAGATTCCTTATCAGCTTTCTTAAGGTCTTCCTGGACATCTAATGTAGGCCTACTAACTGATTTGTCTTAATAGCATGTGATGGTTAGCTACAAAATGTAGTATAGATTGTTTTAGTCTTCACTTTTCCTATGTAAGTCAAAGTTGATCGACAGAACGTGCTGTGATCCAGGCGGTTGGTGTAGTGGGCATCACTGTGGATTTGGGGAACGGCATGATTCCCCAAGTTTGAGGACTTTAAAATGAGAAAGTCTAAGGATGAATAATTTTGAGTGATGAGTTTAATGGTTTTAAACGCTGTTCAGTCTCATACTCTCATGCCAGTCAGGTTTGGAACCTAAACATGGGCTTGAAATGAAAGTCCCCTTCATTTTCACTGAACAAAACATTTTGACAGTATGCAAACTTGTGATTTTCTGCCTTAGTGGTGACTCTCACAGCTTGCATAAAAAAAATCATAAATCCTTGTGTGGATCATTAGATGAATGCCAGTAGAAGATAGAAAGGTCTAACTGTGGACTAATTTTTTGGCAAAAGACTAGGCTAATTGAATTGCCTTGAAACTGAAGACCGATTATAGGCCCCCAAGCCTCAAGGAACAGCATCCTAGCCACTATCTAATGAGCACATATCAGACAATACTTCAGTGAACCAAAAGGTTGACATGATAAGAACCACCAGAGACGGCTATTTTGGAATGAAAAAATCACGAAGTTTTTCTCCACATTTTTATTCTCTTCAACTGTTCCATCTCTGGACCTTCCATCAAAGAGACTCTAAAGATAATCGAAGGTATCTTAATTCTTAAGTCTTAACATTAGTGTTATGTTATTATGGCAACATGCAATCTACACTTTCCTGAGGCTCGAGATCTAATAATTCTTCAAACCAGAGTAGATGGTCACCCAATGACAAATGGATACTGCAGTTACAAAGATGCACCTTCTAGTAGTCCTATAACAAGGTATTGATGCAGCTTGTTTATATATGGGACCTACTAGATCATTTCTCAACAAACAAAGTGACCAGAAACTATAGCCTATAGGGTAGTCTATTGTAACTTCATTTCAATTTATTTTGGTTTTTGTGATGTTCGGATTTCATACATCAAACATGTCAAAATGACCTGGAAATAAATTGATAAGATGGCGTACTAAGTTGCTTTACAATTAGTCCAAGTTTGTGCAATTCTGAGACAACCAATTTTTTTTTTTATTATTATTACCATGGTGCAGGAGAATCATGGACTTAGAGATGCTTTTGTCATTCCTTCTTACTTTGTTATATTTGGCTTACTAGAATTGGAAGATTTTCACATAAGGGAAGGCCACATATGCACAGTATGTGGTCTGGCTCCTGGTGCCACTTGAATGCTTTCCTATCATTGGGCTTAGGATGGATGGAAAGATCTGTTTCTGAAAAAGATGCAAAAAAACAGTCCCTTCAAATCATTCTAGTCCTTGATTTAACACTCTTAAAGTTTAATGGTCTTTTAACTATATATATTTTTTATATTCTATCCAAGGATGAGCATAAAACTAGATATGGTGTCAGATCATGGGGGGATAAGAGTGAGAAACAATCTGCGCTTATCAATGGTGAGGAAAAAAGTTCCTTCTAGAATTTACCTTATTCCATTTCATGGTTTAGATTGATTAGGCGTTTTTTAAAGAGAGGAAAAGACTATCTAGAGAGAATTTTATAAGAAGATGAGGAAGAGAGTGCTAGTTGCATAAATTGTCTTCTTCCTTTTTGCAAGTTCTTAGGTGTAGCTATCCATTTAACCTTCAATCTTTTCTTCGCGTTGCGTCAGTTGTTTAGCTGTTGATCTTGTAAAAGCTCTGGACATTCAAATTCTATGAGACATATTACCTTCTAATGTATTCTATTGCACCATCAAGACCAATATTTGCGATGACTATGGTAAATAGTAAAACAAAAGCTCTGGACATTCAAATTCTTTGAGATATATTACCTTCTAATGTATTCTATTGCACCATCAAGACCAATATGTGCGATGGCTTTGGTAAATAGTAAAACAGATTGGGCTTTAGGAACCTTTGCACGTATAGTACTTTAAAAAATTATTCACACTAGCCCATCTTTGTAATATCTCTATTACAACCGACAAATCTCCAACATCCCAAAACCCCAAAAAGAGATTTATATATAAAGAAAAGAATAAAGAAATCTGGAAAAAAAAAAATCAAGTTCAAGCTTATATCTTTATCTTCCTTTTACTTATATGTGTTCTATGCCTCTATTTTTGAGAAGGGAGTTGAGGGAGGTACTATTTGAATCTCTGCAATGGTCTTTTAACTTTGTTTTTTGGGTCCATGTGTCTTTCCGTTTAAAGTTTAAACCCATGGTCTCTTTAGCTTTTTTTCTATGGTCCCTTTAACTTAACACATCCTAACATATTTCAGGAATCTTGTTTTTATTGGAAGGTAAGTATTTTACTAACAAAAGAAAGAAAACCCAAATACAAAATATACAGATTTTTGGCATCTTCCCTGGTCTGGCAAAGCAGGTAAGAAGACCACCTATGCAAAGTATATTTCCTCCTACTGAGTATGGACTATGTTCTGTGAAAAAAAAAGATCTCTGATACCATAAAATTATCTGAGAGAAATCCCACCTCACTTCTTTGGGTGGTTTCCTATTGTATTTCTATTGAGTGTATTACAAAATCCTGCCAGGTTGCAGTACATGAATATACAGGCGATTATAGCACACGTATTTCTATAATAGACAAGATACAAATTTTATTTACTAGGAATAGGGTATGGGCTGGATATGGAGTATGTGCTGTGATGATCTTCTTTGATTATTGCTGACTTGGAAATCATATCTTGTGGATTGGTTTCCATAGAGAGTACAATAGGAGCTGAAGCCCCAGAAATAAGATAAATGGACCCTACCATGGGTAGAGTGCAGTGCAATTCTTTTAAACCAAGAAATTTTCTCCTAAAGGGAGAACATCCAAATCGATGCCCCACACACGCACACTCTTCTCTTGTTAACTAACAGAGACTAGTGCAGCACTAAGACTCACTTAGTTTTTTAAAAAAAAAGAAAAAAAGGAAAAATAGGAGTCTTTCTTTGAGAAAAAAGGGTCATGTTTTCTCTGTTTTATATATTTTCTTCTAAACTTTCTAATTTCAGTATTTTTTTTAGTTGCATATTTGTTTAATTCGAGTTCAAAACCCCTGTTTTATGCACCCTTTCATTGCTTTCTTGGAATGAAAAAGTAGAAGAAGAGGAAGAGATTTTAGACGGCCGATGAATGGTGATAGGATGAAATAGTATCTCCTTTTTTCAACAAAATAGGGGATCCGGGCTCATTTAATCCACTCTTTTATCATTCTCATTTAGCATGAGTTGAGGAGAAGACAACCCAATTTCAGCATACGGGCCCATTTATTTATGGACTTAAATTAGGAATTCTAAGGAATGTCCCTAAAAGCGGTTAAAATTAAAGAAAAAAAAGGGTATGATCCATAAATGACCATAAAAAAAATATCTCTTTTAATAAAAATGAATTAAGAGGAGATGAAAATATTGAAGACCATATCTAGATCATCTTATATCCTCAATATTCATTTCTTGGAGCTCATTTTACTCAGCACTAGTAGAATTCAATTCTGACAAAGGGGTCAAGCCTGTAATGAAATATAACCAACCTGCGCAGCCACCAACTCAACCTTCAGACTAAATTATGGCAAAATCCCATTCATTAGATTTTTTCCATAGTTAGTGCAAACAGATATCCATTCCACATCCAGATTCATTGCAGAATTTACAATACTCCCCTCCTGATATATTATTGCCATGGTATTCAGCATTTTCAAAAGAAAATGTCTACACACCCCGACTGGGGAGCCCCGACTGGGAGCCCGGGCTCCCCATCGGGGTGTGTAGCACCACTCTTTTCAAAAAGGAGATGTGATGCAGTTTATGAGTCCATTGAGATGCAAGAGGGATTTCAGCTTTTTCCATATACAAAAGAATGCTTTTTTCAATGTGTGATCTAATTCCATAAATAAACTTGTAAACAGAAATTTTTATTTTGACGGATATAATTTTAATTATGACTATTTTTTTTTTCAGTTTTCACTTTAAATGGAGCCCAAAAGCCCACATGTTATTTTAAGATATTATAATAATAAAATTATAACATCGATCAGGAATGTGATTAATAACACATAAGATTGCGTTAATAACATTCTTTAACCAAATGGCCAATCCTATGGTGGGTCCAACTAGGGGTGCTCATGCACCGGCAGGGCGAAAGCCCAATCCACTTTGGGCTGGACTTGAGCCTTAGGTTTTAATAATAGAGACGGGCTTAAACCTAAAATATGGGTTGTTTTACATATGAGTCAGGCTTGGATTTAGTGGTAGAAAGCCTGATGCCTAGCACAGCTCGAGTGAGAGACACGTTTAAGAAAAATCAATGTGTTTTTGCTAAAAATAGGACTCAAACTTGCACACGCATCCCAGATAGCTAAAGCTATAGTTTATGGTGTCAATGAAAGCATTTTTTATTTTTTATTTTTTTAATAAAACACCATTCATTCGGGTTTGGGCTTAACCTATTATATCCGGTCTAGGCTCAGGCTAGGTACTTATGGCCCGATTGGGCTAAGGCTGGGCTTGCGCTTATGGGTTGAAATTTGGGTCAGGCCTAGATATTGTTCAGCCATGCCCAGCCCGGCCATGAACATCACTAGGCCAACTCTTAGTGGAGTAAAATTTAGAAATATCCATGATATTCAATCACAAGTGGTTGGGAATCTAAGGATTTCTCTCCACATGAGACTCTTTGAGAATCCATAGAGAATCACGCAACAGCCTAACAAATTAATAAGAGAATCCAATCCTTACAATTCGGGATTCATATTCATAAAGATGAGAATTAGTCCGGATTCCTGTTGCCCCTATTTCAGGAGAATCTTGTCACACACATGCCTGGCAACGGGGCCCACATAGAGAAAATCTAGACCGTTCAAGATGAATCCCGATCCCCTTTGGAGGAACAAAAGATTAAAAATGTGATGCTACGTGGGCCCATGATGGTGATCCTTTGTTACACGTTTCCATCAACATTAAATTGTTTCCCTTTAAAATAGCAAGAACAAGGGGTCTGGACCCTTCAAAATCCAACTCATTGCCTCTAAAGTAGGCAAAAAGACCGCTTTTGATTAGGTAAGTAGTACTTTGAATTTTTTTTATTTTTTTTGAATCTGGACGGTAGTTCTGTCCAAAACCATTAGAACATTGCTCTTGCCTTTGCCTTCATTTTCTTTTACTTATATGAGAGAGAGGCTTGGGAGATTCCTCTGTGAAGGGAAAGGCAGCCTAGACTGAATACTCCATATATACTGTAAGTGTTATCGTCTTCGTATAGATTATACTGCAAGTGTTCCTCAAAATCTCATTAGAAACTTTTGGTTTTTTGTAATTTTCTAATGTTTGATTGTATGATGTTTTGAATACCTGGAAAGCAAAGTATTATTAGGATTTGTTTGTCTCGCAAAAAAAAATAGTTTATAGAAGACACGTTTGTGTAGCTTTTGCAAAAACATTACTCTAATCAACTCTCATTAGAAGACAACTTTTCCCATCATTTTTTTTTATTGTTATTATGAGAGAGAGAGGTTTGTTTGGGAGATATTTGTTTGTTGAGGGGAAAAGTGCTCATCTTCGCATAGACTGATATATAGGTGTGCCTGAAAATATTATTATTATTTTTTAATCGGGAAGGGGTATGCTTTGAATCTCTGAAATGGGAGGTATTATTAGGATTTGTTTGTCTCACACAAGAAAAAATTACTGAAGATCAATAGTTTCTAACAAAAAAAAAAAAAAAAAATTTAGGGTTTTGGACACTTTTGAAAGGTTTATGTGGAGATCTGAAAAATCAAGATACTTTTTGCTTTTTTCCTGTGAACCTTTTCATTCATTTGATTAGTCAAAGAGTCTTTTTTTATGCACGGGATAATGATGTAAGATTCCTCTCTCACTCTGAAATGAAAATCCATGGAGAGTGGAATTCTCTTGCTGCACAAATTCACACGAAAAGTTTTTTTTCTTTTAATAGAAAAGCAGCCCGCTTTATATTTTGTTTTTTCGCATGTTAAACAAATGTGCTTTTACGAGGGGGGGTTACGCGTTGGTTTCCTATTTTGTGGCACCACTTAGAAGGTCCAAATCCTCTCTATCAAAGAAATTCCTAGGGTACCAAGGAAGGCTTTGGATTTCTCCTTCCATTTCCTCTGAAAGAGGTGTTATACAAACGCCTCCTTAGTGTTATGCTTAGAATTGGAAGGAAGAGAAAATGATCTAGCAGATGTCTGTGGCTTTTGCATTCAGTAGAAAACTGGAAAACAAACGCTCATCAGATCCTTGTTTTCTTCATCTTAAGCTCTCTGGGCAACTAAAACAGGAAATATATAGCAATGGGAGGTACAAGTGAAGGGGCCAATGGAGAAACAACATTGAAGAGAAGATGGTGTATATGCAGCAAAGAGGATTTTCTCCCAGAGCCCTCCTTCAAGAACTGGGGAAGTTACATGAAGGCCATGGGTGAGACTGGCATGCGGCTCAAGGACCGCATTACAACACGATCGTTGGAAGACACAGAGATTAATGTGGTGCGCGCCAGGAGCCAGCATGAGATGAAGAGGGACCTATCATGGTTTGACCTTATGTGGTTCGGCTTGGGAGCCGTCATTGGTGCTGGCATCTTTGTCCTAACAGGCCTTGAGGCAAAGGAGGATGCAGGCCCTGCCGTGGTCCTCTCCTATGCCATCTCGGGCATCTCTGCCATGCTATCTGTCTTCTGCTACACAGAGTTTGCAATCGAAATTCCAGTTGCAGGTGAGTGATTAGATTTTCAGTAATTTGTTTGATACTATTAAGGTAGACATGATCATATACAACTGAAACCTTGGGTGTGATTGCCTCTTAATCACATGAAGTGATATAGACAGTTGAATTGATGGTGAGCAAAATATATATAGTTAAACCTCAGGATTTTTACTGATTGAACCCTGCCCATCACAGGTGGATCATTTGCATACCTTCGGGTGGAGTTGGGCGACTTTGTTGCCTTCATCGCGGCAGGCAACATCCTCCTAGAGTATGTGATAGGAGGTGCGGCTGTGGCCAGATCATGGACCTCCTACTTTGCCACTCTCCTCAACCACAAGCCGGATGACTTCCGCATCATCGTCTCAAATGGCCTCCTCGCCGAAGACTACAACCATCTAGACCCATTGGCTTCTGCTATCTGCTTGATCCTCTGCCTTGGGGCCGTCTTCAGCACCAAGGGCTCCTCCCGCTTCAACTCTGTCGCAACCATCATCCACCTCATCATCATCGTCTTCATCATCATCGCCGGCATTACCCATGCCAAGTCTGCCAATTACTCCAACTTCGCTCCCTTTGGAGCACGTGGCATCTTCAAGGCCTCTGCAGTCCTCTTCTTCGCCTACATCGGCTTCGATGCAGTCTCAACCTTGGCCGAGGAGACCAAGAACCCTGCCAAGGACATTCCTATTGGGCTAATAGCCGCCATGTCCATCACCACCCTATTGTACTGCACGCTTGCAATCACACTCTGCCTCATGCGGCCCTACTACACTATTGACGCTGATGCACCCTTCTCGGTTGCATTCGAAGCAGCAGGGATGGGATGGGCCAAGTACATTGTGGCTTTTGGGGCCCTCAAGGGCATGACCACGGTCCTGCTTGCAGGCGCAGTTGGCCAGGCGAGGTACCTGACCCACATTGCCCGCACCCACATGGTCCCACCATGCTTTGCCTACGTACATGGCAAGACCCAGACGCCCATCAACGCCACTGTGGCAATGATGGTGGCTACTGCGATCATCGCCTTCTTCACCAACCTAAACATACTGTCCAACCTCCTCTCCATTTCCACCCTCTGCATCTTCATGCTTGTAGCAGTAGCGCTGCTTGTGAGAAGGCACTATGTGAGCGGAGAGACGACTGCTGCCAATAGGAACAGGCTGGTTGTATGCATTGTGTTGATACTGGGATCGTCAATTGCGACTGCAGTGTACTGGGCCATGAGCACTGGTTGGATTGTATATGCAGTGACGGTTCCGATATGGTTGGCATCAACGTTGGGCATGCAAGTGATGGTGCCACAGGCAAGGAAGCCGAAGACGTGGGGGGTGCCGCTGGTGCCATGGCTGCCATCAGCATCCATAGCGATCAATATATTTCTGTTGGGGTCCATCGACAAGGACTCGTTCATAAGATTTGCAGTCTGGACTGCGGTATTGCTGCTCTACTACTTATTCATGGGTCTACATGCTTCCTATGACACTGCCAAAGAGTTTGACGGGGGAGAGGAGTTGAAGGTAGAGGATGGGAGAGAGGGAACTGGATCGGGTTGAGGAATGGATGGAAAAGGGAGTTGATAGATAGCAAGCAGCAATAGTAAGACTTTATCTCATGTTTGTGTATGTGGATATGAATTTGATGATCTGATTTTATTACATCATGGACAAGTCATTTATTTTTCGTCAACTCATTTCTGTATTGCTTTCTTGATCTTTACTTATCCTTTGATTGGCTCCCTTCGGTCTTAGAGCTCTTGCCATTGCCCTTCTGAGACCTCAGCACTTTCTTGAGATACGATGCAGGAATAAATGGGATCGATCTGCCACTACCCGACTAGTCTAAAGGATCGTTGTAAGATGCTCTGGAAATGAAAGGGAAGAAAGTGCTGCAGTGTTAAACATTACAATGATCCAAAGATATACTACACATGTTGTGAGACAGCCTTTCTGCCTAGAAATCGATAGCTAGGCAGTTTGTGTGAGATGAGGGGTGTCACTTGTTTCTCGATCCAAAGGAATACTTAACTATTGAGTGTCATAATTTTCAAGGGGAGGAAGGAAAATTTTGAGCTAAGGGATCTTGCCAATGAGTAGGGTACATTTTTCCACTATTCATTGGCATTCTAGGCCTCATTTGGCATCGTTTCTGTGTCATTCCCGATTTTGTGCCAAGACCAGGTAACATTATGTTAAATTGTTCCATTGAGAACTTGCTCAGCGGAACTTGTTTGGTAACGGCATAACAATTTTGTTCTAAGAAACAAAATCAAGAAAATCAAATTTCACAAAAATGTTGAGTTCAAGCCTATTTTAAATATTTATGAATTCATCTTAAATATTAAAAAATTGGTAGGACCCACTCTTATAGGAAATATAAGATGAGCCCCACATTTAGGAATTATAATGCAGCCCCCACCCATAAGAATTACAACCCAAATCAGAATCATTGTACATGAGACCTACTTCTAGGTTTACGGCATTGGATTCACCTTTAGAAATTAGAACATGTGGCCCACTTTTATAAAATTTACAATATGGGCCATCTTTATAGAAAGTAAAATTAGGGCTCCCAATATTATATATATATTAAAGCAAAAGGGGAGGTGGGCTGTGAGGAGTGCCACATCATTCCTAAAAAGTCTCTCTCCGCTGTGAGAGGTGTCACATCATCCCTAAAAAGTTTCTCTTTTCAAAGAGGGCTACAAATAATATGCAAATCTTTACAGTCGGTTTATTTGTTTTTCTTTGGATCTTCAATCATCAACAATTTGTTTTCTTTTCCCTAGATCTTCAATAATCAATGGGTCTCATTTGAAATATGTTTTGTGGGCCCTACCGGTGATTGAAATCCAAACCGTTGCTCATTTACTCTCCTTTCAGTTTTTTTCCCTAAATGGATGGATCCAGTAGTGGGCACCAGTTTGTATTAAATATATTTCAAGATTGGACTTTAGTATTGGATGAAATCACAATGGCCTTCTCTTAACTCCTTTTTTCTAAGAGTGGGTCGCACTGATGGAGGGAGGCAAGCCTATTGGCCGTTGTTTGGTTTCTTAATGGATGCAAATCAATTAGTGAGCCCCGCACATTTAACTTATTTATGCCGTGGGACCCACTCATGGATTATGCATAGATATTAGTTTTCTAGGTCAATATGGATTATAGATTATTCTCTCTCAACACCATATATCTTCCATTCTCTCAAGATTGTCATCTTTTTATTTTAATATTTGGGGCCCACCTTTCAACAATTCACACTGATAAATTTTTTATTAAAAATATCATTTTCTTTTAGTTTCCAAATAGAGCTCTATTTTATTCAGAGATTATCACACGCGAACGAAAAATCAAACCCAACCTTTTAGTAGACTACCTCATGGATGGGCTTGTGATAAAAATATTTTGAGGTTGGAGTTTTTTTTATTGAATCTTAGAAGCATCATTTTCTAATCTGATTATATAGACAAATGACCCTAGGTTTGCCCCACCATAACTACACTTCTGTGGGCCCACATGGACTCATAATTAAGAGATATACACATTAATCCAAAGTGGGTCAATTATTACTGGGATCAAATAACACTAGCATGTGGTTTTAAAGTCTCATAATTTATGGCTTTTAAAGTTAAGATGCTTATACTTTTTTTTTAAAAATCTAGAGCCAAAAAACGTTTTGATCGATTCTAAAATGGTATTGGTGCTGCTTCAAAGGGGTAGAGAAGAAACTTGTGCGGAGAGATTGAAATGACCATTGACCTATGTGAAGATAACACTTGTATTTATGATTGAAGATGTGTTGACTATTTTTATATACATATGTATGAATATATTCTTATATGTTTATAATTAATTTTGATATCTTATAAATTAAAAATGTAATATCTTACTTTTTGCTTCAGGCTAAGCACGGGGCGTTGTTGCTAGTTTCTTATTGGGATCATGTGATCCACCTTAGGAATAACAAAGTGGGGCCATTTTTTTGCGATTGTGAACATGTGTCCCATCTTTAGAAATCCTCGTAATTGGAGCCCGCATTTTAGTAATTTTTTTTTCTGCTTTTTTTTGCTGGTTATGTCATGTGTACTACTGGAAGAATTTACAAATCAATTGATGAGATCACTATTAGAATCGAGTAAATGAAAGTCTATATAACGGCATAATCTATCTCCTCAAACACATAAGGTGGTCACAACATGAAAACCATTGCCAACCCCCTTCATCAATTCATGTTTCTCATATTCCATTTTGTTGTGTTTTGTTCAATGATTCATCTTTCTTAGAGAAGATTGTATATTAAAATAAATTAACTTTTATTAGTTTTAAAATGAAACCATCAACGGTTAGAGAATCAGATCATCATAAAAGGGTCCATCAGCTGCCCATCATCTCAGATATCTCTCTGTGTAAACCTCACAGATCTTTATCCAATTACTACTATCGTAGTCCCAATCAGAACTTTGTCTTGGAGATCGATGCAGGTTTTGCATTAGAAGCTTCAGTGTTCAAGAGAAACTGCTCAAGGACATCCTCATTGGAAAGGGTGGAATAGACATGTAGTTTTCCTACAAGGGCAATCTTCGTCTCTATGACAGAAACATTAACATCGTCTATGGGATGAAGATATAGGTATAAGAGAAACAAAAGGGAGGGATTGTGAAGAGTACACTGTCTGGAGAAGAGGGGCAGGACCTGTATGGGACAGTTCGGTAGGAGGAAGAGGAATGGCGCATTTCAGAACGTCAGACGCCATGACACAAACGCAACGGGGGAAAGATTTAGGAATAAAAACGATGTTTTTTATTTCTTATTCCAGCGGGATAACTTTTTTAGGGATTGTTCCAGGGAAATCAATATTTGAAACGGTGATTACGCTTCATAAACAAGTTTTACATGGTCACAACCCGTGGGAACATCCCATTAGCACGATGCCAAACACGCACCTAGTTTCCAAGGAGTTCTACTGATGAAGTGGCTGGATTTACCGGTTACAAAGACGCACCTTCTAACACCTATAAAATAAAATAAAATAAAAAAAAGGTGTTGGTGCAGCCTGTTTGAATCCACTAGGTCCACTGAGCACCTAAAGGTTACCTAAGCTTTTGGGTGTCTACAGATGGGTTCATAGTCTCTCCTCTAGGTCACTAAAAAACGAATCAACTAGGTCCATTACCCACGCAACTTTAAGCCAAAGCCTATTGGTTCTTTTCTGATAATGTTACGATTCATGTATCAAACATGTCAAAATGACCTAAAAGTAAAATTCATTAGGTAAATTAGTCACATCGAGTCCAAACTACTGCAATTATGAGACAAATCAGTTCTGTTGATGGTGTAGGACAATTATGGACAAAGAGATGTTTTTGTTATTCCTTTCTATTTGTTTTGTATTACTAGAATTACCTTATTCTTTTTCATATTTCTTTCTTGATGATAAGATTAATATAGAGAGAGGGAGAACTGAAATAAGATGAGATAGAATGCTTTTCATCTTCCATTGTCTTTGTGAGAGAGTCATGGGTGACGCCTAGTTTGTAATTCCATCCATGTATCCTTCCATCTTTCCTACTTCTTGTGTTGGACTGTGACTGTCAGTTAATAATTAGGAGTTAAATCTTGGAAAAGCTCAGGACATTCAAATGCTACGAGATATTACATTATTACCTTCTCATGCAATTTTATCTAACCATCAAAACCAATGTGTAACAAATTTGGTAATTAATCAAAACAGATGATGACCCATGAATCTTGCATTCTCTTGGGAAGAAAACTCTACTTAAAAAATAAAAATTGACATAGTACATTCTATTGGGAAGAAAACTGGTACATGAAGATTGCTCTACTAGAACTGAGCATAAAACAATAAATACATGGTAACGTCAAGGTCACAACATACACAATAATTTACACATCCCGAACCCTTGTCAGTGGGTTCACAACATTAGCACTAGCACTGACACATTTCAACATCCCCAAAACCCCAAAGATAAATTTATATATATATAATTAAAAAAAAAAGTGTAACGAAATCTGGACAAAAATATCAATATCAAACGTACCTCAAAGAAAGTATAAGGTTGTATCTTTCTCTTCCCTTTTCTATATGAGGTCTATGTCTCTATTTTGAGAAGGGAGTTGAGGGAGGTACTATTGAATCGCTGCGCAAGGCCTCTGATGACGAGAACGATGATATCTCGCATGTGCCGGGTTTGCACCATTAGGTCCACCTCATTCTCACTGTCAACAACAATTTTCAGGCGATGCTGATCATTGCGGAAGAGCTCCACCTGCAGAACCTTGAGTTTCAGTACAGAAACCTGGAATCTAAGGGATCATTTGTATAGATGGAATCTTCCATGTCATCTGTGGTATTCTGGCGTCCATGAATTCCTGGTGTGGACAGATTTTTTTTTTTTTGGTTGTAAAGACAGGAAGATGCCTCCAAGGGTCTGTTTATGTGCATTAAAATATATAAGAATTCATGGTCAAACGAACTCTACCAAAGATTATTAAAGAGGTGAAGGAAGGATATGAGGTGAGGGCCGAGGAGTGAAGGATATGATGTGGAGATGTAGATAGGACATCCACTTCCCTATGTATCGAATTACTAGCTTGATAGCCAGCTATTCATTTCTCTTCTTTTGACTCTATTTCCCTAACAGGAAAGATTATTTGATCCTCATTTTTGGAAATTCACCTTTGATTTTTAACTCCTTATGGTATGAATCCTACATATCAAGTTCCTATTGTTCTAATGTATGAATCCTACATGGTAAATTCCTATGTATTTTAATGCGAACAAACAGGCCCTAACAGATGCCGAGCAATATTTGGAATCTTCTTAAGAACATATATAAACAAAATGTACAATTACCATGGATTGGAAAGGAGGATTTAATGCCTCCAAGATCTAAAACTATTCTATAAATCAATACCACTTCAACTTATATGTAAAACGTGAAAATATCAAATGCAAAATGCAAGTAGTCCAATATTTTAAAAGTTGTGAATTATGATATACACGTTATGTCATTCTCTATCAGCTTAAGCTTTTAGAATAAGTGGGGTTGTCAACATGGTATCAGAGCCGAAGGTAGAGTGTTTGAATCCCCGGGCTTGTTGCGCACCGTATTCTCCCACGGAGGGAGTGACTCCCGGGAGAAGCCCCTGTATTCTCCCACGGAGGGTGTAAATTCCATGAAGAAGCCCGCACGTGCGGCGGGTTTTGTGAATTATGATATACATGTTACACCGTTCTCTATCAGATTAAGATTTTAGAGTAAGTGGTGGTCAACAAAGTGACCACTAATCAGACTCAATTCATATCAATGGGAACACCTAAGCACGCTTTAAATATTCCTCGGGTAAGGGCAAGCAGTAAGCTCCTCAAAACTCAAAAGCAAAATTTTAAATCATCTGCATCTCACACACACACAGGAATCAGCCCTAGCGTGCCAGCTCCTAAGCATGTGTTGTTTATTTAGTTTCTTTAAAGCAAGTTCTGTTCTCCAGTCTCAGACCCATGCAACTGGCTGCTGCTGCGTGCCAGCTTCGAAGTATGTGTTGTTTATTTTGTTTCTTTAAAGCAAGTACTGTTCTCCAGTCTCAGACCCATGCAACTGGCTGATGCTGCTGGAGCTGTTTCAAAAGTGGCTGACACTGCTGGAGCTGTTTCTACTGATTTGGAATTTGGAGGCTGTGAGAAGCTGATGAATACATGGTTTCACCCATTTCTTCAATTATTCTTGCTTTCCAGCAAAAGCAAATAACTACAAGAGAATAGGCATGAGACAAGAAGGAGACATGATATGAAACACACTTTATGGAAACAAACCCATACAAACATCTTAACATTTTTTTTTTCTTTTCTGAAAATGAAGCACACTTCCATGGAGATCCCTGAGTGAAACACATCAATTTAGTTCAATGAAGAAAAGAGCAGGGGATTTAATGCCGAGGGATTTCATTTCTGAAAGTTAAACTTGCTGTTAAGTCTTTTAGACTAGTTTAGACAATTTTTTCAACAGTAAATTAATTGTGGAAAAATACTTAAAAGTGTGTATGATGGCAAATACATTGAGGTTTTGGACTATTAACTATGAATATGACTTATAATAATATAGTTGATAGTCCAAAACCAAATTTTTTTAATATGTTTACATACCGAACCAATAATGTAGATTCACAAGGTTGAACCCACATTGCTAGCATTTAGTTCTTACTTTTAAATTAAATAGATTGATTTGGGGTCAACTTCGTCCGTTCTACTTTGACGCACAACCCTATAAAAGGACAAGTAAACTCCACAATCTATGATGTCTTTCCTCACTGCAGAGTTCAAGGTCTTTTGGTCTCCCCAAGTTCCCCTTCCCCATAGTTAGGGCTGCAAACAAGTCAGGTTTGGGACGAAACCATCATGTATCCGGAACTCGATCTGTCTTGAACAGGGTGCATCTGGGTCCAGATTTGATGGGAACCTACCAGATGAATTCGGATCCGGTTTCCACTTTACTTTCAGGGTACGGTTTTGGTTCCACTAATAGTTTCAGTGGGGAAGGATTTGAGAGGTGTAGGATGGCGGCACTATGGCAGTGGTGAGGGCATGGAGGTAATGAGGCAATTGGTGGGGTTTTGGAGATGAATCGTTGGAGAAGTTGCATTTCAGGGTTTTGAAGATGTGGGGAGAGCGAAAGGGAGACAATCATGATGAAAAGGCCAAGGAACATAAAGGCAGTGAAGCCGTGGACAGGGCTGGGGATAATGATGATGATGTGAAACACACACACGAAGAGAGAGAGAGAGAGAGAGAGTTCTCCATTTCTTTGGCAACAGAGAATCTTCATTTCTTGAGAGAGAGAGAGAGAGAGGCTTCATTTCTTTTGCAAGGGAGTCATTTTATTGTGTTTTCTTCTTGACTCGTTGGAACTTGGAAGCGTCATAGACAAACGAAGAGACAAGTGTTACTAGACCTATCTTGATGAAATTATCAAAATACCCACACTGCAAACAGTTATGGGTCCAGGCCCACAGGTCGACCAGCCCGACATTGTGGTCTGGCCTGCATCAGAACAGAATCTGATTTCTTTCTGAATCCAAAAATAGGTTCTGGATCCGATTTTATATTAGAACCAAATTTAGGCTCCAAAGCTGATCCTTTCCCTATCAAAGATGTCTGGTTCCTGGAGAATTGGATATCCATTTGCAACCCTACTGCAATAGTCCCTCAAACTTTGTACAAGGCTTTTTTCCATCTTCTATATATGTTACGTAAGCCATCTCAAATTACCTTTTTTTTTATTTTCAGTCGGTCATCTCAAATGACATTCCGTTTAGTTTTTTCCTTCTATTGGAGCAGCTCATGGACTTCCTCTTATGTACCAATTTCTAATTTTATCTTTTCACTCCAAATGTACAACCTAGCATATACATCTCAGCCACATACATGTTAGCTTCTTGTCATTTCTTCATTGCCCAAAATTCAGCTCTATGCTACAAAGCAGGTCAACCCACTGTCATATTAAAATGCCCCTTCTAATCAATGCAGCACTCAAAAATTGCACAACAAAACACAAGCTTGTATCCACTTTGCCCACCATGTGTTGGTTCTATCTACTATATTCAACTCAAACCTTCCACCTTCCATCTTGGTCTATACTTGATCCTAAATATTGAAATCCGTGGCATTATGGCACTAAATTATTTAAAAAATTTAACAAACTCATTTCACTGACTCTTATCCACAAAACTAGTGCTACATATATTCTGTCATTGATTTGCTAATTTCCAATCCATTTTACTCAAAAGTTTCTGCTGGCTTTCTTCACAAGAACCCACAGCACATTTGGAAGGTGCCCATTAAATGAGTTTGAGGGATCAATTCATTTTACCAATCAAAAAAGGGAAACAAAAGCTCATGCAAGGACAACTTGAACTCACGCACTCAAGCCCTGTATGGGGAGCATTTGGCATCCCTAACCAGCTGAGTTATTGTGTTGGAAGTTTCTATCATTCAGACTAGTGCCACTCAAGCTTGTTGCAGCTGTCCATGTGCCATTAGTTTTCTATTTGGTAAATAATCTGACAAAGAAGCAGAAGAAGAATTTGTATAGAAAGTGGAGTTTCTCAATATTGAGGGCCTTCTCTCTTTTTATAGGCTTTGATAGTCATCCATATCCTACTGTTTTGGGGATGATTATGTAACAAATACTCAATTGAGCCAAATTAAATTAAAATCTAAGGAGGCAGTTGGAAACTCTAAAAATGAGCTCTTACTTTATGATTTAGAGCTTATTTACACGTTAAAGCATTGGGTAAACCTCTAATTGTATTTTTCATTTAGAGCTTATTTACAAATTAGAGCTGTTGCCTCTAAAAGATAAGCTGAAAATGCTGTTTTGTTTTAGAGATTTTTAGCTAAAGCAGATGGAGGTGGACAATACAAAATTTACAAGTGTTTTGGACAAAAATAATCTCATAAATTTTTAAAAAAGATGCAAATGATGGATTCTGCATTGTGATTTTTAGGAAAGGTGGGCCCCAATTACCTCATGAAATAAGAGCTTTTTTTCTAATTTTGTGAAACAAATAAATTGTAAATTAGAGCTTCTATTTTAGACCTTAATCTAATTAGCTTTTATTAATTAAACTAGAGTTGACGAACATCCACTTAATCTAAACCAACTTACAGAATATTTGTTCAAATATAAAAGTCCGCAAGACTATATGAAATAATAGGTCTCTTGTTGTGCAGTAGTCCCTGGACTATGGTTCTTTTTTAACATATTCCCATATCCATTAGAAAAAAGTAAAAATAAAAAAGCTAATTTACGAAAGTGTTAAGCACATGGAGATTTAAGTTGCTGCAAACAACAGACAATTTATAAGTTATAAGAAAACCATTAGTATTTGCATGAAGACTCGGATTCAGAGTTTGACGGACATCCTTTTCATGTGGTATCTAAGTTCATACTGGAAATAAAATACAACAGTAGCAGATGCTCAACATAGCACGGAACCTATGCAAAGGAACTAAAGAACATGTGATCAAAGCAACAAAACGTTCATGGAATAATACTGGGCTAAACTTACATGAAAAGGGGGAGCATAACTTCCACGAATTTCAGTAGCTGGAAAGGAGGTCTTTGAACCAGGTTTCACAACCTTCACTCTCTTTCTGTTAACTTCAAGAATTCTTCTTTCAAGACTCCCTACTCCTGGAGCCTGTGACAAAAATGAAGAACAACTGGGTGATCTTTTTCTCCCATATTCATCAATTTTTTCTCTGTATCTTTTATGCAGTAATAGAAAAAAGTACAGAGGGTGAGCAATCAGTGAAGGTACCGTCTTAGGTGAGCGATCTCTGTCACACAATGCCTGCTTCCAACAATGGGAATAAAAAGTAAGTCGGATGGACATTCCAGGAATAAGAACTTTTCCTACACAATCTTAAGAACCAAAATCTAAATGAAGGAATGCATTTGTCATTATCAAGTAGAATAAAAGGGAGGGATGGGAATTGGGAAATGCTTGAAATTCGTAAGCTCACAGAGAAAACCTCATGAAATGACAAAAAGGGTTGCATCTTTTGAAATTTCAAATATAATTGTTACGATAAGAAACGTAACTCATCCCAGAAGACTAAAGGCTCTCATTAGAATGCAGGTGTATTTTTACAAATTTCAAGATGTCCAAGGAGGTTAGGCAAACTATAACTTTGTGCCTAAGCTCAGCAAGTGGGAACATTCAATAATTGACGCAAAACCACAACAGCAAATCAATAGAATGTAAAAGGACAGCTGAAATAATAGCAAGCATCACCTCAAATTTCACAGATCCAAGATCTAGCTTCTGTTTCACTTCTTTTTGAACATCAGGTTCTGCAAACAAATCAAAGGGGCAATAGAATAAATATATATATATTTATGTGCATGTAAGACGCGCACACGCTCACACACACACACACACATAGATCTTGGTTAAATACTTAAATTAGTTTCAGTGCAATGGTGAAAGAAACATCAAAAGAGATCTTGCTTAAATTAATTTCTGTGCAATGGTGAAAGAAAACATCAAAACAAAGGATATTTTTCAGTTCGAAGTGTGTCAACCCACTGTATGTTCACCCATCTTGACATTTTAGAGGGGAGCCCAAATTCAATATATACTAGAGTGACGCTAACCATAAAATTGAGCTATTTAAGAATTTGCACCATTCAATATCTGTGGGCATAGATAGGTAGCTATCCTCCAAAAAGATGCATGTTTAATGCATAGGTTGCCAACTCATGACTTGGGCTCAACTCTTCAGGCTAAGTGGAGCCAAACTCAGAGTCGACTTGAGGAGTCAAATTAAATTTCTTTAAATTAAAAATATATAATTTAAAATTAATAAATGGGTGTACCTTAATGCAGAAATAATCAAAGCAATTGCATACATCAAAACTTTTAAGTTACTCGAGGGGGTTGGTCATTTGCCCTTATCCTCATTGTTAAATGAATTGAAAGCGCAAAACCTATTATAAGTAGTCAGTATGGCAAAAGCACTGCATTCTGACCCCAAAAAGAAAGGATTTTACCTCAAAAATGGCTTCAAATGGATAATTTTGATATTTCTTCGTTAAGAGCTTTCCAACAGTATATAATATGAAAAACGCAGCAACAGGATCTAAAGATATAGCCTCCAGGAGTTATAAGCGCCAAAGAGCGAAACTGAAATTTGATCTGAATTTTTAGGGACTTCTCCCACACTTTCATTTCCTACCCACCAAGTCATAAAAATCCTATCAATAGGGGTCCCTAGCACGACCAAAGGGCATTTTTTTTTTCACACCTAGATAACCTCCACAATATTTAGAGCTTCCTTAAATGTTTCCAGAGAAATAGAAGATAGAAACTATAACTGTTTCCCAATTAATTTGTCCTGCTGAGAGATTGTAAAAGGAATATTAAGGACCTGTGTCTTTTGGTCACCAGCCACTGGAAGAGTAGTGCGAATATTTTTCAACTTGTCTAGGCCTTCCCTCATTTAGGCAACTACAAGAGGTATTCTATAGATGTATCTTAAGTTCTTATATTTCCATTTAAGGAGAAGTCTTTAAATTAATATCTTCTTACTAGGAAAGACATATGATTTCAACAATCATTTACTCTCAATTCTTTCCTCTTCAATCAAGTACAACATTGATATTATTGGTTCTTCTACCTAAAAATGAGTTTAAACCATCATCCTCAGAGAAGCTGCATCTCATATCTAGGACTGTCTTGTATATACTGTAGATCATGTAAGAAGATATGTAAGACAGACGCCTAAACAATGACTAAGACATTGAGATAACCAAAGTTCATGCTGGCCAGTGACAATCATTTAGACAATCGAACAGCCATGAAACCCAGATACTACAAAATAGGTAATGTATCCATATCATATTGTATCCAATAATTCAATTTTATGTGTGACCCTGACATATCCATGGCCTTCCATGCCGTATACGGGCATCATAGATAAACACAAATTTTATGGGTTAAATAATGGAAGCCTATAAACATGCCTGAGGTCCATCCTTTCTGGCAGGGCCCATGGTCCCAAACAAGGGATATCATGGTCCACCTATAAAGCATGGTCTAGACTCCCTTCTTCCAGCAAAAACCCACTAAAATAATAGTTGTCAATTCCATTCCTGTTTGGCCCTATAGTGAAACATTCCAACGTCTCTGCCAATTCTGGTGTTCCCCTCCAAAAAAGACATGATTAAAAAAATGAAAAAAAAAATATAAAAGAGTACCTAAAATTGAAGAAAATAGTAGAATGCTAAAAATAATACTATAAATGCATACTTGCATCATTTAAATTAAACTTCACTCAATGATTGACTATTTTCTAGTTTTCGCTGAACATGAACGGAAGTATGAAACATGGACCAAAATTGCCCAGAACTGGGACCGAAACGATAGGAATGGGCCCTAATTGAGCAGAGAAACCTTGGGGGGGTGGGCAGCCCAGGCCAATTCAAAAATGCTTCGGCCGGAATTGGCCAGAACAGAACAAATTTGAGTATTTGACAACTATGCTGACACGTCAACTGTTTGATGTGGAAAATAGTTATAAAAATCTAACATAATTTATAATATTAAAGTAGAATTGAACTATTACCAACTGCTATTGGCTCTGTCGAAGCAGAAACAGGCTGTCCTTCAATACCATCCTCCCTTACTGGAGTATAAATAGCAACCAACCTGTATCCCACATCGTCAACATTAGCTTCATACATCCTCCCTACCTCACCTGCATCAGCACACCATTTTATGATGCCAACAAGTGAAGGAATGATCAGCAAGCAAAACACAGATGATAGCTCAAGCAATGAATGGAGTAATGTGGTTCGGCTCACTTAACAGATCAAAACAATTTAATCAAAACAGTAACTTCCTCATATGTTCTAAACTAAAGACAGGATAAACATAAGACAACCAGCAAATAAATAAATAAATGAAAGAGAAAAGACAGTCTGGTTTAGCTTGCTCAACAGATCTATATCAATCAATCAAGAACTTACTTCCTGATAATTCCAATTTAAAAACAATAAGACGACCAATAAAACAAAAACAAAAACAAAAATCATACATTAGTTGGGTGCAAGTAAAAACACATAATAGTGAAGGCAAAGTTTTCTAAAGAATATATATACATGAGAGACTGTGAGTGAAATAGCACAAAGCTTCTACGCATAGCACAAAACAACACAGGAACAAAGTGTGTGTGTGTGTATGTGTGTGCGAGACAGCCTGTGGAACCCACCTGGTCAATCCAGGCTTGAAAAATAAAATAAAAATAATTAGAATAAAGGACCCTGCTTCGGCAGCACACGCACTGGGTAATGACTTTTTTTTTTTTAATTAAAGGGCATTAGCATCATAGATAAGAACCCCAAACATTTCTATTGTAAATATTGCATACCAGGTATTGAGATAAGGTCAGGACTTCCAACCATAGCTCTAAGCCACTGAATTCTACTTTTGCCTTCCTTTCCACCGCTGTAAACACCACGAACAGCATAGAGATTTGTGTGAAAGCCCCGTCCCTCAATCTCCAGTTTATCAATCTTGGGTATCCCTGAGAAACAAATAACACGAATCATTAAATGAACTCCAAGTATTTACAACAGGAAAAATCAGAGCTGCCTTAAACAATCCATATTCCTGCCATGCACTAGATGGGCAATCTGAACAGAAGGTTTAGGCAGTATCTGAAAACAAAGATAAGGCCAAACGGCTGACAGAAAGAGTAAAAAACTATAATCCAGAAAATATCAAAGAAGACTCAATGTATGCAACAATCAAAGGGAACCCTGAATAATTATATCAGCTTCTAAATGACTAATTATGGTCATATTTTAACCGATAAAGAAACCATATATTTAGACAAGAAAGCGAGAGACACAGACTAACAACTGGAGCCTACCACTGTTTCTTTGGTTACTGTACTCTATATCCTTCAACATCTTCCAGGGCACCATAACCAGAGCTCATTATTTTTCTTCCGGAAGCTTTTACTCTGACATCTAATTCAGATTTCAATTGGACTGCAGTTATCAAGGATCATTGTTCCACCACTGATTTTTGCATCTTTCTTGGTCATTCCCAATTTTATGAAAAAACAAGAGACAAGTGGTGATATCTCATTTTTCTTCTGATATTCACTGTCTTGCTATTGCTCCGACTACTTCAAAGTTTGTTTGGCTTTGAAGATTGCTTGCTGAAATGTGTGTTCATCTCAATCATCCTAGCCGGTCTACTGGAACAACAAGAGTGCCATGCACATTCCTCACCATGAAGTATTTGATGAACACACTAAGCAAATTGAAACAGACTATCAATCTGTGCATTCACATTGCCCACAATGAAGCATTTGATTGCGCACTAAGCATATTGAAACGAACTTTCTGTTTGTGCCGAAACATCTTTGTCAAGGCACTATTTCTCTTTTTCCATTGCATCCACCACTCAACGTGTTGATTTATTCACCATATCTTATAATGTTGCTCACTCTACATATCTCCCAAACAATCTCTCAATGCTCACTCTCTTGGATCATGAACATCGCGAGCTCGAGGGGCCATGAAGATTTGAATAGTGGCAACTAGGACTACCATATCTTATAGTGTGGACTGTGGAGTATGGACACTTGTAATATCATATTGATAATTTAGTGATTCCCTGTGATCCTCAGTAATAAAATTACACCTGCACACAATGATCCATAGAATAAGCATACACTTCTACATACTAAACTTGCACACTCAGGAAGAGTATATATAAATCCTCGTGGTTGTCATACACAATCTTCCATCAATCTCATTCTCTCTTCGAAACATTTTCAAAACTCTAATCATGAACAACCCAAATCAAAGGCTAGAATTTTTTATTTTTTATTTTTGAAAGATTGACTGAAATCATCCATTCAAAAAGAGAGGAGTCAGACTCTGTACAGTATAAGAGGCCTGAACCAAAAAAGACTCAGCAACAAAAACAAGCTGGGTCATGCAAAAACAGCACCTATACAAGACTGAAAGAAAACTAAAAATCAAGAAGACATGGCAGAAGTAGAAGAAAGGATCAAATCAAAGGCTAGATTCAACTGAGCATGTTAAACTTCCTAGCCTGGTATTAAGAAACATGTTCAAAAAGAGTCCATCCTATTTAGACCTAAACAAGAAAACTGAAATGCCTCAAGAACTAGGGTACACTGGCTTGTTGTAGACGGTTCTAAAGGTATCACTTACAGCTTGGTTGCTATATCCCTGAGTCCAGTGGTGGACCCAGGATTTTAGTTTTAGTGGGGCGGACACAAATACGTAGCTGGATTTTGTGGGCAAACCAAGAATTTTTGTGTGAGTTTTGGGTGCAGACCAGAATTTCAAGTGGATTTTGGAGGGAGGCCCAAGATTTTTAAGCAAGTTTTGGATTTTTATGAGGTTGAAAATCACAATATGCCTCATGCATATGATAAATCTAATTTGGGCTCCCAGTAATTTCATCATTTGAGAGAGTGCGCTGCTATAATTTTAACATTCATTAGGTCCTACGTAAGAAAATCTTTAATTAAGCCCACTACGATATGGTCATTGGGTGAAGCCCTTTTGAGATGCCATTATTTGTGCGCATGGAATAACACCATTAGGTTGCCGAGGTCCTTCTAAGTTCATAGCTAAGCTAGACAATCTAAGCTAGGCAACACTAGCTTCTTTCAGATCTCAGTAATGGGGCGTCCGCCCCACCTCCATAAAACGTGGGTCCACTCCTGCCTGAGTCATTGCACAGCTCATTCTTCGAGCTCTGCTTCTCTGTCCCACTTTTCCCCAGGGACGCACCATATGGAGTATAGCCAAGTGGTAAAGCATACATCTGTTGGTATTTATTTTATCGCTAACTTCAATAGAATGAATCTAGGCCTTACAACAAGCACTAAAACTAAGCCTAGATCTAATCCGAGCCCTACATTAGAGAAAACTGAAAATACCAAACTACCCCTATAACTTTAATAAACATTCCAAAGCAATCAAAATAAAGAAAATAAAATAAGATAGAGAAGCCAAGCAATCATGTATTCATGTGGCATGCGCTATGGATTGTCCACGTATTGTACGGATTAGATGTCCAAACAGCCCTCAATATAGCCTTTACTGTTTGGCTCATGGTCCCACCGTGAACCCTAGGGTTTTCAAGTGCCGGATGGTTGGCCTTCGATGCCAACTAGAAGACTAGTTTAGCCTTCCCTGCTCCTCCCTATCAAGCTTCAATAATCCTCAGCAACTACTGTGGAATGATCTCCGTGCACAAAGTCCTCAGCAATGACGAGTAAATCAGTCTTGGAAAAATGACAAGGCTTTTTTGTATCTCGCAATTGAATGAGGATAGGATTCTAACTGAAGATTGCCACTTCGAAAAACCACCATGTATATTTGCTAGACTCCAATGGTATGACACAACAATAGAATGATGCAAGGTAGTACAGTTACTAGTTGAGACATGGAATAGGACCTGGCAGAACTGGAGATGTCACTGCCGATGCCGGCTCACTGGACCTTCCAAACACATCTGTGACAATGCATTCGCATCTCAGGCACCGACCTATATCCTCCAGCCGCACCTTATATGAGGAGGAATGCTGTGAAGCCATTGGTTCAAAGTGTGGCTTCTCCCCCGTTTCTGATGAATAGAACCTATGCAATAGTTGCTCATGTCACATATGTTACAAATAGTGAATAGGTACTAGAATAGATGTAAACAAGCACCGCTAGCTTCATACCATTGGTATCTGACATCTTTCTTGTACTTGTCCCAAACATGCTGTTGAATCTCATTCTCTGGAACAACTTCAATGGCTTTGAGTATTTCTCCCTCCACCGCCTTTCCAGTCAAAGTGAGCATTTGTATTCTTGGAAGCTCTGAACACAAACATATATAATTACCTAAACATATACACCCGCAACTAAAAAGGAGGGGGGTACACTAGGCACAGACCTAGAGAGAGAGAGAGATGGAACACATTTCGAATGATAATAGCTTAAAGTAGACTACAATTTGAATCACTTAAAGCCTTCTATCTCAACTCAACATCAGTCTTTAAATTTAAGAAACATCACTTTTGCTCTGGTGCTTAGGTTTTGGAGAAGAAATTATTAAAGTTTACCTGGAAGAATAATATCTGTTGGCTCAGACAATTTGAGCTCCCCCACAAGTGCATCTGAGCGAATAGGTGTGTACCTGCAAACAACATTCAAACAAGTTACTTGGCTTCTGAAATGCATGAAGATTACATGCCAAATATTCTGATCAGCATTAAAACAGTAAGACCAAAATCCATGATTTAAGCAACAAGGAGAACAAAGTAACCACATTAATAAGCAGCATCACAATTTCCAGACCAAGGAAAAAATGTGAGACAGTACAAGAGACTTCTCCTCTCACAACATTTTGTCATATTTGTTTATGCAGATGCAAGAAAACAAGCTCATTTCCGTTCGCATATACCATCAAGTATCATCAAAATCGTAAGCATCATTTTTGCGAGCTCACTTCTAAAATGAAAATCTATTGTGTTAAAGCAAAAACATGTAAGAGTGTTCTAGAGCACAGATTACAGTATACATAGAAGTCCATACCTGCTTCATTTAGTTCCTCTTATAAATATTAAGATATTTGAATAAAGAAATCATCATCAAGATCAGGACGGGGGGGGGGGGGGGGGGGGGGGGGGTGGGTGGGGGTGTTTGGTGGAAAGGAAAAAAAAACATCTAAAAATTAGACAAAGAGAGTGAACTACAAAATTATTGGATATCCAAGTACTTAATCATGGTCTGCACATCTTTTGTTAAATTGACAATCAATGGTGATAACAAAGCTTAAAATTTTAAAAAATTGCGGAAATAGTATTAGTATAAATTTAAAATTTGGTGACTTCTCTACCAAACAACAACAAAAAAAAAAATCAATGTCTTTCATGATACAATAACATGAAGTGATGTAAAAGCAGTACTGACTCCTAAGGTTAATATTCTAGCAACTTCAGTAATTAATAAATCCTCACGTTAAGTCATTAACTACTTTCATACAAGAATTAAACCATAGTGAGGACATAAATTTTACCCAAACAACAAACGACAATTGTAGTCTGCATCCGTAACTTCATAAGTGGTAGAATTGGCTCCATTAATGAGAACAATGGTCCCTTCGTTAGTTTCTCTGTACCAGCTAAACAGGCTTGATCCCTGATATCCACCATAGTACCTGCCTTCTCCAGAATATACACCAGAAGACAACTCCTTAATGCAAACACTTGAAACAACTGGAAGAGCTGCCAGATGGTTAAATATTTCATAAGTATTGAGCAATATAGATTTATAGCTTCAACAAAAATGAAATAGAAATCAAGACCAAATAAAATATACCCGGCATGACTGGATTGTCGCTTATCCTGACCAACGGTTTCCCAACTTTTCCATCAGAACGAGTCGGCGCCCAATATAAGACTAAATAAGCTCCAACATCTTCCAGTGATGGCATATATGTACTGTTTCAATGAACAGAAAGTTAAAAAAGAGAAAGATGTTCATTTAAAGAAACAGAATGTACGACTTTATCACAGTTCCACCAAACTTACGAATCTTTCCCAATAATAAGTAAATCTTCAGAAGCTTCACAAATGTTCAATAATTCAGATCCTTGCAGCTTTCTTTTGGTTCTGTACCAAGTATAATCCCCAAAACCTTCATGACCGCCAAAATATGATTTCTGCGGAACCACTTCCTCATCCTCACAACCATCAGGTATGATGAGTTCAACACCCACAGGGTCAGCTGTTGAAATAACAATAGGAGAAACAGAAAATAAAATCCACAAGAAAATCCACAAGTAACCATTTTTGAGTAAAGAATCATGAGAAGGGAGAAAGAATTTCACACATAATCACACAAACTTTCCAAATTGTTTTTTTTAACTGATAACATGATGTGACTGGAACTCATAACCTCAAGGTCGTGTAGCGACTAGCGAAGCACCTTCCACTGTGCCATGGGCTCTTTGTCAACTTTTCAAATTGTTGTCTCACTAATTCATTAGTAAAGTTTCATTCCCATAATTATATGAGCCAAAAACAAAGCAGACAAAAGTCTGATTTAGGTTGCTTTGCAAAAAAGTTAAGCCTGGTTATTTTCCATAACGAGTTAAAAGAATCAACCTCAGACTAGTTGTAGCACTTACCAGGGGCAATGACATCTGAAATAATGCTCTTGGAGCTCCCTCTCAATCCATCTTTACGCATGGGTGTGTAAACAAGCTCAATACATTTACCCACATCCTCCAAAGTTAAATCAAGAAACTCTGCAAAGGGAATACTTCTAGTGACTACTTAATAAGTAGTGCTTGATTTTTCTCAAAGGTTAATCCACTATATGATGAAAACTGATACACTTACCTTTAGCACCTAGTTTATCCTTCATACCATTACTTTTAACCCTAAACCATTCGTGGGTGCAATTTCCTTTATCACTGAATTGTAAAAGCAAAAGGCCCAGGTTCAATTGCAGCACGAATTTAAAGCAGTTAAGGTTGATGAAAGTGGTAGATGGACGAAAGCAAACAAATCATACCCTCCACTGTATGTGGCAACAAAACTCAGACACTGCCCTTCCATCAATGATCCAAGAAATTCAAGAGATTGGCAAGTTGGTAGACCTGCAGCATGCATGAAATGCAAACATTGCAAAGAAATGGTTAAATTGCTTTCTTTACCCTTTTCTGAAACCTACATAACTCGAAAAAATAAACATAAACCAGTCATGATCCAATTCATAAAACCTATAACATATCGGCAACTCAATCAAAAATTAAATGATCCAAAAGCATCCATTGCTTTTTTCTTTTAACATTAGCAATCCATAAAGTTCACATTTAGGCATCAAGAGGATACCAGGTAAAATGGGTCCAATAGTCTCAGAAAGAACAGTGGGACCACGGGCCCAGTCACTCCTGACAGGCTCACATAAAACAGAAATCTGGAAGCCAATATCCCTCTTCGACAAAGTATAAGCAGCAGTCGTTGCATCATTGATTTCACTATGTGTTCCATCTTCACCAGTCTGCAAACATGATTTATGTCAATTACTGTGATGGAAGTTAAACAACAAACAGAATATCTACAGATTGCACTGCCAGTTAACTTCAGATAATCTACAAAGACTAATGTACAGTGACAACTGTCGAAAGGCATTCTTCTGATTACTAAGCAATCGATAACAGCATGAAGAGAGAAGCTAGCTTTAACCAGCATCAAACAAACATTATTACGAAAAGCTATCTTAACCTACGAGGATTGAGTATCGTACCAGAAACCAACGGTAAACAGAATTCCCCTCTTCACCTCCCCAATATTTCTTCTCCACATGCAGTGTTGATCCTTCAATTCCCTTCCCCAACAGCTGCAGGGAAAGAAGCCTTGGGCTTCCTGTTGGTATCATCGCATTTCCAATAACATATCAGTCAGCATTTGATAAGCATATATTCAACATTTTGAAAATCTTGCATTCTAAGGCTTGACTTAAAAATAAATAAATTCAAAAAAAAAAAAAAAAAAAAAAAAAAACTTCATCAAGTACTTGTACAGAACATGGGGACTGTAAGAGGTGAAAGTGCAAAGCCCTATAGCTGAAGACCATGACAATGCGCAGACGCCTGTCGTATTTTAGAGCACACCACTAATCTCGTAAGTAACTGATAATCTGCATGGGTCCTAAAGACTCTCCCTGGAAAAGGGAATCTTCGTCACTGCCCAATTCTAGTAGAGTTTTTTCACTCGTCTTTCTTCCATGGTTTATTGAGGTCTCCTTGGCTAGAATATTTTCTCATATTTTAATTTCATTGATTTTCTTTGGATTTATGACTTGGCATGGATATTTATACTTATGTATTGTACTGTCAATGATGGTTTCTTGTGTGTGTGTGTGTCCACAGTAATATGTGGGGGCCATTATTGTTTTGGAGGTGTTGTTTTTATTTTTTAGATTGTGAGCCCTGACTTACTAAAAGGGTATTATAAGAAGTGACTTGTAGGACCCAGATAATGACTAATAAGAATTAGTCTCTTGGCTAGTGTGGAAGGGGACCCTTTAAATAATTATCTGTTGATAGTGGGCCCTTTTAAATAAATTTTAAGTCATTTCAGTAGGACCCATAAGCCTTAAGATATTAAGTGTAGTTTTTAGAATAGATGGGACCCATGTTTTGATAAGCAGAAGGTCGATATAAAGGACTTGGGAACTGTTTCCAAAATCTATTTGGAGGAGTGAGAACACATTTGAGACTCTTGTAAGAGGAATGCATGATCCCTTTTGAAGCCATTCCCAAACCAGCAGCAGAAAGATCCCCACTTCTCCTCTCTCTCTCAATTTTTCTCTCTTAAAAACCTAATCCCTAGCCAGAACGGTAGAGACTAGAAAGATATCTAGTAAGAACGAGGAGAAGAAGTCAAGAATCAGCAATTTGGAACAAAGTTGATGACATATCTTTCCCATAAGTGAACCAACCCTCAGTCACACACATCAGGTGAGTACAAATTCTTAATTTACCGAATGTAATGCAATTTATTTTCAATCTACAGATCATGAGAACACTATTATGTCTAAATCTTTGAGGATATCATATGGGATTCGAGGGATTGGTAGGTATTGATGAAGAAACCTGCTGGCTGAACCCCCAAACTGACAGTTCGGGGCTGGCCAAACAGGTATTGGGGCTTGGGGGATTCAAACTGAACCCCTATATTGGGAAGTCCCACATCCCACATCGCCTAAGACCTGAGTCGGACATGGCTTCATATACATGTATGGGCCTTCCACCTATCAGCTTAAGCTTTTGGGTTCGTATATGGTTTCTTAATTGGTATCAAAGCGGGTTTGTGTACCCCACGTGGCAGACCCGTCCATGAAATCTATTGGGCCTACACATGAGGGGAGTGTTGGGAAGTCACATCCAACATCGCCTAAGTCCTGAGTTGGACATGGCTTCATAATACCTGTCTGAGCCTTCCACCTATCAGCTTATACTTTTGGGTTCGTATATGGTTTCTGACACCCTATAACAAGGTTTGAATGGGACCGAACCCAACTTGGGGTTCTCTGGTCTGGGGTTGATTGAGCATGTTGCATGGTACTTTCAAGGAAAATAGAGAAGCTGAAATGGAAAATATAGCAATAGATCGGGTCTTCACAACCAATGAAAGAGGTCACCCTTTAGCATATCATCAGTGTATATATATATATATAAAGGGGAATGTTCAAGTGCATCTATCCCTCACCATAGGGTGAGGGCACTTTTCCTTTTCGCACATGAAGACAAGGAAGTGTACCTCACCCTATGTACTTGAAAATTCACTTTTGTACTTGAAAATTCCCATTTATGGAAGCATCCCTCACCCTATGGTGAGGGATGGATGCACTTGAAACTTCCCCATATATAAATATATATATATAGAGAGAGAGAGAGAGACTGTTTGGATGATTCAAAAGACGGGGGCAAAAAGAGATGCCGAGATATATAAGACACAGAAAGACAGCAAAGAAGCCCCTTAATCTCTTCAGGGATATTGGTAGAGCATAGGAATGTAGGTATTTGGCCAGAATATGGGAATAGTGAAAGGTTTAGTACTGGAATGAAGGGGTTTCGATTGAGAAAGAAAGGGTTTTTGGTATGAATAGACTCCATCTACGACATGATTTCCAAGAAATGGCATTGATCAACTTGACTTTGAAATAATCAAATGATTCTGTGATAAACAATCTTCAGTAAACAAAAATCATACAGCGAAATTCACTCCAACCATGAAATACAGTGTTTTTTATGTATATTATAGACAGTACGTAAGACGAGTGCCAGGTATGAGTTGGGTCGGGTTGCCCGAGGCCCAAACCAAGCCCAAACCTAATCCAAATCGGGTTATGATTTTCAGGTCTGAACCTAGCTTTAGTTCAGAACCCTCTAACCCAACCCACCTACAATCTGCTTGAGTGAGCCAGGTTCAGGTCAAGCCCATCTCAAGTAGCACCCCTTGTTAAAACTAATAAAATCATGTAAAAAGCTTAATGAATGATCCTCTACTCCCTAACAGAGAGAAATGTAATCACCAGGACGAACCCGCTCCTGCCCCAGACAAGTTCTTGGCTCACCCACAGTCCCATCATCTCGAACGGGAGTACATTTAAAGGAAATGAATTTCCCAATAGCATCTTTTGTTATGCGGTATTGAAGCCCCAATGCTTCTAGTATTAAAACACCTTTATCAGCTTCCTTCTGCATAAAACCAACATGTCAGAATCACAATTTAAACGCTGCACCAAGAGGAAATAAATAACTTATTTCTAATTTATGATATAAAAAACAACGAAGAAAAATATTCGTGTTTCTTTACACTTCAGATTTTGAACTAACATGAAGCATTTTTATTAATAAAAAAATCTAGGCGTAAGTCATGTAAAGGAATAAACCTTCTAAAATTAATACCTCATGAAGACACCAGTTGTAGAGACTTTTGCCTTCATGGCCCCCTATATAGCCATATGATGCTGTTAATATTTCGCCCTCGGAATGATCACCAGTGACAGATAGGAAATTTATGCTTGGAGGAAGAGCTGCAACAATGTCAAAGACACAGTTACAGAACTTAAATATAGCAACAATCACATATTTTCTGTATTTTCTCATGTGTTTGATAAACCAATCATCTTCAGAATAAAAACCTAATCATGGATAACAACAAATTGTCCTGACATGCCAAACCACTGAATAGCTCACTGGTAGAGGAATTTCACTTCCCAAGGACAACAGGAATTTCCCTAGTATCCTAGATTAGACCCACAGTACTGTACCACCAATCTAATGAAGGGGGAAAAAGAGTGCTGACACAATCTGGAATTGAGAGAGGATACGAATGCAACCACAAGCCTCTATGTCCATAAAAGCAGGCCGTGGAGCATCAGGACCGAATGCTCATAAGTCAGAACTCCTCTTTTTAATTGCATCATTGAAGAGATTAATCCCTTAACAGTTGACTCGAAGGTGATTCATTTATATAAATTAGGTGATCATATTCATGCAGAGTGTAACAAAAAAATAAGCATGGGAAGCAGGGATTTAAAACTAGAGTGACTCGAAAGATAGAGACTCAAACCCTAGCAAATTGAGTCCATACCTGATATAGAAAAGTTTGATCTCCTAAAGACTTTGGAAGAACAAAATTGTTCATCTAAATATCAGGTGATTCAGTCTAATTAAATTAGGCAATATGGAAAACCTTGATCTCCTTATGGATTGAAAGATCAAAAATACTGTTCATCTGAATATGGTCACTGGCTTCTTCAACTAGGCCCCAAGCAAATCGAGTCCAATACCTCATATAGGATACTTTGGTCGTCATCATCTTCCTACCTCCCTCCTCCCTTTTCTTCTTCTTATGTTGTTGTAGGCACCAAAATCTTCTAACATGGACTAGGTGACAATATGGCACTACCTTCATTGGCATGCATAATTGATATTGTTATCCTCAAGGAATCTTTTATAATTAGATGATGGAACACAAAGATTCTTCTCTATCTTTTGATCATTCAAGAAATAGCTTTTCTTTTCTTTCCAATGACTTTGTGAGAATGGAAAAAGCTCTTTCAGTGATTAGAAACTTTAGAAATTTGCATGTGATAAGAATCCCCTAATGCTATTCAACCCCCCCACCCCCAACACACACCCGACCACCCTCACCCGAATTCCTAATGCTATTAGAATTTATATGTTTTTACATATGGCCTCCACAAAAAATTATCACCCAGTCCCTCCCACAACACCCCACCCACCCATACCAAATATATATATATATCTGGTTGTGTGTGTGTGACCCCACCCACTCACACCAAATATATATATATATATATCTGTGTGTGTGTGTGTCAAGAGAGCATAGGGATGCAGAAGCTGTAATCTATGTTCCATATAAAAGATTTCTCGTGTCCACTCCTCTGACACCCACTTGCGTCCCATTTGTGTTTAGAAAAGGAAGAAGAAGAAGAAGAGCAAGAAGGAGAGGAGGAGGAGGAAGTAAAGAAGAAGAGGATGATGCTCCCTCTCTCTCTCAATTTTTAAATATAACATAGGTAACAGTCATATCAGCCTCTCCAATTTTCTTTTAGCAAAAAAAAAAAAAAATGGTAACAGTTGTAGCAGCCCATAAAGCCAGTACAAACAGCTGCATTGGTTGTATCAGCAATACATGCAGTAAAGGGCCTATATTGGTAAGTGTTATTCTATCATTGGGCTGATGTGCGGTTCATATCGGCCAATTAGTGATCTATTAATTATAAGTGGTGCTTGTTCATGTAATTATATGCCTAAAACATATGTTTCTGTAATCACTCTAAAATCTGAAATCTGATTTGAAATCATTCATTCTGTAATTATAATGCACTTGCATGTTTTGATGGTTAATAGATGATGACTGTTATAATTTGCAAGCTATTTTGATTTTTTTTAACCATTTATGTAGGCCCTAGTAGTTCCTAATGAACCAAGTCAATAATGTGAACATATGGATTTATCCTTATATATATATATATATATAAAATATTTTATATCATATGCTATTTTATCAGACACGCATCCTGCCTTGCACTTTGGGCTCCAAGTGGCCTTTGCACCTCAGATGCTCCTTGCTCGATGACTAGCTTTTATGAAACTGGATAATTGTAGTACCATCAGATTCTCTAATCCATGAAGATACGGGCCCCTTATACCATCCGACCACCCTGCCCATAGAGGTGAGCTTGCGAAGTATGAGAATCACATTATTGTACACCATTCTCTCACTCCTTCATTCTTTACACACACTACATTAATCACATTGAAAAAAGATGCTCAGACTCAACTGATCGCTTCCAGGTTCTTCACTAGGAAAACAAAGACGGGGCTTGCTTCAAGTACCAGATTTAGCTACAAAAGAAAATATTATACCGAAAGCTGCCGCACTTCTTAACCAGTTCATGGCATGATTTTCTTTTCTTTTCTTTTTTTCTTTTCTCTTTTCTCTTTTCTCTTTTCTCTTTTCTCTTTTTCTTTTTCTTCTTCTTTTTTTTTTTTTTTTTTTGAAATGATAACTAAGTTCATGGTATGATCTTTTTTCCTTTTTTTATTTTTTTTATTTTTTGGTGCTCAATGCAACAAACTGTAAGTTTGTTCTTTTTTCCTTTTTTCTTCTCTTTTCTCTTTTCTCTTTTCTCTTTTCTCTTTTCTCTTTTCTCTTTTCTCTTTTTCTTTTTCTTCTTCTTTTTTTTTTTTTTTTTTTGAAATGATAACTAAGTTCATGGTATGATCTTTTTTCCTTTTTTTATTTTTTTTATTTTTTGGTGCTCAATGCAACAAACTGTAAGTTGGTTTAAATAAAGAAAGATAAAATTGATGACAAACATTTATAATTTCAATCAACTTCCATGGTTTCAAATTAATTATCTTCAAGAAATTTGATTAGAAAGTCTCAATAAATTGGATCCAATAGTATACAGAACTGGCCAACTAATCTTATCAAAGCAAAGTTCATAGATGCTTACTTTCGACTGATTTCTCAGAAATAACATATGCTGGATTGCCAGATTCACCATCTGGAGCCATAGGAGTAAATTTAGCAACAATGTAATAGCCAACAGCACCTAGGGGGATGCGAAAAGCCTACAGAAAATTTATTAATTAATAAAAAACAGTGCACTTTTTCAAGTAAATCCACAAAAAATATATAATCATCACATATGAATCCTTTACAGTAAAAGAGTATACCTTAGAATATAGTAAAATTCTGTCACTAAGAATATATGATCATACACAGGCCAAGAAACAGCAAACACAATTTACTAGTGAAAAAAAAAATCAATTTCATTTTTATTTGTACAATGTAGCCCACCCTATGATAAATCCAAACCCTCACAAATTAAATCTCAATTTTAGTTGTACAATGCCACTCACTCCAACTTGAGGCCAATCCAACTGTCACCTGCCGTTTGAATTGAATAACGCTAAACCTGTTTCCCCACTGGAGTTTCTTACAGGAATTTCAGTTCTCTAGGAATTTTGAAATTCATATATGAAATTCCCTGTTCCTGACAGTTCCTTTAGGGCATGTTTGGTACACATCCTCAGAGAGGATTTCTGTCATTTTTCCTCAATCCCGTGGAAAATCCACGTTTGGATCAGCATGGAAAAGCATAGGGAGGAAGAGAGAAATCCTTGTTTGCAAATATTTTGGAAGTCAGACACCCCCCCATAGGATCCGCGGAATCCACAAAGTCGCGGATTTGCGGAGCTACAGTGAATCTGACGTTAAAATAGGTGGGACCGGTTTTTGCGTTTTTTTGGTTTTCATGGGCCCCACAATCAAGATCTAAACCGGTAAAAGTGTTCACAAGGTCCAAAACGGCTACCACACCAAAAATCAACCGTTGATTCCATCTATAACTTGAGATATTTGCAAAACCATTCTGACTGTTAATATGCCCCACAGTTAAAAAAAACGGGATTATTGGCAGTCTGTTTTTTTCAATTTTTTTATTTTTGTGGGCCTCGAAATCATCATCTGAACCATGAATAGTTTAGAGGAGACCAAATACAACTAGGGGCCCAACTTTCAACCGTAGATCTATCCTCTATTTTGAGATATTTGCAAAAACGTTCATAATCTAAAATGTTAATTTTTTAACTTATGTGGCCCCCTTTGCACGATCTGAACCGTTCAGAATATCTAAAGAGACAAAAGTGATTGTGGAATGAAAGATCAGCCCTTGATATTTCATGGATTATGAGAAATTGACTAAAAACTTCTTATTGTTGGATCACATAATGCATGGACTCCATGATTCCTCTCTTCTGCCAAACGTGGAGCTATTTTTAGGAAATCCTCTTTGAGGATGACTTGATTCCAACATACCAAAGAAAACCTCTAACTAAGGGATTCTTCTCAATTTGCCAAACGTGCCCTTAGTAGATTCGAAGAATTCCAGAATTTCAAATTTTTCAAATGCATCAAAAGTGAAGCATCTGCAAATCCCACTCCACCCTCTAGCATTTATGAATGCTAGAATTCCAAGTTCCAGTGACTTTCCGGTGAAACTACAGCACACTATATTTCTAAAGGTAGGCCCTAGTGTCATGATTTCTAAAGGTGGGTCCCACATTGTAATTCTAAAAGGTGGGTTCCATGTTGTATTTCTAACAGGTGGGCCCCAAGTACCACAATTTCTAAAAAGGTCGGTTCAATGTTGTAATTTTTCTTGCATTGTGATTCCTAAAGATGGCCCCCATATATGACAAAATTTCTAAAGGTGGGCCCCATGTTCTAATTCCTAAAGGTAGATCTCATGTTGTAATTTCTATAGGTGGGCCAATGGACAACAATTCCTAAAAGGTGGGGCCACGCAATTCCTAAAGGTGGGTCCCATATTCATAATCGCAAAAGGTGGGCCACGTTGTAATTCCTAAAAAGATGGGCCCCATGTTATAATTCCTAAAGGTAGGTCCCATGTGATTTCTAAAGATAGGTGCCACATTGTAATTTCTAAAGTGGGACCCATAGACAACAAATTCTAAAGGTGGGCCACGTAATTCCTAAAGGTGGACTCACGTTTTGTCATTAGAAATTCTGGGCCCCATCCTCACAAATGCAAAAAGGTGGGCCCATGTATTAGCTATAAAGATAGGCTCCACGTTCTAATTCCTAAAGGTGGGTTCCATGTTGTAATTTCTAAAGGTGGGCCCTATGTACAACATTTTCGAAGGTGTATCCATGTAGTAATTCTTGGGCCCGTTTGGCACTTTACTAATACAATACAAGTCAAGTAAAGCCTCCATTTCTAGACAAGATGTCACATCAAATGCACTATATTCAAAACTCCCCCCATCTTTTTCATACAAAAAGTCAAAAGGCAACTACCTTTATCCACTAAAATACAAAAATACTCCACTTTTCCATGCAAAAAGTCAAAAAGATTCCATAACCAACAACTAAAAATAACATACCATCATAACCCACTTATATTTTATTCTTTTTTCAAAATCAACTTTACTTTCACTTGACTCAATTAGTAGTTACCAAACGGGCCCTAAAGGTGGGATCATGGCGTAGTTCCTAAAGGTGGACCCCATGTTCACAATCACAAAAGGTGGGTCCCACATACCACAATGCATAAAAGGTGTAATTCTAGTCATGAATTGCAGTAGCTATGGAAAACCGAAATTTATGGAATTCAGGGTGCATGAAATTCTCAGGCATTTCCAGGCATGAATGGAGAAATTTAAGATTGACAAATTTCAAAGCATTTCAAGACTCCAGCATTTGGAATTCTCAGACATACACCAGACATGAATTTAGGAAATTCCAATAAAGAAACGGGCCCAAAACTGCACTTATAGTAACATTTTTCCCTAAAATCAATGGTTCGCATCATCTAATGCGAATAATATTTTGCCAACTCCCAATCGACATCATACCTTTCCCATTGCCCCATCTCTATGATTCACCTAAAAGCAAGTGGGCCCCACAAACTGGGGTGAACACACATATATAGATATAGATATAGATATAGATATAGATATATATCTATAGATATATACATATACATATATAAATCTTTGGACACACATAAGATTAGAAGTTTCTCACCTTCGCAATTTTGGATGTGCTAACAGCTTCAAGGGCACTCTCATCTTCCAACTTTGAAGAACTTGTTTTAAACCACTGAACTCTACTAGATCCTTCAGAACCCCCAGTGACAGCAGCAGTTACAGTGACCTTACTCCCCTCCCTTAGGTCTCCAATAATCTTAAGATTAGCTACCTTCGGAGGTGCTGAAATTCAGATTCAGTCAAATACACAAGATGAAACAATCAATAAACTCATAGTAAACTATTATAATGCTAATGAGCAAAAAACATAAAGTGGACAATAAATTAAACTGTGCTGCTGTCAAAGTGATACCCTAGGTTTTATATATATATATATATATATATATATATTTATATATATGAGTGTCAAACTTGGACTAGTGACTATTCATGTGGGGATTAATGTGGGGGTAGTGTGTGAAAAGACTAGATGGACTCAACATGGGCCCCATGACCGAAAAAAGAAGGGAGGAAAAGGGGGCGTTTTTAAAGTGGGGCATTTTTTAGAATTTCCCATATATAAATATATATATAGGGAGATGCTCTGAGATGCTCCTATGAAAGCATCTCTCACCTTATTATGAGAGATAGTGTGGAGGCCCTCACATCCATATCCAATGCCAACAACATAAATGTGAGGGCCCCCACCCTTATCTCTCATATAAGGTGAGAGATTTCTCTGATAGGAGCATCTCCCACATATATATATATATATATATATATATATATCTCCCAATGAAACTGACCAGAAACAGAACTAATTCTATCAGTGGTGCTGACAATTATTCTGACAAATCAAATACAAATCAAAATGCATTCACTATTTTTTTATATCTTTAAAATACAAAGATACAATGTTCCGGCCACATGATACAGCATTATATCATATTAACTCAAAATACCTTTCTTCACAATCTCAGTCGCAACAGATGCAGATTTTCCTTCTTGCCCTGAACAATACAGAAATTTCAGACAATATTAAATGTGCAACTCCTTGTGCAGCGAACTTTAAAGTAAAATGTGTCGGAAACAAAATGAAATAATTCTACCCTCAAAATTTATAGGTATATAAATGAACTCCAGGCGTCGGCCGACATCCTCTTTGCTCAGAGTATACTCAGCAGTGCCAGTCGATACCAACACAAATTCACTGCCACAATAGAAGCGAAAAACCATTAAAATAAATAACCATAAACAACAAACTAAATAATTATATAAACACTGCTAATGAAATTACAAGACAAATCATGATTATTAAATTTTTAGCTAAGAAGGAAAAGCACATTCAATAAAGCAAATGATGTAAAGCCACTTGGAAAAGATCCTCTCCACTTGGAAAATGACCATAGATGCTTCAACAATAAAGACGCCTAACGGCTGACACCCATTATCTATAGCATTAAATATGGTTTTAGATTTTTAATCTTAATATTTAAACAATAATGATGGGATAAAGCAATGAAATTTTCTATTAGTAGGTAAATGATGAACCATGAATATAAAGGCGGCTTTTTGGGGGCTGCAGCCCACCTTTTTTGAGGCTTTGGTTCTCCTTCTTTAGGTTGATCGCTCCCCTTTCTTTGTAGGGTTTTTTGTTTCAGTATAGTTCTCTTATATTGTAAATTTTTTGAGCAATTAATAGCCACCCTTTTCAAAAAAATATGATAAAGGTGGCTGAGGAGCGCAGGTTCATAAGCTCCCATGGAGCATTGTAAATAGAGATAGGCGCACAAATAGTGTACACCTTAGGGGCACCATTGTATATAAGATAAGAGTTTAGACTTTCTCTCCCTCTCTCTACTGTAACTGCAAGACTTTGTCTACCCTTCCTTTTCATTTGTTGTAACCATACGATCATCAATCTATATATACTCGTGACAATTCTCACGATCTTTTCCCAGAATTCTGCTTATTCATTTCAATTAACAGAATAGTCATAAAATACCAACAACATAAATGGATTAGGACATCCCATGCTTGTGCTCAACAATGAAGCCCCCAACAACATGCTATGGAACCACCCATGAATGATAAGGTCTTTATGTATGAAAAGCGTAGATATTCTCCACATCAATCATCCTACTTTTGCTTGGGTTATTTTCCTCTCCAACTTTGAGGTAGATTCCGTTCAAGTTTTAGTTGAGCACTCATGTAAGAGTTTGAGAAGAAGAGGAAGAAGAGTCGTAAAGTGCGACCAGCAGGGGTCCATAGACCCATCCGTGAGCCCAGCAGTCCCCCTTTTCTGTTCATTCAGCACAGTTGGATCCAAATCCAGGGATGTCACCATTTCCCCAGCCCATTTATCTGTTTTCCTGCCTTTTGAGTTGTTGTAGGCCCGCTTAAGGGCCTTTCAGACTTTTTACTTATTTTAATGGTCAGGATTAGAGTTTAAGAGTTGAATTCAGTAGTTTAGACTGATCTAGGGTTGTGTTTGGTTAAGCGCATACTTAAGTAATGGAACCCAAAAGAAGATAGCTTCGGTAAGGAATTTGAAGTGTTGGACACCCCTTGACACAGCTGACTGAGTTTCTAGGAGAACGAGCACATTCTTCTCTGTGTTTCTGCATAAACAACTGCGGGACAGCAGTTGTTCTGAGTATTCTTTTGTGTTTCCCATTCTCTTTTGGTTGTTCTGGATGTTGGAAGATTTTTGGTGTGCTATTTGAGACCTGTAGCTGTTCAGGTTTTCATTTCCAGCCACTATTCTGTGCCGGCCAGCAAGCTACCTGCAGTTTTGTGGGACTAATGCAGTGCTGAAAGAGATTGCAGCAAGTAGTTGTTGCCTACAGATTGTTTCTGCAATCTGCAGTCCATCAAACTTGTCCACATTTATCTCATCAGATACCCCTCTCTCTCGCAATCATACAGAACAAAATATCCTCCTAACAAAAAAATTTGCACTTCTTAGAAAGATAATTTTGACCATTTAAAAATAATAATAATATTAATAATAATAATAATAACTCTGTCTCTGTAGGAAGTGACAAAACCCACTTACGTGGTGCATTCGGCACATAAAACTTCTTGGATGAATACAAACATCATAAACAATCAATTGTTTGAGGTCCAAATTTAAAAGATACAAGCAATAAAATGCACAGGAAAAAGAAGCAATGATCAACATTATATACTTTTGTATCCCAAAAAAAAAAATGAATATAGGCTTAAGAAAAAGTAAGAGATACAGACCCAGTTTCCAAGTTCTCACGCAACCAATGAAACTTGCTGGGACCTTCCTTTCCACCAAAATAACTTCCAACTCCTTTTATTGTATTTCCTTCTACAGCATCTCCAAGAATCCGCACATTACTGACTGATGGAGCAGCTGGTAACAAGTGATCCACATGGCCATCAAAATTTTGTCAGAACCTACACTAATCTGGTCTCAGTAAATCAGAAAAAAAGCGATGGATAAAACAGCATAACAATTAACAAGTCAGCAAATATGCAATTTCACAATCTCATATAGTTTCTTCTAAATGGTAACTCTCACAGAGTATATCTAAAAAGATTAAATTTCATTTACCTAAAAGGTGTGGATTACCATATCCACCAGATGACCATGCGTACATCTCTCTCTCTCTCTCTCTCTCTCTCTCTCTCTCTCTCTCTCTCTCTCTCTCTCTCTCTCTCTCTCTCTCTCTCTCTCTCTCTCTCTCTCTCTCTCTCTCTCTCTCTGTGCGCGCTTATCATAGATCCTCAAAGCTTAAAACACCCCAGTGTGTCAATTTCAAGTCGCTGGGGATTGATGGGTGTAGGATTAGTAACACAGCATATAAATATTAGTTAGTTAGGCGGTTACCTAATCTATTTTTGTGCTTTCTAGGGGATGCATGATGTAGAATATTTTAAATCCTTATGGATGAGGAGGGTCTTCTTTATGTCTTTCTCTGTACTCTTGTTCTTTTGTGTCACCAGTAACTTTCATGTGAGCTCTTCCAGTGACATTTTGTTTTTTTGTTGGGGGGGGGCGCTTTCATGAACCATAGCTGGAAATATAGAAGATTTGCACATAGCACGTTTTCAATTTAATAGAACTGGCTAAATGTATCATTATCGATGGAATAAGGTGAAATTGATGATCGTTTGTATATGCTTATGAGCACCATAAGCATGTGTGAAATTTCTAGTAAGGACAGAGATCAGACACGCAAAATTTCTAGTAAAGAAGTGGATTATATGCTACTACATAGTAAATCCAAGTGTGTTCAAATGTTCATGCTCACCCAAATTTGACGCTCGTCTGACCCATACTCACCACTTAATTAAATCCCAAAAATGTTTTGCATAGTTAATTTATAAAAATAAAATAAATAAATAAATAAAAAACACACTCAAGGACATTAAATCAGGGATCGGGACAATTTGAAACGACTGATTTTTTGCCCAACATTAATCCACATAATACCTTTTACCTCCTACAACAGTGATTGGCATCCAACAATGTGGGCTTCACAAGGATGTCCATAAACAAATCATGTGCAGAATTAAAAAAAATGTATATATAAAGAAACAAAGAGGCTTCTCACACACATCTATGAGGTTTGACAAAAACATATGCACTAAAATTTCTTTAAAGAACTCACCTGCTTTTACAAAGTCTGTCATCGCATACTGAGGTTCACCCTTGGCACCTTCCTCTGTAACCGGAGTGTACATGAAAACCAAACTCGAATCAATGTCATCAATAGTTAAGCGATACTCTTCATCTTCAGCCCCAACAATTACCACAGGACTACTGTTCCATCTTCGCCTCAACCAGCTGGGAAGAAAATATTTACATCAAATTCTTATCTTTCGCAATAGAAAAACTACTATAGGAATACAAATCATGGTTAATGAGCTCCTCATGAAAAGTGCATGTTTTCAAGCAACCGGTTTAAGGAGATAAGAGAAGAGAGAAAATTTTCACCTGGCCACACCTTTCCCGGGAGTCCCACCACACCATGCAACCTCAGCAAAGCCCTTGATTACATTTCCCTCCAGTAGTTCCCCTTGCACACTCAGGTTGAGAACCTTAGGATGCCCAGTTCCTAGACAACATAGAAGTCAAAGAGAGCAGATGTAATCATATGTCAGCTCTTTCCAATGAGCATTACATTAAGGGAGGAAATACTCAGGTGACCATTCATAATAATAATTATTATTATTATTATTATATTATTATTATTACTATTATAACAACCAGGTGGCGGTGGAATTTGTCCAGTTGACCAACAGTAAATAACTAAAGTAATAGTCAAATGCAAGTGGACAGGCTCAAAATAGTTCAGATTTCCTTTTACTGTACTCTATCGTCTGTAGACTACGATGCCCCCGGATATGATATGGATATGACATGGACATGCCATAGACATGGCAGGAACACAGATTTTACATATAAAAAGTGAAGTATAGGATACAATATGATATGTCACCCATTCTAAAGTATCCGTGCATCATAGGCTGTGGTAGTTCAAATTCATAAATCAGAACACCATATTGCTATCACCATTGCTTGCAATAGAATTTCTACCTGTATACCTCGACTGCTAGAAAAACATACAGATTATTTTAATGCATTGACTTAGACTCAATCTCTGAAATTGATCAAGTGGAAGGTCCTCATTGAAAAAGTCCTGCCTAGTAGTCTTGAATTAATTTTCTCCTCCTTCTGAATCATTAATTTAGAATTTTACTGAAAATAGAGACAAATCACAATGAAGGGCAACATGAAGATCCAACTTGACCAACTAAAAGAAATAAAGCTAAGGCAGAAAATAAAATGGGATTTTTACCTTAATATACATGTTAGAGCCATTAATTACCAATTAGGATGTGATCGTTAAAAATTTACCGCAAAGTGATTTGTACACTCTGTAGGCAAGACAAAAGGACAAAAAAAAAAAAAACTTGGAAGTTTGCAAGTTGCAATATTGAAACTGGGTGGCAATATTGCAACTAAAATGATATTGCAACCTATTTTAGTTGCAATATTGCAACCTCTATATAAAATAGATTCATAAAATTGAATGAATAAATTTACCTAAGTTTGTAGAAAAGTCTCAGATAAATTAAAGCTATACTTTGGACTTTGGAGGCTTATCAAAACCCAAGTGAAACAAGGGTAGGCAAAGGTGACCGGGAGAGCGAAGCCTCTGAACAGTCCAGCAAGTCCATTATGGACTATTTTCGAGCAAGGTTGAAAGGAAAGTTCTTTTTTCACAATATAAGCTGTTCGGTTGTGGAGAAAATAGATGAAGAAATTAGTGGAGGAAATTGCCCATGGAATAAACACATGTATTCTGTTTTGGGGCAGTTTGAATGTGGAAAAAATATGAAGAAAAACCCTCAAAGGAGCAAGTGGTCTACATATCTGCATCCATGGAGTGAACAAAGTACACTTTTGTAGAGGAGAAGAAAACTATGTTCTAATTTTTAAAAGGTGAGGACTGACGACAGCCTTTGGAGCAACAAGGGGAACTTAAAGGAGATTGTGGATAAGAGAAGAAAAATAAATCTTCATGGAACACGGAGAAAGCATTAGAAAAATATGTTTTAAAAGGTCTGGACAGCCTTTGAAAACAATGACAGGAACTTACAGAGATTGTGGAGAAGAGAAGAAAATTAGATTTTCCTAGAAAGTGAAGACAGCCATTGAATGGAATGAGAGGAAGTTATTACAGAGAAGAGGAAGTTGCAGGTGCGGCAGAAAAAATTGCAATATTGCAACTCACAAAAATATAGAGTAATCTTCTCTCAAAAATATTGCAACTCACACAGGCATTTTCGCCCTTTGACACAGCCTAAGGCTGTACAAAGCATTTTTCAGTAAATTTTTAAAAGTCAAATTAATGTCTCTAACATTTATTATTGGAAAAAATTCCCCAAAAAAAAAAAACACTAAAATGAGGCCTGTCAATTCATAGAAACTGTCTTCATTGTTTGGGAATGATAAGCTTCCCTTGAATTCTCTAAACCAATTCCAGTCAAGCAACACAGGACAGTTTGCTAGAATTCCAAAATAAACTTTTGTAATTTTCTTTCCTAATTTTCCATAACAAGGCCCACAAAAGTTCTAAAAAACTCGTCCCATCTCTATCGAACAAGCCCAACTGATCATCTTGTCAAGTCAGCAGGGTATGTGGGAATGTTCCATAATGCTGACGTGTCTAAAAAACACACTTTACACTGAGGCAAGCTTATAATGCACTGGTAGGTGATTAACGATTTCCCTTCCTCCGTGCATATGACATCATGGTTGGAAGCATGAATTATCTACTAGTTGCAGACTCTAAAGTGGGGATTTAGTTGCATGCCCTTACAAACAAAATGCCTCCGCAGCTCCACCATCCCACAAGGGTGGGCCACAACAAAGACCTTGTGCATGGAAAAGGATCCCTTCTTGTGGTCTCCTTGAACACCAATTTCACCAATAAATGTCTCGAGGATCATACTTCCAAAGTTCAATATCACACTCACATTGATAGACCTGAGAGGTGAGATTGCTTGGGAGGGTTCCAAATAAGGTTCTCATACTAGGGGATTTCGAAATCAAACAACCTCCTTTCATATATCATGTTCCCACTATCAAACCTCCAGTCACTTCATAGCAATATTATGCCATGACATCTTATTGCAAGAATATACCATTGAAAAAATAAATAAATAAATAAATAAATAAATAGAGCTTGATTGGAGAATCAGAAGCCCTTAATTAAAGAATCAGATACAATGATAGGAAACCATATTCCTTGTTGAATGGGGAAAATAATGAGTCTTCATTAGTTTCCTTAGTGGATAGAAGACCAGTAATGTATATAAGACGGTCAATGTCTCAGCTGTGCATTAAGCTCTTCCCATCCCCTTCCATGCAATGAAGAGATAAACAGAGGTGACAGAAAACTAAGCACTTAACAGTTCAATCTAAACAATGAATTAACATTATCATCTAAGGGATCAGACATTCAGGCTGTTTGCTGAGAAGTAAAAGTAAAAGCACCAAAGGTCCAAGCATCTGAACTACATCGAACATGACACAAAATAAGGATACGCAATTTTTTAACTAGCAAAGTTAATTAGCAAAGCAAGAAAACCAATGGTCAGCCACCATATAACCATGCTAATGAATGAACAAATATTATAACATTCATCCATCTAGCCTTTAATAAAAACAAATCTGCTTCCGCTTGCCGTGGTTAAGAGTGGCACCATAAGCAAAGCATTCTTCAAGTTCAGTGTAGTATATGTTCTCTTACAAAAATGTTGTTAATCACTCATAAGTTATACATATCTACTAACAACTTTTAGTGGGTACCCAAGTGTATGGCCGTTTCAAGTGAATAAGACTGAGTGTTCAAACAACTGCTTAAACAATGCTCCTAATGATATTCGGTATTATTTATTTTTTGGAAAATAAAGTATTGCGTAAAACATTACAATTTTTCAAAATACATTGAAGTGAAGAATCAAAGAACATAGCAGTTACGTATTTGCCCATGCCAAGCTGGCTGCCAAGTTGATGAAATTGAAGCCACAAAGCATCTACTACTTGAGGGTACAAAATCCTTATATAGTGACAGAAACATCTCATAAATTATCAAAATAAAGTACATAAATGTTACCAAAATACAAACAAGCCAGTTTAGGTAGCCAGTGACTCAATTTGAGGAGATTAATCAGATAATTCCTGGCTTTTCCTTGTACAGCCAGTTAAATTATTCAAAGTCACATAAAAGAGAAATGTAGATAATCAAACTAATCATGTAATGAGATTTGAAATGCACAAGTGCCGACCATTTGGGTCCTAAGGAGCTTACATGTAATTTTTCTTTCATACAAAGAACTAGATCAAACATCCCATGCATTTTCCTTTCTATGTTGGGGCTTCAAAACATATTTCGAAAGAATGAAAGCAAATTAAAATGTCACTAAAATATATATGTTCAGAAATTGGGAGCTAAAAATAAATGACAATGGATTTATTTTCTTTGAAAGTCTACTCTTAAAGAAATTTCCAAATCAGAATTACCAGTCATGGAATAGAAATGGGGCAACTAAAGTGTAGGCAAAAGTTGTATATTTTAAGACAACCGAAACATACCAATGTTGCAAGTTTATATTTTAAATTCGCAGTTCAACTCTACCTTATGCAGGCTCATCTAAAAAAAAGGTGATGCAGTAAGAAATATTACATCCAATAAACGTTGCATCTAGCCATCTACAATTCAATTACCATATCAATTTTCAAATCATAGAAATGAAAAAATAACATTACTGACAAAATTTTAGTTCTACCAGAACATGATGTCAGTAATGTTCGTTCCGATATTGGACGTACCAGGGGAAACAGGACAAGATACAGCAAATACAGGAGGATACTCTGTCTCTCTCAATATGGGAATGCACTCAACCTTCAGAAATTTGCCGATATCCTCATTCTTTGGCCAGTAAACCTGGTTATCAACCAGTCAATAGCTTAGTGTAGTGTACCATTTGTTGTTATAGAGGCACAACCAAACAGTTACTGCAGAATAAATAATGTGCAAGGACTTAGTACCTCCCCTACTGCATCAACAATAGCTGCAAAATTTGTAGGAGTTCTTTCTCCTATAAACCATTGGTATTTTAGAACTAATTCCGAATCACTGCTCAGAGTCCTGTCTTTGGCAAAAGCAAAGTGGCAGCGACAAGCATCTTGTTCAAAAGGTTGATCGACAGAGGCTTCCTTGAGCATGTAGCCCGGAGGCAAATTGTCTCTCCATTTCTCAACGAGAAACCGGAAAGTCGAATCTGCACAAAAAGCTCATGCAATTAAAGTCCATGACTACCAGAGATGGGGGGAAAACTCAAAACAGCTGTCAGGGGCGAAATAGAATGAACTGATATTTGATTGAAATAAGTGATACTGGTCAGGTTAAGCTTAAAAACCATTTACAATCGCAATGTATAGATTAATCTTCCCCACATTGTAATCTCATGGTGGCATCGAGGGGATTCAATAATCCATTCCCAAAAGGACTCCATAAAACAATTAAATATATAATACATACATATATATATATGTATATATATGACAAAAGGTGTTAGGGTAATTATCATTAGCAAGCATTTAAATGGTTTTTGTTCGTCAAGTGCTAAACTACTGGTTAAGAGATGGAGGAAAAACGTTTCATGGTGAGAAAACTAAATAGTTAATGAACATAAATCTAAAACACCAAACTTACAAGCAAGACCTGATTATGCTTGTAAAGGCTTATTGCACAGAGAATTTTTCACCTCTTCATTGGAGTGGAAAGACATGAGTGTAGAACACCTATTAGTAAATGTAAAGTTGAGTGCCCCACAAATCTTACCTCCAGCAAGCTCTGGGCGGCAGAACTCCCAGCCATCTCTAATACATATAGCAGTATGGGCAGAATAGCGCGTTGCGATTTCTTGCTCCTCACGAGACAGATCTACATAAATTTGCAGTTTTGAATACCAATATAATGATGATGATAATTGGTACCATCCACAAAACCAATCATGAAAAATAAGACTACTCGAATGAATTGTAATTATTAATAAGAATGGCCATTCAACTTGAGGAACTATGTAAAATGGTTGGCCAGAGAAGGATAAAAGCAATATTTCATTGATTTAATAAAAAATGTAAAAGGAATGGCATTTGTGGTACAGTCAACAGATCCGCTCCAAATTACCGCGGTCGTTAAACTTTTTCAGAGTAGGGCCAACCAGCAATATGGAAGCCGCTTCTAAGTGAGGCATCTCCAGTATGGGATTCTCCTCCACGCGTAAATGCTGCACAATGAAATATGATAATTGAAGGCTGGCCAACTGAGTAGAACCAAATTACCAAATAAAAAAACTAGTGGGTGCAACCGTTGATAGGAATTACACATCTATGAATATAGAAGCTGAAAAATAAATCAGCACTCAATGCAGATAAGGGATGTCAATATCAATACCCATGAGGGCAATGAATTCAATATTATTCAAATAAATACAAAATGAAAATTGAAAAAAAAATGAGGAATAATACAAAAAAAAACTACGCATTTTCAAGGTGTTGATTATTTGACAATTTAAGCAGATTGGTATGAACAGTGGTGAGAATGCAGATGACATAATTTCATCAGCAGCAGCAAAACCTTGTCAAACTACATTGGAGTCAGCGACATCAATTTTGCTTCTCTATTTCAGCCTATCCTAGACCAAATCCTTGGATCGGTTGCACACTAGCGCTTCTTTAAATCTATCCTTGTATCCTACATCTAATCCTCCTCGGCCTACCCCCTTTCCTTGAGGGACCATCAACGTGCATAGTAAAACGTTTCCTCGCTGGCGCCGTCAATGGCCTACATTGGACATGTCCAAACCATCTCAAATGAGTCTCTCTTAATTTATCACCAATTAATACTACCCCTAAATTCTCCCGAATGTGCACATTTCTGATTCAATTTTCCTAGACACATCCATCCCAACATTCTCATCTCTACTACTACTCATTTTTTGCATATTATTTCCTGATTGGCCAACATTCTATTCCATAGATCATAGCATACCAACCACAAAGCATGCCAAAGGGAAGTCTCCACTCCGTCAACCATCCAACTCTTATCCTATGCTCAACCATGGTTGTCAAATCGTACGATTCACATTGTATCGGTACAGAAACCATTCGTATTGCTTAGCAAAATCGCAATTAGCATTATATCATTTGATTTGTGCTTGAATCGTATGATCCAATTTGAATCGCACAATTCGTGCAATTTGTTGAGGTGGGAATATGAATGGCCCAACGTCTTTCTTTTGAAACGTAATCAAAAGAAAAACGTCATTCTTTTGAAATGGTTTTGTTTGTTTTTCATAGTTGTGATTTGTGAAGTCATTGCCATTAAAAGGGAAAATTGAAACCTAAAGGATTAGGATTAAAGAAAGAAAAGAGAAGAGGCTGATAATTGCAACAAGCAAAAAATCCCTCCGTGCAATGATGCTCCCCTCCAAGGTAAGTTCGCATTTTTTCCTGTTGCGTGGAGACTCTACATGTATCTCTTCTTCGTTGCAATACCAAGAAAACAGCTCCTTCTCTGCATTTCTTGTTTGATCGCCTCAACTTCCAGTAATCGCTGCACTCCAGAAGTTGTCATCGCTGCAACCTGATGAGGTGGAGGAAGACGAGCACTCCACTGTCACTGAAGCCCAAAGCTAGGTACAGTTTTTATTTTATTTTTTCTTCTCTTCCATGTGTTTGTCTCCCTTCCTCATTTCTTTTATTTATTTATTTTTTTTCAATCATCAGTGGGGCTCAACTATTCCACCACCCTAAAACTTCAGATTTGTGTGGGCCCCACTGATGGATGAAATCATTTGTTCTGTTTTCTTCTCACCTTATGGTCTCCTTTTTTTTCCTTCTTTGGATGTAGATCCATCACTAGGTCCCACATGTTAAATCCATTTGCATGGTGGGCCCCGCTGATGGATCAAAACCCAACTACTTCTCTATTCTGTCCTTTTGTTTCTTGTTAATGGATGTAAATCCATCCGGTCTCCCTTTTTTTGCTTGGTTAGTGGGTACCACACATTAAATCTATTTGTGGATCTCACCGAAGGATGGATCCAAACTGCTGCCCCCTTTATTGTCTTCTTTCAAAAAAAAATTAATGAATGTAGTTCCATCAGTGGGTCACAGGCCCCACATGTCAAATATATTTCAAGAGTGGACCCCAGTCCCCACCGGTGGATGAAATCCCAGTCTTGGTTCTTCGGGCTTTCTTTTTCCCAAGAGTGGGCCCCACTGATGGAGGGAGACCCACCTGTTGGCTGTTTTTTTTTCTCCCAATGGATTAGATCAATTAGTGGGGCCCTCTATTGGATGAAGTATCCCAACTGTTTGATTCCCACCTGCTGGTTGCTGACTTGCTGGTTGTTTTTCATGGATGCAGTCATGTGGATCAAATAGTGGGGCCCACACAATAAATGTATTTCAATAGTGAGCCCCACCGATAGATGAAATATCCCAACTGTTTCTTCAGCTTATTGTAGGCCTTTTCCTTTTGTTCTTTTGTGATACTCTAGTTGTTTAATTTACACACTTTTGTTTTTCTTTTTTGCATGCGCAATGTTAATGGACTATGATCATCTTGGAATATTTTACGGGATGGGTATTTTAATGCTATGGCACCATGAAAGAAAAGGAATGCTTATTTTTAATTTTGATATTATAGATATGTTACTTCTTTTTTATATCTTAATCATGTTTTTAGCGATTCAACTAATAGTATATTAAGATGCTAATATTTGTCATGTATTGATGTTGATGTGGATGGAAAATAGATAAATTATGGACATCTATAATTTTTTACTATTTTTTAAATATATTTTTAATTTTTTTCATCTATATGAAGAAAAGTAGAAATTATCCTACGATTCGCAATTCGATTCGATTCGATTCAACCCATTAAACGATTCACAATTTGACAACCATGTGCTCAGCATCCTTCTCAATCTCTCCATCCTTACTTATTATAGAGCCAAGGTGTTGGAAGGATACACAAACAATCAATGGCGTTCAAAGTTTGAATGGCGTTCAAACTTCATAACAACACACACTAGCATGCAAATGTAAGCCCAAATGAATAGGCTTTCTTAAACAACAAGAAGTCACAGCTCGGGGGACGATGTAAAATCGCCTCATGTTTTAAGTACATAACAAAACAAACTGACCTCAAGAACTGGTAAGTGTGGGAATCCCTTTAGAGTTGATATTTTGTTTTTGCTGGCAGCTAATACCTGTGTAAATGGGAAGGAAAAGATATAGAGATATAAGCAAAACATACACATATATATTAAAATATATATGTATGAAACCAACAAACCTGCAGTCGAGGCTGACTTGCCATGGAAAGAGACTTTAACCTGTTTTGAGCAACTGAGAGAAACTGGAAGAAAAAGGGCATGAAGAAATTTTCCAAATGAACTATAATGAATTCATATCATGAAGAGATGTGTTAAGTAATTGTTTCTATAGTTTCCTATCACCAATTGGTTTTGGGATTACTGGCTAGCAACTCTGTCATAGAAACAACTACTTAACAAGATGCACCGACCAAAAAGAAATATTGATCAGATTTTATTTTTTTTAAAAGGACAGAAAAAATTGTGATTAATGCATTTTTCAGCAGCATACCTCCAAATTAGGAAGCTGAGGAAGGCTTACAAGCGATGTGATTTGATTCCCAGCAAGATAAAGTTGCTGCATAATTAAGACATGGCAGGCACAAATAACCCAACTCATGAGTTATGAAGCATTTTCTTCCTTTTTGAAGGAGGAAGAATATAATATGCACACACCTGAAGGAATTTGCAATTCTCAAGCGGCTCAAAACCCGGTCCTTTAAAATCATTAAAGCTCAAGTCAAGAACCTATAAAGAGAACAGAGTTTCCTCTATCATGTATGAATTACTGGCTCACCTTTCCACATACAGTAGCATGTAGGAGATAAATTAAAACACATACAAAACTAAGCCTAGAAAAGGATTCTTACAAGAGAAAACAGTAATTTGTGAGAGGTGGAAATCTTTTCTTTTTTTAATGGTACAGAAATTTAAAATCTAACAATAACCAACCTAGAAAACCGTAAAATCCAGTGGTTTTACAAGAGAATGAATTGGTACCATCAACATGAGGGAGCTTTCTAAAACAAGGAAACTTTCTAAAATATTATGATCAAGAAAACAAACCTTCACTCGCTTCAAAATCTCAATTCCCTCCACCGATGACAAAAGGTTGTCCCTGAGGTAAACAAACTGCAGTAGAAAAGAAGAAACACAGTGGCATGAAATGGAAACAATATTTTCTGTACTGATCAACACAGGAAGTGTCTGCATCCCCCTAATGCAATAGAAAAAATAATTCAATAAATAAAAGAACAATCAAATAATTCAGGGTGTCAATGGACCTCAGATTACCTGGTTACCAGAGGGTTCCCACCAGAAAATATGGGTACCATACCAAACCCAACCAATTTACCTTCCTGTACCTTAATATGGTCAGAATCAAGGAAAAATTAATCACACTGTGATGCAGTGACCATCCAGTGATTGGAAAGCACATTTAAATGTATCGATGCTTAAAGATACTTTAGTCTCTATATTAGCTAGGTGTTATTTGTAATTGGCAGTAGTTGCAGGGGCAATTTTGTAAGTTATGATAAGTGATTAGTAAGAAATTTAGTCACGAGTCTAATACTAATTGACTCACTGCCAGCCTTCTCGCAAGCCTTTCTTTCTTCTCCTTTTCTTCCTATCTCTGTCTTCCTCTTCTCTCCTCTTTCATTCTTCTTCGTTTTCCCATCTTACCCATAAGGAGGAGGTTATCCTCTAATTGGTAAAAGAGTAATCACTCGGCACTGATAGTACCAAGATTATAGTTTACACCACAAGTTGTATGGACTTCAATGTATCAATTGGTGCCATATATGATGCAGCCGATTGATTGAGATGCGGACGGGCAGGGATGGAGATAGAAGATGGAGGGGGGTAGGTCAGGAAACCCCGAATATCTTAGCCTCACGCCAAACTCCCTATCACAAGCGAGGAAAAAGAGAACTTGGGGAACCCAAAATCACTCTGAGAATTTTCATTCATCATAATCTTCAACTCCATAGCCAAGGAGGCTTTACATCACTTAAATAGGAGAAAACGTAAACCTAGAACTAATCTGGACCATCCAAACAAATTAATGATCAGGATTACAACATCTAATAAAAATAACTTAAAATACAGATACAAACTCTAAATATGACAGAATATGTGGGCCAGGCCCATTGGCTAGTAGACCCATGGGGGACCATGGGTCTGTCCTACATCAAAACTCCCCTTCTTGGAGAGAACTCCACCTTGAGTTCCGTAAATGCCCTCCAGGATGGAAAATCCAACGTATGAACTTCCAATTCACCAGTTGGTCTTCGTTTTCTTCCCATGGCCTGGAAGCTTGACTCAATCTTTTCCTCCACTTAGAAGGAGAATGGAGGCGTTACTTTTGCTGATTTCTGAACTTAGCTTGAATGTGTGAGGTGGCCACTAGATGTTTCTATTAATAACCTCGACCTGTTACTATTAGTGAAATATCAATCCCCTCCCTCGAATAGGAAGCCATTCGAATTCGAAACCCAACAAACAAACGGAACAGACACATAGAGGTAGCATGCATCCCAGGAGTTTTGAACTCGTGACCTCTATCTCTGATACCATATTAATAACTAGTAACAGTAACACCAAAAGCTTGAGCTGTTAATGAACAGCATAACAATGCATATCAACAGCTTCAATTCTTAAATTTCTATTAACTACTCACAGTCTTCGAATATCAATTGTACATCCCCGAAGATGAAATCAATGCGAGGAACCTCAATTACTTGAACTTCTTTCACACCCTTCGTAACAATAAATGTTTCTTTTGATGACATAGTTTGCTTTTTTGGAAGTGACATTACGATCAGATCCGTCGGATGTTCAGTTTGCTTACTAACCATATCTAAGTCTTCGATTTTCTTTGTTGCTTGCATCTGTTGATCAATGTTGTCAATCCTTTTGTCTTCCGAGTTTCTGAAATATGATCTTCTTCAAGAGAGCATGCCACTTGATCCAAGGATGCCATGGAGTCTCCTGTTGCCTGTTTCGACATCTCAATGCTAGGCTTGATATCCTCCACTATGGGTTCCACAACATGGACTTCTGTTGTTTGTAGAGACTGTCATTCTTGCGACTTAGCTTTTCGGAGGCGATAATGTTTTATCAAGCGCTCAACATGGATTGCTTCCCAAAATGCTTCATACATGTCCTTGCAGTCCTTCATATTTTTCCATATGCTTGTATCAAACCTCTGATAAAACTAATCACATAATGTTCATCATCGGATCATCCTCATCCAATCCACATAATTCTTGCAAACTTGAAAACTGGTTGGAATACTCATCAACTGCTAATTCTCCTTGTTTCGGATTGAGGAATTGCTCAAAGTAGACTTCATTTTCATCATACCATTGTCCATATTTAATTGCTTATGTCATTCTTTGAAGCTCGTTGTTAATTTCAAAAAGTTGCAATTCCATATTGGCCGGCAATTCCATATTGACTTGGATGTAAGGAATGTAAAAGTTTTAACTCCCTAAAAAAAATGGACTGACCTGATGTGAAGATATGGATTCCAGGAGTGTGTAAGTGGATACAAATTAGTGATTTGAATCCGGATGGTGAAGATCTTGCTATTGGAAGATGGAAAAATTTGATGGAATCCGGGCCCACACCTATTTCTACACCTTGCTGTCATTTTTTTTTTTTGTTAGGTAGAACAGAAAGCGCTTGTCCCCGCAATCTACCCATATCAAGCATCGGCTTGGCTTGAGCTGTGGTCTGGTTGGGCTAGGCCATGCAGAACCCATCTTTTTATTTTGAACTGTTTCAGATTTGACCCAAATTAAGCCCAATTGCTAGTAGGCTCGACTCTTGTCACAAAAACAGGAGGCCTTGGTTGCCTCGTGCTTCGTATGGAAAAGAGAGAAGAAGGGGTGGGCCCCGGGTTCTCTTCTGCTCATGGTTTAAAAAATCAGCCAAGTCTGAGTCAACTTGGACACGGCACATACTGAGTCGGGTCCTTTGGGACTCGGACTCAAAATCATGGGACTCGGCTGAATCGCATGACTCGGCCATGCGACTCGGCGGACTCAAACATGCGATCAGGCCGACTCGGCCCTCTAAACATTTTATTTGAAATTGGGACTCGGCCCGACTCAACCGAGTCCCATGCAACTTGGCCAAGTCGACTTGGATTTGGCCATGGCCGAGTCGGGTCCTGAGTCCGATTTTTTAAACCTTGTTTCTGCTTCAACAAAACGGAAAGCGATAGAAATGGAGCGATGGAGCACAATGGTGGTGATGCTTCGACGGTTGCCTATTGCTGGGGAAAATGACAATGAAGACGACAGATGATGTAGATGCTGGCTAGTGATGATGCTCGAGGATGGCAATGTTGCTCGCCAATCAACGGCAAAGATGGCTTTGTGAGGTGGCGACAACATCGATGGCAGCCCTCTGCCTTCTTTCTATTTTGGATGAGATGCGAGGAGATGCAAGGTGGAGATGGAAGTTGAAGGAGCAATGATCGACTAGCGCTGTAGTTGCTTCGACCAGAGCCGGTTGCTGAGTGATGGCAATGACCAAAGGATGGTGGTGCTACTTGTGCCAGGTAGGCTTTCCTCTTCTCTCCAATTTCTTCTCTTCTCACCATTTTTTCATGTTTCCTCTCTCTCTCTCTCTCTCTCTCTCTCTCTCTCTCTCTCTCTCTCTCTCTCTCTCTCTCTCTCTCTCTCTCTCTCTTTGTTCGGAATGGGGAATTCCAATTTCCAAATGGGTTCGACAAGGGCAAGCATTTCAGCTGATATGGAAATGGAGGCTAAATGGCGTTTTGCAGGGATTGGGATTTTAGGGTTTTCGGGTGGATGGCTAGGATTTTTTGAGTTCAGTCAGGGGGATCGGTGGAGAGAAGTTCTGGTTTTGGAATGGGCTGATGCTTCATGGATTCTAAGGTTTGGTGAAGGATCCTAGGATTTGAGATGGAATCAGGTGATGATTTGGTGATGGAGGCTAGAGAGGGAGGGGCTATTGTGTTTGACTTTAGTGGATGTGGCTGATTTTGGGCTCCGCCAAATGGGTGTGGTTGAAGAAGATGTCGACACTTGGGTTTGCCAAGGGAGGAATGACAGAAAGGGATATTAGGTAAGTGAGTTTTTATGGTGGATTGTGCTCGGATTTGGGGATCTAGGAAATCTGGTTTATAGCTTAAGGTTTAGAATTGTTTTGGGGATCTCAGGGAATTAGGCTTTTGGTTAGTTCAGCGATGAGCTTGTGGGGGTTTTAGGTATTCGGTTGGATGTCAGGGTTTTGGAAAATTGGGAAGAATTTTGGGGCTTAGGGCTTTAGGATTCCATAATGAGTGGTTTTGTGCAGTGTAGGTTTTGACATAGTCTGTGAGAGGTGACGGTGATGCAAGGAGAGAGGTCAGATGATGCGGGGGGGTTGTTGGGGGGCTGTCAAGTGCAATGATGATGATGGTTCGGCAAGGATTGAGCGCCGATTACCAAACTGGGTGTATCGATCTTCTGCTCTAATACCATTTGATGCAGACAGATGATCGCGATGCAAGCGAGCAAGATGGAGGGGGGTAGGTCAGGAAACCCTAAATATCTTGGCCTCATGTCAAACTCCCTATCACAAGCAAGGAAAAGGAGAACTTGCGGAACCCAAAATCACTCCGAGAATTTTCATTCATCAAAATATTCAACTCCATAGCCAAGGAGGCTTTACATCACTTAAAAGAGGAGAAAACATAAACCTATAACTAATCTAGACCATCCAAACACATTGATGGTCAGGATTAATACATCTAATAAAAGTAACTTTCAATATAGATAAAAAAAAGCTCAAAATATGATAGAATATGTGAGCTGGGCCCAAAATGATAGGTCAAGATGGATGGGCTGGGCCCATTGGCTGCTTGACCCATGGTCCCCAATGGGTTTATATATGAGAAGTTCGGAACCACCTTCATGCATAGTATACCAGATTTCCAAACTTACAAGTTTTCCTCCACAGGTATCCAACCAATATATGTGCCTTTCTCAAATAAATATAAACTTGAAATAGTTCAATTGTTGAATCTTGACAAACAAATGCAGTTACAATGCAAGCTTAACAGCAGATATCTTACCTCTAAATTTGGCGACAAGTTCAGCCCACTGGCACGAAGACTGCGAACTCTATGACCTCTAAGATCCAGCCTCTGTGACAAAGACAGACCAATTAGATAAAAAATAAAAAAGGGTGACATATATGATCTCGAATGCAAAAAACTTCTACATTTATCTAAACCCAAAACCATAGTGACCAGAAATAAATAAAACACTAAAGATCGAAAGCTTGCACCAACTAATATCATCTGAGCCCAACCAAAACCCAAATCCCCCCCACCCCCCCACCCCCCCCCCCCCCCCCCCCCCCCCCCCCCACCCCTTCCACCTTTTCCCTTTCCACAGGCGCCAGCCAGAAGGAAGAAGGGGAAAAAAAAAAAAAACAAGAAGAAGAAAAATACATAAAGGAAAAGGAAACGAGAGCTGAAATCAACATTTTGAATCCCTGTGATAACCTACCCCAAAAAAAGCAAAATATATGGTACAACTATAATGCAGTTTCCCCCATGTTAGCCTAACAGAAAAATCTGAAACCATGGCAAAGATATAGTAAAAAGTCATGTCCTCCACTCATAGAAAGAACTTCCAAAACCCAAACCTAAAATGGAAGGAGAATTACAAATAATAAAAATGTAAATCAAAAGTAATTAGGGCTTCTAAATAAAGAAGTGGACTTAAGAGGGTGTCAGCTTCAGAAAACAGTGTATCTCCTGACTCTGAAGTCTGAACTCACATACAGCGGAGCCCATTCCCCAAGATCCACACCACTGAATACATAAAACACAAACAATGTGGGATGGAGATCCTTAATAAATACCCCACATTATAATATTTTAGCAGTTTGGTAGTAGGCCTACCTATTCATAGGAGCTAGGACAAGCGAAACATGGGGAATGTCATCCTCCATAGATATGGAATTTAAAGATCCCGAAACCATACATTTCCTTGGCCACAGCACCTTCTGTTCTTAATAAATAAAGGTGTATTTATCTACAACCTAAATTATAGTCTGAAAATAATAGTGCTATCAGAGGTTCAAAGTCTCTGACTTTGCCAAAGCCATAGAATTCCAAGAAGTTATCACCAAATATTCAAAATCAAATAAAAATTACTACAAAATAGCATAAACAGTAGGGCTAATGATTCAGTGCTTACCACATCATCCCCAGCTTTGATCTCCACCTGTGGAAGCATTATAAAGCGAGAATCTCGACTGTCTGGAGTTGATGCCTTTCTACGACCTGACAAAGACGAAGAGCCCCTGTCCACGGAAGATGAAAGTGACCCAAACCTTGAACCACTGGTAACCGAAGGGGAACGGGCCAGTGGAGAAGAGATCTTAGAAACTGTCCTCCTGATACTGCTGCTGCCGCTACTATCCAAAGATGAAGAAGGAACTCTCTTTGAAGTAGAAATGGATAATGCAGGTTTAACAGCAAGTTTTCGAGTAGAATCTTGCTTGCCGGTGTCAGATTTTGGAGATGACCGTGATACCCTGGTTGATGGTGAAATGGGAGACGATTTTTTTGTTTCCGATACACTCACTGGAATTGCAGCTTTGGTGCCACCCGGAGGCAGCGATGCCCGTCTACTTTCTCCAAGAAGCCGGTTGTCCTGTGTACGAGTAATCCGTTTTTCTTTCAATGACACCTCACCTTCAGGTGGCTTAGCAACTGAAGCTGACTGTTTCTCCAGCACTCCTCCAGTACTGTTTCTTCGCTTCGACGAAGCTGCATTTGAGCTAAGAGATGGTCGTGTCGGAGTATGTTTAACCGCATTTGAACTTGAATCTGAAACTGCTGTTCCTTCTGCTCTTTTCCTTGATGAAGCAACTGATCCTGAAGCCTTGGCTGCTGACAAAACACCAGACTTCATAGTGTTTGAACTTCTTTTAACACTTTCTATTGAATTGGCAGAAGATGGTTTACTGGGCGTTGAAGCTTGAGGCATTTTCCCCTGTTCTTCACTAAAGTTTGCTGATGCAGCCTCCATTTCTGTAAAATCCACCCTTTCTGCCCCCAGAACCATTCAAATCTGAAATGGGTCGACCAAAATGCAAGTGGCAGTTGAATGTGGAGATCTTTAAAGTTCACAAATATTCAAATTGGAAAGAAAAAAAGAGCACATTTTGAATCCAAAATCATAAAAATTCAATAATGCTCAACTGAAAGCCTGAACTTCAATCACTTAGGAAAGTAATTCACATGTCTTGAGTAAAATGCAGGTTTCATTATAGGGAAATGTTGGTTGCTTTATTTACAAAGATCCCGGTAAAGAGGGAAAAGAAAACCAATGCGATGCCTAAAATAAACAACTTAACGTAAAAATGCAGCTTAAAGGTCCGTAATTACTAGGATCAAATAAAAGCCCAGCCTCTTTTTCTTTCAAAGATACTGGAGAAAAATGATGGTTTAGCTAAATTCAAAGCATCTCACCCCCATCTAGGGAAGAAAAGGAAAAGGAAATTTTGAAAAGGGAAAAAAATAGAGGGATCCAATGGATAAGGATCTAAACCCCAAAGAAGTCACCTTTTCACAAATGTAATAAACAACGACCCTAACTTTAACCAATTACCTCAACCTTCAGTGATCTCTACAGAAATAAAGATGTCTGAATTAGAAGCAAAAGCTTCAAAATCATCCTTCAGAAGAAAAACCAAGCAATTCAAAACCTTAACATAATCAATTAAGCAAAAAGTTCACTGTTTACCGTTTCTTCGGTAATTCGACTGTCTTCAAGCCAAATAATTGCAGGTTTTCAGACTGGGATTTATGCTTTTTATACCGATCCACACAGAAAAAACAACAGAGAATCCGACAGAGTGAATAAAGAAACTAAAAAAACCAATGCAAATCAAACAGGAAACTTAAAATCTGCTCATTTCTTCGATCTTCCAACTATCCAGGGATAATCTAGGTGTTTCAACAACAAAAAAAACGATGCATGTTACCAATCTGGAGAAGAAACTGAGAGAGTCAAACAAATAGAAACCACAAAACCTAAAAATCAGTAACGATCAAGCAAAAACAAGAGATTCTCCAATATGTTCGAACTATAGACGATCTATACGATAATGCAGACATCTCAGCGAGAAAAGAAGCAACTTTTATCAATCTGAAGATCATCAGAAGGAGAATCCGAATAATGTGAGTGTGAAAATGCCACTCTACAATAGCAGAGAGTAGAGGTGTGTTGGATTACCGTAGAAGCTTCCAGATCAGAAAAGCTCGAGAGCTGAATCGGACATCTTTGCCTAGGGTTTTGGCAAGCGGAGATTTTCCCACCAACGAACGAGAAAGCCACAGTGACTGTGAGAGATGGAGAGAGAGAGAGTATATATTTGTTCTTTGTTTGAGACAGCGGACCAAACAGGACGTCTCAGTAGTCCGCGAGACTACTTCAGTTTTCGTAATATACATGCTATGGTAGACGTGAGCGGTACCGATAACCAGATAAGGTAATCCAATGTAAAGTGAAGTTGACTGAATGGTTAAATCAATATAGATTTATTTATTTTCATGAGAAAGTGATATGTTATTAAAAAAAAAAAAAGCCAGCAAACAAGCTACCAAAAACAAAACAAAAAACCTCGAACGCCATCAATAAAACAAACAAATGCCTATTCACAATGAGGCCATATAAAGTTTATTCTAAATTGTCTACATTTAGCATTATAATGGGCAACCATATTTAAATATCTTTGAATGAAAATTGTCTCAAAAAACCAAAAATGCTTCAAAAACTTCAAAATATCTCCTATGAGAGGTTGGATAGACCAATCATTGTTGCCCATAATACTTCTTACAACTTTTAGAGCATCCATATGAACTCGAACTCTCGATAATTTGCAGCCCTTGATAGTATTTAACGCAAAAAGGTAGTGCACTCGTTTCGGCCTCTTTAGCTGAAATCACTCTTGGTCCTTTGGAAGTCCCTGTAGCCACAAGCGATCCATTAAAAAATAATGCAAAACCGAAAGCCGATTGACCTGTATGACCATCAAATGCCGCATCGCCTTAACCAATATAGATTAAAAAGTGAGAATGTCAAATAAAAATACGATGACCTTTTATCATTTTATGGTTCGAAAGGTTTCTATTTCTCCAAAAAAAAATTAAGCATAGGGTTTTTTGTGATTTATTGAAATGCAAGACTTATTTTTTGACTTTTTTAATTAAAAAATTGTGATTTTTTAAATTTAATATTTTTTTATATTATTTTTCGTCATTTCATTTAATTCACTTTACTTTATAAATGAATTTTCAAAACAACTCCAATAAGGTGAATGGTAACCCCAAAGGGTTGGCCGAGAGGCCATGACCACGATTCCTCCCTCTTTCGGAGTTAGAGGTCTTGATATTGACTTCCAATTCTCCTTTTTCAGGAATCGAAAATTGAGTCTACTGATGCTATCACCATGGGAGTACAGGGGTGTTTACCCAACTTCTCTCTGGGCCCGGAGAAATTACTCATCCGGCTCCAATAGCAAAAGAAAAAGAGGAAAAAAGGAAGAAAAGGTTGGATAGGTGTGAAAACTACAGATTAAGATGATATCACGTGCTACATGACTATGCTAATTGACCTAATGAACATGATTCGTGAAAGATAAGGCTCCCGGCAAGACCGGAGCCAGCCAGGCAACAAGCATCTTCTTCTTTTCTTTCTTATTTAAGAGAGGGACATTGAAACTTGAAAAAAGAGTAGGATCCTATGAAACCTTGAGGCTAGGATTCAGGAGCAATTCGTAAAATGTCAATTAAAGTTTTTAATGTTGAAAGATTTTATATGATACGTTTGAAAAAAACGCTCATGTCCATTGTAAATTCTCATGATACCAACCCACAACATTACTTGTGATTTTGAAATTCTAATGGAGGAGGACTGTACTTGGTGAAGGAAAAAAAAGGAATTCTTCGTATAAAAACTCTATGAAATCTTATAAAGAACAAGTCCCGTGGGCTTTGTAATAAATACTCCCTTCCTATTTACCATTTGTTGTGTTTTATTTATCTTGCTTTATTTAAATAAAGCTGGGTCACCCTCAAATTGATCATTGTAAATTCCTTGTTAGATTTTGTAATGAGCCATAGAGAAAGGAGCATTTACTTTCAACAAATTTATATTTGTTGTGAGTGGAGTGGCCCAGTTGTACTTATCCAACGATTGAAAAGAAGGTTGATAATAGAAATAAGATAAATTAAAGAAAATTTATCTCATGATGATTATGAATGGGGCATTAATCAATGTCCCTTGCTTTGATTAATATGAGTCTCGCCTTTGATCGGTCAATTTTCTATTCAATTAGATAGAAATAAGCAACCAGTTGATCAACAATTTGAATAAAACCATCTTCGTTTATTTATGTGTCGACATGTATGCAGTTTTGTTTCCTCCGATGAGATTTTACTATCTTATAATTTTTTTGACATGATGTGACACATTGTTCCTTGTATTTGCAAATGTCATGTTTTTTTATAAGTATTTCAAAATCTCTAAACCACATAAAATGTCTAAAATTACTTTTGAAATTCTAAAAATTCCAATCCCTTTGCTTTCTAGTGGAATTTCAAAATGCTTAAGTACAAGGAAGCATTCGGGAATTCTGCCATGTTTGAAAATTATAAAATTCTATAAATAAGAATTATGTGAATTCCAGTAAAAAAAAATAGGCCATAACTAGAAAAAAAAAAAAAAAAAAAGAAGGAAAAAGAGTGGACCAATACTTAATCATCGTTCCAGCGAGGGTGAGCCATATGTGGGTCACAACTTGTTGGGGTTGGTTGGTCCATATAGTCTTCAAATCTAGATTGTTTCTCTGAAGTTGTTCAATAAAATAACTAAATGATGAGGGCATTTTTTTAAGGAAACCTAGTAGTACATGTAGGTAACCTGCTCCACTTTTTGGAAATCAGTTGCAACCACTTACTACCGCCACAGACATGGACTGTTGCTTCAGATAGTTTTCTTAATTGCAATATTCTCGAACACATTGTCCAAATTTTGTTTGAAACTTGTGATGATTATTGTGTGTCTATTTTGTATTTCTTCGTTATTTTGATATTTAGAATGATTATTTCTCTGAAAGTATTTATAAAAATTGCCAAGAATATCAATGCTTTAAAATATCTAGGTGTTTTCTGAATATATATATATATATATATATGGGCAATATTAAGATAAGAACTAGTTCCAACGCATTATATAAGTAATTTTTTATGGAGCCCAATTGTGGGCCCTATTTGAGGATGGGACCAGGGATGATGGAAAGATCTATGTGAGACTACCACAAGTATCAAGTTTGACCCTGAACTCATGCCCCTAAACCCTTCATCTGTGGCTCACAAGTTTAATGGCTTCATATTCAAAAAAATATTCAACATTCGATCAAACGGTTCAGTTTATTTGAATGTGTGCCAATCATTGGGATTAGTAACTATCAGGAGATTTCCTATTGGTTGTTAGGTTTGGATGGGTTATTAGTTGGGCTCCGCAAAAAAATTCGCATATAATAGATGAGAACTACTTCTCAATTGGATATTTCTCTCTCTCTATATATATATATTGTGATAGCACCTGTGGCAACATTTTTTTCCCGAGGCTATCACAAGGATCAGTACCAAGAAGCTCATACAATACCTGAGTGCTCCACACCAGCTCTGTCACTCCTATGGTCCCTATGTACTAATGGGAACAACGTTCAGATATCAATATGGACTACGGAGGCCATCTGGCCAAGTAACAAGGCAATTTCTTTTAAGCTTGGTTTGGCCTAGTGGCCATGAGACAGGAAGGAAAGCTACCCTTATAGGGATCGATTGCACGTGGGAGCGGGAGTGCGAGCGGGCCTGCTGACCACAGCAACAACCCCATGCTTCCTAGATAACAACACATTTACATGAATGAGTAACTTGATAACAGGCGTTTATCCAAGGAGACCTGCATCCCCCAACATCTGCTTAAGATACTCTAACCTATATCGAATGAATCATCTAACAAGCAAAATGGATGGCTGTACAGAATGGGAAGGAAGAAATGCTGGAAAAAGTTTTAGGGTTGTTTCATTAAACAAAGGTATTAATTGGAAAAAAACTTATTAATTTTTTGCATCATCTTTGTCATCATCTTCTTCTTCTTTTTCCTTTTTGTCCTCGACTCTTACCCTTTTTTGTGCATGACGTTTGTTAGTTTTTAATTGACAATGACTTAAAAAGAAAAAGAATTTTATCATACATCAACTATGTTAGCTATAACCTAGGAAGGAGAATATTAGCTAATTAAAAAAACAACACATGCAAAACAAGTGCAACAAATATGTGGATATTAATATTGATGTATGGTAAAACTATAAAAGATAGAATCAATAATGAGTGCTTTCATAAGCATTTAGGAGTAGTGTCAATGTGTGATTACCGAAGAAAAGCTCATTTGAAATCACTTGAACACGTTTGCGTAGCAATGCGCTAATGAGGAAAGTTTTTATGTACAAAATGCGGCCAATTCTTTCATGGTATAAATAGTTTAAGGAAATTAGCCTCTCTAGAGCCAATTATTGTGACCGAAATATATCATTATCTACCGTCAAATTGATCATGAAATAACAACTCACGATTAAAAACGAGGAGTTGTTTAGTTGGTTTGTAACCCTGCATCTCACTTGAATGATCAGGGATCGATCAATGATCTCCCCCACTCCCCGCATGTCTGAGTTCTCAGACTTTGTATGTGCAAGTTCCCTCTCCTCACACGTACAAGTACTCATTCTCCCCTCGTAGGGTTCTCACTTGCAAGTGCAAGTTCGTCTCCCTGATGTAGGGGTCCCAGCCGTTTGGTAATTTTATTTTTAAAACCAAGCGAAATGAAGTGAAGCGAAGCATCAAATAAATATGGAATAAAATATAAGTGGATTATGATGTTATTTTATTTTTAGTCGCTTGGTATGTAATCTTTTTTACTGTTTGTAGAGAAAATTTGAGATTTTTTATCTTTTAGCGGGAAAATGAGATTGCTTTTTAACTTTTATTTAAAAAATATTGTGATAATTTTGAATTAAAGTATTTTTGATGTGATACTTTATCTAAAGAATGAAAACTTTACTTAACTTTTATTATTTTAGTAAAGTGCCAAACGGACCCGAGTTGCTTATGATCATTATCTACCTATAGGATTATATTTATCTCTGCCATATATAAGACCCACTTCGAGTTCTACTTCACATCATGCTATTTCCACCTTTTTTTTTTTGTGATCGGCATGCAATAATGCATTGAGTGCGAGATAAGCGAGTATCCATATTTTTATTCAAGGGCATGGCATGGGATGGGATGCACTTAGAAAAACTAGTCAGAGGTCCCCCACAGACCACAACACCCTTGTGAGTTTAAAGGCCATACAAATCTAAATATATCCATATTGAAAGAGGAAAGGCACATGACAGCCGGCCTCATGGGTTGGATTGTTGGAACCTTATTAAGGTCTGCTGAGGTCACATTTTAGCGTCCTTGCGCCAAAGTGACATTCTGGGCACATTTGTGTATGTTCGTTCCCTGAACTTTTCTCCTCTTCTGCACAATAAATTTTATTTTTCTCAAACCACCCTGCCATGAAAAGCTTCTACGTAGAAAATGTAACTTATTTTTATATCTTTTTTTGGAAAAGTTTTTTTTTTTTAATCCTATTGGAGGGTCCCAACTATTTGGGCCGGACTAATCCCTTTGGGCCCAGAGAGAAGCCGGTAAATTCCCTTGTAACCCCAGTATGATAGTGTAGTTTCAAACCTACAACCGCTGAGTGCAAACTATGGTCTTAGGCCAACTCAACTATCTCTTGGGGTTAAAACTTTTTTTTTTTTTTAAAGCAGCTGCACCAAACATATATTTTACTATTGCATGGAAAAGTGTTTCCACGGTCATCACTCTTTTTTTGAGAAAATCTGCCAATCAAACCTGCCCTCAAGAATTCTAAATCTCAAATAGCAATATTTTTCGGAAAATTAGTTGCAACAAGCGACTTTTCTTTGACTCTCAAAGATACTAAAAAGGTCCAGTGCAGCAAGCAAGCAGAAATCTTCTTCAGACCTCTCTCTAAAGACTCTGTTATACAAATCTGTCATAGTAGAAATACCTGAGACTGCTCAGCTAAAACATCAACATCAAATTACGTGAACCAAATCATAAGAAAAACAAATCACCCCACGACAGGCCCTAATACGTTGTTCAACAAATTAGAAATGGACGGTCGATATCCATCTAAGTGTCACATTTAGAAAAAGGGATCCCAATTGGACGGTTGAAAAACATCCAGTGTTTCAAAAAACAGCTCATGTTTAGAAACAGTAAGACCCCATTATTCTGAACTGTTGAATCTATGAATTATGAGTCCACCATGGGTCCACATGCATGCAACTGTCGGCTCTAGAAAATGCGCATTATCAGGCCCTATGATTTCTCCAATTCAGTAATTCAACATGTGGGCCCACCAGTGTTGATGAAAACCATAAACTGTCTTTGATACTTTTTATTGGTGGGTTGTATTGTAGTACAATCCTTTCAAGGGAGGGATGAGTCATCTTGGATTCCTCTTTTTGTCTAATCTAGAAACATGGGCATGTTTTCAAACTGGCTTGCCTTATCTCCTTAGCAAATGCAGAGCTCAGATACTGAGAAATGGGAGTGGGACCCAGAGAGTTGGATGATTAATGTGATGGTGACTGTTATGGTTTTGGTGGACACTTTCATGAAAATTAACAAGGTGGGTCAGTGATTATAAAGAGTTCAAATTTCAAACTTGATCTTGTTGATGGATTTATAGTGTTGGGACTTGTAGGATTTTCTGAGTCACACTGTAGAAGGATTCATAGTTTCAGACTCGCAGATTCAGCCCTGATGAACCATGTCTCCCGGACCATCCATTTGAGACTTTGGGATACAGGACCTCAGCAACTTGTAAAATATGTTGTCATAAGATGGACGAAGATCTGCAAAAGGCAATCAAATAGTTTTTCCTTTTTTATTTTTCTTTCATTCAAAAAATAATTAATTAGGGACTTGTTTGATGTAATCAAATTTTTAGGACAGTACTTCTAAAGATGAATATCCAAAAATGATCATGAATAACCTTCCTTTTAATGGAAATTGAACGAGAAATGGATACTCAACCATTACCTTACCAATTCAAATCCTAGGAAAGTCTAGGTCCATCTAGCTACATATCTATTTTTTCTTTCTTCTTTTGCCATGTTGTGCTACTCGTCCAGGAATGATGCGTTTACTTGATGAACCATGATCGATCCTCAAGCATCAGTGCAGGACCAAGGTGCCAACATCACTCGGTTATGAGCGTGTTGGCATGTACTTTTATATCCTCCATCTCTACCTCCTTGATAATCTTTTAGGTGGAGCTGATTTAATCATGTATTTGTGTGTATTCAGATCACATGTATTATGTGCAAACAAACAAGCCCTCATACGTCTCAGTACCTTTAATCTCTTGCCTCTAACCTATTCAATACATGTTTAATTATGAATTTATACAAGTTCAATGCAGAGCAATCAAAAGGTTTTAATAAACATCGTGGTTTAGATCATTCATTATACAATTACCTAAATCCGAAATGGTAACTACTTTTATGGATCACTACATTTTGATGTAAACAGAATCTAAGAAAGTTCATTTCTTTTGCAAAAGTTTTTAGAACCATAGTGCCGTTCCTTTAAATCCGTATTCTTTGAAAGGTTGGAGATTCTAAAATCAAGATTCCCGTGGTCTTAAAGACCTGACTAAGTGCCCATTTAGCCCCTCTTTGGTACCTCTCTCTCTGGTATTATTGATGCATTCAGGGAATATATGCTTGAGGCCCACAGGTCAAGCAACAGAGACATTTTATTTTTGTATGGGCCATATCAAAATCAAGTTCATTAGCTGTAAGAACACCAGCAACTCTTTTATATTTTCCTCTAATTTCTCATTGATTATGTTCAAAGCAGATTTGCAATCCTAATTAATCATTGAATAGTTATTGTCGACTTCATAATTTATTCATCTCTCTCTACACCTTGTTGAGGTCAACGTCTACCCTCGCTCCAGAGCGGTCATAACTGTGGTCAAGCCCCCGCCCTCACCATAAAATTATTGTTGTCCCGTTTCTTATCACCAATTGATTTTTGGATAAATGGGAGCTTAATGGGGTGTAAGATCCTACACACCTTAATATTGCCATTGTTTAATTGGTGGGTCCAGTTTGAAGAGGAGAGAATGTCCCATGCCATTGTAGCTTTCTTCCCAAGCACTCCTCCATTTCTCAATGTAAAGAGTCCAAATGCCAACTCATACAAGGAAAATAGATACGTTCTGCACGTTCTGCTCTTCCCCTTTATGGCTAAAATCAAGTGTTATTACTTATGCAAGGGAAATGATAGTTTACCTTTACTGTACATGCTCTTATTACTTGGGTGTTAGAAACAGCACTGATAATCAAAGCCAGTGAGAAAGTCCACTTAGAAAAAAGTTGAAAGATGGGAGGGGAAGGAGGAAGGGAGAATAGTAGGGTATGCATGTGGGAAAAGCCCTCTCCAATGATGATCCAGACACATGGTTTAGTTAGTCAAATTTTGGTGGTTAAGTGATTCAAAATTTGGTAGTTTCGTGAGTGTATTTCTTGCAATTCACACCAATGGTGGACATTTGTTGGGTCCACACAAAATTAGGTTGAGTGCCATTTCATTGGTTGTTAGAGAAAATGGCCAGGGGCCTAATTGTGTTGGCCCATTGGGTTAGCATCAGTTTTCCAATCAATTATATTGGGAAATGTTTCATGTAATCATGTGGAATAGAGCCCAAATCTAGATTTGGTAATGGCTCATTCACAAGTTTAACTTGTACTTGGGGACCTGCTGGAAATGACCACTTGCTCAGTGGTGTCTTTGGGGCCTCATGGGCCGGGCCGGGCCAGCCTGAGTCGCGAGCCCAATATAGATTGGCTGTATTTAGACTTTGTTTTTAGGCTCATGACAATTGACAGTATCAAGGCCCTAACTTTCTGGCCCTTGGTTTCAATTTGACAAGGGCAATCAAATTTTAAACATAGTTTTTTCTTGAACCTTGAATATCACAGCGGCCTTGCATTTGGGAATTTGAATCGCGAGCCTCTAACTCTAAGAGATTTTCGAAATACGAGAGGGATCAAAGTGGAGCACACTTATTAAAAATATCAATTATTCAAAATAAATACCCTGAAAATGTATAAGGTGTCTCCAAAATATATTCCAATAAAAGAATGCCCCACCAAATAATTGAACATAGGATGAATAATGTAATTATTAACATGGATTAGATTTTGTTAATTACTTTTGTAATCAAATGGTCAATCTTAATATGGACCAACTCATATTGGAGTAAAATCTATGGGATATTCCACTTATTAAATTTGGAGGGTAAATCATTTCTTTTGAGCTGCTCAGACTTCACTGTGGAGTTCCTCTTTGTCAACTCGATATTTTTCTACCCCAAATCCTTGACTCTAAATATGAATGGGCTTTCAATCTCTACCGAATGGCTATGGGGTGTGAGTAGGGATGTAAATGGGTACCCGATTCTCTGATTACCCGGAGGTTCCGACCCGTTAAAAACCAGATTTGAGTTCTTATTTAGGCCCCGATAAGTAAATAAGTCCGAATCCAGTTCCACCTTGGTTCGGATTCGTGGATCCAAGACCCGACATGTTACCTCAATTTATAAAAATATATCATAAAAACAATGTTCTTTTAATATGATTCTCTACCTAGACCTTGACCCGAATCCAGACCCGTCTCATATATGTTCTAGTTCCGGTTCTGGAGCCAAGAAACGGGTTCCGGGTCCGGTTTCAGGTCCACCATGGACCCGGACCAGAACCGACCCGTTTATAACCCTAGATGTGAGATTGACAAAATCGCAGCAGGATACCTTTCTAATGCACTGAATTTATTCTATCATCTATATCTTTTGGTCTATTCATATATGTTCTAGTTCCGGTTCTGGAGCCAAGAAACGGGTTCCGGGTCCGGTTTCAGGTCCACCATGGACCCGGACCAGAACCGACCCGTTTATAACCCTAGATGTGAGATTGACAAAATCGCAGCAGGATACCTTTCTAATGCACTGAATTTATTCTATCATCTATATCTTTTGGTCTATTTATCCACAAGCCCCTGACAGGTCAGTGGTCGGGTTCCTTTGTTTATCAGTTCTTTAGATTTTAGTATTTTAGCAGATTACTTCTTCTAGTCAAAATTACGTCAACCAAGATTTGAAAACACACACCTAAGCCACTTTTGTCAAAATGATTGAAATATCCTTAACCCAATGTCTAACCAAACACAGAATAATCTGCGACTGTCTTGGCATTCACCCCTAGCTCTAGAAAGAGCTTTTTTTTTTCTTTTTTTTCCTCTTTTCCCTTTTTCTTTCACTCCTCAACTTTGATCAAGCTAGCCATTTAGCTTTACCATGGGCCTGACTTGTGCTCAAGCCAGCTCATTCTGCGAGGGCCTTTCCTCTGAAATTGAGATGGTCATCAACAATGCTTAGAATGGCTCCTTACCTCAATGTTAAGGAGTGACAGTTTTTATTGGGAGGTCCAAGATTTGAACCTAGTTTTCCTCCTCCTTGCGTATGTGAGGAGCAAACCATAGTTCGAGGCCAACTGAACTATCCATTAGGGTTATTTATTATTACCTCATATATGTAAGTTGTGTCTCATTGAATATCCGAATTACCATCACCTTGCATATATAAGTTGTGTTGCACGTGCAAGTTCCCATCACCTATTATCTTGCATGTGTGAGTCTCTCAAGATCCCGGCCCCTTACATGGGCTAAGCAAAAAAAAAAAAAAAACAGTTCAATCCCTCTGGTTGAGCCAATGGTTTGGATCTCAATGCAACAAATAACCACTATGAGGAGGCTACTCAATGTCTAAAAAATTCCACATTAAATTGATCCCTCCCAGATCTGTTCACCCATGAATTAACATGCATCCTACTCGACACTAATCCATGGTCAGATAGAAACCAAATAAAATTGCACATGTAAAACCATTAATCGACCATTTTCCAGCATTAGACTGCATGTCAGGTGAACCATTAAGCATTGAATCTCAAGGTGGAAACTTGGGTCATGAGTGTGATTAAGTATTCACTTGTATTCATTCAAACTTATTTTGCTCATCTGGCTTGATAATCCAACAAGTTGCATTGATCTGGGTGACTGTAAATGGGTTTTTAAATTTTGGATTGATGTAATGGCAGGCCAACCCATAATAGCACCAAGATCTTCTCCTCTTTTTTTTTTTTTTTTTTTGGTAAAGAAGATCCACTCATTGTAATGGTTGATATGCACTTTTTAAAACCAAACCTGATTTCTCTTTTTAATATCACACCACCCAATCAGTAGCCCTTTTCCTTTAAAAAAAAAGGTGAATAGTTCTATTCCAAAGTATAAAGTGTGCAACTAACAAAAGAATGAAAAGCATGCTCCAACTTGATTCCCACTCCCCGGAAGTGAGAGAAGCAACAGGGGCGGATAATGATAGGATCTGGAAATCGCACAGTGTGACTGGGGATAGCACACTGGCGTCCCACAGCTCTCTTAAGGGTTTAGCTTTTCTTACTATATCCTGGCCACTAAGCCACCAAGCCAAAAAAAAAAAAAAAAAAAAGAGAAAAAAAAAGAAGAAGATAATGATAGGAAAACGAATAATAATGGTCGTTTAAATTGGAGGATGGATTAAACCTCCCTGCACACTAAGTGAGGCTGGATTCCTATTAGATAACAAACTCAGCTGGGAAATAAAAGAAGCTACGCAACAGCAAACTAAAGCCAGATACATGGCCAGAGAAACCATCCCCAAGCCGGGTCACACAAAAAAACAAAAAATCACTACGCCGGAGTTGTGTTGTCGTTGACGCTCCCCATCAACTCGGTGATCTTGCCCCACGGCTTTTGAATGGTTGAGACTATAGTTTTAAATTTCGGTGCAGGTCTTTGTGCTAGTCCGAATCGAGACAAGTCGTCCGTGCCGGTTCTATTTATTTATTTATTTATTTTTTATAACATGGGAATCCACCGACCCCCCTTTGGGAGATCATTGGTAAACCCACTGATACATAGAACTACCCACATACTGTTGCGCCGTTTTATGTATCCGTGGATTTACCAATGATCTCCCAAAGGGGGGTCGGCGGGTTCCCATGTTATAAAAAAAAAAAAAAAATCAAGAAATCTTAAAATCTTATAAAAATAGATAAAATAAAAAATTAGTAAAAATATAAAAACAGAGCTATTTAACAAGTATCCAATCGAAATATAGTGATGTTATATTGTGATAGAGTGATGATAGGTGGGTACATACCAGCACTGGTTTTTATGGATAATGATAAAAGTAAATTTTATTTAAGCTGAGCAACTTTCGCTAACTCGAGTTACTTTTGAAAGGCCCACGTAGATGCATGCAAGACTTAGAGACTATATGGAATGAAAGGCTTGGATGTGGCAAGATAATATGTATTATCTGGCCATTCAAATCATCATAGCCTTTTGTTTTTGGTCCTCATTCAGTAGAAAAACAGTTAAAAAGAAAAGAGGTTATTTTAATAAAAACATAAAAGCACAATGGCCAGGATTTAAACTCCAGCAATGAAAATAACGTCATTACACTCCAACTGGTTCAGCTACAACACTTTGTGACAGCTATGTGAAATTTTTATTAAATACAAAAGAAAGAAGCTACGATAAAAGAAATCTTACCTTTCATCTTTGGATTATTTTGGAGAGATGGGGAGAGGAGGACTAGAGGTTTTTTTTTTTTTTGAGATGTAGATGAGCGAAGAAGTGAAACTGAAAATGCGTTTTTGGAAAGGATTTTCTTTTGCTTCTTTTTATTTGCTTCTTTGTTGCAGCCCAACATATGACCCCCACTAGTTAAGCAACTGCTCATTGCCCATGCAGGTAGGGTCCATTTGCAATGTTTAGAGGAACGAAATAAGCAGCACATTTCGTCTCTTTTATAAGGGTGGTGTGTAGATAAATCAATTTTTTCGGGAACAGTCCTTGCCTTGTGCCGTTGCCTGACCCGGCTGACCAGACTCTGGTCCTGACCGGCACCAATTCGACTCGCCCGAGTCCACCCGACCAGAATATAGTCCCCATGGTAGAGACAAGACACCTATCGAGTGACATCAACTCTGCAATTAGTAGCCCCTTTAGCATTGAGAAATTGTAACTCTCAATTTATTGTACACTTTTTTCTTTTCATTTTTTTTTTTGTTGAATAGAGAATTTTCATCTAAGAAACCAAGAATGAATGATAAAAACAAACAACGAAACAAGCCTCTGGACGACAAGGAAGTAGGGCTGTCACGCCATCATGATTCAACTCTACCCTCAAAACTAAATTTATCCACAAAGTGAGCAGTAAAAGTAAAACACCCATCAAACTGGCTACACAACTCTTTACCAGTAATTGATAATTGCAAACTGTGAATAACAAAAGAAGTGCAGCTTTGGGTAATAGGTTGCTAAATGCATGCAAACTAATAGATTACCCATTCAACCAGGTTCTAGCATTTGTACAACTTCGGACTTTATTTTGTGTTGATTGCATATTTTTTGTTTCCCGATGTAAATGTAATCTACCTAAAAATAGTGAAATTGAGAAATCTCTTTTTATCTTCATTTTTTTGTTTCTTTCTCTTCTTGTTCTCTTCAACCGCGCCCCTATTCAATGTTTATATTCTTTCGGAGAAAAAAAAGGAAAGAAACATTGTTATCACACATCCAAAAAATAAGGTAGTGTTTAGCGACTAAATCTTGAGAAATCACCAATTCTTCAAGGATTTATAAAATTCACGAGGGGTAGTTATATTTTTTGAGTTTTTTTAATATATTTTTAAGATTCATTTGGTTAATCATATTAACATGGTGAGGATTTGGCTATTAATAGATCATAACGGATAAACAAAATTCAAATAGCCGACCTAGCATAATGGAGCCAATTATTTGATGAATATATATCGATGTGGAGAGATAAATCTAAGTCCCTAAAAGTATCTATCTATTCTCAAATCCTCTATCACAACTAACACACAATAATGTATAACACTATTCCATATGTCTAAGCTCACTAGAGATCATCCAACATAAATCTCATAATCTCCTAAGAATATATCCTTACCTTTCAGCTTAAAAGAGTGGATCCCACCATCAAATTGAGTACATGATTAAAAATGTGATTAGGTGCTCGCATGACATTGCTGCTGCAGATGGTTTAAATCACATTTCTGTTAAGGCGATCAATAAGATGGTTTGGACCCATTCCTTTTAAGCCGAAACTTAAACACATAGATGTGATGAGATTCGTCTTGGATAATCTCTATGTGGGCCCAAATGGAGTTTAGAAAAAGCATTCCATGCGGTTGCCGGTTGCAAAAGAGGTTCAAGAGTCCACGGCATTTCCAGCACTCCTGGAAAAAGTCGAAATAAAAAAAGGAACCTACCCAAGACGAAGCAAAGAAGAGAGAGAGGCAGAGGGATAGGAGATAGGGCGAGGCACAGGAAAAAGAAGATCCCTCGGTTCTCTCTAATGGCGGACGGAGAAAAGCCTCTGAGAAAGATCGCGGCATCGTTCAAAGATCTCGCAGCGGCCGTTAATTCCCAAAACCCAGAAGTAAAAGTAGAGGTCGCACCTTTCTCCGCCGCCTGTTCTCACGTCTCCGTCCTCTTTGGCTGCCTCGGCATCGCTTTCAAGTTCGCTGAGATGGACTACGTCGCCAAGGTACCTAACCCTAACCCTAACCCTAATTCCTCATCTCCTCCTTTTCATTCGATCTGAAATTTCAATTCTTGCTGGGGTTGGGTTGTTTCTGTTCAATCAAGGGAGTATTAAAGAAGAGGTGAATAGAGCAGGATATAAGGTCTAGTTCTAGATGGGGCCATCACTTTCCTATTTGTATGGTTTACCAGGGTAATCAATTACTATCAAAGCAGAGATTGATGACTCTTTGTATATCTTTCACCTTAAAGTCATCACTTTTGTTGCCAGTGATATAAGCCTGGTAGAATCAGATTGCAAACCTTTACAAGGCTCATGCACAAAACTGGATGTGGTTTGGGTGATTTGGTTGAATCAGATTTCTGTGCATTTAAATCAATTCCCAATTCCCAATTCCCAAACATGAGTTTATTTTGTTTTTATATTTATTCCATTTCCAATCATATGAGCACTGATTGCCAACATTGGTTTTGGGGGGACATGTGGATAAGTAGCAGCCCACTTATGTGTCTCAAATGCAGAATGAGTGGACAATTATGTGCTTTGCTTGAATAATCAAACCAATGTCAATTTTACATTTTTACTGGTCCCATTTTATGCATTTCTCTTTTGGATCAGACATGTCATGGATTTTAGATGTTAAAACTTTTGATGTGGTTTTCTTATTGACTGGCTTTTTTGTATGTTGGGTTTATAGTTGGTGGGTTCTTTCTTTCTTTCTCTCTTTTGTTTTTTAATGTTTTTTTTTAGCCTTGTGGTTGCTAATTTATTGGTTCTTTGCTTTTCTTCCCCTCCTTGTGGAAACAGGTTGATGACCTCACAAAAGCGGCAAACTCAATTGGTACGCTAAAATCCTTGCTTGATCATGATATTGAGCAAGGGTCTGTGAGAAAAGCTGGTAGTCATTCACGCAACCTTCTCAGAGTGAAGAGGGGACTTGAAATGGTTAGGGTACTTTTTGAGCAAATTCTAGCATCAGAGTATGTGTCCAACTCTTCCTCTATTTCCGTTTGGTTCAAATGTTTGAGAAGCATAGTGATTCTATTGACCTGGGAGGGCTTTGCATAGTGATTATGTTGAGAATGGCCACGGCATAGTGGCCATGTTGTCTATGCGTGAATGCATCCTTTGCCATTTGAGAAGCTGTAATCTCTGCTTTGAGCAAAATCCAAAGCCTACCTATCCCAAGGGAGCTCTTTGTGGGTAGTAGACACTGTGACAACATGGCAGGCTGCCTGCAAGATCTCTCTCATCCTCGTTTTGCATTTTCTTGATCCTCCCAAGTAAATTGCATGACAAAATTTTCAAAATGACGTGTTTTTTGCTTCCATTTCTCACGGAGTTGAATTGAGTTCAATTAATGTAGTCAAAAGCAATCTGCCGCATCCCATGATTCTCCATCGGGAGGAATGTGCTATATTCCCTTCCAGGGAGCTTTTTGGATTTAACATATGCCATGGTTGCAAACTTGTTGATCATATATTTATACTATTAGAATGCTTGTTTTCTATTATTTATGCCATTATTGATACAGACTTAAAAAATGTGGTCCCAAAAACTGTTTTGAACCACATGTTTATGACATTGGGAGGTATTCATCTTTGTACTACTAGTGCCACCATTGGTGATAAGTGTATTTAGTGGTCACAGCTCACTCTGTGTTAATCATCTGTAATTGATGCCAGACACGAATTTTAATTGGCAGGGAGAGTTCCCTCAAATCTCCAGCTTCAGTGGCTTATGCACAGGTCTTTGCACCACATCATGGATGGGCTATCAGGAAAGCTGTTGCTGCAGGAATGTATGCCCTTCCAACCAGAGCACAGCTCTTGAAGAAGCTAAATGAAGATGGTGAGTGCTTGTATTTGGTTATTTTTATTTTTGGGATGTGGTGATGCTTTAATGCTCTATAAACCATTAACTATTTAGTGTCAATCCAATTTGTTTGGTGCATATGACAACCTTGGATAAGGTGGTTAGCCTTCCCATCATTCTCGGTATTTTCTTCCTGCTATTTCACCTGTTGATGTAAATGGCTACCAAGCCTTTTCATCTTTCCAACGAAAGCTGTGACGAAAACAGTTACAGCTGTGGAGAGTGATGTTAACCAATATCAGTAGCCGGGGTCTTCAATTCAATGAAAAGAGGGTTTAGGACTTTAGGTCTGATTTTGAACAGGAGACATTTAAATTTACATGTGATCCATACTTAAAAGTTGATTCAATTGAACATCCACAAAAAAACTTTACCATATAATTTAAGGTCCTAGAGGTATTTTTTTTTGCTATATGTTAACTATCGTTTGTTACTGAGCCCGGATCCACCTATGATCAATCCAACCACCTTAGGTGAATTGGTACCAAATTGATACCTGTTCAATTGGTACCAAATTGATACCTGTTCAATTGTTACTCAAATGATTAAAATACCTCAACTTTCATATTTTTCCACCGATTTCATCTTTGGGGCATAAATGTTCATAATAGGATGATATAACTAAGCTGATTTTCAGGGTATTGGGAGTTTGGCGAATAATGAGTTTTGAGGGGGTTGGATTGGTTATAGGTTGACCCTTGAGGTGGTCCACAAAGCTTGTGGTAACGACGTTTGTATACATATAATGCTGTTTCTTTTAAATAATTTATACAGATAATACTTCAGAAATGACATACAGTGATATCGACACTCATTTTTTTAGTCAACCTGGGCTTATTCTTTAAGTCAACCTGACCCAGCTGGGTAACCAGTCAATTCAGGTCCTTTTGAATTGTGATCTGATAGCAGTTTTATTGCTAACCCACTCTGCAAACATAGGCAGTCACTCGCATTCCACATGCATTTTTACCATTGATATTATTTTGATGCTTTCAGCGGAATCAGCAAGGATTCAGATGCAAAGCTACATCTCTGCATCAGCTCCAGTCATTCAATACATCGACAAGCTCTTCCTCTCTAAGGAATTGGGCATTGACTGGTGAATGCACACTTAAGCACCAAGTCACTCTGCACAATTACACCTGTAACCAGTAATATGCAAGTGGATGTTGTGTTTGCATTCTTAGTGTTGTGTAGCAAAAGGAATTATTTATCTACCAAGAAAGGGAACTGTTTGATCCTGGACTCTAATATTCATAATTTCATCGAGCATTGATGTACAAGTGGGCTTATGTTTGATTAATCCAAACCAAGGTTTGAAAAATGGGACTTGTCCCCTGACGCAATCGGGGCCAAGAATTGGAAGAACTTGAGTCATCCAAATCTGGACCTTCCAAATTTGTAAAAAAGGGCTTTTATTTAACTAAGAAAAAACAAGAAAAATGAATTCACTTTTTGATATTACAGTATTTTTGACCTCTTTGAAAAAATATTTTTTCATTGTTCAAAAAAGTATATGGTGAAAAACATCTCTAAGGAAAATATGCTCATTCTATGTGATATGAAACTTTTTATGCAAGTGTAAACAAGTCTTCCCTCAAGAAGCTTAATTTGAAAATCTATCCTAATGATTAATAAAGTCCATTCTTAGCAACGGAGGGGCAAATTGAAATCATCTTGAGAAGGATTAAAGGCTGTGATATAGTTTAGATCTTATAATTAAGCTGCATATTAAAAAAATATTATTCGAGATTGGACCCCTATTCTTATGACTTTTTTCTTTGGAAAAAGTTTTGTATTTTAGAAAATCTGGGTGTCAGACCTTTGGTTTTGGTTTGGAGCACTGGATGATGGGTTTATGATCTTGCTAATGAATGACGTAATTCACACATTTTCTCCACCATTTTAATCCTTTTCCAGATGTTTGTGCCTGTGTGATTGGATTGCTCTTACATTGGATATTGTTTCTGTATGGTTTGCATTTTTCTTCAAAATATTTGAAGTAGATTTTTTCACTTGTTTAATAAAAGTCATTTCATATTAAGGGGTTAGAAGTACCATCCCCACACATCCTTGGTTGTGTTAATTTAAATCAGCTCTCTACAGAGTTTACAAGAATTAAGTGTTGGAGAAAAAACGTTTCTGGTTGCCATCGGTCCCCTTGTTTTAAGCTGGTTTGTGCAATTAGGGGTGCTAGCATTTTAATTGTAGCTTTGCTGATTGTTTTGTATAGTTGCTGGAAGTTGTAATAACTCTGGAATAATGTCATTATGTGGGGTTTTTTTTTTTTTTCTGCTAACGAGGGTGTTTGGCCTTTTCGAGAACCAACTACTCCCCCAGGCATCCTTACCTTCCCCACGCATCGGGTAAATCAGGCCTTTGCGTGGGCAAGTGGCCACAGGGCGATGGAGATGTGAAATATTTGGTCTTTTGAGCTTGCATCTAGACCCCACAAACATGAATAATTCACTTCTGTTTCCACCGCAATTTGGTACTTGATGCCTCCACATTGGGCCATTTCTTCTGTTCACCTTTTTATACTCTTTAGCCCCTTTGTTATCACCTAAAAAGGTTACCTAGGCTTTTGGGTGTATTTAAATGGGTTCATAGTCTCTCCTCTAGGTCACTGAAAAATGCCAATAAACCTCCCGAGAGCCACTTTAATGGATTCTATTCTATCTTCTCCATCATCACCATGGGCCAAATGTCTCACCTCAGTAAACAAGACCAATAGTTGCATGTCCTAAGCAAGCATTCAACAATAATGGATTCTATTCTATCTTCTCCATCATCACCATGGGCCAAATGTCTCACCTCAGTAAACAAGACCAATAGTTGCATGTCCTAAGCAAGCATTCAACAATAGACATCTTATTTTGGCACCATATGTGATACCTTCCGAACGATATGCCTTTTATCTCGGGCCATGCTAAAGTTATCAACCAACTAGTCATGCAATCGAGAAAGGCTCTTTACTTGAACGAAAAGGAGTGGCAGCTCACCTAGCTGCTCAAGTTCGAATTCGAGTACGCCACTCTTTCCATGAGTATCTAGGCCATCACTTGGGTTCTAGCTAGCTCCCCGGACAAGGTTACAAAAAAAAAATAGTCATGCAACCTAGACCGTGAAATGGGTGGGCCAGCAGTAAAAAAACCAAAGCATTTACATTAATTTTAGCATGTAACCTTGTTCACTATGGACCCAACTGAATTGATTTCTAGGGTTTTCATGTGGTAGGATTTGTACCTATAAAAAAGCCAAAAAAAAAAAGAGTCCCAGGATTTGTAATCATGCACATAAATACCAACAAAGAAAGAAAAGAAGAAAATAGCATCTCCTTGCAACATAGGTGAAAAATTAGATAGTAATCTGCCTGTCGACAGGCCCGCTTGTTCTTTTGTTTGGAGGGGCTTCCCCCGTGGTGGAGGCTGGTTTGCTATTTTAAAAAAGTATTGACACACTTCCAAAACCTAAATGTAAATTTTAGATCCACTTTTAAAAATCCAATAAAAATCATGGGTCCACCCTCAAAATCCATATAAAGATTCTCCATTTATCCCTCCTGAAAACCAAACTACCTATTTTTTTTTTTTTTGCTGACGGAGGGTTTCCAACCCTTTGGGCTGGATTATTCCCTCTGGGCCCAGAGAGAAGCCGGGTAAAACCCCTGTGGCCCCTAAGTGGTAGCACAAGTAAACTCAACCTTCGGCTCCTGAAGAGTGGGGAACCGGGGATTGATACCAAGACCTCTAACTCCAGAAGAGGGAGGAACCGTGGTCCTGACCACTCGGCCAACCCCTTGGGGTTGAAACCAAACTACCTATTCAAGTCTGCACCCCTCAAGCATTGTCCTGAGGGCTGATCTTGGGTCTGAGTCTGATATTGAGGTCTGCCGGGCAAGGCCAGACCTATAGATAACCTGCTAGGCTTGTAATGACTTTGGTCCAGTCCAAGACAATCCTAATACTCATCAGAACATATTATGGTTCTGGAACAAACTAATCCAGGCCTATAAAAACTCAAGACCTCCACAAAAACTTGGTAGCTATGGTATTAAGATTAAAGCATTCATGGAACCAAGGTCAAGATTCAACCAAACACGATCCAACAACTGGTTCATTTTAGTCAAACCATATTTGCAATTTCACTAAACGTCCACTTCTTTGAAAATCTGTCTATTTTGAAGTGTATTAAGGGTCCAACAGTTGAAATGGAAACACCACAAATAGTGATTTCAGGGTAACAGGACCAGACCTCCCTTCTGCTCTAAATGCTTGGAAAGAGAGAGCTAACCAGCCATCTGTTTTGATTAGCTTTAGAAGAAAATTTCACTCTGAAGACTTAGTCATGGGAATTACTATTGTGATCGTGATAAGTGATCCAGTAAGATCAAGGGCCTTTTTGTTCACATTAAAATATATAAGAATTGAATACTGAGAATTCATACTATTATTAGTTAAAAATTAACATCAAAGGTGCATTTTTAAACAATAAGCACAATAGGCACATACAACAAAAGAAGGGGATCTTTCTACTCTCAATTGTTGCAAGTCAGGATCCAGTGTCAAAACTGCCAATGGATAAACAACATATCTCAAAGTAGAAATGATTGCAGTGGACTTTGTTGCCATATAACTTGAAAGGGTTCAGCGTTTGGGATAAGTTGGTTTGAAAGACTACCATTGCTAGTTGATTCTCTATAGTGTCTTAGATTCTGTTTCATGATTTGATTCTTCAATTGATTACCATCTCTCTTTTTATTTCACATTTTTGCCCAAATTTGCAAAGTCCTGATTTCTAATAATTATCATCTCTTCACCCTAACATGAATTTTCCAGAATGATTTTTTCTCGAAATCGAAAAACCTTAGAGAGCATTAGTATCCCACAAGTGCCCCAAAATTTTCACTATTCGCTCCATATTCAGTCGAACCGTGATCCGTTCTAAAAACGGATATGCTCCAAAAGTGCCAATCCGCATTTTTGAAGCGAGATCAAGAAAGCTGAGAGGAGATTTCAGACACTAACCTTTATACCATTAGTATACTATGTTAAAAGACTCAAATTATCAAATTACTGTGAGACTGCAGAAATCTTGTGATATCACAAAATTACTATGTGGAAACTTTGCAAACCATTATTGCGATGGTGCAGCAAAATATCCAAGTGTGATATTGCGATAATTTCGGCATTTAAGTCATTTTACACTTCCTATACTTAATCAAGGGAACGAAATTACGAAGTAATGCGAGTCTCTATCACCTATCGCATTTGTTATATATTTACCATGAATGGGCTAATAATACTCTGCCATGTCATAAAAAAATTTAAGTGATTTTGAATTTTAAAAAGTTTAAATCAAATGAATAAGAAAAGAAAAATCGATGATCTTACATAATAATATTAATCCACCCAAAATGAATGTATAACAAATATGATAAGTGATCCGGACTTAAATTCTCACCTAAACAGTTGACCTATTTTATTGATCATGGCAATCAGTGGATTATGTTATTCCAATGTTGATCTTGTCATCAAGGCTATAATCATAAGACTCTCCCCAATAAATCAGATTTCGGAAACCACAAAATCCTAAAATTACTGCAATGCAAGAACTTTTCCTTTCCCGTTTTCTTCCTCAAAACCCAGATTTTTGTCCCTCAAAGCCCTAATCTGCCGCAAGAACACCCCCAACTTTCCCAGCTATCACGAAATCAGGAAAAACTCTAATTTACCCAATAACATCGAACGCCTATTCCAGATCTAAGATTACATTCTTCGAATTTAGATGCGAAACTCTGAAAATCTCAGTCACTTGGACGAAGCAAATCAGAAGAAGCGAACACCATGTGATGTTTTTATTCGATAGAAACCAAAACAAAAGGCCACAAAACAGCTGTCGCGAAGCGTAAATCTAGAAAAAAGCAGGCATGCGCAGAGAGAGAGAGAGGAAGAGGGCTCGAAAATCGAAGCCTTTTCTTTCCCTTTCAAAGCGACTTGGAAGATGAGGGGCTACAGAAAAAAGGAAGGCGAAAAAAACCCTAACCCTAGCTCGGCGCGCTTTTAAAGCACTTGGAAATGCGAGCTCGACTTGGGCTGTCTTTGTCAACACCCATTGCATGCATGCACCCCATGCATTGGGTTGGGTTTCACATGAAAGTCCATACATGGTCATGGGCATGGGCATCATGGGTATCCATTCTATCCATGTCATCCATCCCCATCGCCTATCCATGCCATATACCCCCTGTTATTCTGTTTTCATTTCATGTTCATGGTTTGAACCTTGTGTGAGCTTTAATTCGACTTGTGTGTGACTCTTTTTTTACTTACGTGGGTCCTTTTTAATTTTGTGCGGGCTGTATTTTCTGTGTGTGCATAAGCCTATTTTGATTCCTAGCTCTTTTGATTGGGTTATAAAAAAAACTCCATTCCCTAGCATAAAAGAGGAAGGTCGGTTTGGCAAAGTTTTAGTCGACTCGGGCGAGTCTTATGGCCTGTTTGTTTGAAATACTTATTGTTTTGAAAGAATTATGAGAATCCTTGCATTTAGAGAATTTAAAAACCTCAAAATAATCTATCAAACTAGAATTCCAAATGCTAGACTTATAACGAAAAAAAAAATATTCTCCTCTCATAATGAAAATGCGATTGTAAGAGTTAAAATAATGAGCTGGTAGAATGCAAGAGGACAGGATTAGCTCTTACACATGTCTTATGCTTGGAATTGTTTTAGATTTATCTGATGTGTATTTACATAGATTTAGGAGGCTAGAATTAATCCGGTTGGGTCAAAAACCCTTGACAGACCCCAAATTTCATGTCTTATGTAGAGAATTGTTTAATAGAAGAATTGATTCTCTCATTTGAAGAAGAAAGGTTTTGAATAAAGTGTTCATAAGTCATGTATATATTATTCCCCACTGACTTTCCACAAATGCGACGGGGCAAAATTGGAGCAATTTGGAACAAAATACATGGAGAGTACTTCCAAATGGGGTATTCATGAGTCACATAGTGAATTCAAATATTCTTGTACATGTATCAGTTATTACAGAGAAAGGCCTCGACGTAAGTGGGAGAACTCATTGATGATGGCAAATGTCTTAATGGAAAAACTGGTTCCTACTTATGAAAAAGGAAACCTTTCACTAGGCCTATGGCCTATGCAAAAGTCATGATGAATTCACACATTCACATACGCCAATTTCCTCCCTTTTACTACTTATCCAATTTAACACATGTTGGACTGGTATAAGACATCATCAAGCTTTGCTCCAACTATATATTAAAGTCAGCTCAACTGCCAAATTAATTAGCTTCTTCTTCTTGAAAGCAAGCAAGTTTGCTTTCAAGCTAATTAATTTAGCCTCTTAAATACCTTAATTGTAAGAGGCTTTAGTTCTTATCTAGTTGTTTGGTGTTCACCCCCTGCAGTCACCTCCCTCATCCAAAGGCTATTGACCTGTCTCTCCCCATGTCTACTTTCCTCACGGAAGGGCTCTCTCATAATACCCGAGATCCACTTTCCTCATTAGAGGACCCTGGTCTCAGCCCTTGATCCAGGTACCAAAATAAATCATACTGAAAGCAAAATAATATAAATAAGAAAGCGAAAACAATCAACTACTTTATCTAATGGGCCAGTTTAAATATGACACTACACACTAATCCCCTTATAATACTATCCTTATTTCCTAGTGATTAGTAAGCACTAGGCACAATGTGGGACTTAAAAGATATTGTAAATTGCACTTTTATGAATTATAAATTTTAATAAGTACTCCAGCTTCCAAGAAAGTCAAGCTGCAAAGCCTTTTGTTCTGTGACAGGTGTAGGTTCAATTTTGTTTGTTTTTTTTTTTTGTCCAATCAATGAGTTATATTTAGAACCGTGACGTTCCATCTCCTTGTCCAGATATAGGCATGTACTGTATTAGAGAGGAGGTCACTTCAATACAAAGATAAAATGATTTTTTTCCGAGTGCAATCAAATCTAAAGATAATAATGATATGGGAATGGGGGCCAATGGGCATGCATCCAGGCATTTATTTCTGCAGCAAAAGGGCAATAAATAAGGAAGGTTTTATGGGAATAAATCACGCCAGTCATCATTTGATTTGTTGTGGGGCCTACTCACTCACTCTCTCTCTCTTTCTTACACACACCTCATCCATTTATATGATGGCTAAAAGCTGATAGACACATCAAGAGGGAGGACTGAGGACTGAGGAGGAGGTCAGGTGGAGGTAGCCAGTCCACATCTCTGATGAAAAGAGACCTCTTGTCGGAAGGAACCAAATCAGCAGAAAATTTTCAAAACTAGTAAACAATAGAGAATGCAGAGAATTTCTAGTCCCATGCATTGCCTCTCTCCACATTGCAGCCCCGTACAGGAATTTGCTGGTCCCACAAATAAATGTAATTTTTTTTTTTTTTTTACTGACCTAAAAAATTCAACGTGTGATTGAGACCCATCGTCTCACCAATAATAATAACAAAAAGGATGGGTTCCATTGCCATTTTGTTCGCCTGTTTGTTTGTTAGCTTCTTTTTTGTTTTTTTACTTTCAATTTTTTGTCAGATCATATCATTAGCTGTCCGATTTCTATGCTAATGAGCAAAATTATTACCCTATGAGAGTGTTTCCATGCTATTTGATGGACATCAAAGCAACGTAAGACAACCTTATTAAAATTTTAACGATCACCTTGTTTTCTTTCTATTTCAATCCCTAGGAAGAATTTCTAATATCTCAGCTTTTATCATCACACGTAAAAATTTAAATTAATGATAACTGTGCAGTAACAAAACAATCGTAATTTCTAAAATGCATGTGCGGGAGAATTTCAAAAATCGTCTCCTCAAGTGAAATTTCAATAAATGATATACAAAGTGAAATTCTAAGAATACCAATTAATCTTTTACGTTATTAGAATTTGAAACTCCAATGAAAATAAAAGAACAATAACAAAATGTCGCATTATGTCCAAAAATACTCTAACCTCTCAAATTCAAATCATAAATTCCAGTAAACAATCAGACCCTTATCCTTTGTCTGGGAGAGACAAAATAGGGAGGAAATTATTTTGGAGGGTGTTTCGAAAGAGAGAAAAAAAATGCATTGGGAGAAATGAAGGCAAAAGAGGGGAATGTTCTGAAAATTACTAACCAGTCATTTTACTCTTTTCAAAAACAATGATAAAATGGTCTTTTTATCTCTACCTCACAAACAAATAAAATTATATTTTTTCACTTTTCTTCTCCCTACTTTTTAACCCTTAAATATGAAGAAAGGAAAATTAGTTTTCCCTACCCTCTCCTTTATTTTCCTTCCCCCTCAAATTTACCCTCCCCTCCTCCCTTCCCAACAGGGTCAGTACCCTTAATCGGCCATAACCCTGCCATGCAATAAAAGTTGAAAAAAATCCCCAAAACATTATGCGTATTGTTATTTTTTTTGTGACATTGAAAAATTTTAATCAAATTATGCAACATCTTATAAAGAGTCAATGGGGGCACATCACATTATTCTCCATATTTCAATACTTGTTTCCACTTATTGGGAAGAAGTGGAAACAAGTGAGACAGGAGAAAGTAATTGGAAACTGGCATTGAAAAATATATCGAAAAAAGTGCCCCATTGACTTCATAATACGGCAGTTTTGTGCCGTATTGCATGACCCAATAAAAGCTTCACAAAAACAGTAGAGCAATATACAAGGGTTCCTGAGTTTTACCAAGTCAGGATTCTTTTGGCACAGTTGTAATACGACATTTCCATGGGAAAAACTGAAGTGCCTACAACTTCAATATTCAATTTTTTTTTTTCAGATGTAGCTTTTAAGGCACCAACAATTTTCAAGTCTAAACAGAGGGTCAAACTGGCGACACTTTCCATGGAAAGAGAATTGCAGATGAACAAGTGTGGAAACCAAATCAATGCAGGGAGAATTTTGTATTAGTATGGAATCCAAGGCCGTTTCTAAATTTTCATGGAAATGTACCCTTTTTGTCAAATTTTCAAAAAAAGACAAAAAAGAAAAGCCCCTTCCCTAAACCATGCCAGATAGAGAGACTGCTAGATTTTTACTGCAAGAGAATTGAAACTTAGCCCAATGCCAAAACCTAATTGGATTTATAGGTAAACCCAGCTAATCTTTTTCAGATAATGGGAGAAAGTATAGTAAGAAAGAGGGCTAGTCAATTTTCATTTTTACCCTACAATATTATATATATTCTACACCTCCACTGATTCCAAAAACAGCATACACATTACATGAAGCTACAAGGGAAAACTGAAACAATGATATTTTAATGCTCTACATGCACACAACCTAAAAATACATGATATATTAATTAGATAATGATCCATGAACAGCACGCACTACGTCTTATATATGCTAATAAGGAGTCAATAAGTGACGTCAATCCAAAAGTACTGTCAAGTTTTTACCCTATAACCATATGGGTTTCAAAGGAAAGACCAATTCATGAACATAAAGGCCAAGCAGTGGCTTGAGTCCTCTTCATTCAAGACCTTCCATGCGACAGCCTGCTCATAAGAAACCGGCCTGCCCATGCTTGAGACACAAACTCCTGCTGGCAAGTAGGCAAAGCCCTGAAATCCACAAAAAGAGTCCAAAATTAGAATCCACAGACAACTACATATAATGACAGTGGAGCACCGCAAGAATCAATCATAACATGGAAAGTTCTCATATATCAGGAACCATAGGTGATCACTTGAGTTAAACAGGACCAGCCTTTCCTTGATCAAACGAATTAATGAAAATTTATGTGCCAGGTCCATGGCAAATGGGAGAGAAATGACCCTATTTGTTGTAAGACTCAATTTTTGTCCAGCTGATGCACCGGAAATCTTGGGCATGATTATGGATAAATTAAACTAAAAGGCAAGCGACAAAAAGAAAATACAAAACATATATATTTTGGAAGGTGGGGCATATAACATAGCAATTGTTATTCCAAGAAAAGTGTAAACTTGGGGCAATACATTGTAGCTATATAGCTCAAGTATTTTACATGCCTGTTGCATTATCTTTGCGAACTCTGAGCACAGCACTTTTCTGCTAGCCTCGTCAAAAATCTTGTCGAGCATTATGTCCTGGAGAGCAATGAATGTGGTTTCCAGCATGTCGAGCCCTGCTTGGTTTGCGAATGTAAAGAAAGGAGATGCCTGAAATGTATTTTATTGTCAAGCCTCAGCACATATGAATATTGGCACCACAAACACACACACATACACAAAAGCATGGTTGGAACCATTAATTAATGATCCATAGAATTGATCTTGATTGATCTCTGCTGCCCCACCCCGTGCCCCTCAGAAAAACACAATAAGAAACTCCTATTTATTAACCAAGGTAGGCACATGTAGGAAGTTAAGATTAGAAAACAGAAACAGAAAGAACGCCAAATATTATTAATCAACACCTCTTTAATAATCGCAGAGGTGCCTAGGGCAAGGTTTAATCAATACCTCTGTAACAATCACAGAGACGTTTAGGGCAAGGTCACTGACCATAGCTTCGACACAACAACAGGCGCTGAGAATACCAGACATTCTCAGACCAAAGACAAAGGATTCCACAATACAGAAATTAAAGTGAAAATAACACAAAATAACGCAAGTAGAAATTACATTTGCCTTCAATGAACAGCACATAATTGCATCAGAATGGTGCCACAGCAGTTTCAGCACAGCATCACCCGCTTGGGTATCAGCACGAAGGAGCTCCACACCGGTATGAAACCTGGATGATGAAAAAGCAGCATGTTTACCATCTCTCTCTCTCTCTCTCTCTCTCTCTCTCTCTCTCTCTCTCTCTCTCTCTCTCTCTCTCTCTCTCTCTCTCTCTCTCTCTCTCTCTCTCCCCCCTCTTGTGTGTTGTCTCTGGTGGTATCATAAGGCTTTTTTGGTGCAGCAGTGAGAATGAAAATGAATTAGAATTAATGATTTACCTGTAGCTACGACAAATCCATCTAGACAGAGTAAGTGCTTCTGGGGAACCAGGAAGTGCTTTAGGGCCCATTTGAGGGCTTAAACGTGATGGTGCAATTGCCATGGCAACTCTCTGTACAGAGGTTACAACACTTCTCACATACTGGCGGGCCATCGCAGCCACACTGTCCCGAAGGTGGTTTTCATATGTAAACTGGAATGCAATTGTCAGCACCGATCTTAGATTATACACATTTGAAGCTGTTTCACCAGCAGATCGGGCCCCACCCTGTCCTTCCAGTGCAGATGCAAGATCAAGCGTCCGAGTTGCTGTGGGTCCATCCTGCTGAACAAAATCATGATGTAATCATATAGTCGAGAAACCTCATTACATTCAATAGGAATTAACATTCTTGGAACATCCTCCACTGGAAAATGGTCTGGAATGGTTAACCAAAGTTACCAAACCATGGGTGCAACTTGGACAGAAAAGGAGCATGAGAGAAACTAAGGAACCTATAAAATTTGTCTACATTCATGGGAACAATATAACACTTCATATTTATGAAAGAAGGAAAAGTAAAATATTAAAGAAATAATCAGAGCTCTAAGCCCTGAAAGTGTCACTCAACTGCTTTAGGTTCCAATGGTATAACACGGAAACCAGATGGCAACAAAGGAGAATCATCTGCAAAGGATTCGTCGATCGGCGCAAATACTAGCTGGGCGCATGCACCGGCTGCATTCTCGTCAATTCCACTACAAAGCTGCCAAAACAACATTTGGGGTGTGTTAAATGTCAAATCATTGGTATCGTTTTACATGTTACTAAACAAGACACTTCTTTTCCATTTTTATAGACAGAGCAAGGGTAAGGTGGGGCCCACCGCCCACATTTTAGAAATATAAGCGGTTCTTTGGAGCCTCAAGATGGAATGGACTAAACCCCAATTATCTTCCCTCCTACAAGTAGATGATCAATCCTCTCATCTGGTGAAAATGGACACTTATGGTCAAATGGTCAGGGTCACTTAATTGGGCATTCCCATCCAATGTAAGGTCCATAGCAGGAACAAACATCATAAGGGCCCAGATGCACTACTGAAAAATTATGGTTTCAGTTGAATTATAAAAATTATAAAAATGAAGGTGATCACATTCACTGCCAAATGTTAACCTACCTGCAACAAATACATGTCTCTTGATAAAACACCATCATCTTGAAGGAAACCATGGCCTTCAATCCTAATCACCTCCAATAACTACAATTCAAAGGAACACAAGGTTACTCTCATATTTTAGAATTGTTTAGGAAACCGTGAATAAAAGCATGAACTCCAACTGAAGAATGAGTACTAAAATATGTGCTCATCAAACAACAGACACGACAATGTCCAAAATCAGTCTGCATGAACAATCCCAACCACTGGATTTGACCATTAAATACAGACTTCTACTATATTTATAATCCAATGGTTTGGGCTTTTCACCAAGCTGATTTTAATATATGGTGCCATCCATGAAAGAATTTGTCCGATAAAAAAGTCAGGTTCCATACTCTTTAGCTATAAATAAGGCAAATTAGCAAAATCAAGAAATAAATTACTCTTTTTCAACGATACAAAGCCATTTACCTCTTCATGTTCAACAGTATGAGCGAGAGGTAAAATGACCTGACTACCAGGAAAGCCAGTGGATCTCAAACCCGGGACTGCATAAGAGCTAGATCTAAGTGATGCAGCTGAGTAAGCATCCACCCCACAGTCAGCCCATTCGGAACGATGCTCCCTCAAGAAGCGGACGAGCAATGCAGGGGGAACATTCTACATTTCAGAAAGAATGTATTAACAACTCCTAAAACAGCATCTGAAAATACACAGCATAAAAATAACAAGACAAAATCTATTTTAAACAAAGTAGATAGGCTAGAAATTTAATGACCCATAGCATGCACCTCAAAACCACATTTTTTACATGAATGTGCAACTGGGCCATGATAATCAGAACGAGCAGACAAGAAAGTGATAGGCCATGGGCAAAATATACTTCACTGCAAACAGTCATGACCGTTTGAATAATGGAATGAATTGTAAACCAATGATTATTTCATGTTCTTGAACTTTTGCCAATCAAATGGAGAGAGTGCCTGCAGCCAAACTGGCAAAGACATTTGGCATGGCCTACTCACCAGCAAACCCACTCATCAACCCCACTACAAACCCATGCCATGCAGAGTAGTGCATGTACTGGTCAGACATGCATGTAAATAGAGGAATTTTCTTCTTCTTTAGAGTTCTTTTCAGAAACGGACCTGAAGTAGCATGGATGCCTTTGCACAAAGCACACCAGCTCCAATAGCAGGCAGCAATGTTGAGTTACAGTGAGGACCAAAAAGTTTGTTAGGTGAAGAGTTTATCGCAATTGTGACATCCTCAATGCCATCACTGCTAATTAATGACCAACCATCGTCCGCAAATCCATTCACAGCATCATTGAACCCTCTGCAATTCATTTCTTAGCAAATCAGTCTCCAAAACAGAACAAAGAAAATAGTGGACAGAAAAGCAGGGAAACATTATCATTGTTAACAATGTGATAAAAGATGAATTTTGATTGAGAGTGTTGCGACAGCTTTGCAAAGAGATGCATAGCTGCTCTGGGCATTCCCACTATGGAATGGGCCATAGACAATAATCAGCCAACGCGATTATGATCATAGTAATCCAACTGCAAAAGGAAACATGTAAATGGACAACTAGAACCAATGATTCACAAATAAAGAGGGCCAAATCAACTGGTTAGGACCAAACAACCGGATAGTTTATTGAGTATTTTCCATCAACAGCAGTACCACCTATTTGTATTTCTAGTAACAAGAGTACCTGCTCAATCTCTGGCTAAATGTCCTCAGCACTGCAGGCTGACGGCCCCCACCATATACAATTTCACCGCCGGTCTCTTGAGCAATTTGCCTTAAGTGGCGTAATGCCTGGGAAAAAACAGAAAGAAAAGGAGCCTGGTTTGTGAGTCCCAACCTTAAAGAAAAAGTGGATGTCCCAAAGGTTGTTCTAGGAATTTAGCTGGGAAACACGTACTGCTATCGTCATTTTTTGTGCTAGAACCTTTGATGATTCATACAACGGCCTGAGAACCTCAGGCACACTCCAGGCCTAAAAGCACAACAGAACCAAGAATAAACAACAATCAAACTAATGAATGGGAGAGAATCCAGCAAGTGAGCAAACTATGCATTTTCATAAGACAATAATAATTTCTTATTATGAAAAGAACATTTTTATTAATAATACACTTACATCTAAGTCAACATGATCAACAATATTTATCATTGAGCCACCTCCCTCACAAGGACGAATCAGATAACCACTGGGAAGCATCTCCGCTCTCACAAAATTAGGGGCAGGTGGACCAGCTGGGCCACCAGTACTTGGAGTGAGTGATCTCTCACAAATCTAGAAAATTATGTAAAGGAAATCACTAACATAATGTTGGCATCAACAAGATACACTGTGAAGGCCCCATGTTTAAAAATCAAGAACATAAATTTGCTCCAAAAACACCCAAAAAAAAGCAACATAAAAGTAAGGCAATGACATAACATACCACAAGACTGCCATCTTCTAACCCCGTTGTATACCTCAGTGTCCAAAAGTCACGCGCAGTCGCCAATGTGGTTGGTGCATATGTCTGCAAAATGTACAACCCATAAAAATAAAATATAATGAAAAAAATCAATGGGAAAAACTATATGTAATAGTGCATTTTGTTGCCAAACAAACTGCACATGCAGGCGAACCAGCCAATCATTGGACAGAAGATGCTCAATATTCTTCTCCACAGAGTGATATAGAAATCTATTTGAGAGCTAGAACTGTTTAATAAAAGAAATATTAGGACTCGGCATGCCCCATAATGAGACCACGAGATTAGTAGTTTACGTTGAAGAAAGATAGGCCTTACTCATACCTCTATTGGGCCAAAAACACAACAACACTCTTAAGTTTCAATAAAACATCATTAATGTCATTTCGTAAAAACTGAACACTTACACAAATGCAAGTAGAAATTCATTTTTTTTTTCTTTTTCCTTGAGAAACAAACAAAAGAAAGTTCTTATCAGAACTAAATTGGATAGAGGACTACAAACCTGCATATAAATAAGTTCTATAGTCCTACCATTCCCGGTAGGAACCACAGTCGCCACCTCAAGGCAACGGCAATCACGGTACCAAGATGGACGATCTTTGAGGATTTCCGCAACCTGTAGAGTCACGCTTAAGCATTTTACAGTATACATAAAACAATATACTAATGAGATTTGAGCGAAGCTAGCTTACCTTTGTGGGTTCTAAACTCACAAGGCCGCAGGCTCGTGCTGCAACCCCACTACAGTTGTGAGAAACAGCAACGATTCCAATAGAATCCGGACCAGGCTGCAAGAAATTCCAAGTACATGATTGGTTCAAGGTGAAGTGGGATCAATCGTGTGAGTAAATAGAGCTAATGCTGTTTCAAATTTTACCTTCATCCCAAGCATCTGGACCCAGTCGACAGCAGTTCCAGTAGCCTTGGATAGGAACTCTGCCAGGGTCTCCTCCGCAATCGAAAGGAGCCTGACCATAAAAGTAGACAGAAAAGAATGAAGGCATGAACCCCAAACACTAGACCGACATAAAATAAACTATGAAGCATGGATGTCAGTGGCATTATCACAGGGGGTCAACTGTGTAACACAAACCATTCCATTTTACTTGCACTGGCCTACATAATATATTAGGTGTAGTTTATTCCAAGCAGGTTTGTCTATTAAGATGGTGGTCTACATATAAATTCATGTGAGCCTATGGCCAACTTTGTTCTTTCTTAAAGTTACATTATCTTTGCACACTGTGGCCTAGCTGATAAGTAGGCCAGGGCACAAATATGATGGGGCCATGGAGGAGCACCATCTGATAGATGGTTTCCATCTCACATTCGTGTCTTCTGGCCAAGTTCAAATGCACTAAGTTCTACATGTTATGTGCCATTACCCAGCTGGGTTGTTGGCATCCCTTTGCGGATGCTGGGGTGGTGGCTTCTGTTGTTGGAGCTGACCACTGGTGACTGCAGACTCACAGCTTGTGTCGGTAACTGCCACAGATGCCTGCAAACAAAAATGATTATTATTATGATTTCAATTGGTAACAACATTACAGAACTCATCTTACCCGCTCTGAAGAGATAAAGAGCCATTTGTGACAAAATTTATCCTAATTATATGTAGACATTGTTTTCAAGTCTTGTTATTTACCAAACCAGACCATTAATCTGACAGCTATTTATAGAGTATGCCTGAACAGAAACCCCAATCCTTCAACAAATGGGGAAACTGAACAGCCAAAGACCACATTCAACATAAACAAGATTGAACATCGGATGACAGGGATCTTCATACTGATGCATGATCCACCCAATACTTGGATTAAAAATGGGTCCCTGTATATACCTGAATATGCAAGGGACTGGACATGGAAAGTTTTAAAGGTCTGGATGCACACCATGGACAGACCCTTGCTCAGCCTATCTGTGTAAGGAAGGCATGTTAAATCAATAGTTGGAACACCAAAACATTTTTTTTTAGTGGTAAAATTTGTGACAAACACAAACTCCAAAACATGTGCATGATATATACAAACTCAGGATGGAGCACATCAAATCAACTATCTGAAAACCAAACCATGTGTTCCACATACTGAAACTCGAGACCAAAATATAACTCGATGTCACGAACTATGTAGTTTCTTCAAAAAAAAAAACAGTTGAGAGTCTATAGACATCTTACAAAATAAGTATTGCATTGCATAAGCCTTTATACCGATTACTGAGTATGTAATTGTGCAAGTGAGCTCACACAATGTAGCACCTATGGTTCACCAAACTACACTTTTGCCATCATGGAACTACCATGGTTAGATTTTGTGAAAACCTAGATCAATGATCCTAGACATCAAAATATCCAGCTTTTCGCATCTTGAATGTGCACGGTTGATTGCTATTATATTTCTTCCTTTACGATCTAATTTCACATTATTTCTGAGGGTTAAGATTGTACTCTTAAGGGAAGTTTCTGAACAAGATGTACAGTGGGCGACATCAGATCAATGGTTTGGATTGCAAAAAAAAAGGGGTCAAATTAGTTCAAAGACATGGCTCATAAATACTAAGAAAGTGCTTGGATCAAGAGTTATTTAATTCCATAAATACATATAAGCTAGCCAAACCATCTTAGCTGAACTGCAAGATGGCAGACCACAGTAAGAACAATTGATTACCCTTATATAACTGCACACAATCATTCAAAGACAATGCTTACGTTCTGCAGTTGTTGTTTCATGTATCCATTATCATACACCAGCTGAGAGACCTGCTTCTGCAGCCGGTCATTTTCCTCCATTAGTAATTTATTCATGGCAGTCAGCTTCCTGTTTACTGTCTGGAGACGAGAAGCTTCCTTCCTCTGCTTCTCACGGCATCTAAGAAAACCCAAGAAAGAAATAAAATGAAAATTGGAAAGAGAAAAGCAAATATGACAGCAAAATTAATTTTCCAGGAATTTTCATTCCTGTATATCAATCTCTGTTTAATAAAGACAGTTATGCTACGAAAGATGTAGCAAAACCAAGAGAGAGAAAACAATTACATTCTTTTTGCACTTAAGATCATTCATATTAGTAACCCAACACATTAAATATGAAACACCTGAGTAATAAATAAACATCCATCATCTAAAACCAATTTTCAGCTATCATCTCATTTTAGGTCCTACACAGAACCCCAGAAAAGTCATTCACTTGTCTGTATCAAAATCCTGGGCACAACAGGATAGAACAGGGGTTAGCTGGTCTAAAGCTGTACGCCCATGCAAGAACTCACACAAATCTGATACATCAACAGGTGGCAACTGTCATAGTTCTAGAACAAAAATTGGATTGACCGGATCATTGAGAGGGCCACACCTGTAGAAAGAAAGCGGACAATAGAAGAAACTGTCAAACTCTGTATCTGCCATATAAGTGTGGCCGGTCCTGAAATATCATTAAATTTTCCATGCTGGCACATACACCTTAAATTAGTTATTTTTTCATAAATCTTTTTCATGAGTTATGCCTGCAATTAGGTTGCATGGTAGAACTTGCTTAACTAAGAAACCAATCTAGTAGTAAAAGCAACTTTTGTATGAAACAAAAACATAGCCTTTCATTTTCTCCTATCGTTTTAGAGTTTTTAATTTCTTCAGAGAAATCTACTTTGTATATAATCCCCAATTCCCCATATGCCTTTTTCAAGAAGCCAATGAGGCGGCCCATTCTCTGGCAAAACAAGGAATTGAGAGAGAGAGAGAGAGAGATTGATTGCTGTTCCTAGCATGTAATTTCCTCTTGATCAGGTGGGAGTTTCTTTTTCTATGGAGTTAGTATATGGCTCTCATACCGTCCCCATTTGAGCACTTCTATTTCTTTATAAAATCTTTCTGTTATGGATAAAAAAGGACCATCTCCTTGAAAATGGTTTAAAACTTTGCACAGGACTTAATAGGTTAAAGTTAGGTAAAATTACAAAGCTCCCAGTTTTCTTTACGAACAACACATGAAGAGGGAAAGTGCTACGATAAATAAAATTTCAAAATTACCAGTGAGGCATGTTTAAATTCATATTTCCAGTGTGGACAGCAGAGCTCAACCACAAGTCAGATCATGGACAAAGGAACAACTCCAAGCTAAGACACCAGCGGGCACCAACCAAGTAGCAGGGGGGGCCTCACATCTAAGTTGAGTGTGGACCATTCAAGACCACACATATACTAATAACATTTCCCAGTAAAGCACAAGGGTGAAACATCTGACCCATGTATATTGAAATGCACATGGTCTTAGGCTAGATCAGGACAAAGGAACAGCTCCAAGCTAAGACATGTGAGAAGGAACAGTAGCTACAATGTGAGAAGGAACAGTTTAAAGAAAACCCAAATTGATATAATTTTACAGCTCCTCTGATTCCACCTCGATACATGCCAGCGAACAGGGAAAAAGGGAAAAGGGAGAAGAAGGGCGTGGGGGCATGTTCAGTGTGGTCTCTTCAGTGATTTTATGATTAGGCAAAAGCCCAATCAGATTACTCAAATTGTTGATTTAAGAGCCTCAAAACCTTATGGTCTAATGTGCATTGTTTTGAAATTCAATCCAATGGTGAATATTGGTGGAGGCCAACTATTGACTCGGCTACGGCTTGAGCTACGCTCAGGTACGTCAAGCTAAGATTGAGCCAATTTGATTAACTAACAGACCGGGGCTCAAGCATGAGTTCGGAGAAGGGGGACCAAGTCAAACTTGAGGATAGAATAGTTGATTCAAGCTCTAGCTTGGTCTAGCTTGGCTCCAAGCTCAAGCTAGGGTCGGTTTACATCTTCAGAAATGAGTGAAAAGAACTTGGATTTATCATTAGAGGGACCTCGATGCACACAATGTGGAGCTAATGGTTATATCAACCAGGATTGACAATGACATTTGTTTTTTTCCTATTGGACCCAGGGTCTAATAATTGTAACAGTTGGGAATCTCATCAGTCATCAGACATGAATTCCAAAGAAAGAAGCAACACATAATATACAACTAAAGAAAAGACCTCCAAATCCTTGTATTCCCCTCACTCTACCCGGCATAAAGTATTTCAACAACAATGGTGGTAATGAAAAAAACTGGCAAAAAACATAGACTGTACTTTTTTTCCAATACTAATTAGACTTATAATCGAAGAAATGCACATAACATAACATTTCATGTGGTCATGATGTTCATTCATTTCACCTACAAAAGGGAATAACCAAAGTAAAAAAGCAAAACTGGAACCCCCTGAAAGGACAACGCTTTAATGCCACCCATATACTACTTCATTTCACTTCCAAAACAACTGTTCTGAAAGAACAAAAATTAAAGGATAAGTGCAAAACCCATTTTATTTTATGTCTCATTCACCTTTAATTTCTAATAAGTGCAAAACCCATTTTATTTTATGCGTCTCTTTCACCTTTAATTTCTAACAAATAAAAGAAAACACCCCCCCATAAAACCCCCTTTTGACGCAAACCTAAACTTCAATGCCACGTTTGCCTTTATTTTCTGTCACCATGAAAAGCACAAAAACCCCCCACCAAAGCACCATAAAAACCCATTAAAAATCTTAGAACCCACAAAAAAAATAAAAAATCACATAACCCACAAGAAAAGAGTTCAAATAAATAAGAAGCCCCATTTTGAAATAAATTATCCAAAAAAAAAAAAAAAAGTCTTGGCTTATCATTCCCATCTACATCTATACCAAATGCCTAACCCAGATAGATGGTTAAAGGCTTTGATTGCAATGATAATGATGGTGGTGGTGATCTAAAGTCTAAACCAGAAAAGGCATAAAAAGCAGCCAAATCCAATAAATATACTATTTTTGCCAAGCACCCATGAGAAAATTCTCAAAAACTCCTCTGTCTCATTCCAGCTAGGCATTAGCAGAAACAAGAGATCCCCAAAACCCAACCCATTCATCTAAAAATAGAAATCATCATAAGAACAAGAAACACAATATAAAACAAATGCATGATGCCAACAACATAACTAGAAACAGAAAAACAATAGATAAACCATTTCAATAGAGGGAACAAATAGCTCATTTCATTCCAATGGTTCCTTTGTTTTAAAAAAACAACCACCGCACACATCACATCATGAGCAAACACAAACCCAGACCCGAAAAAGAGGAACAAAAACTTCCGTTCATCAATCCAATAAACAAAAATAAATTAAAAAAAAAAGAAACGTGTAAACTAACTTCTTTCTATTACCTTCTGTTCTGGAACCAGACTTTTATCTGCTTGGGTTCTATATTCGACAGAATCGGGCATTCCCTTATCAGCTGCTGCCGTCGGATCGAGCTCGGCTTTGGACACTCCATATAAACTCTTTCCAATGCCTCCACCTGCTCCGGAGTATACCTGACATACTTGCTTGAATCCAATTGCTTTGAGGAATCCTTGTGCATTGATAGCGCCATTGCCACAAACCCACTATAACTTCCAAAGAAAGAGAGGAAAGAAACTTTCCTAAATGAACTCTGCTCTAAGAAAACGGATAGGAAATCGAAACCCCAGAAAGAACCCACCTACTAAATCTTCCTAAAAAACAAGATTGAAATCCAAAAGGCAACCAAACCCACACAGGACTAATCAAAACTCAAGAGAAAACACAGTTAAAAACCATAGAGACTCCACTCCCTAAAGAAAAGACCAGGAAAAAGCACAAACCAGTGAAAACAGGCTAGAATGGAAAACCCAGAAGAACCCAATTCAGTAATCAACCCAAAGACACAACAGAATGACTAAAACCAATGAAAGAAAGACAAGGAAATGAAATGGACTCTCTGTTCTCATCCAGCACTGAAATAACTCTTTTTCCAGCACTTGGGCAGGCTCTCTTCTCCAAGAGAGCCTCCTCTTTCCCACATCAGAAAGCTAGTTATCACTCTCTCTCTCTCTCTATCTCTTTCTCTCACCCTTCCCTTCTAACACAAAACCCAGCTATGAACATGCAATGAGGACAGCTCCAAGGTCTTATCTTCAACACCCATCAGCAGAATCTGAAAGTAAAGCAGAGAATATGGGAATTTAAAGCGATCCCAACAGGACAAAAAGAAAACAGAAAAAACCCAAAATGGGGATGGAGGAAAAAATCTCTGAGAAATGGATTAATGTGAGATTAGAGGGCCTTTTTTTTTTATCTTTTCACCTGGCAGAAATGGTTTATGACAAAAGAGCTGCTGCAACTGCAAATGCTGCTGCCATTGCTGTTGCTCTCTGTGTGAGAGAAAGTACAGCTCCCTTCACCAATACATCACATTACATTACACACCATTCAAAACACTCTCTCTCTCTCTCTCTCCAACAGAAACATGCATGCATGGGTTGAGAAATGAGAATGGATGGATGGTGCATGAGACATGGAATGATGGCATATGAGTGCTTGTTGCATACACCGCGGGAGCACCAACTGAAACCGTGCTCTTCCTATAACAACCTATTAAAACTGGGGATTGTTAGACTGTCAGAGATAGTGGGGCCTATCAAATGATGAGAAATGTTATCCTGCGACCAACCTTACATGCAGTATTGCTGGATAGGGCCCACTTGGTTACATACTCTCATCTCGCACCGGACCCAATTTCACTCTCGTCGTAATTCACCGTTGAATTTCATTAAATTTCTATGAAAAATATGACTTATGCCCAAAGACCACTAAATTTTATCGTTATTAAACCAAGGGCTAAGGTGATCTGAAATAGACCATAAAGAGACATTTTCATCAGGGTTGCAAATAGAGCAGTTCCGGAGCAATAGTGGATCTGAACTTATTTCTAAATAACGGTTTTGATTTTGAATCCAGTTTTAACTCATAATCTATTTAGTTGGTTCGAGATCCAGATCCGATTCCGGAATCGGATCCACCTAGAGAACTGGATTATAATTCTGAAATCGATTCTAATTTATTTTTATTTTTTATTTTTTCTAAAATAAATATATCATTCAGCTTATAATATAGTGCATCAAGTCTACTACCTCTAATATTGTACATAAAAATGTCAAAAAAAAAAGTTGATTTTTAGTTACAATTTGTAATATTAAATGCTCATATGGCGGGTCCATGGGTTGGAACCTATGTGGACCTGAACCCTATATCCGTTTATGGACCCGTTTTTTGTATTTAGAACCTAAAATAGATTCCAGACCCGATTTTTATGGGTCGGACTTCTAAGTAATTGGAGAATCGGATACCCTATTTACAACCCTACTTTTCATGTACCCCACCCTCACTATTTAATAGGCATTTGAGTGGGGACCACAATCTAGATTGCATATGAGAAAAAATGCAGTCTGCTCAATATGAGGGTTATGATCTTCTATAAAAGTGATCAGAATGGATGTTGGCATTGGTGGCGATTTTATTTGGGTGGCCCACAAATTGATAGTATCTGATGATGGTGGTATGGTGTTTGCATCAACTAGAAAATGAGGTGGACATGGTGTCCTGAACCCTGATTATCAGGTTTTAATTGAATGGGCCATCCAAACGCCACATAATCAACTCATGAATTTATGCTCTATTAATAATAAGATGGACCACTTTTGGTATCTATAAGGTAGGAATGAGTGCAAAAGGCAAAACCAGAGGGCGGGGAAATAAACAAAAAAACAGGGGCAAAGAGCTGTTCTGGTCCTCACATGATTTTCAATGGATGACCCAGTGCACAAACGGATTTTATGGTGCACGCTACCTGGAGGGGCCCACCTGATCACCAATCCAATTGGGCCACACACTGCCACTTTGATCATGATGGATCCAATGGACTTTCCATCAAACTATTTGAGAGTAACAGTTGTTTTTCATGTAAAATTGTTAAGACTTGTGGGCTACGAACAAGGGATTAATATGATCCGGTGGGCCTAAAGATTTTAGGAAAAATATATAGGGTCATTTAGATATTTTGATTCCCTCACTTTTCTCTTTATTGGAGATGCTTTGGGGTGGCCACACAGCAAGGTACGAACGAGTTTGCAGTGTATAGGCACTAGGGGTCAACCCTCCCTGATTTTGATTCACATATTGTAAATCTACCCTTCTATTTCTTTGTACTTACATTTTCAGCTTTCACGATTAAATTTTATGGGGGTAATGGTGTATTTGCATTAAATTTTATGGGAGTCTTTTTTAATTACCCATTGGATTTATAAAACTGAATTCCAATAAATTACAATAATCTTCTTTAAAAAAAAATACTTAAAAAGGGACCCTAGATGGCCACTAACCAAAAGAGGTACCCATAGTTTTTATGCAATAGAACCGATATTCCCACTAGAATATTTTATTTTATTTTTTGCCTTTTTTCAATAAGCGACGACGTCGTCTCTTAATATTGAGAGTTAGTGTATACGTCGTTGCTAATTCGTCAAATATGTCTCTTCTCTGACCTTAATCAACTCTGATTGCTGGTTTTCTGTACCAAAATAAACCAGAACAGAACTTTCCCCCAACATTATAATCCTTGTGGAGGTTGTTGATCTCCATTAACGAGGTATGCATAGTAAAGTTTGACTTTCTTTCATGCGTTATCTACCATAGAGCCTAAGTTTCATGTTTACTTTTCGAGAAAAGTTCATTAGGGTTTCGATGTATAGTTTATTCATTTGACTATCTTTGTTGTATGATATTTTTTTGTGGCTAAATCATCAAGGTAAGGACATTTTTAGGAATGAGGAAATAAAACTACCTGAGAAAGGGGGAAAACGATGGGAGGAAGAAGGGGGAAATGGGGTTCTGTTACAAATTGTATGGATTTAAATGCGACGACATCGTCATACGTTTAAATCTTTAATAAAAAAAAAACGAAAATGGTCACAGGGAACCACTTCTGCACCATATTAACTAGTGGCATGTTTTTCGGTAAGTGGCCATCTAAGGTCATTTTTTTGTAGTTTTCTCAAAAAAAAAAAAAAAAGTGAGAATTCATAAATGGCCATCAAATAATATTTCCTATAATGAAAAGTCGATTGAGAGGAGATGTAAATTAAATACTCAATCCATACTTGTATATCAAATTATAGTAAATTAGTCACTTGTGCAACCTTGCCTTATATCTTTGGTCCTTGCCTTTTTTGTTATTACCGTAATAGAACACATTTTACCTTGAAATCCTATAAGGGTTTATTTAATGCATGTATAAATTCCCAAGGTCATGTTTTTATAAGCCATTGTAAATAAAGAGTTAAAGGTGCATATCAAGAAACACCCTCAAATTGCTTGTCCTTAATACCAATGGTAATCTAAATCTTAGGAAAGTCGAGGCTCGTCAACATCCGTGCATTATATCATGTACCCCTCACCACATCCTTCGGTCCTCCCCTCTCATTTTTAACCTAAAAACACTAAGCCCATAAAATGAATAATAAAGAGGGTATCCCTTTCTATCTTGTAAACATTTGAAAATTGAACACGCACAATTCCACTCGCACACCAATGTCCCAAACTACTGAGCTACTCCTTCTCAAGGCATAATTGTTTTCATATCCCTGAATTTCCAACAACACTTTCCCATCAAAGGACTGAAGTTTGAAAAAGTAAAAGGCAAAAATTACAAATACACGTCAAATAGTCTCATATTTACTAGGAAGTTTCTCAGCACGTGCCATGGTAAATCAAAATCTTCAAGAGTTAGTCTCATTTGCCTCTCCACCTTCTATTTTTTCATCTCATAACTCTTTAATATCCTTTGTAAAACCCATTTTACTATCAATTTATTGAGATTCATTATCAAGTAGGCAAACATGCCCTTGCCTAACTAAGTAACTATATTGCATTGAAAAAAAGAAAAGAAAAAAAAGGAGGGATGGTGAGAAAACACACTTTTCTAGTGGGCAAGGTTGGATGTGAGAACATGATGTAAAGAAGAAAAGCAGGGAGTATTTTTACATTAAATAATTTTGCATCGTGAATATTTTTCTCTGCCTACACTCAACATCAAGACTTATCTCATGTAATTAAACTCCCAAGAATTACAAGACTTTGTATTTCTATAACGGTTTAAAAATGAAGAAGTAAAAGTAAATATCAAAAAACGACATCAAATAAGCTCCCCTTCAATGAAGATTCAATTAAGGGAGGTGGACATGAATGCCCAGACATCACCCTTCTAATTCAAGTCTTAGGAAAGTAATGCCCTATCTACATTGTCGTCTTGTAACATTTACCCCTCCTGTGCTATCCTTCAAAGCTCACCTCTTTGAGAATCCTATTTGAAGCTCATTTGAACGTTAATTTCTATGCGTTTCATCTGTATATATTATATATGCAAACATAAAAGGGCCTTATGTTTATTATTGAAAATTGAAATTGGCCACTTCCTATCTAAATAAAGTTTTTCCTACATATCGCTTCATTCAACTCTAAACATAATGAAAGATTACCAATTGAGCCATTAGAAAATCATCAAGTGACTATAATTCTCGGTCCCAAGCTCGTATGAAAGAGGAGGGAGGGTTGCATCATATATGTCAACAATCTGTGTAGATCTTTATCACAACGGTAAGGGGTCACCTGCTAAGGAGAAAGTCTGATTTACCCAATGCATGGGAGAGGCAAACAAAAAAACAATCAAATGGATCTACCATAATGAAAATAATTCTCTATAATGCCTTTGTAATTGTGCTTGATAACTTTATTGACAATATCAAAAATTAAAACAAAAACACACATCTACCTTCATCTGCTTAAATGGTTTGGATAATAAAAAATCAAAATATGGACACATTAACATGTCTGCTCCATTATTTTCCTCTCCACAACTTTATCAGTTGGGTCCCATGAATGATTTATTATTATTATTATTATTCTCTTGTGCTGTTTAGTTGCCTGTGTTTCAATTTCTTTCCTCCAAGGCACCAAACATGAGAAAAGCCAATATTTTCCATGAGATACAATTCAATACATCCAAACGGGGCCTTCATAAATTTCAACCACCTACTCTTGGGGATGGGGGGAATCACGATCATAATCCATGGGTATGGTCTTTGTTGATCATTTATCCATTGTTATCAGGTGCCGCGTGCACTTTGCATAGAATCATTTCTATGTCAATAAAGCTTTGATATGGACCTAGAGAAGAACACTTGCAAGCTCCACGTGGATAAGGGAAAAGGACTCCTCCCCGAAATGTTATTGCAAATTTGCAATGTAATGCCAAATAAAGCAGCCAGATACAAAACATAAAACATAAAAAAAAAAAAAAAAAAAAAACCCCACACATTTATATGGTTCTTAGAAATGTTTTTCAACCCCGTTGTGGAACCCACCTCATGTTTGTGGAGTGACATAAGACATGAGTTTTCTATCCATGTTTTATATTCAAAACCATCATAGACTTACCCAGTGCGAATTTGTATGAGTTAGTAGGCACCACATGAGTGAATAGTTACACGTTGGGTTAAAGACCCCATCGATACTCACATCATTTAAAAAAAAAAAAACTATATATAATAAGAGTATGTTATATTAGTTTAAAATAAACAACTCTGGATTTTAAGTTTTGCCCTGTATTTAGTTTGTTAGCGGAAATTATGGAAGATTTATATTTCATATTTGCTTTCTTTCTGATTAGAGCGTAGGAAGGTTTGAAGATCTGCACCTATGTACTCTTATATACATAGAGGGTGTTTTGGAATTTAACTTGTTTTTTTTAGCCTTTTTAGTTTCAAATGTATATAAATCAATTTATTCTGCCTCTTGTGGCTTTAGAAGGATTTACCTCTTATTGGAAAAGGGTCATGGGCATTTCCTTATTTTTAATTTGATTAGAATTAAAGTTTTAAAGCTTATTTTTTTACATTAAAATACATAGGAATTCACAATGAAATGAGTTCCGCCAAATTATTATTAAAGATGTGAAGATAAATGATATGATGTGAGGTGAAAGTTATAAGGTCAGTAAGACCTTCACTTTCTATATATTGAATTACTAGGTTGTAGCGGGTGAGAAATGTGACTGAGGCGAAATGCTCTCGTACGAGCAATCGTGTATGCATACTGGCTCTATGGGGCCCACCTAAGGCTACCTTTGATCAACATAGGCCTTTTCACACTTTCATTTCCCTATGATTTTGGCACTACATCCAACTTCAGTCTCATCAAGCTTTTACGCACCGTTTGATTGAATATTTAAGAAATATATAGTTAAAAGACTACTAATCTTTGTGAATATTAAATAAAGGGCTAGTATGATCTGACGTGACTTAATTTCCTTGTTGATACTTATCCATAAGGAGATGACCCTATAAGATGAGCGGCGTATAAAAAGTATTATAATCGTATAAAAGTCTATTACCATTACCAGATAACTATGTATTCATTTTTCACCATCTTTTGATTATATTTCACCTTCTTTTGGTTATATTTTCAAACAAACAATGATAGGTACTCAAATTGAATACAAGAGGTGGCCCACTCAAGAAACCCAATGATTCTCAACCTAGAGTCTAGATATAGAGACAAATACAATGCAAGACCAGAACAAATTTCAATGTTAAATCTATCTGCGGTAAGAGCTACGATTTTGGTGTTTGGACGCTCTTAGATCGAAGAATCGCATGCCACGTGCAGTCTTCTTCTTCTTTACATCCTTTTACCCAATACTGAAATCTCCGTTCAAGTCTTCAGCATCTTTTACTGTGCTGCTCTCTTTTCAACCTCACCAATTTATCTTTTTGCCAGATAGCCTCTGCCAAAAGAAATCTGAACCGCAAATCTTTTCACTTCTGTACATTTCAACCCTCCATTAATATTTTCAATTGATTCGAATCTACTTGGTTTCAGTAATAAATGACAGAGGTTGGGCTTTCCTGTTTGAGCTACAGGTTAGCCATCCATGCACAAAAGGTTCTTTTGCCCTCCATACATATAACTTTTCTTATGTCAGGTTACTTGAGTATCTAACTATCTATGGGCATGTTTGAACGGTTTTCTTAGGCTCCAATTTCTCCACTTTTTCGGTTTTTTGGGGTTGTTGCCGTTGTTGTTGAGTAAATATGATGTTTTCGAATTCACTAGTTTGTTTGGATTCAGAATCTCATTTCAAGTAGGAAAAATAAAGGGATTTTTACTAAAAAATTAAATTTAAATCTTAAATAAACGGTTTGATGAAAAAAATAATAAAAAAATGACTAGATAATACATATTTCTGGACGAAGTCACCCCAACTGATGATATCATCAACCTTCATTGCAAAAAACGATATTTTGCTCCCTCTTTTTCTAACTAGTGATGGAAAAGGTTATGAAAATTATTGTATTTTATTTCCCAGTAGTATTTCTTAAGTTGTTTTGGTAATCTTCCTTAGTTGTGTGGGTCTCACACTTAGTTTATACACATTTGTCGCCCCCCTTTCACATGAGTTTTGAGAGTTCGAGTTTGGAATGTAAGGTGTTCGGTGAAATGCCTAAATGAATATTTTATCTCAATTTGATAGTGGCTTCGAGTGAGACTTGAAGTAATGAATTTGGGCAAGCTTTTGTACACATTTAGAGTCTAAAGCCATTTATTTTGGGGAATTTCATAAGTTTTGATGTCTATGAGCAAAATGTGGGGAGTCATGTTGGGGGCAATCTTTAAATAGTGAATGTAAGGTTTTCTCCTAATATTACATTGTTTGTGTGGAGTTTTAGATCCATATAGTGTTTTTTGTTTCGTTGATTCGGAATATTTGAACCAGCATTAATAATGAATTTGACGGTTGACGAATTGAACACACTTTTATGTGATTTGTGAAAGACTTGTCAAACCCTTTTTCTTTGATGTATTTATCACATCATTTTGATTTATTTTTTTTGAAATGGATATTCATCTTCCGCCAAAACTTAGCATAATCATCTCCAAACTTAAGACATTGAAGTATGACAGCCATCGTAAAAGAAGAAGAAAGGTCAAAGAAAAAGAAAAAACAGTTGCAAGAGGTTGATGATGTCATCAACTGGGGTAATTTTATCCAAAAAACATATACGAACAACTATTTCATCATTTTATTGTTTTTCTTCATAAAACCGTTTAATTATGATTTAAGCTTAATTATTTCGTAAAAATCCCAAAAATTAATGCCCTTAGCTTAGGAAAAAATTCAAAATCAAATGGAGGAGTTTGACGAGGCCTAGTTATGTAATGCTGGATTGAAATATCAAGTTGGGTGCGTGCGTGCGCCCGAGGGAATAGTCATAGCGGGTCAAATACCATGAGATACCCTCATCAGAAAAAAAAAAAGAAACTTGTGGCGGGTCTAACTTTCTAAACTCTGCATCATTTACATATCCTAAAAAACACTTTAACGAATAATTTGAGATTTGATAGGCTAACTGTTAGATTGATTACAATATGATATGTTAAAAGTAAAGTAAGATAAACAGGCGTTAAGTATATAGCTAATTCAAGGTTGCTTATCTTACAAATTTGAGCTAAATCTGTACATTGCTTAATAGTGTCTACTAGGTTTACGGGTTTACAAGCAGTTTGGATTTTCAAAAGTTAGGCCCTACTCATAGGTTTAATAAATTTTCTGCACTTCAATAGTAAGTAAAAATAAATAAATAAATAAATGGATCGTGAGCAACTTCTTGAAAGAATACAAGCATACAAAATCACTACAAGCACTAATTTTGAACTTGATTGCACGGTTGTAAGATCCAAGGATATATCTATGGAAGAGGATCCCATGTTTGGTCCAGGATTTCCCTATTTGGACCACTCAGGGGGTGCCACATGTGGGAGAGATGTTATATCAATGACATCTCATCCCCTCCACTTAAAAAAAAAAATGCTTCCCATGTGGCACCCCTTCATTTGTCCAAACAGGAGATCCTCTTCCATATATCTATAGTCCGAGTTCTCAGGGCTGTTTGGATGTTCACAGCCATCCCAGTCAACACCATTCAGGTTTTATTTATTTATTTATTTATTTTTTATTGGATGGAAATTTTGCATTTATGCAGCAGTGTCTTTAAAATTGAACTAGTAAAGCATGCCCTCGGTAAGGCCGGGCCCACCCATACGTGACGAATTGGATTGATTGACTAGTCCAATTTAGATTAATTGGAACAATTAGCCTCTTTGTAATGATTGTATTAAAACAACGCATTTGTCAAAAACGAACAGGACTTGTCAAACTCAGTAAAAGTAGTTCAAATCACTATGGATCAATTGTTAATTGAGGGTTTGGGGACTGAAGCCCCCACGCCCCACTCAAACCTGAAGAATTTTAAAATCTTTACGAATCCCCCTATAAATTATGAAAATTTATACATTCTTTTACATTTGTCTCTTCTCTCAATATTTCTTTTATATAAAGCCCTAAGTTTAATTTTATGGGTCCGACCCTATGGTCTAACCATCAATGAACTAGCTGCATTATAGGTCTGCTTTATTCTGTTTCATCTCACATATTCTTTGGGGCCTGTCTGTCTGTTGGAATTTTGATTATCTCTATCAGGGGCTTTATGAATTTCCAAAAGGCCCATTTGTTTGGATGTTTTTCTAACAAGAATTCTATATATTGAAAATTCTTGCCAACAATGTGGTTGCTTTCTCTGTGTATTTAAAATTCCTCACTTGAGTGTTAAACCGAAAAATCAGCCCTATATGATATCACTAATGCTTGTAAAATTCTTCCAATTCCAATTCCAAAACTTTACTATATACACTTCAATATTTGTGAAATTAGTCAGGTGACAATATTTGAGGAATTTACACTAGCTCTTCTAACAAATAAACTAACCTTAGGTTATTCTTATAGAATTTTTGTCAGAAATCCACCATGTTCAAGAATTTAATAAAATTTAACGCGTTGGTGCAATGTTATAAAAATACGTACCAGTGAGCCTTATGTAAATGCCACGCGTATAACATGTATCTAACGTTCGTTCCCGAGACGACGACAGAAACCAGTCGTCAGATTTTTGGTCTTTATTCAGACTTTGACCGGCTTCCAAGGCAAAGATTTCGGCCTGCGTAATGGGATCTTTTTTGGTTGAGAAAACCCAAAGCAGCACCAATCTCTTTTTTTCTGTCTCTCTCTATTGGGATTCCGAATTTTCAAACATCGCGAAAGCTGCAAAATTTCTTACCTTTTACGTACCTACCCGTGTCTGAAGCCCCAAACCGTGCAATAGCCGAATTGGGATCCAGACTTCCAATGGCCCTTTGTAGTTTGTAATTGTATCCATCCATCATGGATGACACTTTTTAACCCATTAAAATTGTTGGCCCAAAGTGCAAATTTCATGAAATCCGAGTTAGGCCCATGTACCAAAGGGAATAAAATCACAATTCTTGCATACTTCAATTTGATGAGTCTTCAAGAAGAAAAAAAAAAAAGAGTTGGTGAGCCCAAATTCAATCGAGTTGAAAGTTTTCCGGCACTAATATAAGTGAGAGTCGAATGATTTTGAGATATTTGAATTTAAGAAGCAGGGAGAGATTTTCACCTACAAATACTACAAAGGGAGTTTGGCGCCCTTAGATGTGAAATTTGATTCGTTTAAATATTTCTCGTAGAATTGTTTGTAAAACAAATATGTGATGTCACACTGCCTGTGGATATTGTATAGTCCGATATGTGTAATATTACATGACTTTAAAAAGTCATATAGTGCAATATGTGTGCCGATTTCACACAACTATAAGATATCGCACGGATGGCTCTACAGAAAAATAGGGCAACTGTGGGGGCACAATCTCTACTATAAATTATATAGATGCGTCCCAACTCATAAGATCCACTTGGATGCATTCCTATTATGGGGTGGGATGGATAGAAAGGTCTATTTAAGGGTAATCCACATATAAAAGAATTAGTCCCACCAAATTATCCTGACCTTTGATTAGCAAATTAAAAGTTTATGAGCGTTTTAACCTTAGGTTTTTTTTTTAGATTCAATCTAATAGGTAAAGATTTGACAAACTGATCACAAATGCCGATTGTGGGGATCAGAGGCCCAATATATCTGGACTGCACTATGTGAGTTTAAATGTCGTGAGAGAAAATCCTATAGTGACCGTGAGTGGACCATTCACTGTCTGCCATGTCAACGCAGATAGCTTGTTATGCATTCGGGTAGCAGCTGCAGCAGTGACATGGCTGACCCTAAATAATCCACTTACGGTCATGGTGCATAATGCCACTCACAGGATCCCGAGTGCTGGTGGTAGAAGAAGATTTGGAACCACTGATTAAGTCGCAAGAATGATGCTGAAAGTTCTCCTAAAATGGGCCATGCTTGAAACTCAAATGTCCAGCCCGCATGCAACATATACAGTTATGAATATGTGGCTGTAATTTATGGATCAGATCACCTTTACTCTGTGGGGCCCACCTCTTGATTCTCTGTGGCATAAAAAAAAAACAGAAAAAAAAACCCCTCTATCTCACTGACGACGGAGCTCCTGTTTTCAAAGTTCACAAACCATACCAATTAATCACACCCTGCCAACAAGAAAAGGACAAAAAGGAAATTGGCAATATCACCTCTATCTCTTGTTGGAGGAATATATTTTGCCAAATGGGGTTTTTCATATGAGGTCACCGTTAGCCATCCAAAAAGGGATGCGAATCACAAATTAAATCGCCTTTTCTTTTCTTTACATATGATGAAATCATGAATATCATTATGTTTTTTCAATCTCATTAGAGTGATATATAATTCGGGTTGGTTTTTTCGTGGGATTATACTTTTTTGATTGGACCATTTGGATTTATGATGGGTGGGCTCCATGGCCATCCAAAAGAAATCGACGGGGTCATTCATCTCGATCTTGTTGGTTAAGACCTTGTTTCTTTTTGTAGAACACATACAAATTCATGTTTAAATGTGCTCCACGAAAGAACTATTAAAACGTCTGTTTAGCACTTTACTACAAGAGTAAAAGTCAAGTAAAGCTTCTATTTTTTAAATTAGATTTAACATCAAAAGCATTTTAATTCAAAATTTCTTTTATCTTTTGAAAAAAAAACTATTTTTATCTATTAATTAAAAAAAAACTTCATTTTTCTATCTAAAAAGTCAAGAATACTCTATATCAAACAAATAAAAATAAAATATCATCATAACCTACTTATATTTTATTATTTATTGATTTGATGCTTTACTTTACTTCATTTCGCTTGATTTTAAAAGTAAAATTACCAAATTAAGTAGATGAGACGAGATCTTAATTTTTTTATTTTGAACTACCACGGTGATGGCTACCCATTCATTTTTCATTTAATTATTGATTATTTCTCATATGTACTTTTCATTATTAATTTTAACCAAAGTACAAAGTCTAATAATTTCTAAAAACTCAATTACATAAAATAAATAGGCCTAAGAGATATGAAAAATAGACTATGGACGAAGCCAAAAAATGAATATTGTGGGGGCAAGAAAATCTCATGCTTGTAAATCTTGTATTTCAATGTTTTATTTTTGCTCTTGCATGAAATTTAAGTAATCTCTCGCCCCTCAAATTTATCTCTAATCTGTGCACTCCTTTTCATCATTGCTACAATCCATTGCCAAACTCATATTTCCAACATAAAGCTTTTGTTTGGAGTGCATTTTTTTTTGGTAAAAAACAGGCCGTTTCCAAAACATTTGTAATATACAAAGAGAAGCCATCATATAATATCCTGTTGTCTCCTTGGGAGTTTTTATAAGATATCTTCATCATTAACCAACGTGGCAACCATCTCTATCTAATTCGGGGCGGACCCAAGTGCATTCATATGGGGGCGGTCGCACCCATTGGACCTTGGTCCGCTTCTAAATTCATAATAAAAATTCCGACTCACTTCTAAAAACTCACATAAAAATCATGTGTTCGCCCCCAAGACCCATATGAAAATCTTGAATTTGTTCCTAAAACCTAATTATTTGTTTGAATCCACACCCCTCAAACAAAAATTATGGGTCCACCACTGTATTTAATCGAGTCAATTATGTCACATGTCTTTCCAAGAATCTACACTAGGGCCCAAATACACTCCAAATGAACTAATATAAACTATAGGATTAACTAATGTGTTAAATACATATTAATCATCATTATGAATTTCATTTTCTCACTCTTTATTTTTTGACATAAACATAGACACACACTCAACCAAATCCCTCACCATCAGCGCTGTAGCCTAGGGTTTTCACGTGGAAGAAAGGTGTCTCACCAACCGAGCTACCAGTGGTTTGGCCCATTTTCTTAATCACTGGTCAATTCAATCTTGTAAAGAGTGAAATTTGGCCAAGCAAATATTCTTACTTATTCTTCAAATGGATAAATACTGTGAAAGATGGTCCCATGTGCTGAACAGAAGTTATCTGCATCAAAACTACTTCATCTGCTTACTGTAAGATTATTTCTCACATAAGAGGGGGTGAAAATGTGGATTCTAGTAGAATTTGGACCCAGAAAGCAATCCATGAAAGAAAAAGGAAAAAATCAGCAGAGCCTCATCAATCATTGTTCATGTCGTGGAAATTCTGCCAATAATGCGTGATGTGGATGCCCCTGTTACTTTAGGTCAACATGACTATCAATGAGAAATCTGATGAAGTATAACTGATCTTGTTTATGTTCAGACAGGGTCCTCTAAAACATGAGTCTTTGACTCTTGAGTAGTCCTGATCTTAGGAAGCTTTGACACGAAGAAACTCTGAATTCAAGCGGTGGAATACCACAATTGAGCCAATCTATTAAAAATTCAAACCACTGAAAATAAAAGTCATCTTGTATAGAGCATTTTTTCAAATTTTACACCAGTAAGAGTTGGACCCGACACAAAATTGACCACTTAATTTAAAACATGCCTAACGAGTACGCATAATATTAACCTCCTATAATTGGTGTTTACCCAATTTGACACCCATCTAGATTTCATAACCCTGTGTTTGGAAAGGGGAGATGAGAGGGGAGAGAAAATTTGATAGGAAAGGAAAATGAAGGGAATGGGAGGGGAGGGAAAATTAGTTTTACCTCCTCTTGTTTGGGAAGTCAAAAAGTAAGGAGAAGAAAAGTGAAAAAGTGTACTTTTGTTTGTTTGTGAGGTAGAGAGACAATTAACATTTTATTCCTACTTTTGCAAAACCTTCAAAATTATATTTTACAAATAAATTTTTTTTTATATACTTGTGCATAGGTTGAGCGTCAAAAATTTACATTGACTCATTGATGAGGCTCAGACCCATTTTGATCTAGTACTTCTCTTTGATGAGGCTCAGACCCATTTTGATTGTGGCTCCACCCAACCCACTTCTTTGACTGGGCTTGTGACTGGAAAATCAGAAACACATGGACAAGCATAGATTGAAAAAAAAAAATGTCTGCATTAACCAATCAGAAGTGGGCCACAATTTGGACAATTTGGATTGAAGTATTTCCCATGCTCTTGTTGATGAGGTTCGTCTCCATTTGAGGGAAGTGAGACATGTGCCAATAAGGCAGTTTAGTAATTTTAAGAAAATTCCCGTCTTTCACCTTTTCCCCTGTGTTTTGAAGGGAAAATTTTTAAGTGGGGCCCACGCTCATTTTACCCCCTCTTTTCCCTCCCCCCCTCCCCAAACACCATCCCCCTCTTTTTTTTTTTTTTCTCCAAAACAGACGCCCCCCCCCCCCCCCCCCCCCCTCCCCAAACACCATCCCCCTCTTTTTTTTTTTTTTCTCCAAAACAGACCCCCCCCCCCCAACAATTTTCCTCCCTTTCCAAAGGGAGGGTAAAAGAAAAGGGAGTATGCTTCTAAGAAGCAGATTAGAAGCTTTTCTTATCCTTCTTGTGTTTTTATTTTTCTGTTTCTCAGCTACCAGGCACCATACATAAAATCTTTTATATTGTGGAGTGAGGATCTCTGTTGGCCATGGGTTCCACCATTTGAACTATACCATGTCTTAATTGAGTTTCCATTTGCTACCAGGCTTTTGGATTTGTGTAGCTACACAAGAGTATAGTGCATGATTGTCATTAGGCACAGCGAAAGCAAATTTTATCTTCTACTGCCAAAATGGGAAGAACATATCATTACAATATCATTAGGCACAATACAATTAGAACCATCTCTGAGGGATCTTGGACATGATCGCTTCATTGATCAAAGATTCCATTATGAATCCCATGAAGATCACACGATCTTTATTCTCATCCAGTGGGCCTCACCTTGAATTGGCCCTGCTCTATTAATAAGATTCATCGTTTGTGTAGAGAAGCTCTACACCATGGCATGCAAAGCCTCTCTCACTCTCTCTCTCTCTCTCTCTCTCTCTCTCTCTCTCTCATAGGTGTAGGCATGTAGCCCACTAAGTTAGATACAAAGGATCCATCATTGAGCTCTCTCTCTCTCTCTCTGAATATAGGTGTAGGCATGTAGGCACTTAGTTGCATGTGCAAGCATTTCTTACCATGAGGCATGAGAGCAGGTATCTCACTCAAGGCTATCGTCTCTCTTGTGTCATAGCTCCTTGCTGCCAAATAATAAAAATAAAAAACTTTAGTTGATGTCCTTCAATTTCAGTTAATGATAAGTGCCCATGATATAATTAGAAGATGCTCACTTGTGCAATTTTGTGGTTGCGAGTTTTGAGTAATAATGGGAAATTCTTACCCTTCAAATTTGAAAAGTGTCACATGCCTCATTTGAAGGCTATTGGAACTTAACAAATTATTCCTTTCAAAATTTTCTCCAATCTCTCAACCAAATTATAATACATAGGAGTTAAATACATAGGTTCCATACTAGAAGTGGTTGAAAACAAGGGTGTACCCACATACATGGCTATGGCGGCAGTTGACCCGTCGGACTTAGATCCGTCTCCAAATCTCACTTGAAGATCTCGTGCCCACCTCCAAAATCCACATGAAAATTTGGGGTGATGCTCATTTTTCAAAGTTAACTTTTAATGGTATGACATCTATGACTTCATTTCCTATGTATTTTAACGAAAACAAACAAGCCCTAAGATAATGTATTAAAGTTATATTACCTATCCAAACACCAAATGGAATATCTTTGCCTTTCCCTCAAGCTTCCTAAGATCTAAATGGACCCTAAAGAAATTATAAATTAACATGACCAACACCAGTGGCCGACAAGCATATATCAGCATAAACAAAAAATGATGCTAAGATTTTCACATAAACAAGTCTTATCAATCACCACACCACTAATATGTGGGGTCAGTTCTCATGATTTAATTAGTTTAAAATGGTAATGGGTTTCAAAATAAATTATGGTAGATAAGACCTTAAGGTCAGCTTATGAGAAATGAAGCAGTTGTTTTTCTCTTTATGGTTACAAACACCTTCCACAGTAGAAGCAATTCTACAAAGTTTCTGTCAATGTATTGATAGGAAAAACAGGTGAGGGTCTGCCAAAATGGGAACAGGAATATTCATCAATCATTTTTATTGTACATGTAGGGCCTATGAATTTCTTTACACAAGCACTTTAATGGTTTTTGAAATGCACTAATTTAATTCTATGATGGGGACCTAAACCAGGTTATTGCTGACGCAGTTGTGTTACTTGACATCTGTTAGTTGACTTAAGCTTCATTTACAAATAACCTGAGTGAGTCATTAACTAACAGAAGAAAACCTTCAAAGTTTTAAGGTTTTTTTCTTTTCTGTTTTGGTTTATTAATGGGAAGATATCATTGAAAATAAATTAAATTAAGAAATTAGAAAAATATTAAAATGGGTTGGGTTAAACCGACCTGCACCAATGGAACCCGCTTTTCAACCTGACCCGTTCGCACCCAACCTGAATCATTCCTGATACTGACCCATTTGAGGTTTAGGGTTTTGATGAGGTCCAAGTCATTAGTATTTCTAAAAGCATATTAGGAAGCACTAAAGCATCTAAACACTTGATGTACATCTCACCATATTCATTAAACCTTTAAGATCGCTTATTAAGAAAGCAAAATACTGAAATGTTATCTAAAACGAAAGTCAAAATCCTTGTAGGCAGACATTCTATGGCTCAAAGTCCACCTACAAGGCTACAACCATCACTTTTGGTGACACCAGAAATTGTTGCCACTACCCTTCTCCCTTCACTCCCAAGGATCAAGAAAGAGAAAGAGTGCCTGTCGTTAGCTTTTTCATCTAAAGGAGAATAGAGAATGTGTGAAAAGGGAGTGAGGATAAAACAATTTACTTTTTTTAGACTTCCTAAGGCTGTGTCAATACACAAACTTTTATCTTGAAAGCATCCCAAGCATGAAACCATTGGCTGGGCCTTGTTGCTACAATTAATGACTTATGATGGGTTTTGGGTGGGTGAATGGCTACATGGACTCACTTGGTGTCTGGCTGTCTCCTTGATAGAATGATGAAGCTCTTGTTCCTTCTATTCTTTTGTATATAGCATGCACTGACTGGCCTTTTTCTTCCAAGGAGAAAGCTACACAACAGAGGGCCTGGACCTCCACCATGGTCAGGTGCACTTAGACATGCCCTCCCAGACCCATTGCTTGCTACTGCAAATTAACAAAGGTAGGATATCTCTTTTCCACCAGTGGGTTGGTGGGCCTTTGGGCTTGGGTGGAGAGTGGTCCACCTATTAGCCAGTTCACCAAAAGGATTGAGACAGGCATGTCTTTAGAAATGTGTGCTGTGTGTGTTTTAGCCCCATCAGAATCTCTCTACCTCACATGGCCTCTCTGGGCTCTGGAGAAGCGTGCTTAAAGTGCATGGATGGAGGGGGGGTGCTGGGGTCACATATTAAGGGTCCTAGTGGCATAGATTGACGTAGGTCCAAGAGACAATAAATTGACTTAAAATAAAGCTTAATATCTTTGTCCAAATTATCACACAATGTTTGAAATATTTGCCATGATTAGATGTTACAATAAAATAATCTTACAAGGATTTAAATAAATTGTCAAAAGCCTAGATAGGTAGGTAGGTAGGCAAATGGTAGTGCTCACTGTCACCATTGTCAACATTCCCTTGCAAGATCTTTTGTCAAGCACTCTAGGGTAAAGAAAGCTGCATTTCATTTATTTATGCAGTGTGTGGCCTGGCCCTTTCTTCTGTTTCTGAACGTTTTGGAATGGGTGGGAATAAAGCAATGGCTATGAGACAAACTGCAGTATAAACAGGCAAACCTCTTTGGCTCAAGGGCTCTTGTGACTTTCCAGAGTCATAAAGCTTCTTTTTCACTCCCTACATAATATATTTATTTAGGGGTACTTGACATTTTCTTGCTCTTCAGCCATGATTGGAGAACTGAGATGTTTTAGGGCCTGACCCCAACCAAATTTGATAAAGAGCAACGATACAAGAATCCTAAAAGGCTACTGATCACCAATTCTTCTACTATTATAGTCTCACTACCCTGGAAACTCATGTTGAAATATAAGGCTACAAAACTGAAGTAAAAATAGAATTGAAACAATGGTACTGATATGCACTTTGTGGAGAGCGCTATATAGGTGGAAATCGAGTGAGAATGGCAGTAGCAGCTTGAGGCACGTCTGTCAACACTTTTTTCACGACGAGTTCCGCTCGGAACAAGCCCAAATGCAAAAAGGATTTCTACAAAGGATGCTCACGAGAAAGGGAAGAAAACAGAATAAAACAACCCTGGAAACTCATGTTGAAATATAAAGTTACAGAATTGAAGTAAAAATATAATTGAAATAATGGTACCGATCTGCAGTTTGTGGAGAGCGCTATACAGGCGGAAATTGAGTGAGAATGGCGGCAACAGCTTGAGGCACGTCTGTCAACACTTTCTTCACGACTAGTTCTGCACCCACAAACCCAGATGCGAAAAGGATTTCTGCAGGAACTGCCCTAGGATGCTCACGAGAAATGGAAGAAAAAATAGTAGTTTTTTCTAATACGTACTGTCGCTGAGCTTTTAAACCAGCGATTATTAAAAACTATTAAAACTAGGATGCGCGTCGCAAACACGTGCCCGGTTAAACGATTTCTGCAACTAGCCCTTGGGCCAGGCCCGACTCATGCGCGCACATAGGGCTAGTGGTAAAATAGTCCAAATCGGACACGTGCCCGGTTAAATGATTTCTGTAGCTAGCCCCCTGGGCCAGGCCCAACTCATGTGCGCGCATAGGGCTTGTGGTAAAAGAATCCAAACCGAACACGTGCCCGGTTAAACGATTCCTACAACTAGCCCCCCGGACCAGGCCCAACTCATGCGCGCACATGGGGCTTGTGGTAAAAGAGTCCAGAGCAACTTAAAGTGTATAGTAATGAAAATAGTTATAAACTCTTCTAAAAAGTAGGAGTTTAGCAATGTGGGATCCCATGTATTCCACTACCCACAGAGAGAGGAAAAGGACAACTTTTTTCAAGTAAAATGGTTTTGAATGTTTGAAACAACCAAAACCCAACAACTCAGCCCTAGCCACCTGAGATATGAATGGACTGTGGTTGTTTGAAAGGCCCAGTCTATGCCTTTTAGAATACTCTATTTCAGCTATCAATCACCAACATGTTTTGGTCTATCAAGTCGCACCCATATGGTTCTCCAATCACTTGAAGGTTTTGTATCTGGTTGGGTTAGTAAGTCAATTTTGGATCCAATACAAACTGGAATTAAAATGGGACCTCAAGCAACACTCCACATCTTAAGAGGAACCTACAACTGCCAAGAGATCTTGTATGCATAGTCCTTAAAAAACTTGACAGCCTATGACAAAATAGATTGCAACCAAGAGGGCTCAGCCCAAACAAGCTGTACAAAGACAACATGTACAGGCCCAACTTGAAGTTGTTTTCTAAATATTGCTCCCTCTCCTTTGGAGACGGTCATGGAAAAATCACTTGTACATCCAAAAGCCCCTTCCTTCTACTTAGATGCTTAAAAGGGCCAAAGGCCCAATAAAAGACATCAATTGAACCATCCAGGCTGTCCAGTATCAACAATTCCTACCCTAAACCCCATTTTTTTATTTCTTTAGCCATAGGCTTCCAGACAAGGGAACATCCACATGACATGGACTAGGTGGTGCTTCTTAAAATTCTGTACACTAACAAGATAATCAATCAATCATCAAAGCACCAAGCCCAACACAACTTTAACCAATGTATGGTCGACAGTAGAGCGAGGAAGCTAGCAATGGCTAACCCGTCTAGAACCATAACAATCATGCGATTACATATGTTTAAAAGGTCTTCCCAGGATTCAAGAGGGGTGCTATTTTGAGGAGTTCAAAGTTGTTCAATACCTAGCCATTAGATAAAATGGGATGGATACCGAGATTTGCATGGTCAATTGAAGAGCCTGCACTGATCAGATGAGTGTTTAGGCTGTTGATAATTTGAGAATCTTATCTCATGTACAGATATAAAATACAGACTACACATTTGGTCTAGGCCAGACTTTCTCGAGTGACTGGGACCCGGGCCCAAATAAAAGCTCAGGCCCTATCCATAAACCATAAAATGCTCAGCCATCCCAGATCCATGCAAGGCTGGGCTAGGGACAATAAAAATGAATAAGTCAAAATTATTTGGTCAAGAGACATGATAATATATAGCAAGATAAAACAAGATCATATGCTCTGATTCATGAATAACTTGAAAACCATTTCCCCAATAATCGAAACAAGTGGGACATGAGCGTGAGAGTGGGTGTGCTTGTTTGAGTTTCCACATTTTATTGGCCAAATATAAAAAGTCTAGTAACTTCCATTTCAACAGATAAAGCGTATACAAAGTCAATAGAGGCATTTGAAATAGATACCAGTATCAGATGAAGATCATGGATTGAAGATATCTTGGTGCCCATGCAATTTTCATCGCATGATTGGAACTGCCACTCGAAGAAATAGCAGAATCCAGGGCACGTAAACAAGATCAGTCAAAAGATCTGTTACCCAGCTCCCATCTCAAGCTTCCAGGTTAAATGACTTACCAAGAAACAAACATGCACGACTCGTCTTTAAAAGTCCGTCGTATTATATTATGATGCCCAAATACAGCATGAATACAATAATAACAAGCCATATAGATACGATAGGAACATAGATTTCATAAAGAAAAAGTGAAATATCTAATACGATACGACACGATATGTTGTTAATTTTGAAATATTTGTGCATCGTAGTTAATACATGGAGTTAAAATATTAACCTTCAATCTTTAATCCGGACCCCAAAGCATAGCGTACATGATATACTGGTGATACATCAGTAAACAAACAAACAATTTTGCTCTCAAACTTATATATTGGCATTGATACTTTTGCACCATTTTAGAACTAGAAGGCATTTATATAAAAAAAAGAGGATAGCAGAAAATAATAATAATAATAAAAATATAATAAAAAGATAGGACAAGTGGAAGTATAAAATAAAACTTGAATTAAATTCCAAATTAATCAGCTCTTTTATAATATTTTGACAGTAGAAGATGGTCGACATATATTTCCATTCTTAAGCTCAATATTAACCCTTCATTTTATTGCTTATGCTATGTTAGTATAAAAAAAATGAAGATGATATACCTATATGCGAGGAGGGGTAGAGAGAACCTCAAGCTAAAGGAAACATATGCACAGTAATGTGAGCAGTATTTTGTGGCTCCCCCTTGACAGCTCAGTTGTGGAAGAGTCAATAGCCCGGTTGGCTTAGAACCACGGTTTGCTCTCAATAGACAGTGGTTCAAAACTATACTAGTAGACCATGGTCACAAAGGATTTACTCAGCTCCTTTGGACAGGTTGAAGTGCCGGGAGACCCTCACTTATAAAAAAAAAAAAAGAGCTATTTGTAAATTCCCTGCTAAGATTTGTAGGATTTGTAAATCGATCACTGAGGTTTTAGTATTTGTAAATAGGTCCATTCCTTTTCTTTTTAATACCTTTCATGTCCCAAAATCAATACTCCTAATAAGAATGCATAGCCACCATTAGATTTGTGTTGGATTTTTATATAAACGACATCTTTGCCCTTACATCCATCAAACAAAAATGAGTGTATTATTATTTAAATACCATTATTTTGTCTCAAGTCCTAATGGTTTTTTACAATAACTATCTCATGCGCATAACGAGGGGGGGGGGGGGGGGCCTGGGGTCTCGAGCCCCCACCCATATTTGAGAAAAGTCCCCCCGCCCCCAAAAATTTTTTTTCTAAAAATTTATATATATATATATATGCATTTTACATTTACCCTTTCCCCAATATTTCTTTTACATAGAGCCAACCACCACCCCTTCACAAATTCTAAAAAATAATTATTTTTACAATTGCTCGTTGCCCCAACATTTCTTTTACACCCCTACACATGAAGCATAATCACGTATTTTGAAACTTTCATAAACCCAACAATGAGTTGTCATGTATGGATTTGATAAATCATAACCAGTTATAAATACATGCGTTGATTGTCATTACGATCAATTTAGATTTAATTAAATGAGCCTTATATATATATTAAAAAATTAACTTATGCCGGGTTGTTCTCTCCCATTAAGTGCAACTGTTAATGTAACACACTTTATAATTTTTTTTTTTTAATCAAAGCTTTTTTAAAATCATGCATATAAGGATAAAAGTGGCAAGATGGTCAGAAGACTTTTGATTTTAGGTACAGAATCGCTCTAAAAACCTACCATGGTTTGGAAGACTTTTGATTTTGGGTACGTAAGAGATCCTATTTACAAAAACTAAAACTTCATAAGCGTATTTACAAGTTCTGCGAGCCTTGGGTCCGTTTGAATATATAGTAAGGTGAAGCATCGAATCAAGAAAGAATAAAATATAACGTGTTATTGGCATTAAATTTTTTTGATTTTTTGTACAGGAAAGTAGAAGTGTTTTTTTATTTTTTTATCAAAGGTTGTTTTATAAACATTTAAAAAAATCTGAAGAGAATTTTAAAATTACGTACTTTTGATATTTCCTATTTGACATTTCATTTCAGGTTTAGATTCAGTTTACTTTTAAACAAATACTTTATTTTCACTTAACTAGTTAATTGCATGCGCTACGGAAAAAGCTTTAAAAAACAAAAAAAGCCCCCCGCCCCTCCCCTTCTTCTCTTCGGTGACGATCAGTTGACTGCGGCTCTCCGAGGTAACTTTCTCTCCCTCCCTCTAGTCTCTCTCCCTTTCTATTTCCGTCTCCGTGTTGAAACCCTAGGAAGCCCTAAAATCGGTTCTCGTTCCAAGGGCTTGATTCAGTTTCCGAGACTCCTTTCATGGATATGACTTCTGAAATTGCAGGAAGATAGAATGCGAAACCTTGATCTCTCTTGATCCTTTTTGTTCCATCGCATTTCAAGTGCATTTCCAATATGTTAGGGTTTTCAAGAACCAAATCTGTTGTATTATCGATCTGAATTGTAAATGGCTTCCTTTTATTCGAAAAAGACCCGATCTTTGCAAGTCCTGAAAACAACAGCAAGTGTTATTCTTTTCCGTGATTGGTGAACTGTCAGTAATGAATTTTTTGTACTTCTTCATCTAATCAGTTTTTGGTTGATCATGTTATGTTTTATTTATTTGATTTTGAAGTTTCGTGGTTATTAAGTGTTTGGATTTGTGGGAGTAAGCGCTTCAGTTCTAATTTAAAGAATCTTAATATTTTTTCTGTTAGTCACATCCTGGAGGGAGACTGGAGATGGCCAGGGGCCTGGGGTTGTTGATTGCACAATTAAGCAATATTGTTGAATGTGTGGGATTTGGGGTTCCTTAATTTGGTGAGATTGGGTGAGCATTTTGAATGAACTAGAGTATAGAGTTTCCATCAATCCCACAATCCATGATGGTGGTGTCACCTTATTTATGCCATTGCCCTTTTGGGATGAGATATTGAAGGAAGAAAGCACAATGTTCTTCTCGCTTTCATTGTGGAGAGAGACCTTATGGTATGGAAACACTGTTGATATTGAAATTGCATAAGTTGGTAATTTGTAAGAGTGCAATGTTGGTTTTAAATGTTGTTCTCTGATTTTGGAAATGTTAAAGAAAAAAATACTTACTATCGGAGTCGTTTTTTAGAGTCATGTTTTATGCATTGTTGTATGGACGATTGCGGTCATTTTATATATGATGATTTTCCTCATCCACTTTCTGAAGCTTGCATATACACTGTTTGAAATTTATTTTAATTATTTAGGCACCAACTATTGCTTCTTCTTCTTCTTTGGATGTGGACCGGTTGAAAGTCATTTTAATTTACTTTACCTTTGACTAGTATCCGCTCCAATCAAACAAAAATCCTGGGTCCGCCTGACTGTTGGTAAGCATAGAGTTCTACGTGCCACCATCCTCATTTCCAATATTGCTGCAACCACTTACCCAAGAGAGCACAACTAACCTACCTAAGGACCTGCTTGGATAAATGAGGAGTGAATTTCAAATGTGGAGTGGAGTGAAGAGAAGTAGGTTGAAGTTAAAGTAGAGTACTTTACTTCACTCCATTTGGATACTTATTTTGAAGTTAAGGTTTGGAGTAGAATCCACTTTTACTCAAGGAAATAGAAGTATTTAGAATTGAAGTGAAATGGGGTACATGAGGCTCACAACATTACTTCATCTATCGGGATAGACTCATCCAAACGGGGTAGAGTTGAAATTTTAGATTGTTAGGGCTCATTTAACTTCACTGTACTCCATTTTTGGCCTATCCAAACAGGCCCTAATGGATCGAATTCCCAAGTCACCTTCCTTAATAGGAGGACACACATTTCCCCACCCAACTAATAGAAACCTCTAGTATCAATGAGTCTTTCACAAACTGAGCAGTATTTTGCATCAGTAAAATAAACAAAAGATGCACTTCAATTCACAAAAGTCGAAAAACTACTAAAAAACATTACCCAACTTTTAAAAAAATGCAGTACTATTGCAAGAAAGAGATGAGGTGCAAAATCATAAAACTGGTTGGAGTTTCAATGCTCTACCAAATTAGCCAGCTCTTTCAACAGAGCCGATCTAGATTCTTGCTCAGAATATACAGGAGTAATCTTATACCCCCTTGGTATGCTGTTCCAAGCGGTTGCCATCAAGTAGTTCACGACTTAACTATAGGGACTATCCACATCAACCTATTGGTATATTCAACTCATCATTATAAATATGTGAGTGGTAATGATGAATTCATGTACTAAGTATTTGCACATAGAAATTAATTGATTCAATGTAGTTAAATTAATATTTGAATATAAGGAGTCAAAAGGTCGTATAAGATATTGGAGTTGAATTAATGTGTTTAGGAGAGTGTGTGCCAGCAAAGTGTTTGCATTGCAAATTCTCATATGTATGTCACTAATCAACCTTGAATGTATTGGTCTATATTAGGCTATCTAGCTCAATGCAATGAATGAAATGGTAGCATTCTTTTATTGGTAAAAAAAAAAAAAAACATGGCATGTTAGAGCTGGTGCTGCATCGACCCCCACCCAAAATTAAATATGTTGATCTGTTGAACAATTTTGACAGAATTACTTACCATTAAAGACACAGACAACCTATAGTAGAAACTACAGTACTTATACCCCAAATGCAAAGCAATAGAAAACAAAACTCCCATTGGCCTGTTTCAGAACACTAACAGAAATCTAAATCCCATGCAATCAATTCCTATGTATTTTAATGCAAACAAACGACAGACCTTAACAAAAAACTAAATTCTCGCTGCTCAGATGCAAGAGACCTTCTGCTGCTACATAAAGATCAAGTATGACCTTAAAAGGCTCAGACGAACAAAAGATCAAGTAACACTCTGCACTCAAATCCAACGACAATCCCACACATGGGGCTTCAAATACTTGCCAGTTGATGCAAGTCCTCGAATTTAAAAGCGGGCCGTTGTTGATAATCTCATTCCCATTCGCGGCTATTTTCCATTTTCTTTACATTATTTGGTTAAGATTTGTTAGAAAATCCCCTTCAATTTTGTGGGATATTGAAATCAAGGGAGTCCTGGGTCAACAAAATTTTCACCTATGGATCCTGTACAAAGATGGTGCTGAATTTCCAATCCCATCCACCTATAAAAATATGACCCTTTCTTTTAAAATTTTATTATTACATGGGAGGAATTGTAAACTATCTTAGTGCTAAACTAGCCTAATCTATCATCCCAGGGTCATTCCTGGGGTGCTCTAGTGCTTTGGTATGCTCGGTATGTGTTACTTCCAACGTAGTGCTCTACTAGAGGGCTCCATGCCCTCTGCTCCACCACATGACACTTTGTGCATTAAAGGCTCTCACCTGAAATCCCACATGGCAGTCATGAGGGGCTCTTGTAAGAGAAAATTCCCCTTCTCAACTAAGCTCCAACAAAGGATTATTAGGGAACATTTGAGTAGCATCGATGAAAATGAAAGTTCATAGACTTCTGATTTTTCGAAAAAAATAAAATTGCCTTACTTGTACCTCCCCACACGAAACACTCTAATCCATTAAAAAATTAAACATTGCTTTTGATGTTTTTCTCATAAAAAATATTCACTGCAAAATGATTTAAAATATTAAAAAGACCTACTTTTTTGTTTCATTTTCGTATAAAAGTGTCTACACATACGTGCCCTTAAAAAAAAATTCTAACTATTGCTCAATTTTATTGCTAGCATGTTCAGTGTTCTTAGATACAATGTCTAGACATTCATTTCTCATATCCCCTTTGATGAATTTCATATTGAGTGCATCTTTACATTGTTTTTTCATTTTAGCCATTTTTTTTAGAACATATGTCTTGAATTTTAAGAATTCAATCCTATGCGTGACCTTTATTTCATGTTGGGCTTACTTGGATGCTCGATAACCAAGAAAAGTAGATAGATACATGAACTCAAATATGGTTAGGGTGTGTGTCAAAAACCTTTTAATTTAACTGGAATCACCATCTTAGATTTTTTTCTCACCTAACTCAACATCAACCTATTATTAGTTATTATAGTGGAAGATTTTCAATCCAATTTTAGCCAATGTATTTCGATTTTGGCTCTCATTGGACCCCACATCAACCCATTATTATTATACATTATAGACTTATAGTAGAAGTTTTTTCCCCCCAACTTATCAATAACTTGTTTTCAGTTTTAACAGGTATGAACAACAAAACTAAATCAACCAAAAAAAAAAAAACATAAAAATATCTAAAATAATGTAACGGATGGACCATAAAAGGGATAAAGGAGGGCATTGATGAAAGTAGTAACTATAGCTTTGAATAAGTGTAGCCTATACAGTGGCGGACCCAGTATTTTCGTTTCAGGGGGGCTTGAAAAAATAAATTTTTTATTCAAATTGGTAACATGAAAGATGAGTTTTAGTAACAGCCAAACTAATACGTCTCACCTGAGTTTTGCGAGCTATTAAAAAATCATACTAGTATTTTGTAACACCATACGAGATAAAGAGCCAAGACTATATCAAGTTCTCTATTCTCATTCTTCTAGTATTCTAAAATGAAACTCTCATTTTGAAATGAATGAACCGAATACAACCATTGACATGCACTTCTTAGCCATTGTATATAACTAAATAAAAATATAAAAAATAGCCAAAAGAAATGTGTTAATCAGTAGGGTTGAACTATAGTCCCAAGTACTAAAATACTTAAATAATTAAAATTAGATTTGTGCCCAATAGTCAAACTCATTTTAACTTAAGTTGCATTATATTAATACAAGAGAATTTTGTTTTTGAATTTAAACAGGCTTTGATTTGAGTTAAAAATCTGGCCTGAAAATGATGCTAGGTTGACCCCATGAGCTGAATTACATTCCATTGTAAGCGTAGAAATTAAGAAGCAAAGTCGTGTTGGAAACAAAATATTCACTCATCGCTTATCAAGATTTAGGCCTGATTATTGGGGGCGATATTTTCCAAAGGTATCAAAAGGTAATCTAACCTAAATGAGCAAGGTATGGTAACCATATACCGCCTAATGGATCTGTTTGCACTATTTTGATTAGTTGAATGTGATTATCTTAGATTGTGGATTTTGAGTAATTTGAGGAAAATATATATATATATATATATATATATATAAAAGATCCAACAAATAAATCTGTGGGTCGTAGTTTTATTATCCAAATCATTAACATTCTCAAACTCATGATAATCATCAATACATTCAAGTTCATATATATCTTTTACATTGTAATAGATTTTGAGAATTTTGCGAAATACGTCAAAATAATCCAAATACTTTTAAACCACTTACTGTACTTTAATCATTTGAAAAGTGAAAATGAACATTTTGAGAAAGATGATAAAGTGTTGAACGATCCCAAATTTCAAATTACTATTTTGAAACTAAAAGAAGAAAAGAAAAGAAAAGCACTGCTTCGATTAGGTCTTACATTGAATCAGAGAGACGTTGGCATAATTCTTTTGTAGATCTCGAAGTGAGCCATCCGGTTTGTGCTCATCTGCAATTGTTTGCTTTCTACTGCAAAAAAATCATTTAAAAAAAGTGTCCTTTCTGTGCAAAAGATTGTTGCATCAATCGGTGGAAAATGAGCTACATAGAAAATCCGAGTGATTTTTCTTATGTTAGGCAAATGTGCCCCCAAAGCCTCCATATTAGTATGGTGATAGGAGATGGCGTTAGGCACAATATGAAAATGCATGGTCGAAAATGTTAGACGTTAATAAATATCTAGACGTTTAGAAGATAAAAATGATCTAGCAAAAGATAAGCAAATTGGCAATAAATAAGTACACGAATGCAGAGAAACTGAACAAACAAGGGGACCTACCTAGATAGGAGTTTTCGAGAACAAAAGGAAAAATAGGAAGAAGCGGCACCGTGCCTCGAGGAATACCTACCTAGAGAGGGACAATGGCGGCGTGGCAATGCCTGATACAGAGTGTGATTTGAGGGCCTCTTCTAATTTGGGGATTTTAGAGAGGGGGAGAGAGTTTGCTGAAACAGATGGGGGCTAGATAATTTTTTAAGTGGGGGCTAAGCTGATTTGTCTTTAGGGATCTCATGGGCATTTTTCCAATTGGGTGGGGGCTTCAGCCCCCAAGTCCCTGTATGTATATCCGCCCCTAAGCCTATATGAAGATTTGGCCTGGGATTGATTGGATATATTGTGAATTGCATTAGTAAAAATTAAAATTGGATGAATGGGGTCCATATATTAAAATTGCCCTTGCCCAAGGCCCAAGCTATGTAGGCCCAACATAAAGTAGGGTTACAAAATTGCTCAAGCTATATAGAGTCTCTCAAGATCCCCTGTTGATAATTTGTTTCTTGTTTGATTCTTCACTCATTTATTCTCTTGTTGTCTGATGACTACTAGAGTCTTTTTTGGTTTAAACTGCTGCCATAAGCCCATAACATTAGACTTTGGCTCTAATGCTTAATAATAATTTTCAGGTTCGGTTCTAGCTTTACTTTTCAAATGATGAATGGTTTTCTTCAGAGAAGTACTGTTGTTGTTGTTAATGATCTCTCTCTCACATGCAGACACACAGATGGAGTTGAGGCGACGAACTCCACATGCCCATACCACATCTGAAACGCTGATTCAGAGCCCAAAACGCCATGGAAGAAGAGAAGATGGCTTGATGTTTCTATTCTCATCATCGAAGAGGGTGTTGGCTTTCTGTTTGGCATTTCGCTTGGTAAATTCAATACTGATACAGACCTATTTCAATCCTGACGAGCACTGGCAGTCTCTAGAGGTTGCCCATCACGTCGTATTTGGGTATATGCATTGCGTGATCCCTACATCTTGTTTTAAGATTAGCAGCTATCTATTGTTATATTTGTTCAATAATTGATTGGATTGAATCAGGTATGGACATCTAACATGGGAATGGAAAAAGGGGATCCGAAGTTACCTCCATCCGTTGATCTTCGCATTCCTTTACAAAGTCATGGCTTTTCTTCATCTGGACATTCCATTAATTATGGTATTGTGTAATGATTCTGATTTACCCATCCTTATTTATGTTTTCAATTATCATGCTCATCCATGTTTGATGGGTTCTCAATTGGATGTGATGGTAAATCTGAAATGGTGGGTTTATGGGTTGGGAATTATTTAGAGAAGGTGACTGGGACTGCTGCCTCAAAAACTTGGGTGGATGGATTTAATTGATTTGTGGATGTATACGCCCTGCAATCAATGTCTTGGAGGGAAGTAGTAGACAGTTTAGGTGTTCAATGAAATCCACAATGCACTATTCAATGAAATCCACAATGCACTGTTGAGAAGTGCACATTGAGGGAACGAAGTTTGGTTTGTTGGAGGGAATGGAAACCTCATGTGGGATTGTTTGAGGGAACCTGGAACCTCCTATTTGATTCGTTCTTGTATGCAAATGCTTGGCTACCAACATATATTGTTTGCTCGAGTTTTTTAGTTGATTGGAGTAGTAATTGTGTTCACCACTATGGAATACACATGCACACATTCTTTTTTGTAAGATGATGCAATCTCATTAATGAGAAGAAAGAAATAAACAAGGCGAATCATTATAATGAAAATAAAGAACTTTAAACTCATAAGAGGAAACTTTTCTTCTTGCAAAAATAAAGGAGAAAAAACACGCTAAATGAAATATTGTTTCTTTTTACTGTCCAAACTACACAATGATTAACTAGACATGAAAACCACCGCAGGTACTAAAGTGCAAAGAATGAAGTATCTCCCATAAATTGTTTACAAATAAGATTACTAGTCCTATACCGACCACCACTTTTCGATGGAAAACAAGCATGAAACTCAAAAAAATCACAGGAGGGAAGAATTGGGTTTTAGTTTTTGAACACCAGGGGAGATAATTTCTTTTGGAAACTTTCTTATAATTTTTGTGGAAATGTGATGTGTGCTTGTCTGTTAGATCTTGAGGGACTATATACATTCAATGTGCATCCGATGTAAGCATATGGCAACTATAATTCTTTAAAACCGTTCAAATTTTTTTTTTTTTAATGTTAAATAGTTGCATGTTCTTGAAGAGTGAGTATGCTTATGTGTAATTTCTTTATTTAATTGGTTGATAGATGAAGGCTCCGCGGCTTCTGCAGTCCATATTTGCCTCATTTGGTGATCTTTACTTGTTCAAACTGTCTCGTCTTGCCTTTGATGAGCGTGTTGCACGATGGACTGTATCCTTTTTCAAATATTCCATACAACTTAAGTTATGGTGGATGGCATTATTTCATTGATGAAGTTGATGTACTTAACCTCTTGCAGCTCGTTTCTCAGTTGGCAAACTGGTTTATGCTTTTCTGTTTTCCACGGACATTATCAAATAGCCTGGAGGCAGTGCTGACTATCATGGGCCTGTACTACTGGTGGCCCTCCTTCTGTGGCTCCTCCAAACCAGTTCCAGGCAGTTCAAGGAAACTTGCTTTGGTTGTAGCAGCATTATCTTGTGCCATTCGACCAACAAGTGCAATTGTATGGTTGTATGTTGGCTTTTTGGATCTTCTCAAGACACGTGATAGACTGAGATTCATATTGCTTGAAGTGATCCCAATTGGGTAAGTATAAATTTGTGTAGATTTTTAAACCTTTAAAGTATGTGTTGATCATCATTGGCCTCAATGTTCCATAAATTGGGTCACAATCAGTGGGCAAGCCAATGCACATTTTCCCTAATGCATGTTTTGGTTGGTGGGAAGTTATATCAGTCCATGCATGTCAATTGGATGGCATTATCTGTATTTTCAAGTATCAACTGACAGCTATGATATTTGGGCCATCAAGACTCAAGAGTGACCATATAATTCTTCATTATAGCATTGATGGTTTTTTTGGTTCTCTCATGTTGGTTGCAGGGCCCTAGTACTTGGAATCACATGTTTATTGGATCGGTGGATGTATGGGTCATGGATCTTTGTGCCACTTAATTTTTTAAGATTCAATTTTCTTTCTTCTGGGGGAGACTATTATGGGACCCACAAATGGCATTGGTATTTCACTCAAGGATTTCCGGTTATGCTTTTCACTTTCATACCGTTCACAGTTACTGGTGTCTATCTCTCTAAGGAATGGAAGCTTTTTGGCCTGATTGCATGGGTGTTGGGACTTTACAGTATGCTTGGCCACAAAGAATTCAGGTATCTTCATGTTTGCTTTTGCTTCTAATTGGTTCTCAATGCTCTCTAATTAAAAATTGAAAGCAAATACTTTTTCATTCATGGGATACTACTTTTGTTTCATGCTCCATGAATTTTAAAATTTTGACACAGTCATCCCTGCTGATAATACCTTAATTACAGGTTTGTCCTACCAGTACTTCCTGTAGCTTTGATGTTCTCAGGATATTCATTAGCAGCAATGGAAAATCTTGATTCTTCAGATGATAAAAGGAAAAGGCCTTCAGAATTCCACCGTCGATGTCCTTCCAAAATGCAACTGTCTCTCTTCTTCCTGCTCGTGACAAATCTTCCAATGGCCTTATATATGTGCTTGGTTCATCAGGTTATTTTCTTTGGGAAACAAACATGGAATTAAATTATGTTCTGTGTCATTTTCATTTCTCTTTGCTTAAAAATGTGATATAGTTGCTATGCCTATTCTATTCGTTAGTCTATTAATCATCTCTTTTCTATTTTAAGAAAGACTATTGTAAGTGTGGGGTTTTATTTATGGGTCCACAATATGCTAACCGTTGTGGGATCCACTTAGATGCATGCTAATCATGGGAGGATAGTGTGATGGAAAGGTCTTATTATGGTACGATGCATGGATGCTTCAAAAGGGCAACGTATCATATCTGATACTTCACTTTTAATGTGTAAAATCCGTGTCCTTGCCATGTCTATGGCGTGTCCCTGTTGTGTTCATGCTGTATCTGGGCTGCATACAAAATTGGGCAAAGATCATCTGGATCAAATCAGGGCCCTCAAGTTTTAACTCTTTCCGTAAATTACAGTTTTTAGGAAATTTAATCCTATGCTGAGTGTAATTCTGATTCATGTCAAATTAGTGTGATTGCTGATTCATGGGGTTTTAGTGAGTGTTTGAGAGGGTTGGATTTGTCACGAGGGGTTCCATTTGGTGGCAAAAAAGTTACCTCTTACCCCTTAGCAGAATATAACACGCACACACACTCACTCTAGTCCTCCATGTAGCAAAAATATCAAAGGAAAAGAAGTGATTGATGAAACTTTGCTTGAATTTTCTATGACCCTTCCATTTTCATTCCTCAAAACTTCTCCAATTCAATGTTGGGATGGTCCCGTCAGTGTGAATTTGGGCCTTTTGTTTATGCTTGTGCCAGGTATACAAAAATAAAATCACCAATAACACAAAGGGAAGAGAAGAAGATAATAAACACTAGTTTAGCCCTTCCTTTCTTTTCCCCCCCATAAATGCTTAGTTTGATTCTGACTTATATGCATGCTAGGCAGAGAGGAACTGAAGATGTTATGAACTACTTAGCGAAAGAGGCCACTTATGGGAAAGTGGATAGCATTCTTTTCCTTATGCCCTGCCATGCAACGCCTTTCTATTCCACCCTGCATCGCAACGTGCCTATGCGCTTTTTAGACTGCTCTCCAAGGTAATGGCTGAAATTTAGGATTGTTATTTTCAAACTTGTTCTGTGGAATCATATACATGTTCTGCCAAAAACAAAGTGCTGTTATCCACCCATCACATCTGTAGCTTTCTACTGGTGAAAAGTGATGGACACATGCTTGAAATTTTTGGACTTCCCGTGAAATTATGGAGCAACACTCAAACAGCCATCTGTACAGCCAGTGAAAACCCATGTTCTACTAGCCTATAAACTTAAAAGTGCTCCATGCTTTACAAGATGCATCTCACATATATATTTTTTGAAACGGCATCTCACGTTAGTCTACCTTTGGGCATTTTTTGCAGTGCTGATAGGGGAGTTCTGGATGAATCAGACCGTTTCATGATGGACCCAGTTGGTTTTGCATATAACATGGCAACAAATTGGTCTTTACCTAGTCACATTGTACTATTTGATTCTCAAGAAAAACAATTGAGAGAATTTCTAACCTCGCATCTGTTCAAAGAGGTCAGTTTTAAGTACATAATGATGTTATTTCTTACAACAACATTATGAAAATGTAATTCTAGATCTTGCTCTCTTGTTGCTTGCACTTTTTTTCTAATGAACCTTGTTATTTTGTAGCAGGTAAAGAGATTCTTCCATGCGCACTTCAAAGTGGATCGAGATCTTCAGTCATCCGTTCTTGTCTATGCTTTGACCAGCAGATGATGCAGTAAGCTAACCCCACAATGTGACATACTTATCATCCTGGCACACTATTTTGCAGTGACCAGTTCTTTCATAATGAAGAGATTGCAGTGGGGTGGTTTTCTTCTGAAAAAAGAGTGCAACCAAACCACTAGAGAAGGCAGAAAAAACCAAGCTGGGGGTCTGCTGGGTACAATCCTCCAATCAGCAGCTAGGATAATCCAATTGTTGTTAGTTTTGGTTTTATAGATTTTACCCTTTCCATTGGGTTTCTGTATTCCATTGCTTTACTGCCTATTTTCTTAGGAAAGTAAGAACAAAGATGCAACCAAACAACACAAAGAAGACACATAGATTTATGTGGTTTCCTTGAGATTGAGGTACATCCACGGATCACACCGATTCCGCTGTGCTCAAGGACAGTGGGCCCGACCGAGTTAATAGTATGACCCGGGTGTAATCAGGCTCCACACATAACATATTATATGCGTGACTCCCGGCAGTGGGGAGCCTGGGGTGGTTAGGTCATATAGGTGTCTTGAGTCTTGACCCTCGGTGGTTTGGGGTGCCTCCCTTCTTGTGGCTCAAATTTTGTATGTATTTTTTGGCATTTTAGGCCTCGCTGGTAATACCATTCTTTTCCATTTCAGATTAAAGGGGATTTGGTGCCTGGCTGATGTTTTGGTATAGATTTCATATACAGGTAACTGCCTGACTGGAGGCATTGTTTACTGAGATAGTGTTTGACAGTAAGCTTAAATATAATAATTTGAACTGGATCATTGCAAGAAAAGAAAAATATGGAAAGACCAGGAAGATCTGAGGATCACCCAAACTCTGCCTCAATCCACCACCTACAATGCACCCTCCTTTGTGTCATAAACCATCTGAATGTTTTTGGAGATCAACTGACGACCACTTTTCTTTTTCACTACCCCAATTGATGTTAAAATGTTGGTCATCCTCCTTGACTTACAATCAAAGAGTAGGTTCTGTTTTGTAGATGAAATTCAATAATTTGTTATTAAGGGCCTGTTTCGATGCACAAGAAAATAAGATTTTATAGAATATAATCTTTCATTTTCTAAAGTCTTGTGCATTTGGTAACCCAAGAAAAATTCTTTTGTTTTAAAAAGTTCGATATTTTCTCCTACAGCTTCCCTCTATAAGAAAATTTTCTACAAGATGAGAATCTTTCAAAATGAGGATTACAAAGTGGTAGAGTAAACTAAAGATTTTAGTTTATCAAATCCATCATGATGTGTTTGTTTACATATATGGTGAAGTAAAGTAAAAGTAAATGTCACTGGATAGTAAAGATGGGGTAAAGTAATGGTGGAATAAAGTGGGAAGGAATAGTAAAGTAGTTTTTTTTTACTTTACTTTATCACATTTTATTGTAGTTTTATATGGTAAATAAAAAGTGACTTCTTTACAAGTGTGGTAAAGTAAAATAAAGATTGATGTTATATCATGGTAAAATGTGAGGTAAAGTCAAGTAAGATAAAGTATATGGTAAAGCAAAGTGAGAGAGTGTTATAAAGTAATTTCTTTTATTGAATTTACTTAACCATGATTATATGTGATAAAATAAAAGTAACTTACGGCAAAAACATGACAGTTGAACTTTACTTTACCACATTGATTTTTTCTCTAGACGTGGTAAATTACATATAAATTAAAATATTTAATAAAAAAATTATTCTAACAATGTAATTTACTTTAATCATAGTACCTTCTAAATAACTCAATTTAAAATTTATAATATTCTTAAAAAATTGTCGAACAGTAAAAATATTATACTATTATAATATTAGATTATATTATTCTATACTATTTTATTCTTACAATATTTAAATCTATAAATATTTTATTTTGTAAACATCCAAACGGGACTTAAGGATGGAGCTTTTCTTAGAGATGAACCAATTCACATTAAGCTATGTTTAAATTGACTTGGACTTAATTATCTTTTCTTCTTATCACCCTAAATTCGTTCATATGAGGCTAGATCTATAAAGGTTATTCTTGCAGGATATAATGGAGTTGGATATATCAATTGATGGAGAAAAATTGACCATTGACTGACTCTATCTGTGTAGGTGGTCGACGAGATTCTCAGACTTAATAAAGGTGGCTACTTAGTGGAAATAAAATGGCATGTAGTTATGTTTCGTTGTCAGAAAATGGAGAGAGAGAGAGCTTTTTTTTTATGTTATCGCTCGAGACAGTTTCAAATCGTCATGAATGACAACAACTATGAAAATGAAGGATGTGGAAAATCCCAATCCACAATTGGAAGTTTATAGAGATGTTTTTGGGGACGGTGTTTGGGTCCCATCAGGTCCATATTTTAGGTTCAACAATAAATAAATGGATCCATGGGGTCTTATTAGTCGTTAATACACATCTGTCAGTGAAAGGTCTAGTTGGATTAATACTGTTTTCTAGCATTGCAAATAATGGCACTTTCCTCATCTTTCTGGTCATTGTCAAAGCTGAATTTTAAATTTGTAAGCTCACTTTCAAACAAGTTCCTACCATTAATGCTTTCATAAAACATGCAAATGACATCCAACAGCAACACCTATCCGTCTTCTCCAGTCCATTTAACTCACTCGATTGTGATTGGGCTTCAAACAACCTTTATATGACCAACTCTTTACATTAAGTTTCATCCCTGTCATTTACCCAACAGAAAAAAAAAAAAAAAAGGTTTTGTCCTTGCCTTCCTAGCTACAAATAACACCAAAGGTTGATTCACTTCAACTTATCCCTATGTTACTCCTTTTCATGAATGATGCTGAGGGGCAGTATATTTGTACATCTAATTTATATTTGGGCAGATTTGATAAGATTTGGGTGAAAAGAAAAGAAAAGAAAATATATATATATATATATATATATGGTTTCAATCCTCTTATGTTTTCTCATGAAGCATGGGTGGAGGTGAATTTGATTAGAAGTGATGAATGAAGATGAGTGCTCTGATAGTGGACATTTATCGTGAAACAGACAAACAGTGACCAAATTGAGAGTTCAGGCCAAGTTTTATTGAAAAAACACTACTTGAAAGGGATTTTTAAATTTTCATGAGAAACTGGAGTGAATGTGGTTGATTTAGACCAGGATGTGGATTGTGATAGTTTTGTAGTGCAAATGAGGCTTTTTTCTCCATTCTAATTTTATTACAATGACTATTCAGCTCACATACGAGTTCCTAACCATAATTTTCTACGATAAATGCCCACCTTGACTTCACGCACAAGTCCCTAAGAGTATCTCCAAGAGACACTTCAAATTTGGATGTCTTTTTCAAAATAAAGACTTATGTGGCAAAAAAAGGCACATGTAACTTTGACATCTCACTTGGACAACTCCAAGAGAGATGTCAAATTATTATTTTATAAATTTCTCATTTCAAATTTAGCATCTACTTGTACCAACTTCAAATGCATTTACCCTCGTTACCATTATTTTATTTAAAAGAAAAGAAAAGCATCTCACTTTATGGTATGTCAAATTTGACATACCAATACAACTTTCAAATCCCACATGGCATTTGAAAGTTGTATGCCAATTACTCCCATTGGAAGCTGAGTTGGACAAATAAAGCCTCTCTTGGAGATGCTCTAACTAATAGAGCAACAATGAACGTAATGAGCTAATAGGGTCATTTAATGTGGAATTGATGTGTATTTCAAGTTATTCCGGTGAAAAAGAAATCTATAGATTTTGAATGTTTGCATTTGAAAATTTGTAGAGAGGGAAAGGGCTAATACCATTTGTAATGGAGTTTTTTCTTTTTCTTTTTCTTTTTTTTTGCTATTGGAGGGTTCTCAATTCTTTGGGCTAAATTAATCCCTCCGGACCCAAAGGGAAGTTGAGTAAGCATTTGTAATGGAGTTGGCGCTAGATAACGGCCATAGCACGATTAAAATAATTCAGCAATACTTAAAAGATATCAAGTTTTATATCATTAATGGGGTCGGCAAAATTTGACCCAAACCCAACCCAACCCGACCCACACTATATCTATGGTTTGATCACGGCTTTAGAAAACTTACAATGACAATGAGGATGGTGTGTGGACCGAGTGGGTTGACCCACTTATGCTCAGTTTGGGTTTGGGTTCAAATTATATGATTCATTTAACAATCAGAACTGGCTTGGACAGCGCCTCTTGGGCCCTGCAATCCATTCCAACCCATTTGCAATCTTTAAATTAACGATTCATGAAGAATATGACATTAGCAATTTCATCTCCTTTCATTTTTACTTGAAAAATGTATTAAACTTTTGATTCATTTAATAAAAAAAAGTATACGAAAGATTTGAATCTTTTAAAAAGGTGTAAGATTTTTTCACAATTTTTTCAATCAAGTCATATCCATAAAAATTATTTAAAAATGATAAAAATGCCCTTATCTCGTCGTTTAAAATTTCCCTTTAATAAATTATTTAACACAAATGATTAAATCCAACCCAAATGACCTGTTGAGCCCCACTTGAACTATCTTTATGCATGGATATTTAAAAAGGAGGGATTCCAAATGACTAAAAAATTAATTTTATTATATGGTTATAATAATCAAAATAAAAATGGCTAATTTTAGGGAGAGAAGAGGTTAAGAAATGACAAAAATCTCTCATAATAAGGATATTTTTGTCATTTAGAAAAAAAAAATTAGGGAGAGGACTTAGATAGATTCATATTTCTTTCCAAATATTCATGTAGTTTTTTTTTTCCGAAAATATTCAAGTGAGAACTATCATATGAAAACTTTTTTGTGGGGCCCACCTAGCACCCATCCAAACCATACACAAATAGGAATCCCCTAATAGTCACTTATTCCAATGATTGATACACATCAGAATGAACTGAATCGTTGATCAAATGTTGAATCTTTTTTTGAAAATGAAGCAATTAAACTTACGAGCCATGGATGAAGGAGTCAGGGGCATAAAATTGAGGTCAAATTTGACATTTGGGGTGATGTCATATAGATTTTTCTATCCCCTGGTCCATCCTCAAATAAGACTCACATTTGGGCCCTATAAAAACAAATTTCTCATATAATAGTTCTCACTTTAATATTTCCCTTTTTTAATGAGCCAAAATGAACCTAAGTTTTATACCTTTATGAAAATTTTCTTTTTTATTTTATTTTAAGATTCCACTTCATTTTAATTTCTTAATATAAAAAAGTACATGTACGTAAGCATAGCCTCAGCATCTCCTCCATTGAAGGCCTCTGTCTCTGTAATTCCCTCCACATTCCAATCCCCGCCATCTGATCGAATCTCTCCGAAACCTTTTCATCTTCTACTTCGAATCTCTCTCGATCCGATCTCCAAATTCCGTTTTCCGACCGTTTATCTTCTTCTTCTTCTCCAATTCTTGGAAAATCCCTCCTCGAATCGAAATTCTAGGGATTCTCTGTTCCTCTTCTCATCAGATGATATCTTCGATTTCCTCTCTCTTTCATTCTTTGAATCCTCTCTGGCGATCGTATTCGCAGATCTGAGATTCTAGGGTTTGGAAGAGTTCGATTCAAGATGTTCTGGCGCATGGCGGGACTGTCCACCGCTTCTCCGGTTAGTTCAATATCTCTCTCATGCCTCTGCATTTCGTTATGATGAAAAAATTCGATCTTGATTTGAATTGGATTTGGTGCAAGTAGATTTCTTGTGATAATTTATTTTGAATATGATTTGTTGGATTAGCGCATTGCTTGAATTCTGTTGCTTATGACTGCTATATGTTTAATTTGAGATTTAATGAGAATGGTAGCAATGTGAAGAGTCGAGTGGTTCTGATTCATGTTGAATTCTTCGAATTCTTGGAAAAGTTTGATTCTTTTGGAGAGGTTGGTAATTGTTGGCTTGATGAACTTATTGATTTGTTTGATTTAGTTCCTAGCTTTGTTTTCTTTTATTTCTCCCTGTTTTGGGGGCGAATCAAAGTTAATTGCGATTAGTTCGATGATCGATTTCAAATAAAGTTAGGTACTAATGGAATGGAAGAGGATAGAAGTGCTTAATGTTGCCGGGATATTCCTTAGTAGAGAATATGATGGTGAAAGGATCTTTCCCATTTCATTTTCTTATGAATCTGTTCCTGTTACGGAAAGAAAAAACCCGAGTCTGCAACAAAAATATAAACTAACCATGCTCTGAGCCTAAGGCAGTGTCCTAGCACCAACGTCGCTTACAATTGGTTTATTGATATAGTTTGTTAATGTTGCGTCATATGGTGGTGCGATTTTGACATTTATATTTTAAGGTAAACTATCACTGCTTTGTCTAACCATGCCTGTTCATTTGTTTATTTCAGGTGGATTCCATTTTGGATAAAAAGAACTATACTTTGGAAGAACTTCTCGATGAGGATGAAATAATTCAAGAATGTAAAGCACTTAATGGGCGCCTTATCAATTTGTATTCCTCTTAGTTCTCTCTTTGCTTATACATTTTTGGTTGGTTGGTTGGTTGCTCTGTTTATTTCATTACTTGTTGAGAATATTTGTTTGGATGCATTAAATCTTAAAATTGATGGTTATACACACACACACACACACACAGATATATTGATTCTGTTATCTGGGTAAGCATATATACATGTCATGATGCATTATTGCTAAGCATTCATTGACTGTGACAGTATTCTTCATCTTCCCGATAAAGTTTGTGTGTGTTAACAGTGGTGTTATACCATAAAAGATTAATTAGCATATAGCGAGGACTGAGAAAAGTGTTGCTTATGCGAGATTCCATGTCAGCTAGTTGTATTTTGAAATGTTTGTGTGGCATTTTTGGCATGTTGTAAACATTTCTTCTGTACAGTACATATATCTTACAGTATGTCTCTAACTATTTGATTGGGTTTGAGAAAACGAATTCCTTAACAGAGCAGCTGAAGAGACTAAATCTTTTCAAAATGCAAGATCATTCAGATTGGTTCAATGAGTTGCATGGTTTATCGGTTCGACAAATTATTTATTTATTTTTAACAATATGGAGCTTAACTTGTCATTTTCCCCAAATACAGTGTTTTCTACTTCAATCTATTGAGGTGTCACACTTCAATTTCGTATTTTTCTCAACCAATTCTACGAAGGAATTGAAATCAGGTTTTGTGCTTTCTTATGGCTGAAATAGCATGTGCTTCTTATGGCTTCGTTAAAACTAGAGAAACAGTACCAGTAGACATTGATAGTACTGACCAATAAATTTTAGTTATATCATGATAATCTGGGATTCAAATACATGGATATATTGGTGAATCCAAAGCCCAACACGTATGCTATCAGCTAAAATCTCAATTTGTACTTCTAGTGGAAGAATAATCTTATGCATGAAAGCAGTGTTTCTTTTTGTGTTAAGAAATGCAGTGATTTAAATTTAGAATGTTTTATTGTTGGAAGAGATTGTGGATGTTGCTTTCTAAATTCAGCACTGTGCATGCTGATATTTTTATTATTTCCTCATATATCTGTGCAATGTTCAGAATTTCCATGTTTGGAAATTGAATCTGAGCTATTTTACTGCCATTGGGTAGAAGATGTATGTGTAGCTTCCTAATGTGGGTTAATGAAAGTTAAGGTGGAGGATTTTTTATGAATCACGGCCTCATGATTTTTCAAAATAGGCAATTCCCAACTCCTGATACGCTGTATTTGAAAGGTATTTTGCAGTAAAGGGTATTGGCTACCTAAGGAAATTGAAACCAGCAATAGGCAAGAAATGTGGATATAATTATGGATGCCATGTTGAACTTAGAAGTCAATAGTTTTGAGAATGTGGTTTTGCATGGATTTGTGTCAATATATGACATCTTTTTTTTCTTTCATATATGCTCACAAACATGGAATATACACTTTGTTTTGGCTCCACAATGCCAGCATTTATTAAGGTGGTAAGAAATTTTTTTCCAAAATTCTGTATTTAAACCATTTCTGAGAAAAGAAGCAATTGTTTACCTGAACTGCTTTTGAAGTTACTATCACTACAACGGCTTAAGTTCTGATGCCAGCTTTTCTCCTGCCTTTTAAATATTTGAATACATTTTTAATTCTTCCATTCCCTTTTTGGACTGTTTATTTTGTTAACCTTTTCCATTGTTTTGTTTTTATAAAAAAAAAAAAAAAAAAACTCCGACTACCAACAGTTTACGAGAAAGAGCTCAAGTGGAGCAACTGCTTCAATATATTGTGGAAGAATCTCCTGATGCTGGTGAAAAGAGACGCACTTTCAAGTAAATTACTTATTAGGTTATTTCTGTTGCCAAGAAATACACATTTCGTCTGTAGGTTGATGTATTGTGTATTTGTTTGTATGGCATCGTCATTCAGGTTTCCATTTGTTGCTTGTGAAATATTTACTTGTGAAGTTGATATTATACTCAAAACTTTAGTGGAGGATGAGGAGGTGAGTGTTGTGTTGATTTTCTTCATGCCAGTTCTTTGGTAATTGATCATTGATGATATTTCTATTCTGTAACAAGCCTTAAAATGTTTTTTACTTTCTGCATGTACTGAACTTGATTAATTGTAGACTACACTGTTGATGTTGCTTGTTCCTTTGTCATTTGGTCATTCTTACAGTTGTTGCATTTGCTATTTTCCTTCTTGCGACCCAACCGCTCGCATAGTACATTGCTGGCCGGATACTTCAGCAAGGTATATGAGATTGCAATCTTTTACTCAAAGCTCTGGACCCGATAACAATTCCCTGCTATTTCATGCAAAAATCACATGGTTGTGGAGAGGTTAAGCTGCAGAGCTACGTATTTATAAGGACTTTGCTTCACCTTGAGACATTAAATATATACTGTTTTCTTTCTTGTAGGTTGTCATATGCCTGATGTTGAGGAAAACCGTGCCTTTTATGAATTATGTTCGAGTAAGTGGTAGCCTTTAGATCTCTTGTTTGCCAGAAGGCACTGTTTGATGTTTTGTTCAGGATTGTGGAATGACTTTTGCGAATGCCCACTCTATGGGTTGGAATTTCCTTTTTGATGTTTTTCATCTAAAAAAAAAATCTGAAAGGGATTTGATTTCATTTAGAAGATTGTGACCAACGGAAATCAAAATATCAAATTGCAAATGCTCATTGCTTCATGAGATGGGATTTCAACAAGAGAAATCGGCAAACTTTATCAGATTACCTCTGGGCCTGTTCAATTGCAGACTTAGGTGTGTGCTAGGACTGTTTTAACACACTTCCGTAGAAACATGATTTGGGTCTGCTAATCTAAGTAGAGCAAGGACCTGCCTTCTAATGCTAAACTCTGTGCTTCTGAGTTCTGATGGCCAGGCCATTACTCTCTTCCTCTGTTTCCTTTCTTCATCTTACGTATCCAGACTCTTGCATTCATGCTCAGAGGTTCTTTATTAAAAAAAAAAAAAAACAGTTTGTTTCTTTTTCAATTCCTAATGTGTAAAGAAGGTTCTTGATGTAAATGGTTTTGCTAAGGATCCTAAATAGTTATTCAGAATGCGATAACATGATCAATTGATCATATTATGTAGTAGACATTACCCAAACTGTAAGCATGGGAACTTCAGTGTTGTGGTGGTTTCTCTCTCTGTTGCAACTTACTGAATTGAACCATTTTCTGGGACCTTCTGCTAGCTTTATGTGCTAAAGAGATGAATCAGTGTTTGGCCTCAGGATTGATTGATTAGATACCAATATTTCATGTCATTTGTTTATCTATTAATGTTGTCATCCATTTCCTCTTTGGCCTACCCCTTTTCCTTTCCATCAACCTGCACAAAAACTTTTCCTCAATGGCACTGTGTTGGACATGCCCGAACCATCTCCGACATGCCCGAACCATCTCAAAGGAGTCTCTCTTAATATACCTCCTCAGATTAAAACAAAGAAGTATGCTTTATTGTTATTTTTTTAATGTGGAAAATGTATGATTAATGGTGAGAAGTTAGTTTCTCAATGCAATCACTACCACTAGGTATTCAGGATTAACAAGGGGCAAAAGTAACTGAAACCAAAGCCGCTAAAAAAAAGAAAGAAATTTAAACCATAGAATTGGAGTTATTAAAAAACGGATAGATCTGACCAGAGATACCTGTTTGATAAAGTGCCACTGGCAGCATGTTTTAGAGGTGCCATTTCTAAATGCCCTGAAATACTGAACTATTGGAACTGGATAGTGAAAGGAATGAAGGAGCATTTCTTGTTTATGTCATCATTTTGGCAAGTTGCAGTATCATATTTTTGTTTTCAATCTTATTGTGCTTTTTATGATATGTTTTTTTTTTCTACTGTTTCCTGCTTCAATTTTGTTTCCTATTGTTTTTTTTTTTTTTTGTTCTAATTTATTGTTAGTGTGTAGAAAATTTATTACAGTTCATTATATTACTTACACATCTTTTTTCTGCCCTTTACTGATCCTTGATTATTTTGCTCATATAGGGTCATCATGAAATTTTTCTGCAGCTGATTGATCTGATTGGCATTACATCCATTATGGAGGTTAGTAAATTGTGTTTTACTGTTGCTTGGCTCTGGTTCCAAAAAGGCTTTTCTATATGCCATGGTCTCTGTTATTATTTATCTGCAGACAACTCTGCTATTATCTGCAGATCACATGTTGTTTCTCATAGTAATTTCAGGTTTCTGAAACTGTTGCCTGGATATTCGATGTATCCGCCCGTAAAAAGAAAATTTTGTTTGTAGCCCATCGCCGGTCCATAATTGATATCTTGTTTTTATATTGTATGCATCGTTTGAAACCTCTCCTCAGTCCTCATCATTCATTATGCAGTCATGACTTACAGATTATTGCCATCACATTGCTGTTTGTTAAGCAGGTTTTAATCCGTTTGATTGGTGCTGATGAATATTTATATTCGAACTATATGGATTCTACGAAATGGTTAGAGCATCTGGATGTGCTTGAGATGATCTTGGATAAGTTCAGTTCCTCAGTAAGTTCCCTGAGTGTCTTTCTTTTGTTTGATGGACTTTTCTCCGTTGAGGGTACATGAACTTTTATTCAGTAGCCATTGTTATCACAAAATAGTTATTTGTCTTATTTTTGAAGATAGAACTTATCTCTTGTTCTATTTGTAAGCGGTCAAGGTGCAAGATGCAGTCAAATTTGTAAAGCTTCAATATACTCAAATATTTTTGGGGGATATATTTGATACAGGATTCTCCTGAAGTACATACTAATGCAGCAGAAAGCCTTTGTGTAATAAATAGATTTGCTCCTCCAGCTCTTGCTGCTAAAATCTCAAGCCCTAGGTAATCATTTTCTTTATTTTCTGCGACTTCTTCCTCCCATTGGCAACTCTCTTTACCTTATTTCTAATAAACTGTGGATTTTGCCTTGTTATTTATTTGCAGCTTTGTTGGAAGACTATTTCGTTATGCACTTGAAGATTCCAGACCAAAGTCTGTTCTAGTCCACTCAATCTCTGTGTGCATATCTTTGTTAGACCCTAAGAGATCAACAATAGCTCCCTATCAAGCATTTCGTAGCAATCAGAATTATGGATCATCAGCAACTGCAAGTCCGGAGACTGTTCAAGGCATGCTAGAAAGCCTTGGTGAGATGACCACCTATGTGGTTGATTTTTCTCCATAAGAACCATGCTTCCTTTTAACTCCTAAGATTTTCTCTAAGTTAAAAATGAGAGAGACAGACGGAGGAGTGTCATTTAGGATGATGCCACTTTTTTTTTTTTTTTTTTGCTTTGTTGGGACACTGGTTCAAGAGTGATACTTCAACTTGAGGACCTAGGGATCAATCCCGAGGTATTGTGAAACGACAATGCCAATACCTCTCAGCCATGACTGTGTTGGCATATTCTTGCCATTTCACACTTCACAGGAGGTAATTGTGTAGGTTTTGAATTCATCATTTGGTGGGCCACATGTAGAGGTCCATATTTTGCAAATTAGGGCCAACTTTCTTTGAAAGTTCTGCTACCTAATCATGGATCTATATGAGTGTCACGCCCCGAATTCTGAGATCCTTGGGACCCTCAGATATTCGGAATGCGACGGTCCTACATTGAATCATGAGGGATCAGTCCTATTAATAAGCATAATGTGGGAAATCTAAATCAATTAATTTAAATTAATGCATCAAATGACACTATTAATAAAGTTGAACAATGATGATAAAGCTCAAAAGTCTCAAGATATCCAAAGAAATATAACATGGTCCATCTAAGTCACTACAATGAAAATGAAATCTAAATTGCTAAATAGTGATTCGCTTCTGAAGCTCTACTCGTCCCATCAAGCTAAGATTCTTCATTATCAAGGGCAACCTCAACATCTGAAAAGAAATGAGGATAATACACATATGAGCAAAAAGCTCCACAAGTAAACAAACTATAGAGCTATAGCAAACGATTATTCAATCAAATGATAACAATTTGTGTACGATGAATAAATACGGTTAATACAAGGGTATTCCAATAAAATTGAAATGCTAGGAAATATTAACAGGATAATTTGAACAATGGTGCAAGAATAATTTTGCAAGGATTCATGAATATTGGCAGAAATTATAGATCACTAGATTTAATCTAAGAAAAGGCATATCCTCGGTCACAATACACAAAATTACCTGTCAAATCCTTGACTAGGTACAATATGATCACAAATAAAAGGGCCCGAAGCCATAGTAAAACATAAGGGCCCGAAGCCATAATAACACACATATAAGGGCCCGAAGCCATAAGGGACTAGCTGCAGTCTAGTTATCACGCACAAAGGGGTTCCCAGGTCCCCATGTCATACCCATAAGGTGGGCTAAGTCCGCATTTGGGTGACCCCACATTGCGTTGCCCAATACGTTGGATGATGCCTTAGAGATCAAGGTTTACATTCAAGGGTGAACCATAAAACTCATGATTCAGGTTTCTAAGCAAATTATCATTTGGAGCATTTTTCTAGTATAATTGGAATTGTGTCGTAATTTGAAGTCCAACCATGATATAAATATTTCTAGCAATGATTCAAGTCAAAATTTCTATATCTCATAGTAGCATCAAATGAACATAGAACAAGTTCAATAATTACAATTTTGATCATTGATGGGTACACAAATTAGTTCAAAAAGGTACATTTATATCAATAAAATCAATGGCCCTAAATAAACTAAGATGCCAGGACTGGGTCCCGCATGAAACAGAATGGTTGAATATCAATTTAACATATTAGAAAGCAAAGGTTAGAAAACTCTAACTACTAGAGGACCATAGTCAGGTTACTTGCCTCAAGTAGCGGTAGATGATGGATTTAACCTGGCCTGACTTGAATGCCCTGGTGACTCGGTTTGGGTTCCTGTTAAAGATGGTTTGAAAAATGGATTAGTATTGGGTCAAGGTGTAAGCCTAGGGGTATGGGCTACAAAAGTGATGAGAGGGCTTAGTTTGGATTGGGCCCAGGCAAATAAGTTGTGCAAGTGGGTTAAATTTTGTGAAGCAAAGGTGGGCCTGATCTGGGTTGGTTTGTGCTATAAAAATTCAGATTTTGATCAAGTGATTTGATTAAGTGGGTTCACAGGTCAGATCAAGTGTTGGGCTGGTTAGGTAAGTTCAAACACAGGTTTGGTGATTGAGCAGCACAGTTTATAATGATATGAATTTAATGTACAGTTTGTGTAAGTCCTCATGTGTTGCTTGATTGGAGGGATAATGCATGCAAATGGTGAAGGAATAATGCACAACTGAGCTATAGATTATGCGGGTTGGGCCTTGATTCGGATCTAGTAGATGGGTTGGTAAGTTCAGTTAAGTGTTTTTATTCTGCAAGTGGGTACAACTCCTCTGGTTGCAGCACATGAAGAACAAGATTCCAAGATGGGTAAGAGACAAGGAGGTTGATTTTAGTTTTGAAAAAAAGATGGAAATGGAGGTGAAATTGAACGGTTGGGATGGGTCATACGAGGTGCATTGGTGAGGATTATTGTTAATACTCTGTTTGTTTAGAGGAATTGGGTCTCAGTTATGATATTTGGTTGGAAGCATAGATGGGTATGGAAGAGATGACATGAATAGAAGTGAAGAAGTGTTGAATACTTGGTTCAAACCACAAAACAGGAACTGGGTTCTTTGTGGTTAATTGATTGAAAAGATGAAGCTCTGTCCTTGTCATGTAACTAGCATGACTAAGATGGGAGCTAAGGTGAGATGGGTACACAGGTCTGGTTTGGTTCTACATTCTATACAAGCTACTTGGTCCTGGTGGTGAAATCTTAGTAGAAATGATGTTGTAAATTGAAAGAACAAATTATGGGTACAGAATACAATGACTGAAATAAAATAATAGAAACACAAAAGAAAGGCCATGTTAAGCAGGATTCAACGATGGGAAAAAGACAATGAATTCAGTTGGGTAGGCTAAAAGTTTAGAGGCTATGTGGGTTATAATTAATAGAGAGACTAGTTCATGTTTACTTTGGATGGAGATGGGTTGTCAAAGAAGAGAGTTATAGGCATGGGTATGTGTGTCAGTTTGGGTTCTGCAGATTGTGAAAAGAAAAAAAACAAAAATGGGTTATGAATGGAGAAGAGTAATGGCAGGGCCCGTTTGGTAGGGTGGGTTCATGAGGTACAGAGGTGAAGATGGAAATGGGGTTTAGGTGGCAGCACATCATGTCATGGAAAACAAAGAATTAAATAAAATAATGGATCACACAACATCAAAAGTAAAAGAAAAGAAGGGAGAGAAACAGAGTACCAGCAGAAACTACAAATGGGGAAATAAACAGAAAGTAACTATAGTAAATAGGAAAAAAAAAATAAAACACAGAGAAAGAGAGTTGGGGAGTTACCTGGAAGAGAACTCTTTGCAGGAGAATCTTGGGGGAGAGAACTAGTGGGGGAGAGAGATCGTATGAGAGGAAGAAAAGTTGAAAGGTGGTATAGAAACAAATGGGTTGTGCAAGTAAGATCCTCCAAATAAGGAGGAGATGGAGTCCTAGTTGGAGGAAAGATCGTGAAGGTGGAGAGAGTGCTCCAATTGACAATATCCACAACATGGAATTCCCATTTGACTGGGTCTAATTCCCTTAATGAAGCCTAGTGAACTAAGATTTAATCTCCATCATCAATGTTGGGTCTCACACAAAATATGATGAAGTTACACCAAGCACTAATTTAATTCAATGAATGGGTGGGGTCCAAGCATGATCCAATCTATGGTCTAAATTAAATAGTAAAACCACAATAATAATAATAACAATAATCACATTAAAGACCTAGGGATTGGGTCCTTACAATGAGTAATTTGTGGGGCCCAATTGGATGTGGGCCAATCATGGTGTTGAGAGTTCTGAAGGTCTATGCATGGATTAGGGGTGCTTGGTCTTTATTGTAGAGAGAGTAACTCCCCACCTTACACGCATGCATGATATTGTCCGCTTTGGCCCACGGGCCTCACGGTTTTGTTTCTGATGGGCTTCAACCCATCAAAAGGCCTCATACTAAGTCACATGGAGTCCTCCATATTAGCCTAGTCTCTAGGCAGCCTCATAAGCGATGTGGGATCTTACAATCCCCTACCCTCAGAGGAGAGCCGCCTTCCGCTACTCGAACTAGTTGAGAGTTGGCTCTGATACCATTTGTAACGCCCCACCCTATATGCATGCATAATATTGTCCGCTTTGGCCCTCGCCCTCACAGTTTTATTTTTGATGGGCCTCAACCCATCAAAAGGCCTCATACTAAGTCACACGGTGTCCTCCATATTAGCCCAGTCTCTGGGCAGCCTCATAAGCGTTGCGGGATCTTAGAGAGAGAGAGAGAGAGAGGTTTGAATATTGCCTTTTGTAATAGTGCCCAATCAATGATCAATATTGCTACTAGGAAAGCATGATTTGGGTGCCTACCATTTCATGGACAGTGTCAGTGGTTTGAATTGATGGTTTGGCTGTGTCCAAGGTGGGCCTAGTTCTAAGGTTAATCTGAATTTGCAACATTTATTTATTGATGTGGGATCCAATTATACCGTCCAATTCAATGGTGGTGATCAAGGTGAACCTCAACCCATTTGTGTTGACATGGCTGGGGCATCTTTTTATCGATTCATACCTCTACAGCATGAGCCCCACATGTACAGATCTGACTCAACGTGGCTGTAGGGTCTGGTCAGATGATGTTAAAATATATCATTTTCCCCTTTAATTCAGTCTCTGGCCACTGTAGGAATATTCTACTTTTCTGTAGGATATCAAGAAATTGAATCTTTACGATTTTTATTTTGTTTTCTTTCTTTGAGATTCTAGTTCACACACTTTTTGTATAAATGCAACAAGTTGAATCCTTATCACAATGTCCTGCTGCAGGCGATTTGCTAAAGCTTCTTGATGTTTCTTCTTCTGAGACTGTCTTACCCACTGCATATGGCAAGCTACAGCCACCTCTTGGGAAGCATCGTCTGAAGGTTCCTTTTAATGCTTTTGTTCATTATTTTCTCAGCCAATGCCTAATGGTTCAAGTATTTTTCCAAATTATCTCAGACATTATTTAGTACTCTGTAGTGTTTCTGGTTTTGGTTGTTTGTTTTAGAGTTGGTCTGGGCCTTTTCAGTCCAGCTCTTTTTCTGAGCAATAAAATGTACTGTTATAAAAAAAAGTACTTTATAGTTCACATGGTGTTCAGTGTTTATGATGTTTGGTCACCCTGATGATGTGATGCGATGTAGTACTTGTTGTGTAAATGATAGGGTTTTTTCTCTTTTCCAAAAATAAAAGTGGATATATGTATGTATATATATGTTGAGAGAGAGAGAGAGAGGAATGACATGGTGTGTTTGTCTCTACTGATTATCATTTTAAAATTTGAATTTTCAGATTGTAGAGTTCATCCTTGTTTTAGTGACAATTGATAGTGAGTCTGCTGAAAGGGAACTGATTCAGCAAGGGGCCATAAAACGTATCTTAGATTTATTTTTTGAGTAAGTTGGGTATATTTCTGTGTTTTTAAATAATGTGATAAAAATACTGAGCACTTTCATTTGCTTATCATGACTGTAGGTATCCATACAATAACTTTTTGCATCGCCATGTGGAAAATATAATAGTATCATGCTTGGAGAGCAAGAAAGCTCCTCTTATAGATCATCTTCTCCAACACTGTGATCTTGGCGGGAAGATTCTTGAAGCTGAAAGGAATTTTACTTTGTTGACCAATTCAAAGAAGGTATTGTGATCTTGTTTATTGATTTTTTTGTATTTTTTTTTGTAATTTTTTTATATCCATACCAGCACCATATTCTCCTGCTATGATGCCCAGTATGTTATAGATATGCCTGGGTACACCAAAAACATAAAATTTTACTTAAAAATGAAGTATCAGATACAATATGATTTGAACGAATTGCTTATTATGAAGTATCAACTATTATAATTTGTACTGTTTTGGTAACCAGCCCATGGCTACAAACTATATAGCTTATATGAAATTCTAAGCTTTTTTATTTTTGAATGTTATTTTACAGCCAACAGTGCCTGCTGAAGGAAGAATACCACCAAAGATAGGAAATATTGGACACCTAACGCGAATATCTAACAAACTCATTCAAGTGGGGAATAGCAATGACCAGATTAAGGCATATCTGCAGGTCCACTGCCATAACTTCATTCCCTTTGGTTGATCACTTTTCAACTCATTAACATTTACTTCATCAATAATCTGTTCAGAATCACGAGAGTTCTATAAAACCGTACAATGACCACCATTTACACTAATATAATTAGATAGATTCTATATATTGTGTTACCTTGTTTGCCGCTTGAGACTTTGTAGTACAAAATTGGAATCAGAAATGCATACTGTGAGCATGCTAAAGAAGAACTGGATAAAGATCTCTGTTATCATGTTAAATAGCTGCGTCTTTTTACGTATACAGGGATTTGTTTTGCATCTCTTTTATTCCGTTTATGAGAGATGACGTGCATTTCTTAGGTTTATTTTTTATTTTTTATTTAATTTGATGCTATAATTTTTAGGGATTTTTATGAAAAAACTAATCCTAAATCCGAGTTTAACGGATTGATTAAGAACGATTCTAAAACATCAAATAAGGGTGCCGTATGTAGGCAAAAGACGATTATGCCCCAGAACGATATTGTTAGGGCTTGTTAAAAAAAGCCCATTTTGAGATTTTCCCCTTTTCTTCCCCGGTCTCTGTTTTTCTTCCCTTCTTTGACAGACGGTGGCGAACCTCCTTGGAGATCCCCGTATTTGCAGCTTTTTTGACAGAAGATGGCTCTCGAGAATCAGTACTTGCGCAGGTTAAAACTACATGAGTGGGCAGAAAGCGAATATGTTAAAGCGGGAGAGATATATGCAGTCTGTGAAATTCAATCTGGACTTCTATGAAGATACAGAGATTTGGATAAAAGCAAAAAAAAAAAAAAAAAACACAGAGCTATTTAAAGTGGATAAAAGAAAAATGTTATTGCAGAAAATGGGATTGGATGAGCTTTTCAAAGATACATCACAAGAAGAAGTTGAAGAGATGCATGCTTCCATATACTCTCAGATCAACCTTTTAATGGGCACTCTTTACGAGTGGTTGTCAATTGAATGCAAACTAGGGATATAGTTCTAGGATGAAACTTTGAACACGGCCCTCGAAAACTTCCAGGCTGCTGAAGCTTCTAAAATCGACATTGATGTTATGCGAAAGAACCATTGCTTTGAAACATAAATTGCTCACGAAGGGTTGGGATACGACATTGAAAACGGAGATGGAGAAACTAAAACATCATTCTATTGTGCGGGATATATATTCAAAATGGGTGTCATGTGGATAATGATATCGTCACAATATAATTCTGTATAAATATTAAAAAACACATTGCACCCTAATCCATGAATTCTGTGTTTTTCATAATCAATTTGTCTAATCAATATTTAAGTGTTTTTTTTTTGTAAAATCCCTAATTTTTATTGTGTTGCATGGACAAACTATCTTTGTCCATGTTTTATGATTTACCATATTCTTTTTCTTTATTAACAAAACAACATTATTAGAAAAGAATGTACGATAGCAAAGAAAGAAAAGCTATGATGGAGAAAAATTTTCACTCCAGTGTAGAATGTCTGCATCACCTGCTATGGCAAGTGTTCCACAGTACCATTTGCCTTTCTTAAATGGATAAACTCACAACACACTAAATCCCTCATTTCTTTAGCAATGAAACAGTCGGACGCCATGTGGAGTATTCCCTTCCTGGCATTGTTGAATGTTAAATTGAGATTTTTCGAGTACACAATTGATTGTTAAATTGAGATGTTTAGAATACACAATTCTATTCAGGTTAGTTTTGGTAGCACAGTCTCTCTCTCTCTCTCTCTCTCTCTCTCTCTCTCATTATAGGATATGAAACCATCACCATCTTTAGTAGATATTTGATATGGATTGTTTTAATCTGGTCCTTTGTGATTGTTTTAATCTAGTCCTTTGTCATCTCTCAGGAAAATAATGAATGGCTTGACTGGCATACGAATGTCTTACTTAAGCGCAATACATTGCAAAATGTTTATCAGTGGGCTTGTGGGTAGGTCTTTTTCACAGTTTATTGTGATCATGTATGTAATGTCATGTTTTGGTATCACTTTTGCCTTCTAAGAAGTTCTATTACCATCTAGTACCATTTTCAAATAATACGATTGATTGTTCATCCGATTGTTCTATTAAAAGACAGCAAGGATGGAAGTCCATGATAGTAGGAGTTCAGAGAGAAGGGTCTGCCGTCATACCAACATACATAGCAGAGCATTATGTCATTGAGTTTTATACATCTGCAAATTCGCTGAAGCAGTGTTCACAACCATGACCCATGACACCAATGCATTACCTGTTTTGAAATATATCGTTTTCATAGCACTTGATTTCTGTCACTGATATTTTTGGCCTTCCATAAAGAACTTCGTAATTAAGTGAGTCGCTAATAGGATTTAATTTGTTGCTTGAATACACTAAATGGGCACGCTGAAATTTGCCAAGAAAACTTCTATAGTGGTTACTTGGGGTGAAACATAGCTTTTATTGGATGGCAACCTTAATTCCTGTGCAGGATTCCAAAAGTAAGACTTGTGCAGGCTATATATTATTTATCAAATTTTCAAATATTTACATAAAACCCCTTCTAGTTTATATGAACTACAGATAAGGACGGCAGTCCTTGGAAACAGAATTTTATATTTCCCACTCTCTTCTAACGCTTCTTCTCAAGTTATTGCATGGATATCACATGCCCAGCTTGTTAAGAATATTCTGTTGCATAGTTCTTGGAATAGATTTGATGAACACATCTGCCAACTGAATATCTCATGAAGGGTGTGGTGTACAAATGATTTTCTGCCTTGATTTTTTCACGAATGAAGTAGCAATCTGCTTCAATCTGCATTGACCTTTCATGAAAAAATGGACTTGATGCTATATGAGTTGCAGCTTGATTGTCAACTATCATGGGTTTTGGATATCAGCTGTTTTTTCATTCCATGGCTGCTTATCTTTGGTCAGGCTTCCTTCTTGATGTGATAAAGAAAATTGCACATATCCTTATCCAAGAAACTCATTGTTTTGGTGCTCATTTGAAGGATCATCTGTTGGACTAGAAATTGTAGACGCTATCCAGCTTTAGATGATCATCCTCATCATCATTGAAGCCTTATCCCATATACCGTGGTCGGTTTTGTGAGTTCTACTTCCTCAATCGACCTTATTTTAGCCAATTTTAGGTAATCTTTTTTTAATCACGGGCCTTATGGGTTGGTCCATTTACTAATATTTACCCTATTGGATGATCTTATATATATAATTGGTAGTTCCAAATAAACAATAACGATCAATACTCCAGTTTTTATGAGTGAAAAATTATATGGTTTTGTTCATCCATAATAATAGTCAATGCTCCAACTTCTAGTGTTCTTTGTGACCAGCGCATGCCAACAAGATTGAAGGGAATTTTTTTTACAGAAGAACAATTTGACCAGCTATGACTAATGGAGCAGAATATTTGTCAATCAAGAAGCAACACATGCACAAAATGAGTATAGCAGAGATGAGAATGTTGAGGTGGATGTGTAGTAAAATTAGGAATGATAGAATCAGAAATAAGCTCTTTTAGGAGCATTTAAGGGTGGCATCAATAGATGATAAAATAAGAGAAATCTATTGGCGATGGTTTGGACATGTCCAATGAGGGCCAGCAATAGTGCCAATGGAGAAAAGTTTCTCTATGCAAGTTGATGGCCCACCAAGGGGAATGGGTAATCCAAAGAGGACGTGGATGGAAGTAGTAAGGTTGGAATTTAAGAAGTGCAACCTATCCAAGGATTTTGGTTCATGATAGATTGGAATTGAGAAACAGAATTAATGTAGCCAACCCCAACATAGTTGGGATAAGGCTTTAATGAGGATGATGTTGATGGTTGCCCATAATAAGGGTTTGGGTTGGCAATGCCGGGCCACACATTCAATCATTGAAGGGCAGGAATAAATGCTTCTATTGAATATTGAATATTTCCTTTTTAAATTTGACATGTCATTGCTCTTGATTAATGAATCAAAATGGTTTTACTGAAGTGAATCTTTTTTCGGTCAATTTTTAACATCTTGTTGTTGTCTTATTTGCCCAAGCGCACTGATGTTATTTACATGTATATGTTGTGTGTGCATATTCCAACACCAATTATCATATTCTGTTTTAGATTTTCTGCTCACCTCTGATTTCATGTGCCTTGTACTATATATGATTTGAAGAATTTGTATCAATTGAAAATGTTGCCACTATTGATGAGTAGATAAAATGATATTTTCCTTGGTAATATAAATTCATACAACGTGCATCTTCTTACTCGCTGCATTACTAGCTTCAAGTCTCCAATTGCTGTTCGTATATAAGCTAGGACCAGTGCAGTGAATTTGTAAACTTTCCATGGTTTCACAATTCATGTGGTATTTTGCTAATAGACCTTTAGTTGCCTGGCAATTGTCATCTCCTCCTGATTTTGGCTTGCCTCTAGTATGCTGAACTTTTAATAAGCATTGTTCATGTTCTTTATGTTTAGATATGTTTTCTTTGTCTGAGATAAACATTTACAACCACTTTATCCACTTCTTCAGGCGGCCAACTGCATTACATGACCGAACTAGGGACAGTGATGAAGAAGATATTAGAGATGGAGACTATGACGTTGCAGCACTAGCGAATAATTTGAGCCACGCATTTCAGTATGGCGTTTCCAATAATGAAAACATGGAAGAGGTACTTTTAGAGATGTCCTGATAATGCTGTCTATTTTCTTTTATTGACTTGGTCAGGTCCACAGTTTGCGCGGGCTTAGTCACTTTGTCCACTGTGGAGAGTATTTGTTGTCAAGCCTTGTTCCTAGTGTGGTTGAGCTTTATAACTTTTGTTTGAAAACCTAAGCCAGGCTGTTACAATAAAAATAATAATGTATATCTAAAGAAATGATCCTATCCTGTCATCTACACCACATTGGCCTTTGCTAACTACCTAATTTGACTCATGTGGGTCCTCCATTTGCTTGATCTAACCTATTCATGTCACATTCCTCCCTATTTATAGAGAGTGGGCGAGATTACCAGAGTGATACATACGGCATACCATTGTATTTACTTGTGTGAAATATATGGTTATTTATTTACTCATTTATTTATTTTTAAACATGATCAATCCCAACAGTGTATATGTCTCATGTGTGGAGTAATTTGAATTAATTCATGTGCATGGGGGCATGTGATATGATTAGATTGGATAAAGCAACGGTGGTTTCCACATTGGTCAAATAAGTAGTCAATACATCACTGATTACAGGATAACTGCTCGTTTTTAATTGGCTTTGACTAAAAAAAAAGTGATTAGTTGCTGGTCTAGGTTTTTTCGGTTTAACCATCTTAGCATCTTTTTGATAAGAAAAGCAGTCTGAATCTATCTATATCTCTATATCTACGTACATACTCAGGGGTGATCACCAGAAAGCAATGGGCGTTTTCCCTTTAAAAATGCCCACATGCTATGTGGCCCACTTGAATGCATGAACATGGAGTGGAGACGGGAATGGATATGTTAGGACATGGATTAGAAATGTTTACGTCATCAGTACGATCAAATGAACCTTGCCTCAATTGTATGTCCTAAAAGCTTAATAGCTATATATCATGCAAATTTTATTGTGATAAAATTCAATGGTTACTATTGTCCACGCATTGCCGAACTAAAATCAGTGCCAATTCAAAAGGGTATGTGTTTGCTAAGGGATTGGATTGATTACAAGTGTGCCCCCTATATAAAAACAAAAAATGCGGCACCAGTAAAGGGGATGTCATTAAGGATTTGAATCCCCCCACAGTCCTTTTTGTGTTTCCACAGAAGGGCTCACCCATGATCAATCAATCCTTTAATAGACACACCAACCCACATTGAATTGGCATTGATTCTATATTGACACTCATCAGTTATCACAACATTATTCACCATTGGATATTGTCACATTAAGTTTGCACAATGTATAACCATTGAACTCAAGGTTTTAAAACTTAGGGGACAAATCGGTCACCCTCGATTGAAGTCAACGTGGTTGAGTAGGACCGAATCTCCTCCCTGAGCCCAATAACCTTTAGAAAAAAATAACAAAATGATAGTAAAATAGAGAAATGTGTTCCATTCATACACACAAAAATAAGCCGAGGCACACTTTTTTTCCATGCACACCTATTCGCAACTTATAGTGGGGCCCACTTGATGGTCCATCCGGTTGGAAACAACCCCTCCCCCCCCCCCCCCCCCCCCCCCCCCCCCCCCTTCCTCTTCTCCCGATAGTCACATAGTCACTGGACCCTAGGTTTGCACCCACCTGAATGGACCAAACAGTTGGATTGACTGTGCGCCTATTTTTATCGATAAAGTGGGATGTTGAGATCAAGGGGTTCAAATGATTGAGTGGGGTTCATTTTTTGTACGTGGGTAGGCCACAACCAGATCTTTCAATCCCCTCCAACCCCATCCCCATGTGGGCCACCCAACAGGTGGGCTCCATAGCGAGGTGCGCATGGAGAGCTGATAACTCCCATATATATACATATAATTATAATTATAAACTTGTTATGTTTTACTTACAACAATGAATTTAAGTAGCAATAGGTACCAACATTTATGTTCTATTCAAAAGGATGAATAGCACCTCCATTCTTTGAATGCTTAGATCTTCCTAGAGCGCCCGCCCCCCCCCCCGCCCGAGCTTCCCGAAGGGATAGAGTTCATGGTGGGAAAACTATAAGACTCAGATTCTTCATGACTCGGGGGTTTCGCTTGGCCCCTACCAATTCTGACTAGCACTGGCCTAGTTGATTTGGGCTCAGCTGATTTTTAAGACCTGATTGGGCTTTGTGGACCTTACACCAAGGGCGAGGGTCCGTTGATGGGCCTGATATTTTTTGTGCCCCTAATCCATGCCCAAACCTTTTCATTGCACTGCTTCCTTTGCTTGTCATGCATCTATGTGGGCCCCACTTGAAGTGGGCATTTCTTTAGGGACAATGCTCAAGTGTGCTCTCTATATATGTCTGCGCACATATACATATGCATGTATGTATATGATCTTTAAACAGCATTTGATTGAGGAGAAAAGGTGGAATAATTGTAGATAGAGAAAACTGTCCACTGTGAATCAGTTGAGAATTTTCACATATTCCAACTATCTCGGCCATCTTATTGCCTACTATAAAGTAGAGAGCTAAAAAAAAGTGGACAAATGCATAAGGACAGCAAAAGGAATGCTGGGAGTTTTTAGCAGAGAACAAAAATTAGAAAATAAAAAAAATGTTCCAATTGGAATTGGAGAGTTGTCAATGACATTAGTATGTATTGTGGCACCTTCTTGATGGAAGATTCATCCACGGACCATTATTGTATATTTTAATGAATATTCTGAGTGCAGTGCGCCAGTTACCATGACAAGCAACTGTGCTCAGGTTAACCTTCTGTTTACTAGGTTAATATTCCATTGATGTTGATTACTTCCATTATAATTGCAGGCTCATGGATCGCTTGAGCGAGATGATGAGGTATGCTTCTGTAAAATCTGTTTTTCTACCTCACTCATCTTGTCATTGACAGCAGATGTAGGACCATTGGCATGGTTCACATTGTCTCTGAATTTAGGGAGTCAATTTTTTTTTTCTAATGAGGCTGCATTTAGCTGAAGTTTTGGGAGTGGAGAAACTTCCTTCCTGGATTTTAAGACTTTTGGTGACTCTAGGAAGAACGATATTTTCAGAATTGAGGAATTAATGCACTCAGCCTTCTTAACGGGAAGAACCCAAACAGTGTCTTAGCTGTACCTCAGTTTCACAAAGGGAAGCATTATTTGTGTCAAGGTGCTTAGTCATATAAATCATTTTCCTTGTGAGTGTTTTCTTTCAATCACTATACAAAGGAAAAAAAATAGCATTTATAATATCTTTCGATGCAAAGGAACTCTTTGATCATCTATATGTTGCACTCATAGAGATGTAGTGAGATAGCCCTTTGGGCTTGTAGGTCTCACCATCTGTGCCACCACAGGCGGTATTTAGGGTGGGGCTTGTAAGTCTTCATTTGTTCTGGTTTTTAGTAAACCATGTTAATTGGCATACCTCTCTGCTGTGGTCATCTTTACCCTGGCCTAGTTTCTCTGTAACAGGCCTGGCCTGGTTCAAATTCAGGTTCGATGATGAAAGGGCACTTGGGCTGACTTCAACTTGAGCCAGACCTGGGCTACTATTCATAGAATCGACTCATCATCATCATCATCCTTGTCCCAACTATGTTGGGGCCATTTGTGTGAATTTTGTTTCTCCATTCCAGTCTATCTTGGGCCAAGTCTTTGGTTAGGTTACACTTCTTCATCAAATCGACTATTGCAACAAATCTTGTTTGTAGTCAATTTCTATTTTCTCTCTGTTGAGTTATTGTGAGGTTCTTTAAAGTTTGGGGTTTTCTTTATTCTTTTTAGGAAATCTCATCCATAAACAAATTTT